>JAWUZG010000001.1:32935000-35435000 GCA_036785705.1 Acanthornis magna
AGGGAAATTTTTGAGCTCAGTCTATATATTTTACAGAAGGCAGGGGAGTAAGTAGAATGACAGGTCTAACATTTCTCAGGTTGTTTCTCACCTTATGGGGAACACACTTTTTAGGGTTCTGTCCCAGTCCCAGTTTTGTAAAGGGTGATGCTTCACAGACACAGACAAGCTAGAAAGGATCTAACAAGAAGGTTTAGAAACAGCAGAGTATAGATGTTAAGCTGTATTCAGTGAAGTTAGAAAAAATGTATGAAGACTACTGTACTCAGTTAAATTAATTTCAATTCTATAATCATGTGTCTTCCTGAAATATGTGTCAGTTTTAGTCAGAACAGATTAACCTACTGATTTTAAAATTGTAAAAATATATTAATTTATGGATGATAATATCACATTCCCACTGACTAAGCCTGGGCAAATAAAACAAAGACAACATGTCAGTGTTGTCTTGTAACAGATTAGAAAATTGTGCTATATAATTAGCATTTTAATAACTAGCTAACTCAACATTCATTCTTTTAATAAATATAAATCGATAGAAGTAAGTGGGTGGAATCCACTGTACCTAATTTAAACACACAATTTATAGCAAATTTTTAGGGGCCTCTTAGGTCATTCACAATAAAAGAAAATTTTTCAATTATTGGGAGGAATGAGTATGTCTGGTGGAGATGTAAATGTAGGCAAACACCTTTACCTCTGGCGACTTTCAAGAAATCTGATGATTATGAATTTAAACATTCTGAATCCTGTATAAAGGCTCTGAACTTTAAAAGTGTTTTAGGTTATGAAGGTGAAAGGACAGATGCTACATATAGGGTATTCATATTTACTCCCTTCCCAAAGCAGAGCAAGAAAGATAAAGGCTAACCACCCTAAAATGTTTTGATGGCTGTTGGAGTTCAAGGTGGGTTGTGGTTCATTTCCTCCTTGAGATGTTTTCTCAACGTGTTCATGAACATTGTTCATTATCCAAGGCAGTATCCTTTTAATCACTAGCCCATAGTGATTATATTTATAGAAATCCAGTATAGACATATGTGAAATTCCTCCCTGGAGAAAGTATAAACTGGAAGATTCCTGTGAAAGACTCATATACAATAATTACTGGGACTATGTTGTTATCAGTAAATACTACATATAGAATTTAATAATATTTGGAAATGAGAGAAATTGGTCAAAGAACATTTAAAAAACTCAATATTTTTATTGATTTTAGTTTTGTGCACTGTGGAGAACCATTGTACACCTATCACGAAGAAAAGATTCAAGAATTTGATTCATGTTGTACTGAATGGGTTTGGATACCTGAAAGTTTAACATTTCCTCATTGATGAAAACTTGCTACACTTTTTAGATGATTCTGAAATGTTAAAATCTCTCTCTTCTGGAAAAAATTATTATCAACATCATGAAAGCACTCAATACAAATAAGGGGTTTGAGTCATTGGTGATTTTTAAATCTGGTTTTCAGGCATAATTGCAAAGATAGTTCAAAAGACAACAAATGCAATATACTTGCATAGTACTTACTATTTTAATGATTCTTATTTTTTTCCTGTTTAAATGAAACAAAAGTTTAGCTTTAAATCACTTAACCTGAACATTAGAGTAGAACTTTATAAATCCCCTAAAGCCAATTTTAAATGAATCTTGATGTTACAGTATGAAAATTATGAAAAATGTAAATAGTGTAGTGCAATACTATTTTGGATGCTTTATGTTACATTCTTAAAGGAGTAGGTGGAAAAAAGGTAGGAATTCCGAAAGAATTTATATATGAAGAGAGAAAATGGGTCATGTGTCATTTTATGAGAAGCTACTGAAATTTAATGCATTCCAGATACAATCACAGGAGATCTGCAGCAGGGTGTGTTCTGTTTGTGTTCGCTTTTCAATTAACTCCCCATGGACTTGCTGAAATCACTCTCCTTTAACTCTTTCTACCTTCTGCATCAAAGTCATCATTGCATAGCCCTTCTGCATCTTTACAGAGTTTGTCACTTCTAATGGAGCTACAACAGACAAGTTCCAAGTAGTAGGTTCTTTATACATCAGCCTCTTCTATTGTATTATGCCTTATTCTGATTTCACTGAAAACATTGGTGGTCTTGAAAGTGTTAAATATTTTTTCGGTAGGGTTCTTTACCCAGACCCACTTTTCCTTACCTGCAAAACTGGTTTTTAGAAATCATTTTGTCTGCATACGGCAGTGCACTGAGTTTGCAGGCATCTCCTATTGTTATCCAACTTACGGACTCTACTTACCAAGATCAGTCCTTTGAGTTCATTATCTTGAAATCAAATGTTTCATTGGGATACTGCAAATAACAGCTTCAAGATACACACAAAGGACTTAAATTTCTATGTATGAAGGACTTAATTTCTCTGATAATGATCAGAAATGAAGGTATAGTGCAATGAAAATGCACTTGCATCCATGAATATAATTCTCTTTTCAGATGACAGTAGTAGAAAATATGAAAATAAATTTTAGTGACAAGGATTTGTCACTAATGAATCCAATTATCTGAATTCTGCAGTCATGTCAAGGATACACCAACTGTAACTGAATATAGCACTTTTGTTCTCATAGCGAGGCCTGATTATGGGACCAGAGAGTGAGATGAATGTCATAACATTCCAAGGTCCTGATCAAATAAGAGACATGCTTAATGGACCTGTGTGTCTAACTCAGTTGGGATTCTTTCTGCATAATGACTATAGACATTATGGTTCTTAGTCTTTCACCATGTTTGGACACTCCTCTTCTGAAGTATTACCTCTTCTTGCAGGTGACATGCTTGCTTCTGTCTCCTGGAACTGATTTCAAACACTACATCTGAAAGCAATATCAGCTTTCAATGTCTTCCAACAAAAAACCAGATGCATATGGACAGACTCCTTTAGTGTATCTCCTCATAGTTGCTAACAGTGATTCTACTGCATCAGAAATTGCTCTGGAAATAATTTCCTTTTGTTCGGGCAATGGCTTTTTCTTGCATGTTATCTGCACATATCAATTAGCCTGCAACCTCTTCAGAATGCTGTGTCTCTCTTTCTCTGTCACACACACATACACACATTTGACCCCAGAACAACAGCCAAGTATTTGCTTTTGCATGTCCTCCAATGGTGTAGCCACCTGAAATAGCAGTAGATACCTAAAGTTCTGGATTCCTGGTCCATGGGGTTCCACAGCTGATATCCTTAAGTGCTATGAATTTCTGCTTCCTTGTTTGGTTTTTTCCTATGGCAAACGTGGTTTTGTGTGAGACAGTTCTCTGCCATAGTAACACCTCAGTACATATGGAAGATACTGCATTTCCATCCATGCAGAATCGAACATTCTTTGAATTCTCCACACCCTGTCCATCTCCCTGCCCTCTCTCAACTTGTGCTCTACTCCAGACAGGGACAAATAAGGGACATAAACCAGTAGATTTTCATCATAAAAGAAAGCACAGTAAATTTTGTCAGTAAATATGTTGTCCCACCTTATCTTAGCAACTCACTGAAACTCCTTGTTTTAGTGATTCTTGTGCATTTTTATTCTAATATCATCTTAACTGATCTACAGACAAAGAGATTGTTTTTAAAAGGCATAGCAGTAGTCCAACGTTTTTGTTAGCTTTTTCTTTTGCCTATTTGCCCATTTGAAGCTGGGGTTCAAAATTTTAAATGGCGTATGCATGTCTAGTTTATTCTTAAAAGTCACATGGTGATGATTAGCCTTGATTAGAGTTTAATTGCTTCATGGTTACTTTACCTGAAATAAATAAATAATTTATAGATCAATTTACTTCTCAGCAAGCAAGTTTTTGACTCAGAAAGATAGAGAGTGATATTTTCTCAGCAGTCATCCTTTGAAATCACAACTTTCATATTCCTTCTTCATCAACTAAACTTCAATAGGACATATGACATGTGCTTCCATTCTATCTATCCTGTAGCTGGATAGAAAGGTAGCTTTCAGGGGATTTGAAGCTATAGATTCAAATTCCCCTTAGACGAAGACAACTGAAGTCCACAACTCCTTCTATGAAAGAAGCAGTCTCAGTACATGATTACGGTAGCAATATTCTGCAAATTAATTTGGTATTGCTTCTCTGCAGCAGATGGGATATCAGGCACTATAGAATGCTCTAGGCTGGCTTTCAGCTGCTACTCTAAAATAGTGTACATAAATTCTGTATTATACCTGTCATCCCTGTGTGAATGTCTCAGATACCCTAAAGCTTTTCAGATAGACACAGATGAAAACTGAGGTATTTGGCTTAGCAAAAGAAGGGATTCAGCTGGTCATGGACATCAGTAAAACACTTGTAGACAAGGAGCTTTAGCATGTCTTGTACTCTTGAAACAATGTGGGTCATTTTTCTTGACATTAGAGTATTAAATTCTGTATAAATATCCTTTTTGACACTTTATGTTTATTATGCATCTGCCTTGACTTTCAACTACATGCCCTTGGTGAGAGAAGCATATCTGAAAAAGAAAACCGTAGATTTGAAAACATTGACCCCTAAATTGGCTTTTCTTTCCTGTTTTAAAATTTATTCTTCTAGCTCTCAGATCCAGATAACATTCTTTTTCTTCCTCCCCCCATGCATGTCAAAGAAAAACAACGTTTCATTTTCTATTAATAAAGTTCAATTGTGACTATTTCACCATCAGATTTTTTGCTTTAAACCATGGCTCTTCTGTGACTGATATGAAACTATTGGGACATGGATAATTAAGGTGCTGTATTAATCACTGTTAGCAAACTGGAGGAATGATTAAGGCAAAAAATGGCTAATTTCACAGTTTATCTGCGACATAAAATTCTCAAAAGAGTCATTTATATTGCTGGAAACATTCCTAGCTATTTTATTTTATTTTTCCTGTGGAACAAAGTAATAAGAAAGATTAATAGTGGCTCTCCAATGGCCTATAATTTATTCTTTTAATCAAAAAGTAAATACAGAATATTATATAACTCAGTTCCTGAAAAAACCCTGACATTTCACAGGATGAAAAGCAGATCTAAACAGAATTCTTGCTGTCTGCTACTACTGTTGCATCTGAAAAACAAACCCTTAATGTTTAATAGACCCAATGCAGGAAATGAAGATTGTGTCTGACTTTTCTCTTGTTTTTCTCCCTGCAGTAGAAACAAATTCTAAACAACCTGTTTCTGCTAAACAGTGCTGGACTCCTGTGGTGGAACTTGCAGAATCCTGTGGGTCTTCCTCTGTTTTTACCACATATTTTATACGTACTTTATGAAGCCAGCTGTTGAATACACTCTTAGCTCCACTTGACATAAGGAGTTCTTCTGCCCCCTGCCACTGCTGCCCAGAAGAATCATTTATTTTTGTGAACATTCACTGCAATTTTCTTGTTTATTATAGCATCCTTCAAGAGGAGAAGCATTACAATGCAGTTTAGGAGAAGATATCCAATAATGGCCACAGAAAGGGGCTGAAATTATGAACATCTTCCCGCACCTAAATGCAGTCCTATTGTCAGAGGGGTTCTGATCTTAAGGGCTGCTCATAACCAGACCATAACAAAAAAATTCAGGTCTCAAACCAGCTGCCCATGCATAGGAGAGCATTCAGCAATTTGGGCACTATTCATTGCCAGAACTTCCCACTGCTTTCCCAACATCAAAAAGGTTGAATGAGACGAGGCAAATGGGAAGGGTGGTTTTGTTGCAACCCCTCCATCCCTGACCAACTTCTCAAACGTTTTGTTAAAATCAGGGCCATGCTTAAATAAGAAAATGCAAGTTTTAGGAGTATAAAAAAGGAGAAAAAGGAAAACGTGCACATGGGTAAAACACCATCATGAAATACTAAAATGGGGCATTGTACTTTCAAGGAAACAACTCCTCCAAATATAAATAAATGTGTAGTAGTGTTAGAATAGATTATTCAAAACTATCTTAAACCCTTTCAAATCCCTATTAAAAACCTATTTGCACTCCATTATCCTGCCACAGGACTAAGGATACTCCACTGTTGGACCAGGGGGATCCCAGTTCTAACTCATTCACAAAAGCTGACATTACTTGTCCAAGCTAACCTATATTTTATCTTCATTGTCGTTAAAAGTTAGAATAGGGAGAAAGTCAAAATGAGTCTAAATGAAAGTCTAGATGAGTCTAGACAAAAAATTAGCTATAGCTCAAATGCCTTTATTTGTAATGAAATATGTACCATGGCTAGTTTAATTTTCTCACAATTTAGTACAAAGCTATGCTGCAAATTGTGCAAAGATGTATTTATAGTTTTGTTTTGATGTTTACTGTTGGAACAAAATAAACACAAACAATTATTGGGTTTTATGGAGTACACAATAAGCAGTGCAATTTGTAAAACCATGCATTAACAGTCATCATTTCATCCTAATGCACTACTTCTTCCTTAACATTTAAAACAAAAGTTTTATTTTGTTAATAAATACAAGCAACAATCCAAGTTGCAAACCAACGTTTTAGGTACAGAGCAAGAGAAGGAAGCTGTCATTATTGGTACCTTTTGTCCTTGCCTATTTACAAGTTCTTTCAGTACCTTGTAGAGGCAGTTGTCTAAAAAGCAGTCCTTGTGAATAGACCTACAAAGCATGAACTTCATCTCGTGTAACTTATCCTCCTAAAAATTAAATCTTCCTCTTAAGTCAGTAGGAAAAGATAAACAGGAGGAAGGTGCTTGTCCCTGTCCATTGACCCTCAAGGGACTGGGCGGCTCACACTGTATTTCAGGCAGCACTGGATGAAATAAATCCAAGGCACATTATTTACAGAGGGGAATTTTGATCAGTTTCTACTAACTTTGAGGCCATATGTTTCACCAACTCACTTAGCACAGAGGCAAATCATAGCATTAAGCTCAGTGCCAGCATTTTTATCAAGTTTATATCAGCTAAGAAGTTTGTGGGCTGTATGGGACAGGTATATACAGCTCAAATATCTATGAGTTCCAAAGTCCTCTGCAACCAACAGCAGTAGCAGAAAAAACCCCAGAACCAAGCCCAACAAAATCAGCAACACCAAAAATAAAGAGTAAGGCCTGAGTAAACATAAAAATGGTTACAGCAACAGCAGGAGCAAGATCTGTCCCCGATGCTATGTTGGAGTACTTAGCAAATATTATCCACTCCTAGGTCATAGACACTAACCAGAGAAAAGAGGATCTATTAACAATTGTATATGCTCTTCCCTGACTGTTTGCAGTTTTGGAACAGAGGTTGCAGGGCTGCTGTTTTCTGATTTCAGAAATTCTAGATGGCGCAGAAAACTTTACAAACACTTGTCTTGTGAAGGCTGAGAAGGATACAAAACTTTAAAAACTGTTTTCTTTCCTCTTTCAATTTTTTAAAATTCCATCTCCTTTCTCTTCCTCACACCTCCTCCCTACTCCCTGCCTCCCCACCCAAAAAGAAAAAACAAAACCTGAAAAAAAACCCTCCTACTTTTTATGCAAGCATTTGGAGGTGATTTATGTCATAGCAGCTGCTCTCAAGCCCAGGCTGACATATAGAACACAATATGACATAAATCCTAAATGGCAAACATATAACTGTTGCATTCAGCTTATATTGAACTATTACTTTCACATGGAAGCCATAAAAAAAGGCTAACTCCTTCTGGCAGATATGAATTTTTATATTCTTCTGGTTTTTTTGGTTTTTTTGGTTTTTTTACCTTCAGTTCTGATTTGAGAATCTGTTGAAATCTTTGTTACTGTTCTCTTAGTTTTGCTTTTCCTGTAGTTTGGTTTCTCATTTTCAGGGACCTTTCTTTCTGTCACTTTAACTTTGTCATTTTGTTCTCAAAGCTGACAGTCCAACAGACATCCCTTCCCACCATCTCTTCTGCTGTAAAGTCCAATGGCCCAGAAGAGTTCAGTCATTGTGGTAAAGGGATAATAAAATTTCTAATGTACAAGGTATTCAGAAAATGACAAGAAACCAGTGGGTGCTTAAACATGTACTTTGTACTCCAGAAAAAATTTCAGATCTCTGAGGGCACAAGGAAAAATTAAACAAAACAAGTAATGCAAGTACATAGTCAATAGAAAAGTGAGAAACTAATTCTTCATGATATTTAAGTGAAAGTCATGAATTTTCCTGTATTAAGAGTTCAAAGGTACTGAGAAACAAGTGTAGAAAATCAGGTCATTCACCTGACTGGCCTCGTCCTACAGTTTTGTACTGAAGGGAAGTCTTCATTCTAAAGCTAACACCAGGTATTTGTAATCTTTATTTTATAACTTCATAGCTGACAATGCTACTAATAAAGAGAACCAAATGCTGTTGAGATTTTTTGTTCATTATTATTTAGCCAGGGAAATCTATTTCTAATCCATCCTTCTGTTTCAAAGTTTTTCTGTAAGTATATCTGGAAGTTACTAGGGAGGCACTAAATTTTAGCATGCTGGATAAAACATAATAAAATAGCTAAAATCAATAAACAGGATGAGATGGTCATTGTTATTCCAAGCTTGTTTCTTCAAATTGACAGTTGTTAAGCCTTTTTGAACTAAATTGAGACACAGAGTGGATGACATACCATTGACTAGGGCTTACCACATGACAGGGATTTTCTTTTTAGGCTCCTGTGAATTTTCCTGTGATTTGTAAGCAAAACTTGAATGCAGCTGTAGTATTGCATCAAAAAAGGTACTCTTTAATGGCAGCAAAAGGAAAAAGTTGATCAGTTTGTTTTTTTAGTAACTAGTCATGCTTTTAAAATATAATTCAAATATTTTCAACTAAATACTGGAGGAAAATAATTTTCATAAATCAAAAGATTAATGGGCTTTGGTAGATGTTAATATCCCTGTTTCTGCTATCTAAGCTTTAAAAAAGAGTCCTTAGTATTGTTTGTAAATCTATATTACTAGTAATTTTTTTCTGAAAATGTAAAATTTTTACCTTCTCATCATGCCTGCATGATTAATTGCCTCTAAATAATTTGTTATCTTATAAAAGAAGGCCTAAATTACCCCAAAGTAGAGTATAACTTTCTTAGATGAAAATGTCCGCTTGCAGGAAGAGGAATGATAGACCCTCTAGGGTGATGTTATGTTTCTGCATTCTGTGTATTCCCAGGAGAGGCACAGGTGGAAGGATGTGTGAGGGGTGCTGAGGGAGGCTGCCTCATGCAAGTCCATTTGTCCCAGGGCTCTGCTGCTCTGTCTCTGCTCTGCAGGCAGGAGATCACGGCTCTGTGGGAGCTCCGTATGCTGCAGTTTAGGCAGTGGCTTGGAAGGATCAAATGAAGCACCTGGAGGCCTCCAGGCTCCTTTTGCGTACAGCTTGATTACTGTCTTCATGCCAGTGAAGTGAATTTCACCTCTGGATTGTAGTGCATCTTATCTAAATGGATGTTTTAGACTGATGATCTATCTTTTTAATCCTTCAGTAACATTGTTACCTACAGAATCCCTCAACAGCCTATTTTACATACTGCAAAAGAGTGAATTCTTCATTCTTTTCTTGACTCCTCTTTGAAGATAGTTGTAAAAGTGAATGACAATAAGCTCAACATAGCAAGATATTTTAAATTTCCCATTAACTGAATTCACTTGGGGCTCAGAAATATGCAGCATTTAATCACCACCCATGATTTGCAAAACCCTGTGAGTATGCTCACAGTAAGTGAATGAAAGAGGTTTTCTCGTGACATTGAGGCCAGAGAATAGCACTCAGCATGAGGCTAGAAAAATAAAGACTAAGACCATAGTGCCAGTGAACCAAGAGCTTTTACACAACCTGCATGGTCAGCCTGGTACAGATCCACAAGCTCTTGGTGTTCCCAAGCTCTTTGTGCAGCAGTGGTCAAGGCAAGCAGGTGAGTTCCCTATCTGGGACCTGGCTTTCCCACAGAGCTGGTCATGTTAAGGTAAATTCCCTAAAGATAACAACAAGAAAAGATGAGCTAATCTAAATGCAACTCAGCAGGCAGGTTTAGGTAATAGTCATTGCCTGGATAATTTATAGTTTTCAGCTTTTCTCAGCATTACTGATATACCAGACCTCAGAAATTGTATAAGCCATAGGCTATCATGAGCGTAAAGTAATTTTCACAGAGCATGAAAGAAGAATTGCAAAGTGCTTCAATATTGTTAAGTTTTATTTTAACTTTGTCTTCACACTAGTTTATAGGAGTTAATCCCCATCCTCATTTCTAATAGACAAAGATTAATTGGTCCTCTTTATCAGAACATTTGGTGATTAGGAATGTTCTCTTTCACATGTATCTTCCATCAAGGAGTGTAGCCGCTCAATAAAAAGATGTGCTCCAAACCAGAGCATCCATTTTTCAATATAGAAATGTTCAGCAACAGGTTACTGCTTTTGTAGAGCTATTACTTTTACTGTCAACATGTCTGCTGCTAGAAGTTGTCTCATTAGACAGGATAAATTGGAACAGCATAAGAAAATTTGACCAGGCAAGAAATGAAGTTTTATTATATACCTATATACACCTAAACACACACAGATAAATGTGTGTGCACACACATACGAGACAGTGTGACTGAAAGAATAACCGTAATATGAGTGGTAGAGTACATAGGTGGATATTACATCTGGGAAACAGAAATAATTGCTATCTGAATACAGACAATTTGATAATGCAAATACAATGGCACCCTTTTCAGACACATTTAAGTAAACCATGAAGCAAAAATATCTGGGACTGGGGTGGGTTCACTGCCTAATGCTCTCAACATAATCTTTAGCAGTCCATTATCTCTCTCAGCTTTTACAGAGGCTTCTGGGTGATAGGAGAGGTGACATATCCATTCGATGTCATTTCTTTGGCCTAATTATATATTTTGGGGATATTTTGGAGGGGCAAAAATAGAAAAGTAGAAACAGATTTTCTAAGAAAATGAAAAATTTAAGTCATGTTAAATAATGTTGTAGTTGTGTCATTTCAATATGAAGTCCTGCAGAAGGCTCTGGGATGTAAAAATAAACTAAAAATTGCGAGGAGTAATTGATTTCTCCGTGAAAGCTAGTTTAATCATGTAATTTCCTTAGCGACAGAGGCATTAGAATTGTAATTCCTGAGGGTACACAGATGAAGGAGTGAAGTGAGCCAGCGCTGAAGTTCTGGCTTGGGTTGTCACTCATAATTAAGTTTACAAGTGCCTGGTTTGATTGCATGTGGAGCAATGGTTCAATCTGCTTTAAGTATTTATCCAACAAAAGAGATTTCTCTGTACAAGATCTTTAGGATTTGAGAACTTGCAAGTTAAACTTGTGCCTTCAATCCTTTTTCTGACCACTGATTTCACTGTATATAAATATAAGAAGCTGACTTAAGTATAAAGTTGCAGGATAAATTAGTAGGCCTCTACTGTATTCTGTTTTCCCACTTAGAGCAATATTTGTATATATGTACATTGTGTATATAAAAGCATGTTCATTCACATACATGTTAATCTGTTGATACAGACATGTGCTTTTCCCCACCATTCATTTCTCTTTCTCTTTGTATTTGCATGTACCTTTTTGTTCTTGCATGAAGCATGGGAAACACAGTCTGCAAATTCTGCCACTTGCATAATTACATTTAAATCTTACAAGCAGCAGCTGCGATAAAACATTCCATTCCCCACAGTGACTAAGGTCACATTTTTTGAACACAATTTGTATACAGTATTGTGGGAACTAGAAACCTGGGCCAATATTAAAATGGCAGCTGCAACATCAAGTCAAAGAAGGGCAGTCACGTCCAAAGAAAAAGCAAAATAATGATAGCATTTCTGTTCATGAAAAAGGTGCTTAATACTGTTAACATTACAGGTTGGTCTTTGATATCTTTTGGATTTCACTTTTTGTGAGAACTTCACCGCGATCTCAGTTTACGTCAAGTATGAGGGTCTTTATACTGGTGGGTCATTGTTTGCAATTTTGCAGGGGCATTTCTCTCTGATATAGGACAATCATGTAATATTTGATTTGTTTGAGTTCAGACTGGCGTATTTCTTTTGCACTCTTACATTTCAATTTCAATCCCACACTATCAGAAACTGTGGGATTTTCTCAAGAGACAGAGCTCTGGATATGGTAAGGCTTTCCAGACACTGGATTGTCCAATCATAAAGAGGGCAAATCTATTAGGGAAGGTGCTTAGGAAGCCAGTGGATATTAAAGGTTTGTCTAATTGTTTTTTGCAACCTGTGTTTGCTTGGCAGGAATTCACACATCTCCCCTATGCACAGTTCTTTTCACACTTTGCTTTTATACCTTTCTTTTATTGTGTAAAGTGAGCTTGCACTTCTCATTCTTTTTCCAGTTCTGTATCTACGAATTCTGTATTGCAAACCAGTGTTACTCAGTTTCATGTCTGCTTCATAGAGCAGTTGTCAGAGCAGCTGGGGGCCACTGTATGATGAATTAACTTCCATGGAAATAAATACAGTAGCTTGGTGTTTAAAGGTGAGATTTATTCAATGGAAGAACATAAATTCTTGCCAGGTGGTACTTTGACAGGGTTTAGCTTTTTGTGGTTCAAAAAGACCTATGTAGTTTTTGCATCCAGCAGCAGTTATGATGGGAAGCTGTGCACTGTGCTGTCAGGAAGCAGGAGGAGAGGGATTGCTCCGCAGAGCAGGACTGGGGTCCGTCTGGGGAGCCCCGACAGGCTGAGCACAGGCCTGGGCTCCCAGGCTGAGCCTGTCCTGGGCTCCTTGGCCTGCAAGTGGGGCAGCCCTGATGGGCTCCTTGGGGACATGCAGCCCTGCCAGTGCCCTCTCCAGGTCCTGACACATGGACCAACAGATTGTTTCCAAAATAAAGAAAATTACTCAAAAAATGAATGCATTTATCAAACACTAGATTTAACCACCATCTCATTCCACCAGTGAAAGCATTAAGTTATATAAGGTAATAATACTCTGAAGAAATGTGTTCAAGTTCAAATATTTGTTTGTGTATATTCTAATAGGTTTGATAGCTGAAAACTAAGCAGAAACGTTAGATTATATTGGTTCCTAGAGCTGCTTACAAGTGGGTAGTTTTATTTACTAAATCCATTACCAGCTTTCATTGCAGCAACTATTTAAAATTTCTTTGGCCTTCTTATCTAACAACTTTTGTAAAAAGCAATGCCACTGCAGTTTTCTTCTTACAAAATATAATATTTGATCAGCTTGCAAAATATTGTCTGTAATATTTCAAAATGCATCAACCTTTCCAAAATTATTTTTTCCAGGCTGAAAATGCAAATGCTGATGACATGCTATTAGAAGAAAACTTTATGCCTCACATTTATAGCTAACTCCAGTAGGGTGTAACTGTTTTAAGGATTAAGATCCCATACAAACACATTAAATTAAAATGTAAAGTGGATTTGTGGCTGTACTTATGATGGCAATTATTTCTTCCCCTTATTTGCTAAAATCCAGTCAACAAATACACCAGTCCACTTAATCTAATGCTCAATTAGCAAGGCAATACTTGCCTTGCCAGCCTCTCTGTAGGCAAGCATGAAAAAAAGGCAAGAAGGGCATTCTGAGCTCCCTACTTAGGCCTTGTCATTGAATTAGTGTTGTACAGATTTTGGGCTCTTTGCTGGACCAGGGCAAGTTCATACAATCATGGACCATGACATATGTGACTACAATTAACAGTCTCCTTAAGGGAGAGAAGTAATCTTCATGTGAAATGACTGTTGTAAATTTTATGTTTCCAAATAGTTGATATACAAGATAAAGTAATTTAATATTACACTTAATCTTTAAAATGAGGGAGTCTTCTTGCAGATGTTTGCTTTGCTGCTGTTTTTAGTCTTTATACCAGATACTGACCAGAGATGGGAAGATATTTATGTTGCTGCCACAGATAACCAAATGAAAAGTGTATCTTTACATTGTATAAAGATGTAAAACCATCATGAAAAAAATCTGAATTTCCCAGGGGCAACTTTTTAATCATAAATTTGATCCATGACTGTTCGTATTTCTTGACATTGTTTACACTGCATTATAGATTCTCTTTCTCCCTGCAGGCATCAAAATTTGATTAATTTTGAATTTCTACACAAACAGGTATTTATATTTGTCACCGTTCTTATCATGCATAAATATGGAACTTTTTTTCCTTTTATGGTAATAAATTATGATCGAGAGCTGGAAAAGATATTTTTGCAATTTTCCAGTCAGTAGTTTGCTGTGCTTTTATGTGCAGATTCCTCTCCCCTTATGTTATAGTGGTAAATATGAAATACCCTTTCAGTGTCATTTTTTCACATAGGATTTTGAAACCTTTTTTTTTTTTCTTTTTTTTCCCTGGTGATGAGTCAAGGAATTCTCACTTTCAATTCAAGTTGAAACATCTTGGTTCTTCTTGGATGTATGCAAGTTTTGGCTGCATCTGCTGCCTCCCACAATTCATTCTTATGTCTGCCTTTTGCTTCTCTTCCAGTTCTGAGATTAGAAGGAGAAAGAGAAAAATGATGCAAAAAACTTTTGGTTAAGAGTGATACCTGCATAACTAATGAGGAAACGCTTCCTGCAATAAAATGCAGTGGTCAGACCTTTGATCTTTTGAAAATCCCCACAGTTCTCAGGGAGATTCTGCCTAAGCAGCTGAATTGCAGATTGGAAGGGTTTGTTATCATTACTCATTACATTTGAATAGATTGTCTAAATTCAGATAAATGTCTGACATTTCATCTGCTAATCTGAACTAAATAAGGTTTCAAATCTAATGAGATTTGACCATTATTGCTAATTACCTTTTTTCTAACTATCACATTTAAAAAGGCATGATGGAGCTGTTTTGCCAAACAACTTTGAGTTTCCTCTGGTTGTTGTGACCCTGTGCATCATATCTGGGTGATAAAAATATTTTTTTGGTACAGCTTTATTGTGGTTTTTGAAATATTATATTATTGTCCAGCTGGAAGAACTAACTTCTGAAATTAAAACAACTTTTTAATAGTATCATGTATAAATTCTTGTAGCATATGTTGTTAAATAGATTTGTATTATGAAAATAGCAGTCAAGTTATGATGTAAAAATTCTCCTTCGGTTATGATACAGAGTATCACTGGTAATTATTTTTCATACAGTACAAAGGAGACAAGTTCTTCTCCCTGTTTCCAGATGGCAAAGATAGAAGGTAATTGAAATGGTGTGCAAGCTACAGCACACATAAAAGTTATAATAAACAAGCCATATTTTATGAGAGCATCATTAGAGTGATTTAAAGGCAAAGGAGCCTTTGAGAAACTAATGACTGGTAATTGTCAAGTATTTTTACTGACTAACTATCTACAAAACATGTTGTAAAACTTAGAAATATATTATATGATCTATAACCTCCAGAAAGATTAAATGTTTTGACACATAAAAATAAAGAAGACAGAAATGAATTATCTACAGCTTTGTGTTATAGGGGGCAGAAATAGATGTGTGGGTCCATATTTTGCTGGATTTTGGGAGATGGTAGGAGATTTGATCTGGCGTATTCTTCAGGAAACATGATGTCTGAATATCACAGTGTTTAGACCTCTAGACAGTGTGGTGTACACATTTGTGCAAGAAACCTGCTGTTGGTTTCCAAGTCACTTTTCTGCAATATCTGTCTCCTGTTATTTAATGCAAAATTACATTCTTTCCCCTCTTTGTACAACTCCATAATACTTCAATAGCATGGATTCCAGTTTAAAAACTTGAAAAAAAATACTACTCATCAGCATAGAGCTCACAAGGTGCAATTAGACTAGCTCCATTAGCTTTTGTAGCAGCTGAGGATCTAACCCAAACCATTTATTACCTTCAGCGGGCTATAAATTACTTGGACCCATATGTTTACATGGTTGACAAGGGGTTTGCATATAAGCAAAAGTACCCTGCCTGCAGCTACCATTTCACCTCAAACCTAAACATGTAAAGTCACAGACATTCTTAACAGTAGCGTTTGCCTCAGGTCTTCCAGGCTCATGCTGCTGTTTTGGATGTTAAATAGAGTAAAGCACGGCAACAATTCAATGTATGCTTTACAGTGATCATTCATTTTCCCAGATATTACAATGTCTCTGTGCTAAGGAAGTTTTCAATTTCCCATAGCACATAGAAGATGTGAAGGACACTCCATTACTCAGAACTCTCAAGACAAGAAAATGATGCCACGGAAATGTCATCCCAGCCTTGCAAAAATGTTCTAATCATTCCTATCTATAGAAACTGAACCATTAGTAGCAGCTGCCTGTTTATTTCCTCATCTGGCATAGAGGCAACTCAGACGGAGGCAACTCAGGAACATTTGGAGAGCTTTGGGAAACCTCTAGGAATGAGGAAGGCTGTTCTATGAGAGTAAGAATTTCATTGAGATGCAAGAGAACCACAGGAGAAGAGAGAACTCCTCACAATTTCTCAGACATTAGAGGAAGAAGAACAGGGAGGAGAAAAGGGGTATAATTGCAGAGCGAGGCTTTTCTATACAAGTGCACAAGCAGATGCACCAGCAGCTCAGGTGCAAAGCACATTAAATCAACACAACTTCTTGCCTTCTATTTCCTTCTCTTTCCTCCCTCACAACATCTGCCCCCAGGATGACTAATCCCAAATTACAGACTGCAGCGAGTGTGACTGACTAAAAATGCTACTCAGGCACTTGTAGATCGTTTTTAATTGGCTTTGAAAATGACAAGGCTGAACTTCTTGATCCTGATCATGATAACCAAACATGGTGCTAAAATATTCCTTTCTCTAGGATCCCTATATATCCATCTAAAATCTGGTTAATGAATCAAAGAAATGAGTCAGGAGAGCAAGACCAGGAACTGTTCTCTGAGGCCAAGTAGCACTGACATGAGATATGTGCATTGTGCCTGAGTCTCCCGTGTGCTACGTTCATTTTTCCTGTGATGATAGATCATGAATAATTTTTAATTACTCTCTTTTCAGTTCAAAGGCCATGAAATCATGTGTAAGAATGACAACATATGCCATGCCCCACTGGTGTGAAAAGTGATGCTTGCTGTAAATTCTTGTTGAGCTCAACAAATACACCAGATCACATGTCAGGAAACTCTTACCCTTTTGTTATACAGTCACTTTAACTCTGGCTACCAGGTCAATATTTAGACTCAAAAAGCGCTGGATAACCAGCCCTTAAATTTTACAGCCGACCGTCGAAGTGGTGGCTAGCAAGCCCTCAATTTTTACAGTACACCTTAATAAGCTCTCAACTCCTGCAACAAACTTCTCAAAGGTGCAGGCTCATGAGTCACAACATACTCCACAAGCTCCCCACTCCCACCACAAACTTCATTATGGAGTATGGGGTAGGATATGATAGCAGTGTTTTACCCAGAGTAAGGGAGAAAAAAAATAAAGGCTGAAAAGAGAGAAAGAGGACAAAGAATATCACCACTGCTTAGGTCCTATGCTGGCCCTGCAGCGTGGGGGGGTCCACAGCTGGGGCAGTAAGACAAAGAAAATGAAAGAAAGGAAAAAGGGAGGGAGGGACACACCAGTTAACTTCCTTTTATAACTAATCTGGTGCGTGCCTCTTATGTAAGCTAGATTTTGTTGATGGTGGTGGGCAGCGCTGCTCCACCTCTGCACAACCTTCTCTTCTAATTACCATTTTTCCTGTTACACCAGTAAGAACCATTGAGAAAAAGTATGCTATGCATGGGCCTCTACAACACAGAAAAGGCATGTAACAGGAATCTACAAACCCATGAGTGAAAGAGCATAGATAAGGATTTTTCCGTCCTCCTCTCTGACAGTACCAAAATAGGGGCCATTAAATTATGTGAGAAGTACCCAGATTCAGAACAAATGAAAATAAAAAATTAAACCTGTGTAAGTCCTTGACAAGAGTAGTTTCGGGAGTGTAAAATGTTCTCATTGGCTTATGAGCCACTGGGCATTGATCTGTCAAAGAGTTACCAAGTATGCACATTCAGCGCAGAAAGCTCTCTTTACTGAAAAAAGCTGAACGTGGGAAGTGTGTTTTGCTGTGGATACACAATTACATGTACATGTCTTCTTTTAACAATTCCTTTATGTTCCTCTTTACATCTATGTCCTTCTTGATTTTCTCCCTATAGACAGGCAGAAGCCCATTCCTAGGAGCAGTAGAAAAAGGAGGGATATCCAAATTATTATGGGAGATGATGAATGAAAAAAAAGGAGGAGCTCAACTGGGAGATGGGAGAGAAAGATTAAATGGTCATAGATATAGAAAGACTGAAGGATATCAAGTAAAAAATCACGACTCACCCTCTTCTCTGAAGTTTCAAGGAATTAGAGGCTTGTCCCTGGAAGAGCTTCACCTGAACTTATGAAAAGATGAGGAAAAGAATTATAATGGTCTCTAGGATGTCCCTATCTCCCTGCTCCCTCCTTTTGTTGAAATGGATGAGCTAAAACCAGGAAATGGTTGGAAAGAAGCTCCTATAGCTTGACAAGTCCTCAGACATAGTAGGTATAAACAAAAAGATCAGAGAAGTGGAAATTTAACTGTGGTTTTACAAATATATAGGCACTTGTTCTATCCTGTATTCCACTAACCGACTTCATAAACCATGAAGGCAGGGAAGGCAGGTTAACAAACATTTCTGAATAAAAGTAGAATTTTCATCATCATCATCAATTTTCATCATTGTTTGTGGTAACAAATTAATCTTTCTGCAAAAAAGGAAAACAAATTAGTTTTCCTGTAGAAATCCCTTTGCCATTTGCACTCCCAGCGTGCATTAGGAGGGGTTTGCTTCCTACAAGACAGCTTCCAGTTCAAGTCTTGCACTGAAAAATGATAGAAATATATGTCCCTGCAGTTTTGCCAATGCAATTAGATAACACCATTCTAGTGTGCCAAAACACCACTAGATTTTTGAATTTTAGAGTTTTACAGTTTGCAACAACAGAACATTTTTAGTAAGTTTATTCATTTTTCACTGTACCAACAGCAGCTGATCTGCCTCTGCCAAACTGGGCAGCAAGTGCCAGTGTGGCAATGGTCACATTCCAGTGAACAGACGATGAATTCTCACAGCAGTGAGCTGGCTCCACAAGTCAGAGGAGCCTTGCACAGTGGTGCAGTTTGCTATTCCTGTTGTCATCTTGAAGTCAGTAGCTGTTGATTTGCTTTACACACTGAAATGTGAAGGGAAGAGATCCTAAAGAAAATCCCTTCTAAATCAGCACCTCCGGATGTGCTGATTCCTTGCTGCTCCTCTCTTTTCATTCTCTTGGTGCAGCTGCAACTGGGAAAGAAAATGTAAATGTAACTGCTGCTGCTGCAAAAATTGCAGCCAAGAACGATTGATTAGTGCAGCAATTGCAAAGTTGCAGCTGTCCAGATAAATATATCTATCTCTGCTTTAATCTAAGCTCTACAGCAATGGCAGATGGTTTTCCCCTCATTAGGGATGCCATATTTCAGACTATGATTTTTCAGAATGAAATAGTTAGCTGGGACTGAGCAACTATATGCCAAGAATTCCTGGACAAGTAATAGAAGTACTCAAAATCCTGAATGGTAAAACTTCCATCTGGAAAACACAAAGTGTCATGGAAAACCTATACACATGGCAGCCTTATCTCAGATGGTAGCTTAGGAATATTAGAAAGATTCTGGCTACCCAGAAACAGATGTATCCTGGGTGAAAGAGTGGAATGATGGGGGTTTTAGAATTTGTTCCCAGATGCAAAACATAATGGTTTCTAGTTGTTTTTCAATAAATACACTATCATCCATTTAATTGAGCATAAAACCTGGAAACAACATAAATGAGTTTGCAATATTATTCACAGTATTTAATGTTTAATATGGACAAAGTATCACTGTGAGAAATTATTATTTAGTAGGTAGGATTTATCCCATCTGAGGTTACCCATCTAAAAATTACCTATTGAATCACAGCTGGTCCCTTTTTACTCAATATTCAAGGCAAAGGAAATTTCCTTAAGATCGAGATCCACTCTATTCTAAAATACATGTGTGAAACAAGAGAGAGAAATTTCTTCACTCTCATTTTAAGAGTGGCTTACACTTGGCAGTTCATTCAATGGAATAATTCTAATTGTTCTCACTTATAAGTGTCTAGACAATTTTTTCTGACTTCTATGCTGTTCAGCTCAATGATCAAAATACATAGACATGTGCCAAACATGGCTTTCAATAAAAGTTGCCTTTCTGGCAGCAAAGACAAGAATAACCACACTCATGTCATATGTTAACCCTGATTACCCTTTGAATAACATCTAGATCTCAAGAGCAGAAGAGAAAAAGGAAAACACTTTTGAATACGGGATAGCAATTAACTGTGAATGGAAAAATATTCTCCGTCACTGAGGTTAAGTTGCAGCTCTTCATCAGACTATCTTAGTGAAATAAGAGGTGACTGTACTTACACTATCTGTTGGACTAAGAGAGGGTTTGAGCAATCTGACATACATGGCAATAAGCAGGGAATCTAATTTTTTCAAATTATTTGATTTTCTTTTATGTGTCTAAATGTGATGCTACTTTTCAGTGGCTATGATAACATCAGATAAGATTTCTCCCTGTAACAGTTTGCTTATCTTACCCAGACTTTAATTAGTCCTTTCCTTTCCTTTCCTTTCCTTTCCTTTCCTTTCCTTTCCTTTCCTTTCCTTTCCTTTCCTTTCCTTTCCTTTCCTTTCCTTTCCTTTCCTTTCCTTTCCTTTCCTTTCCTTTCCTTTCCTTTCCTTCCCTTCCCCTTCCCCTTCCCCTTCCCCTTCCCCTTTCCACAATGACTCACAAAGTTGACTTTATGGCCTGGCTGTAAAGAACATTTGAAAACCAATCATAAATTTAATTCCTTTTCAGGAGAATTTCAGGACATACCATTCATATCTTTCTCGAAAAGACTAACAAAATTGCAAAGCAGGATATTCGATAATTTTCTAGAATTCACAGTTTCTTATTTTACAGTGATGAAATACTAACTAGATATGGTTATAAAAAATACTCAAAATATTAAAAATTAAATCTTTCATATTACTCTCTCTAGATGTCTTAATTACTGTTGAATTCTTTACGTATTTATATGTAAAGAAATTCTTTGCTTTCTTCCTAACTGACTGGTTGCCATAGGCTTGTGAAAATCTAATTAAGGTTTAATCAAATTTCTATAACCGACAGGATATCCAACACCTCTTTTTCAGTGCTAGAATTGACTCCAGAGAAGAAATTTCTTTTTCCCCTATCTAAATGACTAGTATTGGTTGACAAGTTGAAATTTCAGTACAATTTTTTCAAGGTCTAGTATTAGCTTGAAATAGTCGTTCTGCAGCAGTTTGAACAGCTGCATTTTCTTTCAGTAGTATATTCCCACAAGAACAGAACAATAGTTTAAATTACACTAGCTATTTCACTGCCAAACAACTTTGCTAAGTAACAGCCCTGCTTGTGGTTAAATTTTTCAGCTTCCTTAACCTAGAAAAAGCTCCCAGGTTTCCCTCAGGACAGCTTCCATGTGTAGTTATGCTTTGCCATCACATAATTTTTGAAAGCATTAGAATTTGTAACAAGGTCAATATATTTGAATAACATGTTTAAATTAAGATTTTTTTAAACTTAATATGTAGTTTGTTAGCAGTCCCCATGTATTTGTTTTTATCCAAAATTATCAGTGTATCAGTGCTCTTCATAACTTATCAACACATAATTATTTCTTGTTGCATAACCTAATCTGAATCCAAGGGATCTTGTGTTTAAATTACTAGGTCAACAGGAAAAAAAATTGTTTTATTTTGAAGTAAGCGTTAGGTGCGTTAAATATACTTAGGCTGCCATATGCTTTTCATTCGGTGTCTTGTGACTATTTTCCTGTATGTTTTAGCTGCTTAGAAGTTAAGCTGCACTTTACAGCTATCATGTGATTATGGGGTGGAGGGGGTGGAATTAAAAGTTTACTGTATGTCTGGAGAACACCTCCTTTGTCCAAAATTTCTCCTGAACATGAACACCATTGTGCTTTATACCTACATTTAGAAACCTCACCAGACACCTTATTTGTTTGGACAAGCAATGGAATTTAGAAATCAAATATAACACACAGATGTTATTGCATAAAACTGCTCAAAGAAAACCAGAGTAATGAATTCTCTAAATGTGAATTTCTCCAAACGGTTTTCTTTTTGAAAGTTTTTATGGCTAATTTGGCAGAAAATGGATATTTAAATTAACTGCTTTGCACTGCTTCCAAGTTTTCTGGATCATTATTAATTACAGTTCTAATATGTCTAACTTGTTGTGTAGAGAAAACCTCTCCAAGGCAGTGCTTTAAATCATGTTTATATTAATACACACCTACAAATTATCTGAAAACAAGGCTCCAAAATTTTTTTTTCTCAAGTGAAAATTTAGAAACTCCAGTTCAAATGTTTCACACAGACCTGTGCCATCAAAGCGTCTTTATAAACTCATTTCTTATAGGAAAATATTGTATTTTGAATAATGTATCATCAAATATAACCTTGTATTTCTGAAGTGGTCTCAGATGTAGTTTAACGAACATCTAAGAATAAGAAAATAGCAAATTGTGTAAGAACACTGATGTGAATCCAAATTGTGCTAATGGCATCACACGGTGGTACCTATCTCTGCAAAATGTATGTTTAATTTTATCTAAACTGCAGGATGGTATGGAAGAAATGAAGATCCCAAACTGATCATGCTTCACCCACCCACAAACCAAGAGATCTATAAAAGCATATCCTTTTCCAAGGCACTAGCTCATAACAACATTCCTGCTTAAGAGATTTTGCTAAAAGTTTGTATTCGGTTTGGCTCTTGATGTGACCTTGGTTTTCTCTTCAGCTCTTTAATGTTCAGCTGCCATTATGTCCAAATCTGTCTTCTCTGACTGGCTAGTCACATGGTTTATTTCCACCAGTGCCTAATGCTGTGAATCAGCATCTCAAATTACCAGTAAGGCAGAACCATGCTATAATGGTTCTCTTCTCCTATGGATTTTTCCCTGTTGTTATTATTTTTACTAGTGGTATTTATTTAAGGCTACATCAGCTTACCATATGTGTCATACCAAGCAGCAGAGCGTAAACTGATTGGAAAGATTAGATTTCGTTCATTACAAGCAGGGATATTACTCTACAGACACACTAGAAATCGTGTTTTCTAGCCAGTTTTTGTTTCAAACTCATTTTAGTGAACATTAAAGCATATGGCAATTTGACATATGTATGTGCCTTTCTTGCTTTTAAAAAATTCTCCAGAGAGAAAAAACAAATTCGCCACCTCATTTTGCAAACTCTAGAGGCAAATCTCAGTGACAGCTTCAAATAGAAATTATTTTTTCAAGTTCCCTTTAGTTATGGGTGCAACTATTAGCTTTGTCAGTATATACTGCCTTATATCCTGCATGCAAGAAAGCTGAGTTTTATAAAACTGCAATGCTTCTACTAAAAGTGTAAAACTTCTAGAAAAATTGGAAAGATACAGATTAGATTGATGGTCTGCAAGATGGGTAGGAAACTGGTTGGCAGGTCATGGTGACCAACGTTCAGCATCTTCATAAATGATCTGGGCGATGGAACTGACAGCACTGTCACCATGTTTGCCAATGACACCAAACTCGGTGGTGAGGGGGAAAGAACAGAAGAGAGAGCCATCCTGGAGAGAAACCTGGACAGGCTGGAAGAGTGGGCTGCCAAGATTAGCACAGAGAAGCGCGAAGTCCCACATCTGACACAAAATAAGCAAACAGCTAATTCCAGGCTAGGAGCAGCCTTGCTGAAAGGGACATGGTGAACCATAAGCTACACATAGGTCAGCAGAGTGCTGCTGCAGCAATAAATGCAAATCACATCCTGGGCTGCACCTACCGGGGTATTACTAGCTGAGATAGACATGTGATCATCCCACTCTGCTCAGGGCTTGTCACTGTGTCCAGTTCTGGTCCCCACAATTCAAGAATGATGTGGACAGAATGGAAAGGTTCCAAAAGAGAGCCAGGAATCTGATCAAAGAACCTGCCCTATGGGGAAAGATTAAAAGAGTTAGGTCTTTATTCCCTGGAGAAGGCTCACAGAGACCTCATCACAGTATCCCAGTTTTTAAAGTCTAGCTACAAGGAGGATGGAGGGTCTCTTCATCAGGAACCACATGGAGAAGACAAAGGTAGAAATTGCGTGGGATAGAGGTTTCATCTCGATATTAGAAAAAATTAATTTACAGGGAGAACGACCAATCACTGGAAGAGCATAGAGGTTTCAAGAATGAGGTGGACATTTTGCGGTTTTCTCCAAGGATAGTTACTTCCCAATGTTTGGAGGAGCTGCATTTCTTAGAAGTCATCTTTTTTTGATCTTTACTTCACACCCTTTCCTATGGATATGAAGGTATATTCAGAGGTACAATATGCAAGGTCTGCTGTATTATCCCTGTACATTTTGATAATGGGTGTTACCTAAAGCCATGTTCTAGCTATGCAGAAATACGAAATCATACAATTCTGAGTTAACTTATTATTTTTTTCATAACATACAGCAGAATCATAGACATGTAACTGCCACACTGTTGACTCCCACATTTTTTCACACAGTTTCCAGAAGGACAACTCAAAATGCAAAAAAGGACCATGTACTGGAAAGCATCTTATCAGAGATAAAAACATCAGGTGGATCAAGTGTTTCCTAAACTTCCCAAAATTAAAAACCCCTACATATTAATTTATTTAAAAATTTATCAGACATGACAGATTAGCCAGTGCTGTTAAAAATTTTACCTTTATATCCCATGTACACGAGAGCTTTGCTTTTTCATAGGCGTAATTGACAATATATTGTTTCTCTTAAAAGGAATCTTCTTCCAATATTTAATGTGAATACAAGATGTTTCACAATTTTGGAGACTATCTTCAGACAGCATTGGAAATACTCTAAGATACTTAACACATGGAAAGAAAAAATAGTTTTGCTGATAAACATCAAAGTGGTTTTGAAAGTACATTTAGGCACTGTGCTTTCTGTACAGGAGTGAAGACTTTACTTACAAATATGGATAAGTGATAAAACTCATACTGTACTGTGTGTAGCTTGCAAATATTAACCAAAGGCCAGACTATACTTTTCTACTGGTACCCTAATTATTATTCATCTTCTGGTTTTGTGCTTTAAGAAAATAACATCCCTGCAGATGGTTTTCCACAGTTAATGACTATGGAACTAGGCCTGTGAATATTTCAAGCTTTTAAGGAAATACTCTCAGGTTGAAAAATCTTAAAAAATAATTTTTTATTATGTTCATTGCTCTTTTGAAGTAAAAAAAAATAATGTTCAATAACAATTGTTTTAATTTATTTTTTTATAAGTTCTTGTTGCTCTTTTACTCTATTTGCCATGAGGATCCCTCATTAAGGCTGTTCGCAGAGTACAGGGTTAGTCAGCCGGACTAATGAAACCCTAATGAAGTAATTGTAAGTTATTTGTTTAGACTGACAGAGACCAGTATCAGCAAAATTGCACCTAAGTTATCTCACAAGACTCATTCAGGAAATCTGTGGCACAGTTTAGGAGAGACTGTGAAAGCTGCTAACCTCACAGAATTGTCCCTTGAGTGTAGCCCTGCCAGGGTACACAGCCAGAGGGGTCAAGCTATATCACTTTTAGTAATTAACTTTTGAATAGAGCTTTGGAAGTACAAAGTGCTTCTCAAGTGCTATAATTATCATTTCCCTATATAGCAGCATAATTTAGTTGCAAAGCATGAAGTAAGGGAGTAATATTGACCAAACATTTAGCGGTTGGTTATAGAAATTATTGCTGGAGACCATAAAATAAATTGGATTTCAGGTGAAGCCTGCTGGTTTATTGTGTATTTTTCAAAGTTTGGCTGTCTCTAGATTACAGACTGAGAAATCTATACATCTCCTCCAGCAAAGAGACAAACCATGTTTCATAAAGCTCAGTGATTGTTACAAATGAACATGTTGCTCAGCAACCAGATATCAAAGCCAGGTGAGTGGACTTGTGATGGTAACTTTTGCTTTAAATTTTCTATATTATTTTTGCAATGCTTCTGTTGTGATTTTTTTCTTCACTTTGGCATGTTATCCTTTCTTTTCTACATGTTTTGAGCATCTTCTACCATATTGCTCTGATTTTACGCATGGAAGAGATGCAAGATTGTCTGACAAAAATTATGTGGTCACTGAATTCTCACAGTTGTGATGTTTCCTAATTATCCTCATTACTGTGGTGACTGGAAAAAAGGAAACCCAAAGATTTTGAAGGGAACTCTTGGAGACGAGTGTATTAGGAGGGTTCTCCAAAGTTTCGTTTGGTAAACAGTCCATGAATGTCCAAATAAATCTGCATGGGATGCTATTGAGAAGTTGGGGATTCAGGCAACTGGGGCAGCCTGCCACCTCTTTTGGCTTCTAAGAAGTCTGGATGACAGAATTGCTATATGAGGTATATTATTCCCTCCCATCTTCTTCACCATTGCTTTATATTGTCTGGTTTTCCTTAGTAATATTTCGGGTCACTGCCTGGCTGCATCTCCAAGGGCTTATCATAGATTTTACATATTGTCATACCCTGTTTTATGATCCACATTAAAAAAAATTAAAAGTGCAATGAAGTGCTCCTTTTTTAACAAGATGTTAATTAAATTCTGTAATATTTGGAGCTTCTGATGATTCTTGTGCTTTCTAAGACAGTTACTCTTTCAGAGGCATCACTTATTCTGACAATCTGTGATGTGTTCTCCTACAAGCTATTCAAGCTGGAAGACTGGTTTAAGAAAAATTGCTACTGAGAACATTATTAAAATATATTTATGTTGATAAAAGTATCATGTTTTAAATATTTAAAAGAATATCTGAAGCAAAAGAGTTAATAAAATACCATTCTCTAGTATAAACATTTAGATGAAGTCTGAATTAAATCTCTTCTACCATGAACTTTTCTTGTTCTGTTGTTTTATTGGACATCAGTATTTTTTCCTCTAGTTAAGTCCTGAGAACTGCCATTTTGAAGAGAAAATATACAGGTTGGAGGTAGATAATCTTTAAGGTTCCTTCCAGACCAAACCATTCTATGATTGTATTACCTTCCTTGTTGAAGGAGTAAAAGATATTTGCTGACAATATCATGCACCCAGGTTAAATACCAACGTATACCGAACTATAGTTTGCTTCTGAAATCATTGCTGATCTACAGACAAGGTACAGATATTCTATCGATTCCAGAGGTATGCTGTTAGATTCTGGAATCCTGAAGAATAAAGCTGTAGTATATGTAAATCTGTGTATGTAAAGCAGTATTCGGAAATACAAGGGATTAAATTTGCAGGTGAAGAAGGCTAAATTCAATAACAGAACAGTCACTCCCAAACATATCGTCATCGACTTGCAAAATATTGTTTGATTTTTGTTAGGCTTCCCATGTATGCATATAAAAGAACTACATATATATACATACATCTCTCTCTCTCTCTCTCTCTCTCTCTCTTCCCTCTTTCCTGCACCCCCCCCCCCCCCCGTAAAAATAATATGGGAGGCTCCTGAAGAGACTCAGTCCCTTGGTTTGAGGAACTGCCCTGTACGGAATGCCAACAGGATTGCAGATAACTTAAATGGTGTTGCAATCTTGATCAGTTAATTCCTTGTTTTATATGTAGGAATCAGAGAGCTTATAAATAAGAACTCTGGCTAGCAGATGCTCCCCATCCTTCACCCCATCATGACCCAAACCTCCCTTCCCCTTGTTTCAGATGTAAACAGAAGACTTCATTCTAAGGAAAGAAGTCACTCAAAGCTAATTGTTATTGTTATGTAAATCAACTAATATCAATAACATTTGGCTGAATATTCAAATGAGCACCAAAATGATCATGCTGTGTCTTACCTATTTAGAAGAAAATGTCTCATGCTATGTTTCTGAACAACACAACAGGGCTGGGGGTGGAATCCAGAAACCACTGCTGTCCGAGTTTAGATGTCCAAGCCTTTGAGGCTTATAATCTTTTATTAGGAATTCTAAAAAATATGCCAAACACAACTCTCTGAGAAGAGGGGAAACACTGCAATTAAACAGCAGTTCACAAAGGAGATTGCAGTTGTTGAGGCTGCAAGGAGGCAAGAGAAGTCTTGGCAATATTCTCACTGCAATCATCACATTTGATGTGGGAGAGTGGCAAAGAGAATAGCAAGTTAACAATATAAGAGGAATAGTAAACTAATAGATGTCACATTCCATAGCAATAAAGATCGATGTTCTTGAAGCTTCCCCTCCTGGGACTTGCAGCTGTGCACATACACACCCACTGTAGATTCATAGATTTCATGTGATTTTAATATGATTATACCTTACATTACACTTATATGCAGATTTCTACTCTTCTTTCATGGTTCATTGTAGCTGAACTTCAGGGCTTAATAGTACATTTGCAGACACTTTCAAATGCCTACGTGATTCCCTCTAAACTTGAAACAGCTAGGCTTTTCTCTCCAGAAAGAACATAACCTTTCCTATTTTCAGTTTTATTGTGACTATAAAGTTAATTTCATTTAATGAAATTTTACAGCTAGAGTTATTCACCATGATTACTGCCATGTGGCTTTACTTCCAGCATTTTACCCTGCCTTGCTCCTGTCTCTTTAATAGAGAGCTCCTGTTTTGTTAGGCTGCTAACACAGTCTGATGATAAGAGAGGAAGAGACCTTTGGAAAGGTTTTGCCATCCACATGCAGACTGCACCTCTCACAGTGTTTACTGCTTTTACAAGTGACAGTAATCTTTCTCACATTTGCTGTGCCAATAATGAAGCCTTTATTAACACCCCACCCTCTTTATAGACTTCATAGAAGCAGATGCTCCATCTGCTTAAATATTTGAAAAGTTACTCATAAAGTAACATTTATAAACATGCTCATGAGTACATCTGGAAAGAATACTGTGGATGCAACACTGACACACATTACTATAATAAAGCAGCAGGAATAGTCCTTACTTCTATATTGTTATTTTCCTTAGTGAAAGCTGGATTCATAAGAAGAAAATGGCTAAATTTGGGTGCCTAAGTAAAATGCGAGCATTTGTAACTTCTGTCACAGCAGTCTGTTTTACACCACATCCAAGCCCTGACTGAGTCTGTGATACATTTAAGTGGTTTGCTCATAGTCACCTTGATGATTTGGCTATGTGGCCTAAGCTCTGAGCTGCTAGAGAAGTAATGTACTATGAAGTCACATATTCGGGGCAAAAGGATTTTTTGTGTCTTTTTTGTGAGGCAAGAGTGTCAGCTAGACACTTTTGAAAGAGGGTTGCAAATAGTCCGCTCTAAGACAAGGCTAAGGGCTGCAGAAAGGGCATTTTTTCACACCTTTATGATTTTGTATAAAAGCACTAATACTTTATGAGGTATGAGACCTGCTGGTATATACAGATCCATTCTTGGATGTCTGACTTGTCCCATGGTTTCCTGTAAGCCTCTACAGACCTAAGAAATATTTGTCACACTCTTAACCCTGGACATTTGTAATGATCTGTTGTGTTTAAGCTGGCAGGCAGCTAAACACCACACAGCTGTCTGCTCACTCTCCCCCAGGGAGATGGGAGAGACAATCAGAAATAGAGTTTAAACTCATGGGTTAAGATAAATATAATTTAATAGGACAGAAAAAGAAGGGAAAATAATGACAATGATAAAGAATATACAAAACAAGTGGTGCATAATAAAATTGCTTGCCACCCTCTGACTGATGCAAAGCCAGCCCCAAGCAGCAGACCAACAACCCTGGCCCACTCTTCACAATTTATTGTTCAGCCTGACATCACATTAAATGGGACATCTCTCTGCCCAGTTGGACTGAGGTGTCCTGGCTGTGTCTTCTCCCAGCTCCTGTGACTCCCAGCCTCCTCAGTGGCAGGGCAATATAAGAAGTCCTTGACTCCATGCAAGCACTGCTGAGCAGCAAGTAAAACATCAGTATATCATCAACAATGCTCTCATAGTAAATCCAAACCACAGCACTGTACAGCTACTAGGAAGAAAACTATGCTAGGCAAAACCAGGATATGGTTCACAAAGCTCTTCTGTGTGTCATACCACTCAGCTTCCATAGATTTGTAGAGTCTTTCAGTTGGATAAGAGCTTTAAGATCATTGAGCACAGCTGTTAATCAAGCGCTGCCAAGGCCAATGCTAAACCGTGTGCCTAAACACCGCATCTTTTAAATACCTCCAGGTATGGTGACTGAACCACTTCCCTGGGCAGCCAATTCACTCCAAATTGTACTGAATGTGTCTCCAAGGGCAGCTCACAGAGCTTTAGGAATACAATCCATTTTAGCTCTATGGATAACAACATGTATAAGAAAAAGGAGGAAAGAAGTAGTTAGATCTGCTCCTAGAACACAGAAAAATTTAGGAAGTAAAAGAGATTAAGACAAAGATATCTTTTTTTTTTTTTTTCTTCAGAAAGTAAGAAAATAAATTGGAATTATTAGCCATTTTTATAATTTCCCCTCATCTCAAATCAGAAAGTTTTGGTTGGGCAAAAGTCCTTCATGTTAGTTCAGTTGCAGAAGGCTGTAGGAGAATGAAAACAGGTATGCTGTACTCCTGATCCTGGCAAGACCTCTGCATCTTCATGGATGTTCTGGCTTTAACAATAGAAATTAATCTTTTGTTCACAGACTCGCAAAATGACGGTGGTTAGGAAGAGCCTCTCAGGATTGTGTAATCCACACCCCTGTTCAAAGCAGTATCAGCTAGAGCTGGTTGCTGAGGACCATGTCCAGTCAGGTTTTGAATATCTGAGAGGATGAAGACTCTGTAAACTCTCCAGGCAATTCCTGTGCTTTACACCCATTATGGCTAAAACCCCCTGTATTTCCCTTTGTGCCCACTGTTCTTTTTCTCTTAGTCGCCACCAGTGAGAACAGTCTGACTCCTTCTCCTTTACTGCCTTCTGCCAGATATTTTTAAATATCTGCTCCACTGTGAACAAGGCACTCACTCTTCCTATGTCAGATACTCCGGTCCCTTAATGACCTTTGTGGCTCTTGAATTCTGCTCCAGAATTTCCATATCACTCTTGGGCTTGGTGCCCAGGACCTGACCCTGTACTCCAGGTGTGGCCCACCAGTATCACACAGAGAGGAAAGATCACCTTGTTTGACCTCATCTGTGGTTTTTAAGAAGCCTTAATATAGATCTATTAAAGTTAAAAATATTTTTTATTTTAGATGTTAAAAATAAATATTTATTTCAACCAGACTCAAAGTGATTTTCTTCCTTATTAGGAGGGATGAACTGTAGTAAGGGCCGAATGAAGTAAGAAGATCTACACTGAGTAGACAAGGTTACATTTGTGCTATGAAATGCACCACAAGTATTTCTCTATGTTTTTACTTAATAGCTGTAGAGCCATTGAGATATTTATTCATTCCATCTCATACAGTTCCTGAGGCAAAATTTGTTGATTTTAGCAATATTTCCATGGTTAGTTAAACCTTAAAGATTCAAGCATTTCAATGCTGCTATTCACCTATCTTCTTCAGCTCGCTTCCATATACCACTACAAGTTTATCCGCAAGATGGCTGAACACCTGGAATAAAATAATTTATTTAAGGTTTATCCATGAGATGCAAGTATAGCTACAGAGAATCAATGGACATCTTTAGAAAAGTCAGAAGATCCACAGCATATTTAAGTATCTCAATATTATTGGTCTTTTTCAATTTTAACAGGCATTATAAGTATAAATCAAATATTCCCTCCAAGATGAAATTCTTTCCTCTTTAACTGATACTTAGGAAATATTAAGATTTGATTTAATTTTCTTAGTCTCACCTACTCAGCTTCTGACATTGTTTTTCATAATTTCATCAAAGAAAAAAATATGAGTTCTAATCCTATGTAAGTACACACAGTTTCTCCTGGTCTAGTCTGGACTCTTATTTCCACTTGTTCAAAATAAGATGTCTTAAGAGTGACTGTGGGCTCTCTGGCATATACCTGAAATCAGAACTTGAGCCCTTGACTTGAGAAACAGCTTTGTCCTTACTTGTGAAAATCATCTGATATTTAATCCAAATGGAAAACATGGGGTATAATTCTGGGAAGTTTAAAAAGCTAGAGGCTGTATATCCAGTTCAGCAGAGCATTTATGCACATACTTAAGCACATATCTTTGGTTCATCATTTGATTACATTTATGTACTAAAGTGCTGGATTGAATTAATCTGGAAATTCTAGAAATGAGCCCTGCCTCCACTTAAGTACGTGGTGTTTCTATTATTAGGAGCTGCCTAAGAAAGAACAGTAAGGAAGGTTTTCCTCACTATTTTGCCCAGATGCACAAAACAGTCATGTGTAAGAATGATTTCTGTATGGTACATGTGTTTATCTTTGGAAAGTGTGAATAAATTTGAAACAAAATTGACATTTGAGAACAATAAAAAATAAAGCATCATATTAAATTGAGTATGTCAATAGAAATAGTAGTAATCAATATGACCTTACAGCAGGATAATGCGATTTAATTAATTTAATATCTACTCTGATTGGACTACAAGATTGAGAAAATAATGGAGTTGCTGTTATTTATTCAGATTTCTATCATACTACTGTTCATCCTAAATATTGCTAAATCATTGTAGTATATATCAAGACATGAAACAATTTTGGAGTAAACAGTTTTCAAAGTTGAAGAACTCAGAAGTCTGGAAACCTGCCCTCACAAGGCTCTCAGTGTTTGTGCAAGAGTGGGACAGGGTCAGATATCAGGCACAACAAATTATGTCAGGGATTTCCCCTTGTAAACACAGACTGCTTGCTATGACAGTAGGCTGAGGGTGGAGAATACAGTTCCTTGCCCTGTCCACTTCAACATCTGCACCCATCTGTTGCAGAGCTGTAGAAGAAAAGTCACTGCAGAGCAAACACTTGAGGTATGAGACCTACAGAGGTGGCTGAAAGTGAAATGGGGCTGTGGGGTAAAATGGGGTACATCATCTTGTGTATATCAGAATGAACTCTTTAATTTGGCAAGTCTGTGTTTGTTCTCTTGCCTGCTCTCTCATCTCTTAGTATCTTCTGGGAAGAATTCCATAACAAGCAAATTGTAACACCAGCTGACCAAGGAACATATAGGGAGCAATCACAGAAGTGTTTTCACATATGCCTGGACATAAAGTATTTCTTCTGTAAAAGTTCCAGAAAAAAAAGGTGGAAAATCTCAGTTTTAACCAGCTTGTGAAAGAGCATACCCTGAAGTGTGGCTAAACTGGACTAGCACTGGGGACACGTGAGAAATCTTGCCATATCCCCATAAATCTTTCCCCTCATGACCACATCCTCATGAGTTGAAATTTCACGAAATCAAGTTCCTTTGTCCCTCTTCCTCTTTTCTTTCCTGGGAAATCTCAGCTGGGAATGTGGGTGCCCATGCCCTGTAACATTGGAATGTGTCACACAATTGCTGGGGAATTGCAGGGAAGGCATGCCCAGCCCTCTGATCATCTCTGCAAGCATCCATCTCCCTGTCTGCATGCAGCTGAGTGTCTGTGCCTTGGCCACGAGTCCAGCACACCTTGACGATTCATGCACAGTTGTCACTTCTCTGAGCTATCCAGAAATCCTAGACAAGTGATAAAGTTATTTTTCTGTTCATATTCTATTTGTAGATGGCATCAGACAGCATATCTGGCACAAAATTACTGTACCTTGAGCTCAGGGGACTGGAGTAGGTCTGTGAGTTTAGTACTTTGGGGGTTAGGAGGAAATCTACTTCTACTGGCTAAATTTTCTAATTTTTCCTTTACAATGAGATTGTCCACCAATGCCTGATGAATTTCACTGCTGTACTTCACAGTTTGGTGGCTTTGAAACAGAAAATTCTGGGAAGCCAGGGGTCATGTTGCCAAACCTGTCAGCTAAAAATATTGGCAAAGCCAAAAGACAGGCATAATTCTAAAACAAAATAGATTACCAGCACTATGAATATGAAATATGAGCTGCCTAGGATGTTTTAATGTGATTTGAGTTGGGAGAAATTACTTGAATATGGATGATATTCAGAGGACTGAAATTTGATTTTCTGACCATTTCTTTTGTATAGTATGAGCATATTTTATCTGGTTTGGCTATTCTCTAGACTTTACCCTCTACTACCCCTGAACAACTCTTTCAAGACTTTCTGGAAGCTTTTTATCACTATGTGTTGGAAATAGAAAAAAATAACAATCAGGTACATTACAATTAAGTTGTTACTTTAGAAATGAGAGTTGGTTTAATTGTAATCAATGAAGAGAATATGCAGCAATTTTGAGTTGATGTATTAATAAGATGTTTAAGAGACTTATTGTGTGAAAAAATAAAACAAATTTTGATTTTAAATCATAGTCAGTCAAAACCTTAATTGTTTTCTCCATCTCCCCAATGCACACACTGACATGTACGTGTGTCTTTGTGAGGCCATATTTCATGATTCATCTTTCTCATGTGCAAGAAAGTGTATTTCTGTTGACATTTGTCACTGCTATGACCCAAACCCTTGAAAATGGTCAGATTTGGGTAATGAGCTTAATTTCCCAAACTTTTGACTGATTCCTTCTGCCTTTCCCTTTTCTTCAGAACAACCTGTAATTTGCAACACTTGGAAAAGATACCAAAGTCAGAAGAACTCATGAACAACCTGGCATAATTTCAACAGGTTGTCAATTAGCATCATCAGTCACACAATAATTCAGACACTGAGGACTAAGAATTTTTGTTTAATTTTTTTTTGCATGCAATTTTACCCTAATCTCATGAAAAACTGCCCTTTGGGTAATGGATATTTAACTAATGAGAATTCTTTTTCAGAGGACTGAATGGTGATAAAAGCAAAAAAAGGTCTAATTTAATGCTATCTGAGATTATTAGTAGGTATAATACTCCTCCTCTAAAACAAAGTCACAGCACAGAAAATAATTTAGCACTATTTTCACTGAAAGTGTAACCTCAGATTATTACATCATATTATATGCTGAAATGATGCTAGACAATGGGTAATGAAGCAGAAATTCCAGATTTGTGAAATAAAGCTGTACCTTAGCCCAAATATACTTGCAAAGGATATAACTCTTCCTTCACAAATAAAATTACTGTAGATAAACTTCAAATCATTAAAGGCAATTCATTTTTTTTCTCATTTGGATCTTACTGTTGGCAACAAAATATATTTTCCCTCTTGTCACTTATAAAAACAAGTAGTTTGCAAAAGGACCGCGTCACAATTTTTGTGAGTTTTGTCATGATTCTTGACCTCATGCTATGAAAAGGTGTTCAACCTTTGAACATGAAAACTCTCATCCTAGTAGATGTCTTAAAGAAATCTGAGATTTCAAGAAATGAAACTTTTTGAGGACCACTCCAACGGGATTTTCTTCTCTCAATTTAACAAAGAAATATGGCAGAGAACATTATATTTCTGTACCGGTTTAGACATCCTGCAAATAGGTCATGGGTCTGAATATCAAGCATGGTAATCATATTAAACAAAATTACATCCTGCAACTGTTTGATGTGACTTGCTGTGAAGCAGTTCATCATAATTGTGAAATAGACTGTTTCTCCAAATACAATGAGAGATGCATTTGACATATAGGAAACAGTAAGATCCATATATAAAATCTAAATATAAAGCTCACTATGAAGTGAGGATTTGCTAGCAGGTAGTAAGTACATTGTTATTCCTGTTCTAATTATATTCTGTGCTGTTCAAAGAAATTTGACATCAGTTGATCATGTCTGAACCAAACTGAAGAGAACTTGGTTATTCTTAGAAGTGTTCATGTCTTCCATGGTCAAAATCAGTTTTTGAAGCTTGTGGTTTAGTCACTGAAAGGAAGGAAGTGCCAAAGGAGAATCTCAGCTTTTCTTGTGAAGGTGTGAATCTGTGATCTTTCTCCTTGAGAAAGCAGCCTGGGAAAACCTAATGAACTGTCTCAGATAGAGTAGTATGGCTGAAGCATTATTTTTCCTATCTACTGCTTCCCTTACAACTCCTTAATGTCTCTTTTGCGATGAAAGACAAACACAGCTCCAGGTCTCTGAACCAGGAGGAGACTGAAGAGGTTATACTTCTGGAGGGCTTGGACACCCAGTTGTGCACAGGGATTGTGACAAAGGTTCCTGACCTGTGGCTGTACCTTTTTCACAAACTTCCTTGTAGCTTTGATGAAAATTAAGTTTGTCTAAATGACCTTCAACTTGTGTTAGTGCAAGCTCTATTTCTGCACAGGAAAGCATGACAGGCATCTCAAGGAATTTTGCAGGTTACTGCTGCATATATTAATTTATGTAGTATTTGCACTCATAAGAAATGGATCAAGAACTGTGTTCTGACCCTGAGGTCCACTGTTATGTCACAGCTCCATCTCTGCAGTTACACCAGTTTGTCCTCTGACATAAGGTCCTAATCTTACATAATCTGACATAGTTCGCAATCTATGTAATTCCAAAGGTTATTGCTCTACACTAACCTCCAAACCATGCCCGGGTTTTGCCTGGGCAAGTCCTAGTCAACATAATTCAAACTGTGCCTAGGATTACACGAACAGTTTGAACAATCTTCAGACAGTGCTCAGGCCTTATGAGTTAGCCCTGCCGTGTTTATCAGTAGAGAAAAACATGAGAGGAGTAATTTATTATGGAAGTTTCCCTTGGTAATCTTTTGTCTAATCTGGAAGTGATTCTTAAAGGTGAATTGTTGCAAAACCTGGTTGAGAGCTGGACAAGCTGAAAAAACAATTATTGAAGAAAATCTTTTTATTGCCTGTTATCAAACTGTTTCAAAGAGGAGCACAGTTTCCCTAAAGTGATGGAAAGAAAATCTCTTGTTTATGATGGAAAGAAAATCTCTTGATTATTAGTCATCATTAGATTACTCATCCACATTAATTCTTGTCTATAAACTGGTTATCATTCATCAGTCAAAAATTTTAGCTGTCCCCAATAATGCAATACTAAGTGTCTCAGCTGGAGGCATGGGAGAAAATTCTCTTCATCCTTAACATGCCATAGGAAGTGAAGTAACTGGAGTTAAAATACAGTGACACTGAACCTGTAGCAGAATTTTTACTTTCCCCTCCAAAAATATATCTGCACTTCCAAATTCTTTATGCATAGCTTCTGCTGTGATTCCTATAGACAGGGCTCTAGTGAGTCTGAAGGACTAGAGCATATCTGAAGAATATCCAAGACTTTTGAAAGTCTCTCATTGTAAGTGTGGCTGTACTATATATTTGATAATCTGTTAAAACAGAAATCCAGCCACCAGCCCTTGTTGAAAAGTGCTTTTTTGGGGGGTGGTATAAAAGTTGTATAAAGCAACACACCAAATTTCTGCACTGGTACCCTCTGTTACACCCAGAGAAACACCATGGAATATAGCTACCATTATTTGCCCTGGTTAAGCATGCACTTTCTGAATATATTATTGTGAGGTTACCTTTTTAGCTTTTCCTTCAAGGACTCTTTGGAGAAAAGTCTTCAAAAAATTAGTTCTCCATCTTTCTCCCTGCTGTTTGTCCAGATCTGGACCACAAACCTATAGGCAACTAGAAATACTCTGGGAAACTCCAGACAACATGTATCCATTCAACAGTGTTTGATAAATGCAACCTCTTTAAAATCTGTACTTAATAAATCCTGCTGAAAATATCAGGTTATTTTTTTCATCCTGTGAACAGGTATCCCCCTAGGCCTTAAAAATACTGCAGAAATATTTTACATGATTCATGTGTCACACTGGGGTTTGTGTAGGATTAATTTGTAGAAGGTGAAATTGCAGCCCTACTCTGAGCTAGAGGTCATTTCATATGAAAACTTATAGCACCCTGCCCAGATATGAGGGCAGCACAGTTTTTATGTTTAATGAACACACTAGATTCTGAAATGGAGCTCAGTCGAAAGAAAGATTTTGCACTGATTTCCAAAGTGATTGCAGCTCTGTGTGTTAGCTCACATAAATAACTGTGCTCTGCCTACAGCATGGCATGTCTCTGGCTGGTGCCTCATCCCTTATCTGGGCACAGCATTCTGGCACTGTCCTTTGGTAACATATGCACTTCTGAGCTACGGCAAGCACTTCGCTGGTGCTAATGAATCTTAGGCCAGAACATTATGGATGCAATTCCTTTCAGCCTCACAGATATTACTCCTATAAGCATGGCTTCTCTCCTATCCTGGCTTTACCTGCAGGACTGGAAATCCCAGGAAATAAAAAGAGACTCAATCTGACAAGGGTCAAGTAATCCCAGATGAAGTGGGCAGTGTCAGGTTTCTGAGAGAAAAGGCCCTGCTGATAAGCTTTGGTATATTCTCTCAATGTTTAGGTCTCACAACCCAAACTTGTAAGTATTCTCAGAAAGTGGAGGGCCTGGTGGGCTTAACATACAGGACTAATAGGAGTCCTCTCTCAGGTGCTTTTGCAGTACTTTACAGAAGGAGCACAGCCAACTGCAAAGCCTACATTCTACTGGGATATCAGGATCAATATTAATTTCTGAGCATTTCAGACATATTTTAGGCTTTAGTCCTGTCACCTTTTCTCCTTTTTGAGGATACAAGTCTCAACAGTCATCATAAACCTTAGATCTGATACGTCAGCTTACTGGGCTCCTGCTTCCCTATACATCCTTTCAGGAGTCCCGCTGCAACTGTTTTGAGCTTCCCAATTGACCCAGTCTGGCAGCACAACTGGAGGAAAGACTTAGAAAAAAGGTTTCTGAATTACAGTTACTCTTGGTTTTAAAAGCTCTGCGTGCCCATAAGTCTTTGAGAGGATGCAGACTTGACTTGTACCCTGTGGTAGGTCTCACCTCTTCTAAAAGTCTAAAGCAGAGGTTCATTTTTCTGACAATGAAAGTTTTTGCCTCAACATTCCCCTTCAGAGATTTCTTTCACAACCCACTAGATAGCTCACCGAGAGCATCTGCTCTCTGACATGCACAAACCCCCACATTATTTGAAAGTTGCCAGTCTCTTTAGCTGGCTTTATGTAGAGCTGGTGAAATTACTATAGCACAGGAACTGGTTATTGAGGGACATTCTAGAACAAGAGCCAGTCTAGCTCTCTCATTAAAAATTTCCTACACTCTTTCCCCTGAAAGTTATACTGAAAAAAACCTGGCCTTGTCACAGCTGGGATACTTCTGCAATACAATGTATCGTTAGGGAAATAGTGCACAAAACAGAGAATAAAGCAAAAAGAAGCCTTAACTTTACGTAGTTGTTTGACAAATCCTGTATGGAACTTCTATGTTTATTTTCTTTCTTTGACCACAGGTAATCCACTTGCTGTTATTTAAAGGCATATACTGTCTGGTCTCAGCTGCTGTGCATTCTTTCTATTTCTAATGTCTCTCAGAGCATTATAGTAGCCAGCAAATTACAAGCAATAATTACCCTGTTAAGAGAGCTTTCAAGAATCTACGAGTTCCCCATAAAGAAAAAAAGAGATGCAGGAGAGACCTGTATATCTCTTTAAAGTACTGTTAGGGAAATGATAGAGATTCAAGAAGAGCACTTCACAACTGAAAAAGTCAGAACTACTAGTAACATAGAAAAAAAAAGACAATGTTTTCTTGTCTCTTGCTTTCAAACAGATATTTGCTGTACTTGTAAACAACCCCTTCTATTAGATTCAAAGCAGTTATATGCTGTTTCTCTTCTAGGATGCACCTGGGAACTACCAAGCAGTCCCTTTGATTAGAATGGGACTATGAAAATGAGAGTAGGGACTTTGTTTAGTGTCTTAAACATGCAGGTAGGGATATTTAGGAGCTCAGATGAGGAAAACACTGTTTTAGGTAACTACTGGCTAAGGAGTAGTTAGACCTCTTAATGATCATATGGTGTGCAAGGAAAGGCATGTAGAATGGAGCTGTTTACTTTAAAAGTCTTTTTCATATTCTGAAGACTTCAGGTATTTTTGAAAATTGTTTGTTTAGCATGGTGAGCAATTATTTTTCTAGATATTCTGTGGCTTGTGATGCTCAGAAGTTGTCAGGGCAGAAAAAGCTCAGAGATTACATCTATATGGTTGTGGTGCTCATAGTTTCTCTGGGAGTGTTCCTTTTAACAAAACCATGAATACAAGTACTAGAGAGGGAGAATAGCCTCCAGAGAGCTTCCTCACACAGAAGAGTTAAAAAAACCCCTCTGAATAACTTCTATAAACAGTATAAGGGATAACAAAAATCTAGATAGAGCTTATTTAAAATTGTGATAAGCCCGTTGACCTACTTGAGGTTATATTTAAACCAGAACTGCTGTAAAAAGCTGTCCTGGGACACATGTTTAGAGCTGTTTTTCTTCATTCCCAAAGATGAACCAAAATCTTGAGGGATTGAAGTAAATATATTTTGGATCACTTAAAGCAGGATTTCAGTTTCCAAATGTCTTTCTTAATTTTTTAATCCTATTCATATTTTAAAAATCCAGGGTTTTAAATATGTGATTATTTTGATTGTAACACCAAAAACTTTTGCAAAGAGATTAATTCCAATAGCTTATCTTTCCCTATAGCATTTCAGTTCAAGTTGTACTGTATTTTGTTTTATTTTATTTATTTATTTTACAAAAAGAGCCTTTTGTCAAAATATTCACAGCAAGTTTTCTGACTGACCAACCCAATTAAAATTAGTTGTAGCTTTATACAATTTAAGCTGATATGGCTCCTAGCTCTGGAATGGAGGTAATGGGAGTTTTAACTTGTTCTTACTTGGATTGCTGCCTTGAACTAGATATAAAGTTCCAAATTTTGCATCTGCTAGGTAAAGGTAATTTTAGTTTTATTTTCTGTTACCTGCATTAAACATGCACTCTCACATTCGCAGAGAAAGTGTTGTGTAAATAACTTAATATGTTGTTTTAGTAACTAATGTGATTGCCAGGATCTTATATGTCTTGCAAAAGTAAATCTTCTCTAATGATATGACCACAATTACCAAAGGCTGTCCTGCAAATTGATTTTAGTAAACTAAGGTTTCTATTTTATTTTCAGATACTATGTACTTGCTGCCAATAAAAGAGAACTCAGTTTGTTGCATGTTATCCATGTTATTCCCTCAGTTTATGCTGTGTTTTTCTCACTTATTTCTCTACTTCCTTTTAAACAATATCATAACTCTCTTCCTTTCCACCTTCATATTGTGTTTTATTCTGATGCCTGATGTGGTACTTTTTTCTGCTTTTATGACTAATGCTTAATCAATTTATCTTCTGTTCTTCACTTATAATCAGTGTGACAGGCTGATTGACACCCTGATTTGTTTATAATCTTGCAATCTTCTAGCAAAATAACTCAAAAACAATTTGCACAGCCAAAATATGTAAACTGTGAGTGACCTCTACAGATATATTAGCAGATAATAATGACATTTAATTATTTTTTGTATTGGACAAGTCTTCATTAAGGCTTAAAGTCTGGAGTAAACTCAGTCTTATCAGTTCTTGTGCAGGATAGACTTCAACAGAAGTTCAGCTCCTGGTGCAAACTGCAGCTGAGAAGCAGCACTAGCGTATTGTGATATTCACTCCTACATAAGTGAAAGGTATACCAAGTGGCTGCCAGAATGGTGGGTGAACAAGCCCCACACAATATAATCTTTATTCGTCCACTTTTGGAGATGATCTTTGTTCACCAGTGGCAGAAAATCTAGCCATAATCTCTAAATCTAGATGAAGATGTCCTAGCCATGGCAGAGCAGTCCTATTAGTTGACATTTAAACATCCCTTCTCACCCCGATTATTCTATGATTCTATGAAGTGTCAAGCATTTTGACATTTCTTAAAATGGTGACTTTCAAAAGATGGTCAAACCAGTTAATAGTTTCTGGTCATGAAAGTTTGTTAGTGCTCAACAAAAGGGAACTTCTATAAAATTAAGATGAAGAATTTCAAAGGAATCTGTATTGTGTCCAGCAGCTCAAACAAACAAGCAACAGAATCCCAAAAATCTGCCTTTCCTCCACCCATGTTTTCTTCCTTCATTCAAAGTATAACTCAATTTAATTCAAGGAATCCACTTCTTGCTCTGCTTATACCACTGCAAACCCTCTGCTATGACCTGGTCTGGGAGAAGAGGGGTGGGATGGTAGTAACTGCACTACACCATCTGCACAGGAGGGATGGAAAGGCTATTCTGGTATCCTGGCCTCTCCTTAAGGTGGCTGTGTGTTGAGGCAGGGCATCTCAGTGTGGGGTAGCAAAATAACAGATACTTGGACAAAATACTTGGAGCAGCTTTTAAGCTGTTGTCACTTATTTCAGGGTCTCAGGACATCACACAGGAAAAACAGCAGGGAAAGAAATGATGTGTTACGCTATCCATACATCAAATCTTTTCCTTTTCTGCAGTGAAAACTCCATAGAAAAATCTAAATATCCGGTAAAGAAATATTTAAATTGGTTTTTGCTACCTTGTTACGTTTAGAAACCCTCACAAAATAGTCTAGAACTTGAGGTACACAACTAAACTAAATACAGAAAACCTTCCCTTGATCATGCTTATTTTCTTCCTTATGTGTATAAGTTGTTAGTGTTTACAAATATAATTCCTCATTAAATTTCCCTATTTTTATAGGTGTTATTCCTACTCTCAAAAGATGATAATTTTTAAAATATATATCCAAGATGTTTTTTGAATACATATTTTTCTAAGCTATGTTTAACCTACTACTTCAAACAATTCAATTTCACCTGCTATTTCTGTTTGATAGCGTTTATATCTCAGACTTTCTTGGGTGTGGAATGACAGGGAAACCAAATTCGTAATTTCTTTAGGTAATGTTATGTCCATTTTATAGGCAAGAAAGATGAGAAGATAGAAAATGGTATGTTCAAGATTTAAGAAGAGTTAAGAGAAGATAACCTATCTAATTTTCCACTGAGTCTTTTCCATAGAAAAGAAACACTGGATTTAATTAACATTGAGGGCAAATATGGCTTAATTTAATAAATAAGGAAGAGGAAGATTATCAATTACCAGGGAAGAAGCCTAATTCTTTTCAGTCATCTTGGCATTCTGGGAAGGGAATGCAAAGCAAAAACAAAAAATTATTGCAAAAAAGACATGTAGCCAAGTCTGCACCTCTCCTAAGTGAAGTTTTCAAAGAAAAAGCCTGATTTGAAATAATTCCTTTAAGACTTATAAATACTTTTTTTTTTGTATGACATCTAGAAAACTAGATACTGAGATCAGTATTAAAAAAAAATCAGTATAAGACATCATCTGAGCCTCTCAATGTTAACCTGTTTATAGATAGCTAACTATAGATAGTTAACTAGGACATGGTATCTGATCAAAGTAGTGTGTAATGAAAATAATTAACAATCTAAAAATATTTAGGTTTTTTCCCTATGAAGCATCTTCTGATTATTTTTGAAGTGCATCTTGGCATTTCCCCAGTTATCCATTTAAGTACTGTCCTGTTTCATCTCTCTTACAAATCCAGTTCATAAAGGCATGCAAATAGTCAAGGAGTTTAGAATGTTTTTCCAGTATAAATAGTATTTGTCTGTGTAATGTTTAGTAAATATTGATTTTGTGGCAATGCTGTATAAACAAGTAGTGGTCTAATTGAAAAAAAAGTGGGCATGGGAAGGCACATGTAGATGAGATTGTTCTGATCTTATAACAAGTATTGTCAAAGAATGCAGAAACCTTGGAATTTCAAAATAGTCATACGTACAGCACAATATATACTTCTGCAATCTAGAGAGTGCAGCTGTTGTTAATGTCTTGCGAAACTGTCCAGTCTCTGATGAATACTGAGCTATTCTCCACCAGTCAGACTGCATGTTTACAATACTCAATACATCTGGCTGACTTTAATTGCATTAGCTTTGCTGCACCAGAGGTGGCATAACTTTCATGTGAGCTAATTAGATTTGCTCAATTTGAACAGACACATTAATGCAGCTCAGCAAGGCTCAATTAAATGTGTTTTCAAAGCAAAGGCACAATTTGAAGCATTATGGGTAATGCTATGCAAATTGCCATATTGGCAGAGAAGTTGAGTGAGTTGTTTGCAATGCCTATTGGCACAACGCAAGTTTCTCCAGTTAGATTGTGAAGTCTAAAACAGCAAGACGTGTTCTACATCCTCTTTCTTGGGGCTCTTCAAAATGGTGCATCTGTCTTCCCAAGCGAAGGAAGTGATTTGTGAGTTTATTTAGAAAATGGACGTCTTAAGATTTCATCCCAACCTTTGTGCCCACTGATTTGTGTTTTATATTCTTTCTCTTACTGAGAGAACAGCAGAACCTAATAATAATACATCTTCATAATGGGATTTCAGAACAATTGTATGTTCCTGGTGTTTCAAACTTATTACACTTACCATCGCTCTTACCTTTTGCTAGTGCTCAAGTATGACTATCCATCAATTCATTTTTTCAGTTGTGTACTGTGACCCAAAGTGCTTAGCCTTGCAGGTTTACTTCTGAAGTGAAAATTGCTAACAGAATGCAACAAGGACGCCATCAGCCTGTCACTAGAACCACTTTTCATTTTGGCACCCCAGAGATTGTTTCTCCTCACAAAATCAGGAAAAGAGAGGACCCTTTATGGGAACTTAAGTGAGATAAGCCTGCCCACATTGATGCTACATTTTGTTCTTCAAAATAAGGCAAATTTACAGCAAAAGAAATAGTGAAAACTTGACCATGTGCTTTGAACTTATTTTCTTTTTTTTTAACATAGCCCAATGTCTCCAAGCACTTGTATCTCCTCTTGTTGCAGCTTCATTTAAACCGGAATGAATTACCTGCACTTTTCCCAAAGGGAAGAAGAGCTGATTAGGCCATTTGATGACCTTGTTTCCAATACAACATTGCTGGAAAATATTGCAATTAAGGGGATCACAGTAAAAGTAATCCTTTTATTTTAATGTAGTAATGCTCCTGACTGGATGCATAAAAGGCACACCATACACTTGTTCAAACATTCTCAGAGGTGTGTAATGGATGGCTTTAATGGTTTGTGTTGTTCTGATGTGAGTTCTGTGGAGAGGCTGATTGGTAAAAGCAGTCACCAGAACAGGTTCTTCAGGATTTTCTGACAAATATGAAAACATTTGATCTCTAAGGTCCATGATGTGGCTGTTAGTGCATAGTGTATGCAATTCCTCACTATTTTGTGTGGGGATTTATCACCTCCTTCACCCTCACCCTATAGAAAAATCTTTTTTTTGGAAGGAAAATATCATAGATTTGTTAAGATTTTATTGACTTCTGCATGACTTCAAAGGGAATTTAAGAGGAGGGAGAGTATCCTCTACTTGCCAGAGAACAGGGCTCATGAGCTTAAAATCAAACATTTGTGTAAATAAAGATACAGCTTAGTGTCTAAAATTGGAGCAACATTAGAGGTAGCAGCCAATTATTGAATCCCATTGTCTCATATTTTAGATACTTATACACAGTTATGCCTTATTCCTGGAGTAGTAATCACAGTAAATTTAAAATACGCTGACACCAAGAGGCTCTCAAAAGAGTGAAAATCAGCAGTTTTATTAAACAATACATAGAAGTTACAGCCATGATGGTGTCAGACAAACCAATATGTAGCAGATTGTACTATGATTAGCCAAATGCGCAGCACAATTATATTCACCACATCAATTATAAATAGGAAAGAAAATCCATTTGCCATGCATTTTAGCATATTCTGTGCTCCTACAGCACATCCAGCTTGGCTTTACTTTAGTTGGATTTTCCATTCATATTCTCAGAACTCATATGTTTCACTTTCAAACTGTAGTTTTTGCAGAAATAAATGGTTTAAATGGAAATACAGTATTTTTCACAAGCTTTTGGTCAGAATCTCCAGAATTCCTTCCTTCAGCTTGATCTGTATTCAGAAAACTGACATCTGGCAGAGGCACTGCTCTACTCTGTCATAGCTGTCCTCTCTGGCAGCTCTCCAGTAATGCATATCTAGGCTATAATGTTTTCAGAATTTTTGCTGTGTCACCTCCACTTCAGAGCATTTGCCCTAAGTGAAGAAGTAAGTATGAGTGTAGAATAAGCCCTTTATACAGCCCAGCCAATACCCTAAAAACTGTGATAGACACATCTTGAACTTTAAGGTTTTTTGTTTGTTTGTTTGTTTGCTTGTTTTTTAAATCTCGTCTATAAAACAATTTAAATTTACTTCAATTACTGTAATATTCTGTGGATTTGAATTAAGCAGTGAAAATTATTTCAGCTTTCCTTTACCAGTTGGGGGATTTATCTAGTGACTTCACCTTTGATACTAGAAGTAACACCATACTGGAACAAAATATTTGTTTGAAAGGGTATTTTGGTATTGCAGGTTCCAGTGTTCAGATTTCAGATACAATGGCCAATGCTGAGGTGTCAATGCCTTGAAAACAGAATGCATTCTCTGAAAACCTTGAGATAATTATGTAATTAAAATTTAATAAAGATGGGAAAGAGCAAGAAACTTGTGAATTAGATGTGCTCATCATTTGCACTGAATATCACTCCTAATATTTTCTGTTCAATAGTAAAGTTTTAAATAATTTAAAGAATTTCAAAATATTATTTTAGTAACAATGTAAGGTTTAAATAATTTCATCAATTTATTTTCTCTTTTTTTCTAAAATGTCATGTTTAGAGTGTAAAGAATAGTCCTTCACAAAACTTCAACACATAATGCATGAAACCTAACTTCAGAAGGTGAGTTTGCTTATGCTTTTTACTATACTCATCCTGGAATAACTTCAGGGAGAACATTTGAGATAAAAGGAAGTTTCATTGCATTTTACATTCTTAATTCTAAACCTGACAACATTTAAACTGCACACCTTTTGAACAAAAAATGACCTTTAGCTAAAGTATTCCCAGCTGGAACCATTATGATTATAATGTTTATTTATTAATATGATTTATAATGCATAAAAGTACTGTTGCAGTTATAGAAAAGTCAATTAGTGCAACACCCTAGAGGAAACACTTTAAAAGGATAAAATGCAATAATAACGATAATTACTTTCATCCAGAAGGATTCAAAATTAGATTATGTGGGTGACATGGTGTCTCCATGTTTAAAGGCTCAGACTAACTCTGTTTGATGCCAGTGATTATGTGGTTGACTTTTCATGTTCCAAGAAATATTTACCTCTATAAGTTCAGTTCATGCTCTCTCTCTTTTAAGGGGAAAAAGAGGATGAAAACATTTGAGATGAAAAACTGTTGGAAACAGACAAGTACTTTCAGGTCAAGGAAACTTTAGAATTTTTGCCTCTCTGCCTTTGGATTTTTTTTTTTTTTTTAATTTATGCATTTGAAAGGGAATTATCTAAAAGTTTTGTGTTGCACCAGATTTCCTTTCTATGATTCTGTGAAAGGAAATGTCCTTGGAACACCTTTTACCTAACCAAAGATTCAACTTCAATATGCTTTTCTTTCACATTAGGAGAGAAAATTCTGTGAAGAATCTGCATTCTCTGTTCCTTCTCTAGAAAATCTTTGGATATATGTGGATTTTTCCCGGTGTCATATCACTGGTGCCTATTTCGATTGCTCCACAGTATTTCTACATAGCACAGCAAGGAGTCTTCTATATAATGATGCCATTTCTTTTTTCATCTTAGATCACAGCACACTGGCCTGCTCTCCTGATATTGACTCCTCTTTTCATGTTATTATAAAGCAGGTCAAGAACTTACTTGCTACTCTGGTATTTGCACATGGAAAAGGCTGGCAAAGAGAGGGTTTTCAGTATGACAGGCATATACAAATCTACAAATAACTCCAATGACTTGATTAAAGACACAAGTTCCAAGCAGGAATTACACATTGAACCAGACTTCTCAAGGGATATTAAAATTCTGTTTTCAAAATAAGGTGAAATATGTTTCAAGTTCTGGCACTAATATTGTGTCTGAGGATGCTTGCCCCTTGTGGTATAGAAGGTCAGACAAGATTATCACATCAATTAGTTCTGATCTTCAAGGCTATTCATATGCAAACCCTCCAACCTGCCATGGTCCAAGCGTGGCGCATCATATTAGAAGTGTCTCAGAGAGAAGCCTTTATGACAACTAGGCAGCTTCTCATTCATTAACTATGGAATGCAGTTGAGATTCTTTTCACATTCTATAGGTAATCCTACATTTTTTTGCAATGCTTTCTTCAAACACAAATTCAAAACCACTATTGTTTGAGAGAAAAATACATGAAAGTTAGGATTTGATGTAAAAAAAGCCTTCAAAATTAAAGTAATTACTTTTAGGAGCTGTATCTTTGTGAAAACATTAAAAAAGGTGTGTGTTTTGATGTTACTCTATTGATATCCTCGGAATATTGTTTATAGCAGAAAACTCAAAATCTTCAAATGCAAGTACAGCATCGTATTTATGCTTATCATTTTGATGCATTTATTATCACTTTTTTTAAAATCCAGAGAAATAAATGAAATAAGCTTGTTCCTCTGAAAACAAGGATTCCATTGGTATTTAATTGCTTTCTACCTTACAAGCCACATTGTTTTATACTCTATCATATTTGGTTTATTACAGTGTTTTAAAATAACAAGCTGGTATATTAAAAAAGTGTAAGATTGTATTTTAAATTCAATTTTCACAATGTAACATATGAAATTTTACTGCCCAGATACTTATGAGTTTGTTGGTCCTGACTATTTTTTGGAGTGGTATAAGCCATCCAAATCTAGAAAAATTAAGTAATTTGGGGTTTTTTTGTTTTGTACTGTTGCAGTCAGGATAGTCTAAAGTTTTTGCCTAGTGGAAAGGTATTTGGATTGATGACCATGCAACATGAAACCAAAACAAGCTATACTGAACAGTAACAAGAATTAAAATATTTATTTATTTATTTATTTATTTAGCTGGCTATTTATTTATTTATGGCCTGGTTGTAGAACCCAGAGCCTAAAAAACTCTCTGGTGTCATATGAAATTTTCCTCTCTGAAAAAGAATTAAAAGCACAAGGGAGAAGACTGTGGACTTTTCCAAAGTAATTTTCTTTTTTATCTCTATGTGTAGATGACATAGCAGGCACCTTTGGAGAGGTGAGTTAAATACTCTTTCTCATGTACTATGCCTCCCTTTTCAAAGTATTTGCTATGAGGAATTTTGCTTGCAGAAAAACATCTTGAGTTGGTGTGTATTTGCATTGGCCTTTTCTGGAAATGCTGCCACAAGCCTGCTCCTAAAATCTGTTGGGATCAATATGACATATGCTACATATCTCCTAAAGAAGTGTAGAAATTCTGTGAAAGCTAATTTAAGAAACCATGAATATGGGAAATTTTATCTACTACACTGGGTAAAAAAAAATGTATAAGTTTACATATAGATGTAACATTTTAAAAAATGAATGTGATTCAGGAACTTGCATATACTATGAGAGTGCATGTAATTTTTGAAAGCAGCTGATTTTGCTGACTGAAAGCAGTTAACTGGGTGCAGATGTGCTCCAACTGCATGTACATAAACAAATTCTGTTTGGAGGAGTGGAGGAGTTTAAACCCAATTACCTCAAACAGTTCAATTTTCAAAATTTCACAGAAAAATAGAATCTATCATGGTAGAAAGAAGTATTCCCTAAGGAATCATTGTTGTGATGATTCACGTTACTTGCATTTAGAGACAACAGTTGTCCAAATGCCAGATACAATGAATCTCGAATGTTAAATGTACACTTGGGAGTTCCTAAAGACTGTGCTAACACTTTAAGACAATTTGCAATGTATATGAGTATATAAAGAAAGGCTCATTTGCACAGACCCATTCTCTGATAAATGGATTAAACCAATCATGTATTATGCTTTTGGAGACATTTTTGTTTAATATTAATTATGATTTTGATATAACATAGCAAATGTCTCCTGGCCTCTATACAACCTATTTTAGAAAGGAGCATAATTTGTATAGTAATATAGTTCCACTAAATTGAATGTCATTAAATTATTGCGATCATGTATAGTATGAAACTGTATCATTTTGCTAAGAGTTGCATAAATGGAAGTGTTATCCTAGAAGTTTTACTGTTCATTTTGCAAGCAGAGCTATTACAGAAATTCAAGTGAAAAATCACCACATTTTTAAAGTCAGGTGATGCAGACTATGCTGGCAGCTACTTATTCTTGTGAGGGGTTCCACAAAAATTAAAAGGTCCACCCTCAGGAGTAAGTTCATAAAGATAAGGACTACCTCCAACAATGCCATTCCTTGAATACTTTAAATTGAAAATTTCTGTTTGCAAGGTGTCAAGCTGCTAAGTAAGTTCTCCCTCGTGCTGTGACCTTATAGCACAAGAGACATGCCAGGTTCTCTGAATGCTGCAGAACGTATGCCACTCTAAATACCATCAATGAGTTGGTTAGGACATAAGTTTAAAGAAGAACTCAGATAATTCCCTAGATACTCTGCAAATGAAGAGAGAGATATTTGAGGTTGCCTAGGCTGAAATGAGCTGAACTCATCTTGCATATGTTCCATAGTGGAGGCCTGTTTTCTGCCGGAAAGTAATTTCAAAGCAAAGATGCTGCAACTTCTTTTCATATATGTTTAATGAGAAATACTTTAAGTCAATGCCTCATCTGATTGCAGAAAGATAAGCTCTCTGAATTAGATTTATATGTTTGTTACAATTTCAAACTATGGCATTTCAAATGGAAAGTGGCAAGTTATTAACTTAAAAATCATGGGTAGATATCTTTGTGTGGAACAGAATCCAGTTGGATGAACAAAAGCGATGTCATTATTAATAACAATATCAGACAGATAATTTGTGACATGCTGCAGTGATATCAGTCCATTATATGTTACTATTTATATCTGTTCTTCTGAGCGAACAGGATATAATCTCCTGGCACATCTTTTTCCTTTCCAGTTCTGGAGTTATGCTGGCCAAAAAATTCTGAGTCCTCTGTGTTGTGTTGACACATTCAATGAATCAGCCATGTGTTATATTGCATGAATAATGCTAAAATTCTGCAACTCTTGGCCTCATGAGTGATCCTTGCTAGCATAAACCTCATAGATTAAATGCATCCAGGCGAGCAAAATTTACATTCCTTACATGCCTGTCTGGGTTATATGACTGTGCCTCCATGCCTTTGAAGAACTCTTTGTCTACCCTCAAGGAAAACCTAGTGTAACAGAAATTGCCCAAAAATCTATAATAAAGCCCTGTTTTCACTGACTTAAGACTTTGCCAAGCTACCAGATTTGCTCAAGAAGACTGGAGAGAGACTTCACAAGGACATGCAGTGACAGGACAAGGGGAAATGGCCTGAAACTGAAGGAGGGTAGATTTAGATTTGGTATTAGGAGAAACTCTTTGCTAGAAGGGTGGTGAGGTACTGGGACAGGTTGCTCAGAGAAGTTGTGGATTCCCCATCCCTGGAGGTGTTCAGGTTGGATGGGGGTCTGAGTAACTTGGTCTAGTGGAAGGTTCTCTGCCCATGTTGGGGTGATCGGAATTAGATGATCTTTAAGGCCCCTTCCAAACCAAATTATTCTATTATTCTATCATTCTATATATGTGGATTAAGAATAAAGCTTGTGCATTTTGTTCAGACTAAAGATGATTGGAGTATTCCCAAAGAGCTGTGGGCAACACTTAGGTCTTGACAAAAGCTGTAGAAGTTTACAATCTTAAAAAATCATAAAAATTGTCAAAGAAATTAAGACTGAGACAGCACTAAGCAAGCAGTTGATGAGTGGATACTTTCAAAAAAGGATGTAAGAACTGTACATCACCACACTCAAACAGTACCATAAAACCGACTCAAAAGAGGAGGCAGAGTTCCTGCAGAAAGCAGTTGTATATTATCAGGAAAGATGCCTGTGTTGACATTCAAGTATACAAAAACAGGCAAAGTGAATTTAACTAAACTGACAGTTTCTAATTTCTGAGTGTTTGAATTTATAATCTGCACAATGATATTTTTATATAGCACTTTTTTTAAAGAAAAGTATTATCTGTAAACAGCCCAATTCTGCCAGATTTGGAAGAGTACCTAGCAGCAAAGAGGATTTGTATCACTGGGCTCCAGCAGATAATTCACTTTTCCAAAACATTTTGGAGTTGCATGCATTTACACAAAATTTTAGAAACAGATAAACTGATATTTACATTCAGTCAGAGACTTGGAGGAAGTTACGCATGGAAGCATTCTCCTTTCTCTTGTTTTGAAAAGCTAGTACAGTTTTCAACAGTTTTAAACAATAAAAATTTCAATATGCTCTTACATGCAAAATAAATGTAAAAATGGTTTAATTTTTAGCAGTGTTCTTCATATAATGAGTACAATGTACACCCCAGTAGTTATTTTATTATACTTACATTTAAAGTTGTAAGTACATTGCTAATGGACAAAAATTTATTTATAAGTTAATATAGCATAACATTTTTTTTCAGCACTATTATTGTAGGAGAAGAGGAAATTTTTGCAAGAAAATAAGGTACTTGGGGCATGACGTTCAAATATTGTATGAAGCAGAAAACAAATTATCTGACTGGAGAAGATGGCAGCACAGAATAATGTGAGCTCAGATATCTGTGAGTTCCTTTCTTTAAGAAATACTTTGGCTTGAATAAATATCTTGTACTGTCAAATCTCACTACTATGAGTGTTTTATACGCCCCATTCTAGTCTATGCAAGTTATTGATGTTAATGGCCAATACAGTCACTATTCCTTATGCAATAAATGACTTTATTTTCATCTTTAGGTTCTCTGAGGAGTAACACAAGCATAATTTTCAGCATATATGAAATATAGCTCTATTAGAGGACTTAACTAAATTATGAGCTTTGAAGTAGAAAAGCTGCCAGTTCTGTAGGATAATGCCTTCTATATTTTTGAATGAAACGAAACTATAAAGCTCCAGGTTTCTTTCTAAAAGGTTAAACCAAAAATCCACAGCAGCATACCTTAATAAAATATAAAGGTGGAAAGCAAATTATTTAAAGATTTCAGGTGAGAAAGCAGTTGTTTGATAAAGCTGGGCATTTCAGGATAAGCAAACTTTGAAAGGAAAAAACTCTTTCAAAATCTTCTTAAAATGACTTTATTCATCCCACATATTTATATGAAGAAATTTTATGACAACCATACAAGAAGATAATGACAGGACTTTTGAAGTAACCTTTATACTAGTAGGTTATTATAGCCAGTGTTTCTATATTTGTATGCAAAAGCCAGCTGAACTACTTTGCAATTCAGTAACTCCTTGTGGCCTAATTTCTAAACAGAAAATGGGTTACATAACATTACAGCAGGAAATAGAATTTCTCCATGCTTTCCTTTTTATTAATTTTTGTGTCAAATAACTCCCAGGCTCTTCAGCTAATTACAAAATGTTTGAAAGTTCCTGTGTAATCCTCTTTTACAATACTCAGTAGTAAACATCATTTACAGTTTTGCATCTAGACCCTACAAAAAACCAACTGCACTCTATATTCAGACACAAGGAAATTTCACAGAATGTTTATTGACACAGCTTCTGTTTAACCTGCTGTTGTTAGAACAGCTAGTGGCAGCAATACAATATTAAACAGCACTAACCAAACACATCTAGTGGATACCAGTGGGTGTCAGGAAAAGGTAGTCAGTATTCTAGCTGTCCCATCTACAATAAAAACTGCACGTAATATTTTACATAACTAGTTTCTTTGAAATCCTTTATAGATTTAATTTTTTCTTTTGTTTTTGTTTTGTTTTGTTTTTTTAAGTGTGTCTATTGATGCATGTCCCATTCTAACCAAAATAAACGTTGTGGAAAGTATTTTCTTCTGGACAAATGAGGATCCACACTGTTTTCTGAGCTGTACACCTTGTCTTACAAGAGATACTAAAATTTGCAGTTTGCAGCTTTCTGTTGCAAAGTAATGTGTCTGGCATAATGAAAGAAACACCTGGCAAGATTGGAAACAAAGTACTGACACATTTATCAAGTTTCTATTATACTGCCATCAGGCCTCTGGAAAAGGCCCTTGTACCAAAAGATGTAAATAGACAAAAGTGATATCAGCAATAAAACCTAATATTTTAACAGCAGCTTGAAACTGAGTCAAACTATGCAAGTTTTGTGTATTTTTTTTAGTCATAAGAATGTATACTGAATTATTTATTCAGCACCAATTCCTGCAGCATTATCTAAGCTTTGGAAGTTGTTAACCTCCGTAACTCTGCAGGGCTCTAGCATGCCAGCAGTCCAGGAGAAATATCTTTTTATGAGAGATCTTGGGAAGAAACAATCCTTTCCCTTGCAGCAGCAGCAGCAGGGTGCAATAAACCCTCAATATTCAGCACTTGGCATTCTGGTGCCTGTGGAAATGACTCCGAGCCCCCTCAGCACAGTGGAGACTCCAAAAGCAACTACCATAAAAGATGCTTTTGTCACTGTGGCAAAGATTCACAAGCTGGTTGAGGAGAAAATTAAAACAAAAAAAAAATTAAAACTTTAGTACTGCATTCATACCACAAGCTAAATAACTATTTTTTTTTTTTTTTGCATCAATATGAATTATGCATTTAAAGAGTATTTAAGAAAGGATAAATATGGATGTTTAGATTAACTTACACAATAATGACAGTATTAATATGACACATATCCTTTTGATAAAATGGGTCAAAACAGTCTCATGACTGTACTTTGTAGTTCTAATTATCATCACACTTCCAGCTATAGTCCCCGAAAATTGTGTGGCCTTTTCCATTATTTGCACATAGCAAACATTTTGTTTTCGATTAAACTGTCAATTTTCACTCTTCAGTGGAAGACTGAAGTTATCCCAGGGCTTAGTGATGCTGTGCTGAATAAACATGTCAATGAAATACCCAGTTGAAATAGTGAGATGGAATATAAATAAGAATTTTAAAATTTGATGAAATTATGATATATCTAACCTGTAAAAACAAACAAACAAACAAACAAGGAAGCAAACCAACCAACCAACCAACCAACCAACAAACAAGGCAGTCCTGTGTTCTTTCTTGTGTTGTTCAGTCATAACCTCATCCTTATTCTTTACACAATCCCTCTGCAGAAGGCTACCTGATACACAATCCCTACACAAACCATCTGCAGAAGGCTACCTGATAATCTTCTGAACAATTGTTTTAAGTGGATAGTAAGAAGAAAATATTTTATTTTCACTCATCAATATTCTCTCAGTGTTGAGCAGTTACTAAGCTAGACTTTGTTATATAAGAAAAGAATATTGAACATTATGGATGAAAAGAGGAGAACTCCTGATCCTAGGATAATTTTAATTGGTGCAGACCAGGAAGCTGAAGGCTAGAGAAAACTTTTTCTGTGTTCTTTAATTTTGTTTTGTAACTTAACTGTGGGAATGTATATCTTGAAAAGCCTTGAAAGAAATTATGCCAAGTGTGTTTACTTTATTCTTACTATAAAACACATCTAAGAAGTCCTAAAACATATTTATTTAACACTATCTTATTTTTACTACTACTCTGACTGGGAGCCGAAATAGAGTAGGTTTGCTTTCTTTTACTCTTCACTAGATATTTACATAGCCAGCCTATTTCAGAGTTTTTTCACATTGAGTTGTAAGAGAAAACAGTTAGCTTGCCCTGATGTTATTTGTGGCACGGAAATGGGAGGAGAGATTGCAGCAAAATCTTTAAACTCTGTGGATGTGTTTAATTGAATGCTATTTTTTCCACAATATATTTTCATATCTTCTATTTAAATACTGGTTATTTATTGCTTAGGAATTTAGGCATTATGAAGATAGGAAGGAGAGTGGAAGGAGAGTGTTAACACTGTCCAAGTACTGGTTTCCAATTTAATTTACTTTAATAACCTACTCAGTTATTTGGCTAGTCTTCAGAGGACATAAATTAGTCCCATGCTCTCATTTGCTTCCTGAAAGTGCCCATCTCTGTGCTGACTACAAAGGGAGCCCTGGGAGACCAGCTGCCAACTTTGCTGTCTGAATCTACATGATGCAATTGAGCTCTTCTTGAAGTCAAAGGAAAGACTGATTTAAATTTGCCTGACAATATGTTTGTTTACAAATGCTAACTTGTCCCACAGGTGATATAAAAATTATTGACATAGCTACAATAGCCATATAATGCTTCCCAAAGGCAATCAGGAATTCTGGAGATTGCAGGTTTGCAAGTAACGAAAAGCCAGTAGCTACAATTTTGTTTATTAGTTTTTTGAATAAGAGTAAACTATAAAAGTCATAGAAAAATAAGAACTGACGGAGCCTCAAGAGCATCACCTTGACTTTCCTTCTGCCCCAGGTCAGAGTCACATTGTGACAGATGCTATTTATTCCTATCATGAACTATTCCTAACAAATTGCCTGAGCTTTCCTTAAAAAGGTTCAAAGATGAAGATTCCACAATTTCCCTGGTCAAATGATTCCAATGGCTCATTATCCTTATTAGTCTTTGAAAGCTATTTCTGCTTCCTAACTTGAATCCCTCCTGGTGCAGTGAGTGTCCACTACTGTCTGTCATACCTATGATGATATGTGGGGAACATAATATTTCTTTACTTTTTGCAATAGCCTTTTGCTTGCCTGACTGATAGAATCACTTTAATGTGATGATTTTTCAGTAAAGGCAGAAGCAAAAAGGTTGGTAAATACCACCAGACATCTCAGTATCATAAGGCAACATCCTTCCAAACCAGGGAGTGACAGACTAGCATTTCTGCCCTTCCTTTTATGACTAAAAGACTGCAATGAGTTTTCAGAATGTCTGATGTCTCTTACCATTCTCCTCTGTCTTAAGTTTAGATATGTCTAATTTCTATTACCATCAGTTCTATCCTTTTAGCAATCTGACTTGGTTTCCATTTTCTTTACACCTAAAATGTCAAATATTGAGGATACAGACTGGATAAAAACCCCTTTGTCTGTTGACGTTGTGTACTGACCCAATATCAAAATGCAGTGGGAGGAGCACCTTACATCCCAGCCCTGTAAGTGAATTTGATGCTGAAGGCTCTGGATCCCTCAGTACTACTTGGCTGCCATCCTCCACCCACATAGCCCCAAAAATCAGGAAGAATGGTAACCCTGCTTGTCTTAGCACAAATCAAGACTGAAATCTCCAGGCATATTTTTAAATCATGACATCAAGTGAGATAGAGATTTTGAGCTCTGTTTTAGAGGTGAATTTTTCTGTTTTTCTTCTTAATGCAGATGCTATTGTTACCTTTTAAGACAGGATTCTTTTTTCACAGAAGTCTTGAGGAAAAATCTGAAACTGCCAGGATTTTACTTCAAAAGACATTTCACATTTGGCAGATGTTTCTACCAAATTGTTTACAGAAGTTGTACAATGCAAGGATCTGATTTGGTCATTCTTGATTATTTTATTAAAGCAGTTTCTAACTTGCAATGATTCTCAGTTCTTGCAGGAAATTAAGGATGTCATGCTTTCAATACTGCATTGAACAATGTATTCAGTCAACTTGATTGTTTACAGAAAAACCACCATCTTGTATTGTGATGTTCTTGTAGCTGTAACAAACTCACCACAGATAGGAACAGTGAAATAGTAAAGGACAGGAAAGAATCTTAGGCAGCAAGATTTCTTGTACTTTTTAAAAGAATAAGGAATATGGTATTCATACAAGGTAAAAAAACCCCAAAAATAAGCTGGTAAAAATAGTTACCTTGTCTCAAGCCAAAAGTCTGCTGCAATCATGGCTTTTCTCAGAGCACCTTTAGTTTGTTGCCATGGACAGTGGCAGAGTCTCCACTGTGACAGGCCAGACCTCTGAAAGCATCGCTGCAGCCATCTCCTCAAACATCACTCCACCAGAAGTGCAAAACAGGTTTACACAGACCCTTGCAGATTATTTTCCACAGCCAGAATGCTCCTTGATCCTGGAAGCTGGCAAAACCATATTTCTGAAGATGGCTCTTCCATGCAGATTTTGAATTTTAAATATCATTGTTTCCAGTTTATCAGCTTGAAGTCAGCACTAGACATTAACAGGATAATCTAATGCTTGTTTTACATGCAGAGATATATGAATAGATACCTGAGTCACAGTTATTTATCATTACTGGAAGGTGTATAGATACTTCAGAGAATATTTTGAATGCAATATTTGAATGGAAATGTTAAAGATGCAATCTTAATTGCAGCACTTCATTTAGACACCCAAATGGTAGCAAAGTTGGCATGAACTACAGGGCAAAACATAAATAATGTCACAATAGAGGGGAAGTGTTGGTTGACAGACTTACAGTAAGTGGCTACCTGGAGGGGAAATAAAGGAGCAGAAAGATTTACAGGGCCCTGTCTTAATAGCACTCGATACGTTCTAGTAAAGCATGGATATTTATGTTTTATGTATAAGGTTTTCCTTGCAATTTCATTTGAATTAAATATGCTTTTATTCAGCCTTTCTAAGCCTGTTATACAGTGATATTAGTTGGCATGCCTATGCCAGGATTTATCTGTACACTTCATCATTTGAGAACTGACTATACGGAATAGTGACTCTAACCTTGGGCAGGAGCAGCTTTTAGGACCTACCAGGTTGAGATTTGTGAGCGTTTGTGTCCTCCCCTTTACCAATTGTGCAGGAAAGATGAATTTAACTGTACTCCTTCAAATATACAGAGCGTTCTTGATGATCTGATCTGTGTGACAAGCCCTCTGGTTACCTGCTAATTTATGTTGTGAACCAAGACCTTCAGTTAAATAGGATCTTAGTGTAAATAAATAAGAGATTGCTGTCATTGAGCAGTCTTGACTACTAATCCTCCTAAAAGCCATCAGTCCCATGTTGAATTCATTTCAAGCAATAAGCTATTTCCATCCTGGCTTTTATCTTCCCATTGGGACACCTTTTGTTATAAGTTCTTATTACAAGCTCGCAACGTGTCACATGTGAATGAAAACTGATGAGATCAGGATGAGAATAAGCTGGGTACATCAATTAAAGTTTGATTTTGACAGCACTCTTTTGGTAACTTTTTCAAAAGCACTATCTTAGCCTTTATTAAAATTGGCAGAGTCTATCAAAAAAGCAGGTTATTCACCGCTTCATGTTCATCACCTGGGCACAATAAAGATGTGCAGGATGGCAGAGATGAGCAAATGTGACCATGTATCTTCAGAGAAACTGTAGAAATTCAGGTTTCCATAAGGTCTACTCAACCAGTTAAAAATTTCCTGATCACACTACTGAACATTTACTGAGTGAGCAGCTGAATCTGTAGTTTGAGTGCAAATAATGGACTTACCACCAACTAAAGGATACAGGTTTCTTTTCACAAGATAGGGTGAACACTGATGCTTTATTAATTTCTTTTCTGTGGTTTCTCCAAGCTTTATTAAATTCTCAGATTTTGGTTTTTTTCCAAAGATCTTATTTTAATTATGTACGAAAGCAAAAGGTAAAGAGAATTGACTTTTAAAAGGCAGCTGAGAAAAATCTGGGTTAATTTAATTTTTTTGGTACATACTATTTTTGATCTGTATAAGTTTAAGACTAGCATTTATAGGCAGATTTAAAAAAATATGTAGGCAGCTTTTTTTTTTTTTTTCCCCAATTTAAAGCCTAAATTTCTTTGCCACAGTCTCCTATATATGAATATTTTAAATTTTGTAATATTAAGGCTTCCTATCTTTCCACTTCTGGTGTGATATTAAAGTCACAATGACTGGAAAGTGAACAGATTTTACAGTATTAGAAGACATGAAAGTAGATAAATAAAAGACAATAATAAGATTGTGTCTCTTTCACTGCAAATCATATTTTTAGTTATAAATAAACCACATGTCATAAGATATAGTCCTCACATTTTCATTATAAACCTGTTAGCAGTTGTCCCATAACCAAAACCACATGTCTAATCTCTAGATATCTCTTTGGCACTTTTAGACCTTTTCCAATATTCATGTAAAATAACAACATTACTGCTTATCTTAATAAAAGAAATTTGAATTATGAAATTAAAACATGAAACTAGAACTGAGCCTTTAAACTAAAGCCTTCAGTCACTTCATGTTCTGAAATGATTGTGTTGTCAAAATGGTAGTGATACAAGGCTTAAAATATTCAAAGTAAATGAATTAATCTCTTTAAATAGCTTACTTGAAACCTCAAATAAAGTGATGTTTCCTGATGTTTCATTTAGGAATGTCCTGTTATCTACCCCACAGCTACTCAGTCACAGAGCTGTGTTCTGATGATAAATCCAGTTGGAATTTTGTTGGTTTGGTTTTGGATTGTTCTAAATACATTAAAATAAAACCTTTGTTTCTTGCTAATTTAGGAAATTATGTTCTCTGCTGGAAATATTCAAATAGGATTCCCAGCAGTTTGATTTGTAACAGATTCTTCATGTGCAACATCTTAATGGGTTTTTGTTTGTTTTTTAATAAAGTAAGACTAAGATTAAGTGATTACAATTCAAATAGCAACACACGTTTTTCATGTCAACTATTTGTCATTTGATTGACAGACCTACCACAAAAATGTCTGATTTAATGATCACTTTGTTTAAAACCACAAATTTTCACAGTAACGTATTGTCTATATTAGCAAATAGTTTAAATGCAAATGCATCAGCCAATAAGACTGTACACTTTCATTTTAAAAAATGATGAGAAGTGTCTTATGGTAACTACTAAATCAGTAAAAAAATTATAAGAGAAGGAATTTTATGATATATTTACCTTTCTTCTATACGTCAAAGATATATAAAATATGTTGCACACACACATTGATTATTCTCTATACTCAGGCTACCGTGAAACAATGTACAAGGATTAATACAGTATTATAAGGAGGATAAATATCACCATCAACTAAAAAAACCAAAAGCCCTATGAAGAGTAGAAAAGGATAGAAATTTAAGTAAAAATTATTGCTAAACTAGCAAAAAAAAAAAAAAAAGCACATGTAGCAAAAGTGACGTTATTTTCACATTTTAAAAGAAAAGATATTTTCAATTGTGTTGCTTAATTCAGTCAGAAATTATTTGATGACATTTTCCCATTCATGTGAAAATACATATGCTTTCTGGAATCATGCTACTTGTTTTCAAAAGAGTTACTTAGAACAAAAAAGGAGATAGACCCAAAATATTCACCCTTTCTTGGCATTAGGGGTATAAAATGTTTTAATGTTAGTGTGGAAATTATTCTTAAATTCAGCAGTGTGTCATGCTTTGACATTTGGAAAAAAAAGTTTTATTCCAAGACCAATCATTTTTTTAAACCATACAGATCTATGGATTTTTGAAAATTAACTAAAAATAATTTAGAAGAAATACAATTGAGCTTTGTTTTATTTAGCTGTACGATGTGTGCCTTCCCAAATACTCAAGTAGTTTTTTGCTGTCTACACCCTGTTCTTTGTTTCTAAGTTCCATTTTGTTGAACATTTGAGGAATCAAGACAAACAACGAGAATCTCTCAGCAGAGTGCACAGTCCCCCACACACAAACTCACCGTACAACATTTTGATCCAGTTCAGCCGCAACAAATACAACTTTCTTTTCGATGTGTTGAAGAACTCCTGCAGAGGGAGAGTCTTCTGTGCTGAGCTGTTGGCATTGAACAGAGATTCAGACCAAAACCTGCCCACAAGTATTTTCCTACCACTGGGAAACTCCAATTTGATCTTTACAGGCTTTTTTTCCACATTCCTCAAACATGTCCAGGGTGGCTTAGTTTGTTCATGCCAGTTTGACAGTTGGAAGAAAATACATTGTTTTTCTTTATTACACTGCGGATCAGCTTCAAATGAGCTCATAGGCATTCTTAGCATTATTTGTGAGCTTAGTGAGATAATGGTTTTAAAATCTTCAACAAACCAGTATCCAGAAGATAATGCACTTCATAAAACCACTGACTTCATCTTACCACAGTTTAAATCCCTCTGGCATTTAGAGAAATTGGTGTCATTTTTTTCCAATAAAATAACATTTGTAAGGTGTTAAAAGTTCATTTTAAAGTACTGTTGATGTAGTTCACAGGAATTTGCCTTAATAGCTTTTGTAATCCCTGGGTGAAAAAGCAGACCATTTGCTTTAGCAGATTATCTGTTTGGTTGGTTTTTTTTCAAATAGAAAGCTGTGGAAGGGATTTAGTTTACTGACAAAGCAAAAAAGTAAAGTAATTTCATTAACTATGTTAATTTGGATTTCCCTAGAAAAAAAAATCCCAAACTATAGTTTATTACATTTTCAATTACAATTAATCTATTTTTGAAATTCTAATTAAACGCCTGAGTGACAAAAATATTGTGTGGTTTTGTGTTTTCTTTTTAAGAGAGAAGTGTAATATAAGTTTTATGTTTTACGAATTTGAAGTTACTTAGCAGACTCTATCTCAGAATTACATTCCTGATACTGGGCTTGAAATATAGCATTTATTGCTTCTTTTTGAGAACATAATGTTTTTACCATAAAGTTTTGCTTTCAGGGTCATTTCTAGGAGAGATGAAAAAATGTGGGATAAATAGTCTACTTAGACATTTTAGGTTAATGTATTCAGAGTACATCAAAACCAAGTAAACTTCCTACTACGCAGATTAGAGTTTGGCCTTTTGAACTTTTACAGGCTTTCTGCGAATTGCCACCTGTAAGTGATCCTTCATGAGAACATTTCTTATTTAGGAAACCAGGCTCAGGGATGTAGGCTATGCAAAATACTTGCTTCGAAGGAAAATGCATTAGGAAGTTGTCTCATTACATGTAAGTTCCATGATGGTACTGTTAATAATGTTGCTTCTGATGAAATAAAATGTGATTCTTAAATCTCAATCTGTTGTTAAGGAAGATTTTTGGCAGAGACATTAGATGCACAGAGGATAATTACACACCATAACCAGAATCAAAGTAAATTCCCACTCATAAGGAATTGAAAAGAGGAAGGATTATTCACACTTTCATGTCTTCTCTATGTAATTTTTGAAGAAAGATTTATATTAGAAAACACCAAAGCATAAATAGTTGAGTAAGGGTGGAAGAAAAATAGGACTGATCCATACATGTCAGGCTAGAACTGCTTGATCTTACAAGCACATACCCTTAGGAGTTTTGTTATATACAGTAATGCCAGCCACTGCATGAGACAAAATACTGATTCACAATTCTATAAAATATTTTGTAGTCTTGAGAACTACAGAAAATGCAAAATAAGTGCCTTCATTAAAACACAACTTGCTAACATATCTCACAAATTTTAAAAAAGTGTATTTTAAACATTGAATCTCTGGAGGAGAGTTAATACAGCCATGGCTTCTTTTCAGACAGATAAATCAGTGAGCATGGCTTCTTCATACTGAGATTGATTCCAGGAATTTAAAAGTTTCATTGACATGTTCAAATTGATACATTATGCATTACTCCTTCCTTCATCAGCCTGCTGCTGAGCCAAGACAGAGTCGCTTTGCGTCTCTGAATTTCCGTGGCACATTTCTCTCTGATTTATTTTAAGACACTAAGTTCCTGAGCTTGGAGAAGTCAGTAGATGCCTTCTTCACGCCTAGTACTACAGACTTGCAGTATCTCCCAGGTTCTCTGGTGCTATTATGCTAAAATTTGTGTTTCATTTATTGAGGCGTCTTAGCAATTATTTGTAACAAAAGAAGCAAAGGATGGCCATCTCTGACATAAAAATATATTCTTGTTTTTCTTGTGATGTTAGTGTACTTTGTAGCCATCTAATGAACATAAAATCTGCATCTTAGGCTTTTGGAAATTCTCATGGGCAAACAGAGGGAAAAGAGTATTTCCTTTTCATGATTCAATGATGTCTGATATCTTACTTTGTTGCACATCCTTTGTGGCAACAGACATGTCCTTGTGGATAGAAAAAGAAGAAGAAATCTTATTTGAGTAGAGTTTAAAGTATATTTTACCTATGTCACATTGCGTCCTCCTGTGACAGGGCCAAAGCTACTTCAAAATCTATGACATTCCGGCAATGTATGCCCTATAGCATTGAAGAGAATGTGTACACTTGAGCTTTTGCAAAAGCATAAGATGGGCAGCTTTCCATCTTCCATTAAGGGAACACAGAAAGATATTTTATAGATTTTAGTGCGTTGAACTGGGCTCTGGGCACTTTTCTGTCCCTGTACAAAGCAGCATCTAACAACTCCCATACTTCCCTGCCCCTTCCCCTTGCCTCTGGAGAAATCCCACCTGTACTGCCAGTACAATCATGATCAGATTGGGGTGTGTGATTTTCTTCATGGCTTGTGAAGTGACTTGACAATATCACTGCATCTCTGTCCAGCTTTAGTGTCCGCAACATCTGAGAAACTTTGAAATGTATTCTGTTCAGGGAGATGTATTCAGTAAGATCAGCAATACTAACAGTAGTGCTTAGGCAGAGCAATTTTGGGGAAGGATTTTTGTTTGCGTGTAGCACAAGTTCTAAATCTGAGACAAGGTGAGAGGATATATGTGTATTCTTGGAGTATGGCTTCTGTTAATCATGTGGGAAATGACACATATTTTAAATGTTAGAGTTTACTTCCCAAGAGAACCATTGCAGCACTCCTGTATTCCCACAGGCTTTCCTGCTCAGAATGCAAAACAATTTCTGTTTGCAATTCTTATTCATATTTTAATTGATCTCAGGAATTCCAATTTGCAAAAGAATGCATGTCAGGTTATATTTGGCAGAATAAAAGTTTTATTTCAATCCTTTGAGGGTGGTCACAAAAATCAATATTACAATTCCAGCCTGTAAGACGTGTAAATTTTACTTTCTAAAAATTGTTTTTTCCACCTTTGTGCAGTGAATGAGCAAGAAACCAGAAGAGAGTTTAAGGCTGTCTAGGTGTGCAAGAAAAAAACCTGTATAAAAAAAGGAAATTCTAGGTAACTTAGTCAATTGCCTGAGAAGTGATTTCTGTAATGAGGATAAAGGCCCAGTATTAAATAGTACCATTGATCCTGGGGATTTAGGATTAGTCTGTAAACATATAAATATAAATATATAATTTTTTTAACCTTCTGAATTAGTGCATTGATTTTATATTGGTTATTTCCATTATCCTCACAGTTTTTCCTTAAGAAACCGTTTGTTGGTTCAATGCCTTGCTCAGTCAGAAGGAAGGAAATATTAAGAAAGTGAAGTCAACTTGATAATAACTCTTCACTGCTCCCTGGGAATACAGGACCTGCCAAACTTTGCCTTTTTCCATTTTGCAGATCACTTTGGCAGTTCTTTTTTGTTTATGTTGTACACAGGCACCACTTTATTGCAGCTCACAAAAACAATCCAGTGCCCCTTGATGCAAGCTGAGGTACAGATCTTAAGTGCATTTTCTTTAGTGCTTCATCGGCATATGTTCTTGTCACCCCATGGAATAATATGACAGGAACAAATGACAGTGTGCTTCCTGCTTGCTAAATACAAAATGGTCTGCACACAGCTAAGAGAACTTTTGCTTGTTTTGTTTTTGAAAGTGCTTTGTGGAAAATCAAATGCTAGTGAGAGACAGCACTCCTTTAACCATTTTCTGATTTAATGTAGACCTGACAGACCTGCTGGGAAAAGGAAATCAATCTTTCTATTTTTTTAACATATTTATGAATTTTTAGCCTTTTCATACAACAAAAAGTGGCAGATACAAAAAGAATTCATATAACGTGAAATAGATAACTCTCTATCATTGATACACGAAAGTATGGAGCAGTGCCGTAAAAAATAATCCCCAGAAATATGAAACAAGAAAGGCTGTATCATGGAAGAAAAGTAGTGCAGCAGTGATTAACATCATAATTGTATACACTGTGTAGGCTGCATTTTACCAGTAAAAAATTGAAATTGAGCAAGCTAATATTTCTAATTTACATTTAAATACTTTCTAGAAAACAAACAGTCATGCAATTAATACCTGAGGGAATGCATCATCATAAGTACTCTACTCAGACAATACCAGAGTACTTATAATACAGAGGCTACATATTTTTATTAACTGCTTTTGAAAGAATAACAAAACCCTATATGTTTCATAATCCTTTATCTCCTTGCTTCTTAAAATTTTTACTTTTTTTCCGTAATTTTTTATGGCATTTAATTAAGAATTAAATCAATGAGATTTAAGAGCAACCGAACATGATTATTGTAACCCAGGAAACTGGCAAACATGCAAGCTCAAAATAAATTTAATTTAAAGATCATTAGAAATGTAGAGGAGACTACTAATCTTTTGAATGGAAATAAGAAATTTCCCTTGGAAGCTGTTCCTGATATGCATTTCTGATAGATTGCTTTTCATGTATAAAAAGTTTACATTTTGTGTTGCAACACTGTGAAAACATAGTCTGAAGAATGGATGATACTGTGTGAATTTGAAACCCAGAAGCAATTTTTTCACTGCTGAAAAATTATCCATACCTCCAAAAATACTACAGAAGCCTCTAATGGAAAATTCCTAGATGCTAATTTGTTAATATGGAAAAAAATTGAGCCTACTCATTATGTGCCATGTATCCTGACATAATCATAATGAACACTGGAAGTTAGGCTGTGATGGAAAATGTTAAGTACATGTAACTAGAACATTAGGAAATTGTTTACTTTGGGAAAGCAACTAGATTCTGGGCTAGGCTTTGTTTTGTTTTTTTGACAGAAAGCCTCAGGCAGCTGACAGACTAAAACAAAATAGTAACTGTGATCTCTACCTTCAACCAACCTTCTCCCCTGTGAGCTGTTTCACAATACGGAGAGGCTATCTGTTTTCATAACTGCTTGCTAGCCTTTGGGAGACAGAACAGTGGGACATAATGCCTTCTAGATTTTCTTGCTGCCAGAAGATTTTGTAAAATGTTCCCATTTCCCTCAGAGAGATGGAGAAGGAAAAGTGGCCATTCTCTTTTATTCACAGTGTGAGATGTCAGAATGACCTGTGCTGTTCTCGTTAGGTGCGTGTGTGTACAAAGAGCAGTGCACTCATGGCAGCAGCTCTGTAATGCCACAGACCGGAATCATAGAATGTAGAATGGTTTGGGCTGGGCAGGACATCAAAATCCTCTAGTAACATCCCCCCTGCCATGGGCAGGGACACATTCCACTAGACCAGATTTTTCAGAGCCTTATCCAAGTTGGCCTAGAAAACATCCAGGGATGGGGGATCCACGGCTTCTCTGGGCAACCTGTTCCAGTGCCTCACCACCCTTGCAGTAAAAAACTTCATCTTAATAGCTAATCTAAACCTACTATTTTTCAGTTTGAAGCCATTTCCCTTTGTCCTGTCTCTACAGCCCCTTGTAAAAAGTTTCTTTCCATCTCTCTTGTAGGCTCCCTTCAGATACTGGGATACAGGAAATGCTGTTACAAAAGTCTCCCTGGAGACTTCTCTTCTCCTGGCTGAACAACCCCAGTTGTCATATAGAAAGCATCTCCTATTGTGGTCATTCCACTAAAGTGTTAATACATTAATGCCAAGGCAAGACAGCAAAAAACCGTTTTACACTGCTAATAAAATGTTAATATTTTTTTCGAATTCACTTTTTATACAATGGACAAATAAATTGTATTACATTTGCATCCTGGTCTGGATGTTCACAATCCCTCAGAATACTCCCATTCTTACTCTTGTTATATCTGAATGTGGGAGGGCTCTTTCAGATAGTTAAGAGAAAAAAAACAACCTTTTGATCACAGAAATGTAGACTCATTCTCAGAATTTTGTGAATTCTGGTTGTATAACTATTCATTTAATAGTTGCATAGCAGCAATTTACACATAATTGTCTTACATAAAGTCAGAGTTTCTATGTGCATGCAATAGTTCTGGAGAAAATAAAAACTTGTCAATTTATTCCAGTCACATCATCTGGAAATTTATCTGTAAATATGTCTCAAACCAGGGTCCCCTATTCTCAAGATGTTTCATTCTTTCACTGAATCTTTTCTAACCTGAGCAGTGAACTCTACTCAGATTTGACTTTAATGGACAATAAGCTGATGCAGAGAGAAACTAGGCATAATGAGCTCTGCATTTTTAACAGTTTTCCCTTCATATCTTCACTTCCAAACCATTCTTTTTCATGTGTTGATTTTCCATTCCATTGCTGTCGGGCTGCAATTTGAACATTATCTGAGATAAGAGTGAAAGGTTTTCCTTGTGATAGTTCCATGAAGCCAAACACTGACTCATTCCTTCTGTATATCAAAGTCTGAAGTAGATCAAATAAAACCAGGCAGAGAAGTATTTCACTCTCTCTTTTCTCCTCTCTTGGAGACATTGATGTATGTCTCTAGAGAAAAAAAATGTCCTGCTCTCCCATCCATGGTGCTGACACATTGGTCTTGTCACTGCACAGTGACTGATAATAATAATGGTTGAAATCACTTTCAGATGTACTCAGGACCAAATATGGTCTAACTGAACCTGGAAAATCATTCCTGTTATAATTGTTAGAGGAAGATGGTCTTCATGATTTCTGTTGTTACTGCTACGTTGGTTTTTTTTAATGTCCCTCTCTGAATACTGCAATGATGCAGTGAGACAGTGCTAGTGACAGCCATGTCAGAGAATTCATGTCTAATTCAGATGTATCTATTTTTCAGATGCAGAGATTTATTTACGTACCTATAGACAGTTGCATCTCTCGGTAGAGCTAAAAAATTGCATTTCAGATTGTTTACCTAATCTTTAAGAAAATGATCCATGATTTGATCCTTCACAGAGTCCCATGTTTGTTTTCTGAGTAAGCTCTGCCAAGATCAGAATGTACTTTTTTGTGGTGTGCCTTTGGTAATTTTAGCCTTGCTGGTGTGCTGATTATCATGTATACAGAGGCTTTAGTAAAGCATTAAAATAGGTGAGACCAGCAGAGTACTGGCCAAAACAAGACCCATTTAGGAAGGCTGGAGATCAGAAGAGGTGTATTGTCTTACAGGCTGTTATGATGACAATCTCAAGACAGCTCCTGGCAAACAATATTTTCAAGATATTATTAGCATGAAAGGCAAACATTTAAATGGCAATGGAAGTGCAAAAGCCTGAACAGACATAGAACTGATTAGAAGTGCCCCTTAGTCTTAATATTAATGTCAGAGAATAAGGATGCTTTTGTTTTGAAAAAGTGGACAAAGACATAGAAACTTGAGGCTTAACTCATTCCAGGCATGCCTCTCACTTCTAAACATGGTTTAATGGTGCTTTTCCAACAGTAATGTATATGTAACCGTACTCAGTCTCCATCTTGAAATTGGAACTGTCTATTAAGAGAACTGGAAAGCCTCTCTTATAACAGCTGGCTTGAAGTGTTTGGTTTCTTCAAAAGAGCAAGAGAAAGGCTGAGAAAGACTATGACCTCTGTCTCTGAATAGCTTCTGTGCTGAACTGCAAAATGAGGAAAAATGGCTTAAATGAATATATTACACTGATACAAGAGCCCCTGAGCACTGGAGTGAGATAGATTCAGGCTGGAAATACTCTAATCTCCATAGCACTGAGGTTGTGGAACAGAGGGAGGAGCAGTAAAGGATTTCATTAGTTCTTAGATAATTTATGAAAGGTATAGAACATAATTCTTCACCATGACGAAGAACGGGGTTTACAAACTTTTCATTTCCTGCACCTGTGGTCCGGGCAAAGCAACATAGAGAAAAAAGCTGATCAAAGTAGGTGACTGTATTGCTCTACTCTGCACTGGTGCAGCTTCACCTCAAGAACTCCGTGAAGTTTTGGGTGCCAAAATACAAGAAAGATACAAAATTATTAGAGAGTGTCCAAAGGAGGTGATGGGTCTGGAGGGGAAGCCATATGAGGAGTGGCTGAGACCTCTTGGTCTGTTCAGCCTGGAGGAGAGGAGACTGAAGGGAGACCTCACTGCAGTCTACAACTTCCTCATGGGGAAGGAGGGGAAGAGGAGGGGCAGCCACTGATTTCACTGAGGTGGCTGGTGACAGAGCCCAGGGAATGTCATGTCAGGGGAAATTTGCCTTAGATATCAGGAAAAGGTTCTTTGCCCAGAGAGGGTGTTTGGGCACTGGAAGAGCCTCCTTAGAGAAATAGTCACAGCACCAAACCTGACAGCGTTCAAGAAGCATTTAGACAATTCTCTCAGGCACATGGAGTGACTCTTGGAGGTGTTCCAGTGTAGGGTCAGGAGATGGACTTTGATGATTCTTGTGGGTCCCTTCCAACTCAGGATATTCTATGATTTTTTGATTCTATGAGCCTGTAAGTAAGACTTTGTCATCACCCTCTATGATACTGCCTTTTCAGAAAAATCAAAATGCTTCTATTTCTAGTACTCTTACCTAACATATTTTATAGATACTAAATTGTGTTTAAAATAAAATAGCATATGCAGAGCTAAGATCAGCTGTTATTCCAATTGTTTATGAGATGAAGAGGTAACTGTGGTCTTGGAGATACGGTTATACAGGAGGCACAAGGAGCCATGAAGTTTAAAATTAAAAATAGCATGCCATTGAAGTGTGATGAAGTTATAACAGCTTTATGGCTATTTCTCCAGTAGGCTGCTTTTGCTTTACAGGCCTTGGTGTGCCATTAAATTCACTATGAAAAGCAAGTTGGGAAAGAGCAGAGAAATTTCATGTCAATAAATATATGGGGAATTAAAATTGTTCCTTGTGAGGGAGTCAAAGGATTTGGTTAATAACAATATTAATCATTTTCTAATTCTCCTTCTTCTTTCCCAGGGAGCGTATGGATGTGGTCTTATTTTGATGAAACATTTGCTGGCAGTAGAAAATTTAAAGAAAGCAGATTAGCATTATGTACTGCAAACACTATGTTTTTCAGTGCTTTTATACCTTAAGAATATCAGCAAGGAAAAAACAAATCAATCTGAATTCCCAGGGAGTATGGTAATGCCCAGATTCAAGAGAATCGTTAAGTCAAAGCTTTTCTATTAACTCCGACATACAAAATTAAATTTTGCCCATACGAAAGCTACTATATTTCTTGCTGTTGAGACATACCAGTTTTTCTAATATACATTCACAAAGACTCAGGAAAACAAGAAGAAACAGTCTCAGTCCATCGCAGGGTGACTAGAAATAGGTTGCTTCTGGGCATTAATAGAAGTTGAAACCCAAACCCTTAACAATCTCAAGTCTATGAATATGTTCTGCAGTCCCAGTTTGTTACCGCCTAAACATGAGGATTTGCCCTGGGACCTTAGAGTGGCTGACAATTTTTCAGCTTGACTTTAATATTATTTTAAATCACTGAAATAATTAATTTTAAGAAATTCTTCATGCTTTGTTTTTGCTATAAGGGGTTTTACTAGGCAGGTTTAGTGAAGCTTACCAAGCTTTAGTTTTTAAGAAGGAAATGGCAGTCTGCAAGCAAGGCTTTGTTGTATATCACAAATATTTTTCACTGGCACTTGACGAATGAGGGTATAACTGAAGGAGGCTTGAGAAAAGGAGATTTTTGAAGACACATGGCTAATTGATAATCCAATTTGCTCATGCTCAAGAGAGATTTTCATCAGCTAGTCACTTTTTGCACAAAGCTTGTCATACGTTTAACCAAAAGATTCCCCCAAAAGATAACTCATTTATCTTATTTTATATTACTTTATTGATTTTATGCTATACCATATCAAATGTTATGATTACAATTTGAAAAACATCCTATCTCTGTGGCTTGAAAAAAGAATTCTTGAATGTCCTCCAACAACAAGATAAAGTACATTGTTGAAATTATATCTGTTGAAAAAGATTTCTGAAGGCAAGAGATTATCCAAGTTGGCAAATTAATGTAGAGTTACAGTAAGCATCCAGATTAAATTAGTGTGGAATTCTGTATTATAACTGGGGTGAAAAAACTTTTAATATCCTCATAGTTTTGACCCTCTAAATGATCACCTACTGTCATGAGAGTACCGTTAAGACAATGCCGTGTCCTTGTGAGATATCTGTGCTAAAAAGGGAGAACAGTGGTTCCTGTTAGTGGTCTGCCTCTGCTATTACTTTCTACATTTCTCTGAATAATAAACTCTGATTAACAGATCCATGAGTTGATATTTCACTGTGTAAAAACCAGGATGGGGCTGGTATTGCCTGTTCTGTGATAGGTCTTTGGCAACAGTCCTTTGTGTCCTTTTCGGAGGTGAACACAGATGAAAATGGATAGGGGCATCATATGGATGAAGTTCTTTGTGACACCTAAGTGGCTGCAGGTTGTGAAAGCATCTCTTCTACTGAAGAGTGAGAGAGGGGAAAGATTCATTTTGAGAGACAGACAATGTCTCCCTCTTTGTCAGGAAGGTTGTTAAACATTGATTAAATGTACTTTTGGATCCCTCAAATAATGCTAATTTCAGATTCCTAAAGCAACTAGGATTCATACTAGGTATACAGTAAACCTGGGTTGCAAGGCGACGGCTATTTATTTTCAAACAACATAAATATTCATATACTGGTCAGAACTTGCAGTATGCAATGTAATACTTGTGTCTATATTGAATTTCATTCCTGATGGCAATGAAGCAACTTTGGATATCTCTGCAGTACAAAAGAGAATACTGACCATTATGACTTCTACAGTTTTGTGCCAGGAACAGATTTCAGATTTAATACCCCCAAACAAACAAAATACCCCAACAAAACACCCACCCCTAAACTTTTTGGAGACAACGAATGAAAACCTGGGGTTTTTTCTTACAAAAATGAGGGAGTTTTATTTTGTAGAGTGGAAGAGATGTAAATTCAAAGCTTTATCATTATTATGAATCATATTTAAAGAATTCACATCTTGTGTCCACTGTAAGACAGGACCCCAGACCAGGACACAGCTGTGATATAACAGGCTACCTGGAAAGAGGTAATTTAGTCATGTAGATTAGGGGTTTGTGCTGTGCCATTACTCTCAGATGGAAATAAAGCCATACAGAGCTTTTTGCCCATGGCATGCTATTGGTTGGCATCACATTTAGCAAAACACTGCAGTCTCCTTTTAAACTCAATATATGTGATTTCCTCATTGCCAGTTCTCAGACATGGAAACTGACAATTTTTTTAATGCAATATAGATGGTCATTTAATATGAAGTTAATATTTTAGTTGATATAGTTGACTATGCATTCCCACTAAGGGACAATTAGACAGCATATTGCATATTCTGTGTCTTCCAGTGTTTGTTGTGATAACTAATAATGAAGAGGAATAAAGTTCTGTGCCTGTCTCGTTGAAAGATTGTTTTACTACAGCAGACATGGGGAGTAAAAGATTAATTTTAATGTATTCACCAGAACAGCAACAATGATTAAATAAATTATTTCATTGTATTGGCAGAATCAATTTTATAATGAAGCAAACCCTCCTGTAATACTTATTGATCTTCTCAGGGTTTTTCTGTGCCAAAAATAAAAAAGTTTACACTACAAATTTTCCTCAATTGTTTTTACTGGGGTATAATTTTTCCTGAAACCCCTAAATTGTTATTGGCTAATCAACAAGTAACAGTCTATAATTAAAACCAAACCAACCAACCAAACACAAACAAAACTAAATTTTATTGTATCTATCGTCTTTTATTTAAAAAATGCAAACACTAGCCCTTCTGAAGTAAAAATTTTGCTTGGTGTGAAAAAACCTTACAGTGTCTTTTTGAAAATGCAAGGGTTTTTTTCTGGAAATCTTTTCTAATTCTGGTACTTTAGTCAGTAAGAACAATGCCTTTAGAAAAATATTTCTAGTTCAGCACAGAAAGATATAACCTAAACGTAAGTGATTACAGCTCATTGCAAGACTTCCTCCAGTGGTGCCTTAGTCTTATATCCTTCCAGGATTATTACAGTGATGATGTTGAATTAATCATAACTAAATTTAGCTGAGTTGTTATGTTTCAAGTAACAGAATGCAAGACAGATCTTATGTTAAACTCCTTGAATGTTGATGCAGATTTTAGAGCAGCCCCTGTTCAATAAATGTGCCTTTTAGAAGTTAGCATAATATAGGCTTAGAAAGTACTCATCACTCTTCCTTCTTTTCTGTCTTTTAAATGTACAAAGTATTGTAGTATATAAATTATTTAATTTATTTATATTTTGGGAGAACAGTACCTCCAATGGAAAATAGAAAAAGTTAATACTGAAAAGGTAAAAAAAAGCGATATAAGCAAAAATGGGTCTATTAAGTTGATCTTAATACTAAGAACATATTTTTGAAACAAAGAATAATCAAGGATGGAGGTAATTGAGAAGTGGTAAAGTGAGATAAATTGAAATGTTGATCATCAAAAGTGAATGGTGTTTCATTAATCTTACGTCTTTTCTGCTACAAAGACTAATTTCTTGGATGGAATTAATTCAGTGAGCTTCATCTGTATCAATTTAAGCAAATCTTTTGTGGTGTTTTTCCATATGATATTATTATTTAGGATGGAAAGTAAAGGGATTGATAGAAGAACTAGGAATTGTATGAGAAACTGTCTGAGAAGGCTATTGTGGGTTATGCCAAAGGAATATTAAGAGGAATAATATCTCTCAGAAGTCGGTTCTCAGATTGTTCGTATTTCATATATTCATTAGTAACATCAGCATATGAACAAGTACAAGTCTGTGTGGTTTTTTGATTTGGGAGTCCTTGACAGTGCCAAGATGACCAAAATGTTATACAAGAAGGGTGAAATGTCCTTTTCCAACTGAATGGTTAGAAAATTGATGGCATAAAGCAGATGAATCTCATAGTCCGAGCACTTCTAGTCTGAAGTAACAATTAAATAGCTAGAAATAAAGGAGGGGAAAGAGGCCTATCTGTTTTGACTGATCATATAACAGCTATGAATCATCAAAATGAAACAGCTTTGAAAAAATCTCATGAAATTCAAGGATGGAGTAGGTGATATGCTTTTAGGGTCAGAAATGGGAATGATCATTGTACAAGACATTGGTAAATCTTTGCTGTGTTCTGATGTACTAGTAAATTTGAACACATTCTGAAAGAGTTTAGTAAAGTGATCAGAGCACTGAAACAAATGTATTATGAAGAAATGTTAAAAGAGATTGCTTTATTAAGCCCAGTTTGACCAAATTAAGGTTAATAGGTTATATGAAAATTCTTCATATACAAATAGAGGGAAACAAAACAATTATTGAAATTAAACAATGTTGTAGAAGATCAAATATTTAAATATTAGTTGAGAATTAACTTTGATTGAAAGGTTGAATATGGCTCCTAAATTTCCAAAAATTAACATTTTGAAAAGGTGGTAGTGTCAAGGGGTATTTTCTCATTTTCCTCTTACTTTTTGCTCAGTTAATAAAATTATAGTAACTAGCATGTAACTAAAACATGCAGCTAAATATACACATTTGGTGTGATAAATCGAATTTCTGACATGAAACTACAGGCATCTAAAGTGTTGATATCTCCAAGGGGATTTGAAAGAAGATTAATTCATTGTGTTTTTGTTCTTGTAAGAGTTTCATGTATCAGAGCTTCTGATGATCATCTGTGTGAACCAGCAAGGTCCTTCTGACCCTGGAAGTCACTTTGCCCTTCAGTTCTGTTGGCTGTGCTTTTTTTTCTTGGGAAACACAGGAGACTACAGCTGAGGGCAGGAAAAAGATAGAGGAAACATTGTCCTATGCACACTATATTTTCTCCTATTTCTGGTGTTTATATGTCTTGTTCATATGCTCATGACAGCACCAAATATTAAAAAAATGTGTTAAAATGGAAGTGGACATAGAAGAGAGAACAAGGATCATCCTTCATCTCTAGTGTAGAACATGCCTTATACTGGGAATCTTATTTGAAATATTCCTTGCTAGTGCAGACACCTAGGACATTGGATGGAGGTGGAACATGCCTTTGAAGCCAAGCAATATTTTCCTATGTTACACAATGGCTGCAGATTTTTACCTTTTTACAGGAGTGTAGTTAGTGGACGTGGGTAGTGGAAAGCATTTTTATGGCCAGTGATTTGTATCACCTTCTGTGGCCTTCCTGAGGTAGCCAGAATGACAACCTGCAATGGCAGACATCTGGAGTTTAGAACTCAAGTCTCGCCTTTGTGACATTTTCAATTCTGTCTTAAAGATATCAACTTACTTTTAAATTAATGAATTTTAAAATTAAAGAAGTGGAATCCATCTCCATTAGTGTATTGTAACCAACCATTTATTTTGGTTTCAAGGAGCTTTCAGGAGTCTAGAGCAGGCCAGAACAATATCTAGTGAAGATTTCTAAGCAAATTGTATTTCATGTGTTGATTTGGTAAGGTGATTATGGTACTAATCAGCTAATTAGTCAGAAATGAAGAATCCTAAAGGATTTCTTTTCCTTCTGAGAAATTTCCTCTCTACAATAACTCCAAGGTGGATGCCAGAGTCGAGGATGACTTAGACATTTGTGTCTCACCTTCAGTTGCAGAAACTCAAATCTTAAATAGGTATCACGGATCAAAGTTGTTCTCAGAACAGAGGCTGTTAAGTCCAGTAACTTTATTAAATCTACAAGTTAATGAGTATTAAAAATTATAATATATATAAAAAGTTTTGCAAAATCTTAAGAGATTTGACAGCAATTTATTTGTACCTGTTTTTATGGTTCCACCCTCAGACTATATAGTATAAAATTATTTCTGTCTCCTAATGATTAGAAAGCCAGAAGGTGACTCTTGATTTGAATGAGCTGACTTGTAGTTCAACTTTTTCTTTCCATTCAGTGAAAAAAAATATAGTTCTCAGTACAAAAATTAATTAGGTTTTACAAATTACTGTATAGAGCAATATCATTTCATCTTAGAGATAAGCTATTGCAAACGAATCACAGCCTTTCTGCTTAAAAGAGGAAAACCAAGGAGAAAAATGACAGTGCTAATGTAAAATCCTTTCTGATTTTGATGATGTATTTCAGCACTCTTCTTCTGCTCTTTATTGTGGTATGGCAGCATGGTGCTCAGAAGCACAAAGGATTGAGTTGTTCCTCACCATGCTCATATGTGATTCTGGGTGCCAAGGACAGTTTCCACAATGTGGCACTACAGAAGAGTTCAAGTATAGCAAAACATTTCCCATTGTTGGCAGAGTCCCCTTAGCACTCCCAGTCTTTCAGGTCAAGCTCTGTGCTGAGTACATCAGATTTCTGGGGACTTAACAATTTCTGTTTTGTAAAGCGTTGAAGGATGTACCATCTGTCCAAGATGTCCATTCAGTATGCTGAGGGAATACTGTGTGTAGTCCCACTCAAAGAAAAATGGAGTTGTCTATGGCTGGAATTTAATGGACATCCGCATTTTAAATATGTTCATAAATTACCCAAAGGGTTGAATGAGAAGCTATAAATCGATGGGCTAGTTCTTTCCTCTTGTTTTCCACTAAGCTGCCACATCTGGATCCTTTCATTTTCACTTCAGGTGAAAAGATGAACATTTGGTCCCAATTATTATTGAAAAGGAGGCTTTGTCTGAGATTATTAATATAATTGAGTTACTCCTTGCCTTTTTGTTAAATATTTGTCTAATATTTTGTTTTTCTTCTTGAAAACTTATCACAGATTTTAACTGTAGATGTTTGAGTCCCCTTGGCTGAAAGTTTTGTGCACACACACAAATGTGTCACAAAAATCCCTCATCCAATCAGGAAGGATGAAATAATTGTGATGGCTATTACAGCAGAGTGAGAGCAGTTTCAGAGCAGTGGGGGCAGGATCAGGCCCTATGACTGACTCTCGAGGCAACTGCTCTAAAATACTGCTTCAGGGCAATAAAATCCTGCTTGTTATGCTGTTATTGCTGTTTGGCTGAAAAAAGAATTCACAAAGGAATTATTTTAACTGAAAGGCATATTAATTTTTTTTTTTTTGCTTTTGCCTTAAAAACAATTTAAACAATTTTTATTGAAGCAATGTTACTTTCCCACATACATACAAATATTTATTCTCCTCAGGTCCCAAGAGCTTATTGATTTCTGTTGCCTTGCTTTCTTTTGCTTCTAACACAAACTCTCTTTGTCTTCCATTCCAACAAAAGAAAAAAACCTTTGGAAAGTTTGACAAGCTAGTGCACTACTACTTAGTCTGCCTACAGAATTCTTTAGGGATAAAGACATTTTGTGTTGTATTTTGATATCCTGTCTTCATACCACTACTATATTTTAAATTTTCAGTGCCTTAAGTAGCTGATTGATAGTAATTACCTGTGTAACACACACTGGGGCTGTGCTGTTGTGTATGTAACTCTCTCAGGTAGCATGTTTGCTTTGAAGAGCACAGCATATACTAACATGAAGTGGTCGAGAGGCTGTGGTTGGAAGCAAGTGTACCTGAGTCCCTCAAGGCGCTTCTGTGCTTTTCCACATGGAGTTTCCCTTCCTGTCCCCACTGCTTTTGCAAAAAAAAACAGGCTGAGAAGGTTGCGTTCTATGGAGCAGTCAGCAGTCACAGCTCCTGGTCTGTCAGCAACTCTGAGATGAAGCCAAAAACAGTAGTAGTTGTTAATGGAAAAAATAACCATTTTATGTGAATTAACAGCAAACTGGGAGAGCATAAGCCCAAGCCTAATCTTGGACACATGGACTAGTACCATTGCACTCAAGTGTATAAGTTATTTGGTATTTGTGCTGAAAATACTATAAAGAAAAATTGTTTCAGTTTTGCAAATTATAGCCTGTTTTTTCCTTAGCTCGAAATGCTTAGACCAGAAATCTTTTATGTTTTTAATCATCTTGGAATAACTAACACAATTATCCTCTCTCAGTGAACAATTCCAGCTAGACAAAACCCTGTTATAATCTGAATAATAAGCAGGTTTGGTAGAAAGAAACTGGTAGATCTGCAGTGTCTTAGACTTTTACATCTTGCAAAAGCAGAGAAAAGGAGAGAATTGATAAGAGGATTTCTGATTTACTGAGTTCCTGTTTTCTTTTTAACTTCAAAAGAGTTCTAGTTGTTTTTGATAGCAATAGTGCTTTTCACTAAAGGAAAAGATTATTGCCTAGCAGGCATTAACTTGTGTCATGAGGATAATTATCGTTTCTTAAATGTGAGAAATGTTTGTATTTGTGGCTAGCTAAATCAACCCTTGCAGAAGAGCTCAGTGTGATTTACAAGAGGACATCTCCAAGCCTTCAGAGTTCAGTATCTCTTTATTGTGCTTATTATTCTTGTGAAAAGATGCCTTTTGAAAGCCAGCATAATCCCTATGAGCATTCTCCTTAAGAAAACTTTGGTAATGTATTCCTGGCCTGAATTCTTCTCTGGCATAAGTGATATAACCCACATAGCTGAGTCTTGGTTACCAGTTACCACACAAAGCAGAAGAAAGCATCATGATTGAAAAAAACCCCATTTTTTTCATAAATTATTGTTACTTTGTTGCTATTGTTACTTCAGGGAAATGAAGCCAAATTAATCACTGCTTTTTGCTAGGAAATGCCTTAAAATTTAGAAAGAGCTTGAGATCTAGATCTTTAAATTTATCTGAAATTATGCACCTGTAGTTATTCTAGGCTGAACGTAATTCTTTTGAAAAGACCCTGGACTATTGAAATTGTTTAGAGAGCAGTTTGGAGAAGGACAGATGTTCTCCACAACACCCAGGAGTGATTTTCTTTCCATAATTGTTACCACTGGTGTTGAGAAGCAATTATAATATTTAACTTAGATGTCTTACTAATCCTCCCTTAAGAATACCACTATCCTCTGGTCATTGTTCATCCTGACACAGTCCTTGCTCAAATGAGACTGGTATTTTAGAAAGCAGGAGTAAGTGTTTTTCATTTTGTGTGAAAGCTTTGTGCAGTTACTGTGCAGGAAGTTTTACTTCTGTGCTGTTCAGTTCGTCCTGAGCACATATATAAATGACACTGCATAGCATAACAAAAGCACTCTTAGACATTTTCAGGAGTGTAACAGTTGTGTGGACACAAGCTGAGGATTGTAAATTCAGCTAGATGTGAATTCACATACTTCTAAGACAAAAATGTAAGGCATATTTATTGCACTGGTGAATTGATTCTGGAGGTGTAACAATTACTAAATCCATAGTGTTGGCATAGATAACCAATTTTTCTTCAAAACTTGCAGCAGAAAAATATCTACCCAAAAGCCCATTTTAAAGTCAATTTAGAAATATTGCAAGGAGGTTATTAGCAAGAGAAGGGTGGGGTTTCTTGCTGATCTATATTTCATTGAAAAAGTCACTGAAGTAATGAAGTGTTTGGGTCTAGAATCTGTGCTTTAAATGTCTTTAAATAAATTTCTGTATGTGTCTGGTTTTGAAAACTGCAAATATTCCTTCAGTTTCACTGCTCAAGCAATGTTGCTTATGCCTGATATTGTACCTATGAACCAGCTGACCTGTTTGATAATTTATCTTGGAAATGTTGATGTAGCACAGGCAAAGAGAATAAGCAAATATGTTCTTTCTAATATGAAATATATTAGGTTTTTGTCTAACTCAAATGATTCTCCTTTTGAATAGCAATCAGTGATGCTTCTATTTTGAGAAGTAAAACAGAGGTCAGGAGGTTTTGGACGTGCGAAGTGAACAACATATTCTTAATGCTTTGACAAATCAGAGGAAGGCTTGTTCTTTGATAGTCAGTGGAAATTGGGTTGTATTTTACCCTTGCTCATTATAACTCAAGTGACAAATCTACAGACCAGGGTCCCAATAATTCCTTCTATTAGGAATCACAGAGAAAGCTTTGTTTGGTTGTATACATTTCCTAGTATTTGAATATTTTAATCTTCCTATTGCAGTGTTGTTTTGTGGTGTGATGGCTTTCTGTTGTTTGGGGTTTCTATGAGAAAAAAAAAAATCTAAATCTAGAACTTAAATATCCAGTAGTCATAGATAAACCAGATACCTTTAGGAAGTGAACACATCAGCCCGCCTGTGTCCTGATGCTCAGTTACTGAATTAATCTCTGAAACACAACTGATTATGAATGTACAACTTACTGTGTTTTCCCTACCTTCACCTTTGTGGCATACAGGAAAATAAAATCTTTTGATTAGAAGATAAACATAGAGAACATCAATGACAAAAAATACTTGGCTTTAAGATTTTTTTCCCTTACAGGAAATAGAGCAGGAAAATTGTTTATTATCTCAATAGATGATCAGAAGAAAATTTTTAAAATGCACAATTCAAATACATGCCTGAACTTGTAATATATTTGCTAGAAACAGACAATTATCTTGTTTTTAAAAACAAAAAAATCTAAAAGAAATTCATTGGAATTAAAATTGTGCTATCATCTGTTAGGCCTATGGGCTGACCAGGTGTTGCTCCGTCTCTGATCCTGAGTTGTGGGCTGACTTAATAGGGGCATTTTGAAGATTTTTTTTTTTTCATATTAATTGGCTAAATTTTGCCATAAAAGTCAAGGCTTTATTATTTTGACACCTGCTCCTCTTACTTTTTTGATATATATTCAGTTTGAAGGAGAAAATGACAAACTGATGTCAGGTGACCATATCCTTTATTTTCTTATCAAAGTCTCATAACTGCCCATTCTGCCCTCTAAGTGATAAAGTCAGACACAGAGATATCAGCAATATGTTCAGAAACACAAGTAACTCTTTCATTATAGAGCCCATCTAGAAAATATAAGCTATATTATTTTTAGCAATTTCAGCATTTTTGCCCCCAGCTAGATGCACTCATTTGTGCCATTAGATAGAGATACATGAGCATGGTGCCAGAACCCGCCCTCAGTGCCCAGTTTTTTTCTGTTTCTACTTTCCTTTGTATCTCTCTTTTCATGGCCCTATATACCCTGTGTTCAATTCATTTTGCCTCTTTGCGAAGAGAGTACAAATCAGGTGTAACACATTAGCATATCTGATCAGTAATGCTAAATATGTAACAGCTCAGCTATAAATGACTACAGAAATAGAAATGTAACAGAAAATCAGCGCTTTTGTTTTTGTGAAAGCTTGATTTAGGATTCAAATTTATTGCAGTGAGCCATGAAGGTAAGAAATCAATACGAACAGAATGCTAACTCCAGTAAGATGGGGGTGTAAAAGTAGAAGCTGGTTTCCCATGAAAGGTCTGCCAGCCCCATCATTGCATTATCCTCCCTGAATTCTGCACAGTATCAGAAAGAGAATATATACAGTACTCATAAAACAAAAGAACTTTAAAACTCTACAGAAATGAGCATAATTGAATCATATGAGAAAGTAATACACTTTCTCCATCTGCTCTAAAACAATGAGATTATCATGAGTTATAATTTCCTGGAACAGGACCTGTAATCTGTATGAAGAATTCTTGTATTTCCAACAATGCAGTGTAGCTGAAGGGATGAATTAGAAGTATTGTTTTCTGTCCTGTTGGGTCCCTTCCTCTCCTGATGACATTACATTTTGTGGGAAGGAAGAAGAGGAAAGTATTGGAGATAGCACCAAATAAAACACTAAATACCCTAATTTTAAAGATTAAAGGTATGAGAAAATTCTTAAAAAACTACTAGTTTTTGGCATATAGTAAATATACTGTATTCCTGAAGTTCTGCTTTGACCTGCCAGGGGTATTTGGCTGATTTCAGCACAGTTCAACATTCAGGAAAACAACATGAATGGCAAAACACTCCTTCACATCAGGCCACTCCATTGACAGAAGAGATTTGGAGAAAAAACATATATCTAAATTCCTTGCTAGGCATGTTTGTACATGCACCCTGAAATCAAAGAAGATTAGAGTAGTTTGTGGGGAATAACCCATACAATTTCCTTACACTTGAATATTCTGCATGGGTGTACACCCCAGTGAGGGTGATACCAAAGAACAGCCCCGGTCAGAAGTGGAAAAAATGAACATGAGAATGACCAGAAGTATCCTTCAAGATACATAACTCATGTTCCCTGCAAAACTTCGCACTTTTTTTCAACCAAATATCCCATCCCTTACTTTTAAATTGCTTGGGGCAATTTATTAAGTGACCTGCATATTCCATAGCTTCACAAATGACCCATGGAAGCAGTGCATGGATCAGAGATGGGGCTGAGCCTGCTATACTTCAGATGGTCAATCCCTGAGCAGTAATGTGGGGCTGGGCACACCCTATCTAGAGTTAAAACAATCACACTGACACATTATCAGGGAAAAGGTATGCAATTATCACACACAGAAATAAAGCTGTATTATGCAAATACCTTCTTTAAAAGACCAAAAAAAAAAAAAAAGGAGTTTTGGAAAAAACACATCTTCTGTTTTATTTACCTCAACTGTATTTGGCATAACATCATATCACATCTCGGTTGCAGGATAGGGCTTGATTTGAAAAATTACCTACTTGAAAATAAAGGCCAGAAACCCCTAGACTAAATTAAAGGTATTCAGTTTTTATATTTAACTGACATGCAGTCAAATACAACCTTCATCTAAAGGACAGGACTTTCTGTTTCATTATCAGTTACTGTCTACCTTTTAGCGAATCTCATCACTGTTTTTCTGGTTTTCTCTTTCCTGCACAAAATGTGCAGCTGCTTTTCAGAGAATTAAATTACATATGCAACTATAGTGAATGATGATAATGGGGGTGAGATGAGTGAGTTACTTTGATGTTTGCATGCAATCATTTATATAAGCAAATTCTGCATTTAACTTGGTTCCCCACAGTTTTAACAGTGGTGTTTGCCAAAGAGCACTTTTAAAAGTGGATAAAGCATTAAAAAATTATAAAGCTCTTTGAAAAATATTTAGCTGGATGTCTATAGAGAGGGAAGTGATTAAAAGAAAAAAAACCAGGAAAGATTAAATTTCCAATTTTGAAAAATTTCCCATATAGACTAAAACCCCCCCCAAACTGCACAGTTATGAAAGTATCACATTTTCAAATTGAAAAGTTCAGTTTTCTCTTGGAATAGTTTCATGTGTTCTCTAATAAAATATATGAAGCTCTTAATGAAAACAGGATGTTTCCAATTTATAAAAAGATGAATGTTCCTATTATATTAATAGATCTTATGAACATATTTGGTTCATATTAACTTCTTAGATAACACTTGAAATCTATACTTGATGGAATAAAGTATTTAAAATATTATTTTTTTCTGAGAAAGTTATTTCCTACCAGTGCCAATCTTATGCAACATGAGACAATAAATTGCACTGCTTCCCAAACACAGGCACTAAGTGGTGTCTCTTCAAAGACAGGTAGCTCATTGCTGATAGGACAAGACAAGAGGAGCTTTATTAATACAAAACTTGACAGCAAGAAGTCTTCTGTTCTGTAGTCTCTCTCATAACCCTTTTTCCACCTTTGCCCTTCCCTCTAGTAGCTGAGTGCTAACCAGAACCATGTAAACTTGCCTTTGAGTTCATCTGAGTTATCTTCTAGAACTCATTGCACTTCAAGACTTGCCAAATTTTGCAACACTGTGTGCATTGCAGGACTTAAAAGCCTTTTAAGGAAAGACGGTAACTGTACAGTTTTGGACTGAATAAGGAGCAGAGCAGAGACACATTAGCCCTAGAACATTCCAGGGAATTGCCTGCAATTCAGAAAAGTCTAAATCTGGTTTTCCTGTTGCTGGTCTAGTAGGGAATAATTTTACCTAGCTTATTTGTTAGGAAAATATTTTATTTTCCTCCCTTTATTGAATTTTAGCTGTCCCAAAACAGAAAAACAAATTTCTGTTCTTTTAGTCTTTGCTGGCTGGACTTCACAACTTGTTTTTTTTTTTTTTCTTTCCTGTTCTTTTTCTTCTTTTTTCTTTTTTCTTTTATTTTTTCTTTTTTCTTTCAACTTAAAAAAAAGGTAATTATGTTTCTTTCTGTTTAATTACAGAATTACCAATGTAATGAATACGAATCTCAGTGAATAAATGTATGTTCTTGTTGCGTATGCAGAGATATCTAGCAGCAGAAGCAACAACTCATTCTCAGATCTTATATGACGTCTTTCTTAATTACTCTATCTTCGATTTTATGATTCTTCATAAAGTCCATGTGGTGGAAAGCAGAAATAGAGCATATAAATCAATGTGCTCCAGCCCTGGATATCTGTGATCAGCATGAGAGAAGTCCTGTTTTTATTGCTGCTTCTTCTACATGGGCATTGCAGATAGAAGAGGGCATGGGAAATTACTCCTTTTTAAACTCCAGCAGAACAAAGCAGCTCTATTCTGGCCAATAAATGATGCAGTCCAATGATACAGAATTGTTGCTACACGTCTTAGCCTCTTTTTCCAGAAGTGCTTTTGTTTTTAGTTCCAGCAGTGATCAGATGGCAAACTCACACACATTTTCCATGCCAAACTCTGGAACCCAAATCTGACTCCTGGCAGCTCCCTCTGGGTCCCCAGCGTGCTCACGTTCTTGGATGCATGGAGGGGCAGTGTTTTGGCACAAGAACAGGGAGTGGGAAAGTCAGAGCAGGCAGATGGAAGCGGCTGCCCGGGGCGGTGGGGAGTCCAGAAGCCAGTTGGGCCATTTCGTGAGTGAGCGGGCAGCGCTTTGCCTGCCAGGCACTTCCAGTGGAAGGAAAGGCAGTGTGGGTTAGACCTAAACAGCACTTCTTAACAACAAGTTAGACCTGAACCTGTGGATGGACATGTTTAGAATTCCCTGATGTTCTCTAGGAATGTAGCGGACTGAGGTACAAAGTGTGAGCTTTACATGGGCTGCTCTATAGAGAGAGCAAAAGATGTAACTCTCATGTTGCTGTTGGTCCTATGGGCAAAGTAAGCTCTGTCTTTAGGGGATTATGCTCTCCGTTGTGGGGTGAGGAAGGCAAAGCCAGGCATACATGCACCAGCCTTTGGTATCTAAATTCCATAATTGGAAAAACTGTACGTTGTTATGAAATACTTGGCTGCAACATGAACATAAAATTGCACAAGAGGAATCTCAATTCCCATTCTCTGTAGGTCCACTGAGCTCACTGGTGGGTCACAGCAAGACTTTCTTTCCAGAACACAGACTCAGGATAGCAGTCAAAACAGGAGTCTCAAGTCCCCGTTGAGAGGTTTGTATCTCATAAAATTAATAGCAATCTCAGTGTGGGGTTTTTTTTTTTCAGTAGGTTCTTTTAATCCCTCTAATTTGAGATATGATAAAAGACTTTGGGACAGTTTTGTCCAAACACTGAAATGTTCTCATATCTGAGGCTATCTAGTATAGTGCTTTTGGGAATGTACATATATGCTGCATACACTATTTCACTGGAACCAGTGATTTTTCAGTAATTATTAATCTACAATATTTATTTATTTAAGAGTTTTAAGTGCTTCTAAGTTTTATGAAGACTTTTAGATTATTTGCAGAGCAGTTAAAGCACAGATCACTAACACAAGGAAAAACTAATTTGGTTAAACCAGCTCATACCAGTGTGGCTTTTTTAATAGTGGAAAGTAAGGCTAGTAACCTTCTTGTAATGTCAGAGAGGTAATTATTGCTTGTCAGTTGTGTCAGCACCTACAGCTTTTTATTGTTCTTTTTTTTTCTCCTAAACCTTTTTTTAATCTTATTTATCAGATATATTTGCAAAGTAACATGGCAGCTAAAGGGCCAGTTCAACCTTGAGCTGCATAAAGCAGAGATATTTATGCTTCTCATGGAGCAGGAAGATAATAGACCCAATTTGTATGGTGACAATGAAGGTGGAATATTGTACTGAGAGCTTTAGACACTCTATTTCTTGAAAAATGTAGACAAACTGGATGGAGTTCAGAGAAAAACAATAGATAATAATCATGAAGATGGAGAAATTGCTACATAAAGAAAGATTAAAAGAGACTCAGAACTCAATTGTAACAAACAGAAAAACTTCAGAAGACAAATTCTCCAAACCTTATATATAAATATAAACCTGCATATGTATAACTGCCATAACATTCACAGTATTTTCCATTTCATATAGCAATGGCAAATAAAATGCATTTTTTTGCAGACTGGAAGTTAGAGAGCAGTCATTTCAGGAGCTACTGTGGGCATCAGAGTAAGCTTCAGCAGGAGGACAAAATTCTTTCCTCCATCACACAATGTTATTTAACCTGCAAAAACTATTACACTGGTTCAACTCACTCCCCAGATAACCTAGAACTTCATGTAAGCTTCACTCATGCAAGCTATGATACAGATCTATGCATAGCATTAATATTTCACTGAGTAATTCAGTATCCCAGTTCCCAGTAACTGTTTAGAGCTCAAAAATGGATAAAACACATCATACTGGCTTCTTGAATAAAAGCTCTGCTTCTGCCCTAGCATCAAGCTTAAATCAACCTGGAAGTCAGTTCTGAGATAAGCCTAGCAAAGGTCTATGCTTTTCTACAACAGTGGAGGTGAATGCTTAAATTTGCTTTCTTACCTTTTTAGAGGGGCTAGTCCAGTCTTGCTACCTTTGCAGCCATGGACAAATTGACAATGGCTCTGAATGGACTCAGGCTGCTCAGGCAGGACAGTTAGGTGGGAATATAGCAAAGTCTGAATTTCAAGCAAAATATATCCAAAATTAACAACAAGTGTATACAGTTTTATGCTTCATTAGGTGTGTTTTCCCCTAATCTGTTTACACACATTTCTAGTTTCTTCTGATATATGAGACAAATTGAAAAATGCAATGCTATCTTGCATGAGAGTCCATAACTAATGTCACAACTTAATGTAAATGAGCCCTGGGTTAAGGGAAAAGGATAGTCTGTTTAAAGGCTTTGAGCTTGAAATAATTGCTATTTCTGGGTCTCGATCTTAACATCTGAGAGGCCTGGATTGCATAACAGATACAGGTCCCTCGTCTGCAGATTTATGCTCTGTGACATAAATCAGAATAGTTCATTGAATTTCATGAAAGGACACTGATTTTACATTTGGTTTCTACCGAACTTGACTATTCAAAATGACAAATGTGTTGGGGAAGTGACTCATGAGAATTATCTAGTGGTAATGAAGCTGTTTACTGCTCCCTTAAAACAGAAATGATGGTGACACATGCCACAGATTCTGTGTTGCAGATAAGCAAGTACGGGAGGCTCAAATGAGACCGCAAATCACTTACATCCTAAACTGGGCACTGAATGCAGGGTTCCAGTGGTGAAAGTGGAATTGTGTCAAAGTCACTGTCCTGTGCTCTGCGCTTTAGCTAAATTGTCAGTTTAAATACAGAAATCTGATTAAATCTGTACTGTCAAAACAGTAGCTGAAGGTGGGTATTTGAAATGAAAAATACACACTGTTGGTTGCAGGTTTGTTTGTTTCTTAAAGATTGGAAAAAATGCTGTGCAGGAAATAGAGCACTGAAATTTTAGATTTCCACTGGGAACTCTATTACTTGGCAGTTGATATGTTTCTCATCTCTTAGAAATAATTATGTATTCAGGCCCCTCAGTTAAATTGGCACATTAAGATTTCTGACTTAGTGTTATAACTGTAAAGCAGAAATTCTGCAAGGCAGTGGCAGGTCTGCCCTTTGGGGTTCTGCCCAAATCAAAACCTCTGCAATCACAGTCCCAGGACCAGATCTGTTGCCAGTGCCTGTTATCATAGCTCCTCTGCAGGCACCTGTGGGAGACCTGGCCCAAAGAGATACTTCTATTTTCTCACCATTTGGGTCAAAATGCAGGTTTTCATCCTGCAGGTGTTCACAGACATGAGGGAGACACTTGTTGCTGTGCTGGTGTCAGAAGGTGCGTCACTCTCCAGTTGTGGTTTCGGATGCAATGGTTCTTCCAGGGGCTCTTGGAGAAGAGCTGGCCCTCGTGAACTGAGCAGCACAGCTTGAGCAGTGGCCTGTGGGCAGGCTGAGAAGCTGTCTCAGTGATCTCAGCATGCGTACCTGGCACACAGTTGGAGACAGGGTTAATCACATCAAACATGGAGCAGGAAGATAATGCAGAGACGAGTGCTCCCCATTGGACTGAGGGAGTGGGAAACAATGAAGCTTTGCCATTATACATTCATTCCCCAGCAGATGCAGTGAAAGCAGGGGAAGAGGTTTACACAGAATGGCTTCTGGCAGAAGAGCTTTCATGTCCTGAAACAGCAAGCGGGTACAGAAGAACCACCCTGCAGAGCAGCATCTTTGAGGGCCCTGTGGCAAGTGCAGCTAAATCCCAGTATCACCAGCCTGCTGCCCCCTCCTCCCCTGGCCTCACACAGCTGCAGAGGCAGACCCTCCTCCTGGCATCTGCCACCGCGGCAAGAAACGTAAGTCTGTGACGGCAAGCTGGGAGATGCAAGGCAGGTAAGTATGTCCAATGCACTTTGTATCTGCCAGCCATATTTTATTGCTGTCAGTCAAGGAAAAGGAGTTCAATTTGAGGAAGGGGTTGGAATATTGGACAGCAAGGCAGCTAGGGGCAGGAGGCAGGAAAAAGTTTGTTTCACTGCAGAAAACATGGCTGAAATGCTGCATGCATCCCTAATCACTCATATCACATAAATACGTTCTTGAGAAGAAAAAGAGTCGAGAAGGTCTGTGATAAGATGAAAAAGGAATAATGAATCTGTCTCATACAGGGCAACTGAAAGGCTTAGTCTTCTTTAGCCTGAAGGCTGAGAAGAGATATGGTATCCTTTTATAAGTGCATCACTGGAGAAAACATCAAGGTAGGAGAAGGGCTAAGAATCTCTAAATTGGCTGGGAACTTAAACCTAACCAACAAAGCAGTAAGGTTCCTGCTGTGGGAATAATAGGGTAAAAAAACCCTTTGCCTTGTCAGAAATGAGGGCCAATAAACATACAATGACATGCCTGCTTTATTAGAGCTCTGCTCTTGAAAACAATGGAGGCTGTGCCGCTTCCAGTTCATTGCAAAGAATTGCTGAGCAAAGCTGAGAGAAAACAGATGCAAGTTGTAGAACAACATTGTATTTTCTGTGAGACACCAAAAAACCTGAAACTTCTGAAAACCCTCTGGAGCTGTCACAGCTAATGACATTGCAACCTTAGATAGGTGACAGGTACCTCTGATAACCACAGAAGCTTTGACTATATCAAGAACATAGAATCAGGTCTGTCCTATCCTGTAATTGGGGTGAAGGGGTGTATTTCAATTGTTTAATTTGTTCTTTGATTGTACAAGTGATTGCTGGTTGCAGAGATTAACATATGAAGCCAGCTGTGCCACAGTCCAGGTTTCTGAGTCGAATAGTAAATTGAGTGCACTGCAATTTAGGGATCACAGAACACTATTTCCCTGCTTTCTGTGTTTGCAGCACTAGTTTGGATTGAGGAACTGTCCTCTGATAGAAGATGCTATGTTCATTCCAAGATTTGGCAACTTAAAAAATGTATCATCACAATCGATCTATTGTGATGATACATTTAAATAGATTTGTTTTCTTTTTAATTAATATAAGGAGTGTGATCAGTGGAATCTCAGTCAGGAGAATGAGTTGGGCTCCATTTGTTTACTAGTGGATTCAGGGCCTTTTGTTTAAATGAGTTGTTTTGTGGGTAACATCGATTAGAGCACTGAGGGTCAGGTGCAGTTTCAGTGCTGTGGCAAGCCAGTTGAGGTATCTGATACTTCAGCCCAGCTGAACACAGGCCCATGCTATTTTGGCATTCAAGGCAGGCAGTTCATACTCACAAGTTAAGACTTTTCTGTATAAAACTTCCATTAACGCTTGCTCATCATCCAAATCCTGCTAATGCCTCTCGATCCACCTGTGTGTTTTTTGACGAAGGCTGGGCCATGCTGCCAGATTAGGATGTAGCTGTTTTGTGTCCTCAAAGCACATCAAATCCTCTAGTCTTTACTCCTTTCAGTTCAATAAAGGCTGCATCTTGGTAAACTGAGGGATTTGAATACATTTCTTTTCTTTCTAATTTCCTTCCATTCACACACTCTGATCATCATACTGGGATCTCAAAGTTCATCAAAAACCATACACAAACGTATGATTCATACACATTTTGCTATGCTTTTGGACTTAAAGTTCAATATTTTCCTTATCTTAATAAAGGCGATTCCATGCTTTATTTCTTCATTTTATATGCTTCCTCAATATCAATCTTGGTGTTTTCTTCACCACTTCAGCGTCCTTTCCTTTCAGTGATAAATTTTCCCTCAGATACACCTTCATATTCAGGACATTATAATTCGATTTATTCTCAGGAGTTGCAGAATCTCTTTTCGTTCTGTTGGTGACCCAGATACTACATTTCTATTGTCCTCTTTAGTCTGTCTCTATAGGTGTTCTGATACATCCCAGCACATTTGACAGCAATTTTCTGGCATATGCTTAGGTAGTCCCATGAAAAGGCTCTTCTTGTCATCCTCAGAATTTCTAATGAAATCCCACCATGCAGGGGAGGCTTTAAACCAGTAGAAAGAGAGGAAAGAGTGTGGCCTTCTTTCTGATGCATTATACAGGTTCCATGGAGAGACAACTCAACATCTGTGGGACAAACGCTTGAGATCCGCTTTCACCTGATGCAATGGTAACTCATGGCTCTGCTAAAGCCACTGGTGCCCCTCATCCCCAGTGCTGCAGCTGTAACCTACAATTATTTCCCTTCCTTTTCTTGCTGCAGCAACACAGGTGCACTTTGGCAGAGATGGGTCTCAATTATCACTGGAGAAGGAAGGAGGATGCCTTCTCACAGGCTTTATCTGGGTTGCCGGGAGTATGGCACAGTAGTGGGAAGTGAAACTGATCCATCTTACCAACACTTTATTCGTACAGTTCCTACAGTATCTTGATTCAGAGGAAATAATATTCTTTATACGTTAGTAGAGTTGAAAATATTAAGAGCTCAACATTCATCATTTAAAGTGTCACTTGACGTTCTAAATAAAGGAGGATGTTGTGGTTATTGCAGGTAGTGGGGTGCTGGCTAAAGAATTTTAATGGTGCCTATTAGAACAGAGAAAAAGCAATGAGCAATTTTTATCATGCATAAAAGCAAGTGGAGTGCCTGATAGTTTCCACATTAGACCCAAGTGTTGGGAAAAAAATAATCTAGTGAAAAGTGCTCATACTGAAATATACAAAATATAAAATTTTCTATCTTATATTCAGTTGTTATAACTTCTTTTAATGAGAATCTCTGAGACATAAGAATATGTCAGGAGACTTCAATCTTGCACTTAATAAGACAGATGAAGAAAGCTCCCCCCAGAAATTCTGGAATTAATCTTAACTCTCAGACAAGTCAGTCTTTACATTTTTTGGTACACTGTTTCCAATAAATCAGACATTTTCATTTTAAAACTGTAATCAGCTAAATCGTGAAGGGAATTCATTTATAAAAAAGGCAAAAGTATAAAAAATATCTGCCTCCTAACTCACCAGCTTAATGTGTTCAGTAAGTCAGAAGTCCTTGTCTGAATCTGGAAAGCAGAAAAGAATATATTTCTGTTAGCGTTTTGCACAGGACACATTTTTCTGTGGAAGTACCTGCAAGGTGATTACCTCCTGTAGTTTCATGTCTCATTTACCAAGGCCTTGGGAATAAATTATGAGAAAGATGTTTTCTTCCTGTCCATTAATATATACAATGAATTTTGTTGTCTTAGCACAGTCCTTATATTTGCCCATATGTAAAATGCTTAAAGTTCTGTCAAGCTTTCAGTTTTTGTTGAAGTGTGGTCTAAGCAGGGAGCAAAGAACTGCAGGCCTGAAGATGTATAGAATATTTTGAAGGACTAAGATGGCAAGGTAAGTTTTATATCTATTGTGAATCCCTGACATTTGTTTCAGGTCTTCAGGTGACATATCTTGTATGTCTATAAGGAGCTTGTTATGGATTAACAGCAAGTTACATCTGAGAATCTGAATAATATGCACATCTAGGATCCCTTAAGTGAGAAAAGAGTGATTTTCAGCCAGCATCAGGGACCTTTATACAATTTTTCATTGAGACTGACTGTGCCATGTTCCTTGGTTGTTTTTAGAGAGTGGAATCTATTGTAAATATTATAGGTCCAAATAATGTTGGACACCTCCATGTTTTTAAGTTAGTAAATCCACTAGATAATCAGACAGCTATATTTTTTTAAAAATCAAGAAATTTTATTAGGGGAAGGCTGGCTGAATGCTGGGGGGATGCAAGCATTTTGAGTTTAGAAAAAATACTAGAAATAGATATGAAAACTGACCTCTGAAAATCACTCTCCAAAAGGTAGAAGAAATTTTGGTGGGGACTCACAACCCCTACTCCTATCTATTTTAAATACAGCTATTCCAGGTACAGAAGAGATTTTGCTTGTACAGCTGTGTAAAATATGACTGTTGCAGACAGTATTAAACCTGCAGCAAGTTTGAATTGCAGTATCTTCTCTGTATATATGGACAGCTGCAGACTACCTACAGAAATTACAACATTTAAGAACTCCTGAACTGCGTGATGTGCAGAGTAATCAAAACAACTGACATTAGATCCAAAATCAAAATATATCAGCTTTTCTTCTTCTGGTTTTATCCATCTTAAATTGATGTGTTTTAATATCAGATACTTCAGTTATAAGCTTAGTTTTAGTACTAGACTCCATTTAAATGACTTAGAAGACTCTTAAAAATATATGCATTTTAAAGAAAGTTATGATTGTGTTGAACTCAGAAGTAAAGCCCAAGTCCCACTTCAAAGAAATAGAAAAAGAAAAAGAAAAAGAAAAAGAAAAAGAAAAAGAAAAAGAAAAAGAAAAAGAAAAAGAAAAAGAAAAAGAAAAAGAAAAAGAAAAAGAAAAAGAAAAAGAAAAAGAACTACAGTAGAAAGAGAAAGAAAGAGGTGGTGATTAGCAAAAGGTATAGAGACAATTCCTATATGACAATATTGTTTCTTCCTTCCTTTCTTATAAAATCTGCTGAGCTGAACCATGGAAATATGTCATTAAGAATATCATCCTTCTGCTAATACTCAAACATATATAGGACTTAAGTGATCTTGTGATTGTTTAAGTCAAGTGGAAACAAGAAAGTTTACAAGCAAAACACAAAACTTTCACAGCAGGATAGGAGATCTGCTCAACTCAGTCCTTGTTTTCTAGGGGGCAATAGGTGTGGCTACAATAGAGAGGAATGGCTAAGGATGCAGTCATTCTAAGATATGGTAACATCTGTCTGGGATTATTGATGTTATTTATTGAACAATTAACAAACTGAATGAAAATACAATAATGTTAATTTCATGAAGTAAAGCAATTTCATTTGGCTATTGGAGCAAGGAGTGAAAGAATTACCCCATATAATAGGAATACCTGTAGGTATATCATACAGCTTGTAGACTGTGAAATTAAATCTTTACCCTAAATAAGACAAAATAGAAACTTGAACATTTGTTTCTGATATTTACGATAGTGTACAGATAGATCTGGAGAGCAGGAAGAAAAATCTGTCTCATATTTTTTCACAGAAAAGGATAAAGCAGTACATTCGACACTGGGTTTCAGAGTACCTTATAATTCTCATCATCTCTCCCTAATTAGCACTGTTTTTCTGCCAATTCTACTGTTTATTGTAATTGGCAAACAGCCAATTGTAATTGAACAGGCCTGAATTTTATTAATAACATAGTCACCACTTTATTCACATGTCCCCAGGTTTCTCCATACCCATATGTTCCCTTTCCCCTGCTCATGACTAGCTTATCTCTTCAGACAAAATGAACAAAACATCAATAGCAAATTAATTAAGTTATTTACTTTTACTATTATTTACATGAGATGTGAAAGGACTCCAAATTTCATTAAGGAGAATAAGCAATTACAGGATATTCCGCTTGGATACCTTCAATAGGCTTAAAGAGATCCACAAAGAACTATTATTTTGATAACTCTAATGATTTCAAGTCTACTGAAACAAATGCATATTTGTGATTTTCTAACCAATATATTTATTCCATGATGAGCAATCTAATATAAAAATCTGATTATAAGCTCTCTCTTTTCATTGTCAATCATGCGGCCTTTGAAACAGCACAGTGACGAAATGAACTCCTTCCACTGGAGCTAAAAGCTGCCTTTGTACATCTTTGATCATAATTCAAAATGTGATGTTTTTATTACTACTGTAGAAGGGCTGGAGCCTGAATAGGTGAATATTGTAGAAGAATATTCACAAAAAATGCATTCTACAAAAATAAGAAAAACCCCAAACCACAACCAAAATCTCTTTGATGATGTTAGGAGGCTTTTTAGTGTATTCTGTAGAATCACTTGTTTCTACTGAAAATGTTGTGGAAAGCAAAGTTGGATATACTCACTGAGGTAGGCCCCCCCCATAAAAATTGGTTAATGTGTAGCTCACATTCCAACTTTAGAACACTTTTAAATCCATTTCTTATAAATGTTTATGTGTGACTGCAAGCTTTCCTTTATAAAATGCAATGGGGCTAATCACATTTGGAAAGTTACACAAATCTTAGGAGCTTTGCTGAGTTGGGTACAAGACATTAGTGCTACACAAGGTTAAGACAGAGCCGTGGAAGCATCCTCCTCCCTAGCCCAGAGGATCCTATCCTACAAGCCATTAAGAAACACTTCAAACCACAGTATGTCTAGTCAGTCAATGTTGAAATAAAGTATACTGGTGCTTCTTTGCAAATATTGCTGAATAAGAGTGTCCCTGCCCTTACAGAATTAATAAGTCATTGCAGATAATTTAGAGATTTTGAGAAAATTCACACAAAACTGAGGATATAAATTGCCCATTCTGATAGTGGGAGGACTGTCCTTTAACACAGAGTCTAAAAGAATAATGCACAGAACATGACATGGTGTTAGTAGAGGGCACATTTTTCCATGGAATCCTGAAAGAACAATAGTTAGCAATAATCACACACTGTACATTGGGTAAAAATATTTCAAATAAACAAAATGGTGCTTGAAATGTTCTTTTCAGCACAATAAAAATATAAAACTTTAAATCACACAAAGATAACTCAACCTTGTATTTACAAGTTTATTTGTCCACTTGTCTTTCCAGTACTGACCTCATCTACAGAGCAATAATAGGAACAAAAAATTTGTTGCCAACTTTGAGAACAGCTTCAGTTCCACAGTGCATGCGCAGTGCAAATTGAACAATGCAGATTAATATAAACCAATTTAAGTATTTACAAGCAATGAGTATGTGCCAAATGGTGCAATAATCTGTTTTACTTACTGGAAAGAAAAGAAGTAATGAAAAAATACTGTTTTCATTATGTCTTTTGACAACGACTAATGCACTATTTTCTTTCATAATTTCAATAATGCTTTTTTCTTTAATTGAGGAAGCTAAAGAATATCCACAGACTCTGTATGAGTAAAAATCCACGTCTGGTGTGGGAATAGATACAAATAGTGTCTTCCTTAGTATATCTGACTTGCTTGTTTGAATATGAGTTTTCCATACAGGAGGACTAAATTATCGGTGAAAACTGGAGTCTATTATTTATTTTGACACAAGAAGTGGGAAATGTAGAGCTGACTCTACACAAGAACTTGTCCCTCTCTTACCTCAGCTTTATCCTCAGGGAATCTACCCTCAAGAGAAAATATCTCACATTTGTCACCATCAGTCCAGAGCTGAATGAAAGCTTAACAAAGGTTTTGGGGTAACCCATTTGCAGTAAAAGAACCTCCAGGGTCAGCTGCACTTCCTATCTCTGTTCACGTTTTGTACATCTAGAGGTCTTCCCACCAGCACAACTCTGAAGAGTATGGATCCCTTCTAAAGAGACTGTGAAACGTCTGATGTCCCCAGGTAGCAGCTTTGTGTCTGCCGTGCACTGAACAAAGGCATATCCTGTGTGGTTTACTCACAATGAGCAGCATTGTCAAGCTGCACCACCACAGGGCTTGTTAGAAATGCCGTACAGAACAGCAGCCCCAGCCCCAGGATACTGCCAGGACAACAGCATCCAGCAGCGGGGGGTGAGCAGGGGCAGCGCTGGGTTATTCCCTCCTGAAGCGTGCCAGAGACCAGGTTAACAACTCAGCCCTGTGGGCTGTCTCATGCTGGCACTCAGAGCTGAGCTCCATCCTTCCGATTCGTTTATTACTGCAGGCAAAGGCACAGTGTTTGATAGCCCACAAGTAGATTTATCTTCCTGGTGCTTGTCTGAATGCGCTTTGAACACATGTAAATCTGCAGCTTCCAGGATTGATGGGAGATTCACAGCCAATTTCAGTGAGAAAAAAGTCAAACCAATGCCAAATGTCTTCAAATCCCACCATTCATCTTCTTGAGGAGTTAAAGAACTCAAGGTCTGTACTTTAGATTGTTTAGAAAGCCTTTTAATATACATGTGAAAGAAACAAACAATACCTGATAGTGCTGTATCAGCCAATAACTCAATACTCATACATATGGTAAGCTGAATTAAAAAAACTGTAAGCCCAACCATTGCTATGAAAAGGCTATGTAAACATGTATAGATTTTTACTAATTATAGAAGACATCACTATGTTAATTTGTCACATGCCATCGGCAGATTGATATCTTATGGAAAAATGTTGCAATTCTTACACCACTTGATATTTTACAGATAATTATACAAACATTTAGCAGATTGGCATAGATTTTAAAGCATTTTGCTATATCATTTACCATATTTTACATTAAATTAATAGTTATATAACATTTAAAAGATGCCAGCTGCAATCTGAAATCTGTTAAATAATTACACAAATATTATCTATTAATTATTTAAGTAAAGCATGCAAAATGCCATTTCATGAATTACTACCATGGATTTAAATGTCTTCTATTTGACCCCTTCAACAACATGACTTAGTAAAGGTGTTAGTTTTTAAAAATGTTAGAATACCTTCTTTGTGACAGCTGCCACAATTAGTGTAACAGTGAAAGAAAGAACTTAAATATGTGTTCAAATATATGAACAGTCCCAGTAAAATAAATACTATGTCTTTGTGCTGAAGTTAAGTTGATGGCAAAGTGTTTTGCTGATCTCAAACTGCAGATTGACAATTAAAATTGTTTACATCACAAAACTCAAAGGTTCAGTGTCTTGACACTTGTTGAAGAAGGTGTGCTTAAAGAAAACGCTTACAGGTAGTGATATGCATCTGAAATAGTCTCTTAATTTCTACCAGTCCATAAACAGGAGAATTTCTCAACAGAAGATGGCTCCTTTGCAAGAAATTATCCCTGAAAAGTTTTTACTTTTTTGAGTTATCTGGTAATTTGTGGAGCCTGTATAAACTTGTACCTTTCACTCAGAAGAAAAGAAGAAGGAGAATGATATCCACTTTGTATTCTTAAAAATGTGATAGTCTTGAAGGTATTAATCAAGTTGTGAAATATTGGGGGTTATGTTATATTAAAAAAATGACATCAAAAGATGGTAAGAACTAAATTATACAGCAAGAGTTACTATGCTTTGAACTCATGCTGTCTTTATATTTTAGCAGTACTCTTTTTATCTATCTCTCTAGTTTTCCTACTCTCCTTAGCTCAATAACACATTTGTTGCATAACTGGTCCTGGCAAATTAAGTCCAAATTAAGTTCACAAATTTTCTTGGTACCTTTTCCTATCTTTCTTCTGATCAATCAAAAGTTACTAACTCTGTGACTCCTGGTAATGTTGATGACAAATTTTAAACTTCACCTACTATAAAATGCAGATTTAAGCCATATATTTGACTAGCTAGCAGTTTTCAAGCTAAGATCTTTCTAATACATGCATGGTGCTGCATATCCTGAATGTTGAGAAACTTGGAAAATAATGATGCTTCATAGAAATGTTTTAAAAATTGGCGGCTTCAGGGAAAAATAGGCAATAAATTTTGTGTGTAAGTGAAATCTCTGAACTAAAGAATTGAAAAATAATCTTGGAGTTAGTGGTTCAGAAACATGGAGTTAGACTCAGCTTATACTTTTTATTGGCTGTGAATCTTTCCGCAAAACCATGGTATGAGTTGGTTGGCAAAAGAAATTGGGGGATTTTTTTTTAATATATATGTTTTTATGGATTATTGTCCTTTCTAAAAAAAGCGCCCCTCTTTATAGTAAGCTCCTATCAATCTAAACTGTGAAAAAGTCACATTTGAAAAATGTTGAACTGGATGTTTTTGAGCAGTTCACTACATATTGATCTAATTTAATATATTTTCCTGTAGAACAACCTATGTGTTTTGGCAAGAAAATTATTGTCCTAAAATGTTGCTTTAAAACAGTGCATCTCCCCTAATTGCTGCAGTGGAAACGCGCTTGCCACATTCTTATGAAGGCAATCAGAGCTGAACTTGAAGCATTACCCCATTCTTCATGTGAGGGTAGGACACACACTGAGGTTACTGTCTGGAAGTGAGCCTAAAGCAATAGAAAGAAAAAACTGTCCCCCAAAGAACTATTACTTTTCTTATTTACACACCAAAAGTTAAAGGTTTGCTCAGTTTCCCCTTTTTTTGCTTTGGAAGAATGTCCAGGAAAACTGTAGGTCCCATGGTGCTTCGCACCACCACATTTCATAGTCACCGGTTCCTGTTGCTTTTTACAGGATGTGTTCTAGAGTTTCATTTTGGGTGTGTTGCTTTTTCTATGCTCCTCTCTCTTTTTGTCCCAGATCACCGACATGCCAAGATTTGTCATTGGTTAGATGAGGGAACACAGTTGGCACTGTTTCTTCCAGCAGGGTCATGCATTTTCTAGTCTCTGACCTTGTTCATTAATTCTCTTCCATGGTGGAATATATCAAATTCTTTCCATTCCTTGTTATAATAGAGACTATATGCATTTTCATAAAACCTTCAGCCAGTATCTCGGTGAAATATAAAGTAATGGCAAGACACGGATGATATATGTATATATTACAATGATACAACCCAAAGATAAATTGGTAATGTGATGCTATTTTCACATTAGCCATTTTCTCAGAACATTGGCTGAGCAATGGTTATAGCAGAAGCAGAATGTGCTCAGAGAGGGATAACAAAGAGGGGAGAAACACAAAGAAATTCCTTCACACTGCAGACAAGAAGAAATCAGGTTTGTTCAGTATAGGCAGAGGCACCATTCTCCCTCCATTCCTTGGAAGTAATGCCATAAGGCTGAATTAAAACCCATAAAATTTACTGAGGTGATTACAGGAGAGAGAGGCATTGGTTTTATTTAGAGTACACTAAAGTCCCATTTGCAAAGATTTTTCCACAACCAAGATGGGCAAACCTGAAATTTTTCCCATGATCCTATAACCCATGAAAGTAAAAAATAAGGAAGTAAATATCACAAATACAATTCTAAAATCATAAAGGATAGGAACACTAGAGTAGTAAATGAATCTTTGCAAGAAGAGAAGAGGGGAAAATAGCCAAATGAGATTCCACTTAGCCTTTCTTGTAATGCATGAAACAGGCATAAAAGCGAAAGACTATTCAAAATGCACAAATAAAATTCCTTTCACAAGACATATCTTTAACTCACAGCACTCATGACCATTTCAAATCATTGTATACAAGAGATTGATTAGATTCACAAAAGAATTAGCTGTAGAGAAAAAGAACATCTAAGACTGCAATGTATTTTAAAATAAATACAGATATATTCAGTTAGTTAAATAGGCCGCTGGTTACCCTTGTTTCAGGACAGCATCTCAATATTAAGACTATGAATGAAATTTGGCCTACAGCTGAGCACATAGTAAAGGCTGAAGAAAAAATCTTATTTTAGTAGTTAGTTGTATGGCTTACTACAGTGACCTACTGTATCTGCATTTATTCTTTCTGTATGGCATGAGAGGAGCAGATACCCTGAATAGAATTATCACTAATGGCAAGTAGGAAAAGATTTGGGTCATGAATTATTGATAAAATAAAGTCCTGAGTAAGCAATTCCAGATCCATACAGTATGGAGGTATCATTGTCTTCAAACAGAGTATAACTATGGTACTTCAGTCAGGTTAGTTAGCTGTGCAGAAAAATGTCCGGGCTAATCAACTTTGGCAGAGTGCTGTTTGAATAAGACTGTACTGTTCTGGGAGCCTAGTTACTGTCTCTGTCACAAGTAGACATAAGGTCTGCTTAATATTTATTATTCATTAGCTTTTTCTACTATCTGGTTGCCAAGGGCTTGTATTTTCAGGGAATTTGTTTCACTGCTGCAAGCATGTGTGCTATGGTATGAGGTATCCAGAGGCTCCCTTTACAAATGACAGGCTGATCTACTCCACACCAGGATCTTCCAAGTGTGGTCTGACCAAGCAGAACAGTTCTGAAAGATCCATGAAAGACAATGCCTAAAATCAGTTTAATTTCTACTTATTGCTACACAAACCTAGGAAATTTGTAAAGGGATCTGAATCTTCATTCTCAATCTTTTGGAGAGCCAGCTAGATCTAAAAAAGGTTGGAATGTTCTGCCAGGATTTCAGACCTTCCCACTTGGAAGCTGAACTTCTTTCCAACTTTCATCACTCCTTCATTCTTGGAATATATTGCTCTAGTTGTGGGACACAAGCAATTCTTCAGAACAACTATTACACTATGTAACACAGTGAAATTCGAGACGTGAATATTCTTTTTCTTTCTCTAGCCAATATGTGGTGTAGATAATGGGTAGTTTTGTCACTGTCAAACATGCAGTTTCCCCTCCAGAAGATCTCTCTCTGAAATTCATTCTTTGAATTACTTTCCTCTTGCGGGGTGAGCCCTAGTAAAACTGAAATGTCAAATGCTAGCAAGGAGAGACGGTATTTTATCAGACACATCACAGTGACTGAGTAAAACTGAATCAAGTATATTTTTCACTGAAATGCAGATTGTTGGCAACTTGGTATTAAGAAAGGCTAAAGATGAATCATAAATGTTGAAAAAACCTTACAGCTACTCACAAACAACAGAGACAGCAACAGACTGGTAGGTAAGAGCTGGAAAAGACCTATGTGGACATGCAGGCCAGCCTTCTGTCAGTGCACAACTGCTCTCTAAATTTCAAGGGCTAGAGAGGCAAAATTTCAAGGGGAAATAATGATTTGCTTTGCATTTGTGAAAACAACAAAAGTATTACATTTATTTGTTAGGTCTCTGTCTAGACTAACTGAATTTTTCAGTGACCTGGTTTTATTTGAGGCAAATTCTACTGGGGCTTCCTCCAATGGAGCTCCATAGAAAAGTCAAGGCAAAGGATGCTATTGCTTGAAAGTGAGAAAATCTAAATATTTCAAGAATTGTTATTTTCAAGGAAACAAAAGAAAGAGGTGTGCAGCACTGTGTCCGTGTTCCCATTATGTTCCTAAGAAGCTGCACAGTGTAGGCATATGAAGACCACTTCGAGGAGGTGTCACAGCCATGCTTGCTGTTCAGAATTGCCAAGGATTCCAGATATCCTGATTCACTTGATTTATAAGCAGGAAGTGCTCAGCCTTGGAGATCCTTGGCTTTTGGAATCCACAATACAAACACTGTGCCCAGGAAACAGGCCTTAGCCCAAGGATGCTCAAAGTATTTTTTAGTGATGTCTTTGACAAACATGCAAGAGTTTCTGGTATATTTCCATAAAAATACAGGATTTGGTGGGCTGGTAACTAGAAAAATATTCTCATTTTTAAAAATTTTCTGGATTACAAATTAAATATAGGCATTTTAATGTTTTTTTCTTTCAATAACCTCCAAGACAATGTACTGGGAACCTGAGAGCATGGATTGGAGGACCAGGATGAGTCATTCTTGGAAAGCAGGAATTCATAGAAGAGTTTAAACACCTCAATATGATCACTTTGTGTATTTTCATGGTAAGAAAGACTAATGAAGACTTTTCATTTAAGACTAATGCAGAGTTTTCATTCTTCAAGGGGGAAGATGAAGCACAATTTAGACAAAAGTCATGTGATCAAGCCCAAGTCGTCCAGAAGTCAGGGATCAAGCTTAAGCAGGTCAGCTTGGTTTGTAATAAGTAGAGACAGGTAGGCCCTTCTAGAGGGACAAACATAGCATACAAAAATTGAGTATAATGACTTATTGGAAGCTTTCAGGGACTGAAGAGAGAAGCAGAACAATTATTGTGCATAAGGATTTATTCATTAAGCTTATTGGTTCTTCATTGCCTTCTATATCTTGTGATGGTGCCAAATACACAGATTTTCTGCAGACATCCAAGTTCTTATCAAAGTGCTATGTGAGATGTATCAGAATCACTGGTTTTGGAGTTGCCAGAGGAAACAGTCTGTCACTGAACTTTAAATTTCCAATTCAGCATAAATGTGGAGACAGAAAATATGACTAAGGCCACATCCGAAAAGGATTTTGTACTATATCAAAAGTGCATGGTACTGCAGCTCTGCTCTTGGGTGAAATATAGTGCTCTTGATAGAGCTCAAGCTGGATCACCTGACTGTTCTTTCTACCCTTAAATTCTGGCTAAAAATTACAAGGCAGAATAGCTCTGTTCTCAGAGCCATTAGAAACATTTTCTGGAATGGAATTTTGCTCATTGGTTGTCTGAGAAGTCAATTTGGTACATTTGTGGGATGATCGATACAGAAAATGTTTGGCTGCAATCTTTTAAAATTTTTAGCCATTGCCATAAATTTAAGAGTAAACATATGAACTAGTTGTGCAGGGAATATGCACTTCTGGGTTTGTCTCTTTGACACATACGGAGCAAGAAATTAAAAATGAAACCAGAACCATTTAGAACAAGATTCATTCTTTTAGGATCAATACGCAACTCCACTTGAAATGCCTTGCTCTCAATAGAATGCATTTTGCAATATATTATCTCAATAAATATTGTTGGGGGTGTGAGTATGCAGCTTTTGGGGATTTGTTCTCTTAAGTACAAAAACTTGATTTTTGATTCATGTATTGAATATTTCTATTGATTCCATGAATTGCATTGAACATTTCACATTAAAATAAGAAAAGAAAATACTGCTTTCTGCCTAGGTCATGGAAGAAATGATCAAGTATTGTCTCTTATTTGGTGAAAAAAACACATACAATGTATGAAAATAGCAATAATGAAATATTTCAAAGGTGGAAGATGATTAATGACGAAAGATATTAAATGTCTTGTCAGAATGATGACATACTATCATTTACAACCCAAATAGTGGTGTCAACCACAGCAAGCCACTAATCATTTAAAAAGAAAAAATGTAGAGAAGAGATAGAATAACAGAAAGAAAAAGATCTGACTCAGTTTGTGGCATAAACATTTATATTAAAAAGCTCTGGGGATATCCTGGAGCAAGATCTGAGGAGGAGAGAGTTGCATGTGGTATATCTGTGACTTAAAGCTGCGCTTCTTGTTGCTCTGGTTTTTGGTAATTTAGTTAAATAGGACTACTTCTCAACAAGAGAAAGCATATTTATATGGTATAAATTAGGGAAGGTAAAATGTAAGATGAAGGGATTTTTTATTTTCAAGCCAAATGGTTGAAATTGGCTAGCCATATTGAGGTACTAGTCGAAATACAATTTTACAGAAAATGCCATATCCATAATAGAATAGATGCTTTTTGCTTAAATGCCAGAATATTTTATTCTAAGGCTCATGAGAACTGGGAGTGCTTGATTTGGTAAATGGCCTAGTACAAAATTTTCAGAAATGAATTTTTGATTTCATGTATCATCTTGTGCTCAAGTTGGCAACAATTTTAGGAGAAATCAAAACAGCTTAAATAAAACATTTATTGTCTCTAATCATTGTACAAAACCATTCAGGCAAATCAAGAAACCAATTTTAAAAAGTACTAAATGCTATAATTCTGTGGTTTTTGAGGTCCCATTTTGCTTTGGTCCAAATAATAGAAAAATTTGCACTACCAGAAGGTCCTAAACTTCTCCCAACATAAATGAATATTCAGACTTTATGAAACCTTTCAAGGATACATTCCAACTGCAAAGCAAAAGTATGCATCCTGACCACACTTCCAGGTATTCTGGTGTTGAAATTGCTGATCATAACAGCTCTTCTATCTGAAAATACAGAGAGTGCTATCATTATATCCTATAAATCATAAGTTTCATCCCTGTTCTGTACTGGTTGTTGGTAGAAAGGTGACATTGTTCAACAAACATTTTTCTTGTAGAAGTTTAGAGTTTCTTAAGTACCCAGAGGTCCATGCTGAAGAGTTATTGACATTATTTTTGTTTGTTTGGATTTTTTGGCATTTATTTTTCTATTAATACCTGTTTTCTTAAAAGTAAAGTGGTGCCTTTTGTTCTGGTCAGCAATTCCTTAGAGATTCTAATTAAGTCTTGTCCATTTCAACCCATTAGATGCATTAGATGGTGTTAAAAAGCAATTTGATTTCCTTCTCCAGTCCATGTCAGCATGCTTACCCAATTACTTACACAGAGCTTTAAAGATGAAATTTTCAAAAGCATCAGCATTGGCAAAATGTTGTTTTCAGTAAGTCAGTGGTCATCCCATTGACTTCAAATATACAAGAAACAAAATAGCAAATGTCCAAGTATTTTTAAAGACTCAAAGCTGTCTAAATTATGGGAGAGTACTGTAATATATTGCAGCAATACCACTAATCTAATTAGCTGCTGCTTTCAGTGCCTTCTTATATCAATATAATTCAATTGCTTAAGAGCCTCTTCCCTGTTTTGGTTTTGGGGAGTAATGGAAACATTTTTATTATAACTGACACCGACAATGAGATTTCAGAGCTAACTTTATGGATCTCATTTCTTTTTTTTTCCTCTGGAAACACTACTTTTGAGAAACAGAAAAACAAATATTGGAACTTATAAGCCTGTCTATCAGGGTGGAAAAGAAAGCAGAGGCAGTCACAGAACACCTGAAATCTTTCTACATTTAATAATTCACAAAATATCTCTTTGAAAGAAAAGTAAACAGCGAAGACAGGAGTGATCTCACTGCAAAGTATAAAAATATGTGTCCCAAATGCTTGTCTGAGTGTCTGAGTGTCAAGGGTATTGTTCTTCTGAATGTCCTTCAGTGTCCTCCTCTTTTTTCTTTTTATTTAGTCAAGTACCATTGAGAGATGTTTTTTTCTCACAGTTTTAACTTTCAGTAAGTGAAAGTTAAAGTTCCTTTAATGATGGAATTAAAGGACACAAAAGCTTGTTTTTATATTATGTATATTGATATTGTTAGTATTTTGAAGCAAAATAACCACCTTCCTTATAACCATTATTAGAGACTGGAGGTGAGTCTCATTCAGGCAGGATCCAGTATTTAAGACAAGCTGACTCTTATGGTTCTATAAAATTCCTAAGAAAAACTTCACAAGGGAGAGCAGATTTTTATTATGGCTCCTGGGAAGAAACTCAGAGCCCTCACTCAGGCCCTTATTGCTGTTAAGCTTTCTGGACAGATACGTCCTTGTGGATTTAATAAATACTGACAAATCAACCAATTTTTGTTTTGTGTTTGAGTGGCAAAGAAGAAGCTCTCTAAAGGGCTGAAAACCATTAATCACATATATTTAAGCAAGAGAAGAGAGACATATCTCTCCATTTTGGCTCCACTGGTGATAGTCTTATTCATTACAACAGCTGATACCCAAGCCTTGGAGTCCTCATTTACCACTCCCTGTAGGCTGGTGAATCAGTGCAACATTGAAAATTGTACCAGGCTATGCTGATATGTTAAGCAGCTAAATGCAGCAACAGACAAACCAACAGAGGGGCTATGACAGCACCTCAACCCTTGTGGGGTGTCCTGTGGCAGAACAGGGGACTCCTGGCACAGCCCTCAGGTGGGCACTGCTCCCTCTCTGAGCTCCAGGGAAGCAGCTGAGCACTAAACTGTGAGGGACCTTAATGCCATGTAACCTGTGGTTATATGTGATTTACAAAGCTGGAAGAGCAATCTTGTTAAGAGGAAAACAAGGAAATAAAGACAAAATAGCTACTCAATAATAGGTACGAGGTGTTAGGCAGTGTGCTAATTCCTTTCCATCTGTATTCGGCATCTGTTGGCTTTTGCGCATTTTGTTGTTTTCAGCACTTTTCATTGATTACAGATTTAGATGCTGTGATTTCTACCAAGTAGGATACCAGACAATTGTCAAAATATTTGCAGCCAAATGCACACCTATTCAAAATTCCACAGCCTTTAAACCCCAAAACTCACAGGCAGAAAAGAAATTTAAATATTTCTTAGATTCATAATTTTCATCAGAGAAAAAAAAAAAGGTGCATTTTGCAGTGCAGTATGATGACTTTTAGATTAAAACTTTTAGATTGGTTGATACTGGGGCTGGAATTCCCCAAACCAAACACTTTTACTGTTATACATATTGTGGAAAGATGGCTGGGGGTAAAATTAGAGGAAACTGAGAAGTTATATTCACATCCTAACAGAAGTTATAACAATATGGAAATTATAGGGTAAAATACAGATGTTACTTGCTGGATGGAATGTTGTCGGCATGCTTGAAACCTGCAGCTGATAAACTGCATAGCAACTGTCAGCCAGGGGAGATAGGAGAAGATGTCTTGCTGCTGAGCCAACAGATGTGGCAAAATAACCATCCTCAGATAAACTTGGTTCATTAGAGCATAATTGTAATATTAATGCACACCTCCATCCCAAAGTTACCCACCTCCAGGGTATGACCACCCCTCACTGAGGAAGTGCTCTATATTTTATTGACTATATCTTTAAGAGATAAGTGAGAGTATTTTACATCAGTCAGAAACAATGAGTAGGGTCATTCAAGCCCCACCTGAAGAATTATTATAAAAGTAAGTTGAAAATGGGAGAAAGGGAAGACTGCATTGTAACTACTGGGAAACACTCATTCATCAGTAAAGACACACTGGATAAAAATAAATTGACATGGTACCTGGATTGCAGTGAACATGTCAGCACGTTGATGATTTAAAAAAAGGAAAAGCAAAAGGGAAAACTGTTCTGGATAGCCCTTTGCTCTAACATTAACAAAAGTTTCATGGAGAAATAAAAGGTTCTAGATGGAGATCACACACACACAGACACACACACACACACAACAGCAAAAAAACCCAACAAAAATAATGATTTAAAAAACACCAAAACCAACCAACCAAACAAAAAAAACCAAACAAAAAAAAACCCTCCCACATACACACAAAACCCCCAAACCAAACCAAAAAACCCAAAAAACCCCAACCAAAAAAACCCCCAAAAAACCAAAAAGCCCCACCAAAAAAATTCCCAAAGGAATTACATTTCTCCTTGAAATTTTTGGTGAATATTCTGTTGCAGGAGATGAAATCAGTTTTCTGGGTTTTTTTTTCTTTTAGGATTTATATAAATAAAGTAAAATACAACACAGAAGAAGCAGACTGTTAGGTCATTAGAGTGTGGACACAGAAATGAAGGATCTGGTCCACTTAATAAGCAAGCTCAACAGGGAAAACTCAGCAGGTTTTTTTGTTCAGGTTTTATTTCTTCCTTCTTAAGCTTTTAATATTTTGTTTCTATTGTTTCCTGTCTATAAGGCTGAGCAAGGACCTCAGTGAGATTTGAAGTCTCTGTAGATTTTCCTGCTGGCTCCTAAACTGAGTATAAGTACACTATTCCCAGGCTTATCCAGCTCTGATTTAGAAATCATTTGTAATCCACACAAGAGCAGTAAAGAAGAAACATATACCATATTATTACCAGGATAATTGCTGCTTGGCTAATCTCAAATTTCATTGCTTCTGGGCTTCTTTTCTTATTAGCTGTGAATGTTTATAATTTCAAGTGATTGTATAAGTCCTTCTTGCCTCATCCAGCCCCTCTGCAGAAAGAACAGTTGTCCTTGACTTTAAAGCATGATATATCCTGCTTCATTTGCAATACATTCAAATCCACTCTAAACAGTCCCTCCGCTTCTTGGTGAGGTGCCAGTGATTCTGAACAGTCAGATCCTGCCAGCTATTGCTATTGTCAATAGCCAACTTTCAGGAGGAAAGACATGTTGTAAAGCTTTGAAGTAGTTGATCTGCTATGCTCAAGCGACCACTGCTCCCTTTATGGATGGAGCTTGGATTCACTGTACACACTCTCATTTCAGTACAAAGTCAGTGACTGAGATCTGAGAAATGTCTCTGTTCATCTCCAAAAGCTGAAAACAAGCTCTACCTTCTGCTGCTTATATATGTGGCTAACCTCCTTCAGCACACCATCAGTTCATATTTCCTCTTTCCAGAGGAGAGCAGACACTGTGCTGCTTATTTCCCCCCATTTTATTGCACCCGTTTCGAAAAACCTGCATTCAGTAGTGTCCAAAATCCAGGAATCCTTTCTCTCAGGTCAGTCTCCTAACCACCAGTATGAAAACATCTGTTTCTTACTTTCTAGGTCAATTAATATTTGATTATTTTAAAAGTGCCAAAGCTCTGGATGGAGGGGTGCCTCTTGCAGACAACACTACAGCTTCCAGTTGATTATAAGCTCCCCAAAGATGGGACACCACAGGACCTATTCCAGGACAAGCTTCCCTTCCCTTCCCTTCCCTTCCCTTCCCTTCCCTTCCCTTCCCTTCCCTTCCCTTCCCTTCCCTTCCCTTCCCTTCCCTTCCCTTCCCTTCCCTTCCCTTCCCTTCCCTTCCCTTCCCTTCCCTTCCCTTCCCTTCCCTTCCCTTCCCTTCCCTTCCCTTCCCTTCCCTTCCCTTCCCTTCCCTTCCCTTCCCTTCCCTTCCCTTCCCTTCCCTTCCCTTCCCTTCCCTTCCCTTCCCTTCCCTTCCCTTCCCTTGCCTTCCCTTGCCTTCCCTTGCCTTCCCTTGCCTTCCCTTGCCTTCCCTTGCCTTCCCTTGCCTTCCCTTCCCTTGCCTTGCCTTGCCTTCCCTTCCCTTCCCTTCCCTTCCCTTCCCTTCCCTTCCCTTCCCTTCCCTTCCCTTCCCTTCCCTTCCCTTCCCTTCCCTTCCCTTCCCTTCCCTTCCCTTCCCTTCCCTTCCCTTCCCTTCCCTTCCCTTCCCTTCCCTTCCCTTCCCTTCCCTTCCCTTCCCTTCCCTTCCCTTCCCTTCCCTTCCCTTCCCTTCCCTTCCCTTCCCTTCTCTTCCCCTCCCTCCCCTTCCCTGCAAGCATGCCTGTACTGCACAATGCTGTCCTAATTATCATGACAGAGTTCTCATCTTCTTAATTACATCTAAATGTTCACTACTGCACTAATAACTCAGTAGTGGGGAGTTTAGACATATTTCATGAAATGTGATAAATATTTACAGATTTTCATGTCTCAGACAGTTCTTCCATCTATATGGAGAAGAGCATAAGAGTATTTTCAACTGGAAACAGTCTGGAGAAGGATTGTCTTTAAACTCATGAATTTTAAGTGTTCAGGTGTTCTAGTTTGAAAACAAACAGTAACAGCAAAGGAAATGCATTCCTGAGGGGAGGTGTGTCTGTGAGTACTCCAACATTGAAAATTCAGACTTCTAATCGTTCTCCTTTTTTTTTCCCTCTTGTACACAAAAGTGATAAATTTTAATGACACTAAGATGGTTCTCCTGTTTTTCTTTTGCATTCTTTTACCTATTTTAGCTCCTAGGAGCTTGTCTATTTTTACGTCTCTTTTACTCCCATCTTGTCAATGCTATCCTCCTCTAGTGGAAGTATTTATTCAGAATCCTTTGACAAGTGGTTCTAAAGATGTGGATGTCAGGAAAAGCTGAAGCATCACCATAGCATTATGCAAAAATGTCTATTGTAATATAAATCCCTATGCCACAGCAATTTTAGCCTCTCATTTAGTCACTTATACAAGATGTGCTATAATCATGGTGAAGGCATAACTTATTGTCGCACTGATAGATTCCATACAATCAGTGCATTGCAAAATATGATGAAAATCAAGTTTTATTCTGGCAATTCAGCATTACATGACAATAGAGGCACTGCTCTCTTAAATACTCTGAGGTCTCAGTCCTTTCTTTTTCTGCTGGCTGAATCTGCTTTTCCCAGAGCCAAGTAACATCAACAGTCCTTCTCTGGAGCTATTCTCCAGCTGACTAACAGAGCATCAGCTGGGGCTCCCTGACCCTTGCTGAGGAATTCCCCCGATGGATCTAAAAGAATGAGTCCCACAAAAGCTCCAACCCATCATAAAACAGTATTCATTTGTCTCTTCTGAACAGGGAAGGCCACAGATGCCAAGCTGGGGAAGGTCTTCTTTGAGAAGCTGCACCTCCCTCTTTGGCAAGCTCCCTGTGCTTCTGTCTTGGCACGGCAGCAGCTGCTGCTGGCTCAGCCCCAGCTGCCTTTTCCTGTTGGTCGCACTCAGCCTTCCACCTGAGACTCCCATCCATCTTCCTAAGGCTGCACCTCCAAGATACAAGACCAAGACATCTCCAGTAACCTCTCACCCTGAAACAAGCTTTTTGTGCCAGTAAATATGATGCATTTTCATAACATTCCTGACCTTATTTCAGGGAAAGAATTTGCTTTTTTTAGGATCTGTCCTTTGGCTTCAGGAAGACATACAGCAGCCTCTGCTCTGTTCTTATGAAACAACTTGACACCAATAAAAGATGCCAGGTAGAATGATTAAAGCAATGTGTGGATTCTCCAAGCCTCCTCCTCAGCCTTCTCAGAGGATTGAGAGACACTAGAGCATTCCTTCAGAGTCTCTACTCTGCTTTCCCATCAATACTTTTGCTGCATTCAGTTTAATTAGATAAGATACAGTCTGCTGTCCAAAATAAGAAATTCTTGAGCTAAAATTCAATTCATTTCATATCATAAAATCATACTTTGCATATTAAACACATAGAGAAAGATCTCTGATGCTTTCCCTACATCAGCGAAGTAATTTACAGGATGCTTTTTATGACATTATTACTATAAAGTTAGGATAAAAAGAGGGCTTAATATTTAACAGTAATGGTGACATTTGAGGTCATTCTGATCTATCACAGAAGCAAGTTCTAAAATCATGGACCAGTTGCTGTTTTTCTGTGTATAAACTTCACTTTTGAGATTAACAATTGTATTGTTATAGCCATGGGATATCACAACCACATAGCAAACAAGTGACTTTGTAATTTAGGTCAACACCATTGAAGGATTTAAAGATTAATTGAGGACAGGCAGAACATTGTCTTTGGGTGCCTTGTTTTTTAGAGACTACAAGCAGAAATGTTGTGACATCAATCATCCAGAAGTATCCCACATGGGGGTATAATTTAAACTAACTAACAAATCCTTCAAAAGCCATTAACTCTTCTATCACACTAGTGGTACGTAATGATTCAAATTAGTCCTGCACCAAAAAAAAATTAAAGAAATAAATGAGAAGTAATATACTAAGTCAAAACAAGTCAACTCACGGTATTTGTGTTTATAGTATAACCAACACATGACAGCAGTATATGCTTTTGTTTTAAAAGCCCTTCTCTCTGACTCATTGTGGTGTGTCGACCTTGGCTTGGCACCAAGTGCCCAACGAGCTGCTCCATCACTCGCCTTCTCAGCTGGAGAGGGGAGAGGAAATAAGACAGAAAATAATTCATAAGTCATGATAAGGCAGTTTACTAAAGCAAAAGTGTAAGGTTGTGGGAACAAGTAAAGGAGAAAAAAAAACCAGATTTTTTTCTCTACTTTCCCATCAGCAAGCAATGTCTGGCTACTTCCTGGGAAGCTGCACTTCCACATGTGCAGTAGTTGCCTGAGATGGCAAATGTTGCAAATAACGAATGCTCCCCACTTCCACCTCCCTGTACCGAACTTTTTTATTTGAGCAGAGTGCATATGGCATGGAAAATCCCTGCAGTCAGCTGAGGTCAGCCGTCCCAGCTGTGTCCCCTCCCCAGATTTTGCCCATCCCCAGCTTACTGTTCAGGGAGTGGGGGGAGAATGTTGGAGAGACATTGCTGATGCTGTGCCAGCACTGCCCAGCAGCAGCCAAGACACTGGTGTGTTATCAACACCTCTCTAGCCACCAATGCCATGCACAGCACTGTGAGGGCTGCTGTGGGAAAAATTAACTCCATCTCAGCCAGACCAGATACACTCATTTTGAAACTAGCTGCACAAGGCATTTCACAAAGAGATTGTTAAGAATATTTGCAGTTGGAAATGAAATCTAATATGTCTGGGTGATTCAGGTCACATCATCAGGAAAATAAATCAACTGTAGACTTTGTTTTCAAGGCAAAGGCAACACTATGTTCTAGACCCATTTATGAGGAAAAAAACCCATCCAGTCCTAAAACAAACACATCTTCAGAGCCAATGAATTTCAATGTACTCTAGGAAAAGGAAAAAAGCAGTCACAGCTTTTTTTAAACCAGAAGAGGAAGCTGAAAATCTCCAGCTCAACCTCGCACCATTTCATCTCAAATATTTAATTCTTTGATAACCTGATGATACAGGTGTATCATTCAAACAAACATTACATTTCTTTGGGGCTATTTTTTTCCTAGGGAAAAAAAAAGTCTTTAATGATTTGGCCTTTATCAAGATCAATTGCAATTACAGAAGGAGACACCATATGTCCAAGAATCTTGAATTATTGTTGGGAAAAAATGGCATTTCTTCAAGTTGAGTGACAGGTTGTAGGAGGTTGAATAACATGGTCAACCATTTAGAGTTTGGTTGGCTGAAAGAGAAAACAACATTATTGGAGAAAAAAAAATCTGCTGTCTTTCCCATCACTTTTAATTAACTCAGAACACTTAATCAAATACTGTGACTTGGCAGCATGACTTGAAATTGTTAGGAACATAGGTGCTTAAAGTCTGGCTGAGTTTTTGTCAGTCAGGTCCACAGTTACTAGTTTACAACAGAAATTGACAGTATTTAGCTTTTATTTATAGTAATTTTTAAAATTGCAAATCTAATTCTGGTATTCTGTTGCCGTGCCTCTGATATGAATAAGGAAGACCCAGAACAACTCACTGACTTTTTTTTTTATGCATGTCCCTGAGATACTCCTGTTACATAGTTCAATATAAGCAACCCTAATCTGCTGTTGTGTAGTCCCAGTGGAGGCGATCAGTGAGAACATGTGAGCCTGTTGATGGGTGAAGCTCTCTGGGACACCCTGGCTTGCCAAGGGTCTGGGCATCTAGGACTCCTCCTCCACTTAACCTAATTTTTGACAAAAGACAACACTGTGGTCCTATATCTGCATGGATAGAATAGACATGTGCTGCTACTTCCCCAGGATACTTTTCCAGAAAGTTGAGGATCTTTCAAAATCCAGAAGTGGTACTTTTTTAGGATAATCATAAAATCACAGAATGGTTTGAGGGGGGCCCTAGAGATGCAGTCCCCACCTAATGGGAAGGGACACCTACCACCAGACCAGGTTGCTCAGAGCCCTATCCTGTCCTTGAACATTTTCAGGGTTGGGGCATGCACAGCTTCTCTGTTCCAGTGTTCCACCACCACCATAATATAGAGTTTCTTCCTTCCTAATATCTAATATAAACCAATTCTCCTTCAGTTTAAAGAAGAAAATTACCCGTTATACTATCATTATATCGCTTTGTAAAAAGTCCCTCTCCAGCCTTTCAGTAGTCCTCTTTAGGTACTGGAAGGTGCTACAAGGTGTCTCCAGAGCCTTCTCTTCTCCAGGCTGAAAATGGCCTTGGATGATTTCTGTTTCGATGATTCAGATGTCATTTTTGAACATATGTAAGGATTACAATTGGATTTTGGAAATAAAGCAGACGTCAGTTCTGTTCAGGAGATACAGCCTTGAGAACAGTTTGCAAATGGCTCTGGGCTAGTCTCTGGCATGCACCAGGAGCCACTAAATTCTCCCAAATGTGAAACCACGGCCAGAACAGGAACACATAAGGAACTCAGAATGCTCATTTTCTGACCTGGACTGCCAATCCTGGAGCAGGCTGAGTAGATTTTTGAACAATGTGTTCCAGACCACAGAATATGTAGAAATTTGATCTGCTGTAATCTTTATACTTAATATTGTCGGTAATGGTACCAATAATGAAAATTAAAGTATCAGAAGACTGTAATGTTGTTTTTATTTTGAGCAGAGAAACACTCAGGAGGCTGAAAACCACTGAAAATTACCTGGGAATCCATGCCAAAAAAGAAAAATTATGTTCTTCCCACCTGTACCAGATGGCTATGTGGATGAAAAATTTTCTTGTTCAACTCTCTGTAGAAGAAAACATGGTCAGAGAAGCCAACTTTCAAAAAAATCTTCACATGTAAAACCTTTTCTGTAATTCAAACAAGGTCCTTACTCTATAGTGTGGTATGTGCTCACTGTCACTATTCAGTATATTAGTGCCAGTGCAGTAATCCATCCTTTTTACTGAAGCTTCATTTACATGGAAGGTTAATGTCATGTTTTGCTTATACCAGAGGACTAATTCCTTGATGACACAGTGCCTCATGCATGCTCATCAGTGAAACAAGAAAATGATCTTGCTGCTGTTTTCTCCTTCTTTATGAAATACAGGAAGAATGGAATTTTTCCTACCAAATGCATATGTCTACAATGAAGGTGTATACATCTGAACTTACTTCCTTTTGTAATTGCTGGAGAAAAACAAGCACTTTCTGTGTATCATTAATCTCATCCTAAAGTCTAAAACAGATGAGGTGCCCCGTAAATGCATTTGGATTTTTTCTCTCCACTGAACTTAGCTTGATAAGATGTCTATGATGTAGAAATCTAAAGTTAGACAAATTGATTCCCACCTAGATGCCTAAAATAAGTGAATTATAGTGGAAAGTACATCCAGACCGCTTGTTTTCAGTTTCATTTCAGTATATAAAGTTCCAATGTATAGAAGCCAGACAAAAATGTGTTTACAGTCTATCCACAGGAAACTAATATCTTCCTTTCACCACTCAATTTCTAAGTTCTGCACTGGATTTTGCAGACTAATTGGTGATATCACGGTACCCTAGTTCTTATTTCCCATCAGTCACTTTGAATGTCTGACAGCTAAAACACACTGAGATAACAGTTGGCTCATCCCTCTGTTACATTATTGACGAGACCGGGTAGTGAACATTTTTGTCTCACTCTGCCAATATGTCATAAAAAAAGACAATTTCACACTCGTGGGTTAGAGCAAAAGGTGTTTATTGCTGGACCCACGAGGTCCAGGATCTCCCGAGGGAGAAATGAAAGGAAAAAGAAAGAAAAAAAGCACACAAAAAAGGAAGGTCCCAGGACGGCAATAAGACTCTCCCGGCCACCGGTTGGTGGTCAAGGACAAGGAGATCCCTCAGGCCGGGTGGCGAACTTAAGCTAATCTTAAGTTCAAAAAAAAAGATTTTAAGTATAGCCCATAAAAATGGGCAAGAGGCCCAGCACCCGACCCAGCCTCTGACTCCCTGCTAGTCAGAGAGACAGAGACACCAGGCACCCTGCACAGACCAGAGTCTGCAGCTGTTGGTGGTAAAGGCACCTGGAAAAAAGAGACTTAGAGCTCAGCTCCTCAAGAGGGCCAAATTTATAAAGTTTTTGATGGGCTGGTCCGAATTAGCCTCTCCGCCCTCTCGCTCGCTGGTGATTGGGAATACTAATTAATGAGGTGGCCTTCCCCACCAATAGATGGATCGTTGCCTAGGGGTAATTTGCAAAGGCGGGAAAGGGCCTCATTAGTATTCCACTTGAGGTGGGCGGAGAGGTGCAAACCTTCTATTTTTAGCTCGGGTGCTGCAGAGTGCCTTTAATATTGGGATGGGTGATGGGCTTACAGATTTACAATACAACATAAAAACTGAGTTTTACATAAATAAAATTACAAAGATAAAGGATTTTTTTAAAAAGGTACATAACTTCTGAACTCAGGGTTACATGGGTTCAACTGCTTTTCCATCTAAAGTACCTTCAATCCCTTTTATTTTGCTCCAAACAACTTTAATATCCCAATGCTTTTACCCAGAAACATTACACTCTTAAAACATCTTTAAAACAGTCTCTTTTTTAACCTTTCAATCTAGAACTTTATCAAAAATCCAAACTTTCAACTCCACTCAACAGGTACAACAATACAACAGCAACCATCAACTCCAACATGCGAAAAATCACTCCACTCTCATTTATAACACAATATTACAATAGTGTCACCATTCTGCACTGTACTCTAGTAGTACAAACTCAAACAAGTATCAGAGTGTCTGAATTGGACAGTGTCAGGATAGTTCCCTCTTTGGTATTCTGCATTATGTAATTTGTGGTAATGCTGGACACAAAGAAGAGCCTGACTAAAGCAAGTGATGCCCCATGACTAAGCCAGATTTCTGTTATAAAATGCTTTAATTCAGTCAAGATTAAGATTATTGTATAGAAAGATTTGCAGCAGTTTTCTTAATATTTTGGAAGAGCTTCCATCACTATGTAATTTATTAATATGCAGATTCTTTTAATCCTTAGTTCTAATAGATTTCCGGGGCTACCTTGGGAAATGTTAATATGTTTATCAATCATCAACTACCATTTCTCCACCAATAGATTTTTAGCCCAATAATATCCTAAGATGACTTACAGTTGCATCTGTGAAGGAGTAATGCGTAGCCTGGTTAATCTTTTCAAGATCAAGGACTTGACTGGAATAGGAAGATTGAAATTTATAAAAAGCAATTGCTGACATTTTATAAACAAGGCTGCACTCATTGATGGTGATAATATTGGTTTAGTAAGAAAGCATGCTAGCAAATTCCAACAGAGTAGTCAAAACTATAAGGACTAGTCTGATAAGTGGAGTTATAATTAAATTAAATACTTAATTTTCTGTCAGATGGCTTTCTGTTTTACTAGTGTTAATATTTAAATAAAAGTTTTCTTTTAGCTTAGCTTCCCAACTGAGACAAAGAGTGCTTTAGGACTTTACAAATTGTTCCCAAATGTTTTCAGGCACTATACTGAGGTTTCTTTCAATATGTTTTCTAACATTTTTTAAAACTTCCTCTACTGAGAACTAAATCTAGTTACTACAGTCAGTTACAAAAATACTATGTTCTCTCTTCATATATAAGTTTTCCCTAACAAATATACTGACTTTCTGAGCACTGCCCAGCCTCTTCCCTTACCTGTCTCAAATCCCAGTTTCTTGCTAAACAAAGGTTGATTTCAGGTGGTCATTCTCTGGAGCTCACACCCGCTGCACCTGGGCAGTTCCCTTGTACACTGTCAGCAAAGCACTCACTGCTTTTGCAAATGTCTGATTGGTTGAGCCATTAACCATTAACGTTTCAGTCTCTCACATAGATAAAATAAAAAGGAGATTATATTTAAATAAGGAAAGTCTGACTAAATCAGTATCTTTACTTAGCAGAAAGCAGGGTGGCATTTTAATTCCCTGGAAAGTTTCCTTTAAAAAAATCACATGTATCAAAACCAGATTTAGCACTAAATATTATAAGAGAGTGTGACATTCCATTATTGGAATAATAAATTAGTTGCACATCCTGACTCCTGCCCTCACCTCTTCTCTGCCCTATACTTTCCTTTGACTGTCATTTTGCACACTGACAAGAGTTAATAACAGAGGACTCTGCTCATCACAGATGTAAATAGTAAATATTTGCAGAGTAAAATATACCCCTATTTTATGCAGAAGTGAATAGTAAACAGGTTGTGTATAATAAGTTTATAGAGTCTAAAGAAGATTCTGCTCCACATTCTCAATTCTACAGAAAAGTACATCCCATAGGTATCACTGTGCTGCTGTTTTTTCTGTAACTTTTAGTGACTCTGCTTTTTAGCACCTTTATGAGCCATGGCTCTAAGACACTTTTTTATTTCACTAGAATCATTACAGCTCTATGAACCAATAGTTCTTTTATCCTCTATGAGTGTATTATTTCTATAATACACATAAAGTTCCAAGTAGAAATCTAAACCACCTATTGGCAATTTAACAATACTGAAGATGTGCATTTATGAATAGACATTTTTACTAACAATCTAGGATTCAATTGTAGCTTGGTCACAAACTCGCAAGACGAAAAAGCACAGAATTGCAGCTGCTGCCAGAGCAGAATATGAACAAAATTGTCAGTAGTTTGAATACCTGACTCTGCTGTTAGTTTGCCTTTTGTCTTAGACAAAGCATGGAACTATACACTTCTCTAGATCACATTCTTGGTTCTGTCTTCCGTGATGATATGCTGAAAACCCAGATTCACTGAACTACAGGATGGATAAGTTTGGAAAGACCCACAGTGGGTGATCTGGTCCAACTTCCCTGCTCAAACAGGATCACCCTAGAGCACATGGCACAGGATTTCATGCAGACAGTTCTTAAATATCTCCGGTGAGCAAGACTCCACAACCTCTCTGGGCAATCTATTCCTGTTCGTGGTCACCACACAGTAAAGAAGTTCTTCCTAATGTTCAGTTGGAGCTTCCTGTGCATCAGTTTCTGAATCTCATTTTCTCTTGTCCTATTGCTGGGCACCACTGAGATGAGCCTGGCTTCATCCTCTCGACACCCTCCCTTCAGATATTCACAGACACGGATGAGGTCCCCTCTCAGTTGTCTCGAGGCAGACCAGGTCTCAGCCTTCCCTCATAGGAGAAGTGCTCTAGTCCCTTAATCATCTTTGTTGACTAACAAAATTTAAACCAGAGCTATGGGTCAGGATGAATCCTTGCAAGAAGGAGTGATTTCCAAGAATGGTTTCCTATATCTTGTGACCCAACAGGTGGCAGCTCCTCTTTCACTCTGTAAGCTGGGAGCTATGAGGAAAAGGATTGCTAATACAGTGAAATGCCAATGCAGCCTGTCCTAAGAGAAAGAAATGTATTCTACACCAATGAGTCTGTATAGATTTTAAATGTCTTCATGGACAAATAACTCAACATAACTGCCCAGTGTACTTCTATAACAAAATCAGGCTAGTGCAAAAAAATAACCAAGCAAAAAGGAGTGACTTGACTTAGATATAAATTTGATAGAACACTGTGTACCATTCGGGCATGCTTGCTTTCAGGAGGATTTTGCACAAGTTGCAGCATGAGAGATTTTGGACTGTTCTGAGTTGAGCTATTCAGAAATACATAATAAGAACGCATTACTTGCTTGTTTTCAAAGTTAGAAAATGGACAGAAAACAATTTTTGTATAATCAAACCCTCTGTGGTTATTGTTTGTTGTACAGAAATCTGGGCAGTAAACTCTGCTCATTATTATTCTGAAAACCTGACACAAGCTAGGAGAAAGCTGACATAGAGATGAATGACAATATCTATAGGTTTCAACTGCTTTCGGTATTGGGGTAACACAAAAATTATCGAAGTGCATGGAAAGGATGCTTGTGACTATTGCATTACATAGCTCTAATACATAGAATAAATTTAATAAGCTTGTAAGTTTCAGATGCAGCTCAGAAACACAGGACTTGAGAACATGAATGACTTTTCTAAATTTTTAGTATCTTAAGAGCATCATTGTTTCATGACCAGGCAAAAGTCCCTCAAGTAGCCTTCTAAAAGATCTGAATTTGCTTTCGTTCACCATAAAGGTAAAGTAATATGTTTAAGTGCCTAAATATTCTACAATGCTACACTGAACAAAAATACAATAAGCATGAGTGGCTAGATCCCAAAGCCAGAAAATTTAAAATTCAAAATATAGCTTAAATTTAAACCCTTAGCAATCAATCACTGGCACAGACAATCAAATGAGGCTAATAGATACTTTGTTCCTTCTTATAGTCAAATCAAGTCACCAAGCCAATCAGGAAGACAGATTTTGACTAAAATACAGCTTTAGCTTCAAGTTAAATTGTTATGGCAATAGTGGAATTAAAGACAATAGACAGAATATTTCCTTTTATCAACATCTTGCAATGATAATCCTAATATTGCACTCAATACACAGCTGATTGTGCTATCAAAATCTGATGAAGGGGTGGGGGGTGGAAGGAGGAATGATTGATATTAGTAAAAGTCATGAAGGACAGACTAGATCATGGTTTGCACTTAAGTGGAGTGGATGGATTTTCCTTCTGTTTGCTGAAGCAGATGAGTACATATAATGTCTGACTTTTGCATAACGTAAGAGTTTTAAAATAATTTAGTATTTTAAATATTTTTGACTTCTGGTCATTCTTTTCCTGCAAATACATTAATGCCTCGGACCTTCTGGTTCTGCACATTAATGCACTGTTAATTAAGACAGTATTGCACTTTATGCAGTGATTCTTTCCAATTCCATTCATTTGAATCAAATTACATTTTTAATAGCATTAACTTGAAGGTCAATACTTTGGCATAAAATTTTAAATCCTTGATAATGGGATGTCAGTTTGCAGAGCAGGGAGGAGCAGCAAAAAGTTATTTGCAAATAATGCCATTTCCATTCCAAATGTGTTGAATGTATCAGCTGCACAATATAACTCCTTTTTCAACACTTTACAGTGCTGTTCTGTAGACCCTGCTGAAATCTATCAGTGCCATGTGCCTGCAGGTGACTCAGGGCCAGGTTTATGTGAAAAGAGGTGTCAAATATCACACCTGCTAGTGAGAAGTTAAATATTATCACAGTTTAAAGAGCACATCCCAGAAGATAATCCTGCTTGCTCTCATAACCTGTTGGCATTACTTTCTGTGGTTTTCTTTCACCACTTCATAAAGCCTCTGAGCTTTACACAGAGGTGAAGGGTTTATTTTTCTTAAATTTTAAGATGTCTCATCAACAATTAGTCTTCCAGTTTTGGATCTGTATCCACAGTAATTTAAGCTTATTTATTCTGATAAAAAGGGCAGCCAGTCATTTGAAAGGTAGTATATTTGAGCACTGCTTTTATTTTATACTGGTATTTTGAGGACAGTGTACTCTCATCCCTGTTCAAAGACATTCTCTTCATTTCGAGCCATCCAAGTGATTACCATAGCATCTTAAAGGTTCACTTTTCCTAAACAGAAAAATGCAGTGGTCACAGCACAAACAATACCTCTTTTGATTATTGCTATAGAAACAGCACCATGAAAACCTCTATGTGTGCATATCTGTAGACACAGGTATGTGTGTATGCTTTTAAAGGGAAAGGACCCCCTGGCATCTCATATGAAGAACTGACAATTCTGAGATTTTTGTGAAAAATCCCTCAGGATCCAACAAAAAAGATCCTGCTGAGGAAAGAAATCATGAAGAAACTATGCACATATTTCAGAAATAAAGTGCAATTTCACAAAGTTGTGCAAACCTTTCATGGTGAGCACTATTTTTGATAGCATAGATTGATAGCCAGGCTGATAAACATGGATCTAACTATACAATTAATTTTTGTTGTTTGGTTTGGGGGGGCGGGTGGGTTTGTTTGTTTTTGTTTGGGTTTGTTGGTGTTAGGTCAGAAAGAGAGGAAGAAGGTCACTAGAAAGGAAGAGAAATGCCTTTTTAACAAATATGTTGGTGCTAATCGCTTGACTGTGTATATCGGATTCTTACCACAAGCACCAACACTCACACTGTAGAAAAGGAGCTCACTATTTTGCCTGAATATAACCCTGATCCTGTTTTAACCAGCTTGAGAGAATCTGCAGGGTCAAACATATGAAGTAATATTTTCCCAGCACACATTTTTATATCTAGAGAGCTTTTCTACATTGCCATGGCAAGACAGGTCTTGTTTACAGGGGGAGTTTGTCTAAGCATGGGCAAAGCTGTCAGAATAAAATAGCATCTGTGAAATGAGGCCTGACAAAAGATTTTATGATCATCCGGAGTGCATCAGTGATTCGAAAGATACCTGAAAAAGGAATGTCTGAAGATGGAGGGAAAAGAACTGAAAAGGAAGCAGCTAGTAAAATCCAAGACACAGTCTTGACCCTTTCTGGGAACACTACATCCAGGTGCAGAAATTAATGATGTAGAATCATGGGGAAGGCCAAAAGGAAAATCAACAAACCCCCACAAATTTGATAAAAGGGAGGTGACTGTGTTAAACACAAGAATTCTGTTCTGCATTCGGAGCCTAAAGGTGAGGTGGGACACGGGGATAATCCCATAGATCAGGATCCTCCCAGTAATGGAAAGGTCCTTTCCAGAAAAGGAACTTGCAATGGCAACTTTCAACATCCTCAGAAATAGCGACTAAGCTTTTAATTGACTTTGTGTTTAGAACTATTTGAAATGGCACAGGGTTGGGAGATGACAGGGTGCATGGCAAATAAGAGGAACTATAGAGAATAGAAACATTGACAGGGGGAGGGTGGGGTGGAAACAGATGAATTCATCAGAGCAGAGCATGAGAGAATCATTGCATGTGCTGGAGGTGATGCCTTAAACAGGCTGGTAAAAATATGAAACAGACACAGTAGTACAGGGAAAAGGGAATTTACCTCGGTTTAATAGGATCCTAGGTGCCCAGACCCATCAAAGGTGGAAAACATGCCATGGCGCGAAGGATGAGTCGGGAACCCCCGTACAACGCATACCGGCTTTTTATGGACTTTTCAAAATTAGCATATCTACTCAAAATCCCCCAATAAGAAACTTAATAAATGAATAATTGTCCCTTATTCTAATGAAACCCCTTCCCAATTGAGACTACAGCCTAGTTTACAAAAACACATTCCAAGAGAGAACAGGTTGGAGCCTCTAGTTCTGAGATAATATGAATGTTTGGCCTTCCTCGCTTTGCAGGACCCCAAACTAAGCTAAATATCAGACTACAAGGGCTGTAAACAAGTAAGGCTAAAGTACAAGGAGTGTTTGTGCAGGGTACAAGGAGTGTGTATAGAGGGTAACGGAAGGGAAAGGGTATAAAAATATATAACAAAGGGTATAAAAAGAAAATACAAAAATCACCGGCATCAGAGGAACATGTCAAAGATTTGGTTGCTTTGTCTTAGGGGTATTGACCACACTGCCTCATTATTGCTGTTATCACCTGACTTCAGGCAGCCAAGTTTGAGAGTTTTGCTCTCAGCTTTTACAATCATAGGTCAGTAGTAAAATCCAGAAAATTTTGAAATTGATTGCAGTAAGGTCAGGACCCATCCCAATAAATAAGTCTTGTAATTATTTCTAACACTAAGCAGAGCATCCTTAAGAGCACACACCACTTCCCCTGTATGGCCAGAGAAAGGGGAGCTGGGCTAAGAGGACTTTTGGATCAGAGGAAACATAGCTCCTCATAACCTCTTACACTCAATGCATTAGGCAGAAGAGAACCTACAACATGTACAGCCAAGAGTCTGTTGTTAGTATATTCAAAATTGAGTAATCATATTAATCTAGATCTAGTCATTAAAGAAAAAAATATAATAATACATACTAAGAATACTTCCACAAAGAAAATTGAATCAATAATAGCCAAAAATGTAGTTAAAATTGAAATACACATTGAGTTTTTATCCCTTCCTGATGCTGTCCTCATCCTTCCACTGCTCCAGTGGGCTGTAAAGTTGGTATCTCCATAGTGCTGGTGATGTGTTATAACGAGATGTCAACCTCTGATGTCTCATCACAAGGCATATGGTGTTGCTAGTTTCTTCTTTCCCCTCACTCTAGGATTCATTTAGGGAAATTCTTATACAGTTGACAGCATACTTTTAAACCATTTTTATTCATTGATCTGCAGCTGCGTGTTGCATCTGTGTTTACAATATGCGGTAACTTTTATTTATCAGACGTTTTCTTCCTTTTTATTTTCTTACCTGTAAAATCAGTTTTGCCCATCTTCAGGTATGCATTCCTTCAGCTGACCATTGCTGAGTTGTTTACAAGCATGGGGTCTCCCCCATCAAGTTTGTACTCCATTTCTTACCATTCCATGCCTGCACTCTACTGGGCCATGTATATCCTATGGCCTCACTTCTCAAAGCTTCTGCTATCATATGAAAGCTTCTGCAATGTCCACATTACTTGCTATTTCTTTGTGTCAGAGGTGACAACATACAAAGGTAAACAGTTCGGAAACAAATTCACCTTAGACAAATCCACCTGGTCAAATATAAAAAGTGGTGTTGAAGTTAAACCCAGTAAAACAAAGCTTCAGGCAGGTCAAGAAAATTCAGTAAGAGTGAATCTGACAGATTTGTCCCAAGGCCTTGCATATTCTGTTCAGTGTTTATTGCCTTTTACCAGCAAGGGCAAAGCCTTGTTACAGATTGACATAGTTACAAAGTTAAATGGAAAGTTGGATTTATTCCTGTGAGAATTTCTTCAAGCTTTCTACTTCTGGAATCCATAGTGTTCTCAGCTGCAACACTGAGAACATAGAAATATTCAGCAACTGAGACTTATTTCTGAACTTGATCTGGTTTATAGTATTGTATTGGAATGTAGACTCAGATCTTTTGTCCAAGATCCACAAAGAGCACAAACTATTCTCATCACCCTTACCTACGGTTCTCCTTAACAGAAGTACTTTGTTGCCTCTTTGATCCCTCTTTTGCCTTTTATGTATACAGACATCTCTTTTTTCCACAAAATGCCCCAGGTAACACAAGAATAGAACATTTTGTATCAATTAGATATCAACATCCTTTATTGTGAGATTGCTTCTTTCTGCTGTGTTAGGAACCTGCAAAATCTATGTCTTTCTCTGCTTCTCTTACCAAAGATCAGGTATTTCACAGCTCAAATTAATTCCAGTTTGAGCTGCAACCATAAGGGAAGGGCACCAAACACTTCTCTATTTGATGTCTTCAGTTTCTTTAGATTTTATGCAGAAATGATGATTTCAGCATATGGACTGGAAAACGCAAAGTAACAATTTATTCTCCATTTATTCCTAATGCACAATGTTCCTGAAAACAGATGTTGTTCACTATTCTTTCTCTGGAGTCAATGACCTTTCTTCTAATCCTTTCCTGCAACTCGTTCTGGATTTAAAAAACTTTGAAGTTGCTGCCTCACCAACTCAGAGCTTCAAGCACTATAAAATGCTACTGCTGTAACACAGCATTAATGTTGATAGTGGAGCTGATGATAAAACAGATTATTTTTCTCCTGAGAAGAAGTTTCAGACAGAAACTTTTTGTTTGGTTGGATGGTTGTGTTTTTCAGATAAGCGATTCTTTACATCAATATTTTCCCTGAGTATAATTAGAAGTGATATTTTCTTAAGGTGAATGTTGATGTGAATAAGACTATCTTCTTAACTGGAAAATCTTCACAGTAAAATTACTATGACATTGAGTTTATGCATTTCTGCTCTTTTTACTTATGACAGAGCATCTCTGTGCTTTGGCTTGCTGTGACTAAGTTTTGGTAGGGGGGACTTCAGGGGTGGGTTCTGTGAGAAAAAAACAGAACCAGTGCCAGCCAGCGTTGTGGCCCCGTGGGGGACCTGTGTCGGAGCAGTCTCTTCCCAAAGGACTGCACCTTGTGGGAGCAGTTCGTGAAGAACTGCAGCCCTGGGGGAGAATCCAGGTTGGTGTCTGTGGAGGACTGTCTCCCATGTGAGGGACACACACTGGAGCAGGGGAAGAATGTGAATAATCCTCCCCCTGAGGAGGAAGGAACAGAAGAGACAATATGTGATGAACTGACCATGGACCCTATTATCCATTCCCCTGCACTGCTGAGGGTGGAGAAGGTGGAGAGAAAACCGTGAGTGAAGCCGAGTCCAGAAAGATGGGAGGGTTGGGAGGAAGGTATTTTCTTAGACTTGGTTTTGTTCTTCATTATCCTACTCTGGTCTGATTGGCAATGAATTAAACTTATTTCCCTAAGTCGAGTCTGTTTTGCCCATGATGGTAATTGCTGAGTGTTTTCTCCCTGTCCTTATCTTGACTCGGGAACTTTTGGTTGTATTCTTTCTCTCCTGCCCAACTGGCGTGGAGAGGGATAGAGTGGCTTTGGTGGGCACCTGATATCTAGCTGTGGTCAACCCACCACAGTATCACACACTCCATCAAATTTGTGAGAATCTGAGCCATCATCCACAAGGCAGCTTCTGAGGGCATTATTATCTTAATTTTTTGAGTCTCTTCCCACCAAGAGGTGCTATCAGTAAGCCACGAGAGACACCTAACTTGTAATATAAGTGGGAATTTTTATTTGTTTATTTATTTTATCTCTGGCTATATGACCAGAATTTTAAATATGGATGTTTTAATTTTGCTGGGCAAAAGGAATAATGGCAAAACCAAATCATTACTGACAAAGTGTGTTCATCTTCTAGCTAAGTGAATTGAATAACAGGAAATAAACACACAAACCCACCAACCAATAGGAAAGCCAACATTTTAATTCAGAATAGTAACTCAAAACTTCCTTGAATTTAAAGACTCATAACTCAATAACCATTAGGTGACCCCAAATCTGTACTCTCATTTTTTCTAATTTCAATTTGCTATATTTAGCTTACCAAAACCATAGACGAGTACACTTCAGGATCTTGCACCATTTAATAACCTTTAACACAAAGCTTCAATATTTGCCACAGAAAGATGCAACTTTAGAGCTCTCTTCTACTTAATATGTCTACAGATAGTGTAATTTCAAGTAGTATATTATGTGCACTTTTGGTGAGATGGAAAAACATAAGAGTACAATATATTTTTACCCATAGCTTAAAATAATCTATTAGGTAGCAAAGACTATATGATAAGAGATTTGATTTGCAAATGTGTAAGCATAAAAAAGAAAAAAATTTAGGCCTTAATTTGTTTGGGTTTTGTTACAAAATTCTTGTTTGAAACTAGTGCTTTTTGGTTGAGACTTTTTTTTCAATATAAAAGCAATGATGTGCATCATTTTAGCAAGTGGATTTGTTAATGCATAGGCTAGCCTAAAGGTTTCAAAATCCCTGAATAATTAAAAATTACTTACAGGAAGTAGCTCTACAAGGAGTTGATTCACTGAAGGAGGTTTGGTCAGCCTTAATAAAGGCAGGGACCTTGGAGGGTGATTGCAAGTCAAGTAGAACACTGAAACAAGGAGAAAAATGGAAATAGCAGACTCAAGTTGATTTCTGTGCCCTACTGAACCTTGCAGGAGAGACACCCCATCCAGTTCTGTGAATCCCAGCATCATTCCTGCTGTAAGTACTTCATCAAAATACTTTTAACTATATTCCACTGTGGAAAGAAACTGCTTCATCAAAACTGGTGGTAAAGCTCAAAATACAATATGAATGTTAATTGGTCTTAGGTTTCAACATTTCTTTTCAGCTAAATTGCTAAGTGGTCTGAGTTTATTTAATTTCAAGGATGAGTTTTAAATCCAGTACTCAGGCTTGTTGATTCAGTTGTTCAGTGTGGCAGTGATCAAGATTATACTTAGCAAGACCTGCATGTATTGTAAGCAAATCTGTAATGTATGTCCATGTCTTATCATTTCCCTCATATAAAGAAAATGCCCTGTTCTTTGTGCTCAAGGCATTTTGGCTGTTTCAAATTCCTGACAGTGTAATTTACTTTGTAATGCTTGTTTGGTTGACACATCTTGTCAAAATGTCTATGCAAGGCACTGAGGAAAATTGCATCCTCATCAGCAGCTTGTGGCTGACCAAATTTTGAGAAGTAAGATAGCCCTGAGATTAATTTCTTATTTACATTTCCTTATGAAGTAAGCAACAAACTGGAAGCTAAATGAAATCCATTTTTCTGTCCATTCACTTCTACAATTTTCAGTAAAGCAGAGCAATGAGTGATTTACTTGATTAACTTGTCAAATAGCTAGAAGAAATGCCTCATTAACTATGCTTAATATGTTGATAAAGGTAGGGTTCCAAGACCTCTTCTGTGAAAGAACTACAGTTATTTCAAAAATTATTAATTCTGAGATATTTCTAATGTCATGCATATACAGAAGTAATAGAGCTATTAAAGAAAATTGTGTGAAGAAAAGACCTTGACCTAAATTCATCCCTGGGGTAGTTTAAACGATTAGAGAAGAGTCATGATAGGAATAAAGCTGACCCCCCATTTTAAATCTCAAGGAATTTAAAGGCAGTAGAAAAGACTTAGTGAAATTACAGCTGTTATTTAAATCATGGTGTGATTCAAGAGGATGCGAGCATATGCTCAAGTGCTCAGTTAAGGTGATGGAGCTGAAGGCCCTGAATAGAACAAGGACTTTAATGACTATGAGTATTTGGCAGTTTGTTGAGGTGGTACCCAGCGCTGTGATGAATACCAGACAAGGAAATGGTCATCTGGGCATATTTGAGAGCAAATTAAAAATAATATAACTCTGAAATAACTCCTAACAGGGAGGGTTATACATTACAGATGCAATCCCAAAGGAGATACCATTTAAAATGCTTCAGAAGTATTTTGTGTTTTCTTTTTGGCTGATCTTGCATGTAGGGAGGAAAAGATGCATCTTTTCAGGATGCATCAAATGTTGAAAGATTTTCATAGGGACTGACAATGTGGAAAGTGAAAAACAGTAAGGGACTTCCATGCGGGACAGATCGGAGACCACAAGGCAAGCAATTCACAGGCAACTTTTCTTTCATCCTTTGCATGAGGAAAAGACTAGGGCAAGGAAGAGGATGGTTCAGGCAGATAGTTCTCAAGCTCTCTGGTGAAGTGCAGATCTCTTGCAGATATTTTAACCAGACATATCTTCTGCTAGATATTTGCTTAGTCTTGATGAGTAGGTCTAAAATTGTGGTTTGCTCTGTATCTTCCCTACAGTGTGGCAACAGCAATCACCCAGCAGTGGAGGCTTGTGCTGCACAGAACAGTGCCCATCAGGTCCCAGGGCTGGCCACAATCATGCTGGGTGCCTCAAAGAAGCCTGTTTAATTTACCCCTTGTTTGGGTTGGCAAGCATAATTGCTGCCCTCTGGTTACTGCAGAAGGTGGGTCCCATCCAAAAAGCACAGCAGCTGGAACATTGCTCATGCATCATCCTCTTGCTGGAAAAATACTGCATTTTGCTTCTCCGACCTTTTTTCCTTTTTTTCCTCTTCTAAAAATTGCTTTGAATTTCTATCTGCACCTTGCTGATGTCACAAGCTTCATGCTTAATATCTCACACACCCTATTTCAGCCCTCAGCCAGGAGAGGTGCCCCCAGGCCAGGGACAATTCCCCAGTCACGAAATGCACCTCTTAAAGGCATGCAATTCATGGAAGAGGTGCATTTGTCAGCTACAGAGGCTGCTACCACTTCCTAAAGAATTTTGCTAGTGGTCTCAAACCAGTGCACAAAAGGAAGAGTTGTATGAAGTAAGATCAAATGAGAGGAAAAGAGTACTGGAACAAAATAAGACTATGACAAAATCCAGTAATGATGGAAACTTCAGTTTCAGAAGCAGATGTAAGAAAATTCATATACACACAGCTGGAAAATAGCTGGAAGAGGTGGTGTTTTATCTTAACCTCTGGTAGGCTTTGAATAGCTTAATCCTTCAATTATCAGAGTTTTTCTTCCTTCTAATTACCAAGTAACAGTGCCACTGCCATGACCACTTACTGCATTGAGGTTCAACGTTATTGGAGGAACTACATAATAGGAGACTGAACAATTAACTATCCATCCAGAGGGGATGATGGAGGGGGCAATGCAGACCATGTGTTCCAGAGTAAAATTGTAGCATGGGCAGATAAAACAACTTGCAGCTGATGAGATCTACTGGCACAATAAATTTCTGGGCCAAACTGTACCTTCTGCTACTTGTTCTCCATTAGACATACCAGAAATAGGATTTTTTTATTCACTGTGTAAGAAAGAAATTCCAAAGAATAAAGGAAGTCCAGCAGAATTTCTGCTTTTGATGATCTGTTTTATAAAAAATTGCTCAATTGGAACCTGCAAAAATATACATTAATATAGACAGAGGCGTTGCACAGTTATGTTCAAAAATAAAGTGCTATCTTCTATAACAAGATATAATAATCTGCTCAGAAATACATCTGTTCAGAAATACAAACATATCCAAAACCCAACCCAAAGTGAAACCTACGATCATTGCTATGAGAAAAAAAAGAATGACAGAAGCCTCTCTCTATGAATGTCTGTCAGCTTGAGGTTGAAGATGTATAAAAATGCTGCCCAGGCACAGCGGGCGAGTCAGAAGTGACCATTAAAAAGATCTCAGATAATGAAGTATTCTTTTCCCCTTGACAGAGATGATGAACATGAATGAATGACCTGGATGATATTACTTGGTCTGAAAGAGTTCAGATCTGCCTGCTGAGCTATTACTTATTAGTGGGTGTCATGAACAAAACCAGGATCAAAATGCATCAGCGCATCACAGAGTTCTACTGAGAGCATTTAAAATGTATTTGCCTCCAAATACACCAGATATTTCCATTTAATGTATTATATGCAGCTTTTTTATAAATAGTGAATAGCCTATTTATCACAGTTATTTGCTGACACACTAAAAGTTGTAATGCAAATCTGGAGTTACTTCTAACAAAAAAGTGGGGTACTCTGGCTACTCCACATACTGGAGAAAAAACTTTTGTAAGTATTTTAATATAATTCCTGTTCACTCTTCTCCAACAAGCCTTTAGCATTTTGTTGTGCTGGAAAGAAAAACATAGCATTTCACAGAATGATATAAAAAGAATGGGAAAAGATTTGATGTCAAATGGAAAAGCTTGTGGATTTATGTGTATAATTTCCCATTTGAAATTCTATTTAGTCATCTTTTGTTCATTCTGGAAAGAACTACATAAAATGTTTTGCCTTTATTTGTCTTTTGCTGAAACAATTAAACACTTGCATTATAGAATGAAAAAGAAAAACTACAATTCATTTTCACTTCACAGAGAAAAAAGATTTAAATCTATGTACTGTCTCTTAAATAGGCCCCATGTTTAAAATATGGCTTTTGCATATTTTGGACAAAATTTATGTGTCAATATACTATTCCCCAAAACAGATAGAAGACCATTCTTTAAAAAGAAATGGCTGGTGGTAGAAATGTCCTATAAATATCTAGGAACTGAAAATAGCAGGAATATTTTTTATGTGTAATGTAGGACATTTTATGAGGGAAAGATTTTGTAACATATACAGAATTACACGCCAAGAATTACACACTATTTACCCCTTAGTGTTAATGGAAGCTGTTCATATCACTCCCTGCATGTTATGCTGAAAGTAGTTTGCTCCCCCAGGTCTAGCAGCTAAAACAAATTTGGTATTATAGACTTTCAACTGATTTAGAAGAATTGAGAGATAAATGGATGTTTAGCACACAGGCATTGCAAGTCACATTGGATGTCTGATCCTAAAACCCTCTGAAGTCTGTGGGAAGCTTGCCATTGCTTTAAATGGGCTCAGATCAGGTTCCCAGGGGGTCACTTGGCAAAGCCGCAGTTAAAACATCTGACAGTGTTTGTATTACAAGAGTCCACTTTCACAGGGCTATAATCTCAGTCATAAATATTCACTCCGGATTCAGCTCTTGCCATATTCTGTAGGCCAGTTTTCAAAAGTGGTTTTGATAGTTCATAAATTATTATCTGCACAGGTTGCATTCTTTTAATGGGAATACACATGTGGCTCCATAGAGACTGTTTATTCATGTGTATATATGTGTGTGTGTTTGAGTGCTTGCATACTGAATGAAGAAAGATGTGCTGAACAACTCAGCACAGTGGGGAGATGTTTGCCCCCACAGGAGCCTTGGACACTCTCCGCACTGTTTTGTTCCATGAACACTTGGACCACCCCTGCATGACCCCCACTCCACTAAAGAGCAGCTCTCCTCTGATCTTGAGACCTGGGAAGAGATTTCACCCCCTAAAGACACCTGTGTTCCAGCGTGCATCAGCACCTAGGTCTGAGTGAGGTCCTCAGGCTGCCACTGCAGGCGAAGGAGATCAAGTCAATGCAGTCTGTCACACCTAGAGTGAATTGTCCAAGCACCAGATATCAGACAGCAAACTGCTCCCTAGCCTCCACAGCTCTATTGACTAGATCTTCACTGGTTATAATGGTGAAGTGGATTGACCCTGTCTGGATGTCAGATGACCACCAAAGCTGCGTTATCCCTTTTCTCCTCAGCTAGACGGGAGAAAAAAGTATAATGAAGGGCTCATGAATCAAGGACAGGGAGAGATCACTCACCAGTTACCGTTATGGGCAAAGCAGGCTAGACCCAGGGAAATTACTTTAATTTGTTACCAATAAAATCAAAGTAGGATAATGAGAAATTAAAAAAAAAAACCAAACAAACAACAAAAAAAAACCCCACCTTCCCCCCACCCTCTCTTTCTCCCAGGATCAACTTCATTCCCATTTTTCTCCACCTTCTCCCTCAGCAGGGCAGGTGGGTGGGGAATAAGAGCTGCTGTCAGTTCATCATGTGTCTCTGCTGCTCCTTCCTCCTCAGGGGCAGGACTGTTCACACTCCTCTCCTGCTCCAGTGTGGGATCTTCCATGGGCTGCAGGTGGATCTCTGCACCTCTGTGGATTTCCATGTGCTACAGGGTCAAATCCTGCCTCACCATTCCCCTCACCAGCACCACGGGCTGTGGGGGAATCTCTGCTCCAACACCTGGAGTACCTCCTCCCGCCCTTTCTGCACTGACCTTGGTGTCTGCAGAATTTTTGCTCCCACATATTCTCTCTCCCAGCTGCAGCTGCTCATTTTTTTCTTAAATCTGTTCTCCAGGAGGCACTATCACCATCACTGATGGACTCAGCCTTGGTCAGTGGCAAGTCCATCTTGGGGCCAGCCGGAATTGGCTCTGTGGGACATGGGGGAAGCTTCTGGCAGATGCTCACAAAAGACACCCCTGTAGCCCCCCAGTCCCCTTCACCCCTTCCCTCTGCTCCCAAAAACCTTGCTATGAAAAACCAATACACTATAATGGGATCTTAGAAAATGAGTTCACAGCTTTAATTTACGTGTTTTAATCTTGAATGGACTTCCAGCTGTGATGTATGCCTCTGTTGCCAGAAAACTGGTTGGAGCTATTCACACTCATTGTAAAGAAGTGCAAATAACTGAAAAACAGTGCAGTGAATAACTTTTTATCCTGTTCTTCACTGCCCACATTTTTGTGAATTCCTACAGTCCCATCCTCTTCACTTCACAGGGACCATTTCTAGGGAGCTCTTAGGTGTCGCTGTTGCTTCAGTTCTGACATCTGTTTCATAAAGTAACTTATTTGGATGACGGAGTCCAAAATTCGTAATCCTCCAGACTCAGAGCAAGAGTAATGATCTGTTGAATCTGAGGATGTGAGATATTAATCTCTGATACCCTGTGTCCAGAATGGACACCCACCGTGCAATAGTACCTTGAGCTTGAGGGGGCACTTGGGTCTCAGGTGGCATCTTTCAGTGGCTTGTTGAATTGTTCTACTCTTTATCAAATATCAGTACTCATATGAACACTTTCCAGATGCATCCTTCAAGATACTTTTCTCTTTCATGTCTCACTAACTCTGACCCTGGAATTAAACTACCATCTTGTCTCCTCATTCAGTTCTGGGAGCACACATTAGCACAAAATTGCATGACCTGTGCTTTTGTCACCTAGACAGTTAAATGAGGTATGTGTTAGTTTAATTGCAAATCTTTGAGGGAACAGCCTTGAAGTACACACCTTGGACTCTCTAAATTCTCAAGATTTTATGCTCTTTATAGCCTTTAAGTAAGGCCTGTAACAATGACTTTTGATTGACTGACACTAGTATGAGCTGTACAGCAAAATTAAAAGTGTTGTAAAAGTATTTTATTGTTTTACTTTTAAACTGATTGTTGGGTAAAATGTAAATATTTAATCTAAACATACTTTCATTCTTAGATATATATGGCAATCAAAATCTAAAAAGTTGAAAAGGCCAAATTTCCCTTATGGAAAGTAGGCTCAAAGTTGTGGAGGGCAGGGTTTGGTTTATGGTTTTGCTTTACTTTGGTTTTGGCCTTTACATGAAGGAAAAAAAATGTCTTCAGTGATAATTCCCTCCTCAAAATTAGGGGCAGAAAGCACACTTACATATTTCCAGAGACCTCGCGCTTTAAGGCAAGAGATGACACTGTACTCCGCGTGATTAAACAAAAACAACCCTAAGCATCTTTAGTGCTTATATAGTGTTATCTATTCTGCATCAGCCAATGATTTAATCAACTGTGACTATAGCCAGACAGTAAACATATGTTAGTCCTCCCCCAAGAAGCAGTAGATCTACTCTTGTTTGTTGATTCAAGCATAGTGTACACTTCAACATTATTAGCCACTCACCCATGCTTTTAAATACAGAGATCTATTTGCTTGCAGAGAGAACTGAGGATACTTACAGGGCAGAGAAGAGACCTGAAGAAGAAAGGTGGAAATTATCCACCTGAGGATTGGAATTATTTCCCCGTTTGTAACTACACTGTTAGATTTTTACAAAAACTTTTGGCAAGAAAGCGGTGCCTTGTTTTGCTCCCAGAAGCACATCCTGCTGAAAGCTACACTGTGGAGCAATAAAGCCATTGATACACTGACGCTGTAACATCATTTTCTGGGAAGTCACTTGCTTGAGGGCATGTTTCTCAGCGTGGCACTACAAAGCTGTGGTTACTTTTGGTGATAAGAGTATTACATATAAATGCACTCAGCATGCAACAAACTAACCACAAAGAAGATAGACAGGATTGTTCTCCTTCAATATTTTTCTGTTTTTCTTTCTTAGTGTTTCTCCAATGCACAGAGGTGTTTGACGCTCCCTTTATTGCACAATTTGTATTCCTTTCCCACCTGCTTCTAAACACAGTGTCACTTAATTAGTGGTTATGCCATAAACAGGGACTAAGAGTAGGATTTTCCAGGGCTTATACCCACAATGATTATAGATTACATCCCTGCAGTAAATATCATGTCCTGCATTTAAATCCAGCACTTCTGGCACTCAAGGCCATGCTAAGAGTGGTGGGGTTTTTATGTCACACCAAATACTCGGAGCACCCAATCTGTCCTCTCTTCTACAGTACTTTTAGTAGCAATGGCTTCAGCCTCTTGTTCTTTGAAGCAAAAGAGGGAGGCTTTTCTAGCAATTTCCCTGAGAAACAAGGCGAAGTTAAAACTGAATCTGCATTTGTATCAGACTCACAAGCCCTGTTAAATCGCAGTTACTGCATCATTTCAGAAATGTGTTACTATTTCCTCTTCTCTCCACCTCAGTGGGCCAGCCAAAGACAGGATCTGCATTTGTCAGAGACTGGAAGAGCAGTCATAGCCTTGCACCTGTGAAATGTGAAACTCACTATCTACCCTGAAAGGTACTCAGTCCTGCACTGTGATTTTTCTTGTGGTTGCTCAGAGGACAGGCCAGGCAGCAGCTCCATCACCCAAGTGTCATCTCAAAAAGTGGTCTTTATAAGGGTCAAATACTAGGAAAATTTCCTTGGTTGCTATTTTGGCTTAGCCTGTAAGGTGAGGTTTTTCAGCCTCACTTCAATCCCTGTGGAGGTAATTGAGCAAATCCTCCTGAAAACCACCTCCAAAGGTATTAAGAACAAGTGAGAGTAGACAGCATGGATTTACAAAGGAGAAATCATGCTTGACAAAGCTAATAGCCTTTTGTGATGAAATTGTTATCTTAGTGAATGAAGGGAGAGCCGTGGATATTGTTTATCTTGAATTCAGGAACAATTTCAATATTGGCCATTGCTTAATATCCTTATACACAAATTGATGAAGTACAGACTCAATACACGGACAGTGAAGGGGATTGAAAATAACCGCTGAGCTCAAAAGGTTGTGACCAACAATACAAAGTCCAATTTCAAACCAGTCAGTGGTGACGCGTACCCTAGGGGTCAACACTGTGATGAATATACTGTAGCATGAGTAATGGGACAGAACACTCCCTCAGCAGGCTTGCAGGTGATGCAAAATTGCAGGGTGGAGAGGCTGAGATGCCAGGTGACAGCCCTGCCATTCTGAGGAACCTTGAAGAGCCAGAGCAATGGGGCAGCAGGAACCTCATGAAGTTCGTCACCAGGAAACACAAAGCCCTGTACCTGGGGAGGAATCATCTCATGCACCAGGGCACGCTGGTGAAGGGGCACAACGGTGATTAAAGCATGGAGTGTCTGATAAAAGATTGTTGTTATTCTTTGGTCTGGAGAAGTCTTTCTCTACAAAAAACTGTAATTGTGTAATATAAGAAATATTTATCTCTTTCGTGGTTGTGTTAAAGCCCTACCCTGCAAATAACCAGAAAGCCTCCTCCAAATTAAAAAAAACCCAAAAACAACCAAAAACCAAACAAACACAAAACACCCCCCCCCCCAAAAAAAAAAAACCCAAACAAAAGCAAACTCAAACGAATCCAGACCAAAAAAAAGAACCAAACACACCAACTCTTGGAAAAGTCACTGCTTTTGAAAATATACACATCATACTCAATACAATCTACTGTACTCAGTCCACAGACCACTCAAGTGAAGAAACAAACAGCTTTTTATGTATTTCATTGAAATTATTGCCAAACAGCTGCTCTATGGCAGCTGTAGAACTTGTCCAGGTATGCTAAGGTGGCTGTGAGTGGTTGAAGAACATTTGAGTTAAAATTATGGAGCTTATAAAGCTTATGTACTTGCAGGGTTGCACCGAGGTATCTCACTTGCACTCTTCAGACACCTCTTTTGGCTATAACTCTTTATCCTTCTCATTCTGAACAGGTGCAATGCACATCATGAAATACCCAATTTGCCAGGGATGATGGCAAGTTTACATGGAAGGGGAGTCTGTCAGGCTGCGCAAGTTAGCAGCATCCTAAGGATGGGAGCTGGCAGCTGGCAGTGGGCTGCAGGCAGTCTGTGCTGGAGCAGGAGCTGCTGCCCATCCATACCAAGTGTTCAGAGTCCTTGGGTCACTGTTGCTGTAAATATAACTCTGCTGACCTTTCTTCTGACCCTACTACTTTCCATATTTATTATGCGTCAGTGTGGGGACTCTTTCAGCAGTTCTTCTGCGAAGTTCAAGCAAACCACAGTGTCACTACAAGGGCTTCAAAAGAGCTGTGCTGACTTTTTGTACCACTAAGACGTTTCATCCAGAAGAAATGTTTGTGGCCACTTGAGAGAATCTTATGGCTGTTCAACCAAGTCTTGCTCCTGAGCTCACAAATTACTTTCCACCAGTGTCTTTCCTACCAATGTAGTAGCAAATGACTCTGTTCTGAAAAATTTAGTATATGGTCAGTTAAAATTTACTCTCACAATGCCTAGTGAAAATGATGATAGATAAATCTCCAGCTACTTGGATTAATTGAACACTTATACTGAAGTTAAATATATTATCAAATTTTAGGCCAGGCTAATCAATATCAAATAAGAGTAAAAGGTATGATTTGAATGACATTCAGAATGCTCCTTCTCAATCAGAGAAGAAAGGAGGAAATGTGTACTAAACAATTTCCCTGTGAAGTTGAAAGATTAATTGTACTGTTAAGCAAAACTTGACACAAAAATATGTCAAAATGACTCATTCCTTTCTATTGTTAAGAGCACATTAGTCATTGTAGATACTGGATTTTTAGTGAGTCTAATTAGCAATTAGATGATATTTCCAATGTATTTTCGTCAAAGTCCATTGCTTTCTTTCCTTCCTTTTCAGTTGTATACATGCATTTTTCAGTGCAATATGGTATATAGTATTAAACCAGAAAAAGTGTAGATGACAGTCACAGATGGTTATTAATATGGATGTTCACCTAATTAAATATCATAACCCTGAGATGTTAATTTATAACATCCTCGGTAAAAATCTAACAGATTTGAATGTATTATCAACATGAGGAAATAAATAATCTTCACAACAATTCTGTAGCACTTAGTCATTTGAGGAAACTCAGTTTCTTAAAAATACAGCTTCACACCTATCAATTAATTTTATGCCTTTGAATTGAGAAAGCGCTTTCCTTCTGTACTGCTGTAGTACTTCATTGTAGAAATCAGATGCTTTTGTGGTTGATGGTTAGTAGAAACTGCTGGGACTTACAAATTACAAACAATGTTAGATCCCAGAAATTATTTATCATTTTGTCATTAGCAAGTTTCATATCTGATATTAGATAACCCATGTTTGCAGGAATACTTTCCCCATATCTTTTATTTCCTTTTCTGTAATATCGGATATCAGCTCCTCTGTAACTAGTTGTTTATCATGCCTCTTTACATAGCCTAAAACTAGACATACTCTATTATATCTGAAATGCAACGCAGTGCAGCTACATAAAATGCTTTTTCATTGGGGATAGTAGATTGAAAACGTTGCATGTCATGATGCAACAGTTTTTATTTTTAATCAAAGGGTTGTGACTGGCAGTTCTGATTCAAGATAAACATATTTCATTCAGCCTCCATTCCCTGGCGTAATGCAACAAAGTCAATTGCAATGTTCCAACCCATCTCCCTCCTCCTCTTCCTACGAATCAATTGTGTTTGTTCACTTATCACCTTCTGGATCATATTTCATTTCTATTTTGGGACATCAAATGTGGTACAGAATAGCTGCTACCTATTTGTGGTAAATTGCTTCCTGCTGCAGATTCTTATTCCTTTGCTGTGTAATTCATATCTATTCTAATCTAAATGTCTAATAACATGTCAGAGTTTTTCAAATGTGCTAGATCAAATATGTAGTTTTCTTCAGGAGTTTGCTTGGGGTCTGATCCTGTTAAGTACCATCTAAATGCAGATTGCAGTTGAGTTCACCTTCTGTCCAGGATCTGATAGAGATTTATATTTGCCCCACGTTTTCCTAAATGGCCTGAAAGTTTAGAATTGCCTCCATTGGCAGGTCACCTTCATGATCTGTTGTGATCATTTTTAGGTAGGCAGGCACTTGAACTCTCCCTTTATTCCCTGAGAAAGCAGAAAAATTAGACCTGAGCAGTAATATAATTGGCTTTGCCTGCCAGTGATGGAAGATCGCAGTTACGGAGATTTGGCAGCAGGGACTTCCTTCCCTGCTCTCAAAGTGAAACTGCTTAGATGATTTTTTTTCAGACCAATGGTAATGTAACCCATTTTAATACAGCTCTTGAATCTTGGACCTGACTTCTTCTAGCAAAAATAACAACTAAGATACATACCGTCAGACTTCTTTTATCTGACTTGCTGATGATATGAGCACATGGAAGATACCAAGACAGGAGGTTAACAAGGATTTTATGCAACATACCAATCAGCTGAATATTTATTCTACAGAAAATATATTTAAGGAATTTTGGAACCAAAATTTTGTGTGTGTGAGAATAATTGGCAAGAAAACACCTGGATTACTACCTTTCATTTTCCTCTGTGAATATTTACTTTTTTTTTTCTATGGGAAAGAATAGCCAAAGCAAAACCATAAAGTCACTCAGTATTTTTCTGTTATGATGAAACATGCAAATTTGTCTTTTTTACTGTTTTTTTTTCCAAGAATGACTGAAAGAATAAGTTTTTAATATAAAAAATAGCCTTCTAAACCAGTATTTTCCCCACACATATGCTATTCTGAGACTGAATAGCTGTCTCAGTAATGTCACTGTCAATCTGAAAATTCAATGCAGAACCAGTTCAACTCATGGACCTATGAGTCAGAACACATGCTAACTAAAATAAAACCAGATTGAATAATGTGTTTAGACACTCTGGTGCTAAGCATTGTAATCACCGGATTGAAAATCCCTGGCTTTGAATAGAACTATTTGAGTTTCTTTGTTTGCACTATTATAGTTAGGTACATCCAGGCACCTTGAAGGAAATTCCAAAAAAACTCACCCATTTGGGAAAGGGAAACCTAGACGTGAGGTAATGTTTAAAGTTTTTTAATAAGCAATAACAAGCATATGGTCTTAATGTAGACTCTCGTAATAGTTTAGAGCTATCACATGCTCATTGGTATTTGTAGCTTTGAACTCTCCTCCAAAACAAGGCCTTCAACTCCTTCTAAAACTCCTTTCACAAATGGAGGAGAAACCTGTCTTACCCTCTGAAACACAGCAGAAGAACGAAATATTTTCCATAAGAGAGTTAAGTAACAGAGTTATTGAATTTTTTTTTTAAATTATACGACCAGAAAGAAGAAAGTATTCCTATCTTCAGGGGCTGGAAACTAGCCTGCACATCCTACAAAAGTATCCTGAGCAACAACAGAAAAGCTACACCAGTATTTCTTTAGAGTGTGACGACCAGTGCTTCTCCTCCTCCTTCACTCCAAAGCACACCCAGAGCTGCACAGCAACACGGCCACACTGCGGAGACTAACTCCCATTCCTGGAGGCAGGGCAGCTTGGAGAGGGACTGACATGGTGCTGGGTCTGAATGCCCACAGCAGGTGACAGAATTAAACAAAGAAAATGTTACATGCTGTTGTATGAAGACCTTCCTCAGACTTCTTTTTCTCTTTTAAAGAGGAAGCTCCCACTTCATTTAGTAAAGGTCACAGATTTGCACTACTCTGGTGATAATCTCTATAATAAACCTCAGACCTGGGGTGATTGGCAAACGATACTTGATTTAATTTAGTGCTGATTTTTTGACCTGGTAAGGTAAAGGTGTACCAGGGAAATTAAATGTGCATAAGGAACATAAATTCCCCCAGGGCATTTTGGACACTGAACACTCATATTCAGGATTAGAGTTTAGGACTTAATTAGTTCAGGTCAATAATAATATTTTGGACATAGCCCACGGAGCCTTTTTGACATGCACTGCCTTGAATTGAATGGATGCCCAACACGGCTTAAGGTTTCTGAGAGGATTGCTGTCAAGTCACAGAGAACAGATAGAAAAAATATTTTTTACTCCTCTAAGAACTTCTTTTCGTTATGAACAACAGAATATTTTCAGTAGATGAGTGCTGAACATGAAATGGACAAGGTATTGATAGTTCAGAAAATGAATCCAGAGCAGTGACCAGCTAAACAATAAAAAAATGGTTTTGAGAGCTTGGAGTTCATTCTCTCTGTCAAAGTGGCAAGCAGCTCCCTGTACAAAGAATGGGGATTACAGCATATTCTCTTATCTGTCACCATATGGAGGAGGAGGCTTTCACAAAGACATTTTTAGTAAACCCACCAGGACAGAATTACAATTACCCTTTGTGGACAGATAAAATGAGAAAACTGTCACTGATGCAGTGTTTTTGCTGTGACAGCACTTGGGATCTAGAAGGCAATTGCAAATGCAGAGCCTTAAGTGAGTGAGCTCAATTACAACTTTATGCATTTTCTTGATTACATCAGCCATTAAAATATGCAGAATAGAATTTTATAAAAGCTGATTTTCAGGTGAAGACAAAGAAGGAGCAACAGAAAAAGAGTTTCATTTTTACAAGGAAGCTAGAAATCATTGTCTCAGAGTTGAAAGGCAGAATATCACATATAAATTTTAAGTTTGTTTTATACATTTTTATAAATAGACTTCAAATAAAGCAGGGCATTTACATCAAAGCAGATAACCATTCTACTCATTTCTAGCAGATATTTTTCTTTTCTTTGAAAGTGGCAAATCTGTGATTTAAAAATAGTATGACAGGCTGGGCTGCTGCTGTTAATGGGGAGAGAAGGAGCTGTGTGACAAAGAGACATTGCATCAAGTACTAACAAAGAAGCCAAAGACTTTTAAGAAAGCACTGTGTCAGTATTATGGTTTTCATTAGGGATAAAAGGTGCTGCTGTTTGCTTAAAGAGCTTATTATCTTCAGGCAGAAACAGTGAGCAAATTTTGGTGTGTGGGTCACTGCTAGGTGTGCTAGAGCTGAAACTCACTCATGAAAGCTTGCCTGTCTTTCTCAGCCAGTAACTGGGGTCAGTCTGTAAATGGCTACCAGGCAGATTTGTCTGAATAAACTTGACTGGGAAGACTTTGACCTGAAATAATGCTATTGATGTCATCATACCTAGACTTGCCATGAGAATTTTTTCTTTGATGTGTAGCCCAAGCAGTTCGAAGGCAGGTGAGTTTGTAGCAAGTGAAGGAAGCCATGAAGAAGACATCCTGTCCAATTCCCTCCTTTTTGTGTAACGCTAATTTCTTTTATATTTACACACAGTCACTTCATAGGAGCAGTCTCACATTCTGAGACTTCTGAAAGTACTATTCTTCCTCCAAAACATAGATAGATAAATGTACCTGTGCAATAATCTTTAAAGTGAGAGTCTAACCTCCAAACGCCTTGCAAATGGCCTTCCACTTTCTATGTGGAGGCTGTAAGATAGTGAGTCTTATCCCCACACATTAAAAAAAAAATTAAAATATGATACCTTCAGCCTTTTCTCTCTATGTTTTACTGTCTATCCAAAACTGAACTGCAATTTGGATGGCCAAGTAACAAAGAACAGAGGTAACATAAGTTTAATATCCAAACCAAAGGTCCTTAACACTAATTAATGGAGAGAATTTCACCTCCTTTGCCTGAGTGATGACTCATAAGAACGCAACCCCTCCTAAAGCCCTCGACCCATTGCCTTCCATGGCCACCTATGCTGTGTCCCCACAGGGAGCAGACAAATCCATTGATGGACTTTTGACATGTGAGGTCTGCATCTTGTAAGAGACTCAGTGAACTGTCTCTCCATGAGAAGTGGTAGCAGTTGACCTCTATTAGCTTGGAAGAAGCTGTACTCCCAACAGCAATGCCATCCCTTTTGGCATCAGCGTTTTATGCTCTTATTACATGTATTTTACAAAGCTAAATCCAAATGTAACTCAATCTCTAAAATAACTGTCTCAGAGGTATTTTAAATCCTAAATTGAGCGAATAGAAAACAACAAGGCACTCAGAGAAATGAAACACTGAAAGGAGGACAGGGGTTCAAACAAAAACAACCTATGTAATAGAGAGTCACCAGCTCTGACAGTCATACACAGAACTGTGCAAAGCTGTCAGGGATGTAAGAGAGGCAGATTTTCTGCTAGCAAATAAAACAATTCAGCTAGGAAATTGTGGTCACTGTGACTGTCTGCAAGCTAGCCTGCAAAGCTAGATTCTTGAGACTGAAAATTTCTTTCTCCACATGTATTCAGCTTCCAATATAAATGAATTTCAGTCCAGATTCAGGCCTTTGCCCTTTGCCAAAATACAGGTAGCAATATTGCTCCCATTGGGGCAATCTTTAGCTCTCGCATGTACTCATCAGTGCTGGGAACTTTTTCCATTCAAAATCTGCTGCTTATTAGAAAAGACCGCAACACTGTCTGTCATGGTTAATCTTTTATGACTACTGCAGTTGCAGAATATCACCAGCCTCTGCTGATCCTAATCTTTAGTAAAACAATGAGCATAATGCATTAGCTAATATTCCAAAGTGCTTTGTAAAGTCCCAGGCCACTTACCATAATCTGTGACCCAGCTCCATTTGTAATTCTTCTAGGTGTTTTCAGGTCAGTTTGGTGCCATCTTGAATAGTGGCTAGATAAAATAGGTCAAGTGGTTAATACTCTAATGAATCTTCTGCAAATAGGTCAATCCTATAACAAACCTCTGCAGAAGTCCACTTGCCAGTAGAAAAATATTGTTCGAGCTAAGAAAGCAGATTTCAGAATATCCTTTTTTATTGGGTTTGCAGTAGTGCTTTCACCCCAAGGTGAGGAGAAACTTCTTTTGAAAGAGGTCAATACCAAATAGATAATTAAATGAAGACAAAACAATCTTCAGAAATCTACAGGAAGTCAAAATATAATTTGTAAGAATAACAGAGGCAGCTAGAGAGCTATCATGGTGTACACCAGTGCCAGTGCACCAGTGCAGTACAGTGTGTTCCTTAGTATCTGTTCCGGTGTGCAATACATGAAATAAATGTGAGGAAAATAGTCTCCCAAAGCTCTCTTGCGGAACTTAGTGATTCAGGATGGAAGGAATCCTTGAAAACTTTCAGAAGAGGAAAGTAGTTTCCCAAATATCTACAGATCACTCCCAACAGGAAAACAAAAACTAAGTTTAGAAAAGGCTTAAGAAGAAGCATTATAGGTTATTGTTCATCTAGACACGGCACATTTTTGTTCTGAAGAAAAAACAACCTTATGATTCCAAAGTAGTTTATCTTATGAATTGTGAAATAATTAGCTGGCAGCTGCAAAGAGACCCTGTGGGGTGGCATCTGAAGTCTGCCATGGCCACTGACTCCTTGTGCAAATCCCTCCACTGATCTCTTAACCGTGCAGAGACAAGCAACAAAAATCAGACTAATGTAAACATTAGGTAGTGAAATTGGGGTGACATCTCATTAGGAAAACTCAAGCCAACTCTGTAAATGCAAATACTCAGAATGTAAACCAGAGTGAAGCAATGTATGTATAAATATAAAAATTCTCAGAGGATCTTCTAGCCCACAGTACGCTCCTAATCTAACTATAAGAAACTGATTGCCAATCTGAGTCAGGAATGACAGAATTACTGCTCCATTAAATCTGATGGCTCCCTGAAGCAGGAAATAAGGTGGGTTAACTAATATTAAATTTGGTTCATCCAATCAAAAATGTGGTGACATCTCCCTGCCCATAAAAGAAATAATTAGAAATGTGATTATGAAGAATATCTGTACTGTACAGCACAGAAGTCCAGAGAGAAACTCCAGGGAATTAAAATGTGGATCTCAGAAAAAATTCCTTTCTCCAAAAGGTTTCTTGGCACAGCAAGTTAACAGGTGTGCTGTAAATAGTCTAGTAAATTTGTTCCCATTATAGCTGAGAAAGTACATTTTTCCCCATTACAAGGAAGTAAAAAAATCCCTTCTGAATGAGAGAAAAATTAAGGGTCTATTTTTTTTTCTCTGTGGCTTGATTTTTAGTCCTGAATCATACTCTGAATGATAGATTCTTATTTCAATAGAAGTTTGGAATATAATTAGAGAAAAGATGTACTATAATTACTATTCAGCATGAAAGTACCAGAACAGTGTACCCACAAGTTGACATGGTGCAGTGTAAGGTGGATAGTTTTTGTGACACCATCAAGTCCAGTGTTATTCCAGTTCTGTGCCATTGTTGTTCCTCTAAAGCCAGTGGACTTAAACCCAGCAAAATAAATGTGAAGAAGGGATTAGAGGCCCCACAGTGCATGTGCAACATAACAGAGTCTTTAATGTCTACTTGTAAAGAGCTGGAGACGCCTGGCCTTAGGCAAATCAGATGCTAAATAAATGCCCAAAGCAAGCTGATATAATGAGTTCTGTTCTGTTCTGAACAATAAAACTGTGCCCTCTCCTTTCTTCCCTGAGAAGAGCTTATTCCAGCTGCCCAAACAATTTTTTATCATTCTTACCCACAACACACTTTCTGCTCTTCAGCACCATAGATTTTTCTCTCTGATGTCCTTTATTCCCACCTGGATATACAGATGGTAGAACTGCCTCCAATGTTGCCAATGTGGAACAGATCAGGCATGGCAGCATCACTGTCAGTCATTTGTCACAAGTCACTCTCTGATCTCTAGTATGGAATTTTTTTTCTTTTTCTAAATTATTTTGCTCCTTTGGGCCTCTTCTTTGCTCTGAAGGACTTACCCTTTCATCATATGTACGGATGGTATTTAAGGAAGCATGGTGTTCTGTGCTACAGCAGGGAGAGAAATAATTCTAAAGGACAGGTGACCTGAAACAATAAAAAGTGGGCAGATGCAGGCAAATTGCCTCAGTAAGCACTGTGATTGTGTGTGATCCTTTCCACCTGCTAATGAATATGCATGTGGAAAATAAGAAACTCTTTTTTTCTAACTGTGTTGAGTTTGCATTGCTAGTGAATAAATCAGGATGATAAAATGTGAAGTCATCCATATTTAAGATTCAACAGAAAATGACAGTTATAATCTACCCAAGAATAAAAATAGGCTCAGAACTAGAAAGTTTCTGAATGTCAGGAAAAGGAGATCTGTAACACTCAGCAAGCATTCAGGTCTGGGACAGGGGAAAGGGTAGTTTTCAGGTAAATTTACAGACAGGATACAGTTGTCTGAAGCCATAATTTTCAGAATGCCAATGATCTTGGTGCTTCTTTTCAATCCTGCTGATTACTTTGTCAGGCTGAAAAGAACTATATGCAATTAGCACCCAAAAGAAATTAATTTGAGAAGACAAAGGCTATCATTAAAGGGTAGCATGGTAAGGAAAAAGACAAGGCTGATGATAGAATCATAATAGGAACTGGCAGAAGAGAACCTCCACAGCTGTAAATTTTGGCATAATCTTGGGCATTATTAGAAGAACAGAGTCAGACTGCTATGTTAAGAAATTTGCTTCTCTTACATTTCCTGGAATAAGGTTCATAAACAGATGAGATAAACAAATTAATAAATAGAATAGTTGTATACATTGTCAGCTACTACATAATCCTGGACTTGATTAAAACACTCTGACACTTCAGTGTTGACCCTTTCCTAATGGCAGGTCTGGTTTTGCCGCTCATCATATCACGTATTGTACAAAGTCTGGCAGTACTCAATTGTGACGTAAGCCCAGCTGGATCTTCAAACTCTATATTCTCTTTGCACTGGGGAAGTTGTATTCAGTGTAGTTTTCAAACCAGCACAACCAGACTGAGCCTTATACAAAACACAGAAGTCCTGGTTGCTATGTGATGTGTACTCTCCTCCTAGATGTATACCAGAACAGTTTAATGTATGGATTTATTTGTTAACATGGCTGGCTTGAAACAAAAGCTGAAATTCAGATATATCTGTGTTGTGTATTATTATGATTTCAGTAGCCTTTTCTTTTATGTAAACAGTTGTTGAATTTAAATATTATCTTACTGAACAACATGGATATCCCCAAATCTAATGGCTAAGATACCTGCATAAAACAGGGAGACATTTTCAGGTCCTTCTTCAAATTAAGGAATACAGGGATTTTTCCCTGAATCTTGCTAATTAGTTATTTAGGTACAAAACTGGCCGCAGAAAGATAAAACTTCTTTTTTCTTTTTTGAGAGAAGTGAATTTTGCATGAAGTACTACCCATCCTTCCAGTCTGGTGTCAGACAATTACCATTAACACTAAAGATTTAATGCCTTCTTTTTTTTTTTTCCTTACCCTTTGGTTTTTACTAGTTCTCTGGGACTGGCTTTCTAGTACACCTTCCCTTTATTTGAATCCTGATTTCAGATAATAAAACTGGGTAGTAGAGCAGCTCAGCAATAGGTGGTGCAGCTTTGTGTCTTTCTGGGCCCTGCTTTAGGAGTTTTGTCAAAGGTTTCACAAGGAAAAAATTCAGTCTTCCAGCAGAGAAGCATATGGGGGAAAAATCTTCTACCCTGTACAGCAGGGCTATGTCTTGCTGTGGCCAGAATCTGAGTTACAATATTGAATGTTACAGTGGCTTTGCAGTGTGACTTGAGGCTGACAAAGCGTGTACAGCAGCTGTCATTGTTAAAATCAGTGATTCACTGTGAAGATTAAAAAAGGCCTTTTCCTTTGACTCAGAATCTTCTTTCACCCACACAGCCCAGTGCGAAATTGTGTAAAGATGCTTTGCCCTAAATCTGTCCAACCAAAGACTACAACTAAAAGTGATACTGTACAAAGTGGTTCTTCAGTAGGGAGAATGAACCCAGCTAACCCAAGAGCATTGCCTTGGGAAAAAGTAGCTTGGCCTCGATGTGATCAGTCAAAATCATCTGCAAGACCTCTACCCAGCAGTGAATTATTTCCCTGAGCTGCTTTCTAGCATGTTTAGTCCACCGAGCTGAGTTACAATTGGACAAAATTTAGGATTTAGATGCCTTAAAATGGCAAGCCCTTGAGGACAGTCAAGGAGTGTTGTTTTCTAGTGCCTGTACCTCCACCACCCACATCTCAAAGGTTTTTAGTTAAACCTGAGCTGCAGGAGTTAGGACTGGCCATGTGTTTGCTTGCAACCCCCTAAAACTCTGCTTTGATCAGGGCTTCAGCTGACCTACATCACACCCACAGATTCACCCCTGCTGAAGTTAAAGCTTTCCTGGGTTTAGACAAGTGTTTTTTCAACCTGCAGGCAGTAAAAGCACTCTGCAATGACTGAGTTTTGTCTTAGCACACAATTGACTGCAAAGCAAACCTAGCTGTGTGCTAGAACACCTGCCAGGACCCTCAGTTTCCTGTTGTTCCCAAACAAGTGGCCTAGCTGCCATATAGCAGTGAGGCTCATTTGTACCTCCTGTTGGTGTTGCTTGAGTGCCTCCTAAGGCTGCAGGCAGTGCCATGCTGTGTGCGAGGAGAGCTGTGGGGAGAGCACGTGCTCCTGCTGCAGAATAAAGCTGTCTGCTGCCCATGCTCGGGGGGGCAGATGCTTGCTCACCACTCTCCGAGGGTATCCTGAAGGCTGGGAAAGAGAGATTCCACTTCTGGGAAGTCCTCTAATACACAAGTCAAGTATTGAAAATGCAGCATCTCTCATCTAATGTCTTTCTTCAGACTGGATCAGTAATTTTCTATTCATCCTGTAAGTTCCCAGTGGAAGACAGGTTCCTGATTTCAATGCCCTCGTCTTTTGCAAAGATACACTCCTCCCAAAATAGCTAAAGGGCACAAAGAGGTTCCCCAAAGCAGGCCTACAAAGGAGCCTGCTTTATGCAGAAAACAAGGGTGGTCAACATGGGAGGTTAATAAGATCTCACTGGATATCCAGGGATGCAAGTTTTGTTAAAACAGGTTGTAAACTAGGCATCTAAATAGTGCAGGCTTAATCTTAATTTAAGTTTGCATCTGTACAAAATACTAAGCATAATATGAGCATACAGTAGGTCTACTTTAATATCCAAATCTGTGTAGGTTTGCTTCTATTGAGTCATAGCTAATTAAAATAGTTCTGTTGTTCACCTCTAAATAACATTTTTTATTTATATATTTATTTAAGCAAGCAAAGTTTAAAAAAAAAACACTCATAGACTTTTGAAAAATTGGACACAGATAAATACATCTCTGCATACTCATTCAATGATCTAAATGGTTACTCAGGGAAAGTCTAACAGTCTGGTGGAGCACTGGTTAATTTCTATTGTCTGAAGAGAAGGAAAGTTTCAGCATCAATATTTAAAATTAAACTATTGACCTGAACACCTGTTCCACTTTTTTCTTTTTTTTTTATTTTTTTATTCTTTCATTTCAAGAGTACTAATTTTCTGTGCATGGCAGCACTTGGAACAGGTGCAGTGAAGCAGAAGTTAGAAGAATCTGTTTGCTCTGATTGCTGGCCAGAGGGCAACACAAGGCTACATAGCAATGCTGAGGGCAAACGAGCAGCTCTTTCAAACTGATCAGTCTGCAAACCACACAACTTTTCCTTCCTGCTTATTTCTTTGTTTGTTGTTTTTTTCAAAGAGCTGAACGTATCAACATGTTTTCAAACTTTCTGGTTTTAACAATGAGTCACTGAGAGGTCAGGTTTATTTTAAGAACATGTGCATTTTATTTAGAGTAGAACAGTGCGTGTGCAGGTGAAATAAATGATGTCATAAAAAGCTACATAGCTCACATTCAGGCATAAAGAATGAAACTATTAAGTACACTATTAAAAAGCTTCATGGAAGTTTGCATGCATAATTTCTTTAATTTGAACTTTTATAATCATTCTTTCTTTATAACAATGCAGATTTTGCCTTCTATCTCAACATCCCAAAGTGCATTGGAAATATTTTGTGAAAAAAAACTTGTAACAGCACTGTAAGGTAGGAAAACAGAACAAGCATCATATCATTGATGGAAACCAAAACAAAAGGGACAATTTTGCTAGCTCTCATGAATTTTTCATGTCTCAAATTACTTGGTATTTTTCTTTAAAAAACCTTATTATATTCCCACGGTCCTTTGCTTGGTGATGAAGCTGTCCCAGGGGTTTCTGCTTATCCTGCCAATACACAGACTAGTGTCCTCAGCTACATTTCTGCAATTGTTAATGAGGATGCACTGTAATACTGGGATAGAGATTATCTGGATTTGAAAGGAGTCCTGATACCTGTTCCCTCCCTTAATAGTTATCTTGACATGGTTTATATTCCTAACCCATTTCCTAGCACAGTGGCCCTGTGGTGGTGCTAATGCAAATGAAGGGAAGCGAACCACAGAGAAGGGACAGGAATAGGCACCTGCCTGCCAGAGGGGACCCCTCTAACAAGCCATATGGGACTGCATACCATCACTTTCAGCAAGCTTGCTTTCCTAAAAGGCAGCACAAGTAAGCAACTAAAACCTGTGCCAAACCTGGACTTTGGGGGAATGGAGGTTTATATGACTGCCTATGTTTTATGCATGTAAATCCAACGAATTCCAGTGAATGAAGAAATGTAACTGAGCTCTAATGTTACATTTCTCTCACAGCCAGGAAAAATGGTCTCCCAGCTTTAATACACTGCACAGGACAGCCCTAAGAGTCCCATCCTGCGCCTGAGAGCATTGTCCAAACGCTTCTTGAACTCTGACAGGCTGGTGCTGTGACCACTTCCCTGGGGAGCTGTTCCAGTGCCCAAACACCCTCTGGGTGAGGAACCTTTTCCTAATACCTAACCAAAACCTCCCTTGACTCAGCTTCATTCCATTCCCTCGGCTCCTGTCACTGGTCACCAGAGAGAAGATTTCCTGTCCCTCCTCCTCCTGTCATGAGGAATTCGCAGCTGCAATGAGGTCTCCCCTCAGTCTCCTCTTCTCCAGGCCGAACAAACCAAGTGACCTCAGCCACTACTAACACAGATTCCCCTCCAGACCCTACAGCATCTTCCTAGCCCTCCTTTGAACTTTCTAATACCTTTTTATCTTTTTTATATCGTGGCACCCAAAGCTGCCCCCAGCACTCGCGGCGAGGCTGCCCCAGAGCAGGACAATCCCCTCTCTTGCCAGGCTGGTGATGCTGTGCCTGATGCCCCCAGGACAGGGTTGGCCCTCCTGGCTGCCAGGGCGCAGTGACTCATCATTGTCACACTACAGGAGTATCTCTCCTGATTGTGTAGAATGGCTTCTACTTTGGCTCTGGAAAGAGTTTTCATCATGCAGTAAACAGACTCAGATAAATAAGTAGGAATGAGCTCTACTTTCCTAAGAGGAAAGATGAAGGGTGAAGCTGTTGCTGTACTGAAACTAAGCACAGGCATGCTATTATGTTCAAAGGACCCAGGATTCCAACCAAGAAATCAAAACACCTCTTACCTCTTCAGAACAGAGCAAAGCCAAGGTGAGAGAAAATGTGAATAATTTCAAAGCACTAGTCACAGATGTCTCATCATGGCTCTTAAAAAATACATGGTCTGAAAATTAAATTATGGCCAGAATATACGATAATAATTTAAAAAAAAAAAAAAAAACAGACAAAAAAAGAAATCAGATCAAAGTTATACATCGATCAAAGACACTTGTTTGCTTACTTATAACTATTATACCAATATAACAAAAGAAAACTTTGGCAAAAACTTTGAAGATTACTTTGAAGAATGTAACTTGTAAACTCTTTTAAAAAATCACGAAATGGAACTGGATTGAAAACATTCATTTTTAGGTAGGAAAGATGAGGTTTCTGTCTCAGTCTTTTACTGGACACTTCATTCCAGTCCTCAGAAGCATGTCTATGGGAAAAGCTGTTAAAATCAACAGCATAGAACAGTCTTTGTTTTTAGAAGAAAGCTTTTCCTGACATGAAATGATCAGTTCAAAGTGTTCTCACCAGCTCTCATCGCTGTTGCTAGCAGCACTGGATGCTTTGCACGCAAGAGAACTTCTTGCCTGTGCTCCAGGATCTCATAATCTTAAAAACAAGCAAAAAATACCCTGAGAAAATAAGACAGATAAAAGAACAAAAAGAAAAGAGAAATTAAAATATTAGTGGAACAAGGGATTATGTGCTAGAGAAGGAAAGGTGGGGAAAACTACAGGAAGTTAGTTATCAGCAGTAGGTTAACATGTTATTAACAACCCCTGACAAGTTTTGTTTTAGATTAAGAACATTAATTCTGCCACTCTTTCTCAGCAAGCCTGCAGTTTTCCTCCCAAGTATCTGCAGTGTATTTTCAGTATTTTTCCTTATCTTTCTCTGATAGACTGACAGGCAACCCACAAAGTAGACCTGGAAAACTGAATTGATTACTTTTTGCAGATCCAAAGGAGAAATTGGAATATTTTGGTAGAACCAGATTAGAAATAACTGTATTTGTAGAAATAACTGTATTTGTAGATTTAAAGGGTTGTAAGTGGCCTTTAGTGATTGCACTTAGAGTAAAACAAGTTGAAAGAGATGGCACTGATGCCAGAGATTGCCCTGCATGCATTTTCATGATGAGTGCAGGAATACTTACCATCTTATTTATCATTTTACTTTTTGTATTGGTTCCAATTCACAGTAGGGAAGGGAAGGTAGGAAGGTGATGAGGGAGAATGTAGGAGAATGGCTACAGATTTTATAATTTCTGAGTTTTAAAATGCGGCATCCAAATGTGTTAATGGTTTCCTTTAGACTGATAAGCTTATGATTCCTTCTGAAGAATAGTATTCAGGGGTGTATCTGTTAAAGTGCTTTCATAACACACTTGATTACTATTCTTGTCCTATACCAGCGATGTATTTGCATTGACAGAAAGGCAATAGTGCCTGTGAAAGTTTGTGGAAGAAGAAAGAGCTTGAGTTTCATTTTGGAGAATGCTTACTGCTTAAAAGAGAATTGTAAGCTGCCTAAAATCTGGCCAGGTGGCATCAGCTACATCACTCTAGCTAATGTCAATAACCTGAAGCTGAACTACTTGGTGCCCAAAATCCAGTCGGTGACATTATAGATGTAACATGCTGAGAAGCTAAGCACTGTGGAATTGCTTGTTAAGGTAATTTGGGCTGACAAGAACGTGAACTGACCTATAACCACCCGTTTTGTGTTTCTACAGCCAAATGCTGTGTTTTTCCACTGAACTCATTCCCATACTCAGAGCTGCTGGTATAAAGCCTTGCTGGTAGTTTTCCCACTTTATCTGTGGTTTCTTTTCTGGAAGAATGAGATGCTTATAAGAAAGCTGAGGCTAAGGAAATGTCACAGTGAAGTATTATGGAAATTCAATACAATTGAAAAAGAAGGAATAACAAAGAAAGTGCAAATGCTGGATGAATGCCCTCCATGCTTCAAAAGGTTAAAGCATGGGTAAAAAAGAGCTGTTTTCCTCTCCTGAAGTTTTCTTTCAACATTGGGTAGGCAGGAGCCTTACATGTTCCAATATTTTCAGCTTTCCTGCAGAAATTGTGTAATGCTACTCTGTTTTATATTTTAGGGTTCTAAGTGTCTCTGTCTTGCTGCTCCTGCCTTCTGTGAGTCTTCAGCTTGTAACATGCCAAAATTTAGCTAGCCAAGAGAGAGTTGTCTGGAAGACTATCTCTGAAAATTATATGGTTCATGTTCACCACTCATCAGTGGAGGAGTGTTACTGCAAAGAGGCAGTTATTTTATTTCTTACGCATTTAATTGTGTTAATATATAGTAATGATATTTTTGTCTGTCAGCCCAAAAGCTCATTCTTTCAGTCATTAGAGAAAGGAGCCGGAAGTACTCAAATTCTCAAAAAATGTTAAACACCATCCTTTCAAATGATTCAATGTAAGATTTATTTCAATGGAAAGAGAAACAAGGCAGAGGGGAAGCTGTTTACACAAAGAATGACTTAGCTGTTTATGTCAGAATATGCCATACAATTTCAAATTAAAAAGGTAGTTGATGGAAGGGACACATTTTTGTGAAAATTTTAATGACAAATGTTTCCATTTTCCACCTGTTTTTCCTTATGTTTTTCAGAAAAGCTGACACTGTAACAGGCCTCAGCAATTCTAAATGCAATTGAACACAGGGAACAGAGATTTCTTTCAAGAGTGGTCATTACCAGACACAGAAATTTGCAAAAATATCAGTGTAAAAATATCACACTTGAAACATAATCTTCTTCCCCAGATATCTCTTCTTTTCTTCCCTTATATTTTCACATTGAGGTCCATTAATTATTATCCAATGCCATACACTTAGCAGATGCATCATCTTTTTTTCAAGGATATTTCATAACATCTGAAAATCCTGAGAGTTTTCCTTTAAATTAATATATTCTTACTAACCCTTTGAAGAGATGACCTTTTAAGAGGTTCCATTAACACACATACAAAAACAAAATACGAAGTGACAAAAGAAATATAACAGACAATTACAAGCCAAAATCTTCCATGAGTGATGGCCCCTCCGTCTTACTTGAGAGGTGAGGAAGGGATGTGCCTTGTCAAAAGAAATCTCCTGGGAAATCCCAGTTGAGCCTTCTCTGCCTCTGCTGGACCAATTGCATTCCTGCCTACACCAGTGCAATTCTCACGCATGACCCAGCACCTTAACTCCATGCAGCACCTAGGATAAGCTGCTTGCAATATCGTTGACAGGACTTGTATTTCGGAATCAAAGACTAAGTTTTATAATTCTGACCTATTTTTAGCACTATTTAGGCTTAAATTATGAGCCCATTGTCAGCATTAGTCACCCATTCAAACTTTTTCTTATAATATTGTCAGAGGAGAGACTGAGCCTGATAACTCAATAATTCTTTCTCTCACATAGGGCTTTGCCCATGCAAATTTGGTTTCTCATCTGTTTGGAGTAACATGAACCTCTGTTTCTCACATGCCTCAGAGTTTTGCTGTAAAGTATAGCCATGCTTTAACTGTGTCCTTTTCTCTGGTTGGAATTCCTTCTCCTCCCATGATCGACTTTCAGGATCAGCTGAAAAACACAGCTCCTCCATTATCTCCTTACCTGTCCTGGCACAACAAATCCCTGCCCTATCACCCCTCTCCTGTAGATGTGGGATAGGTTACTCACATTCTGTCCAAGCCTTTCCCGTTCATCTACTTCATAGTTGCCAGATCTGAGCTTGATGTCTTTGAAAAAGAAAATCAAACCTGGTAAAGAGGTCATAAATCATGCCAAAAGAGAGAAAACTATAAATCTGAAACCCTTGATATCAGAGGGAGTTGTTGCAGATAAAAAGTGCTTACAAAAAATAATTATCTGAGCTCCTCAGGCAGAAGTCAAGATAAGCAGTTAGGGGAGGTAATGCGCATTACATCACACTTTAAAAAATACACAGTATTTGGGTAGGAATCAATGCATCATATCCCTGATCTCAAAATAGCTTGAGTCAGTCAATCATTGCCCCTATGAGGAAGGCAGGACAAAAATATTTTGCATTTAGAAAGCAACTAGCTGTATACCAACCACTTACATTTTGTGACAGGTGTCACAGAGGGTTGTAACACACCAGTACCATGTCAAAGAAACATATAAGAACATGGGGAGGATATTGGGTCTCAGATATTGTTGGCCATATCATGCTTTTTTTCTTGTTGTTCTCATTCCAGCACAGGAACAGACAGAACTCTTCAAATGTCACAGTAAAAAAATTGGATAAATCGCATTTGTATGAACATAAAATTCAGATCCTCTGTCTAAGATTAAAGATCACATTGGGAAGCAAGAAACAGCAGCTGTCACAGCTCTTCCATGCTGAAGCGAATATAAAGTTAGGGAGTTAAGATAAGTTGGAAAAGAAAATGCATAGTGCAAATCTGAACCAGAACTATACTCTAGGAAATTCTGTTTTGAATGCAGGGACAGATTAGGGAGTGAGAAAGACATGGAAATATGAACTAGAGAATTGGAACTGAAAAAACTAGCCACGCTTGGAGGCAGTGTGCTTGAAGTCCCACAACTGGATTTCAGCAGAAAGGGAGCAAAATTGCAGGACTGTATAAGAAATACCATGCCTCAAGGAAATATAGAAGACCCCAGGAAAGTCATTTTTTTAAATGCTAATTTCAGTAAAATATTGAAAGGAGAAGTAAAGGAGCATGAAAGAGCAGAAAAGCCCTGCAAGAAAAAAAAATAATCACAGGTTTCTTGACGATTTGGTGGGATTTTCTGTTTTTATGGTAGGAAAAGGGAGAAGTATTAAAAGTGGGAATTAATCTAAACTATCTCACCTAGTTTCCTCTCCAGGCAGTTCAGAGATATAAGCACTTTTAAAGTGCATCTCACCCCACCTTCTACAAGACTTCTAAAGTAAATCAGACTAGCTGTGGCTGAAAAGTTCTGTGTCTCTTTGTCAGGTAAAAGAAGAGTATAAAGTGACAAGCTCAGATGAAAATACCTAGATTGCAGACGTCTAAATATAATTTTCCAGAGTGGCTAAAACTCCACAGGGAAATTTAAGAACAAAAAGCTATGAGACAGAACACTTTACACAGGTGTTCACAAGGTTGCACTTCAACATCACATGCTGATACAAACCCAAACAGTTTGACATTTCTATAGGACAAACTTTGGTGTTTGAAGTACAGGTAGAAATCAGAAGCTGAAAAAAAGCAAACAGGAACTCACAACAGAGATCCTAAAATGCACCTGACATCAGTCTTCTAATGAAAACAAGAGCTGACCAGTATGGTCTGGAGAATACAAGACTTCTCTCTTTAATTAAAACCAAAAAACTTATCAACCCAGAAGTAACATTATGCTCTGGAGAAGTGAAGGTCATTTAAAACATAGCTATGAAGAACAGAAGGATTTAGTGAAAAACAACAGACTAGATTCAGAACTAAAGTGTCCTATTCAATCCAGATGTCACAAAGAAGGACCTTTCAGAGTATTCTCCACTTCATTCATGTTAGAGAGTTTTCTTGGCTAATGGTAATTATTGTCTCTTTTTCCTTTCAGACTGTTATTACCAGCTCTAAACCCAGCTCTATGAAGAGTTTTATCCTGCTACATTGGCACAGAAATAGGAAATGTACAACAGCAGAAGAAAGTTGACTTTTTTTACCTCTAATAGCAAAGCTAATTCAATGCTGGGAGAACTGAAAATCAATAATATGGTTGGAAGATTTAAGTTCTTCTGTTTTTCCAGAGAAAAAGCTATATGAAAAAATTTAGACATCATTAGCTGTAGCCCAGCTTCAGCTGAATCAGAAGGGAATGTGTGACATAAATTTGTGTCCTGTTTTGTGACATGTAGATGCCTAGATGAAGCTAAGGGAAAATTAAATGGTCTCAAGAAAATATTAAGAAAAATTATTAGCAGAACAGTCAAACTGCTTAATAAAAATATTCAGTGGCAGCAAAGGACTGAACAGAGATTCACTATTTTCAACAGTCAGTCCTGTAAACTGTGCTTACTTTCTCTCTTGTGGGTGCCCTAACCATAAAACACTATGGTCATGTTTTCTGTCTGGCAGAGTAAGTATTTTATGAATGCCTACAAAAAAGAATAGCTTTGGCTCGAAAGAGTCAGAGAAGCTCTGTTTATCGGGGAGGCAGGTGATGCAGTTCAGAATATTTTTAGAGCTGAGACTGAAATGACTACACTCACAGACAGCGGCCTAAAGATGGACTCCTGGGTTTAGGTCAGGTACTGCAGGATGCCAGACCTGAAAAGTGTGTTCTGGGCTTCCTGAATTAAGGAACTTCTAGGGATAAAAATAAACAGGACTTCAACCCCATTTTCAGGTCCTGTAATAGATCCAGTGCAAGTATGTAGCAGCTCAAGATTTTGATCTTTCCTAAAGAAACATTTAGGGAACATTCTTCTGGGGGAGCTGCTAGGGGAATGCGGCACAGCATGGAATCCCAGTACAGAGTGTACAGCTGTGTCTAGCCATCTCTGTTCAAAGGAGGAGATCCGGAAGTTCGGGAAAAGAAGGGAGGAAGACCAGAGGGCAGTCACCCTGACTAAGGAAGAAAAGCAATGTGACCAGTGACAAAAGAAAATTATTTGCATTATTGATGAGAAAAAGGTGTGTGCAATGCGTCTATGTACTTCAAGAATATCTCCTTCTCTAAGACATCACTGGTACCATGCTCTGAGGATGTCCAGAACCACAGATTGCTGAAGATGGACTGTTTCCTCTGTTCTGGGAAAACATCTCTCCCCTTGTGCTGCACCATACTACCCCTCAGACTTGTGCTGGTGGCCACCATCAGAGAGAAGATGCTGAACTGTGCAGACCCTTCATGAAATCTTGGGCAGATGCTCTAATGCCCAGAGATTAATTGCAGCATTTGTTGTTACACACGTTTGTATCTGCCCATTTTCTCTTCTCAGTATGAAAGCACTTTCAATGTTTCACCCTAAGGTAGATATTACAGAACATTAGCCTTCATTATTTGGTCTACGTGTTTGTTTTGTTCCCTCCATTTAGTGTTTTGCACATTGCTTCTCACTGCAGCGCCTTTGCAGGTTAAAAGGAAGAAGATGTTCTGGAGGACATAAGGCAGAAATCCATATTGAAAACTGAGAAAATAGTATACATCCAAAATGAAATTTCTGCCCTCAGTGTATGCTCAACTACACTTCTAAAGTCCGTATTAATAGTGTTTTAAGCATTGTCTGAATTGTGAATGAAATGCACTTTGTGACACGCAACAGGGTCAATGGAATCTTTATTTTAAATGTTATAATTAAAATAAATGCTGTTTTTTCACCACTGCCAGAAGTAATAAGATGAAAGAAGGAGCTTTATATAAGTGGAAAAATCATTACAGGTTGAATGTCTTTGTACAGTAGTTTTAGAAGCTGTCTATAGCTGAATAAATACTAAATACTCTTTTATAATGCAAGGTAGGTTGCGTGTTTCAGCTTTAATAGCTACTAACTCATTTAACTGGAGGGTGACATGAGGCTAATCAAAGGTCGCCCGAGTCCTGGTTGATGTTGAATGGGAGTTGACAGCTTTCCAGAGTAGCACACAATTCATGGAGAGGATTTTTTTTTTCCGCAGGAGCAATATTCATCTGGGATTGACACAATGCTGAGTTTCAAAACGATTAATTCAAATCCTTAAAGACTCTGCAAAAGCAGACAACTTTTCAAGTCTTATCCTGGGTAAGAAGTGTTCACCTGACAAAGAAATTCTGGTCTCCGGCAAATTACTGAATTCCAATAGCAATATGTTTCATAAATAGTAGCAGGAATCAGGAACCTGCTCATACGACAAAATACAGGTTTTGTAGTTTCAGTTTAAAATCACACAGGCCATATAGTCTAACAGAAAAAAACATGTACTTTTGCATTCACAGGGTCAAAAAGAACAGAAAACAAAGGAAAAAACAATGAAGGTATGGGAATATTTATATTTAAGATTAAATAAGATACACTTCAATTGTGCACAGACCTTTCCAAGCACAAAACACTGGCAGTGACATGTTGAATGTAAAAGAACAGATTAAAATGTCAGCCCTTGTTTTTTAAAATCCCTGTGTCTGACAGCATCATAAGCCTGAATTCATGTGGTATGTTTTACTACCGTTGAGAGTCAAAGTTTATTGTTCAAATGAGTGCATACACACGTGCTATGGCAGATGGAAGAGTTGTGATTGGGCATGCAAAATGATTATCCTCCCCTGCAGACATGCTGAAGGCAACTGAGTATACATGTGAAGACATGCAGCCTATTTCGCAATTGTAAAATGTTACCCAGAACAAAAACACACCTTTTCAAGAGTCCTTGAAATAGTTCTGTCTAAAGAATTCTTACAACCAGGGTCACCGTTGAGTGTATTGCACTCACATGCACACAAAGGGGTTCTCCTATAATGTGCTTCGGTGGATACTTTATTACAATGTACCATTATAGAAATAATTATAGTGGATTTAAGAGCAGGTCAGGAGGAAATGTGAATCTCATCAGTTAGGGAAAAAATGAAAGGAAATATCATACAATTAGAAAATAATTAAAATTGTAATGAACCTATCTCTGACAAGGATGTTTGTCCATGAACCCATGGAGAGAGGGGATGTTCTTTGAAAAGATAATGAAGTAGAAAAAGTGCCTTGCCATGTGGCTACAAAGGAGATTAAAAAGACTTTATGTCAATGTGTAATAAAAGTAATTACATAGGTTTTGCAACTGCAGGGTAGAATATATCCATAAATATGTCTGAAACATACAGCTCTCTAAACAGCCTACTGAAATTCCTTAATCCTCCTTCTGTCATTCAGTAAAAATTGTTTTCTAGAACAAAATCTCCAGGACTTTGACAATGATCACTGTAGAGGAGATGGTCACTGTACAGAACACACAGTAAGAATTGTTCCCCTGTATCTGTATCTCCATTTACAGCACCACACTGGATTTCAGCAGCACTGGATTTGAAAAATTAGTGAACTGAAAAATGGCATGCAAGCTTCACTGCTGCCAGTCTCCCACCATTACCACCAGGTATCAGGAGCAGGGTACCATGCCTTCCCACAGGAGAGAGATGACAGAAGGTCATTACAATTTCTAAATATTGGCACCAAGGGGAGAAAAGCAAATAAACTGAAACTAGCAATGGTTCAGAAAAGTGGAAATGTCATTAAAAAAATCTGAGTGAAACTTTCCATTCTAATGTAACAATTTTTTAGAAATTAATTATTGATAACTAAAATGTTTCATCATTTACAGTTTAAAATTTCAGATTTTGAAACTACTGTGGCAAGAACTTGAGTGTCAAGGGTTGTGAAAATTTATCTGGTAAAATTCTCTGAGTTTTGCTTCATTCCCTGCATCATCTCTTCACTTGCTTTCTATTTTGCGTCATTTCTGTTCTCTCTTTTTCTGTAAAATTACACTACTCTTTAGTATGCACCCCCTCAAATTCTGATGTCATTCCTCTTTGGTTTTCTTGACATCCAGAAAACTTGACTGCAAGTGGGTGTCCATGAAGCCTTCAGTATCACCATGACTGACAGCATTAGTTAGCCACCTTGGAACGTCAGGAAGCTCAGAGTATCTGGGACAATACCAGAACAGAAGCTCTCTGTCTTTTCCATTTTCCATTCTACCCCATCTTCTCTCTTACCTTTCCATCTGGGCTTCTCATTGCTGATGAAGTAGAAATGCTGTTTCAGAAAAGAGAACATATCCTCCCTTAAGAATTTGTGCTGGTAGTTAATGCATATTAAAACCAAATTACCTTCAAATAGTTCTCCTTTGTCTTTTCCCTTCCCTGATATATTAGAAAGCTGCACTAAAACAATTTGTAGACCAGTTTTCAAAGGGCAAACTCTCGCTCAGGACTCTTTTATTCCTGATTAGCCTGACCACACATTCAATAAAGTGCAATTAAAGTTTTGCTCAGCAGTGAGAGTGTGGGAATTCAAGGGAAGAAACCATGCCCTAATTTTTTTATTTCAAGTATTTTTCCATCACAGTAATCAACATTACAAAGGTTTCCTAAGGAAAAAACCCACAAATCAGCCAAAATCTAGCTTTCTTCAGATCTATAGTTTTCACTGCTGTCCCTAGCTTAGATTTTGATGGTGCTGGTTTAGTTTTGCACTTTCAATTGCTTTTTTGGGTCTTTCTTGTTATAAAGCTCAAGTCTGTGAGTGGAAAGGAAATTTTTTCTTGCACAAATGTGTTGCTGTATTCATCCTTTCTAGTGGTACCTCTTTTGAAGTAAATTGATTAAATTTGCAGAGACATAGTCAATTCCAAACACAGCAGGCACCTGATTTCTAGACAACAGCATTGTCCTACTTGTCCTCTACTGTTGTAGTCCAGTAGAGTTAAAATAAGAAGAATGTGTGAAATTTAGTCTACTTTCAATCGATTTATGTGCTGCTTAAGCAGCAAGCAATTCTCCCTTTCTGTATAGATCTATTTCACCATTTTGACAGGAAAATAGTCAAGAACCCACCAAAGAGCACAGTGCAAATTATTAGCCATTTAGCATGAGAGAACGCTTGATTTAGCTTGATTTCCAATAATTTCTGGATATCTGTTACAAGGTAGTGAACTAATATTCCCTGAACTACCATCTGCTGAGGGTGGAAAATATGTAATAACATCCCCAATATGTGAAATTTGTCAGTTAAGATGCGGGCAGTGTGGGAAGCAACCCTTCACCCAGATGTTAAGTAAAAAACAGACTGTTTACACTTATATGTGATAATTAGGATGACAATAGGATGACAACCCCGCTCAAATAACAGAAGTCTTTTAAATCAATTGCCCAAGAATAGTTATGCTAAATATATACTTGAAATATTTGAGATGGGAATGGCATAATAATATGACAGCAGGTTTAGGACCTAAGTTGAGAGGAGAGGAGCTGCTGGTTTCTTTAGCTTGCATCTCAGCTTCCTGAGGTCAGATGTACCTCACCAAGCTGCTTAAACAGTACACACTTTTATTACTCCCATTTGCTTGCCCAGCTATCCTTGCACTTTTTCAATAACAAGTGTTATCAGTTTAAACTTATCTAATCAATCCAAATAAAGTCCAGAGCCTGGAGCAGGGGCTATATGTTAATTTGCACTTGAGCTTCTCTGTGCAATGCAATCATGCTGCTATTGTCCACTGGATAGCTCTGGTGACAGATGCAAAGGAGCCCTGCTAGCCTGTGATAACCAGCTCCTGCATTGCCAGCAGCATGCAAACTAGCTAGCTTGAAGGCAAGGCTCGTGCAGAGCATAGTCAGAGCCAGACGCTGTCAAGGGCAGCAGGCAGCTGATGATAGCAACACATGGTTCTGTGCTCTGCTTTGCCCACAGCAGCCCCCTGGAAAGCTGAGCTGACTGCTGCTGATGCCAGGAGAAAAGACGGGGTATGTGGCATGCAGGAATCTGCAGCAGAAAAGTCTGTCTTGCAACCATCTCTCCTGTGAGCCCTTTGTCTGGGCACCTTGAGCATTGCACAAACAGACTTTGTAAGCAAGGTGTATGCTTATTAAACGTACAAAGCAATTATTTATGGATATATTGTTTATGAGCTCTACACCCAGTAGAGCTAAGACTGAGGAACCACTGGTAGTCTCAGCAGTAGAATGCTCACCATGAGTTCTCTGGAGACAAGGCAAAGGTCTCTCACAAGGCAAAGGTCTCTCAGCAGGCAAAGGGCTGGCCTTTGCTGCTCCCTGAAGTTGATCCTCAGTGTGGCTGACTTGCTACAGTCCAACCCTTTGTAGTATTTTCTACTTTTCATGTTCATGTTTTTCCTCTTTAAGACCCCTGTCTCAACAATCCAGCCTCTTCAATTTTACCTTTCTTATCTCATGTGGCTCTGCTCTACAGACTTTCACAGCTCTTCTGCACTACACAATTTCTAAATCAGCCTAAGCCAAGGTTATGCAGCTGGGACATATTAGACCAGAGCTGAACCACGGGAAAGGGGTGGTGTTAAAAGGGGCCACAGAGCAAAACATTACAGACACTCATGTGTACCGGATCAAAAGCTGACCCTGGACCAGAGACCCTGAACCTTTTATCTCTTCCCTGAAACAGAAGACGTTACTCCTTTCTCTCTGCCACCAATGGCTTCCCTCCAAGGCCCCCTAATGACAACAGTGGCAAGCTGGTACCATATAAGAGACAGCAAAATCCATTTTTGCCACTATCACTGAAAATCCATTCATTAGCTGCTTTGCTTGGAGCTTATCCTGGCCACAAGAGCTGCAAGGCAGTATGGTCAATGTGCCCTATGACTCCTTAGGGGCAACAGTTTGGTGTTGGATGCCCAAGATTATGTGGGGATGATATGAAAATAATCTGTCTCCTCTTTCTCTCCTTGTATCCCTGAAACCTGCCTCCTGGAAAGAGCCTTTTCATCAGAGTTCCTCTAGCTAAGCAGAATATTATTCAGACAAAAAAACTAGTTCAACTGTTCTTCTTTCCTTTTCTTAGGGAACTGCCTGCCAGCAGTGGGAGGATGACCATCTCTAGCAACATTACAGTTACTTAAGCATAAGGTCTTATCTGTGAAGAGAAAGAGAGCAGAGTTCTCTTTGCAGGACTGAAACAAAACCAAGGGAAGACACAGGTCTTTGCTTGAAATCATCTTCTGAGATTCTGTGTTGCAGGAGGCCAGAATCCAATTATCTAACTGCTCATTTTAGGTGTGTTAAATGACATTATAGATAAACAAGATCTGATGTTTTTTGCATGAACTAGACCTAAATGTAATCATAACTTTTGCTTCAAGGCATAAACTGATTACTAAAAGAACGAAGAAAAAGATTCTATGCCTCAATCCATGAGATGCATAATTGTTAGCTAAATATAATTAATGAAGACTTTGAAGCAGCATTGCTAGTTGCTTCAAGAGAGAGAGAATAAAACAAAATCTACTACCATGTGCCTGAACTTTTTTTTTTTTTAAGCAGTTGGGTTTGGCAGTTTTCTTTGGTGGTTATTTACCTGAGGAGGTCAAAAATGTCAAAATGACTTTATTAATCTAGCAGAGTAGAAATATGTGGGCTTCACTTTACAGTCACTGAAGCTGATGGAAAATTTGCCAATTACTCCAGTGACAACAGAATAAGACTTTTAATTGGAAACATGCAAATCATTATTAGAATATACCAATGTTAAAATACAATTCACTGAAAATTCTCTTAGGTCTTAGAAATAATCTGATCAAGAATTGGAAGAGAAGAAGTTAACCAAAGCCAAAATATCTGTATAAAAAGCTCCTTCTGCTTTATTTGTTTCCTCAAAATAGTAATTCAGTGCAAAATCATTATTCAGCATAAGTGAATACATGGATTAATTTAAATATCTTATCATTAAAAATCCCAGCCAAACATTGTGAATTTTCCTAGTTTAGGGCTGAATTCAAATCAAGCCCATCCAAAGCCTTTGTGCCTTTTGGCTTATTAATATTAAAAAAAAAAAAAAAAAAAAAAAAAAGGCATATGTGTGTGTGGGTTAAAGTGTGGGGTAAACTTGACAAAGTATAATAGACATAAATGTAATATTTCTGACAAGAACCAAAGAATGAAAACAACAGAGAACAGACCTCCTTTACATCTGGAAGGCTTTGGTGAGGCATTGCTGAGTTCCCAGACCTTTACATCTCACCTCCTTTGCACCAGGCACCTGTGAGTGCCTCTGCATTTTGTATACTCTGTGGATTTTGGAGCAATCTAGTTTATCTCTTTCCTTCCCTGTCCCTGAGCTGCAGGTAATAAGGTCAGAAGGATTTGGATGAGAACTTAAGGAACAGAAATTTTGGGTTCAAATACATTTTTGTAGGCTTTCACCATTTGTGTTTGGGCAGCCATAACTTATTCTCAGCACCTGGGAATTTAAAAATTGCATATATGCACCATTAGTATTTGACAAGTACAAGATATATGAACTAAACTTAAAATGTTTTTATGCTCTGGCAAGCTGGAAAGTTAGTGGTATTAAAAGCATATTCAGCCCTGTTAAATCAAGCCTTCTCACCCCCTCTGCTGACACCCCCACCTTATTCTACCAGCAACACAGTACATCTCCCAGAGACCAACTGGTATCCAGAAATATTGTCTGAAATATTACAGCCATATGTGCAGGAGTTGGAAGGCATTTTAGTAGGGCAAAAGTGAACTTCATGAAGGACCCATGGGCTTTTGTTTGTTCAGCCTTGCTGCACAGGGGAGGCCAGGGGCAACACTGACACCTTCTGATAAGAGGTGGGTACATTCTCTCCCTTGCTGTTGCAGAGAAAGAAGCAGGATGCTCTGCATCTGCAGGAGTGGGTGGTTCTCACATCTATTTCTATTCTGTTTCTGTAGTTTCAGGCATCTCCCCAAGTCCCTTCAAACATTGCACCTTTTCAATATTCAGCTTGATGCAAGTTTCAGATTAAAAGAGACACAAGAAGGAAAACGGGGATGAGGGCTGGCAAAGGCCTTCACTGGCAGAATCTATCAGAATAAATGCAACTGTGTTGTTTCTATGGTGAGGTCTCACAATTTTAGAAGTTCAGTTGCAAAATAATGCCAGAAGTGGGATTTAGATGCGGAGAGTCATCAGGTCATTGGACACTGCAGATAAAGAACCTGCAGAAATAGACTTAGACTTGTTTTCCTAAAAGAATTATTTATAAAGAGACCCGGATTTAGCTGCAAAGAGAGAGTTATAAGGTGGTTAAAGGAGCAGATAATAAATAAAAACGCTTGGGCTAAGTGAAGAAAATTTTGCTTTACACATATGAGTTGTATCACATTGCTTACGGGGAGAAAACCCAAAATAGAAGAATCTAAAAAATTATGTTCACTGGAGTGAGTGTAATGGGATTCTGTTTGCTGCAGGAAATCTGGGTAAAATACAATGCCCTGGTTTTCCATTCATATTACCATAGCCACAAAATCTACTTAGTGCTAGTGACAACAATTTGAATCTCCTGTTTATGTTTTGTTCAGGCCAAGCACACATCTGAGATCAGTGTATGATTGGAACATACATTATAAATTATAATAAGATCAAGTAACCAGTGGGTGGATTAAGAGTCAATGGCACTTGATATGCTCAGATCAATATTCAGCCCTTGTTCTCCCTAAACACATACATCACAACAGGTCAGGCTTCATAGAGATCTCAGATTTCTGCCAGGCTAGTTTCTTTCTGAAGCTGTCGCTTCTGGAGATAGAAAATGAGGGCAAGTGTTAGGGGATGTTGGTCATCTTTCAGCCAATGCACCAGAGATACCTCAGAAAAGAAAGCGCAGGAAGGGATGATACATACATTGAACCTGCTACTGTATCAGGGCTCAGCTGATATATATATATATATATATATATAGATATATATATATATTCATACATATAAATCTGACAGCTGCAAACCACTTCTTTCTATCCCACACAAGAAATAAATAACTTTATTTCTCAGTAACCTTATTTTTAGGATGAGGCATTGCAATTATATTTCTGAACTGATAATATGGGGCTTAGGAGTCCTAGAGAATAGTGGCTCTGAGCAACAGCAGATATTCACCTCTTTCTTCAATTAAATAGCCACAGTAGTCATGAAAAATATTTTAATTAACTGAAGGGATCTAAATTTCTTTTTAAAATACTGTCTATCTCTAGCATCCTAAATCCAGAGTCATAGAATCATAGGATTAACAGAGTTGGAAGAGCCTCATCAGTGTATTTAGAGTTTAAGTTATAGATTAAGTGTGTCTTTTACCTGTTGATCAGTCCTGATTTCTTGGGAGCACCCTGCAATTATGAGAAAATCAGTTCTTTTACACTCTGATCAAAAAATCTTATTTTTAAGGGGATAAAGCACACTGGAAACAAGCTTCAAAATCAGAGGTGTGTTTTGCATCCACAGGATCTTCTGCATTCAGTGCACTGCCTTTGACTAATATTACAAAGTACTCCTAATGGTGAGATCCAAACAACAAACACAATAACACGGATATGCTACAACTAACTTTAAACTCACTAGTTCTGGTCTGTGGGCCTGTGTGCCTCCTCAGTTTGTGGTGCCCAGTTTGTGCACTCTGTGGCCACTTCCTCTCTTCCCTCTCATGTTATTTTTGCTTGTTATTGCCAGCAGCTCTGTCGCATCAGCACCTGTGAATAATCTATGATCATTTCCCGTTGTTTCTTGCAGGAGCCTGAGCTTCATTCCAGTCTGGGTCAGAAGCAAGTGGGCAATGCTCTAAATGCTGCTCAGTCTACCCTGGCCTTACATCAGCTCTGTCCCCACCCTGCCATCCCAGCTCCACCCAAAGAGCACATTGGGGATAACATTCTGTCTGGGACGGACTGGAGCTCGCTGGTGGCTGTCAGCTGAGGACGTGGCTCTGGGACTGCTCAGCAGTGGGGCTGCCGCTCTTCTGCTCAGGCTCAAACCAGTGAGAAGGACAGGGATTGCTGCTGAGTGAGGAGAGTGCCTTGACTACGGAAATAGCTCTGGTAGTGAACATGACGGAGTCAGGAGGGCAAGAAGAATTCAGAACTTTTACATTACTCTTACAGAAAGGATTTAAAGTGTATTAAATACTAGAGAATCAAGTCAGGGAGGAGAAAGGCTTCAGAGACCACAAGCTAAGGAAGGAGGGAAGATTTCACTTCCTAAGCTGAGCCCCTGGGACTAGCTGGCTACTTTCCTAGGCGTGATCTCCTTTGGAGGCTTTCAGAGCCACATTTAAAGACAGCAAGTCTGGTCTTCTCTTTGGGTCATGAAGCTGGATAAGGATTACTGGAAAGTTTCTCTATTATTTGAGAACTTTAGTCAGTCACCAGCTCAACACATGAGGGAGTCCAGCTTCTGAATGAGATTTTTTAATGGCAGAATAGAATCCTCTGAACTTTGCACAAGGCCCCCTTGATTTCTAACTTCTTTTTTTTTTTACAGACTCCTGTTTGTGCAGAAACAGTAATTTTAGGAAATAAACAGAGAATACTAGATGGAGAGCAACCAGATGCATCATTCCCTGGACTTCTAGGAAAGACACACTAGAATTGAAGATATTTACTCCTAGTTTTAAGTTTTCATTGAAACTTTGTACCAGTGGGACTGGGGAGCCATGAAATGAGCCAGCTTTCCTGTTCAAATATTGCATAACCTGTAACAGTCAATGCTATCTGCACTAGAACCCTGCATCTCTAAAATTAACCCTGGCAGATTTCTTTGAGGTTCAAAATAGGAGAAGAAAAAGTCCCATACTTGTTGCTTCTGTGCTTCCTGTTTGTTACTCTGGAGATAAAAAAGAGATGAATGACCTTTCAGTTTCCTCTCTCTCCTTTTCTGCCATTTCACCACCATTCCAGACATACTTCCTTCTTCCACTTTCCGCTCTTCCAAGCCTCTTTCAACCGCTTCTTTCATGGAACCACCAGAAATTACTCCTTAGCAGAAAAATATGTATTTCCTTTAAATAAACCACCAGAATAGACTAAAGACCCAGGCAAGAACTTCCTATGCATCACATTACCAGCCTGTGCAGGAGAATCATATTCTGCTCTTGTTATTAAAACAAAAATTAAAACAACAGAAAAAGAAAAAAAAAACCAAAACAACAACGACAACAAAAACAAACAAGCAATAGAAAAAGAAAAAACAAAACAAAACAAAAACAACAACAAAAACAAACAAGCAAAAGAAAAAGGTTTAGTTTTTTTTTTTTACTTTCTTCACTAAGCCAAGTTTAAAAGCAGCACTTGATTAGCAAGAAGGAAAATTAAATGCATTAGAATTTAAAACTAAGATGTAGAAACTGTTTCACTATACCAGTTCATGTTTAGCTTTTTTAGGCCTTTTCTTTTTTACATCATTCATTCATATAATTATTTCTCATTTTTAATTGGTACTGAAATACTGATTTTACTCTGCTTGAGCACATGGTCACTCCAGTATTGCCTAGAACTATGAAAGATTCTTCTAAAGAGCAGTTAGAGTCAAATCCAGCTGTTCAGCCTCACTGGGAACTGCCTAAGGAGCATCTCCCCAGACAGCAGTAGCAGAAGCAGGGCATACATTCTGGCATTTGTAAATTGTCTCCATGAAGAAAATCATTAATACTCATGGCAGGAATTTCAGATCAAACCCACTTAACAGGATAAGCATTGGGAACCTATCAAAAAGACCTGATTTGTGCAGAAGTCTATATCTAGTAACAATTTTAATACAGGGAGATTGTTTTTTATGTGGGAGCTCTGTCTCAGTTTGGCTTTCATTGTTTCTTATACAGTTTTTATATGACATAAGCCTGGGTATGAAAGGTAAGCTTGGTCATTTCAGTGGCTGGTTTTTTTGCACACTTGCACTACTGACTGATACCATTACTGCAGCTGTATGCATTTTCAACAACTGCAACATATCTTTTTTGCACAAATGACATTTTCTAGTTCTTCTAAGGAGCACAGGATCTTATTCTCCTAATGAACCATGTATCAGAAAAAGACAGAAACCAATATTAGTTTCTCTATGTTTTTTTCCACATAGACTATTTCATGTAATTGAATGATGAGGCATCGGTTTATTGTCTGATGGAAACTTGTATTTTTTAGGATGCAAGAAAGCAGTAGCAGAACATAGCTATCTCTGTGAAAATTTTAAGAAACATTTTTAAAATTTCCAGAACATCAGAACAACTCTATAAAAAAATGTCCTTATCTGAGCCCAGTAACACAGTAAATAAAGTATAGGTGATTTGTCAAATGGACCGCATTTCCCACATTATCAATTATTTAGTTTTCAACTTACGAAACATTTTTTGCTATGAATTAATCCAAAACAAAAAGCAAGTAAGTGTCCAGCACTAACAGATGAAAATCTTTAAATCAAAGCATCCAGAATGACACACTTTGAAAAATACAGGTTTTTTTTCCAGTCACAGTTAAAATGACAATGGCTACAATCCAGAGGTGCCTGACTGTAATGGTTGGAGAATAATCTCACATGATAATGAAAAATGGCAAGGGTAAAAGTTAAGGAAAAAATACAGAAGGGATTAAGACAAAGAGAAAGATCAAAGTATTGGGTAGAACAGCACACAGTAGAAGTTACAGATGCCAGGAGATCACCAGCAAGATGCACACAAATATTGGATTGGGCAGGAACCCAGTGGGCCAGAACACCATGTCCTTTGCTGGGGATACAGTAAAATTGGAGTGCTGGCAATAAGACACAGCTGTGTCAATACTAAGGTAGAGTTCACTTTGTAGGATACAGCAGGGCCCTTCCATTTGACTTCCTACATTTTACCTTTCCCAGAAATGCAATGACATTTGTATGTGACACAGAAGAATTCAGCGTCCATTAGTCTGCCATCATAGACTCCCAGGCTGGCAGGATAAAGCACTGCCCCTTCTAAGGTCACATCTTTTTCATTCCTCTTTTAATGTTCATAAATGCTTTCATACATTCCTGACATTGACAGAGAAAAACTGCAGTCTCAATAAAAGTATTGAACCCTGAAAATTAGACTCAAATTTATGTGGCAGTTTAGAAACATGATGCCTCATTCCAACAGACACACATTTCGGAAGCACTGGCAAGCCATTACCTGATTAGGTTTCTCAGGATTACAACACACTGCAATACCATCTAGAAGGAGCTCAGAATGACTCGGTCTCCTCATTTTTATGATGCATTATATTTTTTCTTTCATTGCTGTGCCTCCTATATTCTTATAGCATTATGTTTTTTAATTTGAAATTATTTTCCAGGTCATCAATTCAGTTGTCCAATGTTATTGTCCTAAGGATTTGCAACCATGTTGCTGTTTTTCAAGCACTATTTTTCTCTACTTCAAGTTTTTCCCCAGCTTTTTGTAATCTGAAATTCATATTTCTATTGCGGTCATATAAACTGTATCACTCAACGCACTCCTGTCACACTGAGCAAGCCCAGTTTTACTTGGTAAATGAAGTGCAGGTTTCTAGATGCTCTGATATTTTACATAATAGAACAAAATGAAATCAGATCAAATCAAACCAGATCAAATAGAATTGAATAGGAAGACCACTATTCTCAGAAGAAGAGGTTGAATTCTGAAGTGTCTGCCTAGAAAGTAATCCTCATAGCATTCATTCACACCAGGAGCAACATAAAAAGTTTAAAGTCCAAATCAAACCATAACAAACTCTGCCAATACACCCATTCTACATCCTTTAAAACTTTGCCTACTTGAAAATCAGAACAGCATGCAGAGGTGTCCCTCCAGGGTTGTTGATGTTGTAATAGCTCCCAGGATGAAGAAGTTGTTTTTTCTCAGTCCATCACCTGGGACATGCAGAGGTGAGGCATGCTGCCCTCTCAGCAGCAGCCAAAGGGCTGTTTTAGAAGTACCTAGAAGACTTCAAAGCTGGTTGTATCAGAGTACTGGTTACGGCTGGGAGAGAGGTAATGTTCTTCATAGTAGCTTGTATGGGACTATGTTTAGGATTTGTGTCCAAAACAGTGTTGACAACACAGGGATATTTTAGCTATTGGTGAATAGTATTTACACAAGATCAAGGGCTTTTCTGTGTACAGAATGTGTAAGTTCTTAATTTTGTCCATGACAGGTGTAAGTAGAGAATAGACAGAGTCCTCTTCGTTTCTCCTGTATTTCTTGCAACAGGATTTTTTGAAAAGTACATTAAAAGCTTTGCTGCTCTCATCTTATAAATAGTCTCCAAATGAATATAAAATATTCCCATATGTATGATCCTTAAATCTTTTTGCTACCCCTAGGTCATGTGAGAACATCAAATTGTGCAAAAATGATGTACTGTGGAGAGGCAGTGAGTACCAACATACACAAGATGCTGCTTTATCCTAGCAACCAAAGTTCTGGAGACAGAATTGTTTCAAAAGTGAAGAAAAAATAAATACCTCTATTAAATATTATTTTTTGGGTTATGCAAACTGGGCATTACTCTCTTCCTCTTGCCCTTGAACCCATCTCTTCCAACAGCTACATCTATTTTGAGTAGCACCCTTCTTGGCCACCACTGATAAAAGTCCTCTATATGTCCACATGCCCACATTGAGATGGCAAAGAGTAACTTTTCTTCTTCCCTAGCGAAAGAAAAGGAGAATAAGGGAGTAAAGGTAGGAGGACGAACCTGTAGCAAGCATTTAGTAGTTCAAGCCCGAAGGATCAGGAAAGGCTGCCTGTCATGCCAAACGCCAACAGCAAATCCCCCAGACAACCCTGAGGCAGCAGTAAGGAGGGAGCTGGCGAGAGATAGGGTTTTAACAGATGGCTCTGCTGGAGCAGATTGAGCTTCACAGACTTTATATCTCACAATAAAAGGTGTAACATGAAAATTAATCCAAAGCTTGTATGAGATTAATGAAGTCGGAGGATAAACATTCATTCTACATAGAGGTAGGGTAAATTGTATGTAGTCTTCTGGGTAGCTATGATTAGGCAGACTAGGAGCTACAGCAATGAAGCTGAAATGCAGTTGGAACATGAACAAGAGTTTTGGCAGAAGAATCACTGAGAATTCTGATAGTCTTTTGGGCATGATTGCTAACAGACTTATAGACAGAAGTGACATAAAGATTGTGAAATTAAAATTGTGTCAAATATCAGCTAGGTGACATTAGAGATGAATGTGAGACGAGTGAGAATACTGGAGCTGTGGCTGTCAAACTCTCAGACTAAATTTTATACCCCCAAAATAAGTCACAATTAACTTATCATGACCTTCCTACATGACATTAGCTATCTATTGTGCTCTCATTTCCAGAAAGAAGCAGTTTTGTTTTAATTACTCTTCTGTAATGTCACAAAATGCTGCACCACTAATCGAATAGACTGCTACTTGATCAGAGTTCTTTGCCACAGCTTTCCTTCCTAGTCTGTCTGAATGTCTTATTAATAGCTTTCAGCATGTTTACATTTAAATTTAAGTCATATTAGAGTTCATGTATTCCATTGATATATTAATCCCTTTTTCAGTTTATGTCAGTTTGGGAACTTACTACATCCCTGAATATTTTGTGTTCAAATTAAAACTATTTAAACATGACCGTATTTTATGATAATTTTAACAAATTAATTGCAATAGGTTAGCAATCTCACTGTGAGCTGCTGAATTAATTTATCAATATGATTATGCTAGTACTGTTATTTATAATCCACATTTGTTACAAATACATACAGAAAACATAGTGGAAAATTAAAACAAAGATCTGGCATGCAGCTTCATTTCCTGCAGTACCTTCAGGTGGTCAGTGTTTCACCAGGATGACATGGATGGAATAAGCTCAGTCAGGACAGTCAGGTTTCATCCACTGGCTGAATGCTGTTTGGCTGTGAGGAGAGTGAGTGCTTTCAAATTGCCTGGGTTCAGGAGAGGATTGCTCCTAGCTCCTGGCTCTGACGACGAACACAGATATTCATAGGTGACGGACTAACTACAGTGGCAAATTTTGTGGTGCCAGACTACTGGACTTTTAAGACTGGCCATTTTTACCCTCCGATTGCTCTGTCCTTTTTATGCTTCAGCAAGCTGTATGTTACTTGGGTATGTTGCAGAAAGGTAATTTGGCAGCCAAAAATCCCTTTCTCAATTTATACCTTCAAAGGTAAAGCAGCTACCTTAAAAAAAAACCAAAAAAACCAAAAAAACAGCAAAGAGTTTTGTCTTGTGGGAAAAAAAAAACCAAACCAACCAACCAAACAAAAAACAACAACAAAAACAACAAATCCCACCTCTTCTTAAAAGAAAAACACACACATATATTTCACATCTCTGTGTACACAGATTTTGGACAGGATTCTAAGTGAGGAAGTCTTTCCTCCACCTTTTTTTTCAACTCTACAATGATGGACTGACCTTTATTTTGAAAAACAGCTCTGCCTTTGATATGGGAACTTTCCATGCTACTGGAGTACTTGACCTCCCAGCTCACTTCCATGTAAGGGGTAGTCAAACATCAATAGCCCTTCATGCCCATTTGCCACTCTCTTCTCATTATTTCTGCAGGCAACTGGCTCAATCTCTCCAAACAATCTTGTCCCTTTTTTTATATTCCAACTTCTCAGCTAGTCATTCAGCCTTTCCCCTGCCAAACAAGTCTCTATTTCATCCTGGAGAATACTCTGTCTCATACACCCCAAACACTTACATGACACTGGTTGCATAGCAAAGTGGAGATTTGGAGTATTGGAGGGGGAGGATGGAAAGCAAAAAAAGTTGAAATTAAGCTTAGGCAGATCTGCCTGCCTGTTACAGAACAATTAACATATGTATTTATGCATTCATAAGTAGAGAAGGAAAAGTTAGCAAAAGAATATAGAACCTGTTATATCACATTGTGCAAGTTGTTTATTATACACAGTTGAATCTGAGGAAAATACATGGGAGCCTAACTTATCAGCACAAACTGGAGAGTTTTGCTCTTGGATTTGTTTCTGATCTTGATTTTTCTTATATTTGAAAGGTTGGTTTATTCTGCTTAAAATATCCTACTCAAAACCACTGATCTAGTAAAGCAGAAGAGGAGGTGTAGGTGTAAGGGCTTATTCCAGGAAGTCTTTCCAGTGGCTGCATTAATGTTGTGCTCTGAGGATTTTAACATTATTTCAACCAGCTGGTTCTAAAGTCTGATATTCATAAACATTGTAGAAGGAATCAGCACACCCTCTGAGTAACTTTCCACTTTATTTTTAGTCTTTCTGAATCAAATGACAAGTGGGAAGTGAGAAAGGAAGTTACAGTGGGGGAATATTTTAGAAATGCCAATAGGCTGTCAGTAAAGCCCTAGAAACCAAAGCTGTGAGCTGCTTTCATTCCCTGCCCCTGCTCTGAGCCCTTCTATGTCCCAATCATCATACCCAAAACTCTCACTTAGAAGGAAAGATTTGTGGCAAAATTCCTACAGTTGCTGAATGACATTACCAAAAATATGGGTTCCTTGAGGCCAAGAGGTACTCATTAGCCAAGAAACTCAATAGGTAGAGAATGGGGTGGAAAAAAACTCATGTAGTCCTTTGTAATAATGAAGGGTTAATAAGTAATTAAAAGCTGCAGGTATGAACAATACTTGTTTTATTGCTATACATGCCCACCACTTCAAGGCTATAAGCTAGAGTGGTAAGTAACCTAACAGTCTGCTGGGATTTGTAACAGCTGATTAAAAATTTATTGAAAGAACTATTCATAATTTATTAACTTTATACCAAGTGTTATAGGTACTCTTAGATTAAAAGTCTGATAGAATAAACTTATGACAGAAGAACAAATTCAGTGCTCACCTTAATAAAAAGGACCTTATTTAAATGATGCTAATAAAAATTAGAGTTGTTTTGTTTTAATGAGAGGGAGAGGAAAGGGAGAAGCTCTTCTGTTTGTTGAACAAAGTACGACATTTACAAAATCATCATATTTTAAATAAAAGAGTACTTTAAAATTAGTCTTTGAAATGGGAGTAACATTCTAAGGAGATAGGCTTTTAAGGAGAGGTGGGTGGCTCTGGGAGACCTCTCTGAAAGAGGTGGGATGAACATGCTGTATGGCATTGAGACAACACTGCTTCATTTCTGCACTTCAGAAGAGTGTTTTTGACTTGGTTTTTTGTTTCAGTATATAGAAAAGGATGGTATGAGTAGCAGTGTCACTCTTTCACATACATTGAATAAAATATTTGTCTTTAAAATATCTTATTGTAAGATGTCTTTTTTTCTGTTGGCTGACTTACACAAGGGCTGGAAGTGAACAAATTGTTTTACTGCTTGTCAGTTCCTGACATTTATTCTAGTTGTATATACAAAGAGTGATAACAAAAGGAGAGAAAAAGCTTTACATACCAGGACAAGAGAGAGGTCAGATTAATATTATCTGCCGTGAGGTTCCTGCCCAAGAAACAGAGAAAAAGAGCTGCAGGAAAAAGGGACAAATGTGATTTGTTGTGTCAGAAACACAAGTCTGAAATAGATTTATTGGTAATGTTCAGCATATGAACGAGTTCTGACAGTGACAAATGTACTTTCTGAAGGAAATCTAGGGGTTTTGTTGTTGTATGTTTTCTTGGACTCAGGAGGTACCTTACCTCTATCCTGTCATAATTATCTAGCAAATCAGCCATTGATCTTTTAAAGTATGTTCTTGAAAAGTGACTTTCCTCTACAATGTCTGACTGTATGCTTTTAGTATTTAATGCAACCACCAAAATTTGTTCTTATGTTTTAAAAAGACATTTTTGCATTTTACAACAGCAATTGCAGAAATGCCCAAACACCTCTAAGCTGAACCCCCATCCTGTGCCTGTGAATCTGCCACAGGCACAGCAATTGCAGCACAAAGCTCACTGGGTGCTAATGTGACTCTTAGGGGAAATGTTTCCAAGCACCAAACACCCTCAAAAGTGCACTATCAATGATTTAAAGATCTATAGCCTCTTTACAGCCCTGCAGCCCTCTCTCTGCTACTGGCACTGCTGGTCACAGAGCAGAAAAATGCCAAAATATTATGTTCTGAATGCATGAGAGGCAACCTGCACAGAGAAAGAGCAGAAGCACCAAAATACATGTCTTGTGCTGGATGTAAAAATGTGTGATACCCTACTGGTGTGGCCAGGTGCAGAGAAGCCAGAGGAAGAATTGCAGAGGAAAGAAGGGTAGGGGCAGAGCAGAGGTGGCAGAGCTGTACACAGCTTCCTTACCTTGGCCTGGGGCAAGCAGGGGAAGAGAGACAGATAGTTAGCAGATGAGAGATAGAACTATTTAGCAGGCACCTGAGCTCTCAGTACTGCCCTGTTCCTTTAGGCATCTAATTGTTACTTTAGAGTCAAGGAAGTAGCTCCAGAAGTACCGCTGTCCTAACTTTTTCGCCTTTCATAACACTAGATGAATATTAGAAAAATTAGGATCTAATGCTTGTAAGAGTTCAGGGTGACTAGTTTCAGTGTGGTCTACTACCTTCCACACTTTGATATCTGGGTTGCATATTGACCATGTACAGAGCTGTATCCCTGCTATTTCTCAAGAAATAACGTAAATGGTAATCCCAGCAGGTCCCTTTGAATGCAGGGTCTCAGTGAGTCATACCAGTCAAACCTGCTGAAATGTGCCTCTTGTTTGGGCTTTCAAATATCTTATATGCTTTCACTGCTAAATGTAGCTCTTCAAACAGCAGTTTTACAAATACAGTAGGATGCTTTCTGTCTCTGAAAAGCTGGGGAAAAGATAAAATAATGAAAAGTTAGTCCCATGATGAGCAATTTAGATTCATATTGCCTGTCTTTTTCTCCAGTTTTTTAACTTCCTTTTCTCAGTTTATGGATGGAATGAAAAACCAAGATTTTTTTTTCCAGATCAGTTAATGAAATGAAGTGGGAATATGCATGTAGTGTTTGTGTCATATAAAAAGTCACCATTTTTCTGCATCCATTCAGTCTCATAGCTACAACGCAACAAATGTACTTATTTTTCACCATGTTTATTTTTACACAGAGCTGTGGCATAGAAGAACTCAATTTCAAATGGCATCTTACTATTATACATATGCATCAATTTATCTCTAAATTTTCTGAAGAAAATTAATGTATTATTAGTCTGAAATTGATCAAAATGTAACTCTGGTGCTCTGAAGCCACAAGAAATCGTATCCTGTACCCCTAAAGTTAATATGACTGCTGCCATGTATCTAAATAAGAACAGGAGTGGTCCCCTGGTCATTTGGGGCTTTGGTAGAAAGAGAGATTAGCGTAAAGTTAATTAAGCTCATGAAAAATCATTAAACCAAAATACAGAGAAAGGTAGACAGGAGAGAGCCTAGAGGAACATGAATGGTGAGAACAGGACTAAAACAAGAAAAAAAGGAGGAAAAAAAAGGATTTTATTTTGCATTAAAATACATATATATATATATAGTACATATGTATTTATTACATATCTGAGGTACCAGTAGTTTTCCTCTGGAAATCTTTGGTCAGGAAAAAGTGAAGCAGTAAAAATAAAAATCTCAGGCATTCCCACTACCTCAAATTAGTAACAGAAGTGAAGACATTGAACAGAGTGCTGAAGGGCAAGGTCTCATCCACTTTAGGTAATTTCTTTTTTTCATTTTAGCTTGTTTGTTTGTTTGTTTGTTTGTTCTGGGAGGGTGGTTTGGGGTTTTTTGTTGGTTTATTTGGTTGGGTTTCTTATAGTGTTATATTCCGAAAGTCTGGGAAAAGAGATACGTAGTATTGTTTGGTAAACCAGGCTCATGCCCTTCTTTAATGAGTGGTCCATTACACAGACAAAAGGGAAGATTGTTTCACTGTCCCATGAACAGAACAGAGCAAGAAAGAGCAGTATCAGGTGGTGCCAGGGGCTGCAGTTGGGGCAGAGCTGTGCAATGTGAAAGAACAGAAAGCAAGAACTGAAAGCAAGTGATCTGACGTAGAAACACTGTGTTCAATTTACCAGTATAATGCTTGCTGTCCTTCCTGTCTCTCTCTGACTTAAACCCCCAAACACTCTAATCCTGGACCTCAGGTTTTGCACTGAGACATTTCAGTTTGGTTTTTGGTGGACTTTAATTTTACAGTGAGAAAAAGTTCCTTCTGGAAAATTTCTGGCCAGTGGCAGTCTCAACAGAAAAAGCTTCTTCCTGGAACTTGTGAGGAAAGATTGGAATGGATTAATCACGTGAAGGCAAGACTCAAGGGTTTTGTTCAGTAGAATTGCTGCTAATTGTTAATGTAAGAAGCCACAAATGGGGAATCACATCCCCCATGGAGAGATGTCTTTTTGCTCCTAATTCTTATGTCTGAGCAAACAAACAGATATGTACAGTACAGCCTCCTCCCACCAAGCAGACTTTTTAATCTATTAATCTAAAGAGAGATACATATATTATCCTGCATGCCTACTATCATAGGAAAACAGATTTATTCTTATATAAAAGATTTATGACTCCTGATTGTGTCAGGTTTCCTTCCTAAAAGGCATCTAATCCATCCACATGTTTATCACATTTTTATGATCCATTTTCCGCTCTGCACTTTCCATTGGTCTCCAGGTACCACCATGGTGGAAGCTGAAGCTGTGCTCTGGTTCTGCACCTCTCGCCCCACTGGAAAGTTCATTTCACAATCTGGAAGATATCCCCTATTCCATTTCCTCTATTTTCTTTCTTTAGAAAATAGTCCCTGTCAATACATTTTGAAACCAGCTATGTATGACACAGACATATAGGATTTATAAGCAGATGGACTGAAGGTAGAATAATAGAAAATAGAGTTGAAAAAAAGGCCAAGAGATCATCTACTCTACAGAAAGACTAGAATGTTCTACCTGTCTCTAGATCTTAGAAAGCGACCTGACTTATTTCAGCCATCTTTCAGGGACAAAACCCCCCCAAAAAAAACAAACACAAAAACCCCCCAAAACCCCTAAACAAAAATAAACAAACAAAAAAAAAAATTGCCCACAATCTTCTATGTACAGCATTTTATTCTTCAACTATTCTTCCTGTTTTAACTCATTTCCTAACCCTTGATCATTTTTCAAATTAAGCTTATTGCTTCTTGTTCTAGCTAAAGTGAATATGACAAGGCAGTTTATCATCATAAACTTGGAAACTAACCTTCCACGTATTTAAAATCTATTGTCATGACTTCTTTCAACTAGATAAATCAGATCCTTTAGGTTTTCTTCAGAAATCATATTATTTAGATCTCTGATCATTTTTGTTCTTGTTTTTCTCCAACTGTATCTTGCAGTACAAATTTCTACCACTGCATATCACATCCAAATAACAAGATTATTCCAAATCTTAAAGTATAGACATTTGTACATACCAGTGTTATATTCATAGGTTGGTCCTATGCTGCCTTTTGTTTTTTACAGAATCATTATATTTTTATAGGTGTTCACTCTGTCATCAACTACTCCACTCAGATTTTAGCCAGGTGCTCCCCATCCTCTGTCTGTAAAGATGATTATTTCTACATAGTATAAAACTTTACATTTATCTTTATTAAATTACATCTACTTTTCCAGGCCACTTCTCCAATTTGTCAAAATTATTTTGACTTCTATTCTTGTCCTTCGAATTGTTTGTCACCCTTCCCAAAACTGAGTGATTCACAAGTTTTAAAAGTTGTGGTCTTTGTTTTCTACTCCACTTTCCAACGTCATTAATTTAAGTTCTGAACAGTAATGGCCCTGGAAAGATTGCTTCAGTTTGGTAACAGAGCATTGACATGACTCCTTAACTACATTTTCCCAAACAGTTATCTGGATATTTTCCTTTCCCCCTTTCCTGTTGCCTGCTCTGTATCAGATAGTTGTCCTAGTTTTCACTAAGCCTTGCTTTCCTAACATTCCTGTCTGGATGAACCATAGCATATCTTCACTAGGACATATTCCTTTCCACTTTATCATGGCTGAAAAATAATTGAATTTTTCAGTCAGTGGATCCTCCTCAGTATTTTTTCCAATTGATAAAGTTTAGTTTGTAAATGTGATAAAGGCATGAACTCAAGACATAACAGTAGATCACAGTGGGGAGTTATTTATTTTTAAAAAGAGTGTCAAAACCAAGGGAATGAGAAAAAACTCATAAGAAGTTTGATAATATTTTCTAAACTTCATTCTTAATATCCTGCCAGTGTATCAAATTTTTTGTCCCATTTTTTTGTGTAAGTCTTCTTGACATTATATTCGTCACATTATGCTTAAGATGTACCAATAACCCCATGGGTGCTAGTAAAATATAATCATTAGCAATAATATTAAAAATATATATATTATGTGATAGATTCATTAATTCATTTTCTCCACGACACCAATAGATTTTAGCACCTGATAAATATAGTCAGTCAAATTCTTCATTTAGACAGTGCCTTTTTTCATATTTTAGTCCACAACATTTTATCTATCCAGAGAAAGAGAAATCTGTCATGTGGAAAACTGAAAAATTTAAAGATAGCCAACCCTGGAACTCAGTTTTCTTTGTTGCCTTGTTCATGATCAATTGCATCATGAGCATACCAGTTAAAAGCAACAGAATATTTCTGGGTTTTTGTTAGGAGTACTCCTTTAAAATATTTTTGGTTTGAGTTTGTTTTCATTCCACACATATATATCAAACAGAAAATAATAAATAAAACTTCATATCATAAAAAAGCACTTTTCTCTACAAAAGAAGAAATCAAAATGAAACAAATGCATATATCAGACATGAGATTCTGATCAGTATTTGTGTCTTACTTCATATTTCTTACAGTAAATCAATCATTTTTGACAATAGGTAGATAGAAGGCCACTGAAAATTGTGGATATATAGTTTTACAAATACATTCAGCTTATGCAGAAGCATGAAGCAGTGCAGCTACCGACCAGTATAAATGCAGGGGTTTTTTTTTTGCTTTCTCTTCCTTCACTCCCTGATATTCACAACAGTTGCTTTATTGAAATTTGTTGTAAATTAAGTTTCTCTGCAGAAAAGGCTTTTAGTCTCCGTTCATACAGCACAATTGACACAATGGAGTCAGAGCCTAAAATGGAGCCAACTGATATTCAGAACAAGTGAAATAACAATTTAAATAATAATAATATTTTCAATTTTTATCATCATTAGAAGTTAAATATATTGCACACGCAAGGTTTAAGACTGCAGAAATTCTGTGCCAAAAAAAGACTTTGTATGAAGAACGACCCAAGTTTAATCATGAGTCAGATGTGGTTATACAGAATTTAGAAATTTTAATGGACTTTGGGTTTGACACAAGGCTCAGTTTGCACCAGGTAATGTCACTGCTTACTATAAATCTCCATCTATTTCCTATACACTGATAGTATTGAGTGCTAATTATGACCTCCTTTTTATGGAACCCTTATGTTACTGGAAAGAACTCAGACTTCAGTTTGTATTTTTTAATTATCATTTTCTCACTGCATCTCAAACTATGTGAACATAAGAACAAGCTTGTTAAAAGAGTTAGATGAGAGGAAGAATGCAAAATATGTCTCACTCTGAAACACTTCTGTTGTCTAGAAACTAGACTGATGGAAAGAGTCTCTGTTAAACTTTGAATGAATTAACAAACAGTTGTCTTATCTATTAACAAGATAACTGCTTCCAGCTTTTACAGTTTGGTTTTTTTTTTTTTTACAGAGTAATACAGTTTTTCCTCTGAGAAAAGTTTCCTCATCACAGCAGTGAATGGGGTGAACGGCTTTTTTGAATAGCTCTGTCCACACACTCAGCATACCTCTGCCTCTCTATCTAGTGAGACCAATTTTCATGGTGGTGTGCTTCCAAACCTCATAAATATGGCCAGAAAGGATGCTCCTTTATCACTGAGCGGTATAGGATATGATATGCCTGTCCACATATTTTAACAGCTTTCCAGATCACAGCTGGATTTCTTGCCATTATTTATAGGGTATTAGCCCAAAATTGCTGTGGTAATTTTGAGTATGGTTACAATGAGGCAGGTCTAGCTAGGTGTAATTGAGTAAAGTACAATAACATTTTGTAAAGATTTTAGCATTTTGGGTTGATAGGTCCTCCATATGCCAGCTCTTTGTTTGCAGTATGTGATCTCCTCTAAAAAATGCTGGATTTGATGAGTCACTTTATAATGCCTTTCAGTTCACAAAGAGGGATGGCACAGGCCACAGGGAGCTGCCACCCATGGCTGTATTTTATAAAAGCAATTTCATTACTGTTGCATACTTCTCAACATGGTGTTAAATTCTGTAACAGTGACAGCTATCCCTATTTTACTCAACCTATAAATGTGACATTTCAGAAGATTTCAAAAACTTCCTCAACTGACTGTGTTTTGAACACTTAATTTTCCCATTGTCTTAGTGAAAGTGACAATAAAAGCTCTTTAAGAAATCCTAAGACATGCTGCTTATATTTGCTGAGTTTTAGCCTTTTTGGTAGATCAGTGTGCATACTGTTTTCTCTTATATGAAGTGAAAAATATTGGCACTAGTTCATATCTGTCAGGGTTAAAAATGCTATATTTATATCTCATTATAATCCCTTCATCAGCTTCCAGACCCTCGGTACCCTGGGAATGTCAAAACTCCACATGATGTCTCTGAATGCTGGATTTCACATTTGATATTTGGAATAGCGGGAAAAGTGTATAACCACATGTGTTATAGCAAGAAAACTCCCATTTTTCCCAAATGCATGGCATAAATTAAACTCAGCAAATTACTTCTGTATCTGCTTTCCTTTTTTTCTTTTTCTTTTTCTTTTTATTTTTCTTTTTCTTTTTCTTAATCTTTTTCTTTTTCTTTTTCTTTTTCTTTTTCTTTTTCTTTTTCTCTTTTTTTTTTCTTTTTCTTTTTCCTTTTTCTTTTTTCTTTTTCTCTTTTTCTTTTTCTTTTTCTTTTTCTTTTTCTTTTTCTTTTTCTTTTTCTTTTTCTTTTTCTTTTTCTTTTTCTTTTTCTTTTTCTTTCTTTTGTTTTGTTTTTCCCTTTTCCCAAAGAGAAGTGAAATGTACTTACTGTCTAAAATACCAAGGTTTGGCTGAATCACAAGCCCCTGAGACAGAGGATGACCAATGGCTCATCTCAGGATCTGACCTTTGTGAAAGAGGAAAGATTAGGAGGAATGCTTGGAGGTTGATAGCAGTGCCTCAATTACAGTTCAGGGTGCATTCACAATTTTCTTGGATTTTGATGCTCAGAAAGGAAGCAAGTTTAGAGTTTAGAATGCAAATGGTTTTTATGTTCAGGTAAGCCAGGGTTTTGTTTTGGGAATATCTGATCTGCTTTCATTTGGATGAGAAAGCGCAATATTTTAACACTGAAATCATTCAGGTAGTGGCAAATAAAATAAGGGTAAATATCTTTGTCAATAGCTAAGAAGTTTGTTTTCTGGCAGATTTGTTATTAATACATGCAGTAATGATTATTCAGTTATTTTTTGCCTGTTACTGTTTAGCTTGTTAAATGTTTTTTTTCTTTTACTTATATCAGCTCTTTTTTTTTTTCCTTCTTATTGTGGAAACAGATTGATTGAAACTAAGGGAAGGTAACTCTTTTTAGTGTGCCCACCTCTTAAATTGTGTTAAACCAAGACATAGTGATATTTGCTCTGTGGGAAAAAGGGTACCATACATCTTAGAAATGTAGCTAAGAATTAAGAAATGAGAATGCTTTTAGCAGTGGAGATGATGAATCACTGAATGAAACCTCCCATGTGATAGGACAGCTTCTCTTTTGTGTGGGTCAAGAGTGAATGCAGTTTCAGAAACTCTCTTTGCAATGCAGCATAAATTCACTTACTGATCTCAGCACTGGCGTAACTGGATTAAACTCCAGGGCTAGCAACAGAGCAAATGGCTGACTAGATGATAAATTGGTGCTTTCCAGACAGAGAATCTGAAAATATAAGAAATCCACAAGTCACATACTCTCACAGGAAATGAATGCCATTTACCCAGCATGTACATGTGTATCTACAAGTTATCCCCACAGGCGTAATGGCTAAAGGTTCCTATTTCGTTTTGTTTACAGTCAAATGTGCTGCAAGTCAAGAGCCCATTCAGAAATGTGCATTCTCAAATAAGTTGTGCCATCTGTCTGATAGATGAGCATTTTAAGTGCATGCAAACAGCAAAGGACAAATTGTGATCCATAATTCGTCCTACTGAAGATAAGGCAAAGTGGCAGGAGATTATCTACTGCCTCTTGATAGTGCTAAAGATTACTGCAAGTGCAGCTCTTCATTGGACTAGAATGGTGGTTTTAGCTTTACGTTTTGTATATCTTGCACAGAAGTCCAATACTGTATAAACATAAAGGGATCAGTATATAATGTGAGGGGCAGACAGTGAAATACATTAATGCTTTACACACCACAAAGGTGATATCCCCGAAAAACAAAACTTTCTATTAAAAACAATGAAGTAAAAAAAAAATTCTATACATATGGTTTTATGCAGCAGTCAGTGCTTTAAGGTATTTATTTCAAACACAAAACAGTGTATTTTTGAGTGTCTCAGACATCTCGTCAATGCTTAGAGTGCTGCCAGCTGTCTTCAGAACACTGCAAAGACAGAGTATTTAAAAAGTTTTTTATAAATAACCCTAAATCTGAAAACCTATCCATTTTCATTTTAGAAAACTATTTTCCCGACTGAAAGACTGGTCCCAAATGAAAAGGAGAAGTGTTCAATCACTCTCACAGACTGTATTTTATATCACTTGCCCATATATATCTTTTAAAAGAATCTGGGTGACAAACTCTTACCCTGTGAGACTGTCAATTCTAGTCTATCACCTCATATACATATACACTTTATAAAGAGAGATTCCAAAACTGTTTTATTTATTTTTTTTTTTAATTTTAGAGTTACAATAAAGTTTAGAGAAACTTAAATCTCCTAGGATTTCTCAGTGTGAATCTGCTTCTCAGGGCCAAGATAAAACAGATTTATGGCTCCACAGTCCTAACTGTCAGCTAATTCAAGGGGTAGACCATAAAGCTTTAAAAGTAAGGAATGGTAATGGTAATACCCATTTTTCACCATACAGCTGGGATTTATGTATATTAAATTTTAATTAATCAAATTTGGGGAGAAAATACAGTAAACAAACCTTTGTACCTCCTAAGGGTTCTTATGTCCATTTCACAGTTCATGTGGCAGAAATTTACAAATAATGACATTCAACTTCTCCACAATTTTGGAGTAATTTTGTGTCATGCCAAAATCACGACTGGCCTTAATTTTAGTTTTGATAAAACTGCATGAAAATTTTCAGCAGAATTCTGTCAACATTTCTCTATTCCCCTTCTAGCAAAAGCAGATTTCTCATAATTTTGAGGCTAATAAAATATTCTGGGTTTTGTGTTGACATTCAGTGCATGCTCCTAAATGTGAAATCAGCAATTGAGTAAGTCATATGAACAAAAGAAACCCATTTCCAAAAAGCAAATATCTTTATTTTAGTTCCTGGCTGTTTTCGTTGGAACACTGGTGGAAAGAAGAATGAGCTTCTGTCGGGGTCAGTAATTCTTTCAGCATTTTCAGAACCAACCACTTCCCACAATGGACTTGATCTGAAGAGGAGGCCAAAACCCAAGGAAACATAGGTCTCTGCATGTTCCCTGCTCATTTTTTGCACAAGTTGATAAAGAGTGGAAGAAGCAAGTCACTTAAAGATGAGAAATGTCTGTCTTTCATAGGCAAAGACAGTCTTGGAGACCTGCTCTCAACCTTTGGTTTTATGTAAAAGCTTCTATGTCCTGAGGAGTGGACTCCAAACTCTGTAGTTTTGTACAGGTAACCACTGCTTCCATTTGTCTCATATTCCATGCCATCTCTCCCAGCACCTTTGGATTCACAGGCAGAAATAACTAATTGTTACACAGTGCAGAATGATGGGGGTGATAAAAAGATAGCAGAAGAGTCATCCATCTTCTTTTTCCATAGCCAGCACAGGAGGCAGGACTGGGGGTCTAGCAGTGGCAGCATCGAATGTCCCCTTCCAGGTCTAGGTCTCCTAAGGTACCCTGCACTCCATGTAGTCCCCTTTGAGAATAAAACAGAATCGATGGGAAGGAAAACTCAGTGGTGCACCTGTGGTGGTCAATAAATCATCCCATCTACAAGTTCATTCATTTTGCCCTACCTTTTTTCTCCTCTTGCATTTTGAACTGTGTGCATCCTTTTTTCAATGAGCTGCTTCTCCAGCTGTGAAGTGTGTAAATACTTGTAGCCACCCCTGCTGTTTTGAATGAGGACTCAAAGGTACCGAGGCAATGAAACATGGACTTCCAGCAGAGCAGGAGGAATATGCTGTTTGGAGAGTGTTGGAGAGTAAGTGTGAAGCGGCATCTCTCCTGGGAAAGGAAAAGGGGAGTGGGACACTTTGCGCTGCTGTTCTGCGGGCTGGTGGCACAGGCTCCACTTCTCACACTGCTTTAGGGCTGACTTTTCACATCGTGCTGAAGGAGGCAAGAGATCTGCTGACTCGAGCCATTGCTGATAGCAGAGAGGCAGGAAAAGGGAGATGATTCCACTGTTGACAGGAAATTAGAGTGCTTGACATTGCCTCTAGAGAGTTGCCACGGAGCCCTTAAGCGAGGCTTGTGCGACAGCGCTGTGAGTGCTGTGATAATTCGGTGTGCAGTCAGAGGTAGCATGAGCCAGCTCTGATCACTCCCAATCATGCAAAGAGGTCTCTGTGGCTGCAGAGAGCATATCGGTGAGAGCCATAACCCAGCCAAAAAGAACTGGAAAATTCTGATTCAGGAGTGTGGATCAGGCACTTAAAAAACCCAAACAAACCCAAACCCCAGCAACCCCAAAAGAAAATACTGAGATAAGAGCCAGGTATTAACCCTTCTATGCACTGGACAAGGGAAAGTTCTGCTGTAGACCAAAGCATGTATTTGATCATGTAGATCAAATCACAGTCATGCAACTGAAGACTATCAGCAGAGGCAGTGAAATCAAGACTATACTACAGGTGCAAAAGCAGATTTCTGACATTTTTTCCTTTGGGGAGATTGGTTTTGGAAACTTAACGATGTTCTTATAATGCAGTTGTTCGTAGTAGTGTTGTGTGATAATAAAACATGGGATTGTGTGAAACATTACCGTGTTAATGAGTATGTGCTTATAGCAAGCGCTTAACTCAGTGACCCATTTTCTCATTAATTTCTCAACAGGCCCAGAAAATACATCCATAATAGTGTGACTTCTGGTAGTGAGAAGTCTTATTGTGCAGGACCTTTTTCCAGGGCAATTTTGATAAGAGATGTTATTTGATACCATTAAATTAGTTTAACTCTCAACATAACAGGAACTCTTCATATCTTGTAGAACTGCTGCTCTGTTCTGGATGGTTTTATCTTCTGAATAAAATGCACAATGACATGGATGCTATTTGATTTGTGTTTCAGCCTATGGCTAGGTACATATATCCATATCTGAACCAGTTCTAAATGTTGCAGGGCTCCATACATAGTATTATGATGTTCTGATGACAATATATAACCATCACAGCCCAGAACTCTAGTCCTGTTTGAGTGACTGACCATGGCAGGTTGGCCCACAAACTCATTCCATTAAAAAATCTATCAAAACATGTGTATTTAATTAATCCTCTATATTTCAAGCATTCTATGGTGTTCATTTCACCTGTCTTTTTCTGCTACACCAATGAAAGAAACCTGCTGTTCTGTAGTTGACTTAATCAAAAAAATGTGAAACTGTATTTGACCCTCTGCCTCTTATTTTCTGCTTTGTGTTCTCCCCTGCTTTCTCATCATGCTGGTCCCTGTGGTGAAACTGCTTGTAGTCAAAGCACTGAACTTAGTGCTACAAGGATCAGGAATTCCTTGGTGGATAGATGTAAAGCACTGTTTTCACTTTTGTCTCTATTTCCATGTATTACTCTAAAACTGCGTTTTCACAGAAATTCAGCACATGCTTGTATGAAGAGATCAGATCGAATCCAATTTGGTTTTGTAGCATTCTGCATCCAGCATTTGAAAATCAAGGATTTGTTTGAACACTGACTGTTTAAATGTAGTCAATATACATGCAGCATTTCAGAACACTTCTGATCCAAGGGCATGTGTAAACTTACTACTGAATTATCATTTTTTTCAGCAGCAGATTTTTGAGAGAGGATGTAATTAACTCTTAAGAGAGAAAATGTGTAAGAGAATGAAACCCAAGGAATTTTGGAATTAACAGAAATATGTCTGACTTTACCCTTGTATCTAGAAACACTTCCTAGAAAATGTTTGCGGGGCAAATTTTCAAGTACAAAAGGTTCTATTAAGTGAAAAAGTATAATGACTTTAGAACTTAAGGATCTTAATGACTGCAATAAATTTTTAAAAAATTTATTAAAATTCCTTCAAAATTTGCTTTATCTATATGCTCCAATGCAGGTACAACTAGATTTTTACTGCCAGCAAAATGATGTAATTGTGCTATTACTAACAACTTGTCATTCTTTAATTCTCTGAGATGTGGAGAGCTCAAAAGTGCTCTTAACTATACCTCAGGGTAACCAGACCTTCCTTTTCAGTGGAAAAATGAGAATGGAACGAAAAGTTTCAGAAATAGTTGCTATTTTGAAAAGACAAACAAACCAACAAACCAAAAACCAATGGAACAGTTTATAGGGCCCAGTGGTAAATATTTCAATATTTCCACTAAAATTTTTAGTTACAGAAACTACTTTAAAAGGACGTCCACATGTACATTCACTACTATATTTCTGTGTGCTGTCTGATATTAAGATTATTGTCCCTTTTTGTCTGAAAAACAGCACCATCTTGAAACTTGGAAAATAGTCTCGCAATAGCCAACACAAGTTCACTTTGGAGAAAGCTGGGATCTGCTTTTGGCTCTGTGATTGACTGAGGCTTTGTTGCATAAAGTCTTTGTTTTCCAATCTATAATAAAGGAAAATCAATATGTCTCTACCTCACAAGGGTGTTGCAAACCTAAATTCATTCGTATGTGGCAACTGGTACAACATGATGGAAACTCAATATAAATTGTTACATATATTCTGTTACCCCCAGTGGAAGGCTTTCGTCCATGAAATTGCTGCCGTACAAGCAGAGCTAGACAAATTGCAATAGGGAAAAAAAAAAAAAAAAAAAAAAAGCTTAAAATAAAAAAGTTTTAGCCCTGAAAAGTGAGGCTAAATCATGAATGTTACAAAAACTATGACTAGAATTTTAAAAAGCTCATTTCCCTCCAAAGGAGGTGGGTAGTCTCCATAGGCATGGTGACAACTGAAAAGTGACATAAATAGGAAAAAAAAGATACATGATATTTACTATTAGTTGTTAGGAAAATATGAATGCTTAGCTGAGAATTATAATCAGCGCACATGGGTAAGCTACATCTGTGAAAGAAGTCCATTTCACAAAGTTCATGTTTATATAACACTCTCTTCAAGAGATGCCTTAGCTCAGCCCTTTCCCTGGGGAGAAGTGTTGCAGTTTCCATCATAACATATGGGAAGATTTTTTGGCCCATTTCCATAGAATTTTATTCTTGGTTGCATCTGCCAGCATCTTTCTGCAGATGCCCTCCCAGATTTGATGCATCTTTCTCCTTGATGTTTTCTATGCCTCTTATCTGTGCTTTGTGTGAGGATATTCTTGTCCAATCATCTTGCTTCTTCAGGGAGATTTTTGAAAGCTGTGTAGAGTGAGGTCTGGAAGTCTGTGACAGGTGGTTTTCCTGTCAGGGTTATGGGCTATTTGTTCAGGGAAAATGTATTATAAATGTTATGTCAATGAATGCTCTTAGTGGGTTTTCAGGAGAGCTTATAAAACTGACTGGCAGGTGAGCTCTACCTCTTCCTTCTATTGCTGGTCAACCTCTCTCAGCTACTGTCTGCTAGACCCTGTGACTACATGTACCTTTCTCTGATTTTGAGTGTGTCCTAAAGGTAGATCCACACCTCTGTAATTTTTTTTCTGCCTGTAATATTTTGTTGCAGCTGTGAAAACCAGTGACTTTTAAAGCTCCATGCATATTGAGATCCATCTTCCACACCTGGGCTGTGTGGGGGTGAACAGAGACACCTAGCTCTGGTGGCAGCTCTGGTGACACTTTTGGGCCAGCTAGGGGTACAGCATAGGCTTTGCAACCCATATTACCCTCAGTCTAATAATCAGGAAAAGCAGGTGAATGAGATCCTGAAGCCATATCCCCGTTGTTATACTAACTGTTATGAATGGCTGGGTTTACTTGCTGCCACTGGCAGAATTTGTCTATAACAGCAGTGTCTGCTCTTCCAAGCAGCAGACCTCTCTGAACATGCAGTGTGGTTTCCAGTCCCATGACCCCAGAGCTGGGCTGGGGCAGCTGTCTGGGGTTTTCCCTTGAGGACACTGGTTTGGTGGCTGCAACATACACCTTTGCTTCCTTCTGAAACAAGGAAGGCTTGTTTTTCTAGCTTTTTCCGGCTAGAAAAAGCACAGGCTGCTTACAAAGGTTATGCAAATAGGCATCTGCAATCAGCTCTGGACCCTGTGTTTATTTGTCCCATGATGTTATTCAATTCATCCTCCTCATGGGCTGGGCCACTGTTACTTGGGCCCATATAAAATTGTGGACCAAGCTGGGCCAGTTTCATCAGCAGTTTCCATGTGTTCTCAGAATTCGCACAGTGGTTTGCACCTCTCTGCTAAAACCTGTTAACCCAAATACATTCAGCAGCAAATTTGTCCACCACCTCTAATGATGGTGGTTTGAGGGAATATCACATCTGGACTGTTTTGGATTCCATGGTATTGCAGAGTAGCTTGCAGGATTTTTTTGACTGTGCGGGGTATGATAATAGTGGAAATTGTATATAAGCAGGAATTACCCAAAACTGAAAGCCAATTGTAATTAGAAACTATAGAACTTTTTAAAAGATATAATTAACTCTTGAAATAATATGACATAATTTATATATTTAAAATCCAATCGAAGAGCTCATCAGCTATGCTGGAGAGAACAGCCATATTACATTAGGCATGCAGAGAAGATTCTTGCATTTCAAGGGACAAGTGGAAACACTGGCAGAACTATCAGCAGTTATTGCAATACTAAATGCAATGGAAATAGAAAGAAATTATCCATATGTTACACAGCAGAAATTAACAAGAGTATTGCATCCAAAATGCTAATTGTCAAGCAGGGAAAGGCTGAAAAAGTGATGTATATTATCCTACTTAAGGTGTACTTTTTACTGTTATGAGCAAATTCAGTGTCAAGTAAACAATGTAGAAATAAAAGGAGAAAAAAAGACCAAACAGTAACAAGCAATGAGGAGGTGTTGTAATTACTGTAATTTAAACATCTGATGATGACATTGCATCTTTGAGCTACCCCCAAAGTCAATTTTCAACTACCAAAAATCTGCTGAGAAAATAAATATGTGTTATTTGCTATATTCTACAGATCATTCTGAAAAGGAAAGAAATACTCAGACGTGTAGAGATATGGCCTTTCAGAAAGGTTTTAAAAATCATTGCTCTGCAGTAGTTTAATATTCTTATTTTTAATAGTACTTGTGAAGGTTGGTTCTTAAAAAATCACAACTTGCAACCAAAAGACCTGATTTTCCTGTCACATCCCACTTATTCAAGCTTCTGCTGTGCTGCGAAATAAAGAAAGAGAACAAATTTTCCCAAACATGAATTATCCTGCCAGGTGAAGAAGCCTTCCTTGGCTGTAATCTACAATGCCAAGAATTTGAAGTACTCATTTAATAGAGTCAGCAAAGGGCTGGGCTCTTACATGTTTCTCATATCCCATCAACAGTTTCTGCAACACACGCTGGAATGCAAATTTCTCAGTCTTCATTTTAAGACACAGTAGCCACTATTAAGTTGTGAGCTTCATTTACGGACTGAATCCAGCAAGGCTAATGACAGAACATGACCAGTTCTGCTGTCATCTCTTGTTGACTCCAAAACCATCTTACCAGACATACATTTATCATATCCATGTTTTCAAAGAGAAAAATGTATTCCAATTTCACCAAATTGTTCAATATTAAACACTAGGCTTGGATTTATTTTCTTGATCTATTATATTGTTACAAACAAGTGCATGGCAAATATCTGATCTCTTTCTTTATCAAATTCTTCGGAAAGGCTAACATGTCAAGAGATTTTGGGAAAAAAATTGTTGCAAATATTTACTCTTCTACTTATAGTACCTATGCAAAGTTATAAAGTCCAAAATAATTCCATTTACCCATGTTTACATAAAAAAAGCACATTGGTAAATTTTTAACATTTTTTTTCCTCACTTGTTTTTCACTTCCATGAAAGCTTATACTAGTGCGGTATTTATTTAAGTGATTGAGTTTTCTCTCAAGTTTTAATTTTTTTCACAATAAATCTTAAAGAAAGGCTTGATCATTTAAAGCTTTTGGTTTTTGGATTTCTTATTTGATTTCCTTTCATATTTTAGCCATTCATTATTCTAATGTTTAAACTTTTTTACAAACTCTCAGTTTGTTTTCCTATACAGCAGACATGATGCTGTCAGATCCTTCAATGTTCATCATGATTTCAGAACAGATGACTCATTAAAATAGTAGAGAAGTTTTTTTTCCCATTGTCAGAAACAGATTGCAAGGATATTTGCTTGTATTCCAATTACAGATTCCTCTTCTCAGGGTATCAGAAAAGCAAGCAGCAATTTCTACTGCTCCTCTGAGCCATGCTGCTTTCCTAACTGCAGCAGTTTCCTGATCATTCATCTCCTCTGTCCTTTGTTTGCGTCCCCTCTCTGATGCTTGGATCTATTGCTATCACTTCTACTGTACTGCAACAACTGCAAGTCCTTAGGATATCCTGCAACATTTAAAAAATACCAAAAAATTGCCAGATACAGCAAGTTGCTGCTTACCTTTCTGTGATCCTCTCCACACATTTGGAAAGCTCTACTTGGTATTTATAGGGGCAAATTGTAATAAGTTATTTTTACCATCACTAGTTATGTTTACATGGAAAACCGCAGTAATGCTAGATTCAGGTGATTTTTTTTCATCAAAACTGTATTGTGGTAAAGATTCAGGTTTTAAAAAAAAAATTACCATTTTTGCACCTAAAAGTTGAAGACTCAAAAGCAAAGAGATATGTAACTATTCCCGCATTCCCTGTTCTTTTTTTCCTTTCTCTTCAATGAGAAACCTTGTCAAAGTTTTGGATTCATTTCTAGTCTATCAATTCCTTGATAAATCATTTGTCCAAACTTTGCTCCTAACTTTATTCTCACATTCTTTTAGAGGCTCATATAAACAAGGTCTGAATGTGACTGGTAAGCTGGATCATGGAAATTCTACCCATGATATTCAGCTAGCTGAATAATCTGCAGAGCTTCAGGTCCAATGACTGTGGAAAAGAAAATACACAGAACACTGACAAAGACAAATTTACAGATGAAAGTATTTAGCTGGACTCAGGTTTTTGGGATGAACCACTTCTTTATTCTTTCAGAGAAGCTGTAGGAAGATTTCCTGCCTTTGCAGTCTGATTTCAGGGTATGCACATGCCTTCTTCAGATATGCTAGACAAGAATTCTGTAACCTGTCTTTACCTTGGCTTTGTTACTGCTATCACCTGGAAACCAGTATGTATTTTTAAAATGAAAGGGAGTCATAGGTCAGTGAGATGATAAATACAGTAGAAGGAATGAAACCTGCCTTTGAACTGTTCGAATTGCTTATCTGAGGAAAGGTTTTATGTCAAACTCTTCAGATTAATAAACTGTGAATTTAAAATAAAAACCATCTTAGATATTGTCTATGGCCATTATAAATCCAGGTACTAGAAGCATTTATTTTCTGCTTATATTAACATATGTGCAATAAACTAGTGATATCACAAATGGAGTTAATATTGTGTTTTACAAAACAGTGTCCTTTTTGACCTGAATGAGAAAGTTAGGTAAGAAAAAGTTTGTTTTGTCTGAGGCACAATTGGGTTTTCAATCCTTTCAGTCGCTTGTATAGAAACAGCAGAGTTTGTGTTAAACATAAAACCCCAACTTCAGCAAATTTTTATTGCCATATTCCTGCTGCCAGCTTATTAAGTGTTTTTACATATTTTAAAATGGAATGGTAAAATAACTACTGCTAATTAAAACCCCTTGTTTTTTCATGTTGCTGTAGCCGTGCTGGTTTCAACTTGTGATATGAGGCTTGTAAATATGTGATAAACTACTGTAATAGCAAAAAGTAGGCAATCTTTCAGACATAAAAGCCTTTTCTGAGTTCTACTTACAAACCCTCATTTACTCATGCTCCAAGTCTATAACACATTGCCTTCCAAGTATGAAATATGTCCTTTTTAATGCATTCCTCCAACCTCTTCCCCAGACCTTTTCTGCAGATATGTGATGTTCTCTTTGAGCTTTAAAAAACATTTCCCATTTAAATCAACATCCATCAGTGGTTTGGAACCCCTCTCTGCTCTGGGATTTTGTCCTTTCCTTTTGGTTAGTATTATGCACTGACAAAGAACAGAACAAGGACACTATGTTAGATTTATAAGGAAATAATGTCAAAATGGTTAATGCAATTCACCAGTTCAATAAACTGGATTACATTTTAGTAGGACAAAAGATCAACGAAAGCCTATTTATATTCATTGAGTGAAGGCTGTACCAGCAACCACATAATGCATTCCCCGTCTTTGGGCTCATTAGCTATGCCTATTAGGTTTGTTAGGTATCATAACATCCAGATGTTTCTGGACAGCTCAGCTGACATTTTACCCATGTGCAGATTAAATATTAATGGATAGCAGGTAAACAAGTGCAACAGCTAGTATTGGATTTAGAGTACTTTAAATACTGTCAGGGTTTGGGGGTTATTTTTTTTCTCACTTCATATTTCTCAGAATGCATGAAAAGAGAGCAAATCACCTTTAGAAAGCACAATTCTTGTGGAAATAAGGGGCAAAGAGCAGTTTGCCATCTCTCTTTGTACAGCATCTTCATATGATAATTCACACCCAGGGCACACATTATCTAACAAAAATGCTGCCAGCTTTAACCAAGAAACCTCACTAAGCTCAGGCTGAGCTTTCATTTAGGCATTTGAACTTTTAAAAGTCGTTTAAATGGACAATGTGTGCTTGTAGATAGGTGATTTAGAATGATGGCACGCTCTTGCCATTCTTCACTGGAAGGGTATGTAAGGAGTTTGATTCCTCCCACCATAGCTTCTCTGCTGAGTGCCATGCAGTTATGGCTACTTTGCTCTCCCTTTCTCTTCCAAACTATTATACTTAGTGAAAGGCTCTGGGAAGTGCATCAGGCACAGCATCACCAAGGGAGGGGATTGTCCTGTTCTGCTCTGCACTGGAGCGGCCTCACCTCAAGTCCTGTGTGCAGTTTTGGGTGCCACAATATAAAAAGGACATGAAGCCATTAGAGAGTGCCCAAAGGAGGGCAACAAGGATGGTGAAGGGTCTGGAGGGGATGCTGTATGAGGAGCAGCTTGTTTGTTCAACCTGGAGGAGACTGAGGAGAGACCTCACTGTGTCTTCAACATCCTTGCAAGGGGAAGCAGAGGGGCAGTCACTGATGTCTTCACTCTCATGACCAGTGACAGGATTCAAGGAAATGTCATGAAGCTGAGCCAGAGTAGGTTTAGGTTGGATATCAGGTGAACATTTTTCATCTAGAGGGTGGTTGGGCACTGGAACAGGCTCCCCAGGGAAGTGGTCACAGCAGCAAGCCTGACAGAGTTCAAGAAGCATTTGGACAATACTTTCAGGCACATGGTGTGATTCTTGGGGTATCCTGTTCATGGCCAGCAGTTGAACTTGATGATCCTTGTGGGTCCCTTCCCACTCAGCATATTCCATGACTCTATGAAGTGTGAAATTTCACCTATTCTGCATTATCACTGTAGAGCAATTGCTATACACAACACACATTTTCAATCTTGATGACTCCCTTTCCTGTTTTCAAACGTTTCTATCTGGAAAAACTTTAAGTTATCAGCACAGAAAGAGATTTTATCTTCTGGCACATTTCACACTTCATGTTTCCTCTCAGGGACATATCTGCAATTGTTATGCACCTCTACTTTTCACTGAAACGAGTGGAACTACTCCAGTTTACACCAGTTAAAGAGTTAATCCATTAATTCACTGTAAGAGGGAAGAATCAGTTGAGTACTGGTGGCACAATCTGTTATCATCTTGGGATTCTTAAAAGTCCTATACAGCAGCAACTGCCTTCTGAAGAGTAGAAAGGAAATAGAAAGAAGATGACAGAACCTGTCCCAGTGATTAATTCACTGTTCTCCAAAGTAAAAATGATCCTTCCTGTTCATTAATAGACAATATTTTGCTGCCAGACATGCCCTAAGTCATTTTCTGAAAGACAAAAAATTTCAGATCCTTCAGACCAAAAGAAAAGAAACAGGAAATTCATGAGAGAATTCAAGGGAGTTTTTTTAATTCCCAAGCTTTAATTACTTCATTTGCATTAAGTTTGTCACCATGTGGGCTCTCCATAGACTATTTTTGTTGGTTTTTTCTTGTCAGCTGTGAGAGCCTGAGGAGCGAGCTTTATTGTACCAATGAGAGCTGCAGAGCTCTGACATTCACATTTTATGAGAATGCGTGACTTAGACATGAGATTTGGTGCATCATCATTTAAACATTGTAGTGGGTGCCCACGGTCAATATTCACAGTAAATATCGCCCAGATGTCTTTTTGAATGATAGTTTAAATCCACATATGAACCAAAATCAACAGCACAGAATGTGGAAAACTGTTTTGTAGCCCCAGCTAAAACAAAATTAAACCACTGAATTCTCCAAAAACAGTCAGCCATGTACATTCAGGGATGAGCAATGTGTTCAGCTAATGATTGGTCTGCTGGTTGGGACAATAAATAAATTTCAAAATCTTAACCATGCAGAGTTATTAGAGCAACCAAAGTAACTTTTGTCTAATTTTGAAACATACTCAAACATCACAGGTTTGACTTTTTGTCTTGAATGCCAATGTTTTGGCTTTTCAGACTACTGAGGAGTGACTTGTTCTTCTTCATTTCGTTGTTTTCCATTGCTAGGCTAGTGAACAAAAATAAAATAATCCAGTGGGGGTGAAAAACACAATGGAAAAACCAATAGAAAGGGGTCAAATGAAGAAAAAATTTGAATATAAAAGATGCTCTTTTATCTATTTTGGGGTTTTTCTTCCCCAAATCAAAACTCTATATGCTTCTAAAAGATAAAGCAAAGCTCAAACAGAAGTTATGAACATGATGCAGAATGAAAAAGACAGTATTCTTTGTGCTTTGTGTTGCGTAATGAGAACGAAACTTTATGATCATAAGATGTTTTTTATCTGTGACCCCACAGAAAGTACATATAAACTGACATTTGCTCCAGCTTGACTCTTGGGGTACTTCTACTCCAAAAAAATAACAAAGGCATTCTTCTATCAGTGTAAACTTCTTTGAAACAGAATTGCCACGAGGGCAGCATAACAGATTTTAGTCAAATAAACAAGACCCTTTCACTTTTATTTGAGTTATTTTTGACACTGTCAAAAAGAGTTGAACTTTTTGGAAACTTTTTGAAGTCTATTTCTCATCTGACTGTCTGAAACATGTTGTATCAGCTTGACAAAACATTTTCCTCAGACAGGTAAAAGATTTCACAGCCTTTTAACTTGTCCCCCCAACCACTAAAATTACATTGAAGATTATTTATTTTAAGTTTTCAAAGGAACAGCAATTCCTTCCCCAATATAAACTATTCCAAATATCCTTCAGGTCATATATGGACGGGGAGAAAAAGAAGGAAAAAATGTATCCTAGAGGGTGTTGTTAACATGTGGTCAATGAATGCATTTTAAAAGAGGTCAGTATTTCCAAATGCACCTCAAAAGTGGATCAGATGGTAGTACTACACAGTATGCAGTGAATTTTGTTTTTAGGTATTCTCTTCTGAGCATGTTTAAGATCAGTCTGTCCTTTGCTGTTCTAAAATCTTCTTGATGTTTTTTGACATTTTAAATCTCAAACCTTTGGGGAGGGGGGTTGGAGGAGGGGCAAGCCAATAAAAGCTGACAAAATTAATTACACTGTATTACCCATCTTAAATGTTTAATTAGTCACATTGTACCTGATTAGAAACAAAATCTTCAACACCCTCTTAGCCTATAAAAATTGGAGTGCAAAGTGACTTTTAACACATCAAACCATTCCAGTTGCAGTGATTTTTTGTTCCTTTTGTAGAAATTCACTGTCTCTGTAAATGCTACCTCCCTGTAACCATAGGAACAATGTTCACTGTAATTTCTTAAAGAAGAAGGGCAGAAAAAGTAATTTTATCTATAGGAAAATATATGAACATAGTTATGTCCTAATTATCCTATATGATATCTCACATTACCTCTTACATTTTAATATTCCCTGTGCCTGAATGAAGAATTAAACCAGTGACCTTTTCTTCCACTGGTGATTGTGATACATGAAACTGCAAGTGGGTTCAAGAATTATTTTTTTTTTTAATGGAAAATGATGAATCCTCTTCACACAGTAAAGAGCAAACTTCAGCACCAAATCAAATCCTGCTTTCTAACTATCTCTTTATCTTTGCAAAGCTGCTGTCATTTGACCTCATGGTGAAGGAAGGGCTTGGTTTGCTTATGAGAAACTCCTGGAAATGGGGACTGTCCTTGAACTTGCACCCGCAAGGATGTGAGTGGTGCACCATTTCAACTCTTCCACCTGCTGCTTCTACACTTTCTTTTTGTGACACTCTCTAGAAAGAGACAGGCATGTCCATCGCTCTCACAGCATCACCAGTAGAGGGGTTTGATTTACTTTCTTATCAGACAATTGGAGAGCATTCAGTAAATAAAATGTCTCAAAGATTCAGCCTGAAGATGCACCTAAATTGGCTCTCAGAGGACCGAAGCCATACGCGTTGCTTAATCATGAGCTTCCTCTCAGGTCTCCTTTGGTTTCATTATTTCTCTCACAGTCCAGTAATGTATAGTGGATGGGGAAAAGAAGTTATTTCCCCACTGGACTTCTGAGCTTCTTCTTTGGTCCCTTTTCCCCTGTTCTCCCATTTAACTTCTCAGTAATTCCTCTGAGCTTCAAAGCACAGGTTCTAGTATATAAGCCAAGGAGATCTTGATGAGAATTGATTTTTAGCCAACAAATGTCATTCCTTAAATGCCCAAAGGGTGTTTAAACTCAGACTTAGACAGAATGTTAGTAATGGCAGAAAAATCTGACCCAACTTACCTTAAAGTACTGTTGTCTAGTTTCTGCTCCAAAAGTTAGAGCAGATAAATGCATAGCAGGTTTTATCAAAATCAAAAAAGGCTTTAAAAAATTCACAGTTGTCCTCATAATGCATAGGCACTTGTGCTGCTCTCCCAAAAAACTGAAACAATTTACTCTTTTGTAGTATATTGGCATCATATTCTGTGCTATTTACTAATCATAAACTGATAGCTTTTTTCTCTCTCTGCTGCTTTCCCAAACCATCAGAGGGCTTTTAACTTCCACTGGTTACCAGTGAGAAATATGTTACTTCATCTGAACTGACCACTAAAAATTAAAATATCCTTATCCCTGTAAACTATTGGAATGTATTTGAAGAACATCCTCCAATGGGATGGTCATATGTGAAGTATTTCCAGTTTTAAAAATACAGAATACTCCTGCATACTGGATTTTCAGCATTAGAAAGACATGTGTATCTTCTCTCCACTTTTATTCAGAGCATAAAATCAAGAAAAGAATATGAAAAAAACCTATGCTGGCACATATAAATCATAGAATCACTGAGAAAGAGAAATATTTCAACTTGGAAAATATTTCTACAAAACAAAGGAGGATACATGAAACTTTTTAAAACTGTAAGGCAGTTCTGAGAAGAGATGCAGCAGGAGTGGACTTTGATGATCCCTGGGGGTCCTTTCCATCTCAGGACATGCTATATTTCTATGATTTTTTTTTCCTGGGGTTCAACAGACACTAATTGTTCCAACACACAGGAAGAGCAGAGGTTCTTTTTTGCCTCCATGGCTGCCCAGTGTCTTTTTGTAGGCTGGCCTCCACTATTGTCCATACATACTCCCAGGATGGCAGGGAGTTCTGCTCTTCTCAAACTGGCTCAGTAGGGCAGCTGGAAGGACTCTCACTGCTAGAAATACCTTGTTCCCTGAGTGGTTATTCAGCAATATGGCATGGAGATAATTAAGCAAGAGGATAGAATAAATATTTTACTTTAAATCACAGAACTGAAGCACTGCAACAACCACAAAAAAACCCAAACTGTTAACATTGGCACTTACACTAAAATCTCATCTACATGTGGTTTGCTTTTTTCCCTTCAGCTTTACTCTATTAGTATTACAGTTTAAAGAGTGAAAGAAAGAGCAAAAGGCTGCCCCTGTACCTCTTATGTAGCAGACTCAGGAACCACGTTTGTCTGGTAGATAACCTTTTGCTTTATGCCTAGCTTCATCAGCCAGTCCTTCTCCCTTCTGACAGCATCTCCTCCTCCCGTTTTATTGGCAACTAACGAAACAGTCACAACAAAACTGTTATTTGTGGTTATTACAGTTTGAAGGATACAGACCTGACATGCCTAGTTCGAAGACAACTACACGTGTTGTAGCCCTTGTATCTTTGCAAGCTCCTTAGAGGGTACACGTGACATTTGATCCTCTTACTTTCTTTATGTTGGAATTTTCATTACTAAAGCCACTTGCCTTTTATGTTTGAGCACATGCATATCCCCTAAGCCAAACAACCCTGCTGTAGTTCCTCTCTAGAGGCAAAGAAATCTGTTTGCAAGGTGTTCTTATTCTTTGTGCCGTTTCCTCATTTACTGGTTTAATAACCTTCTCTCTCTGCTGGTTGTGCTATTCATTCATGTTTTTTATCCACAGCAGAATAGGACCCTGCAAAGCAAATCTCTAGAGCACAGAAGACAGCAGGGATTAAGAAAAAAATTGAAAAATACTTTCTTTTCTTCACTACCTCTTAAATTAGTTATGCAAATGCATTATTTCATTTGTTTATTTCCAAGTAGACAAATATAGAAGGGGAAAACAGTCTAATTCTTTATATTCTTTTGATATAATTTATGGGGGAAAAACAGATTCAGATAAGATTTTGTTTCATCAGCCAGCTAATAGATACTTCTATAATATTTTTGACAAATATAGAAGACCAAATTATTCTTTCCTTTGCAGGGCTCATATTTTCCATCTTCATGGTTTAGGTCATGCTAGCAAGAGCCATTTGTTGCATTATTCTTTTTCTTGCCTACATGACAATTTTAATTTGAAGATGGATTTTTTTCCTTCCATTCAAATAAAAGTTTATAATCAATCTTTTGTTTTGCCAAAGCATGTGTAACTAAATCTAATTTGTATTATTTCTGCTATCTGTAACTGTATATGTAGTTCTTAATGGTTTTGTTCAGCTCTATTTTTCAGAGGCTTGACCATATTGGTACAAAATAACAGTATCCTAAAAACTGCAATTATTTATAATGAACGAAAACATCAGATTGACTGAATGAAATTTTTATTTAGCTCTTTTAATTTTTTTTGTTTCAATGTTTCATTCTTTTAATATAAGCCGATGAGACTTGTGAAATTAAAGCCATTTAAATTAAAAGCAATCTTATTGAGTAGAAGTATATGTAAAAATAATCTCTTTTTTAACCTAGAAATCTTTGTACAGAAAGGGCAAGTATATTGAACCGTTCTTTGAATTATTTGTGCATACATCCATACACACAGGAAGGCACTGAATATTATTGTGGCTCTGCTGCAAGACAAAGCACTCCATAAGGTGTCAAATGGCTTCACCACATTTGAGGTCAGCAGAAACTGAACCTATATCTAGCACTGAATTCCATTTACACATGATTTTTACAGACGCTAGTTTTCCTTGAGTTTTAGACAGTTTGTAACTCTCTAGCAAAATTACCTAGTTAACTCTCGTCTATGGACACACTCTAAAACCTGCATATTTTTGTCATTTTCTGTATCACTAATGTCTTCAGGTCCACTTCCCAATGCGGAGGATAGCCATGGTGCAGGCACTGCACACAGCTGCATTCTGGTGGGGGCATTCAGCTGGACCAGGAAGCTGCCAGGAGCATTTTGGCAAACAGCACCATCAAGATCTTCTTCCTGACATGCCCACCAGCTCTGTGGTGAGGTGTGACAGTCTGCTGCTCTCTCTAACCTTGCTGTCCTGCCTCCTGTGAAAAAGGGAGACTATTGCCAGGTCAAGATTCTGGTTCTGCTAGCAAGAGCTAATTCTCCAGCTCTTTGTGTTGGAAAGTCTTTATTTACCCTGGCTGAGAGCTGGGGCAAAAATCCTTCTGAGATATGTGGGGTTGTGTTTATTGACCTGTTCAAGCATTTTGATAAAACACCCCCAAACTTTATAAAGAAGAGTCCAGGGATTCTTTAACCGATGTCATCAGGCTGAGCATGGCAACAGAGGTACCTCACTCCAGAGATCTGTCTGCAGTGATTCTTGCTGTGCTGCAAACCACTGTCCTCTGTCCATGTCCCCGGCTGTCACACGGCCCTTTTTTCTCTGTTGCAGGTGAGAGCACCTGACAAAATCAAGCCCAGGATGAAGCCTTTTAAAAGCGTTGCAGAACTTTGAGTTTCGCCATCAACAAACCCAGTGTTCCATCCAGAAATTATTAATCTTTTAAGGTGGTTGCATAGCCTATTGTTGGTTTGTTGGTTTTTTTTTGTCACCATCAAAATGACATTTGAAAAGCTAACAAATGTGCTTGAAGGAAACAACTGATGCACATTTTCTCTGTAGATTAGCAGCAAGTCTCTGTGGTAATCTGAACTGATTACCACCCAGGAAAGTAATTTTCATTAAGTCATCCTGACAAAAAATATTAACTGATAGGCTAATTTCTGAAGTTGGACGCCGTAAATCAAGGTCTCCATTTTGTTTCCAGGCATCAGCAACACCAATTCAATGCCAGACTACCAGTTTTAGACTCTATAGTGTTCAAGTTTTGTGCATGGCATCATGATTTAAGTGTTCATGATGTTTGAAAATTATATTGGATTTTTTTCCCAAATTGCTATCACCTATTGGGACTGTGATGCTCAGAACTCATCTCAACAGCAACCTCATTAAATTATCTCTTTTAACAGGGACAAATCTGATACTGGTTACCTTTACACTTTTATCTTGTCAAATTGTGTTTATTATCCCTTCTCATAGTTCTGAAGGCAGCTGCTGCTGCTGTCTCTTCTCTTAGCTGATAACAGCAGCAGCATGGGATAGAGGAGAACCGCAAAGAATAGGCTGGAAATGTGCTGTTTCCTTTCCTTCCCACTTCATCAGGTACTTACTTTCTCTCTAGATTTTAGTATCATATTTATTCTGAAAAGTGCATGTGCACATTTATGTTCCTAAATGTTATTGAAAATGATAAGATTTTAACATGTACTTAAGTGCTTTGTTGACATAAAAAACTCCCTTTCTAATTAGTTACTTCTATTTACTCCTTCTGTCCAAACATGTGCACATGCGCGCGCAGAGATGGAGATAGTTTTAAGAAATGGCAATGTCAGTTTGCCCCATTTTCCCAAGCACATGGAAAAAGAGTCTGGCACGGAGAAGAGCAGAAAAGGACTGAAGGCTTGAAATCTAGAAGAAAGCATATGAACAATACAGCCCCATTAGAAAAGTGGTCCTTGGAGGAGTAATACAAGTATATTCCTATAGGGAGACAACAAGGGGAAAATACATTGGCTTCAGGAGACATGAGAAAAGGGAGATGCTCACGGGTTTGTCCATCCATGCTGTACCATAGCAGATTTGCCTGCCCACCCACAAACGAGGTCACTAGCACATCCTGATGTCAGTGTTATTCTGCTAAGAAATGTTCAGGTTTAAGGAAACTATAGTCTGAGCTCCTCTGATTGCTCCTCTGATTGCTCCTAGTGCTGACTCAAATAAATTCCATCGTTAATTCCTGCACATTTTTAAAATTTATTTTAAATGAATGTTCCACTTTTTTAAAAAAAAAAGAAACATAGTCCTAGAATATTTCTTAAAATAAAATAAAGTTCAGGACAGCCAGCAGAAGACATCTAGAGGAAGTGATGATAAAAATTGAATCCTGCTTCTACCAAGAAGGACCCAATGAGGTGAGGAAATAAAATCAGGCAAAGTGAAGTGAGGGACTAAATAAGGTGAATAGAGATTAAGTTAATTCAATACAATGCCAAGATAACCTTTCTATAGTCTCCCTGGTGACAGCAATGTTAGGTAGTTTGAAAGAACAACCTTCAAGGAATAACAGCAAGAAAAACAATAAGCATTCTCCTTTTGGAATAATTTTACCCTGAGGGATAAACGATTTTGTTGGCATAGAAAAGTGGAATTTATACTTAATTTTATTAGCCAGAGGAAACTTAGAATTTACCTGTCAAATATTTATCTGGTTAAAAGAATAAAAATTACCGAAAAGATTCAAAGTACAATTCAGATTGTTATTTTAACTTTTAATGATAGGGCAAGATTTTGAAGCTGTTTCAATAAGTATCTCCAGAGAGTATTGGTTATCCACCTTCTCCAAGTACAATATTTTTCAGAGGTCAAAGCACAAAAAGTGTCTGACCATGATAAGATTCAGCTGATGGAAATGTGCAGCCAGCGGCGGTACATAGCCTTCAACCTCCAGCTGGCTGTAGCACATTGGATAGGACCAGCTGGCCAAACTTGCTGTCAGTAACAACTGAGATATATTTTTATGCAGCCTGTCACATGACTCGAGACATAAGCTGTAGCTGTGAAGCCTTTTCACGTCCCTGCAAAGCTATTCCCTCTTCACGTGAATGGGCCCCAGTCCCTCATGTTCCATCCCTGACCACCCCAGTGTCCCTGCCCTGCTTGCTCCAGTCTATCCATGCCTTTCCTGTCCTGTGGAGCCCCAGACTGGCACAGTGCTCGAGATGTGGTCCAGCGGCTGCTGAGTACAGGGAATGGTCACTTTCCTTGCTCTGCTGCCTGTGCTGCTGCCGATGGAGCCCAGGGCACTGCTGGTCCTCGCAGCAGCCAAGGCACCCTGCTGGCCTGGGCTCAGCTGCTCCCCAGATACAACACACAGCCAAAGATCACACAGGCTCCATCCCAATGCTGAACACAGAGCTGAGGAGAGAGAGAACATGTGCTATTTCTTTCATTCCTGAGTTACTGGATAAGTACTCCTACTTGGAGGTAGTGACTTGAGCAAATATTAATCTTCTACATAATACTTGAGGAACTGGCACTGAGATATGTGAGTGAAAGACTGACTATTATGAAGATGGTGATCTGTTTTGTAAGATAAAATATTAAGGATTAAATAAAACAAAATTACTTGGGAATGTATCATTTGAAACCTATTTCAGTGATTTTTTAGACCTTTTTTCAGTTTGAAGATCCCTAAATATTCTTTTTCTTCTAGGAGTACAGAAAACTCTGAGTAGCGAATTTAAATCCACTGACTGTGGGTTTCATTTTCTTAATTATCACTCACAGCGCCCAAGGGTTCAAGGAGCACTGCTTGAAAATCAGTGGTAGATGGTTCAGCAAGAAAATACTCACCTCAGGCCGGTAAGCCAGGAAGCAGCTGGAGGTAAAGGCAGAGGTGACAGATTACGTGGGCTCACGTGTTTTTTTGTGTTTTTCTTGACCATTGAATTCAAAATGGAGCTGTTTAACTTAGATCTCTAGTCTTAGTTATAATACTTGACAACATTCTGTAGAGAATAAAATATGCTTCAGTGCTAGATCCAAATACGAAATGAATATAGAGATGGAAATGAGATGTGCAGATGCATCTGTGTTCATAAACCATTCAGAGTGTTAATGCAGAAAGACGGCTGCAGCTCTCTATTGCCCCCTTGCCTGTCTGAAATCTGTTCCCAGATGGCTTTTCCTGTAATGGAAGATAAGCACATCCAGAAAGATAAAACCTGCAGAAAATGGTTTCCCTAAAGAAGTGAGAAAACCTCCAGTCCTACTCTCAGAAAAGTGATGAAACATTGGATGCAACTCTGACATCTCAAAACCAAGAAAAAAATATTTGAATAAGATCAATGATATTATACCTTGCCATTTTTGTTTCAATTTTTATATCTCTACAGTGATTCTTTTCTTGGTTGCTCTAAGGCAAAGTAGAATATTTTTGGTTAACTACTGTAGAAAAGGAACATTTAAACTGCAAACTTCTTGCTATGGCAGGGCTCAAGTCTTTGGCACACACAGGATTTTGAAATACTTCTCTGCTTTTTTAAATCCTTTCCCTGTGTACATGTCAGAGACATCTCTTTTAAAATGTACATAAGATGATAAATTAATTTATTTCTAACCTGTGAATTACAGATATTTTATCAGGAAATACAACCTTACATATGACTATATAACACAAATACATTTTCATATCCAAATGTTGAAAAACACAGACTCAGAAAAATGATGCATCAAAACAACAATGTTTTATTAACCATGAAAAGCAAAGTAAGCTTAAAATGTGTTTTTCTCCTGAGTCTGAGTAATCAGATCTCTTTTTTTTTTTCCTTTCTTGCTCATTCCCTTCTGCATTCACTTATCTGCTTCTCCAACAGCCCTTAGAGAAGAGTCCTGTCATTGCTTGCAAATGAGTCAAGCTTGAGTGCAAGAACCCGAGTTCTTCTGCCTTAAACAGTCTCATTGAAGAGGGACATACAGAAATGGGGAAGATGGTTCTCCAAGCTTCCCTCAAGCAAGAAATATCATAACTTTACCCCCCTCCCCAGGAAAAGAAATAACAACAAACAATGCAAAAAGTATTGGCAGCACTTTTCACAATTACTGGATCTTACCACTCAAATTCTCCTTTTCAACCAAATGTTCCTCCAGTCTCTACCACTGTAAAGCCCAGGCGCACAAAAAGATATAGGCTCATACCTAACGTTGTTCTTCAAAACTCATGTTGTGCTGCCACCTAACTGTAGCAAATCCTGGGGTTTAATAGGTAACATGGTGGGAGATAAATCTGGAGCTTAAGCTCTCTGCTTCTGACTTAGCCACTACAGGCTCCTTTTATAGTTAAAGGAATCAGACCCTTTAGGGAAGTTATCGTCCCATCCTAAGTCTGAGATCTAAAATGGACCGGGGAAGATGTTATAAGCATGCCCCTGCATTTCCTGAGCATGCAGTGAGCCCTAGACAGCGAGGACAGGTATATCACAACTCTTACCAAGCTTTAGTCACAGTACATTGGCCAGCTGAGCAGGTGGCTTGCTGCTGCTTTTTCAAGGCTTTGGAAGTTTGATGGAAAACAGAGTGTACTCTGTTGGGATAAAGACGAAATAAGATGGGTAAAAACTCTGGTAAGATTAACTAAATCAAAAGTGAAACACTTTCATCTGTGCTGGTCACCTGGGTCTCCCTCTATTGTCACTTTACAGCAAAATAGGAAACCTGGGCCATCTATCTACACTAAAAGAGATGAGATTAATCACACTCTAAACCCACCACTTTCTCTCAACAGCTATAAAAAATGAAATGAATTCCCCCTCCTTGGGGCAGATAGGAAACACTGCACTAGTAACTGTAATGGGTTTTCACATCAAGAATCAGAACATCCTTCTAAGAGCGTTATGGGACACAGATTTCAAAGGAGTTATTTGGTGTGAAATACATTTACTTGAACATCCTGATAATACTGACCCCAGAAACAGAACTTAAAGAATTCTAAATGTATAAGTTATTAAATGACATAAGCTGGCTTATATTTGAACTTCAGAATATTCTCCACAGAAAATCTTCAAAGTCAGGCAGTGAAAATTATGCAAGATTTGGACTGATTTACAAGGAAAGATTATGGGACTCTAATTGCTTAATGGAAGGGCTTATAGCGAAAGAGGACAATTAAGCTTGAAAACTAGTGTAGAGTAGGCATACAGAAAAAAAAAATAAACAGTTACTGGATGCTGGAAAACTGTTGGGAAAGAAACAAGTGAATGTGCATGTTACAATTGTTATCGACTTCCTATGTCATCAGGACTATTCCCCTGCCATCTTAGTCAGCTGTGCCAAAGGAACACTGTAGTAAACTCATCTTAAAGCAAGGCAGATTCCCTGCCAATTGAAAGACCATCCCAAATCCCCACTTCTCTAATGAAGAGAAAACTTATCTCAATTTCTATATTAAATTTATAGATGGGTCTCGTGTACCCTAAAGCTAAACGATGATACCCCCAATCTGACAGGCTACAGCTGTCATGCCCATGGCTTCATGTGCCATTCCTTTTCTAAATTACAGCCATATTGAGCATTAAAGACCCATTCATTTTGCCTTCATTTTCATTGCATATCCATTTGCATTTCCACAAATATTTTTCTCATCAGTCCTCCAAGTGCTCAAAAACTGGAAACTAAGCTACAGTGTATAGTTGTTATAAACACATAACTGCATTTTCATCCCTATCCATCAATACCATGCTGCTGCCCCATACCATCTCTCTTCCTTTCTTTTGTTATTTGTTCAATATCCTTGAAATATCTAACTCAGCTTTTTTGCCATGCTTCATTTTCCCCGTATGTTTCCTGGCCACTCAGAAAAACCGTTCCTTGTGTTATAGCATTACATAAAATAACACCTAGCCATAAAATCCAGACAATTTTAGACCACCAAACATCCTTCTTAAAGGTTAAATATTCTAACAGAGCTGGCCTTTTAACACAATGATGGTTTCTAAAAACATTCACAATGGCTTTCCTTTCACTGAAATGCAGAGCAAAAATTATATGATATCTTAAAAATTATCTCAATATTTATTACTGTTTGCTCACCCACAAACCTGGTTAGAAGAAAGAAATTTGACCAAAATATGCTAGTTTTTAATAGATAGAGTGAAACACATATGAAAATAAAACAAAATTAAGGAGACAAGCACAGGTTGCATTTAAGGAAAGGCGTAATATCCAACGTGGTCCTGCCTGGTGAAGCAGTCAGAGCATTATGGTGTAAGGGGTGAGACCCACCTCTGTATCAGGACAGATCAGAGACTTGACTTGATAATTTCTTCATGACTTTCATTTCAGGAGGGGGAAATAATTTTCCACAAGGAAATAATGGAATAATTATTTCAGCTTTCTGAGTTTTTTTCAATAATGCAAGAACAATTTTCATCCAATCACATAATAAAGTTTTATCTTTCTTTACTCGTGTTTAAATTAATTTTAAATTTTAACAATATAAATTTTAATATAAGAATTACATCACAACACACATACACATATATAGGATTTTTTGCAACCTTTCGCATCACTGAATCTAGTTTATCTGACTGAAATGAAATTGTACATACCTATTTTTGTATGAATTATTCTGAAGTTTTCTTTCCTCATACATTTTTATTGTTATCTTTGTTCCAGTTGAGAATGAAAACAAGTTCAGAAATGTCAGAATTTCCCCTCTGAGACAAAGACTGGTTTTCAACCACCTATTCACTTGCTAGCATTCTAGCATCTACCAGCAGTCTCTCAAGGCAAGAAAAAATATCAGAAACACCTCTCAAATACATAGATGGATATTTAACCAAGAAGTGGTTAGATTCAGGTTTTAATCAACACATTGCTTCCATGAAAGCCTTTCATACTCAATAGTATTTGTGCAATTAATTAATTAATAGTGTTGTAAAAGAAAAGACATTTGAACATACATTAAACACTTAGGATTCAATTTTGCTCAAAGATATTTAACTCATTCCTGTTCCTTTCAACAGGAGTTGCTTGTGAGTAACTGAGGAAAGAGTGTTGCTATTAAGAAGCACCATAAACAAGCAAAACAAAAAAACCACATATTGTAAATGGTTACTTGAGTTAATTTTTGCTGTTTGCAAACAGCCTAGGCAATATTTGACATGAAAAATGCTGTTCTGCTCTATGTGTGTATATAACTCAGAGCTATCAATGCTGCTTGATAATTCTGTCAGGATTAGTGGTGGGGAAACCTCAGCAAAACACTGAGTTTCAGTTCAGGTGCTTATTCAAAGTAGTTTTCATCTTCTCTTAGACTATCTCTGTGTGTGTGTGTACAGAAGTTAGGCCTGAAATCACAGAGTTCCTCCTTTCTGAGAAATAGGAAAGCAGATCAGAAATATCTTAAAGAATTCATCCTTTTCATTCCTTTATATTTTGACTTCACTAAAGTCTTATTTCCCTGAACTTTGGGAAGAGAAGGGTACAATAGAAATAAAATTGAACAGGAACATGTTATTACCCAACACAAAGGCTCATGCTCACCTGGATTAATATATTAGCATTGGCAACCCATTTAAAATATAAGACATGAGGAAAATGAGATTTGGAGGAAGAAAATTACAGGGGCTTAGACACAGAAGAGAGTAAAAATTTGGGCTCTGTTTTTCTCCAAGAACGAAATACAAACACCTAATGAATGACACAGAATAAATTTTTTTAAGTTAGATCCTATGCAAATCTCTTCACGTGGGACCGAGTGGTCTTTGGGACTCAATCCCATGCATAAGCACCTGGAGCAGCTGAGGTGTCCTGGGGCTGCTGCGACACACACAGAGGAGAGCAGATATGATCAGGTGCCTACAGGTGGTCCAGGCGCATCAGGGAAGCAGCTGGAGGCCAGGCACTGTGCCCAAGGGGGTCTTGGCTGGCACCACAGGCCTGTGTCGGTAACTCAGTCTGGTCCTGGATCTGCTACAGGGCTGCCTGGATTGATGATAGCTTTTCCTTTCTTTCTATCTCTATGGATTTGTCTTCTGGCCAGAATTAGAACCTAATGCTCTTCCCACAAAATCATCTAGACCCACACTATTTTGAAAGCCGCCCAAGCGCTCTTCAGGTGAACAAACATATTTTAGCTGCTGTCATCCTTTGGTTCACGTGTCTGCCCCTGAACAGGGTCATAAGCATATCCTGTGTCCTGTGTTATACAGGTATTACCCAGGCAAAACTCAATTAGCCTTACCAACAAGTTGTAAGTTGGATATAATTTTCCTAATTAAACTAGTGGGTTGATACCTACTATCATTCTTCCTCTATGTGTGTGCTGCACTTGTATTACCTGTGTCATTCTTTAATGGTTTCAATAAATTAGAAAAGCCTGGAAGTTCTTTGAATGATGTATGTTTCAATAAGACAACATGAAATTAGGGAGTCCTGATTAAATAATTTTTGCAGGTTCCTTGTTTGAACTTCTTGATTAAGGATTGTTACCTATAGGTTCAAGAATAATCTGATACAATGACCATAATTAATATTGTATTAAGAATGTTGAATTTATGAACTACAAAATTGGGTTTATTCCCAGTTAGTAGCTGTGGTGACAAACCATCCTGACTAAGCATTTCTCAGGGTATTTCAACAGAACATTGAATAAATATATCATTCTTAACATACCATCTTTGAGTATTTCAGATAATCATGTCCTTCAAAAGAAAAAGATAAGTAAAGTTCTGATAAAATGTATGCAACATTTTATTAAGAAGACAGTATGTCTGTTCTATCCTACTGTTGAAATTTGACATTGATTTTCTCTAGCACAATTTAGACTGAGTCTTCAGAAGTAACTTTGGTCAATTTTTTCACATGCTCTACATGGATGTATCAAAAATGAAAATAATTTGACAGCTGTAAGCATTTGAACTTTTCTGAAAACTCTTCATCACCTGGAATGCTAGAAAATGACCACATTAGATCTTGCTCATATTTCCTAAAGTAATCTTAGGTCACAAGACTGAAGTGGATGAATGGTTTCTCAGAAACTTTGAAATATAAAAATTCATCAGAGGTACTGAATATGTCACTTGTCAAAATCTCTATGGAATACAAAACTGGAAATTATTTCTCCTTCTCTCATCCTCTTTCTCTGCAGCTATGATCTGAATTGTGCCTCTTCCTGAACAATGCAATGCCGAATTAGAAACCTCAAAAATTTGCAATTAAATATTTTTAAGTGGCTTCATTAAATTAATTATCTAGATCATAACATGTGTGCTTGAAACATGAATCCTTTAGAACTCACAAAGCTTGAAAGAATCTTTGTCATGAGATTAGGACATACTGTTATGGGCTCTAAATTTAATCCACTTTTTCTTTCTTTACATTTTGGAGAAGTTGAAAAACATATTCTTTAAATAAAGTAAGTTCATCTCCTTGCATATTAAGTGCAAACCTTATTTTAATGAAATTAACATCAATTTTAAACCTCATTGTGGTCTGTTTTTAAATGAAAAATTATATATTATATATCCTCCAGGACTGGCTCCCATATAATCCTTTAACCATGTATCAGTCGTACATTAGATAAGTTCTGGAAGCATTGTTTCACAATAGTTCGTTTTTGTGTGCCAGCAGAGCTTTACCACTGAGAGTACTTCACATGAATATCAAATTGAATTGTCTTCCTTCATATATGAGGTATTGAAGCACACTACACAGTCAGTGTACTTGAGTCACAATTTCCCATTTCTAAATCTAGACAATAGCAATCAAATAAATACTGAGATGAAAGCACTGGAATGCCTTCCAAGCTAGATTCCTGATTGTTTGGGACAAAATGAAAACACAGCCCAGTCAAAAGAAGAGCCTCAGACATTTCATCTCTGACAGCTGAAGACTTGGCAGACAGGTTTTTGAGAAGAGGTGGCCTTGACCTTCTCTAAGTCTCCTGTCAAAATAACTGATTGGTTTTCATATAGACTGTCCATCACATTTAACCCAGCAGGATGTGGTAGAGTTCAAGGTAGGGAGCCAGTTGGAACAAATATGCAGTGCAGAAAAAGAGAGCATGAAATTGAGGGGTTTAGGGCAGCAATCTAACACTCAGCAATTCCCAGGAACCTCTTATCTCAGCAAGCTGTGAAGAATTTAGTTTCTCATTTGTTTCAGCCTTCCAAAGACATCTTGTTGGCAGAAAGAGTTTTCAGATGAGTCTGCCAGATCCACATCAGTACTGGATAGTTTTCAACTGTGAACAATACAGGAAAATACAACTGCTTGTGACTGCACAATCCCCCTTTCACTGAAGGCTTTTACTGTACTGAAAGATTATCTGTTAGATCAATTTGGACTTGCTTTGCCCTCTTGTCCCAGAAGTGGAACATCTGCAGTAAAGGAAACATTTTGCTAACTCGGCTTGTTGTGAATACTTTTTTTGGCATACTTCACTGGTTTGTTTTTTTTTTTCCTGTTCTTACTTGCCAAATTCAAAGTGTTTTGAAACAGTTATACTCTTTTTGTTGTTCTGCAACTTTGTCCACTTAGTTTTTGTTATGCTCTACAAAAAGAAAATGACTGCAGGCATAAACAGCCTATCACATACATAGCTTTCAGATTCTCTACAGCATCAGTCTGGCCTTGTCTCATACAAATAAAAAAGAGTTGCATTACTAAATAACAATTTCAAATCACTAACGTGGTAATTCATACAGACTGTACAAAGAACATAGTGATTAACACAGGAAATAATACTTGTGTTCTTGAGAAGTAGAGGTAATTTTGAGATGCATGAAGAAAAAGCATCTGGAAGCCTGCAGTTACAATTTTTTCAGCATTCCCTTGTTACCTTCAAGGAAAACCACGTTACAGTCCTTACCATGTGTTTTATTACACGTATTATAACACAAGAAACACATATTGTATGTTGCATTACACACATAAAACAGAAAAACTTTCTTTCCCAATATCCGTCCATTATTTTTTCTCCAGTTACCGTGACCCTTTCACTGTAAACCCAAGCAGAATCAGTACTAAAGGTATGAATGCAGGGTAGTCTATGGGGATGCCAATAAGTTGCTGAGAATCCAGTATCACAAAATTATCAATTTCTGAAACTTGTTAAAAGGTACAAGAGTGAGTAAAAAGGACAGTGTTAGGTTATAAGAGAAATTTGTCAGTCCTTTGTAAAGCAGATAAAATGCTGTCTTGAAATGCATCACAGAAGACATCTTTAATATCTGATATGAAAAACTTATGGAATGGGTGGATGAATGAATACTGCAGTTCATTGCCAGTCACTCAGAAATGATGGTGATAAAGGTCTGTAAGTGTCAAGACAGATACTTAGCACTTAATTGTGGGGATAATTCAAATTTAGGGAAGAGGTGTGGGTCAGTTCTTTTATTCCACAGTGAAAGGCTTACTTCTAATTGAAAGCAACACTAATTAAGATAAAGGGCAGGACATTAACACTCAGTATTAACATTATGAGCCGCACCAGCAATATGCCTTAGCTCTGATGTGAGTAGTTATTTATGGTGCCTGTGCTGCAGCAGAGCTCTCCCTCACATACACATCATATATCGGGTTCCAACATACGCATCCTCAGCGAGGGAATTAAAGAAAATACCAGCTGAGGAGGGGTCTATGTGCAGCGGAAACAAACTGGCCAGAAAACAACTGGGCAGGTTTATCTGTCATTCATGAAGTCAAACACTCCTTTCCTCATGCCTGACAGCTTTCAGGTTTCTCCAGATTTCACGGGTTGTGTCTAAAGGGAGGGGAGGGCACCTAACACCACCACTCCCTGGTGAGATCCAATCATACCTCACCCTGAGTCTCATTTGCTCAGTGGTCACCTCAGTAGGTGGCCAGAAAGCCAGAGCACCTTTCAGTCAGAGCACTGGTGTGGGTGAGATGGGTGAAACGTGTGGGAAGCACTGCAGCAGTCACACATGGGTCCGCGGACACAGCTGTGCTCTTCCTGGCCTATCGTCCTGTTAGGAGGAAACTTAGGAGTGGAAAAGTCTCCAAGGCTCCACAGACCCGCCAAAATATATTTTGAATTATAAAGACTGACAGCTTGAATTAAGACCAATAGCCTTTCTAGTGCTTTCTAGTATAGCTCAGCTGTTTTCGTATATTGGGCTGGCCAAGTGAAATCAATGTAGTACTCCTACAAAACCCAAGCAGTTCATTCCTTTTAAACCCTATTAACAAAGATATTATCTGTCACTTAACCAGGCACAACAGCAAACACAGTGTAACACTTCCACAAATGAGAATTAGATTAAAAGCTATGCTAATCATAAGTAAAATATTTTAATGAGATTGAATATTTTTTCCTAGAAACATGGACTCCTGCTGGTGTCCCAAATTTTGTCCCAAATTCTATTTTTTCCCCCTATTTCAGTCTGAAAGATGTATCACTCATTTCTGCTTGAAAGCTATTGTTCATTCCCTTATGCTCCCTTGTAGTTCTGTAGATGTATGTCTTATTCACTGATGGTGAACAAACTTTAGATTTGTTCTTGGATAAAGGGGGCTTGGAATATAATACCGCAAAGAAGAAACTGTACTTAATGGTGCAGGTTGCATTAATATGTCCATTGAGCACCATCGTCTCAGCAGAGATGATTTTTCAAATTCCAGGAGCAGCAGAGGTGAGCTCAGATGACCATTTTTATTGAGAATTCTGTTTTTCTTAATCCCATCTCTGACCTGACATGAGCCAAGCCATGTGAACTCGCTTCTTCAACTTCTTCACTACAAGGCAGGAAAACCTGACTCCTGTGGTTCTCTAAACAGACTTGACTTTTTAAGAGGCATGTAAGGACAGACTTGGTATCCTTTTTGCTATATTCAAGCATGTTCCTTGGCAAAACAGACAAATACAATCTTAGCTGGAATAACTTGATATAAAAAGATAGCAAATTAATAGCAATATTTTGTTTAAATTTTCTAGTAGAGACACGACGAAAATCCAGTCAAAATGTTTTCCCTTGCTATTAATGTTCCCAGCTGTCTGAGCCTGATGGTACTTTTCTGCCCGTTGATATATACAGCTTGAGATACTGGCTTTAATACCCACATTTGCTTAGATCTGGGTAATGAAACTGCTCTAGGAACCATTTTTTAAATACAAAAAAAATAAAAAGAAACCTGTCCAACTCCCAGAAAATATAGACATTCCTATGCTGTCACACCTGTCTGTGCTTCACTGTACTGTTTGATATAATGGTAAATTTTCAAGCCCATAATTCCAGTGGTGTAAAGTTGAATAGACCTGAAGAACCAGTGCAAAAAATTTGGCTCATAGGTACAAATAGTCAGAGCACAAATATTCAATTTTCTACAAGGGTTTTTCTAGCTTTCTCTGCACCAGTAGATTTTATTCAGGAATCACTGGAGTATTTTTACTGCCTTAGTTAAAGAGGGAGTGAAACAGATCCTTATGATTGTCCCTTCCAGCCATGAACATCTACCTGCATATAATAAAATTGCTAAAATAGAAGTACTCACGGAAATACTTCTCCATTGTTTCAGTCTCAAAACACATTGTGGAAATAAATTAAAGCAATTGAACAGCTTTTTTTTCAAGCATTTTTCTACTCGCTGCACTTTTCTGCTCTATAGCACTGCTCCACCAGAAAGGATGGGGGTTTCCCTACCAGTGGGCCATATATTCTAGTATTTATGTGATGTTTCTGGGGAAAAACAAAACAAAACAAAAAACCACCATGGTGCTTTTTAGACTGAAATTTTGAAATTTTCTCCAGCAGAGGAAGGCATTGAACTTCAACATCTCACATCTTTATCTCTCCTAGGGAGTTACACAAATAATAGGACAGGCTGGAAGAGACAACAGCACCCCAACAAGCACTGGTGGTTTCCCTGTAACAAAGTCCCCAAATTAATTTAGGCACTTTCTTGACATCCTCCGAGAAGAGTCCAGAAAGGGAGGAAAGAGCCAACTTTATCACTCACCACTGCAGCCATGATCCTCAGGAGAAGGTGAGTTGCTTAACTCCTGGCTGACCAAAACCCTTCTTGTACTAAGTCCCACACAGAGGCAGAGTGTCTGCCTAGACTAGATGTAGGTCACATTGAATGCCTTTCCTTACAGAGTTTTTCCTGGTGGGGAAAAGCAAGGGTTTTCTGAGTTGTCTGTAATGGCTATAAGCTGAAGCCAGAAATATAAAACAGTCCAGGTCTCCTCTCTGTGGTGACCAATGCTATGCCTCTCCCAGCACTCTTTCAATTCCTGAGGCTGCATCTATCCTCTTGCCAAATTACACTGCTATTACTTTTGGAGGTAATGTGTGCTTTTATAATAGGTGCAAAAAGTAAGTAGGTAATGCTGCAAAACACACCAAAACTAACGTAAGCTTAGAGAATCAAAGCTAGTTAGCTGTACTGTCATTATTCTACCCTCACAGTGTTTTCTGGAATCTGTTTCTGATCAGTGACCACATAGATGGAGATAAAGCTTTTTTACTCTTCAGGTAGAGCCACAGTCATTAATTTCTAAGTAATGGCATGGGAGACCATCTCGGGGTGGATGTGGTAACATTACACAATTTGAATAAGTAGTATCAAAGATTAATGAGGACAACCAAAATACTTTGTCTTGCCTAAAAAATCGCTGAATAAGAACAAAACACAAAATTACACTCAAGACTTACACAAGATCTGGACTAAATGGATACATTTCCACCGACTTGAACAGGTTTTGTATTCAGCCAATTTGATACTATTTGTTTTTAGTAAAATAATACTACATGGGAGTGATTCCTGGGGCATTTTTCTGTTCACACCTTCTACAAGTCTCCTGACAAACAGATCTTTAAAGATGTTTGGTGACAATATTGTACCTGTCTGACATACATCATCTGTCCTGAATTAGATGACCTTATGGTCTCCATTTCTCACTCACTAAAGTCCACTGCTATAGGCTGAATAAACTCAGAAATATACATTTTATGTGTTGTGGAATGAATTCTAATCGGCAGACAAAATTTAAATTTCAAGATTGCAATATTTTACCAATCAAGAAAAGAGATAATTTCTCCTATCAATTGTATCTGATTGTGTCTGTCAGCTGAAACGAGGAAAGAAGTCATTCTGAACATTGTGATAATAAGTAATATCAATCAGGAAGGAATAATTACAAAGAAATAGAAGTAAATTAGTTTTGCCTCCTGACAGCACTGAAGTGAGAAATGAGTACATAGGAAAGGGTGCACAATAGGTATGAGAAGAGTATTTGAGTGGAACGCGAGTGCGTTTGGAATGTAAAAGAGAAACAAGAGTTCAGAGGCAAGTTTTGAGAGAAGTTTTTTTTTTTCCTATATAAATCTGCTTCCCTGCTGGACAAACTGAGCGGTTACCCAGAAGAGAGGGGCTTCATATGATTTTAGAAAAAATTGCATTTACTTTGACTTCTTTTTTTCCAGTAGAGCTCTGTTGGCTTTAGCATTTGCATTCTGTTTCTCAGTAAGGCTGATGTGAAGGTTGAAAGCCTGTGCTCTATTTCAAAGAGTTTTAGGCAACTTAAGGATTTTAAAGTCAGATTAAATGCTACTGTACTCACAGTTAATAATAAATAATTCTACAGCTCTACCTATGACATGAGTGCCTATTCAATTCATCATTCTAACATTAGCAGGTCATTGATGTGTTGACAGAAAGGACACGTGAGGAATAATCCTGGGCCCCCTGAAGTCAATACATATTTTAGTACTGACATCAATGGAAGCATTTCTGCAGACTAAGACAAGACTGGGGAGGCAGTCTGACTTCTTAAACCCATAGCTGGCCCTAACACACTAGAGTTGCTTCTCCAAAAATTTCTTGGGCTATCCTGCAAAATGTCATATTTTGTTTTATGAATTTCAGCAGTAATTGCAAATACATTTTGTTCACCATCAAGCTCCATTACTCAGAGAAAGCAAATACCTCCCTCATATAAGATGCATGTCATACCTTCTATAACAAATTGCCTATATTGATTTTTCTATAGAGACTAGGAAAGGTAGGACTTGAAATACCCAGGCTGATGGAAATGGAAGGAAAGTAGCTATCTCTCAGGAAATCTGTTAACAGAAAATCAGCATGAAGAGATGAAATTAATTAGGACAAGAGCTTTACTTCATTCGAGTAACTGCTTTGATTTACACAATCTAAAGCATATAACCTCAAAATTCAGTCAATAGTGCTTGAGTTGATGACTTCTCATGGAAAATGTTATATGCCTCTTTGAATTTCTATACATCCATTTTAAAAGTACCATACCACATTTAAAAGAATGTAAAAGGTAGATAAATTATACCATCATTGTCAGAAAGAAATTCAGAAAAGTACAGAAGGAAAGAGCTCTATTCCAAGGATCAGATCAATTTTCTGCATACTAAAAATCATTCTCAAAATCATGCTCCATCTTTACTGAAACACTTAGTTACTAAGTTTTTTGAAAGACTACTGCTGTTAAAAATGTCAAAACAATAACTCTGTTTCAATCATTTTAGAGAATTTTAAAAATAATTACTGATAAAATTTGTCCTGTGAAATTAAGGAAGGGGAGATTCTTGGGTTAATGCATTCTGAAGCTTGTGACTTCAAAACTTTAAAGATGAATTTACAAAGCATTTAAGAATAGGACTTATAAAAATGTTGAATAGATCAGACAACCACATTTTCATCAATGTTCACTGAAATAAGCCTCCATTAACTTCAGAAAAAAAGCTCCTAGATCAATTAGATGTTTTTTGAAAATAATACATTTTGTCTCATCAGCAGTTCGAAGCTTGACAGGATAAAATATTGCCATGTGTCTCTTTCCTTATCTTTTAAGAATCTACTTCCAGAAACGACGACATTCAATCCCATAATGGCATCTATTCTCATGGCCCCAAACCACATTTACAGCCTAAACTGAAAGCTGTAGACCCACGATAATATTTCTTCTTCCATGACATTTCATTAAAAAAAAAAAAATTCTTAAATTTCATCATAGCTTAATATAAATAAAAGTTATTAATAAATTTGAAATATACAGTCAAGCATTATCTTAATAACAACATTATTTACAAAGTTGTTTGTGTTAGAAACAGCATCGATTTTTTCAGTGTATTCATCAGAGACAGAAAAACATCTGCTTAATTACTTACCTTCTTTTAGTTAGAAAAAAGATTAAAGAAATAAGTGAAGCAATGTCACTAGCAAACAACTAGTTTGGCACAACCAGTGACTTACATATGTATCCAAATATAACTGAAGTTTGTGGGGCACATTAGACAAGCAAAAAGCAACAATCAGACTATTTGGGTAGTGCTAAGTATTCTATGTAATTTATTGCAGTACTGTTTAACAGGTAAATCAATTTTTTTCTTAAAAATATGGATGCAGCATTACCTAATCTTTTAAACATTCAGAAATTCGTCAAATGGGTATAAAATACATTCATACAAGATACAGAATTAAATACTAAAGCACTCACCCATTACTCTCTGTATCTATCCCATCACCATTGCCCATCCACTCTTCACTTTGCCTAGCTCATTTTACCTTGACAACTCCATTTCTTTCCTATGTGATTAATAGAATTTTAACTTGAGATAATTGAGTTCTGTAATTAACATTCCAGACCTCTGTGCTAACAAGAACGTGAAATACAGGAGAAAACCATTTTTTTCTCTCTGGTAATCACTTCTTCTGGCAAATGATAGTCCCAAAGTGAAGAAAGAGGGGGAAAAAAGGAAAAAAAAAGGAGAGAGTGAGAGGAAGAGTAGAGATACTGGAAATCTTACCTCTTACGCTGCATAAACTTATTTTGTCCTTATTAAAAGCTGTGATTTTTTCAGATTAGTCCTACTTATTTCACTTTAAATCTCCACAGACAAAAAGGTCATTTAGATTTGGTAATTTGAGGGTTTTCCTAAACCTAGAAAAATATATTATTTATCTTGTACTATAATCCTTTTCATAGAAGTAGGAAAACATTTTAACAGAGAAGATAAATAGGAGAAAATAATCACTTTTGCATTAATTGCAAAAAATATTAGCACAGAGATAATAATAAAATTAGTTTTAAAAAAGAATCTTTAAAGACCTGAGGGAATGGCCTGAAGTTGTGTCAGGAGAGGTTTAGTTTGGATATTAGGGAAAGATTCTTCCCCCACAGGGTGTTTGGGCACTGGAACAGCTCCCCAGGGAAGTGGTCACAGCACAAAGCCTGACAGAGTTCAAGGAATGTTTGGACAATGCTCTCAGGCACATGGAGGGATTCTTGGGGATGGTCCTGTGCAGGGCCAGGAGTTGGACTCGATGATCCCTGAGGGTCCCTCCCAACTCGGCTTATTCTGTAATTCTGTAAATAGAAAGAGTACATTTTAAAATTTTATTATAGAGGGAAAAACATTAGATATTTTGGGAAACCATGTTTTCTGTCAATTTAAAATTAATCCCCACAAAATTCATTATTCATTTTTGTTAGCCACAGTACTACACTGTTAGAATAATGTACTAGTGCTGTAAAAATGTATATGGAAACACTTGAATTGTCTTATTGTTAAGCCTTGGGCTTAGATATCATTTAGCCCACAGAATGGCAATATGCAACTCTTCCACGCTGCGTACAAGAGTCAGATGCAATCATGTACTCGTTTGTGCAGACACTCTCTGATTTTGCAGCTCAGTGGTTCATGCAAGTAGAAGGGCTGCCTGTAGCTCAGTTATTCAACCATGAGCATCTCAGCAGAGATGAGAGGTCCCTCTCACACCTGTACCGAGGGCTCGTTCCTCTAGCACACAAGCGCTTGCTGAGCTTAAGCCAGAAAAGAAAATGGAAACAAATCCTCAGCCTGCAGAGGCTGTGAATCTCAATTCCATTCTTCAGTCCAACATCAGCTCCTCCAGTTCTTGGTAATATTTGGTTTTGTGATGACTTAATTAGATTATTCCATTTAAATAGACTTGGTGCAGATTTTCAGACACTGTAACAGTGTTGCTGCTTTTGGAGGAAGATTGATCTCTGTTTTGGGAGCTCCTGCACCACAGTCTCTGTATCCCACAGCTTCTGTGGAAATACACGTTACTGTTTAACAGCCAGGTAGTATCTCCTGGTCCCGCAACCTCTTCCTTATGATCCTTTGTAAGATGATATAAACAATAAAATAAGACTTCCCAGAAAAATGATTAGCAAAAATTTTGTTGCCAGAATCATAATTAGCCAGAGGTGTCTTTGAGTGTAGGACTAAAGAAGCAAGTCCCTACAGTTAACTACTGCCCCACGTTGCCAGGCATGACACTTCTAAGACACAGATTGCAGAGCAACCCTCCATGCATATTGGAAGTTGCAAATGGAAGTTGCACTCAGTTTTCTCTAAACAGGGAGTGTCTGAGAATCACAAATTTAACCCTTTCCTTCAAGACCGAAGAGGCTTTGCTGCCCTCCTTATCTGCAAGTACTGACTGATATGGCCCAACACAGAAAGCAAGTCTCCTACCCCTCCAAAACCTTTAAACAAGGACCTGCTATGATGTGTTTCCCTGGCTTGTAATTACTGGAAATATTCATCGCTATAAGCACCAGAATGTTTGACAAAGGAAAAGGTTTCCTTTTTGTCTCTTTGCCGCTACGATTCCTTTCCAAACACAAATACACACCTGAGTCTCAGTCATTGAAGAACAGATGCACCAAACAAAGAAATACCACTCCAGCAGCTTTATAAAAATGCCATTTTCCCTTGTGTTATTTCGGCTTTGTGGATAGCTTTCTCACTTTGGGAGTGAAAGACTGTGAGTTCAGTCCCAGAGAGCTGTTTGATTACAATGCAGAACACTGGCCAATATTTACACCTCTAAATGAACACACATCACAGACTAACCAGAAGAAATACAAATCCAAATGCCTATGGAAGACATCATTGAGAAGATAAAAAACCAGGACGCTACCTTGAATAAAAATCCTACAGCACAAATGAGCAATTCACTGCTGTATAAACACCTCTGAGATTCAGAGAAAGAAAATTACTGGTTCACAAATTACCATGAGTCTGTTAAAGTTAGAGAGCTAATATTGTGCTTTTTAACATCAGTTACAAGTAAAGATAGCAATGTGACTCATTAAAAAACAACAAAAACAGAGTCAACAAACTTTTTACAAGTAACTTCAGTAACTTCTGAAGAATTCAGAGCCTGCACTTTCTTCTGTGAATATATAAAGATAAATACATATATGTACATTTGATAAGAAAATAATTTTTATGACTGTTTTTATCCATCTTTATTTACAAAAATAACTTCTCCAAGCTTTTAGTTTTGTATTAGGGGACATGTCTCGTTCTGAGTTTTCATTCTGGATAGACTAATCCATCCATTGTTTGTGTAAAAGAGTGCTTGCCACCAGAGAGCAGAAATATTACACACCAACAGCTTCATCAACAGGTCATGTTATAATTACACATCAGAGCAACGGTGACATCATTAGCCAGCCAATGCCAGCTGCTAATTATGGTGTCACTGGAGTTCTGCAGGTATTTACAGCCTGCTTCTTCACAGGCACTGCATCCATGAATTATTCATTATACGGATACCTCTCTTTGATTAGTCAAACAGCTCTCACAAAATACAAACCCAAGCTGAAAAGTGGATTTTGCCAGACCTCATTTAAGCTGTCACATAAATCTACTTTTTCAATTTATGAATAAGCAACCCATCAGTTTATCTTTTCTTTTCATGATGTACAAAGCAAAAAAAATTGGCATAGGAAAGCTTTTCTTTCCTGATACTTCTCTGCCTTCACAAGCTGGTCTCTGAAAAAAGTAAAAACCATCAAAATGAATGCATGTTTTGCACTTCTCAAATACTATCTGCCTGCTGAATAAAGATTTTCTGATTTATTACAGAAATGTATTGACACAAGGTAAGAGAAAAGAAAATAATGGGAGACATTTGTATGCTTTGGTAAAGTCAATTTAATTAGCATGTGAACCACACAGATAAGTATCATCACTTCCTGATGTACTCAGTCTGGACACCAATCAAACCAAACAAGGCAAGCTATTCAAGCAAAGCCATTTGTCACAAGTGAATTAAAAAAAAAGCCAACAAAAAGCCAGCCAAAGCCAAATACAGCAAACTCAGCCTACTCTATTATTGTCCATTACAGCCATTGCTGAGGGCAAATGAAACCATTCGGTTTAATCAGCCTCTTACAAAAAATGTACTGATTCTTATAACCACACTGAACAAATCATGAAACTTACATTACTGTCCTGAATACAAAACGAATAAAAACTTTACAAGTTTTAAGGCATAAATCCATTTGCTTCTTCTTACTTATTCTGGTCATGTTTGAAAAGGCAAGGTAAAATTCACATTAGCATAGAGATTCATCTCATAATTTCTTTTTTATCAGGCCACTTTCCACAAACCTGTCTACTTTTAGTCTGCCGGATCCTCAGGAAAGAGACACATCCAGACCTAGGATTTTGTTGAAAATGAAAAATTTTCTCAAGAGAAGATAGGACACCAAGACTTTTTTTTTTTTTTGGTCAGAAAAAAAGTCAAAAAGTAACAAAATAAAATTTAAAAATATGCTATAATTTACTAAGTTGCATCTAAGCATTTAATTGTGATATTTTTCAAAAAGAAAAGTTTTCATTACCAACACTTTCTATTCTGCACCATATTAGGCAGGTTGAAATCTCCTTCCTAATCCAAGCTACAAGGGTGTCAGGTAGAGAGTGGTGCTTTGGCTGAACAATGCTCCCAGTCCATCAGCCAACCAATTAACTTCTCCTACAATGCACTCTGCTTCTCACAGCATCACGATGTTCACTCAAGAAGATATAAGTATCTATATTGATCTAAAATCAAGCATTAATCTCAGACTAGGAAATGTAAAAGATTTGTTTGACTTCTACGTTGTTCCAGTAGAGGAATTATTCCAATATTGATTGTTTCCCACTAAGGAGGGAAAAAAGGATGAAGCTTTGTGTTCTTTGGGGAAAATGTTTAATAAGTAATTTTCAATCACCCTGCAAAAGCAGTAACAATGGCAAGAAAAATTCCATAAATCTTAAAGAGTGTTATAAAATTATGATGAAATTTTTATTTCACATAAATAAGCAATACCAAATGGAGGGAAGAAACTTCAGTATTCTAAACTCAGGTAAACATACTCAGGGCTGGTCACAAAGTAGTTCCAAAAAGAATAGATAAATGAACAAATCATTAGCAAGAGAATGAGTAGAACAGAGTGCGAATTCTCACAGGGGTCTTCATTCTCCCAAAGAGTCTGATTTGTGCCTTTAGGAAAGGAGGCCCCACAGATTTACAAGAATTGAAGGAAAGTTGAAGATCTACAAAAAAGCTCAAAGATAAAGAATACTCCATGTTATTAATCAAACACCTTGAGTCTTCCTTCAAAACATACACGAAATTCCTTCTTCTGCGAAGATCATCTCCCCCAAGGTGCTCAGTTGTGATGTGTGCGAATGCTTAGACACAGAAGTTCTAACTGGCCTTTATACTTCATACCGTCTGGCCTTCCACCCTTAGGAATGCACTTTACTTTTGATATTGGCAATTGTTGTGGCCTATTTCTGCCCTATCCCTAAATGAATGAATATAAAACCTCGTGAAATGAAGCAATGTGCTACTAAATCAGGTTTGATCTTTTAATCCTTTCGAAAATGTTAAAAGTTGGCTACATTTCTAAATTTTTGGCAGTTGTTCAATAATACGTTTTCTTTTTTCTTTTTTCTTCTTCTTTTTTTTTTTTTTTGCTGCTTTCCTAAGAAACTGTCTGGAGTAATTATTCATTTACTGGGACAAAGAGATGACCTAGAGTAAGATGAGATATTTTAATTGCCTCAGAGAAAAACGAGTGTTACTGTTCAATTGCCATTGTAAATATTCATTCACTTGTAAATATATTTTTGTACAATTATTGTTAGCTGAAGGCAATAACTTTGTTTTCTGGGTATTGAACATAGGCATCTGCCTCAGTAGCGCATCTAATCGAAGTCCTAGGTCAGAGTTCCCTTTTTAAAGAACCCTCCAGCATCATCCTTTCTTTGCCTCAGAACCTCTCATTAAGAACAATCCAAAGATTGCCTAAGAGAATTTTATTAGGTACACTGATTACTGAAGAGACCTCACATCTAGAGTTTATAAATGCATTAGTGATGTTTCTTCATAAAGAGCGAAAAGGCTAAAAATAAATGAGAAGAAGCTGGTCAGAGAATAGGAGCAGTGTAGGACTTCATATCATGCCGTGAAATCTCTTGACCTTCAGTGTGAAGCCACAAAATAAAAATCATTTATCAAAAGCTATCTCAATTCTATGCTGTGTAAAACTCTGGAATTTTTTTCAAGAGTCTTTGTCTTTCAAAATCGTCCTTCTGTTGGTGAGCTATGGTTTTTCTCTGGAAGCAATTTCAGGCAGAATATCATCCCTGCCCATGCCCTGCCAGCACACATCACTTGCTCTCGTGAGAGGCGTCTGAGTTGCACAGCCCCATTCCACCATGTAGGCATTTGAGGACAGCCAGCTCTCAAGCTGCTTCCAGATCTCACTGATTTTCTGGTCATTTTTGTGCCCACCCAGCTCTTACACCTCACACTGGGGTACAACTTTGCCTTTAAGATGGATGCAGTGCACAGGGGCATTTAGCTAACTGCTGGGTGACATGGACACAAAGCATGAGCATGAGAAGGAAGGAAAAGCAAAGAAAAAACATGAACGGACTGCAGCTCATTTCCTGTTCTTCTGTGTTACTTGAGAGTGGAGTTGAGCCTGGGAAGTAGGGAGGAATGTGGGGAAGATGGTGGGTTTTGGATTTTTTCCTTGCTATCCTGATTAATTTTCAATACATTAAATTCATTTTCCCCAAACTGAGCCTGTTTTGCCCATGATACTACTGATGAGCATTTTCCCTGTCCTTATCTCAGCCCACTGGTTTTTCATTTTATTTTTCTCCCCCAAGCCTGATGAGGAAGCAGAGTGATAGAGGGGCTTGGTGAGCACCTGGCAGGCAGCATAGAGATACTGCATTTCTGTGGATTACTTTACATGGGAACAAACCTCCTTTTATCCTTTTATTTTGTGCTGTGATAGCTTGAGTGCCCTGTATGGGCAAAGCAGCTACAATGACCTGCTTACAATGGCTGTAAGGTTCTTTGCCATCTATCTTATCTATCCCAGCACATAAACCTCACTCTTCAAATAAAATATAAGAGAGGTTGGATAAAAATGTAACAGAAGTACCATTACATTTTTTAATGGCATATTTTTGTCTTATACCTTCTTTCACTATTATTTTATCAATTTTATTTTCAGATTCTCATATACTTCATGTTGTTTTCTTCCTATGTGTTTATTGCTTTGCAGAGCTGTACCTGAAATACTTAATGAAAACAGAGAGAGCAAACACAGAGCAGAAACTGCATGTTCCTCCAATGCTACCTGACCTCTAGAATTGCTTTTCTTCTTTTCATTAATGACCAGGAGAATAATTAGGATAGCAGAAGAGCATTTGCACCATTAATAGGACATCCCATTATTTTTAATCACAGGAGTAAACAGAAGATAGAGCTGGGTTGAGGAAGACTCTACTGGAAGCAGTTTTAACAGGAGCCAAGATGCCTCTCCTTGGAAGGAGATTACAATTTGCAGATAAGAACACACATATAGAGGACAATGGCCTGATATGTATCTGAGTTGGATAGGATTGCAAATATATTCCTCTATTATCTATAGTCTGTGTTGTATAAGACTTAATGAGCTTCATCTTAAAGCCCTTGAGAGAAAAGATGTGTCTGTTCATGGCCCAAAGCAATAGTTCTGCAGCTCTCATCAGAATTCAAACACCATCTTTCTTAATATGCCGTGGCCCAAATATAGACCAGGTAAGTGAGAAGGACCTCAGGTCAATAGAAAAACATAGAAGGGTGGGCTTATAAATGTTTTGATTGAACTCTGTCTCTTCAGTCTTGGATTCTGTTTCACATTCCTTACAAAAACAGCAACAACTATACTCACTGTAGTGGAAATAATACATGTAGATCGCTGAGTAGCCTAGGCTTGAACACAGAATAATGTTCTTCCAAGCAAGGGACATTGGAAATACAGAGGAAGAAATGTTTCTTAAAGATTAACAGCTGTTCAGTTTTCCCGTTTGTTATTTGTGGAAAGACAGAAAATAAAACTCATTTTTTAACAAAGAGAAAAAAATAATACAAGAAAAAAAATGGTCAAAATAGGTCTGTATTACAAGGTGATTCTATCGTGTCTTTTGATCTGAGAAATAGAATTTATACAGTTTCCCAGGTGCCCTTTACCACAAAGAAGATACTTACATTATCCCAGAAGTTTTTCATTATTTTTTCAGGATTTGGAACTTTTATGTAAAACAACTCTGGTAGATGAGAGAAGTCACTCAAAATTCAGTTAATATCTATATTCCCAAGAGTTTGCAAATAAGTATGCAACTGCTTCTACTCAGAGAGTCCCATCTTCCTGACTATTTCCAACCATGCAGTCATTGAACAAACACACATTTTTGACATGACAGCAACCATGATTTACTACACATAACTGCAAATCTTTACAGGACAAAATCTACATCTAAGTTAATTGACTTTGACTTCCTTTATGATTAAGGGAGAAAAACAGGTATCTATAGCACTCATACTATTGACCAATTTTATTTCTGCTCTAGGATAAGTCACAATTTAGAAATGTAAATTTCTCTCTACTCACTTCAAAAGGAGCACAAGACATACAAGTGCCCATTGCAGCAGCCTGACTATTCTATTGGTATATTATCCTTTCATGTTTTTTTCCTTACACTTCTCTTTCAAAGGCTACAGAACACTTGTCTATTTTATTATTTATCACTCCTCCAAGAGTTTCGTCGTTTATGTGCAGAAACTAAGATTTTAAATTATTTTCTTCCAGGATACAGATGAAAGAAAAATATTAAACAGCACAGGACAAGAGCTGATTTCCACAGAGCTCCACTAGAAACCCACCAATGTGATGATGAATTTTCCTTACCAATGGCATTTGGCATCTGTCAGCCAGACAATAATACAAGTTATATAATGTTGATTGTATCACTTTTTTTTTTTTTAAAGTGGAAATACCAGGCAGCACAAAGTCAAAACCAATTAAGGATTACATTACATTGACACTAATACATTTATCAATAAATATCAAGTTGCTTTGACAAAATCTATTTTCACTAAGCTGTTTTAATAGAAATTGATCATATCATGGTCCTATCATAGTTTAAGGATTTGAATCCTCTATCAGTCACTTTATGTATTTTTCCTGGTGAAGTTATCGTGGGAATAGGCTTGAAACATCTTGGGTTATTGTCTCTGGCAGGATGGAATAAATGACATGCCACAGTGGATCTGGATATTGGAGGGCAATTATGAGCCTCTGAGCAGAATTCTTGACCTACTTGATTATCTTACACTTACACTGCACTCACTTGTTTCCACAGCATTTTCCTAGGTATTGACTTCCTTTCCCGTCAGGAAGATTGCTGCCGGTCCACAAAGGTCAGGCAGGAAATCAAGCCAGGTCCCACCAAGCTGCCGCTCACACTTCCCGCTACCAGGAATTATTGCCCAAGGTCCCTGGGTGTCCCCCAGCACTTGTCGCCATGTAGATCTTGGGATCTTTCCTTGTTTCCAGGATCTTCACCGCCTCCTTTCTAGGTTTCTTTCCCTCCAAGACCATTTTTCTCTGGGAACCCTTCTTTTCAACACCACTTTGTCCTTGCAGAATCCTAGCCGTTGTTTTTCCCCCAGTCTAAAGACTATGCACTTGATAGTCTAGGCACAATATGTGACCAGCCCATTCTTGTTAACTAGAGGATTTACGATATGCCACTTTGGTTTAGTCCAGCTATCAACAAATTTTACAACTAGCTTGAACAATTTGCAGTGGCCAGGAACAGGCTTCTGTCTGAGAGTTGAAAGGTCAGTTATGAACATAGACATACATATTCATTTATCTGTTACACATTATTGTTCACAGTGCAAGCTAGTTTTTTCACTTATGATATCCTTTTTTTTCCAATAAATAATGGTCATGATTTCTTCCAGGCCTCTAAAACTTGTCTACTGTTTCATTGTAAATGAAACTATTTACTAAATAGTTGAATTTGCTGAATGCAACTGTTACTGAATATTAATGGCCTAGAGAATTCTTCAGTCAGTTATTTGAGAATACTAAAAAAATATTCCCAAAATAATACAAATGTAGTAACCTCCACTCAGCACTATTTTTAGTCAATATTGGAGTAGAAAATACTGTATCACTGTGAAGTAATTTTAAATTTTCTTCCGCCTCCTCCACTCCTTAAAAATAGAGCACAAAGTTTTGATGAGTATTTCTCCTATCTGTTCAAAGCTACAACCTGCCTCACCATAACCTTGCTGGAGAACAAACAAACAGCCTTAGCACAGAAGTCCCCAAGGCCCACTACTGCCAAAACCAGAACTTGCAGCTTCTCATTAGCAAAACTCTCCCGCTGCTACTCCTTATTCATGTCATAGCTTTGATTGTGAGTCACAGTCTCACCTGCGCGATTTTAGCAGTAACTGGAAGGCATTCATATCATCAGTGGATCCTCTAGATTGTCTCTCTATTTTATTTTCAAATAAAAATATTACAAGGTAACAGCTGGGTAATTGCCAGAGCTGTCAACCTCGAAAGGGCACTGACGTGGTGATACCAGGGCGCTCCATCTGCGTGTCCTGGGTTATTTCCAGTTATCCCGGGAAAGTTCCCTGCTCCCCCATGCTCTCCACAGTATAGCAGCAGATTTCACTTACATGACATGGTCTGAGCTTCATTTATGTTCCTTATGCAGCTGCAGTGATCAAGCCCTAGAAAGCAGCAGGCGTACTTTGTGTATATATCTTATTACCCTTTTTCCCAGTTCTTGCCTCTTGTTTTCATTCTCGGGTTTTTTGGTATTTTTTTTGTCAGCCCCAGCCTTTTACCATATAAACAACCCACCCCAATTACGTTTTCCCTACTATCTCTATTTTGGTACCTCCACACCCACATAAAGTGTTTCTGATATTACTATTACCTGGATAATCTTGGCTCTACAACGCATTGCTGTACAAGTTTTCCAGGTATTGCTCAGCCTTGGAAGATTCTGGTCCCCTTCAGTTATTTGACAAATATGACCATCTCATGTACCTTGTTCTTAGCGACCTGTGAAATCCAGTCAGTGCTCATGGCACTGTCTTCTCTCAGCTTCTCACTCAGATATCCAGCATATCCAGCAATTTCTCACGTCTGGTAGTTTTTCTCTCAGCTTCTTGTTCTGTTAGCTGCACCCCAAACCAGCACACAGTCACTGGCATGGACATTGAATCATAACCCTAAAGAAAGGCAAGGGAAATGAAAAAAATCTTAATTTCAGAATCAAAAGAATAAACAGCTATGCTAATGAGCATTTCCCTGTTGCTAAAAAAAGTTAATGTGTCACAGGACATTGCTGACCTACAGAGGTAAATCTCAGCTGCCCTTGGGGAATCATGGGGAATACTACCCTATGGAGTCCATACTTTGGTCGATAGCAAATTAAACCTGAAGCAAAAGGAGATGCCAAAGGCTTTTATATGGATAGCTTTGCATCTCAGTAGCAACTGGGCACACAGAGGAGATATATAGATTTAGGAAGAAGTTATGAAAACCCCAGTGACATGAAAGGAAAGGATTTTGTAGCAAGGTGCAATACAAAATAAGTTTGTATATAGAATGATTATGTAAAGAACCACTAAGTATATTTTTCTTATTGAAACCTTAAAAAAAAAGTGTGAGAAATACATGTTTTAAACTAAATTACACTATTTTTCTGCCTGATTATTATGGGATTGGAAATCTCAGAGGATTTTCAGAGTAGACACCATGGATAATTTGCTTGCAAATACACAAAGTAGGTATTAAATACTTATGAATAAGTGTTACAATGTCCCTAGAGTCTTTCCTGTGAACCAGCTGAAAACTTGATCTTATAAAACAAAAATTTGGTTTGCAAAAAAAGAAGAGCTGGTTCTTTTTTTTCTAAGCAGAAAAACATTGTATAATTAAAGTGACTTAATTCTTGAAAGGGTGTTTGCTTTATGTATGACCATTGGCACCACAGAAATCAGTCTCAGACAAGTTAAGCAGAGCAGTTAAAGCTAAGCATGCAGACAGCCAGGGAAGGAAGCTGTGTGAAAGGCAAAAGGCTGGAAAAATATTTCTATGTGTTTACAAGGGTTAAGGGATGTGTTGCTAACTGATTTTGTTAATCTCACATGATCTTTATTCCAAATCATCTACGTGCCACTTTGTTACAAAGATAATGTTGCCTTATCTAGACATCAAATCTAAGTTACCTTTGGCCTTAATTGCCCAACAAATATAGGTTTACCATTTCTGATTTTTTTTCCCTTAAAATTAAAGTCAAGCACTGTCACATCTTCATATGGAAATGAAAAAAATCATGAGGAAATGACTCCTGTGAGTCAAAAAATATGAAAAGTTCATGCATATACAGAGTAAGCACGTAACAGTGTAGTCTGTTGAGCAATTTGATAAAGCAGGAGTTCTTTATCAACAACAATCTATTTATTAGTGACACAGACATGAAAATCATGAAAAGAAAGTCTTATCAGAGAGATTATTTTACTAAGCAGAATCCTAAATGTGCTTTTCACTAGCAGGCCATAGATAATCGCAGTTAACTTGTAATACGAGTAGGGACAGATGTTTTCTAAAATGTAAATAAAATGTATCTGAGAATCTATCATCAACAGGAATTTGTCTTTCCTGAATTAAGCATATTACTGATTTTGCTCTCTGTAATTATGCTTTTCACTATTAACTGTTCCAGCATTAAGGCAGAATTTATTGTATTCACACCATAAAAGGCTTAAAAAAAAAAAAAGATTCATTTGGTAGCTTGGTGATAAATAATGGAGTTAAATATTGTTGATTTTGAATTTTAATTCTTTGGGTTTCCTCTTCACTCTCCTTGGCTTTAACTCTTTGATACCCAGTAGAAAAATTTATTACTTAAATAAATTCTCTGGAAGAATCTATGTCATTTGTAGAAAATTTATTTACCTTTTTCCTCAAGGGCATTATCCTACAAGCTGATCTCACCTCTTTTAATTTACATTTTTTTTCTTTATTTTACCCCCAAAGTACTTTTTTTTTTTTTACCTTTATTTGTTGGGAAATACTTCACAGATGTCCGTCTAACTTAGGCAGAATTGAGTTAGAAATTTTTATTATTGTATTAATGCAATTCTAGTTTGTCCTTTTGCTGTAATAACAACATAAAGATCCTTTAATGGAAGAAATAATTTGAAATCTCTGGTTAGCCTCAGAAAAAAAGAAATCTAACTGATATAACACAAGGATGAGAAATCATTATAATCATGATCCATTCTTTTTTTAGTTGGTTATCCATTCAACTTGAGGTGCCTTTGCCTGTACAGAAACAATTATTTCAGGAGTGTGTAGTGGAATCTTGGTGGTTGTATTAAACTGATTTGTAGTTGCTGATTATTTATATGTTTAAAAGATATATGGTTTCAGAAAGTCTGCTGCCATTATACACAGGTTTAAAGCCTCTGCAGGTGTCTTCAGGATCTACTGCCATTTTCATCCATGCTCTGGCAAGAAAATAAATTATTGACTTCATCTTCCTGCTTCTGCTGCTGTCATTATAGCAAATAAAATTAATAACTCCAAAATCCCTGGGCCTGGTTTAGTCTAACATTAACATTAAATTACCATGCTTTGCTGATAGCTTTTTAATTTTTACCTCTGACGATTTTATGTTATTATGAAATTCATCCTGTTACCAAATATGAATAAATTGTCAATGTCAGTCATCTCAACACAGATGTCATATCCTGCATGCCACTTTAACTGCAAGCCCCTAAGAGAAAAAAGAAAAAAAAGTCACCTTTCTCAGAACTGTCTGGCTCACCTCTTTTACAGAAAAGGAGCAAAATGCTCGGAAGAATTTAAAGCTTCAGTCCTATCAACTCATGGTTGAATGCCTGAGCTAGAAGAGTGCACATACTGTAATCTGCGTTGCTGACAGGTCAAAGGACTGTGCTACCTGGGAGAAGCTGGATGGAGGAAATCAGGAAAGTCATTATTGCTGGGCTGTTTCTCCATCTGCATCATTGGACACAGGACTACCCTGACCCTGGTCTTCTGCAGACCCCCTCACTCTGAGGATCATCACAGGTAAGAGCCTAAGATATTCCTGTCTGAGGACAGAAATAAATCACATACTGGAAGAGACCCCAGCACACAGTGTGCATGTTCGCTGTATTTGTATCACACTAAATCTCTTTTCTTGAGCTGACAGCACTGAGATCATAAAAGGCACACGCACGAACCCAAACTTGGATTACAATTATTTAGCACTGTGTGATTATCACTTCACATGAATTGTCACCCTTTCTCTTGTATGGGGTGATTTCTATTCCACCAGCAGTAGACTGGCATATTTTTCTACTGGAACTATATTAAAGTACACTTTTTAGAATCTTTTTTTCAATGAGATCAGGCACTAATTTGCCAAATCTTCATATTTTTCCTTTAAAAAAATAATTTATTATTCACTGGATAAGAGTGTTTTTAATTTCACTACATTGTGGCAGTAGATAAGCTGTATTGTTGGGGTATTTTTTTTAAAGTAAGATAGCACTTTGCTTTATGAGCTGAATGGAAGTGTATTATTTGCCAAATTAGTGGAATGCAATACAGGCTGATGACTGTGTGCTGTTTACCTCAGACAGTAATATAGAACTCAATCTACTTTTGCTGAAGTATTGGTACATAGCAACCTGCTTCCAGGGTAATAATGGATAATCAAGGCAAAGACATACCTGGCCAGGATCTTCCACAGCTTAGATAAGTCTGCATCTCACTGGAAGAGCAGCTTCAGGAGCGTGGTGTGTTCCCAGTTTGCTTCCTTCCTGTCCAAAGGATTTTCAAGATGTTGCATACAGCTCGATCATGACCTGGGAGCTTCTTCTGATGACCTTACTAGTAAAATATTAACGTGATATCAAATCTGGATACTGGTCCTGAGGCATGTCTGGAACTGTGCTTTGGTTCCTGTCTGGAACCACAGAGAACATGGAAATGATGCTAAATGGAAAGCGCACACACGGGCAATGGCAGTTCCAGGTCTCTTGCAAAGAAGCACTCCAGAAAATTGTGATTCCACATAAGGACATTCCCTTCATCATGTATTTCTTGTGCGTCTGGAGTACTTGAAATATATTGATACCAGCTTCATTTCCTTAGGGTGAGGATATGCAAGTGGTTTGAGTACCCCCTAAGCCAAACATAGTATAAAATCTAAGTACTCCCACTCTCCTGCACAATTAGTTATAAATCACAGTTGTCTGTGAATTCAGAAAATTCTACACAAGCTGACTACTGTGGCATTAATGAGGTGGTTAGATATTAACCTGTGTTGCAAAATATGTGATTACTGAAATTCTATAAGTGAAAGGATTTGTCTGAGCTGCAAAGAACAGGTTGATTTAGCCAGCATGATGGATGGATGGAATCTAATGAAGGAAATAACCCTTTGTGCTTTTGTGTTAGAGACTATGCATTAGCCAGAGCCAGACTGCATGGCTGTGAAAACAAACTTGATGCTCTTTTCTTTGTGTTGCTACTGGCACATATAACCAAAAAAATAACTTTTCTCTTTGAGATAGGAGGAGAAGAATGAAATAGCTTGATATTGGGATACTCTCAGCAAATCGAATATCAGGGACTGGGAGCACTGGGGTACTGGCAGGTACCCATTTGTATACCCAGTTATGTATTGAGCAGAAATTTAAATAAGAATTTTAATGAAAAGAAACAATCAGTTCTCAGTTGTAACACTGTGACAGAGAAGTTCTTGCCAGAAGGTCTCTTCAACCAAATATCTGAGTGATGGCTTGGAAAAGGATCCTGAAGGGAAGCTGGAGAACAAAGCTATCATCTCAGGTCAGACAAAGCTGACAGGCACTTCATTTTTTTTTTTCTTCCTCTCTTATTTTCATCTATTTTGTTTTATTTCTTATTTATCTTTTTTGTTGTTGTAGGGATTTTTGAGGGCAGCTGGGATTTGTTTATTTACTTTTTGGTTGGGGGGATTTTGCTTTGTTTGGGGTTTTTTGTTTCAGTTTAGGGTTTTTTTGTTTGGGGTTTTTTCCCCCTCTTTTCTCTCTTTTCTTTGTATTAAATTTTACAATCAACTACCTAGCCTGTGATCTGCTGGGATAAATGTCATTTGTCTTTCACCTCAAAGTTCATCCAGTAATTAACCTGGTCTCCAGATGAACTGTCCAGTAAATAGCATTCCTGTTTTGACAGAAATGGACAATCTGACGCTATCACAGTGTGGTGTATTTTCAAGCTATGTCTAGATAAACAGTTCATAGCAGAAATGGCTTCAGTATTGCTCCCTTGTCATGTCCATATGTTTAATGTAGCTTTGCTTGTCTGAAACTTGGTTTGATTCCAGTCAAGGCCCAGGACAGAAAAAGTACATCCTGCTCTGCTCCACTTGTGCAGTGGACACTGCTCCTCTTTCACATGCTGCTGTGTGCAGCACATGGGGAGCAGCCACGGGGAGATCCCTGAGCCTCTCAGGACCAGCTGGGCAGCATGAGCCTGCTGGCTGCTCACGGGCTAAAGTGATGACATCTGCCATGCTGGCTTTTTATATTCTCAGGCCTATCATGAAGCTGCCAGAACCAGAAAGTCCTGCACCCAGAGATTCAGAGAGCCAGAGGAATGCACATAAACAAGCATGAAAGATGTGTCTTGAAGGACATGCATTTTAAAGTGACTACAAAGAGTCACAGCTGAAGCTATTCCTGACTCTTAACACTGGTTGGTTTTGTCTGCAGCAGGCTGAACTTGGAATAGTAGTAAATATTAATAACATTGTAATATCATGTCATATTATGCAGGGGTTGTCCGGGGTAGAGTTATTTTTCTTTGTAGTGGCTCCTATGGTGCTGCTCTGGATATGTGACCAAAGCAGTGTTGATAGCACAGGGGTGTTTTAGCTAGGCAGTGTTTTCACACTGGGGAAAGCCTTTTCTGCTCCTCCTGCTGCCCTGCCAGCCACCAGGCTGGGATAGAAGAAATTGGGAGTGGACACAGCTGGGCCAGTTGATCCCAACTGACCAACAGGGTATTCCACAACATCTAATACTGTGCTTAACATTAAAAAAAAAAAAAAAAAAAAAAAAAAAAAAAAAAAAAAAAAAAAAAAAAAGCAGAGAAAAAAGATGAAGGGAGTATACTTGGAGTTATGATGTCTGCCTTCCCCAGTAACTAATACAGTTGATGGCGCTCTGCTTTTCTGGAGACGGCTGAACACCTGGCTGCCACAGGAAATAGCGAACAAATTCTTTATTTTGATTTTCTTGTGTATGCACCTTCTGCTTTTTCATGAATTTCTCAGTTTTACTCTTGTTATTCTCCTCCCCATCCCACCAGAGGCAAGTGAGCAACAGGCTGTGTGGGGCTGAGCTGCTCACTGGTGTCACAACAAACATCTGCTTCTGGCCTTCTTTGATTTTTCACTGCATGGAGGCAGACCTGAGCTAGGTAGAAATTACACAACTTTGTGTAAAAGAATCCAATTAACGTTGCCAGGGGGCAAAAAGCATTTCGAAACACCTGGACACAGTATTTAAAAAATATTATTTTAAAATAGTATTTAAAAATGCTACTAGTAAAAGCTTTCACCTTATTAAAATTATGCATTTGAGAAGATATTAGCACTGAAATTTGTATGTTGTTTCCTAGAACAAACATAAATTGCCAACATCTTTCATTTACGCCTTAACTTTTCTTCCATCTCAAATTTTCTTAATTATAAAGTGTTATTCATGCCAGGAAAAACGGCCAGATATTCAAGGGTTAAGTCATGTTTTCTGCCTCTTGTATCACATAATATATTCCCAAATGCCTGGTGACAATGCACATAATTACTTTTTAATTTTTTTTTCAAGCACCTCTCATCTGGGAGTACAGAATAGCCTAAACAGCATCCTTTATAAATATTACATGGAAGAGCTTCTGACTATTAAGAGGAAAAGCTACTTATTTCAGCACACCCCAACTGAAAGGAGACGCTGTAATTTTTATAATAGAATCCAAATCCTGTTTATTTGTTTCAGCTGATGTCTGCATGAATCAAAGGCATCAGTGGTAATCTGGGATTGATTCATGGGGTTGCACTAGAAGTGTTTGAAAAAATCTGCTAAATAATCTGATCAAATATGAAAATGTAGTAGTAGATTTTCGAGCACACTTTATGCAGTACAGCTCACCTGCAGACCATAGTTTAGAGGAGCATGGATCCATGCTGTCACAGGTGAACACATGGAAGTGAGAGTCCTCCCCACAGTTCCCCTGCCTGACTCTTCAAGGAGGAAAGGGAAATCGAAAGCTTGTTTAAAGGTGACTTCCGCACTTCTGGAATTGATTCTGCAGCCTCCAGTTCTGCCTCAATATTCCTGCCGCACCCTACCAGCTTGTGGTAAAATCTCAGACCCCTCAAGCACAGTTTTTTCACCAGTTTATTCTCTCTTCCTGCACTCCTTATGTTCTGCTTTCTTCCACAAGAGCTCACTGCACTGCAATGACCAAGTCAGGGACAGTACTGAGGTCTCTGTGCCCTTTTGCCTTCTCAGAAACCACCCCTGTTGTGCATCAGCTTCATGGGAAGTTCCAGTCAGCAATCCAAGCCCAGGGGTTGAACTTTTAGGAAACAAACCTAAGGCACTCCTTATTCTTATTCTTATTCTTATTCTTATTCTTATTCTTATTCTTATTCTTATTCTTATTCTGTATTATACTGTCATGAAAGGAAAGCAGCTTCAGGACATGCAAATTCTGATCTCTTGCTGCCTATAATTCAAGTCCAAAGGAAAATACGTCTGCTTAAGGCCTTGTAGTTTTGGGAATTCTCTTTGAAAAAATTTAAAATGCAGTTCCTTGGAGGGTATTTGAACTTCCTCTCTTACTGCTGCCCCCTCCTCCCATCCCCATCTCCCTCCCTATATTGTAGTGTAAACTAAAAAAAAAAAAAAAGAAAATTAAGCCACCTAGTCACTTATCCATATAATTTTCATTTCTTTTCTGAGCATGGCAATATAAAAATACAGTGGAGTGTTGCACACCTTTTGAACAGCTTTTCTTCTATTCAGGTTTATTTATCTTGGTTTGCTCTGCCACAGGCCATTCTGTCATCCTTAATTTCAGAAAATAATTCTCTTGTTCCTCTGGATCAAAGCAGAAATTCTCCTTGGAAAAGCAGGTGCACTGGTTGTCTTCCTGATCTACCCTCGTGATCTGGCACTGGCAGCATCTGCAGTGACTGTGCCTCCAGCTTTCAGGGCTGTGGGGCCAACCTCATTGCAAGGGCTCTGATGCAGATCTCCACGTCCTGTAGGAGGTCCAAACGGTCATCGACAGTGGCAGCAAGTGCTGATGGCCCGGCTGGGTGGGTCCCTGCAAAGGGCAGTGGTGCAGCAGAGGCAGGACTGTGGTGGGACAGGCAAGTACCTGCCTTCATTTTGCAGCCTGTCAGGCACAGACCAGCAGGATCAGAAGAACAGCTCTTCAGAACCACTAAAGGCTGCCTGCACTTCTCAGATCTGATCTAAATTCCAGAAAAGAAGCACAGATCTCTATGTTGATGTCAACAGGATGGGGACAGGACGTCTCCTGTCTGTTACAGTCTTCTGGAAAACGCAGTTTTATAGCTCTCTGTAAATAGTAAGTTTTACTGTAGATGGTAATTTCAAGATAAATTTCAGTGTTATACATGTAAGGTTTTTTTTTTTAATTTATAAGAATTTATCTGACAAGCAGAGGTAGAAATGTGGAGCAACTTCTCACTATGCTATGATATCCTCAGAGGAAGCACACCATTCTGTGATTGTATGATGGGGAAACATATCTTGGGCAAAACAGAAGTAATATTTAGCAAATGGCATAGCCCACATTCTGGAAATTACAACCAGTGCATGAGAATCTGATGTTATGTTCCCTTGATGTGAAGCTCACAAGCACCTTCTTGTGTATGCCACCAAGCACATCTCTGTCTGGAAGTGTAATTCTTTACCCAGATCAGCCCTTTCAGGGCAGCTGAGGGTAGCTACACTGAAGAATGAGATCTCTCCTCGCACTACTCTTGGCTACTAGACCTTACTAGGCATCGAAGAAATGAAATGATGGATGAGTTTATGCCTGTGCACTCAACAAAGAAGGTACAAGAGGAAATTCTGGCTGATCTCAGCAAAAAAATTCTCTGCAGTGTGACCCTTGCCATGTCCTTCTGCTTGGGCAATCACTTATATCCAATAACATTTTAGGAGCTGATTCTTGTATCAAATGCATTGAATGAATCTCAACTGCCTCTGACAGAAGCAAGATTTGAGATGTTCACTCATTCCTGAAGAGGCTGATTGTACCACTAACCAGCTCAGCAGAGAACTCTGCTTGGTACATAGTTCTGCTGCACTTGATAAAAGCAAGCAGATTCATCAAAATCCATTCTCATTTTCATTTTTATTTTTCTGTATCATAGGGTAAATTAAATGAGGCTAGTGTTCCAATTTTTCTACTTCATTTCAAGGATTTTGATTGCCAGGTGGAAGAGGAATGGTTGATTACTCTAAATTTTTAAAGAATTTTTTACTATGAACAACTTTGCATACATTACAAATTAAAATTCATCATTCCTGAGTTAAGATGATTTAATTGTTTGACTAATGCTTGTGCTTTTTCCATGCAAATGCTAGAACTTGACCATATGTGTCATTTTTATAACGGATGAGATAGGTTTGATATTTGCATAAGTTCAACACTGGGACAATAGGTGTATTTATTGTTTACATAACCAGGTGTCAAAAATTATGCAATAACTAATTTTTTACTGCCACCTTGTGGTGCTGCAGGCTTTTAATGACAAAAATGGGAGAATCAAAGCTTATGCAAACCAAATAAAGCCAAGGGACTATATAACTATGTCAATCACTTTTCTCTTTTCATCCTTTTGTTCCCTCACCTCATCTGTGAGGATACTTTATAAAGATTTACTCCCAGCTTTTGGCTTTCATAATTACCTCTTTGCTGTCATTTGCTCATAGGATCCCCACATACAAGCTGCAAACTAAGAATGATCTATCCTGTATCCATGAACAGTATCTCAACAGGCTTTTTTAAAGATTGGAAAACATCTTAATGCTAAACCTTGTTTTTTATTAAATTTTGTATTGCCAGTGCCAGTTCCTCAGTTCTTCTAGAAAGTAAAATTTGTTTATATATTTTGTACAGGCCATTTTCTTGTTGGGTTTATATTGCAGATGCTTTTGGTTGTCATTCTAGCAATCATAAATGCCTGAGTAGCACAATTCTCACAAAAGCAACTTCCCATGGCCTTACTGCACACTTGAAATAAAGTACTTGCTGCCTATAATGTGCTTATGTGGAATATGGCAGATTTTGGAAAACTCCCTAGATGCATCAAGTGATGTTGTAGACCTGTTCATATTATACGCTGGCATTGATTGCTTTTATTTTCCTCTCCTGTAGTGCTTGTGAGAGAATCATGTCATACCTCTACTGTAATCCCTGTTTTGAGGCTGGCATTAGATAGATTTCTCAGTTTTCTGGTTTCTGAGCAATGCTGAGTTACACTGCTTCTGCTTCTGATGTCTGGGCTTTGTTAAATCCCTGCTTACAAGAACATTTCCTGCTGAACCTATAGTTCACAACTGAAGCTGCTGAAGCTATAGTATGTGCCTTCTGATGGGACTTTTTTGGGAATCATGGCCCCTTCCTGAAACCCCATTGAAGACTGTTGCTGATCAGCAGTCCATGAAGTCAAGCAGAGCAGATACATCCTGCCGTTTGGTCACTAACTCCTCACTTTTCCCCTTTTTTTCCTGTGCCATGAATTGGTTTCAAAATCACTGCAAATCCATGGGGGTTTTGCAGCTTGCAATATCTGGTGAGCATGCAGCATATGTTAGGTGAAACCTCTGTATTAAATATATGTGAAATGGCTGTGCTAAATGCGAAGGACTAGACTTGAGAAGCATGTTGATTTATTTCAGCCAACAAAATCACTCATGGAAAGAAGACAAGGGGGAGGGAGGGAGGCTGATCAACAGAAGCTGATAAAAATGACAGTTCTATTTATTCAGATGGATATGAATGAGGCTTTAATCCACCCCTCTTAGGCTGAGAACAGCCCAGATTAGTGGGAAAGATATGCCTCAGTTGTGGCAGCGGGAACAGGTGACAATCTATTTCAAAGTGACTTCCCCACTACAAACAAAAAGAGCCCCAAAAATTCTTCTTCCCTGCAGAAATTGCTCTAGCCATCATGTGTGTGGAGGATGATTTTACTGTGACATTCAGACTGGATCTCTGCTTGGGAACTGCATAACTCTCATGCCCTTTCACTTTATACTCTTCATTTACTTCTGCATAATCTTGCAGCTCCTCAGGATGAGGGCTGCTGCAGAGATAAAACTCCAGTGTCGCTGCTGGGGAATGCTGGCACAACTGCTCAGCTGTCCTGGAAGATTTCTGCAAGGCTGTTAAAGTATCCTTGGTCTGCTTACCTTCTTTCCCATGAGCTCGCAGGGGGTGCCATCCCCCAGCAAGATGTCTGCCACACAAAGGGACAGAGTGGCTGCCACTTTTCCTGTGCTCGAGAATATTTACCCACATGTGTTGTCCCAACGACAGAAAATGGAAATTCTTATACATGACTGTTTTCCTGTGCTTTTTCTGTTGTTCATTTGGTACCTCTTTCCAGTTCTCATAGCACTTTCTAGAATTCAGCACTTCACCTGCAACTTATATTTGGGACTTGAGGGTCCATGAGAAAAGGCCAGAGCATTTAGCAGTTAGTGACCTGTCAGGATGGATTTCGATTCTAATTCTGAGGTACTTTTAGAAAGAAGTCTTCAGAAACCTTTGCACAGGAGAAAGCTGTGGGACTTGGTGGAGACCAGGATGGAACTAGAGGACACAAGTCTCAGGCAACGTATTCAGTAGTATAGAATGCAGGTGTTTGGTTGTTTGGTTTTGGGGAGGGGGTTTTGTGGTTTTTTTACTGCATGAGTGCCATCAGCTGTAGTGTACCATGAAGACATAAGGCTAAATTAGAACTAATATCAGAAACCATTCTAACAGAGGAAGATCCCCCAATTTATTATAATTTTTTTAAGACAAGAAAAATATGTACGCATCAGCAGCAAATTCTTAATTTTCCCCTTAAAAGTAGATGGGCTCAAAGGTTTACGAAACAATCTCGTGTCTGAGTAGAGAACTATGCTAGCATAATTTAAAGTAACAGAAACCAATGATTATCACAGTTGATGATATCTACAAATATGTGTATCAGTTGAAGGAAAAGAAATAGTGAAACATCTGGGAGAATTATTGTGACAGCAAATATAGAAGAATAGAAAAGAGGCTAAAAGAAATGCTCAGAAAAAAACAAAAACACTTTAATCAGATACTAGGCTGTTGAAAACAATATGAAAGGACCACAGAAAATAATTACAACCGTAAGATAAGAGAAAGCATCTCTAGCAGTTCAAATGTGTTGGTTCTGCCAAAAATCACTAATACAGCCCCAGTCTACTGCCTCAGCTATTGGCAAGCACAGCACCACAAGGAATAACAATGTGCAAACAGTGTGAAAAATCTGACTGTGATACTAAACAGAACCTTGAAACCGTCTTCAGTAAAAGGAAAATCATGTCAGTGACCCCCCACACCAGACTTTTTGGTTAATGAGAAAGTAGTGGTATGTGGAGCAACACAAAAGACCATTGAACTGACTGTCAGAGTGTTTTTTAAAGAGATTTAAAAAAGAAGTAGGGGTGAGATCACTGCAGTTCAAGCCATCTTTCACTTATACACAGATAAATAACTGGAAATTCAAAATTACACTTTTCACTGCAATTTCTAAGCAGAAAAGTTGATAGTTTAAGAAAGACTGTTGATAAATACTACATCTTCAGAAATACACACAAGGCACCAGTCAAAAAGACAATTGAGACTTTCCTGCTGGCTTTGCCTGGTCCTCTGGGCACTCAGAACCTTGTTCCTGGTGCTGAGGCCAGCCAGAAAATCACCTGCTCTAGGGCTGTTCCTTTCAACATCATGGATCAGCTTTCACTGCACTTCACAGCACTGAGCAGGACTGAGCCTACAGAACCCACAAGGCTGAATAAGCCCCTTTGAGAGCTGATGCTCATTTAACACTCAGAATGGGTCCAGACTTCTCTCCTGAGGAAAGTCTGCCTGACTTTCAGTGCTCTATGACAATAGCTGTCTTCATCAAGACTTAGACAATGATAAAATTTACTTGCTTTTATTCTTCTACCAATCATCACACACAGATTGAAACTGCTCTCCTTGTCCCTTTGGATTTACTAGACCCAAACCATGTCTTGTAGCTGAAGCAATAGTTTAATTTATAAATATAAATCTATTGCAATAGAATTGAATTTACATGACAGTCAAACTTTGTCAGGGAGGGGAAAGATAAGGGAAGTAGCAAAATAAAGGCTGTGAACATAACTCACTAATCTGCAAAGAAGTCACAGAGTACGTTTCTTACCTCAGCAACATCTGATGCTCACACAGAAGGAAAATAACAGCAGTGACGGAGCCCACCTGAAATGGGAATATATTCATGTTAATTACTGTGCAGTTATGTCACAGGTTTCTGTACAGAACTGACAACCCATGCAGGCAAAATAAAAGATAGATGGAAAGTACTTTTGTTTTCTTGTGCCATCACTCTGATTTATACATAAGTTGTTCCAGACAAGCACAACAATTTCAGGTATGTTTTGTCCTTGCTAAACCTGAAAAAAGTCATGGAGGAACAACCCAACAGCCAGCTAGAGTTATGTACATTTAAGTCAGACAGAAGAACTGGAACTGCTCTGGTAGTGCCAAAAGATAACTTCCTTCTCAACCAAACATTTGCTCTCAACTTCTTCATTGCATTTGATACTGCATTTGATACCCCAGGACACTTTCCTTCCCATAATATCTCTCACCATGGCACCAAAAAGTAAATATTTCCACTGTTCTTGTGATGTTTTTCTAGACTGTCCCAGTCTGGTGAAAGATAAACTGTACACATTGACATATTTCCTTACCCAGGGGAGCCTCTTCCGTGTCTACGGGTGCCTCCATGTCCTGCTTTGGTTCTTTCAACACTCAGCACTTCCCAGTGAGCACACTTGCAATGCCTTTATCAACACGTCTCTCAAAATGAAATGATTCCACTCCCAGAAAAAAGGAAGTGGGAAGATGTGCATTGAGGTGCCATGTGGAGTATCCCATCATGAACAGGGAAATAAAGTAACAAAACATTCTACTTAGTCATAGGTGCATCCTGGTTTTGCTCTGATACAAACCATTTAGTAAATCCCTGTAAGGAGAGAAGACAGATCTTTAGAAGGCATGCAGTTCACATGAATTTGCCCATATCTGGCAAAGAGAGACAACTGAGCCATGCACTGGAGGTGACATTTTAAAACAAAACCAAAACAAAACAGTATTTTTAAAAACAAGGGATACAAACAGGATTTTCTGTGGCCTCATAGGAGTATCCATACAACCGCAAACCGGAATAAATCTAAAAGGGCCAGAACCCATCAGAATCATTCCATTCTCACACTGGTCTATTCTTTAATTATTAGTCAAATGAAAGCTCCTAATTCTCATCTTTAAAGCATCAAACACCACAGCATTGCCTCAGGCTCTGAAAGAGACCAACATCCACAATGACATTCCTTAATACAAGTAAATTTTCTACAATAATGCTGATGAACTCATACTCAAGCTAAACAACTTTCTCAGTGAGAGTTTGAGACGTGGAAATATACTCTCAGGGGCAAACATCACAACTTTTCTATTAGCAAAAGTCACTTCTTTGACTTTATCTCTTTTGATTTAAACCTATAGAAATATGCATATAAAATTCCAAAGCAAAAACTCCACTCACATGCTACTCACTCCTCAAAGGACAAGAAACAGATGTATAATTACTTTTTTAGTGTCTTACTGGCAGCTGTTGCAAAACCATGGTGATAAGAGCAGTATACAAACCACTTTAGTTCAAAAAGATGTAAAGTACTTTGTTCAAAGTCGGACAAGGGCTGCATAGTTTAACTGCAAAAAGGACATGGGTATTCTGTACACACTGGACTTCTTGTAGTACAGACACTTAATGATACAAGATATTTTCCTAAGAGAAAAGCTAAGATTCCCCTGTAATCTCAAACTTCATAATTTAAGAAATTCTTTCAGTAAGAGACAGATGCTTGCTCTCAAGAATTTAGGGCCAAATGTTATTGTTATAAAACAAGGTAAATATGTCAATGAAAATAAAAATTCATAATTTTTATCAGTGGAGAGGTCAAGAACATCTCAAAAGAAGTAAAAAAACCCTCTTACATTTAGAAAGCAAGTTTACTTCAGCAAAAAATATGTGCAAAATATATATTGATACTACATGTTGTCATGATACAAATAGTTAAAATCTAATTTGTTTTGACAACCTTGCTAAAAATGAAGTGGCAAATATATCTCCGGATGTATTGACACAGGCTAATAATCAGTTATGAATTTCACTGAGGTTGTTATGCATCAGTTTAAGCACTGCTTAATTTCAGAAACATTGTAGGATGAATGAGAGTGATTTTATCCAATTAAATGATTGTGATGAACAAGGATTGATTAAAAGTAATCTGATATGTCTTCTCAAACTTGCACAGCAAGTTTGCATTCAGATGTGTGCATTCTGAGGTAGGAAGTATTTGTTAACATGCTAATTTATTTTTACATTAGAAAGGAGATTAATTAATGTACGGTTGTATCTATGGCACCAAACATGTCTTGTGAGCTGTAGTACATTATGGGTCACACATATCACATTATGCCCCAAAACTTAGCATTTCGAGCTGATGAGAGACTAAGATTCAGATGCTTGCTTCACCTGGGGCACAGTGCAGGAAATCAGTTCAACATATTCTTCTGTGTATTCCCACAACAAAGCACTTTAAAAAGGTGCTTAGCTCCCTAAAGATGCATAAAGAACCTGAATTCAGGATCCTTGAGTGCCTGTATGAAGCCTACTGATTCCAGACTCCCTATCTGGTCAAGAGCGAGCATGGCATTTCTGGAGGGTCAATTGCAGTTTCTGCGATTAAATTACTGTTGTTTTTGTTGACATCATACTGAAACTAAAATTGGTCTGTTTCTTGCTTGGTCATACCAAGATGGGTCAGGTTATCTGTGCCTTTGGGCCAGATCTCAGGAAAGGGTCTGACAACCTCAAACAGAAACATGCAAAATGTGTAAGCTACTTGTGTATTGAGCAGCACACAGAAGACATCTTTAAAAATTCAGACAGACACTTCAGGATTTTTCTTTTCCAAGTAAGGAAGGCTCACTCACTGCAAAGCAGAAAACAAGCAATAATATACCCAGCAGTGAAAAAGCATTAGTTGTGAAATTGTTTGAACTGTTTGATAGCTCTTTTGTTGATGTTCTTCAACAGAGGTAGGGCAGCTGTGCATTTTTAAAAGTTTTTCATTACCATAGATGTTTCTAAACACCTTTATACATCTGGACATAAACATCCTCTGAAATGTAGGCTGAAATGAAATATGCTTTTCTTAGTAGAAGAAACATCTATCAGATATGATTTACAAAGCTTACACATTTTAATCACTGCACAGAATGAAATTATCTAAATTGGGAGGTATCAATCATTACAAACTGGCACAACAAAGTGACAGTGTCATGTAAATCTTTCTTTACCTGGACAATACAGAGTGAAAATTGGGACTCTCTCTTCTCCACACTTCTAGGAATTTATTCAGAGAAAGGGACCTCCCAGATCACAAGAAATAGATATTTCTCAAGATATTTTTACTGCCAAATTTATTATGTCCACAGGGCACAGATGTGGTCTACCTGTTCTAACTGAAAGAATAGCTACAAGCTAATTTTAAAAAAGCTAATAATAAAAATAAGCATTTTGAGACTTGTGATTTTTCCTTGAATTGGGAGTTAAATGTTTGTACAGATGAAGAACACTTACAGAAGTCTTAAAACTACAGATAAGTACTTATCTGACACCTGATAACACTAATGCGCTTCCACCTCCTTTTTTGTAACTGCAGTGGTTTGCATTTCTTCTGTTCCCACTCTCAGCTTCCCATGGGCTCTGCTCAAATGATTCACCCTTTCCTAGTCTTTGTGACATTTTAGGGGAAGAAACGATCAATGTTTCTTTAAAAGTAGGCAATGTAAGGCTATCCTAACAATATACATTAAGAGTCTTTCCAGTTGATTCTCAACAGTGTGCCTGAGAGTGGTGTAAAGTTAATACAATGTCAGTGAGTCACTTCTAATAACTTTGACATTTCTCCCTTAAATCTTTATTTTCAATAGAGGTCAGGGGAAAAGTTGTTTAAGTCCTCTCTGTTACAAAGATCTATAAGTGAAACAAGAAGCAATTTAGAGTAAATTGAGTCAAAGTAAGGTTCCCAAAACTAAAGTTCCTATTAACCTTTTGGGTTGTGTTCACAAGCTTTGAACATGTGATACTGTTGAGATAAATCTTCTATCATTTGTGGCATGAATTACTTATGGAAACTGCTTCTCTTTACACAGTCATTCTGTTGGTGTCTTGGCATGTGGGCAACAAATTCCCAAATGCACTTCACTTCCACTAGGTTTCCCTCTAGTTTTCCTCTTTTTTTTCCCTAAAAAATATGTTTTTGCTACAGGGAGGAATTGAAAATATAATATGAATATTCTCAAAAAGGACATGTTTACATGTGTTGGCAAAGGTGGAGCATCTCACAAAATAGGGTCTGTCTTTGATTTGCCTTCTGCATTCTGCAGACAGTCCTCTGGGAGCTCAGTGGAACAGAGGATTCTAAATCCTCTCATCTTCAACCTGTGCCTGTGGCTTACTTTATAAAAAAAATAATTTCTGTAGGATACTCAGGCACTCAGTACCAATAGGCCAAACATTTGGGAATGGCTCAGGACACCTTCCCATGTGTTTTCTAGGAGCCTGTCTATCTTTACTCTTCTCCTCCCTGCAACCTAGCAAACTAGTTCCCTCTACCTCTCTTACAAAAGAACACAAGCTGACTAATTTAATCTGCACTGACATTTCAAAGGATCAGCATAAAGGTACTGCCCAGAGAATCTGAATTATTTAATACTCATATATATATTGTCTTATGATTCTTTAGTTTGAATTTTCTGTAGGCGTTGCTCCCAGCATCAATTCAGAGAGACCTAAAGGATAAAAATAAAGAAACTTGAGAATCAAAATAGGATGATGTGTAACTAAAAAAAACTTCAGCCATTGTGAGTGAAAATGCTAGAAGTTACAGCCTTGCAGAGTGCAGCACTCAGTATCTTTGAAACACTTCTTCACCAGTCGATACTGAAGGCAGAAAGGAAGCACAAAGACAAAACCGCAGGACTTTATTGTCCTTGAGATATATTGCAGGAAGGGAGAATGATTATGAATCTAAGATGATTAAATACTAATGGCACAAACTTCACAAGTGATGAAACAGCCAAATAAATTACCAGTGCTTTAAACCAGACACGTTTAGATTAACAGTACTTCTGTGAGACAGTTTGATAAATGTCTTGAATTTAGCAGCACTGTTTTGTCCCTATTTCAGGGACCTTTGACTTTGTTCACCTGCTTAGTAATTGGACTGGTTTGCATCTATGCATTGTGATATGTCATCCTCTGGATGACACTCTTTGTAAAAATACAGAGTTTTATTTATGATTCTGCAGCACAGGGTTTCCCAGAAAGAAAGATACATAAGTTGCTGTTTCAACATATCAGTATCAATAGTATTTAAACCATCAAAGCTAGATCTGCTTTGATAATTTCCAGAGTTAGCACAAATGTGAAGTTCATCTTTACTTCAGGTTAGGAATTTTGAATTCCTTTTACTATTCATCAAGATTTGATTGTTTTATTATTACCAAACTGAAATTCTTATTTACTCTGAGTAATAACTTATTCCATAGACAACATTGACCTCAGCTCAACTAATTACAATGCACGACACTATTTATTTTAGTTATCCAAACCTGATGTTCAAAAATAAGTGTCATTTGACACTAAATTACAGTAGTCCTTTCAAAGCAGAATTGCTTGGACCAACAGACATTCAGCTATGAGACAGTGCTCCAAGGATGCCTGTGCAACCCACAAACACTGCCTTCTGGAAAGGCTTTGAGGCCCCAAACTGTACATCCATATGCTGGGCAGACCAGGCTCATCTATACCAAATACTACAGAGAAATTTGCTAGCAAGTATTTTTGTATCTTTTTCAGCATTTACCCTCTAGTGAATGGTTTGCCAGCATCTGCTACCTCACCCTCTCTCCATGAACCAGTCTTTAATTAGATAATGTTTAGAATTTACTCAGAAAATTCAAATTTAAAGTGAATTTTTACTGCAATGGTTAGAAGGTGGTTCAAATAATTCATCAAGAAAACATTTTTTATGCTCCTTTCTCTACAAAGAAAGAGATCTGAAGTTCTACTATGAGATCTTATTAGATGCTCATTTCAGATCTCAATATTACTCACTGGTAGAAGCTCTAGCTCTGCCCCTAGCACATCCCATCCTAATCAGTGTCATGCAGCAATTCTTTCTGGCATTTTTCAGAAAACATATGTTTCAAAACTTTTCTAACAAAGAAGCAGCTATGTCTTTGCCCTTTGATTGATTTCACATAATTGACTTAATAGCCAACATACTGTTTATCATTCCCTTTTGCAAGGAAATCTGACAGTGCTCATAGAAATATTTTTAGGTTTTGCTGAGCACATGTAAACATAAAATTGTTGGGGATTTTTTTGCTAAGAACCCATGCAGCAATGCAGCTATAAAGAACTAGTAGAATTTTTTTGGTTTGTTTTGTTCTTCTTTTATATATGCAGATAATATTTCAAAGACTGACAGTGTTATGACAGTCCAAATCACCACAAGGTATCTATGTTACGTATACTGAAGTAGGAAATCGAATATTTTTCAGAGGTATTAGACAAAGTGCTGTTTGCTTCAAAAAGTGTGTTAGCTTAGGTTTTGTGTAAAAACTGAGCTCTGCTTATCAACCCCTAATGTGAAAAAACCTAGCACATGCCTTTGAACACTTCCTAGAGTAAATCTGTATGGGAAAGGCTTCCTGAATCTGATGTCCTAGTAACAGAAAAAGAATAGAACACATGCTTGTGTTGATCATCCCAGCACTCCTTCCTTCTAACCTTCTTCAAGTCTTAGTCTATATTCTGAATTATGCTTCCAACCTTCCGAATTTTTTAATTTAATTGGTGATTTCAAGTGTGGTTCTGGCCACCACCTTGATTTTGCCTTTGGACTATTGCACTGCATATCAGAGTTTATGTATCCTGACAGACCCTCTCTATCTCCATCAATTGTGGGATATTGCAGTGCATAGTCTAACTAGCATTTCACATCCATGGAAAAAAACTCAGTCAAATGGTGAATCTCTGTCGCTGTCAGAAATAAATTGATTGGTCTGTGTTCTTAGAATAGAAGGCGGCAAAGCTAATCTGATATTTTGGCTGTATTAGCTGAAGGCAACTAAAGGCACAGCCTCATGGAGATGAGTGGAATAAATAGGCCATTTTCTGCAGCTCTCTGGGACCTTCCTGCTCTTGAGTCACACATCTTTTATAAAGTATTTGTGAGTGTTTTGTTAGCACCAGCTGCATGATTCTATCAACTGATTCTTAAACTGCTTGCTTTGAACTAAACATGTATATTAGATGGGAATGCTGATCCTTAATTTCAAAAATTTTGTATTTCACCACAGTTTTCCACTCCTTTAATACTTAACTTTCTTTCTGTTGTGAATATAAAAAACTTGAACTTGTGACCTTTAGATTGATTGTCTCTCCATACTGTCAGCAGTTAAAATTTTTTTCCCTGCATAAGATTTTTTTAATCATCTCTTAACTTTTCTTGGATAAACAAGAAACACCTTGTCAGAACAAGGTGTTTTTCAATGTTCAAAACTCTTGTAGTTCTTTTCTTTCATCAATTTTTCAGCAGCTTTTTAAAGAATGAAAACAGTCTCCAACACAGCGTTCTGATAATGGTATTTCTAAAGCTATTTTCAGACATAGCAATGCTTCTCTATTTTTCTTGACACTCCTTAAGAATTATTTTAGCCTTCTAAGTGTCACTTCAGAGCCAGTTATTTTCCTGCCATAGTGTCTAAATTCTCTTGACTAGCAACTTTCTAGGATGCAACTCCTCCTCCTGTTGCAATAAGCACTATGTTTTGCTCCTAGCTGAATGATACTGTGTTTGGAAGAATTAAAATGTGTATTGGGGTACTTCAAGTGGCAGTTCAAAAGCTATATTTTGTTTGAGATTGACAGCAAAATGCCTGCTGGAGCTAGTGAGCCTGAGCAGATTGCAGTAGGATAGTTCAGCTATTGCCAAGCTCCAGCATGCAGCCCGGAGTCTGAGAAAGCTGCTCCAGCCTGCGAGACCTGGGGTATTGTTAGCAGGCAGCTGAAAATTAGCCTGCCTACAGCTGTGCAGGGTATAACAGGATCAAACACGTTACTAATTGTTAAAAAGTCTGGCAACACTGATTGGGGAGCTCCTAGGAACCACCGAGAAAAAGGAAGCACAGGCAATGTAACACATTCACTTGCTGTCACCTCCAGGCCACATGCCCAGCTTGGTAAGAGTGCCAAATTTTTCAGTGCCTCCCTTTAGACCACCACCGCACTGATTTTTGAGCTCAGTCAGCAAATTGTTCATTGCAACAACTGCAGCAACGTGGTGGAATACATCGAGGCAGTAAGAGCATCAGAGCAGTAAGAAAATAAACCAGGGACTGCACAACCACAGTGAAAACACCTGCAAAGGCTTGTCACCAATCTTCTCAGGGCACAGCAGTGGGTAGTGACACATTGCGACACATCAGGCAGAGCACAGATCCGCACTCTGATCCAGCTCATTTAAGATGTAAACATACATTTTAGGATTACTAGAAAAAAAAATCCCACTTACATATTTTACAGTTAATTCTAGAGCAAGATTCTTCCGGAGATACTTGCTAAATGCTATGGAGACTCACCTATGGTACAGCAGGGAAGAAAACAAAGGACCCACCTGTTTGGGTACCCTAGAACAAGGTCAAGTACAGGCACTGATGGAAAGAAAAATTCTTCTTTAATATCCATCTAAAGTGAGTATTCATGGCAATATCGAAACTGTGACCAAAATGGACAGTAAATCCACTATAGCAAAAATTTCATCAAAATTATCCAAAAGAGCTGTGTGAATATACTTCATTTACTACTATCAGTGACTGAGATAGTGATATCCTGTATACATAATGAGAAAGTTTCAGTCAAGACAGGACCAATATGGACAAGAAAATAAACCTCACCCCCCTCCCCAGTATTTGGTCAGCCTTTACATGTGGTTATGCACTGCACCTGCAATATTTCTCCTCCACTGGCAGATGAATTTGTTGAACATATCATGGATGACTAAAATAAATGGAACACTGTTACTTCCAAAATAGAGTCTGTGTGCTGTGATTATCAATGTTTTCAAAAAGTTCGTGCTTCATTTACATGACAGTAGATAATCAGATTTCTGTTCAAACATGATATGGAGAATCCTACTTAAGCAGATAGGTGCATAACACTCTCATGACAAAAATCAAAACTGGTTTAAGATCATGGAAATTTCTTCCATTCAGATGTTCAAGTACATAAACAGTAATTCAATTGTTCTTTCAAAAATTGGAGTCTTTCAGATGCTTTTGAAGTGCTTTGTATATAGCATCATAATTTTGTAATGGGGATAATAAGGATTTAAATTATTCACTGTATTATAAGTGTCCGTTAAGTTGCATGATTAATTTGATATGATGTTTCTGGTATTTTAATGGTTAGGCATATTGTATTGTTGTGTTGTATTTGGTCAGTAATAGAAACTTTCACACAGTTATGAACTTTGCTAAACAGAATTTTCTTTTTATTGTCAGAGGAGATATGAATCTGAAAGAGTCATCTATGATAAAAGGCAGATATCGAAGAGATGAGCCTTGTGGTTTGATCTCTCCAGATCTTGCATCTGATCAATATAGAACTGTAGCCACATTCACATTTTATGAAGAGATGCTGGAATTGTTCCATAGAAATTATATTCAGGAACTTTTTGTTTAATATTTCTTTACAGTTTTATTTTCCCTCTACAATATAATCTGCAACTGTTTGATAAACAGTCCAGTTGAAGAGTTGACAAGCAATCCTTCCATTTCTTTTCACATATCTGAAATCTGTTATTTATTTTGCAATAATGACTATTTTACTCATATTTATTCTGTTCTTTGAAAAGATTGAAACAGTGACATTTCTGTTTTTTTGTGGATTAACATTTTTACAAAGAAATTATACGTGTAGTAATTTTTTTGTTTGCAGAGACCAAATGTTAGCAAAATTGAGCATGTCTGTAGCTGATTTTTTAAAGCAAGGATATTTCCACTCAGTTCCCCAGACACAGCCAGATTCTTACCGATGTGTATGAAATACTGTTTCATCTGACTTCAAATGGGAATGGCAAGCATTTCAAGTAAGGAATAAAAAGCCTGTTCACCTCCTTTATAGCTTTCATAACCATTTAGTTGGGTGACCTAAAAAACGTTTGAGTGTAGATTATGTGAGGTAGAGCAAGAGAGAAAGAGGTAAAGCATCATAGTAGGCACATTTACATGACAGAGAAACCAAACAGTCCTGCAGCTTGATCCAGCTTTGAATATTATTGAACCTTCAGTAAACAAGAAAACAAATAAAGAAACTCACGTGTAATCAGAAGTTATGCCCCTATGCAGTACCTCCTACAGAACCGTCGAAAGACTTTTATAGCTTCTTTTCCCAGTCTTTCAAATTATTCCTGTTACATGAAGCCCACATTCCACTCCTGTAAAATTTTGCACTTAACAGCTGCAAACACTTCAAGCAAACCGAAAAACCTTTTGACTAGGAAGGAACCCTACAATACATGTGATAGATCTCAGATTTCTCTTCTACTGGTTTGTTACTGGCAGCATTTGTGTGAAAACAGATTTGTTTGTTTGCTTGTTTGTTTTTTTTTGTGAATATTACACAATAAATGATTGCTGAAAGCCTGGAGTTTCTCACAATTTGATGAGGTTCAAGCCATGCTTCCAGCACATAGCTGTATCAAGGCTGGGAGCAAGCTGGAATCTGAACCTAGATCTGGATCTGAGACATCTCTCTTGGCATCATCTCCAGTTACCATCTCTCCATCAGAGGACTAAGAATAATGGATGGTTATCCCCAAATCTAGCAATCTGGCATGTACATTGCTTTTGAAATAATAAAGTGATAATTGGAGTAACCTGTGCCTGCCAGAAAGGCAGACCCTGTCTCTTTTTTCTCTAACCTTCTGCTGCATAGATATCACTGTGACAGACCCTGCATGCAAAGCATGGCTTATATAAAGCACAAAGTACAACTGACTCTGTTTGCTTACTGCCATATGTGGATGAAAAATACTTAATTTACCTTTGTTCATCTTTCAAATTATTTCATTTTTTTCCCTGAACCACATTCAGTCATCCCATCTGGGAAGTGGGTTCTGGATCCTATGATGGAAATCACAAGCTCAATTAGGAAAACTCCATCTGAGAAATCATCCTACATGGGATTACAAAGACAAACATTTTTGTTTGTTTCATCCAGAACATTTTTAATTTACATGGAGTGCTTATACCAGCATATTAAGGCCAGAAGCTGACAGTCCTTAGCTGAGTATCCCCCTGTCTGCAGAGGCGGATTTGCCTGACCAGGGATTCTCTAAGGGAAGAGCTGTCACATTCCCTTTCCAGACAGCGTAACAGAGGAATAAAGAGACTAAGCTTATTAAGACTTTTGAAACTGTATAAATTATTACCATTATTAGTACATTTACAAATACTCAAATATCCTGATATCTAATCCCTTCTTACAAGATATGCACAGTATGAAATATTTGTTTTCTTTAAAAAAAAAAAAAAAAAAAAAGGGGGGGGCCATTAATAAAACTGTATTGTCAAATCCCAGAGAAGCTCTGGGGATAAAGTACAGGTTTTCAGGCTCCTTCTTTGTAGATCTTTTCCACGTAAGTATTTATTTCCTGCACAAGCAACTATCTACCCATAGGTCTCCTGGTCTCCCAGTCCTCACCTATAAAAAAAATATTTTCAACCTCCTCTTCTCTTCAGCATCTCTCAATAATTTCACAAAAGGAGTAATCAGAGTTCCCTGTCCAGAAGCAGTCATCATTGTCCAGCTCCTTCTGTGGCCCTTGCTGCTGTGTGAGCATGGCCAGGTCAGTACCCCATCGGGGGGAAGCAGGAAAGAGACAGCAAGGCGAGACAGAAAGGGACAGGAGTACTTTGCTGTTCTCTGCACCAAGAGGAGAAAACTCAGGCCTGCAAATCCTGAGGCAGAAACTTTCCCTGTAGAGTGACTGGGCAGTGATGAGTTTTTCAGTTTGGTTTCCCCCTCCCCGATGGCATTTTATCAATGGTTGTCTAGCAGTCCTGCATCTCTAGATATAAAAAGGAAGGGCATAGCACAGAAAGGAGTGTGTGACAGACAGGCTGCTGCAGTGATTAATGTGCTCATCCAAACTGGTGCCTCACTACCTAGTCAATTAATCACTGTCCAGTGTTCTGGAAGCCATTAAATTTCCTACCATTTTAGTATACCATGTTCTTACCATTAGGCAGGCTTTCCTTTCAAGTGTGATGTCACCACTTTAGAGTTTTGTTCCTGCCTCATTTTATTCCTTCACTGCCTGCTAAAACATGTTTTTACAACTCCTGTTGCGGCAGGTGGGTAATTTCAGTTTCTTGGTGTGACCTCTTTAAGGATACCTTCTGGAAAATGCAAAATATGTGGAGGACATTTTATCCTTTATTTTGGTTGTAGTTCTTGGAAGTTATTTACTCCCAGGTGAGAGGTGCAGCTCTAACACACTGTAGGCTGTACAGACTCAGCTGTTGCTGGGAGAGATGGAGTTGGTGACCACATCTTGCTCCTGCCAGAACAACACTAAGGTGGAAGCAATTTTCTTAATGTATAAGAGGAAATGGAGGACTATAGTCTGATCCTAAAAGAGACCGAGCAAAAGGGAATTCATGTCCATTTCTCTATCTGAGCGTGAAGATCATATGAAAGAGGTGGACTGAAGGACCCCACAAAACAGTGAGCAAAAAACTTATTAGAAAACTCCATAATCTAGAGTTATAACAAAACTCCATAATCTGACCAACTAATTTTCAGCTTTTCAGAGGACTTCACACAGTTTTTCTCTGACTTCAATTTTCCTTCTCCAAGCTTCTGTAGTTGACAAGCCTCCCACAAAAAAATAAATCTTCAGCTTGGTTACTCTTATTAATGATGTTACTCAGAACATTTTGCAGTCAGAGACTCTGTGCTTGAAAAGGTTTTCAGCAGATTTGATAAGAAACACCAGGCAACAAGCCCTGTTTTGAAAAGGAAAATGATCTATCATTACCTCTGTAGAAGAAAAACAGGAGGTTACTTATTTAAGTGAAGGCTATGAATAAAATAAGTACAATACTCCATCTGAGCAACCTTTTAGAAATGAGAGAAAATGAAACAGTACAGTGTCATAAAAGCTGGGGTTAGCAGGAAGCAACCAGGTCAAACTTCACCTAGTAGAGGCAAGAAGGTTCATGAGACAGGTCTTAGGGAGGGTGTACTTCATTTGCAGGCAAGATAAAATGGGGACGGCTCCTGCTTCATCCTCACAGAACTCCGCCAGTCTCCTGTAACCTTTAAATCAATATTCGTATAGGTATGTACACAAATGCATACATGCAAATGTATATGGTGAACACAAACACCATTCTACCTTGTAATGCACCTTTAAATGGAATCAATTAGCCAAGCAGAAGGAAAATGTCACTAGCACTGCTGTTGATTCATGTTTTGCTCTCACCTGTCACTAATGCAAATGACAATGAAGCTTAGACTCATGTTCCTAATCTCAAAGCATTCTGAACAGTAGCATTTTTGCCACCTTCACCTGAATTAATCAGAGAATTAGTATTTTTAAGCAAAGAAATAAATTTAAACTGCAATATCTTGCCCTCGGGGTGCCTAATTGATCAAATGAAGATTAAGTTAGTGCTTTATAAAAGTATGTTGTAATTTAGAGCCAAAATGCCAAACAGAATTTCTTATGGATTAGTCTATTTTTCTCTTGTAATGGAGGTAAATTCTTCATCATTTTTGTAAAGGATTTAAGTTATGTACAAGGCTATCTTCATCCCAGGTAGTTGAAACTCATCCCAAAATTTGAACTAGTTTTCACCTAACACTTAGCAAGCTCACCATCAGGCAGAGTAGTTCCATAGTAGTAACGATTGCAACTGTTGAATTTACAAAACAGTAAACTATAGATAAAGATAGGAAGTCCTTTGATTTGATCTTTCGATGCCTAGCTGTTCTCATTGTTAAATACCATGAGAAAGGCAGCAACTTGCTGATGAATCATTAGAGAAATCTGATAACAAAAAAAAACCAAACCCAAAAAACAAACAAAAAGAGAAATTCAGGTAGAAGAGAGATCCAATTCAAAATTTTATGACAGGTTTAAACCCTAATGTTCAAAAGTGTGAATTCAAAGTCAAAATGGTTCAGAAGAGGATAAGCAGAGAATTTGCCATAAAAAAGCAAACATACACACAAAAAGGTTTGGCTTCTACTCAAATTTAGCAGCATAAAGGCTGAGAGATAAACCTGACTGTTTTCTATATCTAGTCTAGGAGAGCAAATGGAGAAGGGGAGGAAGGTGGGCATCTCAAGAGCAAATGTGATGGTTTCTTAAGAGTAAATACAAATGTGTTGATTATTAATACCTTTGGGCCAGAATTAAAAAGTTTATGAACATCCAGACACTGAGTTTATAAACCAACCTTCTAAAATGGCCAAGGACAGAAAAAAAAAAAAAACCTTACCAGTTTTAATACAGACCCTGAGAAACTAATCAACAAGTTTAATGTTGCCATCCTTCATTCCTCAGGGTCTGGACTAGACAGTGAAGTTCAAATCCTCTGGGTTTGTAAAACTTAAAAGCAGCCTTTCTTTTTTCTGCACTACTCCTCAAACTTCTGGCACACAAGAGTTCAAAACAAACCTTTCATTTTTAGGGCAATTTTTATAAATCTTCATGTTCTTTGTCCAAGTGTGGTTTCCCTACACAGGGCAGTGTTTTCAGAGAGATTGATTATATCAAGTTTCACTTGAAGCCAGCTCAGAGAAGGTGCATGGTGACTGGAACACAAGCTTGCCTTGCACTAAGCCCCAGTTAAACAGAAACCTGGCAGCAGATCTAGAGTAGGTCACAGCCTACCTGTGCTGTGTACACCCTGTGGCTACTACAGGCAGCTGTTTGGAATATGCCAGATCATTTTGTCAAAGTAGCTCCCTTTTATCATGCTAGAGAGGCTTTAAGTGAAAGTGGTCTACTTGTATTGGGTTTGCATGGCCAAATTTTGGTAGTGGGGGATCTACAGGGATGACTTCTTTGGGAAGGTTCCAAAGGCTCTCCAGCAGAGCCAATGACAGCTGGCTCCAAGATGGACCTGCCAGTGGCCAAAGCTGGGCCAGTCACAAATGGTGGTAATGCCTCTTTGGCAACAGACTTAAGAAGAAGGTGAAAAAAAATGTTATTGTGCAGGTGTAATTGCAGCCAGAGAAGAGTGGGGTGAGAACATGTGAGAGAGAGCAGACACCAAGGTCAGTGGAGATGGAGGGGTTTTTCTCTTCCCCAAAGTACTCTAAAATGGCAGAAGGAACAAGACTGATTGCACGTCCTGACAGCATCTTTGGGTTGTCCCACATCCTACTGTTGGAGTCCATTTATGGCCACTCTAATGGTCCTGGAGCACATCAACAGACAGCATTCCTGAAACCTGACATCATGATACACTCTATGCCCCGGTAACAGCAATAAATAAATAATGTTTTTACTTTACAAAAGATATTGTAATGGTTGATAAAATAATAATAGAATCACAGCTAAAATATATTCAAATACTAAGAAGTGCAAACAATTAAAGTTATTACTGCAATAATGTGCAATAATAAGACTTCCAGGCTCTGTTTTTTCAGATAATTTAGCACTTCTTTATTGCTCAAAGCTTAATTCTGTGACTGCAATATCAGCTCTGACTACCCAGCAGTTTTCCTGTCTCAGCACAGCTGTGTAAGGGCAAGAAAACAGAAAAAAGAAACAAGTTAGAAAACACCTGGGAAACCTCTTATGGTGAATAATTTTTTCCTTCAGAGCAAGTACAATTTCTCATATTTAAACTCTTGACCCATGGGGCCTTATCCTCTCGTTGTGCATCCTGAGAAGAACCTGGCTCTACCTTCTCTCTAGGGCTGTAGCTAGATCCCCTTTTACCTTTTCTTCTCCATGTTTCTTCTCCACTCCCTTTCCTGCTCAGATGTCCTTTACTCCAGCTCCCAAATAATCTTCACGGCCCTGCATTGAGTCAATATTTCTCCCACACTCAAATGTTGAGATCTTTCCCTTTGTCAGTGGATCAGTGTGATTATCACTTGATTGCATGCTAAAAAGACATTAAACAGTTCAGCCTGTTCAGTCATCTATTTATAGCTATCCTCTTACAATAAGTAGTAGAGATTTTTTTTCTGTTTTGGTTTTCCTCTTGATCTTAATATCCTTCTACACCATTTTTTGCTGCCATCGGTGTCCCTTCCAGGCGAATCATTGAATTAGCTGTTTTTTTATGAGTTTGCCTTTTTATGTTGTTACACTCATCCTTAATATCCACTTCAGTTTAAATTGTTGACTTCAGCCAAATAATTTTCTTATTGCATTTCCTGCATGTCCTCCACAACCTGTAAGAATCTGTGCCCTTGACCATATGACTTTAGAGGGTTGCCATGTTGCTTTAGCTACTTTCTTCCCTTCAATCAGTTTACAAAATATCTTACAAAACAATAAGCTGACTTAATTGCAATTCATTTACTTAAAATCTGCTTGGTTTTAATAAAAGTTATTCTGCATTCCTACTATAAGGATTGTGAGTACATAAACATATTCTCATGCACACACGCTGAAAAACATAAGACCAAAAAGATGAAGTCTGTTCATTTTAAATAAATAAATAAACAAAAGCACCATAATTTTGATAAATAGGTAATCAAGTGAAAGCTGAAAGTACATCCTACTTACCTCACTCATTAGCATCTTGTTCATTTGCTTGAACAGGTAAGTGATGGTAAGCTGCACCCAGTGGCCAAGGCAGCCTAAGAAGACAAGTGAAAGGTAGGCAATGACCATTTACCATTCTCAACAAAAAAACCTGAGTTTGGGGAAATCGCTTTATTCCTTTGAATTTGACATCAAAATATCTTTAAAAAAGATAAAGTCTCAGGTGCCAGAATACTTAATATCAGGTAGGCATCAATTTGAAAATCACTGAGAGAATTTGAAAGTGCAGAAGGGAAGGGTTAGATTATTGTGCTGGGCTGACCTCATCTGGATGCCAGGTATCCACCAAAGCCTCTCTATCACTCCCTTCCTCGATAGGGTAGGGAAGAGAAAATATAATAAAAGGCTCATGAGTTAATATAAGGACATAGAGAATGCAATCATTCATTACCACCATTAGCAAAACACATTGGTCCTGGGGAATTTATTTTAATTTTATACCAATTAAATCAGAGTAGGGTAATGAGAAATAAAACCAAATCTTTAAAAAACACCATCTCCCTACCCCTTTTTTTCCTGGGGCTCAGCTTTACTCCCAATTTTCTCCCCCTCTTACCCTGCCACAGGACAGAGAAATGAGAATGCAGGCTGTGATCTGTTCAACACATGTTGTCCCTGCTGCTCCTTTCTCCTCAGGGAAGACTCCTCACACTCTTCCCCTGCTCTTTCCCATGGGCTGTAGTTCTTCACAAACTGCCCCAGTGCTGGTCACTCTCACGGAGTGAAGTCCGTCAGGATCACATTGCTCCAACATAGATCCCTCAAGGGGTCACAAGTCCTGCGAGCAAAGCTACTCCAACATGGGCTCCTCTCCCCATGGGGCCACAGGTCCTGCCAGGAGCCTGCTCAGGGCTGGTTTCTTACAGGGTCACCATCTCGTGTAGGCATTCAGCTGCTCCACTGTGGGGTTCTCCACGGGCTGCAGGTGCTTCTCTGCTCCCCTGCCAACCCATCACCCCAGTAAGAACCCTGCTGCCCAAACCTTGCCATGCAAACCCAACACATTTATGTAAAAAAGAAAATACTACTACTAATAAATTTCAATCATGAATTGCTATGTATATTAAAAATATCACTGCATTACTTATAGAAACAGTCACTGTTTCAAACTGTGATGGATTCCTCCTAAAATTACTTCGTCTATAAAAAAAAATATTATTAACTGAAGAAAACCAAGAAATTAATAGGAAGTCATACCATTAAAACAGAAAATATGGATATTTTAGAACAAAAATGAAATATTCTAATAAAAATGTGTTTAAAGCATAAAAGATTCAAGGTTGAAATTTAGTAAATAGTGTTACTCTACAAGAATAAGCTTGAGGTTTGGAATTAGAATTATCTGAAACCACTGAATGCATTAAACATGACCTTTAAGATTCAATTTCGTGTGTGGGAGTGTGAGGTTAATGAAATAGCTGAAAGATCATATTTGTAAGAAATCTGCCTGCTGGTGGAAGTAATGTTAGTGTAGCCAATGCTGTTAACATTCTCCACATTTAGTGGACTCTAAGGTCTGACATGTTATTTATTTGATGAAGTGTTTTATTCTCAAGCTCCATTTTTGTATTTCCTTTGTTTTCTTTATGTTTCCCACAGTTTCAAGTGCAAAAATTAAAAGGTGACCTTTTGGCTTAGCCAAAACTGTACACCCAAAACCTGGAGAGCATTTAGACTGAGAGAGAAGTTGTTGCTTATTATCCTACATTGTTGGGAATGTTCTTGTTGGTACATGAACTGCAAGACAGATATTAAAATAGTTATGTTTGTGTACATTAAAAAAGTTTGTCCTTTCATCACTCCATGTGTTATATACATAATATTTGCTCTGTAGTTTTTAGATTTATTTCTTCCTGGCAAATAAACCTCTGGCCCTCAAGCCCGACAAGTAATTTGCTTCACTAGTGGAACCCTATGGTTAAATAATACCCACAGTAAACAGGGATGAATTAATAAAGGCATTAAAAAAACTTAAATCTTATTGTGAAGATTGATATGAAAGTTGGTGATTCAGATTGGGTTTCACACCATTTCCTCAAGAATTCACTTCTAAGTTGTTTCCTTTACATGGAAGATCAGCAATGGGTAGTAGTCTGAGGGCTGCACCCAGACAGGAATATTAGCATATTAGGCCCTCTGTTCACCTTAGAAGGGAATTGCCTGTAACTATAACCTGTCTTTTCTTTCTCTTGGAAGTGGGTGTAATAAAGGATGTTTTATACTCCCTTGATCTGACCCCTTCTTTTTGGGTTGTCCCAGAGCAGGTGTCCAAGCTTTTCATACCAACCAATGCACATCTGTTTGCATTAGCACACCAAATCTGTTTTTCAGGATCCTCAATGCAGAACCAACTTCCTTTTATTCAAGCTTTTCTTCCTAGTTTCTCCCCAGAGTCCCCACCCAATCTTTCCATGTTTATACAATTCACTTGAGACTGTGGAGGGGGAGTTTTATCCCTTCCTCTGCCTGAAGCCTTTTTGTCCCTCAGTGCATGGTATCCTACTTTTTCTTTAGCTCTTAATTGGATTTCTGTCTCCTACTTCTAAATTCCACTTTTCATTTTCATCCCTTGCTCCTGGTCCGTTCATCCTTGAGTGTTCTCCACCTTCTTAGGGTCCCTGACATGAGCTACTCTTCCCAAGATCCTAATCCTAATCTACTCTCTCTGATATCCCAGACATTTCCAGCATTTTTTCTGGGTTTTTTTTAAATGAAATCCTTCTGTCCTTCCTTCTTAGGGAGCAGCAGCAGGAGAAGTACAGTGCATTCATGGAGGAGAGGCACCCAAACTTCCCAGGAGATCGAAGCAGCAGCAGCAAATGGGTTGGGTTCAGCCCAAACAGCTGTGGTGCAGACACACACAGATGTGAGCTGCAGCATCCATATCCACCACAGCCACTGATAAAAACATGCAAGGAGAGATTTTTCAAAGCGCTGTGAATTTGCCAGATTTAGGCAGTTTCTCTCAGGGATACTGCAATAGTCATCCTTGACAGAACTGGACCTGAACAGCTTTTCAGTTTGTATGCAAAACATCAGTTACTTACCACAGAAAATATCTCCCTCTCCCCTTTCTTTCATTCTCAGAAGCTGAAAACCCCCCTAATGTTAAAATTTTATAAACAAAATAAAGCATTCCATCCCCAGTAGCTGAGAGTTCAGTCTTCACAATCTATGTTTGCCAAAGTTAAAAGAAAATGAAAACAGAGACCTGCAAAAGGAAATGTCAAGAATTGTGAATTATGGGCATTCCTACTCATGTCTCCTGTACAAAAGAAACCCAGTTAATTTCCCTAGATTTCCCCACAGTTTTGCTTTATGTTATTTTTTAATACTTCTCCTCATGCCCCAAACACAAAGATATAACAATAACTCATTTTGTACAGCTGTCAGTACACTTCTGACAAGAAAGAGTGACTGTGGCAGTGGACCTGGGCAGAAACTGATGCTATAAAATAACACTAACACTTGGATATAGTAGAAATATAGAAGAACAGCTGTAGAGGTCTAAAATAATGTTAGTGAAGTACTATCTTTCTGTTTTCTCTGTGCATGTTGTGCTGTTGCCTTGGACTGAGTCACTCCTCGCACCAGACAAGCCCCCTGCCCACAAGCCTTTGGTACAATTCATTGCCTATGAAACACAGGTGTTATTTTTACAACAGGGATAAATTCAAATGACTGTTTTGCAATCCATTCCTATCTTTCTCTTCTTTTTTTTTTTTTTTTTTTTCCTGCTCATTATGGAAGCTTTCCACCTGTAATATAGGAGTTGCTGCTTCCACAGCCATTGAGCTAAGTTGCTAAGTTGGTTGTCCAAGCATAAACAAACACCCTCCCTTTCTTGCTCTTATTTCTCAGATACATTTTCCCTTCTCTAATCTTCCCACACTGTTTTTTTTTCTTTCTTCCCTTCCTCAAGCATTCCCAAATGCCAAAAAAATTGTTGCCTTCTTATAATACCTTTGAAATCTCTTTGTAGTCATTTCCATTGCAGTCCCACTGGTGCCCACACTCTATGCTCACATGGTACTTTCAATCAGTGAGCAAATTCTCCAGCTGTGCTGTTTAGCATGATGCAAAACAAGTTGATTAGTAACAGCAGCAACAGAAGTAATTAAAAAAGAAACACAAAAGAATTTAAAAGAAAGAACCTCCTTGAAAACTGAGTTTTTCCTTAACACTTAAACCTTCTTCCTTTTAGGAAGAAAATCAACATTTTAAAACTAAATGTTTGCCTACATATATCTGGTGAACCCAAAATCCGTCTGATGGGTAAAAAGCGCTGGAAAAGAATAATAGCTACTGGATCTACTAAATTTAAATGGATATGTGATACTACCATTATTATATAAATTTATATTTATATTTATGAAACCTCTTTTGAAGACCATGTCTTATTTAATGAAAAATATTGAGCAATCAAGCTTAATTTACAAAACTATTTTCATGCATAACACGTCATAAAGGAGTGTAGAAAATACAGATAAAAATATCAGCGACAGATAAAACAGAACTAACTATATTAAACAATTATTTCCAGAAGACTGAAGCCCACATAAATTATGAAAACAGAGTTTTATCAAACAGAGAAACATCTTAAACTTTAATTTAAATGCAGGAGCAGATGTGGCTGACCTAAAGCCATCAGAAACAACAACCAAAAAAGCCAGTTTCCAAAATGCAGAGTATGAGAGCAGAAATTTTTGCCATTTTAAGTGAGCCTGTCAATGTGAAACCACAAGAGAAGTCAATGGAAATATTTCTGTAAAGATTAGTGAGATTTGGATTGAACAGTAAATGGACAAGTGGGCCGTTATGAGAAATTCTATAAATTCTCATTCGAAGTATATACATACATATATATATATATACATATATATATATATATACATATATATATATATATATAGAGTAAAAAGTCGTCATTCTTTCCAGACGCTAAAGATTTAATGTCTGGGTTCCTTATGATCACGTATTTATTTTGGAAGATGTTCTGTACTGTATTATCTACCTACTCTTGCTATACTTTCTGAGAGGGAAAGTAAAAGGAATGACAGAATGCCCTGAGACATAAAACAGAATATCCACTTCAGGGGTAGATTCCTCATGTTTCAAAAGGTAAAGTAGACATGCAAGAATGAATTGAATTGTATCTGGAGCAATGGGGAAATTTGAGGTGTTAGATTCTGAAACCTTGATTTCTACAATGTTTTTAACCAGGAAATGTCTAAATTAAAAAAAAAAAAAAAACTGTGCTTAGAGTAGGGTAGCTACCTTCCAGCTGGGTGTTCTAGCTGGAGAGTTTGACCTTCTTTCTCCCTGGTCTCCTTCTGACTCCCTGTAACTATTTTACATTGCTTTGGATGCAGCATCAAGCACCAAACACCAGAAAGCCTGACTGTCTTTTAGCTGTTACCCTGCTGTTGAGTTTTGATCAGAATTTAAATCCCTACTGGGCAGGTATTTCCCAAAAACAGATATCCTCTTCCCTTGCCAAGTATATGTATTTACAGTAATAAATGGAATGGGTCTGGTATGCATTTGACGTTAATTATCTATGCCCTTTATGTGCTAGCATGTCCCCTGTCACCTTTTGACCAAACTGAGATTCCTCAGGTTCAGGTCTAAAATAATCCAGATGTGTTTTCCAATAGTTAAAATATATTATCTTTTTTTTTTCCTTTTTGTTCTGCAGGAAATATAAATATATATATATTAATTATATATACATAAGAGATTAGTCAAATAAATGCATGCTGTGACACGCTTCACGTTTTTCTGGTCAAATGGCTGTTCTGGGCTGTTTTACTTAGTAGTACAGACATAGATAAAATCCCTCCATTATCACAGACAGTTCAACAGAAGTAGGCTTTGGCTTCCTAAGCCTATTTCTTAACTCCAGCTTCACAGAGATACTGAATCTTACACAAGTATCTTGGTCCACATTGAGACAGGATTTTACATATACCTGGGGCTTCCTGTTGGGTATTACAATCCAGGCATTTAATTTCTCTTATCTAGAATGTAAGACATCTGAGCACTTACTCCCACATTTTGAACTCCACTCCCTAAAGAGATGGGTGACAAAGCTTCAGATTTTATACTGCCAAGCCTTCTGAAATGCCCACGTCCCTTTTTAATTCTCAGCCAACGAATGCTGCTAGCTAAGCCTGAGTACTTGTAGCTTTGCTTCATTTCTCATCTGCTGTCATTCCTCCTCTTCTAGGTTAATTCCTTCCACCTCTCATTTCACATGCTAGTTGAAGCAGAATATCATCAGGCAGACATCACTGAGTATTTGTTTTTATCTCTTCAGTTTGGTTGGTTGCTGTTAACAAAATCCTCTCAGGGTAATTTGAGAAGTGTCCTTTTACATCACCTTTATGCTATGATACTCTGGAAATGAACTGTAAGAGAGTAATAAATAAATTCATACAAGATTGCTTTTTTTTTCCCTCCCAACAGATTGTGTAACTGCCTGTTTGGCTTGGGGTAGTATATACAAAACACCCCAAGAAATACTTACGTAACAGAAAAAGAAGGACATATTCTAAAATCATCTGTTAAGGATAGGGAAAATGTGTAGCTGCCTTGGCCTACTTAGTGAATGTGTATTTCTGCATGTAGGGGCTGAGAGATGATGGGAGCAGGGGGTTAGAGATGACAGCCCTATCCCCATCCTGAGCTGGCTACCCAGTAAATCAGCCTGAGTTGCCAATTTGGGAGCAGAGCCCCTGCTTGTTAAAGCCGAGCTACCGCCTGAGCTCTGAGGGTTATGTGCTGGTCCTTGGCCAAATTAAATCACACCCGTCTCTGCACCAAATCTTCTTGCTCTACACATCACTTTGCAGAGGAGACCTGTAATTTTCAGCACTTTCTTGTCTTCTAAATATTTGTGCCAACTGCTGTGTTTCAAGTTTCCTTCAAAGTCTCACAGGACCCCATGACCCCATCTGGGTCATTGATGATTCTTTATTTGTAACTGTGGTTACAAAAACTGCAGTCTCATACACAAAATGTTGAACCTTTTAAATCTGCATTGGTGACAGGAATATGTGGAACTTCAAACTGATCTCAAAACACTTCATGAAGAAGGTCATCTGGTGTTTGTTCAGTTTCTTCACAGATGTTTGAAGGTCACTTAGAAGGACAGTGGCAGAGGTGGAAAAAATTACACATCTCCTGAGTTCTCCATCTCCTAGGCATTCCCCATGAAAGAAAGATCTGTAATATCTACTGAAAAGTCACTCAGAGACGTGCAGAAGGGAAGCTGTATTTCAATAATGCCAGGGTAGACTAAAGGCTCTAATTGTAAATGATGCTTCTTTCAGAAGCACAGAGCTCTGACTAAGGCCTGTTACTATACAGCCATTGAAAATATTTCAGGTTTATGAGCTAGAGCTGAGACTACTGGCTGTTCAGAATAACATTTAGTTTCCAGCTAAAATATTTTGCAGCCACATAGGTAAAAATCTATGCAGAAACTTTATGTCTTCATACTTTGATGATACGAGGAAGTCATTACAGATACTTTATGTCTTCAGTTAGATGCAGTCCAGAATGGCAATAGGTCCCTTAAGCATATAACATTAATGCAAATTGTACAGGCCTTTCTGGAAATGCATTCTGTGGCTTATAGCCAGGTAACTGAAAACTTATCATCGAATCCCAGTCAAAGGCTTGCCACCCAAATTTTCCTTTTCTTCCCTATAATAATTATCTTTCCCAACCATGAATATGTTATCTCCAATATATTGCTAATCGTCTGAAACAAAGTTCCTGAACTTAGGAAATGGGGTGAGACTGAGAGAGTGAAGAAGCCCATGAATAAGAAATGGGGACTCTGGACCATCTGTTGTTAAAAGAGAGGACAGATAAATTCAGATTTATGCAAGGTAATTTTAAGCCCCATCTCTAAATTGTGCTTGATGCTTCATATTGTTAAGAACAGACTTGTCCTCTTGTATGCAGTTAACGTCCTTAATTTATTTTGAGGCTTACAGTTTGAGAATTGCTAAGCGACTCACAGTCAGCAGATGATGGAAATTGCATCAGTCCATGCTGTCCTCAAAACAGCGAAGTAACTGCTCCATTTTCTCACACCATTACAAAATATCTGACATATTATGACTTTGGCTTGAGGAGTTCTCAAATTACTGGAAAAAGATAGATTTCATAGTTTTTCAAGTAATGCTGAGCATTATTTTACCACTCTTATACCACATACTGGTGTATGTCAGTTTCTCTCCACTAAAGCATAAGAAATCTTAGAAAATACAAATGCATGAATACTAAAATAATATAGCCCATTCTTGGATTTCTTTCCTGGTATAGTGTTACTACTCTACATTTTATTCTCTGACTTCTTTTTTCATTACTTCAAAACTATGAATTAATACATCCCTGTCTCCATTTGTGATTTTTTGAAAAAATGGTAGCCTCTGGTCACTGTCCTGTACCATGTACAGTGTTTTCTGAGGACATGCTGGAACTGCTACAGACACATATAATTTTAAAATACTTCAGGGATGCTCTCTGTACACCCAATATAGTCTTTTGTATTGCTCAGATATTTTCTCCAACAGGGCAGCCAGATAAAGACAAGTTAGAAATGGCAGCTCAAAATTGTTCAAAAAAGATGTTCCCCTGCATTAAAAAAAACTACTGTCAGTCTCTGAAGATTTCAAACACATATTGAGCCAACAGAAGGATGACAAAGAGACTTGTTAGAAAAAGAGATGAATTGCTATGCTGACTTATCAGCACTAATGTGCAAGTCGTTTTACATGATGAAAACCAGGAAAGATTTCTGCTCCCATTTCGTTCCCCTACAAACCAAGTGGTATTATTTGCATGAGACTCCCTGCCAAAAGTTAGAATTTCTGAAATAGGAACCTTACAAATGGTACTAAAGTCAGTTAATCTCAACTGTATGGGAATATATAAACTGTATGCATATGCATACGTGCATGTGTCTGTGTATATGCTCTGTGATTAAGATAGTTGAAAATTGCCAAGGAAATTCTATTCACTAAACTAGAATTGACCAAATGCACACAACATTTGGGAGTGCCAAGTAAGACTAATTACAATACTCAGCTGGTTTCCAACAAATGAATGATCTTAACTGTTTGTTTTTCAGCTGCCAGATGGAGTGGAATAGTCTGTGCCATGCATCCAGGGACAAGAAAAATACCTAAAAATTCAGATTTATGTTTGATTGGTTTTGACAAGTACATTTTGTACCTCCAAACCATGTACATTTGTAATTCCAACTTTCAACTAAAGAAGCAACTGTTTATTTCCCCAACTCTTCCTTAAGGTAAAGCTGCATGATATAATTTTCCAAAAGAACACACCGAACCGCACATTTTTGCTGATCAAATTCTAGGTCATACTATCTTGTATTTACCTGGTGGTATCGAAGAGTCTGAGCATTGCCTTAACTCCACAAATAGCCCTGTTGGCTTTTACTGATACCAGGGCAGTACAGTGTAAATAAGGTACTGAGGACTGGCTCCATGTGGGATTTGAGAACTGCTCGCACTTTGGGGAGGGCTCACAGTGCTACCGGCTGTGCTTTGATCAGAAAATAGCAGGACCCAAAAGAGTTTATAAAAGACTATTTTGAAATGAATGTTCTTAAGTTTGGAAGGAAGCATGGGGTTTAAATAAGCCCAACTGGCAGCACTGCTGAAGTGCATTTTGCGTCTGGCTGGCGTCAGGGAGCTGAATTGTGATCCCCTGACGCAGCTGGACACCAGCTCTGTTTGTGTGGGGGAGATGGCACCACACGAGGACTGAAGTGCAAATGAAGTTACTGCAGTCTGACCCTTTTGCTTGGATAATTAGGGCAATCAGAGGGGAACAATACATTTGAAGTCGCAACTGCGCTCCAGCCACAGCCAGCTGATAGATTGGCACATCCACGAAAACAGCATGTGTCACGACATTTGAAGACTAATAAGCAACCCAGGAAACTCTCCAGAACAAATTGTGTATGTCTGTGTGTATGTTTATGTATCTGCTCTTTATTTGCATTTAAATAATTCTGCATGTAATTCGCTGATGTTTCAAATCCCTTTCCCCTAACTCCATGAACCAGCAGGAGCTTGTTATGTAAGAGAAGTAAAAAAAATCTGTTTTTCACTGCTGGAGACTGAGATGTACACAAAATTCTGCTATTATGTCCTTATTGCTCAATAAGGACATCTGCAAAATTTACACAATTCCCAAACATGAAGGATTTAATCCATCAAGAATTTTACTGTGGTAGAGAACTATAAGTGAGAATGAATAAAAGAATTAAATGAATAATAATTATTCTGGTATAGGTAGAGTCACAGACCATCCTAATTTCTTTGCATTAGCTATCTCTGAGCTATTCAAACAGAGAAATAAAACCCATGATGCTGAGAATCCCTGGACAGATGTGGGGTCTCTAAGCTTTCAGTGATTCAAGCAAGATTTGAAGGCAAAGGTTAGTTGGCTTTATACTTAAAGTGTGGCTGCAAGACCTGTCAAAAGAATCCTTATATTTATTTTATATTTTCTATGATATACAGTGTTTTATCTCCAAATGACTGATTCCATTTCTCCTAGTAAAATCTAAACTTGTTTCCATTGACTGTTGATTGGTGTATACACATTTAACAAGTAGAGACTACCTGGAAGTCTATGTCAAAATCATCAAAAAAGAGTTTTCTGAGGATTTTCTTCTCCTTTTACTTTTGAATAAATGATTTATGGTATCTTGCTTCATCAATTTTTTAATACGATAATTATTTCCTATACCTATGAGCTCTGAACATTCTATACCTAAAGTTTTCCTTTTGTTTCTCCCTAGCCCCATTCCGAGCAATCACAAAACAGCCCATGCCAAGGTTGACTTTAATTTGTTTCTTCGTGCCATCTGGTGGAGATTATTTGTAAATGCACAATAGCTTTGAAGTATTTCCTCTAGGGTTGCATTGCCAGGATTTTCTTTTTTTTTTTTTTTTTCCGCAAAACAGTAATGGCTCTGGAAGAACTTTAGCTAATGTGAACATTTATATATTTTCCACTTAAACAGAATGCTACATTTTTATTTCCTGCAAGAATAGAGAAGCACAAAAGTTAGATTTTCACCTTTAAAAAACAACTTTAAAGCAGGGTGAAAAATTGTTCTGTAGTTTGCAGACAATTCTGTATTTTGAGAACTGTCACATTTACTTCGCAGGCTTTTTCTGTAATACTACCCTAGGGAAACCAACTTACAGTAAATCAAAAATAGCTAAGGGTTTCAGGAAAACTTTGCAAAAGTTGTCAAAATGCTACAGTTGCTTTTTTGGTAAAAACAAAGTTTACTGTATTTCTTTGTTGCATCAGAAACTTCCATGTACAAAAATGTTATACAACTAAGTAAATTAATAATATATTGAAAATTAAGTTTATGTAGCTGTTGAAATATTTTACTTAGTCACTAATACAGAAATAGTTTTTCTTCAAGCTAAACTTATCTTTTCTATTTTCTGCCATATTGGCATTTACATAAATAATATTTGCTCCACTTAAACCAACCGCATAGCAATAGTACCATTTCTAGTGCTCCCCACAAAACCACAGTTTCATTACTTTTATCGGCATATGTTATTTTTTCCAGTCATAAAGTCAAAACTTATTTTCTAATAAGAGAAGGGAAATGGTCAAAATTACTTTCTTACACAGAAACACATCCTTCAGAATTTTTATTTTCCTGAGAAATTTTCCCCTTGTTGTTCACTTGTGTGATCATCTCAAGTAATGCGGATACCAAAAGTCAAATTTATCCTGTTAAGTTATACCAAATCAGTTTACATTATGATACTTCCAATTTTAAAATTAAAGAGTGATGAGAATGCAGTTAGAATGCATTAGAATACAGTTCTCATTGAATTTAATAATTTTCCAAAACAGTATAGAATTTTCAACTTAAGTTAAATGAAATCACCTCTGTTCAGAGTACAAGCCTGCTGCGTATTAAATCCTTATTTCTTTCTACATATTCTGATTCTACTGTGAGAAAAAGTTGCACTTAGTTAAGATTTAACTTGGGCTTTCATAGCTTAGCTATTACACTGAAAGTCTCTCATTTCTGGGCATTCACGTCTGCTTAACAATTAACCAAGAATTACTTTACCAACTGTGTCTAATTTAGCTTTTGTGCTTAATTTCTAGGATTAAATTAAAAACAGATGGCCCCTGAGTGGTAAAATGAGCATAAATTAGTTTTATATATTGAAATTAACATGGCAAAATATTAAAATGAAACCAAAATACATTTTAGGTTGTGCCTTGCCTTTTATAAAAGTTAGTGTGATGGTGAGCATAATTGAGCAATCTTGCACTACAGATCTGGAACCCTAAAAATCCATCTGTCCGGAGAGTCACTTCCTGGGACATGGGGTATTTTTGCACAGAAATATACAGAAAGATTTTATGTTCTTAACTGCATATGCCAATAAATCAGACAGGAAGGATATTAAGATGCAGATATCTCCTCAAGCTTACAGTGCATTTTAGGGGCATGAGGCCCCTAAATGAAGCAAAGTAATTTAGGCACTCTTCTTTCTGTGCCCCGTATGCTCTCACTCTCATCTCCCTCAGCTCCACAGTCAGCAAAGTGCTCCTTGTCTCAGCATGCAAGAATTATCAGTGCTTGAGAACTTAAAGAAAAGCTGATTTAACTCTCATTATTTTCCTAGAAGTTCTCTTTGAGAGGAAGAGAATTTCTTCCTTAGACTTTCTTCCTAAGATTTTGACATAACTGTAGAGATCTCCTTACTCTGCATTTACTTCTGAACAAGACTTGGGACTTGCACAGACAAGTTGCTTTTATGAGCAAGTGGGACTTCTGTAAATACGGAGGGATGAAAAGTCTCTGATCATTTAAGAATCATTAAAGGCATAACCTTGCCTAAGAGAGACACATGAAGTAATTAATTTATCAGATGGTTCAGAAAGAGGGCTTAACGGATTAGGTCAGCAATACGAAGCTTATGTCATTGTGTTGTAACCAGTGGATGTCCTGTCAATATTTCTTTTTCCTGAGGAACATCAAGCCCTTTCGAGAGTTTCTGTTTTAGGTCTTGTATTTGGAATGGCTGATAAGTATCTTCCATCTCCTTCCTTCATCTGTCCCGCTTCTCATCACTTGATGCAGTAGCCACCAAACCATTCTTCAAGACAGTTGTGCCTCCAAGCATAAAGTAAATTATGCACACAAATGAAGACAGTGAAATTGGAGCTGATTTATGGCTTTCTTCAAGGCTTTTATTCAAAGAACTCCTGCTGACTGTGGAGATAATAAACTATCATTAGGTCACTGGAATCATGTCAGAATTAACACTCTGACCTCAAGTCCTGTTTGTCTTCCTGCCTGAATCATACAAAAATACGTTTTCCTAACAAAAAGTTATTCTATTTTTATTCAAGAAGATCGGATGTCATTCCTGAGCTCCTCACTGAAACATCAGTGCCTATGAAAGCCTATGTCACAGCAAACCAAATCAAGAGGCACTAGCACTGCTTTACCCTCAATTACCCCAGGTTTCTATGTCAGTCTACACATAACCATCCTGTTCCTGTTTGACCAGGCTCTGAGCCAACTTGCCCAGCTGTATTTCTGTTTGGACTCCCTCACCTGGCTTCTTGACCATAGCTGGAGGAAGCTTGAAATTACAGAGAAACAAATTAAGCTATGAAAGAAATTAGGAAACCTAGAAAACCTCCGCAAATACTGTTTTTTCTCTAAGATCAATAAATTTGCCAGTCCTAGCAATAATATTTTTAAAGCAAAGCATGGATCACACATGGGTTCTGAACACACTTTGTGTACCTGTAGTACATCTGAACTTACTTTCATATTTAACAAAACAGGACTCAGCACTGCATAGATGTCTCCCTATTATCATGCTTATTTTACAACTATAGATAAAGCCTACTATTGAAAATTTAGGTTTCTGACATCTTTTAGTAATCATAACACTTGAATTATACCATATTAGGCCTGAAGGGATCTTTATGATTAACTTCTTTGATGAAGAGAAATCACATTAATTAAAAAAAAAAAAAAATTAAAAATACCATCATCTAATTGCAAAAATCTTTCTAAATTAGGGAAAAATCTACTGAAGCAAATTAAAAGAAACAAGTCCTTCTTTCCAGTGAACCTGTATTGAACATACACGTGGTTCTTTTCTACGGCTTTATATGTATTTTTCCTGATGGGGTATTTCAGGGGAGGAGGGGAGGGGTTTTTTAATTTTATTTCAATTTTTTGTGCATCTCTGGTTTGTCTACATCCACCGTATAATATGCTATGGTCCTAGAATCCCAAGTTTGAGGCAGGTATGTCTCTTGAGCTTGCTCAAAAATTCCTATGAGTTGTCCTTCACTCTTCTTATCAGAAAATATTAGCAGAAAGTATTAGCCGGTCCTAATCCCTCCAGCTAGATTGAAAACAGCAGAAGAAATGTTTTTACCTCCTTGGTAAATCAAGAATCAAAGGGCAAAAAGAAAGAGAGAAAAACATCATGGTGTTTTTCAGATTGCACAAGCCCTTCACTTAGGGAAGAAATTTCCAAGTTTTCAAGAAAGTTTCACCAAGCGTGGAGTGTGAACAAGTGCTTTGTCAGCACCCTTATGCAGATCTTGCTGGAAAACAGAAATTCTGTCTCTTGAAAGCTTTTGAGGAATAGATGAGGTTTTGGGTTTTTTTAAGAGGCATCAGATTGATATTTTAAAGGTACTAAAAAAATGCAAATCAGTTAGGAAATGGGGAAAAAAAAAATCCAGACTTTAGGGGAAGGACCAGCAAAGTGAGTTGTTTACCTCCAGTGAATTGTAGCATTTAATGAACTTTTAAGACACATTAAAAAATATATAGAGCTATATAAGAAAAATATATAGAGCTTATGTAAAAATATTAGACTTTAAGAAAGTGAGTCAAAGTGATTGCAAAGGGAAAAAATAAGACTGCCATTCTGTGTATTTTTTCTTGAAAATTATTCAGTTTTCCAAGACAATGACTTTTTTAATTTAGTTCTCCTGATATTAGCTCTAAGAAGCAATTGTGAAAACCACATTATATTTGCTGTAATATCACTGACACTGTACAGTCTGCCAAATTTTCTGACCATATTTTTCAGAGGCTTCAACCTGATCAAAGAGAAGCCAGGACAGAAGGATGCAGACCCTGATAAACTCCTCACCCTCAAGTGGTCTTTAACTACACATCCTTCAAAGTACTTTTTATTTCCCATGTACCTCGGTTAATTTCGGAAAGCAAATGCTCTATAGGAGCTCCCAAACCTCTCAAAAGCAGATATTTCCAGGAGAGAGAAACCAGGTCACAGGTCTTCTGCTTGGCTGAAGAACTGTGCTACAGGCACGCTGTCAGCATCCTTCCCAGCAACAGAAATGTTTCATTTCCATCTGAAAAACCTCAGCACCACAGAAGGAGTGGTGATGTCTCTCCCCCATTCTGCCCTGTCTGCCCACACAAATGCAGCTCGCTCTTTGGCATTTCTCAGCTACCCACAGAAGTAAATTGAGAGTTTTGAACGCCATCTGTGAGACAGACCCAGACCTCAAGCCTTAGCCTATTATTGCTGCCCTCATTGCTGCAGCACAAAAGAGAAATCCTGCTCAGTTCTCTCTGGAAATGGGGTGTACAACCTCAGCTTTGGTTGGGTTCAGGTCTGCAGCAGTAGCCCTGGCTCAGGTGCCCATGGTCTGAAGAGACAGAGAATTTCACACAAACCCCTGCATCTGATGCCTGCACTCCTTCTCAACATGCAGTTTTAGGTTCACAGCCTAAAGATTGTGGCTTTTGAGGGCACCCATGCATTTTATGTAAAATATATGCTTATATATCTTCATATACATGCAATTTATATGCATACAAACAAGTCAGTACCCAATTTGCAAATCCTCAATCTCTCACCAGAAAAAAACAAACCAAATCAAATCAGTCCCTCTCCCATCCTGGGCCCTTACTTATTTCCAATTCTAAATCTGACAGCAAAACAGATGGTGGAGAAATTGCATTCCCACAAGTTTCCTGAAAACAGGACATGGGTGTGACAAGCTAAGGGAAAAACTAACCCATCTCTCCACTGAGTATCAACAAACAACAGCAGTAATGAAAGTCTCGACCACTAAGAACATCTTATTTGGACTTTTTAACCTATTAAATGTAGAGAACTCATCTAGAAGCCATGAAGACCCCAGGACATAAGTGCTGCTATTTCTTCTGCTAGCAGAGCAGCGTGTTGGAAATTGCTCTGCACAGATGGATGGCAAGCCCTGTTCACTTTACAGGAGCCTCTTTGGCCTGCCTGGATCTTGCATCACATGCCAGTGCTCAACTTGACCCTAATAGATGTTGCACTGAAGAATTTATTGCCAAGGTACTACTGATGGTTCTATATGTGAAGACATAAATGTATTCATACTTCAGCAGGAAAAAGAATTAGTAAGGCCTTTATTGACAGCATAAATGACATGGAACAGTTCAGAAGAACTGAATGTTTGAAAGCCTGAACCATGCAGGGACAGTTCCAGTGAAAATTCTGTGTATCAATATTTTATACTGAAAATGTGTGAACAGTAAAAGAATCTTAATTCGTGAATCTTCATAAATATTAGATTATTCTAAATGCATTCATCATGCAATTCACCTATCATTTGTGCACGGCTTAAAGGTGAAGTGCTTCTCAATATCCTCTTCATTTGCCAGAATTAGACTTTGATGTTATTCTGACTTCTCTGACTCATTCTTCTTTTTCCTGAAACAGACAACAACCATTGTGAACTAATGAATTTGAAAAATTCATCCTTTGATGAACAATCAGAAAAAGAAAGAAGTTCACACATTATTAAAGACACAAATATACAGATAAGAGTGCTTTTTCCTTTCATTTTTCTTGATGAAACTGTAAGTTTAATCAGCAAATTTAGTGCATTCTGTAATTTGTTAGAACACCTCATATGCATTCTCTTCACTATATTTCATGGGAATACCCAAATAACCTACTAAAAAGCAGGGATATAATTGCATTTTTTCCACAGAAATTATACAGGAAAACTTTATCAGCTGTCCTGAAATAAAATGTTTTTTACTATAAAGGGTAAGGCCTCAGTGGTTTTCTACGTAAAAATAAGACTTATTTTGGCACATAGAAATTTCAGATGTTGATCCAAATAGCAGATGTCCACATTTGTTTAAAATCTTGGATAAGTATCCTTTCACGTCCGGCTATCAGAAAATCTATGAAAGGGTATCTACATCAGAGATGTTTTTTAATTTACCATTAAGTCTGTGGAAAGAAATAGGCATTCCTGGGACACAATCACAAGCTCAATGAATCACTTTTCTGTGTTTCTTTCCATTGACTAAAAGTTGGCTGGTGTGAATGTGACAGGCTGTCGTATAAACACCTACACTGGAGACAGCAAAAAATATATAAAATTAAAAATTCTGAATCTAGCTCTTTACCAGGGACTTGGGAAGGGTGAGACTGTGTTGTGTGGCTTGTGCTTGGTACTCGTGGAAGAGCACTGCTCTGTGAGTGCTCTGCAGTAAGAGAGGCAATAAGCTGGCAACAACCTTTCATGGGAATCTGGAAGTCTTTCAGGATCATCAGCAAAGAAAATAGTTCCTGCCTATGACACCGCAAGAGTTTAGGATCTGCAGTATCTATATCTTGAGTGAATTATCCTGAGAGCTTAGACTGTGTATTTAAGCTGAATTGTATAATGATATCTTTGTATGATTGAAGGGAAAGGGGAGAAGTATGACCTTCTAAAAATAAACATGCTCCAGATGGAGAGAAGGACAGGGCAGGAGCTGCAGCTGGCCTAGCATCTGTCGCTGCACCTGGGGCTCTCTCCAAATCCTGTTTCCGTGAGTTTCTCCCCTTTGAAAATCCCTTGAAGAAGAGCTCACAGGATGAGGCCATTGCAGAGATGAGACCCTGGTCTGTGCAGAGGCATTGCATGACATGCATGTATGGAGCAGCAGCTGCATTCTGAGATTTAGGCAAGGACGGCCTGGATCAGAGGGTTGGACTCTGAACCTGAGCAGCAAAGCCAGCTCAGATGGCTTCACTGGGGTCTTTATCTACTGAGGGGTGGACGAGCTGGGCACAGGAGTGGGGCAAGACTTACATATAAAAAAAATTTCTCTTGCCATGCCTTCTCATCCTTTCTTCTTTCATCTATCACACTTTGAACTTGTGGAGGTAGAGATGTATTGTTGCTTCCAAGTACCAATTCACTGAGTACAAATGAATCAGATGAGAACTGTATGAGGTGCCTTATAAATAGAGATGAGTAGAGTCTGAAATAGCTCATCTGAGAAAGTACACAGACATACCATCAAAACACACATGGGTGATTGAATAATACAATCTGCTTGACATCTTAAAAATGGCATGTTGGGTGTGTGCTCTCTAATGCCTGCAAAAAGCCATTCTGCAGGGCCACCCATGGAAAAAAATCAAGAAAGGGAAAGTGAGGTTGTATGTGAGAATTCCTTTCTAACTTCTGAGCAAGGCATTCAATACTTACACATAAATATTATACTTCTCAAGACTCACCCATACTGAGAGAGAAATGTTGCCAAATTGCTTCGGGTATAAAATGGGTTGAACGAAATAGATGTAAGAAGCAGATAATTCAATAGAGTACTTGTGGGTTACATAGAAGTTTGCTTTCAATGTCATCTTCCCTAATAAAAATGCAAATATAAAACTCATTTAGTTACATGAGCACTTAATAAATCTTACTAAGAGCAAAACAAAATTGTTGGATTGTTCTTCCAGTACATTATGGAATCACATCTGATTCCTTCACTAATGTTCTTTTAGGAGTCACTTGCTCCTCTTATTTGAAAAGGTCATAATTCATATGCCAAATGGTTCTGTACTGTTACGACTCCAGTTTCAAAGTAGATGAATAGCTTAGTGACCTCTGGGAGCTGTTGTCTTCATAATACATGGCTTGTTAGAACATTTTCTATGTGAGGTACAATTAAATTAATATCAAAATCAGCAACCCCTTGAGGGAGGACAGTTAATCTCACCTAGCTTTAGTCACCTAAGTCAGCTATCAGATAAATAGGATACTATGATTTTCATGAACAGCAGTTTTTAGAGATTCTCTTTCTCTACCCTTACTTCATAAGTTACAAATGCTTTAAACTGTGGGCACTTCATATATGCATGCAAATATATATATAAATGTTCATATTTACATTTATATGTGTATTTAAAGGATAGGTCAAGATACAGTGCTTCATACTTCTTTGGCTATACTGCTATGCTTTGCTTTCATTTTCTGAGACTGAATAATGTTCTCGTTCAATCAATTTTAATTATAACAGCTGTCAATTATCCTTCTATTAACCTGAAGATAAGATCATTCTGCTCTTAACTTTCAGAAATTTACATGGAGAGTGAACAGGATTAACATTTCCATAGTTCCTAATTCTTGAAGAGCACCTTGATTTTTCAAGTTAATTTAAAGATACACCACCAGGCTGAGTATCAGGAATACAGAGAAAGAACTGAAGTATTTGATTACTAGAACTGAAAATTCACAGTGATTTACCTTTAAATCTTGTTTGTCTCGCTGTTAAAAGGTAATGCTAGTGTTAGAAAATGTTAATGTTAGGAAAAAGCTCAGTGAAAATGGTCATGGCCAGTAACAGAACAAGTCTGGATTTCCTAACTCACAGCAACAGAAGGACTGGTTGGTGCAGATGTCAGCTGTATTATAATTTAGCTTATGACACAACACCACTTTCTTCCCTGAGACCACTTCACCCATTTCCTTTTGAGTATAATGCTGCCACCACCATGGGGTCATAATATTCTTTTTTCATTATTATTATTATTATTATTATTATTATTTTAATATATTTGCATTAGAAAGGTAATCATGAACCAGGGACCCACATTTGACCTGAAACATGGGAGAAAATGCAGCCCCTCTCTGCTAAGTGCACACAGATGGGAATATTTAAGACCTGTGTACTAATGCTGTATTTGCGTTACCGAAGAGTCAGATTTCAACATGAACCATTCCTTGGCAGTTGACTCGTCAGTAACAAAATTTCACTCTGAAGTGACACTGGAGAGCTGGTATCTTTCAGCAGATACATCTTCCCCTGTAATTAATACCTCTTATACATACATTGAGTTCCTCTGGGAAATACGTGCTTGAAATGGGAATTTTGGCTGAGTATTGTTGACTTCACCACAGATCCCCCTGTTTTGTTTGCAAGTTGTATACATAGACCAGAATGTTTTCCAGATAAGGATGAAAGTGCAAATAAATATGCAAAAAACCAGTACAATTTATTATGGTAATTTTACTTTGTCTTCAATTAATGTTACAGGTTATTTTCAGTTCAGTGCTTAGAGCGTAGTGGATCATAACCCTACAACTTTGTTTGCTGTTTGTTTGGGTTTTTTTTGTTTACAGATTCTGTAAAATGAACTATTTTTTCAATTAAATATACTCTTAGGAAAACTTCATTTTACCCCCACAATCCTAGCCATAATAAATATCATTCTCGGGCATCCGTCTTGTCCTCTTGGGAGCATAGCTCTAAGAATCAGCATTTATGTTTCTGATTATATCAGACTATTTTTTGGTATTTTCTTGGGAGGGTATATCTGAGTGTTAGCAGACACTAATTTTACTTTGTACCCAGTTTTTGGTAAATTGTAGTTAAGATTCATGGATGAAGTACTTTGCATCCTTTGTAAGAGTGTGAGTAAAAGCAAGTTACAAAGTAATGTAATTTCTTTCTTCTTAGCCTGTGTTAAGAGAGTATTTTTTCCTAGAAGCCCAAAAAATCTGTATAATATGCAACCAATACTGCTTAAGAGTGCAAGACGTCTCTTCTTCCTGCTAACACAATAGTCCGTTTTATATACACACTCACTACGTGTATCCATGCACACAAATTTCTAAATATATTCACATGAAAACTTACTCATTTTATAAGCGTGGCAAAAGCTCCACTGAACTTTAAGTCACAGCCAAGTGACTGTATTTTGGTTATGGCTCATTTCACATCTCACCACGGAGATGGACTGGGGAGCTGATACAGGGTTCAGTGAGCCAGCAGAAAAGTGTTTTGTGGAGACAGCAGAAAACAGCACAAGTTCTGAGCAACAGTGTCTTGATGGCAAAGAGACAGACAGACAGACAGACAGACAGGCAGGTTGCCCCAGGCTTCAGATAACCAAACGGGCACAACTGCACTTCAAGCCCTTAAAATTCTCAGGAAAAACAAAAAGAGCCTTTTGTTTGCTGAGCTCTGGGTGTACTTTGCCCTTTACTGTCTAAAAGAAAAACGTTAGCAAAATTTCATGCATAAGTATTTTACCAAAAAAATGAGGAATTACTACAACAGTTTCCTGAGCATATCTAGTATGTGTGGCTCCCATCACTGGTATCTGACAATGGGTAGATATATAAGGAATCAAATGGCATTATAATAACTGATTATTATTGGATGAGAATTCAACTTACTTATAAAGTATTTCTATTAATTGAGGAATTATGTGATTTTTTTTAACAACGTTGAAGCAATTTCTTTATTAAACTGAAGAAAACAGAATCACTGCTCTGAAAATGTTTAAAGAAATAACACATTGGATTCAGATTACTTTTTTAAAAGCATGCAATTTAAACAATACCTCTTTTAAGAACCCAAAAAAAAAATCATTCATTTGAAATTCAACTCCCATTAGTTCTGATATCATTAGAGAGATACTCTAGAAGATTAAATACATGCTAAAAAATGTTTTATAAAAAGACAGTCTCCTAGTCAGAAGATAACATGGGTACTGGGCAAGGCTGTACCCATCCATGTAAGAGGCAGCAATCCTCAATCCTGAGCCCATGTGTGGGGACACGCAGGGGAGAACAGTCTGACCTGATCCCAGGAAGACCTGAACCCAGGAGTACTATACCCAGCTACTACCTTCCCATCACCCTCACTGCCTCCTGCAGAAACTACCCATGAAAAAAATGGACACCTCAGTGCAGAAAATGTCTTTTTGCTCATAAAACCCATAAGATTTTATATGGAACTTAACCACAGGCCAGCAAAAGAAACGTGCGTTCATGCAGACTTTTACAACACTTCTTTATTTCTGGTATGTCTTAGCAGTGAACTGAAATATCCCAGGAATCCATGTCTTAGTACAAATGCCTTTCCTAACACCCAGCCTCTCCCCCATGCTAAGCACTGAGAATACAAGGGACAAGTTCAGCACTGCAAAACCCACTTGCATACCTGGAATTAATCATATCAACATTTCTTCATGAATATCAGCATAAACACTAAAATTTCCATATACTTTAGTAAATCTCACCCCCTCCCCCATCCCACTGTGCAATCCACAATTAATTAGATCTCCTCATGGGTGGTATCACTGTGAAATAATTATTATCTCTGTTAGAAAATACTTACTTCCTTAATTCTCTCCCTGAGGAATTTTATCTAGGCATGTTTGTGTTTTCACTGTATCTCTGTCCAGGCTTTATGTTACGACAGACTTGGGAATTCCTGACAAAGAATTTTGAGAGGTTATTTGCAATTAGCTTTCAAAATGTAGATAATTCTAGCAATGAAGTAAAATTCACCTTCCTGGCCGTCATATGACTTTGAAGAAAAATTCCTGATAAAATTCATATTAATTTTAAAAATGCTTGCTGCAGTCTGCTGTTCCCAATATGATCAGCTAGGATTTCCCCAATATTTTTTTGTTTGGGGTTTGGGTTTTTTTGTTTGTGGGTTTTTGTTTGTTTATTTTTTTCTCTTTCTTTTTCCTTTTTTTCTTTTTTTTTTTTTTAATTTTTTTTTCATCTTCTGTAATAATTTCTGAAGAAGAAATAATGGAACAATGGATACCAAAAAACATACTGAAAAAAAGTAGTTATACAAAACTTAGTAGGTTCTTCTGGTGTCTACATCACTATTGGAACAAAGAAACAGTTCATTAGGACTGTGTCTGCAAGAAGAGGCAGTGAGAATCAATAGAAGAAGAGCCCTATTGAGAAGTAGTGATAATGAGAATGGATGTCAAACTGCTGTGAATATTTCACCACCTATAAATGGAATTACCTACTACTTCTGTACCAAATATGCATTTTTATTTACATACACATAAACACAGAGATAGATACAGGTATAGGCATATGCATAGGCATAGATAGATTATATAGATACAGATATAAGTAAAGATAAGGAAATAATCCACTTTTCAATTTTGTGTTTTACTTCTGTGGTGATCACATTGCTCACATTCTTAAGTAAAAACCTTTACACCTAGTTGTAACCTTGTGATGGTTGTGCCATCACAGTGTTACAAAATATTTGTATTCTGTTTTTGTTATATTAATATATGTTTCTCTATGGATTCAAGGAAAGCTAATATGCATTGAATCCTGATTAGTCCACTTTTAATTTGCATATTTACAGCCTCAGTTTTGGCTACAAACTCTAGGATGAGAACCAAAGCTTAATACATAGCAATGACCAAGAAAGTCACTACAGAAGTACCTTTGATCCAAACGAGTTTACTGTTGTGCACATGTGCCCCCCAGGAGTGCTGCAGTTCACAAAGCACAGATCAGTAGTTCCCAGTTCACAGATTAGTGTACTATACTGGTTTCATGGTTATTGTCCTGTTTCTTGGTTATAGACTCTGTGCTGTATGAAGAGGGTGTTGTGGAACTCTTATAACAGCATTTCTCTGGCCTTTAGGAAACCTTTTCACCATAGCAGGCACATATATGCCAGGCTAGACAAATATAAAGATGTGCCCTAGGAGGTTTGAAAAGTCATGCTCCCTTAGTGTGATCCACAAAGCACTACCACCTTCCTGAAATAGGAAGTCAGGTCCTTCCCCTGCAGAACAGAGATGCTGACATTTCAAACTCCAAGGTCTTTTCCAACCTTTCATCTTACACAAGTCCAAAGATTGACAAACATTGAGCACTTCTTTATAACAGCAAAGAATGCTTCTTGATTGGAGATATGAATCAAATACATGGAAAATACAGCATAGTTCTTCGTTATCCTGTTTGTCCAGGCACAAGCTTGCTTTGAGACCTTCTCGTAACAATATAAGAGATACAATAACTCATGCAAAGATTGCATTGATGCTTAAAAGAATTAAAAAACTGCCATCTGTCAAAGTAAGTGCTGACACTTTCAATATCTGTGTGAAGAAAAAATCTAGTGCAAAAATAAGCACATGGACTGAGTAACCAACCAACAGTTAACTTGAACAGATATAATTTTTTTCTTCCTTAGTTTTACCTGACAATTGCCTCAATGTCAGTCAATCCCTTTTAAAATATCTAGAGATATATTATGGCAACAGTAAGTTCAAACAAATAGTATGAAATATACTGATGTTAAACATCACTTAAGAATCTCTGAGTGTTAAAATTAACAAAAACATATGAGATTTAAAAACGCTCACAGACAATAAGTATTTTATTCGTAGTAGTTATCTATGTCTCTCAGTCACTCTATATGTCTTATTTTCAATCAAAGAAGTGTCAGGAGTTCCAAATAGCCTTAATTTGATTTTTTTTTCAAGCTCAGCAAAGAACTTTAATTTGCTTTCAGTCCCCATGATATCAAGTTAAAAACACTAACATTTATCTGCTATGTGTGCCTGCTTCTGTGGATGCTGAGGCTGTATCTGTGTTAAAAAATAGTGCAGGCCAGAGGGAGCAGGTTTGTGCAGCACAATAATTGGAGCTAAGGGCTGATGGTCACATCAAGTGCACTTCAAAGGTTTTCACTACAGATCATCCCATAGGCTGGATGCTTGTTAGCAACTCAAGCTCATTAGGTGAATCCCTGGCATCATTTTCTACCTTGGTTTCATCCAAAAGAAATTCAGTTAGCGTGCTTCAAGACAGTTTTGCCATATGTACTAAAGAGAGGTATGTGAGGCTTTCAATAGTGCACTCCTGATCCAAGCTCAGATGCTCATGTAAATGTATCTATTGAATTTAGCTGAAGCACTTATGCAGCAATGGAAAATACGAGAAACAGACATTTCAGGAGAAAATGTGTCTTGCAAAGGGGAGGAGTACCATGTATTTATCAAAAAATTGACAAAGCTAACTTTTTTATAAGTTTGTTTTTCACTTATTTTAATCACTATGTGTTAGAAAATCCTCAAGTTTTTCATTTGTGTTTCCCAATTCCCTCTGACTCCTGAGTGTCCTGGTAATTTAATTAATTGACTTTTAGCCTGTTGTTTTATAAGTCATTATTGTCCCTATGTGTTTTGTAAATCATCTTGCTTCGACCCACGGTGCATGCCAGCTGTCCAAGTGAGACTGTTTTAACTATCTTTTGTTAAAGGACTCATTTTTCTGCCATTTCTCCTAAGCAGAAGGACAAATTAGCTATGGACCTTTTATCCACAAAACAATTTGGACATTCACCCAACTTTCATTGCACTTTGAGATCTCCTTGTGAACATTTTTATCTGCTTTCTCGATCACTTTTCACCTGTTTACTTTTTTTTTTTCTTTGCCCCTCTCATCGGTCATCAGACATGCACCTCTTCTGGAACGCTTTTCTGTCGCTGTGGTTTCCCAGATGTGGCCGTGGTTTCCCAGGTGTGGCTGTCTGGGTAAGCATGCTTTTACCTTACTCAGACCCTGAATTTCCATATTTCATCTCCTTGTAAGTGCTAAGAGAAAGGCAATGCTGGACTGGAGCTTACTGAGACCAAAAGTGCTCTCTGTCAATGACTTTCTGTCATAGCTTATCCAGTGCCAATGTCTTCGCTTTGTATCAGGGTCCCAGACATTTTCATCTGTTTCTCAGGTTTGTGGAATCCAAATCATCCACTCCTTGGGAAGAGAACATAATTCATATCTTAAAATTCTTATTTTGAAAATGAGAATATGAACTGCCAATGGAATTTCATACTTCTTGTTTTTATGACTACATGTGATTCTTAATCTGGTTAGAGCTTTCATCTTTTTATGTCACTGTTTAAGGGTGAGTAAGAAAAGTAGAAATTGTATCTGAACAGACATGCAACTAGTAATTTTTTTAAATTCAATGTATATTTTTTTCTCTGAAAACCTGAAATCAGAAAGCGTCTGGTATCATTCCCTTCCTGATCAATTTAATTTCTGAAAGCAGTTCTCAACACAAGTCAACATGTTTTATAAAGCGGCACCTGTTATTTCCCCTTTTCAAGACTACTTTGAATGTTCTGAATTGTTGTTAAACACAAATAAACAGCTGTATTTATCTATTGGTTTTTGGGCAACTGGAAGATACATTATGGTATTCATGTAACTGACAAGAGCAGAAGGGAAAAGCTTCCACATGAAGTTTATTTAAGGTAGTAATTAATTCTTTTGTGCTATTTCAGCTATGTGTGCACATGATACAATTTTATTATCTTATGACAAATCAAAGAAAAGTTCTTCCTTCGTAATGAGCCAAACTCAGTCTTAATGGTGTCTCGTGTGAGAATATAAAAAAGTTTGGAAAACTTCCAGTGTAACTGCAAGTTACGAAGGACTGTGATAAATTGGTTAGTGATAGCATGGCTTGTATTCGACCTTGACCAAAGGAATTAAGATTTATTTTGCTTGGGTGACTTAGAATTTCTGAACTTGAGTGCATATCCTTGTTTCTACTTTTTACTCTGTGTTATGCAATATGGTTTATAAAATCAGCACATTTTGTAGATTCAGTGTGTGTGTAATATGTTTAATTTTTAATATATACAAGATCTGGGGTTTAAAACATATTAAGTTCATCACTTTCCAGGAGATGTCATACTTCTGTATCCATGATACAGTTCCTATAAACTTAACTGCTGAGTTAATAAGAACTCTTTTAAAATTCTAAACCAAATGGAGAAACAAGTAAGGGTAAAAAACAAATCTTCCTCATATGAGGATGCAAGGGTGTAAATATGACAGAACTGGGGAGGAAAAGGTTAATAATTTACAAGTTAATAGATGTATCCAAACAGAACCCAGAGAAACAGTCCATGTGCTCCATTACACAGGATAAGATATGTCATCAAACATGTAATATATCTAATATTTGTACAATGAAAAAGTCCTTTTAGATATGCAAGAGCTACAAATTATAGGTTATTTACAGTAGAAATGTCAATGCTAAATTCCTTAGCCATGAAAAACAAACAATAAACACTTTCTGCGTTTCATTGGGCAGTCTGTCACAGAAAAATTGTTCATAGCTTTTTTTCTTTCCATCTCAGTAGCAGCTAACTTTAGCTTCATAAACCTCAAAATGTCACTGCTACATGTGCTTATTCTGAACTTTGGGTTGGAATGAACTGTTATGGTTCAAATTATAACGTATATATATAGCATTAGTTTTTCTTGAAGTGCAGTATGCAGTTTGAACACCTGCACTTCTACAAGCAAACCAGTGAAATGACTATGGATAGTACAGAGCCATGCCAGGTTCAGGATGAACCACAGAAAAACCTTCACCAGGGAAGCCCTTAATGCAAATGTAGAGGTCAGAGTAGTTGTCTACTCTTCTGTGTCAAGATTCAAGAATCTTTTTATGAGGGTAGACTCAGGTTATTAAATATTCGCTCTGCTTATTTTTTCCACCCATAATAAATACATGCCTCAATCTAGAATCCAGTTTGGAATTCAGTACCTGGTTTAGCATGATTCTATTCCTGGCAACTTGTAGCTCTGTGTCCACAGTAACCGCAGTCATTTGCTGCTCTGTGATGCATGTTCTGTCTGACATTCATTTACCCTCATTTTCCACACCGAACACTTGGATCCAATTCACTCTCTGAAGCAAAGTACATCTGGCAGCTTTCTGTGTCTGCAAAAAGGCCACTCATGGAAGAATCATACTGTAAAAATCTTTATATCACACCCAGACAACAGGGAGCTCCTTGGAGGCTAATGTTCTTTTCTGGAAATACAACTGCATAGTTGCATAGCTGCCCAGGGATTTCAGCACCAGGGTGGCTTCTTACAGATCCCAAGTTATATTGCATTTTATTTTGACCAAGTTTGCCTCTCTTCTGAAGCAAGCAGCAGATTTGAGGACAAATCATGTATTTGTCATATTGCACTAATGAACTCAGAAAAAGGTTTTGGATAAATCAAGACTTACTCAGCTTTAAGAATAGGCTAATGTCTTCATATACCTAATGCAAGACTACAGTGAATGCAGAGAGACTTGGGGATTTGCAGTGAAAATATAGGAGGCAATAGACACAAACTGCCCCCTGGGAAATCCTGGACACACAGAAGAAAATATTTATCACCATGACAGTGATAAAACTGTGGAACAGGTTTCCCAGAAAGGCTGGGGAATCTTCAACCCTGGGGGACTTCAAGACTTGACTGAAGAAGGTCCTGGTCAGCAGACCTACCCTGAGAGGGATGTTGACCCAAATAGCCTGGAAAAGTCTTTTCCAAACTGTTTCGTTATAGTCTGATACTGTGAAACAGAGTTCCTATAACTGGTTTTGATCAATATTGTTTTAATTCTAGAATTGCCTCAGTGACACCTGTGGTGTATCTGAGAAATAAAGTGATGTCTAGCAAATACGGTAGGAGAAAATACATAACCCTACTGATGTGTCAATAGTAGTGCTCCTTTCCTTTGTGAAGAATCACCCACCATGCTCCATTTTTATAAAGGCAGGTGCAGGCTCCATCCTCAGCAGCCTCATTCCTGAACTGTGCATAGGTTAGTGCATCAGCAAAACAAATACTGTATTTTCTAACTTTTATTTACAAGTTCACAATCACTTTAATAGAAAAAACTGACAGTGTCTTATTATGCAGTGTTCCTCAGTACAGATATTATCTAGACATGTATTTTATTAAAAGCCTTGCAAGTACAAATCCTATTCACTGTGAATAATTATGCATCAAGGTTTTAACTGCAAAGCAGTTGTAAAATATTTTTTCTTTCTATTCCATGCTAGTACACTTTTGATGCTGACACAGATTAGTTATCAAAAATTCCACGAGACAATGTTTCATCTGCTGCAAGAACAGTACAGAAAAGTAATACAGAAGTTTAAGACAGCTGGAAGGATTGGGGTTTTTCGCATTGTGGGATGTTATGATGTAGTGAGCACCATGGCTCCTGATGGCCACACTGTATCAGAAGCAAAATGTACCTTTAATCTGCTCAGACAAGTCCTACACAGCAGCTGGTAAGCGTGGTTTTTCCCAGACAACATCACTTCCTAACTTTAGGTTGAAAGTCTGGAAAAGCATCCAGCTACTGTGGAACATTCATCAGAACTTTCTCAAGACACACACTGTTTCACTTTGTTAGCTGATCAAATTAGCTAGCAATTCTTCAATCGAAAAATCTTTAATATTTTTAGTCTTTCTTGCAATTAAAATCTCAGCTCCACAAACACAGAAAAGTTTAGAGGAATGATGACAGTAAACTAAACAGAGAAAGGGACATCCTGTCGTGGTACCTTCCAGGGTACAGGTGAGGTCAGTTCCGTGGGCTCTGCAGTGAGATCCAGTTCAACTGGGTAGGCTCTCTGAATCACCTTACAAATTGAAGGAGAAACTGGTGTGTGGGGGCCATGATGAGATGGAGAGGAACAGCACTAAAATAAATGAGGATTTCAGGGGACAATGGCAGGAAAAGGAGGGATCAATGGTAATATGGAGAGGAACAAGTTCAGAAAGAAAGCATTATCCCATCTCCCAAGATCTGCTCCTGATCAGTCTTTTCCCTTACCTTGTTCGACAGCCAGCTGTAGCCTCTGGTGATGCATGTGCACAGCCTCTGCACCTGGGCCATGAAGTGCTCATGGTTGGGGTCACTAACCAGCCCAGTCTTTCACTCAGGATTACTGGGAGCACATGCTCAGTCTCACTCACTGCTGAGCCAGCAGACATGGAGCTGCACCAGCCTGTCCTCTTTTGAGTGACCAGATTTGACAGCTCCAAAATTAGTAATGTCTTTCTTTCTATAGCACAACCTGACAATACGGCTGTGCAAACTCACATCCTCCTTACTCTGAGAAATTGGAAATATGCTCTAAGTAGTGTTAACGATGTGTAAGTACCTGACAAAAGCTGTTAGTATCTGCCATGGGGTAACTAGCTCACTTGCTATTTCATGGCCCTTCAGCTAATTGCAGTAATAATAGACTTCTGATTGCATTCAGAAGAGAAGAAAAAAGAGGTGGGTAAAGGGAGGTAAGAGAAGAGATGAACAGTTAGCAAACTTTATGCTAGTCATGAAGAAGACGGGCAGGCAATAAATTAGGGGATTATGCTGCATGACATCACATCACATTGCTTTTTAACGATTACTGACAAATCCTTGATTAACATTGTCAGCTTTTATAGCAGTGAGGAGTGTCAATTCCCAAATCCTGTTGTATTGTCTGTGATAGATACACTGTTTAATTTAGTAAATTATGTAAAATTCTGTAGACTTTGTGATTTTATTTCTAATGCTAATATAGTCATGGACAAGATGCAGAGTCAGTGCTGGTTTAATATAAACCCTATTGGTCAAAGGCTAACAGAAAACCTGTAATGGGAAAGCTGAAAAAACTCTCAAGGCTTGTATTAATCACTTATGGAGAGGAGTATCTGAAACAGTTTACAGAAGAAAATGTTCATGATGGGTGAACTTTTAAACCTAGGAATAACAGGAAAAGGTTTCTGCTTGAGAATGCAGCAGTTTAAAGCAGGACCAGCTGCAGGGGCTTGTGCCCCAAGTTCTGATGTGGTTGTAAGACACAGCATGAATTAAAGAGGCCAAGTTTCCTGTTGGCTGTTGAGGTGTCTGCAAGCTTTGTCTGGAAGAACTGGACTTTGCTCCCTATGTGTGTTCAAACACAAATATTTCTGAACTTGAGGGAATACAAGTCCAGAAACAATAGCTAGTACTTCCTAGAGCCCTTAAGTTGTAGAGCTGTGTTACACACATAAACACACACCAAAAAATGGTGTCTGTGCACAAAACCATCATTCAAGAGTTCTGGACGTAAATATATAATCCACAATGCCTGAAAAATTCCTTTTTTTGACATTTAGAGTCTTTCCCTTTGAACATCAGAATGTTTATGTGACTGTTTATATTGCAGTTTGAAAACACCATCATATCCTGAAAAACTTCCATATCAACAGGAAATGGAAAACAAAAAACCAAAAGGGTCACTTGATTTACAGCTTTGTTTCTATTTATTTGCTGGTTTGTTGGCTTTTTGGTGGGTTTTTTTTATGTTTTGGAGTCTGAACAAAGCAGTAAAGTCAGTTCAATGAACTGGCCCACTATTAATGTTAGAGTAAGATCATATCCTATATTGTGCTATGATATCATCTAAATATGTGGGTTTTGCTAGGTATCAGGGAGTTAGAAAGGTTCATGATACAGCACTTCAAATATATTTGATTACACATTTTATTGATTTTCCTTTGGAAGTGAGTATGTGAATGTGTTTATATCCTGCCTTGAATGCTCTCTGTAATCATGGTCTGAAAGACCACTCCTGGAAAGGAATTTTAGAGAAAGAAGCAAACACAACCAAAGAGAGAGTTTGATTCAGTGTTCATTAAAGCCAAGGGAAAACTCCCAGCAGCTCAAGGGGAGCTTTGGGCAAATTCCACGGATTTGTCTTTCTACAGTTCCATTTCATTTAAACTATTTTACTTCTTTCTTCCTTTTTTTCCCAGTGAATCCAGCACCATCATGCCCACAGAATCAGAGTAAGAATGCCTTGTCTGTGTTTGTCATGCATGAAAGTCTTCTCTAACATCTGAAAGGTTTTGATATTTCACAGAGCATAGCTCCCACTGTCAGAGGCAAAGCAGTGAATGAACTCGTGTGACATAAAGAGATGTTGCACTGGCGTCAATTAGTGAAACGCTGCAGGAAATACCCTAATCTTTGCTGAAAGCAGTTTTGTTACCTAAAGCTATAGCACTTTCAGGCAGGTGATAGGGAGCTTTTTTCATTTGAGCCGTTCCTGTCTTTCCTGTGTGTCCTCTGTGCCACCACTGTGTGAATAACATATCCTCAATAAAAATGCAAAATGTGTACTTAGCTATTCAGAATTCAGCCTTCCCAGGTATTCCCCAGCTAAGCTATGTGTCAGAGCATAATTTTTTTGGCTTTGTACCTTCACCGTGTTGAAACATTCTACAATACTTACACAATCAAATCCCATTAGTAAAAATAGCAGGAAAAAATGCTTGAAATTGTGCTCATCTGAGTGAATCCAGGGTTTCTTTGATGTACCAATAAAACTATCATCAGCCAGCCTAATGGGCTGTGCTTAATTTTTTTTACTTTTTATTGATGTATTTACAGTGTGACACTCTTAAGTATTGCTGTTTACCCAGAACTGCTACTTCTGGAAGTAACATCCATAAATTTCTTTTTCATTTTTTATCTCTCTCTTTTATCACAAACAAGGTTACATGTAAATTTAGGGATCTAGTCTTGGTATTGCTGCCATGTCTATATGCAACAGTTCAACTAATTCTCCAGCACCTGAAAACCTCTATGATGTTTTAAAAAATAAGTAAATGTTAAGCCAGCACATAAAAAGCTCAAATGAAAATATTTTCCCTGATACTTTACTCTATTTAGAATCCAACTATCCATGCCCCTTTCCATCTCTGATTTTACTTCAATCAGCCAGAAGCCATTCCCTGTGCAGTCATCCTGGCACTTGTCCTAAGTACCTTTTCCTAGTGTGATTGGTCACTCATAAAAGTTCGACTGTCTCAGCTACCAGTTCGCACAGCTCCATTGTGCTTGGATTCCTTCCAGGGACGAAGGAAAAGCTCAAACTAAGGAACCATGAACAGAAACTTGAGGCACGCATGCTAACAGTCACTTTATGATAGAAAAAGCAGAGCAACCCCTAATGTTTTTCATGTGAAATAAAGCTTTCAATGAATTTTCAAATAAGAACAATCTACAGATGTCTCCAGCGCCCCTGCATTATCAGAAATAAGACTGCACAGTTTCAGCTTATGAAGTCTTACATCGTCCACCCCCACCTTGTATTTTGAGGGGAGCTACTCCAAAGAGTATCAGCAAAGGTCCCAGAGAAATTACACTTCAAACTACTGCCTGTGGAGCATAATGTTTCTCAGTGTGTCTTATCTGTCATTGAAAAAGTCTCTGAAAGTTCTATCTTCTCATAAATAGGCACTGTGTAAACAATGAAATTATATGAGAGAAGCAAAGGGAAATTCTTCAAGCTGTCTACAATGAAATGATTTAGAAGTATGGAGAGAAGGGACGGAATCATTCCACCCACACTGCAGATCTTGCATGCAGAAAGACCCCCTTGAGCACCCAAGCATTCCTCTTGTCTAAAGTGGGAAGACTATTCAGTCAAGTAACAATTACAGATGCTTTAGGAGGTACTGAGATGGGGGTCCTTATTTCTGTATTGCCTCAGCTGCTCTGCCTGGTAATCAGTACAAAAAGCCAGCCAAATGGAAAAGACCAACTCTAAAGCAAGATTTGGTTTATGGCTTACACTGTGTGCTCCCTCCAGCTCCAGCAAGAAAATAAAGATATTACTTTGGTGCCCATTAATTATTTATTACCTGCTATCTGTACCTCTGAACCATTCCTGCTGCAGGTTCACAGGAATGCCTTTATGGCAATTCATCAAACACATATGCTTTCAAATTCCCTCTAAAGCCATAAACAGGGATGCCATCTGCCAGGTTAGAGAAGACTTGATTTATTGGAACAGATTTTTCTGTTTAAAATCCCTAATGTACAAACTCTGGGTAAGATAGGCAAAGGCACTCTCATATATTAAACAAAAGAAGAGAACTAAAAAACAGGTAGAAATTTGTTTTTTCCTAGCCAACCATGTGGCTAGTGCAATAAAGAGAGATGGAAACAGATGCACACCCCAACTTTTTAATAGCAATTCTGTTCTTTACAATTCTCAATAGAGCTTCCCCAGTATAACCTGCTTTGCACTTAGCAGTCATATTCTTGCATCCTAAACAACCATGCACCTTTCCCAACTCTCCATGCAGAACCCATTCATAACGTTTTTCCTTCCTGTCATTTGTTTTCTGCAGCTTTGATCTGTCAGAAAATTATGAATACCTACTTAACCCACTGCAATCACTGGGACTCTTATAGGAGTAAAAATACTTGCATTCCAGAAGCAAAAAATGCCACAAGTCTCCATACAGATGTATTGTACTGATGTAGGATTTCTCCATTCTTGCTTGTTCTTACTTTCTTTCAAAATGTAGTTTTACTTCTAGGTCATGGGTTGATGGTATTAAAAGTTGCTCAAGCTTGAAAAGTTCAAATTCACTAGAAATAGAGGTTCAGGTCAGAGGTCTGACTTGAGACCAGTTGATATAAATCAAAATATGTCTACTGAGCTTTGAATCAGCTGATACATGGTGCATGAGTTCTTCAATTGTCACCTGAAACCCCTTCTATGTGGCTCATATGGGAGAAGTTCCTGTAGTTGTTTCCCTAAGTACTAAATTCTTTCTCTTCTGTTAAGACTAAAACCCTGATTTTAACTAGATAATTGAATTGCAGCAGGAAGAACTTGTATTTTACTCTGTGTAGATTCCCTTCTGGGGCAAGTAAATGAAATGAAACAGAATCCACAGTGCAGCCTATTTTAAAATACTGATGAGTCTCTCCCATTCGTGTATGAAACAGAAACATCCAGGCAGCAAATAGTCCATGCTGACTAATTGATCCTATTGAGAAGCAGACACTTACCCAGGCAGATCCCCACTTTGAGAAAGCTGATGTTTCATTCAATGCCAGGTCAGGTGAGAGCACAGTGAGCCATTGTACCTTGCAGAATAATTCTATGTAAAAGAAGGAAAAAGGACTGTATTCACTCTACTGTCATCAGTGAACCACTTTTATTCTCCTTATTGCTTTTCCCTCACTTTCTGAGGCATACTGACAGGGAGGAGTCTTAGGGACCGTCCTGAAAACATGTCCTACCACAATCTATAATAGTCCATTGCAATTGTTAGGTTCAGTGTGTTTCTGTATTGCAAAGCTCAGAAGAAACAGCATAATAGAGCAATGAGTTAAAAGACTACGTTCTTTATTAAAATAATTAAGTAACTACAGAAGAATTGTCAGCAATTACATAAAAAGAGAAGGAATTCAGACTTCAAAATAAGGAAGGAAAAATCAGAAACAAGTTTTCATTCAAAGTTTTGCAGAATATGTATGATCTAAAACAAATCTCATCAGTCTGTGGCAAGAAGATTCCTTGAAGACCTTTCTGAGTCACAGAACTGGGGAGGGTGCTCAAAAAAGTATCATATTCTTTTTGCTTGTTCGCCTACTCTTCACCTTGCATCTATCCTTGGAGGCTTGTCAGAGATTGAATACTGAAGTAGGTGGATCTAGAATATAACTCCATACAGCTTCTCCCATATTCTCCCAATGTCCTGCTTATGTGGGCACAATACATGAGTTACCAGGGCGTGTATCTGTAAATTCTGATAACATAGGCTGTGGGAGTAATATGAAATCATTCCCTGAACTGGAATCAGTAGGTTGGGAAATTTAAAAAAATTGAATTATCAACTCAAAACATGTAGCTTTCATTAACAACTGTCATCATTATAGTGACACAATAAATTCACTTTTCAGTAGTGTCTTTCCTTATTTTAATAAAAGTTTTCTTAATCATTAAACTTCTCACATACTAATTTTCAGATGCTATTCTGAGCCCAACAAGTCAATTTCAGCAACATTCCAGACAAGTAGTTCACTTAGGTGTACATGCCCAAGTACCAGGATCTGTGCTTTCAATGTACACCACTCAAAGTCTGCATAATGTCCAGGCCTGCTAATAACTGTGCCTGGAGTCTCCAAAAGGATCTGTTACCAAGACTTCTCTGCCTGTGATTGAATTGGGTCTCCATCAGGCCAAGCATCTCACACACAGTCCACATTTGCTAGATCCAGTCAGTGACTCTTTAGCCTTTCCTGAAGCAAATCTACAGCATTAAAGAAGCCACAACACCACAGATGTGTTCATATCCTTTCAAAACACTCCTTGTCTTCCCCTGTAGGACGTTACCCATGCCATGACAACATGCAGGAATTGTCTAATACCAGATACCATTTACTCAGAAAGGGAATTAAATGGACAGATCTTCAAATACAAGAGATAAATAACCTGTTCAGGTAAGGCACTAAATTTAGGTGAGATTTTTTCATTGGGCTGGATAAGGAGCAATCTCTTAAATTTCAGGTGAAGAAGTATTTTAAGGAAGATACAAAGAGGATTAATATGAAAGTACTGAACTACTTTTCCAAAGAATGCGTTATTCATCACATGTAAGGTTATATTCCATGAATTCTTCAAGCCATTTGAATCAATCTGAATATAAAGGGGGGGGGGGGTTTATTATCTGTAAAAAAGGCATTTAAAATAATTTTAATTTTAAAGTTACTGAGATAGAAATAAAATATTAGAGCTTTACATTGTATTAAACATGGTTTTCTAACAATAAAACATACCTCAGGCTTGTCACATTAGATATATAGCTCTTTATCTGAAAGGACAGATTTAGAAGGCTAGATTTAACTATTCTAGATAGCTCATTTTGTACTATTATCTGTAGTTCAAGACAGTATTTTATAGCTATTGGAACACATAATAAGAAACAGCAAGATAAACATTTCTTTCTGTCATTGTATTTCCCCAAAATTATAAAGGTCTAATCCTGTTGATCAAGTAGAGACATTGTGCAGATGAAAAAGAAAGAGCTGGCTATGAGCATAAAAGCATTCAGGATTAACCATGAAAGTACAAAACACTGTCCCAAAATATTTTTGACTGAATCCCAAATTCTCAACATAAGCCTGAAAGTTCCCTTCAAAAATACATTTTATTTTATTGTAAAAGCCAATTTTATTTTTAAATTGTCACAGACATACAATGAAATATCCTGAAATAAAATGCATAGTGCTGTGCTTCTGCCAAATTACATTGTGTTCTATTCTCTGTTGAATATCGATGCAAAAGTACTCCAACAAAGCCAAATTTCTGGGGTTTTCTTCCAAATCAAATCCATCAAGCACAATAACCGCCCAAGGCTTTTTTATGAAAGCTGCTGTTAACACACTGCAGAGAACCCAACATGCAGCCATCCAACATACTATGTTCAGCAGCTCCACACACTTGATTTGTTCCTGTGTTATTCAGATATATCTAAGAAATTTTTAGATTCTTGAAATGTTCTAGTTTTTCAAAGCTTGCTGGTGGAGAAAGATATCTATGCTTTATATAGATACATATGAGTATGATTTACAGTCCAGAGATTTCCACACAGTCTTCTCCTTGAACTTGGGGAAGCTGGATCTACCCTCATTATCTAGGGAATTTTTAAATGGTTTGTCAATAGAGCAGCAGCTTTAGAGCTTCTCACCAGCTTGATCAGAGCACTATACCCTGCCCCTAAAATCTTCTCACTGCAACTTTCACCTGTCTGTCCCGACAAATGAACCAGAATAGTCCTGTTTCTTCACTGTATCTTCTGCATACAGAAGCCCTCTTTTTATAAAGGATTAGGGTTTTCCCTCACAGAAAATCCTTCCTATATGAAATCCTCTCTATCTATAAACTCTAAATGTTATAGGGCCTGCTGTTGCAAGAGAACAGATAAAGGTGTAGAGGTTATCCTTACAGTCTCACAAGATCTTGCAGTCTCTAATATTTGCCACAAAACTTCTCTGTAACAGCCCTTGATGATTTAGAAATGAAACAGAGGCCAAAAGAGATATACAAGCATGTCTGATACTCAAGACAGAGACGGAAGAAGAAAAAAAAGAGGTAATGTTGAGACAGATTTTGACTGCAATTGGGTTGAGACTGAGGTGCACCTTTGTGCTGGGGAAGGAGATTGTCCCGGGAATGGTGGCGCCTAGAGTTAGCTAGAGCTCAGTAGGTAGAAGGATGCAAAAGAGATGACCCATGTACTTCAGAGGAGAAACATATTTTGCATACCTGCATGTCATGCAGAGGCTGTTCTCTCTATGGATCCTTTGAGCAGCAGGCCATCAAAAAAGAGGTGAGAAAGGATAGTGTCATATCTACAGTCTCCAGGCAACTGCTGCTCATCAGACAGCACAGTGAACAGGAGCTGCCCTCCTCACCCTCCCTGTGAGGATTCAGCTCCCTATCCCACTGGTCCAGACCAGTTTCTTAGAGGCACAGTATCTGGAAGATAATGTTTCCTTACATTAGCAATACCTTTCTGGCTTGTGCTTCCTCATGTTTGTAATACAGCATCATTTTTGTGCAAAATGAAGGAATATATGTCCTAAATATCATATTGAACCCTTTATACTTTTTATACTTTTATATATAGAAAACAGAGGTCATTAAAAAATGTATAAAAATTATTGGCCAGGCTCATTTCTATCACTGTGCAAATCAGGAGCGAACCCACCGACTTAATAAAGACACAATAGCCTAAGAAGGAACATTCCTTCCAATATGTCATAGCTTTTCTATGAAATCAGAATGTCCTGTGCTTTAATTTAAAAGGCAGTCTATTTTTACAGTAGGCAGTACAATAGAAACTGCAGTGCTATCCTTTGAGGTGTTGTGAGTCATGAAATCATAATTTATCCATACAGATGTTCATCATTCATCAAACACTAATAGCTTCTCGTGGATGCCTGAAAGAAATATAGAAATACAGAAATACAGAAATACAGAATACAGCCTTTTAAAATTTTGAGTATTTCTCTTTTTCAATGGTGCTTCATAATCCGTGGAGATTCCATTGCATGTGAGAACTGCTATGTGAGCTCTAAAAAATTATCAGTGGAAAGGATTTCCAATAATTCATTAATTGTTAGAAAACAGTGGATCTATACTAACAGTGAGTATGCTTCCTTTTTAGAAATGAGCATAACACCAGATGTCAAAGCTGGAGAAATAGAGGGTTTATTATATAGCAGCTTATCCTTTGATTAAAAGTGGGACTTGATTAATAATGAGGAAATTCACAAGTTGGCTTAACAGGAAACCTGACTTCTATGACTTCTGAAGTCCTTTGCTGTACAGTCATCAGGAGTCTGTGACATTGATTTAGCAATGCTATCAAAGCACTGACCCATTCTTAACAGATCCTACTGTTCTCATTTTCTTCAGGCTATTTTAAGCAGCAGCTGACATTGTTCCTCCTGCCTTTCATCTGTTTATCAGTCACGTTCAGGCATCAGTCAGAATTTCCCACATCAGCTTTCTACTTGGCTCTCACCTCTGCTTTCTCTTCATGCTGTCCTGTCAGGATTTGTCACTTTCTGCTTTCCAGCACTGGAGTGTAGCTGGCATTAATGCAGCTTCAGCACAGACACAATATACCTCAAAACGGTAGGAAGAACTGGATGTTTTAAAATTGAGGTATGATCCTTATTATTGTTGAGAGAAAGTTATTTTTTAAGCATTAAATTTAAAAGTGCAGTGTATCATTTGTCTGTTAGCCTGGTCCCAGTTTGAGAAGGGCATAAAGGAGGACTGAGAAGCAGAACTGCAGGTCAACTGGGATATAATTAATTACAATTATGCAACTTAGATTTCAGGCTAGTGATCATTCAATTACACTTGCAGGAGATGGAGCACAAATTGACTTTGTCCCAAACAGCTCAGCAGAAAGGTCGTTGTATCTTTTTTCCTGTTACAAAAAGAAACTGCTGAGAAACCACCTATACAGAAAATTTGGCAATACTAAATTTGAAGATGTTTTTAAGACTGATAAAATGTCTATAATTTCAGCTTTTTAAAGAGAAAACCATAGTGTGTAGAGCCTGTGATATGCAAAATCAAAGGGCAACTAGGATTTCTAGTCTTTCAGTCAGCTGCTTTGGAAAAACTATATCTATAGCCTTGAATATCATAAACAAAGGAGCCTCTGAGAAATAATATGTTCAACTTGACATTGACTATTCACCAAGGGATGGCTTACTATTCCAGCTTCATATTCTGGCAAATACCCTGCATCAAGAGAGACAATTTCTTCTGACTTTGTAAGAACTTCTTAAGAGATTGCAATGTACTGCTAAGGTATCATAAGCATTATTCATTAAACTGCTCTTCAATGAGACAAGACTTAGACTTTTGAATCTCCCCCTGAATTGTATGCTGTGCTATTTTTCAGCAATTAAAGAAGCCATGGAGGTAATCCATTATTCTTTTGAAGCATTTATGGCATAATATTCATTCTATGATAAAATTCATACAAGGATGCTTAAATGGAGTGGGGAATTTGTAATTTATAAAAGTTACTTTAAATTCATGAAATATAATCTTTTCCATGTGACAGATAACTGCAAACATATCAATTGTGCCAGTTTTAATGGAAACATTGAGTTGCTCAGCAATAAACAGCTGCTGAACAGAAATATTAAAATATTTAATTTTAAAAAGAGTAGTAAAATTTATATTACCTGAATCTGTAGATGAAAGGATTTTTAAAAATGTTAAATTTATACCAGACAAATTTTCAGCAGTAGGAATTACAGACCAATGGAAAGGAAAAACACAAATTCCCACAAGGAGGAGATAGATACTTGCTGATGATCAGCCACTGAATGCCATTATGTTGTCAATGGAAATATACAGTTCAGTCCTTGGACAAGGAAATATGAGCTCTGTGCTTTGATCCCCTGATCACAGTCACCGGTCTTTGTTTAGCTGGATAATTTGTGTGATTTTTCTCATGATCAGTATGCTTATTTCCAGATAATAGGTGTCAGGTTCATGAGAGTTTGCAAAACATGAAACATTCTTAGGTCCAGAAAGATAAATACCAAAAGACTCATATGGAAGAAATAATCAAATGGCAGTTACCTAGTCAAAAACACAGCAGTGCTTGCAAAATTTGAGTTTTGGAGTGCAGACCCTGTCTATGACCAATTGCTTCCTCAAGGCAGAAAACAGCCCACTTCAAAGACTGCAATTTTAAATAAATTAATTACTTTGAATTAAGCTGAAACCCCTTTTATACTTATCAGAAGCACTTATATTCACACTAAAAGAACTGCAGATCCTAGGCTCAGCTTGGGTTTGAGTTTCTGTAACATTCAACAGCTTGCACAGGAAGTTTATCCTTTTCTTGTGGCCATGTAAGACTGACCACTCGCTGATGAAGCTAGCATTGGACCCCAACAATCACTTTTACATCATTTATTTACCTGAGGTATGTGCCACAGACTGCAGGAAGACACACAGTGGTGTGTGGGGCTGGACAACCATGAAATCTACTCTTCTATAATCAACAATCTGATCTAGAAAATAAAATAGGGATAAAAATCATATTTGTTCAAGAATAAAGTTCTGACACTTAGGCTATTCAAAGTTTCTAGTTGCAAATAGTCCTCACCTTCCAGCAAACAACCTCAAGAGTAAACATTTTTTCAGCAAGATTGCTTTTAAAATTGGAAGAAAATAAAAGAGAATGACAGAGAGAGAATAGGGGTTTAATTTTTTTTTGCTTTTAAATAACTCGATCAATACCAGAAAGAACTAGAACATTGCAGGAGTAGCAGAATAAATGTGGGACCTGGCAAAAACTGAGAGAACATAATTCCTCTCACAAGGTTCACACGAATCTTTTTATTTCCTTTAGAGAAGTGTATACGAGTCCTACTTGGGATCAGCCCCGTACTGAGCAAGGAGCATACTAAGAAAAGCACACAGCAAGAAGGAAATCCTATCCCAAATCCAGTTCAAATGAAGTTGAAACAAGAAGCTTTTTGTGCTTTCTACAGCTTCTCTATCTTTGACCTCATATATTTGTCAAACAGAAAAATAACTTCAAGACCAAAACTATGAAACTGGAAATATTTTATATTGTGAAACTAATGCGGTTTGGGCTTGTACAAACAAGAATGTTTTATATTTATTCCTAGCAGCTGTGGTGTGTTGATTTTACTTTTCAAAGAAGCAATACTTCTATAGTTACAAGGTAGCAATACAATCTATGACATACCTATGTGATAACATTAGTTTGGGGAATATCATTGCAATACCTTCTAAGATTATGTCTATATTTAAAATTAGGGCTTATTTGCAATTTTGGTATAATACAAGTCAATAGCTTTGCAATCTTGTAGTTAATTTTGTATACAAAATGTCCCTTTTTACATACACTTTTCTGACAGTTCATTTCAAGCACACTTACAAAACAGAAAAAACCCCAGTATTTTAACTAGTACTCTGAAAGGTATATGAAAGACCACAAAATAAGTGTTGAGGTGTAAAAAAAAAAAAAAAAATTAAAGAAGCCACAAAAACTGTGCTGCTGAGTGAAATAATACAGTCATAGCGTTAACATTGACACATTTCAATTAAACAAGAAAAAAATATCAAGGGTAAACGTGAAAGATGTGGAGCTTAAAACACTCTAAACCTATCCATCAAGCAGTGGGATTGGAACTCGATGATCCTTAGGGCCCTTTCCAGCCCAAAACATTGTATGATACTATGATGCTGTCAAATGGGAAAAATTGCAGTCACACAGAAAATTTTAGTTTCCCAGACAAGTAACAGAATCAGCACAAGATGCTGTTATTTCTCTCTCTCTTTGCATCTGTGCCAGAACTCAGACATCAGGATACATTGCACCAAGCCCCTGATGCTAAATTATGCTGCTACCATATTCCCATCACACTGGGAGAGCTACGGAACCAGTCACCACCCAAGACTAGTGGAAAATCAGCCAGTTACCCATCCAGGGCCCCATCACTGAGTTTGAGATCACAGTGTAAAGCTCAAGTATGGGCTGTTGTGGGGTACTTGGTGTAGAACCTGAAGCCTTAAACTAGTGTCAGTGCTTCTGCAGTCTTTGATGGCTTTATCTTCTCCTTGGGATTCTAGGCACCAAGCCTGGACAGAGCTGTGGCTGCCCTGGGATGCAGAGTGGAGCACGAGCTGTGTGCAGGCTGTGATTGACTGTCCTTCAAAGGCTGTGCTGTCTTGGCAAGGTACTACACACCTGTGTCTATGAATGAGTGAATTTTTAGATAAAAATTCAAACCAGAAGTGCTCTATTTTGCTCTTTTTGTGATGGCTAAAGAGAGCTAAACTGATTACAGTGCCAGGATGCTTATCCTGAGCAATTTCTATAGCAACAGGATGACACAGGCTCATCAGTTGCATTGTTATTCGATGAAAGCATATACTGGAATAATTAACAAATCTGAAGAAAAAATGGTTGACCTATAGTTATATGCTGTGCTTACTAAGAAAATATTGCTTTTGGCTGGGGTGATTTTATTTCTCCCGTTCATCTACTGTTAAAACAAAAAGTGAATAGCAATTAAATCCTGGAGTCACACTCATATGTCTCCCCATGACCTCCACACTTGTTTGTTTGACTGATGGATGCATTTATACCTACTTACACAAGCTGAGCTGTATATTCAAAAGGAGGGAGTCATTGATTAAACTGCTGCAAGTGACAGGAAAATGGGGGGGAAGGGACAGCAGAAGAATTTTTTTTACCTGAACTGGTCTTTGACTCACTGATTTTGCATGGACAAACTGTGATCCCTGATCTGCTTTTTACATTGACTCAGGGCCACGAGGAGCATCAGAACACCCCAAGCAACTGAGCCAACGTGAAGCTGCCAGAACGCAGGAGACAGGCAGGGACCCAGGTCTGAGGGCCAAAAGGCTTTGTCTGCGGTCACAGGCTTTCAACAGACCCTGCAGAAACTGCAGAGGGAATGAGGTTGGTCATGTAAGTAACACAATTCATGGAGACAGGCACAGTGATTGTGATCATTACAACAGAGCATGAAATGATAACAGTAACTAGTCATTAGACGTGTATTTCCGAAATCACTACAGTAAGTTGAAACAGCTGCTCAATTCAATTTTCTCATCCTTTTTGTAAGGAGTAGGAAATGTGGCTCCCCAGGGGCTTCTGTGAATCCATCTAGCTCTGTAAACATAGCCTTTAATGCCTATTTTAGACTAGGTTAGGTTTCTGGGTTAGGTGTCTGAACTCCAGCAGACCAATTATAAATAAAAAGTCTCCCTAATGCATATTCCCAAATAAACAGTGCTGATAACTCTTAGACAACTAAAAACAATCAGGATAGATTTTGACAGCAGCAGAGAAGCTTCAGAGGGGTTTCTTTTAAGAAATAAAATTAATCTGCTTAGAAATCTAAGCAATTTTATCCAAAAAAAGAACCAAGGGCTTTCTCCCACAAAACCGTGCTGGGATCATTGACATAGACTAAAGAGAGAATTCATTGTGGGCAGATCCCAACTTTATAATGTGAAGGAAACATCCACTGGGAAAATAAAACCATTTTCACTTACACTGAATTGCTGTGAAGGGCAAAGACATATCCCATGTCCATGTCTGCTGCCTACGTATCTTCCTTCTACCCCAGTACAGTTTCTTGTCTTGATGCCTAAAGCAGGTTGCCTGAAACAGAGGCCAAGACAAAATTAGGAGTATAAAAAGCAGACAAATTTATTCAAGGCCTTCAAGGTACATCTGGGCAAGCAAAGCCCCCATTGGGGACTACACCCAAAATGGACGCCGGGTCATGAGCCATTCACCTTTTATAAGTTCTGTCTCATTAGCATATTGGCCCCTAATTGTCCAATCACACCCTGAGGTGACGATGTTAACCACCCCAGGCCCGACCCCCAACCCCTCATTTCACTGTTGTTTACATATTTTCAGGCCCTCGGGCAATGAATGTGTCCTTGGATTTTCTATTCAGAGGGATTTGTTTTGGCTAAAGATGCTGGGAACAGAGGTTTTTAGTACTTTACAAGAAGCACAGAACTACACCAAGTTACAGATATATGAAGAGTAAAAAACTAGAAATTATTAAGGCATCATTCCCTCCTTTAGGAGCCTGACAAGGCCTCTACCTTGTCAAGTATCTATTCTAAGCACCCACCAATAGTATGCATTTAACAGCAATATATATATATTTATCTAACAATGTAAAGTAAATGTCTAACAGCAATAATGTTTCACACAGCCAGCTATCACATGAAAATTATGATTACAACAACTATGAACAGTTTTTTAGTCCCAGGCCTCAATGATGTGAGGGTGTGGAGGAAACCCAGTGTTTTTACACAAAGAGACCATCTCCCCAGCTTTCTATCCCTGCCATAAAATCCTAATCTATTTCTTGAAATGCATGCCATCTTCAGTCTCCTTACACACCCAATGTCTCCTGCTTTATGGTTGAAACTTCTCTCCTGCACACTATCATAATCTCTGTGTTCTCAGCTTGCTCTTTACCTCAGGAATGTTTCAAAGCATCTCTTCCCAGCTAGGGCCAGAGAGATAAATCTTCTATAGAAAAGAAATGGAAAGAAACGGAAAGAAACAGAAAGAAAAGAAACGGAAAGGAAAGGAAAGGAAAGGAAAGGAAAGGAAAGGAAAGGAAAGGAAAGGAAAGGAAAGGAAAGGAAAGGAAAGGAAAGGAAAGGAAAGGAAAGGAAAAGAAAAAAGAAAAGAAACAGAGGAGGAAAAAAAAAGGAAAGATCTATCTAAATAAGATCTTGTTTCCAATTTTCATACCTGCACTGGTAAGGAAAAAGACATAAGAAACATTTACTTATAATCACAGTTTCTCACATGCTCAGCCACTGTGTGTGGTGGGAACAGGTACAGTTTGATGATGAATTTTAGTTTCCAAAGTTAAGCCTCCCTAATCAGGAGAAAATCTTCAAGGACTCAGACCATGTTTTGTCAAACCTCTACTTGGAGCATGGTGTGATTCTGTAAAGATTATGTCTTGACCATATATTTATGAAAATGGCCAAAATTACGTTAGTGCAAGCAGGTATTCATTCTAAATTCAAGTTACTGCTCCAGAATCAAAAGCAATTGAAAGAAAAGGATGCTTAGGGTTTGGATTTGTTTGGATTGTTAGTTCCAGAAATTTTTGTTGCCTTTTGGCATTTAAAAAAAAGTAAACTTCTAACAGATGTGCAGAATATTTCAGTATTGTTTAAAGTATGTGATACTTTGGGAACAGGCTTTTTGAGAAATTAGTTCACTGAACTAAACTATCCAAGAATCAAAGGTCATTATAATCTATTAGTAGTTATGACAATTTAACTGAAACACTCATTGGTTTTACTGTACACAATAAAAATAAATTGTACACTCTACAAAATCTTGTTACCCCAGAGAAGATGGGTATATATTTGCACTAAAAATGTTTGCATAATACAAAAATAGCTTTTGCAGTGAACACACAATTTATAGCAACATAAAGAATGAATTAGTTTTACTCACACACTTTCTGGCCAAATTCTTATTGTTTTGTAAAAAAAGCATAAGAAAAACATACTGAAGCATTGCTCTGTAAAACATGAACTGTTTCTAAACAGTAAACTGAAGAAACAAGCAACAATACTGGTAATTTGTTGTAAAAATCCATACATATAATCCAGGGAAATATCTACTGTGCAGGACAGCAGAAAATTCTACATGACTGAAACACAGAAAAAATGTTCACAGTGGATCCTAAAAATGCAAAAAGCTCCTTAAAGACAATGAGAACTTTATTATTGACTGTTGTGGCCAGGCTGGAACCCCCAGTAGGGCTCAGCACCTCCAGAAATAACTTTGAAGCATCTTGATTAATGACTGGGTCAATGATGCAGGCTCTGTTATTGCCATTCCCTGATTAGCTGAGCAAACAAGCTCTGTTAGCAGACATATATTTGTATATTAGCAAGGGGGATTGCAAAAGTATTCATTGAAAGTCCCAGCTTGAAAGAAATCAAGCAGATTCATTTGTTTGCTCAGTGTTTATTGGAAGTGAGCAGAAAAAACAAGCAAATAAAACCAGATGGAATTCATTTTTTATTACATTCAATAGTACAAAATTCAATAGTACAAAATGCAGAGTTGTGCTTCCGAGAACCAATAATATAAAATTCTGCTATAAACTCAACTGAGAATCCCTCAACTAGAAAGAATGAGGAAGAGACAGACCTGCATAACATAGTTAATCACAGGGGATGACTGTGAGTCAACAGGATATTGCAATCATTTAAAAGGCATATGTGATTCAAGGGTGCTTCTGATGAGGAATTTCCAGTAGAGAAAGAATATTATTTCCATCCTGTAGAGTACTAATGAACCTTCATATGAGATATGTTAAGCTCCATACAATTCTGGCCATACAGGTCCATGAAAAAATTAAGGGAAGCTGGAGTAGGTGCTGAGAAGTTCTAATGAGCTGATCTGTAAATGGGGAGCCTGCCTTGTAGGGACTGAAAAAAATTTTTTTTGATAGTGTAATTTAGTCAAGTTATATCTGGGATCGGGCACAACACCATTTCATCAAAGTGCTAGGGACTACTTAAAGTAAAAATGAGTTTTAATGGTATGGGAATAGATTAGTATTAAGGAACATGAATGCAGATAGGTTGGAAACTTGAATTATAAAATATCCCACCATTTGAGCAGCAAGGCTTTCATAGTGTTCATTTCCATAATGGTTACAGAAACCTAACCACTTCTAAAATGTGTTAATGTAAGGTTTAAAAAGTAATTAAAAATTGATGTGGCTTTGATAAACTTGTTTAGAACTTTCTGGATTATCACATATTTACGAATAATTTACTTTAAAAAACAAGACTGGATATTCTTCACAATTATTCTTCATTGCTTCTCTTGTCTAGGTATTTAGACTTCTGTGGCACACTTAATTTCCACTGTGGATCCTCATCACAGGTTTGGATCCCTCTGTAAGATTTTCACAGTTCAAGCAGAACAATGGCAGGAGGTTGCTCATGCCCCTCCACCTCCTCAATGTGGGAAACACCAGTCATTTGCTTCCAGCTTAAAATTTCTGTTGAAAGAGGTTGAGCAGTTCCTTCCACTGAAGGAACCATTGATAATTCTGTCTTACAGTGAACAGAATAGCAATAAGGAACAGCAAAGTTAAATGAATTCCAAGACACATACATATAAACATCTGTATTTCTAATAGCCATAATAAATCTTAACTCTCGGGGGGAAAAAAAGCACATTTTTTCTGTCTTGATAATTGGATCAATTTTTCACTTATGGTTTGTCAATCGCTTGACATTTTATTGCACGAACAACAGACCTGAAAAGTATTTTAATTAGGGCTCTAATCTAACCCCAGTCTTCTCATTGCAGTTCTAAACCATGTCTGAACATCTATTTACTAAACAGAAGTTAATTAAAAATATGGATCTATACCATACATATAGCATAAAACTGAAAGCTGAAAGGTTGTGCTACCTGCAGAAAAACTGAACTAAAGTAACAACTAATGGTCTTAATAGGCTTATGAGCTCCTTTCTCTTCCTATACCACTTTGATTGGTTCAAAACATGGTCAAAAGGAGATGCACTGGTTTAAATTTCATTATGTATGGATTTTTAAAATAAATTAGCTTCTGAACAAAACCCAGGATGAGATAGTGTACAGTTTAAAGTTGCATTTTTCTCCAGTCATTCCTCTCAATCATATATTTGCTCCTGAAATTGTGACAATGTTGCCATTTGTGCAGTACTGCAAAACCCACCTATGGAACAGCAATCCACAAGGAGAGGTGCAACTTCTGCAAGACAGGTTTGTAAGAATAGAATTACAACCTTGAAATGACCTCTAATGTCAAGAAATCTGAACCGAAAAATAAAAGCTTGGTGCTTTTTGGTTGCTTTTTCTTCTGTTGGTCTGTAACATTGCTGTCATTATTTCTGTGCATGTTGACCACTCCCAAACAAGAGGTAGGCATCTCAAAGGATCTGACCACATAAAATGTGTGCCTCCAGGGAGCTACAGGAGTTTGGATAAACACATATGTGTCCAAAATTGGGCTGGTACCTGTAGATGTCTTTATTTAAACAGAAATATTCAGGCACATATCAGAAAAGCTCTCTAAAGGAAAAGGAAGAATCATCAGGTCAGCTCAAATGCTCATAAAATCATGCCTCAGCACTCATAGTAATAATTCTTGCTCCTACAGGCAGAAGGAGCAACCCTGCTCCTAATCCTTAATTCCTTGTCAACAGTTGCATTAACACTCTACAGACATTTGGCTCCTGTAGTGGTTCCGGCTTGTAAAGTGGCAAGAATGAGAATTAGGTGTAGTCCAAAGGTAAATATGCTTGAGATGTGGATCAAAAGCACCCCGTAGGGAGCAAAGAGTCAGGATACTGGAAACAGTTCAATCCGTCCTAACGGATTTACTATTCACTTCAAACTACTTGAAAATAATTCACACATCATGGCCTATGTGACAGGCAGTTGATTCCTAGGAAGCAAAAAGTTTTGAACTTCACTGTCAAGAGAGCTGAGGGTCACTTTCATGTTCATAGAAGTTTAAACACAAACTGGATTACTGATTTAATCCTAAATTTTCCCTCTTGCATAAGATGCTGTAAAAGCATCTCTAAGTAAAAGAAAATCTATATGAAGAGGAAAGAAGTATAGGAAGAGGAGAGAGTCCCTGTTCATTTTTATGGTAGTTCAGATATTATAAAACACTCAGGATCCCATACTCATCTCCACATAGTAACAAGCCAAGCTACACTAATTTTGCTGTCTGTAAACAAGTTTTTAATTCTCACTTGTCTGAACTGGAAGGCAGAGTAGCATTCTACCAGAAACCTGTGTAAGAAGGTCAGTTCCAGAAGAAATGGTTGGAAACCTCAGTGAGCATCATCAGAGGTGGCCCAGAAATGGGAAAGAGACAGGAGAGGGCTAGGATCAAGTTCTCTGCAGCTTCTAGCATTAAGTTGCTTAAAGTAACATGAAACTCTGTTTTGATAACCAGCTGATCTTGGGTGAAGTGATTGGAAAGTTGCTGCTGTGACGACATCACTTCCACTGCACAGAGTTTTGGTTTGCTTCATCTAAAGACTTGGGCCTTCTGATACTAAAATAAGCAGTCTGTTTCATCACACAACTAAAAATCAAAACCTGAGTCAAGAGCTGCAGAGGTTAACATTTGCAAATGCTAGAGACTTTGTTACAGCAAAAATTATGTTGAAGTAAAAGAAGTCAGATTTGTTTCATTTTGAATTCATACATTAAAAATTGGCTTTTGATAGACTACCTCTTTTTAAGGAAAAGCTGAAAAGTGCATGAGTCTTAAGGCAGATCAGTAGGTAATTACACTAGTAAATCATATGACTGCATTTGAGGTATTGCTTCTGAGCCACTGGAACATAATTAAAAACCTGCTATAGGCCATTTAGTATGAAGAACTACCTGTGATTTTATGATTAGACTGGAAAAGTATATTAATATACCGATAAGATAGCAAAACAGAAGATGAAATTTTCTACTCTGAAACTTTTTTTTTCTTTTAGAAAATAGTTGTGATTTCTTCTTTTTGCCCCAAATTTAGTAAAGTGTTCATTTCTCAGTGAAAAAAAAAGAAAAATAATAGTGGAAAAAAATACAATCTGTGAAGTTACAAATACATTTTCAGAATGAATTTTCTAAACTTTTCATGCACTGGAATAAGAGTCTTCATTCAGACAACTGTCATGAAGCAATCCCAAATAGTTTCTGTAACAAGCAGATTTATTTGCCAACATAGCTGACATCCAATCCAGACCTCAACTTCCAAAGAAGGGAGGTTTTAATAGAATATTTTGCTGTCCTTCTGTCAATCTTATTTGGCATATGAGATGCACACTCTATAATACCCTTCCTTCTCCACATCTCAGGAGCAAGTCCCAGCTCTGATATGCCCAAGCCATCTAACCTTGGCTCATACTGCTGAGGAAACTGCTAAATGATGAGAAAAAGCTGTGAAATAGTCTGTGAAGCAGAGACTTGTACACTACAGAGGGTAAAAAGAAGGCAGTTGTCCCACTCTACTATTCATTGGTGCAGCCTCATCTTGGATATTGTGTGTGGCTTTGTTCACCACAGTATAAGACATTAAACTGCTAGAGATAGTCCAGAGGGCAATAAAGATGGTGAAGGGCCTTGAGGGAAATCTGTATGAAAAGCAGCTGAGGTCACTTGGTCTGTTCAGCCTGGAGAAGACTGAGGGGTGACCTCATTGTGTCTTCAACATCCTCATGAGGGAAAGAGGAGGGGCAGACAATGATTTCTTCTCTCTGGTAACCAGTGGAAGGACCTGAGGAAATGGCCTGAAGTTTCGTCAGGGGAGGTTTAGGTTGGCTATTAGGAAGAGGTTCTTCCCCAGAGGGTGGCTGAGCACTGGAATAGGCTCTCCAGGGAAGTGATCACACACCAGCCTGTCAGAGTTCAAGGAGTGTTTGGACAATGCTCTTAGGCACATGGTGTCTCTTGGGAATGGTGCTCTGCAGGGCCAGGAATTGGACTTAATGATCTTTATGGGTCCCTTCCAACCCAGTTTATTCTGTGATTCTGTGAAAATTGTGTAGGTTGGGTTGTTCAGATGTTGATTATTATCAGTCCATGTTTTCAAATAAGAGCACCAAAATGGCAAAGTATAAAATCATAAAGGAAAATACAGATACTGGCGACACGATGGCAACTTAGGAGCATTGAAGAGCAGCTCAAGGAGGCAAGGGGGTCTAAACCTTCCTCTCCTGACAGATGACTGCCTTGCAGCAAAACCCTTTGATAAGCACAGTAATACACTTTGTTGCTTCCTAATCCCAATTCACAATTGTGCATTTTCACTAACAATCATTGTTTTTAAGCAGTAGCTGTCCTGCTTGCATAGTCTCTTTACACATGAATAAAGATGCCTGAATAAAGTAACTCAGAGATACAGCCATTATATTACCTAAGACCACCCTATCATTAAAAAAAGGGACTCATTACATTATGTGTATCATCATTTAGATATTCTTATCTCTTAGACAACTAAATGCACTTGCAATGCCAAGAATTTTTACCTGATTTATGCTGGTTTTCAGGTAGGCAGGCTCAAAATCTCTAATTCTAAGAGAACATGCACAAATAAATGACCACAATTTAACCATATATTACTCAGAGGAACTGCCCGCATGCAACCACTTCTTGAACCATGGGACATTATTTCACACAGTTCAGTGCACAAAACACAACTGAACTAGCTTACCTCAGCCTGGGGTTAAGAAGACTTAAACATTTGCCTATTAAACAGCTGCTGCATCACGTATTTATTCTCTAAAGTTAGGGCTATCTAGACGGAACCTAAACTGTGGCCCAGAAAAAGGTGCATTTTAAAAGGGTATGGACAGATTTCCACAGCTTTAAGTTAATTCCAGCTTATAGCACAGGCGTAGAACATCATTACAGTGTGCTTTTCTTCATCCTTATTCAATTTTCTTGGCTAACTGTGCATTTGTTTTGTTCACAGTGCAGTAGTGTGAAGTAAATTTTAGCTGTGATCTGAGTTTGAAAACATGAGTTTGCGTCAGGATTTATGTTGAAATTATTTCCCCAAACACTACTGTCAGTAACAATCACTGCTCTACTCCAATTCTTCTGCTCATAACAATAATGACAACAGCTAGGTGAGAAAGAAAAAGTTCTGATAAGCTAATGGATTGCATTTGGGGTTTTTGCCTTTCCTTTTCCAGTATAGGCCTTGGGTACACAGAGAACAGTCTAATTTAGGGGTTGAAGTTGAGGATTATGGATAACAGAAGGGAAGGTCAAAAAACTGAGTTGAGCAGACTATCAAAAGTAAGTTAGTCATGATGGTAACCAAAGAATACCTGATCGCTTCCAACTCACTTCTAGTGAAAAAACAGATGTATAAAGTCAGGTGGCATTGCTGGGGAAAGTGTTACATGAATGTCTCACAGCTGAATTGATTTTCCAACATGATTCAGCAGAATATCTCCCTAATGGACTGGAGAAGAGTGCTACAGGCTGTACATGTGTTGCACCATTGTGCCTTTGCTGTAGAAGTGGAGAAAAGGCACTTAAGATTTGCATTGTGGTGGAGTTTCTCACCAAGAGAAGTTGTTGCTCTTCCCTGTCTTTGTTCTTTCTTGGTTTGGGGAGGATTTTTTCCCTCCTTTTCTTTTTACATTGCACTATATATTCGTGTTTTTTTTCACTTCTCCAATTCCTTTGAGAACTGGTGTATCAAATAAAGGGGCTTTCACCAATGAGTGCAATAAGTTCTCAAAATATGAAGTAATGATGTAGTAAACCAGTTGATATTCTCATAATGGAAAGTTGGCTCCCACAAATTAGACAGGCTATACAGTGAAGAGTCTGTCTTCATTCTTTTTTTGAAGGAGGAGAGTACACAGCTTTAGAATTTAATGAAGATAACATGATTAATTTTGTATGAAAATTTGGTTGTGAACTGCTGCTTTGTTCATTGCAGATATTTACACTGTAATATTATGGTGCATGCACATGCCACATACTGCATTATTGAGAATACAAATTCAAGAAATTAATAGCTATTTAATAGAAGAATTTAAATTATCTGTACAAATATAATTCAGTCTCAATAATCATAACAGAGCACTGTAGAAGAAAGAGGAAGATTCAGAGTTGAATCTCTATAGACCTCTTACTTTTCTTGCTGTGCCTTCTGCCAACTTGATCCATTTCACTGCCCAGAAGGACATGGAGAGACTGAAGAGCCTGCTGAGAACCTTTTATGTTTACATTTTCCTGGAAATTTGTCTTCATTTAGAGCATGCAGTGAAAGGTACTCAGTTAATGAGAACTCATTCAACATTGGGTTTTACAGCCAGTTTTCAGTGAGCAGTCCCATGTTTTATTTTAATTCGCTCAATTCATGTCATTCTCTGAGGACACAAATATTGATTTCCTCATGGTTTTTTCTCTGTGGCACTTTTCATTATATTATGGGAATGCTACACAAAATAATCATTATCATAGTTTGTGAAATGACAAGTTAGTATTCTTTCCCCATTTTACGAGTATATTAGGATTTGAAAAACATCCCTGAATTTTGGATGCCCGTTTTTAAATATTTCCCAATGGCTCTCTTTCTCAGATATTTTGCTTTGCAGAAAGACTCAAAGCATGGCTGGCACCAAAAAGAAACTGTGTGGCACTCTCATGATTATGTCCCTTTTTTCCCTGTGAAGACATTTGGAGGCATTTGGCATAACCCTTCCCATTTTTCTTTCCTGCATTTCTGAGATTATTCAGTCGCCACCACTGGCAACATGTAAAGAAGATTCTTACAGGCACTGGTCTATTCCTTTCCATACTGAAATGATCCCACTCTTGTCTGTGGTGCACAGGAGGAATGATACATTGGGTTTGGGGAAAAGCAAGAAACAAGGCTGTGTTGCTCTAGCCTGCAGCCTTTTTTACAAAGATCTGCACTCCCCCATGGCTGAAGTACACTTTGTGTGAGGCTGGGCCTTTGTTTTTAATTTTAGGTGGATTTTGTTTTCTTATAAATTGTAAATTCTTTTAATTGTAAATATTATGTTCAAAATCTCCTACAATGTGTGTCCTGGAGAAATTCCTGTAACTGAATTATTTGCTAAAATTAATATATTCATGGGGAATAGAACTTCCACCATGTGAGACATCAAACCAGCTTTTACTTCTTCCTATAACTTTGATTTACAGGTTTTGAGAGAGATTTTTAAGACATGGATCTGTAATATTAATTTATAAAAATGAATACTGAGGCACAAAAAAAAAAAAAAAAGAAAAAGAAATCTGCTCAGCAATTATGTGGAGTCTATAGGAACTGAAGGTACTGCCACTAAAATCAGACCATCAGGCCTTGGAAACCTAATTCTGTGCTCTTTAAATCATTTGGAGAAACAGAAGCTCTCAAAAGAAAATTTATATTGCAATTCCAAATCTTAAATATTTCAATAAATATGAGAAAGAGTTGAAATATGTAAACATGCAACTGCCCCTGTAGGCATAATCTCTTCTGTTCATTGTTTTTCCCTTTGCAATTTGACATATGGTGCTGAATCAATAAGGCAATTGATCATTATTAGATAATCACACACCTGGGAGACTTCAAGGCATAGGATGTAACCAGACAGTCAGAACCACAGGGGTATGATAATTTTTCAGTTATATGTAATCACGTAATTTCTTTAAATTTTACTACTGCGATAAATAACTTCCAGTGTGAATAGAGCTGCCAGTTAATGTCACAATATTTCACATACAAGACTTGGAGAGACTAATGCACTTCTACAAAAACCTTAAAAGCTATTATAATTAGAAGGCTGATTCAGTCTAACATTCATAACCTGCATCTGACAGTCGCCCTGCAGTCAGAGCATTTGCAGTGCCCCTCCCCAGCAGCAGCAGAATCAGAGCAGTGGGTATCAAGTGGCCAAGATGTGTTTAACTTATTGATAAACACAGTGAGGGGAAATTGGGGAGTTCATTTTCACCCAATGGCCGAGTTTTTCTCTATTTTCCCAGTAATATTAAGGGAAATTTTGCCATCTCTGAATATAAATGTAGAATATGAAATTCTGTCATAAAATAGGCCTTGAGTAGAAAAGAAGGAAAAATTATGTCATGCTGTTATTTTATAATTTTTAGACTTATGTATACTTTAGGCTCTGTATAGTGAAATGTCTTTGACTTTCAGTCAATAAAAGCTTCTATTACGATTAGTGAAACAATATAGGGACGAATGCAAATAATATAAAGGCTAAGGTGCTACACAGAGCTGCATGGAGAACAGCAGAGCCTACAGAAATATTTTGGAACTACCGACCTGTCAGCCTCAACTCTGTGCCTGGGAAGATCATGGAACAGATCTTTCTAGAAACTCACAGACATTTAGCTTATTTTTCTTCTGGTCAATGACCATGCAATATTCAAGCATTTCCTTTAGAAATTTCAGAGTGGTTGGCCATTTGTGGGATACAGATTACAGCACGGCAGATCTATCAACAAAATCCGCCTTTACAACATAAGGAAATTGGGTAGATTTCACTTTTGATCCTCTTAGACAAAGCTGGTGCAGCATAATAGGTCACTGTGTGAATTGACACAACCAAGGTGACCACCAAACCCTAGCTGGTATGTAAAGAGTAGATTTATTTCATTATCTCACTAACAACCCTGGGCTGCAGAGACACACAGGGACACAGGCTCCCTTGGGCTTAGTTCATCCTAGCAGCAGTGAGGGGGTGAAGGGGCCCCCACTGCCTGCCCCAATATCCCAAAGGGCTGCAGGCACACACAGTTTATCACAAGGCTGTGCTTTTATGATCTCTCTCCCCCAGGAGGAGGCTCAAGTGTGTCTGTGAGAGTGTGTTATTTCTACACAGGAATTCTGCTTCTCAAAACAGGCAGAGGATGAACAACAGTAGGCATAATGAAGGGAGTTTTCCCACACCATCATTTTTAGAATTCCCAGCTGCAAGTTGGCTTTGAGTGAAAATTCCCTCCTTGACAAATCTTCTGGTTTTAGCCATTCCCTCCCAACAGTCACTGATGCCCTGCTATTGAAAACCAGAATGATTTACAGTCCTTTTACACAAGATTTTTGTTCTGTACACATCTGGGAAATTACTTCAAAATGATACAAATATGAGTAGTATTTTTAACACCTCTGCAGTTATCTCCATCCAAATCCAGCCACAACCCCTTATCTTCCTTTCCTAAAAACAAGGTTGATTGAAAGAGCAGTTTTACCCATGCTCTCAATAATTTTCTGTTGCCTTAGCTGTCACCTCATCACCAGCAGCTTGATGGGGTTTGAGTGAGTGCAGCAGGGGTTTTGCTGCTGCCCTGGCTGTAGGAGGGCAAGGCCATGGGAGCAGGGACAGCACGAGGTGCACACTCAGGCATGCTCACTAGAAGAGTCCTTCTGCTGGTCCCAGCCATCTGCAGTCCTAAGCCACTACTAGCAGCGCCTTTGCTGAAACACAGGAAACAGGAAAATAATCAGCTCCCCGAGGCTCTGGAGTGCAAAGACAGACAATCTTAGTGCTTTTAAAATATATTTTCTTCCTTGTTGTCTCCGACTTCATTGCAATCCAAAGAGAGAAACAGTACTTTGCCGATAATAATCTGAAAGCTCTGCCTGTAACCCATGCAAAATTACTGACGTGGGTAAGGCAGATGACTAGTTTAGCAGAAATGGAGGAAATTAGGCTGTATTTATGTCGTGTCTTTAATGGGACTGAATATTTCTGTTTCATTGATTTCTGTCCTTCATTCTGCCCAGTTGTCATTACAGCATTTCATAAAGCCCTCAACTCGTGTTTCACTCAAATGATGTATGGGATTTGATTAGAATCCACACCAAAACTGCTGCAAGAGTATAGTATCTATTCAATATGTTTGAAAGCCAAATGAGAGAAATAACAAGAAACCTATTTTCAAAAGAAAGGTTTGATTTTTGCATTTTGAGGGTTCTTTGTTGAAATTGAGCATAGAGAGGCTCTGGGGGCAGGCATGCACAGAAAAGCAAATTCTTCTCATTTGTTCTTCTCTGCTAGCAAGAAAAATTAGTTCATCTGCATGACCATGAAGTTAGTTAATGAAGGATTTCAGAATTAAGATATAAAGCTTAGTCTTTTAGCTCTGGTTCAGGAAATCTACTTACTAAAGTCAAAAGCAGTTTTGATATCACCAAGTTGGATGATAAGGGTAAATCATTGTATCCATTTCCTAGGCCTCATTTGAGTACTAATCCCGACAGGGAGTATCCAAGACAGAAAGTTCTCCATGGGGAGAGAGCTGCAAGAGTCTTAAGAAACCCAGACAGATCTTCCAGGGTGTGGAAGGCGGAAAAAGCCCATAATGATGCATGAGGTTAAGTCAGAGAACAGCCCCCAGAATGGACTACCCCAAATAGAAGCAGGCAAAGCTCCAATACGTGAAACAGAGCACATTAATTCGTTTAATGAATGGAGCATGGATTCATTTAATGAACCTGATTTAAGGGCTGCTTGACTGCAAATTGTATCTTTCTGAAAAAATAACTCAAACTAGTTGTGGCAGCCTTCATATTTTCAACTCCTATGAAGGCTGACTTAATACTACTTCCCGTGAAACAAAACAACAAACACAAACTGAAATTAAAATGTTTCGTGTCTATATTATTTATTTTGTAGAAAAATATAATCTGTGGCATCATAACACTTGGAACTAGGAACTGGAATTGAGCTCTTAAGAGGAAAGTCAGTATTGTTAATTTAATCCTTTTTTTTTTTTTGTAAAGAATGCTTTTAAAGACTTTGCTAAGGAAAGACTGTATTTTCGCCATGTTCTAGTGTGTAAAATTTTCCCTCAGCAGACACTCTCCTGCCTGTTTCCTTCTATAACTGTAAAGAGCTGAGTTGCTTGCCCTTTCTAAATGTACATAAAGGCTTTCTTGCATTTTTATGTAACACGTTTTACTTTATGTGTGTAAAATTGTATGAAATGTGTCTCTTCTAATGCTAACAGAAACAAGAGAGAGGTGACATTGCTTTTCAATTATTAATCTATCATCCAGATTTTATATTCATCCAAAGAGAAAGAACGGGTGCGCTTGGGAAAATGCACATTTCTGTCTCTGAGCTAGCTTGTGTTAATAGCAAGGAGATGTGAGGAGGTATTCAGAGCAAATTCTGCCTCAGGGAGGAGCAGACTCCTGCAGAGTGTTTGAAAGGGAGCCAATAACATGTAAAAATCAGAATTATGCTCAGGAAGGAGGCCATGTAGTGTTCAAATCAATATACACAGGCATTTGAAATGCAGAGATCCTTTCTCAGTGTGTTAAAAACATTGTTAAAGCCTGTAACCTTACAGGTGTCTTTTGTATGTAATGAGTAGCAGTTTTATATTACCCTAGATTACCATATATATATATATATATATATATACTTTATATTACTTCCTTGCTGTTGTTTCCTTGGTCATTCTCTTTCCTAATCCACATCAATCTGAATAATTAAAAGATTAAAAATTAAAATTTAGGCCGTGTTTCCATCACAAGTTTCATCTGGGAACAGGAAAGACTAAATAATTTGAAACAAAAGCTTTCCCTGCCAAACCTTTCTGCCTGCTCTGGAAATGGTGTCCGTGCTGCCACCTGGAGCCCACTCGCGGGTTTGGAATCAGAAAAAAAAAGGCTTGGGAGCAAATCCTGCAGCTGCTGCCTCGTCTCCAGGCAGTGCTGCGACAGCCAGCAAAAACAGGCATAGAATTAATGCAGGTTTTTATCTCATCTGTGTGGTGTCCCATGCAGTCCACAGCAAATTCAGTGCAAACACAGAGCTAAGGACTGAGAATATATTTTTCTGGCATAGTGGATTCAGGAAAAAATATTCTCACTACTTGTCTGTGCTCATTTTATGTCTCAAAGAGGGAGTGAATGAAATTTGTGGGTTTCAAGCAAACCCAGTCAGGATGGGGATCTCAGGTAACCTCACATGGCTGCCAGCAGCAGAGGAAATAAATTTATAGAGATTACAGATCTCAGCCTGAATGTTACCCTGCTGTAAGCAGCTCAGCTTCATTTGACTTGTGTCAGCTTGTGCCACAGTGACATCACAAGGCAGCCAGGTACCACTGTGCAGCTAGGAGGGCAAGAGATGTATTCTTAAACCAGCAAGAATGTAAACCTTTCAAAGACATGGACTTATCAACAGTCAGTGTCTGAGACTCTTGTAAGAAAAGATTCAGAAACTGCTCTGTAACAGTATGGTAATCCAATAAAACATCCAATATCTGCCACTAACAATAAGTAGCAAAGGCAGAAAATATGTATATATGAACGAAAATTCCAAGTTTATAATGAAATAAAGTTCACCTGGGTCAATTTCTACTAGAAGTCATAGTAAAGAAGTGATAAATGGAGGAAACTGATATATCTATATGGATTTATAATTATGCTGAAACAAGAACTATCCCACTGTCCCCTGCTTATACAGCTTTTAATGACTTCAAACATGGTCCAAATAGTCCAGGCTGGTCCTGCAGTGATACAAATTTAAAGGGACTTCTTGACATTCGAAATCCCAGGCAGAGACTATATCTGACCTGACATGGATTTTCAACACTGTCTGTAATTTTCATGGTTTGCTAAGCACCAAATATGTGTACTGTCAAAGACAGATGCCTTTACAAATGAAAACAGATTCACAGTGAAACCTCAAAAATATAATATCTTTTGTTAAAAGGTGATTTACTGATTATTTTTCAGAAACTGTTATGATCTGTTTAATGAACAGTGTTTCAATGTGCTGAGTGACTTAGAGCAGAGATTAACATTCATCTACTATTCATATGCTAACTTTGTCAGTATGAAAACCAAGAGTTTATTGCATATTGATAATGTACAGAATAGTGATTCTCAGTTTCTAATTAAAATTATGGACACAGTACATAGGGTTTTTAATGTAGAAAGATACTGAAAAATCGTAGCATTTCTTTAAAACTCACACTGCCATTTAAAATGTCAATGTTTTAATGGAACTTGTCAGTATATAAAAATTGACTTTTTAAAAATATTTGTAAAAATAACATCTTTGTTCTAGTCTGCTCTTTTCATTAATTTTTTGAGGAGGTTTCATATAAATGCATATGTCATTCAAGTCAGCTTCTGAATGACTGAAAAATTTACAGAAGTAGTCCATTGCTTTTCCAAATGTTCTTTCAATCCTTTTCCAAAAGATTCTTTTCAAATTGGCCAGAGGCAACCAATCTAGATAAGAATATCTAGAATATCATGTAGCAAACAAAGGTCATTCTCTTTTATATTTGTATACTAACTGCGTGTCTTAAAAAGTACTTGACAAAGACTCCTGATTTGGCTTTTAGTTTCCTGAAATTTAGCACAGATTTGAAGACCAGAAGCATGATGAAGAAATAAGATTTTACGTGTAATTGGAAGGCAATTAAGCCAAGCTTTTTGCAACAAATGCAGAAAATAAGCTCTGAAGGGAAAGACCCTCTTTGAGTAATTGAGTGACTTTCCCTCAAACAGCAGAGCACTTGGCAATGTGTATGTGTGTTTAGTCTATTTCTAATGTACCAGACTGTAGAGGGAAGGAGGTGCTCTGATAATAATTGCATCTTTAGGAGATGGAGTAATTATATTGTCATGTGCATACTGAATGGCTTTCATCCTTTGTTGCTAAACTTAATCAAAAATAAGTTGTAAATATTGGCTGCAGTCTTTTAGCTATTACTTTACATGAAGGCTCAAGTATTCCTCACTACTTTAGCCTCTTTAAAAAAGGTGTAAAAAAACCCCCAGGATCAGGAACTGAGATTGATTTGATTGCAATAGAGAACAAAGTGGGGACAGGTTTACTCAGAAAGCTTTAATATTGCCAACTTTAGCAGAAAGTTGTAAGCAAGTTCTTGGGGTAGGACTGAGTATTTAAAAGACATGGAATAAGGAGGAGCAGGAAATAATCAGAATACATGGGCCAGGTCTAAAATAACTGATGTGCAAGGACAGACTGTAAATGTCAATATTTACTAATGAATGTTTAACTCTCTTCCACACCTGGAACTTTCTAATTTTCAGACTTGGCCTAAATAATAGAACACTATTTCTGAAAGTCATGACTATTTTTTTCCCGTTTCAGAATACATGACAAAAATTTGATATTTGAAAATGTGAAAACATCAGAACATTCCTTAGTTTCACAGGGAAAGCCCACCTGTTTCTTTCAATTGATTTAACACTGTTTGAAAGACTGCAATCCTCATATGGGCATAACTCAGCTCCAGTAATTTGGTCATTGAAAGCAGGCACCAATCATTTGGGCAATCTCACAAAAGCGGAACTTATATAAATTGATGACAGAGCATTCTTTTTTTTTTCTTTCAGAAACAGAGTGATTTTTGCAATCTGTAATGATGTTTCTTTATATAACTGAATGAAATATTCCATCTGAATAAATTCTCTCTTCACACCTAAGTTGATTTTGACCACCCTTTTGATGGAGGCAGTCTACGAAGGTGATGACAATAACAAGCTATGCAAAAAAAAAGAATTTCCAGGATATATTTAGAAATCTAAGACATTGTCTCATTAATCACAGGAGGGCTGAGGTTAGAACGAACCTTTGGAGAGCATCTGCTAAACAGCACTGCTCAGGCGGGGTCACCAACACTCCATTGTTCAGGACCATCTCCAGATGGAGACTGAGGCTCCACAATCTCTGGGCAACCTGTGCCAATGTTCTGTGATCATTACAGTAAAAAAATATTTCTCAGTGCTCACAGGGAACCTCCTGTGTTTTAATTTGTGCCAGTTGCCTCTTGTCCTGTCACAGGACACCACCAAAAAGAGCCTGGCTCCATCTTTTTACATCCTCCGTCCAGGTATTTGCCCACAGTGATAAGATGCCCCTGAGCCTTCTTCTGTCCAGGCTGAACAGTCCATCACAACCTCAGCTTTTCCCAGTGGAAGAGATGCTCCAGTGCCTTAACTATTTTTATGGCCCATTGTTGCAATCTCTCCAGCTGCTCTCTTGTACTGGGGAGCAAGAAGTGGACACACTGATGCTACTGAAATATAAACTAGACTTACTATCAAGGAAAGGTTTTCCAAAAGAAAAATTATTTCCTTTTTTTCTCACTGAAAAATTTCTATTTTTACAGAAAACCTTAGCCAATAAATGCCCTGGTATGGTATACAGTTATTCCTAGTAGGTCCTTTGCATTCCTAGTTCACCCAAGTTTCCCCAGACACCTGGACTGACAGGGATTTGCTATCATCCACATTTCTGTATACAACCATTATACATTTCTATACCTGCAACTACAAGAGAATTTTTCTGCAAGCACAGAATGACATATGGTTAGAAGATGCTGAATGGTGTTATGCACAGCTCCCTGATTTTAGAAACAATATTTTCACACATGATTATTTTACCTGGAAGAACTTGGGAGCTAACCAAATCCGTAAAAGATTAGGAATTCCATGGACAATGTCTTTGGGATGAACGCAGGTCCCAAAGGGCACACTGCTTTCCATTGTGAGGGGTGCATGCTCTTACAAGAGAACAAGAAGACACTTCTGTTGATTTATTTTTATAATATATCAGTAGCTGTCTGTAGCCACAGGGTAGAGCATATCTGTTTGCTGGGGCTTTTGGTCTTCTCAAAAAGCAGTCTGTTTATAGGCCAGACAGCAAAGCAGAGACCTATAAGTGGAGAGGTTGTCTGTGAGCTCTGTGTGGAGACTGAAGGTTCTCTGAAAAACAGAGAAATGTCACTTTGGACAGACCTTAGCCCATGGCACTGCACTCTATGGAAGAGCCTATCAACTCAAATAAAGTGAAATGCACACATATACCACAAGCTATAACCTTGAGAAAAAAAAAAAGAAAGAAAGAAAGAAAAAAAAAAAAAATAACAGATCTGATTCTGTAGATACTTGGTAACAGTAACCCAAGGCAGAGAGTGTTGTTAGGGTTGACCAGACCTCACGAACCCCACACTCCTAAATCCTTACACGGCCAAGAGCCCCAAACCACAAATCAGAAACCAGGGAGCCAAGAAGACAAGAAACTCTGGCAAGGGCAAGAGAGAACAACAGATTTGTTTCTGCGTGCAGAAAGGCATTTTAAAATGCCAGTACTTCTGAGCTGAACATCTTTCCTCCCATGATGATGAAGTTGGGCTGCTCGAAATGCACCCCAACCACACAGCCTGCCCCTTGCTGCAGGCCCCATAGGGGAACAGCCGTCAAGAGCTGTATGTAGCTGCAACCAGCTTTTTTCAGGGCAGCAGAATGACAGAAAGCAGTAATTTCTTCTCAAGGTTATTATGACAGTCTTTGAACAGAATGACAAATGGAAACTGCTGCTCTCAAAAATAAACTCAAAATACTGGACATATTTGGACATGTGTGGTGTTTGTAGCTGACTCTTACATCAGAATGTTTATGCTTGGCATCATATTTCCTTGTACTATTGTCACTTTCAGGTAAGCACCACGTATGTGAAAATTTAACAAATTCTAGCACATATAAACAGCTCAAAACCACTGTATAATTTGCTCCAAAAAAAAGCCCTTAGGCATGGTTTGTATTAAAGGCTTACCCATGCCTACAGGGTCTGATGCAAAAGTTTTCCTGCTGTTATTAATTTATTCAAAAGAAGTTTCAGATAGAAGCTGTATTTATATGAAATTATCTTACCTTCAGGGACAAGAAGATAAAACAGCTTCTGCTTGAGAAACAGAGAGGGTGTCCAGCAAGAATCCCCCCATCACCTTTGTCCTGACCACACAGAAGACAAATCTTAGCACATTTCAAAGAGAAGGCTACTACAGATTTAGTGTTCAGCTAAGGTTGCTCAATGAAATTATAGTGGAAAACAAGTCAAAATAGGAAACTTAGAATAATACAGCAAAAAATAAAAAAGCTATAAATTCATAAATAATTTTGGAAATATTCCTGAAACTTGGGGATCCTATAAGTACTCAGAAAACTTTTAAGTATTACTCAAAATCATGTCACTTTGTTAGCTCTGAATAGCCTTGCATCTGAAGAAAAGGGTTTTTCTCACCATCCAAATCTAGATGCCCCCATCACTGAAGGTCCTTTTTATTTTTTCCAGGTGAGCAATCAACACCATTTGCCCGGTGGTTCATCTGTTCAGGGGATTTCAGAGCATCTCGGCGTCGGATGCACATCTTGAAGCAATCAGAAGGTGGCACCTTGTTATCGCTGCTGCGGCAGTGCCGGGTTTGTGTCCCAGGATCACCCAGGGGACAGCTCTGCTCCAGCCAGGAACAAGTGGAAAAAGTGCCCTGAAAGGGGAAAGAAAGGATTCTGGTGAAGTGACAGACCTGCTAACAGCAGGCAGAGACATGCTTTGGAGGCATATAAAACTCCTGACATTCTCACTTGTAATTTGAATGCACAGAAGCACACCAGGTATTGATAAAAATAAAAATAAGATTAAAATTAATGTTCTTAATGCAAAATACAGAGTACAACCAACAGTTCTCAAGGTTTCGGGTTTGGTTTTTTGGGTTTGCTTTGGATTTTTCTTTAAGTAGGTTTTTTTTCTTTGTTTGGGGTTTTGTTTATTGTTTTGGTTTGGGGTTTGGGGTTTTTTTGGGGGGGAAAAACTCCAAACAATCAGAAACAGAAGATAGTCTCTGACTTTTTTGATGACACACAGAGCTCTTCCATAACCACCTTAGCAGTGCAAACATTCCATAATACAGCAAGGGAGCTTGCCCTCCCTCTAGCTTCAGGAGAAAAAAGGAGTTACTCTAACCCTTGCAGTGATTGAACACAACAGGTTTAGTTAAAAAGAAGTTGTAAATGTTGAAAATATGCATTGTGCTAATGTCGAATTGTACTTACTGTTCTTGTAAGGTTGAAAAAGGAAGACAGGGGATTGAACATTTTTGGAGCCTCTGGAATGAGGCAGTTTGAAAATTGTGATGTTAGACAGAGGTTGATTTTATTTTGAGCTGTAAAGTTTCAGAGAGTGAACAGAACAGAACTGAAATCCCACAGGCTATTCACCTCAGCACAAGACATATTGCAGAGGTGGTTAAACAAGCCTTCCAAATCATAAGCTTATCTCAAGGTATTTCCAGGATCAAATTGGAGCATGCAAAACTGGAGAAAATCATGATATATGCCACTTTTACCACAATAAATGATTCTTGTCCCTGCCTGAACTGGTAGCTGAAAACTCAGAGACACAAGATACAGTCAAATTCAGGCATCTTGTATACTGAGCATCAAGTCCTGCTAACATTGTAGGTGTACATGTACATCATAAATTCATAACCAAGATGCATAAATTACTCTATTTCTTTTCAGAAAAGAAAAAGGGAATAAAAATAAATTAAATACAAAAGTTTGAATGTAATTTAAAAAAAAACTTGTCAGAATGCTGGGATTCTAATGTTTTTCCTTTCTGTTTTGCACTTCAGCAGCAAAATTGCATTTGCAATGCTCTCCTTTGTGTGGGCCACAGGCACAAACCTACTCCTTCTCCCATGACCTTTGTGGTGTAAATACTAACATCCACCAAGAGCTAGAGGGACAGACTATAATTCTGCCTGGACTTGCTGGTAAGCCTTGGTAGGGGAAGTTAGGAGAAAGTACATAAAAGTAGCCATAAAGACACTGTATTGAGGTTCATTTAGAAATTGTTTGAGTGAGTGATCCCACAAGGGACTTGATCACTGTTAGCTCACCTGATACCTCATCATTCCCATCCTGCCAGAGAGAAAGTGATCCCTATCCTCCCATCCTTCCTGCTTTTACCTTGGAAGGTCTCTCTTGGTCTCTCGTTTCCCTGACTCCAATCCCAGTTTGTGCAAAGGCTTTTCTATGTCTTTGTTCCTCAAAGTTTTGTCACTTCTGGCTCTGTACCTCCTGTTCTTCTGGAGGCAGGCTTCCTAGAGTGTCCCCTGCTCCAAAGAGCTCTGTGTGCTGAAATGAGCACTTCTGAGGTTTTTCTGGGACAAAAGTTGAAGCTTTAGCTGGCAGTTGAGCTGGTCATGCAATGGTCCTGTACCAGACATGACGCTTCTTGACAGCACTTATCTTTGGATTTGTTTCTGCAATAAGAGAGGGGGATAAAGAGCCACTGGATATTTAAGCAGGCTCTGATTTTACTTTGAATATATTTTAACTTACATAACCTCACAGACTCCCTGAAGAACAGCTGATATGAGCCAGTTGATGCAGAAGAGCACTTGTTGGTGACTGTTGAAAGGCTAATGCCACCAATACTCTATGATCATTTTGGACCACTTTTAATTATTGGGATTTTTTAAATAAGAATGTCAAAGAATCACTTTTGCAGTGAAACCACTCCGAATGATCTGTTACTGAGCACGACAAATAACTGAATGAATACATCTGAATTATATTTGAAGGAAAAGCAGAGACAGAAAACCCACGTTTTCCACTTCAACATACTTATTTTTGGTGCATTAAAAGCATCTTAACTAATGTAGTCAAAGTTTCATCACAAGTCAACTTTTGTGTTTAATAGCTTGACCTAAATAACCTTAAACATGCCCTTAAACTGAGGGGTGGGTAGCTTATGATATAATTACCATAATGACTCAATTTGGCACTTTTTAATGGAGTTGTCACAATGCACATGCTACTTCTGAATTACAACAAATCTTGCTGAGTTATTATTTCATTAACTTTTTGAAGTTTTGGCAATGATTTAAACAAACATTTTGCTGTTAATCTTTGCTTACAAATGTATGGTGTTTGCAGCTAAATTGTCACAATATTTAAAAATTAATTAAATGAACCAGTTCCAACCCTAGCCCGAGAGTGATTACATTTGAAAGAAGCCCCCCAGAATGATTGCTATGATCCTGATTGTACAGCAGTGCAGCTAGACACCTAAAGGCCAGGTAGGTGATCCACATTTACCATTTAATAATCCTCATGTAGCCAAGGAGAATGAGAAGCACATCCAAGGGCAATTCATCTTCCTTGCCTTCAGGCGGCATGAATCAGTCAGGAAAAGTATCTGCCTCTCTTCCTCCCTTTCATTTACTCATGTTGGAAGCTTACACTTCGGGTTAGTAAAGCTGAGAGGATTCACAGCCACATATGAACATGCTGTTGTAGTTCCTGCTTTCAGCTAGAACAAACTGCCTCATCACCTTAGACACAGTGGAGGACCTGGTGTCACCTCTCCACAAGATTTTATTGTTGCACACGCTTCATTTAATAATGCCAAGCTCCTATTAAGATTTGTATCCCTTACTCAATTGTGGCTTTGTTTCCCCGAGGCTGCAGGAGCTGGCTGAGAGAAGGCGGCAGGCAGGCGATGTCAAGATGGTGAAAGGGAAAGTTTATTTACAAGAAGGGTTTTTATACCATTAATATTCTAGCAACTATTGGTCAGAAAAGAATGCACCTCCTAAAACCATTGGTCACAGCCAAATAACACCTAATACAAAACACAGAGATTAAGAAAGTAAAAGAATGCAACTTATCTATGTTCTCTCTGAGAAAGAGCAGAAAGAGTTTCAAAACAGTGCAACCACACTCAATGTCTCCCATCTTACAGTAACATTGTGGAAGTAAATATTATACTGGTATGGAATTTACTCCAGTGATGTAGTCTTCAGTCTTGCTTTATCAGTATCTGTTGAAAATTTACTCCAGGGATTGGAGAACTTCAGTCTTAGATATTCAATCAACATCTATTAAAAATTCACTATTATTTGTATGGTATCTGATTTAGAAGCATTAAACGAAGAAAGTGATTGTCCTAGCTTGTTCTGATTAACATAAAATAGGATAAATTGCTCTTTTTTGACAATGAAACACACGTAATACAAGCCACATACAGTAAAAAATTACTTTAACCTGTCTTTTTCTGCTAATTTGGTAGTACTGCCCCTAGACTATGTATTTCAGAGACTTGCAAAGCAGCAATCAGTGTTTTTAGAGGCTGATCAGATGAATAACACTGACATTAAAACTAGTGGCACCCTCAAAAGGCCAAGTCTTATGCTTTGCCTGATTTTTGTTAATCCAGCAGCAGAGGACCTGAAGGGGTCACCCCAAGCTGCTGTGGGGCTTCAGAGAGGTCACGAGCTGCCATGGGCAAGGCCTTGCTTACCCCTGAGACCACATTCCTCACTGGTTCTTCTTCTGAATGCAATCTCTAAGCCTGTTAGGACTCTGGCACAGTAAGTAAATTTTATATTAGGAAGCCAAGCATGCAAATAGAACAGGAGGAATGAGGCTCATCTCAGCTTTATATTCTTCCAAGATCTGTAGGACACGGAGCAAGACTGTGTACAATATCCACACTAACTCTTACCCCAAGACTTCAGATCTCTTATCCCTATCATTTACCAGTGCTGTCATTTGTTGCAGGACATTAATTTATGTACTTTTTTTTTTCAATAATATAATTGTAGGTTTATATATTATTATCCTTTAAATGAAAGAAAAAAAAAAAGACCCTTGCATATTATGTTATGCCCAGTGAAAAATATTTGGATGGACATTTGAAGACACTAATTACCTTACTATTTATTTTATTTGCGTCAGTCTTCTTCAAGACTTTATTTCTGCTAATGGACACTGACTCTCATCCACTGAGACATTTATAAGGCATATTTTTTTAGATTTTACCTGATAGCATGGAGTGAAGCAATTTACCTTAGTGGATATTCAAAATGCATGACTTAAACTTGGCCATTATTTTGGTTGGAAATATTTCAACATTAGGTTTAAAACTGAATTACTTCACCTGGCTGAAATAGGTCATCAGAAAACAAATTTTCTGAGAATGATTAATTATCTAAGAATTTCACTGGCTAGCTTTAAGCCCATACTAATCACTTGGTACTACTGTATCATGTTCTGAAATACATGACTGGATCAAGGCCTTATGGTAAAGTAATCTTACCAGATTTCACAACACAATTTACATTTCTATAGTGATCGTGAACACTCATTTTCTGCAGGCTGTGTGAGTGAATAGACTGCAGTGGCTGAATGAAGTGAGGTGTCTGACAGATCCCTGTTGCACACTGACAAAAAGCTGAACATTTTGAACACATGACAGCTGCTGCAGAGATAGACTTGATTCAGTGACATACTGAGAACTGCGAGTTTGAGCACTGTCATTGGTTACTAGAAGCAAAGCTCATTTCCACAACAAATCTACTAGAAAAGTACTGTGCTTCGGGCATGGGATAGAGCCACAAGGGGCCTCAGAAAAAGGCAAATATTGTTCCTGAAAAATCCTTGCAACACAGAAGAATAATTTCTCCTACAAATTTCAACAACAATTGAAGGATGTTAAAAATTTTCTGAAGCCACTTTTCTTAAATCATATACAAACCAGTCTGTATTTTAATGCTATTTTTGCTCAGGACTGTTGTCCATTTTTTATTTATCCAGTAGTTCAATAAAAACAGTTTAATTTAGGGGTCTGGAGATAATTCACACAATATTAATTTAACTTCTATTATTACTTATTTGTAATACATAATTGATAATTTATCATCCTACCTTCATCATCGTATTATATTCTTGAAAAAGAATGACAGGCAGGGGACTTAAAAAGAACAGGGAACTATACGGTGATACCTGAGCTTTTTCCGTGTTCTCTAAATATTTAGGCCCTACTAATAGCTGGAGAAAACCATGGAAAGATTTTGGGGACATTTCAATCATCTTTACATAACCGAACACTTTATTAATTAAACTAATTAATGATTTGTTCAATCATTGTAGAATGCAGTTTGTGGTACGAAATTGAAATATCCTTTTTCATCCTATTTAGGGGCCATAATGCATGCAAGTTTTTCATAACTTTTCGTCATTACTTGTCCAGTTCTATGTGAATTTTTCAAAATCATGGCAATTTATACACACACACACACAGTTTCTTTCAGAGGATTATATATTCCTATTTTGGCTCAGAGTTGATAAACCCCCAACTAATTCTTCAAACAAATGATGGCCAAGGTACCTAGTCACAGCACAGCAGTGCTGTCCACATTTCTCATGCTATTCCCTTCTCCTTCACAGAATATGAAACTTTGGAACTTTTCATTCCCAGCTGCTGTTTGACTGTCGGCGCTAGAGTTTTTGTCTTTGAGCTGACAGGTCAGTGGTCTGTGCTGATCTCAGAAGCATCATCATTCCCTCCCTGTGCCACATTGTCACTCAGCTGCAGGATCACCCAGAAAGTGAAACCTGCCTTGCTGACTCATGTGCATCATCTCCTCCACACACAAATCGTGGAAGAAATTTGTCCCTGCCATCCCAGATTCAGTGACATGAAGCAGAAAGTCAGATGATGGGTCCTGTAAGCAGTCTCTTATATCAGCCTCGTTGAGTCATGCACAGCACTGACAATTTCCATGGGAGAAAAGGAAGCCGTGCCTCATGCCTGTGCTGGGTTTGGCTGCCTCACATGGCAGTGTGGGACTCCAGCTGCAATCCGCTCTTCTTTTTTGTTAAATGGTTTCCATCCCCAGCACATGGCGCTGTCTGATGGCTGAGCAGGTGTCATGGCTGAGGACAGCAAGGCTGGATTCTGTCAGCTCGGCAGCGGACGTTCATGGGCTAACCCTTGGCACACCAGCGGAGCTGCTTTGTTAGTGGAAGAGCACAACCGAATGGCACTCCTTGAGCTTCGCTCGATGGCTCATTTCTGGCTCACTCTGCCCATTTGCTCTCTGCCTGGAAGCATCCAGGCTCTCACATGTAGCACAGAGCACTGAAAGGTGAAGCTCTCTGCCACATCTGATTTATGTTGCAGTCTCTGAAGAGAAGCTAAGCTAGGACCACAGAGGACGGTTAACAGCAAATTGTGGAGTGGGTATGAAAAATAAATCTGTATGAACAAAAACATCTCTGGCTGATATTAACTGATCTACATATTCACATTACTTTTTTTTTTTTTTTAATGGGCAAAATTTACATTTTTATTTTCCACAGTGACTCATCAATTACCTTTCTATCTTCTCTGGTAATAAGAGCCATTAAAATTGATGTAGCTAACAATAAAAAAAAAACCACAAAACCACTTGCATAAGTGTGAATAAACAAAACATCATGACACTGTTTTTTATAGAAATTGATAACTAGCAGAGAAAAATGATAAAATAAGAAGAGCACATGCAATATATTTAGAGAGAACCTTTTTATAGCATCCGGTTGCTACGGAAACACATTGCAGCAAACAGACAAGCTTGAATACTTCCAGCTTCAGTCTGCAATTCAGGGTCTGCTCTTTGCACTGCTCCTGTGCCAGGTACATACTATGTGTACTGCAGTGAAGCTCTAAAAGGCCTTAGTGAAAATATAAAAAATAGTCCCTTCATGTGAAGGACACCACTCCTGGGAAAAAAAAAACCCAAAACAAATCTAACACAAAAATCCAACAAATGAACTGATAACAACAATCTTCTCTAAAGTCTTTACATATATTTATAGGGGACCAAAGGTGGTAGAAGTCTCCTTGCACTGATAAAATTTGGAAAGCACATACAATAAACAGAACAGCTCTTACCTGGGGGGCAGTGTGGTCCATCCCACCAGAAATTTATAAACATCTCTAAAATTTCTGTATTTCTCTCTTCAGCCAATGCTGAACTGCATTCCTTGCACCACACTGTAACTAATGTTAGGGGTAACTCAAGTCAAAGTTGCCCTTGCAGCTTGCTCATTCTTCCCTATCTAACAGGGTTTCTCCACTTTGCATTCTTCTTGTTATTTTTGAAATTCCATTCCACTCAAAGTTTCATTTTGAGGACAGCCTTTTTTTCCATTTCAGAGTGTAAATCACTCAGAAAGCCAATGCTCAGCATTGAATGACCCTCATTGTTTAACTGAAACTTGCTCTCTGCTTAGATGAAATAAAGGTTAATATGCATTGGGAATTTAATCTCTCTGACAGATCTGGAGTTTGTTATTTTGCTCTTTCTTTTGGAAATGGTACACCCAGATGACCCTGCGATATGCACAATAATAAAATAAATTCCCAGGAGTGCCTAGCAATCTTGCTCTGTCCCACAGTACAAAATATGTCTTGGTTTGGAACTTGATAGTATTCAGAAATTACTGATGCTATCAACATGGGCAAAATTCTAGGCCAGTATTTCTAAAACCCTAGTTTCTTCTCTGAGGAAGCACACAGTGCATCCAAATTTAAACAAGAAATTGCACTCCTATTGTATTTTTTTTCTCAGAAAAATTTTGATGTTCAAAGGAGCCACCTAACTCCTTTGCCTCTTTGACGTGGCAATACAATCATGCAAGAAAGTACACTGGCATTCACAGTTCACCTCTTGAACCTCATAATGTTTTTAATCACATTTTTTATAGGCAGCCCCCAGCTACGACTCTAAGGAAAATCCTGCAGATCAAAACTCAGTTATCAAGCTATTTCCTCCATACCACTTCTGAATGTGGTATTTCATTCTTTTATTTGCCTCTTTATAGAAATGTGTTGTAGCTTCTCTCCAAAGGTGCAGCAGACTTCACGACATACAGAAGATGTGGTTTCTTTTCCTGGATATTGCATCAGGTCCTACATTTTCAGTGTGGCATTTTAAGTTTTCTATCATTAGACCAAATTTCTTTAGTTCCCAAAGCCCTCTTCAGAAAATGTAAAACATTTTTTGCTGTGAATAGAAAAGTAATTTTTCTTTCCTAAGAACACAGTAATATCACAGAAGGTACATGTTCAGCCCTATTGTAGAATGTCACAAAAAAATAGTATTATTCTCTGTCCTCATGACAGTGACTAACCTTCAGGGCCAATCCTTCATGTGGTTGTAATATTTCATCTCTGGTTCCATGCTGAACATTTCCACAGTAGACCCTACAGGAAAAGATCTGAAGCACCTATCCATCTAAATTATTTCAGTTAGTCAATCAAATGAGATTTGAACAGATTTGGGTTACAGAATCAGGGTTGTTCACCGCTGAATACATGAAATCAACAATACTCAAGACATTCTTTGGTTTTGGGAAAAAAAAAAAAAAAGAAAAATTAGTAATTTAATATATTGAAAAATAAGCTCACATCTTTAAAATAGTTCAATTCATATTTCAACATGACATTTTAACTTGGGCTCGTTGGAGTTATTCTCACTGATCTCTCACTGATTTGGAGTAATTCCCACTGATTACATAATATTATGATTTTATTTGGGGACTTCCTGGTCTTTATACAGAAGATGCAAAAGGGAAAAGAACACAGAGCCCTAGGGTAAACTCACTAGCATTAAACCCATCCTTGCTGGCCCCTGCTCATTGATTTCCCTCCCCTGGAGCTCATTGACGTTTCAAAGCTTTGAACAACATTTTATTATATTTAAAATAAAAAGTTGATTCCTTCTTTTCTCATGAAAAGTTCTGAAATTTCCCTGAACCATTACACTGAATCAAGACATAAGAAAATAAGGTTCTATTTCGAACCAATTCTTCCTTTTAACATTTCTTTTTTAATATCTGAATGTAAAAACTGATATTCTCAGAGAACTGCAAAATATCAAATGGCACCTTTAAACTATTGGGGAAGTGATTTTCTTAGCTGCCCAACGAGACACATCAATCACTTTTGTCTATCAAAGTAGCAAGATGAAAGAGACTGAATACATTGCTTATTTTAGTATATAGCAATCTCCTTTAGATTATTTTTACTAAACCTTTATTGCTGTCTTTGCAAAACTAGCCGTGTGGTAATGAAGGCATTCAGTTTTACAGCTGAGGAAATTTTTTTTAAAAATCAAACCATTTTAGAAGCACATTTCTGTGTTCTTATGGCATAGGTCACACTGTGAATGTAAGAGGATAAGAGTCAATCTAAAAGTTTTTGAAAATCACCTGCAGGAAGTCTTTGTGGCTTAAACGATGCTGAGGAATGCAGGCCAGCAAAGGTTCAGCTGATAAGAGTTACCACTTGGTATTTGCTTCTGCTACTCTAGGACAGAGAGCATAAGGTAATATACACAGAAGCAGATCAGAATTTAGAGGGATGATACCAAGCGTCTGAACACAGACAGACCTTCTCCAGAAATTATCAAAACATTCTAGGATAAATCACTGTAAACATATATAACAAATAAGGCTTTTTATAACTGCAATTTGAATTAATACAAGTAAATACCAAATGGAAGTAGCTTTTTCTGTAGAGGCACCTGTCATTTTTTATTTGTGTATAAAAAGGGCATTTATCACTTTTGCATAAAATCTTCTGAAAATTACTGATTCTGAAAACCAGATTTTTGCAGACACTTTCCCATATTCCTGTCTCTTCAATGAAAATAAAAACAAAAATACAGCTTGTGTTTTCCCTTACCGTTCTCTCAGGCTTGGCCTATTTGAAGTATGTAGTTCACACCCAACCTGGTGAAGACAGGTTTACTCCACTATGTTTTCAACTGCAAAAACAAGGAGGGAGTGTGCAACAAAGGATGGAAAGAGGAGGCTGAAAAAGTATGGGAGGAACATAAATTGTTCTGTTGAAAGCAAACCATATTTTCAGCTGTTATGCAAATAATTCTTGAAGACAGATTAATTTCAAACACATGGAAACCCTTCTAGTGGTAAGAGATGCTACAAGGCCCTGCAAATGGCTGATTGCTACAAAAGTGGTCAGTGGTGTGCAGAGAAGATGGGGGGAGGAAGACGGGAGAGAGAGGGACAGGAAAAGGAGGTTTCCCTTAAGTAATGACAACATTACTCCTCTGAGGCAAATTAGAATATTAAACTTACAGTAAAACAGATACACTTGTTTTCCACGTGCAGGGTCAGCGCAGCACAGCCAAGTGGGTTTGAACATGAGCCTAAAGGAGTAAAACCCTTGGGAGCATGGCTGGGATGCCTCACTCAGCCACGGTAACCCCTATTCTGTACAAAGCAACACTCTCTTGCACTGAGGAGAAATCCTGCAGATTTTGGCAGGGAAAGGACTGTTGAAAATTTATCAAAGTGAGGCTTTTGAAGACACCAAAGCAACATGAAATCTAAGGAGACCTGGCAGACTTAAAGACTCAGAAATACTTATCACTGTAAAGAAATGTTGTGAGGGATTATTTTTCACTGCCAATAGACAATTCTTTTGTGTTGCTGTCTTTTCCCTAAGCAGGGTTAAGCACCAAAAGCTGTCCTAATCTCAGACCATGCTTGATTCAAAGCCCTAGGTTCTTACTTATCTACCTATGAATTTTTGCATAGAAAGAAAGCATTGGCCATAACATCTCCAAAATACACCATTTGATAAAGCTCTGACTTGAAGTCATTAGGAACAACTTTAACTTGAACTGCTTCCTGAGAAGGTGAAACCAGAATGGGTGTGGTTATTAGGAAGCCTTGACTCAAATCTATTTTTTTACAGCTAGAACTGTAAACTGGATAGTGCATTTCTCATTTGCAGGGATTTTGAACTTACCTTTCTACTTTGTATTTTTACATGAAAATATTTCCACTAAAATTTATTTCTTTCTTCTTTAAATAATTATGCTCAAAAAGATGCATATACATCTTTCTAGAAAATAAGTTCCTTTCACACAAATAAGTATTTCCTCCTCAAGTATTGTGCTGTCTGCAATTTTTGCATTACGTATCTTTCCTGAAGGTGTCAAATAGAAATAGAAAAATTTTGTGCTGAGCTTTACCTATGGTTCACACTCCCTATGCTCCCTTTGCAAATGGGGGTAATTCTTGTGTGGTTGATATGTCGATTAACTAGTTGAAATTAGAGCAGTGTTCATGTTCATCATGTGTTTGTCTGTAAATACACAGCAGCAAACACAGCGTAAATGCATACAGGACAATGCCTCAGCAGCCAAAAGAAACAGTGAAGCAGAATTAATATCTTTCATGAGATTCAGCCTACACAGGCATAGGAAAGCAGGTGTGTGGACCCTTTGATACGTGTGCAATCTTAGCTCTCTTAGTGCGAGGTGGGGATAGCTGAGCTCAGAAGGAGCATAAATTTTTTCAGCAAACCTTTCCTCAGACAATAAGTGACATTGCTGAAGTCTACTGCTGAAGATTGGACTAAAAGGACCTCTCATCCTAGGCTTGTCTGGGATCACTGTCCAACAGCAGAAAGTAGCAGATGCTTCAGAAAAAGGTATAAAAGAGTGTGTTAGGAAGTTTAAAACAAAGATCCCCTCTTCTTTGACACAACTATTCTTTTCTCTTTCTGTACAGCCTACACCTGACCATACAAAACTCTTTACACCTACGTCCCTGTTGATGAGATTGGAGGAGTCTAAGGGACTCAGTGTCACTTCAGCTGCTCTGTCCCTCGATGAAACATTAATCTTTAGTGACGCCATCTCGATTCCCAGTGTTGGTGCATTTGGTGCACTGTGGCTTAGGCATTCTGACAGACGACTTTGTGCTCTGCCCACTGAGGAAAACTAACTTCCTTAATACAAACATAGCAGGGTCCTTCACTGGTCTTGAGAGAAGAGACTTATCCACTCAAAGATTTCAGGAGGCAGTCTTCCATTCTAAGCACATTCATTGTGCAGCCTGGGAGGGAAGATTCATCTCACCTGCTTCAAGAAGTCTTCAGGGTCGATGCTCACGCGTAGGCTGCTTTAATTGACAGGCTCAAAGAGGCACTCACAGCATGTGATTCATCTCACCTATCTCCAATGCCTACTTTAGCATAAGATGAATTTTGCTCTAAACCTGCCCATTTTTCTCCACTGACTTTAATGGAGACTAATAACCAAGGGAGTGCCAAGTGATTAGCTCAGAGGCAGGTGTCAATGTCTGGTCAAGGATGAATTCCAGTCACTGAGACCACCACTTAATGAAGACATATCCAAGATAGATTTAAATCTGCAGCAGCTAACCCATGCGTGTCTTCACAGATAGCAAAATGAATACGAGAAACTGGCCCAAACCTGCTGCACCCATCAGACCACTGCAGTAGGGCATGGCCATCCCAGAGATAAGAAGTCAGCTCTTGTCAGCCCTTCCCATGCATGGGTACATGAGAGTAGCCACAACATGCTGAGGTAGAGCTAATATATGTTGCCTTTTAGCATAGGCAAACCTGATACACTTGTTTCTTTAAACTCTGTCATAACACTGAGTCTGGAGAAACACAAATTCCTTGCACTGGCATCAGATGGGCTCTTTATTGCCCTTTGAAACAGGAATTTCTGATCTTTACATCCAAGATTCTCAAGGTTAGCAGAGGGATTAAATCAGTATTTTCTAGCCTAATTTTTAGAAAATGGTTTAGTAAAGTTGACCCTTCTCTGTCTTACTATTTGACTTGATTGGAAATCAGATCTATAAATCTCTTTAATTGCCCTCTTGTTGTGACAACTTTCTGCAGTGACTGACTCCTTGCAATGTCAGCTAAATTTGTTTTAAAACTAGTGCTCTACATGCTGCAAGCTGCCAAACTGGCATATTTGAATTAATGTATCCTGCATTTATTTACAGTACTTTGATATAAACACAGATGCAGAAAAATCTGTTCACAGTTTTTCCATTCTATAAGTATTTTCTCAAGCCATGTGCATGCTCTGGTGAATTTCTCTATTTCTTTACAGTGATTGCCTTTTTGAGGAGAGGTTGTGTTCTATACAATGGTAGAAAAAAAAGCCTGAAGACATCTGACACTTTATATGACAATGTTATGCTTTATTAATATGAAATAGAGATCAGAGATCGACCCAGAATTTCCCTGGCTGGAATTAATTATTCACTCCTCAATGAGGTAGGTTTGCAATAAACATCAGAGAGTCTGTCTGTCAAATCAGAAGCTAATATTTCTGCTGCTCAGAGGGCGTAAGTTCTCCCTGCTTGGGAGAGCAGTACACAGAAAGTACAGAGAAGTAGGGAATAAAGTACTTGATAAGGATACAGAGACAGAACTAATGTCAAATTGCAATTACTATTCAGGTTTCTTACAATTTTAATGAGTTTTTAAAGACTAGGTGTTATTCAGTTACACATATTAAAATTCAATTAAGCTGTATTAGATACTGCATACTAAGCCATAAAAGGCTTATAGATCCTAAAAATATCCTTCTGTTTCCTAAAAATATGCTTTGAACAGCACAGATCCATAGTCTAAACAACCCTACTAAGTCTTCTGCTTAAACTTAATGCCAAGAACAACAAAAGTTTTACTTAAAATTAAGCAGGTGCACAATCCTTCGCCAGATAAGAAACTTATGGAATGAAAATTAGCTTGGAATAACACTTTAAATCTACTCTCTGAAAAGTCCATTTTGCTCTCTTCTCTTCTACCTTCTCTTTGTCTAGAATATTTCACTTCGAAGCCTGTGCTGAAAAATGTCACTTCCCATATTGTCATTTTTTTGACAATCAGTTCTGCTCACTAGGTAGTGTTTCTAGTAAATTAAGTATTATGCTTTGTTTGTATGGCTTGTTTAGGAAAGGGACTGTATTTTAATACTAATTAAAACTTACCTTCCTTTCAATCAAGGAAAATATATGAGGATGTGTAATGAAAAGTGATGGGGCTGAGGAATGTGGTAAACTGGTGTTTCAATAAAGTCTGGCAGATAGGAATCTAAGCAGGGATGGATGGATACGTGGAACATCATTTAGACCTACACCAGCTGAATCTGGTTGAAACCCAGTCATAATAATTCAGATATGAATTCTCACAAATAATGATTTCTTGTAGCTACAAATTTTGCTCAATCAATGTACTATTGGAATAAAAATTAGATTTATGCCCCTGTCAGCAGACATGTGCTAATTCACAAATAATGTTCCATCTCATCCCAGCTGCAAAACAAAACAATATTAAAAACCAGGTGAACAAGTGCATAAGTGTTGGTAGCAAACAGGCTTGAGCTTCTTCTGATGTACCTCAACCTTACTTTCAGTGAAAGGAAACACATCCAAGGTCCACAGGGTTCAAGCAAAGCTTACTCCAAATAACTTACTTTACTTAGACTAATAACCATTTTTTATTAGACTAAATATACTGGAAGAAGAGTATGTGACAGACTTAATCAAAACATCTCCTTATTATCCAGAAGTCATTAGAGATCAGCATTGATCTTACTGCAGCATAACTGAATGATCTGAATAGGCAAATGAAAGAACAATGAAATGCTATGCACTTTTGCCATGGACTAATTTGTCTGCCGTCTCAGTGGCAATCAATGAGCTAAGTGTCACCCCTCCACTGCAACGGAAGGCAATTTTTTGTTTCACAGACAACAGCTGTCCTGCACACTTGCTGGAGCTGACAGCAGTAAATTGTGGAAATAGTTGCTCATTATCCCCAAAGACTTAGGGATCGAACTCATGGCCAACAGTACACTTCACTTCAGAATGAAGTTACACTGCAAAAGGTTAGGCTGAGTAAAGTCAACAGTTCTTAATCTGTCGGATAAAAACCCAATACATCTAGCAGGCTTCATTCCTATCCTTATTTCTTACCTCTCCCTGAAGTCAGGTTGTACACATTTAGTTCAGCAGAAGTTTCTCCTGCTCTTCCCACCTACCTATTCAGGCAAAAGCTCACATTTCCCCAGGATATGCATGTGGAGAAGGCACTTTCTTCTTTTCCATATCTCCCATCTAGTTGAAATGCTTTGATTTTCCCTGAGAAGAGCAACTCCAGGAATCAGTGGAGTAGAGCAAAAGGTATCTCTAAGATTCAAATCAAAAATCTGGTACCCATGACTGTGATCCTGCCTACAATCTGAAGAACAGCAGCCTTACAAACACAGGAACTGAGACAATGATAGCCACGTAGTTAAGTCATAAAGGACCACACTTCCTCTGTGAGGGTAAATAAACCCTCATTTTGAAACCCAGCATTTCTCCTGCAGGAAGCAGTAGGGTTTTGTAAACACTCATAATTTCCACAAAACTGTAGAGAATTTGCACAGTAAAAGTAACATTCAAAAATAAATAAATAAATAAATAAATTACTAAATTTAAAACCTCAATTCTACAAAAGTGTTTATTTCCCCAACACTTTTGACATGACCAGATAATTTAGGGGAGTCTGGATTATAAATTTTTTAAAAGGTCTTCAGAGTTTTCTTATGAAATATCAGCTATACCACATAGGCAGTAGCATCATTATATTTTTTTTTCATTTTCAGAGTGAAACTCTACATTAGACAGATTAAATAGAAGATCCCTGGAGCGGAGAATTTTCATTAGTGATTATAGTGAATAGGGGGGTCCTGTGCATAGACAGGACTTCTCTGTAGATCCATGGTTTTTTTCCTCATCTCATCCTAAGGTACTAATTCCTTCAAAATATCTAAAAACATTTCTTACACTAAGGAGGCTTCCTTTTTTTCTTTAATCTGCTGTAAAAATACAACATCAGTACTGAACAAACCTATGTACAGATGTCATCCCTCAAATCTGATATTATTCAAGTGTAGAAGAATTTGCATTTTCACATCTTAATTAGATTGCAATGATAGGAAAAAGCTTTATGTACAAGAAGCTATAACTCCTACCTCACAGTATATAACTCATACTCCCTATATTTATCTCGCTTACTGCTCATCTTATATTCAAAAATTGCCATGCCTTGCTTTACCAGCTGGCTAGTATTTTTGGCCTATACCATTAGCAAAATTGCAAAAGCAATATATACTTCTTGGAAAAAATATCTCGCTGTATTACCAAAAGACATAATTATTTGGGTTTTTAACTACAATATAAAAAAAAAATTATCAACATAATTCAATTTTCTGACTCCATAAGAAAGGGATAAGACAGCCTTTGGATGTTTTGTGAAAAAATAAAATCTGCCTGAAGTGATTTTCAAAGTAACCTCTCTCCCCAGATATAAAAATTATGTCTGATTTCTTAAGGACGTTTGAGTTGCATAGGTGTACATGTATATGGTTTGTAAGACCCATAGAATTTCACACCATGCTTCAATGAAAATATAGTTCTGGTACATAATAGAAGACAATGGTATCCTTTAAGTAAGTCAGGCTTTAAAGTAAGAAAATGTTTTTGGTTTTTTTGTCCCCAGGGATAACAAAGAAAAATAAAACATTTTGATTGTCTGAAAGGAGAAACTTCATTGAAATTTTCTAATTTAGATTTGTAACATTTCAAAAGAGTCGTGAGTTTCTTAGTCCAAAATCTACCTGCACAAAGAGTTGATGAAGCTGGAGGTTTAATTAAGTTCCCAGTCCCACTGAATCTTGTTACTGGAAATGGTATCCTACAGTATCTGAGTGGTGTCTGAGATCTTGCCTTTGCCTGAAGACGTAGAGCCCATTCAGAATTATTGATAATTATAGTGCAATTTTTCCTGCAGCAGCAGAAACAATGTTCCATTAAATACAACATACACTGCTTATGTATCTACTGGCAAAACAAGCCCTAACAATACTCCCTGTTGCAATTGAGATAACTATAGAGACCACTCCAGCATTTCCTGTATTATCACTTATATTATTTTTTTATATGTGACTTTTTCAAAATTGATGTTTTGAGTAGCAGCAGTTTTGTTTCCTCAGCCATGCATAAGAATGAGATTCTAGTGCCCTGATCCACTGGCAAGAAAGCATATCTGAATGCAATATAATTTGGAGGTGGCCTGATAAACTCATTTGTTTTGTCTTCCACTGTGCTATTCATTATTTCCTGAAATACCAAATGCTGCTGTTATTCCTCAGGCTGGGAGTCAGCAACTTATTTATGTTTCCATGATGTGATTCTTTCTGTGAGCAGCTAAGCAGATTTGTATTGATGTGATGTTTTTCAGCACCCTGGAGAGTCAACCAGTGGGGCTAAATGCCACTTTAATCATTCCCAGCAGAGATGTCTAAGTCAATGACCTGTATCGTTGAGCTGTATTACTTTTTGATGCTATCATTTATTCTGTAATAAGCAGTTCAATGGAGTTGCCCTCTACAGCATCTGCCTATTCACGTACTCTTCTGGGGAGTGTAATTTATATTAATTTTGTGCTATATGCTGGTTTACATTTTTTTCAGCCATCTTTCCAGGTTTCCTTTCTGTATGAGGATGTATACCACTGAACTCCAGAGCACACACACAACCCTGTCAGCAGACGCCCATCTTTAGGGATGTCATCTCTATGTCTATCATGTATTTTAAATGCAAGAATTTGAAATTGCTCACGCAAAACACAAAGTTCACTGAGGTTGGTTGGAATCTGCCAGGTGTTTTCAACAGATTCCTGAAGACTTGCAGTCCTGTTTAAACAAGGAGCGAGTGCATCTGTTGTATAGTGGGGATAAGCAGCAGAGAGTTTTGGAGATGGTTCTGTTCTGAGCACGACAGTCTAGAGCCATACATAAGATCACCTTTGAATGGCAAAAATAACTTTTACTAAATGACTGAAAGAGTTGTAGGGGCTTGGAACATTTGCAGGAGCATGTGTCCTTCTACAGGTCACATACAGAAGAGGCAGCATGAAAAGCCAACATGGAAAGAGAATAATGAATCTGAGTCTGACCTGTTGAAACACAGGGCGAGTGCTTCTCCTAACAGTGAGACTCAAATTCCTTTTTAACTCAGAGATAGTTTTATATGCAGACATGTAGGTTGGGAGACCTTCTCTTGTAATGTGTCTGTCAAAATTATGATATGATCAAAATTATTTACTATTTCAGCTTCTGACATCAGTATTAAAGACTATAAATCTAATTTGTCTCCTCTTTAAAGCTTACATGCCAGACCACAGTCAAAAGTATTTGTAAAGAGGAAGTAAAAGAATGCTCTGGTATTTTCAGGTAGTCTGCAGGGGAAAAATATATTTACACAGTTATGTCAGTTTTAAAAGAAAATATAATTAATTTCCTGACTTTAACTGTACACCAGTACTACCCCCAACCCCTGCCAAAAAAAAGTGGCTATTATATAATCCTGATACAAATTTGTATCAACTAGAAAAACCACTAGAATTTCCTTCTATGAATTGATATGGATATCCCAGTCTCAGATTTCAAAATTAATTTTTTATTTGTGCCTTGAGTACTGGTCCTAGCAATAGAAAGGCTGCTGCAGACTTTAAGCTGGCACAATGCTTAGCATGGTAAGATCAATAGGAAATCCAGCTTGCTGGCAAAGCTCTACCAGGGCAAGAGAAAGCCAGCTGCCGGGAATAACAAAGAAATTGCCAATGCAGCAGGAATGGGAGCCAAGCTGGGAACAGATGCAACCCCTGCACAATCTTGACAGCTCATGATAAAGCGACATTATTGAAACAACCAACATTTTAAAATAATTAGTACATGCAACTATGTTACACCAACTAGAGTCAACTCAGAACATGCAATTTCCAGTGGAGTACCTTTGAATACAACCTTCATTTTAGTTTGATTACTTGCCCTAATTGAGGGGGAAATACCCCAGCATCTCATTCACATATACATGCATGAAAACCATCATAGGCTGCCAGATTTTTTTCAGCAGTCATTTTGATTTTTTGCTTTGACTGACTGAGTATAAAGGACTTCCAATGCAGCAGGCAGCTGCAGCTAGCTGTGGGGTTGAGGCATTTAAATCCATTTCCCAGCCACTGTCCTCAAGGCAAAGAGCACGTGTTTGCAAGTAAGCTCTCTGGGTGATGGTGAGCAGGGACATTTTAGGACAATTGGCAGCTGATTCAATTAAATGAATACCAAATGACTCAATTTAATGGTCCAGTTGATTTTTCTTTTTCTTTTTTTTTTTAATTGCTTTTTTTCTTTTTTCTTGCATCTCTCTGACATAAGGATGTTTTCTCTCCCACACCCCTCTCTGAAGAACTAATTACTTAGCTTTGGATGAGATATGCCCTAGGAAACTTTTAATAAGACACATTATATCATTCCTATGTAGGTGGTTAGTAGTTAAAAATCAAAAGGTGTGAACTTGTCATAAGAAGTTCACCACTTGTGAAATATTCACACTCTAATTGTACTCGATCTGTTCTTTTATAAATGTCTTCCATCATTCTACTCAGTTATTCAGTCAAGAAGCATCCTTGTATTTGCAGAGACAGTATTTCCTTGGGACTATTCACTCCTTTCATGTGCAGTGGAAAGCCCTTTGATCAAGTCTGTTGCCTTGATGTACTCCCCTAGATTTTCAGTATCTGTGTGTAACAAAACCACAGGATATAACACACCAAAATGATAGCAAAATGGGCTGCAATGACTGACAATCTCTGTCCTCCATGTACACTATGAGAAGAAACAAACAGAATAGCTATAATGTACATACACAAATGCTTGTTTTCATCCCAACATCAGAATGTATTAAAAAGCAGATCTTCTGTTACACCAGCAAGATAATAATTTACCTTTTACTGTTTTTCATATTCTGTACTGTTTTCCTTGGGAGTCAAGATCCACAAAAGCTAAAATAGAAAGAATAATGAAGAAACATAAGTTTTGGGAGAACTTTTATATGCTGAGGAAGATTATAGGTCAAGTAGGTCCAATCTGGCTCTTAAACCAGGAATTTTCATAGCTCCTGTAGTTTCTGACACATTATTGAATTTCTTATCTTGTTTGGCCATCAGTTTACATTCTTCACTTAATTCCAATGCTTCATTTTTTATATCTCCCCATCCCCAACTATGATTTGAAGCATATATGACAAAGTGCAAACTTACTTAATCATTTTTACAAGTCCATTCCACCCTGCTTCCAAGGCAGGATTCGACCACAATCCCTCTCCAAAGGCCCACCTTTCTTCCTGCTCAAACGACACAAAATTCTGATTTCTAAGGAGGTGGAGCCATCTGGTGTCTGTCACTTATGTAACACATTGCTCTAACCCACTTTTAAAAAGACATGTAGCTTTAATACTAAACCTTCTGAAATCATCACATCAGTATTTTATGACATGCTGTTTCATCATGGCAGCACTTAATCAAAATTGTGAGACATTTTGTCTGAACTAGAAAACCAAAATGAAAACATCAGTTAAATTGCTTTGTTTCTGCACTAGAATAAGAACCACAAGCCACATGAATGGGTGACAGAAAACACAAAAACTAAGTAGAATTCATTGCATGTACAAAAAGTGATTTCAAATTTTTATGACGTATAAAACCAGAATGCAATTAATGATGATAAAATGGTGAAGAGTGATATTCTAAGAAGCACAGAACATTAAAAATTCTTGCATTTTTAGACTCTTTAAATGGATGCTCAAGTTTCTTTAGGACATAATTAATTTTAAGTTCTTTAAGGGAAACCTATATTCGTAGTTCTTGCCTTAAATAAGAACCTCACTTGCAGCCTCACTGAATCACCACCTTTAACCGAAGTTCCCTTCTGTTGTAGCATAGTGCAAAGCCTAATGACTAAACCTATGGTCTTTGCAAGGCCCGCTATGTATTCTAGAATTTTAAATAAATTAAAAGAGATGTAAGGAAAGGAAGTCTAAGCATTTTTTACCACACACACCTTATGCACATCCTATAACCACAAATTTGGTGCCTTTTTTATGCTGTTATTCTCATCCAAGTAGGACAAATAAGATATCTAAAGAAAACTCCTGAGAATTACATTGCTAAAAACCCCTTAAAAATAATAAAAGACAGCTAAATAAATTAGAGTGTTCCTTTAGGCATAATAATTCATCCAACTATAAAATATTTTCTGCATTTTACCTGTATTTCTGCAGGTAGATATGTACTGTATACATTTGGGTTGTATACAGTACTCAGCTTTATAAATCAATAGAGCAATCTAAAAAACTATTTGAGTTCCCAGCTGCAAGCCAGAATACTGCTTTCCAAACTAACCTGGCACAGTAAGTTAATTTGATATGAATTGAGTTTCTGGATCTTGGCCTTTACAGAACCAGTCTATAAAAAAATTCTGTTTCACTTCCTTTCCTCAGGGCATTCTCAGATGAGCCATTCAGGTCCTGAGCTGTTGGCTTGCAGGTGACAAAAGCATGAATGTGGCACGTGCCTTGAGTGCAAGGGCATGTCAGACCCAGCCTGGCCAGACACTGAACATGGCAGGCCAGAGTCCTGTTCCAAAGGATTCTTTTATGCTGTGTTTGTGTCACTTCACTGGCTGCAGTGTGGTGGAGAAACACCTCACTGGCTTTCATTTAACAAGCACGGATGGCAGCGCAAGTCCAGCCCAGGGCACTCGGAGGTCATGGCAGCACATGGTGATAACCAATTTGAATGGAGTGTGTTTTCCAGCCTGCACTACCCTACTGCCATAGCTAGAGGCTCACCAGCATCTGCTCCAGTCACGTTTCTTGCAATCTGCAGCATTAAACTCTGGCTATGTGGAACAGTGTCCCATCTTCAAAGATCAGTGATGCTGGTGCCCAAAACCAAGTGGGAGGACGCGTGTCTCCTTCCCAGGCTGGTGGAGAGGGACAGGGGCAGGGAACAGGGCTGGGATGAGGAGGAGAAGAGAGAAGTACCCACTGGGGCATGGATGGGACCATAACTTTGGAAAGCCATGAAAAGGGCTACAGGCCCTCAGCCAGTCAACCCCACTGCCACTACAGCACCTCTGCTCCCAGCCACAACCCACCCCTCTCCTTCCACTTCCCCATATCACCCACCTATGGCCAGAGACTCCTCTCAGTCCCATCAGAGCCACAGCTGCTTCCTCTCTGGGCCTTCAACATTTTACCTGCTGCATGTTCTGCCCAGGGATGGCAGGGCCAGGCACGTGGGCTGGAGCTGGAGGAAACCTTCCAGCTTCAGCTACTGTAATTGTCTATGGACTTCATCAGTGATTTTCACCTTTCTGTATAGCTCATGCATTAGCCTTTGAACAAACTCTAATTACACTTTTCTTGGCAAGGGAGTGCAACAAAATATAAATTATTTAATGGCTCTACTAAATACTTGAACCAATACTTTATCAATTATTATTAACAGTGTGAATAGTGTTTGTGGTCTTTCATAAACAAAGAGCCTAACTACATGCTGAAAGTCAAAACTTCGTGCTTAATTTAATCCTTGCCACAGGCAATTTCTTGTAAACATCAAGCAAATTAGGGCCCAAGGGTCTCTGTTGTAAGATAATATATCCTACAGTCCAAGGCTGGACAAAATGATTGTTGATGAAATGTCAGTTGTTCATTGCATAGTTTCTGCCCTACTAGAACTTGATGAATAGTTGCTTATTTTCGTTAATAATGGACACATAATAAATTACCTTTTTCCCCCCAAATTTTTCTAACGTGACCATAAATGCTACTGTAAAAATATTCTCTTAATTGTGCTTTCAAAAAGTTATCACTTTTTGAACTATAAACTTCAAAACCACTGTTTTCACATGATGGTATTCATTGCTTTTCAGCCAACTCATAAAATAAACCATACTTGAAAGTTTCTTGAAACACAGCATCTTCCTGTACAGGAGGAGTATGTGGGATACATTTTCTTTCTTTTCTCTTTGTTTTTTTTTTCCTGTCATTTATGAGACATTTTGAGATTTGTGATTGTTAGCATGCTTGTTTTGATTGTTTCATCCTGTAATGAAAAGATACGTACAAAATTAGATAAAAATTATAGTGTTTGACAGAAATACTTTCCATTCCTCCCCCCACAAAAGACAGTAAATTCAGTTTAAAAGTCAGTCTTTATGAACAATAAATATTCCTTTAGCTCTCCAACCAACATGTGTTGTTGCATGACATTTGAATATGAGAAGAGTCTTAAATATGAATATTAATCCTCATGAAGAAACCTCACTCCATGGTAAAATAGATCAGAATTATTATATCAAACTTTTGAAGCAAAGGCTGCCTGGAAATTTGAGATTTGCAGTGAATAACTGGTTCATACTGTCACTTCTACCCCTGATATTCTCTACAGGTGGGCACAGGAACTCGCTGGCTTTTTAATTATCTCCACATTCATATTTTTTGACATCAAGTATATGAAGATTCCTTTTTCTTCTGTGTCTATAGGAAGATGCCTTTTTCTTCTGTGTATCTGCTGAAACTTTCTTTTCCTAAAATAACTTAAAAGGCTGCTTATATGTGGTTACATTTGTCAAGACTCCATGAAGACTTGAAGCACAACCTCACCAACAAGAGGTGAGAGTTCTGCAGGTGACTGAGGAAGAAATGTCAAGGAAAAAATGGAGGCAAGAAAGGCTCTGACCACAGGTATGTTATTTGTGTAAAAGGAGTTGCTTGGCCACCCTTGTGGGATTAGTCCAGGTAACAACTGCTAACTGGGTAGGATACGGTGGGGAAAAAAAGGAGTGGGCTGGGACAGCATGGCCAGCAGGGACATCAGCAGCTTATGCTCAGCGTCTAAGTCACAAAGCAATAAATAGGGAAAACAACAGCCTCTTTATGGGAAGATACCCCCAGGAGTCCAACGCAGCGCAGAAGGGAAAAAATATAATAACTGAATCAGGTCGCTTGATTCCTCCCCAGAGGTTCATTCCAGATGGAATTTTGTTGGCAGAAATACACTTTCATAAAATATTTACACACATAATTGATTTAAGGCCTCAATTTGCAAGACGAACCTGCTGTATTTTACCTCTCAGCAAGATTCTGCCTTCAGCAGAATGAAGGAGAGAGGCAGCAGATTCCAGTAGAAGTGAATATTAAATGAAACACTGCCAAAACTTAGCTGATATTTCTTTACACCTCTTACTGCACAGTATTTCCAAGTTTACATTGTCAATGATTTTAGTCTACTTAGATTTCCCCTTTTCAGGGCCAAGTTTGATTTCATATGGAGTAGTTTCATATAATTTCATTCTATGATTTCATTTCACATCCTTAAAATTCATAATTTTGTACATGAACTATAACAATATCTTTTCCCCTTATTAGGTATATTTTTTTTATCTCCCTCTTGTTTAACTGCTTCTATAACTACCAATTTCTGTGTGATCTAACTAAGAAGATTTCACTTAGAAGAGTGTGTACATGGGAAACCATGGAGAACAGGTGTTTTGAGCATGAGTGCTGAAACGCATTCGCTTTAGCTGTTTGGGGTTTTTTGCCTCTGTACTGGTATAAGGGAATTAGCATATCACAGCATAAGTTGCATAAGAGGGATTGGGAACAATTCTAAAACCAGGATTCTCTTGATCACATTCCTCATTTCTTCTTTCCCTCTTCTCCACCCCATTTATTCAAGTAATGTGGTAGTCTAATTAGAAAGCTGAGAGTATAAAAATAAGATCAGGTTCTGGCTATACAAATGCACACCAAGCCAATGATTTTAGACTGGACCTTACAAATTCCATTAATTTTTCAGGCTATCCAACCCTCTTCTGCTGTTTTTTTACCCCACTTTCAGTTGAAGTTAAATAATTCAGCCACGAACTGAATGAAAGCCCTCTTTGCTTCCTGCTAACGCTCTTCATCTGCACTCCTTTCTAGGACTTAATTTTATGCCTCTAGTTAGTCAGTTTTTACTCCAGCTGCATTTTTGTACCAACTGAGCTTTTATCCCAACAGAATGGTCAGTCTAATTGTACTAACAAGGCACTGTAATATACCCAGCTCAGCTGTGCAGACATAGCCTGTGAGTGAGATGATGCTAAAATAACCACCACAGCAGTGACTCCCAAGGAGCAGCTGCCTGTGCTGCTCATTACTTTCTCTTCAGCTATTTTAACACCAACATTTGACAGACATTGTCTCTGAAGTCACAGACATGCAGGACGGCTTCACAAAAGACCTTTCAAGGGACGAAAATATGCTTAATTAATCCTGAATGGAAGATAAATAGAAGGTTCTTCTCTTCCTTCAGATATGCATAAGACTCCTGTTGTTCTCTTCAGTCTCTCCTTCCTAATCACAGAGGAGCCTAATTATATGACAGGCTGTTACATTCTTTTTTCCTTTGACTGGGCAAATTACAACTCTATGACAAATGATCAGAGATCTCTTCCTTCTCTGTTTTTCATCGCGAAAACTGACCAAAGGAAGAGCAAGTGCACAAGTCCATTTTCCTGATACTGAAGCTTAGGATTAAATAAACACCCATTGCATACCTTTGACAACACACATCTGAACTGTGTTTCATCATTTGTCATCCACAGGGCGGTGGCAGAGTTGCTGAATGATGACAAACTGGTCATCTGCTTAGCTTCTGTGACATCAGCCAGCCCAGACTTCCACAGATGTCAGTCTGTATATATGTAATATTTTGTATCACATGTGATATAAAATACCACCTATTTACCAAATTTCCAGGTTTCACTCAAGCTGAATCAGTATTGATTTTAAGGTCAGCATGTTAATAGAAACTCTAGTTCTGAACGCTGTGAAAATATGTGGGGTTTTACAAATGGCTTTTCAGAAGGAATCAGTTTCTTCTTTCCAAAGCCAATGCATTGGTAAGAAAGATAAAATGTCCTCTCTTCTCAGTTGTGGTGCTGGCATATAACACCAGTGATTTTTTGTGCTTCCCACCTGTTAGTTTAATTGTTATTCATAGCTGAGATCAGCAAGAATTCTTTTCTTTTAATGCTGCCAAAGTTTCTGGTTTTATCACTTTCCATTGAAGTAGTATATGCCCCATAAAGACTCTATTATAGTGAATAATAGTGGATGAAACTGAAGAAGCAACAAGTGAAATCTGTGAGACAAATTTTTCATCTTATATTAGTATTGTTAAAGTTGCTAGGCTGATGCTTACAAAGCATTTTGAGATTCCCAAATTTATGCTCTGTGCTCACATGAGAGTACAGAGTAAATACAATCGTGTTACTCATTCCATCAAAACCTACAATCCTGCCAAAAATTAACATGATTGCCACAGGAGTTCCTATTTCATACCTGGGAACTCTAGGAAAGGTTTTCTGCTAAGTACAGAAGTTAACATTTATTTTACAATTATCAGCTGTACTTTTCAAGTAACAGAGGTAGAGGATATGTAGAACTCTCATCAAATAAAACCTGCAAAGGAAAGAGTAAGAAACTGCTCCAGTGTTATCAAATCACAGAACAGCTCAAAATGAAGAACACTGTATTGCTACAGCACAAAATTCGATTAGGAGAAGTGTTTACACTACATGCCTTTGTCAATACAGTGGATATTCAAAGATCAGTCATTTTTCCATATCATTTACCTAGAAAGATAAACCTGAATCTACCATCTTTATCTGACTTCAGCACATACTGGCATTCTGAAGAAATATTTGCTTGTATAGTTGTAGCAGATAGCTTAATATCTCAGTTTCTCTCACATTAACTTACTTTCTATGATTGAATGATATTTCAGGTATTTTACAAGGTTAGACTCAGTTCTTCCTAGCTGTTCATAAATCAGCAACAGAAACAGAAGTCCAGTGCCTGCCATCCCCAAGAACAATTTCACAATTAGTGGGTGACTTGTTGGTGTTGCACGTCCGCCAAGGCACAGCAAGGACCAGTATGACACTTCGAAGGTTTTAAAGGTCTTTCCTCTCTCCGTCTTTCCTGTTCACTTACAATAATTTCTTCTCCTTTGCCACCATGGTGAGTGCAGGCTAAGTGAGAGCCTGGCTTCAACAAAAAACAACAAAGCTATCTGCACCTTCAAGAGGAGTATGAACTTGTGGGTGGTGTCCTCCATAAAGTCTTTTTGTGATCTTGATAAATTACTTGAGGTTATGAAAAGAACTCTCAAGCATCTCATTTTCTAATGCATTTTCTTCTAGGTAAGACTACCCCACTAGCTGAGCAAAAGGGCTCTCCATACGTGGGGAGAAAGGGGTACTTCAGGATGTGGAATTGTCCAAACACTGATTAGGAAACATCTTAAGACAGATAAAAAGTAAAGTAAACACCTAAGTCCCTTATATTCCATGTTTTTTCAATATCTGGAGCTCCACCTCCAAACTGCAGGAAGCAAATACTGACACTTCAGATTCACAGCCTGAAATGATCTTCTGGACTTACACCTATGCTGAGTCTAAGTTGCAGCTGTGTTTTTCCTATAATGACCAAGTAGTTAGTGCACTCATGCAGGATGTGGCATGCTGCAGGGAAATATTATCAGTTTGACAGGATGCAAATCTCCTTTTTTAGTGTCCTAAATATTGAGGGAAAGATTACAAGATGAAGTATTTTCCACCCATCCAGTCGAAACTGTTTCATCTTGCGGTAGAAGCCTGAAGTCTCCTTAGGCCTGAGAAATTAACATCACTTGCTACGTTGGTGAATAAAAGGCAGAACAAGCTCTCATCCAAAGGCCATTCTTCTATTTCACTATGATTATGGACAGATTTCAGGTCAGCAGGCAGAACCCAATTCTCTCAGTACAAGCCAGTGACAGAACATTTTAACACTGAAAATGCTGTAAGATCATGCACTCACACACTCTCTCATCAAGGATGCCAGTTGCACTGGGCCTTTACTGGATTGGGTTTGCCCAGTGTATTATCATATAATGAAGGAAAGCTGCATTTCACTGAGCTGTGAGATGCGATCATAAAATGCCACACAGAGGGTAAAGGATAAAGCTTTGGATGCATTAGAGGTGAAGATAAGAGTAGACTTGCGAAAAACAAAGTGGCCGAGAACATCTTCTGGTAGTCAAACCAAAGATACAAAACCAGAAGCAGACTATAGAACACAAACCATCATTAGCATTACTGATCCATAAAAAGGTGTCTGAATCACACAATCTCAGCAAGAATAATTTTGCATAAGATGTCTAAGTGAATCATTATGCATATACATGCATATATATATATAAATGCAAAGATAAGGCAAAGAAGATAAGTTTTGAGATATCTAAAAAACATAACACCTAGAGCATTTTACTTGCTTAGAAATATTCTCAAATATGACCAGTAAGAAAACAGGAGTGGGTTTGGAGATATTTTATCTGAATGGCATAGCCAGATGTGGCCAATTAACATAGAAATTTTAAAGTCTGGGAAATAAAAATATTTTTTAATTTGTTTTAACAGTTTGAACCTGACATCCCTTATTGAAGTCTAAAAAAGGCACTAAGTGTTCATGCTTTGTTAAGTTATAAGAGAAACCAGAGCACAGAGTAACTGTTATTCGTTGCCACCCAGAGCCTGACACCATGTTGTGCTTTTGTCAGTTCATTCAATAAAGACAGATGCAGATTTCCTCATCATCACTCCATATCACTCCTAGTCAGAGTAGCCCATAAAAGTGAAATTATCTGTTCTGTTCCAACACTTGGACAGCTAATGAAGCAGATTGATCCTTCGGTTAAAATGTACTTTCTCTAATAGAGAAACCATTTCTGACAATTGAGAGGAAGAAAATGAAATATTTCATTCTTCTCATTTGATTTCAGAGCACTACATTTAAAACAAGACTTCATTTAAAACTAGTTTTCTTCAGATTATTAATAATAGGACTATTCTCTTGCATAGTATCTGTTCCATTATTTGAGAAACTGCATGATCCTTGCAATCAAATACTTCTGTACAGTGGCGTGTTAAGCACAAGTGATTGCACTTTTAAGCCTATGCCTGACAAAGGTCAATAATCACACCAAAGAAATAGATACAAGAAGTCTAAATAACAGAACCTGATCATACAGATTACTAAGAAAGATTCTTCCTAACCCCTAACAGTGTGAAGATAAGATACCCTGAAGCATTTCAGGGAAGAGCTGAGATTGGTATTGATGCCTCAACTTTTACTTTTAACGACTTTTTAAACACTCATGCTATTTTTCTCTTCTTACTGCACTTTTTCATTATGCAGTATGTCTGCTTTAATCGGTAAATAAACCCTTCTGTGATGTAAAAACTTCTTTTGTTCTTCCTTACTAAATTTTTGTCTTCTGAACTTTTGGCACACCAGGGGGGACTGTGTCTGGTGAGTGCTGGTTGCTACAGGATATCATGATCAGAAAATGTAAAAGGCCCTTGAATCCATGATACAGAGGTCTTGGAAAGAGCTGAGGAGGAAAGTCATAACTTGGAGCAGCCGGTACACCTCAGCCTCACATGTCCTCTGTACTATGGCACATCATCTGTCCTCTTATCCTTCGGGTGTCTGTTAGACTATTCAAAAACTTCATCTCACAATAAAGCATTTTTTCCCCTTTGATCCATATGACACATCTCTCTCTGGAGCATTTGGCCTTCCCTTCTGCAGAGTGTGTGGCTTCCAATCTCCTTTTCAGGAACTCAAGACACCTGAAGGTGCAGTGTTCCACAGGGAAGGAACAACAGCCTTCAGCATTGTATTGCAGGCACAGTTCAAGAATGTTCAGAGCTGGAAAGCCACCAGATCTCAGCATTTATAATTTGGGACTAAAGTAGTAACAAGCCATTGTCTAAATCCTCAGCTGAACTGAGGACAGTTCAGCTATATATATATAGCTTCCGTATTTTTATTGGTAACTTTAAAGACATCCAAAGTAGCATTGATTTATAGTATAACCCCCCCCCAAAAAAAAAAAGCTTAAAAATAGGTAGCTTACCCAAGAGCGCCTCCAATCAATTTCTGGCACCCTTTCAGGCGGCATATGTTATGCTTACCTGAGGTATCAAATGAAGAAGACACACAGTGTCACAGCTAATGAAGGGCAGGTCCTTTCCATCATTGAGGCTGGTTAAGTTCCCAGCATTGGGCTCTTCCTTTCTTTGGCAGAGGGTGCTCAAGCTGGGTTGCTTTTGATCCATGGTTCTGAAGGACAATGTAAGCCTTGCTCAATACTTGCCTTTGGTCCTCCCTGTGCAGTGAAAATGTGAAGAATTACTGCAAAGGATCCATTCAGATCATCATCTACCTGCCCTGATACTTATAGACCTGAAATCCTCCCTTATTAACTTTTCTGAGCTCTTTCCAGAAAAACAACCATAGCAAGTAAGCCTCAGATCCACAGCTGTGGAGTGTTAGAAAGGTAATCTGACTTTTTGAACTGTGTTTTAATAAACCTGAGCTCATTCCTTTTTTTGCTATTTATTCGCAATGAGGGTGAAAAAACCAGTCCTGTCTAATACTAGGGTGGTTTTGGAACACCTTTTCCCTGAAGAATTTATAGCACTAATAGAACTAAATCTACAACCCTTACTCATGATTAATGGTATCTGTTATGGGTAAGAAAGAAGTGAGAGGGGAAGTCAGACTGACGATTTTAACCTATGTTTACAGGTGAATTTAGTCTGCAAAGATTTCATTCTGTTTTTAGAACATCAAATATTTCTGTGGAAGGTTTATCCAGAGCTAATTTTTCTTGCCTCATTCATACACTTATCTTCTTTACTTTTGAGAATTTGAGGTAGTTCAGCACAAAAATACTAGCTTTCCTTTACTTGTTTGATCTCTAACCTCCATTAACCTTTGTGACTTAATTTTATCCAAACTTTAATCCTACTGTGCTATCAACAAAATTCACACTAATAAGCTCTGCTTTTATTTGTGTGGAAATCATAGAAAACTTCACAATAAAACAGAAGAAGCAGGTTCATATGAAGTATAAAATATTGTCAAAAGGGAAGAAAAAGAGCCTCAGTGATTGTTTGGTGACTAATAAATGTCAATACTTCTGTTAGCACAAGGTCATTAAAGACATTCTGTAGTCTCTTTTCCCTCTTTTGAAATGTTTTCTTTAGAGAATAGAAAGACAAATTCTAGCATTCATGAATATGACAGAATGAGGGAAACAATGAGCTAAGCATAGCATAATGCAGAAAAACAGCTCAGAATTGCCAAAAAAAATGAAGCCTCAATTCCTGTCCTGAAATTTCTTTGCAGTTTCAATGGATCTTTGCAATACAAGAAATTGGTAAGTATTGAATTATTTAGGGGGTTGTAAGACTCCTTTTTGATGGTTTTGCAGGTCTTTTTCACTATCTCCCACTGATAACACTCTGGAGAACAAGTTGCCTCTGGAAGTACTGAGAACACCATGGTGTGTGTTGGGTGACCCAGAGAAGCTATTCATATCTCAGGGCACTGACACAATTCCTGGGCATGTTGGTGGTCTCCTTGCACTGGCTGACTGTAAAGGGACTTTAGAGGAACTGGGAAGCTAACCCATGCCCCTTGGGTAGGCATTTGCATCACAGAAGGATCAATCTGGGCTCAGATCTTCCCTGTTTTCTTGAAGTCATCACCTCTAAAATGTTTCACTGTTGCTTAGCTACCTCACTGTGATCAGACACCTCTTCTCAGTTTCATTTAGTTTCAGTGATGCTTTTTTTGCGCGTTATTTTCTACTTATCATGAATTTCACTGGGAGCTAACCCACAGAGCCAGAAACTGTGAAGATTAAAACCAAGTTTATAATGGGAAGAAAGAAACAGTGAAAATAATGTCTGGTTTTTCTTGTGATGATATTTATGACTATGAACAAAATTAAGCGGTCCTCATAAAGAGCCTAATTTACACGTTACCTTATGACTTCATTGCTAAAAAGCAAAAAGGAAAAGGTATGAAGTTGTGTCAGGGGAGATTTATGTTGGATATCAGGAAATGGTTTTTCACCCAGAGGGTGTTTGGGCACGGGGACAGGCTCCCCAGGGAAGTGGTCACTGCACCAGCCTGAGTTCAAGAAGTGTTTGGACAATCTTTTTGGGCACATGGTGGAATTCTTGGGGCTGTCCTGGGCAGGGCCTGGAGTTGGCCTTGGTGATTCTTATTGGTCTCTTCCAACTCAGAATATTCAATGATTCTATGATTTTAAAGGTAGCATAATAATTACTTAAAATGTAGAGTTTAAGACAAGCTAGGGGATAAAATATTCCTGAACCATGCTCAGGATTTTTACTTAAATATGCTCATTGCTAAATGAAGTTAAACTGCAATCTGCAAATCATTTTCTACACTAATCTATTGCCAAATGCCAAGTACAGATTATATCCCTAATTTCATTTTCCTCTTCATGATTTTACTTGAGTACAGTGGCTAATGCAGGCTGATAAAAAGAAGGAAAAGATGAAACCCAAGTTTTCACTTTGCAAGTGCAGATACAATCCCTGACACTTTTACATGTCTTTGTTTTGCTGTAGTGTTATAGCACTAAAAGTTTCTGAGCCAGCTCAAATATGCCCTTGCTGTGAGACAGCTAAAGCTGTATTCTGACAAAACAGACACCAAGTGGGAAGAAGAAGGATGAAAGCCGTGTTTCCATGGTTAACACAAGGAGCTGACAGGATTAGAACACAGTTCTTCCAAGTCTCACCCAGCCCACAGGCTTTATAAGTTTGTATATAGACATGGAAATTCTCATGGTATTGACTAAAGCTAAATAAAAATTATTTCAAGCTTCTGTTTCGTTCTGACACAATAGCAATTTTAATTTTTCCAACTGCTGGTAGCACAGGACAGAATGTACTCTCCCTCCCGTCATTTCCGAAATATGTGAAATGCAAAAGTAGCTGGTTGAAAAAAATGTTGCCACTTTCCATTTTTCCAAAATCAGGCACTTAAGAAGGTCTAAAGCTAGCTGTGTGTGTATTCAAATATCTATGCTACATGTGAAGTCAGTAGCAATGTTCATTTTGCGAAGGTCTGTCTGTTCATTGCGCATGAAATGAGATGAGGAATAAAAAGTGTGTTTTGGCAATGAGGGATAAAATGCCATGTAAAAAAAACCCCAAGTACAAAATGGGCCCCTGGGGAAATAAGCAAAGAAGAAATAAATGCTTCATGCACTTTGCAAAGATGCCTGGGTTTTCTCATGACATGCTCTTTAAAGACGTACAAGTGTCTTATAGCTGTCCCAGGGAATCTCTTTTAGCTCAGAAGCTGCTGCAAAAACCAGTGGGAGCAGGTCCTTCTCCTACGATGAGCTTTTCTTGGAACAAGAGTATCACAACCCGATTTGAAGATCTAATGGCTAATAACGTTAGAGAAGGAGAGGAAATTTGCAAATGGACTTTCCATATGACATTCAAGCAAGTGCAGGGAGTACCAAAATGCTCTCAAGTGCCTCACATTAGGACAGCAGCAGCAGCATGACCCCCAGGCAAAAGAGCTTTCAGACCTGTAAGCAGTGAATTAAAGGTAGAGACTTCTGATTTAGAATTTAACTCTTAAAATATTAGAAAGATGGAGCACATATTTTATTACCATTTCAAGAGTTTAAAAATCAGTAAAAAACACAAATGAGCAAGAAAAGAAACTCATGCTTCATAAAAAAGGGGTGTCAGGTCTAGGCCAATCTGTTAGGGCCCTTAGAGAATTAATATGAACTAACCAAGTAAGAGAGCAACTTGGCTTCCCCACCCAGTAGTTTCTTTCTCATATAATTGACCTTCTTGTTGCTTTCTGTTTAAACTGTGCTTGTGATGCATGAATGTAGATAGGTCTTTAATTCACAAAAATCCCAACTCTATTGTTTAAATAATAAAATATTTAAACATTGCTTAATTATAAATTTATATCCTCCATATAAGGTTAATTAAAACAGTTTATAACTTATTTGAGAACACATCTCTATTTACAGGAAATTACAATGCACTGTGATTCTAAATGGTGGTAAATTTCTTTCTCAGTATCAAACTAAGACATTGCAATTATTTTGATGCTTAAGACATAACCCTCAGTGCAGTATTTTCTGTCCTTAGCTTCAGTGTCTTTGTTCCACTGTTTGCTTTTGGTAGACTTCATACACATACATCTTTCTATACATTGTCTGAAGCTTATCCATGCGATGTTTTTGGTTGCAAGCAGAAGTACACTTCTAAAGAAACTATCCCAGGGCCTTCATTTATTGTGCTGGGAAATATTTGGAGTGCACAAACTGAATTGCTTTTGGGAAAAAAACAAACAAGAATAAAATCTTCAAGAGTTCACATACTACACTCTATCTGTAAATGGGAATTTAGACCACAGAACCAGACTAGAACTAATCCAGAATAAAACTAAATGATACTGGGGATGAGAGTAGGTGTCAGGCCATCAGCACCTGCTGGTTTTCTCTAAGATTTTACTCTTAATGCCAACTAGTAGAGCTTTATATCCCAGATGATAGCTATCTCCCTGATAGTCCTTCCTATGAATTTTGGTTAATATTGGCTCTGAAAGTGCTTGTTGAGAGACAGAAATCTTTGGCTAAGAAGGCCTTTTGCCAAGAAACCTCTAGAAGCTGCAGGTTCCCAATGCAGAATGGTTTGTAATATGCTGTCTTTCTTCTCACCAGAACTGCTATTACGCAGCACCACAGAAGGAGAAGCAGGGGCATTGTACAAGGAAAGCTGATGTCTCACACGATCATTATAAATGTTGCAGAGTGTTTCTGTTTTTCATTTCAGTCTGCACAGCTGATATGTCTCTCCTTCATGAAGCTGATAGCCCCCTCTCCCTAGAGGAAAATGCCATGTTTTTGGCAGAAAAATTTTGCTCAGTGCCAAAGGTTTCCACAGCCATCATGGGACTTCAGGCAGCTGAGATTAATGCACAACAGCACTTAGGCAAAGAACATGCAAAGGTCTTCTGTAGCCAACATCATCATAGAATCATAGAATAGTTTGAGTAAGAAGGGATCTCTAAAAACCGTCTAGTCCAAGATCCTTCCGTGGTGGGGGAAGGAATAGAATAGAACAGAATAGCACAGAGTAGAATAGATAGAATAGAATAATTAGAATGAAAAGTGACCCACAATGATTATCTAGTCCAACTGTCCAACCAGCTAAGGGCTGAGTTGCAGCATGTTATGAAGGGCATTGTCCAAACGCCTCTTAAACACTGGGACAATGACCACCTTTCTAGAAAACCTGTTCCGGTGTTTGACCACGTTATTGGTGAAGAAATGCTTCTCAATGTCCACTTCAAATCTCCCCTGGTGCAGCTTTGAACCCTTCCTATGCATCTCTTACATAAGTGAACCCCAAGGAGAAGAGATCAGCACCTCCCTCTCCACTTTGCCTCCTTGGGAAGATGCAGAGAGCATTCAAGTCATTTCTCAGCCTCCTTTTCTGCAAACTAGACAGATCCAAAGACTTTAGCTACTCCTTAAAGGACAAATCAGGTCAGGACAAATCAGGTTCCTCAAAGTCCTCTCCAATCTGACCTTGAACACATCATCTCTGGCTGCCTTTAAACAATTGGGCTCTCACTTGCAAGTGCTTTGACTGCAGAGAACTTTTGATTCCTGCTCGTGCCCCTGCTTTGAGTGCATACACATACATCCTCTCGAGAACATGTTCAAGAATGGACCAGGCCAGACATGGGCAAGACGCAAATTCTTTGTTTATGTAGACAGTTCTGAAAATACTTTTCTGAGAGTGAATAAGGACTGGTTCTCAAGTCCTGATGCAAACCACTGGAAATGCACAGTTTAAAGTTAGATGTTTGGTACAGCCTTGTTCAGGACAAGGTTTGTTCTGAGCAGGCTGGCTCTGACAGAAGAAGCTGTCTGGCTTTGTTAGCAGATCTGCAGATGTTATCATAGCCGTTTCTCTGTGGTCTTTGCCATGCACAGACAAGTCCTACATGTGTTCTATTCTGTCCATGGTGCTGGCCTGAGAGGGCATCCAAAAGAGTTTGTGCTGAAAACAGACAAAGCTGGTTCCTGAGAACCAAATGCGAAGTGCAGGGTGAGAGAGAATTTGGCAATTGAGGATTGTGTTTCACGGTTTTATGGTCTCACATCTGTGTCATTTTCTTTTCCTAAAACACAGAAAGTAATAGCTTAAAAATATTTGCAAAAGAATGGTACAAATGCACTGATTTTAGCTGAGTTTTTCTAATGTGTGTCTGTCTAGAGGGTTTTAGTTGCTTGCAGGTTAATCACAACTGAATTGTGAGGACCAAAACAAGTCCATAACAAGGATGAGTCAACTGAAAACGATTAAAAAGTCATGAAGCTCTGTATCATTTGTCCTTTATATGTAATTGATGAGCCTGGGTTATCAGTTTCACATTTATGAAAGTATGAAAGCACCTGTCAGAAAAAAAGATTTCAGAGGCCTGTTCTTCCCTCACTTGTCCTCTTTTATTTCCTTTATTCCTTTCTTTCATTTTCACTAAATTAAAAAATGTTGCTTCTGTTATGTAGTCAAAATGACTGGCCATTCATCTTGCTGCGTTCTTCTAACTTTCTTTTGAGAAGACTGCTTTTAGTGAAACTTCTACTTCTGACTCATTTCTTAAGAGTGGCTGATGTGAACCATAATATGTAGCAACCTAATTTAGACTTGCAGGCTTGTCATATTCTCTGTTCAAAATTTATTTCAGCATCCCAAACTTATAAAAACACAACTATCACTGACTTTGAAATATTTTCAGGAGCACAGCTCTAGAGCAGAGCCAGCTTCCTTACAGCACTGTAGGCAGGACCTCCAAATACAAAAGCTTTACATTACAAAAACAGTGCAGCATGTTCATTCACTGTGCTAGGGAGGATTTTCTCGTTCCTGTAATTCCTACTGGAGCACATGCAGAGCCATTGCTGATGGCCTAATCCCACATCTTAATTAACAATTGTACATCACACTTCACAGCTATGAGAACAAACTTATTCTCTGGATCAGTCTGCATTTTTGAATGCCAGCTGGATCACTCTGACCTTGATTTCTGGCACATTGTGGATCTGAGAGGTAAGGCTGCCTGAAGTGACTAATGCACACATAATCTGGAGGGTGGCTTTGTAATCCATCAATATGAGAGCTGCTACAAATCCGTGACGTAGTGTGATTCATTCCTTCCCAGCCTGCAGCCTGTTTAGTTTTGAGATCAGTCTGGTTTTGACTTGTTCAGAAACATGCCATGTGAATAAGGCAGTTGTGGTACAAATCACTCAGAAATTTCCAAAGTTATGCAGAGTGGAAGGAGTTTTTTCCCTAGCTCTATAGCTGATTTCAACACAGCTTCTACAGAGTTCTAATAATCATTTCTGCCCTCTGCCTGTGAGACTTCTACTGCATGGTAATTTATTTCTCTAAAATATTTATGTCTATATTATTTATTTTTAATATATTTTATGCTGACAACAAAAGCTTAATTTAAAAAAATTGGCTTTTTATTTTGATTTTTAGTTGGTTTGACTACTACTCAAATATTTAACGTAATTTGTTCTGCTGTGTTCATATCATATACCTATATTTGCTGTCACATACAGCTAGTATTGCTTAAGGTACCTAAGCTCTGATCAGAGTGAGAATGACTTGACCAAGACTCATGATTTTGGATACCTAGGTTTTGGAGTACATGTTACAGGATGCCTTAGAGAGGCTGATTTTCAAAGTATGGACATTTTGTCTCTTCAAAAGATGTGGTCCTCTGCTTTTAGGAACATGTTTTATTTTTTTCGCTGGCTTCCCAAAAGAATGACATTTCGTATTGGGAAGACAGCTTTTTATAACACAATAGAAGTGTTAATTGCCTTAATATTAGACCCTTTAGCTTGCCTTTGGATGACCTCAGGTCAAAATCCCTACTTTACTGGATCTCTGCTAAATATTGAGGACTTTGCACAAACCAGGATGAATGATATGTCTCATCACAAAGCAGGTTTCACATATCAGATCAGAAATTGCACCCTGAATCAGAGGAAATTCTTGTGAAAATCAATCTTTTTCCACAAAATATCTTCCTCCCCCCAATATAACAACAATTTCAGAGGAAATTTTCAGAGAAAAGCAACTTCCTCAAAAAGATCTGAACTAGTTATTCAAGCCTATTTATTTCCTTTTAAAACCAGTTGGATAACTATGTGCCTTCCAAAGTGTGACAACACACCAGGGTCCCAGAGAATTTCATACCATATTTTCCCCCACAATTACCAACTACCACCTGGATAGTAAAGATTTCTCACACCAGGGAAGGGGTGATAAGGCATTTTAGGCAGCTATTTAAAAATAAAAATTAAAAAAAAAACCCAGAAATTTCTTTTGGATATTTTGTAGAGAAAACACCATATTTGACCAAAAGGAAATGAAATGCAATTGCATATGCAACCGCATATGAAGTACTGAACATGCATTGCTTTAGCCATTAGCAATTTTAAGGTAAGTTAATTTTTTGTCCTCAGCTTCTTGAGGGTGTAAATTTCATTCTGTAATTATTAATTTAGAGAAAAGGAGAGAGATCATGTTTGACTGGATATATGAAATTCATTCTACCATCCAGGTTTGTCTCCTTTGTGTTTAACATCCCCACATTAGTAATGATTAGTCTCTTTTGTGAAGTCTTGCCAGTGCTCTAAATGCATCATACACAGTAGAGAGAACAATTCCAATGATTAGGAAAACTGAAGCATCAAAAAACAGTGCAGCTGCAGAGACAAGGTCAAGGAGACAGAGTGATGTTCTCCTTTCATTGAAGGAAATGGCTGGTAAAATTGTTGCAACTCTTTTGCCTCTTTTCTGAGTGTTTTGTAAGTTTTCTGAGAGAAGTGCCTACTACATTCCCGAAGTTCAGCAGCACACATATTGTTCCATTTAAATGTTTTTGTACTATTAGTATGCAATATCTACAATAATAATAATCATCATCATCATTGGGCATGCGCAAGGCTTTAATGGACAAAAAAAACCAAACACTATGACTACAGAATTCATTATGGCTCACTCCTCAACATAACTTCGGTAAGACTGTGCCTTCCTCTATTGCAAGCACATATGATAGGAATTAAAAACAAATATTAGCAGAAGGAAAGATCAATACAACTGATGGTAAAGCACTGTATAAAGTGCTTGAGAACCTAAAAGATAGGAAGTAGATATGGGTACATGAACAACAGGATTTCCTAATACGTGAAACCACTCCAACTCAGAGCCTGAAAGCATGTGATGAAGGGGGAAAAAGTTGTTTGAGGTAGTAGATAAGTCAGTCAATAAGACAAAGTTCAGCATCACAGCTGAAATGAAGGTGCTTTTTCAATATATTTGAGTTTGTCTGTGCTAATTTTTTATATTGTATGTCTGTGCACTGTCTTTTGCAGAAAGGCTTCCTCTCAGAATGGTTCTGCTCCAAGTGACTGAACAGCAGCTGGCTCTGTTCTGCCTGAGCTGTGCTCTGTCCCTCAGAAATACCTAGGAGCCCTCTTTCCAACGAGGCACACAGAGCCTCTCCATGTGCTGGTGCCACCAAACTCCAGGGCCACTGACAGAACAGGACCTTTATTTTGGTGAATCTTGTAGAGAGTGAACTGATAGGTCTTAAGAAGCCGTGAGTGTCTCCCAACACCACTTCCCCTGCCCCAGCATGTCCTGCTAAGCACACTTACCTTCAGGGTCCTGCTGAATACACCTGCACAAGCAGTGCTGCTTTTGTTTCCAGGCAGGGCTGAGGGATTGGGACCAAACACAGTTTCAGTCAATCATATGAACTCTCTGTGAAAGGCAAGCAGAGCTTAGGAGAAGATATAAGGGATGCATTACTTTGTCAGCTGCCTCCTTTCAACACCTTTGATGATCTCCTGTCTTTAAGCCTCTTTCTGTAGTCAAATGCTGCGTTCTTTTCCTTTTTTTAATTCAGGACAGCAACTCCATCTGTTAAAAATCATGGACTTATTTGTAACACATCTTAAATGCATTAGCAGGGCAGAACAGCATTTATACAGTTCTTAATACTGAGGTTTGCTAATTTTTCATAATTTCTGAGTTTAGCATTTAGAAAACAAGAAAGCTAAGTTTTTGTCGAAGGAATGATTACATCAGCAATTACCACAGGAAAAGATATCAATGAGGGAGAGGGGAAAGAAAAGAGAGAAGGAGATATCACAACATTCCTTGAGTTGTAAGTATTGCAGCTACTTGAAAGAAAAATTACTTAATCAAACATGCTACAGCCCAATTAAAAATTAGAAAGAAAAATAGTGATAACAGAAGGCATTATAGCTATAATGTTCAAGCAAGAATCAATATGTTACCTGATAGCTTTCCATGAAGACAGCAGTGCAGGTGTTTTATTTTTAATCTGCAGAGCCCTGACTAACAATAGCAGGTTTCCAAAATGGGAAATGTATCCTCCTAAAACAGCTCTAGCCACAAAAGCTCACTACATCTTTCAAAGCCCAGTTGCTTCTAGTAAGACCTGGACTGAACATATACACCAACTTGAAAATAGTTCTAAATAATATCCATTAAAATGTATATCACCTGACACATTTGAGTCACTTGTCATCAGTCAGGGACACAATCAAGATCCCATGCCTTGTGACTGCTGCCCTGCAGAGCCCAGGACTCATTCCCCCTGCAGCTCTCATGTGAGCCCTTGTCTGAGCTGCACACTTCTCCAGTGGGATTATATTCTCCATTTGATTGCATTGTGTTGTTGGTAGAAATCCTTCTGCAAGTTCCTTCACTGTTTAGGATAAGAAGCAGGACAGTGGGACAGAACTGAGCTGCCAGAACTGAGCAACGTTGAACAGGTCAAGTAACCTCGACAACCTCATTACAGAAAATTCTTCTGGCTGATTCCCTCTTTCCTGATACTGTCTTATCTTGACACATGGGGTGTAAACCTATGTGTTAGATAGAAAAGAAATTTTAAAAAATATGTTTTTTTAAAATATACAAAGTACTTAAAGTGTTAAGTCAAATGACAGTGAGCATAGAAACACATTTCACCAAAACATTTCTAGCATCTGTGTTTTAAATTAATAATCTGGTTGCCTATTCCTGTTCTATTCCACTGCAATGAGAATAAATAGCCTTTTGACAATTAAAAAAAAAAATAAGAAAAATACAACAGGAGTTCTATTCAGCAAAGAGAAAATAAAATAACAACTAATAAATATTTTACTTTACATAGGTTTGGTGAGCCAGTTGTTCAACCTGACAGCAACTGCATAATACTCATCAATACTCTTCACACAATGTATTTCTTTTAACACTATCATGTTTTAGAAGCCACATCTACACATTCCAGAGATATCTGTAGCTGGAAATTAGAATTTTTTTTTCTACACCTTGACTTCTTGTCCATAGCTCAGGATTTCTCTTCAGCATATGAAAAATGAGTTATGAATCATATAACATTTGTACTAGGTAAACCCAGATAGCATGAAGAATCAGACAATGTCCTAGTGTTCTGCCTGACTTATCTCACCTTTCTTGTTACAGCATCACAGATATGATGCACAGGCAACTGACAACCAGAGAAATGTCCTGAATATCTGGCCAAAAGCCTGGGGCAAAGATCTTCACCTCACACTCTTAGAGGGATAAATAGTGCCTCTGCACATAGACTTGTGGACACCTACTGACATATTTATGGAGATAAATAAATCATTGTTAGTGTAAAACTGACTGTTGGCTACTTTCCATATCCTGATCAAAGGGGCCAGGGAGCTCAGGGTTGTTAACCCTCCTGGTGCTTGTGCTGTTTCAAAGCCGTCTCTCTTTTTATTAAATACAAAGAGTAAATTGTCTGCATTTAGACTTTGCAGACAGATGAAACAAACAAACAAACAAAAAGTATAAAACCGCAGGTGTTTTAAAATCAGGAGAAGACACAGTTTCCCTCACCTCAAAATGTTTAGCTCTTATAGTTTTTCAGTCAATCTCATACATTTGAGGTGCTTGAACATTGCTATATCTGCAAAGGTCCATGGATGGCAGGGCAGATGCCTATTCGATCCCTATGTGAGTGGCTATTTTAGAGATCCTTTACAGATCATTCCAGAAACCAGGGTATGTAGAAACTAGAAGGAGCCATAAGGTTCATAGTGAAATGATCATAACAATGCCTGGTGAACAAAGGGAAGGAAGGGAATCTCAGGAACAGGTGCCAGTGCTCAGGAGTTCATTGCACACCCAAAGGAACTGGACTGGGAAAGTCCAGCTTTCCATGGTTTTCAGTGGTATCTGGGAGCTGAGCAGGAATGGAGAGGCTGCAGGAGAAGCAAATGGCATGAAGTAGGCAAGAGCAACAAGAGCTACTTAGTGATTGCCTTTCCCTACAAATCAAATAGAGGAGGCAACCAAATAGAGCACTGTAGGGTCCTGGCATGGCTCTCTTTTGTCACAAGCCTCTCTGTAAGGGAGAGATGATGGGAGCAGGTAACACACATCCTTCTTAGGAGGGATGAGGAACTGAAAATCCAATGTAGCTTTGTATTTTCCCTCTGCTTCTCTCTCATTAGTGAAAAGTACCCTGCTCCCTTCTCCTCCCTGCTGTCCCATTCACTTCTGTAATTTCACTGGTGGAGACGACAAAACACCGGAGATGCTCTGGTCCCAGCTATGACCAACAGCCCAGCACTTTAAGCTGCAAACCACAGGCAGTACGGTTCCCCTTGCTGTCTGAATCTCTCTCAGACACAGACTAGCACACTTATTCACACACAAGTGTACCGTCAATATCCAAAGAATATTATCTGAACACTAGTGTTGCAATTTGCTTGCATTCTAGCAAAATCAGCTTTGCAAACAAGATATCAACATCAACATAGTCATTTCACCTAACAGTGGAAGAATTGTCTGAAAATAAGTTGTGTTTCAATTGATTAGCTTTAATGCAACAGAAAAAGATATATTAATATCAGTACTCAAATCAGGAGATATCTCTGTGCTTGCTTATTTCTCTGTGGGTTTTGCTTAGTTAGTCAGATTTTTGCAGAGCAAGAAATGAAGGGGAAAAATGTGACCTTACAGATGATTCTCACGGAAGTATTTTGTGCAAAGAGTTTATTAAGTTTCACCAGAATAAACTGTGCAACACCTGCTTTGATTCACTTAGCACCCTTTCTGCCATCTGACTTGGAAGTACCCAGCTCTTGCAGTTTCCAGCAGCTTCACAGGAGATGTTCAGCAGTTCTACAGATCAGTCCTCATCTGTTACTTGGACATGGAGAAAAATTCCAGGAGCTGTTACCAGAGACACTCACATACTGCCAGCCAGCTTTAAGCCATGCTGCCAAAACTGTCAGTGCCAAGGGGCACCAGCCAGAGCAGTGACTGTAAGAATTTATACTTTCATGACTGGAACCTAAATCTTACAAAGCTTTAGACTGTAACTGTCCCCTGATGAGCGATTTCCCTCTTGGGTCAAAGGAAACAAGCTCTTTAGCTTTCTCAATAACCTTATGATGAAATAACATTTAGCTCATCGTAATATAGTACTTCACATTTCACATACATAACTTTCAAATGCTAATTCATGTCTGATCTACTGATTCATTACCTGATCTACTGATGAGATACTAAAAAATATATCTCCAGGTTATTGCAAACTTTTCTATTTTCAGCTTCAATAAGGGGAGTGTCAGAGTGCAGTGTTACATCAAGGAAGACACTTGGTGCTGGTACTGATTAACCATTAAAGGGGATGCTGGGATGGATTGCTTTTGGACTCCAAGCGAATTAAAAGCAGCTTGTAGCATGGTTTACAGAGGGTGTTATAAGGGTGCTTTGGAACAAACTAACAAACAATAAATAAACAAACAAAGTGCTAATTCTAAAGACTAACACCAGATAAATCATCCTTTTTATGGGAAGCTCTGAGTTCCCTCTTGAAACTTACACATGTCCTTAGGAGTTAGTTTTTGATCTGCTTAAAAAACACAGACAGTGAGTTAGGCTACATTTGTGTATTCTGCATCTTGGAAGGTTTCTGCCAATATGAAAACAGCAGATTTGTTCAGTATTTGTGGTATTAGTGTCACAAAATGGAGTGTTACAGGAATGAGTTGCATCTCTTTAACTTCATTACAAGTCTTCTGGTTCCTGTGAATTTTTTCCTTTCCTGAGCTGTTGATGAGCTCAGACTGGAAGCTGAAATTGAGGGAGGTTTCTGGCTCCCTCTCCGTCCCTTCGGCCAGCAAAGGGTGCGCTCGGAGGATGGATCGGGGCGCAGGTCCCGGCGGGGCTGCCCAGCGACTGCTCCGTGCCCTGCTCGGGCAGAGCTGCGCTGGGCACGGCATCGCATTCCGGGGAAACACTCGCGGAATGCTCAGCCCAGGCTTGCTGCCCAACCAGCACAAGGTGGCAGCATTTTAGCACACTTCTGCTAGCTCCAAACTCCTGCGAACTTTGGGAGAGGCGGATCTAGACCAGGTATGATCCGAGAGCCGCGTTCGAGGGGTGTAAGAACACTCGCTGTCGCCAGCTGAACAGACCTTGTATACTGTGGGGAGAATGTGAAGGGCTGACTACAAAACCTGCTGGGCTATTACACAGAAACAGACCGAGGAAATCCTTATTTGTCTTGGCACTCCAGCATTCAGGGCTCCAAGAAAAAATACACAGTTCCAACGGCTGATCCCTGTCAGTTCTCTGTTTCCAAACTGATGTTTCCCTGTGAAAAGTGGAGGATGTGTCCCGGGGATGACATGGCCCAGTGTGGTGTAACCAGCAGAATTCCAAGATGCTCTGGATTTGCCTCTGCTTTGTGTAAGGTGACACGGAGTGGCATTCGTCTGGAGATTCCCTGTTGTGTAGGGCAGGTGCTCGGTCTGAGCTAACCCCAGGCAGGGGCTGGTGGTGGGTAACCCAAGCTATCCCTAACCTGAGTTCAATGACAGATTTACAGGGGAATGTTCTCTATTGGTTGAAAAACATTCACAAATAGTAAATCCAGAGTCTTACCTGATAATATTTGGCAGTTGTTAAAGCCTTGTCATTATTAAAAATCATGCATTTTTTCCTGTATGAGTTTTCCTTATTGTTAATAATTTCAGCCACTGAGTGTTATTATTGTGTTTCATTACTGGATTGAAAACCTCTTCATGACATAGCATAATTAACACCATGAAGTTGTTGTTTTTTTAATTTTTTAACTAAATGAAATAGGCTTAACACTTCTAATCTCTCAGGGAGAAAAAAAAATTAAAGAAAAAGCTTTTCTTTTCCCGGTGCTTTTTGTTAGTTTGCAGCTATCTTCTATATGCTTTCCAGTTTCCTGAGATGTTGTTACATCAGTGGCCACCCAGAGTGAATGTGTTGTTCTGTTACTGATCTCAGCAGCATCACACAGAGGTAAAATGTCACCTCCCTGCTGCTCCTCATTAATCCTATGTTTGTACAGTCAAAGAACACTGCCCAAATAGCCCCGGGTACAGACATCTCACACCTCAGCACATCTTAACAACGCCAAATTGAGTGTCTGTGCTATGTTCCTTTTTGAGACGAGCAGCATTTCTTTTTTTAGGCTGGTTTGGGGGTTTTTTTGCTCATTGTTCTGGTAGTATAAAAGAGCTATATTTACCAAGGGCAGTTCCCCATGGGGAAATTTCTATAATCCTGCAGGATTTAAGGAAAACAGTGTGAGAAAGAACACTAACTTTACAATTCTCAGTATTTTTGATATCATGTTAGACTTCCATAGTAACAATCTTAGGTGTCTCTGCTTTCCCTTTAGCAACAGAGTTTTTAGACACGAATCTACTTCTGAGTCTTTTTATGCCATACTAGAGAGCAATTTACTTAGAAGTCATGGTGGTTCATGTGCTCCTATCAATTCCCACCCTTTTCCCCTTGAATACAATAACCAAACCCATAAGAGAATGAGAGATTGCAAATGCAGTTAGGAAGTGTCAGCTTTATTCCTGATGCGTTTTTGTAATCACTGTACAGCAAGTGGTTACTTGCTGTATTAGCTACTCTGACATCCGGAAAAAATGTACAAGCTTTAGGCCAAGCAGGGCACTTCTGATCCACCTCACAAGCTCACACAGCTCTTAGGGAGGGGGCAGGTGTGTTGAGTAGCCACTCTAACCTCAAGTCTTGCTGTAAGCAGAATGCAAGAAGAAAATATTCAAAATGATGAGTGAGTCATAAGAAAGAAGGGCAAAGGGATCAAAAGCCTCCTATCCCAGGTATTTGGGATTTGGCTAGAAAGGAGAGGATGTAAGAGTGACCTAATTCCTCTCCCTAGGATCACCTACTTTGCACTGTGTGGACATTGCGGTGACATCAAGGGTGTTGTGGTGGATCTAGGATTCAAGCAGAGAGGATGATATCCATGATTATGATCCCAAAATAGTCATCATGTCTGACTCTTGAAGAATGAGTGTCTCAATAGCAGAGGCAAACTTGTTCTATGAGTACTAACCAACCAAAACCAGTAGTAAAACTAATAACATTTTCTTCCCACTTTTCGTTCACTACAGCCGTGAACACTGAATCAGTGTTGTACCCCATTCCAAGTAATATACCACTGTCACTTGGGCTGAAGTTTTGGCATCTTACATAAAGGGCTTAATTTACTTCTCCTCATTTTGTAGATCTTTTGGTAAAACTTTATGGAAAATGGAAAGATCAAGTTTCTCAAGATCAGATGAGAAATTTCCTGAGAAAGTCAACAACTACTTTATAAGTTGTACCGTATCTATTATCCCACTGCTGATTTATACTGTCATTCCCAGGTAGTCAATAGAAAGGCTGGAACATTTCTAGATGCTTTTTCCCCCTGAGGAAAGCATCTGTAATTGAAATTTGTGTTAGATTTGATTAGATGTCTCAGCTAATAAAAGACTCCTGTAAAATGTCTGTTTTGAAAGAAATTACCTATTTAAAAGATGTTTCATCCAAAAAGGGGAGAGAGACCTAGAAGAAAAAAGCCAAGTGACTTGGCCAAGATCACACAGGAAGTCCATGGCAGAGCTAGGACTATGCTGCGTTCCATTCTGCGCACCTTGGCTATCAGTGATGTTCCATATCTTAGATGCTTAGCAATTTTGCAACACTGCATTGTCCTTGGAAAGCTGTTCAGACTTGAGAAACTCTTTGTTGTGTAACCTCTAATTTTCCCAGCTCAGTGGCAGTGATAGATCTAGAAGTGCTGAGGTCTGTGATGTTCCAGTGACCGCAGCAGCAGGAAAACAATGACCAGAAGAAAAAGAAACAACAGGTGTTATATCCATATTTTTGCATCATATTGGCTCCAGAATTTTCTTCTGATTTCACTCAAGGATCTCTCTATGTGTAGGAAAAGAAGATCTTGATTTTCTGACGTAATCAGATAGCATTCCAATTTGTACTACTGCTTAACCACATTCTTGGTCTGTATTCATCTGTCTTTTAGATCTGGTTGTGATACGTGTGTACCTGGGAATATCTCTTTCCAAGCAAGCTCAGCACATACCACAGCTAAGCCATAGGCTGTAATACAGTTCTAGAACAATAACGGCATGCAAGGCAAAAAAGTAGTTCTCTGGAAATTCTCTGTTCTCCTCTTCAGCTTTAGGCATTCACAACCTTACTTTAGTGCTTGCATCTTGAGAGGATCAGACGCCATACCCTCAAAATCTCAGTCTTTAACAAGAACACTTACTTCTCCCAGGTAAACTGTACTTTCACAGTGAGAGCTTTCATAAGTAGATGCTTTCACATGTAGTCTCCAACATACAGGATAAACAATCTAAATTTCTCCATCCAAGATAATATTTGAGAGTGGATGGAAATGCCCCAGCATCAGTGGCATCTCACATTAGTATGTGACACAAGCGATGAGCTCCTGGACATGGTGGATGGCTATGATGAATTCTAGCTGGAAGGAGGCATTTGTCCCACAGGCACAGTAATTGCCTGTGTCTCTAAGAAGGTGGGGGGTTAGGGTACAACCCTTTTTTTTTTTTTATAGCTTGTGGTATGATATTACCAAATAAAATTTAACAGTTTAACAATTGTTGAAATTGTTGTATCGTACACCCTGAAGCTAGACATGGGTTTTAAAACCAGCCTGTGTAAAAATTTGGGCAGTTTGTAATGCAGCTATTACAATAAGACTCTGAATACCTACCCTGAGGTTATGAAGACTGAAAGGTGACACATCACTAAACAGTTCAGCTGGAACAAAGTATTTTGAGGATATTGCCTATAAGGTAAATAACTGGTCAAGGAAGAGCAGCAATACAGAAGCAGGCAAAATACAGGAACATTTCAAATTCTCTGCAGAGATAGTTTATCAGTGCATTTCAGCAGTTTTGCTTGTTCCTCTGTGCTGAAACAAAGCGTTGCAGGAATCACCTTAATATACAAAATCACAGAATGGTTTGCGTTCGAAGGGATCTTAAAGATCCTCTAGGTTCATTGCCCCCCACCATGGGCAGGGACACCTTTCACTAGAACAGGTCATTCAAAGCCCCATCCAACCTGTCTTTGGACGCTTCCAGAGAGAGAGCATTCACCAGTTCTCTGGGCAACCTGTTACAGTGCTTCATCACACTCACAAGAAGTAATTTCTTCCTAATATTTAATCTAAACCTACCTTCTTCCAGCTTGGAGCCATTCCCCCTACAAGTCCTTGCAGAAAGGCCCTCTATGTCCCTCTTAGGGAATTAAATTGCTGCACAGTAAAATTCAGCCTCCTTCTGGAGAGTTAACATGCTTAGAAGTGTCATTTCTGCTTACTGATTGCCTTAAAAGAACCTGGAAAGCCCATGTAATGGTGAAGCTGGTTCCCTTCCAAGTTCTGGAAACTAGTTGCATCCATTAATTCTTTACATGCTGCATAGTTTAGACCCAATTCAAGTCATCCTAAGACTTTGTTCAAATTTTGTGAATATTTAGAAATATCAGGTACATCAGCAGTGTGTGTTTAAAAGCATGTTTGAACACTGATTAACGCGTTCCAAGACTGTTGCAGTCATAAAAATGGGTCTGAGAAAGGAAACAACATGCTCTACAAAGACTCTCCCCTCTTCTCTCTCAAGAGTATAGATGGAGGAAATGTGAGGCACGAATGAGTATCAGTGAAAGCAAGTTTAATTGGAAATGGCAGTTGTTTTTCTATATCATAGGAAAACACACCTTCATTTCAGACATAGTTTGGCCTTCTCCTCCTCTGAAAATAAAAATAAAATGCAGAAGAAAGTAAGAGAAAAAATGCCACAGCTTTCCTAGTTTTGCTTTCTAAATACTCTGAGATAAACTTTTGAAGAGGAATTTTGTGTACACCAAACACTATTGCTCTTTCTGGAAAAGTTTTCCCATTTCATCCAAGGACCTCATGATGTCATCTGCTGAGCTTCCCCAGTACCTCTACCAATAATCGCAATAATTACCCGATAATCCTCTGCCAACACTGTGTCCTTTTGTCCAGATCTGAATGACATTGTCGGATTTGTAGGGGTGGTGGAAGAGTCCACATATATCCCCATATATCTTGAACTGGTAGGGAATATTTTTTCATCACTAAATATATAAAGTAGTCCACACCAGAAGATATAACCAGGCTCTTTTACTTTCAGTGAATTTTCAGATAAAGGAAATCACAGACTCTAGCTATGGGTTGAGACATATTTTCCCAAAAGGTCTCTCTTACCTCCACAGGTAAATCAAACTTTCTGTTCTGCATAATTCATCATCCCATGTAAATGAAGAGGCCAGTCTTGCCCTGTGATAGCCAGTACAACCCTAATGGGGCAGTAGGAGAAAGTCCACATCACTGAGGTCTCCAGTGCCCAAATCTAAAATATATGCCCCAGGAGAAAAAGGAAGAGAGAACACTAGCTAATCACTTGTCAGTTCAAGCAGTGTCACATCACACCAAAAATCACTAGCTATCCCACGGCAGCTTCCACACAAGGGGGGAAGTAAGAAACGGTGCAGAAACAAATAGAACTTCTTTATCTTATCACATTTTTCTAATGTGCTCTGTTTTCATTACAAGACTGATAGCACAAAAATAGCAATTCCTGCTATTTGCTTCTGTTGAAGCCAAACTAACCCACCCGGTTTATGCACACAGTTTGCTAACATTGCTGTGAGCAATAGCTCTGCTTTCTCAAAGATCAGCTAGGAAGTGGTAATTGGGAAGCAATAACTTTACAGATCCGTGCCACAAGAAAGCTATACACTAATAGTGCAAGTTGTTGGTTTTTTTTTTAGGTTGCTGCTCCTTCCTACAGAAATTTCCCTAATCAAAGTGCGGCTTACATTAAACACTGAAGAATTTGCTTAATGGAAAAGATACAGAATTTTGGAAAGCTCCATCAGAGAAACATTTTTGATTTTCCTTTTCATCAAAAACAGGTTGAATGGAGCAGGAAATCTGTGGCACTCTGTTTCTCATTTTAAAATATGTGAGTAGTTTAATTAATGGTTTCATCTACAAGATGAATTGAAAGAAGGATTTTCCTGGGCTTGTACCAAGTGTAGAAGAAGTGAAATGCTTCAGGAGAGAACTGTGTTGCTCCCCATATATTTTCTTAATTAAAAGTTCACTGCAATCACTGACATTAAAGCAAATAGTGTCGAATTCCTGTTTTGTTTCAGAGAATGGGTAGATGGGTTATACTCATGCTGTCTCACAGTTTCAGATTTTCCAAGAGCTTTCTAATGGTTCTGGTGGGCATTTCTAAATTGTCCCTTTGAGGCATTTCTCAAGATCAGCTTTTTTTTCAAACTGACAGCAAATCTGGAAACAAATCCCAGTTGGGGAACTCCAGGGCATCATCTGGAAGAGAAGGGTCCCTGAGTGACCAAGTGTTTAATGGGTTGTTTATATACCACTAGACATATCTGGATGAGCCTTGAGCTCCCAAGGTGAGCCTTAGGCTGCCTGCAACAGCTCCATGAGTCCCAATCTGGGTAAAAGATTAGTGAATGCAGCAGCAAGCTGTGCTCCCAGCTGCTCCTGACACCATTTCACAGGGCAATGTTCGCAGGGGTACGACTCACCCACCTGTCCCGATCCATGACTGAGCGAGGCTCACCTGCAATTGGGCTATTGTCATGACTTTCCACATCTGAGCAGAGCCTGCCATGGGCAGCGACCCATGCTCAAGCCAATCTTAAGGGTGCTCACTTATAGCTGACATCAACCTTTTAGAAATTACCAAGGACCTGGTGTGAAGGATAAGGTTTGCTTTGTGTAAGGCACGACAAAGGTTCTCTGTTACCAAGACACCATGGGCTGCTGAAAAATGTGAGGGCCTAGCTAAGAGTCAGTATACAATACTGACTGAATCTGTCACAAGCAGAAACAGTGCTCTCTTTACTTAAATTTTGCAAGCTGAAAGAAACCCAATCTCAGAGTCAGCTACAAAGCAAAAACATCTTGGCAGGTCTCACTTTCATAGGACAAAAACAAGTCACTATGAAAACACAGTGATGAAGGCCAGACTGACATCTGTATCAGCTTGCTCTGTAATTAATTAATTGCTTTTTATCTTGATTAAAAGTGTGATGGATACACTGCACTGTAAATGCATTTCATATCATTCCTGCCCTACAGAACATCCAATGTAATTATAATTGTATATTATTATAATTGTGTTTAGATCAAAGCAGATCATCATGCAGTATCTGAAAAAAACATCTTTATCCCTATTGACACATAGCTCTATTCCACGTTTCCTTGAGAAAGGGTTTTTGTAAATAGAGGAGTTGAGTATCTATAGTGGCTGGGAATTCTCAGAGAATCCAGGAGCTAAAATTGCCAACTCAAATATTCTGAGTTCAAATATTAACTACAATTCTCCAGTGAATTCTCCTATTTTGTTAGCTGCAGAAAATAGATGTATGAGCAGATACAGTATCCAGATAATCCCTTTATTAGGGTGCAGAAAATTTAATTCTTAATTTTAATTTCAGAATTTTTTCTTTCTCATTGCCAAAATTTTTGCACCATAAGAACTATATTTAACCTCTCCAAATCCAATTGGATTTTTTTCCAAATTCAATCCCATAATATTTGGCATAGGATTTAGCTAATTTGCTGATCAGAAGCACTAGGCATGTCTGGCTGTGATACATATTTTTTGGAGCTCTTTCAAATCTATAAATCACTGAACTTTTGATAGAGGCTTAGAGAATTAAATATGTTTCTCAAGCATTTTTATTCTTTGTGTTTCACACACACACACACACACACTCAATGATGTAATGTACTTCTTCTTACTCTTTCTCTTTACAACTCCCTCTTGTATGTCCTATTCTACCCTTTGCTCATGACCAAAGACATCTCTTAGAAATGAAGGTCTGTCATTTCATGTATCAGTCAATATGTGATCTGATATAATTTGTACCCACTGCGCTCTCTTAGAGAGCAGAAACCTTCATAACAGTACTTTAAAACCAAAATTGCAACATTTTTTTGTGAATTGCACATATAGGAAATATGCAACTCTATGATCCCATCAGCAAATTGGAAAGAGATTGAGTCATAATTCACAGTCTGCCTCAGGCTTTCTCTTGCATTCAGCATGTGTGGATGCAGTACATATTTCCTGGGTTTCACACAACATTTTATAGAAAAAAAAGATTGCCTGGGATAATTGATTAGCTCAATTCCAGACCCCCCTGCGCAGGGGACTGAATGGGTGCATTGGAAGTTTTACCTTTAGGCAATTGCTTGTGGGTTGATAAGGTTCTAGCAGAATCTCTGTGTCAGGTTTCCCTTAGTAAAAACAAATGATTCACTTTGTTGTCTTTAGCAAATACATCCTCTTGTGCACAAAGCTATGTGGCAGGGCCTTTAGAACTTTACATATGTAACTTATGAAGCACTTTTGTAACAGAGATGATAAATACTTAGTGCTTTGGGTGCACACTGCATGTTATGCCACCTGCATCCACACGAGGCAGAGCAGCCCAGGCTTCAGATTTCAGGAGCTGAAAGTCTCATTCTGGGTTGACACACTGTCGGAAAGACTTTATGCCAAATACATCCCTGAAACACCCTGACCTGAAACACCCTGACCTGAAACACCCTGACCAACAAGCTGCTGGTGACAAAATTTGAAAATGTCTGTCACACATTTGTTGTGCCACACATTCAGGCCATTGCAACAAACAGGACAATGGCCACTGCTGCAGGGAAGAGGGCTGGAAAACAGCCTTACAAATGAAGAGTTCCTTTGAAATCACCCACTTACACCACGAGTTGAAACACCTTGAGGAGCATCACATGCTGCAGCAGGAGTGAATGTCTTGGCCACTATCAGGGTACCTTGCTATAAAAGCACCCTGTGTCTTCCTTCCCCGCATCAGCATGTGGCAAAGCAGAAAGAGGCCAGCTGGTTCTTTGTAGTGGGGATGCTTTTAGGATGACCAGCTGATGTGGAAGAAAAGCAAGCACAACATAGGGGATCCAATGGAAAAGTGATCAAAGCTTTCCAGGGCTTTTATCAGCTTCCTGCTGCCAATCTTCTGAGTATCAGTATGAACATTTTCACACTTCCACCTTCCCAAAAGACCTCGCAAAATACCTTAGTTACAATTTTACGTAACTTGCAGGAGGATCATGCAATTTCTATACATGTGTGAATTTTACATACCCTGATAGCTCTGTAAATAATTTATCATATCCAGTGGAGAAGTGTGGCATCTGGTAACATTGTTAAGGAAAAACATAAAGCGTTTGTTGAAAAAGTACTACACACACGATGCAGTGTTTCACACTCTTAAGGGAATTACATCTTCAGGAGAAAAATCACTGATGTTTTTCAAAGCTGGGAATGACAAGGCTGTGCTCTTGTTTCTTTAAACATAAAGCAGGTGTAACACTGTATTTATAATTCACATGCCCACTGCAGCAGCCCCACCGAAACAAGAGCATCCTTCTTTCACCATCACCACAAGAGAAGGAAGATGTTTGAAACTGTTTTGGCAGTTGTGTGGACAGTAGTGTTGCTCAAAACTACTGAGAGCTCTGAGTCACGCATCTCTGTTTTTTCCAATTTGATTATTTTTAAAAAAGACAACAAAAGCAATAAAACCAGAAACTACTTTACTGTAAATAAACGGTTTCTTGCAATGTTTCACTGAAATATTCTTTTTAAAAAGTCTTTGCCACCCCCAGGAAATATTGTTCTTGTTCCCTTGTACCAACAAGGCAGATGCCTTATGAAGGACATCAGGACTAAAATTTCAGTGCAGCGGTTCATTTACATATCAGTCCCTGAAATATTAATATGGGAGCTTTTCTTCTGAATTGCTCGCCAGTGGCACTATTAAAACACGCTCACTAACACCACCTTCTCTGTCACAGTGACGTGCTCTAGTCAGGATGGTTTTTCATAATGTAGCCATTTGTTTTCTCTTAAAGAGGAGTATCAACTGAAAGCATTGACCAATAAGGTGATAAACAGTGACATACAAGGTGAGGAGAGAAATGTTTCTGATTTCCTTGTATAAATGTTATTTCTAATATATAACCTGTGTATATTGTCTCACACACTGGAATACACTCATCTTTTACCTGCAAAAGGGAAGACTGAGGGCAAAAGCTCAGCCTTGAGGATCATCCTAATAGCAGAAAGGAATAATGGTCAGATGAGGGCTTCCCATCGGATGATTTTTATACGCAATTTTTCTGCAAGTTATCCTTGTGTTTTTCTTGGAAATTTAGTTTTGAAAGCCATCATGAATGACATTTTTAGATTCTGATTCATTACCCATGAAAATTCTTGTTTTCAGGCTATTTTTTTCAGTTTCATTAAATATTGAAGTGGGAATATATGATCTTCCTTCTACAGAAAGTACCTGTTTGTTAAAAATAGATGCTTAAGGGTTTTTTAAAAGCATTTAAAATTACTTTGAGATGTCAAAAACGGCACTTCATGAACTACTGTTTTTTATACATTCCATTCTAAATAATTCAAATGTGAGATATTTTGTTTATAATAACAATACAGATAATTTTTGTTTAAATTTGTGTTATGATCATCCCATCATACAACATGCAAGTGTTTAATTCATGTGACTATAATAATACAAAACAGAGTGAAGCAACATATGGTGAAAGAGAAGTATAACTATGCATTTGGTTATAAAAGCATTTGAAAGACAAAATAAAAAGTTGAATGTTGGAATCACTACAATAACACCACTATCTAAAATGCTGCATACTGATTTGATATAACCTGGACTCTACACAGCCAATTCGTACTCCTTCTGAGTAGTTTTGGCAACCTAAATAATAGTGCTCCAAATGTTTGCAGGAATCTACTTGTGGTCTAGAGCTTACAATAGTTCTCTTTCCATGTAGATTGCCTCCATGATCCTAAATGGTATTACTTCAGTTTGCAAATTAAAACCAACCCACTTCCCATGACAAATACAAATTAAACTATGTCTCAATGACAGTTTCTTGTTTCCTCCTTATTTTTCCCCTCTAGCTGATTTCTCTAAATATACTGGGGGACATTTGGAGTTCTTAGTGCTTCTTTGCTGAAGCAAACACACAACACTAGCAAAAGGATAGCAAAGGAGTACCTTAACTGTCAGGAACAGAATCACAGAAAAAAGTGGGGAGGGCAAGACTTTTTCTCATCTTTGCCCAGATACATTTTTTTTTGCCCAGAGAGTATAATAGTTTCCATAATAGTCAACCTTCCATGACCTAGTAACAGGAAAATTTTCCAAACATGTGTCTATTGTGATTATTTTAATTTGACCAACTGTCAGAGAGATGATGTCACTGACATCATTTTATGAAACTACAAGAAATATAAAACTGTTCTGTTTAAAAGTGACCAACAGCGCATGACCTTGGCACAGAGATAGGTTTATGTTGTTGATTTACTGCAACAAGTTACTCCTGGGTTTGGTAATTAATATCTCCTGAGTTAAGTGCCTCATGTCATTGCACTAATAAATCTCATCCTGTGCAGAAAGAAGTTGAATTTCCTGAGGTGAACGTGCTACTGAATTTACACGTACAAAATGCAACACCTCTCTATTCCCTCCCTTCCAGGGAAGTAAATCATTCAGTGACATATTCTGTCTTTGCTATGGTTTATGTGACAGCTCTCTTTAGATTGCTATAACATTAGTTAAACTCCATGGGATCAAAACCTGTATGTTGTCATGGAAATATATTTTTTCTCTATTGCTTAAATCTAAATGTAAAATGCTTTCCAGAAATTACAAATATTTGGATTCATAATACCAGTCTTGTCTGAAATCCAGTCAGTTTTCAAGCAGCACTTAACAATAAATTACCTGAGAATACAGACCAAGGCTATGTACACATAACCACTAAAAATTAGCAAGCAGCTTCTAAATGGAAGCTGCTAATTCTGCCCACTCACTCCAGATAACTTTCATGGCTAGAATTATATTGTTACCATTGCTTACCACATCAACAACATGGCAATTTGCAGTAGACCAAATGGCTCCTAAAAATAGCTTCCTGCTGCCCTCTGTGAGAAGGACTTGGAAATTCTGCAGTAGCATTGCTCTTGCTCCTGCTCCAGCAGGATGGGGATGAGAAGACTGCACTCTGCTCTTTCCCAGAGGTGGCTTCCTGCTCTGCTCTTTCAGTGCATTTTTCAGTGGGCAGAAGAAGCAGTGCTGCATGCTCCTGGTTTGGATTGCTCTGGAAAAGCATACTTGGCTGGAAGATAAGGTAAAGCCTTCCAAAACCTTTTCATACTTTCCTTCTTTTCCTTCATATGCAGTAGGGCATATGTGCCGCCATATGTGAAGCAGTGCTTATGTGACAACAGAAGCTGCTAATGGATGGGAAGAGCCAGGGAGTTTTGCTTAGTTCCCTTAACCAAAGGAACAATTCTCTCAACCACAGCACCACTTCAACAAAGCTGCCCTATGTGCAGATCCAAATACTTGGATGAGGCCCCTTGTTCCTTCATCTTGTGTAATCCAGACCTTTCCACCTACCACAATAGGGTGTGCCAGTGAAGAAAAATCCATGTGTGGGACCACCAGAAGGATTTCAGAGGTGTGTGTGCATAGAGTATTTCTATTAAATGTTATTATTTAATATCCTCACTTTAAAAAGCAAGCTGTTTTCCTTTTGCATGTGTGTCTAAAAGCTAGAACCCAAACAGTACAAAAGGAACTCTTTTAATCTTAAGAAAACATTCCAGCCTTTTTCATTAATCTGCTTTAAAAACTTATTCATTAAATAAAAATTTGTCAACCAAGTTTTTTAATTCAAAAACATCTGACCAGTTCTACCTGCTAGAAAGTGTTGAAAAGCAATGGGATTACCTCATGTATTTTCAGTTAAAATTAGGAAAAGCTGAAAGTCTTTTTCTGCCAGTGTTGAAATGCCCTTGATATATCTAAAAATATTTTTGACAACTTTCTGATCTAACTTGAAGGAGTCCTATGTTACATCTCATCTCACTAGCTAAAGAGGACTAACCTTTCTGAGCTAAGTGACTATGACTTTATCATATTTGTCATCTGCAAGAAGAATGAACCCTCAGCAGGAAATTTTTGTGCTTCAGAGGATTCAGATTCAATGATCTGAAACTAATAATAAGTTAAATCAGCTGGGAAAGGCAATTATAATAAGGAAACAAAAAGAGTGATAATTGAAATGAGGGTAAAAATGCTTAATAAGATTTTAAGATCTCACATGGAGAGAAGGTTACATACAGCATATAATAATATAATTCAGCCTCATCCAGCAGGAGTGTAACAACAGAAAAGGATGACGCTTAGATGGTGAGAATAATTAATAGAAGTTTTATGGAATCAGGAAAAAACAGGTAGAAGAAGGAAAGGGCAGGTCAAAGCCTACAGAATATGCAAAAACAAGAAGGTGTCTAGGAGACAGGAGCAGGAGCCCTAAGAGCAGCTGTGAGCAGCAGCTGCGCAGAAATGATAGGAGGTCAGGAATGTGGAAAGACTGAATTCAACAAATGTTCTTGACCTGCAGTTGAAGAAAGTCTGTGTGTTAGAGCTCCCAACAATACCAACCAAGGACACAAAGCAGAAGGCGATAATTTCAAACATTTTAAAATTAAGCATGCCTGAGTAACTTATATTGATAAGTCTTAAAAGACTAAGCTGAGATGTGTCAAAATCAATGATGATGTTTAATACCTTTGGATAACAGAAAATTTCTGATTAAAATAAAAAAGCCACTGTTAACATTTTTTAAAGTATTTATAATTTAATCATTCTAGTATAAACCAGACAAATAATGAAGAACTGATACAGCAATTAGTTAATACAGAACTAAGGAAAGAAACAAATCAAATTAGCTTTGATTTAAGGAAAAAATTCTCAAAAAATATTAATGTTTTGTTTGGTTGGGGTTTTTTGCTGGGGCTCTAAGGCTTAGCTGAGAGTGTCATTGTTAATTTAATACAGTCAATGTCTTCTTAATGCTGTTCAGAAAGGTTTTGACTTTGTTCTATATGGTGTTCTCACTAAAATGAAAAGATGAAAAAAGTTAATGTTGCATTCTTTTGAAGGATTCCAAAGTAGCTAGCTGAATTGGTGTTAGAGTAATTGTAAACAGCTTTTGCCATCATTGAACAGATGTGTTTCTAATAAGGATCTTCAGGGATCATTTATATTGAACATTTTTTCCCATTGACCTTGCAGCAAATGCAAAATATAAAAAGGAAAAGGCTAGAAGCTGAATCCAGCTGAATCCATACTTATTACCTTGACCCAAAGTGCGAACCTACAGCCGAGCTTTAATGAGCCAAATGGGAATCATAACTATTAGGATTATAAGTAAGGAGCTCAAATTTTAATCAGTTTATCATGACTAAAATCAGATAAAGAAACAAGATTGGATGTCATTTTTACTTTGATCAAAATTATTAGAACTGCTTTAGTTCATCCAGTGCAAATACCATTTCCAACCAGCTTCTGCTTACCTCTGTCCCTTGTGTCCCCTGATCACAGTGTGTAAACAAGAGGAACTTCTACAAAGAACTGAACCTTTATGCATATCAGAAATGTGCATGATTTTCAATGCTAGCATTTTATATTGATGGTTCTGTTTTCTGAGCAAGATTTAATTCTGGCCAGAGTTTACAGAACACTCATCCACTCCAACAGTTTCTCATGCTGATCAAAAGCTGAAGAAGAGAGACTTCAGCTTCTCTCCTGAACCTAATCTCATGCTTATAGAAACAAAAAGAACAAAAAGATAAAACACCTCAAGCCTGCTTTGTTACAGATTTCTGGTAGTCTCTGACGAAACCAAACAACTCATATATGAAAAGTGCCACACTTGGTTTGCATTAGGCAGGATACTTCCATTAAATTGAGAGTCCTCAAAATGTCATTATGGTTCATGGATACTAACAAAAGCAGAATAAAACAGAGGTGTTAATCAGTTTTGTGTCAAAAAGCAAACAGTGGGCTGTGAACTTAGAAGAAAAATCTAAATTACTTTATTCTATCTCTTAAATCTATCTGCTTCCTTTGTGAATGTCATTTCTTTTTCTGTTCTAGCCTTTGGCCTACAACCATCTGCAGGGTGTGCAGTGATGCTATTAGACAGCTCAGCAGGAATTGGTCACACTTTCTGTGGGGGCATCTCCTGCAAAATATCAATTTGTTCCACCAACAAAATGGTTCATTTCTTGCGGTGTCCTATTTTACTTGTTTTGTCTTTCTCCATTGTCATTTATTTCCTGATGGATTTAGAGGTTTCAGAAATTCACTGACACTCAGTGTAATATATCACATACATATGCTAGCAGTCTTTGCATCAACACAGTATATGTCCAGATGTGTTTCATATATTTTGTCCTTCCATCTGAGAATAGAGGCTTGAAGAGTGATTGTTATGCTTCTGGGAAGTTGAGTATGTCTTCTTTCTCAAGTAACAATACTTTATTCAGGTGCAATGCATATATATTACTTATTTAGCAGTCATCTATAATTCCATGTGAGACAGGTAAGGTTTTAGATAAATAGGCCAGTCATAAAAGTAAACAGCTGAGATTTTCTTTTCTCCCATTTGTTGTCAGCAATAACAAATTTACAACAACAACATCCCTGCTGTGCCGTGCAACATATTAATTTGGAGCATTTTAACACTGAGTGCTGTCATCCTCCCCTACCTTCCTATTCCTCAATAAAAACAAGTTCGTAAAAGCCCTGGCCCAGATCCAGAGCACCTCAGATCCAGCCCTGACGATGTCTCATTTTTGGATGCCTACATTTGGGAAGAGGACTGAATGAGTTTTTCTGAACTAGATTTCCCATTGCCCTTTAAAGTGGAAAGTGGTGGGTACTTCTAAACAACTTTGGGAAGTTCAATCTGCTTGTAGAGCCTGCCGGTACTCTACTGCTTTGTAAACTATCCCATCAGTACAGGAAAAAATAACCAGTAGGAGTAACCAGCATCCCAGGACTTCGAACACTGGTGTTCTGAAACTGTTCCACCTCGTTTTTATACAATGTCAAAAAACCAGAAAATACAGGGAATACAGCTTCACTGTCTAAACACTTCTGCTGAGATTGCACAGGGTGGTGTGAAAGATAGCTCCTCTTCAGGCAGCAGAACGAGCCTAACTGTTGCTTATCAATTTTAATTTAGCCTTTCCAGAGAGCACCCTTTTCAGGAGGTCTGGCACTAAACCAAAGCACTAAAAGGAGACAAATAAATAATTGCATTTCATCTAATAGAGCTGGAGCAGAATTCCCTTTGCAATCAGAATTAGATGGTACACTGTATTTTGCTCACTTTATATGAATAATCACCACCACCTTCAAAATTGTACAAATTTTGCCTCTTCAACCTCTGCTTTGTGTATAGAAATCTTTAATGCACAAATCATAAGTTCCTGCCATGTTACAAAAAGTTTTTAAATAATTCATCCAAAGTTGATGTCCAAAGGTGAAGCATAAAATACAGAAAAAATAACCTCAAGTAAACATGGAAAAAAAACCTAGATATTAAGGATAAAATATGTAAGTTATTCTCATAATGAGCCATCCATAGCCCCTGAAAAATACAAATATGTCCTCAGGTTATTTATCAAACATACCATCCCAGCAGGCTCTGGAGATTTTCGTCATAGTTAGAGATTAGTCAGTGTAATCAAGTTTTTCAGCAGGGTCTGTGATTCTCACAAAAGACCAGCCAGACCAACTCAATTGGTATTTAGTGGTTCTGACTGGATTTCTCTTCTAGGAGCTTCTGCCTTCTCAAACTTGCATCTCCTTTCAGCAACCACAGCATCCTTCAAGAGGGGTCCCTTTGCTTGCAAGGAAACTGCTCATTCTTCTGAAGATGCTGTCACTAAAATCAAACCCCTCCTTATCCATTTTCAAGCTAGAAACTATTTTTTCAGAAGGAACACATCCATGTACAGCAACGCAAATTCAGCAGGCAAATTTTTTTTCCTGTTATTTCTGCACTTATTTAACACTTTAACATGTCTCTGTATTGTCTTTCTTACCTTTTCTTTTAAGTCAAAGTGTTTGTCAGTCATCAGTGTCACCCCAGTAAAGAGACTTGTAGCTTCCAATTATTCCTGACAGTAACTGCTGTTAGCTGGAGATTTGCTGGTGCAGTAAATTCACATTTTCTTCTAAGGAAATTTTTAAGCTGCCTCCAAATTATTAATATTAGAGAAGTAGCATCATTACCTATGAAACCAGTGAGGAATTTAACTAACAGAAATTTATATGAAGAAGAAATTAAAAAGATGAAGGGTCCTGGAACCTTAACAGCTGCCCTATAATCAAGTCATATTGTCCAATTTGAGAAAAACCAATCCTGTGTATAACAGTGAAAAGGGGGACTCAAGGGAAAGCCAGTGTGATCTGAAAACTGTTCTTGATCCATCCCTGTATCTGTATTTCACAATAAATCTTCCCATGCATAGTGCAGGGCATTGAGCTTAATGCCAGTTGGGACACAGTAGGACAAATTATTTAGGTATTAGAAGTGTGATAAAGAAGAACTCCCTAGTAGGTTAGAATACCTAAATTCAAAGAATTATGCAGGAGCTACATCCAAACCAGACTCTGTTTTGGGGAAGCCTTATTTTAATTGCTTATGTCCAAAATTCTGCTCCTGAAAACTTTGGCTCATTCCGGAACAGTTTTAATTCTTTAAGCATTTTCTGAGCAGGTTCAGGACCGCCTGAGAGGATTATGCCTCTAGGCAGAGGTCACTGCCACACCTGCTGCTCATATTCCAGCCTGGTAACAGCCTGCTTAGTCACAGTTTGAGGAAACCAGGTTCATTGTCCTCCTTTCCCTGAGAATTTTCAAACCTGCATCACAAGAAAGAGCCCTGACCCTATGCTCCACCTGACTGAGAGCCGGAGGTTGAATAACATCTGTGCCACTTCTAATCAGAGTGCAAAAGGAAACACATCTCCTGTGCCCATTTTTTAGGTCATTCTCCTGGGTGGGAGGAGGCCTCAGCTGTGGTGTCTGCTCCAAGGACTGTCTGTGACTGCAGCTCAGGAGCAGTGCATGGGAAATATATAAACAGCCTGTGGAAGGACATCTTGATCCTGTGCCTTTGCCTGTCCCCAGGGAGTGCTCTAGCTGCAGAATCATGCAAACGGGTAAACTCTTTCCAGGATTTTCATGCTTTCATGCACATGACAGCAGGTACCATGGGTAATGTCCCCAAAGAGCCAGGTGGGTTAGCAAATTAAGCAGAGTTAACAAATCTCTGATGGATAGACCTGAGTCATATTCTCCTACACCACCGATAAAGAATTATTTTATTGCAAGGAAAGGAATTGTACTAACATTACTATAGCTATGTTATTTTAAAATAAATATTAAAAAAGAAAATACGACCCATGTTCATTTTTAAAAGAATGCAGTGTGGACCTGTGGAAGGGAGCAGGAGAAAGGGATGGGCTGCTGCAGATTCTTCCATGTCCCATAGCAGTCCTGAGGACAGGGTCAAGCTGGAGACACCCCCGAACTCCCTTCCTCTTTTTCACTAGCTCTCAGCAGCTTTGAGCCCAATCAATCTGGCAGAGAACACTTTCCAGGGAAGGACCCTGGGGGATAAACTGTATGGAACTCAGAAGACATCTTACAAACTGATGTTACAGACAGTTGGAGTGTCACTCGTGCCTGCAACACCACAGATACAGGATCCATGTAGCAGGCTGGCTTACATTTCTGCTCTGAAGAGCACTTCTCCAAACTGGTTTAGACATGGAATTTAACCATGTTTTTACCTACAGAGATTGGTGCTTTTAATGCAGATTATTTCTGATGTTATGGCTGGATGTCCCATAAGAATCTGGCAAGGTTTATCTCCAAATGTAATATCATTTGGTCTTTGTATATCTCTGAGAAATGAAAGGTATTCCAATTGCAAAGGGATGGTGTATAGATGCCCTCAAAAATACTGTAAAACTGTATGTAAAAATAATGTAAAATATGTAGAATCTGTAATTTATAATGGCATGGGTGAAATTAAAGGATGCCTACATAAAAACAATATACTGTTATTGTTTTTAAAACTGATCAGGATGAAACAAGTATTAAATAGTATATCATGTACATGAGTCACTGACAAAAGTGTTGCACAATGCAAATCAGCTGCTGCATTTTCATTATGTAAGGTCATAAATTTTTCATTTATTTCAGTAACTTCAGTTGTGCAGTACTTGATGAATGCCTGCAAGCAAAAGTTACTACTAACCAGACAGGAACACAAACTTTTAAAGAATTCTCAGTTCTTTGCTTCCCAGTAGGGTTCAGAGGCATCAAAATTTATACAACAAACAAGCATAAAAATACACGCCTCTCCCGTAGTATTATTAAGCTGATATCTAAAATACTATACAGCTTTTAGGAAGTGGCAGCTGTGGAGTTTGTGCATGTATGGGAGACAGATGGAGATGATCAGCTGTAATATCTCCAAAGGGGCTTTTGTGGTGCCTCAGACCAGTGAATCATGAAATGAGAAATGTTTGTGTGACAGAGCCCAGGAGCTCCGTACTAGATGAAAGCAAGCACCACCAAGTGAGTATTCTCCAGCCTAACACAGAGTGAGAGACACTCACTTGAGTGATATTTTTTAAAATACAGTTCCAAAGAGCTTGGCAGTTTCACAGTTCACAATTCTCCGCACAAAACTCCATCCAGTTGTTGTTACTGCAGGGGTAATATAAAATGCAAGTGAAAAGGCTGAAGTGCTACAGCTGTTATTACATACAATACAAACATTTTTACATTTGACTTTGAGCTGTTAAAAGACACTATGTAACAGGCTCAAAGTGAATTATAGGCTGAAAACCATCATGATTATATAACTATGTCATGAACCAAACCGGGCCTGAAAGTTGCACCCTGTTTTAATCTTAAAAGTAAGTCTTTCCTGTAGGTTTATTTTACACTTACAGTGTGAATGAAGCATTTAATATCTCTCAAGGTCTTCAGCTTCCTCCTCTACCTAGCAAGCACCTTGCTGACCTGGTCCTGATAGTGCCCACAAACTGTTTCAGTGCAAGTTTTTTAACTGTTACAATATTATTTTTGTTCTCCAAGCAGGGCAGGCCAATTCATGGTGGCCAGAAGCTATTTTTAAATTTCAGGTTAAATGCTATCCACAACTGGGATGAGCTGTGCATTCTTGCTTGTTTGTGTGCTGGGTGAGCAGCAGCTGGGCTGGCTCTGGGGTCAGGCCCATTTTTGACTGTCAAGTTCTCAATTTACATTTCTACAGAAAAGAAACAATGGGATTTCTTACAAAATTGTAACTCATATCTTTCAATCTCAAGTAATGCAGAAGAAGCATAGGACAAGGGGTCACCAGCTGTTTCTTCAAATAATGATGGTCAGACTACTCTTACAAAACAGATACATAGAGAGCAAACAAACAAAAGCTAGCTATGAGAGATTAGAGTTTTCCTCTTGTCAGTGTTAATTCTTTTATTTTACTTTCTTTTTTGCATGTCACATTGGAATGGTTTAGTTTTTGTGCAGCAGTGAATTGTATATTTTCTATAAATAGAAGAAATCCGTGTCAGACTCAAGAACCTTCCCACAGTCTGAGAACAATTAATAAAAAATTTATATCACTGGGAGAAACTGCTTGGTTTTGGATGAAAAAAAAACTAAAAACAATAAATCAAAATTTTGTACAAAACCAAGTGTAATTGCCCAAATCTGCTTGTTTTCCTATGCAAGAAATTTATGGCACATATAATTTTCTTCTTAAATCTAGTTCTTTCCATACTTCCATAAGCTTTAATTCTCCTCTTCCTTTTTCCTTCATTTTTCGGGGACTAGACAGGAGTAATCTGCTTCCCTTCTTTTCTCTGGATGTTTCCACTAGATAGTTAATATTCATTCCCCCAATCCACAGTTTTAATATGTAAAGAACTCTCTCCCAGCAGAGAAGAAAGGGGCAATCTTCCCATTTGCGTCAATGCCCACGGGAGAGGCTCTACTGAAGCCACTCTTTTTCTGGCTGAGCACTTTCAGCCTTTAAATTATCCTGAATTTCCTCGATGTCAAGAAGTTCAGGATTTACAGCAAAGCTCAATGCAAGTTTAATTATGTGCTTGAGTTCCATGTTAACAGGTGAGCTGATTGTTTATTTTACAGAACTGCCATTTTGTAGATGCTAGAAATATTTCCTGACTTCTCACTTCTAACCTTGGTATTTCAGAAGCATAATTGAGGAATTCACTGTACGGGGGAAAAAAGATTCAAATTAATCAGTGCAAAAAGCCCATCAGCACCATCTGCAGTTGATCTCTGTCTGACCATTCAGCAATACAACTTATGCACTATAACTGCCCTTACTTGAACCCTCAGAAGGTATAACTCACTGTCTTGCCTATTTGAAACCTAATTAATCACTATAGTCTTGGGGCAGTTGTGAGTCAGTTGATGATTTTGTGAGTTTGGTTTAGGTATTTTTCCTGTGAATTTGCAAACCAAATCAATTCTTTCAGAACTCTGATTCCTTAGTGCCTCAAGGAGAAATCACAGGCACAGGTAAAATTCCTCTCCACTAACTGCTTATTTAATATTGCTTAGGGAAAGCTTTTTGTGAGCACTCATCATTATATTTCAGTGTAATACTGATTTTTTTCATTTCACTGCCATTGGAAGCAAGATGTCACAAGCTATGTGGTTATGGGCGTTTAAAGCTGGCCTTCTTCCTCAAAGAAATGTATTGTCATTTCTTCATTTGATATAAGCACATCACATGCTAATAGATGGTTTGAAGTGTATATATAATTAGCCCCTTCATTTTCTGTGTCAGATAACATACTTTAAATTCCATTTCTTAAATTCCCAAAACTATTTTTCGCCCATTGTCACATTTGCCAATTACATTTGCCTCCTCACCACTCTTCACACAGTATCAGGTCTATATTTTCCAAAACTACCCTTAACAAGAAAAGTGAAGGCAAAGTTTAAGTTGATACAATAAAAGGTTTTGCTAAACACCAACTACTTTGTGAACAAATCCTTTTGTAGTAAGTAAAAAAATAGTCAAAATCTTATATCAAGGCTGCTTGTGTTATCATATTTGGAACCTGTCAGCCTGCATTTTTGTACAAGTGCCTTTGAAAAGCTTCTGCTTCTGCCACAGTGTTCTAAAGATAGATGCATTAGTAATAAAACCTTATTTGATTAAATAATTAAATTCTTGTCAGCCATAATTAAACACCAGCTCTTAACAGAACTCTAATTATTTCTGCTTAGATTTCTCAGGTCACATAAACTACTCATGCTTCTAAAACATGCAGCAATTCTTAATGTAATTCAGTCCTGTGTTTGTTTCACTCCATTGTTCTAAACCGATTCATCATAGTCAACAGAGCTGAGGACCACAAATGCCAAGCATCCTATTCCTGTATCATTTTGGGATCCTTTCCCTACTGCCACAGAAATCTCACAGAACAAAATAACTGACTCAACAATATTCCCCTGCTTTTTAACAGCATTGTCCAAGACACAAGATAAGTTAGACCTCCTGATATCTTCCCAACGCTGTGTCCATTTGGTTCCTTCCTTTATAATACTTTTCATGCAGGTCTTTTACAGCGGGCACTCATCAGATTCTGAGCTCAACTAAAAGTGAAAACTTTGAACTACGTTTTGTTTATGATAATGCAGAACAACAGTTCAATCCACAGAACTTGTATAAAAGAGTGGAAAACCAGTGTGATCTATATTTCAGTTAAACAGAAAATATTTAAAGCAAAATTTAACTTGTAACAAATCTTCACTGCGAAGTCAGAGATTGCCTGATAACATATCTTCATGGCCTTGGATTCTCCATGCCTACAAACTTTTGTAATGTTTGGTGACAAAATAGTATCTGAGAAATAATCCTATGAATGTTAGGGATAGGAATCACTATTGCAATCCACACTTAGGCTTACATGAACAATCTTCTGCCATGTCCCCTTAAAGATGTTTAAAAAGTTGGACAAGGTTGCATTCAGTGCAATGCTTTCAGGTAGAGCCTTTAGCCAGACATCAAGAGAAGAGCTCAGATTTTCTATAGAAGTTTTGTTATCTGCAATGGACTCTCCTAGGTGAGGACATCTTTCCAAGGGAAGCCTTGGAAAGCAGCTGCAAAGCTGCTCATGAGAGCAGATCATGAGCTGATAAGAACGACACTGAAAAAAAGAAAATACTAACATTTCATCTACCATTTGAAAAAGACCAATTTTTTTTTTTCACTTGGAAGAACTAATAGTTTTTAGTATAAGTTCTTAAAAAAAAAAAAAATTAAGATAATCTCCAAAATGAAAATAATGCCCAGTTTCATCTTAGTCTGGAAGTTACTCAGCTCTGAAATTATGCCAAAAGCAGTCATTGGTTGCTGAAAAAAAATTGTTTATGAGTAAAATCTCTCTGTTTATAAATTAAGATTGTACAGCCTGTCCAAAGTGAATCTAATATATTTATTCCACATGTGTCCTACACAAAAAAAAATCACAAAACAAGTAGTGGGTTTATGTTATATATTTAGACAGACATCAAGTCTCAAAGGAAGACTTTGGACACTTTCAAGACGTACAGCCTCAAAACAATGTTACTCATGACTGCATAGCCTTTTATTTTAAAAAAACACAGCATTGTCTGACTTCATCAGATTTCTTCTGTTCATCCTTTTATACATAAAAGAAATGAATTTAAGAAAGTTGAAAAGAAAAGCTTTTACACAAGCTACAGTGCTTATTTCTGCTCATTGGCCTGATAAGCTATTTCAAGAAATTCTTTCAATCCGTTTTAGAAGTCAAATGGGATAAAGTGCAGTTTTACGGACCATATCCAGATAAAAATAAATACACAGAGGCTAGCATCTCTATCTGACCACATTTTATCAGCTTGAACAGCAAGGAGATTTTGGATGTAAAGGGACCTTGATAAAGGTGACTGATCAATTCAGACTTTAAAAACAGGACTTTTTCAAAACATGAATCTTTCAATATAACAACCAAAACCAATGCTCCAACAAACAGTTTTTATAATGCCATCTTCTTTGGGGGAAAAAAAACAGATTACTTGAGGTTTTCAACATCACAAGAAATATTGACTCATCCTTCAGTGGATGGAATAGATGGAATATAATACAGATGGAATGTAAAATTGGGAAGCCAAAGCAGAAAGAATCCTGTAGTTAAAGAACAGATGGATAGAGATAACAAAATGCTGTTTCCTCAACTATGAAACCTCTCTTTTCTTGATTGGAAATGTTACAGTTATGATGAATCATGACTCAAACCCAGGAAGCCAGTTGAGCAGGCAGGAGTTTAAAGTTGGATTTCAAACTCTCCTGTAGCTAAAAAAGTGCACATTGCAAAGCTTCACACTTCTCCTACTGCATTTTATTATGACTGGGTTGTGAACCTGTAGGCCAAGAGCATCTGCATCTTGTAGATGTCAGTTTATGTACAAGAGCAACTGGCAGCTTTCTTTACAGGGTGCTGTCCTGAGCTAATCAGCAAATACAACAAATGACCATGACAACGTGACCAGAATAATTATATGTACTATTTCTTCTGCTTTTCTCAGGAACTTAATAAACCACTGTGGTTATTACTTATGAATATTGCATGAATATTGCACTAGAAATATTGTACAGGCTGCTGAATATCCATCTTCAGTATGTAACAAAATAAATTTAAAGCCCACTATGCTTAGACTTTCAGTCCAGATGGCACAGATTAAATCACATGCTCTTTTATGACACATTAATCATAGGACAGTGGCATGCAGAGTATATGGTGAAAGTCTAATCTCTAGGGGTAAAAAATGGCCATCAAAAAGACAACTAAAAATGAGGACAAATTTCCATAAACTGAAGTGATGGGCTTCTCTTAAAATTTGACTTCAAATAAAAGAATTCATTTTTGTATAGTATGCTTTTCCAGTACTCATTCCTCTAATCTGAGCATGAATGCTGATCCAGACAGGAAGAAAGGGTAGAAATTATTGCTGAATTCTGTAAGTAGTTGTCTCCCATCATGTACAGGTAGCTAGGATTGGAGCTTTGCTGAGCTCCTCTTGCAGGTTCTAATCTCACTGCTGTGGCTCCAAGAATTCCAAAAGGGCAAGCCAGTGACTCAGGCAAGCTCCTACACACCATGTGCTAGACCCAGGATGAAAAAATCCTGACATTGGAACAATGAGCAGCTGATGTGTTTCAAGAGTTTCAGAAGAATTTGATTAGCTGGACTAAAGCCCTTACCTTTAGGAATGAAAACTGGCACTTTGATTCATGTGGGCAGGCTTGGGAGGATTTTTGCTTATATTGAATTAGATCAAGAAAACAAGATTTAGTCACGAACCACTGCAGAACATTTATATTTTTGGTATTTTGGATATTTTGGCTTCATTACTCTTTGCTCCCCCTTATCTCTTCCACTCCTTATAAATGTTGAATGATTTTCCATTCATTGCTAAGATGAAGCTGTGTTGTTTGTTATTCTCCTCTGTCTTCTCTTTACTGAATATATTGAAATACAACGTCTTACTGCAGAGGGAAATGTCATTTGAGAAGAAAAGTTCTTACAGAGGATGGAAAAAAAAAACATTGTGTTCTCTTTTATTTTGTCCTTCCCCTTCATTTTTTATCTTTGTTTTCTCTTCCTTACCTGTGGAGATACACACAAAACTTTTGTAAATAGCTTCAGGGACCCATCCATCCCTGGGTTAGACCTGCACCAGAGGCAGATCAGGAGGCAAAGAAAATTGTGAAGGGTGGCAGAGGGCAGAACCAAAGCAGAAGCCACTCAGAAGGAGAAAGATAGAAGCTTCTTTCAGGAACATAGTCTGGATCATGCTGGAGAAGGAGCTGGTGTACTTGGGTATTCTTAATGGAAAAGCATGCCTTTGTCAAAAGTTAAAATTATGATGAGGCACTGGAAAAGGTTGTAAAGAGAAGTAGTGGCTGCCCCATCCCTGGAGGTGTTTAAGGCCAGGTGGGATGAAGCTCTGAGCAACCTGGTCTAGTGCAGGGTGTCCCTGTCCTTGACAGGGAGTTTGGAGCTATGTGATCTTAAAGGTCTCTTCCAATCCAGGCCATTCTATGATATGATTCTATGATATATTTCCAAACTGCTGCATGAGTCCAGTCTCATGGGATGGTTTGTCAGGTGCTGCCCTGGGGTGTTTGCAGAAGGTTGTGAGGAGTTCAAACACACCTCCTCAGTGCCACATATTTTTTCCATTCCTTACAAAAAACTCTGTTCTAGAAGTAAAATCGGCAGACAAGGTACCTAAATTGACAGAAGCGAAAAAGGGTGCCTGAAGATGCTTTTGAATGCCGGGATGTACTGCAGGTCTGCGAGAACACAATACTGTAGGAGCTATGTTTGAGCATAAAAACGATGGGCTGCACCCAGACCTGAGATGAATGCTGTGATCATAGGCTCCTCGCTGCTCAAACTAACAGAGATCCATCACACAGACAGCTGTCCCTCTCTCTGGGGACAGCACTGAACAACTGCAGCAATGCCAATGCAGTTTGGAAATCATCTCCTCAAACAAAGTCAAGGCATAGCTGCACATGTTGCCATGTTGGTGGTTATCATCAAGAGCTGAAGAAGTTATAAAACCTGAGAAACCCTCCGGCCACTCCTCTTCCACAGGCTGTTGGGCAGAGGAGATGCCTCGCGAAGCCAGAGTGGGCATGAATTTTCTTTTCTGACCAAGTGAGCCACCCTGTGGTATAAAGTTGTTGCATGTCTTGTCATTGAGAAATGAAATTATTTTATCAACAGTTTCCTGGACAAGAGTAGCTTAGAATGAAATAAATGTATTTACCAGTAAGTTGTACAGCAGAAAAAGGCACTTGCAATTTATAAAATACATATATATTTCCCAGGCAGCGCAGCTCTCCAGCTGTTCCCCAGATATCTACTCAGTGTACCTTTAGGTGTTATATCACCAAAATATGAGAAAGAAAAGAATAAGTCTCATGTACATAGAGGCTACATTCTATTTTTGGCATTATATTGAGGTAAATCAGGAGTCAACCCAGTGAAAAAAATTGCTCTCAGAAACACTGGTATTAACCTGAAAGCAGAGCACAGTCCTTGAAATGCAGTTATATAATGTCTGGAGCAGAGATTCTGGTGGAATAAATGATCTCTGAAATGCTACCAGATAATTAAACTGAAGTCAAAGCCCAAACCTAGAGCTCATTGCTGAATATTAATTTAGTAAAACAGATTATTCATGCTTTGGATGTTACCTTTTCATTTGGGAAAAGCAGGTATGTCCTTAAGGAAATTTTGACTGGATTTCACTTGCTTATTTTAAATTTAAAATCCTCAGGAGGAGCCAAGAGATCTTTATAGCTGATAAACATCTGAGACCAAGGGGGAAACATCACAACGCATCATCAATATTTTTAGTTCCCCATGAATGATTTACATTCCCCTGCACTATCAGATATCTTCAAAAGAACATATCAAAATCAGAGAGCAGTGCATTTGGTTCATGTAAAGTTAAGTTTGCTGCAAAAAGCCCTATGAATTCAAAGCTCTGAGATCAAGTCCTGATTTCTGATGTTGGGCACACACTTGCAGTCTGGCTTTGAAAAGTTTTGCTGGGTCTGGGGAATTTCCAGGCTCTGTGACAGTGTGCCTATAGGCAAACTCCCCACTGAGCTCTGCTGCAGAGCATTAAAACAGAGTCCAGCACCCTGGGAGTGACTGGCACAAATGTCTCTTGTTTTCTGTGGCCTCAGCCTCTGCCATCAGGGGCTGGCACACCATCCCAACTCATCTCTCCCAAAGAAAGCTGGGACCATTGATTTCCAGATTTCCAGGTCAGCCTGGGCAGGCTCTCTTAGTGTATGTTGCAAGCGAAAGCAATAGGTTATTTTTCCTCACTTTTTTTTTTCTTTTTTTTTTTGTAACTTTCCATATTGGAGCAAGCTAAGAATACTGAATGGCAAAATCCTATCTTTTTATAGCAAAATCTATTCTTAGCTCTTTGGTGAAAGGACAACTGAGACTCAATAATAGGCCCAAAATCTCTGAGTATGTTGCAGAGACTGACTCCAAAGATCTTAGTAGACAGCATCCTGATGCCTTGCCCTTGACATGTTCTTACCTATTGCAGTGCAGACTGAATCAAGGCTATTTTCACCAGTGGATCATCATTCCTCATTACAGTTACTGCAAAGTGGTGGGTTTGGAATCTATCAAAGAATATATAAATAGACCAGGGGTGCACAGTGACAAAGGCATGAGAATGCTATGTTTTACAGAATCCATGCAGAAAGAGCACTTGATTACAAAATCAGTTTGAAATTACTTAGTATTTAAGTATTTTTACTTCTGTTTTCCTTTTACCCAGTCTTGATTCAGTCACTGAAGAGCTGCAGGTGACCTCCAATCATTGTGCATTTAAACAAAAAAAAAAAACCAAGCATCATCACCTCTTCTGCCCTACTGTGAGCTCAGAGATCCTCTGCTTCCATCGATGGCCTGTCAGGGGTGAGTGAGCGCTTCAGCCCAGAAGTTGAAATAAGAGCTTTCCTTCTGCTGGGTACATGGGGTCCATGGAACATTTTTTATAAATGCTTGTGTGTCCATGTGTGTATGTAAAATCTACAATGCAAATAGTATAATCCAGTATAACCCTCAGCCCCCCCTTCATTGTTTCAGTACTTTAGTGAATAACTGCTAAAAATGGAAGGAGAATGTGCAATCATCTGAGAACAAACAAACAATTTTTTAAGAATGCAGTGAAAAATAGCTTTAATATTCAGCACAGCTTAACAAATTGAAGACACTTTTCTATTCAGTTCCTACCAAGTTGGAACATTTTTTCTTTGCAGCTAAATAAAAGTCCTCCATTCTCTTCAGAAAGCTGTTGCATAGAATGACAAGATAACATCTGTATGAGTTACACTGGCTTTTGTCATAATATGGCTCTCATACCAGAAGGTCTTTGTTACAGCGTCATTTAACAACTTAAATTTACTCTCTATAGAAAGAATTTTGGCTAGGCTGTGTTCAGCAAGGAAGAATTTACAACTGATGCCCTTTTTAATTAAAAGACAAAATGTTCCCAGGTCAGGCTGATCTTAGTATTGCTGTGTCATTAGAGAAAAGAAGTCTGGCTATTATTTGAGTGACTCACGAAAATGTTTTCTTACTATTTACTTCTGTTTCAGGAAATCTGTAAGGAAAAAATATTTTGAGGACATTCAATAAATTTGATTAACAGACCTGGGGATTTTTCTCTGATGCTTATCTTCCCTTATAGTTACAGCTGCTGATACAGCAGTACACTATTCTGCATCCCCCTTCAGCACTAGGCTTAACCTTCACTGGAGTAACCAGGGAACGTGACACCAGGACTAGGACTGGAAATCTGGATCACCATCCAAAGTTTCTGGTTTTCCCTCTTTGTGGTGACTATCAGCAAAAGGTAGTAACTAGCCCATGTCTACGGCATTCAGTTGATGTAAATCCGTGAGTAGAGGCATTTGTCCTGAACACACTAGAATGACCACTGCGTTAAGGAAACAAATGAAAGAGACTATTTAGATTAGTGTCATTCACAGATATTTTTAACAGATTATGAATATACTTTTTTTTCTTTCGGGATCTGGTTAATTTCTCATTATGCCGCTCGAGACTGATGCACCTTCTAAATGGATCTGTCATTACACATTACATTGCCTTGACAAAAGATCTCACTACTTTTGGAAAAGAGAGTAGTTTGTCTCCCTGACATTCCAGAGCTGCAGCCAGACAGCAAACTCTGAATCTTGCTGCAAGCCCAAGAACTACTGCTTTTATGAATGCGCTTGAGCAAATCCATAATGCACTTTTATTAAACTGCAATCTTCTGGAGAGTTTGGCATTTGTTCCAGCTAGGACTTAGCATTGTGTTCCATCAGATACTTTCTGCTCCTGTAAAAATCAAGTTCCCAAATGTTCACTCATTTTTAACTGCAAAAAATTGGTCACATACTTAATTGGCTTTACAAACTAAGATCCCTCTCTGAAAAATGAACTACCATCCAGAAGGACAATGTCAGCAATAAGCCAAGCGCTTTCCAAGTTGTGTCTCTCAACTGTTTTGTTAAAGGCATAAATTCTTAGCATAGAAAGAGAGAAAATTGAGTAAAAAATATAAAATTAGGTGTGCTTCTATTAATGCAATTGGAAAAGCAAATAAAATCTTTATATCAGTAAATTAAGGCTGAGATATTCTAACGTAGCAGCTTCAGTCTGGTGTTTCTTGATGGTGGCTACAGAATTTTGTTTCAGAAACAACACTGAGACATGATGTTCCTCTAACCCCTTTATTTTGCCAGATTCTGACTGGGCAAACAATAATGTCTGTCAGCTGCAAAATAAGAAAGTAATGTTGCATTTCCAGTTGAATGATTCAATACTGTGCAGAGAGTGGAGACCACAGTAATGTCACACATTAACACCTACAGGGAACTTGACGACAGTAATTTGTTTCACTTTTTTACCAAGGACAGTTTGGGACAGTTAGATTTATGAAGCCATAATAAAATATTGACCATGTCAGTGGTAGAATTACATTCATTTCACTTGCTTGCTTTCTCCGTTACTTGTTTTTAGTGCTGTTCAAAATACCTTCCTATGTATTTGCACATAGCTGTAAAAGAAACATATTGACTTAAATGAATGATTTATAATGTAATTTATAATACTCTCATCATTTCAAATGATAATAACATGTTTCCTCAGAGACTTTACTCAAGTAAAGAATAAATGAAAGAGCTATTATATTTTCCCTCTCCTTCCAGAAATTTTCAGTAGCTTACTTTGACAAGCCCAGCTTTGTCATTCTGTGGGATATTCTTACCATAGTAGCCCTGTCCCTTCCTGAATTCCCTGTCCTTCTGTTTTGCTTCCCTGTTTGTTGCAATGCCCACCCTCAGCAGGTGGGAATTTGATATCTTCTGACTGCAGAACACTGATAGTAGACAAGCAGAGCAGAGCAATGGTGGTGGCCTTCTGCAGAAATGTGTTCGTCCTGCCAGCACAAAAATGGCAGTCCTGACTTCTGTATTACAGAGCTGCACAGACTTTCATTTGTCTTCCACAAGGGAAGAGAAAACAGCAGCTGTGCCCCACGCCAAGGGATGAAGTGTGTAAATTGTGTATCCCAATGTGAAACAGCTGTTCCCTGGCTATGCCTATTTTCTGTGGCATAAAACTTATGATGGCAGATGTACCCACATGAATATAAACCCACAAAGGTGTTCCACCTTGTTGACCTTGGTGCTTGACCAGGGAAGTTCTCCTTCAGCAATAATGCATGGCCTGATCAAAAGGAAGGGATGCCTCTGGCCCATAGCTGTGTTACTGTGTGTACCACCTCCCCCTGAGGAGGATGAAGAAATTGTCTCTGCTTCTCACCTGGGGCTGAGCCTTTCGTGCCTCTTTATTCAGGTTTTTGTACTCTCCCATAGCCTGGGGCATCAGCTGTCTGCAGAGCTGGGCCTTCACAGCTACCACCATCATCTCTCCTTGGCTGCTAGAAAAGCTGGAGATGATGGAGGTGACTCTTTTAGCCATGGGGTGCACCTCACTTGAAGATAATTTAGATGCACATGAATATCAGAACCTGACATCAGAGGTCCAAAAGCTGGTAATTTTAAAATTTTTAAAGCATGGGATCTCATAACATTTCTATGGCATGAGAGTGAAATCCATCTTCTCCTAATCAAACCGTCAGCAATGCATATTTTTGAGTTTCAGAATGGGAAAGGATGTTCCAGGGCCAAATACAAGAGTGTTTGGTGCATAAGAGAAGAAAGGCTGAGGAGATTAATCATGAAAATCTTATCTGTCTGAGCTCAGAATGAATTGGAAGAGAGATACAAACATGCAGAGAACTTTTCCAATGTCTTCAGTTGTTTAGAAGGCAATGCACTGTTTGTCTGTGTTGTCTCAGGCTGTTAGTCCATCCCTGCTGCTGGACTGTGGTTAGAGAAATATGTAAGCACTACTTTATGAAGTACAAACATCAAGAGAAGTGGGTTGTCTGCTTTTCATCAGTGCTGTAGGAAAGAGTTACAGTTTTTGTATGTCTATAATCATATGCTGAATAATTTCATTCAGCTTTTCAAGTTATGCCAGGTGCTTATCAGAGATGTATGGTGAGACATTACTTGATTCATCATCATCCTAGATAGCAATTTCTCAGTTTCTTCTGCATATCTTGCTTTGGGACACAGAGAGGACTCCTGTTTGTTCTGTGCAAACCCTTCCATTTGAAGGAAAACTGTCTCATTCTGCATCACTCTGTATGTATTTCACCTGTCTGTGAACTCACTGCCACTTTTTTTTTTTCCCCATACTTTTTAAGTGTTCTGTGACTGCTTTCTTTCACTATGCCTTCACTTTTTGTCCCTTTTCCTCTCAACATTCATGTCAAGATCGAACCTGTGGAACAGTCCCTAGGGCAAGCCAGCCACAGACACTCACAGGTTTCCGTAGCTGAGGGAAGCTTCAGTTCTTCTCACCATAAGCCATTCTCACCTTCTTGAAATATCTAATGCAGTAGAGTTCAGCAAATAACAGAGTTCAGGAAGAAAATGCTGTTGTGGCTTTATTTAATTGCTGGGATGAGAAAGAACCATTGGTCTCCATTAAGAGAGCAGCTGGGAATGCAGCCTTGGACTTGGGGCATGTCATGTCCCTGTTCTTGACAGACCCTTACCCTTGGCTGTGGGGGAGGGGGGATGCAGAGTGACTTGCTGGGGGCTCCCCCATCTCTGGGAGATGCACAGGAGTTTTCTGTGAACAGAACTTTAAGATTGCTCCTTCCTTTACAACAGGTCCACAATTCAAAACAAAGCCGTGCTGTTACCTCTTGAAATATTACATGCTCTAAAAATACATAGATGAACGGTGACAGTGAGATGAAGCTTTGGTTGAATATGAACACATTGCCTCTGCTTCACCTACCTGAAAAAACTATTTATTAAATTTTGAATGCAAGAGGTAGATATTCAATCTGTTGCAGAAACAGAGAAAGTCAGAAAGGAATGGCGAATGTCATGGGTTATAAGCTCACCTATAAAATGAGGTTGCATTCCCTTGAAAATGAAGCATCCTGCTCTGGCAAATTGTATCCAGACAACACACATGCTCAAACACGAAGTGATTTTATTTTATGGTATTCTAAACATTATTCTTTTTACATAAATATCACCTGAATTTTCACTAGTTTCATCTAGGCTACTATGATGTCATATTCTGAAGGCTTGAAAAGGTCTCTTCCAATTACACCTGACAGGTTTTGGGCATCTGAGAAAGAGCACTTCAGTCCTGTGGCTTCAGAGAGCTGCATAGCTCCATCCCTCCAGGCAGGTATTTCTGCTCTTTCCAGCTGAACTGCAGACAGATGGAATTTGACAGTGTTTCCCCTTCAGTTGCTTCCTAAGGAAAATTAGCTAGCTTTGTCTTTTAGTTGATGTAGTCACAAATGACAAACAATTGACAGCCAAAGGTATTTTCCCACACTAAATCCACAGATCTGACAGAAAACACTACTGAAACAAAAGCAATAATAAGGAATTAAATTCCCACGGGCCTGTGAAATTAGAATGTTTTGTAAAAATGACTGCATTTTGTATCTGTGTCATTAATGGCAGATGCAAAGTTAATCACAGTATTGGTACTAAAGATGAAGTTAATAATAGGGAGCCTGCAGGGCCTTTTTGTTAATATTGCTGTGCCACAGCTATGTTCAAGCTAGACAAGAAAAGAGATTAATTGCTACTATACAAATGGTCAGTTTAAAAAACTGTAGCATGGGGACAAAATGAGTGAGTTCTACAAAGTTCTTCCTACAGCAACTCCAGCTTTTTTATGGTTTCCATGGATTTATAGTAAGAAGGCCACAAAGGAAAATGTTACAGAAATGAATTTGCAAACTCAGGCAACAAAGGTGTTAGTAATACTTCTGTGTCTAAGAAATTCACTACTTAGCACATCTATATTAAATAGTCTCAGCCTATAGTAGTGTAATGTGATGGAAAATGAATATTCTGGCTGATGCAAGAGACTGCTAATATAACCTTCATGCCAGCCCTGCCTTTGCCAGTACCCAGTAACATCATTTCTGCTCTCTGCAGTCACAGAATAACAGAACTCTTGTAAACTTTCTCTCCTGACCTCACACAGTGGAGAAAGCAAATTTTGCCTTCTCTTGAGTTTGGGAGTACGTTGTATCTATTTGCTTTTGCTAGTATCCTGTTGTATTTCTTGCTCTTGCTCTTATTTCTTTAGCCCACGTCAAAGGAAAATAGCAGCTCAGAATTATTATTCCAAATGTCTATTGATCTAAGGTCCTTAGGGACAAAATTGGCAAGCACAATGATCTTATAATTTTGTTTTTGAGGTCTAAAGGTAGAGCTCAGATTTAGGATAGCATGCAGCTTTCCAAAAGTATTTTAATGTGGTAATACTTGACCATAACAACTATTAAGAAGAAAACACTCTAAAACTGACCTCCAAAAAAATAAAGCCACTTAAAACTTGATTTTTTTCAATACAACTTACCTTTTTTTAAGTCTTTAAGTTCAAAACAAGACAAAAGGGTAGAAAAACAGATGGTTATAGAGGAATATTTCTGTTCCTGTGTGTACAGGGATTTATGATGTGCTCATCAGTACCTCTGTGGGCATACATAAGATACAGTCAGAACATGACTGAGATTACTGCTTGTGTTATTTCACATGTTTCAGAAACTCCACCGAGTCTCCTGAAGTCACAGCAGATTTTCCAGGCCTTCAGCAAAGAAAACTAAACCACCATAGGCAGTTGCAGATGTTTTCCTCTTTGTCAGAAGTCAAGGGGTTAGTAAGTTGCAAAAGACTACTGCCAGCTTTCTGCAGATCTAAATATCATTAGAACTTCACTGAATGGATGGTTTCTTGCTGGATTGCATAAAAATAATTCCTTGAAAAAAGCCTTTCCTCTTGCCCACCGCTTCTACATACTGTGCAATACATACTGGTTATGCAGTAAGATCATTACAAAGGTAATTTCTTTCTGCAGCATAATAAAATTTTTATTGGATCGATAGCTGCTGAAGTATTGAAAGCAGTCATAAATTTTTATGGCGTTAGCAGAATTCAGTAATTTGTCACTCAAATATGTCCAGATTAACAGGGTCTATGAACTCTATTTGACAGTTGCTAAAGCTATCGAAATAAGGCAGGTAATTTGGGAAAAAATAGTTGGGTAGGTTTGTCTCAAACTGTAATTTGTGCATCAATAAAATCAGAGAATAACTTTCTGCAAAAGACTGACAGGCTTGGTTCCTGGCTGCCACATTACCCCTTGGCCTGTGAGTCAAGTTCTGGCAAATATGCTTTGCTACTGAATGAAATACAAAATTTTCTGCTCCCCTGGAAACACAGATGTTCCTTTAGCCTTGCAAAAACTGTAAGTACTGACCATCAAGCAAATTATTTCTCTTTCTCAGGAAAAAGTTATGGGAAAGAAAATATCAAACAATTTTTCCCTCATAGCGGTTATTTTGAGCTACCCATTAACTTCTGAGCCATTTTCGTCTTAGGCTTTTAAATGGCTTCATGATTTACCAATCAGCCATGAAACAGTGTAAAACTAGATATCTTTTTTTATCATAAATTGCTTACTTTTGTCTTCACGACATTTTCCTTTAGGTAATTTTGTTTCTTTTTTCAGTTGCTGGTGGCTTTCTGTTTGTTATTGGTTTTTGTAATAAAAAAATCTGATATGACAACAGGGTAGGAAGAATAATTTTTAAAAAGGCCCTTCACTAAAATCTAATTAAATTATTCAAGTAAGGTTTGTGGTTTATTTTGGGAATTCTTTTGTTCTACCTAAGTAAATACATTTTTTAATAGAAGACAATTATAACATTTCCTCATCTTTAAAAAAGCAGCAAATTATTTCCAGGTTATTTGGTATAATTTTTATTAAGATTTTGGGAGCAACCCTGGTTTTTAACATGATGCTACCTCTTCAGGCCTCTGCTGCATTTTAAACCGTTTGTTTCACTGACAGGATAGAGACCAGAAGGAAACATGACTGAACACAAAATGTTTTATGAGGAGGTTTCATGATATTGTCATTTGTCTTTCTGCTGCAGCAGGGAAACAGCGCCAGAGCCCATTTTGTAACGTGGTTTATATTAGCTCTGCTGGTGCTAGCACAACCAAGAGTCAAATTCATTCCCGAAAACACAAACAAAACCAGAAAATATGACGTTGGCTCTCCATCCTAAAAAACCTGATCTGCACCAGCCATCCACAGCATGATCATGCCGAAATCATACATCCCATCATACAAGCTTCTACATGAGCTAATGCATTCCTTGATGCTGCTTTGTTATCAGTTCTCCTCACCCTCAATATCCACAGGTCAGGGAGGTAATCAAGGCATTTCTGTGCCCTGGTGACCCCATCTGCAAAAACCACCCTGGAAGTTGTCAATCCACCATTTTGCTCTGGACCAATGCCCATTCACCGCGGCACTGCTGAGCTCCGTGGAGTTCACGCCACTGGGACATGATCCTTATGCCTCAGGCATATGTATGAAGGCCAGGCTCTAATAGTGCCCTACAGAAAGGACAAAGCTTTTCAGCTCATAAAATAAAAGTAAAATCTGCCTTATTTAGATTGCACTGTTAATTGTTTTCTACTCTAAAACACATGCTCGTGAACACCAAATGTGGAAGCACAGCTTCAAAACATCAGGAAGACAGACACATGGTCAGCACAAGCTTTGTCAACACACACACTGACCTAAGAGCTACAAACCAAAGTATGTTCTCTACATTTATATCTGGTTTTCTGAGACCTAACCCCCTTGTTGCTCTCAAATGTTGTTTTGTACAGAGTAGATTGAAATTATATGCTAAATCTTGCACATGAGCTGAATGTGAAATTAACTGTGAAAGGCAGATAAATTACTTTATTATCCTTTTCTATTTCTAGAAACAAAAAGCCACAGAAGGTTTGGTTTGCATGATTTACTAAGCAGCTCTGTATGAACTAAAGCTACTCTGAGGGTAATATTAAGTAAACAAGTATAGTTAAAGAGAATGACCACCTTTATACCACTGGCATAAGAAATAATCTCCAGGAAAAAACAAGGGAAAAGGTTTTGTTTCATCTTTTCAGAGATCCTTTTTCCTTTAAGAGAAACTTTTTCCTCCTCTTTTCTCAAAAGTCCATTTCTAGTGCTCTTGAAAGGCAACTCAATTATCACAAATGAATTTATTTGTTGAAATGATACTTGCATCAGGTTTTGTATATTTCATTACATCTGGTGGTTTTGAACACCAATTTATTAAACTTGTAACATCTACAGATGAAATTAATTTGAAAGCATGAAAAAATCAATATTTTAAAAGTTTCTGAAATCCATTCTAATCTGTACATTGAGAAAATTCTTATAGCTGCATCTGAGAGGAGCATCTTTAAATCTTTTCAATATATTTCATGTTTTTTAATTAATTAAGAAGACAATCATTTAAAGGCAGAACATCAGACTAAGTCTTAATATAATGCACTGAAGCATATGAAAATAAATATGCAGTATTGAATCTTACATTACATAAGATGCCTTATAAAAGAAGTCGAATCTAGCCTTTTTTGAACTTTCATTACTTTCTAAAACTCAGAGGAACAGCTGAACCAGGTTAAATTAACTCTGCTCAAATCAAATATAGCTAGAGATACAGGAGATATAAATGTTCAGTAATTAATGAAATGCCTTCTGACTTTTTCTATTTTATTATGATGTTTTCTTTAAATAAGAGCTAAATTTATTATAAAAAAGTATTTTTTTAGTATTTCATCATTTAACCAGTGTGTAATGTCAGAAGTTTCAGCACAGATTGTTCTGTTCTAAAGAAAGTAGTATAGAGGAACAGCTCTTAGTGAATAGAACTGTAAGCAATATTCAGTCAAGAATATAATTTAGTATCTCTTCTTTATCCCCATTGCAGTTGTCTTTAAAAGAACAACAAAAATTTATTTATGGAGCATCAACAGTTTAACTGTGATTCGGAAACTGTTATGTGCCATAAAACCTGTACCTCTATTAATCTCATGACTCCTAGAAGCCAAGGGACTTATTAATTCTATTTCCAAAAAAACATCTTTTGAAAGTGTTTTGTATCTCCTGAATATCAGGAGTCAGAGGACAATCACCTTTTTGTGGAAATTGTTTACCCCATTTTTGCCATTTATTTCTGCTCTCTCTAAGTTCATATATTTCTGTGCTGGTGCTTTCATCCTCTCTACATCATCTCCAAGCTGATCCTTAACATGCAAAGTCTTCCTCAGCCAATCACACAAGTCTATATTGTAAATAACATGAACTAATAATCCTTCAGTAAACATCTAGCACAGAGCAAGCACCTCCATCACCTGAAATATTTTCCCAGTGATTCCCACCACAGACATGGTAACCACCACTCCATCAGACCTCCTCTACTACCCCATTGTTGATCAGTCAATTACCATCAGTATCATAAAGAATACACCTTCAAACAACCATGTAGGTGTAATCCATGTAGATAAACAAGTATGTCAATGAAACACAGTATTTTAATATCCTCATAACAAACTCAGGAAGTGCCAAGTGAGTGGACAATGAGCTGGATTGAGAACTGGTAGATCCCAGAGGGTCATAAGCAGCGGCACAGGGTCTGTTTGGAGCCCTGACATTTGTGGTGACCCCCAAGGCACAATACTAGGCCAAGCATTGTTCAACTTATTCATCAGTTACTTGGATGAAGGGGCAGATGCCTCCTCAGCAAGTTCACTGATAACACAAATGTGGGAGAATAACCCCCTGCATCCGCACAGGCTGTGGCCGGCCTGCTGGGAAGCAGCTCAACAGAGAAGGAGCTGTGAGTCCTGGTGCACAATGAGCTGTCCATGAGCCATCAGTGCCCTCGTGGCCATGAAGGCTGATAGCCAATCTGCACACTGGAGCAGATTGCCCAGAGAGGCTGTGGATGTCCGAGATGTTCAGGATATTCAAGAACATCTGGATCCAATCCTGTGCAATGTGCTCTAGGGTGACCGTGCTTGTGCAGGGAGGTTGGAGCAGCTGTTCCACTGTGGCCCCTTCCAGCCTTACCCATTCTGTGATTCTGTGAAACCATCAGCTATTTAATGTGTGAGAACCAGCATACTGCATGCAATGCCATTTCCTGTGAGAATAATCAAGATATCAAAACAATATCTTCAAACCACCCTAGTACTTCTCTAGCAGAAAAGGGATTGCATTCTCAGACGAATCTCTTCATTCCTCATATTCAAAGGCAACACCAATTACTTTCCAAAGACAAGTTTAGTAGCTAGGATTCCTAGCCATTGTCCTGTAAGAGTCAAAGACAAGAAAAAATCCCAAACACCAAATTATTTTTCTCCCAATTCCCAGCTTTAAAATATGTGATATGTAGCATGCTTATGAGACTACTCAAATGTAATGTAGAAAACAGAACTAGTGGTTTACCTGGTCCAGATTAACAACTGTTTGTAAGTACAAGATAGTGCATCAAAAAAGGATGAGCATTGTGAACAGTTTATAATATGTCCTGAATATTTTTAGTACTGTTTCAGTTCCAAATCAAGTGATCAAGAAAATGTAGCTATTCATGGGTGTGCTTGTTTTCCTTTTCACAGATGATTGCTCAGTATGATCAGCTTTTTTTCCAATGCAAAGTCTTTGGAGAACAGATTTTTACCCTGAACTTCTGCTGAAAGATATGTAACTGCTGAAGGGGTTTCCCAAAACCTGCATCTTTAGGTTTTGAGAAACTCACATATGTACAGAGAATCATAAAATCACAGAATGATTTGGATTGGAAGGAACCTTAAAGATTATCTGGATCCAAGCCACCTGCCATGAGGGATGGACCCTCCACTAGGCCAGGCTGATCAGTCTTTGTTTTCTTGCAGGGAATTGAAGTAGACCCATAGGACTCTGACTGTAATGGCACTGCCTAACAGAGTATCAGCTCCTGTAGGGAAGACTTACTCCACAGCTCCTCCACCAAGCACAGAGTCCTCCCCCAGGCTAGATATCTTCAGCAGAGCTGCCTGTTGGCTGCCATGCCTCAGGATATGCCAGGTACCAGCTAGATGAGAATGCAATGATCCAAAGCTGTTTCAGAGAGCTTAATATCTATGAAACAATCACGGGACAGTGCTGGTCCGTCCTTTATCCCAATTTCATTGCGCTAAACATAGTCTGTGTACCACCCATACCAATGCAACAAAATAATTTGGTGTCTGTTTTAGTTAATAAACTTTCCCCTCCACCTAATGCTGATGTGCAGATTTGCTTTACTTCCTACAGACTAGTACAGGAAGTTCTTCCAATTGCAGGATGCTTTGAAGACTGAGTGACTAGATGTAACAAGGCTGTGGTGAAACACAACAGCTTAGTTAAGAGTGAGGAGATTATGACTGACAAGCAAAGGAAGGAAGAAAATGGGACAGTGCCTGAGAGGAAGGGTTGAGATGAGTGTGAAAAAAAAAGTAAAAGGTCAAAGCAAGGAAAGGAAGTGAAAAAGGAAACAAAGAGAACCAGAAAAGAATAAAAAACTCAGGGGACATGGCAGCTGGAGGGGAATGTGTCGCAAATAAAACTAGTCTTGAAACACAGCAGGATAAAAATAATGCATTCAAAAGACCAGGACCTGCAGAGATTCTCTGAGTTGAATTTAGTGTTTCCAGGCCCTGAGGTGGGAATAGCTTGGGTTAAGAGATGAAGGAAAAGATGATGCAGCTCATCTGTGCTGCTATTCAGACAGATTTGTTGGCAACACTTTCCTCCATTTTAAGATTATTGCAGAGCCCATCGTTCATTCCTATCCTTCTCACTGATAGCCATAAACAGCCAACAGCAGGACGGGCAAAGTGCTTTGCCACATGCAGGCACCAAACAAAAATAATGGTCCTGTGTTCAGTGGGAAAACATTGCAGCGTGGTCACATTACAGTCACTGAGAAGCAGGACTTCATATTTGTACTGCTCCCCTGGCCGTCCCCATCCACGCAAAGGGTGTCCCTGGTGCACACACCACAAGAACCACAGCCCACCATGTCTCATGATTTCTACATGAAATTATGTGTTACTTACTGTTTCCTGAACTACAAGAAGTATTTGGTGACACAAAGTGAGGCTTTCCTTCTACTACACAACACACAACTTTTCAGTCCATGAAGTTCACAGGTAAACCCTATGTGTTAGGACTAAACCAAGACTTCATTGCTGCATGCCCTCATCTGGTGCTTTCATTTCTTGCATTGCTCTCTTGAGTTTCCTGATTAATTATCAAAATTGGCTGCAGGCATGAGTCATGTGCTTTAACACAACCTGATTAACCCATCAAAAAGGATATAAAGATTTTTCACTAGAGCAAATTTTTCTAATTGGGTCACAGTCTTTTTTTTTTCTCTATGTGACATGTCACAAAAAAGTGTCCAATCAGTTTAAAACCCTTCATCCTTGAGAAGTGTCCTACCTCCTATGCTGATTTTCATCCAAGTTGTATGATAGAAAAAAATCAGTGATACTGATGCTTTGCTTAAGTTTGTCTTACATATGTAGGTGTTTTTTTGCACTCCTGAATGTGAGATCACCTTTGAGCTCACATAGACCCTTGCCATTGCAGAACATGCTCTGTAGCCCTGAAGTCCTCTGAAGAGAAGCTTTTCTTAATTGTTCACATTTGAATAATTTATATATTATATTATGGCATATACAGCTGAGGATTTTGCTACAGCAATGGAACTAGTGAAAATCAAAAGCTGCAAGGCTATTTCACATGGGTCCCTGGTCCTACTTGAACATTAAGTGAGGCATAATCTCCATTTTTGTTATTGGAACCTTACCACACATATGCACATCATATTTAGGTTGTGATAATGAATTATTCCATGAAGCTCCTGTAATCATGGTGGAAGGAACCAGACTAGATCTATACTTCTTAAATACCTTGTTTTTGTGTAGATTTTTGCCCTTTCATGAGGCATTAAGAAACCAAAGTGCACAGCTGCTCCTTGGTATTAAGGTCTTAGAAGTGTTTGCCTGGTGTGTCTTGTTTACTATTGTCAGATTTGAGATTGGAAGAGAATTTTTTTCCAAATGAGATTAATAGGGACTATTTTTGCCTTTCTCTGAAGGAAGACAAAGGCGTGACCCATTTCTAAGGCTTTTTTGTTTTCATCCTACAAATGCCACATGATCTTCCCTCTGTTTTTTTCATGTTAAACAGCATAGCTGTGGCATTAACCTTGTTCTTTAAGTCTGAGTTTTACCCAGGCTACTGGGAGTGTTTTTTTGCTTCTGCTGAGCAGGGATGTGAGGAAGGGGTGCTCTGCAGAGCTTTTGGTCTGAACATCTGATGTGTAGTTGTCTGTGGCAGGAGGACAAATTCAAGGCTTGTGTATGAAGGTTTGTGGTAAATTGTCTTCTTCCAAGTGCCTTGTGTGATGCACTTCCATCATGAGGGGAGGGGGACACAGGCCAGTGCATGAACACGTGGCCAAGAGCAATTATTTTAACAAAAAGTGTTGAGCAGTGTCTGGCTCAACAGAGGTCACGCCTTCAGGACACATTTGAAGCACTTTCATCACAAAACAGCAAAATATAACTCAGCCATCCAGCAGAACTGACAACACCTGACCTGCATGAAAACTCGATTTGTAAACTGTTTTTCTGTCCTGGTCTCTGTGACCCTGAGGCAGGTACAAGCAGAGCTCTTTTCTTCGAGTTCGTGAACCATGCAGTCCCTGGCCCTCAGAGCTGCCTTGACACCTCTGCAGCAGGAGCAGGCAGAGCTCTTGGGTGACTGCCTCAATGTGCAGGCAAGGCAAATGAAGGAAGGGTTGGGGGAAGCCTTGCTGAGCTCAAAAAGCAGCAAGTTTACAATAATGTGGCTGTTGCTGTGACATATTATTTTCTTTCCCTTTCTTCCCATTTTTGCAATGCCACTTGCTTCTTCTTGCCTCCCCACTCACATTATCTTCAGAGAAACAATAAGAGAAAATTGGAGGGGAGGCAGAGGAAGGCAGCAAGAAAATGCCATCTAGCCATGGGAGGAGTCCCAGTGAATCCTGTTCCCACAGTTTTCCCTGTTTGTATAAATGTGAAGGTCCATCAGGCCAGCCTCTTTGTTTCTGAGTTTCTTTCCTGTTCATTTTGATTGAAATTTGAATCTGGAATGATCATGAACAAGTTGATCAGGAGATACTTTGTAATTACATCAAAAACATAACAGCAGAGGAGAGTGAAGCAGAGCATCTTTTATTAATTGATAACCTGAGGCTACCTGACTCCCTGTAAGATAACATGTGAATCAGTGGAATAAGCCCCAGCGAGAGCAACAGAGATTCATTAGCCAGGGAAACAATCATTATCAAGCTACTGGAAAGTTGTCCTGCCACTGACTCTTGTAATGAAGTATTCAAACTTTTAAATTAATTGAAAAGAAAAAGTAATGCAGAGACCAAGAAGTCAGCCAAATTCCTGAATTTTAAATGTGCAAATGTGAACATAAATTAAACTCTTTCTCTAACTTTCACCTTTCCTTTGTCACTCTATATTTTTTCTGCCTTCTTTGTGATCTTCTTCTCCCACTGGCTCAAGCCGGTGTCAGGAATACACAGAGGCTGTTGTTTTGAAGGGCTGCTGATGAGCCCCAGGGACCCTGCACCCACTGGGGTTCCAGAGCCCAGGCTGCACACCCTGCCAGCCAGGCACATGTTGAGGGGCAGGGCAGAGATGGTCCTACCATGGCAAAACCACCGTTTCATCCTTCAATGCCCATCCTCTACTCCACCTGAAACTGCCCCATTTCAGAGTAGCCTGTTCTAAGACTGTAAATATTGAAGTTATTGGTCAATAGCTTCATTCTTCCCTCAGGAAAATTCATTAATATGCTCAGCAGCAGTTTACCCCTAGGCAAAAGAATCATAATACTAAAAAAAAGTAATTTAAATCAATGTGAACAAACCTCTGTAGCATTTAGTCTCTTATGAGAACATTAACATAACAACAAGAACACTACAAATAATTTAGGTTATAATTAAGGCCATTAAGGAAGCATGCACTGTATTAAAGCACATCTGTACACTTACACCTACAAGCTGCTTGTTTTCTTATTTCTGTGAGGAATATTACCTTTACCCACTCCTAGCATAACACCTGCTGCTAAAGCTTATGCAAGGGCAGCCAGGGGCCCAAATTCTGATTATATCTTTGTCCCTAATGGAGAATCAGGAAGCACACCATTCCAGCTTGCTGCTGGCAGGAGAAAGGGCACACCTAGATTTAGATACATATCTTCCTGACAGAACAAAAACTGTCTCCTTGCAAAAGGAAAACTTTCTTTCCTAAGCAAATATTATTTCACTTTCTACCAGGTTATAGCACTGTGGAAAATGTTTCAACTGTTACTCTCCCCTGTCAGCACAAAGAGTTATTCAGCCTGATTCCACCAAGGACAGATATGAGCAAAGCATGGATAATGCTGATACAGATACTACGTATGAGCTTAGATAATTTGAGAAGGGAATTTAATAAGCAAGGCCAGTTGCCAGTTTGGCTAGCAGACATGTGTGCCCTGAGTACTAATGGAACAATGATTACTGCGTGCAAGTTCAGGGCTCAAGGAAGCTATGTCACCGCTCAGCAAATGCGAGTTGTAACATCTGGGACATTACTGCACATGAAGGCAGACTTGATGGTTTTGAAATCAGAACATGAGACAGATAACAGGAATGAACCTGATCTCAATATGCTGATACTCTGTTCCTTTGCTTTGCCTTGCTAGAGCAAAGCAAACTGGAGAAATATTGACAGTGTTAGTTCACCTCTGTGGCATAGTGTTCCTACTCCCCGTGAAAAGGCAGATCTTGAAAACAAAGAGCAAATAGGTTTTGACAACTGGAGAAATTACTTTTATCCAACCTTAGTTTCAACAGTATTAAGAAGAAAATAGTAATTTCATTTGGTGCCCAAATTTTGCTGGTGATCAAGGGATATCTGATTTCTTCCATTGGCCAAAAAATTTTGCAATACTTTCTTGATTTAGCTGAAAAGGCTGCTCTCATGGATTTTACTTTATTGTCTGGGGATGTTCTCAACAGTGGTATCAGGGAAATGTGTCCCCTAACCCATTCAGACAGTAGGAAAAAATTGTTGATTTCAGGAAACTCCAGGTTGCTAATGAGCAGCTAATTCTATTCTGCTTTACTAATTGGTTACAGTTTGGCCTTCTTCATCTTTGCCCTAATCAAACACCTTTTGTCCTTGGGACTGTAAAGTGAGGCTTTCTTTGAGACGTCCAGGAAGGCAATAGGAGCACCTTCAGGTCAGCAGCCAAGTGGCATTTATATCTTCAGCACATGCAGAACCAAACCCAGAAGTATCAAAGAACTGCTGCAAGAAAAGTGGATAGCAAACCTGAATTTGTCTCTGATTCAGAAACAGAGTACGTACCCTCATAGCAATGTGAAGAGGATCTTTCCTGTTGCTCACAGAGACTCAGAACAGTGAGGGCTGAAGGCCCAACCAAAATGAAACTCCAGCTGCACAACAGAGCAGCACGTGCTGGGTCCTGGCATGATTGTTGGGAAGTTAGAAGGAACCTCAGCTGCTGAGTCTGGCAAACAGCAGGGTGACATTGGGCACTAATGGATATTTAACGTCCTCACTACTAAACACAAATATTGACAGAATTGATTTTATTGGAGTTCACTTTATGAACGTGGATTTTTGCTCATGGCACCAGGATACACAGGATTTAGGACACAAATTTCTTTTTAACAGTAATTTTAGCTCTAATTAACTATTATCTCTTAACCTTTGAAGTTGACACCATTTTCAGTTCTTGGGCTTTCTTTAGAAAAACATGTTTTGCTGGCATCACAATGCAATTTTAAGAAGTTCTGTCTCCTGTGAGAAGTAGAATGCATTTTAACTCACTTCTGGATATACTCATTCAGTGCTTTTTGCCTGAAGCATGAAAAGAATTTAAACCATTATCAGTTTTGATGCAGAGAAAGCAAGCAACCTACTCACATTCTATTCCATACTCATATTACAATATTAGCATAATTAAACAGCTGATAAAAATAAACTATTCTCCAAAATTCATACCGGGCTATGTTTATTCATTCTGAGCAGCTTCTTCTTTTAGCAGGAATACAGTGAGGGTCACTCTTAACTGTTTTTCTAGCTTAGGTAGGTCATCACAGTATTATTTTAAAAACCCACACACTCTTAGAATTCTATTTCTTTTTTATTTCTAATTTTTTTCTGAGCAGAGCTGTAGTAATTGGATTCCTTCATTACTCCTTTTACATCGTTCTAGGTTAAACAAACTAAGGTGATTAAAATGAAATGGAGCAAGTAATTGATAAAGCATTAGTATCAGCAGAAATGAACGCTTTCACTGTACAGTGTATCCCTCCCACCACTGCAGGAAAGCTTGAAGTCTGCTGTTGCACAGAACAGCTATGAAATTTGATGCCTGACACAATTACAATTATGCTTCAAACACTGGGTGATTTTGATTTATTCATAATGGACAACAACCTCCACAAGCACACTAAAGACCTTTCCAGGTGAGAAATCAGGTGATTTGCAATGTGTAAGGCACTCTGAAAGGACTTTAATATACCCCAAAATTCTTCTTAGTCCACCCTTTACTAAAATGTGAGTATTTTCTCCCTATGACAGTGTTCAGACTCTTCATATGATAATCTCACTCAGACCTGGGCCCCGGAGAATCTCTCTGCCTGAAACATAGGAATCTTTAATTCCCACATTTCAGACAGAATATGCCTTCACAAATTCTTTGTCAGATGTTCATTTATGACAATCTGTAAGCAAATTTAAAAATAATGGGTTCAGATTATCCATGGAGTTTTTGCAGGTTCCTAACGGTTTGCTTTGGATGTTTTAGAGAAGGGCAGACTGCAGCACCGGCAGCTGGAGCAAACCCTACCACCTTCAGAGGCTCTGCAAGGTGCTCCAGCTGCTGTATTCCCCAGCAGTCACAGCCATGAGTCAGTGAATTGGGAAATTTCCACAGTAGCAAACTGGGAGTAACACGGATGGCGCCGGTCCTGCCTCTCTCTGTACACAAATCAGTTTTGGCGCTAATCCTTGTGTTTTGTTCTGCTGCTCTGGTCCCAGAGAAAGCCAGGAGATGGATCAGGTCTGCAGACTTGAGGATGCTGGGAAAAGAAAACATAGGAACACTTTGATACAAAGCTTTTGCACTATTTCTTTCGCATTTTTCCATCTCCATGCATCTCCACTGGACACACAGGATAGCATCTCCATCTCAGTATTTATTGCTGTCTCAGCTATTCAAAAATAAACAAACAAACAAACAAAACCAAAAAAACCAAAACAAAACCAAAGAAACAACCCAAGTCTCAATTTATCCCTAATTTCTGAACTGTGGAAAATGACTGCTTAGGGGTTTAATCTGTTCTTTTGATCGACTAGCAGGATCTTTCCAGGACACATGCCAGCTTCTCTTTATCGGCATTCTCCTATTCTTGACAACCCTGTGACCTTGGATGTTACAGGACTGAGAGTACTTCTGTGAAAACTTCACCTTTGTCAAGTACTTTACCAGCCATGTATATCAAATAACATAACAAAGCACCAAAAATAGCATATGTCCCAAATCACAGACGGCATTTACCAAGGACTGAACACAGCTAAGCATTTTTCTGACTTCCTCTCATAAATGGTCATTTTCTCTTGGTCCAGGACCCAGAAAATGCAATGGATAACAGTACCATAAGGAGACTCCCTGCTGCTTAAAAAGTTATTTTGTCTATATTTATCCGTTTTTCTCCCCGTGTAAAAGATATAAACATTAATGAGTGTGGATTGTCAGCTGCAAGTAATCCAAGTTCTGTTCTTGGGGCAGTAGGTCAAAACTAATGACCAAAAGTAAAAATATTACACATTATAAATTTACTCCTTACCGAAAGGGTACTTCGGAACTCTAGAGACTTATCTTCTCCAAAAAAAAAAGGACACTTAGGTGCTCAAAGACCTAAGCATGCTTAGAAGCAAGCCAGTGCTAGATGATTTTGGCCCTGAAGCACTGAAATAATGCATTTATTCAGTGATGACTAAATATAAAGATTATAAACATTAGCAGGAGTGGGCAACTGAAGCCCAGGTCTCATCACTTCCAAATGAGTGCCCCAACCACAGGTGTAAAGAACTGAGCCCCTTGGTTTTTGCATCCATGGATGTGATATATGATAATGCACCACACATGAAGCAATTAAACAGAAGGAGAGGAAGGTTATAGCACTGCTGTTTGTAAAATGCTTTTGGAAGGTGGTAAACATGGAAGTATATACTAATGCAGAAGAAAAAAGCTAATGGAAATTCAGTCTCTGCATCCCACAATCATGCCTGACCTATTAGCTCATAAAGAAGCATCACCAGAGAAAGGCCTAGGAACCTGATTTCGTGATGTCAAGAATCCTGAGGGAAGTGCTAGAATAAAGTCCCATATATAGTACTTAGATCCAATTCTCTTTGTGCTTTTCCTCCTTTCTGGCTAATGCAAATCTACACTCTGTTCTGGCTCCCCTGGGCTCCTCCCCAGCTTGGGAGCTGTACAGCTGCACCCTGGCTCTGTGGGGCAATGGGTGCTGATGCAGGGCCAAGTGCCTAAAATACAGCTGCTACAATAAAAAGTATTGCCGTATCCATTCTTAATGGATAGAGCTCTCAGGCATACATCCCAGATCCCCAGATAATTCGCCACCTTACCAACTCAGAGCATTGGCACTAGTGCAGCAACTGTAAGGGAATTTCTTCTCAGTAAAAGAGGTACATTACCTCATATTTATTGGGAGTGCCACATAAAAGGGTTGAGGGTACAGTAAGTGTTAGAGGGAGCTTGCTACTGTAGAGTAACTGGTTTGCATCTCAAAGCCTTTATTTTAGAGTTTTAAATGGAGAACAAAAAGGCTTAGTCACAGAGTTATTTATTTTCCATTTTCAGGGAAAATGCGCAAAGTGAGAACCTTAAGTGCTGCTACCCCTGCAGCCTAAGATTTCAATCCTAAGAATAAATAACTTTCCAAATTTATTGTTGCATGGAGAGTTTTCACATTATTGGCTCCAATGAATCTAGTGGTTTTTTTGAAAGCTCATTGACATTTATTATCTTCCATCACAAGAGAAAGCAAAAAAAACCCCCAGACTTTGAGACCATTTTTTCTTTAATATGACTATTGAATGATAAAATTCTGTTTTCTTTCCATGACCTGAATTGTCCATATTTTTGTACTATATTCAGCTTTTTATTATTGTTTATAATGTGATTTTAGGGGACAACATTGGGGGAAAAAAGTATAGAAGAGTATTACTTAAACAGGCAACAGTTTTTTCCTGACTTAAGTACATTAATGACTGAAGAGACGTAAAGATATATGAATAAGATATATTTTGTATATTTGTATATATAATTACACTGTTAATATTCAAGTAATAAATGTACACAATCACATTGAGTACAGTCCATGTTCAGAAGCAAAAGAAATTATGCTTGGTCTGGGCAACATTCCCTGTCCATCTATATAACCAGGAGAGTTGTGTGCCAGGTTAAGCAAATGCATTTCCTTACACTATTTTGCTCTCCAGACTTTATTAAAATTCTTTTACTAAATATGTGTGGAAACAGTGTCCCTTGCTCAGATCAACGGAGAGTGTGAGTACTGCCAGACACCCGACATGGGGACTCAGGTTTTCACAAGTGCCCAGCTGAGCCCTGACTTGCTGTCCATACCACAGTGGGAATCCCAGCACATCTGTGAAGCTTCCAGCTTCTTTAGAGTTCCTGAAGAGCTCTGGAGAGGGGCAGAGAGATGCCAAGTATCTGCACATGGGTCCTACCCAGCAGCCAAGCAAAGGGAAGGACTGAGCCCATAATTCAAGCAAATGCACAATCACAGCAAAGACCTCTCACTGGCAGCAAGCCCAGCACTGCTCACCCTGCAGCAAGAGGGATGTTTCCAGGGCAACTGCAATTCCAGCCTCTATAGGGTGAAGTGTGGCACCAGACTATCACCTTCTGTGGGTCCTTGTGACACTCCAGGAGGGAAGGCAAGAAAAGAAAAAAATAATGGTTTTCCATTCTTTCGTTTCAGATCGGTTTCTCTTTTTTTCCCTCTCTTCTTTTTACTTCCTACATTAAACTTCTGTGACATGCAAGGTGGGCAGCTTTTATTGCTGCATCAATGAAAGGTTGCTGGTTTGGATTTCTAGAATATGTGAGTGCAGTTCAACAAAATTTAATTGAGTTTTGCTGAACTTTGTGGACAAAAACTTCAGTGCTGTCTTTGGACCTTATAAAAGATCACAGGGAGCCCTCTGTTGTGACCACTGTGTCTTAGGTCACATCACCATTGGATGACCTTTATTGCATCCCTACTCTGTATACCATTGGATTTTAGTAAATTATCTTGCCTTTAATAGCAGAGTTCAAATATATTCACGTGCTCAAATTCAGCTGAACCTATTGACACTGTAATGGATTTTTTAAGGAGCAAATTATATTTTAAGTTCTTCGTTGTATTAATAAATTCTGGTGTTCTGTGGTTGATCTGAGATGATACACAGGCAGTAAGTGATCTAGCTAAGCAAATCATATTATGTAGTCTAAATTATTAAAAGGAAAATGTAGCTACTGACATCACTTAAATAATTATCTGCTACTATGTTTCATTTCTATGAGAGGAAGATATTTTTATGCTCTACTGAAGAAAGTTAGCACAGCTCTCTGTTCCCCTAAAATGGAAAGAGACTCCAACACGTGATCATCAACCACTGGATGCAGATCAGTATTAAAGCAATGAGTGCTTCTGATTACCCCACTTGTACAGTAAGTCATTTCCAACCAGCTGTGAAGTCAAAGATTAAACACTCAAACTGAATTTATATTATCGAAGTCAGCTTAGACACAGGCCACTGTAAAGGTCCTGGCAGATTCGCTGTTAGCCTCTGTGTACAGCACTGCAATGGGCAGGCAGGGGAAGGGAGTACTGGGGATGTTTTAGCTCCTGAAGCCCAAACAAGAAAATCAGGCTCCCGCTGCATGCACAAATGTACCAAGAGAAATCATCATTCTACAGTTTTGTTCTGTTTTAGGTGTCCTTCCAAAATTTGTTCCAGGCCATTAACCATTCATATGCAAAGCTAAGAAACATAAAATACTGCCAGGCACAACTAAGAGAATAACACCTGTGAGCTGAATTCAAAGAAGGAACCTTGGCTGGCTGACCTCAGACATCTAAACACAAAACTCAGATCTTTATAGCACCTCTTCCAGCTTCTGACAAGCCAGGGAGTTAATAAGGAAAACACCAATTATTTGGTATTGCTAAGTACCTTCATGTTCCTCACATGAAGCCAGCTTTAGGAAGTAAAACTAATTCCTTGTCATTTTTCTTAAACTAAGGACTTAGATTCGTCTTTTTTTAACTCCAGAAAGCAGTTCAGCACCATTAGTCCCTAAGGAATGAATAAGATGGGATAATTTTCTGCAAGTGCCTGTGACTTGAAAGGCTAACAAGCAAAAAAAGCATTCAAATGCTGCGACATGTCCATAGCACTTCCCAATTGCCTCCTCCAGCAGCTGGATTTTGTGAATTCCAGTTCATGGATACTCATAGTTGGGTTTCTAAGTGTTGCATTGTGAGAACTGCTAGTTGGCTAGAACATTAAAAGATGCTGTGATATGACACATTGCAGCACGCAGGTCCTCTCTATGAATCCTATGAAATTTGTGGTATAGCTTTCAAGTGGTTCAACAGCTCTACCCATGCAATCCAGAATCCCTGTGTAGGAATGTCTTTCTCTCCATGCCTGCTGGCCAAATTCCTTCCATCTGTCTCTGTTCTTTGTGCTGAGCTGCTCCCATCTTCTGTGTGTCCTGAACACTGCTTCCACAGAATTAAACTTATTAGAAACCTTAAGATGCGCTTATTGTGAAGCAGTCATGTATGTCATTGTCCTATTAATTAGTTCAGCTTAGGAACCTATTTGACTGCAGATTAGATGGCTTAAATAGCCCATATGTCTTGTTAAAATATGGGACAATTTCTTGTTGATGGAAAGAGAATATAATGAACATGGGAATTACTCTTCATTTCTCCTTTTATTTTTGTGAACTAATTTGTGATGACTAGTCCAATGATGGCTACTTCTTACAAATGTAGTAAGAAGTTTCCTCTCAGCTTCATCTCAGAAGTAGGTGCTATTAAGGGAACAGTGCTGTGGTTGTGGGAGCCCAAGCACAACGTTCTCAATTGTTACAGCATCTCTTCCATAAAGAACAAAAGCATATAAATGTTTCCCAAAAAAGTAATTCATCTGTCACAAGGTGCAAGGGACATTTAAAAGGTCATCATGAGAACTAAGAAAAGAAAACGGAGGCAGTACGGCATTCAGAATACTTTTAGGCATTCAAGGACAAGTTAGGAGCCTAAATAGATCCTTGGATCTGGGCCCTAAGTGCTGAAAACAAAGGTGAGGAAGGAGATAGGATTGTAAGTGGGCAAGTTGAATAAAGAAACCTTATTTTGACCTAGAATATGCAAGAGCATGCTCGCAGGCAGTGGGACAGGAGCCAGCAGAGTTGAAGGTGAGGCTGAGATAATGAGAACAGAAATAAAGGAGGAAAGAGAGCTTGAAATAGCAGGGACTGAAGAGATGAGAGGCAGATAATAGTCCACAGACCTCAGAACTGGAGACAGGCTGTGACAGAAAAGGGGAAAATAATGGTGGGGGATGGGGCAAAAGGATGGGGAGAGGCAGAAACTCTAGTAAGACCCAATTTTGTAAGAGACAGTGAAGTAGTATGAGAGGGAGGCAATACTGTCTAGCAGCAAAGAAGGGAATATTGTCAATGAAAAATATAAGAAGTAACTCTTGTCAGGCAAGATACTTGCTCACAGCTTACTGTATCAAAATATAAACTCTATCATCATCATTAGAAATAACAGTGGAAAGCAATTCACTCTGAATATGACAATCAAATCCATTCTCCAAAAACATGTGTTCAAAGATGTTTACCTACACAACAATTTGAAAGCTTTTTTGGCATTTACTGTTGGTATAGCCTTTATATATATTCCTCTTTTATCTACTCTCTATTTTCTTCCTTCCAGACCTTTTTTCTCTCTAAGCATCTCATAAAATTCTTCTAAATGTTGCCCCTTCGTCATTGTCACAAATCCATTCAGTGTTGTCTCTCTATAGTAAATTCCTCTCAAAATACCTTAGGGCCAACTGTGAAGAACACAGGGGTGACTGCCCAGTGCTGTGTCACACCAGGCAGGTGTCTCAAATCACCATTCAAATTCAGTGATTCTCAGGCTTATAATTCACCCAGGTACGTCAGAAAACCTGAGGTCCTCATCTTTGTCCATCAATATTCACACTGTGATGATTATAAATGCCTTTGAAAACATTCTGTTCTCTTTTCTTTGTATTCAATGTCTTTAAGTTCAGCAATTTGTCCGCTGACTTTGAGTACAAATTTTACTTCCTTTCAGCACAGAAAGTTATACTGATACAAAAATAGGAGTCTCTTCTCCCCGCTTCTCCCAAGGATCACCTACTCTCAGGCTTGGATGCATTTAAACTTCTCATTTATATGAATGCCAATTTGATATTTTTTTCTTAACATACTCAAAATTTTTTTTTATATTTTTTCCCTTACGAAACATGAACAGTCTTTCTCTGTATTTTTACCAAAAAGTTTAACTAATAAGTGTTTTCTTTTTTTTTTTTTTAAAGAAGACATTTTACATGGAAGATTTGAACACAAACTAAAGCCCAGTGAAATTATTAACCATCAAAAAGAATATTAACAACTTAAAGTATACATTTCAAGCATTAAATTTTGCCAGATCCTGTTGCAACCTCAATTGAGACCATGACAGTTAAATGAGGTTCCAGAAGCTAAACAGAGATATAACTCTGGAAGTAACAAGCCTTATGAAATCAGGGTGTGCACACAGAGTATCCACCTTACTACTAGGAAATGCTGGGAACTGTGTTAAAAAGCAGAGTTCCCTTGACTGTGAAAATAAAGTGGAATGAGACAAAAAAACCCAAAACCTGTGAGGAATGTAGCACTTCTGGCATAAACCAGGGATTAAAACACTGGATGTGGAATCCTGGCTCCTGTCAGGTTGGATGTTGACTTCAGTGACTTGAGGCTTTTCTCTGCATCAGTACCACAAGGCAGGGAAAATAAAGCACCTGCTTGATGCTTTGAATTGTTCTTTCAAAGTTTTTTTTGCTTCTTCTTTGATCTTTGCATCGATTTCATGTTCAGTGGAAGCTGTTTCTCTTTCGTTTCGTCTCATGATCAGCAGTACCCAGTCGCTGCAGGGCTGGGCAGAGAGGGAGGCAGAGGCTGCTGCCCATGCACAGCTGGAGGGTGCAGTTGGAGGGCAGGTATCAGGAGCAGGATGGGGAGAAGTGAAATAGCCACCTTGCGCTTGAAAGAATGGAATGGAAGGAAACTGAAAAGCTTTGGTTAAGCCCATACATCAAGAAAAGTCTTTAGACAGTAAAGGGGATTGGTACAATGATTTTCCTGGGACAGCAATTGCAGCCTTGTTGCCAGAGACCATTCAGAAGTGGCATGGGGCTCTTTTCCTATGGTTTAAGCTCATGGGCAAGATGGCTCAGGAAGGGTTTGTGCCACATGAGCAGCAGCTTGGCCTCTGAAACTCACTGAGAGTTTTCTGTGCTCTTCTACAGACCCAGGCCTTACACAACAACCTTCTTTAATAACATTGGCTAAACTGTACCAATCCCTATTTAGTCTTTACATGATAATAAGCCTAAATAGGCAATCTGGTATTTACCTAAAGCTCCCACTGATTTCAGTGGCAGCTGGGATTGCTCAGCAGCTCTGGAAATCAGGCTACTTATATTTAGCTATTTAAATATGGAGTTAAGACTCTAATTTTAGGTGCTCAAACTTGAAAATTTTGACCCTAATATTCAATACCAGTTCATTTTCCATCACTTTCAGCAAAATTTTGAGGAAAAAATTAGAATATTATGAACAAATGGTGAAATTATATTTTTGTTCTCAAATGATTGCATATATCTCTTTCATGGCTTTTTAAAATAGCTGGAGCTTCCAAACCAGTGCATTCAAATTAACCATATACAGTGGTTATATTAAGGAAAAATATCCAGCATGCAAAAGTTTTATTTTCCCAGGTTTAACTTCAGAAAATTTTAATTTATTTTCTGTAGAATACAAGTTTGATCAGAGCTCCGGGCAGAAACAGCATATCCATTAGCTTTCAAAAAGAAAATATATCATTATGATTTATTTTTCTCAGGAATTTTGGTACCAATCATAATGTAATGCATGTTCTTGGTCTAATGCATCTTTTATTTTTTCCTCTGGTGACTTAATTGCATTATACTTCAGAGAATATTTTTAATACAATAATCTAACTGAATTGTTGAGGCCCTCTTCTTCGCCCCCGTGGCTTCACAGAGATTTCAAATACAGACCTTGAAACAGGGATATCCTTCTGCAAATGAGTTAGCTATGCTGCAGTGCTATTTTCATTTGGTTCTCGCATGCTTCACAACCTGAGGATAAAAAAATCTATGCCTTTTTTCAATTTTTTCTTAATAAATGAATACAAATTATGACGACATCCTAAAAATTTTTTCTGGTGAAGAAACACCTTATTTATTTGGCTGGAACACCTCACCTCACCTAAAAGACCTATGACTCCCTCAAAAGGCTCTGAGTGGTCGTGGCTGCAAAAAGAGTTTACCACTCTCAATCTTCTGCCAGAGGTTCCCACTGTGCCTTCTGGTGGGACTGTGTTCCTGGACCTTATCTGCTGCACCTGCAGGCTTAGTGATAGGGCACAGATCCTGTGTGCTTTATTCTTCATGTGCATGACCCATTTTTGCTTTGCTCACTGTGTGCAAGGATCCCACCTGCTTTGGTGAGAAGTCATGTAGGAAAACTCAAGCTTATGACTCCTGGCAATAAAACCCAGACTGCCAGATGGCCGAAGGGGAGAGGGGAGCCCATTGCTGTTGCCTCTGATCTGCTGGGGCAGCTGGGCTGGGTAACATCCAACAGAAGATGGTAAAAAGCAGCCTCCAGGCAGTAAAGTTTTAAATGACCACAAACAATTTAGAAGTAGACTTATTTTATTGATTGCTGTAATAAAAGAACTACCACCATCAAAAGAGCAATCAGAAGCCTTGTAACTTTTTCCTTTGGTCTTTCTTCCTCTTTCAAATTTGCTATTCCCTCCACAGGGATTGTTATTCAGTTTTATATTTTTTGCCTCTTTCCTGTTTTTTTTCTGTCAAGATGGCTGATCAGCAATTCTTTGCCTCTAGATCCTTCAACTTGTCCCTCTCTTTCAAACAATCCATTTCTTCATATGAGACTGATCCCCATTTCATCGTTCCTCTTATTCATCTAAATCTAAGATTATTGTAAGGCTTCCTTAGGCAATGAGCACAAAAGTTACCCAACCTGGCTTTCTTTAAAAGTCATAAATTTGCCCTGTTACCCTGTTTTAAATTTTACCCTGTTACCCTGGCTGTAAATCCTTGTGTACCTTTGTAAACAGAATGCTGATCAGAGCTTCTCATTAAACCCTGGGTATATGCTCAGTCACGCAGTTACAGTCATGCAAGGGGTGCACATAACCAGAGGGGAGGAGCTAAACATGGCTGGAGATGAATGGAAACCGAGGGAGAGAGAGAGGGAAATGGTATGTATGTTAAGAGCCTTGGTAGTCTGTTCAAAGCAGCAGGATAGCCCAAAGAATGTCTTCTGAAATGGAAGGAGAGCAAAGCATAAATGGGATCGGTTTCAGCTGTGTATCCAAAAATGCATGGATCTTTATCCACAGCAATCAGAGGTCAAAGATCTTCAGCTGCTCCTCAGTTACCACCAATTACCAGGTTCAGATTTCTAAGGTCACATTTTAAAGAAATACTTAATGTATTTTCTGTGATGGGTGAGGCAGTCAGAGAGGAGCTTATATTTTAGCTTAAACTAAGTTAACTCCTTCACATGGAATTTTTTCAGCAAAGGTGAGCTTTTTGTTAGCAACTCCACGAGTTTTGATGCACAAAATACTTTTCATTGGGTTTTTTCTAACTGCTTCTCTCCCTCACTCCCTTTCTCGTGTTTTCTGTGCTGGAATTGTACAGAACCTCTAACACTAATTTGTTTAACAAACAGAGAGATCTCTGACCTCTCAGCTTAGCATATTTAAGAGATAATCTCCATACACATTTGGTACAGGAAATAAATTTATACAAAACTGGTTTATGCTGAAATCAAATTGGAAGAGGTATAGAAATCATGCATGTGTTTTGCACTGAGAACATAGAAAACAAAGAGAAAATGCATGCAACTGCTTCCCAAACACATTGAATATAGGACAGAATATAGGACCAACAGCAGAAAAGTGGTCCCAGTATGAATATTTCATCTGTGATACCTTCTCTCATGGAAAGAAATTTATAATTTTTGATGACTGTTGCTTTTTGTTAGAATATATATTTAGTGAACAAGTATGAACATGTAGTTCTTAATGAAAAATGCAGAATTTATACGAAGCTGCTCTACTTTCATGGGTATATATGTTATTTTTATGGGCACTAGACAAAGTACTCATGCTGTATGAGACCTTTTGCACTGTAGGTCCACATAATCACAATACTCTTGAAAGGGGAACATACTCTTGAGAGAGACAAGTCTTCTGGCTGTCCACAGGAATGTAATCACAGACTTGCAAATACTGGAGCTATAGGACTGCTTGAAGACCTCAATTTTTCCTTTTCTATTTACAGAGTCAAAACTCATCCACTTAACTGCTCCCTACAGCTTTTTCTGCCTTCTCCAAGCTGCCAGACAGCAGTAAGCTGCCAGTAGGATAAGTGACAAGAGCATTCATGTTACAACCTTAGGCCAAGACTGCAAACTCATCCTGTGAGTTCCCCAGATGTGCTCATTACAGTCACAACACTTCAGTTGCTCTCGACTCACAAAGCACTGCAAGTGCAGCAAGAACTGCTTTGCCACTCAGTCTCCTCTCCATCCCTATCGGCATTGATCAAAGTTTTATTTGTACCCATCTCCAACACTGAGATGAACAAAGGGGAAAAAACAAACCAGCTCCATTTGATGTGGCTATTCCAGTCATACGTGTGAAGATGGAGTCTCACTTCTCCAGAATTTTCTGTAGAGGTACACAGTAAGAAATGCCAGAGTAGGTGAGCTGGTCATTAACTCAGAGTGTCTCTCAGTTCATGTCTGATTCCATCCTGAAAGAGCACATGTGAGCATAATAACAACCTGGTATGGTGTCTGAAAGTGCAAAAGCGTCTGTCAGCAAGCAGTACCCTTGCAGCCCAGAAGGGTCAACAGGGTTTTATCCAAGTGGAAACAAACCTTATTAGGTGTATATATATAGGGAGAAATATTTATGCACAGATGACCAAAATTTATTTTTGGGACATGATTACCAGAAATATTTAGCTCAAGCTCTGCTTCTTAAGCAACATGTAAACTTGTCCATTTGCAGAGAAGCATCTTAAATCAAGACAGAAGAAATGTTAAGTGCAACCAAAAAACCTCCAAAAATCATTTTCTCAATGAAAAATCACTTTAGACTGTTCCTCCTTTTATCACCCAGCAAGCAATACACAGAAAAATTCGAATTGCAGCCCTCAATGCCAAAGCAGCAGAAGGGCTAAGTAGTGTCCTGTCTTTCTTTGCTGCCTACCCGGCAGAGTTTCTGACAATTGTTTTAAACAACTTCAGAGGCATTTTGGCATAGCCAGGGCAGAGCTGGGACAGTACAATCCTTTCAAAGCTTTCTAGCCAACAGCAAAGTTTCGTTCCATCAGCTGTTCCTCTTTGGAATGAAACAGGATTTTGCTGACAAGCCAAATGCTGGCTGCGGTGGCTGCTGCCTGAAATCCTCACAATGGGATTGATTGTGTGTGGTGAAATATGTTTGAATTTGAGCAGATAGGGGTAAAGATGTAAAAGAATACTAGTGTTAGGCTTTCTGCTATTGAAACAGCAGCTAGTGAGGAGCAGCTGTGGTTATCTAAAAACACTCGTGCATGGAAGAACAATTTTAATTTCAAAATCTGAAAGAAACTCTAATGATGAATCATAGGCAGGCTATAAATAAAACATGACTATGGATTTGCAGACCCGGAAACATTCTCATTAGAGAATGCTGGGTTTAGGACCAAATTACCTTTTTTAATTTTTTTTTTTTAATCTATCAAGAACATTTTGGAATAATTGCTTCTATGATGTCAAATCCTTTGTAATGCACAGTGGAATTTGTAACATGACATGTGACAAGCATTAAGGTTAAGCAAATGAGCCTGGCTAAATATCTGTTAATCAGCATGACTCACCAGCATGATATACATTCCCAAGTTTACATCCTCTTTCTACAGATAATAAAGGAGGGAAGGATAGAATTTCCAATCTTCAACCTTCTTTGTGCTGAAAAGATGAATGGTTTCCTGAACCTCATTTTCTAGTCTGAAAGGTCAAAGATGCTATGTCTGGTGAACAAGAAACATTTGGGAAAAACTTAACAGTACATTGATGACAAGTTTTAATAATGAATTGTAATTATAGTTAGCAATAGCACCCAATTCTTCGCAGAATCATCAAGACTGGAAGAGGCTTTCAAGAAGCATCAATCTAGTCCAGTCATCATCCCAATACCACCATAATCACCCCTAAACCACATTCCCTAGTGCCTCATCCAGATACTTCTTGAACACTTCCAGAGCCTTCCAACTATACCACCTCCGGGGCAGTGTATTGCAGTGCCTAATCATACTTCCAAGGAAAAAATGTTTCCTAATATCTAATCTGAACCTTCATGGGTGCAACTTAAGTCCATTTCCTCTCATGCTTTCATTGGAGACATGCTGAAATAGACTGTCCTCCACCTTATCACAATATCCTTTCCAATTGTTGCAGAGAGTAGGGGCTCTCCTGAGCCTCCTCATCACCAGGCTGAAAAGCCTCAGCTCCCTCAGCCACTCCCAATAAGATCAGTGATCCAGACCCTTCACCAGCTTCGTTGTTATTTGGATATGCTCCAGCACCTCAATGTCCATTTTGAAGCGAGGGGCCCAAACCTGAACACAGGATTTGAGTTGTGCCCTCACCAGTGCAAAGTCAAGAGGGACAATCTCTGCCCTGGTCCTGCTGGCCACACTACTCCTGATAAAGGCCAGGGTGCCATTGGCCTTCTTGGCCACCTGGGCACACTGCAAGCTCATATCCAGCCAGCTGTAAAACAGCATCCACAGGTCCCTTTTCCCTCGAGCAGCTTTACAGCTACTCTGTCCCCAGCCTGTAGTGTTGCATAGGGTTGCTGCAACCCAAGTGCAGGATCTGACACTTCACCTTGTTGACCCTCATACAAATGGCCTCAGCCCATCTATCCAGCCTGTCCAGATCCCTCTGTAGAGCCTCCCCACCCTCCATCAGAACAACACTCCTGCATTGTGTCTGCTCTGCAAACTGAGCATGCACTCAATCTCCCATCCAAGTAGTCAAGATATTAAACAGGACTGGCCCCAATACTGAGCCTTGGAGAACCCAGCTGGTGGCTCGCCTTCAACTGGGTTTAGTTCCATTCATTACCACTCTCTGAGCCTGGCCATCCAGCCAGTTTTTCACCCAGCAAAGCATACACCTGTCCAAGCCATGGGCTTCCAGTTTCTCCAGGAAAATGTTGTGGGAGACAGTGTCAGGCCTTCGTGAAGTCTAGTTAGATAACATCCACAGCCTTTCCCTCATCTTGTAAGTAGGTCACTTTGTCATAGAAAGAGATCAGGTTGGTCAAGCAGGACCTTCTTTTTGTAAACCCATGATGACTGGACCTCATCTCCTGGTTGTCCTGCACATGCCACATGATGACATTCAGGGAGACCAGCTCCATGACATTCCCTGGTACCGAGGTCAGGTTGACAGGCCTGTAGTTCACCGGGTTGTTCTTCTAACCCTTCTTGCAGATGGGCATTACAGTTCCCAATTTGCAGTCAACTGGGACTTTTCCAGTTAACCAGGACTGGTGGTAATTGATTGAAAGTGGCTTGGCAAACTCTTTCACTAGCCTCTTAATTGTTCTGGGGTGCATCTTGCTAGAGAACATAAAATTATGCCTCAAAAAACCTCAATTACTTGTGGACAATTATAAAAATTAGGATACTTTATATTTTACTTTATGGGAGTTCGTAGCTGGACGGTAAATGAAATCTCATTCACTGCATGCATTCTAGTCTTGTATGGGACTCAGAAACAAGAGACTCAGAAGTAATCTAATAATGTTTTGAAGACTGGCCTTTATTAGTGTTTTCCATCATAATTTGCATAGACATCTTATTGCCCTCAAGATGCCTCCAAAGTCTCCAAGACAGTATGCAGGTACTGCTATCTGTATATTCAGGTTTTATTGTGGGCACAAGATGGTCGCAAATTATTGAAAATGTGCTTAGATACCATGTTTCATTTGAAAGTATAAATTTAAGCCTGAAATTAAAGTTCTTTCTTTGGTAGTCCAGTCTTACTTTAACTGGTACATTCAGTGATGACATGTAGCAGGAAAAGCACAACAGTTCATCATTAGCCTGCCCCGGTTTTTTTGCAGGTGAGGTTAGGTATATTTTCTCCCCAAAGGTTCCTTAATGTCATACTCAACTTTCTATCTTATCTTGGTTCCAAAGATGACATTGTCTGTAAAAGAGCACAATAAGGGTTTGTTAAACTGAATTGAAAATGTGGGTAACTGCAGAATGTTTAATATATAAACTGTTTATATTTAATTCACCATTTCACCAAATATGCAGATCCATGTTTATTCAGCTAACAAATATTTAAACTGGGCTCTTTCTATTATTACCATTTTTTGTTTAAAAAAGACAAATATTTTTCATCACTCTGTATGTCAACAAGTAAGTGAGATTGATTGAACTTGTCAGCAATTAAACTTCCATTAAAACAAAGATATTCCATATTGATACATTCACTTTCTTCTTTTTCAAATATCATAACCTTGCTATGCTTCCTTTCAAAAGGAATGGAAATTTTCTGGCTTGAAATGAATGGTGTAACTCCCTTTAAAATTTTCTCCATATATAAAATTGGCTTCTTCCCAGTTCTCCTGCACCATAAGGCTGCCAGGTAGGCTTCCTCCTGTGTAAGCAGTGTAATCCCTGTGCCACAGCAGGTAAAACATTCTCGGCTACAACCTTTCCTTTATGCCTGGAGTATCTCTGCTGAGAAGAGTTTGCAGCTCAGGAGGAGTAACCAGTGCGTGAGCTGAATGCTTAAGTTCCTGTGAGGGATAAATAGACAAGGGATGTGCTTATTCTGATTTAGAAGTCTTCTCTACCTGGGCAGTCTTCTTACTGTATTAGAGAAATTTCATATCCTCAGCAGCCTTTCTGAACAGACATGGGTTTTTTGGTACTGCAGGACTATGTTTTCTGTTAGTGCTAATGACTTGGTGGTCGAGCAGCTTCAGTAATTGCATTTTCTCTTAGTCAGCTATTAAATTATTAAACTGTTTATGAGAACTTCTTTACTGGGGTTTGAATGTCTCTTTTCCTGTTGTTTATTTCTATTTAATCAAACCCTCACTCAGAGAGTTTCCTAACACACTGATAAGTTGATGTTTCTTCATCTCTTTCCCTCTCTCTCTGATTATTTGCAGCTACTATGAGAAGCTGATGGCATAAAACTGCTTATGTTGTCATCTGAAGCATAAGTGAGATATATAGCGTACACTCTTCGAGTAAAAAAAAATTTGGGTTTTGCTCCATTGGGATCCTATACAGCATTCAGATTCAATCTACTTGCTTGCCATATGGACAAGCCCTGTTTAAAGAGATGCCATCTGTCGAGCTATATGCAGACATGTGCTCATATGTTCTATTTTAAGAATTTTCCCCCAGTTTTTAATGTTGTTTTTCTTTTGGCAATGGATTGGTCACCTGATCAGTTATAGTAGGTTTTATAAATTAGTCAGACACTGGGTGTGTTTTGCCAGCAATCCTGCAGCATGCTGATGGCAGAAACCCTTCTCTGAGGGCTGATGCACTTGACTCCTGGCAGTGCTGGGAGGGCTGTGGGGTCTGTGCCCTGGGCTGTTCCCAGGAGGTGGTCTCCACAGACACACACTGCTCGGATACTGGGGCTTGCTGAGACCACAATAACAAATAAATCTCCTGATTTAGGTGAGTCAGGAGAAGATCAGATTAGTGGTCTAGGTTCAGAATTTGTTTCATGAGCCAAAGCGAGTATTTTGCAAGTGGACAAGTCCCTGAAATAAATAAAGTGCTCGCGAGCGATCCACAGCATGGATCAGTTCTAAGTCCTGAAGACACAATGCATAACATTCAATGTTGAGTTTTCCCTTGAATGGAATCCTAGCACTGACCTCTATTGTGAACCTCCCAATTATTTCAAAAGGAGCCAATATTAAACTACTTTTTCATCAAAACATAGCAGAAAAAATACTAGCCTTTTGCTGTTACAAAAATATAATTTAACTGAGCTCCCAGATGTCCCATGACAGAAGTTCTATTAAACTGCAGGCTGAGCAGGACTTCTTAACAGGGTTTAGGACAAGCTTTTCATGCTTTTTAATGTTGTTATTTTTGGAAAATAGGTTGTCAACTGGGACATTTTCATTTTCTCAGTCAGTCTTAGAGGAGGCAGTCAATGGAACAATTGATGATCACGACACAAATTCAAAGATAATTAAATGGTAAAGGAAAGGATTTTTCTTGATAGACATGTTTTGCTGCCATCAGCACAAAGACAGAAGATATCCATGTAAAGAAAGAAAGCTAAGTTGGAGGCAGACAGCAGCATTGCAAAGATCTCTAGGAACAAACACATACACTGAGCAAGAATGGCAACCTATTCAGAAACCTCCAGTCAGATTTCTTCAACGAGAACAAGCAAACAAACAAACAAAGAAGATAAAAGCACATTAATATTTTCCTCTAATTGGAAATTGACTGAAAGCAACCATATTGTAATGAATTTTAAGTTACTTAACCCTCAATGTGTTCAGATAATCTGGAGGACAGCAATTCTTCTAGAATAATGGTGGGTCAGCAACAGGATATCAGTTATCCTTTTGGATGAACACGAATTTCTGGATGGAGTAGCTGAGATATTTAGGAATCTACATGAATCAGGAACAAAATATCCAAAGGGAAGCTTATAATCTTTTGAGCAAAAAGATGGCTTTCTGGCCCTCCTAAATGGAGTAAAATCTTTGGATGATCTATCAGCTTAAATATTACTAGAAAAAAGAAAGCCAGCGCAATGTTCTTAGTTTTGTATTTCAGGTCTATGATTTCTCAGACTCTTTGTGTGAAAATTTTTTTGTTCAAATATTTAGACTTTTCAACCATCAATCTACAATTTTAAAACATTTTAAGGATTCAAATAATTTCTTAATAATGCTGATTTTTTTTCTGTGATTTTGGGGAAAGAAAAAAATTAAAATTATGTACAAGTACATATATTGACTTTGCTTCCATCTCTTTTAACACTTGTGTTTTCAGTGTCATGTTAAATCTTTCAAAAGCAATAAACCAGGGATCTAGCATTATGGTGTTCAGATGTTTTGAGAAACATGTCTCATCATCTTTATAAAAAAATTTTCCAAAAGAGATTAATTATGTCAGTAAAAAGTACAGAGACTTTGGGATTAATTCTGGGATATGTAATATGGTATCAAAATATTACCAACAAATAAGATTGTGGCATCATACTTATGAGAGAAAAAAGTAGCAAGACACTGACAAATGTTATGCACAGTTCCATAAATTAAAACATTATAATTTTGCCCTGACAGAATAATGATGAAGATGAGTAGAATCAAGTGCATGATTAAGAATCAATTTCCTTAAACTTGAGAAATCTCAGGCAGGCACTTAAGCTTCCACCCAGTGGCAGCTGCTCCTGGAGTCATGGGTGATGCAGAGAGAGCAGCCTGTGCACAAACTGGGTGACCGCGTGTCCTGTCACACCTCAGCCTGGCGACTGACAGCACTATCAGACCCTAGAGGATCCTGAATTCTCATTTCAGGATACATCTGGTATCCTTATGATTTATTAGGATGCAGCTTTGCAAAGCACATTTGGGGCACAGTTGCCCTGTCTGCATATCTTCACCCCAGTGCATTCACTCCATGTAGATACCTCCTCATAATTATGTACCTGAAATCTTTCAAAGAAATTAACATTTTTCTAAAACATTCCACCATGTGAAATCTTGCAGGCTGCAGAAGGACAGTTCCCCAGCTGACAGGGAACTCATAGGGAAGGGATTAATACATTTTAATCTTAAACCATACTCCTGGATCCTCTGCTCTTTTGAGATTTCCCCACCTGTTGCCATGGTTTCCAGTGCCAGTTACATCTTTGTCTCATATTTCTCTTTTGCAAATAAATCTTTTTTAAGATAGGCATATGGCTCCTTGTTCTGGGCAGTGCTGTGGGGTCCAGAGAGTCTCTTGGACTCCTCACCGGACACATTTAGCTAATTAAATTTGGTCCTAATAAAGCTTCTGCACAAAACCGTGGCTGTACTTTTAACAGTGACTTCATTTTTAGCACTGTTGTTCATGCTGAAATACTTTGCTGAAAAATAAAATTTCACATCAGGATGGCTCTCTCTCAAGAAGAATAAAAACTTCATTGGCCCATGCCAAAACTATGCACCTATCCTGAGCCCACCATGCTACTTCACTCCTTTGTCATGGAATCTACGAAAACCAGTATAGAACAGAATAGTTTCTTCTCCCTTCAGAATTACTTCATCCTGTATCATTCATTATAAACTTACAGTGAGTTGAACTATCTTTTTTGCCTTAAGAATTTTCTGCATTAATTTCACAAAGAATTAGGCAAGATGAATATCAAGGTTTATTGGCAGAGAGAGCTCAGCCTGAGAATTCTCACTGAAAAGATCATAAATCTTCATGCTCATCAGGATGATCTCAAATTCCCTGTAGTTACAAACATTCAGTATAAGCAAGGTCAAAATTTAGCCGTTCCTTTTTGGTAAAACATTACAAATTAGGAATTGGATTGCACGATTCATAAATATGTTCTTTACTGGCTGACAGGTGGCCTAGTCAGGATTTGCTACATTGAATTCAGAAATTAGTGCTAGAGAAATCTCACCAGCTAGAAACTCACAACATCATCAGGTAGTCTCCAAACATTTTTTTTTTCATATTTTAAAAATATGTGAATGAGAGAATAAAAATTAACTATATGGAAGTAACAAAAGTCTGGTGGAAAAAGGCTAAACTGCTGTTGGTCCGCATAATGTGCATTCCCACATCAGTTTCCTGCTCGGGACACCAAAGTCTAACATATATTCAAGGGCAGATCAATTTACAACTTTAAATGGGAGGTTTTAAAGAAGTTCAGAGGTGAAATAAGTACAAATGGACAAGGTTTATTATCAGGAAGAAGGGGAAATGGAAAAGGTAGGGGTGAGGTCAGAATTTGCTATGAAGACTACATCTCTTCAAGCACAAATAAATAAAAAATGGGTATATAAACTAATTGTTTGAGATCAAACTTCTAGAAATGCCAATATACCTGTCTGATATGTTCACACTTAAAACTGATATCGGATGTACAGATTTGCTGTGCAGCTGAAAGTACTCATTTACACGCAAAGATTGCAAAGCTCTAGGGATGTGGCCAAAACTTAATTTGAATTCGTCACTGAAGTAAATGCGGAGGGCTATAGTCTTCTGAACAAACAGACATGTGAATAGGTCAAAGGAACAGAGAAGAAAAAAAAGACGAAAAAAAATCACACTATGTTGTGAATGCCTGTCAAAACCAGGCATTCTTCCAAGGCATGTTAACTTCTCTGCTGGAGAGGATATGTTTGATTGACAGCACTGAAATGAGAAGGCTGAAGTGTTGCTGATACTTTTTGCACTAAAACATCTGTATTAAATCACGTTTTTCTCTCTTTTTGTCAACAAGTTGTCAGCTCTGTAATACCAACACCACTGTTGGAAAAGCCCAGTAGGAATGATTGTTCCTGGGAATAGGTATCTCCAACAAGAGAAAACATAACCAGTCATGAAGAGAATCAATTGGTGATGTGTGTCAAAAATATAATTAAGCCTTATAATACTCAATTTCTGGCTCTGTCCAGATGTTAACTGGCAAGGAGGCATCTCCACAGTCTCAGTCAGACGCCTGCACTCCAAGTAGCAGGAATCCCATTCCCACAATGTTTTCAAGCAGGCGCTCTGTTCCCTGCCGCCTGGCTGGTTAATGATGGAAACAGCACACGCACCATATGTTTGCTGAGGCAATTCAGAATAGCCATGTTGGTCCGGGCCCAGAACAAGGAATGAAAGCCATGGCAGAAATGCAAAAGAGCCCCAAAAAAAGCTTGTTTTAAAAGAAGCCTAACTTCAGGTTTATTTACCTTTACAGCAGAATGTTGAGCTGGGTCTTATGCAATCGCCTTGTGTGTCCTATTCAGATGGTTCTATCCATTTTCACTCTGTCCTAATGCCCACAGAACTACTTTCTGCTCCCAGGAGTACCCAGCTGCAACTAAACCTTAAGAACCCCAGGTTTTGACTATTATATCCTCAGACAGCACCTGCAAGTCTGCATTGTTATGCTCCAGTCCGGCGCACTGACAGCGATCGGTGAACACTCTCTGCAAGGTGTTCCCCTTCTCAGAACATCACACCAGGGTTAACACTTCAGAGAAAGGCAGCACTGAGGGTTATGCTCATTCCCAGTGAGGAAAGGATAAGGAAGCTCACAAGGAATGGAACCTGCCAGGGTGATGGGGGTCCTGGTAGAAAGTGGAACAGGCACAGCTGAAGAGCAAGCACCAAAGAGAGCACTGCTTTTGCCATGTAACCATCGTGACTACAGAGGAGGTGACTGCTGTGACACCAGTCAAGAAGGCTACTGCATCTGTTTCTGAACAGAAAACCCGCTCTTCCCTCGACAGCAAAGAGGATTAAAAGGATGGCCTGAGATAAATGGTCTGTCAGTCAGAACGCTTCAATCAGAATCTTTTTTCCTGGGTGAGTAGTATACACGCCCACCATGATGTGTTTTTAATATGTGTCAGTACTGACAGCCTTTCATTTAGGAAAAAAATGTAGTGATACAGAAAAGCCCAGTTTTAATGTTTTTGAAAAGCTGTATTTAAGTAAAAATTATTGTAATCATACTTTCTTGAAAAGGTGAAATCAAAAATGAAATATTTTGTCTCCCCAAATCAAAACCAAAAAATCCACTTGATTTTCTACAGTTTTTGAAAACGTTGTTGCTGTTCTGCTACTTCAGAGCAAGTAAAAAATCAGAAAACTAGAATTTTGAAGGTAAAATGCATTCCCAATTCAATTATTCATCTTACAATGCAAATCTGACAGCCACTTGAGTTCGTGCATACATTAGCATAGGTTTTCACATATTCCACACATACATCTGGAAATATTTTGATATTGCCAAATCTGTTTCACCTTCTCATAGACTATTCCAATCTTCCCTCATGAAATATCTGGGAAAAGGAAATATTGTCATTATCTGAATTTTAGCTATCTCTCCCATGTGCTAGATACCACATGAGAAATTCTGCTCTTCTTTTCAAAACAAAATTGTACACTTCTTTTTTCCCCTAGGAAAGGCACATTAAGTTAATTTATAATAATAAAGGGTAAATGTTCCTCTGGTGGGTTAGTCTTGGCTAACACCCAAACACCCACCAGATGCTTGCTCACTCCACCCCCTTGGTGATGTGGGGGAGAAAATAAGAAGAAAAGGAGCAAAAAAACTCATCAGTTAAAAGGCAGGGAGTTCACCTACCAGTTACTGTCAAAACAGACCCAACTTTGGGAAAATTAACTTAACTGTTCAAAAAAAAAAAACAACTCCAAAACATAATTGCTAATTCTAGTAATGGAAAACAAAAATGCAAGCATTTAAAAAACACTTTTCTTTCCCCTTTAGGGAAAAGAAACCTTTACTTAGGTTCTCTCTGCCCTCCTCTCCATTGCTGCAAGCAACACAGGGTTGGGTTATTTTGGTCAATACATAGCACTTGCTCTCTGCTGTTCCCTCCTTCTCATATTTTTCCTTTGCTGCAGTATGGATCCTTCACGGGCTGCAGGGGATATCTGCTCTGGCACCTGGAGCATCTCCTCCTCCTCCTGCTCATATGACGCTTTGTATTCCCTCTGCTTTTTCTCACAATTTTTGTTCCCTCCTCCTCTCCCTGCGGTGTTATGCCCTTTCTCAGGCATGTTTTTCCAGAGGAACTGACAGCTTGGCCATGTTTTGCCAGCAGGTCTGTTGGAGACAGCTGGGAAGGGCTGTGTAGCCCTGGTTTCTTCTCACAGAGGTCACCCCTCCAGCCTCCCCATATTGACACTAACACCCAATACAGCGACTCATTTCAACCTGAGCTGTCATATTGATGACATTCAGCTCACTTGACTTTCACCCTTTAGAAGTTTGACTACAAAAGATGTTTTTCTTTGTGACAAGGGCAACATCACAGAACAATCCACCCCATCTTTCTGAAGTATTCATCTCATTCTTTGGAGCCTTCTGTTTCTTGAAATGAAGAAACCACAGAGGTCACATCTCTCTTCAGTATGGGTTAAGATGAACCCCCTACCTCAGCACTGCTAATTATCCAAACTCTCTCACCAGGAGAGAACATCTCAAGAGCAGTTCTGGACTCCAATGATGGGAATGATTTCATTTCAGCTGGGGAATTACCTTATTTTTAGCCATCAAAAGCCAAACACATAGTGAAAGCTTGTCATCTGATCTCCTCTACAGTTCACCAGGAGAGTCAGGCACCTTAAAAGGCAATTCAACTTAGGCATTACAAACCCCTGTCTTTGGATGGAAGGCATCACCCTCCTGAGGTATGAGCTCTTCCACTTCTGTGTGGAGGGAATCTTGGTGAGTGACATGACCAAATACCACTTCTTCAGATATCTCATCCTTAAATTTCAAGACCATATGCTGAAATTAATGTGCAGCTCTTGTTCTATTTCAGTCTTCGTAGTTTATCTGAATGTTGTTATTAACAGAGGAGCCTGATTGTTGAAGAAGAAAAGCGTTTAGTAGAAAAAAATTGGAAAGCCAGCTAAAGAGCTGGTAGTCTTCAGGCTGCAGGCTCACAGAAAGCCATTGTGTCCTCCTGTAAGTCTCTGCCATCAGGCAAGAAAGATAGATGAGCAGCCACTCTTCAAACCACTGAACAGAAAAACTCATCCTCGACAACCAGAATAATTTAAAAATTGTATCTCTGTCTTTCCTTAATCATTAGTGTTTATATGTAACAGCTAAGTCTATTTGGCACTCTAGAATTTAGATATTCTATCATTCTCTTGTAATCAATTGAATATGCCTGACGGATGCTAGAATCCCAAAATAAAATTATTGTGTCTCTGTGACAAGAGCACCTGGAAGACCTTTGCAAGGGATGCACTACTAAAAAAGGTACAAAATCGGTGGCTGAGGCTCTTTCTCCCTCTACATATTTATTCTACCATCATATTTAACAGCCTACCTAGAGTTTTGATGAGGGAATGTGTTAAATACTCCAAAGCTTCCTTGTCAGTGAACATTAAGGCACTCTGTTGTGTTAGCCCAATACCTGATGACACAGCTTTCACACTTTCAGAGCAAAATGTTGAGTTGCCCCAATTTCAATTATAGTTGATAATGATAAATGGCAAAGTACTTGTTTCCAAATTTTCTTTCTGAAGAGGGAGACCCACAAAGCCTGCCATCCCAGCATCTGCTCTGTTAACTTTCACTCTTTTCTGTATGTCAAGGCAAGTTCCCATGAACTGGTTTTCAATGTGTTTACTTGCACTGTATCTTGAACAATGTATTATCTTTTAGTAAAGTTTCTATTATTCCCCCCAGGATTTAATACCACACTTCATAAATTCTGTCTCTTATAATTAACAAGAGCTACAATTCTCACAGCTCAAATTGTACTGCATTTTTCTATGCAAAAACACTCTCCCACCTGTAAGACACCAGCAGTGTTTTTTCATATTGTTCTATAAATATCTGTCTCACTATACATTTGAAGTAATCTAACATGTTTAAAATCACCCAGCCATCCCAGCTAATGAAAATTTTGGTGTTTCTCCCGTGCTGCTATACTAATCAAAGGTGAAAAAGAATACTAGTCTATTTTAAACAATTAAAAAAATGAAAAGTACTTCAGCAGGTGTGAAATTTCTAGAAGTTTGTGGAATTTATCTCCTGTAATTTATTCCTTGCACTCTCCTGTGGCTGTAACTGGCTGCACCCAGTAGTGAAATTAGTGTTCGTTCCCTATAGGTATCTGCTTCTGAAAAAAACCCCACAGGCTCCACTCCATTTAAAAATACCTTCTATTCCTCAGCCAAAGAATGTGTCACTTCTCAAAATCTTGGCTTATGCATTTGTTTTTTCAGGTTATGTAAAATACAGCTCCCTACACAGTGCCCAGGATGGTTCCTGTGCCTCAGTGCACTGAGCCTGCCGGTAGCCAGCAGGGCTGTACAACTCATGGGTGGAAACATAGTGAATGCTTTTTTCCCCATCTGATTCTCTGTCTACCAGCGACCTTCAGGACTGTACACATGAAAATTGCAAGAGCGGTGACTGCTTTTTTCCTTCTTTTCTCCTGCTGGTGTTCCTTCTTGATTCACTTTGTGGTTTCAGTGAGATGCACATTCTCTTTTTACTTCTTATTACACAGCATTTCTGTAGGCTGATAAACAGCTGTTGGATATTTTCTATGCCAAAGAAGATCACAGCAGTGATGGGGAGAGTGTAATTCTTACAAAATAAATGAGACATTATGTAAATAAAACACTTTTAAACCCTCGAGGCTGCAAGGTGCTATCCAAATAAGTATCACCCACACCCTCATGTGCTGCTAAAAAAAATCAGGGTTAAGTGTCAGTTTAGATGTGCATTTCAATGAGGGTTAATAGTTCCACAATAAATGACTCATGCAAAAGCATTTGTTTGGGGGCAAGGCAAGAAACACATGACTTTCGCCTCCAAGAGAGATGTGTTTGGAGGGATTATTTTGTGCATAAGCCTGATGCTTGAGCAAAAGGACTTAGAAATTCTCTGCATGTTTGAAAAACATATCCAAGCAGCTTAAAGCTATTTTTTTCAAAGACTTTTTCCAAAATACAATTTAAATAAAGTGGCAAAAATTGTTGCTCTTCTTAGCAGATGAGGCATAGGATCCAGTATTTTTCCTTTGAACCTGTATGCTGTTATGTGTTCCTTCAGCTTTCCTTTTTTCTTTTTGTTTCTCACTGAATGGCTTTCTCATTCTTATGTAAGGATTTTGCTTCTTTGATGCATGTAAACGCTATATATTTCAACAGTAAGTAATCAGGCAGGCAGATCAGCCTATCAGTGTTGCACAAAGGTGGAGAGCAATGATTGCCTCCCTTCTTCTTCAAAATTCTTTTGAATTTTGTAGTATAGATGGCATGTAAGAGTTTAGAGGCATATCATGGAGATACAGGCCAAGCTGTAAAATACGTTTAAATATGTGGGTCTTGGTCCTGTTTGTTAGATGCCAACAACACGAACTGGTTTGGACATTGAAAGTATAATGAAGAAACCCTGTACTCTGAAGGACTGGGAAGAGGAGAGACAGTCAGGAGGAGGTTCTAAGTGCTGGGTGTCAGTTGCGTAACAACTGCAAAAAAGGCCTTTGTTTCCTTTCCATTTTGGACTAATGCAAGAAGGTTATCATGATGATGGATGGCTTAAAGATACCTAATAATTTACAAGAAGATTTGCACGGCACAAGCAACTTTTAAAGGGCATTGATAGTTCTATCATCTTCAAAGGAGTCTAAAGTAAAATAGCACTCGTTTCTATGAGTTACACAGAGTGTAACCATGAGGTATAGCAAAAGTGAGATTATGTCAGCTAGTGAAAAAGCACAGGGGTTGTACTAAGGAAGAAAATTATACTTAAAACTGTTGTGAGTTAAAGGGAAAAGGAAACCTGTGTTCAGCCTGATCTAAGGGCTGCTCCTGAGCAAAGAATGGGCCAGGAGAAACCCTTGCTCAGTAGGAAAAGGCTGTAATAATTAATCAGCAGGAAAAGTTTTTGCTACTGATGTTTTTGTGGAAATGTATTGCACAGAGACCTGAATCAGCTCTTCATGGCACTCTGCCCTGCTGTCACAGAAATCTGCAAGGTTTTCTTTCCAGGAGGGCACTATCACTGAGAGCAGACAACGGGCTGTTAGTGTTTTCCCCTGAAATAATATAAGTCAGCCAAGTCTTTTTGCTAAGGAAATACTTAGGTTTTTGCAAAACATACTTCAAGGCAAAGATTTCTCAATTTTATAGAAGTGGGAGGCTGTTTTCCATACAACGCTTGTAATCAGATTTTGATTTTTACCTTCTGCACATAATCTCCACAGAGCTTCAGCACAACATATCTGCCCCCTCCTGCCACTTGCACACAAGACCTTCAGTTTCAAAAACTTCACCCAATACTTGAACAATCCTGGAATGACAAACAATTGACAACTAAGTAGCTTTGCCCAAATCCCATCTTGTTTCATAATAACAAGAATGCTATTTAGGGGAATTAAATATAAGCTTTTCCTTAGCACTTTATGGAAAAAAAAATAGAATTGTCTGACTTAAAAGCCTCCTGACTTCCATGGAAAGATAGAGAGCTAGGGGAGGCAGGTATGACTATCTGAAAGAGTTAATAATAATGGGACATTAAATATTATGGCACAGATTTGAAATAGAAAGGGGAAGTGGGACCCTGGTTTGCAGTATGACTGCAGTTTTAGCTTACGAGTCTGGGCTCTGGTGCACTGGCTCCCTGGTGCTGCTGCGTCAGCTCGAGGTCTCAAAGAAAAACACCATAATTTTCCAGTTTACTTGCAGAAGAATAGGAACATCAAAAGAAACTTTTAATCTGTTCTGATGTTAGCTACTCCTGGGAGAAGAAAGCATTCAGAGTTAGAAAATATGGCTGGAACTGAACAGCTTCCCTTTGGAGTTCTCCAGAACAATTACTATTGGAGCTTGTTAGATGGTGACCTTAATTTCCAGGAGCAGGAACAATAGTGTAGAAGTTACAGGCAGTGTTGCATTGATCTGCCTTGCAAATTTGAATTTTCCTTCTCATCTTCATTTACATTGCCCATGTCTGCTGGTGTCATGAGTCCTGACTTGGGATCCTGCTGACTATGCCAAATTGTATTGGGTGGGTGATTTAGATCACTTAAAGGATCACCATCAAAGCGATCAGAAAATTGGTTTTAATATCACATTGTAAAAGCATGATTTAACAAATTCTGATGGCAAGGTTCACTCTACTACCTGCCACATGGAAGACACATATAAATGAAAATCAAGTTATAATCAAGCTAGAATGATTTACAGAGAGACCAGAGATGCAAAATCTTCAATGCTCACTGTGTTTATTTCACTGTGTTACTCTGCTTCTTTGTGGGTTTCCTAGACAGGTTCTTGGCCCAGCTGCAGAACACAGCTTTACCTCCTTTGGAGCTTGTACCAAACCACTGCTGGTTTGGTGAAGGGGTTGACTGCATCTATCACAGCCGGTGCTTCATTAATGCTCAGTCACAATCCTGTCTATCTTAAGGAAAACTGACACTACAGACTGGATTTATTTCACTCTTTGAAGACATAAAAAGTCATAAATCCTTCACAACAGCCTTCTTTTTGCACTTTTACCTCTGTTCTAGCACTGTGAATAATTACTGCATGCATCAGCTAAGGGATATTTGTATTGGATCATAGTGAGAAACTTGCAATTCAAACAGATCCATGAGGATTCAGAAATGTAGACATATCACATACACAAATTTAACTACCTCTTCCTTGGTAATGTAGCTTGGGTTTGTAAACTGGACCCAATAACCTGCTTGAAACACTTCAGCAGTACTTGATTGCCTGCTTCCTTAAACTAAGAGTATTAAACCTAAACTTTTTTGTAACATTAGCTTCAAGAGGACATCACAATTTTTTTGCATTGCATTTTATCTACTTAAAATCCCTTACAATTAACCAACCAAAGATTTTTAGCAGTAGAATTCTAATGAGCGATAACAACAACTTCTATGTCAGTTATTGTTTAATTTATGGATTATTTTATTTGGTTTTAAAAGCTTGGTTAGCTGGCAAGTTCATTTAACTACATTTCAAATCAAAGCACTTTATTTCAGTTAGAATTAATTACATTCAGGGCAGCATATCTAACATGATAGAGGGGAAAAGCCTAGATCCAGCAATTAAATGGCATTCCTTCATTAAATCAAAATAATTTCATTTCATCCTCTGTCAAAAGGAAATATTTTCCCCATTTACTCTAGGATCATCTCATATAGTTAAAAGTTCCTATCTTGCTTTTACTACCTGAAAAGATGTAATGCTTAATATGGTCTGCCTGTATAGAGGTGATGCAATTTTGTTCACTGTTCTAGTTTTGGAAAGGAAAAATATTTCCGACCATGTTACAAAATATCAAAAGATGAATGCCAAATCTAATTTAATGATATGATTCTTTATTGCCAATGGCCAGTCTGCTGAATAGTGAAGCGAATTGGCAATGTTGTGCTGAATTGCCTTATTTTACCATGAGGAATGTTTTCTATTTTGAAGTATTTACCCTCAGCATAGTCAGAGTCTGACAACACTGCTGGCTATAGTAAGTATAACCTTCCACTGGTTAGAGCACCTGCGATGTCTGAATCAACAGTTTGACATTTGTGTGGCTTTACTTTGGTTACAACATTTTGACCAAGAGAGCGATGTAAACCATTCTGGAGGTTCTCCAGACAACACCATGACCACTCTCCCAGTACCAAACCAGAAATGCATTTGTGGACTGCCTGAACACTGATATCCCCTATTACGAAAGCAGAGTATTCTTGCTTTGAATGGGGAAAAACACACCGATATCTAAAAAAAAAAAAAAAAAAAAAAAAAAAAAAAGCTGCTAGAAATGACCCATCGATCCATTCACTTTCACTGCTTATTTTGCTTATTTAAAAGATCAGGCACCCTGCAAGTCTATTTTCCTGCCCTGCGGATGATTTGGGAAGGTGCAAGAATTTCTACAGCCAATTTCAAAACTCAAATAAAGGGCAAAAGTCTGTCAACTTAATCCAAGATGAAGGTTTTGGGACCTCAAAGAATTCAGGATTCAAAAGCTGTTGAATGAAGCAAGTACTAGAACAATAGGATGACATTTCAAGCCTTCTTACTGCCTTCTCCTACTACATTAACTGTATTGAATAATCAGGAAATTCTCTCCCAAAGAGACTTTTTTTCTGGCAAGTCTAACCACATTTGCAGGCAACAGAAATCAGGAAAGCATCTAGCTGGCTCTAGGAATTGGTGAAAGTTTTGACTGCACCCTATTCTAGTTATCCAGCTAGTTAAGCAAAGGAAGAAATCTCACTGTCAGTTATCAAGTTCCACAGATTTTTGTGCAGAGTATAGTCATTGAGTAAGTAAAACAAGTTTTTATACTTTATTTAAAATTATTTCTGACTTGGGCATTGCCATTCTATCTGACACACTGAAGTCCATTCTGCATAAACTCTTCCACAGAGGCCACATTTTAATTACAGCAGCACATCTGATACTCATAGATGAAACCATATAACCATGTTTTATTAGCTGGCTTGCAACATTAAATTCCAGTTCTATATAAAAACAAGGCACAATGAAGATTCAGTTCTATATAGGAGCAGGGTACAATGACAAAATATTAAATATCTGACACATCTCATTATGCATATAACAATGTGGTCCTTAGAGATTTATTAATTACTCTGCAGAAAAGTTATATCTGCTACTGGTCCTCTTCATTATCCTTCAGTTTCTACAAATGATGGCCTAGAGAGATTTCAGAATGAACTACTCCCATACCAGTATTAGTAAGAATAACCATTCTTATTATTCCACACTTTCTTTTCAGGTAATTTTGCATTTCCTCAATGCGTTTCTTTCAATTTTGCTACTAAAAAAAAAAAAAAAATTAATTGAGAACCCTTTTCTACTTGTTTGGTATTATTCATATGAAGTTTTCTTTTCATTTTTTTAAAACACAGGCTCTTACACAGGAGCATTAAATTTCCACAGAAAGATTTTTTTTTTATCCTCCCACTTCCTTGCTTTTTTGCCTCTGGGGACTTTTTTCTTCTTAATTACCTCAGCCTTTTTGTTTTCTTTATTGTGAATCATTTTTCCTTTTGCCTTTGAGACAGTGTCCTCCACATATATCTGGAAAAACTCATCCATTCTTAGCAACATCCACAGGAAGTTTACCTCAATTCCATCCCATTTTCAGCTTTTCTTCATCTTTCCTTCTCCCATTTTTTGTTTTGCATTATTTTCTTTTCTGTCATCATTACTTGTTTATAGGTAAGTCTTTCCAACAGCTTGTCATTGTTTAGCAGATATAATTTTGGTGCACTTAATTTTTGACATTACTGATTCTGTGAGTTTTGGTTCACCTCTGCAGTAGTGGATAACTGTGAATCCAAGTGGAGAGCTCTCTCTGATTCACTTTCTGAGAGATATATGGCCCTTGAACAGCCTAGGGTTTGATCTTCAGAAAAAGATCAGAAAATATGGTTTGCTCAAGAGAAGAAAAGTTGGTTAAGTTGCTCGTTCCTCAGTTCTGCTCGTCACCTAGGATCTGAAACAAGCATTTGCATTTAGAAGACTTACAGCCTGTGGCTTTACTTTAAGGGCTGCTTTTGTCATTTGTTTCAACACTAGAGAGTATTTTATTCCTCAAAAATGCAGGAGTGTTCATATGTGCTATTTTGCAAGGGTGGCCTGCAGTCAATTTCCATCCATTAAGACAAGTGCTGTCACTCACCGTGGAATGCACATTTCCAGCTTGTCATTCAGATGAGCCAAGGGTGAAAGGAAAATAGTGGAAAAAATACAGTACCATAACAGGAAATGATGACTCATGACCTGATGGGATCAAAACATGTACACTAAAATTGAAAAATCCTTTCAGAATAGTTGCAATTAACGGAATATGATTGCTGTGTGTGCACGCCAGACATCAGCCTTGTGTTAATAGTCTTGCCTTTCAGTCACCATCAAGAAGGACATTTTAGTTTATTATTTTCCTCAAATGGATGAATTATGCAGATTAATGCTTTATATTTGTTTTAGGATATTAAAATTAGAATTACAATAGTATCTGTGGCCTATTATATGCCATTGTATTGGGTTTGCACGGCCAAGTTTTGGTAGCAGGTGGGGTACAGGGGTGGCTTCTGCAAGAAGCTGCCAGAAACTTCCTCTGCGTCCACCAGAGCCAATCCCCAGCAGCTCCAAAGGTGGATGTGCCACTGGTCATGGCTGGACCAATCAGAAATGGTGATAACACCTCTGGGATAACAGGTTTAAGAAAGGAGAAAGCTATTGCACAGCTGTAATTGTGGCCAGAGAAGAGTGGAGTGAGAACTTGTGGGAGAAACAACTCCGCAGACACCAAGGTCAGTGCAGAAGGAGGGGCAGGAGGTGCTCCAGGCACTGGAGCTGAGATTCCCCTGCAGCCTGTGGTGCAGCCCGTGGTGAGGCAGCTGTCCCTCTATAGCCCATGGAGGTCCATGTGGACGCACAGATCCACCTGCAGCCTGTGGAAGAGACTCACACTGGAGCAGGTGGATGCCTGAGAGGAGGCTGTGACCCTGAGGGAGGCCCATGGATAGAGGAGCCCCAGCTGGAGCAGCCTTTCCTTGCAGGAATGCACCCCTTGGAAGACTGACTCACACTGCTGTGGTCTGGGGAGGACTGTTACCCGTGGGATGGACTCGCATTGCAGCCGTTCATGGAGAATTGCCTTCCATGGGATGTACCCCACAGTGGAGCAGGGGAACAACTCCCCTCCCTGAGCACCAGGAAAAACAGATGATGAACTGATCATAACCCCCATTCCCTGTCTCTCTGTGCCTCTGGGGGAGGATGTAGAGCTGGGAAGAGCTGGGAAGGAGGGAGGAGTGGTTTTGAAAGGTTTATTTTACTTCTCTTTATCCTGCTCTGATTTTGAAAGCAATAAATTCAGTTAATATCTCTAATTCAAGCCTATTTTGTCCATGATGGTATTTGGTGACTGATCTCTCTCTGTCCTTATCTCAACCCATGAACCCTTCGTTATATTTTCTCTTCCCTGTCCAGCTGTAGAGAGGAGTGACAGAGTGGCTCTGCAGGGTCAACCTACTACAGCCATCCAATCCTCTGCTTGAATACTGATAAACCTAGAGCACTGTAGGAACTCAAGGTACCTCAGATTAAAGCAAAATCTCTTTGGTCCTCAGCTTCAGCAGTCCACATGTCACTGAAAAAAAAAAAACATATTTAAATAATTTATGTTAGGCCTGCCCTGCATTTAAATATTCTGTGCCTCCAGGTTGGTTTTTACACCACTGCCAAGCCCTACCCTATGAAGATGCCTTTGTACAACCCGGTGAAAATCTTCTCTCATGTGGTGGTATTGCCAGTACAGAAGTGTTTTGAGTTAAAGGAGTAAGAAAGGAATTTGTATTTATAAGAAAGAATATTCAGTTATGAGCATAGGAAAAACAGTAACTTAAATATCATGACTCAATACTTTATGAATATATATAGGTGAGTTTAAAACAGATTCAATGATGGCTTTTGGAGCGATTCCTCTAGTGACTACTGCTGTGGTTGTCACTCATGTTGTTTCTGATAGATGAAACATATCAGAAATCTCTTATGTTGTCAGAAATAAATCTGATGCTGGCCATGAAGACAGCTAACTTGTTGGAGAGCACTCTGATTAGATACCTGGTTCCAGAAGAAAGAAGATGGAAGCTGAGCCCTGGGGCAAAGACACTTTTACACTTTGAATAAATACATAATGTGAGACAAAGTGTTCAAACCTCTTTTTGAGAAAGATGGGCTTACCAAGAAACGTTCTTCCGCAACCTCAACATTTTAGATCTGCTTGAAGAAAAGACAAATTTCACCAAAGCATCTTTCAGAAGCATCTTTGATAAAACACAAGGCAGCCAATAGATAAATATTTGCAGATCATGCTGGAACTTAATGAACTTCAGGAAAAATACACGCATCCCTACTGAGTTTTCCTGACTGGCATATAAAAGCTGTGAGAAAATGCTTTATTTCAGGCATCCAAACTCATGGTGTAAGGAAACACACTTCAGCTCAGTCTAAAAAAAAAAATGTTATGTCATCAATAACTAATTATCAACTGAAATATATGGGTAAATATACAGACCTTCTCTCTTTGTTACAGCATAGTACAATGTCTTAATATTTTGGGTGTTTTCTGGTAACTCCTTCCTTCTGAAATCATAAAATAAACAGAATTTCTATTTAATACCTACCCTTTCTAGCTGCAAAGAAAACCTGGAAAATCCACAAGCGCTTAATAGGGAAGAAATAGAAACTAATTCATTTATTGTTTTTAAGTCCTTATTTTTAAGACATCATTAAAATGGTTTTGATTCTGATCAATGAATTCTGAATATCTGGCTAAGTTAACCCCAGGGCTTAGATGTTCCTTCATGCAGCAACAGACAGCAATGACTCAAGATGCCATTACTCTTCTCTCCCGTATGTGTTATCCCAACAGTAGAAAAAATATGTGACCACTACTTTAGCAAAGTCAGACATCTCAGAGCGTGGGTCAGGCCACCAGACTTCACAGAAATGATTGCCAAGTGCTCGCACGGCCGCAGACTGCACTGCAGGCACAGCAAGCGCCATCGGGGGGGCTGGAACAAACAACTCCCTGTGCCAGGCTCAGAAAGCACCTCTTCCCCTTGATGTGTTGTTGTGCTTGTAAGCCCAAAGAGAAGCATGAAAGCATGCACGGGAATAAAAGCACGATACCCGAATTTGCATAAGGTTGTTTATCCCACTGCTGACCTCCCCATCATTAGGCTGAAGAAGGATATAGAAAACAATATTCAGAAGGCAGTTTGTTTCTGAAAATAATGTGGACATATATGATCCTCCAGTTAATGATATTCCAATTTCATACTCCGTAGTGTACCATCATAACTACATGGTAGTAAACAAGTCTGCATCTCTGAATGCTGATAAAGAAAGCAGTGAAAATTTTAGAATCTGAATCTGTGCTGAGCAATGTCAGTGTTCCAGGATGCATTTCAGTGCTGGACAAGAAAGCTGCTTCTGCTATCAGAAAAACATCTTTCTCTTCTAGTTCCAAACAGTCATTGACTGGATGATTTAAAAAAAAAAAAATTAATTGAAAATATTTAACACATTTGTATTATTTATATTTATATTTAGGTATTTATATTATTTTCAGTCAGCCTGGCAAGAATGATTTCCCTGTGCATCAGGAGAACTGACATTTTATTCTAATAACACTCTACATAAAAGCTGAAAATGAGACACTGAATGGCATGAAGGGCTCATCAATAGAGATAGATTGACATCCAAACAGCTGCATATCGTGGGCATGAGAAACTCTTTGCCGTAACCTGCATGTCTTCAGCACTGCTGCCATAAGCAGTGAAGTGTCTGACTGTTATGAAGTGTTTCTCATGAATGTAATTAACTGTAATGATGGTTGATAAGGTTGGACACCTAGCTGTCACCATCTAGAAGTCAGACATCTGGTCTAAGGTACACATTTCTGTTCTTTAAATTCAATAACATGACATCTGAAATCAAGTCATCCCAATTAGCTTCAATTCTTATCTTAGGCCTGACTTGCCACAGGAGGTGCCTATGTCTCACCACTGCCTCTAAAGAACGTCTTGATAAGTGGCCTTTCTCATTCTACTATTATTTTATTCATGATTATGGATTGGTTTACTCACTTCGTTTTGATTTTTTATGCTTGATTACTTGTTTTGGGTTTGGTTTGGTTTTGCTCATTTGCTTCTTTTTGGGGTTTTTCTGAAAGAAACATATATGATGGCCTTTACTTTGAAAACTCACAGTTAAATTTTGTTAAAATTGAATATAATTATGACCTACAATTATGGGAAGCACTTTTTCTAATAGATAGCAATAAAATGTGACTTTAGAGGCTGATGAAAATACATGGACAGAAAAATGGCTGTAATTATTTGAACTTCATTACTGTGAGAACACTATTATTATCTATGTGTTAGTAGTATTTTGATTTTAGATCCAGGTTGAATAAAACTTGCTAAAGGAATGAGAATATGTAAAATGAATGGTTGACTGTAGCAACTAGGTTAACAGTATGATGAAAAAAAATACAAAAGTTAGGATTACAAGTTCAAAATAAGAATCGTAAACTCTCTTATGTCCTGTCATGTAGAAGAGAAAGTCTGTAACACTGTCGTATTTCAAGAACTTAGTCAGGAGAAATTGCCCAAGTGTTGACACAGGGTTAAAATGCAGAGTCATTGTTTCACAGCATGACTTGAAATTTTGGTAAACCACTGAAGCTATCTGTCATATTCCATCTTGTCACAAGTGTTTTTGCTGTGACCTCATAAGCATGATGAATATTTGAAGAGCAAGGAAAGGGAAGATTTACTTTGCAGCCACTCCAGTTTAGACTCGACTTAGTACATTCCCCAAACTCATGTATTTTCAGTATTTTAGCCCTTGTAAATGCTCCTTTTCACCCTAGAAAACTTGGGATTTCCTCTTCCAGATAAATTGCTACGGGTTATGTAGGTGTTCAGCACACATGGCAAAAAGGTCAGCAGCGGGATAAGGAGACAGTTACGAATATTACCATGAAAAGGGACTGTGAACACCGAAGTAAAAGTAAAGATCTTCGTCCATGCCATCTGTACAATATGAAGAAGGGTGTGAGAAGGCCCTGCAGACCCCACGGGGATAACAGCCCCTCTGGCCAGGGCAGTTGTCCTGTGCAGTGACCAGCACAGCGACTGGGGCTCTCCTTGCCCACATCTCATGGGTGCTCCATCCTGCAAACCTTAGCCCAGACAGGCTGGCTTGGCTTCTCTCCATGCTGGAAGAACTCCTGGTAATGGTACTAGTTGGAAACTGGCCACACAGGTGGAGTTTAGTACAAGGAAAAAATTCTCGCAACTAGAATTTCACAATTTCATTGGACAGATAAACTTTATAGAAAAACAGTCTCCTGAAATCTCCTGAAATATTGTTTGCAGACTCTCCAACAGCACCCTCTACGATGTGTGCTTGCAAAACAATAATTGCTGTCAGGTATAAAATAAAATTTCCTGCATTTTTCAGTCAAGTTACAAGCTGTGCATTTTGCTAAGTCTAGTTTTGCCTGTTTTGGTTTTTATTTACAGTTCTTTCTTGAAAGGTATAAGCTTTGAAAAGTTCAGCTAATTTGTTTTCAACCAGATACCACAGCTTTTCTTTTGAAACACGCTGGCTTGTTGTGACTTACCAAGAAAATAATGTGCGACTCTCCTTCTTCATAACAAAACTTCAGCATGGACTGTTTGTCATTACAGTCTGTCTTCTGCTTAAAAGCACCCAGATGAGGGAGGGCTCCTCATCTAGACATGAAAAAATGAGGCTCTTCTGTGGCTTTGTTCTTTAAGTGGCTCCAATACTCTTGCTGTAAAATTAGAAACTGTAGGTCTAGTAAGAGCCTCAATTTTAAGTCCAACTTTTTCCCCTTGTAAAGAAATTCAAGCAGCATCAGTTTGTGGCTTCCTAAATCAACTGGCTACAGAAGTTGTTGTCTAATCTGACATCTGGAAAATAGTGAAGCTGAGGACTCAGGTTTCACAAAAAAGTAGATAACCAATTTTTTGCTTATTTTCTGTAAGTTTGTGCTTGATCTAGCACTAACTGCTATTAGATCTGTCTTTTCCCTCTGAAGTTTACATAAAAGTTTTGCTCATGATACCCTAAAGCAATTTACAAAGAAAACCAGAACCAATATCTCTGTTTTCACAGATACAGAAAATGAAGGCATGAGTTACTTGGGCTGTGTAACTGAACAGCTCGAACCTGACCCAGGCTCCCTGGGCATTTGAGATCTGGTTAGCCAAACGCAAAAAACAGAGTTAGCAATGTCATAAATTATGACCCCTTGTCTGGAAATCCAGACCTCTCACCTGAGGCACTGTATCTGCCCACAGTCTGTGTACAGCCCATTGCTGTGCTCAATAAAACAGCTTAACTGGCTGGCACTGAGGATGGCTGGGGCTGGGAGGGGCCATACTTCCAGCTGAAGAGACAGAAGCTCGATTAAAAGCATTAACTCCATGGCTTGGGGCTTACAGGTCTTCCCATGCTCCAGATGCACCATGATTTCAGCTTTCAGAGTACTGCCTGCTCCACATGCTCTGCTCCCACCTCTGCCATGGATAGCACAGTGAACCTCCAAGTCTCTTTTTTAAATTAACACTGCAAGTTCTGGTGCATATTTTAGGTTGTTGTCAACCTCCTCGGTAAGGACAAATGTCTTCCCTTTCCTAGCCAGGCTTTTCTGGCAAGATTCAGCTCTGGATACAAAAATTCAGGCATCTACATGTAAGCTGGGTGCCAATTTATCTTATTTCTCAATATAGCCAGTGAAGACAAACAGTGGAGCCTAAGCTGCAGGTTACCTTTTCAAATGGATTTAGCTGCTTCGACTTAGCCTTCTGGTGCCATCTGAGATACCCTTGTGTAACTGCTTTGCCTCCAACAGTCACTACAGGTGACCTGAGGTCCCCTGAAGATCCTGGGACATATCTGACAGCCCAATGGAGATGTCTAGATTGTTCAAAGGCATTATAAATGACATCTGAATCATGCCTTGGGTTTTCTTTGGAGACAACTGAATCATTCTCTAGGCTCCACTAACTGCTGACTAGTTCTAAATCAACCAGCGTGGGAGTCCCAGCACCCCACTCGTATGCAAATGTCACATGAAACTCAGCTTTCTGCTGCCTTGTCTAACTCTCACTGCTCTGTTATCTTTACTGAGATGTGCCCTTGGACTTTGCTTAATTTATTCTGCTGTTCTGCCAGTTAACAGTCAAATACGGCTGCTTTATTTTGAAATACATTTCAGGCTTCTTCCAAATATTTCTTCCAAAGGTTAATAGGACCTGTTAGAAGGTATTGGAAGCTGTCCCAACAGCTTGCTAGGGCTTCTCTTACAAAGTCTCCACATTTTATTCTCATAAAGAAGATAAAGGCTCTCTCTCTTGCTCTCTTAGTTCAAGAGGTCTACATTTTCTGCTGAGCTATAGAAGTCTACTTTTCGATCCTAATACGCTTACCTCCCACCTTTTCTTTTTCAAATTAAAAGATGAAAATCTTCATAGTGTCTGTAGGAGGTTGGATTTTTTTCTGTTTCACAATCACTAAGTTTGTGTGGCTCCTTTCCATCCCCTGTTCCTGGGTCAGGATGCTACTACCCACACCAGTGCCTAAGACTTTGCTTGAAATGCTGAAGGAACACAGCATGGGACCCACATCACCATTTTTGCCCATCCTGACATGAAGGGTAGGGTATTGAATAGATGAACTGGGACTGTGTCACTGCAGTTGGACATCCGGGACGGAGGCAGAGCATGAGGTGTCGATGTTGATGGTCTCTCCCATCTCTGTATTGAGGGGTTTTTTTCCTGATAAACTCTTCAAAGGTTAGAAAGATTTTGTTTTCTTTTTCAGCTAAGTAATTTACTTCCCTTAATTTGGAAGCAATGTTTTCTTCCCTGGCTGCTGTTACTGTCTGTTAGCAGTAGAAGGCTTGGAAATGGACGACCATGAAGGCAGAGTGTGTTATTGGCATAGGTACTATTTCCCCATGTACTCAATGCAGGAATCCAAGTGAGGGCAAAGTCAGGTGAAAATGAAGAGCACCAAACTGAAGAGAGCACCAAAAGGAGAGGAGGAGGCACCATCCTGCCTCTTCTCCTGCATCCCGTTCCTGCATAAAGACAACATTTCTGGAAACGAAAATGGATCCCTGTAACTGGGAAAGCATTCTTCCTGCCCAGCCTTTTCAGATCCAAAGTGAAAGCAGAGTGGAAATAGTCAGAAACACTAAGGCAGGGAAGATATGTCCCAAAAAAGGGAGTAAAATTCTTATCCTAGCAACAACAGCAGCTGAGGGAGGAAAACAGTTGAACGAGGCTGTCTTTTTTGAGGCTGGTGATGCTCCCTATGCTCGGTACCTCACAGGACTCTGTGAGTGATGTGGAGGCTGCCATTCCCTTGGCCTTTGCCACTGTCTGACCTAGATTTCGGGAAGTAGAAAGGCTCTGAATGGAGGGCAGGCATTCCAATAATTTCTGAGCACCCAAAGCCACCAACATGGCTCAGGCAGGAAGCACAAAAGGAATGTCCTGCCGACATGAAGTAACCACCCTTGACAGCAGGGAGGTTACAAGGTCAAACACAATCCTTGAGGGTCCTCAAGCACTGTCTCAACAGAAAGGTCTGTGTGTGCCAAGACAAGGACCAGAGTTTGGGTTCAGAACCACAAGGCACTGCAAACCCGCACTAATCTCTCTGTAGGAAGAGGATCTCTCCTCCACCTCTCACGGGGGAAGCAGGCACCTTTATGTCTGTAAGGGCCAACTCTGTGGCCCAGAGCCCCTAGGGCCACTTGGCATGATCCTGAGCTGAACTGCAGGGTCTGGGGACGAGCAAAGAGATTTTGCACTCAGAAGGAGATTTTAAAGTTAACTAACAGTTTAGCAACTTGCCCTCCAGCATAAGCAAATCTCCCTTTTCCTTCTTGAGTGCCAGATGTTGCCTGCTGCCACTTCTCCTCTTTCCAGGGGACAGACAGCTCCAGCTTGGAGCTGGATGGCATTGGCTCTATCACACTTGGGGGAAGTTTCTGACAGCTTCTCACAGAAGCCACTCCTGTAGCCCCTCCACTACCAGTACCTTGCCACACAAGCCCAACACAACAAGAAAAGGGTTATATGGAAGGCTTGGGGCAAAGGAAGATCTGAAGGTTCAGAGGCAATCAGAGCATATGCTGTTGTGACTAAACCCCTTGTCCACCTTTCCCTGCCTTCCAATGGAGGAGGAAAGATTTGAAGAAATCCCTCTGGTTACCACTTACCATCCATCATCCTTAAGGTTAAGCACAAAAATGAATATCCAGAAAGCTACCACAACTTCATGTATTTTTTATACGATCAGTAGATAGGATTTCTGGAAACAATGTGCCTTCATTTAGAGGTCTTTAATTCCAGCATCAACAGTTTTTCCTTTAAAATCATTGGACATATTCCTGGTGATTTTTGGACCTATATCCCACAGCATATTTTTTATTCTTCCTTCACCAAAGTGATTGGTAAGATCTGACTCTGAGGCTGGAGGTGGAAATGCAGAGCTTAGAAGTAGGCTGAGTTCCCTATGATACACCCTGTGTAAGCCCTGTCATTGTTCATAATTTTTTCTCAACACAATTTGCAAGAGAAATGACAGTAATCTACATTTCCTCTAAAACTATTATCATTCTGCTATGGCACTAAAATTCATCTGCCCTCAAGAAATGTTTCAATAGGAACCTCCATATATAATACATGTTTTCAATTTATTATTAATGCACTTCAATCTGAATCGCAAATTCAACATGATGTCTGACTTTTTTCATACTCGTTCTGTTCCAAGTCAGCTCTTATAACATGTTCACCATCATAGCAGCTGAACAACAGACCCACAGTGCATTAAGTGATGGACTTAAAAATCAGTCACACACTGTTTAACTTCTCAGCTTTGCCCCAGAGGTAGAAGTCTGGACCATGTGGAACATTCAGTTTTTATGGGATTTTTAGTTTGGTCTGATGCATGCTTTCTCTTAAAATATTTTTATTTGAGCCAGTCAAAGCAATGGCTTTTAACATCAGAACATGTGATGGTCAGGGTAGTGACAGTCCTTAGCTCCTGCACAATTAGCTGATGGTCTTGGCTCAGCCATGGAGAAAGGCCTGTGCCCAGGACAGATGACACAAAGCACCATCACCACTCGGCAGTTACCAGCTCTGCTCTTGACCCCAGCACATCAGGACATTCTGTAGATGGGCACAGGTTCAAAATAAAGATTAAAGTCCAGCAGTTAGCCCCAAGCCCTGAGACCTAAGCCCACCTGCAGGCTGAGCTGTGGCAGTGGTACCCTGTGCCCAGCAGGACTGGCGGAGCAGCGAGGCAGCCACGTGCAGCTCACAGGGCAACGCTCAGCCTTAGGTTACCCCAGGGCCAGGAGACACAGGGGCAAATCCCCAGCTGAGGGATCCTGCAGTGACGACACAGATCACTCCATACACAGTCCCCGAGACACTCAGGGCTTTATGAGGACATCCCTGGCATCCCTCTAACAGACTCAGGGCACCATCTCAGGGGACACAGCAACTGCCAGGCTGCAGCAGGCTTTCTCACCATGCAAAATGGTTTCTAAAGCTCCTTGGGTCCCTTCCCAGCACTACCCATTTGCTCCCAGGGAGAAGAGTTATAGAGCCCAGTTATCATCTGGAGAGGATAGAAACTGTGCCATGGGACATGCAGAACCAGTGGGACTGTTAAACGATTTCAACAAACCTCTTTGGGAAGCTAAGAAACAGGGGAAATGAAGGCAGAAGCAAGCAAGATGCCTCACGCTGTCATTTCCCTTTGCAGAAATTAAAGGAGCTATAGGGAAGCGTAGACTTTAGAAGGGATTAGCTCTTTTCAGGAGCACAGGATATTTTGCTGCGGATGTAAATATTCCATTTATGACTGTAATCTTGATATACAGCTCCCGTGGGTTGTTCAAAAGGCACCCCTCAGAATACTTCCTCAGGCAGTCAGTAAAATAGTAAAAATCCCACAAGTCACGATTTGCTACAGAGGCACAGACACTATAAGCTATGCAGCAGCGGGAAGGAGTCCAAAAAATACATCAAAGCATCCCTTTTGAAGTTGTTTGAGAATATGAATGGCAAGCTAGTACTGAACAACTTTGCATCCAACCATGGCAAATGTGAGATTGCTTTACTTGAAAGGAACAATCTAGCCAAATTTTCTTTCAAACATCTGAAAAGAAAAAAAATCTTTCATGTGAGTAAGCATTTCAGAAGAATGAGTCTGAGCCAAATAATCATCATTCTGACATTCATAAAACTCACTTTATTAAAGACACCAGCAGATATTACAATACTAATGCGGCTATAAGAACTCGGGAGCAGACTGAGCCCAGTATCTCCCAGCAAGTCAGAAGCAAAACCGGGAAGACAACTCAAGCACTCTAATTTGCAGGCTTCTCATGTATCAGGCCACATCTTCCCTTTTAAAGAACTGTGTTGCCATCTCTGCAGTGTATCCCTGCGTGTCACAAAGCAGGCTGCAAGCCCCAGAAACCAAAGAGAGAAGAGAAAGGCAGTTTGCCCCCTAAGAGTCTGATTACTTTCAGTGGAGGTGAGCCCATCAAAGGGCAACCACATTAAATCTACCTGCAGGACAGACACCTTCCAGGACCAAGTCCTCATCAGGTCTGTGTAACCTGAGCCAAGATCTCGTCTGAGGCAAGGCATCATGAACAGATAGGAAGTCAAACTAAGAAGGGAAGAAAGAAAGACAAAATGCTATCAGTAAGATAATGCATTTACCACAGTGGACTGTGAAGGGGTATACAGAAAAGCAGGTCTTGGGCAACAGACATTTGATAAGTGCTGGATAAGAGTTAATTTTAAGAGGCTGTATTCCACTAACAGAGTTTAACTCAGAATTGCACTCTGAACAAGGTAGAGAAAGCACAGCAGCATCTCTTAGCTGCTGTAAAAATGTTTATAAGGAAAGAGACGGATCAGTGATCACAGCAGCAAGCCTGATACCCTATGAGTTTCCCTTATGACTGTCTGAGAGTAACATGCTTTCTATGCCTGTGAATCCCTTGTGCCCAGCAAGTCAGCCATTCCCCAAAATAGGCCAACCCGCTCAGTACTTGTTTTCTCCAAGCTAAATTTCTGTCCATGAAAGCCAGCTGTCACTCAGGTGTTCCTATTAAATTTGCAATTCAGAACAGTGTGAGTGTTTAAAAAATTTAACAATGTTCTATTTGTATTAAATAGTTCTATGATATTCTAAGGAATTATATTTTGGTTTATAAATATTTGATTAATGCAGCTTCTGAAATATTACCTTATCAGCTTTTCTCTATGATACACTGTTATCAAGAGTTTTAGATCAAAATATGTAGAGGGTGCAATGTCCTGCTTTAGAGAGCATCATGGGGGGGCAAGGAAGCTCAGGGAAGGCTGAGGGGATGGATACTTGAGGACATGGGTGTCCCACTTCATGTGCACAGAGGCATCTTATAGTCCTCGAGATCTGACAAATCCACAAATCTGAGCACATGAAGCCTTCATTGCAAAACTGGGGAAGGGCTGCAGCCTCCCAGCAGCTGATCTATCAAAGACAAGGAAAGCAGCTGGCACACCCACAGCAGCTGTGCAGGAAGCTGGGCAGATTTACTTCTGGTACTGGTGGAAAACTAGACCCCTTTGAGATTAGATAACATTAAGTGATGTCTTGGAGGCTCTGGGTGTTGGATGTAAGTACCGATGGTGGAGGGGGCAATTCAGGCGAGTACTCAAGTCCTTTCATACCCCTGAGCTACAGGAGAGACCACAGAGGGATATGGAACAATACCCGGAGGCAGTGAGTTTCATAAACTGTGGATAAAGGTATGAGATTTCCCAAGGAAAATCTTGTTGGACAAAAGCCTTACATATTATTATGTTAATGAATAACTCAAACATGTGCAGTCTCCAGAGCCATTCAACATTTAATGCTGCTATTTTCAGGTTAATTTATGCTTGGTTGTTTGGGACTTTTTTCCTGCTCCGTGACTATCACTAAGCAAAGGTGACAGTCGCCCTTGAAAGAAAGATTCAATTTGATGCTGCCAGAATTTTCCTGAACTGGTTAAAGATTTCCAGCAGATATTTTTAAATTATCAGAAGGAGCTGAGTCACCTTACTGAAGAATTAGAAAAGGAAATAATCTTTAAGCAGCATCTCACAGAAATACCTTACAAGATCTTAATCTGCTCAAAGGGCATTACTTTCAAATCTGGATTTTGATCATAAAGATGATTCACTAAGACACTCAAAGACATGGGTTAAACACATCTGAAGTCAATGGATCTCGCATAAGTGCATTCATTCAAGTGTACCTACTTGCTCTACTAGGAAGGGATCATTTCTTAGAATGAAGGTTTTAGATATTAGCCCTGACATTCATCTCAGTGGTCTGCAACCCTGACCAAGAGTTTGTGGCAGAAACATGCGCAGTGAAAAGCACTTACACATTCAATCTCAGAAAGAGTTTACCTTACATTGGAGAGAGTTAAATGATGTGCATGCCAAAACCTTACACAAAAAGGATGAAGCAGACAGCTTCCAGATTGGCTACAAAAAAATGATAAACAACATGGGGTCAGGACTGCTGTGAAGAAAAAATCCATAGTGGAAAAATGCAGAGGTTAAAAGGTTAAAATTCTGGTTCCCTCACTTGAGTACGTATCATCCAAGAGAGGAAGGATGCCAAAGACTCTAGGTATTAGAGAAGTGAGGGGTTTGGGGGCTGATCTTCCTGCTCAGATTGCCAGCATTAAGAGCAATTACTAGGCAGAGGCTTTAAGTGGACTTGGGATGAAAATCCAAGCAAGAGTTCAAGAAGCTGAAGGAGTCCTGAAGTTTTATGACAGCAGAAGACAATGACAATGACACAAGAAGAGATAGTGAGATGCTGTAAAAATTCTATCAGGTGCTGGAGAAAATGTAATTGCATTATACCAGCTCCCTGAACAGGCTAATCAACCCATGCTGACTGATTTTATTAGATCTTGTGAATTTAACACCAAGATGTGCTTTGTAGATAAACTCTAAGCTTTCCATGGAGAAATGGGCAACTTTTATAACACTGTGAGGAAAACTGGAGATCAACATGCTTCTGGATACTTAAACATACAGATAATGAAGATCTTTGCAAATCATATTAAAAATACTGGGGCACTTCCTAGGAGAGAAGTGTTACCAGGAAATGACCAAAACATTGCCATTTCCAAAGGGCAGTACTGACTCCTGCACTTCCAGACAGGTGAGAGTTGGAAGCACCAGAGGGGCCCAGTGGTCACAGATACCTGGACTTCAGTTCTCAGTAGTGGAATTTCTTGGATTTTTTTCTAGCAACAGAATGGTGCATCATTCCTAAATGCTTGCAGGGAAAAAAAAAATACATTTAAAGGGCTCTGTGAGGGTCATTCAGGGACTGAAAAATTTCAGAGCAGTACCAGACATATTTTAGATTGACCTCAGATGAACTGTGGCATTATGGAATGTCTGAAGGTTTGTCACATGTGGCAAAATACAAGATAAGACAAGTGAAATAACCCATATTGGTGGTATAGAAAAGGCAAAAACTTGCTGCCTGGAGCAAAGTAAGCACCAATTTGTTTAATCTGGTGGAAAAAAATGCTTCTGTTTCAGAAATATTTTTCTAAACTAGCAGAGACTCCTTTCTAGATCTGAAAGTATGCTTTTAAATATTTTACATGAGTCATCACGTATTTTTAATGCATTTATTAGAGTCATATCCATAAACATTTCTTTCATTGGCTTTAAACAAACACTTTTTTCATTTAATATTACCAGAACCTCCATTTAATTGGAGTGAAACTCATCTTTGTGCAGACTGTGATATGAATTCAATGCACTGTTTTAATTATCAGTAAAGAACAACCAAGGTTTAGGATTGTGAATATTTACTGCACTGGCCTTTGAAGGAAAAAGTTGTGGATGTACATGACTGGGGAAAAACAAACTTTTATTTCCCACGTAGTATTTTTTATTACAGAAATGCAAGTCTAGTAAGTGATGTGATAGTTACAGTCAATCACAGATGACCAAGACAGATGAAACACGGATCACTCACAGACCTCATGAACTCCACACTCACAGGGAGCCACATTCAGATGTGTTTTCTTGTGTTGGATAGCATTCCCAAATGTTATCAATATGAATATTTCTGGAGCAGGAGCAATCTTACAAGAAGAGAAGAAAAATAATTAGGTCCAGAATGCATATCTAAGTTTTAATTCATAGACTTAAAATACATTGAAAACATATATATTATTTTTCCCCCCAGATCCATTCCAGAAAACCATTTTCTGTATCTGTTTATATCCTCAAAAGCAGTAAGAAAGACTGGCCTTTCAAGTTTAGTCCTGAATTATTAGGTTGCCATTTATTCCTTTACCATTTTTCACTTTCAGAGTTGGGCAGATGATCTAGATTTCTTTCACAGTTAAATTTCTAGGACATTAATCTTTTCAGGGGCAGACTTTGGATGAGTGGATTGCAGCAAAATTTTGAGACTCAGCATGTTCTTTTTCTCTTGCATCTTTGCTGGCTTTTCCTGGTCTGCACAAAGACACCTTCATACTTCAAAATGCCTGCTCTTGGCACACTACATATTAACCAGTGGCTTCTGATGTCTGTACATGATGGCATTCACTAGGTTTTTTCCATCAATTCTATTATTCTTAATCTTCAGGTTCAATCTTCTATTATAGCTAGTAGATATTTACCTCATCTTGCATTAGTACTCTTCATACATTTGCAATTTCAGCAGGGTCACTCTGGTTTGAAAATCTCAAGGCAGGGGCCATTTTGATGCTTTTTTGAGAAAAAAAAAAACAAAAACATTCTTGAGGCTAACCTGCAAGCCAGTGTGCACTTTCATGTGAGTTTTCTGGAAAAGTCATATTTCTAAACTTATCTTGCTGCTGGTGAGGAACACATGAAATATGGGCAGAAGCTCAGAGGCTGCGTGTAAAACACTATGGAGCATTCGCATGCCATCAGTCTGACTGATTCTATCAAAACCATTTATATCCTTCCTCTGGTGGCCAAGAGAGCTACATTTGTAAGTGTCTTCCATGCTGAGAGGCAGAGTGAGACATAAAACCACATAAACAGGAGCAGGGTTATTGTCCTTGTACTTCCACTTTTTACCTCTCGGTTTTTATTCCTGCAATTCAACTTTGCTCTGACCATGAGCACAATACAACAGTCTGTGTCTTCTCACATCTGCAGTTAGACGCCAAAGAAGAAAGGAACCAGGGGCATCCCATGCCAAAGGCAGCGATGGACCTTATTCTGATGTGTGTTACAACTGGTCTCCAAGTTTTGCACTCGATCTGCCAGTGCCACCTCTCCACACTGGCCAGGAGACAGCAGGTTTTCATTCATCAAACTGCAAATGAACTCTTGCCGTAGCCAACTGACAGGACACAAAGTCATAAAGTTCATAAAGTTCTGAGAACAAGCTGGACTGAAATTTTGGTAAGGTCAACAGAAAAGCAAGTATTTCTAAACTTTTTCACAGGTGGAGGGGTGGGGTTTACCTTTTCCTCTTTTGACCCCAGACTCTATAGACATGGGCTCCATGGGCACAACCCCACATATGATTGATTTGGGATTTTTGTTCTCCCCTTTCAGGTACCCCCCTCATCTTTCATCCCTTCTGTCACTGTGCAGTGCACAAACACTGTGTGATCTCATGGTTCTCATAGCACTTTCATCAGCAAATTTGAATTCCTTAGTTTGAAATTGTGCTCCCAATCCTACTCAGCAGGAAGAATCATCTTCCCTAAACTGAGATTGGCTATGATATGAATAGAAGAACATAAGAGAAATTCTGTATTCATGTCAATTAGGAGTGTTTGAACAGTCTTTATACCATTCAGGTTTGCTTGAGTATTTTAATGATAGCTGGGGTATTCTTGGGAACATGTTTTTGTGTGTCACACATTTGCAGCAGAAGAACTTACCTCTCTGCAGTACTCACTGTCTGCTCAGATCCATCCTGCATGGAGGATCAATGTGACAAGCAATGTTTGACCTCTGCATGCTGAAAGAGGACCGATGTGCTGCTCCTCTTCAGAATGGTGCACGCGCTTGCAAGGGTTATCACATCAGAAGCAGCCTACCCAGAAGCTGAAGCAGATTCTGCAAATGTGTATTAAGGACAGCTGAATATGGTCTCAATGAAAAGGATGAATAGATATGGAATCTGAAAATAACTGTGTGGAAACTGAAATTCGACAGACATTTTACCCAAGGTACTTCTTTCAGCTTTCCATCATAACGTGTTCAAATTAGTTCATGGTAATACTACCTTACAATGGCTTTCACTAAGTGTTTGATACACAAGGGGGGAAAGCCAAAAGGTTAAGAACCTTTACTCTGAACATATCCACACAACACAGCTGCTGCCATAATCTTTTTATCATTGTCCAGCAAAAATGTTATGTTATCACTTCTCCATGCACTAGAAGTTAAAAATTAGTTCTAGAGAAAACTGTATCTCTCAGCATGTAGCAGTCTCTGTACTCCACAAGAGAAAGCCATATTTTGATAGTGTTAAATATTAAAAGAAATAAAAAAAAAAATTCTAGTTTTTATTTAGATGGGGAAATAATTAACTCAGTGTGATCAAGATGACAAAAACACAGTATCAGTCATTTGAGATGATTATTGAAAAGAGTTAATTTTTCTATTACTGTAGTTTTATTATTTACAAACAGTAAATAGGAATCTTTCTGATGAATGCCAGGAGACAAAAAGTAAGGAAGTGCACTAATGGACATCCATGAAACTACATGAATTTTTCTGAAGTAATTTTTTTTCTGGGATTTCCTTGTCAACATCATTTTAGGACAACTATTATATTAAACAAGTGGTCTAAAGCTATATAGTACTGCTTTGTAAGTATAACTTTTCTTCATCTTTGTTCCTTTTTCTCCATCCCTGTTCCTTTTTCTCCAGAAAAAAAATATAAGAAAAGGAAAAAAAAAGTGCTAGTAAATAAATTTGTAATCTCTGTCCCCTTGCAGAGTACCTTATACACAAAGCACCTTTCAAAAACTCCTGGGATCCTTCCTTGAAAATTTAATAATAAGTCTGTTGTCCATGAAGCTCCACTGTGCCAATGAAAGGACAGAATTTCTTCTTTAGTTTTTCTTAGAACCCTTTGCGTGTGGAAGATGTTCACTTGTATTATTTTTTATTTTAATTTATTTGAAGTTATGTAAAATTTATTCAGAAACACTGGTGGCCTTGTCATCCAATGAGGCTAGAGACCACACGCAGCTGTGAATGTTGTGAGCCAGCACTTGCATTTCAATGCCAGCTGCTGTGCTTTTGACGTCTCCCTAAAACTGCCTCAAGTTGGTCTTGAAAGAGAAAATAGTGTTGCAAGAAAAGGAAAAAAATTAATTTCTTATGTATAAGTTAATAAATAAGTTAATAATTAAGCGTAATTGGAGGTAAAAACATCCAAGCAAAACAAACAAGCCCTCTCATCACCTTAAATACAACCATAAGCAGGTTCTGGGAGTATATGTAGATTGGAAAAACTCATGGTTTGAGGTAAAGACAATTTAGTAAGTAAAATAAAAACAAAATAGAAAAACAAAGCCAAGAAAAAGAAGTCATGAAAAAAAAAACCAAAAATATTGCTCACCACCAGCGGACCAATGCTGACAGACTCCAAGCAACAGCTGCCCTGGAGAAGTCCCTTCCTCACAGGCTTTTACTGCTGAGTGTCATGTCACGTGGTAGGCTTGGACACTCCTTTGGTCGGTTGGGGTCAGCTGTCCCAGCTGTGTCCCCTCACAACTTCTCGTGCACACTCAACCTGCTCACTGGCAGGGTGCTCTGGGAAGCAGAAATGGCCTTGAGTCCTGTGTAAGCACTGCTCAGCAATAGCTGAAACGTGGGTGTGTTATCAACACTGTTTTTTCGAAGATCCAAAAAATATCCCACGTGAGCTGCTATGAAGAAAATTAACACAATCCCAGTCAAAACCAGCATAATCCCTTAAGCAAAACGCATAATAACAGCTGCATTTCAAGGTGCCTCAAAGTCTACACCAAGCCCATGGAGCCATCTAATAAACCCTGACTGGACTATTTTGGACTGGTTGTGACAAACATGTTGGTGCCACCTTCATTGTGACAATGCATTACATACAGCATCAGGAATAAAACTTCATTAGAACCAGAAATGCAGAGTGCTTTCTCAGTTTCCAGCTGCTGGCAATGCATGAGGTGCGAGGTGGGTCAGGAAGGAGAGAAGCTGGTGGCTGCGGCGATGACCAGGGAAGGAGGATCTCCCCACAACTAGGGCACCCAAGGAGCAAATGCTTTTCTGTGCGTGCATCCTGGGGGATGCTTTGAGCTTTCCCTCAGTGTGTGGGAGCCCAATCAAGCCCTAAAAGAGAAAACAAGGAGACTGGGGAGGAGTGAGGTAGAATGTTGTGACAAAGAGGCCAATGTCTCTGGCTGTGAGCAGGAGAGGACATGCAGTGGGTGATCCTGCACCCCACCAGGCTGCCCCACACTTGTGCCCAGGCCCTATGGCCTCTCCCCACTGCCCTGCCCCTCTGCAGTGTCTGCCTCTCTGTGCAGCACAGCTCATCCCCTTCAGCTCACACCCTGAGCACCAGCATAGAAGGACCAGCAGGATTTGGCCACTGAGACTGATTTGGGGTAACCCTCACAGCCTGGTCCACATCCAACAGATCCCTTGGATCGTGTGCAGACAGGCCAGTGCGTGGGCACAGGGAACATCCAGTCCACATCTGTCCTCCTCTCAGGCCCACCTGGACCTGCATAACACTCCAAATCCACCCACCTACTCAATGGGCAAAAGCACGAACTCCTCTATCTCTGAAAATAAAATCACGTACAGCTGAGCTCCCAAAGGCATGCTCCTACAGAGAGATTTGGAGCAGATCCACTGCCTCCCACTGCCTTGTGCCATGTGGTACAATTTGCAGCTTATACCAAGCACATGATATTGTTAAACACCAAGATGTGGCATTATGCAAATATTTCTGTGATGATGTGACTACTCTGCAAAGCCATGGAGGCAAAAGGGAACATGGAGGGGGCTACAGCATGTTTGGCACTCGCTGCACAGCTCTGCTTCCCTGCCAGCAGCCCAGCGAGTGAAGCCCACCACAAAAAGAGAAGACACTCTTGCGAAATCCTCAGGAGAAGGGGGCACAAGACACATGCTGCAGCAACGTGGTGGCTGTCACATAACACTGCTTCTTGGACAGGCAGTACATTCCATCCAACTCCCTAAAACTTTTGTCAGGAACCTCACAGCTTAGTACCAAGGTTTGGATACTGCTGCACTTAGCCCCCACACCACTGCTGGGTCCCAAGCAAGGCAGATGGCTGCAGGGCTGAAATCAGATCCAGAGCCCAAAAGGGTGCTGGCAGTGCTGCTGGCAATGCAGCTGCAACATCAGAGCTGTGTCCTGCAGAGGACAACCACACCGCTCAGTGGGCTGGGCTGGGCTTTTCAGGAAGGCAGCGAATTAAGTCCCAGTGCTGGCCGTGGACAGATGCTTGCACCTCTCAGCTCTGTGTGCTGAAACTTTTATGGGGAATCAGACAGCTGCAGTTCCAAGCCCTTCCTTTAGCTTAGACATGGTAGTAGCAGCCCCACTGAGACAAAGCCAAGACCACAAATCTTCAAGGACCTGTTGTGAGCTACAGCCCATAACCTGGGGCATCTCTGTTGCTAAGCATATGCCTGCCTGCCCTGCCAGCTGTTACAAAACATGTCACTTGAAAACTCGAATAAGCATATAACATAGTTTGTTCAGTATTTTTGGAAAAAAACCAGGCAATGCAGGAATGATTGAATAAAGAAATTACCTGTTACTGCCTAAAGATTCAAATACAGATAAGTGAAACAGGCTTCCTAGTAATAAGGAAATAGAAGTATAGGAATTACGCCCTATTTGAACAGTAATGAGGACTATGAATAAAACTCAATTCAGAGCTTCTGTCTAGGACTGGAATATAAAAACTTTTCCTGAAGTAAATTCTTGTAGCTACCTTTGAGGGATGTTTAATTCCTGACATTAATTTAGCTAATGCACTTGTTTTCATCATATTTATCTTCAGATCTGAAGGAAATTCACTATTACAGTAAGCCTTAAAAAAGGACAGAAAGAATCATGTCAGTATTTGTCATTATTTTTGATAGCTTATGATATATTCAGCACTCCAATCATTCTGCTCAGTACTATTATATTGATTGGTAAATGAATAGTTCAGTGAATATGCGGTTGGAAAATCTAATTTCTGAATTTGGTTTCTAAGCAATCATCTCTATCTGTTTTTTTGGCATGTCCATCTGCAGTGGCCCAGGCACTGGACGTATTCCAGTTGCAAACTGCTCTTCATTGACAGCTGTGCTGTTTTTTAGACAGCATTTTGTGGTTCCAGAATTTAATGTTCCCAATTGTGGCAGCTATACAAAAGATGTTGCAGAGAACTGCAAATTCATTCCAAGCTGGGCTGGACCCAACTGCAAAAGGCAACATCTCCAACAAGTTTTAGTTGGCTTCAAAAGGTGCCTCAGTCCTGTACTCCTCTATCCTTGCAATTCATGTCCAAATTCACTTACCTTTTTCCTTCTCAGCAGCTCTCATGCAGGCTGCAGCTGCACTGTAATGAGGAGACAGGCAAAGGAGGCATGTGGGTAAGTCCTGAACACAGGATGGGCAGAGTTGAAGCTAGGAAGACTGCAAAAGACAGAGAGCAGTGAAGGCACATGCAAAGAAAACAAGGGAATAATCTACATAGTGGGTTCAGTAGTCTGCAGAAGGAAAAAAGAAAACAAACTGGTAATATGAACTCTGCTTAAAGCTTCTCACATAGCCAAATGCTCTTCCAAGAAGTGTTCTTGAAGAACGCTTGCAGCTCACGTGACAGGAGGGTTTCACCAGAGATTTCTTCCAACACCAAAAAACGAGAAGCGAGCTCAGGAGTCAGTGTCGGAACATGTCCATCCCAAGTGCACCTGAGCATGATCCACCTCCCAGGCAGGCTCTGGTTGCACACTCCTTTCCTCTTCTCAGAAGAACACAAGTACTGAAAAAGAAACTATTTCTGAGGCAGTAGAGGGGAAATGTCCATGTCTTGGCACTGCACATCTGCAAGACCAAGAAAAACACTGCCAGTTGCTTCCCAAAACCTGGTCTTGTTTAAGTAAGCCAAGGTCAGTTTTGCAATTTATGTTAGGGAGGTAATTTGATTCTGGGACCTTGTTCAGATAATGTCCTGAATTGAGGAAACACTTCTGTAATTACAGATGAAGCTATTAAATTAGTGCATGCATTCTTCTCTGAACACAGTCCTCCTGCTCTTAAGCTCTCTAATTGCTCCATTATTTACAGATTTAAAGCACAGTTCTCAAAGGTTAAGTAGAGGTTATAAACAGCAGTAACTAAATAAATTTTGTTGCTGTGATTTCCAAAGAAAACTAAGAGGAGTTTCAGAAATATAAGAGTTACAGTCAGTGTTACGACACTGACATGGGGAAAGCTGTGTATTTTTATTTCCGTGTGGTCACAGCTTCACGCAGCAGATTTCATAAGAGTTCAAGAAAACCATGTCCTTCAGTGCTCCCTCTATCCCCCTTTCCAGCATTCCAGTTCAGAAAAATCGTGATTTTTCATGCTAAAAAAATGCAAAAATTGCCTCTAAACAATGGCACCATCTGAAGACTTTCAGACTGCCAAACTTCATTGTACCAAAAACATTCATCAGCATGAAGAAAATAAGATTTTCATAAAACCTTGGTGCTGCATTTAGTCACAAGCAAGGAAATCCCTGTAAGGAACTGAAAATCCATTCTATATTTAGCATCAGCTTAATAGGATAATGTGGCTACGGTTTACTATTCTTCAGACTGATGGAGTTTTGCATTGTTTCACTGAAAATGCCAGGCTTCTTAAGGAAGTCTGATCTTGCTACTTTTACAAATAATCTGTCTTAAGGTCAAGGGGAAGAACTTCCCTTTTTCTCTTTTTGTAGTTCATTATCTTATGCAAGTCTAATGGTGCTCTGAGGAGGCCGACACAAGATTGTCTGCTTTCTGTGTTTTAAAGAAAAGGTGCCCATACCATTCTGCAAAGCAAAGAGTTGTAAAGCTACAGCCATCTATTACACCCTCAGTATTCCCAAGGAGTATCTTTTTCTGCATGGTATAATTCATGTTTACAATCCTGTAAGAATCATAGAATTACTAAGTTTGGAAAAGACCTCTAAGATCATCAAATCCAACCATTAACCCAGCGCTGCCTAGTTCACCATATCCCCCAGTGCCACATCTACAACTTTTTCAAATACCTCCAGTGATGATGATTCCACCACTTCCCAGGGAAGCCAGTTCCAATTCCAACTTAAAATAGTACTCTCTGACTTGCTCTAGTATCTTATCTCCAAATTCCATTTGAGGAGAAAACTGAAAGCTTCATGTGATAACAAAATGCTCTAACCAGATGCAGAACATAAAAGGAACACATCCTAAAAGTTTCAGAATAACCTAGCTGTGCCCCGGGTTTAAACTGATCTCCAGTCTTCCACCTGCAAATAGTACAGGAGATCTTAAATGAAATGCATAACATTTTTGAGCCAAAATTTCAAAAAGTGTCCACCTCCAACTTCTTTTTTTTTAAGTATGCTAGAATATTGCCATCTGCGAATGCGAAGCTGTGAAAGCATGAATCTGAAATCTGTCAGCTGTTCATCAACATGCTCGTAATAAAAAAATGCAAGTGACAGAAGGTTGGGTTTTGGGGAGGAGGTTGCGGAGGGTGGGGGAAGAGTGCATATTTTTCCAGAAGGCAACGAGAAGCTGCACCTAGACTAAACTGGGGATGCTTCTGCAGGCTGTGCTGCTGAGACACAAGCTCTGCACCACTCACGCCTGGCTGGAGAGCACCCCAGCCTTCCCATGGAGACAGCATGTGACAGATCCCTGTCTCTGGGGCTAGAAACCAGATACCTCTGCAATTTCAATGTGTCCCAGGGATATTCACTAAAGTAGGAGAGAAATGCGTGTAATGGCACACCAGCTAGGTACCCAACACCCAGCACTAACAGCTCGGTATTTGCTCCTGAGCCAACTCTTGACTTTTAAAACCCATCATTTTTAAAATAACTTGTCTCTTGGGAAATTAAATAAATAAAAACTATTTCCGAGGGGAAAATAATGTACTATAAAAACATTAATATTTCTGGTAAGCTTGACCTGATAGAAAGTTTTCTTCTTTTTTGTAATTTCTTCTCATTCAGTTAGTATTCAAAGGCTCTATTATGGAACCGTTCAAGCCACTGCTTGTAATACAGCATATTAATAAATTAATTTTCTCTTTCTAATAGCAGTTTTCCATTCCAATTTCCTTTATCTGACTTCTGCATGATTTTTTCAAATGATAAAATGCTCTCTTCTTTCATATAGTTAATTCATTCATGGCTCTTAAAATTCATATTTCACATTAACTATGCTGGCAAGTTTGCTTATGTCAGATTGATCCCTTCCCCCTATAGTTTTCAGTTACCCATCTGAACAGATTCCTTAAATCCCCTATTCTTCTAGCAGCTTTAATTTAATCCAGACCTTTTGTAAGAGACCTTTTATGAATAGTAATTTTTTCACACATGATAAAGCTCCCTGATTATACAGGATTATATTAATTATCATTAGCTGCATGCCTCTTAGCAATTCTGGTGCCAGTTTACAGTACACACCTATAAATACTCATAGTGCAGTGTCTCAAAATTTGCTGGAGCAAAAACATTTTCTCAGTGCTGAATGAGGCCTCATAAGAACAGCGTCTGCCTTCAAAGTCCAAATGTCCCATAATCTACTCATCTCCACAATATGTCACAGCTTTTGAACTCTGCACAAACCCTGCTGTTGCATTAGTATATCTTTCAAAAGGATGCTCATTTTTGACATCTTGACTTTACAATTCTAAAAGGCAAATGAGCAACAGCCTCTCCTAAATGTTCTTAGCCGATGCATTGCTTGGAAATTCACTGCTTGTTTTCTGTTTTTGACTTCTAAGTCTTCAGTTATGCAAGGATTAAATAAGTTTTTAGACTCTAAGTCAAGCCCAGAGAAGGCCACAACCACTCTTTGGTAGGTATTTGATCCCCAGAATACCCACATGGCATCTTCCTGCTTGCACCAAAACTCCTTTCTCCAGGTGCAATTTTGCTTCTGATCATTGCACCTACTCTCCTTTAAAGGATGGCCAAAAGGGGAAGTGAATGAGAATGTGCAGCCCAATCTTTACATCGTGTCTGAGACACACGAACTGCAGTACCCTGAAGAGTGAGGTTTAGGTTCGACGCCTTCCTCAGCCTAAGGAAGTTAAACCTTGGTGTCCCAACTCTCATGAAAATGCTCTTTCACCCCTTCCTGGGCCCAGAAGCAGGTGAGGAACAGGAAAGGGCTGGTGGTTAAGCCAACTTTTCCTCTTAGAATAGCCAGCGTTGTGTTGTAGTTTCAAGACATGAACAGTTACCAGACTCACCACCAGCTTGTCCTCCAGGTGTGTTTTAAAAGAAAGCATTTAAACATTGGCTTGTTACTCCAGGAGAAAAATACTACCAAGTCCAGGATATTCTGGACTCAAAGTCCTGTGTCGGTGCAGATCCATCCAGGCTCGTTACCATCCAGAGACAGGAGAATATGTCAGACACCATCTGGCCATCAGTGTTTTCTACAATCTTGCCCAACAAAATGCACCCCTTGCCTGCAGGCCATCTGGGGACCATCACTGTCCCTGTGCAGCACTGAGGAAGAGCAGGCACTTCTCTCTAGGTGTTTGGGGCAGACATCTCCCCAGGTGACTGGAGCTGGCTGTGAGCCTTGTGCTGGCTGGCCCCTGCACCTCTTCTTCCCTTGGGAACTGCTCACAGCCACAGTGCAGGCAACTTTTAACCTTTGGGCAAACTCAGCACAGTGAGCTTTTCTGGTATATCACTATAACACATTTTCTGAAACTTGAACACCTGTTTTCTGATCCTGTTTTCTGGAACCTTTCTTACATTACAGCACATATGCCAAAATACTGCATTACAGCCTCTCAGATCATGTGTAAAAGCTGTACTAGCTACCTCGTCCCTCTCAGAAACTCTGCTTGTGTATTTGGGAATTTCTGGTTGCCCCAAATACTGTATAAAAGAAGTTTTAAGCAACCATTTATCACCTTCTTTTTAGGTTGACTTCACACCAAGATGCAATAAAACTCCCATCAGACTTAAAATACCCAGCCTGACCGCAACTTCCACATGAGGCATAGGGTCATTAACAAGCTGATAGATTTTCAATTGTTGCAGAAGCCAGCTCACTCTGGTTTTTGAATTAGCTCCTCATGCATTCCAGAAAGCTGGTTTGGGAACTGGGATGGCCAGTAGCAGGCAGGAGACCGATACAGCTAAAGAAAGCTCATGAGCCAATTCAGAAGATATGTTCCGAGTTCCTCCCCAGGTCTTTTGCCTTTTATTCTCCAATTCAGGTATTACATTTCCACTGGTTTCTACCAGGATTGTGCATGCACCTTGACATGTTCACAGAAGTTCCACGATACAGAGTTTCACAACTGGGACAGGTCCCTACAATCGGGACACCAGGGTGACAAAACAGATTCTGGAGAATTTCCCACTGAATAGGATGGGGAGAACATAATTACCACATCGTAGCACTACAATGTCTCATAAACATAGAATAGACTAGATCCATTTATCACAAAAATCACAGAAAGTAACTTATCAAAGAATATATATTTTATGTAAAATATACATTTGTAGAATATAATTTTAATACAACTTTTATACTTATTGATGTTGGGTTTGCAACACTTTGGAAAAAAAAAAAAAAACACAAAATAGTCTTGCTGCCAGAATTTTATTTCTGATAATACTTATAGTTTGAGGTAACAATGAAAGAAGACTGTGTGCTGTGAACAAATTCAGTGATGTTTGTCTGCAGTCACATTTTTGTTATCAAAGTGAAAAGTAAACTTAGGACTTGGCATGTACACTAGAATTCATAACAATTTAGGTCATGGCAAACTGAGAAAGCAAGAATTTATGCAAACCTACTCTGTTAAAATTTGTGAGTTTTGCAATATATGCCATTAGTATGACAGGAGTCAAGACAGATGTAGTTTACATCACTATCATTATTAAGCGTGTGTCTTTGTATGATCCACAGCACAACTTACTGCAGGAACCAGGAATAATAAACACAGGGGTGTGGGTCTTTGCATGGAGCCTTAGCAATGATGACATGAATTCAGCTTTCCTTGATATAGATAAAAACTGATATTCCATGCACACGCGTTTTATTTACACTGACTCATCAACAGTGACTTGTCACCCCTTCCTCTGGCAGCAGTAATTAGGAGCGGTCTTTCATCTTCTTTAACAACCTCTACTTCGCACGCAAAGTCTCAGTGACCTCCTCAAGGTGCGAGCTGTTTATCAGGGCCCATTCAGCAGCAGTAGTCTCTTTCCAGTACAGTCCTTGGTATGGCTAAATTCCATTGTCCCTTTTTCAGCAGTCAAAAATCCATGATAAATTCTGTACAACACTGTAGTTAATATAACAGCAGCACCAGATATTATATTAATTCATTTGCTAAAAGCTGTTTGCAATTATCTATTGACAATATTTTACCAAAAGTAAATCAATGTACATCTCTAAATATCAGAAATGTATACTTTGATAAATACATTATTGTACAAGAATTCTGACATGCATGTCATGCTATCGGGTTAGGCTATATACAGAAGAACATGTTACATGGTCAACAATAAGTTGTATTTCTTTTCCTAACAAAAAATAAAACATGACAATCAGGTATTATTCAACAATTTCAAGGATCACTTAAGATTTCAGTCATATGGTCTTCCCCATGAAGTTATAAAACTCTAGAGTTTAGGGTAATTTTTCCTCACCAGCCCAGAACCTCAAATTTGCCATTGCATTTGTCCTGTTGTGTAAACAGAGGTTAATATTGAATGAAAAAGCCACTAGAGGAGATACAGTTTCAAAATTGTAATGAATGCTGGTTGCTAGGAGGAAGTGATGCAATAGGCAACCGGTCAGTGCTGAAAAGCCGCTACTAAATCCCACTCGAAAAATCTTAGGAGTGCACACGAGTTAGTCTAGACGATACTAACTGCACTTGAAAAATATGTATATTTCTATCTATACACAGATGTATAGTCCATATGAAAAAAAAAGAGAAAAGGAAAAAAAATGTTCTTAGTTCAACTTAAAAGAGGGGGGCATTTTAAACAATATCTCTGTGCTTTATGGAGACAGATGGAGAATACAAGGAGACAGGTTGCAAAACAGACAGACAAACAACATACAGGACAAAGCACCTCAAAAAACATTGACTGAAGAAATTTTTGAAGCCCATGAGCCAGACGTATAAGGCTGGTCAAAACCCCAACTTGAGAACTACTACCCTCTTACAATGGTACAAAAAAGCCCCCAATAATTGTTTCAATTTTACTTGGTACTCGGCTTCTGAAAATGTTGAAGAACCCTGGAGTAGAGAAATTACTACAGTACCAAGCAGCACTTGCTAGCTTAAAATTGCAAGTCTGGATGGCGTTTACCTTTCTTGCATGTTTTGTGCCTTCCCCAAGCCATTAAGAAAGAGATCTGGCTTCTGCTTGCGTGTAACCAGTAATGACAACCTCTTTGCAGTTATCTGTGTGCAAACAACCGGAGACATTCAGAACTCTGATACAGCAATCCAGTACCGAAATTAAGTCAATCACAAAATAAAGTAGTTTATAAACAAGTAGATAGTTAAAAAATAAAGGAAAAGGTTAAACAAAGAAAAACAATCCCACATGCAGACCAGTTTATCAGTGCTTTCATTTCAGCAGGATGGTAACAATGTGAGAACACACATCCAGAGCCCTCTGGTCTCCACGATCGGCAACACTGTTTGTCAGGTGATGGAGACAGGATGATCCATGCAAATGAGCAGACCCTTCAGAGCAGACATCTTCAGAATGGATTAGAGTCACAAGAAATGGAGGTTCAATGGAGTGACAATTACTTGGAAGCACATTATTTTAAGTAAATCTCCCTGAAAATAGGCTTATTTATTGAATATACCGGACAATGGCATCCACTAACTGTCCTTTTATTGCCACAGGAAAGTAGGACAATATAGTAGATAGAAGGAGAAATGCTACCTTAAGTAATCTTTAAAAGCCAAGACAAAAATATTCAGCTACCCAAGTGGCTTTTCTTACTACTATCAGTTGTATCATGCAGGAGTTAGACCATAGTTGTGGACCCTATGCTGAATGCTACATTTATTTCCAATATGTGGTAAACAGTATTTGATTTACTACTATGTAGCCGATTGATGCCATCTGGTTTACAAGATGGAAGGGATGGGAGACCGAGAGCGCCTTAGAGGACAAGGTGAGCTGTAGGGTGATGTTACTGGAGACAGTCGCAGAGCATTGCCTGTCAAGCCAGCTATGTTGTTTAAGCTTCGAGATTTTTCATAGCCTTGTATGAGAAAATGCACAGACATCAGTTGAATTCAGCCAAAAAATAGACAAAGACAAACAATACAATGTAATGTAATCCAAGGAGCTATCACGGACTCAGAGGGAATCTGCCTGCAAAAGAACTCAGTGCTGAGACATATTACTACCAAAAGATATTAATAAATAAAATTATTTACAATTTAATGCATCTATCTTTTCCCCAAAAAAATTAAACAGACCGCCACACAAGAGGCCTGACCTGCTCTTCCACATCCCATCTTGCACTTAGTATCACTCTGTGGGCTTCAGCGTCATTGCACAGAGCGTAAGATAAAGGATCCCACCAGGGTGACTGAGCTATCTGGCTAAGCATAATCAAAAACCCATTAAAACAGACTACAGAAACTGATAGAATTACATAATCTCTGCTAAAGTCAATTCCCAATAAAGGACAATTTTTTCTTTAAAATAAGTAAACCAGAAACCAGATAAATTTTATACAGTCTGTGTAAATCACTTTTGCAGAGGACTGAATGATAATATAAGCAGCTTCATCTTCAGAAATATTAACCCTTAGACTTTGTTTCTAATTTTAAAGTCTAGTACGACAGTAGCGTTCGACATATTTATAAATGCCTCCTGAATGGCAAACTTAAAACATTGAATTTGTGCTTCTTTTCCAGATGATTTGAAAAAAATCAATGGTATTAATCCATATAAGCAAGTAGTAAATAATTAATCATTAAATGAGGCAACCACATAATGCTTCACAATTTGAAGGGAACATTGCACTGGCAGACATTTCTGTCCACATACACTGTGAGCTCTAGCTACCTACTTTTTGCCACTAAGGATTGTTTTCACCTTGTAGAGGCTATGCTGTAAAACAATGAAGAAACACTGCTATTCACTGCATCACTATCTTCATATGCAAGTATTTTCAGCAGCTCCCGAATAACCCCATTTGTTAAGAAAAGGATCTACTCATCGGTCTGAAGAGAGAGATCAGCAAGGAAATACATCAAAGTTTTAGCCTTGCTCCTCAGGTACATTGATGCATGCTTCACTGCAAGCATCAGAAGTGGCACTGATTTCAGTGGCACTACAAATTTCCTTCAAGACAAGTATGCATTTAAGCATTTGTCAGGTTAAGATGTTCAGTTATAAATTTCTTACAATGTAATAATGAGACTTTTTCCAAAGAAACTATAAAATACCAATGACAGTAAAGCTAATCACCACATGGAACATCAGCAAACTTCCTTTTTTTTTTTTTTTCTGATTGAAATGGTCACTGGCTCAAATTCTAGATCTCTAGGTAACAGACAGTTAACAGTATCTTTAGGAAAATCTTATTTTAGGCTTTCCCCTTATGACAATTAACATATTTCTGACCTACTGAGACTTGCATACTGTAAAATTATGCTTAAAGCAAATGTATAACCTCGTGTCTGCTAAAACATTGTGCAATGTTCTCTCCAGATGGCAAGGGCAGGCTAGACTGTGATACTACACAGAATTCTGATATGTTTCTGAAACAGCCTCCAGTTTCTGCATTTCTATCAGTATTTACACAGATTAGAAAGAATTATGTTTGAAAAGGGAATTGAAGGGAAGCACAATGCTAGTGTATATATTTAAACTCCCTGTAAACATAAAGCTTATTAAAAAACCCCAAAATAATCAGTTAACTTTTTTACATAGAAACTAGGAAAGTAGTTTTTAAGATTATTTTCCTGCTACTCTTCCAATGATAAAAGGAAAGAACTGATAGAGGAAGATGGTAAAGATTATAAATAAAAAAGAAACTCCGAAAAATGAAAACCAGATACACAAGATGAATAGAGAGAGACGCATGATCCAAAATCAGTACCCTTCAGGTATTTTAGTGGATCAGCTCTGAATCAGTATCTTAGAGATGGAGATAAGGCGTTAAGGCAAAAAAGCTCAGAAAAAATTATAATTGAACACAACCAAGAATCAACCAGGGAACAAACCAAAGAAGAAGAATGTACCAAAAGAAAGAAAGGGAAAAAATAAAACGTAAAATAGTAGACTTGATGTGTGAATGAAATTCAAGCATTCAAACCCATTTGTATATTACTTGAAGATATTTTCCATGTATGGGCTAACTTCCCTACTCTGTATAAAATACACTCCAAAGCCAGTGGCTAGAACACTTCAGCCTCAAATAAGATAATCGTCAGAGCCAGACAACGAGCACCTTTCTCATAAAAAATTCTGTCCATTCTGAACTCAAGCCCCAGTTTTCTAGAAAAAACTATAAAACCATTTTCTTTTAAATCTAGATTTACAAATTAAAATGTTCCAGAATAAAATATTGTTTACTTTTATATAAATATGTCTTTAGTAGCTGATGGGTAACTTCTTTTATTATTTCTCATCTGCTCTAGTCATGGATACTGCCATATATTGCTGAGTGAAGTCAAAAACATTATCTTACAAGGCGCCATGGCAATCTACCTTATCCAGGTGTTCTTGATCTCCTCAAAGACTATTAGCATTAGAGATATTTTAAATAATCCTAGTTTTTGAGAAGACAGTGTGAAATATACTCTCAGTGGAAAACGCAGTAAATCTGTGCAAAACCACGTTTGCAATGAATTTTCATTTAAGCTAAACATTATATATAGGAGTATGTAAAATGCTGGAGCACAGAGACAGTCATATTCTTTGCAAACACCATACACATGGACCTGGTTGCATATCTGCCTTCACAGGTTTAACCTACTGAGCTCATGCTTTGAAGTGTAAAAAAGAGGATCTGCAGAATAACCCAAGACAATTCCTTTAGAGTATGTGGCTGGCTGGGACAGCTATGGCTGCTATACACAAATCAAGTTTTTAAAAATGTATATATATATATATAAAGCCGGAGAAATCTCGGGCAAAAATGTTTGTCCAGTGCCACATGGCCTCTTCAGATGAACTCTGAGGTGAACAACTACACATCAACACTTGGGAATGTAAAATCTGTTGGAATTATACAATTTCAGAAGAATAAAATTTGCCAGGAAACAGAAGCAGTTCCTATCTAAGGAAATGGGAGGACTACCATTGGCATTGCTGACCTTAGGTCTCTGTCCTGATGTTTGCAGCCACAGCCAGCTGTGGCCTGATGGGGTAGAAACAATCAGTCATGGGAGAGAGGCAAGTAAGAAAGTTTTGCAAACTCCACCTGGGGGCAGCCATCCTGCTGAGCAGTGAGCAATCAGACTTGAGGAGGCTGAATAACTAGAAAGGCATTTTTAGCACCTTGCAAGGTCAAGCACTGTTTTACTACATAGTCGAATTACAGTTGGGGTAGACAGTCATCTTTTAGTATCAGTGGTGTATTGCCACAAAAAATCCCCCATTTTTCGGCATTATAAGATCAAACTTTTATTCAAAAGAAATCTAAATATCATCTCAGAATATGTTTTTTTGTGTTCAGAACAAAATGTTGCTTACTTCTGACATTTCAATCTTTAAAGTATTTATTAAGTTGTTAAGAGCAGACCAAAGTTATAATATAATTAATTTGTCTTTTAGAATGACAAATTATATTGAATGATGATTGTTTGAATGGGCAGGGTCCAAATTGCAGGCTTTTCCATTAGAGATTACAGACAAATGAAGACACAAGTGAAATGAGGGTCCAACATCAAGCACATTTTTTGAAGACTAAAGGGGATGAGTGTTTCTAAAAGGAAAAAATGACTAGGAGTAAAGAAAAAAAGATACATTATGAGTACAGTCTTTCCTCTTAGAGCATTGTGCACATCATTTTACTCTAAGATTCTTTTCACAAGCACATTGCTGAGTAACCTTTTACAATCTAATGAAAGAAGTCCATACCTTTCCTGATCCCTCCATCAGTAGCACACGTGTAATCACCTGTGGTCAGTAGGAAACATGTTCCCCCTCTTCTGTTTTTGTCTCTTGTACTAGAACGTCTGATGGGAGGGAGCCTTTCACCAGGTGAGAGTGGCTGCTCACTTCCTGCACTGTCTTCACCTGATAACACTGGTTAAAGCACCATGCCCATTTACAGACAATAATGAATGAGGAAATGAGACATCACAAAGAGCTTATGCTGAATGCCAGATATTCCCATCACTCAAAAAATAGCTATAAAATAAATCATTAGAAGAAAACAAGGTTGCAATTCATCATTAATCAGTACAAAATGGCAAAAGGTATACGTTTTGTTCAAGAACAAACGATCTTTTCACTTTCCTGTTCTTCTTCTAAAATTTATATAAAATTAGATTAAACTAACATGAACTAAGAAATAATCAAACCAAGGCTCAGTTAGTCACCTGCTCTGGACTGTAACTTGCCAGAATACAGTCAGCCTTGGATATTTCAAACACTTATTTACTATTTTGGCTATCTTTTTTGCTAAAGAAGAGGTCATGACAGGCATTTTTGCTTAGAATATATTGTTTAACATTTTAAAGACAACCCCTCACCCAGAAGGGCTATATTTTCAACATTTGGCATTATACACTGTTTAATAACACACTTAGCTTTCATTTCGTTATTTATTACACTTTCACTGCTTGTCATCATAAGCACCCAACATTAAATGCTGTCTTTGGTCTCTGTACTTTATTTTGTCAAATGGCAAAACTTGTACCTCTCCTGATTTGTCACTCCCAAAGGACTCTCTTTTAAAATTATCTACTGTTTCAAATTCAGGCCACACATCAAGAAAAAAAAATCTCTTCTCAGTACAGCACATAACTTCAGCTTTACCTTTGCATTTAAACCTGAGCATGTTTTTTTCTGAACTAAGAATGCAAAGGGCAAAATTCAGCTTCGAAGTTTTGCACATAATTTGTAGTGACTCTAATAACATTCTCTACCAGAAATAAAGCTACAGTGCATGATGCAAGCGGTGGCACTATTGAAAAGAAAGGTAACACTTTAAAATGGCTCCTTCTTGCATGTCTGCTTTCTCTCTAGCTTCAAGGATTATAACCCCTTGTAAATAAAGCTGTAGACACCAAAAAAAAGTGTCTCTCAGTTCAAATCACACTAAGCCTTTTCCGTTCAGAACACCTTTAGTAGGACTTGATGGCATGAAAAAGCTGTTATCATTAACACTTTAAAGATGTTATCTCAAAGTGGGTATCAGTCAAAGCACTGAAAAACTAACTACATTCTACTGTCAGTCTGAGCCTTTTCAAGCATTTCCATCCTCTTAAATATATCCAGGATGTTCAAAAAGCTCTGTTAACTTTGTGAACAGTAACTCGGAGAGTGAAACCGAGCTTCTTTGAACATAAATGCTATTCAGTACCAGAGCAACAGACCAAAGAAGGATCTTGTTCAGAGACCGATTTTCCAGGCTCTTCTTTTTAAAAACTAAATTTCAATTACTGAATGACACTAGTCATGAGTGATTTTGCTCTTATTATTCTCTAGCAACTTTACAACAGGAGTCAATGACTGGTATCTGAGCTTTACAAACAGATTGTGTTTGGCTTAAGATTAAATATGCTTAAGAAACAAAGAAAAATATTTTTGCTGCTAAAATGTTTTTGTTTTAATTACACTGAGAGGTAAAATTTACTCTTTAATTGCAACAGATTTGGAATATGGAGCAGTGGCTTGCAGGGACTGAGGCTGTCGTTTGATATGCAATTTCACTGAGTAAAGCACAAAATACTCCTTATTCATCGTTTGGAATGCTAACAAATAAGGTAATAGAAATCACAAAAATCAACTGTAATAGCGATGATGGTGCTAAAGGCTGTCATTTTCTTTTTTCTTGACAAGATTTACATCAGCTATGCTAGTATAATTTAATGAATAGTAAATATCATGCAACGTCTCATCTAACACAGATGAAGGAGGTTCTTTTAGCCAGGGAAGCAGAATGCCAAATGGAAAGAAAACTAGAAAGATAATTTCTTCCTATTTCCTTTGAGTGCTGGGCTTTGGATGTAAAGCACCTGCTCCTTTTAAATGACTGCTTCTTTGTAGGATCTTGCTTAACAGGCCACGATGTGGCACAGGCAAAGCTGACACAAGAGACAGACACTGAGGCAAAACACCATGGAGTCCAACAGGGTGGGACACGGTGGCTGCTCAAATAGTCACAGTCATGCAGAAAAACAAGAAACATCCATACAACGCAACAAACAACAGGCAAAAGAAAAGGTTGATATCATCAGCAGGAAAGCATTCTCAACAGAGCAAGCAAAACTGTATAGACCAGCTACATAGAGGTTTGGGAACGTCACTATAACTATTTTGTCCTCTATGAGACTGACACACGCAAATGTTGGAGGGGAGAAGGGTGGGAGCTACGTCTTCTCCTGGCAGAAAGACTGACTGCTTTCTGACCCCTACCAAACATACTGGTCTATAAAGTGTTTTCAGAGAACATGCATTTCCAGTGGGGTCCTACCTGATGATCTGTTGTGCTCCATCATCTGGTTGTCCTTGCCCAGGCAGATGTCACCCTGTGTGCTATTGCAGGCCATGTTCAAGTCTGTCTTGCAGAAGGTGGGTGAGCTGGCTTGAGGAGCAGGAGGGATGTGCTTCTTTCGCTTCCTTGGCAGTTTCTGCTTTGCCATGGCCAGGGAGTAGTACATCCCAAAATTGTTAACTATCACAGGCACGGGCATGGCGATGGTGAGCACACCCGCCAGCGCACACAGGGCTCCCACCAGCATGCCTGACCAAGTCCGTGGATACATATCCCCATAGCCCAGGGTGGTCATGGTGACTACAGCCCACCAGAAGCCGATAGGGATATTTTTGAACTGTGTGTGTTCACTCGCTGACGGGTCATTAGGCTGGGCTCCCACCCGCTCTGCGTAGTAGATCATGGTGGCAAATATCAAAACGCCGAGTGCCAGGAATATTATCAGCAGCAGAAATTCATTGGTGCTGGCTCGCAGAGTGTGGCCCAACACCCTGAGGCCCACGAAGTGCCGGGTGAGCTTGAAAATTCGGAGGATCCTGACGAACCTTACCACCCTGAGGAAACCAAGCACGTCCTTAGCAGCTTTGGAGGAGAGCCCACTCAGGCCCACTTCTAGGTAAAAGGGAAGGATGGCCACAAAGTCAATGATATTCAAGAGGTTTTTGATGAATTCAAGTTTGTTGGGAGAAAAAATAACACGTACTAAAAATTCAAATGTAAACCATACCACGCAGACTCCTTCCACGTATGTCAGTGCAGGATCGGTCTCAATCTCATACTGTAGCACAGCTTCTGTCCCGTTGATGACCTGCTCAGTTTTGTTTATAATAGTATTGAAAGCCTCGTGTGTTTCCAGGCAGAAGGTTGTGATTGAAACTAAGATGAAGAATAAAGAGGCAAAAGCGATGAACTGAAACACAAAGAGATAAAAGAGACATCAGAACCACACAGGTCTTCACATTAATATTAACGACGTCAGTGTTTATAGTAAAACTTTTACTCATTCATCCCCAAATGGCTGACAAATTCATGTGCATAAAAATTTCCATCTAGGCCAGAGGAGAGCAGCAGACCACTCTTACATGGAGGCCAGGAGTCCAGGAGAAGAAAAAGTCATTCAGTTGTCAAGATGTCTTGAAAACAGCCCCTGCACACATCGACCACTGCCATATTTAAAGATACCCACCTCTCACACAGTGGAAAATGGGGCTGACTATAATGGTCTTGAGATTATGGTTCAGAATTAACACCTGTCTTGAAGAGCACCTCAGAGGGATCTAGGAGCAGATCCAAACTCTGGTTTTCCTTTGGATTTTCAATGACTCACAAACACAGGATATTTACTGACAGAAAATGCCTTCTGTGTTACAGGTAGAGTTGGTTGCATAGCCTATTATGTTTTTAGTCATCCATCACTGATTCTCTTGGGCAGCACTAAAAGTGAACCTAGTAGAACCTCAAACACTGCAGCAGCAGAGCTTTGCCACAGTCTTAGGATCCACAATCTGCTAACCAAGTTACAAATCCAAGACAATCCAAACAAAATGGGAAATACTAATTCAGTTCTAGTAGAGGCATGTGAATTGATAAAATACAGGAAAACAACCTGGAAACAGCCATCACAGAGGATTGTTTAGGACTTAACAAACATATACTGCCTGATCTTCTACTCAGACATCGCAGTCAAGCATTGAATAACAGAGAACATCCAGGATAGGATCTCAAAAATTAACAATTAGCCTAACAGCTAGAATGGGAGATAGATTTTTTGCACTGAGTAAAATACACTGAATGAAAAGGTGATTTGAGGTCCACTGTTCCTTTGCTACAATGGTTAACTTCTTTTCAATGACATTGCCACCATACTAGCTAGCACTCAAACAGCAGTGGTGTGGCAAACAAATAACAATATTTTTTATTTAATATTTTCATCTTAATATACATTTTATAACCAATATTATCTTGGGAGATAAAAGCCTTCTGGAGACATGAAGATTTTTGAAAGTGTTAGGGGCTCAAAGAGGCAAAAACATGCATAAACAGGTTTTCAAAAATATCTAGTCCCTATATGTTACCACATTGAAATCTTGAATCTCATTGGAAAAGAAAAATAGTTGTGAGGCAGAAAAAATAACAGCCATAAGCAAGAATGCCTCTGTTCTGTCACTTTAATCCAGGATACAACATTGTGGTAAAACTGATTTTGTGTACTTCAGGTATCAATGACTGAATTTAGTATTAGAATTCAGATTTAGTGTTATGTGCCACAGGAACTCATTTGGGCTCATACGATACTGAATGGTTGCATTTTTCTAACACAGAACATTGGTTAGACAACAAAATATTGTCCTTACAACTTGTAGAGAGAATTCCTTTCGTTCTGGAAACAGGCTTAAATTTGCAATGCAGGCCTGGCAAAATTAGTACATACAGACTCACGAGATGGATCTATGAAAAAATCCCATATAACTACCTATATCAGTTATTTGCAACTTATTTATGGCTTCCTTTCCTCAGTCAGTGAAAAAAAGTTATTACACCATGCCCTACAATTGCAAACACTCTAAATCTGTTACCTTTCAAAAAGGACTGACTCAGAGATTGAACTGAACACTTATCATCCAGTCTGGACTTCTAGCCACAAGCTAAGCAAACAATCTTACACTGTCTGATTTTTACTGAACAGCTTTTCTGCCTTTGCCTTAACTACAAAATTGCTGCGTGTTCATAACTCACAGCATCTGACACCAACACACACAAAAGAGCCTCAATCTTGTGTGAGACAACTGGAGTCAGCAAATACAACCAGATTTCTATAACCTAAGTGAATTAATCTCAGCAGATCTTTGCAAAACCTCTCCACAAGGTGGATAGAGAATTTATCAGACTCTGAGCCACTGGTGGGTTAAGAATGACCCTTGGGTGTCTCCTAGACCATCCTCCAGAATCCTTCTACACAGTCAAGGATGGAAAAAGCAAACAAATCTTTAGAGGCTGAGAATCACTGAAGCTAAGTTAGCCCTGTGGTTTGTCATTTGGGAGGAAACTTTTGACAGATAAAATATTGAGCAACCTCTTCAACAGCAACACTTTGGTGATTTCAGACAACTGTGGTTTGGTTTTTTTTTGGTCTGAAAAGAAAAGAAAACTACATTCAGCCTAGCCAAAGTAAAATTTACTAACAACTACATAATTTACCAACAACTCAGATATCATAAGGATTAAATGTGCATCCAACAGTGCAGTGATTCTAACAGTATGTAAATAATTACCACAGTTGTCTGGACTGCCTTTTGGGAAGAGAGTCCATTCAGGTTCAGAACCTTTCTTTAAAAAATGCCAAATCCCAAGAGATTAGCTACAGGTAGAACTGCCTGACAAGCTATTTATTACTGTTTTGCTTAACATTGACTCCGCACTGACATTGCACTTGGCACTTGGCACTTGGCAAGGCAGATTGAAATTTTTAGCTGTGCACCTACACTCAGTGTTTTATTATTCCTAAAGGAAAAAGATATTCAGTCATGTCCAAAATCCGCTATCTTACTCCATTATCCTAAAGATGGTCATCTTCCAGAGGTTAGAACAAAGACAAGAAAAAACTATCAATCTGGGGGCAGATTTCTTGGTAAGCCCACAATAACCATTCACAGAAATGTAAAACAATGATATTTACACATTTTGCCATCCATAGGTGTGGCATCACTGATTTTGAGCAAAGACACATTCCTTTCATCTCTCGTTGCATTTGGTTTTAAACTGTCAGCTCCTTAGATCAGGACAGAGCTTGCAGAGCACTTAGCAAGACAAAGCCTCATACATGGGGCCTACAATGTTACTGCAATAATCAGAGGGTTCAGAGAACATGCAAGATGCAAATGCAAAGATCAATGCAAGAAGGAACATTTTATTTAAAAAAAAATGCTAGGGGATTTGCTTTACATTAACAAAGATTCTTCTTTAGTATTATATTATATAATACCAAGCAATGGGTTGAAAAGTCTCTAGCATGTTTTCCATACACATCTGTAATGATAGAAATTAAATTAAGTTGGGCTATCTTCACTTTATGCTTTCCTTCTCCTTCATCCTAATTCCAGCTTCTCTAAAGTAATCAGCTTCTAAAAATACATCCATTTTTGTTCATGTGGCCAAGCACCACATTTCAGACAAAGTCGGTACAGATCTGAACTCACAAATTCTCTGGTGGATGTGACCAACCAAGTTCTATTCCTCAGTCATGCAACAGTTCCTCTGTCCACAATAACCTGGGTAGCACACACAACTTTTTGGGTTTTTTTTCCTTTTTTCTTTTATGAAGCACACAAAACCTAAAAGGAGTTAGCCTGATCATTATTTCAGAAAGGTTAAGTGAGAGACAATTTTCTGTTTGAATCATTAGCAACCTTTCACTGTGGGAAATTCTGAAAACTTAGGTTATTACTAGTTGCAAGACAAGTTCAGCTTTGGCATACAGCAAAACAGCATTTTCACCCCCTTTTTTAAACCAAAGATTGCAGCCCAAACACATAGTTTGAAAGCCTTCCAAAAAAGCTGAAGAAAATTTCAAATAACATCCAAGTAGTCATGATCCTTTTCTCATGTCTTAAAAAGTTATTTTTTAATAAATAATTGCTTCTTGTTTGTTTCAATGGATGTGATAAAATTAACTTTCTTCATTTAGGTTTTCTTTTTTCCTCCTGAGGGAACCACTTTTCCAAGTGACAGAGTGGTTATAGACACACTCCGGGGCCACCATTTTCAAAATTGAATTTAATACAAATTGAATTAATAAAAAGTTTAGTCCATTTTTGCCAGGAAAAAGCAATTAGAAGTAACAAAAATGTCCAGTATGTAATACACAGCATGCAGAACATTCCTCATTAAGCAGTTAAAGCTCTCAGGAGGCTGCTGATTCCCTCTGCTCATATTATGAAGACAGTGTGCACCCAATTTTGCTCTCGTGTGTCAGCATCACATGTTCAGACAGGAGAGATTCCATCTCCCAGCTTGTCTAGTTGATGGGATCACCAGCCAAGCTCTGTTGCCAAGCTCTACTAATGTTCACAGTAAGTGGATTAATCATCTATAACTTGATTTTCAATGAAGCACACAAATCTACAGTGACTGTGGGATGCCTGTAGATAACTTGTTGGAAGTAGAAAACTTTAGGATTTGTTTTTTGAGTTCAGTGTCTCATGGGGTACTGAGTAACTCAGAGTTTAAAGTAATTTTAAAATTGACAACCAATTCTAGAACATCAAATTGAGCAGTCTGTGGATTAGCCAAACTTTTATGGGTCCAAAGTCAAGTTTTACCCTGCGTATAGCTCCTCAAGTACATTGAAAAATTAAGGTTACTAAAAATTGTGGCTGCAAATGACCTGACAACAGTCTTATCTCATAGGCCATGTCTGGATTTCACAGTAGGAAAAGGCACATGGTCAGAGGATGCTGTGCTCACATCTGACCCAAGTTTCCTTTCCAAGCAAACCCAGACATGGGACTGGCCATTGTCCTGTGATGGAGCCAGGGCCTTACTGCAGCCATTCTAAGGCTTAGCAGCTCAGACAGAGCCCAACAAAACAACCGTAGAGCTAGAAATTGATCCTCACACTCAGGAGCATTATGCATATTCATAAAATCAGACACATATTACTCCATACTTAAAATAACTTTCATCTGTCCATCTCACACCCTTAAAATAAGCTATTTCTACACAATTATTTAGTGTTCCAAGATGGACAGGACATAGTCAGTGAAGGGGTTAATGCACAGTGAAGTGTTAGTAGTCACAGTCATCCTTACTTCTTGTTTCATATTAAAGTTTTGAATAAAATTTCTCACCACATTTCAGTGTTTTCCCATAAAAGGTTTGTATCTTATTTGGATACAACTTGTTCTGGGGCAGGATCTCAACACCTCTTCTTTCAAGTCCCCTCACTGTGTAAAGTATATTTTCTAATGCGAGCATTTAATAGCAGCTTTTAAGATTCATTTAGTTTGAGTTACATTCCAGGACACAAAAGGTTTGCCCTTGACACACTTGACAACAGAAAAAGAAAATGACTGAATATTTAATAAGCCCTTGAAAATACAACACTTAATATTCTCTAATGCAGATACAGAATTGCCTTTAAAGAAATAAGATTAAAATGTTGCTTTAAATAAATATCTTCACAGTGACATTATGAGATTTGATACATGCATGTTGCTAGAATTTAAAACAATTTTTAAAAATCAATATTCCTCCCCACCACACTCATAAACTAAAAATACAACGATGGAGCATCCAAGAAAAGAGGCTGCAGTGTTTTTTCCCTAAAGAAACTAGCTTTGATGGCTTGCTCGCTATTGTAATCAAAATCCTGCTTTCGTTACAAAAGATAAGAGTTTACTGAACAACTTAATTTTTCCTGACCAAAACAAGAGTAGGGGAGTTTCCACTCATGAGTTCTTTGCTTTCCCACCAGATTATTCATGCTAAACAGAACCCTCAAAACGGGGTAACTTCTGTAGGATAACAGAATACTTAAAAGGAAAGCAGTATTTTTTTTTTAATACCAAACTCATTTTGAAAAAAAAAAATTAATACTTTGGAGATTTAAAAACTATTTACAGTGATGTCTGTTTATATTTGTTAGTTTAAACCTCATCTTTTCATAATTCAGAATATGATATAAATTATTTGAAAAATAACTAATTCAGTTTCTTCCTCTTACTAACCCTCTGACCACAGAAAGTAAGCTGATCTATGCATTAAACACACACGATTTCACTGACTGCAAGAATTTAGTCATATATATTCATTACAAAACCGTGTTTTAGACATTTTTATCACATGTATTTTAAGATTCATCAATCTATTTCTCAAGCTAAAACTGTTAATAGCAGTTATACCAAAATTATATATTCCCATCATAAACATTATAAGCTGATATAGATTTTTTTTCTCTCTCTCAAGGTTCAGGAAAGAAAAGTCTTTGTTCCTGTAAATCTTCCATATATATGTCCTGTAATATTCTCCAGAAGCCTTTTTATTCTTCCAGGAATTCAGACTGCCAGAGATTTTATGAAATCCCCCTAGTTCTGTTTGGGGATTGAGTGAGACCCAGTCAAACAGAACAAAGCCAAAACCATGTACTGTTTCTAATCAGTCCCAACTAACTTGCAATGCTGATTTTTTAATCTAGTTTTATAGCTGTTTAGTCATATAAAACCAAAGTCTTAAAATATCCCATAAAAATTCCAATAAATTTTAGGGATTTGGGCATTCAATGAGAATACAACTCAACTATGGATGTTACTTATGCAGAAAATAAACCTGCAATTGTAAAGTACATGGCATGCTTCACTCAAAGCAGCAACTAACACTGGAATGAGATCACAGAATTAGATATCACTTCCAGCTTTAAAGAGAGTTGTCTCTGTGTTTAGATTTGACAGATTGTCCTCTTTTCTAATTTCAATATGATGGATTCTTTTCCCTGTTTAATTCCATCTGGCTATCAGGAGACTGTTAAAATCATAATGTGATTTCAGAATGAGCTCTTGTGAGGAACTTACCTCTCTATATAGTTCAATGTTCTGTGTGGTGGAACTTAAATATTAATGTGCATTTTACATAAACCCAAATATCTCACCAAACATGCCATCAGTCTCTTCACAACTCTATTTCTCAAAGCTGCTATTCTTCCTTAGCTGTAAGTTACCTTTGGAAAATTATCATTTCATGAAAAAGAAAAAAAGGAAAAATCACGTTTCTATGATGTGATGCATTTTCAATGCATTTTATCTGGATATCCTTAGTAAGAAAATAAATAACATCAGTAGATACTAGCCAAACTACTGGCATTTAAAATATAAAATCAAGGCAAGCATACTATCAATTTACTTCACCACTCATAAATCATAATCTCTCACATTATCTCTCTCCAAAGATTGAGAAATGGATACAGACATAACATTTAAATAAATCATCAAAGGACAAACAAAAACATGATACATGAAGTATCAGGCACCAAGACCAATTTTATGTCTCCAAAAACTTGTAAGTCATCCTCCTTCTGGGGGATAAGGTGGAACATCAGCATTTAAGTGGGTCTTTTAATGTCTGCGTAAAGATTTAACAGCCCAGCCTTGGCATCCTCATTGGGAAACTCTGGCCATTATAATTTCTCAACCAACATGAAGCCACAGTTCGAAGAGTTCCTGCCCATATTTTTGTTTTCATCCTACAAAAGGTAAGTCTACTCTTTTCAAGTCCCCAGTATAGTTCTTCCTCCTTTGTACTCTCTTCTGCTAACAATATTTGGCATTCAATTTAGCAGTTAAACTGCTGCTGTTACAATTCTACACCTAGTCATAACTGAATGAAAAAATCTGTATGTTGACACACTTTTATTGATATACTATCTAAGAACAGCCTATAGCTAATGTCCGAGGTATGGATTTATCGTAGTAGTATTTACAGCTGAGAGTGGCTACTATCTGTACGTAGTAGTGAGAACACAAATGTTCTGTTGCTTGCTCATTCTTTCCTAATTTGTTATAGTTTTTAAAAAGAGTTGTCTTTCATTACCAGCTGGAACACAAATAAAAAGGTTATTAATGCATATTTTCATATTCAGAAATCCAGGCCCAAAATTAAGTCACTCTAACTAAGCTGTTAGGTAAATCAGCAGTCTAACACCAGCTTGACCCAGATACATGTGTGACTCAACAAATCTTAGTCACATCTACATTTTAAAGCAGATCATAAAGAAAGCCAAAGTTACATACCATGTTGCAATTTAATTGCATTTAACTGATATATATCTTCCCAAAGAATTCAAAACTGATTTACAAAGCTACCTTGATTTAGACATATGCTCTCCTGCTCAGCATGGAAAACTTTTTCTCTGTCAAGTAACTGGAAAGCAGACTTGAGAATGAATTTCAGTGGCAGGACCACACTTCATGCAGTGGGAGTCCTGGGGACAGGACTGATCTGCTGCCCAGGACATTCCCTTGTACTCCATCCCTGATTGTCTGCCATCCAAGATTACTAATTTCCTAAATGATCAGTGCTGTTTTCCACTAGGCAAATCAAAATCATCTGACTTTGTCATCCCATGGAGCAGCTAAGTAAAACATGTCATACCAACACACAACATACATCCCACTGCATGCTATTGCCTCTTGAAGATGCAGCAGAAGTCCTTGAACAGCAATTATGCTGCCTCCAGAAACTTCCTTTTCCATTCACTTGAATTTATGAAGCTCGTTTCACTTGTGATTTTTCTGAGCTGTGACTATTGCAGCAATGTTTTTGTTTTAACGGCCAGCTGTGCGCATTATTTTAACTAGACTTGGCATTTATATTCTAGCAATCATTTTTTTAAAAGGCATCAGCAAGGCTCACTTTGCCCTTGTCTTACTGAAAAGGTCTCCATGGCTATGTGGCTTGATAAGAAAACCACTGCCACTCATTCATTAAACATTGCTATAAATCAAAGAGGCAAGATATTTATAACAGCTGCAAAAACGCAATGGATGTTCTTTCTGGAGTCAAAGCAAAGGTGAGAAAAAGAGAAATTCACAGCTCGTATTCTGGTCTGGTATAAGACATTCAGGGGTTTCTTATTACTAATAGAGCATATTCCAAAATGAACCTAAAATTGTCTGAAGGGAAGAGGAATGCAGATTTTGAAGAATGCATTTCAGCCAATCCCAAATTTGCATAATGTGTCAAATTAGCCTCTGTTTGCTTTGTTGCCCTTCTCTCGACTACCCGCTGTTCACATCATTACAGCAAAGATTAGGCTCTGGGACCTGGCAACTTGAAATACTACACAGGCAGTATCTTCCTTTCTGCACTTGATTTGTCATGAGAAATTCTCATTTGGCTCAATAGGTCAAAACTGGAAAAAAAATTTTGAGTATAATACTATTTATTATTAATAGACCTTCACACCAATGCAGGCAAGTGGAGAAAAGAGAGTCATTCTTAAGACAAATTAATGAAAATTCTATTAAAATGTAGTTTGCCTAGTACATAAATCTCACATCCATTAAAATTACAGAAACATTTTCATCTGTATCATCTCTTAAGCACTGAGGCTCATTTATGTCTATGTTTTCTCTCACTGAAAATATGTCTGATGGCCTAATTTAAAATTACACTTGGGTGAATTTAGAAGAGATTTTGAGGCTGGATGTCCATTAAGATTTGTCATAGAGCCCATCTTAGCTTTCATCAGAGAAGCCTTATAACCAACTCATGTAACCTGTTTTTGTTATCCCAAAGCTAATCAAAACATTCTAGAATTATTTACAAGTTTTCCAGGCCTCTGTCTTTCCTGTACAACATAACAAGACTTCTACTGGAAGTGCTGGAATGAAAACCACCAAACTACTTCTTAAAAACTGAAGGGACAGATCCATTTCGAAGATATTCAGAAGCATATGCAGAACTCTCAAACCACTGATTAACGAGTCTCCTTTGACTGGAAGCTTTTCCTCCTATACATTATTTAAGTAGCATTGGTTTAATTTTTCTCGCCTACCTCACAGTAATAAAATAGATTTGATATTAAATGGCACCTTTGCTTCATGATTACAACTTAGTTATGGGAAAGCAAAACCACAAGGAATAGGATACTCAGACTGTGGCATTGCCTAGCCCTTAGTTGCTTGGTGTGGTAGTCTTAACGATGAGCTTCCAGTGGAGCAGGTTTTGTGAAGTACTCAAGATCTAACAAAAGCAAATCATGAATACAGAAACTTCAGCCTGTGGGTTCTTACACTGTCACAGTTGCAATCCCATAGACAAAACTTCTTTGCCATTTGCAATAGCAGGGTAGACAATTGCGGCAGTAGCTTAACTGACATGGCAGAGCACACAGTGCCAAGGCTCCACAGTCTCCAACTTCCTCATTCTGACTTGAAAATCCTCTAGGAAGTATAGATTTCTTTTTCTTTTCCCCCTCAGGTGTCCATAGTTTGATCCTTTCTGCATTTCCAGCTCCAGTGTGTCCCTGCTCTGGTTCTGTCTCTTCCCTTACCTTCCCTCCCTTTCTCAGCTCCAGCTCTCCTCCTCTGGTTTACTGTTGGATCCCACACTTTCCTCTCTTCTTCTGAGCAGCCTGTTCTTACCCTATTTGTATATCCATGTCCTGTACGTCTAACCATTCTTTATTTTCATATGCAGCTCTCTTTCCAAGCTGCCTCTGCTCTTCCAGACTCTTCCAGGCTCCAGCCTCAGCCTTCCCTTCACATGCCCCCCTGGTTATTTGCCCCAGGCCGTTTGCTCAGTTAGTTTGCTCGGCTTGTTAGTCTCAACCTCTGTATCTTCCTACCTCTCTCCACATTTCTGGACCTCCAAGCCCTTGTCCTTTGACATAAATCACAAACATCTTTCTGTATTCCATCTCCAAAAGCAAGAGATCTTCCTTCTGCTCCAGTGTTGGCACCACTCCATGGTCCCCTGGTCCAGCCACTCACTGTCATGTATCTTTTCCCCTCATCTCACAACCTCATCAGGATTTTTATATCAGCCTACACTCCCTGTGCAGTTTCTCTGACTTTTTAATTTGTATTTGAAGGGCATATGTGCCTGGAAACTCATCTTCTTTTTCCAACTGAATTACTGGTCTAATGAAAGATATTTTTTCTTTCAAACCTGGTCTCACTTTGGTATTGAAGGCTCTCTCCTCTGCATCAACTAGATTCCAGGAAAATGGAAGGGAGCATATATGCTGACCCTAATTAAACAGATCTGCCTTAAAACAGCTCCTCTTCAGAGAAATATTTACACCTTTCTATAGTTAAATCACTGGACAGTCTATAAGATAGAAACCGTATCTCATATTTAACCTTTTCCTAGGCCAGACATGACAGTGTCCTTGCAACTCCTCCGTGATCTCACATGACCCTATGAAAAGTCTTAATATTTAAAAAAAGAAAAAATCTTGGAGATACCTAAATCAATGCACCTTAACACTCTGGTACAGCTGAAAGAGTTATGCACTTGAAGAAGAATTTTAGGTCAGAAGGGTGTTTTTGTGAGAGAGGGAACGGTAAGGCTGCTGTAACTCCTGTGCTTGATGTGAGTATGTTTCAAGTTCACAACACAATCGCATAGATCAAAGCTAAATTTAGAGACAGTGAATTATTCATTGCAACAGTAGTCAGCTAGGCTTATCTGGACCCTGAAGAACCAAGCGTATCACCCCAGACAACAACAGTTCACAGAGACATGGCTTTTTCAGACCTATCTTTTGGCTCCACAGTGCAAAAAAATTGCATTGATCAACCAGCTGCCCAGAGTCTTGTCGAAGGTTTTTCTAAAGATAGATAAGTAACTATATGTAGCTTACTTCCAGTTTTTAATACCTTAAAATTCCACTTACCCTTGTCTCCAAGAATGCAGAAGTGACAGTTCAACCGAACTGTGAAAATGAGTGTAAGAAAAAGCCACCAGTGCAACAGTTATTAGGATACTCAGACAACTGTGACATTCAGATTTCATTCCCTGTTCAAAGCAGACACTTGAACTGAGATGAAAGATAGTTCAAGTCCCTCCTCTAGAACCTGGGAGAAGCATGTTTAAGCATATGAAAAAGATTATACAAGTTTATGAGAGGGATTATATGACACTGGGACTGTGATAAGAGAGGATTGGACTCAGAGACCCAAGAGACCCCAGCCCCTTGTCCCCATGAATATTTCCAAATCCAATTTACACATTTATTTAATACATAGATTATGTTCTAAGCTATTGCCATTTCAAGCATTAGCACCAAATCTGCAAAGAGCACCATTTCAAATATATTCCTATTATTTAGCTTAAACATTCCCTTAGAGCTTTATCACCAGTTTGCCCTAGGGACTGACACTAATACTTAGACTCAGGGCTGGACTAATCAGCACAAGGACAAATACCAGCAACGTTGTGCATCATCCTGCTGAAGATTTCTTTATTCAAGAGCTTGTTATTGATGATCAGGAGTCTGCTAGCAACAGAGAGGAACCACACAGGATTTGCTTTGTGACCTCAGAAAAACTGAGGAATGATTTCCTGTGTCAGACCTATCAAGCCACCATGGAATGTATTTCTTCACAACCAGGTGCTGATATGGGCAAGGGTATTCATCCCAATCCAGCAGGCTTCAGAAGAAGCCTCCTCAACATGCCAGGGAAAGCTACTGTCTGCTGCACTTTTGCTTTTTATGACGACTCATCTCTTTCAGAGGTATAACAGTTATTCAGAAAATAAGTATCTTTATCATTTCCCTTGTGTTTCTAAACCCCACTTATTTTTTAACTTACATTATTAGCTTGCTTAAGAAAAAATCAATACTGAAATATACACAGTGGACCCATTCCAGGATCTTTTAAATTACATTCTACACACAAAGGGGTGTGGGAAAAAATATGTACTTAATATAAAAATTCGGATGTTCTGGATGTCTAAAATTCATCCACAGTAAAGCAGCCAGTAATAAAAAATACTCTAGTTATCATGCATGTGTCAGAGTGAACATGCCATTTGAGTTGGCTGGTGTAATAGTTTTTCTGTGCAACTAGGGTCTTGGGCTAGCTAAAGGCAAATAACTCTGCACTGGTTATCTTAACAATGGGCTGGTTTTTTTTTTTTTTAATTTATTTATATATTTTATTTATTATTTGGGCTGGTGCCTTTACAGTGATTCTCACAGCAATGAAAAGCAACATTTGCAGCATTCAGTGGAAACTTTGCATTAAGGGAATTCTCTAGAGAGCATTTCTGTGGTGAAACCAGAGTTAGGAAATCAGGCAGTAAAGGAGATCTTTGACGTGTCTGGAGATCTTGCTGATGATTATGCACCATGGGGACAATGCGAGAATGAATTGCCACTGCTGCCACTACCAGGCACATTATGCTCACTAGAGACTTTTTGTGAATGTAATCTGCAAAAGGAGTGGCACGCAATGCTGCACTGAGACACATTTTGCAGTTTCTATTTCCAGTTTAAGGTCTACATGAGATATTTACTGCTGGCACTTCCCTTTCAAGACTGGTTACATCTGCCTGCATACTTCTCTTAAAAAAAAGAGCAGGTTACTTGTACATGGAATTAAAAGTGTTGTCGCTGCTGAAATATGCATGTGACATCCCAGCAGAAGTCAGTCACTGGTGGTGTTCATGAGGCAAACCAAAAAAATTAGTAGGATGCCAGTGTTCTTACCAGCCTCCTAAATCCATTTCTTAACCATTATGACTCTTTGTCCCTTAAGATGTTCAGAACTATAACAAGACTGCATTAAAACATCAGCTGTGGGGGGTTTTCTTTGGCCGGGGGGCGGGGGGGGGATGCAATTTTTGGACTCAAACTACTCAGACAGATGATGATCATTAAAATGGTTTGATAAAAACTTATCACTTGCAGTGTTCAGAATTACTTTGCCAAGCAAGAGCAGAGACACATTAATAGACTGCATGTGACAAACCAGGAAGACTGTGGGAAACAGAAACAAAATTAAATGCATCAAAAGCTTTTTTCTAACTTGCAGCACATAGCAAAGAGAGATTTTCTTTCTGCTCCATTTTAGGAATAAAAGGCTGCTGCTTCTTTTACTAAAGGAGATGCTATAATATAAATGATTTCCCAGCCAGTCAGGTGTTTCTCCTGCCCTCAACAGATGAATAGCTCAGAATAAAATATTTTGTGTGCAAGATTTGTTAAGTATTCTACATTTACAATTATATTTGCAATACGGGTTACTTATACATTGCGTTTGACCCACAGTTTTACATCAGGCTGCTCTGGTGCATGTCTCTCAGTGCAATTATGAATTTGGCCCCAGGGAGAGACACGGGGTGACTGGTGACTGGTGCCAGGTGAGTGTGATGTGGGACTCACACAAGGTACCAAGACTGAGAGTACCTCAACCCTCGGAAGAATGGTGGCATCTCCACCCAACCTTTGGAAGAATGTTGTGACAAAGGGAATTTTTAGTACTGTAATAAATTACATTCATCTGATTTCACGGCAGCAGTGGTGACTCCCATCTGCGAACCCAGTCCTCCTCTTTTCTAGAGGAAAACAATGAAAAGAGAAGTTACTTTCTAAATTAGTAAATAAAGAGATTCACCTATACAGAATATTCTTCATCTCCCCCTCCAGCTCAAGTACTCCAGAAAGATCCATGATACCACCTATACTGTGTGGGCTTGGATTTCAATCCTATGTGTCTATAGTGCTTCCTGATCCTGAGCTCAATTCCATCCCACCACAGCAAGAGCAAGCAGCTCCCAGGCCACAACACTGCTGTAGATTGTCCCAGTACCAAAAAAAGGGCTATTTCTAGCTTCCTCATATAGAACAGAGATGAAAACCATCAAAGTTCAGATAAAAATAACCTGTCTCCCACATCTCCTATGCAGTCTGGTTGCTTCCCAGACCTTCAGGCCTCTCACTTCTCTGTCATTGCATTCATTTCATCTAGAAATGAAAAATTCCTGAACTGTGAATGACATCCAGTTATAAGTGAGGGTGTTTAGATAAGTCATTGTGCTTTGGTTTGATTTTTTTTCTCTTGGTCCTTCACCTTCATTCATGTGAAGCTGAACCCTCAATGCCAGGGCACAAGTTCAGCATCAGTGCCACACAGAGTGGACACAAGGGCAGTGCCCAGTAAGTGCCATTAGCAATTCCAGGACATTTCCACCTTACTGCAAACGTTTGGAAGGACAGCACACTGCATGCCATGCGGGGTCTTTCCCTGCCAAGTTCTTGTGTGGAGACAGAGCTTCTGTCTCAAGCCATATAATGGATGCCCTCCTAACCTACAGGCATGAATAACACTCTTCTAGTAATATCTTCCATTATGATGAATGTGGACATTGATACAGTCTTAATGCATGAAAAAGGCATTTACATCTTTTAAAACTTTCTGTGGCAGTGGATCTTCCAAAAACACTGAAAACTGTCAAACTTCTTCCTCCCATAAGTCTCAATATATTTCTGGGTGGGAGGACATAATGAAGTGTTATACAATCTCTGGAAATGTTCCAGTTTGAAAAATCATAATGTCTGGTCAACTCCCTTAGTTCTAGCACATCATTTGCATGCTACTACTTCAATTTCAAGAATAATGTAATCCAAGAGGTGAAAAGCTGCTGTTATTAAGACAAGAATTGCTTGTAAAATTTTCATTGGGGATTCCAGTCTCCTCAGGGGAGAGTTTAATTTCTGCTTTCCCCCATCTAACCCCCCACAAAAGAGGTCTCCCACAAAAGAAAAACAAACAGTAGCTGGGGTTCCAGATGCTCACAGGGGAGATGAAAGACTATGTTGAAGACTCTAAGGAGTCAATGTGTGCCCAAACTTGCACACAGCCTTGGACTGATGTGGAGTCCACCCTTCCCTGCCTTCCAAAGGGCTAAACAAACTTCAAACCCCAAAATTTAATAAAACAAAGTTTTCGTTTTCCAGTCAGCCAAAACCTTTATTTTATCCCAGTTCCCAGTGAGTAAGACTTTCTAACCGTAACACCCCAACATATTCTCTCTCATTCTTTTCCTCTCCATCTCTTCTCTCTTCATGAAGCACCATCTGAAGTGACAGACAGGCAGACAATGCACCAGCCTTTTCAAATCCTACTGGGAAACACACTTGAAAGAGAAGTATCAAAACCATCCAAAACCACACACAAAATATAATGGCACGCAATTAATTAACCTGTCAAGAGAAAAGCAGACGTTATTGTTCTGATGAGCTTTTTAGATTGTGGGTTGCTTCCTCTTGCCAGGTGCAGCTGCAGCGATAGCAGGGGGGAGCTCACAAAGATACTCTGCTGCCAGTCCAGAACAAAAACTGGCCTTCAGACAAATGGCCTGGCCAGGCACTCACTCAATACGAGAGCTTCACTCCAGAACAAATCAGACAAAGCAAGGGTGAGCTTTTTGTATGGGTTTGGGTTTTTTATTTTCCATTTTGCACAGCTGGCACCAATACTGTTTCTATTTAATTGTTTTTTTTAAAAGAGAGGTATCTGGAGCTCAACTGGAACTAAATATATGTAGCTATTCAGGCTCAATCCTTTGAAATACTGAGCACCTCCTGCAGTGGAAACTGGGGATACTCACTAGAGGGAGAGATAAGCAGAACACAGGACTGGTCTGGTGAGGGCTGTTTGCCAGGCTGCATATAGCAAACATATGAATGTGGGCATCTGACAAAGGTCTTTAGCTTTCTGGAAAATAAACCCAATAGTAACATCAGTTTTCACACTCTGTTTCAACTGACACTCTTGGGCTTTCATCTTCATTTCTGCATGGAATTTATACCAAACCTTTTTTTGGCCCAATCTGTAAAAAGTTTCTGGGATTCAGAAAATTCTCTATGTTACATGAGGTTAAATTACTACCAATATTAAGATGGTTTGTTGAATGTGGCCATTACACAAGCCTCCTTGTTGTGGGGCCTTTCTTGTTCCTAAGTTCACTGCAGTTTATTCATAAGATAAATGAGTAGGAAACAGCTAAACCTTCAGGTACAGATAATTGTGGTGCAAGAGCAGACAGTTATTTATGTATTATTATTTTCTTTTTTTTTAAAGATTTCAGCCATAAAATTTCAGCTGAATCTCAATAGGCATCCTGGGGAAAAGATACACAATACAGCCTGGGAAAATATTCAAAAAGCTAGAAAATTACGGATAGAAAGATCTTGAGAAGCAAGAAATATTGCTTCTCTTAGCAGACTACCAATATGGAACAGGTTATGAAAGTATTTTTGTGAAAAACAGTGTTATGTCTCCAATTGAAATATATCTCAGCACAGCTAAGATGGAGTTTTGTTCACTGAGTATAGGTCTACATTCAAAAAATAAAGGAACTTTTATTTCCCGTGTCACTTGCAGGGATTTCGTGAAACATTTTGGTTACCAGCATGCTATCAAGCTTCAGACATGAAGTGATGGGCAGTGTGTGAAAACGTATGTTTCAAAACTTTATATTAACAGTTTATTTCAAATGCAAGAAAAATTATGCAAGATATGACCAGAAAAGTACTCAAGTGTCCATTATTAAATCTTTTTCTATCTTCCACTGGCTAATGATCCAAATACTCAGATGTTAGAAACTGAGGATGAAGAAACCTGGGAAGTTTTTCTGCACTTGTAGATAGACCTGTGCCCATTCTAGAAGAAGTGACTGCTGCTATATTACCTTATCCAGTGTCACAAATCCATGATCACATTGGATAACCAGAACAGGAAAACATAAAGTCACTACCCATCCTGGTTGAGTTTAAGTATTTTTTATTTTACTTAATCTGATAATAGTAGAAGATATGATTATATTTGTTTTCTGCTGTTCTCTGTTACTGAAATGTGCACATTGGAAGAGGCTAAAGAGGCCACAATGTGACATTGCCTTAACTGGTATGACATGTGAGGTCCTTGCACTTTCCAAGGAAAGAATATAAGGTAGGTGGAAAACTTCCAAGCAAAATGAGCCAAATTCTGTGCAAATAGAGTCGGATATTAAAACATTTTGGTGGTTTCTTGGCTGGAGAAATGACAATGCATAAAACTGGCTCATGCAAAATATGGTCGATTTATATTTATGAACAGATGCACAGGGACATGAGAAACAGCCCATTTGAAAACTGGGCCCATGGAAGATCATAGAAGGCAATAAGGCAAGTCCCATGCAAGAGCAAAAGAACATTTACCAGCTGAATGTGCATTTACAAGGAACACCAGGGAGGCAGTAGGCCACTAGGTAAGACTTAGTGTGGTATACAGGCATCCATGTTATAGCACAGCAACAGCATGCACAGGCAGACCCTTTCCCTCATTTCATTTAAACCCAGGCTGCCGGTAATGCTCCCAGTATCAATGACACTCTTCCAAAAATATAAGCTGGTTCAGGCTTGTAGTCCTTTAGTGCCTAATGCTCACCAAACAAGACCTGATTACAAATGCAGCTGAACTGGTGTAATAACAAAATAACTTAGTACAACACAACGATGTTTCATGCTGTAGGAATTGAGAACAGAAACAGCCCAAATCTCATAGAACTGAGGAAATGAGAGAGTGAGCCAAAAAAATAACCTAGCCTGGCAATGTCAGACCATCTGAGACACTGACTGTGCAATTCAGAGTTTTCAATGAGGCACGTGCTTAAGAATCTTGCTAAAATAGCAATAAGTACATTGATTTTGGTAATGTGACGCTGACTCTATGTGCCTGTGTGTGCATAGGCTCACCCGATGTGCCCAGAATGCTACTGTATTGTTCTGCAGCTACAAGGTGTAATAAAGTTATAGAGAAGCCATAAAACGAAGCCTGAAATCCATTGCTCGGAACAGGGACTTCAAGATCTTTTTTTTACTCAAACTAAATCTGTAAAACCTCATGCAATTTCAAAGTAACCAAAAAATACATTCAGCCCAGGCTTGTAAGATATGCAGACACACAGCAAGATACTGATCTGTGAATCATTAATTATTATTCTTGTACACATTTACCTCAGAAGTAAGCTTGAAATGAAGTTCAAAATGGTAACAGGGTATGTGAGAAAGCTCCAATTCTTCCAGGTCCCCACTAAGCTAATGGCACGATAAAAGTGTTTATTGAACTAAATCTGGATGAAATGTATGCATCAAGCCATTGGAATCTTTACATACAAAACCAGCCAAATTTAAAGTACTCAACTGTCACTGTAAACCACGCGTGAGTGGATAGGTTGGTGTAACAGAAAAGATCGCTAAAATAAAACTTACCCATCTATCCTCAAGGCACTTTTAAGATTATGACATTGCCTTTTTAAAGATTGCTAGCTGGAATGACTTATAGGAGACAAACAGTTGATGCTATTTCCAAACATTAGTTTCATAAAGTGAGTTCTAATTTCTAAGAATAGTGCTAATAATTATGCCACATAATGTAGCTCAGTACAAACGAAAAAATAAACAGAGCCTTATTCAACCTCTGGTGATATTCTTATCTTAGATGCAACAGAAGTCGATGAAATGCCAGCAGAAATGTTTTGAATTAAATGCATTCATCTGATTAGAAGCTTCATTTTGATCTTCAACATGAATTTACTCTAAACCTCAGGCTAGACTTGAGAGCTGCTATCGTATGTGGGCTAACTAGCTCACGGAGGAGAGGGGAGGAATTCCCAGATTAGGAATGAAAGGAAGGCTCACATACTTGATACAGAAAAATAAAACATGTTTTCAATTCAGTGCCCTATTAATTATTTTTTAATAAAGTACCTGCAAATAGGGCGATTTGATTTCTTTCAGAGGCTTACTGCCGCACGCACAGACACTTCTGCTGTTGCACAGGCACGTCTGCAGGTGGTGAACTAACAGGAAAATCTGTGAGGAAGGAGCTGATCACAATTACCATAACTGGAAAACTTTGAATGAAAGAAGTGCTTCCTTCTGCCACTATAACAGTTTTGGGAGTTGCTCTTGTACACTTGGTAACAAAGGACAGGGAGGAAGAGCTGCTGTTTATCAGACAGGATCTCTACCTGGCAAATGTACATAACTGAAAATATGCCACTGCTATGGGCTGCTCTGTAACTTCCACAGCATGCTAGATCCTCTGTCTAGGATGGTTTTAGAGTACATCTAAAGAGAGACCTCATTTTCACCAGGAAAAATTAAAAAATCATCTTATCTTTAACATCACCTTGCATTAGGCAATTAATTTGTTTGTTTTCCTAATGAAAAGGTAAATAAACATGCCATCAACACCTAATCTGCAGTCTTTCTCTCTTGCCAACATGTAGTTGGTTTCTCATAGCAACAACAGCCGTGCCATTGTCAACAACAGGACACTTGAGTTACTGCAAGCCCGGACTAGTTCCACTGAGTGTGACAGTCCTATAGCTGTCCTTCAACATAGCTGTCCCCCTGGAGCCACATGGAAAGGCTTGCTCATGGTGGTTCAGCAAGCCAAAGGGCAGCAAACAGTCCTAGGCATAAGGTCCCAGTCCCTCTCACCTTCCCTGGCTCACCTCCCTTGGGTGCTTCTCCCACAGGAATGCCAGAACGAGTGCAGATAGACACAGATAGGTACATGTGCTCCAGAAACCACCAAGCAGAAGTAGCTCTGCAATAGTGGAAAACAGGGGGAACAGAAACCCGTGTTGGTTCAGCAATTTCAGAAGTCCAGATTCAAAGTGGCAGAGCAGCATCTGACCCACCATCAGCTCACTGTGATATTAAATCTTCTGTCTTGTAACCCCTACTGCATTCTTCCTTTTGGCCATCACTCGTGCAAAGTCCCTGATTTCATTCTGCAGATAATCAGGACATTTATTGGTGAAACAATTTTCTGCATATGACCTTCTCCTTAATATCTAGTTGACCTTGGTCAAACTCCTAATTAAAAATTCTTCCTTCATCAGTAAACTGTTTATATACCATGTTTTCAGCATAATAGCATGTCAGCCAAGATGCCAGCTGTCACTAAATGCAGGTTTCATGCTCAACACTAGGTAGCTGTTTGTTTCTCTAGCTGCCTATAAATTTTGCAGCAACCAATAATGCATGAAAGTAGCTAAATATGAGGAAAATTATAACAATATGAACTATAACGAACTTTTTATTGCAGCTTACATTGCCAGTGTCTGGAATTCTGGAAATATTAATGATAAAAACACTATTATTTCAAATAATTGTACACAACACAGTGAATTATTCCCTCTTAATATTTGACTGTTAAAGAAACCGTCTAGATAAACAACACAGAGAATTCCAGAAGACAAGGATTTAATCAGAAATCAATCAGCATGTATGCCCTTTGAATTTAATAATGAGGAACTGTCAGTGCAGACTGAAAATTTCCCAAGTTAGATTTCACCACAGTTACTAGCCTGTTAGAAGGATACAAAATATGATCTTTAAAATCCCTGTAACCAATTGACTACATGTGTCAACTTGCCTTGAAAGATTAACTTAATTATGTAGAAAGAGGGAAACAGAGCTTGTAGGATTGGTGGGATTTAAAACTCTTTGATGTATGTTTCTTAAGTGCTGAGATAGGGCAGTTGAAACCACATATAATACTATGAAAATGTGCTTTGAAATGCTTTGAAAATATAAAGTGCTACATAGCTGCTATTACAATTACTGTATCTAAAATGTGCATGCACACATCATCTTTGAATGGCGAATGTTATGAAATCCTTAAGCAGGCTGGAAGTTATCTCAAAAAGGTGTTTTTAAAGGATGTTTTCTCACATCTTGTAAGTTCCTGTTATTGTAGAAATAATAATTCTCATCAAAGTTAGTGGAAAATAACCTTGTGTCGAAAATCTAGCACTTGCCTATTTTTCTAAATTGGCATCTATGTGCCAATTCCTTCCTATCTAAAAGCCTTTCTCAGGTTCCCAGGTTAATAAGGCCAAATTCAGAGGTATCAGACACCACATGTGACTTACAGTCCTCAAATCCATCAAAGCTATGATCTAAAAGAGTATCCTCATTTGTCCTCTGAGTTTGGAGGTGCCCAAAATTAACAGCTGACTCCTTACTGTGCCTTCATTATCTTCTAGGAAATATACATGTTCTCCTTATTCAGAGCTGCCCCACTTGGGGAATTTTAAGGTCTCTGTTCTCCTTAAGCTCACTGGGGCTCCAGAAAATAGATGTTCTCTGACATTTACACTGAGTCTGCATAGAATTCCTACCTTCTAGCCTCTTTGTACAGCCAACAGAGAAAGTGAGGCAATTTTAAGCTACCATTCATCTGGCCCATGAAGAGGTCTCCTTTAGAACTGATGCACATGGCATGAAAGTGGGCATTTGTCTCTGCGGATTATGAAAGATCAGTCTGAGCAACTCTGTGCACACCAATATTTGAGAAAATGCTTCCCATCTTCATTTCTAATGCACTCGGGATACAAACACCACTGAAATAACTTGAGGATACATCATACAGAGAGCAGATTTCTTAAAACAGTAAATTTGATAGTGAAAGCAATTCTACTTAGAACTGTTAGGCTTCAATTACCCTAGTTTTGAGCAGAGGGTGAGGAAGAGTACAGATGTAAAATGCACACAACGTGAGGAAAGTCTGAAAGATTGAATATGAGATTTTACACTGGAGAGAAAATTCAAAATGTTTGCAGACTTGTAAAACTTAATATAAAAAAATCAGTGAGATTATTTTACCTATGAAATAATTTTGTTATGACTAGACTGCATCACATTCTTCACATATCTTTGAAAGTTGATTAAAATTTTTTATTTTCAAATCTATATGTTTGTCTCAGACCCTGGAACACAACAATAATTTCTGCTTGTTGCATCTCAGACTATAGCTATATAGTAGCTTTAAAACTATGTCCCAAGAAATTTCTGCTAAGTCAGGCTTTAAAGGAAACTGTTTTTAAAGGTTTTAAATATTTTTATATTTATTATTTATTTTAAAATATTTTTTCCCAATGTATTGTTAAAGCCAGATCAGAAGAAAATTTTAGCAAGACAATGACATTGCAATTTCATCAGGAAACAAAATGTGCCATCTAAATTTGATCATAAGATACACTCTAGTTGGTTGAATCACCGGCCAATCCTTTCTGTTTAAAAGAAGGTATACAACCTAGGGTAGAAAAACAATCAGTTAAAAGTAAGTCTACAAATGAACCTCTGTCCTAGAGTGACAATGCACTGCAATGAACAAACCCACTTATTTTAAATTCAAACTGAGAAATATTTTGCTCTAGAGAAACAATGCACAGGAAAGTTTAAGAGAAAAATATCTTTGATACAGTATGATTTAAAGAGTGCTTATAACCCCAGGGACCAGTGATATTTCTTGTTACACTAGCAAAATTCTATTTTACCTGGATTTCCTTGCTATTGCTCAAGCTAGACATCATGATTCAGAGAACATGAGTTCTGAAGCCTTCCCCAGAGACCTTCCAACAAGACTGGATTTTTAGAGATTGCTTCATCAGAAATTCGAAGGTGTCTTAGCACACACACTCACGTGAAACCTTTCAGACTTCGGGGCTGAGAGTGCGCTCTTCAGAGGCACTGAGAGCTGCTGAGAGCAAGAGAGACTGCAGCATAACAAACCTTTCTTACAAACATTAGCAAACCGTCACGGCACATCTCTTCTTCATCTTTGCTTTAAAAATTAAGAAACTGACACTTAATGAGGTGAAATGAGTTTACTTACAGGAAGTCAGAGCCATCATTACCCTCCCATCCCATGCTGCAGCTAGGTGTAGTATCCTCACTAATCATTTATGTCAATTTTCAGAAGAATATCTCTAATTCACTAAAACTGCCATCACATTTTCTGGTTTACCCAAATCCAGTCTAATCAGGCTACTTCCCACTCTGAATACAGAACTAACAAAGCCTAATCCTCCCTCATGTTCCCAAGGTAAAATGCCACTGAATTCAAAGATAAGAAAAGTAATTATAGACCACACCATTTCTTTTATGAGGAAAAACAAAATAAAAATAATTTTCTTTTACAAAAGTGTTTTTCATGTTTTCTCCATTGTATCAATGCTTTGAAAATATACAGTGCTACGTAGCTGCTATTGCAATTACTGTATCTAAATACAAGCCATTAAGGTATCACAGAAAAACTAAATTAGAAAAAACCCATAAACCACAATACTCTAGCTCTATAAAAAACACACTCTTGAATGTTTTTATGAACTTGTTTCACAAAATACATATACATAGCCATGATACACAGAGGCCAACTATAATATTTCCCTACAAGATATCTGATAAATGAGTCAATAATATTCACAACCAATTTCCTATTTCCTAGATGTGCTATCATTACTACATTTTCCTAAGTTAGATGTATTTTACTGTAACATATTTTGCATTTCTTGTTTCAGGACTTTATATGAATGTAACAACAGCAAAAATAAACAGATGAATAGAAAAGAGTAACTGATTAAATATACCCACAACAGGTGGATGATTATTTTGTTGCTTGGTGAACTCTTTCTATGTAAGAATCAGCAACAGGTATAAACTAACACAAGCAGATTTATAACCACTGAGTGTAAGCATGAACCAAAATAATGTCCCTGTGAAGTGAAAAGTTAACTTTTCAAATCATTAATCTTTAGAATCACCAATAACTGCATCATTTATATCTCTAGCTTTTCAGCATACAAAGAGAAAACCTTGACTTGTTGCCTGGCAGATGCACCTTTAGCCTCTATGTTCTCTTTTTTGTTCTGGAATAAAGGAAAAAATAATAATGCAAGTTCAAAAGAATAAAACATTGCATTGTAGATAGCTCTTTAAATCTTCAAAGCTAAGAAATTATTAGCAATTAGGAATTAGAAGCATTTAAATTAGTAAAATTAAAGTAAAATAAATAAAAAAATTTTGACATCCTTTGAAGGCATTAGTTAACTTCATTCTCTAACAAATAAATATGGTTTTCATATAATTAAAAAGTATCTGTGATACTTTCCTTTTTACATCCTTGGCCTACCCATATACAGACTGCATCTTCCTATGGAATTATGAATGCAAGACAAAGCAAGGAAAAACAAAAATCTAATACATACTGCTTGGTTAAAAGAGGAAAATCAAAGCAAAAATTCAGTACCTGATTAACTCCTTTCCCTATTGCTTCAAAAGTAAGAGTACAAAAGAAAGCAAGCACTCTGTTTTCTCATTTAATTCCATCAGCAAGCCTCCCAAGGGGAAAGGATGTCTGACTTATGAACTAACGCCTTGGGAGTTCTCAGAATTCTTGAAGTATTTAGTAGCTTTACTCTCCTTGTCCTTCATCCCTAGACATCACATAATAATGTTAAAAAACTGCCTGAGTCTTAACAGGCAGGTTTACATGTGAGTTGAACTGCTACAGCTTTCATTTTTTGCCTTTCACAAATTAAATAGGGATTAATTATCACTACACTGCAGAGACCTAGAAACAACTTCAATTTAAAGAAATATTTTCCTAGAGCAGTGGTGCAACATTGTTTGGTTTGACTTTAAAATTTGCTTTCAGATAATGAAAAGTTCTTCAGTGGCATTAATTTTCATTTCAACTGTAAAGTTAAATTCCCATACATTTATAATTCCATTTTTTCAAGGGAAATATTTTTCTCTTTCCAAGATGGCTTATCTTTACCTCCCTTGTATAGACTGTCTCCACCTGCTTACAAATATTTAACAGTAATTAATTAGACATAAGAAAATCACATGCCTTCCTTTTGCAGACCAAAAAATAAGCAAATTGTGCTTGCCCTTTGAGACACTATGCATCAAAAAGGCTCCTGGAGCATGCTAAATGAACTAAGATCAAAATGTTCAGCTCAAATTTCACATGAAGAGCTATGGTATTTGCAGCATGCTTCGTTAACCTACTTATTATTACCTTTCTCAGCTTTTGTGGGGTTGAAGGTGATATTTCTGACTGACCACCAAAACCAGCAGGAAGCCAATGGAAAGGAAGAATTCCATCAAACCTGTTACCATATAATGCTAAAACAGCATTCCTTCCCTTGTTTCATCTGCCACGACTCAGTAACAGGGCTGAGGAGTCTCTATATTTCACTGTTCAAAGCTCTGAAGATGATCAAGACAAAGCCCTCCCTGAACCGTGTCAGTATCTTCTACCTCTGCAAGTCAAAAGGGTGAATTTGTTTGTTTCCACACAGGTTATGTCTCCTCACCCTCAGGCACCTTCCTCTTAAAATATGGTGGTGAGGGGGAAGTAGAGGAGAGGGAAACAATAACCATTTTCCTAACACTCAACAAAACCCTGGCTTTTACACAATCCTCTCCAGAACTGTATTCTTCTTGCAGGTCTTCTCAATGAAACATTGGGATAGTTGGCAGTCAAGGAGCTGTGAAGAGTTCAAAGAAGGTCAGAGAAGCCAGCAAAAAGGAAAATTGCAGCAAAAGGGGCACCGTCACGGAGCTGGAGGGTGTAACTATCAGCACAAGTCCATGACTGTCATTTGGAAAGTTCATGCAATGAGCAGTCAGCAGCACGGGTAGTGAAAAGCACGTCCCATGAGACAAGCACGCAGGAAGTGAGGCACACTTCAGCCCACAGAACGCCTGCACAAATGCCCGTGGTGTGTCAGCATCTGGCCTTCAGAGTACATTGCTGTGGCTGAGTAAGATAATTTAGCAGTAAGGTTTACAATTTACAGCCGTTGCTTTGCAGCACAGGAACAACATGGGCATGGCACCAACTGGAATCCCTTCATGAGACCACGGAAGTCGGGACGCTGCCACTCTGAGAACATACATTTGACTAAGGGGCTGAACCTGAAGGTGTTAGATGGGCAAGATAAGTGAAAGAAAAAATTAAAAGGAGGCAGGGAAACATTTTTGCCATTGACTGTGAAGGTAACATATAAGATACCATTAAGAGAGAGTTTCAAAAGACAACAGATGGTGCTTGCACAATTTCAATTCTACTGGACTCTTATGTGGATATAGCATTTAACTATTGCTCCATTTGCCATGTAAACAAGGAATAAAGGAAGACATTCAAATACTTGATTTGATTGCATTTTCATTTTGGTATTGAAATGGTTGTTTTGCATAATTTCATACTTCAGTTGACTCACTATGATACTCATTATGAAATAATCAAGCTATGAAATAATGAGTTATACAAAACATACATTTCTGCAATGGTCTCTTAAGGCGCATGCTTGGGGCTAGCCATAAAATTACCTTTCTAGCTATCTCAGAATTATACTTAAGGTTGAATACTTTCTTCTAAAATATCTGTTAAGGCATTGACGTACACATAACCACAAGGATTAAAAAGTTATGTCTCCACTCTTTCCCCATACCCTCTCTAAGGAAAAATCTATAACATGTATTTGAAGTGACAGTATGTATACCATCTCAAACTGAATCATTTCAAATTACCACCTCTACACAGACACGAATACAGGCATATTTCTCACTTCCAAATAAACTTCTGTATGTTCTAACATAATATTTGCAATCCTAAAACAGTATCCCTTTCTATACGAAACAATTTTCTCGCTATGCCTCTACTGTATTAAGACAGATCCCACAGTTAAAAGAGAAAGCAAAGAAAAGAAATGCTGCTGGCTGATCTGAAGTTATCAAAGAATATCGACCAGGATAGACCCATAATTTCACCTATTAGGGAGTTCCTATGTACCCTCTTCAACCCATAGAGTCAAGTGCAGTCTTCCTTCCTCGCAACCGATATTATAACATGCAAAAAAGTCTGATAATTGATTATGGGGAAGAATAATCCTCCTTCTGACAATGTGGGAAGAGCTGAATCCTCTGGCTCTCAGCTGTGCTTCCAGCAAGGAAGGGCGCATTCACCATCCCCTCACCTTGGACAGCGGCTGAAAGCCACAGTTTATTTTTAAACACTTTAATAATAGAAGGCTGAAATAACCTTCTGAGGTCTGAATGGGTCAGATCCAGCATGCACATCTGACAGCAAGATAACTCACACTGCCTGCACAGCTAGTCAGAGACACTTTGAAATAAACTTGATTGAAGTCACCAGCCAAGTGCTAGGTGCGTTTTGAAGGCAATGCCTCAGGCTGTGGCTTCTCACTTCTCCTCTGCCCAAAGCACTGGCTCAGTGAGCAGGCTCTGAAGCAGCTGCAGCCAAAGCATAGTGACTGTTAATTGCAAACAGGAAAAGCCATGACGAGACCTAGGGGACAAGGAAAATCTCAGAAGTCTCGGGCATGAGGAGCTGCTAAAGGAGAAACACAAAATAGCTTTAAGTTACATTATTTTCTCTCATAAAGCACAGAGACAGCAGGTACCACTGAACCACTGAATGTAAAATGAATAAATGCAAGAAAAAGATCCCATTTGTGCTCATGTCATTGGTAGCAACTTGGTTTGTACAGGATACATGACGCTACATATTTTGTGAGCATATGAAGGCTTGTTAAAACAAAATCCTATTTACAGCCACAAAGAAGGACAATTGAGACTTAGGGCTCCTCTGCTGTTTTATAAAGCACAAGGACAGCAGTTAACTTCCAGCCACTTCCCTCTGTAGAGAAAGAAGAATTATCAAGGAATCACTCTTTCTCTTCACATACTTCATAAGGTTCCTCAGAAGATGATTCTTTACATTTGCCTGTGTTTTCATGAGAAATACTGTTTTTCTGACTTAAATTTTCCCAGCTCACGCGCTTCTCCCATCATTCACTTCCAAAACCAATTCACAGCACAGCTGCACAAAGCTTTGTGGCAAAACTGCAAAGGGAGCGAAGTGGGAGGGAAAATGATGGGTCCACAACAAAGCAGGACTGCCATGGGCCAATATCACATATGGCTTTGTCTGATAAACCCTTGGCTGTGGCTGGTAATCGAAATGCCTAAATTTGGGTGATGAAATCTCTCTTCCCTCACAACTTAGTGATTAGAGGTGGAAAATAACAGCAACCTCAGGGCAAACAAGAGTAGCTGTATTAGGAATCCGCTCCTCCCTCACCGTGGCCAACCTGTACAATCTCTATGCCTTTCCACAGCAATACACATCCTGAAACACCCAGTAATCAACAAAAAAAGATCCATTTTCAGTGATAAAACTTTCAGCAATATTTACTAGAAAAATCAGTCTGCCACAGAATGATCCGTACTACTTGTGCAAAATACTGAGTGTGATATATTCCCTATATTAGCAAGGATGCTAAACACTGTGTTTCCCCCTACAACAAGCACCTAAAGCCAGTGAGAAATTGTAATTGTCAAAAGGAATATGACAGAACAGGGTTCATGAACAAACAAACATAACCAGACTCTTCTTCGCTCCAGGATAAACCAGATATGATTGTGACCAGGAGTCACAGAGGTCTTAGTCCTGATTTAATACAGTGAAAACATCATTATCTTGCCAGGCTCTAAGCAGAAGAGATGGAAGGACAGAAAACCACAAACAAAATCACCCTGAAAACTGCACAGGGTATTAAATGGCAATTTACAAAAGACAATTATCTTTCCCACTGCTTCATGCAAAGGTATCTTTCCATAGGTCTACATGTGGGGAGATAATGAATACTCACACAGCTCCTTTGGGTTTCAATGCTAGCTGTTAACACTCGACACACTCAAATTGGAGGCCTTCAAATGGGAAATGGACAGCTAAAGCTGCACCTTTTTTATTTTACTTCACACTGCTTCCAGCAACTAAGGTAACACCTTGGAGGTTGTTGACTCGCCTTAGCTGTTCAACTGGAGATGGGACAGAGGAGAGAAAGATTATTTTTCCTTGCTAATGAAATTCAGTAAAGCCTTCATTTGCATCAAACTGACTTTTCATTGATGAATAAAGAGGGAATATTTAAAAAATCGAGCCCAAACAGCTTATTCCAGCAATGGAAAGTGACAGCATATGCACACATATATTCACATGGGAAATAATAATAGTACGTCCCAGTGCACTGCATAGCATAAGAAAGCCAACTGCCTAAGGGATGTGTCAAGAATGATTTATTTGTATACAGGGCTCTCTTTCCATGTGTCACTGCCTGACTTCTTCAATGGAATCACCAAAACCTTGGTGGAAAAACAGCTATAGTTTCTTCCCCTTATCGCTTGTCATTTGAAAATAACTTAAACAGTCCTGTTAGAGAAATACAGGATCTTCCTCAGTAGTTGAAAAATTGGAGGAAGCTGTTTAAAACTACTTTGTTTCTAACTTACATTCACACATGTAATATGACAAAATGTTTAGATTCTACTGAAAATATCAGTATTTTTATTTGAAAAACACTTTGCTAATTCAGAAATTGATGGGGGGACTTTTCCTCAGACATAAGTTATCTCATGTGACTTTCTGTCTCAGTTATTTTCCTCAGTATATTCTGTCTCAGTATTTTTCTCACAGCTTTTGCAACGTGATTGTTTTGCTTCTGTATATTCATTATATTATTTCAAACCAGTCAGATATATAGGTAAGGTATCCATGCATAATAGTCAAAAAGGTATTATCTTCTCCTCACAAGACTACTCTCTCCTTACTCTCTTCTTATACTTCTTTGCTTCCCACTCCTCCACTGCAACTTCCATGGAAAGTTTAAAGGAACCAGAATCTACTGGACAAGGAATTGAAAAACAGGCAACTTGATGAGTGGTAACACCTGGCTTTCCCTGCAAGAATTGCTTCTGGAAGAGGGTGGTTAGTTAGATCTTTAACAAAGATTTAGCAACACTATCTGCAGTATGAACTTTATCCAATCCACAGGAGCGAGCTGCTTATGAAACAATGATACCTCATTCAGTCGTCTGACAGATGAGTGAATACTGTGTTTTCTAATGTCCAGTACTATTAACACTTGAAATTGTCAGAATTCTTCCAAAGCCAAAGGCATTGCTCCTGGAAAGGGTCCTAAGTGTTCCCATTACATCTTCCTGTGTTCTGCCAGCCACCAAAGACCTTAATAACCATTCCTGCTTCTAATTTCTATACTTACAGAAATTTTGTAAAACACACAAGTCCTTAGTAGATTTCCAGGTGACTTTTGAAGATCAGTGAGCTTTAACTTTGGCCAGGCAACGTTTGGGAAAAATTAATATAAGCATTATGAACAAGACCACCTATTACATAAAAACAATGAGATGGTACAGCATTATGGTGAAACAGAGCAGTCTGCAAGAAGACAAAGCCAATCTTAACACATTAAAAAAAGAGTGTATAAAACACATCTCTTGGTAGCATTGAATGGAATAGATGACAAATGCATTGAACAGCTTTGTTTTCACTGATTTTCTTGTTACTGTCAGGGGAAATGAGAACAGAAATTGTAAACACACTCATAAAATGACATAACATTGATCATATGTTGACCTAGTCAATATAGATGAATGGAAGTGTTCAATTCTTAATACCACACAGCACTTTTAAACAGGATGCATTTGGTACTCTTGTTGATGATCTGCCTACATAGCTCCAGAGATATAAGAAAACTATTGCTATTGTTTCCTTGACAGCATCAAAATTGTCATCAAAGAAGTTTGTAGTCAATAGCCAACACATAATGTGAAGAGGCAAGATGCACATGTCAAAGGGATGGAGCAATAGTGCTCCTCTATGAAGTGAGACAGGCAAACACACAAGGAGTTACAGGCCAAGTGCACACAGTGAGCACACAAGGTATGTGCTGCAGCACAGAGCACAGCTTATCCACATGGGAGCTGCAGCTTCCTGATTCCCAGAACAGAATGTAAAGGCTTGTTCAGCAAGGGAGGAGGTGTGAGTTACCAGAAAATCTAAAGGCAGAAGGAGCACAGCAAACAGAGGAGGACACCATCATGGCATTTTTCAGGGGGGCAGTGCAGAGACATTGCTCCCTGGATGTGAAATATATTGAAAGGCAGAAGTGGGAATCTCTACATAAGCATCCACATCCAAGTACTTCTAACATTATTTTAACCGTATATATGACACAGTGAGATTAAGTAGTAGCATATTTACTAGAGCAGTAACAATTATTGCCATTCTCCATGCTAAACTACAGAAATTAAACCAAATATATAAACTGTCATTCAGGTTTACTGATGAGCTAGAGCTGTGCAAGGTAAAGGATTTCAGTTTTCCTACAGAAAAAATACTGCATTCATTTTTCATCAGCCAATTTGCATAAAGAACAAAAAAAGCATAAACAATAATCATGCATTTTATTGTCAAAATGTTGTGGCCACAAGCTTCTATTGCAAATTTCATAACCTGAGTTATTTTCCACCCATATTAGATAAACAAGACAGGGATGACTATGCATTGTACAAATTGCTTTAGATAAACCTCTAGAACAAACTATATGTTCTGAGCTAATGCTTTTTAATCACAGGCCTGCATCAGCAACTAGGAAAAGTCACCCAGCTGGAGATAATGACCAGGACAGGTGTCAGGAGACAGTGCCCAAAAGTCACCTTGCTTCCTGGACCACAGAGGCTGAGCTGAAGACAGTAAGAAAACCACCCCTGAACCCCTTAAAAATGTGTGAGATGCTGAGCCCAGCAGCAGTTTTTTTCTGCCAGGTTCCTGATGCTCTTCAGCCTCTCAACAATCAGTCTGGGATATGTTTTACCTCCTTTCCATACACCGAAATAACCTGAAAAGGTTACCTGAAAGCCTGAAAATAAAACAGATGCATGCAGCTCTCCTAAACATGTAAACGTCACAGAGATTATGACAAGAGTTAGCACTATAAATGTACCACAGCCAGGATGCAATCAAGCACAGGTTTGCTTTATTCATAACTGGAATGTCACCACACCATGCAAATGTGAATTTATGATGAAGCGAGAAGTAGTCTGTGCAGTATTAGTTATGCTTAATAAGTCATTTCCCCCTCTTCTTAAGCTCTTTTTAAGAAGCTTGGGAGAGACATCTGTTCATCTTGTTATTTGACTGCTTCTAAGCAGACATTTAGGATTTGTAAATACTCATAAATACTGCAGTTAACAGTTTCTCTAAATACAGTTTTGAACTGCCACAAATTCAGATAGAAGGCTTCAGAACCTACAATTCAATGATTACTAAGCTCTTTCTCTCCATAACTACCAGGACTCATTCAAAAGCAAAGATGTGCAGACCCAGATCATTACCTAAATGATTTCTAGGCTTTACATTCAGTTTCTTTGTTTTTTAATGTATATTGTCCTTGCATTTAAAATGGCTTTTTATTTCCCTGATAAATATTAAATATTTCAAATAAGGAAGAAAATAAGCCTGTATAAAAGTGACATTTTTCAAAGACTAGCAAATGTACAAATCGTACAGTTTTACAACATCTACTACATAGGAAGATGCAAATTAACATGTCATATTAGTAAAGTATGTGTGAAAGTAAAAAGAGGAAATGTCCAATTTTTAAGAAAGTCCTTGTAAAATTTGCCTTATTCAGAAAAAGCAAAGTAAAAGCCTCAATAAATTACTTAATGCACATCCTAAATATATGAAATCAAAAGATTCTTATATTCTATTAACTCAGTTGTGGTAGTACTGAGCCTTCAATTGCAATGAGAGCAGACTTTCACAAACTCTGAAGTGACAAGTCCCTGCCCCAGAGGTTTTAGTGTAATTCAAGTCCAAGAAATCAGTAATGGCTTAATTGCTTCGAAATTTTAGATGAATATATCTATTTGATCTAAACATGCGAGAAATTTCTGAAAAAGCTTAGAGAAAATGCTATTTGGTTAATTCATTATAAAAATAGAGCTTAGCATATAGTTATTTCTACTTGCATCAACTTGGATAGACAACAAGCCTTAATTAGTTGCAATTTTCACGGAGCATGATCTGCAGGGACATTGGAGTCATTTTACATTACAGCAATTAATCTGTTAAGCCCTGTAGCTTTATGCTTAAAAGGTACACAGTGTCTAGTATTCAGGCAGAATGGAAGTAGATGGCATGGACTATGTGAAATTAAAACAATTACACAGTAGTTGATTCTTTCCCTCTAAAATACATCAAAATTACATACAAGTATATACACATTATAATAATTTATGTTTTATAAATATATACATTACAGAGAATTTATACACACACAACCACTCACTCATTGATAAGGACAATGTTTCTTGACATTTCAATGAGGTAATGTATTCAAAAACAAGAATGTGGATTCTCCACGCTCATTCTGAAAATATATTCCTAGAACTGGTTTACATGAAGGTTGGCACTATGGAAATGTGCCTTCCTCCCAGCTACTTAAAAGCCAGCTTTCTCTGCAGTCAGGTAAAGCAAGGCTTTGACAGTGCTCTAACACATCATTTAACCAACAGGTCCTGCCAACCAGTTTCTTCCTTTTCATCCTTAGACCTCATCAATGAAGTGACACTAGAAGAGTAAATCAGGAAAAATTACTCTCTCCTTTATTCTTTTAATTAATTTTATGTGGAATCCAGAGAGAAGACAATTAACATACACAGCATTAGGCAGGCATTAATTATTAAATGTAGATGCCTGGACCATAGATATCTAAATCCAGGTTCCCTTTATAGACAGTGGAGAGAAATAAACATTCTTAAAAGGCAGAGTATCTCAGACCAAAGATTTTCTTCTGTCATTGCAGAATGGTCCTGAACATGTGAACTGTTTGACATACTCAGTTCTACAGAGAAAAGTTGGGAGAAGTGGGAAGCTTTGCTGGAGATGCCCTTCCTCTGTATGTGAAAGGTACATAAAGACAAGTTCAAGAAGAAGAAGAAGATGTGAAGGAACAAACTAAAGGAGTTTCAGGAAAAATTTCACACCCTTAGAAACACCACAAAGGGCAAAGCACGATCTACGTCCAGAGTGGTTTAACTTCAGCAGCTGCAGAAGTTATTCTCTGTCTCTTCAAAGGAAAATGCAATACAAATACCAGCAGCCACCAGGCAATGCACCTACTAGAAGCAACTGATGATTATGGAGGATAAAGAAACTGGATGCATTAGCATTTCCTTTCATTTTTCAGTAGATGGACCTTTTGGGCCTTATTGTGCTCCAGACTGGACCAGATGGGCCCAACAAGGAGGGTGATTCCATAACACTCCTCCCACCAAGTAATAAAGACAGAAACTATTTTGCCTTTTCGTCCTCCATCAGAACTGCTCTATGCAGCCACAACATCTGAGTGACAGGCACTTTGGGTGCTGACATTAATATTTGCTTCCTTATTTTTGCCACAACAGCTGATTGACAGGCACTTTGGGTGCTGATATAAACATTAACTTCCTTGTTTTTATGAACGGTGTTGCTAAGAGATGCTCTTGTGCAATTTTTACACCAAGGTTACAACTTTTGTTCTTTCATTTTTTTGGTGAATTCTCTGAGCTCTCACGTGGACCCATGTGGACCTGTCTCATGTGGACCCATGCAACAAACTTCAGTGCTGGCCTTGAGCTTTTCCCAAGCCATTGAGACAACCAGCTTTCATCTGGAAGCCCCTCTGCTTGATGTGAGCTTAAAGAAAAAAATTCAGTAGACATTTTAATAAAGCACTAGTATTAATTTACTGAAACTTTTAAGTTTATTCCTTTAGCAAGACCAATGCAGGCAGGAACACAGGCAGACATCAATGCATTACGATTCAGGATGAAATGTTCAAAATCAGTATGTAAGCATGGAATGGTTTCCACATTGATTTATTCTAGTCTGCAAACAAATGACTGAAGGTCAGTTATACTTCTCTTATGTCATCACAAAGATGGGAAGTACACATGGAAGCTCAGCGACCCAGTTTAGTTTCTGGTTGGATACACCACTTGGCTATTTCAAAAAGAAATAGAAAATACTCATTGTTAAAACACGGAAGTGCTCATGGCCTTATTTTTTTCCATAGCACTTGGGCAAGGAGAGGAAATTATTTCTTAATTCCTGCAGTATTTTGCCTACAGAGTAAAAACATTGTCACTAAGCTCAACCAAGATTACTCCAAGCCTCATGTTCCTAATGATTCTTACCAGAAATACCAGCAGAGTCAAAACAGACATTTTCATGGGCTGTAAAACTATCATTGAACCATTTTTCAAAATTGATTGTATATATTTTTTCTGCATCAACTCCTGCATCTCTTTAGGTTGTCTGACTGATACTTGGTTTTGCACTAGCACTTCATTACAAAACACCAATGATTTTTCAAAAAGCTTGAGACTGTATGAACCTGCAGTGAGATGAACATGTATGCTAATAAATCCTCAATAATTCCTAGAAATTGGCCTTTAAATTGTTTTCTTAGGAACAAAAGCAGCCAAAATGAAAATTATAAAGTCTGCATTCATACATTTCTAAAAGGTCTTTTCAATTCAGCATCAATGTTTCAATATTTAGATGTGAAATCTGTCATGGAATTTACATAGTCTATAGGCTTGTCTGAGGGTGAACTCAGTATTTGGCATGGCAGACAGCCTCAGAAATATTAAAATGGTTATTCACACATAACATTTACAGCTCATTAAATAAAATCTACAGAAGAGAGTGAAAGTCACAGCTTCCATGTACAGCCCAAGCCTGAGCCTTGGAGCAGAATTCCTGCTAAAAGTAGCACTACCCTGCCAGTCCTTGTTTTCTTATTAGAAACATTTTCTAGCTAGCAGAAATCCCCAGCCATCATGTGTTTTTGCTCTGAGCTCAGATTTTCCCAGGCAACATCTCACTTTGAGTCAAACTTTAGCCAAGGGTTACCTTCCTTGTGTTCTAGTCAATCTTTGATTATTTACCACAAGGTTGCAGGCAGCATCTTTCCTCCAGCACTCACTGTCCTTATCTAGTGTAGACAATTAACATTTGCTTAAGGGACTTCAAGAGAGTACTCAGTTGTCCCCTTTTGCAGTAGACAGCAGTTCAGCTAAATATCAGCCCTCAGGAAAGTTTCATAAAAAGTAAACCCTAACTAAAACTTTTTTTCAAAAGAAAAAATAATCTAGTTTGGTTTATAGGCTTAACAGTGTTTTAAAGTCTACAACCATACCACATCCTGTACAGGACTCCACTGGGACCCTATTCAAAGTGAGCCGAGGACTTTCTCACAGAAGTTCTTTCTGAAAGGTTTCATGGGTTTCAGAGGTACCATAAGCAATTAATCTTGTTTCCTAAGATGAGTCTTCACCCTGGAGAATCCAGGAGAGCTGGTAACTCCCTTCAGAAGCCAAGCTGCTGGAACTTCAAAAAGCCAGACACATCCTGTTTCCCCGTGAAGCTAAGAGAAACGCAGTGAAATCACTGATTCTGCAGCATAGGTTACAACCTTATTTTCTGAGATAGCATCATATGCTGTTCAATCCATTAGGAACAAAAAGGAAGAAAGATAATTGAAAGCCCAGATGTCATTCAAGCCCGATGTCAATCTGTTACTGTAGTTCTGAAAGAGTAGGCGAAAGATGTTTTACAAGCCTGACATAAATTGCTAAGAATAATCCTACTCCCATTCATAAAAAAATTCTCGCATTCCGTTTCCAATAAGTGTCACCCAGATATCTGCCTCTTAATTTCTGTGTTTAAATGGGGGGGGGGGGGGGGGGGGAAGGCTTTATGAGAAAGCTGAAAATCTTCCCCTGATGGATTTCTTCCAAATTTCTCTAGAGATACATCAAAAAACGTAACTACAGGCAACTGCCTATGAGTTTGGATTATCAGTCAGTTAACTTTGCATGCATATTCATACTAGATGATGCATATGGTGTTTAAAATCTTTCTGCCTGGATATTCTTCTAAAGTTTTATGTAACACAATATAAAATCAGTGTGGTTTAACCTACACTTCGTAACTACCATGTTTAAAGACAAGGTCTCTAGAAAGCATTTTAACTTGTGTGATTTGCCATTTAAATCATTGCTTTCAAAAGAAAATCCACATAAGAAACCACATATTACTGGCTAATTAAAACTGTTCTAGTCAGACAAAGACCATTATGTGAAAACATACATTTTTATGTGCAAATAATACTTTTTTTTAGGAATTACATATTTTTAAATTCCCATTTTGAACAGCTACTTTGAAGTTTACTTGCTATGGCCCTTTTCCAAAGTCACTACTAAGCAGGACAGAAATAAACATTTTTAAAGCCAAAGTTTGAGGAATTAAATTTTTTCTTGTCTCAATTTTTAAGACATTTCTCTCTTTGCACAGTTAGATTTAAGTAAGAAGGCAAATCATTTATTCCAACTAATTTTTGCATAAATGAAAAAAATGCCCACAGTTCTAAGAATGGAAGGACCAGAGACAACAAAATATTTTAATTTTTTAAGTCATAGAGCTTCATAAACCACCATCTTTAGCCTATTACTTACACTGTGATTTTTTATTTGATTCTGATTTAACAAACATCTAGGGGAAAGCCTCAGATACACTTGACCAAATTTTTCTTTAAGAGTTGACAATGTGGAGATATACAAAAGTACAGATGTGTAGGGATGCCTGTGAAGGACTTAGGTTAGTGGCTCAATAAAGATATAATACTCAAATTCACATCTTTTCTCCTCAAATTTAAAAGAAAGAAGATTGGCACATTCACTCTGATTATCACCATGAGGTTGGGCCAGTTCACTGGATTGATTAATTCCTATCATTCCTATCCTACGCATTTTAACAGGTGTGGACTGTATAGCCTAAAACGCATTCAAAGTTACAGCCAGGCATGAAGGAGTCATCTTTTTTTCTATAACAGTACAATATGGAATCATAGAACCATTTAGGTTGGAAAAGACCTCTAAGATCACCAAGACCTACCATTAGCCCAGTACTGCCAAGTCCACCAACAAACCACATCTGCAAGTGCTCCACCTACACCTCTTTTAAATACCTCCAGGGATGGTGATTCAATCACCTCACTGGGCCACCTGTTCCAGTGCTTGACAACTCATTCATTAAAAAAATTTTTCCTAATATCCAGTGTAAACCTTCCCCGGCACAACTTGAGGCCATTTTCTCTCCTCTCACTGGTTGCCTGGAGAAGAGACCAACTCCCTCCTGGCTACAACTTCCTTTCAGGTAGTTGCAGAGAGAAATAAGATCTCTCCTGAGCCTCCTTTTCTCCAGGCTAAACATCCCCAGCTCCCTCAGCCACTCCCCACAGGACTTGTGCTCCAGACCCTTCCCCAGCTCCGTTGCCCTTCCCTGGACACCTCCAGCACATCAATGTCTTTATTGTAGTGAGGGGCCCAGAACTGAGCACTGCACTTGAGGTGTGGCCTCACCAGTCCTGAGGAGGAAAAGGTGGAACGAATTTGGTTACTACGTATTTTTGAAATCTGCACTGATTTTGTATTCAGAAGGCCTGCACTTTGAAAGGTTGCTCATTCCTCTCTCTTATATAATACCTTGCGAAAAAGTCCCTTGAGCTCTTGCAAATTTGAAAAGGAACGTTAGAAGAGTTTCCTTTCTGGATCTCAAATAACTTCTTCCTTTCACCTGCTTTATGTACCCACATTTCTTAGCACAGCAAAATTAGTAACTAAAATAATATGTTAGGGATAAAATTTTCAAATATACAGTGCTTGTCTAACTTGATAAAAGCTTATCATTTAATTAAAAGAAGGTTAATCCTGGTACTCTCAGTTTTTTTTCCTAGATGAAAAACTAATTTGGTTTCAGATTTTTCTTCTCTGTATTTGTTCCCAGAGAGGTTACTCATGGCAAAAACAGTATCTTCCCGATGACTGATTTTCCACCAGAAAAATATACACGGTATTTAATTTTCTTTTCACTAAGGCAATAAATCCTTAGAGACACTTTAGTAAGTAACATGCATCTGATTAATTCATTATTCACTTATTTTTAGCTGTTTGTTTCATTTGCACTGACTGGCTCTTAAATATTTCACCATGGGACAATAAATGTTCTAATCCAGAATAAATAAAAACCAATGGTATGCTCAGTCCTAACGGGATATCTATTTTAAATATAAAGTTGCTTTCCAGTAGAAAAATATGATTAATTGAAGACCGTTGTATTGAAGGATATTTACTTTTCACCTTCCGCTGTAATGTGAAATTAAACCAGATTCAAATGTCAAACCCAAACACTTTCTTTCAATCATCTCAACCAAAGTGCCTCCAAAGAACTTCAGCTGTCTAATACCCCAACAGCAGGACCTCCGGAGAGCGCTAAATGCACTTCCAAAATCAAATAGGTAGGATAGTCAGGAAGGACAGAGACCATCAATTTAAAAACCTGTGGCAATTAGTTAATCCAGGTGTTTCCAAATAAGCTTTTTGAGTTCAAGCAATCAGTATTTCCAAATTTTACTTTATTTGAAAATCTATAATAATTTCTTTTTTTTACATAATGCCTGGAAATTATTGCTGTTGCACATTTCTGGTAGAGATTCCACATTCTTTCAGAGTTGGAATGAACTAAATACTGACTTTCAAAATGGTCTCTCTTGTACAACATGAAAATGAGATTAATTTCTAGTTTTTCCACTATTTGGTATGACTTATAAAAGTTATGACTTACAAGAATGAGCTACTCAATAGCTTTATGCTCTAGATAATAAAGTAAGTAGCATGGTGATCAAGTCAATTTAAATAAGGTAAATTCTCATGTTGAAATAAATTGCAGTTGTTTCCACCTGACACATTCACAGGTCTCTAAAAACTCTGCAGCCTTGAATTAGCTGAGCTTTCCTGTACACTTTTATCATACCATTTTCAGACAAGGAAAAAAACCACATGCAAAAATATTAAATTACTTCTTAAATCTTCTGCTAGAGCTGGAAATAAAGACCATGCCTTATTTTTATTTCTTTGTTTTACTTATAAGCCATTTCTATTTCCTTTTAAAATAATTTTTCATGAATATAAATACCAGCCTTTTCAAAATGTTCTGCCTTATCTCTCTTTCACTGTCAACATCCCAGTTCACCACTAGCTTTAGCATTTCTCTGTTTAGGGAGACATGAGCGAAAACCAACACAACTACTTGATTTTAAAAAATGAGCCTGAAGGGCAGTAGCCTCATCAAAACCTCACAATTCAGTGATTGGAAGAAAATTTTCTCAGTGTGCAGGGGAATAGAATAGCTAATGAACATAAATTCAAATATTTTAATATAGCTTGTATTTGCAGATTTGACATTACTGTATGTCTTTACTAACTAGTAAGTCAGCAATAGCTAGATCTAGAGGTAATTAGCACATCAAATCTATCAAATTTCACCTACCACTTCTGTCTAAAGTTTTATCCATCAATAAAAATTTATTTAGACTATTTTGCCTTATAAAATCTTTTACAGTAATATTTGTAACCAGTTTATTGCCTTTATCTTTATATAAAGTGCTCTGTAAGAAATGTAAATGTCAAAAAGCACTTATTTGTATCATTATATTGAAACTACCTGACTCTATAGGGATAAAGACAGTGCAGTGCAGTCGTGGGTTTTTCTGAGGTCACATTAAAGATTGGATTAATTTTATTTTGCTAGAGATGAGACCTCAGTCCTCAAATCCAGAACACTTCTGCATGTGGCCTGACACCACTGAAACTAAAGGCAAAGACTGGTCTGTGTATTAAATGAGGCTGGATGTTCTCACTGAAAACACAAAAGCAATAGTAGTAGTAGTAGTAAGTAGTATCACCATCATTATTGTCATTGTTTTTGCTGGTTTTACTGTTATTTACAGTATAAATCTGTAACAATACTGATTAGTGTATTTTCACCTCCCTTTACATGCCCCAGAGAGGCCTTCAGCTATGTCAGGTTTAAGCCTTTATATGTCTGCATCACACTAGAGTCATTTTTCTGGACACATGAAGTTCGTGCTTTAGCCCTAGAAATTAGTCTTATGCTTTTTAAAGAAATATATTTCCTTTCTGTATGGAAATAAAATCTTTTTTGTAGGTGAAATTAAATATTGGCAAACAGGGTACCGTTTACGTATAATTTTTCTTTCAGCTATAGGAGCATATAAAAATGCTACCCAGACCAAAAAAACCAAAAAGTAAATTATGTACCATATAGACATTTGAGAACAGCATCTTGCTTTGACACACATGGGAGATCTTTAATAGACCAATCACAGCCAAAAAAAAAAGATTGTAAAGGCAAAGCAGCAGTACTAATGAAACAAAAAGTCTGAATTTCTACTTGGCAAAAAAGCTCAATATCAAAAAACAATTTAAGACCTCCATTCATACTTAGATCATCAAACCTCTTAACTGCTAAAGGAGATGCTCCAAAGAAATGAAGCTGATTGAGCAATTATATGCACTATAATGAGCAAGCAGAAGGGGGGAGAATTTACTTGGGCTGCTTGAACTTTTGCATGCCCTGACTTTTGAAGTGTGCAAGCCTCATGACTTTCTTCTGCAATCGCACACAGCAGTAACTCTGAGCATCCCTCTAGGGTTTGTGCATCCCTTTGAAGCATCACAGACCTTTTTTGTGCATGGCACTATTAATAGTTATCTCTGAAGAATCTTACAAATCTCAGTGCATCTCCAAAACTGAAAATTGAAAATAAGTTATCTGCTGCTGTGCACAGGCTTTATTAGAACAGCTTAACAAATTTCATCCGACAGATCAAGATGACAGGAGATTACCCTCTCACTAATCTGAGCTTGTTAAGAGCTGCTGGTCAGGTCTTCCTCTCAGTACCTGTACTGGGGAGGCTCTCCTTGAAAAGAATCTGTGAAAATATTCTCACAGAAGATAACTAAAGCTGAAGCAGGGAGCAGACTTTTTTTTTTTTTTTAGGTAAGTGTTCCTCACAGTTGAGATCTTAAGCTGTGCTGTATTTTGTGGCAGTCTTCAGTATTTTGTCTGTCTATTCTGTATTTTTTTTCTAATTGGAAAAATATACATTGCTGGTTTTAAAAGAGGGATGGAATAGCTGTGAAAATGAGAACTGAGATCTAATTTACTTACTGGAACTGAATTGTAAAAGAAAGAGAGAAGAGAGCAACTCTTCTTTCCAAGTAAAAAAAAAAAGTGTCTGATTTCATGACTTTTTCAGCACAATAGTACATATCATGGCTGGGATGGGAGCAAATGAGAGCAAGTATGCTAGTACTTACATCCTTTTTTAAAATTATTTTTTCCCCCAAAAATCTCAAATCTGAAAACCTTCCATGTGGAAGGTGCAATACAAGAACTAGTAAATTGTATCTATTGGGGTGGGGGGGGTCTTTCTTTGTTTGCTCCTTTTCCACTTCTACTCTGGCAAAAATAAATCATTCATCATTAGAAAATATCATATGAAATGATGTCAAAACCCAAACTCAAATTTTCTGGCCCTCGAGAGAAGACAATTGCACTGTACAGGAACATCCATGGAAACAGTACACAAGGATTTTGAGACAAAATAGAAAGTTAAAGCCAGCTTCCAAGTTACTTTCTACAAAAGTTCACAGAAGTCTAAACATACAGAGAAATACTCTATTTTCTCTGTCAGAACTAAGTACAAATTCTCTCCACAAACTGTCCATTAAAGAGCATCAACATGATAAATTATCACAACATTATTTTCAACATGCTATGCACAGCTGAAGAGACGGGATTTGAACAAAATATCTGCTTTAATTACAGTGTCATTTCCTCAAATCTGTAATAAGGTTCATTTCTGCAAAGCAGTTTTCCATTTTCCCCCTTGCTTATCTTATCTCAACAGTAAATGCACAATTAAAAATTTCTTAGAATCAGACCAAATCTGTCATGTTACAGAAAGATTTAACAAATCCTGTGAATAGTTTCTCAGGTGAAAATTAAGAGGGAAAAGAAAAAGAAAACCAAATCAACACAAAAGCTGCAGCTGTTCCACTGTAATTGTTGGAACAGAACAGGTTCATTTTAAATACTATAAAAGTACTGAAAATATAAATTTTTCCAAACTATAAATGTGGCTAAATCACTTGGAATGAAGGTACTTCTGTATCTGGCATACAAGGACAGCTAACTACATTAGCAGAATGGTTCACACATCTATTTCAGATGTTTCATCCACCTTTTTATCCTAAATCCCTTGCAAATAGCAAGTGAAAAAGGCTTTGAACAGGCTAGAAATACTCTGCATACTTTAGGAAGATCTACAAAGTCTGAATCATCGAGCCTGTGTTTTGGTTGAAGGTCCTTCATGAATCCAGCACCAACCAGGGAAAATGACTGGAAGTTTGGCTCTTTTCTCATGTCAAGATTAGAGGGCTACATCCCTTGAAACAAACAGAACAAACAAAGACAATGCAGAATTCGAGGCTGAGCATGAATTTATGCCCCAAGCTAACACTACTAAAGACACTTCAAAGCTTAGGCATTACAGAATAGATGCAACAGCCACAGACTTCTGACAAATGTATCACACCCAATAAGATGGTGTGGACATATTTAGTATTAAAGTCAAGTCACCAACAGAAGAATGCAGGTGGTCTTGATGCCCAAAGCTGACTTCTTGAGTTTGGAAAGCCGTAAAAGGGATTTGCACTATATAAGCGAAAGAAGACATAGCTAACTTGTAGCTTTCTGCCTCCTAGCAAAGGCAAAAGAGGAGGAAAAAAAGTAGATTTTTCAAGGTGGATTAAGAAGGACCAGAAGAAAGGCTAGGCAGCAAAATACAAATAATGCAGGCGTGAACAAGGAAGACTTTGCATCATCACTGTTAGAAAGAGAGGAGACTAAGGAGGAGTCCAGACTTGGTTGAAACCTGTAGCTGTGTGCTGGTGTGTGGTACAGAGCTGTTTGCAGTGCACAGACTGCACATGCTGGGTGTTGATATCGAGTGCTACCTGACTGTGTGCACCACAGTAAATCATTCACTAAGCTCTGCTCCAGAGGGACAGCCTACAGACCCTGAACTGGTGTCCTTGTACTTCCAAACTCCTTAACACAAAATCTGCTCTCTCAGATAAGGGAGATCAAGTGTAAACTGCAATGAAAAACATTTGTATTTCTGATGTATCGAGCATTTGATGAAGTAAGGTTAAACTAAAAATTAAAATTACTCTTCCCTGCATCCATCATCTGGGACTTGCAGTCACAAACCATTCAAATAAAGGTTCTTCTACCACTTCATAAAACTGAACAGAGTTGTTTTTTCCTGAAGTACAATGTGGCACAGAAGCTAATAAACCTCACAAAACTGCACAAAACCTTTCACTGGCTAATTTATTGCTCCTGGGTAAAATCTACACACAACAAACATTTTTATATGCATGGTTATTTTCTACTTATATTTAGATTTTGACTAAATGCACTAATCACATTTTAAATGGCCTGTGATGAAGTGAGGGATGTCTCATATTGTGTCACTGTCGACACAGAGCAGTAAACCTCTCAAGCACACAAAATGCAGCCCCTGCTCGTCTCCTGCCCTGTTTAAGCACTGTGATGCAGCACTGTTGAGGCAGGCATCATTGCTCTGTGATGACTCTTACTCACAGGACATGAGGAAAATTGAAGTTCCAGTATTATTTTTTTAATCAAGATTCATAGCCAATCAGTAATTTTGACTGAAAATTTTGAACATTACAGCAACCTAATGCCTGTGAACAAAACAAAATCCTTTTCCTGCAGGAACTGTCTCAGCTGTTGATCACTACAGTATTACTATATGCTGGGCAATGTGGAATATTACCCTGCTGGGTTTAGATTACTGATAACCTAGCTGCGACTTAAAAATAAGGACATAAACTTGCAAAAAAGTACTTAAACAGCAAAGAGGTTCGAATCATAGAATCATTTAACTTGGAAAACACCTCTAAGATCATTCAGTCTAACCATTAACCTAACACTGCCGAGTTCACCACTAAACCATGTCCCGAAATGCCACATCTACACCTCTTTTAAATGCCTCCAGGGACGGTGACTCAACCACTTCCTCAGGCAACTGTTTCCAATGCTTAACAAACCTTCTGGTGAAGGAATTTTTCCTAACACCCAGTCTAAACCTCCCCTGGCATAACTTGAGGCCATTTCCTCTCCTTCTATCACTGGCTGCCTGGAGAAGAGACCAGCTCCCTCCTGGTTACAGCCTCCTTTCAGGTAGTTGCAGAGGGCATAAGATCTCTCCTGAACATCATTTTTGTCAGGCTAAATCATCCCAGCTCTCTCAGCTGCTCCTCATCAGACTTGTGCTCCAGACCCTTCACCAGCTGTAACTCTCATTATGATTCTTTTTAATATATTTAGATGGAATTTTCTAATGAAAAATCTCTTACTAACTGGACAAAAATTATTCTATCTTGTTTCCAAACTGCCCTATATTGCAAAGCAGAAAACAGTTCTGTTACCCTGTTTCATATCAGTCATTACTCTTTTCCTTCTATTCTGGCCACAGGATGCTTCCATTACTTATTTACAGAATTTTAGAACTGTATTGTTGGAAAAGCAATAACCAGGTCATCCAACGTTTCTCCCAAATATAGCTCTGACGTACACAGTGAACATGGTATAAAGGCCACCATGGTCAGTGGCAATGTTTGAAACAATTTAGATCATCAGCATTGTTCTTCACTGCTGAATGTTCATTTGGGAGCACAGTACCAGAAGCAAGGCATGCAAATCACACAGCCAAGGTGCACCAATTTTGCCTGAAAGCCAATCACAAAAAGAAGAAGCTGAGTCTATGACCAGACAATCTTTCCAGCCCTGCTGAAGCTCAGCCCAAGCCTAGTGGTTGATATTCAGCAGAGCTCTTCTGCTTTTCATTCGGACAGTGCCCATTTCTGGCAGATGGTGGTTTACATAATGATGACAAATGTGAGTGAGCAGCTGTCATCAGTGTTCATCATTTATGCATCATGCAGTATCAGCAGTAAAATACTCCCCTTTTGAATGGGTGGAAAATAGTTCGAATCACCAAAATCAACACCTAAAATCACTATCCCTGGCATAAAAATAGCAACAGGAAATAGTAATCACCACAAAGTAGTGACTGAAGAGTTAGGAAAAAGATATCCTTGACTATTTTGGAAGCTACCAGAGTGGCGCAGTTTTAGGAGTCTTCAACAAGCTGCTGCTGTCCTCTCCTGTGGCTTATCAGTCCCACAGAAAAAAAGAACCTGTGTAAGCATCTTCATTTCATTTCAAAGCAAAGCTTTTCATCTTAGCTCTAAATACCTTCCTAAAGCATTTTGTAAGACCTGGGTGACAAACAGATAAATTATTCTTCCTAGCAACTATTATTCTTCAGTCATAGTAACCTCTGTTGTGGTGATAACAGACAGGTAACTGTTAACGTTGTCTTTGATGTCTGCAGGAAAGGGCATCTGCCTTTGCCCTTAGCAGTGGAAGTTTATCATTCGGGCCCCCTCCTAACAGCCACATTTCAGCCTTTGCTACAGCTCTGCAATCACACCGAGGTCAATGAACCGGCACGAGTGTATATAAAAGCTTACTTTAGCTCATTTTTTTAGTTTCTGACTCTCTTACACCACGAAGAAGAGGAGCTATAAAACTAACCACTAAACATTAATTTGATAATACCTACTATTCCTGATTCTCTTTGCATACTGGTTATTTTCAGAAAGTAATTTACATGACTGTAAGCTCTTTGTGTTTTTAAGAAACCTCAAAGTAATTTAACAGATTCATTCTGCCATCTTAATTATTGCCCTTTTCTACACTATCAGAGACTCTGTAATATAGTTTCTTGTACTTTGGGGTTAATATTATGAGACTGGGTTGGTGCAGTGCCTTTCAAAACCAAACTCAAAGATGATTTCTAAAGAATCTTGCATCCAACTTTGTCCAGCTACAAAAAAGTGGCACATCTCCTGTCTATATGTAAAATAAATAAAGGTAGGCAACAGCCAAATAACACACCTGTCATCTGCTGCCTCCTATCTTTTCCAGTTCATTCCCTTTAAATCAAAAAAAGTCATTGGAGCTTCATATTTTGTCTCTCAGAACATATAAAACTGTAATTTCAACCAACTGCCATTGCAAGCCAAAATGGGTTCTGAATAAATACAATCTGCAAAATTTAAAGTGGTGCCAATACACTTCATGTATTTCTCTCATTTTCTTCTTTCATCATCCTTCATGCAATATGAAACCCTACTTTCTAATTATCCTTATATTTCTCAACAAATACTTGTTTCTGTTATCAAGTTCCATGAAAAAGTGCTTTCTCTCAGCTGAGAAAAAAGTGTTTTGACCTAAATTTGTAGCCATTCTTTTGTGCGTGTGTGTGTGTCTGTTCCAAACCTAGTCTAATTCTAGATGGCAGATTTTTCCAGCTGAAAACCACAATGAAGAACAGGTGTACTTGAAAGCATAGTTAGTGAATTGAAGCAATTGTAGTCCATCTATGCAGCTACACACTGTGTAGTACCCAGCCCACCCACACAGACATAGGCTCATTTGTCCATTAAAACACAGGAACTTCATAAACTACAATTTTGCATAATTCATAAGCAAACAAGTTCCATCTGTCTTACCTTCAGAGACAGTGCTGATTAGGGGGCATGAATGTAATGAAGTAATACTCAATGGTACTCTGCTGGTATAAACATATGCTGAGGAAAAAGCCTAAAGGCTTTGAAGATTTGCAATACTTTCAAGCTTAGGTGTGAAAAGAAAAGCAATCAGGACTTGAAAAACTGCAGAAGGACTCAGGGAGTTCCTGCCTATCTTGCAATACTATGACACAGCATTTAATCCTCATGACCACCCTTGCATGAAAGGAAGGCATACACAGGGGGAAAAAAATGCAAGAGTGCAAATGGGAATTTGTATCTTTCTAATTGCAATGCTCCTCTTGCTTGATGGATCTGAGATGCAAAGGTCTCTTCAAGGGAGGCAAGGGCAGGCCCATTTGTACAGCCTTCTTCTTAGACCATGCAAATTGGAAGAAAGACAGCAGGTTCAGTGAGTTTCCTGTTCCAAATGGAGCTCAACTATTCACCATCTCTTCTACAGTCTATCAGAAAACCTTCTCTTCTCTCCTCCAACTGCTCCCTGTGTAAACACACACATTTTATTACACACAAGGCACAGGCACAAACTATCCTGAACTTTTCTTAAGCACACACTAGTGTTTCAAATCCACAGTTTCAAATGAGGAGCTATGGATATTGTATTTATTTTCTGTGTGTTTTGGCATCCTCCTTTTAAGGGATAGCACACTTAGAATACAATTGTACATTTTAGGATTTGCAGAAATAAAACACCAACCGATGACAAATCTTCATCTGGCATAAACGGTCTCTTCCATTGATTTCTGTCCCCTTGGACAGCCATGAATTGCTCAGGTGCTCTTGGCTGTCCTACTGCATGTGTTCTGTTCCAAGGGACCATTTTGGAATTTGATAACAGCCCTTCCATTCTTTTTAAAAGAGTTATTAAGCTGCTGGCCCCTTACAGAAGATCTCCTGGCCCCCTCAGAACTACAGCTGCAGAATGATTGTCTGGTTCCAGCATCTGTACTAAATAAATTTTGACAGCTGCTGAAAGTTTTCCCTTTCTCTGCCTCCAACAACAATGCATACAGATAATTTCTATATGATTTCTGAGCACTCATTCTGGTCTAGATTCCATGCATGTGACTTGACATCTGGGGAACTTGCACTGGCATATTCAGTTAACTTCCCTGATATCACAGAAGAGAGAACTCTGATTAACAAAGAAAAATGAGAGTGAGATGTAAGCTAAGCAGATTGATGGAGGGAGGGAGGGAGGGACAAAGACAAGAAAAAAAAAAATTTAAAAAATGAGGGCAAAGCGCAACAGAATCAATAATCCTGGGGGGGGGGGGGGGGGAAGACACAAAACAGTATTTTAAAACTGCATTATAATAATTTGAACAGATGCCTGTCAACAAGCAGTAAAAGAAATTCTAGCATAGTGACAAAGTAATTTCCCAGACAAAAATTATTATGCATTCCCCCCTAACATACCTATAGACTTGAAGCAAAATCTTTATGTCAGCAAATTTTACCAGCCTAAGGCTTTCCTCCTCCAGATCAAACAGTATGATCCATCCCAACAGCACTCTGCACCACAGGTAGGAAGAATTCTCTGACTTGTCTAGATGATCTACATAATTAAATTCACAGCAATTGTTATCAACCTACTATCTCTGTTTTTACTGTTTCTCATCTGACAAGGGCTTACACAGCCAAAGCCTTTCCTGTTTCTTCCCTCTATGCCTTCTAATTTAACAAAAGATATTATTTCTACCTGTAAATCATGTTTCTCTTCAATTTTTATTCTAGCAGAACTACAACAGCCTGAACACCAGAACTAGGACAAACAGCTCATATAGGACAGCTCACTTCTCTCCAGCTAGCTGCTGTCAAAAAATCCATTTGCCAACATCCCAGGTTTCTGCTTCTGCCCTCAGTTCAGAAGGTTACAGAACACTACAGCCTCCAGCAGCAAAAAGGGTTCAAACTGTATTTTAATGTTGAAATTCAGTGTTATGATTTCAGATCTCCCTATTTTTTTAATTCATCACCAGCTGCCCCAAGACTAAAGAAACAGTCCTGCTCTGCAGCTTAGCTCACATCTTCACAAAGGGAAACTGAAGCTGATGAGGTCTGCCTTAGCAATAAGTACTACTAAGTTGATGGGGGTAATTTTAGAAGGTTTTTTGGAGATGAAATGCTGATTCATCCATACGAAAACAAAACATACACCAATAAAAGCAATAAAGAAAATAAAAAGAGTTCTTATATGTTTGCTACATGGTTACTTTTCATCTCATAGAATTAAAGATTCATGAACTTTCCAAAGCTAGCTGCCTACTACTCAGGAAAAACTGTTAAATATGTAGTAGGATGATATGCTGTGTGAGCTTCATACACTTAGATATTCAATTTTTTATATGATGGCTTTAGGATTTTCATGTATTTCACAGTTTTCTGCACCTCAGTTCTTTGTCAATGCCTGTTACAAAAGGCATTATATCACATGGAAAACAAAGAAGGCTGGTGAATTTCCTCTCCCTTTCCAATTCAGGCAGAAACACTGCTAAAAACATCAGAATTCATGTCACATAGCAGGGAAAAATGCAACTAAGGAAAGCATTTCTTTAGAAGAGAATAAAAATTGTAAAGTAAAAAATAAAAACCTCGTGAGGAAATGTAAGCTGAGAAGAAATTTAGCAACGCTTTAGTTTGAAAAACAGAATTCAATATCTTCATCCTAATTCTGATGCAAATTTCAATTGTATGAGGAACACAGGAGAAATCTGCACTTCTCATGTTACTATCTATTATCTATCCACATATAAAAGTCTTACATGGTAAGTGCTTTAAATAAACTGGCCATCCTATCAATGAGGCCTGATCTCTGGCACCAAGAAGGCCTGGCCCCCGTCCTGACCCCAATGAAGGACCAGCCTCGAGACCCTTCCCAATACATCTGCAGGTACAAGCCCAGCAAATTCACACCAGCTCACAGCACACTTCTTTTCCAGCCCCAGAGCTGCTGTGACGCTGCTCCTATAGCTCAGACGGTGTGAGAGACGGCAGCTTTATAGTTGGGAGTTAGATGGTATGGCAGCTATACTGCAAACTTTCTGAAGGCAGCAGATTTATTTCCAAACACAGGATGGGCCAGTGATCCACTCAGAAGATTCTGAAGCAGTTTTGGGGGGTTGTTTTGGTTTTTTTGGGTTTTTTGCCTCTAGAGTCCACAAAAAAGCTGTAATGCCTAAAAACATTAGTGATCAAACAAAGGACAACAAGGATATCCTTGCATCTGAGCATTTCTCCCTTTTAAGCACTACCACCCATGGCTGTCCTCCTCATGAAAGATTCCCAACTACTCCCAGATGTGCAGATATTCAAGGAATGCTTTTTTTTTTCACTTCCTTATAAACAGGAAGTTTTCACTCTCCCCTCAGCACTCACACACATGCCTGTACAGTCCTGATCAGCCACAAGGGAATATGTTGAAGTGCAAGGGCTGTTTTCAATCTCCTGGTACCTCTGCTCTTAGGAGTCATTTGCTGTAATCCCAAATCCTGACAGAGAAGTATAATCAAACAGCAGGCAGTTTAAAGGACCAGATTTTCAGGCTCAGCAATCAGACTGGTTATAATCCAAGGCAATGCTTCATGACACCTAATCATATACTGCAGCTGCTGAAGAGAGGGGATTTTTACTTCCCAAAAGAGCTGTAATTAGCCTTCTCAAAGCCTGCAGACTTCTTACAGTACAACAGCTGCAATGTCCTGTTGCCTTAACTCTTGGACAGTCTGAGTGCACATATTCTTTTCAAGAAAGAATCATCTCAAAGCACAGATGTCCCATTAGGACACCAAAAAATTATTTATATAAAGGCTCATGCCCCTACACAAATCCGCAGGCTTAAAACAAGCAGACTATGATACTTCTATCTAATTTTCCTTTTTCCTCTTTAAGCAATTATGAAGCCATGATTTTTACTTATCTGAAAAGCAAGTACATAAATTTTATTCATAATGCTGTTGGAGATACAGGAGAATGATTTCACAAATAAATATTTATCTTTTAGCAGAGAACATGAACTGGTTAAATCAGCAAACCATGTGTTTAAATGTCTTAATAATAGAACTGTTTATTTTCCACTAAACTGGCCTCAAATTTGACATTTATTTGGAATGAGACTAAGGCTGTTTCTCTTAACCTAAGCACTTAGAGGAGAAAAGCCCTCACAGCAGCCTTTTATCCTTTCACCATAATGCAAAGCCTTCCAGAGGAAAGACCATGCATGGAAGGCTGGGGCTGCTGGCTGGGATGAGGCAGCACTGCAATCCATCGGATTCAAGCTTTGAACCCAAGCCAAAGTCATCAAGAGCTTTCTGTTAGAACAAATTAATTAAAACCGAATCTTGTTACTAATATACCTTGTCCACAATATTTCTGAGCAGAAAGAACATAGTGACCTCCTGAAAACCATGACTTATAATAGAAGCACTGACATATCCTAAATTGTTTGCTGACACAAGTAGCACTGTGGTAGCTAAATAAACTTTGAAGAACAGTTGTAGTAGCTTAGGAACAAGGGTAGAGAATAGTGGTAGAGTTAATAATGCCACACAAAAAAAAAGTTGTCCAGACAATATAATTTTTTCTGAAGATCACAAAGGACCCCAAATACTAGAGATCAAAAGGCCTGAGCTTTGGAAACAGACACTTGCAGTCTCTGAGTCCAGTCTGCTTCAAATTGTTAACATTTTCTGCATAACAGGGAAATGGCTCAGCACTGAAGAAACAAAACCAGTTCTTATTAATCCAAGATGGGTTTCTATTGCTAGTGTGCTGTGCTCATAGTTCAAGGAGATTTATTGAAATGTTTGCCACTGCAAAACAGGAGATTTCATATGCGTTGCTCAGAGTAGGCAATTACAAACTCATGAAGGCTGAACAAGCTTTAACAGAGAAAAATGCTCTCACCCTTTGGTATGGCAGGCAAGATTAATAAGTTTCTTCCCCGTGTTGTGAAGTAAACATCTGGAGTTTTTCTTTTCCGTGCTGTATTTCTTCCTTGCTGAAAGTAAGATACCCCACTATCCCACCACCTGAAAACTATAACCAGCTGGTTGTGCAATAAGAAGGTGCTTCTTCCTGTGAAACAGAAATTTACCTTTCTTCCAATATAGCCAGTGTTTGTTTATTTTTAATCAAATGAGTGATAATTTATTTTAAACACTGAAAAATCATCAAAATGCAACAAGTAAATCACACCAAATGGAACATTAAGAATACTGATTTCCCATACGGTCTTAAAAAAAACCTGGATCTTTATCTTAGTGCTTTAAGCCTCTCCATACAAAAAAATTTAACACAGGTAATCACAATGATTCAAGCCAAGTTTAGGGCTGTCCCAGCTCCTCAGCCATGCATCAGTGAAAATGAATGACGACAAAGAGCCTGACTTCTCAGATGTGTCCAGAGAAAGGACAAAAGAAACTGGCACAAACCGGAATACAGGAAATGACATTTAATGCAAGAAAATTGCACTTCACTGCAAGAATAGTCAAGCACTGGCACAGGTTGCCCAGAGAAGCTGTAGAGTCCCCATCCTTTGATATACTCAAACTGGATGCAGTACTGAGCAACCAGTTCCAGGTTGCCCTGTTCAAGCACGATTTAGACTGGATGATAACCAGAAGTCCCTTCCTACCTCAGCCCCTTTCTCAACTGGAACTTGCTGGGATCACTAATTCCTTTTGTATGTGTGCCATGATCTCAGCTCTCCTGCTAGCCCAAACAATGAAGGCAATAAGCAAAGCCTGTTGGCTTAATCCTGACTTAGAAGCACCTTCATGATCTTAACTGGGCCAGAAATGTGAACAGAGTTGTGTTACACGAGCAAAATGAAAAAAAGTGTGGCTCAAAATCCTACCTAAATTAGAAGAAAATAAATACGTAATCAGTATGACAAAATTACTTATTGCATCATCAAATTATACAACTATCAAGATCAGAAGAAAAAGCATTAAATCAATATCTTAATGAGGTCTAGGGAATACTTCCCTCAGTTGTGACAGTGACATTTAACAAGAAGTTGATACTACACCTAGAATTGTTCAGTCTCATAAACAGCACTATATTCTGGCTTCTATCCCACACTAAATGAATTTCTGAAGGCTTGCAGATATGCCCAGCAGAACCCCATGCCAAACTCTTAAGCAATTGCCTCCCATGCACTGTATTTTGGACTAATACAAATTAATCATTTCATGACCCCTCACAAAATTAAAATATTCTCCCAAGTCGATTTTCCACTGAATAGTCAAAAGAATAAGTACTTTTCAACATCTGATCCACAAGCAGAAACCTAACATGAATGCTTATTAAAAGTTTAGCCACGGAATTCTTGCATAAAAAACTGAGACTTTTTTCCTACTTAATAAAGGATAATGATACTGAGGGGAAAAAAATCCTGAAATAAATCGATACATAGTAATAAGAGCTTTCTGATGCACTCAATAATGAACAAAGTTACTTTCTATTGTGGTGTAAATAAGAGTTTCTCCACTGAACTAACCACTATTCATTAAACCCAGCTTACAGCAATTTACAAGATGGGTGATAAATCACTATTGACATTTGTCAAGCAGAAATCACATAGCAGTTTAGTAAGCTGAAACATTTTTGGCATGCAATATAATTTGGCACAAATTTGGGGTTTTCTCCTTTGAAAACCACAACTCTGAGCCACGGAGAACTTCAGCAACAAGAAGCCAGAATATAATTTAATTCTTCTTTCAGAATAGAAGTAGTCACAGATGACAGCAGTTTTATTCATGCTATGTAAGATAAAGGCAATCTGTTGATACTTCCCTTAAGTCCAGAAGTGTGGATGCAATAAATCCACAATTTCCCTTCTCAAATATTTCATTCTCAAACATTTCAGTGCTGAAAAAATCAAATCGGTTCCAAATACATACAACTGATCCAGATCAAAAAAACAGAACTACCACAAACCAGAAACTCACGCTGCATTCAGAACACAAGCCAATAAAACATGTGAATTATAATGTGACCCCTCCTGCAATTTCACTAGAGGTAGTAATTTTTTTATACATTTCACAGGCCTAAAAATGGTTTTAAAAATGGGCCCAGGGGTATCTCATGTGGCTCAACAAGACCAAGTGCTAGATGGTGCACCTGGAACGGAGCACCTCTCTCTCGTATTAGGAAATGCTAACACAATTGGGTTTGTTCCGTCTGGAAAGCGAAGACTTGCAGGTGACCTCAATGCAGCCCAGCAGTACCTGAAGGGAGCCCACAAGAAAGATGGAGTGAGATTATTTACAAGAGCAAGGAGTGACAGGAGAAGGTGCAAAAAACCCCAAAAACTGAAAAGAGAGGTTTAGATTGGAAATCAGGGAGAAATTTTTTACTGGGCAGATGGTAAGACCCTGGAACAAGCTGCCCAGGGAAGTCGTGAATGCCCCATCCCTGAAAGGTTTTAAGCTGGATGGGGCTCTGAGCAACCTGGTCTAGCAAAAGTTGTCCCTGTTGATGGTAGAAGCATTGGTTCTAGATTATCTTTAAGATCCCTTCCAACACAAACCATTGTATCATCCTGTGATACTGGGAAGACCAGACCATTCGCCTCTACATCACCAGAGGGCATTCAGTACTCCTGTGTTTAGCCCTAACCTCACCACTTGTCTGCTAATGGCAACCTAACAGGCTCTAGGCTTGAAGACAGTGGTTAATAACACTAATTTACAAAAAGGGCTTCTCCTAGACTTTTATCCATTCCAATACTCCCGTCAGCTTCAACACGTCAGATGTTCTTACTTTGCCTCAAGAAGCTCTGAGGCATCCCAACTGACCAGCAACACATTCAAATGTCACAGTTTTAATTTTCAGTCATGTCTTGACACACTTAGCACTTTCACATTTAACATTTCCACATGGAAAAAAGACTCTGGCATGATTGATCAAATATATCATGTCACAGCAACTTGCCTTTCTCTCTTTCTCTCTGTTTCATTGGCACTTTATCTGCTATTAAAAAAAAAAAAAAAGATAATTTGGAAAACCCCAAATACTTGATATGTTATAGTAGAAGTTTAATTAGACCTAAACTAATTTGAAAGTGTCAGCAATATCTTTCTGAAGAGAATTTAGGTATACTCCATTTAATAATAACATGACATGAAGTAAGTAATGAAATTATGACCGTAGGAGTAGAAATTGTTTTAAAAGAAAGACTATTACTCATACTAAATGCCACATGTTTAAGTGACTGGCATTGCATTAATAATTATAGTAGTTATCACTCTTCATTGAAGAGCAAATATATTCGGATTACTAGTTTTATTTAACATAGCAAAAAGGAAGACAGATTTAACAAATGTTATTGTGGAGTTGGGGTAGTCATCTGCCAAATTCTATTCCCATTATTAGTAGCCAACTTGTCTTGAAGTCACTAAAAATATGGCTAAGTAAATTGTTATTCATACTATCATACTTGATTGATAAAAACCCAGATAGAGAGAATTTAAGAAAAATTCATGTTTTTCATCTTTTTTGTTCTTCTCACCTTATTCTATCTGTTCCAAACATCACAGAGGTTAAAAAAAATTAAAAGTTTATTCTAGTTTCCATTGTTTTATGACAAGTAAAGTTTCCGCGCAGAAGAGAAGGACATAAAAAACCCCAGTGTTTCAAGTTCTGTTTACTATCAGTAATAGATAAGTTAGAAGTACCTTTACCTTGGCAGACTTCTTCAAATAACCATTTACCATGATTAACACCCTGGTTTTGTCAGGCTTGAAAGATCTCTGTAGTGCTTTTCCCACTTGTCCATTAGACTGCTTGGTACTCTTTAAATGCCAGAAAATCATGACCAAAAGAATGACTACCTTGGATATGTCCTGAAACTATACAGAGAGCAAAACACACATTTCTAATAAGAAAATGAAGAAAATTAATATAAATCTATTGGGGAAAAAAAGCCGTTGAGTGCAGCCACTACAATCCTGCATTCACTGGTGCAAGATCAGATTCTTCCAAAAAGAGTGCTAGTTTATAATCATACTAGAAATACTGTGAAGCCAATTCTATCACTCCCAGCAAATCTGCATGGAACTGCTTGCTACACCTGGGACAGACAGAAGGAAGAGCAGAGGTGCACCATTTTACCCTTTCAACCACACACACACATTTTCCAACTACTCTTAATGCTCTTTCCTCACCACAGGTACTACAGCTTCTCCTTCTCCAAAGAAGTCTCCTTAACACAGAACGCAATCATGAGGTTCATTTTGCTCCAGAAAGTCGCCCATGACAGATATTCTAGAGTTAGTTCAAAAGATCCTTGTGTGGGTCACTGCCCACCTCCCTCACTACTGTAGGTTCAATTGGATTCAGTATCCAGATTTACGTAGCTAATGATTAATTTCCATGGCAGGCAAAACAGCAAATAAACTAGGACTTAAAGATCATGTTTCAAATCCCCTGGCAGAAGACCACAAGCTGAATGATCACACTGCCCATTTTCTGCATCATCGTCAAAACACAAAAGTCCTGGCACTGCTCAGACTCTGGGCTCATTTGAGAAATAAGCATATCTGGTCATAGAGTTATCGGGGGGGTTGATATTTTCAGGGCTTCTTTCCCCCCTTCCCCTTTTGATTGAATTATTTGCAACTTTGATCATTCAAAGACCATGATAACCTTAAATATTCAATACACATTCTTTCATTAGTTTAGCATTTCTTTCTCCCTTTAGCAGAATTGCTCTGAAAGGAATTTTTTCTACCACGTGAGTACCAGGGAAACATGCTGTTATGTCTCTCAGATGAAAACCTTTCAGCAACATCAGGAATGTTGCACTCCTGGTAAAACATCTGTTGGAGCCAGTTAACCTTGACAGTCCTGTGAGCAAAAATATTAATAACAAAATGAGCCTACATGGTGGGCATGTGTCTGCTGATATTCCAGTACAAGAGGCCTTCACCTCAGACTCTGTCCATCTTCATTACTCCATCAAACAGACCACTGAACTGAGATAACTCATATTTCAACTCATGCTACAGTGACTGAGAAACAGCACTGAGTCTACTGCACATAAGGACTGCAAAAATTTCTGTCAATAACGGAAAAAAAAATTAAAATATTTAAGGATTAGGATAGTTTTAGTAGCTATTCCTTCACACAATACACCTTTTATGTTATACTTTTGCAAAAGGTTCTTTGTACAAGGAACATGTAGCAGTATTTCACCTCTTGTATGAAACTGCCAGCAAGCTGAAAAAATTCTTTCTCCTCAAAAGCTTATCTACCTGCAATCAGTAACTACTCTTGCAAAGAACAGTTCTGGTCTAAATTTCTGACTCATTCAGAACTTTTTCATTTTGGTGAAAATTTACCATTTATTTCAAATAGTATTACTCCTGCTTTGAGTTTTCAAAGTGAAACAGCCAGTCAAAGTTTGGAAATGGGATTGAGACTGATGAGCTTCACCAACAAAGCCAAGTCAAAACTGAGCTGTGTGTAAAAGGCATGCAGAGAGAGAGCACATAGACTGGAGTTCCCAGTTCTCCCATGGATGGGAAAGTCCCTCACTGTAGGTACACAAAGCTCTCCAGAAGAGGACAAAGACTCACACAGGTCTGCAGGTTGACAGCACAGGCAGTCTAATGCCAGGGGACTCAACACGAGAACCTCACCCCCAGTGGCACTGTGTACCTCAGCCCCCGCAGGACAGCTGACACTCACAGGACAAGGACACCCACACACTCCTACAGCAGCGCAGTGACACCTGGACAACAGCACTAACACCAACTTTCCAGGGTAAAGAAGATGCATCGTGGCATAAATTACAGAAGCATAGAAGAATAAATTTTGAGTAGGCATTCCAAATAGCAGAGATGCCTTCTAAAGTGGTTATTTTTGGTTTGCTGTGGGTTTTTTTTCCCCAGTGGTGTCTGTAAGAATAATACTTACTTCTTTAAGAGGAAAAGCTCTTCCCTTGCCTGCATGCAGTCCTACTCCATTAATTCAGAATAGCTGCTGTTACAGCGACATTAACTGTTGTGATTTCTCATATTGAAACTTCTGTCATTCTTCTCCACCGAGAAGAACCTAAATTGATAACATTTATTTATACCTTATTTAAACAAAGAAATTCTGTTCCATTTCTGTTGGTAATTGGGCCATTTTTGCTAAAATTCACTTACTAATTCAGCAGAACAAAGCTCACCTTGGTAAGTTATGCACATTAATAGCAGTCTATTATCCATGTCGCCTTCTTATGAATCAATTAAGTTTAATGTCCGAACTTCAAAATGAGCAGAAGAGACATATTTTTGCATAATGAACTATGAGAAAAAGCCAACAGATGTTCATAAAGTCTCACTACATCTATCTACACAGTCTTTTAATGGAATATATTCATGTTTATATAAGAAATCTCATCTACTATATTTTTCTAAAATTTGCCTCTGCTTGAGCCTGAGATTTAATGAACTCAAGACCACCAACCATGCCAGGTCTGAAGGTTTTTTTTTTAATTTCTTGCATGTCTTCTACTGAAATTCTTAGCCAAGATTTCCACTTTTCCTTTCCCAGGACAACTATGACTCTGGAATTAATGAGCCTTTGCCTGACAACCACAGAGAAGTTGTCTGAAGTGCACGTGGCTCAGACGTGCTGTACACGTTTCAGGCAGCCTGAGCCCACGACACCTTCTCTGACCCGAGCAATCTGTCGGTTTTGCTTTGGGTGTTTGACATCCAGCATGGTTTTCCTGTTAATGCTGCTACTGTAAAAGTCCTCCAGAGAGCTCTATATTCTGCCTGTTTTCTTCTCGGTTCCCCAAAAAGCCTTAAATGCCTAACCAGGGACAGTCACTTCAACAATAAAAATTATGGACTTCTCAGCTTGAGGAACACACAGAAAACTAAATGTTAATAGAGATTAGTCCATAATGCACATTTTTCTGCTTTTATTCACAGTTTAGTTTTTTGGTTGGTTTTTTTTCTGTCAATATCAAAATATTTAAACCTATCTTATAATTTTTTTCTGATTTTTAATGAAATTTCTACTGAACATGACATTTCAGAATTAGCCACCAATTTAAAAAAATTTAAATGTTGCCCCTTCCCACTATTTCTCCTCTCCCCTATCTAAATTATCCAACAATAACAAGACAAAATTTATGAATACATTCTCTCTCCTCTAAGCTGCAGTTTGGACAAATTTATTACTAGCCAAGTAATAAATACTACCCAGCATTTCAGCTGCCTTTCATGCATTTGAATGTACTTCCACATATAAAAGGCACTCACTACTAGAAAACATTACAGCCCTAATTCAGAAAAGCATTTAAGAGCATTAAAAAGGCATTTTCCTGCATAAGCAGTAACAACAAATGGCACAACATCAAAAGGCATGACAAATTTAGAAGAAGAAACAGTTGAACAAATAAAAAATATATGGGAGATAAAGTCTGGTTGAGTTCAATGTTTTAGAGGGTATTTCAGAAGGCTTCTGTTATTATTTGCAAGTTTTTCAAAACCTATTTTCAGATCTTATATCAGGTAAAAATCTTGCTACCATTTTCCATGAGAAGACAGATCTCTCAATAAAGATGAAGTATTTTTGGCACAGGCACAGACTATAAATGTTTCTATCTTCCCTGCACTTATTTAGATCCCTCACTAGATTATTAATAAACTAGTGCAAGTCTTTCATATGGAGTCTAGATACAGAGGTACAAATTGGCTGGTATCTTCTCTTATGTAAAACAGGCTTGTAAATCTTGATTTGTGTGACAGAAATCATAAATGATGACTCTGAATTTGATATGGCCAAACAATAGGATCCTGCACCTCCTTAGTCACCTTTCAGACTACTTGTAAAAAAGCATAAAGCTTGCTTCATGACTGGAAACTCTGGAGCAGGAACTGCACATAGAGACTGTAGAGCAAAAATGTTCCAACCTCCCAGCCAACTCTTCCTGGTGAACTACTGCTCTCTTCAACATCACTATTTTCATACAGTTATTTAAATATGAACACAAATAACTGGAGTCTACATTGCCTGACTCCATAATTCTCTTAGCTCACAACACTTCTCTCATAGTAGGGAACTACTTTTGTCACTTTGTGCTTTTAGCAGCTACACACAACGACAACATGGAGTAAGAATGAATTAAAAAAAAAATTAATCAGGACAACACAAACCCATAATGTATAATTTGAGACCACTCTCTTGTTCTGCAATACACTGGCAAATGTACATTTCCCAAATTTATGTGACTAGAAATATATAATCTCCTAATTATTAACAATTTCTACAATTTTTTAGACTCCTACAAAGTACTATTGCAATTAAGAACAAATCACAAAACAAGCGTGGATGGGAACAAAGTATGAATTTTCTCTTCCAAGACAATTATTTGTTATTCTATAACTGTCCAGCTACAGAAGTGCAATTTGAACTTTAAGTGCTGAAGCCAGTTGGCAACTCTACAGAATTTGGAAAGGTGCAAGGAGATAGGGGCAAAATAAGTCTTGAGGTTTCGTGCTTGTGGCTTCAGCTGAGCATCACCAGAATCTGTTCTGGCTAAACTAAGACACTGGACTAAAATTAAACTAAACCTATACTAAATCCTTCCACCTCCAATTTAATCCTGGTATGTTTTGCTGTCTTTGGTGTGGCCACCGGAAAAGCTTACCCTTTCCTTTATAGCAGCCTGTTTGAGGTCCCCGTGTCTTTCTACATTACCCTGTTCCCTAAGACAAACAGCCTTAGGCTGTATTCTTTCCAATAAGCCATTATTTCTAAATTTCTCACTACCTTGGTGATCTGGACAATATCTCCTAGTCCACATCTTTCCATCTTTGCTCCATAATAAAAACAGACATGCTTAAAAGAACAGATATTATGAAGAAAAGGTAGACTTGCACTCCAAGAAGACTCGATCACAGTAAGTCATTACATCCTTGCCTGGCTTTCCATCTTTCCCCAAACATGTTGTTATTGGTCATCAATTCAGAGCAGTTCAGGGACACTTGAGAATTTGACCAATCGATGAAAAGGAAATACTCAACAGGAATTTAGGCAATGTCCAAATGATTTATGCAGAAGATGCAGTGAGCCTGGTCCACCCACTAAGACAAATGCCCTGGAAGAAAAGCAGCATCACCAAACTATTCCTGTTCCCCGGATGCGAGCTATCAAGTCCTCATGAGGTGGAACTTTTTTGTTGGCCCTGGAGAGCCCCTCAGAAGGGGCTCACCAGGAGGAGAAGGGTAATAATGCACTGGCAAAGCTCAAGGGACAGAGCTGTGTGTAATCTCAGCAGGGAGGAATACTGTGGTGTAATAAAAACAGGTATTTTTCAGTCTTCTCTTTTTTTTGTCCGTCAGCTATTGTTGAAAGGGAGTCATTGGGAACAGTTGAACAGCTATTCAACTTCAATTGAAAATATGGGTTTTGTGCCTACTAAGACAACTGTATTTTACAGAAAAACAACAAAACCTTGCAAACCACAAGACAAAAGTCATGTAGGTTCTATAGTGTTGTCTTCCTAATATTAGAATTTCACAATTTAATTAATGAAAGCATTATCTTTCATGATATCAATCTATCTGAATATTTAGTTTTCATCTTAGTCCTTAAACTACAATCTTTTGAAGTTACTGGACTTCGCATTTTTTATAAGATTATATAACCAGATAAATAAGATTTTTGTTTTATGTGTTGATCAGTTAAAGGGTTAATCATGTTGATGCTTATTTCGTCAAATCCTGGCTTCAGCATCCACTGAAGCAAATGAGACAGTTCATGCCTCTCAACATTACTGTTTACCTTGCCTGACTCCTGACTAAACAGCACGTCATTTCGGACCCAGAATAAAACATAACTAGTAACTCTGCAACCGCCAAACCCTGGAAGTTTGCTTGTCCTCAGGTCAAAATCAGGAAACGTAAATTTCTCTAAGTCAGATCTTACAGTGAGTATAAACACTTAAAAATGTAATAAATTTCAATTTACTTAGGAACAAACTTAATTGAAGAAATACATCGGCATGAGGTTAATGTACCACATAAGCATCCACCGGCCAGTAAAGCAGCAAACCTGATTCTCACAACTCTTCTCATTTGCGAGAAACTATAATATCAGTATGAAACAATAGATACTGAAGCGATGCTGAGCAGCCACACATTGCACGAGCAGGTTAGGGTCCCACTGGCAAGAACTGTTGCTTTGAAATTTAAATCAAAGGTGTTTTTTTTCATATTTATGACATTTCCAGTGACATGTAGACAAGCGATCTCTTTCTAGTGAACTAGGAGACAGTTCTCTGAAATGGGTGAAGTCATTAACTGCAGTCAAGAAAATAAGATTTGGCTTCCAGCTTCTGGAAAAACAAAGCTGCAATAGGGAGCTGACCTTCAGAAGCAGTTTTTCCACAATATTTTATTCGGGCCATATTTGGAGGGCAGTTTTTGGTCTTTGACAGAAAGTCTGTACTTGTAGTCTACTCTGACACTGCTGAACACTACACAGTAAACTGTCCATACAGACCAGAGTATACATTAGTACACCTCAATAAAAAGTCAGCTTGGATGGATACAAATCATTCTTATGCCCCCAGCAGTGCTGAGAAGGCAGCCTAACACGTAATGAGAAAACCAAGGTCATCTTTACAGCATCATCTCGTTATTCTTCATTTAATCACTGGATCTGTTCCTTTCATCTTCTCAATGACTTTGGAAGTTACAAAAATATTTTCACTTCCTACAGAGGTAGAATAAATATAATCCAAAGAAAGGGAGATCCTTTTGGCACAAAATAATGCACAGTAATCCTGAATAAAAGCAATTCCCAGTCCACACTGGGATCCTTGCTTTTGATTACACCAGAGAGCCTGTTCTGTAGATACTGAATTCACTGCGGAGTTTTCAAGGAAATATAAGAACTTTACAAACCAGTCACTACCTACCAGCATGTCTACACCATGCAATGGAGTTTGGTGAACAAACTGTGGAGGCAGCAACAGCCCTCACTGTCTAAGCAAATGGTATCACCCAGCACTACAACTTTGTGTCTTAACAATACACATCAGATGGTCTTACTGTTAAATGCCAAATTTTAGTATTCCCTAATTCAAGGTGCTTACTGTACAATTTTAATAGATGCCTTTTACTGTAATTTCTGCATTTAAAGGCTATATATTGTGAGTATATACAATATATAACAGACCTACAAGAAAGTATGGGTCTATTACCTACAATGACAAAAAGATCTTCCAAAGATCTTGGTGTTTCTGTTCCCCAGGCAGACAAAGACAGAGGAAATTATATATAAGTTGCAACTGTGTAACCTACTAGCCCACACAACACAGAGGGCCACATTCATTTCCTCAAAATGAACAGGGATGCACAGCAGTTCAGACGTGACATTTAATGAAGGAGAGAGCAACAAGCAAAACTCAGCCCCAATAGTTTCTTTTACCAAAAATTAAAACTGCAGAACTAGAATTTACAGTTACGGAATTTTCCCAGCTTCATAAAATAAAAAGAAACTAAACTGAGCTACCATGATGCTGCATAGGCACATTGTGCCTTCCACTTGAACATCACTTCAGCACTGCTGAGCAGGTGTGTGCCTACTGCAGCCTCCTCTCAGGCTTCCTGCTGAGCCCCTGCTTTACTTTCCCTTTGAACAGAGACTATTTACATACCTTTTAAAATTAAAACGTGCTGTCGTCCATTTTGATTGTGATTGCCACTCTTTCATGTAGAAAAACAGCTTTTATGGTTGCTGGTGTTCTGGTCTGTCTCTTACTCTGTCAGCAAAAAAGGCCTGAAAGACAGAAACAAGGCTGCACCTGCATGGACCTCCACAGGTCTGCCCCAGCAGCTGTCCATGGCAGCTCTGTCAGTACTGCTCTCACTGCCCCGCGTGGCAGAGGACAAACAGACCTCACCCTGAGATCCTCCTGAGGGCAATCCACCACAAAAACTAAAGCCTGCTATTTACTACTAGAATTTCTCTGCTGATCCTGAACAAATCCCAGCCTCGTGTAAATCCTCCCGTGTGATGCAGCCATCTCAGCCTCTGCTTCCCATCTTGGAAACGTAAAAGCAGAGGTGTGCCAAGGGGAACGGGAATCACTAATGTTGAAGTAACAGATTTAGAGGTCTGCTTCAACAGAGTTCCTGCAGCCACAGCATATCCCAAGAGCATTCAATCGCTCTGATTGAATTTGAGGGGCATGGCAAACAAGGAGGGAATTCAGCACAAATGTGAGGAGTGAAAAAACATCACTTTGTGGTTTTGTGATGTTATAAATTGCAATAAAGTATGCTGGCAGCTGTCACAGTTCTTCCACATTAACATTGAGAAGATAGGCTAGAATGGAATTAAGAAGATTTTACTGACGTGATGAAAAAAGAACATGCAAGCTCTCTAAAATATGCTAGACTTTGATGAGGTCACAAACTTGACAGTGAATTGCATTGGGAGCTCATTACTCTCCCTACCGCAGTAACAACGAGGGAAGCCCAGAACTGATCCCAGGGCTCGTGCTGTGCAATCCAAAACACACACAAGCCAAACGCATGCAGATATACAGCAACAACAGTCTGCACATCCATGGAGTTACAGCTGGAAGAGACTAAGGCAAGGAATGGAAAAAGAAAAGTACTAAACACAAGCAGTGAGTGTCTCAGACGTAGCTGAGTAGGTAAGAGTCAGTTCTACCTGGTTTCACTCAAATACTTTCATTTCAACCATTGCATACTGAAAGCAAATGCACTTCAGACATCTCAGGCAGTCAGGACCAGAACTGATAGCTCCAGACATGCAACAGTGATTTCCCTAGAATATCTTACAAGGGTCAGAACACCTTAATATCACAAGTGACCTTTACAGAAATCACAGAGAAATTTCTCCAATTTAGCTAAACTGATTTGTGAATTAACTTATTTACATTAGAGACAGCCTCTAGTGCATTCTGTTAAATGTGGAAAAATGGCTTTGGAAGCCAAACCAAGCTAGATGAGTATGGGCACTATTTAACTGATTGAAGCATAGTCATAGAAGCTTACTACATGGATTTAGGCAAATCAGCTTTAGCAAACAATTTAGTTAGATCCGTGCCAATTCTGTATTTAGGCCACAAATACAATTTTTACTTCGCACATTGCTTAGTTCACAGTAGTAGAGCTTATGGGAAAACAAATTCTTTTCAATGAAGTAGAGAGAACAAATGCCCATTTCAGTCACACATGTAGCAGGATTATATCTAAAACACTCAAAAGAGCATTTACTGTGTCCAAATGAATGCATCTCTCTCAGCTATTTTTAATCATGAAGGCCTGTATCTCAAATTATTAAAAATATGGGGAACTTAGATTCTTAATATTAGGTGCACTGAATTGCACCTCCAGGCCACACAGCTGAGAACTTATATACAACATTTGAGAACTTTTCAGGCAGAAATTGTATAGAGGATTCTGTAACAGGGATATAATGGATCTGGAGATAGGATTAAAAACTAGAGGCAGTTCTCTGCAGTTTTAAGATTGTTAAGTCTAACTGTATTTGAAAAGAGAGTAATATTTATTGTTCATTATATTTAACAGTTCTGAGCTGTAAGTCTATACAGATTTATGGGGTTTTTAAACATTACTCAATAAAATGGAAAAAGAGAGGGGTATGGACTCCACCCATTTATTCAGTATTACAGGACCAGATATCTAAGCTCATGAGATGCACCACTAGCTCTACAAAGACCCACACTTATGGGAAGAAGCCTTGTTGATTAATCTTTCTATAGAGGAATAATGGGTTACCTAAATTTAGAGAGTCATCAAATTATAGGGGAAAAAAAGAGGAAAAAAAATGAAGCAGAAAAACAAGTGAATTAGAAAAAGTAGAAAATAGCCCGAAGAAAATTAGTTTGTTCCGAAAATTAACAAATTCATGAAATAAGGGTGATGATGATTCATATACTTGAATTAAAAAATTTAAAAAAAAAAAGATAAGAAGAATCTAAATTTAGTGCAGAAGTAGAACTGTTTCTGACTGTGCATATCTTGGCAGAGTTTTCCTTTCCACACAATTATCAATAAGTCATTCTAAAGTGAACCTGTGATGAAAGGTGTCATAAAATCTTCATTCACACGTACCAGTTTTCATATGTTTGGTTGTTCCATTTCTTCCTGTTTGTTCCAAAAAAAATTAAAATTTCATGATGTAGTCTGATTATGAACACAGACAAAGCAGTTTATCAAGACTGTCTGACACTTTAATTGCCATCACTTCTAATTCAGGAAAAGGGGTACTACAAATCTCCAAGCTTCGTTTTTAATTTTTACTGTTCTTCCTTTCCCTGCGTCTTCATCTTAATTGAATGGATACAAAAGTACAGAAGTCTCCTAAACCCAATTATATAAATGTATCCTGGAAGTAGAGTCTTTTTTTTTTTTTGGTTTGGGGTTTTTTTGGGGGTTTTTTTGTGGTAAATTTATAATATGGCAACAAGGAATGTTTTTGTTATATGTAGGGTTTATGATTTATAATGTCTTCTTAAACCCACAGCAACAAAGAAGAGGTGGTTTGCTTCATCATTCACTTGACATGCCCCTCTAATTCTGACACTGCATAAAGAAGTCATGCTTGTAAGTAATACAGAGCTGGAAATCCTTTGCTTGGCTGTAGGAGTCTTACATTATTTTGAAGGGGAATTTCAGAGTGAACTGTTTCTGCCATGGATTAGTGCCACACAAAAAGTGGAATCATCATCCTTAGTATCAATGCTCTTTCAACAACAGCCATAAAATAGGTTTTGAGATGGAGAAAAAGCCTTCATTTGGGTATATCAGCTCAGAATGTATAAGTTAGTCCCTTTAGGATAATTTTATTCAAGGCCATTTTGTAAAAACTAATGAGTTTGAAATTTAAAATAAAACTCTACGCCACTAAGTGGTTTTCCTGAATTTCAAATATTAAACATTTATCTTATTAGCCTCTCTTCTTACATGACCTATTTTTTACTTTCCTGCGGACTGAAATAGAAAACAACTCAGTGTTCAGTTTTCTTTGAATTCACCGTATAAATAATATTCTTGCTATTGCTACATACAGGTACTACATACTTAACTCAGATACTTTTGCCTAACACAGTTATACCTCAATGCCACATAGTTACATATTTTCAGGCATTTAACTTCAAAATCTCCTATCTAAAAAGCTACAGATACTGCAGAACAAGCACCATGTTTGATAGAGAGTTAGACACAAGCACAGTGTCAGGATTGTGAGCTATTCTCCAGAAAATAAAAAGCAAATGCATGTACAGGATCCTATTCTAAAACTTACAGAGGCACACATAATTTTTGCCATTCAGATAGATGTTCAGAGAGATTCATGGTAAACCCAAAGATTTTATATATTGCTTTTCAAAAGTATAGAACCAACTGTGTAACTATACCTAAGAAGACTGTAGCTTTGTACAAATGGGCATTGAGACTTCCCCCTACCCTTCTCCTTTCTCTTCCCCTTGCCAATACTTTATTCTAATCAGCTGAAGAATTCCCAAGGAATGTGATAAATGCAAATATTTCACCCTACAAAACTGTTACCATGTATTATTCCTTCCCTAGGCAGCAGAATAAAACAAATTCAGAAGCAAATATAACCAACACAACCTACATTTTGGGGCATCATCAGTTCATAATTTCTGGAGCCTTACTTAATTTATAGTCTTCAAACAAAACACCCCTCCCCAACAGGCCTTTTCTTCTCTCACTCTTGACCTTTCTTTTTATTTAACTGCCGTTTCAAATGCACCATTTTTTTTCAGCATCCCCCAATTAGACTATTCCTGTAAGACCCTCCCTCCTCAAGATCTTAATGCATTTTTTGCAGATTTGTTTCCTATTTATAGGTGCACTTCAATCCTCTAGCACGCTTAACTTTTCCATCTGACAATACTCCCTTCATCCAGTATTCCCTGCATATTCTAGGAAATCCTTTCCTGACTGAGAGGTTGAGAGACTAATGCAGGAAGCAGTGTACTTCTTTTAAGCACAAGTAGCCTTGATTCATCATAACAGTACTATGAACTCCAATCTTTATGAAAAGCAAGGTATTTATCTTGATAAGTCTTGAAAATACTTCCATTCATTAGGTTTTTAGCTCTAATAAATATCACAGGAGTGAAGGAGGACCTTCTTAAAAACTAGTGCCAAACTCAGTTTAAAACGCACTGCAAATCATTGTCATGGCTACCAGCTTGTAGCTTTTTCAGGGTCAAACTAGTCACTCAATGCCAGCAATTTGCAGCAACAACTAGGAATACACAGAATTTTTTTCCATGTAAAACTCCTACAATGGAAGGTTTGGGGTCTTTTAAGTTATGTGCTGAACAGGAAACCAGATCTGTCCTCCACTCCTGGCTCAGAACCAGCTTTGCCAAATTCAGAACAGCACACAAAATCAGCACAATACATGCGCAAAAGAGAAGTGTATGTGACAGACATGAAGTTTTAGTTCTGTAAATTTTCTCTTGCCAAATACTTTACAGTTGGTTTACTGCTTGGCAATGTGCACTGAATTCTAAATAAAATGTTGCATGTTGTTTGAAGTTTGGACATTACTTTGTATTAGGATTCAATGCTGAAATCCAGCCCTGCATTACACAGCTATTAGCAACACACTAGAGAAGAATTTTTCAAACCTCAAAAACCTCAGAAGAAATCCCCCAAACACAGCCATTCTCTGTCAAGAGTATAGGCAGCCAACATTTCAGGTAGAAAAAGAAACTGAGATCACTTGTTTATCCTGAAACTTGTTTGTTCCAAAGCAATTAAGTGAATGAAGAAATTGCTTCCCTGTCCACGATCACAGCAGACTTAAGGCTTGCCAACTGCTGTCTTCTGGAATTAATTCAGCCAATATTGTTTCGTGCTTTAAGCACATCCTAAAATCTTGGCCAGATATAACTAAATGTTAGTTTTGCTTTGTTTTGCTTTGTTTTTCCCCAACAGAGAAACACCACAGTTAAACTGTTAATGAATTTCCTGTAATAATTCAGTATAGCTTCCCTACTATGAATTTCCTGATATAGTAATTCAGTATAGCTTCCCCTTGTGAGAGAAAAGGAAAAAGAAAAATCAAAATAACATCATTAGTGCCCCCAGGAATCTTCAAAACACTTCAACACTTCAATTTTGACAGCAATGCTCTTCCTCTCCAAGGCTTTCACATTAGATAACAATTCACATTTCTGATCAATAAGCAAAATGTTTGGCTTTGTTTCCCAATCAACTGTTAAACCACATGTTACACATCTTGCTCATGAAAATGCATTCACCTATATGGGACAAATTCACCCCTTTCTACAGGGAGAACTTACAGCTACAGTTCTTGTAGAGGAAAAGCAGGACACAAAGCCGAGTGTTATTTCAGAATCAAGGATTAATTTCCATTGAAAAAAGTCTCATACAAAAATTTACACTCACTCAATTAAAACACTGCTGTATGCTTAGCCAATAATGACCTATATAATTAAGCACAAATTATTAACCTATTAAAAATCAGCAAAGAATAGCAACTAGCTTTCACTAACTAATGCAAATGCTCTTGAAATACAAAATTAAGTGCTACCATAAGTATTGATGACACTGGCCATGCCTTTGTAATCTTGCGCTCTTTTTCTTTTAAAGACTGATAAAATGCATCCCCTAGAAAGCAGCTACAGAACACAACCAAGAATCAACATGAGATCATTCAACACATTTATCATTCTAATATACTGCAGATCAAATTGACAGCAGAGCCAACTGTAAAGATTGAAAAATATTTCTCACTTTGAGACTTTACATTCTGTTGTGCTAGAATTTAACTACACAGGCCGAAAACCAAAAGTCTTTGCAGACATTCAGTGAACAGTATTAAATTCTGGAAACTTTCTACTTAATAAAGTTTTGGAGGAAAAACTATGGCAGACCAGTATTTGCCAAACCCCACTTTAATCAGTGATCCTAAAGGTCTTTTCTACTGTATTATGGTTTTAATTCAATCTACTTGTGTTTATATCCAAAAAAGAAACTTTTACTAACATGGCTGAAGAGTTTTCTTCCATGTAGACCTTGCCTTAGTTCACAAAATGGTCACTGCTTTCTTACTGAAGTTCAAGTTTTCTTTTTTCTGTATTCTTCGGGTGTAAGATCGATGCCTTCTTCTCTGAATACACTCTTCCAACTCTGCTCTGCAAACACTATTATCATTATATTGAGGATATTCTCTCATACTCATTACTGCATATATATTCAAATTACTACACAGTCACACTTCTACCATAGATCCACTGAATCAAAAAGAAAAACAAACAAACAGAAGTAAAAGAAAAAAGAGACCATGAAATTATTATGTATGCTTAAATTTTCAGGCACAGAAACAAGCAAACCATCCCCAACCTTCTTTAAAAATTACCTACAATCTCCTTTGCACTATATTTGACAGTCACTAACACAAATACAATTCCCTCCTTTTTTAAAACTCTGTTATTTGAGCACTAGGGGGGTTTTTTATTATTTATTTATTTTTATTTTCAAAGGTAAGAGAGCATTTGTATCTTCCCAGTTTGCAGTCAAGGGTGAACCACAGAAGACATAAACCTGGATCTCTAGAACTCCCTGCTAGCACTCTAGTTCCTGATCCCTCTTCACTCTCAGTGTCCCTCCTAGCCTGACCAAACAAGTTCATCATGGCATAATCCCTACAGCATTCCCAGCTTTCACTGTATTATCACTGACATTCTGCATCTTCTGCTTAAATGTTGGTTTCATGGTTTTATGCTTCTCTTCAGTCAGTACTCCTCACAAGAAGCAGAGATGTATGAACTTAACTTGAACTGATCCTCTACTCCTTTCAAGAAAAGAACTAAATGAAAAAAGGAGAGATAAATGAATAATAAAACAGCCTGCAATACTTCAAAGATGAAAAACACTGTGTGTGTTATCAGCACAACCTGATGTAAATGATTTCCAAATCTGATTTTATTTAATACATCCCCTTAGTAAAGCTGAAGAAGGGAAAATGCATCCCTGGGAGACACAACTTTCTTAAAATGTCTTATAAAATGTTATAAAGAACATGTATGTTTTGACAAACAGGAATAATTGGCCTGAGAGTCACCAATGAGATGGCAATTCACAGAAAATAAGATGTCTTAAGTTACGTAACTCCTTCAGGTTTCTCCCACGTTTAGTGAGATAAAATTTATAAAGAATGGAACACTACTTCTGTTATCAAACACAATTAATTACTATAAGCCAATATAGTAATATATATGCATATCTAGTAAGACTGATCCATCATAGCCTAAAAAAGCAAGATATTCACACAGTCCACAATACTCAAACTTACAGCTGGAAGCTGAATTAAACATGTAAAAGCAAGAACATTGAATTAAGTAATGAAATCTAGGATGCAGCCTTCTTCATTAAAGTCTTCAAGAACAAATGGGGGGGGGGGAAAGAAAATAAAGTCTTACTGACTATCATAATTACAGGTTAGGAAGACCTATATATTAATTTGTTTATAAATGTATGTGTGTGTCTGTGCATGTGCATACATCTATACACACACACAAATATTTGCACCCACATTAATATATACATGGATAAAAACGCCTGAAGCCTGAAAGCAATAGGATTCCCAACATTCTCTCTCCTGTCTCACACTCACATTTCACCGCTGTTTCTGCAGTGCACACAGTTGTCACACTGTACTTTTCTGAACAGTAGAATTGCAGTGAAAAATTTAGGTCACACATTTTCCTTCAGATTTCACTTTTTCCAAGACTTTCCCAACCACAGACAAGGCTTAGGTTTCTGGAGACAAGGTATTACTCACCGTGTGATTACGAAACTGTAACAATTACCTTGTTATTTTAAAATTGCTTTGCCAGTAAACAAAATAACATTTGCAAAGTTTGTTCATTATAATTACTAACACATACCTCCTGATCTCCGCTTGCAAGGAGCACACAAACAGCAGCAGCACGAAATAGGAGTTTGATATTTCTTCACATTATTTTAGAAAATTAGCTCTGGATATTTGAAGAAAGCAGGTATCATTTCAAAGAGGAATACTTTCATCTCACGAATCTGTCAGGACTGCTGTGCAAGAGAGGTTGTTCTAATGAAATACAAACACAACATAAACTACATCTGCACTTCTCTAGAGACTAATGGGTACATTTCTGCTACCAAATACTAAATTTAATGTCTTTAAATCGTTGAGAATACAAAGTCATTGAAATTTTGCAGGGTTTTCATTTCAGCAAGTGAGGCAAGCTATCACGCTTTGAAAGGAAAACTGCTAACACAGCTACTAAAGTAATATTAACAGTAGATAGGTATCTATAGCTATCATTGCACTTCAAGCCATAGCAAAATGGCAAATTTTGCTACACAAGAATTGGAAAGGGCATTGATTCAGAACTAGTGGAATCACTAGTCATTGGCTCAGTGACTGTGCAAGATACTGAATGCCATGCAGTGCAGTTGAAGAGTGAAGAAACAAGTAAGAACCAATTCTGAGAGCCTTCAGTGACAGTTTTAAGAGACAGTAATTGCTGTCACAGCTCCTGGATGCAGGTGGAGACTGTACCTACTTACTGTAGCTGTTTCAAAAATGTCATAACCTAGTCATTAGGGAAGTAATTTTGAAAAGATCAAAAGATCAAAGCTCCCATCTCACTAAAAGATTAAGGAAGTGACAACTGGAGCAAGAAGTTTCAGTAGATAAACCTGCAGTTCATAAAAACCCAGCATCTTCCAAACCAAACAGTGAACATCAGTCAAAAAAACACATGTGCAACACAAAATACCTTTGCCAGTTTTAAGGTTTGGCTGGATATACCGTGATAAACCAAAATAATGAAAACATGTTCTTTGCTTCAGTCCATAATGGCTCATTTTCCTCCAAGATGTAATTTTCCCTATTATTAAATATTTATTTTCATTTTTAATTCCCCCAGCTCATCTTTTCTGCTATCAAAGCACCAACTTAAAAAATGCAATGACTAACCAAGGAGACCCTGTAGCTGCAATGCAACAAACCAGTTTTTTTGACCATTCATGGGTCACTGCAACATTAATTTCACATGCCTGTTTTGGAGACAAATGACAAACACAGCCATTTCTTTTCCAAGCTGCACAGGTACATCACCTAGGCAATCAGGAAAATAACTCTGTCCTGCTCTCAAAAGTCTTGATTCTCAAATTTGAAACTATGTCCAAATAGTCTCTAATACAGCCAGCAATAAAATTTACTGGCCAAAGGATTAGGATGCCTAAGGTGCTTAAATCAATTTAACATATCAGATAATGAAGAGATAATGAGTTATACAGCAAAGCTGATGTTCGTTACCTACACTGAAATCCTACCTGGATTGCTTTCTACCCTAAAAAACATTGTTGATGTCATTTATTATATGCTTTTTACTATACACACTTCACTTTTTAAACCATGAAAATATGAAACACCATCATTATTAAATAAAAGGACTTAATTTTCCATTGTAAGGGAAAGAAGGCTGGAAGACCAGAACTTATTTCTTTAGAATAGAATAGATTCTTTCAGTTGGAAGGGACCTACAGCAATCATCTAGTCCAACTGCTTGACCACTTCACAGCTGAATCAACAGTTCAAGCACAGTTTTAAGGGCATTGCCCACACTCCTCTAAAACATTGACAGGTTTGGGATATTGACCACTTCTCTAGGAAGCTTGTTCCAGTGAGTGACCACCGTCTCAGTAAAGCAATGGTTCCTAGCACCCAGCCTAAATGTCTGACGCAGCTGTGAACCATTCTCACACGTGCTGTTACTGGACACCAGGAGATCAGCACCTCCCTCTCCTCTTCCCCTCCTCAGGAAGCTGTAGAAAGACAAAGCTCCATACGCACTGAGTTATTTATAATTTTTTTAAATAATTTTGCAGACAAAGGGAAGGATGTTCAAGGTGACTTTCAAGATGTGCTTGTGCATCAATTATATCCTAAAATTCAAATGAAAATCTGAGTATAGGTACCAGATCTAGAACTGCAAATGCAAGAAAATTTATTTCCAAAATGAGATCAGAAACCAGGAAGATAAATAAGGTTCTTCTCCAAACCATACCTGGATTAAATTCAGAATACTTGAAAACTCCTGTCACAAAAAAGACCTGTGTAACACTTTAGATGATATTAATAAGAAACATCAAAGTTAACTCTTTCAGCTTTTAACAATTATCCTGTGAAAATAAAGATATTCCTGAAATCAATTATTAAACATATTTGTCATTCATATTAGTAGAGGACTACCAACTGCCAATAAGGAATATTGCTCACTTGAAAAGTTCACAGAATTTTTAAATACCTATGTAAAAATAAGGACTAATGAGGACATCTCCTTCAATATTGTCTAAGAACTAAAGAAAATTTATACCCAGACATTTGTTTACTTCAAAAACATTTTTACATTTTCCTGTAATAATTTTCTTCTCCACATTTTAAAAAAGTTAAAATTCTGTTATTGCACAGGCTTTATATAAGATATTAATCACTACATATTTGATTACCCTCAATCTTGTCATGGACAGCGTATAAAAGCCTAAGATATTTTGTGAATGTTTACAATCTGAGAAATCACTTAGGCCAACAGAAATATGATTAGAAGACATTATTCTTCCCCCCTTCAGAGTGGGCACCAGCAGGGTGCTGCTGGGGATGGTGAAACCCTCGCTCAGAGCTGCAGCAGGCACCAACACAGCTCCCTCACAAAACTGTTGGAAACTCAGCCTGTGCTCCTCATTATGGCAACACCATGTGCCCAGCGCTTCACAGCATGGCTCTGCAGCCCTGTCCTCCACTCTACTACATTTCTTCTTCTCCAATGCAATTTTCTCTGCCATTAACTGAGTTTCAGGCTTTGATTTCTGTTGCTCTAAAATCCCAGGTACTATCAGATCCCTAGTATTGGAATAGCCCTGTGCTTTTATCAAAGCCAGCATTTTAGTGTGGGGGAAGTCACTGCCAAGGAAAAATTATTTCTCTTAGGATAAGTATTTAACAGTTAAAAAGAAGTTTACTGCCATATATCTACTATATCTTTAGTACTCTAAAAATTATCCAAGTCAAATGCACAATTTTCAAGGAATACTTACCCTTTTATAAAGACTAGGCAAAATGAAAAAATATAATTCTGTATGCTATACACTAATAAAAATGTAAACACCTAAGAAACTATTACTTCTTCCAGAAATAAGCCTAGATCATATTGCATGTCATACTTCATGCATATTAATGAACTTTACCACATTATTCTGCATTGGGCTAAGATGTTATTCTCTGTTTACAGCATTTTGCTGGAATATATCAAAGACCCAATATCTAAGGTCCACCTAGAAACACTAAGAAACTAAAAAAGGCTGTTTGTAACAAGAAAGAACTGAATTATCACACTACTGTAATAATTAACCTACTGGTAAAAAGAGCAAAACGTCTCAGAATTTTCAACTTAAAAGCAGCAGAGGGAATAACAACACATTGCTATAATACATAATTGGATAATTTGATTTTTAAGCTTCAAGCCACCACTTCAGTCAAGAAATCTGTAAAGCAAATCACAAATCACAAGAAATTGTATTTCATGTGATTAGATGACATTCTATTTTTAACACCACTGATTAGCAGAGGGAAGTGGAGTTTTTCCTTCGAAACTGCTTTCGTCATCATAAAATACCAACAAAGATGCTAATTAAACACATAATAGAACAAAACAAAAAACACAAAAACCTGTGATTTCATGTTCATTCTCTACAGCATCAACATACACACACGTATATCACTATAGGGGAAAAAAATGTACCAGGTCATCACTATAACTTGAATCCCTTTCATCATGTTGACAAATATCGCCAAGCTAAATTTTTATTACTATGTCCTTGCACATTAACCTAACTGAATATTTTGTTCACCAGTATAAAGTATTTCTGATGTGTGAAATATTCCCATGTTTCAGCCCTTGCGTCAGGGAAAAGGCTCCTTGGAAGTAAGGGAAGTAAGGATAAATAAGACTATCCCCTATTCCCTCTCCCTACAGAATTATTGAATAACCTTGCTTGGCATTTCTTTAAAATAAAATTTTTACTCCTATGCAATTACTAATTTGTACAGGAAAAGTGTGTGCTTGTGAAAGAACAAGAGTGTGTAAAGGAACTGTATAAGAAATATACTAAGTAGAATAATAGCTGATAGCTTGATATTCTAACTCTAACTATACCTGTGTTTTATTTGCCTAATTTACTCACAATAAAAATAAAAATAATAAATTTGGAGGGGAAAAAAAAAAACCAAACCAAAAACCAAGAACAACGAAAACCCTGCAGAAATCCCCATAAGTTTTCACACTGAATCTCTAAGTTTATGTAAACCATGCTGACAGAAGTAAGGTCTAAAAAAAAGTTCAGTTAAGAGCATTAAAAGGGACCATACTACCCCCACTGGGTGCTAAACATAGAGAGTATAAACCCTTTCTTTCCAGTTGTGGCTGAAGGAAACTGTCTTTCCCTAAGATGAACCAAGAGCCTGAAGTACAGGACGAGCAGGAATTGTCTCTGGAGAAATGAACAGTGCTGAAACAGCACTTGATAATGAGAAAAACTTGTTTCTTCCATCTTAAAACTAGTGGACAGCACTTTTGCAAGAGATTATTAAAATATTAAAAATTTATGGAGGGAGCCTTTCCTCTTCTCTTATTCTTCTACCCCAATTGCAAGGCAACTTCATAGGAACAGAACAATCACATTCGGCCAATGGTCACTGAGGAAGAAAAGGATAGGCAAACTTTACACAAACTTCTCTTATAGTATAATATCCTTCACTGTAGGGACTTTAATAACCAAGGATATGGAATTTGTCTGAGTGCTGAACTTTTTGATTATGACTTAATTCACCAAATCAAAGCACAAATGCTGATGTCTTCACATGGTATTGACTGATATATTTACTTTGGACTAAGTACCAAACACCTTAAGAATAAAAGGACCTTGATGATACCAATTTTCTTTCATCACTTATTTCATATTCTGACTGCATCACATGATGTGCATGATAACGTGATACCTCATCTGACAGTAGCACTGAAACCTATACAATATTCATCCCAAGTTGTGAGCTATTCCTCCCACCACCATCTTAATCAGTTTGAGGATAAATTCTCAACTCAAAGTAAACAATTTAAGAATTTTACCACTGTAAACAAATATGACAAATACTACATTCTATATTAACTACATAAGATAAGAGAACATGGTCTGCCAGATTTCTCAATCAAAAATACTTCTCACACCATTATTATCCCAGGCTGTGTCTAACAAGCTAATTTCCACTTCCAGTTACACCAAAGCACATTCAACCTAAGTCCATTAATCAAATTATTTTAGAGTCACTGAAAGACAAATCTGGCTGTATGCACGTGCACATACCTAACAGCATCTATTTCTGAAATGATAGGACAGATCATCTCTGTGTCATTTATGTCAGAGCCATGACAAAATCCTTTTCCCAGATGAATAAGTGACAGTGAGAAGGCTGTTTTCAATGGGAAGAGGAAGCCAAGAGCTGGCTTGTTTCCATGGAAACACTAGCAGCATCAGGCAGAACAGCTGTAGAGGAAGAGGCAGAAGTTAGAAGGCAGAAATCTTGCTGATTTTACCTCACTGATATGTCAGTACCATCAGAGACCATCTACACTTAAGGCAGATCAAGCTATTTTATGTTGTATACAACATGTATTAAGCTAGAATTTTCAATTAAGACTTTTAAAAGCCAGCATACCAGAAATAAATTAATAAAAATTACTTACAATGTGATTTAGTCACCCCATGTATACATGAAGCTACAGAGTGTATGAATATCTGTAATGGTAATGCATTATGACTTTTGTCATTAGGAACACATCTTGATGTGTCTTTAAAAAAGACAGCTCCCACAGTAGAAATGCTTTAAGAAGAATGACCGTTTTTTACCAATTTAATGTAACTGACTATTTTCCCACTTACAAATAAATTCAATGCTTTGACTACCAAAAAAAGGAATACCCTCTTTGAAGTTTCTGTATCAAAGACTTAACTACTTTCCTTGTACCTTTTTCACACAGAAGATGTCTGCCTAACTAATAACTGAATGGTAAAATCTAAACTATACCTGCTTTTCTCATTCAATAAAATGCAGAGTAAAGATTTCCACTTATGCATTAAAGCGCTTCCTATCAGTTAAGAAAGCAAACCTTTGCTATTCACTATTAATCTACAACCATATATTCTGAGATTAATGTACCTTCACCACTTCATTCACAGTATTTCACACTACTGCAGCAGTGTTGTTTCCACCAAAAATAAAAGCTGTCTTGCATCAGAACAGGCAAGGCCCTAAAAATATAACTCACTTCAGTCATTCACCATAGTACATGACAGGCTTCATAAATCAAGGCTTTCTTGACAGCTATCAAAACAGGTACCTGGAGAAAATGTAAGCAAGCCACCAAATAAAGATGTAAGTTATCTTTGATAAGAATGTTCTCCAACATAATTTCTGTATCTTTAGCCTCTTGAGGGAATCTATAAATTTGTATTTTTCCCCTCTCCCATCTAACTCACTTCAGCTGGTTCTTCACCTCACCGAATGTTCAAAGCTGGTGCAGATGCAATGGGATGCTGACAGGAATCTCTGAAAATTTAACATCACATAAAGCAGTAGATGGGAACTTTGTATTTCCCTCCAATAATACCACCAACTGCTCAAATACAGCTCCCCATGCCACTATGAAGCGGCATCAGTATTTTTAAGAACACTTCCAAGATGTAAGTATCCTGATGCCTAGACTGTTTTGTGGGTTTATTTGCATTGCAGTGAATATTTACTTACAGCAAACTTGACAAATACTTGCTAATTAGGATTTATATTTCCTTGTAAACCAAGTAATTATGATCTTTCCTACAGATAAAATCCATAGCAAATGAGTTGTGTAAGTTGCCTTCAGCTGCTGCAAATGGCAGTGCGGGCTCGAGTGCCCTGGGCCACTCTGACTCCCACACTGCCTGACTCCCCAACTTAGCAAGTGTTGTCCCCTTATCCATGAACAAATCTGCAGTCTTCCCAAAACATTAAGGATCTATAGCTATGGACTTCGTGAATCCCAGGGCCGTTTTTGCATTCCTGCACTCAGCGCAGGAGAAATCCATAATCCTTAGGAAAAATCAATGACAAATGCTAATTACTTCTTTAAACAGCATAATTTTTCAAGCATTATTCAAAAGTAAAAAGGCTTTAAAGGTAATTAGTTTGAAATATGATATCTGAGATGAGCACCGGCATTCCAGTTCCCGCTGAAGATCTGCAGACACTTTCTGAACTCAGCACTTAATATTGCCTCTTGTACTTTCTTACAAACTACTTAGATGTATCTTTGCACTTCACTAAAGCAAACAAGCACCTGTCACTCACAAGCCACTGGACACCAAAATCACTTCCAGACATTAACTAGCAAAACAGCACACATGCTTTAGTCAGGTAAGAATCAGGTGTCTGTTTCGGAGATGTTTAAACCAACGCACAGACAGATCCAGTTGCCCAGCACTTCTCCTCCTATGCCAGTACCTTATGCCAGTAGCTTTCCATATCTATTTCCATATCTACGTAACAGCACTCTGTCGAACAGCCTTTTGTGAATGATCGTTCCATTAAGCATGGAGTGAAAGGAGTATGGCTGTACTCTTTAATTTCATTTCACGGTCTATGAAATCCAAAACAATAATATGAAAACAGAAATAACATTCAGACCTTACTCCTGAACTTGGGAAAAGGAAGAAAAGTGTTGCAGGTTTCAAAGCAGTCATATATACATGGATTACATTTTATATTTACAAGCCCAACGTTTAGTAGATGTCGCTATCTAACTACCAAATTGCATGCACTGAAAGTTGCATTTTTTTAGAATCTCAAATAAAGTAAACCTTCTTGTCAACAAACTAGTTCCACTATTTATATAACATCACTGGATGGTCTTGCTAGAATAATCTTGTGCGTGCACTATCCCCGAAGAGGTTACCATGGCAACTTATATTTGAATTTCTATAAATTTCTATTTTTAGAGATCACAGTTTAGAATAAAGAAAATGACAAATATTAAGTACCATTTCATTAACAGAAAATATCCCATCTTTATCAGCATCATAATTCCCAAAAAAGACACTGGTGAACCTAAATCAGTAATGCTAAAAGAAAATAATTATCACAGTTCTTAGGAAAGTTTACCACTAAGCAGCCCCACCATAATCTAAGCAGTATATGAGTCAGTAACTAACACTGTGAGGCAAAGATTGATGTTCACAGAGTTTTGTCTTGATTTCAGTAAGCCCAGGATTTCACTCAAATGTTTTTAGAGTTAGTCATCATCTCAGCTGACATAAAACAAGAGTGTATTTGCCAGAATACTCAGAAAATAATGCCTCTTTTTTCAGGTGTGGAAAAACGTAATGTCTCAGTTCCAAACGAAGGTTACCATCACCTTAAATTACTGTGTTCAAGACTGCTTACTAAGTGCATGCGAGTCCTTAAATACAAATTCACTTTAATGCTTTAAAACTTGCCAGAAATTCTTTAAATTCTCTGCCTACCTGAAATATCAAGCACAGATCTTGAGAAAATGAAAATACAGATTTAGACACTGTTGTTATGGCTCTGACACTGCCTTACTCTGATTGCCTGGGTTTGAAATCAGAATAAAATGTTTTAAACCAGTTTTTGAGTCCTAAAAAGGTAAATACTCTAAGCGATTAATACTGCCACATTGCAATTTCTTACTATAGTGTTAATTACAGTATTCATTTTGCAAATTTGAAATACTTTCACCCAAGCCACTTAATGGTTCAGGATGATCGAGTACATACGGAAAATTTGGAAAGTAAGCGCCTACAGGTTCTGTCAAAGACTAGGCTGAAAAGCCCACTGCAACTCCAGGACACAACAGCATGCCTACCTTCCTACTTCTCCTGGTATCTTCCATTCAACATTTACTCCGTACTTCTCAGTTCTCCAGCAAAGTTGAGCAGGAAGATTCTCTATCGTAAAGGCTGCAGTTTTGACACTGTCAGCAACTTTCCATAAGACAGTAGGTGAAAGACAACCTGCAGGGCGATCACCGCACACACTACAGTTTGTCAGGTAACTGACAGCCAAATTTTCTGTAGGATTCAGACAGCTAAGATGCAGGATGTGGGTATGTCACTGATGAGCAAAGATAGACACTTCTGGTAGCTTTTCTTCAGAATGCATTCTTTATTAAAAATGTATTTTAAGAATCAACTGGAGCCAGCTGTTGAGGGAAAACACACTGGTAGGCAACCTTCAAAAACATAAATAATGTTGGTATTCAGCATGTGACAGTAATAACTGGGAGGACATTTACTTTCTATTTAACTTACCTCACCAAGCTCACAGGGTGAGAGGGCAGAAACTGCATCATGCCATAGGGTACAATTCCAGAAGTCGCTAAACCACACACTTACGCACACGTCTATGAGACCACCAGTGGAATAAGTGGAACTGATCAGGAGATTACACCCACCATATGATCAAAGATTACACCACTTTATGCAGAGTGAGCTTTAGCTCTGAATACTTCGTGGAAATGCTGACAAATATGCTACAAAATACTTACTGCCATTTCATAATCAAACAATTCCCACTACAAGTTATTTGTCTTGTATTGCAGGGAGGATTTGCTGGTGGATGCTCTTCTGGTTAGAGACACCACTACAAATTCAAAGGAATTACAACTATTTGTTTGCTCCAAAGCCATGGGTTAGAAAGAAAACCTGCATCACCACTGATAACTGCAATGAAAAGATAGAACTAAAATCCCAGTCATGGAAGTATAAAGTAGTGAGCACCAAAGTCTAAAATCCCTATCTAAATAACAGAAAGTCAGTATGATCACTTACTGTCCTTGTGCCCAGACCCTCGGTCACTGAGCCAGTCAGGGTCACCCTGAGAAATCAATGGAGGAAGAGCAAGGGTGACCTCCTGTCACATTTGCTTTGTTGAACCAGGATCACATACCAGTGCAGACAGAGCAAGGCTGAGAAAGGGCTGAGGTCGCTCTCCTGTGTCGCTGTCACCACCTGACCCCAAACCCAGGGCAGAGCTCAGGCCAGCTGCCCCGGCCCCCAAAGGCACCTTCATGCAGGCGCTCGGGGAGGATGAGGGTGCCTTGGGGCTGCTCCTGCTCACACCCACACGCAAACAGGTCCATCCAGCAGTGAGTCACCCCCTCCGCACCCCCACACAGCCCAGGGGGGTGACCCTGGCTCCCTTGAAGGCTTCTTGGGCCACAGCTCCCACCTCACCCCAGGTACGCTCCCACGGGGAGGATGCCGGCACAGCGGGACCCCCGTGCTGCCTGGCATCGCCTGCAGATGCGGAAGGGACGAGCATCACCACCCCACGCGGACCGATGTCCCCCCTTGCAGTGGCCCACCAAAGCATCACCTCTGCCCGCACACCCCGAGCGGGGCGAGCCTCCCCGTGATGCCGACTCCCGCTCAGGGGCCCCGGCAGCCCCTCGGCCTCCCCAGCCCCCGGTGGCAGCGCCGCCGCGGGCGCTTACCCTGGCGGCGCGGGAGGAGTAGGGGTCCTCGAAGAGCGCCCAGACGCGGGGCTGCAGCCGCCGCCAGCGCCCGCCCTTGCCCTCGGAGGCCGCCCCCACGTCCTCGATGCCCAGTCTCTTGGCGGCCAGGTCGTCGTCGTCGCCGTCGGGGGGCGGCTCGCCCGTCAGCAGGTCGGGTGCCTCGAAGATGTCGAGGGCCTCCTCGGCGTCGCGGTGCTGGCGGTAGGTCATCCAGCAGCACGGCTCCACGTCGGTCTCGTCGATGCCCCAGAAGGCCAGCTCCTCCTCGAAGAGCGGCCCGCACACGTCGGCGGGGCAGTGCAGCTTGCCGGTGCGGTAGTAGTTGAGTACATAGGCGAAGACCCCCGGGTGCCGGTCGAAGAAGAACTCGCTGGCGCCGCCGCTGCCCCGGGGGCTGCAGCCGCTGCCGGGCTCCGGGCAGCCTCCCGCCGGCGGCGGCGGCGGGTTGGGGGGCGGCGGCGGCTCCTCGCCGCCCGGGGACTCGCTCTGGGACTCGCTGGCGAGCAGAGCCAGGCGGGTCCCCGGCAGGGTCTTCAGGGTGCTGCGGTAGGTCTCGTGCCGCGTGCCCCCCACGTTGAGGATCACCCTCTCGTTGTCCTCGAGCTTCCCCATCGCTCCGGGTGGGACATGACTGGGGAGAGCGCGGGAGGCGGCGGCGAGGATGGGGAGGGGGGCGCGCCGGTCGCTGGGCGGGGGGCAGCCGGTCGCCGGCAGGTCCGCGGGGGACGAGCTTCTGCCTTAAACGCAAACAGAAGAAATCGAGGAGAAGCCCCCCAGGCACCACCGTAGGAGGGCTATTCCCCGCGGGCAGGGCCTGTCCCAGACCCCTCCATCTCCGAGATCGCCCGCGGACCCGCACTCCGGGGAGAGCCCTCCCGGCCCGCCCCGCCACCCACCGCCGGCCAGCTCCGCACGCTCCTCCGCGGAGGGCTGCGCTGCCTGCCCGCTCCGGGCACAGCTCCGGGCTGTCTCCCGCTTCCCCTGGAAGCAGGCTACCGAAATGGCACTGCTGCTGCTTCTCCCGCGTACGGATCCGCCACCGTCCCCACCCCCTTCTCCCTCGCGGGGCTGTGTGAACCGAGCTGATGGAACAGAAAGTGTACGGTTAATTATTTAATGGGCATCTATCTTTTATTATCCTAACAGCTTAATGAGGGGGAAAAAGGAAGGCTTAGATATTTTTCTCTTCCCCCACCCTTACCGTGGGAGGGAGGAAAGGGTTGTTTTTTGGGAAGAAACACCAAGCACCCCACAAGCGCAGGCAGCAGGCACACCCTGGGAAAAGCTGCCTGTGTGGAGCTCGGCTCGCTACTTTCTCAGACAAATCACGAAGGCGAGCGCGCATCTCGGGGAAGGGCAGGTGGGAGCAGCGCCGCCGCGGGTCCCTCCCGCTCCCCCGCCAGCCCCGCGGGTCCCTCCCGCCGCTACCTTTGCCGGAGGAGCGACGGCGGCTTCTGTTCCCGGGCGGGCTCCGGCCCCAGCCGCTCTCCGTGCCGCCCTGCCAAGCGAGACTACTTGTTGTCGGTTCGGGTGTTTCTCCGCGTTCAGGTGGCTGTTTCACCTCCCTCCATGCTCAACTCCGACAGGCGTAAGAGCGGCTCCCGCCGCCCGCGCGGAGATCCCGCTCCCCTCATCTTACAGGGGGGATGCGGCCGTTCCACGGCGGGGCTGGGCGCGGGGACCACCGGCGAAGCGCAGAGCCATGAGCGGGGGACCGGGGCGCACCGGGGACCCGGACGGCCGTAATTCCAGTGGCGCTCCGGGAAGACGAACCCAAAGGTGAAATCGTGCCTCATTTGGGGCCGGAGCTCCTCCCCGGGGCGGGGGCAGGGGCAGCCGAGCCGGCCCTCCACACCCCTCCGGTCCCGTTCTACCAGCTTGGGGGGCGCAGGGAGGCGACAGCGAAAACAAACACCGCATCTTTCCGAAAAAGGCAACACCACCTCCGCTCCTGATACATGGACATTTGGTTCACTTAAGTAAAACACGCGGGAAGGGACCGGGGCTGAGAATAGCTATTTTTCGGAGGAATGCAGACAAATCAGCGCTAGCTACAGGTGACTGCGGAGAGGAGCTGCTCAGCCCCCAGGAGAGGGGCACACAGCGCCCGCACAGCCCCGGCGGGCGGGGCAGGGAATGCGCAGGGTGCCGGGGGACCGGGGCCGCGGGGAGCGCCCCGAGTCCGGGAGAGCCCCCAGAGCAGTCCTGCGCCGGCCGGCAGCGGGGGGCTGGGGATCTGGCTCAAAGAAAGGGGATCCGATTTCCATGCCAGCTAAGAAAAATAGATAAAGAGCAGTGGGTGCACTTCAGATTTCATACACTGCACAGATTTGAGGTTGGGTGTGCAGAGGGGGTGGCGTTTGAGAGTCCCCAATAATATATGAGGGAAACCAATGCCCGTGCACTATAAGATATGAGAGAGTCCCATATCCCTGCCTCGAAGCCAGCTGAGTTATTTTCTACAGCCTGCACTGACGCCTGGTTTCAGCTGGGTTGGTCAAAGGGAAAGAAGCTTCCAGCCCCAAAGAGAAGATATACAGCATGAGAGGTGAATCCCTCTTGCTGCTTCCTCAAAAGAAAAAAAGGTCTTCCTCCACACAGAGGGTATTCCCTGGCCTGAAGGAGGGCAATGAGTGGAATAATGGTATCTGAAACATCCTCTTTCCGCATCAGAGCCTTCGGCTGGGCACTTGCTGGCGTCTGGAGGGCAAAGCTCTGCTGGAAGCAATGCTCAGAGGACACTCTGCTTAGACCAGATTGCTTTAACCCAGATCTGTCTATATGTGGCATCCATGATGTAAACACAGGCTCCCAAAGCAGCAGCAACTTTAAGAAATGGGTTTTGGAAGCTTTCTCCAGATGTACATTTTGAAGTTCCTAAAAAAGAAAGAGCAAAATCTATCCTGCCAAAGCAGATATAATCAGTTAGTGAAAACCCTTGGAACCAAAATTAATATTCAATGACACAGTTGTAAATACAGTGGAAAAGACTCTAACATCCTAATGCCACCTATGGCCTCTCACGCCATACTTGATTTTCTTTGCAGATGGGTTTTTTTTCTGAAAACGGGACATAGAGAAGGAGGGAATAAGACAAAAGGAATATTCATTGTCTTCTCCCTGATCTACAAGAGGTTTCCAGATAAATGCAACACATTAAAGCTCTGCAGCATTCATCCATTATGGAAAACCATGGGGTGGCAGTAGCTGCCAGAACACTACACAAACTGTGTCATCACAGAGTACCAGGGCTTCCTTCTGAACTGTCACTGTCTGCTCAAGTCCCACATTTGTGTACAAGTTACAACACAAGCCGACCCCTCCAGAAAAAGAAAACCAATACGCAAACCACCACAAAAAACCAAAAAAATAGCAAAATCCACAAAACTCCCCTAAACCCAGCCTTATTGCCCCCCCACAAAAAAACCCCTCACAACCCACCCAACATCCTAAGAAACCTAAGACTGACAAGGATGGTATCTCATAAACAAAATCTTTACAGTCATACCCTGTAATGCCATTGTCATGAAAAAGGCATATATTGTGAGCAAACTGTTGACAATTTAGACTTGGGAAGTATCCAGGGGGTTTTATTGAATGGTAAGAACAAGCAACAGAAGAAACTTTTCCAATGGTAAGAGAAGGAATGGTTTCTTCCAGAATATAATAGTCCTTCAGTCATATAAAAATTTTCACATTCTATAACTTGTCTGTTACTAAATATAATGCTGTTAATTTCTCTATGTGTCATTCTTCCTTGTAGTTTCATCATGTGGCAGACTTCTCAATGAAGGATGAAATTATGTTAGATGCTGACTTTCCAGAACTGAAATTTTCTTGAATCGTAATATTCTACATAGACATAGTGACATTTATGAATTAATTTCCTCCCTACAAGAGTTTGACCTGAATTTTTGCACTCCTCAGTGCTTCCAGTAAGAGTGAAAGCATGAGACATATGTAAGAGAGAGAAATGTGTCTGCTGAGTGAGCCTTACTAGGAAATACATCTGCAAAGTGGAAAAAACCCCAACAAACCCAAAAACTATTTACACACATGATCGAACATATTCATTTAAAAGATAAGTGGAAACATTTCTGTAGCTCAGAATTTGGGACTTTGAGGAACTGAGTTTTACTGAGCAATGCACAACCAATTTTCCCTGCTGGTTAATAATTCCTTTACAAAGGGAAAGGTCCTATATTATTGTTTTAACCAGCAAAGCAACAAAATTAGATATGAAGATCACTATGGGAAACCTAACACAAACAACCATTTTACTTACTAGGAGCAATCATTCTTGGTGCAAGCTTGAGTACTGCAGTGCAAAGTCAATGGGTTACCATCTGTCCAACAATAAGAGTAAATGGAAGAAAGGACTGGTGCAAAAGAAAAGCAAATTTAAGGACAAATGGAGTGTACCCCAGCCAAAGTCATGCTCTAACCACCTCTTCTGGAGGTGGTTAGTCCCTGTTAACTAATGGATCCCTGGGAAGGTTAACCTTCAGCAGATAACATTTGCCCTCCTGAGGAGGCCATGAGAGGCTGAAGCAACCAAGTTTTTCTAGTGCAGACCACTATTTCATATTTTTCATATGGTGTTGTAATTGAGAAACAAAAAATAATTCATTTTATAATCCAAAGTTATAACTGAAGACAGTGCAACAGATAAAATATTATAGATATATAAAAATTTAGTTGATTATTAAGTAAATTAATTATTTAAAATATACTGTCATTGACATTATATTAAGCTTCTACTTACTTCTTTCATGTATTTTTCTATTTTCCCTTATTATTTATAATCATTTCTACTACTTAAAATTACAAGTACTAATTCATTACACATCTTGCAGAACATGGCAGCCACATTATACTGAAGTACACAGATGATCAGTCAGAATCCCACTCTGAAACCACAACAATCCCTGAATTAATAGATTAAGTAAATATCTCTGAAATAGAACTGTAACAAGCCACGGCGTAGCTAAATTTGATAAAGCTCAAAACAAAGCCAGCAAAAAGTTGCCATTATTTTTAAATTCCAATGCAGGATTGCATTTGTAGTTAATGCAGTTAGTGCTCCTTGTAAAAATCTAGGGAATGTGGTGTCTCCCATTAAAAAATTAAAAACTGGAAAAGATCCTTGTATATTACATTTATCAACGAAATTAAAAATAGTGAACCAAAGACTGGGGTCTCCTGAGAAGAGATATGACACAGTAGAAAAAACAGGTGAGCACTAATTGCATTGCCTAATTAGTAATCCCCAGTATAACCCAGGCTACATGGTTGAATCCTTGCCTAACCTAGTGGCGGGGACGGAGTTGTAATGTGTATGTACATTAAAACAGGCTTTGGGTTTCTCTCTTCAAAAGAAAGGGAGAGGTTGGTGTGCTCAAGGGTGAAAATCCCCCACCTCAGGATGGTTTTGCCTGTGATGCTACAAGAACATATATACAATGCAAGTGTAGCCTTTCCAATAGATCAGCTCCTCCAGGCTCATAAAATTCCACATGCAAAGTACCTGTTCCCACAGGTACATGCTCTCACCTGCTTCTCCCTTAGAAACTGTCACCCTTCACTTTTGATTGCACTGTTCTTTAGATCAGGGGTAGATCACACATGGCCTTTGCCCAAATGTCAACCTCACCAGAATCTTCTAGTCACTGCCGTTTTCCTTCATGACCCTTTGGCACCCCCCCAATAACTAATGCCAGAGAAATTAGCAATGCAAGATGGTGGAAGGCAGGATTACTCACCTCTTTCTGCTGTGATTCAAGTAGCTTTGTCAGTGCTGATTCACGTTTGTGGGATGCAGATTTTCTCAAGAGCTTTAGGATATTACATTGTGTTTATAAAAGGAGGTATTGCCTCAGGCTCTGTCCACACTTACATTTTTAGTGCCCAACGCTAAAATAGTTGAAATGAATTTTTGATCTATCCTGAAAATTTCCTTCAGTTTCAGGTGAAGTGTTTCTCTCATTCACAACTTGCTAGCACATCATACCACTTTTGAGGGTCTGCCAGCTCCCAGCAAGATAGTGTCTTTGAAAAGACTCATTGAGCAGTGAGAACGGTACTGAGCTCCTCAACAGGCATCTACTCTTTAGTTCAAGTCGAATGCAAATACATGGACTGAGCTTCTTCCAGGTGCTCTTAGTACTTGCAGAGACTGAAAGAAAAAAGTCTTGGAATGTCCTAGTCAAGCATACAGTGTTCCAAGAGACAGGGAAATTAATGCAGTACCTGCAAACAGCTCTCAGGTACAAGACTCCCTCATTCAAAAGGAATAAAGCTTTCCATTTGTATTCAGAAAGTGCAGAGATGGAAAATGGGGGAATGCCAAAGCCACGTATCTTGTCTTACAGCACAGCCAGCAGAGCCAAGGTAGCCTTCACCAACTTGGCTTCTGTTTCATGACAGTCTCATGAAAATTTTTGGAAATTCTATTCCTAAAATTTCTGTGATTTTCTATTCTTTGTCCTTCTCATTAATTTTAACTGAAGTTTTTGGGCAACACATCAATAATAAAACTTTGTGTCAGTATAATGAGGGCCTCATCTGGTTGCAAGTCTTAAGCATTCACTTAATATAAATAATAAACAATCACCTAGAAGACTGCAGGACAATTAGGTTTCTTCAGCTACAGAAGAGCATTCCCTGAAAGAACTAAACCAGTCTGAACACAAAAACCTTATTATCTAATTTTAGAAGGCTCTTCAGAAAAGAGACAAAAAAACAGCAACAAAAACCCTAAACAAAACAAAATCATCTATAACACAGTTTGCTCTGAAACATCTGTAATTTTCATTTCATTGGCAAAAGACTGTATTAAGAAACAGCCAATTTACAGGGCAACTCTATCTGTACCACTAAACAATCTCACAAAGAAATTTAAACTGATTTTTAGTTTCTAAGTCCTTGAAGTTGTCAAACTGATTTGAGCATAATTTGACTCCTAGGGGAAAAAAGTGGAAAAGAGACCTTTACACTTTTATTTTGGTAGATTATATTATCTATCATCCAGCATACACTCTATCTACTGCCTAACTGAAATTCAAACTGTTATTGAACAACTAGTCTGTGTTTTTAAAATACTATGCCATTCAATAAATTATTCTGGAGTAGTCTTATGTTTCAGTTCATGCTAATTTTTACTAATCTTCTAAAATCAGTTCAAATCCACATATGACAGTGATTTATTTGAGGAAGTCAGCACACCCTCCCTCACATGCCACCAAAATCAATGGAAACACACTATAAGGACTACAGAGGTTTTCAGATGACTGGCATTGTTACACCTAGCTTCTGTGTTTCACCAGAGCTCAACTGGAAACCTCATCCTTTGTCTTCCTCCTTCCCATGACTAGCAAACCCCAGCCTTTTCGTTAATTTTTAGGGTGAGCCCATAATACACATACCCCAAGAATGCAGGGATATGCTGTAATAGATCATCTTCTGAATATGTTTGCACTGATGATCTTCAAGGCAACCCTGAAGCAAAAGCAATTTAATTGATTTTTAGTGTATAAAAGATATTTTATAACAATAATTTTCTACTATTGATTCAAAAATTAATAATTTTGTTTTGCAACACTTTTGACTTCCCACTGCGAGTAGCTATAGTTTACCTGTTAGAAAGGCAACTCCTAGAGTTCAAGGTACAGAAGTCTCCCACAGAGCCTCACTGACTGAGGCAGGCAGATTTGAAATCAGATGCCTGAGCAATGCGGGAAGCAAAGAGGTTTCTTCTTAGTGTCTGCAGTCTCATATAGCAGACCCAATCTCAGTGTATGCAAGCTTGATTAATTTTGACTGCCTCCATTCAGCTGCAGTCAAGTTTTTCCTCTCCTAATTTTTTTCATGCTACTTTGCAGACAAGATTGCCCAAATCTGGACTGAGCTGTCTACTGCCATGGAAACAGAGCAGTATTCTCAAGAGATAAACACTGCATCTCCTCTGCTTGTGCTTCGGTCTTGCTTGCCAAAGTTAGAGGTGAAGGTTTCTGCTATGACCCATGAACTGAAACCATCACCCTACCAGACAGGGGAGAGCCAGACAGGAAATACCAGATCCACTGCAGGTAGCATCATCAACATTTCCTCCTCAGAGACACGGTGCCAGTGAGCCTTAAACAGCTGTGCAAGGTCATGCTGAGGTAAGAAGTCTTGGCAGAAACAGCCTAACTAACTGTGAGTTAGTAGCCCTTCTTAGTATTGGAAAAATAACACAAGGTTGCAAAACTGCAGGTTTCTCCACCTGTCTTTGAACAAGTTAGATTATATACTTAGTCACAGAGTAAAACCACATTGGTCACATTGACTGTTACACTTAGCTGTCAGAGAACATGCCATGTCCACACTGATCTTGTAAACATTTCAGCAACATTCGATACCCTTGAGATCTTTTCCCAATTTGCTTTGAATTGCAATGCTCTAGAAGCAGTGTGCCTTCCTTAAAGCAAAAAAAAAAGAGCTGGTTTGGAGCAAGGGGGTGTAGGTGTAAGCTCAGGGGCTGCTGTTGAAGTAGATACTGTTGAGTCTCTGCACTGGGGACAGGAGGTACAACACAGCCAACAAAACACCAACCCCAGCCACCTACCTGTCCTGTGCACATGGGTGTAAGTGGAAATGTGGAGAGATGTGCCTGGACTGAAGGAATGGGGCCATCAAGGCATCAGCAGTCTTGGCTAAGGCCTTGCACACACCTGCAGTAGGAGCCCAGAACAGAGACAGCTGTTAGCTCCTGGACTGATCTGATCTGTCCAGCTACAGAAATGAGGATCAACCTCTAACATCTGCGTCCCACGGGAAGAGTGAGTGCCCTCTACATTTTTGCTAGTCACTGTAGCTATGGTGATTTCTCTAAACTTTTAAATATTCAGAAAGAGAATGGTACATGCCTTAAAGTTCTGGAAGGCTCTGTTTTTCCTTTGGAATAAGCAGGCAGCCTAAAGAGTGAGACAGCACAACAGAGCTACCCTAAAGCAGCTGCCTAGAGCAGCACACTGCTGCCAGGGACTAACTGAGACTCTGCCACAAACACTCATGACACTATTTCTTGAGAATGCGTTGCTGTAACACCTCCATCTCCCTACAACTTGAAAGCATGCAGACTAAAATGTCCTGAGAGTTGAATACCCCTTTTTAAGAAGCCATTTTCACTTCAAGATCACAGTGCATATGCTGCAGCATGGGTACAAGCTTCTATCAGCCTCAGGTGGGAATTCAAGGTGTCAGTTTTCTAACTTTCACCCTTCTACATACCTTGCAATTTGGTCTTTAAGGGGACTGGTGGAGAGACAGAAGTCAATCTGCTATCACTGTAGTGAGGAACACCATTTAAATATGCAAGAGAGCTGCTGGCATGGCATGCCCAGGGAGGTCCCTTATTGTACTTGTGTCCTTGTGCTCCACTCAGGTTCTCATCTGCTTTTTCTCAAGATCAAGGTTAAAAACACCACACACACAAAACCAACAAAATCCTTCCTGTTAGGTTATTTTTTTTGCAAATGTTGACTGTCAAAATGGAAGAAGCATTCTCATATCATATAAAAACAGTTTTTTAATAAAACTTTATGCAGCCAGGAAGTATCACATGGAAGGTTCAAAGGACCTCTCTAAAAAAAAATGAATTCTAAAGATCTGCTTGTGAATCATCTAAACAAAGAAAATCTTCATAATATTTTAAACCCCTACCTATCCAGGAACCTACCTTAATGTTGCTGTTGGCCTACGCAGAGCTGAAGAATTGCTCTGACTTTTTAATAGTCTTTTCATTCAACAAATTGCTGTCATTTGTTAAGCAAGATGCAATCTGAGACATTTGTCATTACATTATATGTGAGCTGTTTGTATCATTAACATAGTATTCCCTGTCTCACATCCTCATCTCTTGCTGCTCTCGTACCTTTTTCCAACTCATATTTTACACTTTCTGAGGCAAGGATTATAGCCCAGCATAGTAGTGCATTGTGCCCAGCTCAGGCCATGACATATCTTTTAGGCTCTTCAAAGCTAGAAAGCACATTAATGAAACAGTCACTGACATGTCCCAACTCAAAAAGATTCAGCATCAAAAGGGGAGGCACAGTAGAAGACAAAATGCAAAAAGAGATGCTCTGAGAGCAGAGCTGCCGACTAAAGTATACCTTCAAGTTTCTCCCACTACTGTGACTTAAAGATTGCTACTCCTCCTCCATAAAAGGAAGCTCTAATTTAAAATCTAGCAGTATCATAATTAAGGTGAATATTATGCTAATCTTGGGGGGGAAAAAACCCACTGCTTATCAGGTTCATTTACATTTTTTAATAACTCCTTGGCTTGGGCTTTTAATATTAATTTTGAAGATTTTCTTAGGAGGTTTCCATGTGCCAGCTCCCACCCTACAGCCACCCAGCCCTTCCCATAGGCAAAATGCATTGAAGAATACAGATGGGCAAGAAGACCTATGGTTTCTCATCTCTAAGGGAAAAGCATCTCCACATCCTGTTTTGGCAACAGGACAATCAGCGCCATGGTATAGAGTGGACATAAGGCATTTCCAGAAGCACAGATACTACATCATCCTCCACTTACATTTTATTAGATCGCTAAACTGACACCTACCATGCCAATTCTTGTTTGATGCTTCTGAACGCTTTTTACCAAAATGCATTACAAACCAGTAATTAAAACTCAGTCTAAGCTGAGTATTGTCACATTGTCATCATTCTGGGTTGATTTTTTTAGGTGTCAAAACCATCTTTCTCCACCTTTAAGTTGTGCACAGGTACAAGTTCACAGACTACATTCATGCTATCAAATAGTCTCTGCAGCCAAGAGTATAATTCAATCTAACAAGTTTTCAAAAAGACTGTCTTTGAAGTCAAAATGCAAAGGAACAGTTTGTAGTCCCTGTTTATTTGGAACGAATACAGCTACAGCTTTTAGTAGTCCTTTCATTTTAGTGAGAGAAAAATGCAATTAAGTCAAAAAGAACACTAAAAAGTTAGCAATCTTGACATAATCCTGACTAGTGGCTAAAGCAACTTTGTGGACTGCTCCTTCAGGGTGAAAGGCAGTTCACAGTTTTATGTATTATTTATGGTAGTTAATTCACCAGGGAGGAGGAGGAAGGCGCTGCAGACACTTATACAGTAGCAAGTTGACAAGGGGGCTGAAGAAAAATCTCACCTGGAAACAGCAGTTCTCTACTAGTTCTCAAGCCCTTTGGCTTGGGAATTACAGTAAAGTAATTGTACACTGAAGGTTGTCTACCTGCATTTCTATACTTCAGACAGCAACAGGGATTACTACACATCTCGACGTCTAATAAAGATATTTTCAGCTGAGACAAAGTGTTCTCCATATATTCCATTTCCATATGGTATCAAAAACAAGCAATGATAAAACTTATTCTATTAAATACCTGCATACGTAATCATATTACATTTATTAAATGCATAAGAGACCACTTACATACAGTGTCTGAAAAAAGCTGCTGTTAAACACCTCACATTTTTGTTCAGCTTCCCTTTACCCTTACTCCTGCTTTTTAAAAAAATTTTAAAAAATAGAATTGCTTGGTTCTTCTTTATTTCCCATTAAAATACTCCATGCTTACGCTGTGGATTTCACTGACATGTATCCTATGAAGCAAAACTAGGAAGGAGAAGTAATACTTCTAGTCAGGTAAAGCTGATGTGAGCCTATTAGCAGCCTGAAAAGAAGTGTAAGCACAACACTCCCACACAACTGAGACCCTCAAGGCCAGGTTTTCCAGCAGGAAGGCAGAACTTCACTGTTTCACTTCAACTGAAATGGTGCAAGAAAAATCAGTTCTCAAGAAGAAAATTTGTGGGTTAAAATCACAATGTGAGTAATACTTAATAAAATCACGTTGTTGTGAAGAGGAGAGGAAAGATATCAGATATAAAAGTAAGATCTCTAACATGAGTACCTCAGTGGCAAGACTTAACCACAGAGCACTGTGCCTCGTGTAGAACATTTTATTCAACACAAGGAGAGCACCAACTGGCACTTACAGGAGAAATACAAGAATGGTCTTCAATCTGTCCAGTTAAGGCAATTTTCCTAAACAGCCATATTTAGCAGAGTTCAGATCAAAAGGGATGTAATAATAGTTTTCAAAGCTGTTACATAAGGAAAGGATGGGATAGTGGAAACAGTAATCAGCTTAAACCATAGCAAGAAATATTCAGGTCAATCAGCAGGCAAATTCTAACAGTGAAGCAATAGAACAGATTACCTGGGAATGTGGTGGAGTCTCCATCACAGATGAGAAAGCAGCACAACAGGTTTTTTCCAGATAATACAGCATAATGGAGTAGACAACCTTGTAAAATCTCTTCCAGACAGATTTCTTCTGACTTTATGAGAAGGAAGAGTATTTACACTGACCAGTACACTATAGTAGGCTTTACTTCATGACTGGTGTTCCAGAAAGAAGAGGGAAGTCAAAAGATATGAATGAACAAAAAAATATTAAAGTCTAGGAATGCCATTGCAGCTACTATTTACTTTTATCTTCTCTGTCTCTTATCCTTTTCCCCAGAGATTTTTCTTGCTGGATGTTACTTCATATTTTGATTTATTTCAGAACATATTTTAGCATTATGGCTGTTACTGAAGAAGCTCATTTCCAAGAAGGATGCTCCCAAAAGAAAAGTTTGGAGGCATACCAAGATAAAATTGGAAAGAGAACTTAGAAATCACATCGTCTCAAATAAGGAGCAAAGTATCAAAAAAGAAACACAAGGAATATGGAAAGTTAAATATCTGGCACTGACAACTGATTCCCTTCTCACTCTGCTGGTTTTAATAAATAAATTATCTAAAGTTACTTGGATCTATGCAACAATAATATCTAGAACAGGTATCTCTCAAAAGCATACTAAACCCATAAAAAGCAGAATATTATAACTTAGCTTGGACTGTGCTGCTACCTCAGGCACTTCCAAAAGGATTGTTCTAAGGAAAAATTAAAAGCACTGGTTTGACTCCTGCTGCTGTTTCCTTTGGTCATGAAACATTGAGAATGGAGAAGAATTCAAGAATGTCTAGAGGATGAAAACAACTGCAGTACTAACAACTGAAACCTGCAGTTAATCACTGCATCTGCAAGGCAAATGTTATTGTCAAAAGAAATTACTTCAGGGGAATAATTTTACCACTGTGAGTGCAGGATTTAATTCATGCCAAGACAAATCATAGGATCCCAGAATTAGACACAGGAGTGATTAAGTGTGCACTTACTCAACACAGGTTGTAAGAAAAAAGGAATATTGCTTTAAGATACATCTCCAAAGCTGTTATTTTAGCTCCCACTGATATTAACCTGTGCTTTACTACAGCAGAGTTGGGTTTCCCCATGTGAAGTATTAAGCAGTGTAAAGCAGTTCTCATCCAAGGCCTGCTCCTCCCAAAGCAAATTTTGTGGTCCTCAATCTTGGCCACCCAGGACCTCATCCCCCAGCCACCATGAGGGTCAGTTAATGTTAGGGTTTAGAGATTCACAAAGCCTTCAGCTCCAGGAATACCAGCACTGGAAAAAACACTTCAAGGGGAGCACAGCTTAGCACAAGCATCGCTCCTTTCACACCTTTCTAACTGGGACCTCCCATATTCCTGGCGTCTGCAGGCTCAACCCCAGGCTGCCGCTAGGATTAGGGCTGATAACAGTCGGCCCCACTACAACAGACTGCCAGAGAGGCTGTGGAGTCTCCCTCACTGGAGACATTCAAGAACTGTCTGGATGAAATCCTACGCAATACAATCCAGGATGACCCTGCTTGAGCAGAGAGGTTGGACCACATAACCCATTGCAGCAGCTGAGGAGGTGCCATAATCCATCAAACAACCCCAAAGTGCCCCCCAGACTCATTGCTGAGGCCTTGCACCAGAGGACTGCCCGTGATGCAAAGAGATGCAACAGATCCAGTGTCAAACTTGCCCTCCCCCAAGGGAGGCCCTGGGCGTTCCCACATGGCCCAAACATAAATTAATCCATTGAACTCTCTGTTTTGTGGCACCCTCACCATCAAGACAATCTGAAGAAGAGGACCAACAGGACACCATTAGGATCCATGGAGTGGTGGTATTTTCAGCTTAATCGGTCTGCCACTCTCTTTCTCTCCCACCCCTTTTCTATTTCTATCTCTCTCTACCTCACATTTACTGTTAAATAAAATCCATAGTATTGACTATGGAATATGGTTTTGTTTGCATCTTAATTCAGGCAGAAGCATCTCTAACAAATTTAATAATTGGATCATAACGGGGGGAGGGGTGTCACTTGATGATTTTTAAGGTCCCATCCGACCCTAACCATTCCACGATTCAAAGAAGCACTATAGATCCCTGCTGCAAGGGAACTCTTTGCCATGCCCTGCTGTTTCATCTCCATTTTAAGTCTGCCTGCCATTCCTTCATGTCTTCTCTCTAGTTTGTCTCTGCCCAGCCTCTGCCCCCTCCATTACACTTGCCTGCAGCTAGACAGTATTACTGGCTGATGTTTTGAGAAGTTGTTGTAAAGGGCAGCTTTTCCGTGAGAGGGACAGTCCTCGTTTCCTACCCTGGCACCCTGGTATGTAGCTAAATGTCTCCTTCCCACGAGGGCTACAAAAGGAGTCCAGAATCACAGCATTTACCAGAGAGCCCAGCAGTGAGGCAGGTGGGCATCACGGCTGGGACCAAGGCAGGCACCTTCGCCTCTGCCACCTGCCAGGGCAGCCCTTCTCAGCCCTGCTTGTGCCTGCCGACCCCAGCTGCCCAAGAGGAGAGCCTCTCTGACTCTGTGACTGGCAAGGAGTCCACCAAACAGGTTCTCTGAGGCAACTCAAAAGGGCAGTTTGAAAGCAGTGTTGAGTTTCCAGAGGGAGAATTCTCATTAGTTAGATACCTAGAGAGCACACCTTCTTAAAAACCATTTTTCCTACCTTTTTCGCAATCTCTCAGGTTCCTATTTTATCCTAAAATAGGGAGTGGAAATGACAGTAAAAGGTCAGAAGACAGGAGCTAAAAAAACATCCACAAGCCAGCAAAAAACATTAAAATATTAAACATCTTTCATGAGAATGCAGCCTGCAAAAAAATCAAACCACAAAGAAATGGCTATTACTTTTCTTATCCTGAAGCTGCTTCTCTGAGGAGACTGGACACACCAAACTCTGACAGTGGCAACAAATGCTGATACTAAAGTTTCTGTGCAGATATCCCATTAATTCCATGCAAAATGTGATGCATGAGAGAGGAGGAGAAAACAGCCAGAAAAGAGGTAACCAGATACTATAAATTCCAGGTAAACAAAAACGATGCTCTAATAAACGTTAAGAAACCTGTAATAAACAGATCTGATTTTTTGTTGTTGTTGTTTTTGTTGGGGTTTTTTGTGGTTTTTTTTTGCTTAAACATTCTTTTGATCAACTTTAGGCTTCAAGTTCCTCACAGTCAAGAAGGGGCACCACAAAAGTACAGGAGCCACAAAACAAAATATTTCATAGGGTCATCATGCAAGTAATGTCTTACCACATATCTTTCCTAAGTACCTTCCAGTTTGGTTAATATTTTGAAATGCCCGCTGTGGAACAAATAGCCTAAATAGACCTCTTGCATCACCGGAGATGTCTGATGGTTACAACAGAGTAGTTCTGACTCAACTTCTCAAAGACAAGATGGTTAACACCCAGGAAAGCAAGTACTGAACTATCTCAGTCTCTAAATTGCTAAGTATGAAGAAGAAGGATAAAGTATTAGAGTAATATCCAGAAAAAAATGCATGTGATTTTCTACCTTCCTTTTTTCTGCCACAGAAACTTACCTGTTTTCTTCAACACATCAGAAATCAGTTCTAGGCTTTTTTACTATGTAGAGATAGCAGGCTCAAAACCAAACCAAATCAAAAATAAAACCACAAAAAAAAAAAAAAAAAAGAAAAAAAGAAAAAAAATAACCACAAAAAACCCCTTACACGATTAAAAAAAACAGAACACAGAAACAAAAAAATTCAACCAACAAATGAAATAACCAAAGCCCACAGAAACAAAAGCACAAACTCCAAAAGTAAACAGCACCTCCCTACAAACACCAGTGGTAGATACATTTTTAATCTTTTTGTTGCTCTGGCCACAAAGCCACACACAATTTGATCAGCTGGCAGTAAACTCTTATGGAAGAGAAATGAGCTTTTGAGTGTGAATCAGTAAAAATACCTCCTCTCAGCAACAAAGCCATCCCTTGGTGAGGATGCTGTATTTCCATTAGCAGACAAAGTGAAGCTACTGAAGGTTTTGCTCTGTGTGCCTGTGCTTTGATTTTTCAAAGTGCTCGTAAACATTCCAGCTTACAGAGTCAGTGCATATCCATTTCATGAAGTAGTTACAGACCTTAAGGAGTTAAATCACTTAACTAATTTCTACTTGTCTTCTGGGAGCCTGCACATCTAATAGGACATAATACATTCACACCATAATGCACTTCTGATGTTCTCAATTACAGCAAGTTGCTAAAACTTTTTAGCATCAGAGTAAATCAGGGTGGCATGAAGACAACTAGTTTATTAAGCAGTGAATTTCAGTGAAGTAGCTCCTTTGAGAATCCCACTTTAACTAAGAACACACTCTAATTTGGAAAACATGGGCAACTCTTAAAAAGGTAGCAAATGTAGAAAGTTTTGTTTGAAATACATTTAAAGGTAGCAAACCCCAGTAAACATTTCCAGAAAGTTTAAAGGCTACGAAGCATTGATTAAAGAAAGGATTCAGGTTCATTAAATGTTCACAAGTAAATAAGAACAAGTCAGAACACAATTAATCAGGGCACTGAGACTACTCTTAATGAAAAGTCAGACACCACAGACCTTGGTTTGAATAGTTTCTGTGTTTTTCTACTGAAAGTAAGCATGGTGGGCAAACCTTGTTTAGAAGTTGGTTTGAATTCTTTGCCGCTATCTGAATTTTAGACAATGAGAAACTGTGGGCAGATAAAAATATGACTTTTGTGAATGTCATTAAAAATTCACCATAGACATTGCATCTGATGTTTTGAGGCAGCAACTGATCACAGAATCACAAAGGTTGGAAAATACCTTCAAGATCACAGAGATCACCTTTGAGCAAACATCCCCATGTGCTAAATCATTTCCTGAACACTTCTAGGGATGAATTCCAGCTTTCACATAATTACCAGAGTACTGCTTTAATTTTCAGGCAAATTTTGACCTTTAGAATTTATCTTAGATTATCCTGTTAGGGATCTGTCTTCAGATTAAAAAAAATATAATGCAGGACTATGCTATGTTCTTATAACAGCACCTCATTTCCATGATAACAACAAAATAAAGAACACTTAATTTGTGGCAGATGTGACCTATACAGCTTCTTCTGATAAGCAGGCCCACTTAGTACTTGAATTTTCACTACTTGTCTTGAATTTTTCCATTCCATGGGAAAATGTGGAACCATTTTTCTAAAAGCCTTGCAATAAAATTAAACATTGCAAAAGGAAATATGTCAATACCTCATTTCTCAATCCCTTTCATTCATTAAATTGACCTACAGTTTTATCTGTTGGTACAATTCTCCTAAGTGAACAAGTCTAAACAGAGCACATGATTCTTTAACAAAAATGCCACTTGGTATTTTTTCAGTTATTTGAATGGACACATTAACAAGCATATCCCCCTATAACCAGCTAAAGCCACCTTTCTCAGAATCACCAGTTCCAAGAACACTAATTAACAAAACCTTTCCAGTGAGAGAAATTCCGGCAGGAATGGGGAACAAGAAAATCATAATGAGTCAGAATTCTTGCTCAGAATAAGCATTGACAAAATCTGCCTTTCCCTGTAAACCAATATATACAGACTTTTGCAGCCCCAAAAGAACCCTCCAAAATCCCTCATTTGAGGATTTAAAGTAGAACTTCCAATACTTGTTACAATTGAGACCAAGGTCAAACAATCCAGACATAAAAGCCCACAAGCTCTTAGAACAAGGAAGTACTATATCGAGACTATACTAGTCAGTCACAGGGGGACCAAAGTCCCTCATCCCAGCATCCATTCCAACACTGCCCTTTAATTCCTCTGAAACACAAATTCTGTCTCAGAGGAAGGTTCTTTTAACAACAGACTATAAATTCGAAACCAGGCAGACAAACTCAGAGGAAACTTACATATTTTAATTGCATAGACTTAAGAAATGCAGTTCAACATACAGTTAATTTCAGTGACAGGTCTATCAAAACCAAAGTCTCTCTCTCTCTCTCATTAACTGTATGTTTTTATTTCTTAACACAAAGAATTTTACAGAATTAACAAGATGTGCTACATTGAAAAGAGTATCTGTCAGAACATGTGAAGGAGCAAAGAGTGTTTTAATTTATTATTTCATTTTTGTGGTGGCAGAGGTGGTTGTTTTAGGCTTTTTAAAAAATACTTTTCTGTTTTATACTTTCAGAGTAGATAGAAAATTCTATATATCAGTTTCACAAAATAGATAAGTGCTATGTTTTAGTTTTAAAAATCCCAGCAACATAAAGAAAACAGATATTTAAATATAAATTATTTGTTTTGAAAACTATGCATTACAAAATACACGTGTGACTACTAAAACCTTTGAGATTCTAAGCTCAGCTTCAGATGCCTGACCAAAATGACAAAGATCAGTCAAGATGGTGCACAGATTTAGCCAAGGGGCTAAATGCTGTGAACATCTCTGCACTTTCAGTACTGCAGACATCCTCAAAACTGGAAAAGGATGACCTGCTCTCTTTCAAGCTAAGTACCAGCATAAGAAAAAATAAGCAAGACAAAAAATGTTGTAAGAAAATTTCTGAAGAAAAGCTACCATTGATATTTATGCAGTCAAATCTGAACCTTTTCACAATGCATCATAAAACAAAATTTTCTCTTGCACATACCCCTTCAGGCATTTTAGTATTCTAATTCCCTCTTATTTTAAAATAGGCCACTTTATTCTAACATAAAAAGATTATGGCTTTTGGTATGGGAAACAGCCTTAATTATTTCCAACAAAAAGACATGAACAGCATTTTCATTAGAAGACTGGCTAGCATAACTCAACAGACACTCCATGAAATTTACTATGTATTATTCTGAAAGCATCTAAAGTTTTCAGTCCCTGAAATCAGTTTAAGACACTAATTCTAAAGTAATGCACATCAAGACTAAATCCTCTCTTATTTAGTCACTTCTTGTTTAGAAAATGTCCCTTCTTTTTTGTCATCTTCCACTCTAAATTCCCCATGAATTCCTTAAGATATTAACAAAATCATCATCACCCATGATTCCAAAATTAATCCTTCATAGTAATCTTCAAACTCAGAATAGGACACTTCATTGGGGTTGCTGCATGACTCTCCTAATGCTTCTAGAAATGATGATTTAATTTCTTCTTCTGAAGCTTCGCCTATGAAAGTGAATTTTGCTATTAAACACATTTTAAAGAAGAGTGGATATGTAGCATTTAATATACTTCAGGCAAGAAAGTTTCAAATTTTAGCTTGTAGATTTTTTTTCATGAACAAATTCAATTTTCTGATTTCAAAATTAAGTCACTGGCTCACTTAATATCATCTGCAGAAATTACCTTAATTTAATAGCATGATAGAATTAATTACCAACAGAAAACATGGGGTCAGCCAATTGCAATGAATTGCAAGATCAGGAAGATTTTGTTTTCTTCAAATGATTGCAAAGGCTGCATAATGCATTTGTAAACTAAAATTTTGAAGCTCTAAGAAAGCATGTGTTTACTGTAATAAAACTTCAAAGTTCTAGGAAAACTTTAAGATGGAAATTGGCATTTGAAAAGTGTTCTGCAATTAACATCTGTGTTCTAGTGATTTTATAAAGACAATACTCAAGATTATTTCATAGCATTGAGAAATAAAGGACAAAAAATACGGCACTATAGCATTGGGAAAAAAATCACATATTGTATCCCTATACCACCATGTGACTTCAATTGTTACCATTCAAATCACTGGCAATATAAAAAAAAAATCCTCTCTTCTACAGGTAAAAAAGAAAGGGTCATGACACCATGCAGACTTTCCCAGTGACTAGTTTGGTTCATGGAGATACTGTTTTAGAAACTGAAACAAATATTTAAACTCCTATTTTTTCAATGGCAGCCTTTAAACATTTTTAAGAATTCTGAAAAAATAATGAAGAAATCAGCATTTCCTCTGTAAAGGATGACAAACCTGTCCCAGAAATAAATTAAGTTCCTTCTGAATAAATTATTCAAGTGCTGAGTACATTCCATGTCAGTTGGAATCCTTGCATATTTTGACGGAAAACAGTAATGTGAAAATGAGAGTATCCTACTAAGTGAAAATTATTAATATTGTATTTGCCACTGATAACTTACACATGAAAGCTGAGAAATAACTGCTTACAGAGGTAGGGAAAAGAACTACTCTGCATACAGGCAGTGTTTGCAGCTTGATAAAGAGCAAGTATTAAAATTGTGTATATGAACCCCATTATTATTTATAGTTATGTTCTGGAGAGACTCATTTTAAGTCCTCAGATGAAAAAAGCTCACCTTTAATGGCTCACGTCTAAGCCAATATGAAAACAGTTTGTATTTTCAACCAGTTTCTGGATTTGCTGTCTCTGCTAACAGGATGACTTCAGTAGTTACAGATTTTTGCTTGTTTTCTTGTTCAAGTGAATTACCTGCCAATACTAGAGGATGTTTCTTTGCACAGTAACATTTTCTGACATCTACCATAGGCACACTCCCAGTTTTGTTGAAATCTAGTTTCATATATGCCTATAGGGGGAAAAAAGTTTCATATAAGCATCTAAGGGGGAAAAAAGAATGCAAAGACAGAAAAATCAAATACACTTAAGTACCTAGCATATACTTTCAGATCTTGTGCAATGGATTACATCAATTTACCTATTTTATGTCAGGCACTGGATATCAGAAAATCATTCTAGATTATGCAGTCTCATTATTATTCTACCTCAACACTTTTCACATCAAATATGTGTCCTCGTGTCAACTCAAAAAAAACTGTCATATCTCCATAATTTCTAGTTTGCCCTTAGAATCAGAAGTTAAGCTGCTTCACTTCTGCCTCCTCCAATTATTAAGATTCCACGTCATTCTGACAGAAGCCTCCACACAGCCTCTTCAGCACTGCTAACAGCAGCTTCATTTTCACTTCAGTTTACTCAAATACACACACTTGATATGTAAGGCTAGGAGAGTCAGATCCTCCATGATTGGAAGCATGAAAGTCTGTCATTTTTCTTGATCTTGATATCCAGTTGCTACTCATTTGGCTGGTTTGTGATCAGTGTTTGACACTGCAAACAGCTCCACATTACATTACAGACAAATAACAAGCGTCAAATGTAAATGTCTCACAAATACAATGACTCTTACTCCAAGTCTCGAAGGAGACAAGTATTACTGCCTCCTGTTTCAGATACTGCAGGAAAGAAGTCTACACATGTATAGTCATTTGCCAAAATAAGGAAACAGACTTCTGGAAGAGATTGTTTCAGGATGCAAGATGCTTTGTAAACTGGACTGAACTATAGGAATAGCAAATATGCATGAAAACTCAAAATAATAAATGAATTAATCCTAGAATTTAAAAAGAACTAATTTAACAATGGAATAGCATGCAGTCCTCTAATTTACTTTTATTTTGATAAACTGATCTGAAACTATAAGAAGTCAATTTCCAGGTACAGAACTTCAGAAAAACATCAACAAAGCCCAGCAAACAGAGTATGATGAGTAACTAACTCCAAAGTTAGACTGCAAAATATTTACACTTAGAATATCTGCAATAAAACTTACTTTTCTTACAAATGCTTTCCTGTATTCATTCATGTCTCCAAATATGGCAAGAGTAAATTCTCCATAACTGACCTTATCACTCTTGCTATCATCAAGAATAAGCCATAAGGATTCAAAGTCCTGCAATTTGAAAATATTTTGCCAAAGTTCTTCACTATATCCTAGAATAAAACAATTGCTCTAATGGAAAACTACGGCATTCTCACAAAAACCCGCAAACTTCTAGACCCAAACTCACTCAAAGATTTGTAAAAATAATGCACATCATCAGTGTTCACTGATGACCATAATCCACATTATTTGCAGTTCTGATAGCTGTTAGCTATTTTTACAAAGTAATTTACAAAACAAAGAAAAAATCCTAAGTAAAGAGCATAAACTACTTTTTTTTTTAAGGCAAAAGAGAAAAAAATGGATTGCAATGCCACTTGCTTCTTCATGTCATGTTGTAAAAAGATTGCAGGCTTTAAAATATATTATTTTTTACCTTTAAGAACTTCACATAGAACTGAATGCAGAAATGCCAATATACCAGAAGGGAAAAAAAGCCACTACCAAAGGAAAACATGCAAACCCGGGTATTAAACTATAGATTTAAGCAAAGAAAAGAAGTGATTCCATAAATTAAGAAAGATAATACCCACACTTACAGTTTCAGCTAGACTTACCCCTTCAGGCATTTCCAAATGAAATACTTTTAGAGCTTCTTTAAAGGTTGCCTGAGAGAGAAAACCATTTCTGTTCTTGTCTATTTGTTGGAAATACTTTCCTAAGCCTGTTATAACCCAAACTCCTCTTTTACTTAGTGTTTCTCTGAATATACCTGAGGATTTAAAGAAATAAAGGACACAGCATTTACCTGAAGTTGTCCACTTGCTATGGAGACAATACAGAAATAAAGAATTAGAAATAATCTAGCAAACTTTTTTTAAAGAGACCACATAAGTAAAGAAAAAATGGTTATTGCTCTTTATCTGCTCAGATTATAAAACCGCCTACTTCTTTGAGAACTGATTACATGCCATGATTCAACATACAAAGTACATTTGGAACAACGACTTCAGAACAATACAAACATTCCATTATGAGACAGAGTTGCTTCTTTATTGTACAAACTTGTTAAGTACATGTAGAAACAAGAACAAACATGAGTAATTTGGCAAAGTCATTCCCAAATTATATGCAGAGACTAAGTTCTATGGTAAGACTTATGAAAGTCTTCAGCTAGCATATTTACTTAGGCATGTCTGAGTTTCTCAGCACACTCTGTTAACAAAAGTCACCTGCTATTACCTTCAAATTACTTGTATCTACAATTTTAAAGACAAATGGGCAAGGTGAAAGAAGGAAGTTTTTTCAAATGAAGCTGAACCTCTGACCTATGTTAAAAGGTGCCTTGAAGTATTCACACACAACATTGTTCCAGGCCACACCAGCAAACCTTAGATGCAGTCAGATAATTGAAAAGTCAGATTGTATCTATTATGCAAGGGGGAAAAATGGAGTAAATAGAAGATTAAAAAACAGCCCTTATTATTATTCCAACTTTTTTTGTAAATGTCCAAGCAGATTCTAGTGACTGAAGAGTACCTACTTAAAACGGGTTTAGTTAATGACAGTAAACAGGGGAGATTATGCAAGCTTTGAGCTGCTCAAATCAACTATTTCTGTTGACAACAAGGTTATAAAAATAATACACAGCACTGTATAAACATCTTTCCATAATCTTCAACAAAAAGCTACGCCTTTGTCCTAAATACTGTAGGATAGGAAAGTGGTGGAATTTATTTACATATTCCAAAATATACGACCCTGTTATAGTAATGATTTTTTAAAAGCATAATAGTAGAGAATATCAAAATGCAACTAATTGATGTATAGAAATAATGGCCAAAAGTAGTATCTAGCACAAAATTAATGGAAGAAATGAGATGGTGTTTGTACACTTGGCCAGTAACAAATGTAATGCCAGTCTAACATAACATCAGCATTATGTTTCAAAATTTCTTCAGAGATTGTGCCAACACAGAGATTAACATTTTATTGATTAAATTCACAATTACTCTGTACGTTCTGCATGATCTTTACCCAGACTGTTTATTTGAAAAGATAGAAGAAAGCATTCTTATGACTGATTTGTGCTGGTGTCAGATTCTAATATTCTGATAAATATCTAACTTTTGTTTAATTTCATTGACACAAATAAAATCTTTATAACATCACTACTGTTCATTGCACTGAGTTGCAGAGATAGAGATACTGAAATGAAAATTAAATGGGTTCTGGTAGACACAAACCTTGAATCTTCTTGAAAACTTTGCTGTCATCAACCACTTGCCCAGAACACTCCTGCTTAAATTCCACAGAAGAAGCTCTAAAGAAATCAAAATTAATGTTGATTGCTGAAATTACATGTAATATGACTGTACTAGAAGGCTGTAGTAAAAGGCTGCAGTAAAAAGCCCAACATATTGAACTTTAATTCATATACTACCCTTATAAGCACAATATCCAATTGCTTGAGTTTGAGAGGACACTCATGAAAGTCCTTTCTGACCAGCTGCAGATATGCAGAAATTCCTTTCCAACAATATTACACTGGCATCTCCTCTACTAATTCATTAATCATGGATAATTCCTCCCATGCATAAAATCTCCATAAGTTTATTTCAAGACATTTCTAATCTCACATCACTGGAAAAGTTTGTTAAAGCAACTGCATTTAATCACCAACAGGAAAATAACATTAAATACTTTTCACATCTCTCTTTAGAAGACAAATAGCAAGGGTGTAGACCAAAAGTATATCTAAAAATTATGGTTAAATTTTGTGGGGTTTTTTCGGGTAAGTTCCCTTCTGAGAAGGGCTTCCTATAAGCCTTCATCAGAAATTATTATAAAGGTTGATAAAAAAATATTGAGGAAGAACCTACTGGAAGAAAATATCCAAAACAAACCAACAAAGTCCTACAATTATTTTAATTAGAATATAAAAGTGAACGAAAAAGCACTGCTGTCAACTCTGAGCTGCTTGCTCACCAGTGCTTTGCCATGGTATACTCCTCCTCCTGCTTTCTGAGGCCAAAGACCCTCTGCTATCTAAGTAGGATTTTTCATTTCCACTTTGGGTACCTCCCACTATGAAGTCCCTAAAAGCCTGCCTACATCAAATCACCTAAAGTGGAAAGTCAACAACCACCTACAGAGGACAATGCATTCCCTCTAGAACACATGTAAACCAAAAGATTCATGGCTTGTGACAGCAGGGCATAGCTGCTCCTGAGAACCTGCAATAGACCTTTTGGACTGTATCTGAACAGGATATTCTGTCAGTAGAGTAACGGAGGTAAGAGGACTCAATTCAAGAGTTTTGCACCAGAGAATAGAGAGCTCAGTAACTTCCTCAAACAGAAAAGACAGACTGAAATTTAGTCACTAATGGAAAGAACACAGAGAGAGTATAAAAAAATAAATAATCTACTCCATCCACAGGTAGCAGAAAATCCAAAATTACAACCCACTGAGCAGGTCTTCTTTCTGGTTCTTCTATTGAGATAACATTGGTTCAATTCCACATTTCACAGGTATAAGATTAGCAACAAATGAAATAAAAAGCTGTTTACTTGAGTGATAGGCTTTTGAGACGTAAAATGTCTTACATAAACTATCTGAAATTAAACTATAGTGCGTTTTATTTCACTGAAACCTTGCAGTGAGGGAACAATTAGCACTAAACATCACACAACTATATATTTCTAGAACCACTTAAATTTGAATTTACTGTTTTATGCACTGTTAGCTCACTATGGCTCCTTTGCAAAGCTTTCAGTGTAAAGGGACTTTAAGTGAATATTACTGTAACTGAGAACAAGCTTCATGTGTCTAAACACTTCCAGAAAGAAAAATAATAAAGTTCTGCTAACAAAGTAGACTTCAGATACTGAGCATACTTAATGGAGATTAAAATTATTGCTCTTCCTAATCAGGAAGGGATCAAAGCACGTGATATATGAGGAGAGGCTGGGAGAGCTGGAACTGTTTAGCCCGGAGAAGAGAAGCCTTGAGGGATCTTACCCTCAAGTATGTATGAATACCTGACAGAAGGGTGTAAAGAAAACTGGGACAGGCTCTGCTCAGTGGTGCCTGGTGACAAGAGGCAATGGGCACACACTGAGATAAAGGAGGTTCCCTCTGAACAATAAGGAAACACTTTTTTACTGTGAGGGTGACTGAACACTGGGACAGGTTGCCCAGAGAGGTTGCAGAGTCTTCATCATTGGGGGTATTGTAAAAACCCAACTGGATGCAGCCTTGAGCAATCTGCTTAGTGAATCCTGCTCTGAGCAGGGGGGGATGGACTAGAGACCCTCTTGAGGCACCTTTCTATGACTCCATGATTTTATTAAAATCTCTACTTTGAAACATCTGCTATCAGCTAACACAAAATTCGAGAAATCAAACCCTGACTGTATTTCCAACTCTGTTAAATAACTTCCGTGTTCAGGCAGGCACAACACTGTGATAAATTTAATACCAGGATTTTATTTATGCTAAGAAGCAGTATAGTCACAATAAAAGCCAGAAACCACAGAGAAAGACGCTTAATTCCCAAGACAGATTACTTCTGTATAGATATTTGTATGAGACATATACTCAAAATTAACCATTTACCTAATCATTGGAAAAAGTTCTTTAAAATTCTCATCTTTCAGGCTCTGGAACAATATAATTTAGTAAAAACTATTTTAAAAGAGTAAATGCAGAAATCCTGTCCCAATGCCCGAAGCCTTCAACATGTAGCAATATCTGAATGAATGAGGAGAGAGGAAGGAAAAAGAAAATGGAAAAGAAAAAATAGAGAGATAAACCTCCGATTCTTCAGCACGTATTTTAAACACTTGCATTATCATAACTGATATAAGCTTCAAACATACGCATCACTAAAGTTTCCACAATAATAATGTTGATCACTAAAGAAAAAAAATCCCCAATGTAGTATTTTCATTCATTAGATAATAGAAATTTCATTATATGATTTGTATATAAAAACATGTGACTTCAAACAAAGCAAATAGAATAGCTGCATAATTAAATTCTTACTTTAAAATTACTCCTTACCATTCTAAGAAGCTACCGAACTATGCAAAATCCATTTACTATTAACATCTATTACTAATTTCTCCTAACAACAGCCTAAATCTGGATTCTGGTTTTAGCAGTGCAAGTAATAAGGTATTAGGAGCTCAAAAAATCTTTTTTTGCTTAAGGAAGGAAAGGTAACTTGGAAAGCAGTTAGCAGCACTTTCTTTAGATAATCCATAGCTGCTTCATCAATACTTATCACACGAAGAGTGAAGACGGGGTTCTGTTTAAAACTTTCCGGAAGGTTATGATCAACACTTTGGAAAGTTAGATTAGCTCCCTGTTGGAAAACCACACAATGATTTAAAAATAGGTCATGTATTTCGTAAATAGCGGGGAAGGGCAAAGAAAGAAAAGCAGCAAAATAAAAGCAAACAATGCTCAGGAGGATCAAAAAACGAGTAGCTCTAACTGTAATATCTGTGTAGGCTTTTTTATAAAGTGTCCAAAACCCATGAATTCGGAAGGAGACAGAGACAATGTTATTGTGCAAGTGTCTCAACCACCTGAACTTTGTGAGAGATCTGCATATCTTAATGTCAGCCCAGAAAGCATGATTGCAGAGCTACTGAACTCGATGCAGCACATTTTCTGGATGACTTTATGATACATCTTTATTCAGAACACATTTCCATCTGCAGCCTACAAAAATACATGTGACAATAAAATATGAAAATCCCTAACAAGTAGCTTAATCTTCCATGTTATAAAGTCTTCTATTTCATCTTGGAAATTCTTAGATGGTCATGTAAGCAGTTAGGATAGGCATGTGATTAGACAAAACACACTAAAAACTAATGTCTGCTTCTTTTACTTCCAACACTTCACACAAACACAGTTTTTGCTCTAAACTTCAGATTTGCAGGAGCATGTGAAGAAATTGGTGAAAACAGTCTGTACTTGAAAACTTGTCAAGTATTTATAAACCATGAACACTGAACCCAGTACAGAAGTACAGCAGTACAGAAGGTGCAATATGATTTGTAACCAGTCATCAGATTAGCTGGTAGACAGACCTTAACATTGTCTCATACATTTGCTCTAAACAGCTGCAGGTGCACATTTCAAATTGCAGGTTAAAAACCATTAACCTGCAATTTCTTCATATTTAAAAAATATTTAATCATTGCTTCGAGTTTAAAATGCCAGCAGACCTTGCAAAGATTATTTACTTTTAACAAGTACTTTGGTCTTCTTCCTCTTCAGGACTCTCCTTCCCGAGTGGATCATTTCGCCTACAAAAGAGCCACACTGTCTGCAGTCTTGTGCCCTCTAGGGGGAAAATTCCAAACTACAGCTCAATCTGAAGCCTAAATCGGAATCCCTGGAACATGGGACAGTAAAATAATTCAGACTTCTGAAAATCTTCAATTCAAAAATGTTACTTAAGGGGAAGACTTTTGGCCTTCCCAGAAGACTAGATCACAATGTTCAATTCAGATATCCAAATATTACTTCCAAAAAAATTGTTTTATATTCAGCAGAAGAATACTAACAATGTAGAAGTCACTAAGATCATAAAATTTTCCCTTTCTTTGTCCACGCTGATGTTGATAAACTCCCTTCTGAATGAAAGGCAGGGCATTTGTTCTGTAAAATAATTCAAAATTGGTATTAAAACAATTACATTTATTTAAGCTTCTTAGATACAGTGGAAGATGTTTTCTAAAACATTTTTAGAAGTAATTTATCCTACCTGTTTTTTCCAAACTGTCAAAATTCATACACAGCAAGGGATTTGTCACATGCAAAAAAAAATCCAATCAACTCTCTACAAGCATCGTGACCATTTCTAGAAGGAAAATTGAGAAGCACTTTTATATTTTTCATCTAATATAAATCCAATTCAACCCAAAACCATGAAACATTTGTTTTGGAATCAGAGTGGTTTTAGTTGGAAGGGACCTTAAAGATGACCTAGTTCCAAAACCCCTGCCAGGGGCAGGGACACCTTGCACTAGACCAGGCTGCTCAGAGCCCCATCCAGCCTGGCCTTGAACACTTCCAGGGATAGGGCATCCTCTGTGCAACCTGTTCCAGTGCCTCACCACCCTCACAGTAAAGAAATTCTTCCTAGTATCTAATCTGAACCTGCCCTCTTTTAGTTTAAAGCCATTCCCCCTCGTCCTATCACCACATGCCCTTGTACAAAGTCCCTCTCCAGCTTTCGCGCAGCCCTCCTGCAGGCACTGGAAGGCTGCAAGAGGGTCTCCCTGGAGCCTTCCCTTCTCCTTGCTGGACAATTCCAACTCTCAGCCTGTCTTCATAAGAGAGGTGCTCCATCCCTCTGATCATCTTTGTGACCTTCCTCTGCGACTCACTCCAACAGATCCTTCTTATGTCGGGGACCCCAGAAGTGGACACGGCACTGCAGGTGGGGTCTCACTGGAGAGAAGCAGAGGGGCGGAATCCCCTCCCTCACCCTGCTGGCCATGTTTCTTTTGGTGCAGCCCAGGACATGGTTGGTTTTCTGCAAGCACACACTGCTGGATCATGTTGAGCTTCTCATCCATCAGCACCTTGAAGTTCTTCTCTTCAAGGCTGCTCTCAGTATCTATTTTATTTCCAATGTTGCATGCTGTACAATTTATTTTTTTAAAGAGCTATTTGACCGTTTTCTCTAACCCACCTTGAAGTTCAATTTCTGGATTTGGTCATATATTTTAATTCAGTATTCCATTCTCCATAATGCCAAAAACACATCTTGAGGCTTCATGTTTTAGTATATCAATATAATTTTTACTTATCTAAAATCTACTTATTACATACACCAGGACTACTGCATTCATTGAGGTATATGAAAGTATGTTGCTGAATACTCAGATATGTCTCAGTATACAGCTCACAGCTGCAGAAAAGCATCACTTTCAGAACAGAAAAATATGTTTGTTGCCAACATTACTCAAACCAGAACAGTTTCAAAGATATTCTAAAATTTAATACGTAAGTAGCTATGAACAAGTTGCAAAGCCATTCTTTCCATTTATAGTAGTTGCCACATCTAAGATAAGGCAAAAATAAATTCAATCGACGGAGATGCAACAGCTAAAAGCACTGTTTCACACAGCCCCTGTGTTAAGTGTCCTGAACAGAGCTATGGGTATGATGATAGCATAACATTAATTACACATCTTAACACTGTACAATGGGACTGTGAAGCCACTACCCATCAGCCATGTCAAAATCTGTACTATACATGTACACCCACACATACTTTTTTCTTCAACACAGGGAGCAGAAACGTTCAGTGCAATTAATTAGTTCAAGAGAGTAAATATCATCATTCACAAATTCACAGAATTGAAATGCTTCACAGAATTTGTGATTACCTCGATATAATCCTACTATCAAAGCGTAGCTTATTGGAGAGCATGCTCTCCGTCAGTCCTGATTCGGTCCTTATTCTGGGAAAATAATGCAGCATGTTCATGTTACCTATATGCTCACAGATAAGTGTTACATAAAAATCAACCATTTCCAAACAGCAAAAACCATGAAATACGGTATCCTTGGCAACTGGCTGAGGAGATGATCCCTTGTAGTTGAATTAGAAAGCAACTCAGAGTTACAAAGTGTTCTGGTATTATATAATACGAGAGTACATTCACAGTTAGCATAGATATGAATGGGAAATTTTGTTTATATACACTTACATAAAGAATTAAACCTCTACCACTCACCATACTTCCACAAATTAATATGTTCTCTTGCAAAAATACCCAGGCCAGGGCTTTTTTACCCACCTAAATATTTTATATTGGCACTATTACTTGTTACAGAAATGGACATTTGTCTATGTGATGGATATAAGAAGTTGAGACTGGTTTTCTTGTCTTTTTTCTAAGAATTCAGGGATAACATTTGATGAGAAAGACTTTAGAGTGGGATGTTAAAATGTACAAAGCAGAGATGCTTGCCTGAATGTTGAGAAAAATTAACAGAACAAAACTCAGACTTGCAGGTTCATTTCATTTTATGGATCACAGTGTTTGCTCATGTTTTTTTAAGCCCTTGGAGCTACTATTTCAATGCTGACAGTCCAGGAATGTCATTTAAATGCCAATAGGGTTAATTATTGCAGCAGAAATCAAAACATGAAAGAAAAGTATGATTATATTGTGAAGATCTACATTAGCATTTACAGATGCATATTTATGCAATTTATGCACCTCAGGATAGGAATCTCTAAAAGGATATGACAGGATTGCAAGCATCCAACAGCTTGGAAAAGGCTGGCAAAACCTGGTGATGAATAATATCAATATAAGCTTAACAATGTTCTCCCAGGTTTTATAAACTCTATGAATCAATCATAATACACAGAGAATCCACATAAAAAGGTCCCTGTTATCCCACTAGGCAATAATAAGCCCAGGAAGGCTACAAAAAAAGGCCTCACATGAAGCTGGTGGATCCAAGCCAAAAATAAAACAGCTGGGAAGGCAAACAGACTTCACAGAGCTAAAAAAAAAATAAAAAAAAATAAAAATAAAAAATAAAAAACACCAGCAGAAAATGTTATTTCTATAAACTTACTTCGTTTCATGGAGTGTCCTTTTTCTAAAACGCATTGGTGCTGTCCCAGCTCCCAGAAGTCCTTGAGCTTCATAGCAGGCATCAGAACGTGTGGACTGCTCTGGATCACTTATAACAGCTCTGACCACAAAATGCAGGCAGAAGCCCTCTGACTATGAGTGTGGCTGAATTTCATGTCTTACATAATCTTACTCAGGAAAGAAAACACCCAAGAATAATACAGTAATACAATCTTGGAGTTATCCATTAAGCTTTCATAAATTTGTGGGCCTAATTTTTCATTTGCTTTTACAAATTCTTAAGTCTATTTCTCAAAATCAAACATACACATTAATATTCTGGCAGTGCACTGATATGCAGTTATATTACATGTAGATATGTATTATTTAAAGTATATTTTATATATCTTTATACAAAATAAATTTTAGTATTATGAAAGTTTGTGGGGTTTTTCATCATTTCCGCTATTTCTGTAAATATTCCATCAGTGATATTCTTTAACCATGGCTCCCTCCAATATCAGTGATTTCAGTTACTAGTACTGGCCAGTGACACCATGACAGAATCATAGAATAGCCTGGGTTGGAACGGACCTTAAAGATCATCTAGTTCCAATCCCCACGCTGTGGGCAGGAACACCTTTCCCTAGATCAGGTTGCCCAGAGCTTCATCCAATCTGTCACCCAACAAAAACATTGGCACTTCCTCCCTCAAAGCCCTGACTACACAGCTGAGAGGATCTCAAAGTTCCAACAAGCAGAAAAGAAATAGATGAATTGGTTTTTGGCCATTCTGATATTCTCTGTATCACTTCAACAAGTAAACAAAAGAAGAGACCCTTTAAAAATAAATGAGATGCTAGTTATGCTATTGAAATGGTTATCAGAAGGAAAAAATAATTTTGCATGGCTATTATAGTTTTCTAAACTTGCTCCCTAATCTATACAAATCCATCTTTGTACACATCAGTTACACTGATTTAACTGCAAGGCTTGCTCTACTAAAAAAAAATATTCAAAAAACCTTTGTGTTTCCTTTAATAGTTTTTTTTCATGCAACAGTTTTGAACTAATCTTTTCCGATTAACATCCTGATATCTGATACCAATTTGTTTGAAAGTACTGCAGAGTTATATTTGGAACATAAACAGAGAGGTTTTTAAATTAAAACTTCATCCTGATGCAGCTGCAGCACTACTGAATATTGTTTTGACATTACCAACAGAAGGGTTCAGAGTAGTAGAAGGAATACATGTAGAAAATAAGGCAAAGCAGCAGTAGGAGGTTAAACACAGAATGGGCATCCATGATCCAAGATGCACAAAGCTGTACATTTAATGCAACATCAGTAGTACTGGAACACTTCAACATAACCAGTGTATTTTTAAGATCACCCCTGTAATAATCTTTAAAGGGATATGACACAGGTCATGCACTTATTTGAAAACTGGGGATTTCTACCCTGTATAGTTCCATAATTTTAATCCTGCTAAATGATACTTGGAATTTAACATTGTGTTTCATGACAATCTTGTTTCCCTCAGGCAACCTTCTAGTCGTCTCAGCTTTTAAATAGGGTAAAAGCATTAATAGACTTATTAAATAATATAAGTCATTTAAACTGCCATTGTAACAGAAACAAAGAAAAACTAAAATGGTGAAGTGCAACAACATTTCAACCTCAAAATCTTGGGCTGGAACACCAGTGCAAATGACTCCAGAGACTGTAAACTATGCACAAAATGCAAACTAATCTAGACATACCCACAGATAATTTTTAGTAAGTGTAAAGTAACATGAAACTGTATTAAACTAGCTTGCATCTTCCTGTATTGTCATAACCAGACAGCTTGCATAAAGCCCTGAATTATTAAAGCATGCTTAAAATAGAGGGATCTTTCTGCACAGAAGCGATGCTTTCTGGTAGCTAAAGGGATAGCTAAGAAGGCAGGAGATCTGTACAACCTGGATCAACTCCATTTGTAATAGGGCCTTTGTTTCCTACATGCCCAGCATTGGTCTAATAGTCCTTTATGCCTGAAAGGTGCTGTGTCAGTATTAATAAAGGATGAATAAATATTAATAAAGCTAAGATTTTTAGAAAAGACAATAAATATTGAAGAAGTGCAATTTATAACACCAGGCATCCATATATTTTCTTGAGGTGCAAGAGGGTTATTTTTTGAGAGGTAGTGCTATTGTAAAGCCCTTAAAATAGGTTCATGTACAAAATTAAAAATTATTTCCAGAAAAGAATTAACATACACATGGCACTTTAAACTGGTATTTTTAATTGAATTTAAAAGACTTTTCATTTAAAGAGTTTTTGCAAATAGTAGTACTACATAAGATTTCATAAGACTTGGAACACAACATCCAGAACATCTCTTAAGCAAGAAAAGCCACATTCTTACAGATCTAAATTCTTCTGTGGGGGAAACTGAAATTTTACATTATAAATCTATTTACCTACATAACTGATCCACCATAACTTGTTCTACAACAGCCTATTTTCTCCTCTCTGCAGCAACATCCTCCTGCAATGAAAAACTGACTGAGAACAAATGAAATATGTAACAGCAGGCACTTCAAATAATAAATTACCCTTTAAGACAGCATTCAGAGGTCACAAACTTACCAATGTCACAAGTTATATTTTTTAACATTTTTAACAGAGCTCTATTTGCATAAAATTTAGACATATAATATTCTCTGCTACACATTCAATTTGTCTATGCATATCAGTAGTAATAAATATGAGAATTCTAGTATTTAAGTTGACAGACAAAATCCTTGTTTCTGTATTGTTTCCAACATATCCTGTAAGTACAATAGAGCCTGAGGAAACTCACATTATTCCAGGTTTCATGGTTGACACAGATGCCAACTAAGAGAAGGAAACTTTACCTCCAGCAATATTTAGTCAAAAAATTCTTTTAAGACTTAGTCTCAGTTGCAAGATTTTTATTTCCTGCATGCCACAATCATTTTCTGCTGAGACAGGCCAGACTGAAAAACCTTTCAGGAAATATCATCCTAAAGAGGAAAGGGGATTTAAGATGATCTTCTTATCATTTTTATTAGAGTAACACTGAACCATGACCTTGTGCCATTCACTGTAAAGTGTGCAGGCATTGATCATGACTTGCTACTCACAGAGAAACCAAAATACAAGGGGGTGCCCCCGGAGGCCACCAGCAATAACCAGGCCTCAGCACCTCTCTTTATCATCCAGATTTCTGAACTTTTTCACTGCATTTAACTTTGCCCTTTTTTCCAAAAAAATATTTTATATATGAGAAAATAGAGATTATTGTTACTGAGGGGGTTTATGCAATCTTGTATTTTTTTAAATATTCTGAAACCACTGAATTTAAATCTTTTGTAATTGGTCTTGTGCACAAGCCAAATTCTAGAGAGCAAGCCTTTGCATGGATGAAGAAGAACTGAAAGGTTCCCATGTACCTATAAGAGATAATTCCTAATTCCACAGAGATATTATGGGTAGAATTCACAATCTTCAAATAAATGCTGATTGGCACTAGCCAAAAAAAAAAAAGCCAAATTGAGAAAACCCAAATAACTAATGTAACACCAGACAAGTTGTTGGTTATTCCAAACTGATTTTAAGCCTTAGACTCTGCTTTATAAAAGATAGGGGCTTTTTAATTTGCTTTCATGTTCCATTTTTGCACCTATCAGAACTACAATGTGCATTATTCTGAGTTATTGATTCTTTGCCCATTAACTGTTGCAACAGATATATTAAAAAGCATGATGTAAAAGAGGACACAGTGATAATACAGCATAGTGTTTGTTAAAACATAACGTATTCCATGGACCCTGGCTTATAGACCCAAACCAGTTTGCATACTGAAAGGAATCTGATTTTTAAAAAAGCAAAAAAGCCATTACACCTTAAATTTCAATTTAATATTAGGTCAATGAATATAATCTTCCATGGATCATCTTCCATTCCACTCTTAGACAAAAGCTCTACTTTGGAATTTACAAAAATGCAGAGGGCAAAGGCAAACACTGAATTTGCAGCAGCTCTCACTGGTAAAAAAAGCAGTAACTGTCATTCCCCAAATATGACCATTCAGAGAAAGCCAACCTTCTTCAGAGGTTATACATGACATCTAGTGGCAATTACACACGGACTACGAGTCACAAAATCACGGCACAAGCTGAACTGGAAGGGACCTACAAAGAACATCAAATCCAACTCCTGGCACTACACAGGACCATCCCTGAGTCACACCATGTGCCTGAGAGCATTGTCCAAACACACCTTGAACTCTGACAGGTTTGGTGCTGTGACCGCTTCCCTGGGGAGCCTCTTCCAGTGCCCAAACACCCTCAGGGTAAAGAACCTTTTCCTGATACCCAACCTAAACCTCCCCTGACACAACTTCAGGCCATTCCCTCGGGTCCTGTCACTGGTCAAAAGAGTGAAAAGATTGGTACCTGCCACCCTTGTTCCCCTCATGAGGATGTTGAAGACCACCATGAGGTTTCCCCTTAGTCTCTTCCAGGCTGAACAGACATGGTGACTTCATCTGCTCCTCACAAGGCTTCCCCTCAAGGCCCTTCACCATCTTTGTTGCCCTCCTCGGGACACAGTGTAATAGCTTTATACCTTTTTTACATCGTGGCACCCAAAACTGCCCCCAGGGCTCGAGGTGAGGCCGCCCCAGTGCAGAGCAGAGCAGAGCAGGACAATCCCTTCCCTTGCCCGGCGGGCGATGCTGTGCCTGATGCCCCCCAGGACAGGGGCTTGTGGCTGCCCAGGCACTGCTGACTCCTGTTCAACTTGCCACTGACCAAAATCCCCAGGTCCCTTTCCCCTGGCACTGCTCTCCAGCTCTTGTTCCCCAGTCTCTCAGTACATCCAGGGCTGTCCCATCCCAGGAGCAGAATCCTGCACTTTCCCTTGTTGAACTTCATGTGGTTGGTGATTTGTCGAGGTCTCTCTGCAGGGCCTCCCTGCCTTCCAGGGAGTCAGCTGTTCCTCCCAGTTTTGTATCATCTGTGAACTTGCTCAGTATCCCTTCCAGTCCTGCTCCCTCGTCATTTATGAGGATGTTGAAGAGCACAGGGCCTAAGATGGAGCCCTGCAGGACCCCACTAATGAACTTTCATCCCGAAGTATAGAAAAATCATGAGAAATTCTGCTCTAACATTTGCTTTTTTGGTAATGATTACAGTAAAAGGACATGTTAACACTGTATATTCTTAAGCAAAATTTTAAAGCACCTTAAAATCAAATGTCAACAACCGAGGTAACATATGCACAATGGAATTAATATACATTCAGTTACTACTGCCAATTTTTTTCCAGTATTCCTACCACTATCAGAAGCTTGAACCTAGGAGAGCCTGAGATGGTCCTCAAAAGATAGAGTCAGCCTGTGTAAACGTGAGTGCTAATCGGTAACAAAAGCGCTTCTGAAGGTCCCAGTAACAACTTGCTCAGACACCTGCTGGCTTTATTTTAAAGCACGCCATTTACAGAATACCTTCTGTTTTGTAGTTCTGCACTGCTCCCTTTCTCAGTGCTTTCACTGTACTTGCTTTAGCATTAAGCAGTTACTCCAGGGATACTTCAAGATTTTTTTCCAGTATCATCAGCCTATAGCATAGATTTTTTAATTTATTCTAAAAATAAAAGCTTAAGTACTTTCTTAAAAGATTTTCTTATCATGAAAATTAATAGTGACCTCAGTAGTGCAACATCTTCATTCACTTCAACAAGACTAGAAATCAAATAAATGCTTGCAATGATGCAAAATTAAGTGCATAGTGATGAGCAAATAAAATTAATTAAAATTACTATTTACTTTTAAAAATCGTAATATTTCTCATGGCTTAATATTCCATGAGAACATCAGAATGCATAACCCTTTTCAACAATACCTTCAAAAACCAGTTGCAAAAGCCACCACTATGCATATGCAAATACTGAATCATGCAATATCAAGTTGTGGTTCTTCATCATTGTAAATGATCCAAAATTCAAGGCCTGGACTCAGATGGGCAAGACTCCTATTGTTCAGTCCTCAAAAGAGTAAAATTCATGTCTATGTAAGAAATTAAAGCAGCATACTGGGTACATCGATGTAAGGAAAGTTTTAATTCCCCTCTACGCATAGTAGTGAGTCCATACTATTTTCCAGTCTTCAGGGCTCCCTCCTTCCCTCAGAAAGGATCTGACAGAAGATCAGAGCCAAAGCAACTGAAAAGAGAGCCTAAGGGAGCCTGGGTTTGTCTAGTTTTCAGAACCAGCAGCTACGAGGCATTCTGAAGTTACAAAGAGAGAACCATTTTGACAGTAGCCAACAATGTAACAGGAGGGGAAGGTTACACACTCAGCCTTGGGAGGATTGGCGTAAAGACGAGGAAGAACTTCACACAGAGAGCAGCACAGCACATGAAGATGTTGCCTAGAGACGCTGTAGAAGCTCCATCCCTGGAGTATGAAGGCTCGGCCAAAGTTGTAGCTGACTCAATCTAATAGTAGCAGCAGAGCTGATGGAATCATGGAATCCATGGACCACGGAGTACAGGCTCAGCTAAAAGCTACACACCAGAGGAATCACAGAATATCCTGAGTTGGAAAAGACACACAGGGATCATCAAAATCCGACTCCTGGCCCTGATTGTAACAGTATGTTTAGGTTCACTCAACTCCCTCAGTTATTCTTAGCTGTATGAATATATCTGTATATATCACTCATAATTTGCATTCTCATTTATATACATCACTGCATAAAATACAAGCATTGCAGGTAAGATTTAAAAAATGCTCACTGGATTGCTCAGTTCAGCTCCCACTGAAAGCAATGTTTAAACTCACATGATTTTAGTGGGCGCAATCACATACTAGACGCAAATCTCCAAAGGCACAACTTCTGTTGAACATGTGAGAAGCCATTCTCCACACCTAGGTGCTCAGAAGGAAAACACCAGTCAAAATACTTACAGCTTCTGATTTCCTTATATTGTGCTGCATATCATAAGGCTTGTTTATGTAGCATTGTTGCAGGAGAGCTTTCCTGTCAAGAGTTACAAAATCCTCATCTTCAAGCTGTGTACCCTACACAAAAATATATTCTTTTCAAAAATCAAATTTAATGACTTGTAATAAAAATAAACTAAAAAACCCACGCACATTTTGAACAATTTATTGAAAAGTAAGTCTCTTTCTTTCTTTTTTAAAGTGTCTACTTCTTCCACTTCATGCTAATTAAAAGAGAATTTTTTTAAACCTAGCTTTCTATAGAAGCTGAACTTATAAGGAAAGACTAGAGAACAAGATTTATATCTTTTGAATACTTACCAGTTTTCATTCATACTGAAATAAATAATAAATTTTAAAAATACTGTGCTCCTACAAGCTTTGTGAAAAAACAGCAGCAAGTCAGAGAAGGCAGACTGTAGTATCTCTGAGAAGAAGACAAGAACTCATCCTTTTTCTGTTCTCCTCAAGAACAGCCAAGAGGATTTGCTGTTAGGTATTAAGCTCAAAGTTCATTGTAGAGATACTGTTTGTGACCAGTGAAGTTAAATACAGTCTAGACAGGGAAAAGCCAAAGTATGCTGCTGAATTGTTTCTAACAGACTTGTAAACCAGTCCCAGAGTATGGAAATATTTCCTGCATGGAGGATGTGAAAAAAAGGACACAGGAGGTTTTTACAAAACTCAGGAGGGAGGTAACATAGGAAAGAAATCAAAAGAGTATGTTTTGTTAGCAATCTCCTCCGTGAGCAGCTTCTTTACAGGAAACGAAAGTTTTTAAAAGTTCCACTAACGAAGTAAAACAAGTGTATTGAAATCTTTTGATTTATTCATCTAATAAGGTAGTGATAACATCTAACACCAAAAATTGTCCTGACAGACATTACATTAAAATCTGTGAAAAGAACTGGCACACATGCTTCTAGTGCTTAGCAAGTATCTTCCTGGACTCCAAAATCACCAGAAAAAAGCCAGTCCTACTTTTTTTCTCCTAGTATACACTTGCCATCTATTTCATCATTTTCAGATTAACTTGGCTGCTCCTGTAAATACCCTTTTGATGGGCTTGCAGTATAGTATATAAAGGAGTCACTCCTCGAAAAAGAGATGATATGACAGTGTCAGACTGCTTCATTAGAGTGGAATCATTAAAAGAAAAAAACAAAACAAACTACAACAAATGCCCAAAACAGACAATCTTATCTGTCACCAAACATTAAACTACAAAGTAACTCAACTTTTTTCATTCACCTCTTATTCACAGAATGTTTATTAATAGGTTTTTTCAGGTTGTCCTTTATCTGATCGTTAGAAGCACAACTATAAGAGGAGAAAGCTCTTTTAAAGCTATCAACAATATGTGAAACAATCTTTGTCTTATGCATGACCTTCCCTTTTCATTCTACTGAATGTTAAGAAAGGAAAATCAGTAAACTCATCGTTCTTCATAACAAACCTTTTCTCTGAAAAGCAACGAGCACAATATTTTCCATCAACATCTGCATACTCAACTTTCCATTAAGATTCTTAAATGGTCATCTACCCTCAGCAGAATCCAGCATTCAACCAGTCCACACAGCTGTTGCTTACTTAGGTTTCCTGCTTCCTTACACCTACAATGATGCATCTTTCCCTGTTCAACCACCCTCCTCCACTATATCTCCCAGGACAAGATGAAAGTTGGGTTTTTTCATCCCTTTGTTTTCTGGTTTCTCTCCACTGATCTTCTCTTCTTTGTACCTTAGTTTTAATTTTAAAACACAAAAGAAACCTGGCAGAATTAATACAGCTTGCAGTCCAACTATACTGAATCTCATACAACATCAAAGCAAAAAGTACAGATAATATCTTTCATTATTTTAACCCTATATTCCTTTGCATTTTCAGTGTTAATAGTTCTCTAAGGAACAGATTAAGTCTTTCATTTTCTTTTTTAAGTCCTGCAAACAGTCAAAATTTAAAAGAATAATATTTAAAATACTTCTACATTTAAAAAATAAAAAAGCTTGAATGAATTTCTGGTTTTGGAAATAACATTTTACTAAGATCTTCCTGCTTTTTATAGATCACCTCTTTTTATAGCCATTAAGTTCTTCCTTATCAATCATGCTAATCTTCATGCTCAGGCTAGAGGTGCACTGAGGCCAATGTTACTTTCCCTACCAGAACACAACCATACATAAATTCTCAGAGCACCTCAGTTTCTTGCTCTGCAACAACTGAAACAAGCTTCCTATATTTTATTTCCTCCTCAACATTAGATGCTGAAATTACATGTTTTTATTTCTTTGCAATAACAACATGAAATTAATTACACACATGAGCAAACCTTTCCGAACAGTATGATTAAATAGTGATATACATTTGCTATTTAAAAATTAAATTTCTACTTTTCCAGCTACCTTTATTGAAGTGCCTGGACACTGGAGGCAGTCGTTTTTCTTTTCTGCAATTCTCTGAGGATGCTGCTTATATTCTTCCTTTGTAACTGCTTCATACAGACCATTCTTCAGTTTATATCTGTCTGTGGGGGATGGCAGGTTTTCTGGTCTTCTGCTTCAAAACAGAATGTTAAAGCAATGAGCAATCAATATAAAAGCCTCTGGCTGGCCTATTGAATGAGAACAGCATTATTTTAATTCCTATCCATTATAATGTCTGAAACGTTTTGACATGATGCTTCAAATTACAAAAAAATGCAAACAGGACTGCATATTCAGGCTTAATTTTCATTGAGTTTTTCAAATTCTACCATTTTTAAATCTAAAAAGTAAACAGTCAAATGGTTTTACACCACTTTTAAAGAAAAATCAGATTCAGTGGTTCTGCCTTATAACATTACTAAAATGGAAATTCTGACATTTGATTTTGGATGGCTGAAAATGGGTGGATGGATGTTTTTCAGTCAGTTCTAATATTCTTCTACAGCAGATGAGTACTGGGACACTGCTGCCTAGAACAACACCAGCTGCACAGTTGAGTACCCTTCTAACCTCACACCCATTTCACGGTGTGAAATAAAAACAGAACTCCAAGATTCCATTCTTTTCTGTCTCCCTGAATAAGTAAGACCTTCAATATTTACGTTATATTCCTCCAGCGCTAACAAAAGTAAGGTGGCCTTTCCTAGCATCTCTATTCAACCCTTGCAACTCATCTTGCAACAACAGTGTTATAGTCCTGCTCTAGAAAACCATTTCTCAAAACCCAACAAGACTTATGTTTTTGAACAGCCAACTTTCTCTTTCAAAAGAGGATTCACATGCCTTCACTGGTTAATTCTGGAATTATAAAAATCTATTTAAATTTTTCTTCCAAAAGTGACCTATTTTAGGAAGATTTACTTACACAGTTACTGAAGAAGCTGGAATCTATCTTGCTAAAGGAAAGCTTGGTCAGGGCCCCAGAAGCAAGCAATGCAGAAATAAAAGCCGCTCAGAGGAATACATTAAAATATTTTAAAACTGCTTGAAAATCTTCTCAACAAAAAATAGATGGGGAGCAAGTAAGGCAAAAAAGGGCGAGGGAGAGAGGGAGAGAAAGCAAAAAAGGGTAAGTAAACAGAAGATAACATTTCAGCACATTGAGCACTCAGTATTTAAGACATAATGAAGGCAGAAAGAAAACAACAAGAGATAAAGGAAAGCAGAGAAGAAAGGGAGAAAGACCCTTGGAAACAAAGCCACACCAACCTTCTGTTAGCAGTCTTGCGGCTTCACAGAATTAAACATACAAACTTTGTTTAAAAAAAAATGGTAAAGAAAGCAGTGAAATCATAAGCATCCAGGCCCAAAAAGGCCATAGTAACTCAAGTATGTTTGCACTGCACATTTACAAGGCAGTAGAAAGGAAAACAACCTATCTGTAGTTACATGTTTACAGTTACATCTTAAGATGTGTATAAATACCTATGTTGGGCACAGTCTAAAAACTAGTACATTCTTAGTACATTATTCTAAAATTACAAAAAAAAACACTTACCATTTCAGTTTTTACTGAAATGAAATTGATTTCAAGTAGAGAAACCCTTTGGTTATATAGGAAAACATACAAAATAGTGATCTTGGCAGATTCACCTTAAACTACAGCCAACCTGGAGTTCTGCCTTTCAAGTTACTATATTATTTGTTTCAAGGGGCACAGGTTATGTACAAATTATTTTAAAATTGGTTTCCCCTCAAGTTAAAATTCTGGTGATTTTTTTAATCACTCATTTGATTATTTCTTAGGTTTACGTAAGTTAAATATTTTTGAAAAAACCTGATTTTTATTTAGTGTATTTTTAATCATTTCTCCAATAAGCTAGTTCCTGTCACATAAAAGAAGTTAAAACATATTACATTTTCTGTCCATAAACCCTAGTAGTGAATTGATAATACTTTTTGTCAGTCTATATTTTTTCAACTACTTTACCTCCATTTTATCCTGACAAAATTTTCTAGACACCTGTTTAAAGAAAACAGGAATTAAGATGTAACACCATCAAATAAAAAATCGTCACATTCATTTTGTTCACATTTCATTCAGATATAAAAGTTCAAAAGAACTCTTCCTGCATTCAGGGAAGTGTAATAACTGAATAATTAAATTAACTCTTATAACTGTTACAGTGGATATTGATCCTGAACAATGCTGAACTGTACTGTAAACCAGAATGTTAGCATCTGGGCTACTGATTTTCCTTACAAAGCACCTAGGAGTAGTGATGATTAAGTTTCTTAGTTATCCAGGGGGAAAAAATGCTAACATGATGAGGAAATTTTAGCAATAAAAGAGCTCTGACAAATTAGATATAATTTCAAAGTTTATGTCACAGTTCTGTTTTAAAGCCAACAACCCTAAGGAAAAAACTATGAAATGGCTGCAAGTAACTCCAAAACTTATCTTTTTGCCAGAAGGAACTATTCTTCCACAGAAATAATACTTAGTGTTTGTAAACACAGGTTTTGTCTTCAATCATACACTTACTACTACTAATCTTTATTATTACTACTATTAATATAGCTCTTTAATAAAGTACAACAAAAGGGTAAGTGTATCAATCAACAAAGAGTTAAGCTACGTAAAAAAATAGGTTTTTCTATATATTCTAAAGAATCTCAGTAAAAGGACTTTGCTAAAAATATTTTTGACCAACAGCACTTGGAAATATGAGTTTAACCAAAAGAAAAAAAAAAACCCAGAACTTACATAAAAAAGCTATGTATGCTTTTCTAAATTACTGCGAAAGGGCTATATTACAAAGAGATTTGTAGTGACAGACTGACATGTTGATGCCGTGCATATGGAGTTTGCAATGACGTTCTCCAATCTGAAGATGAATCTAGTTGGCACCTATGAGAACAACTTCCAGTGTACGGTATGCAAGAGTCTCCATCCTAAAATCACAGGAAAAAAAGGACAAGCAATCATAATTGTTTTTATATTCAGAGTGATACTTTTATAAATTCCTGAAACATGTGAATTCTAAAAACTAGTGGAGAAAGAATTAATTTACATTTACCTCTTCATCAGAATCTCTCAGCCTCCCTAGATCTAGGCATGACACCCAGCAGGGAGTTAAAACAATTTTAACAGCAACACATTCCCTCATTTTTTATATATAATAAAAGCATTGCCTATTAGTTATTATTAGGTCCTTCATAAAAATTTCCCTGCAACTGGATATGGCCTGATCAGCAAATGTCTATTAGCCCCTCTTGCTTCAGCTCAGCAAATGGCCACTCTGCTTCTCTTCCCCAGTAGCAGAGCACCTTGGCAGCTGAAAAGGACCCTTCTTTATTCCTACATTGGCTTCTCTTCACTCCCCAACAGGAACTACTGCAACAAAATCATAAAACTGGGATGCCTTACACCTGTCTTCCACAGCAGGTCCATATCAACACTCCTCTATAATCAGTCAACAGAGAGGCAATAGGGAAGCAATCACTACTTGGGATGCAAATCTTTGGAACTTTTCATAAGAGATTAACACAGTGGAAGACAACCATACCTCAGTATTTTGTTCTGCTTAAAGAAATGAAAATGGCACAGAGATGCTTTGATGAATTGGAGATTTCTAGCTTTATTCCACATATATTGCAGAACACCATGAATATGACTTTTTTATATTTTACCACCAATAAGCAACTCTCTTCAAACTTCCTGGAACAAGAGAGCTCCTTATTTTATAGTCTCCTTTTAATAGATATGACAGACAATGCAAAGAAATTCAAATTTTTTGACTTTGGTACGAACAATCAAAGGTCATGGTCACACACACATATAAAATAATGCAGAAAGACACACTGGCTTTAAGGCATTTCAGTAAACAATACTGCCTAAACTACCAAACATGGTCCTTGGAAGAGTAGATGTTCCTTATCTGCCAAAGTCACTATAAGATTTGAAATTTTAAAAGCACAAACAAAATTTCCCATTGCTTGTAAAAACCCTTCAAAATAGTTTTTTTACTGTATTTTTTACTGTAATACCAGTAAAAGTGATCAAGAGTTAAAATACAGTTTTTCTCCTTTTGCAGACACATTAAAAATAGTCAAGAAAAACAATGTATAAATATGGGAGCTCTGAGTGACACCCTCTAAAGGGGGTGTCAAGAGGATGAAGCCAGGTTCTTTTCAGTGGTGCCCAGCAGAAGGACAAGAGGCAATGAGCAGAAACTGATGCACAGGAAGTTCCACCTGAATATGAAAAGGAACTTTACTGTGCAGGTGACTGAGCACTGGAACAGATTGCCCAGAGAAGTTGTAAAGTCTCCCTCACTGCAAATATTAAAGAACCATCTGAACATGATTCTGTGCAATGTGCTCTGGGATGACCCTGCTTGAGCAGGGAAGTTGGACCACATGGACCAGTGGGTTGGACCCACTGGGGGTCTCTCTCATCCTTACCCATTCCGTGATTACACCTCCACTCAGCCAAACGCAAATCAACTTAATTCCACCGTAAATAATGTATCAAATATTCTACTCCAAATATAAATCACAGAAAACAAGCCTATGATGATAAACTTCATGGAACACTAAGTTGCACGTCACTACAAATGCAAATGCATTATGTTAATAATGCACACAATTAAACAAGCTGATCAGAAATAGAAGCAGACTTACTCTGGAGGGCAAGGACTGTGAGTAGCCTGTCTATTTGGTCTCCAGCCCTAAAAAAATGACACATTATTACATATCTAGAGGATCTGGATTAAAATACATAGTTCTCTCTTTCAATTTCCCCTGAAATATTTAAAATTAGTGGCTCAAAGTAGCTGTCCGACATACTTGACTAAGATGCTACTAACAACAAGAAAAAACCAAAAACTTCTCATTGAAAGCTAATTCTTACACATCATGAGACTAAAAGACTGAATATTCATCATGACAGAAAGCTTTCCAGCCATTAAGAATCTAGAAAGCATCCACATCAGCTATTAATAATACATTAAAAATAATCCATGTTCCTGAGGCTTTGTACCGTCACTGCTCACAAGGCTTTAGGTCACATTGTCCTTGCTGGTTGGGAACCAACCCTTAAACCAAAACCACAAGACTGACAGCCAGCTGGCTCACAAGGAGCTAGCTCAGACCCCAAGGACCCCCCAATATTTGGTGTAACTGTTTCATCTCAGCTTTAGTATAGCAGTCGGAATGATGACTAGGCAGCTCACTTCATTTATTTTGCAAGGCTGCATACCACACAGATCTCCAAACTCGGCTGAGCAAGAACATGGCAAGAAAAGAAAATACTCAAGCAAAAGCTTCATCTACCCCCCTGCCACGGCTTTCTGAAAACAGGTAGCAGCAAATCCGTAGGGAAGGCTGCTTAGGGCAAGCACAAAGTAACAAATTCACCAAACTGGCCTCCCAATCTGTTTTGTTTTTTTTGGGTTTCTTTGATTTGTTTTTTTTTTTTTTTTTTTAAAGTGGTTTGGGAACGTTCAGAAACAGGGCTAAGATTTTTGTTTTCACACTTTTCAGCTCACAAATCTCAGCATCACAGCCTGAACTGAGCAGAATCCTATTTCCAGCAGTGCCCGAACATCTCTCACGATCTGAGAGCAACCACAAGACTGTAACTCCTTTCTTGCCATGCACCCTTGTAGCTGCTCCCGAAACAGAAGTTCGGCAACATCACCCTCTAGTGACTTGAGAACACGAGTTTGGGTGTTCAGGTTTAGCTCTCCGCACGTAATGGGCACCGCCACCATGTGGTCACGACCGTAAAACCATCAAGGCATCAAAAACATCGCGTTAAATCTCACATTTATCTTTTTTCTGTACCATTGCAACTGTGGTGAGGTAAAGAACAGACCTAATTCTGGATGTTAAAGCCTTAATATATAATTCCTTTTCTAGAAGTCAACAAGTCAGGAAGAAAGCAAACAAAAAACATAGTGAATACTGGGGTGAAGCACATGATTTCAACCTAATTTTAATTTAAAATTTACTTCTGCAAACGACCAAGAATCACGTGGGCTAGGCAGTCTAAATTTGGAAACTCAGTTGCACGAGAAAGAAAAAAAAGGGGGGGAATGAGAGATTAGAGAAAAAATTACATTTCTTTTCTTTTACAACCTACACTAAATGCCCCAAATGTTCTTGTGATGCACAGCTATTTAATTTTCAAAAACCTGGTTAAAACATTAACAGTAACATTATAACATCGATGTGTTATCATTTACAAAAGGTCCTTTTTCATTCCAAATCAAACTGAAAAGAAGAACAGCAACTTGGCAGTCAAACTCCAAGAATTCCTAATGGGGTCATGCAACAAATAAGGAAGTTAAATGGGTGCTTGGGGGCTGAGGGAGGATTAGCAATTAACTTTAGCTCATGGACATAAAGTATACAGTAGCTGTGAGAAAAATCAACTGCTACTAACAATATTAATATCTACCTTAGCAGTAAGAAAAATTATGGCTCCCAGAATCCAAGATTGTATTTGTAGGGACTTTCAAAAAGCCCTAAAGTTTCTGCTCCAGTGATCCTGAGGGCTGTTCACCTACCTTATCTCAAAGCATAGGCTATTAGGAATACCGGGAAAACAAACTTCCCCTTCATACTGAACACAGAGTGCTGAGATTCATTTTTCATGTCAAACTAAAACCTTGCCTTTTCAAATTATATTTTGGTGGCTCCTTGATTGCTTTCTTGAAAAACAAAAACAGACACACCTGCTACCAGTTTCACCAACAGCCTGAGACAGCACACAGCACAGGTTCAAGGCTCCATTGCTCTTAATTGCAAGTACGGGTTCATTCATAAATTCTCCACATTCCAATTAAGTATTCAGAGAAGCAGTTATTTTAGGATAGCTGTTTATATTGAAATTTCTCACCTTCATTCGAGAAGCTGTCATATGAAACTATCCCTTTCTGCAAAAAATAATTTCCTTAAAAGTTGTCTTCTCTATAGAATGGATTCTAACCTCAAACCAAGAACCTTCTGAAACATGATTAAAATATTTTTAAAATGTCAAAGCAAGGAAGGAAAACAATCACAAGCTTTCTATTGACTACCTGACATTTCTTCCCTCTCAATGGCAATTCAGCCTTCCTTCGAGGGGATGCAGCAACTCCTTTAACTTCCAAATCCATGCAAATTCAATGACAGCTTTCAGAACAAGCTGAAAAACAAAAAATACTATTGAGAAAAGCATGTATTTTTTATCTAAGTACTAATGGGGGAAAAAAAAGTTACTGCATTAGAAACAATTTTGGTAGTCTCCAGCAGGCTATGAAATGCTCTTGGTTTCTCTTTTTCACCACCTCTTAGTTGCAGTCTTTTATTACTAATGCTTAACCAGATTCCTGTTCAAATTTATGTTTTTGCCTCAAGCTTAACTCCCCTTTTCCCGTATACTTATCGATAATTTCTCATTCCAGTATTACTAATTTGCTACCCCTTGGCAACATCAGACCTTTTGTACTCATCACTTACAGCTGCTACGTGGCTCTCCATTGCTCAGTGCCCTGGGAACAGGTATTTTCAGGACATAATGGCCCTCCCGGCACTCTGCCAGGCTCCGAGAGCTCCAGGGTGACATTCCACCAAGTATGCTATGTCCTGCTCTGCTGGCCTCTCCTTCCACCCAGTTTTGAGCCAAAAGCCCGTAAGGTAGTTCCCAGCAATCAGACACCCCATTTCCAAACCAAAGGCCGACCGCACTGAGCAGTTTGCACTCCCAAGCCCCCTCTCCTTTCCCGAGCAGGAGCAGGGCTGCAGGGCCCGCCCGGAGACGGGCACTGTCCAGCCGCTCAGCCTTCCCCCGGGCACGGGGACCGCCGGCGCACGGCTGGCATGGAGCATCCTCCCTCCCTCCCACCTGCGGGCACACAGGGCAGAGAGCCTTGTTGCACGTAATGGTTCACACGCTGAGATCACTTCTATCAAACAGCAATGCTGTAAGAGGCGGAATAAACACGGTGAGCTCAGCAAGCTCCACGGAAATGATGCATTTTCCCAGGAGAGGCGCGGGAGCCCGGCGGCAGGAGCCGTGTCTCACCGGAGCGCTCCCAGCGCGCACGGCTGACGGGCCCGGCCCCGCACGGTCTGCATGGTGCCCGGGGCCGGGGCCGGGCCTTGCCGGGTACAGCAGCGCGGAGGGGCCAATCCCAGCCAGGCCTCGCCCCAGAGTCTCGCAAGGTGCGCTCGGGGGGCGGGGAAGCGGAATTCCCGATGGCACCTGCGGAAATACCCTGCCCGCGCCCACGGGCGGGTCTGCCCGCCCTGCGGCCCCCGCAGCCCCGCCGGGCCGGCCGGGCGCTTACACAGCACACGGATTCTGCCCTCGGCAAACGCCGGCAGCCGGAACCGGAGACTTGGAGAGTGCGGCGAGAGGGCTCACGGTGCGCGTTTGTAGCCCTGGGTGAGAAATACAGCGATCAGCCCAGAGCAGCGCAGAGCCTTCCGGACCAGGGCTTCTAGCGTCAGCAGCATCCCAAGACTCGCGGAGGTGAAAGCCACGGCAGTGATGACTCCAACACTGCCCCAGGCGGGGAAACGCTGCGACAGAGGACACCGAGCACCAGAGCCTGGAGGGCAGCAGGGCTGACCTGCACCCTGCAAACACCCCGGCAGCGCAGCACGCCTGGCTCCCACTCCATCGTTCCCTCTGACCAATGGCTTTGAAATTAGTTTCAGTTCGCTTTATTAGGTATCTCAGAGAAAAGCCTCCATGCAAATATAATTTTTTTCAAACAGTCCCAGTTGTCCTGAATAGCCAGACCAACGTAAGGTGTTTTTTAAAATCAAATTGTATCCATGTACCAGTTCTGATTCACGCGTTCTGTCTTGGGGAAAAAAAATTTGTCACCTCTTGAGAAACCATGGTTCTGTACTTAATCAGTTTTCCAAAGTTAGGCAAAATCTCACTTAGTGCAAAACTACTAACGCACTGATGCTAAGGATGTATTTCTGGATGCTGCTGCTTCCAAGCCTCTGTGATCCAGTTTTAGAACCAAACACATACCATGTTTCTACACCAGAATGAACAATTCATTCCATTTCAGTGAGTGACACGATAATAAATTTAGTCCCTTTAAGTACAGTACATTTCCTCCATAAAAACAAATCCACATGCTATTTTCCTGTAAGAAGAACGATGGCAGAAGAGTTCAGGCATCATAACTGGCCTACTTAAAAGCTATGCAATTATAAAACAGAAAATTTAACAGTGCAGTACTGTCAGACTTACCTCTAAGGCAATTCCTGTTATTAAAGGCTGGCAATACCATAGGTGTCTGTGTTAAGTGAACAAAAAATTAGTAAAAAATGAAGGTATGGACAAAAAATACTCTGGTGAAGGAAAATAAGTGCTTTTCTACTGACCTTAAAAGGCCACTATCAAGTTGGCATAATGTATTGAAAAAAGATCCCATGCCCCACAGTTCTTGAATGGTACATAGCAATTCATCTGTTAATTCTGATGCAAAAAAGGGTATTACCATGAATCAAAAGGCCAGATCCTACTGTATTAAAATAAATGTGAAACAGAGATACAGTACTAATGGGTATCAATCAGTTATTAGACAGCTGCTGAGTTTAACCAGTAAGAAGTGCGGAAGAAATTAAGTGATCCAGTGTAATACATTAGGGATTAAGTTGACACACAAAACTATACATCATTACTCAGGACACTGCAAATTCAGACATAATTATTTGCATATAGTGTCCATGGCTAAATTTCTCTCTTCAAATAAAGAAACTTAACTATGAATGAATCTCAAAGACTTAACCCATACTGCTTTTCACACTCCCAAAGAGAAAATTTTTCCACAGAGCTGAATTCATCAGTGCATGCTCTTTAATGAACTCAAGAAAGTCACAGTTCAAGTGGCATAGTGCTTACTAGTTGCAAAACATTTATGAAACATTTATTCTTTATAGTCTCAATTAGAAGATATTCTAATATTTTAGTGAAGCATCAGATATAATTACAGTGCATTATATACAGAGTACAGAAATATTTTTATAGGGAAAAAATAAATAGAAAAAATATGTAAACATCCTGAGTAAAATTCTGCTGCCACTGAAGTCTGTTACAGAATTGTCATAGATACGAGCAAAGGCAGTATTTCACCCCTCTTTTTAAAGCATATAGCAGTGCACTTAACTTCATTTCAAACGGTTTAAAGTGCGTACATTATAAAAAGAATTCTTAAGCTTTTGGAATTTTTACATATGCAGATTCCATTCATATCTATTGCGTCTTCTCAGTTCCATATCTTCTGATTCAATGGCATCTTTGCTTATCATTTCTTCTTCTTCTATAACATCTGGCTCCAACTGATGTATTTCACATTCATCGTGTAATTCACGCTCTTCTGTTTTGTAATCATTATCAATATCCTCAAGCAAATCTTCATTAGCGTCATCTTCTCTGTTGTCCATTTCTTTCTCTTGAGAATGTTCAGCAAATGACTGAATGAGATCTTCAAGTTTCTCATTACAAATGTGTCCAAGATCTTAAAATTCACAAAAAATAGTCAAAATGAAAGTTTACTGGAAAGGCTCTAAATTTCTGGGTCAGTTTAGAAGCAGAATATTTTGGGGTTTTTTTCTCTTTTATTAAGAGTCAAATAATGCAAAAATTCCCCAAATTTCAAATGAACCATTCTTAACATTTAAGATTCCTCTTGGGCTACTAGGCAGCTCTTGGAAATCTCCAGTTGAAACTAATATATGATTTGCTGTTTAGTGTTTTATGCAAGCACTACTCACAGCCTCAGAGATCCCCATTTTGAAATCCTTAGCTTAAAGTTAGTCCAGTTCTAACAGACTGCTTAGGAACTGACATTCCAAAAGCCTGTTTCATCAAAGAAGAATGTGACTATGTAGTCTATCCCAGTTCAATGTCTTTAGTGCCTATTCTTATGTAAATGATGATGTATCAAAAATTTGATATTGGATACATCTCAAACAGGAAGAATTGTATTCCTTCAGAATAAAACTAATTCCACACAAATTACCTAAAGTGTAGAAGCCGAACATTATTATAATAAGATGCATTTATTCCTTTAAAATATAAACTACTTAGTTATCTATCTGTCTGAAAATTAAAGTACCTTTCATCTTGTCTTCTGATTTATCCAATCCACTTTCTTTCATCAGTCGCCTAATTGATTGAAGCTGTGTCATTATTTCATCTTTCTGCTCACAAGCTAAAGCATTGACACTAGAAAAAAAAAGACACATGTTAACAGCTGAAAGATTATCTTGGAAGGGAGTGCTCAATAATAAGACATTTATTGCAATATTTCTTATTGTACATAAATACCATAGTTAAGTTTGTGAAATGTTTAGGTCAAGCTTTCCTTTGAGAACTGTCTCTTGAGAAATGGGGAGCCCATCACACAACTACAGAATGTCACTCAGCTCTAACACTGGAGCCTCCAATCGCCAAGGTAGAACAATGACTACTGAAAGTAAAAATTATCCAAAGTACTGTTATTAGTAGTACAACAATGGCTAATACAGAACTTTAGAGTTTAAAGGCTTTTCTCATATAATTCAGGATTTCTTTTACTTTCCTCCCCATCACTACTAGAAATTTTTTAGGGAAACTCACTGGTGAATTTGCTGCTTAATAGTTTCAGCACATATCAAGTTCAGAAGTACACTACAGAAACAATCAGGAAATTCTGCATGTTTTAACGTGTGTTTCATGACGGATGTCAGCCTACAATATTAACTGCATGGATATTTTTATTTCTAGTAGATGAGTAAGGCTCTAGTTTATCAAGAACAGAACTTCTCTAAAACTACAAGTAGGTTTTACGTTATTGATTCCCTTGTCACACTAAAATAACAAAGTTCTATTTCACTGAAATACACATACTTTACAGATTCATTTCAAAACACAAAAATACGCAGCTATACCTCGATAACTAGTTTTTTCTTCTAATTACATCTAAAGGAAGAGACTCACTCTGATACTAAAATCTAATTCCCACAAGAGCTTTCAAATGCTACTGAGTTTAAGTATAGTTTCAGTATTAGTCTCCTTGGTCAATATTAAAGTTCATCTCATTAAACCACAGTAACATGACCATAATGCTTTTGCATTTATGTGTGGTGAACAAGAGATGGGAGGTGTCTGTGGAAAAGTTCACAAATGGCAGAATTGGTATTACCTGCAAAAGGCTACATGAACAATATTAATTAAAGAAGGTTCCTGAAACTGTTACTTACCTATGTATAAGGATCATTCTAAGAACTCCTGGTTAACATTCTGACGAATTTCAGTTTAGAAGAAACAACACTGAGATTTTTTAAAAACACTCACCAGTTTGAAAGTGGATCCAACTGAGTCAATAAAGAATTTAACATTTTCTCTGTCTGTGCTAGATGTTGCTCCAGTTCTAAAAGCTGATGCTCTAAGAGAAACAAACACAAACAAAACCAAAACAACAAAAAAAAGGGAGGTGGGGGAGAAAAGGGGAGCAGGAGAGAAAGAACAATGTAAGAAATATCTTTACAGTATCATTAGGGTATTAATTTATATTTTTGGTTAGACAGATTCAAAAACAGGAACTTTCTTTCATCTATAAAATTATTGAATATGTAAAGGGGGTGCTGAGGGTAAGAACAGAAGCCTTATCATGTGTGAACAGAAATCCTTGCCACCCAGTAACCCATGTCCAATAGTGCCCAAAACAGAGGGCACCTCTGTAGAAACTGAGTTAAGAATGTGGAGCTCTCCTTCCCAGTCTCAAAAACTGTGCAGTTCCAAGACTTCCTGAGATGTAAGTACTGTATTTATACTTAATATGCTTTCATATGTTCGTCTACTCACACCTTACAAATATATTTAATGCTTAATGCACTACAATCAAGAGGAGCAACTCCTAAAATACAATTAATCTTTGAAAAAAGAAGAATGCAACACACAAGGACAATGAGTAGGCAGTGTAGTAAATCACTGCTGAACATGATTACAGACCTGGTGGACAAAGACACCAAAGGATGCTGCTAGTTGTTTAATTCACTAAAAATGTGTCTATAAAAGGGAGGAAAATGCATGAAAACAGTTCAACTTTGATGTTGATAACTTTTTCTCAAAAAAACGTTTTTGTCTCTGCATGTGCAGTATAGACAGAATCAGTCAGCCAAGAGTACTCTGTATGATGAAGAAAAAGATGGTATCATTTATTCTGTCTCTTCTTATAAACATTTGATGTTTTTGACAGGTTTCTCATTTGGCCTAGAAATCATAAAAAGTCTCTGTAATTGTTTAGCCATACTGTTCCACTAAACCAGATCATTATATTCTTTTAAAATGCCCTACTTTATTTAAAGATACTATATCTTATTTAAACTGTAGAAAGCTCAGATCTTAAGTGAGAAAAACATTAGACACTTAAAAGGCAGAAAATCATACTACATTACTACAGCTGTTTTAAAGATCATTACCACTGGAGAATTTAAACAACTCTCAAACCAGTGTATGAAATATACAAAATAACAAAGTGGGGTTTTGTAGATTCCTAACTGTTCTTAGTAACTTAAAAGATTGTTTTCATTTAGCTAGACTGCATCAATGAAAATACGTAGCTTTGTTACAGTAGGAAATATGCACTTTTGTTGAACATACACATTCTGAATGGGTATCTTACCTGTTTCCTTTGCCTTGTCTTCTGTACTTTTTTCCTTTTTGGAGTGACTTTCTTCATGTGACTTCATCTTTAAGAAATACAATCAAGTTAAACGATTTAATCATTATTTGTGTACTAAAAACAAAACTGCATTTAGAACTTCAGTGGAAGTAAACAGCAACCATGAAAATGTGCTACATTAATGAAACTTTTCTTCTCTGATGCCTCCCTCCTGTCTTAAACTAACACTTCTGATTTTAAGCAATGACAACATGACTGGCAAAAACCGTAAAAGAAAGCAATTCCTATTTCAAAATGGAACAGAAGACACCATCTGTTTCTGGATCTAGGATCCAGTCTCCTATCATTAATTAGGAGATAGAATTTATTTCTTAAAGTAATAAAGATATCATTATAAAAATATCTACATTTCAATCCCACAAGCCCAAGTGTAAAGAGTTGTAACACCTAAAATAAGTGTAAAGAGTTGTAATACCTATAATATGGTTTTCATTATTTTCAAATCTTATACTAAACTGGGCAGCCTTTATGCTCATTTTCTTAAATGGTGGTATTTTTCTCATACATGAGATTTATGTGAACTGACCAGAGAAATGAGGATATTGTCTCCAGTCCTACTCCTGTTCATTTCTACCTCTCGTGAAAGCAAGCAACAATATTCCAGGTGCACTCTCAGCACTGCAAGTCCTGCAGTATCTCTTACTATAAATAATACATATCAAGATTGATTCCTTTTAAAAAACAACTGATCAAGTGTTCTCCTTTTTTAATTTACAAATGGTAGAAAAGGTATCCATTACATGAATAAACCTGCATGTTGCAGCTGCATGATCAAATAAGAAGCCCAAATAAAATGAGAAGTCTACTCAATATTCTATCTAACTGCTAATCTAAGACCACTGCTCTGCAGGAATTGTCCACCTCCTTCCCATACTCAATCTCATTCTGGAGAATGAAAAGGGAGTGAAACACTGATGAGACTTAGGTTACAGACTCAGGTAGCAGCATTGTTTAGGTTCTCAGATTCTCATTTGAGGTGGCAGGGTGGGTAAGATTCTCACTTCTTCAAGTGTCGAAAAACATGTAAGGCAGAAGGAATGCCATCATAAGGATGAATTAGATACGCTAAAATGTTAACTTTGGACTTCACATTCAAAGTCAAACAGAGCAAGAAATGGCTTTTGGACAACCATATATATGGGCTCAGAACTGGAAAAACAAACAAACAAACAAACAAACACGCCAAGCAGTTACATTTCCTCCTAACTACAATAACTTAATGCTTTCCTATGGCTTACCTTAAGAAGTTTGTATGCTGCGAACATTCCCACTCCAAGAGCATATAATGGCATAAGGGTGAATGCTAACTCTCTACCATTTCCTCTCGTTCTCTCACTTTTTATCTCTTTTTCCATTGCATTTCTCATCTGTTGAAAACTCTGGTAAGTATTACTGTCAGAATTTCCTGGATTCCGGTGAACATGATAAACTGTCTGAGGACTACCTTAAAAATTAAATTGAAGGAAAGACAACAAAGTAAGAAATTAGATTAGGAGTCCACAACTGGAATTAAATTGTTTTCTTCTTGTGTAATCATCTTTGTTCATCATTCTAAGACAGTGTAGGCAACCCTGCATCCAATTAAAGGATTAAAAATTATTCTTACATTAACAGGATGCACAATTAAATCTAGACAGCAAAAACTCTCAAACCAAGCTTGGTTTCTTTAATATACAAGTTTTAAGCTTCTTCCTTCACAGCAACATTGACAAACCACAGAAAGATAGATATAACAAGAAACAATTTAAACCTTGAAATTAAAGCAGACTCAGAGAAACTACTGATAATGTGGAAAGCAGTAATTAATATTTTTTCCTTTGTACCAAAAGAACTGAGTTAATTAAAAACAGAATTGTCTGGTCCCAGAAAATAAAAGGTTTTGTTGAAATACACTTGCTATGTTGCTGCTTTCATTATTTTGACAGTAAATGAAGTTTTACATGGATATTCACACAGTCTTAGAAGTACTGTAACTCTGCAAATCAGACATTTAGCAGGAAAAGATTACACTATAGCAAAAGACGCAACCTTGAAAGTCAGAAATATTTTTGCATGTAATTTGCTTGCCAGTACAGGCAGCAGATGAAAAAGCAGCCAGTGTCACTGTCCAACTTAGGAAACAGACTATTTGGTAGTTAAATCAAGGGTTCACGGGACATACACATATGAAACAGTTCTATCAGCTAAAGAATGTGGATGCTTGCAGGGACAGACAGCAGGTGACTGAGGGATTGTGAAGTTTTACACTGATGTCTCAACCAACCATCTAGATTCACAATTTCAAACTTAACGTATCAGAACTGAGTATGGGTATGACAAGGTTCATATCCTATAAAAACTCCCAAACAAAAGACCATTATGCAAATCACTTCTTGTCAATTAAAACTGTAACACTGGCATTTCAGGAACTCACAGCACCATAACTCAACTGTGTAAAGTACAGCCATGATCAGATAGCAAAAAAACTAATGTAAATTACACCTCCCAGTGAAACAACTATTTGGCTACAGCTTCTGCCAACCAAAAGAGAAAAAATTGCCTGTAAATCTGCTAATCTAAACTGCTACTTTGCGATAAGAGATCTCAAACAGTGTTTTAGTATTGCCTAAGAGGATTTAGCCAGGAAAGTTTTACAGACCTCCAGGGATGACCTTGAGTGTAGCAGCCTTTACTATAACATCTAAAGTGAAGTCATGCCAGGCATGACTGCAAGTTCTTCCACATGTAATTGATCAGTTTGCAACACGCGCATCTTTTATCTGTATGTCTGCTCATTGGAACTCGAAACAGAATTGGACAGCTACACAAAAACTAAATGCCCTAGCTGATACAATCAGAACTCAAGCTACCTTCATCATTCTGTGCAAATTCAGGCAGGCATTCTCCTTTCAGGACAAGTGGGTTTAGACTTATTAAAACTACACTAACTAATCTGGAAATCCCATTTTATCTGACATATATTTTTCCTCCTTTCAGAATTTTTCATATTGATTCCTAGCTTTACATTTACACTCACTTTTTTCCCTATTTTAAGTTCTGTTTGTTTTAAATGTAAATGAGAAGTTTTACTAAAATACAAATCATACAAGTAGGAATGTGAAAAGGAAAACACCTTATGGGTAGAAAGTAAGAATATCAAATCCTGGTGGAGTCCAGTGTCTGACATCAAGTTTATCCCACACAAGAAACAGCAAAGTGAGCTATCAGACAACCAGGAATAAAAGAACCACCCAGAGAGGTAAGAATAGAAGATCTGTCTGAAAATTTATTTTACTCTGTGCTGGGCCAGTACTTCAGTAGAACCACAGGCATGTGAAGTGATGCCTTTTTTTAAGGATTTGGTTTTAAAATAACTCGATCTATAGGGAATATACAGCAACTACATAAACTAAAAATAATCAAGCAAAACAGGCCACGTGAGAGCTTATGAAGCACAGTGAGTTTGCCATCAGCTGGGAAGAACATGGTAGCAGCTCAAGCCTCGGTTTTTCTGCCTGCCAGGGAAAAGCACAGACATATTTAGAGGATTACAGCAGTTAGCTCTCTCTTGGTTTGAAATGCCTTGTAAGGGCATCATCAATGAATCGCAGAGCTTCCTCGCAAAAGCAGGCTTTTTGCGACTGTCAAAAACAAAGGTGGGCCTTTGGACCTTGAGTTAAATCGTGACAGGCACTGACATGGCTTAACATATCACTTAAGCTCCTACAAGTAGTAAATTCTGTAGCCCATTCATTGATACCTTTTCTAAACAAACATCTTGGACTCTTTTTTAATACACTGCCGGACAGATTTTGTAAGACTCTGTGCGTATATTTACTAACAGCAACACCTGGCTTTCTTACTGCACTCGGGTTTTTCCCTGTGACACCTCCCAGCTCCTCATCTGCTCGACTGTGCCCCTGCGGGCACTGCTCGTCACAGTGCCCCCATACGACATACTTCCAATTACTGCTCCAATTAATCCAGGGCTGTTTCCTGCACTTAAAGAGTAGTTTCGGCAAGACAGCACAGACAAAACCCAAAGCCTTAGCGAACCGGAACAGCGGAACACCGCAGGGGATGGGGCTCTTGGGGCTGTTTGAGGCGCACACAGGCCAGCTCGAAGCGGTCTGACCAGGCCGCCCCGTCCTCAGCCCGTGTACAACAGCCGCGCCTCCGCCGGACGAGGGCACATCCCTCTCGGCTCCCGGGGTTCCCTTCGAGCCCTCCCGAGCCCGGGGCGGCTCCCGCACGGAACCCCGGCCGCGGCATCGCCACGGCTCCTACCTCTGCCGTGCTGACGGGGATCGTAATGGCCGGGGCCGGCCTTGCCGCCCCGCGGAGACCGGCCGGCCCGCCCGCCGCCTCCTGCCCCGAACATCCTGGGCATGACGACGAAGACGCAGAGCACCAGCACGGCCGAGACCAGCACCTGCTGCACGGCCGACAGCGCCATGGCCGCCGCCTTCCCGCGGCCGCGCCGCGCCCCGCCCCGCGCCGCCGCCACAGCGACCCCCGGCGGCGCCCCTCGGCACCGCACGGCACCGCACGGCCCGCGGCAGCGCCCGGCGCTCGGCCCCAGCCCGGAGCGCTTCGGGCTGCGAGGGAAACTTTTTGCTGGAAAGGGTTAAACAGAAAGGAAGGAGAGGCAGAAAAAGCAGATGTTTGATGTTTAGTCTGCTTTGTGCCACAAGAGGAACGTGTTAGCATTGGGCAGCTAAAGGATGAGCATCCTGAACCCGCTTAGGAACACGCGTGTTTTTGCAAAGAATGTCCTTTGCTTGGGTGGGTTTTAAGCTGGATTGGCAGATAAGGGGTGGTGGGGTGGGTGTGATGTTGGAAGTGATGAAGTTTGCAAAAGACACCACAAGCAGTTTTAAATACTCAGGAGTAGGAAAACCAGGAAAAGTTATGACTGAAAGTATGGCTAGAAAAAAAACTAAAGGTATTGGGGAGGAAAGAGTATCAGCAGGCAGTTGAGTTAAAGTCCACACAGAAACTAAGAGTGAACTGAAACGTATGAACACCAGTAAACTGAGGCAATAAACCATCTTCTATTAAGATATAAAATTAGGTACTTTAATGGTAAACTTGCTGAAAAACAGTCACGACTGGAAGACGAATTACAGATCATTCATGGTCAGGAGTCAGCTCCAAAGAAGTAAGAGGTAGAATGAGCTACTGGCCAAGAACTGGCACATTTACCTCATGAAGCTGTCTTTGTAAAATGCCCTGATGTGTATTTAAAGCTTTACCATAGAAGGAGTAAATATTTGTTTCCAGGACTCTCTTAAAAATACTTAAAATATTTATACTATTGAATCTACAGTGGCTGTGCATTTTTACTTTGAATTAATTTTTATGTATCAAATCGAAATCCTAAATAACCTGTTCAACAACAGTATCCCAAAAAGTTTCGTGTTTAATTAATGTGCCAGCAATTCCTCGCCTGAAGACAAAACTGCATTTCAAACATCTTTTCAGTTGCTAGCAAGTGCTCTTACAAAGTTAATTTGTAACAGTGAAGCGAGGAAAAGCTTGTCTAATGAAATTATTTTGTATCTCTGTGCTGCAATAGGAAAAGACAATTAAAATAAAACACAGGTACTTGCCTAAATAAGGAAAAGTATTTCTTTATGAACTTCCAGTGTTTGATATCTATCTGCTTTATTGTTGACTGGTTTTATCTGATTGTTTAAGATTTTGTTGTAACTTAACATTGCACAACTATTTCGCCTTTCATGTTCTGCAGACTCGGGATGCAGCTTTGGCACAGACTGCAAGGCTGACTACATACACGAATGCATTTTTGAACATAACATATACTTAAATAAGAAATATTTGTGCCATCCTAATTTCACATCTATTGGAGAGAATATTTGCATTGGAAGTCATGAAGTATTGGATGTTGCTGATGCCATTAAATTGGTATGGTGAGGTCAGATTCTTCATTTTCAGAGTGCAGAACTGTATTAAGGTTTGTGGTTGTTACAGTCAAGTAAGAGTTATCTTTGGTAAAATGTCCTGGTTAGTGCCTACCAGATAAATCAGTAGCAGCTGTAAATAATACAGAGGTGCACAGATGGCAGCAACTGGCAGCTCACTGTCTTTCATAATATCAAGCAATGACTGTACTCCATTACACCTGTACTGGCTTACCTCAGTATCTTGCACAATAATTTGCTCTTGTCCATACTACGGACCTCACTGAAAGCCTCACTTCTCATTTCACTGCATCAGTACTACATGAACTTTATAAATAATAATTTCCAGTTCTCTAGTTGCCAAGCCGTGCAGTTGAGAAGTCTGGAGATGTTGACGGAAGTAATCACAGTAATTGCAGAATGTCTGTGGGTATTCCATAGTAAAAATGTTGACAGAAGGAGAAAATCCAGCCGAAGTAAATTGTATGCTTGACAAATCTCATAAAAAAGAAAAAAAGAAAAAAAGAAAAAAAACTATCATGGAGAACAAAATTTATGATATATTTCTGATTTCACAGTGGTAATTCTGAGAAACAATGCTGCTAAGAAAGTAAAGGTTTATTTTGAACACTTAATATTTTAAGTTGATTTATTCATTCCCATGTTTAAAAAATAAGCTTCGCAGTTGAACTGGTTTCATCTATGAGCAAACACATAATATTACACTGATCTAAAACAGATGATAATTTTAATGTCAAGTAGATCTTATCTAGTAAAAGCAGCTCTTAAATTTCTTATCTCAGTGTCCAAAGATGCTTAGACTGCTCTCTATGTAAATTACAGATGAATTTTACAGTGCAGTTTATTTACAGATAAACTGTTTCCAGACACAATGGTAGCTGAGAGATTCTTTTTTAGTAGACTTTGGATTGTAAAATGAAAATACTAAAGTTATCAGAATAATTTACAGAGCATTTTCCTTGCAGCTTTTTTTATGTCCTTTCTCACTTATTTCTCCACAAGTGTTAATTTTTGTTTCCTGCCCCTGGTTCTGCCTGTAACAAAACTAAAAATGAGGCTGGAGGATTAAAGTTTTGCTGTTTATTTGGCCATAGATCTTTAGAAGGCTAGAACTAAACATTATCTTAGAAAATTATTTTTCATTTTTTCTGTGGCACAATAAATTATGAAAGTTACCTAGCAAGGTAGTTTTTATACTTTAATAATTGCAATTCAGCCTCGTCTACATGGAATTCTGGAGGGGTTTGCACATTTCTCTTGGAGTGGTGTTCATGTCTAAATTTTCTTTCCCTTGACTGTTTACTCCTTGATAGTTAAGTCATATCAAAATGTTCATGCATTTTAGGCAATATTTCAGGGAAAATTACGAAGGAATCTAATGACTGGACAAAACGAGCAGGGTACATGGGTTAAACACTGTGAACATGTAAAAGTACCTGTGTCATCAGAATTGATACTTGAAGACCATGCACGATCCAGGAGCAATCATGTTCTTTAAAGCTTGGACACAAAATTGAAAATGGGTAAAATTTATGAATCATAAATGGATAGGCTGTGTAGACCGGTTAAGAGGGCCACAACATTAGAATCTCACAATGGTGGAAATCTCAAAAACATACTGCTATATAAAGGCCCCAGGCATCATGGATATCTGTAATAGGCTGTAATCCACCAGTTTTTAGTCCTCTGACTGAACAGAACATAAGGGGAAAACTAAGAACCTGAGATTTTGTTTTTACAGCCATTTTAAACTGAAAGCAGGTGAGAAGTGAGAAAGTGGGATGTAAACATGGGGTATTTTTCAAAGTCATGGGGCTGTAAATCTTCCTGCACATACCCAGCTCCCAGTTCATGATGCTAAATTTCAATTGAGATCTGTGCAAGGACAGGCAATGCTTGTATTGTCCAGACAAATATAATGTGATATCCAAATCCCAAGACTTAATTGTCAAGATCCACTACTTAATGCTGGTAAAAGTCCAAAACTCTCTCTTGGGACAACATTTGCTCGAGGGCAGGGTGAACTTCTGCTTTAAGTAGAGATAGAGTCACTAGATGGAACCAGAAATGCAGGAAAGCATTTTATAACCTGGACTGTCCTGGACCTATCAACATTTCCTACTGCATAAAATATCAGTTAATTTTCCAAACACAGAATTTCAACTGCATGCATATGTAAGTGCAAGATCACTGTACTGTTAAATTAATGGTGCCGTTTTAGTGGGATGATACTTTTTGTGCAAACTGCATGTAGTTGTGAGATAATCATGGTTTTACATTAAGTCTGACCAGCAGAACTGAGCAGGGAATGAGATCCATTAACATATTTCACAATCTATTTGCAAAAATATTTCCCTGTAAACCTACCAAAAACTGGGTTATAAGACCTTAGCTCTTAAAACATATGATTCTTCTTCTGCTCTTGCATATTTTTACCATTTGGTTTAGGTTTGAATAAAAAAATGCAACCAGCTTGTAGAACAGTTGGGGAGACAATACAAATTCCAACACGTACCATCCTACTGCCCCAAGAAGTGATCCGATTTGGAATGTTACACCCGGAGTGCTCTCCAGAAGCACAGGAAGCTCCTCCAGTGATTTCAGCCTAGCAGCTAATAACAAATAGCTAAGGAAGGAGAGAAATCAACATGTACTGAAGCTCGGGATTTCCAGATTTTATTTTTATTACACACCAAACCAGGCCAGGCCAGAATGTCTGTTCTGCAGCAAAGTGCTGTTCAGGAGCCCTTTTTTTCCTCCCGCTGAAGCACAGATTTCCTAATTCTGTTTATTCTTTGAGTAATTCTGAAATGGAAGCAATGTCCTGCAACATATTTGTAACTAAGCTGGTACGACTATTGGAAAATCAGCTGAACAGCATATTTCTGTTTTGTCAAAGCCACAGTTTTTATGATTGGTGCAGGTTTTAAGAAAGCTGTTCCACAGCATCTCTTCAGATAAGACCTACAATCATAGAATGGTTTGGCAGTCAGCCAAGATGGAGCACACTCAGAGAAAAGACATAAGTATATTTGCAGTGTTGCTCCTTGCTGATCTGCATGCCAGTTTCACACTTTACCATTTCACTGCCAGCTATGATGTTAGATAGAGTTGTACCTTATTAAGCAATTGCACTTTACTTCCTGTTTGACACTTTCAAGTGCTTCCGCACCCAGAGGACAACCTCTGAAGAACTGCTTGCCGGTATCATCTCCACCTAAGAGCTTTTTCATTTTAAAACTTCTAAAAAAACTCTGGAGAATTATGAAAATCACATTTTTCTTTGCTGCATTGTTCTTACTGGATTTCTTCACTTGCTTTCATGCTTATCTTCAATATCCCTTGCCTGACATAGAAGATGTGAAGTTCATTGAAGATTGTGTGAGAGCTCACAACACATTTCGATCCAAAGTGAATCCACCAGCCAGCAACATGTTTCACATGGTAAGGTGGTGTTTGTGGTCCTTTTGAAATTATTATATGTTGGGCTGCTGATTTAGCCCATCTTATTCTTCATTTGCATTGGGCTAGTCTTTCAATTTCAGTTAAGGATTTCTGTAACATATATTTTGGTTCTTTGTAAGAAATAAAAAAGACATTAATTTTCACAGTATTGTTCAGTTTTAATAATTTGAGGAGAATTTCTTTTTTAGCACAAGATTTAGCTACTCTCAACTTCAGCCAGAGCAAGGGACTGTATTGAAAAAAAAGGGTGTTCAGTTCTCAGAATGTCATCTTCCTCTTTCTAAGAGAGATAGTAATCTGTTTTATATCAGGTCAGGTTTCATATAAGGAAGTTGTTTGGTTTTAAAAATTCCTGAGTAGGCAATCTGCATGACAGGATGTGTTGAAAATCTATCATCTCCTGATGTTTCTTCTAATCTAGAACATGTGTTGAATAAAGGGATTTGCCAGGACATCCATTTAGATACCTGATCTTCATTTACTGTAGCAGGTTTTGAAGAGTAGGGATGGTAATATCTAGGCTGAAAAACAGAGTTTCCTACAAATACAATGGATATCAGAACAGGCTATGGGTAGGTCACATGTTTTTCAGTGGAATACATGAGGAAAAATGTGTATAGCTAGCTGAGGGAGGTAACTCCAGTCAGTGCATGTCACTTCTCCAAGTCCTCCAGCAGTGCTGCATAGCTGGAAAATAAGTTAAATGCATAACTACATGCAGAGTATGAATCATTTCTATGAATGGAAGCTCACAGTAAAGGGGGGAGTTTCAGAGTACCAGTGACTTTAATTTCTTGCCATCTTAAAAACAGTGTTTAATTTAAAAAGCTAGTGCACAAGAGCAAACTTACCTGCTCAGACCAAAGACCCAGCAATTCTGGAATAACAACAGGACAAATATATTTAAACCTCTTGAATCAAAGGTGTTGCATGGTACTTACAAGCTCTTAATGGATTTTTTGGATGGTTTTTTTTCAGCCTTGAGGTCATACAAGTTTTTATCATTCATAGTATCTTGTGGCAAAGAGCTGCACAGTCTAAGTACAGGTTGTGTGAAGTTATTTCCTTGTGTTTTATTTGGGCCTGTTAATGCTTCATTAATAGTATCTGGTCTTCGTATTGGAAGCAGCAAGCTATTGCTGCTTATTTACCTACTTCACTAAAGACGTCCAGATCTCTCTCATCGAAGGTGTAGGGCACTCTGTTGCTATATGAAAGCCCTCTGAACTTGAGGATGGTCATCCTACTCCATATTCCCTCTGGCCTTTCTAGTTCTAGTGTACCTTTCTTGAGGTGGGGTGCTGTGTTGCATTTAACAGGACTTCTGCAGAAGCGTGGTTATATACATGGTTTTATTTTCCATTCCTTTGCTAAGAATTTCTAATACTTTATTTGCTTTTTAGTCTACCACTTTCAAGTGGTAATAGCCATCTCCAAACCTGTTATGAACACAAACTCATTTTATTATATCCTTTAACTTGCATTTCCCTGTACTGAACTTTACCTGTCAGCATAAAATCTTTCTGCAAGTGCCCCAGACTGGTTTGTCACATTATCACTTGTGCCTCTTTGGATGGGAGTGTTTCCTTCTCAGCCCAGCAGAGATAAGCGAGTCTTTTATTTGCTTTGCCCATCTGCTGAGGAAGGAGAAAAGAGGCAAAAGGAGCTGAGGAAGGGAGCAGCTGTGCCTCTCCCCTCTGTCCTGGCCAGCAGAACAGAATTCCTCTCTGGTCTGGTAATAATTGCAAAGTGCAAATCCCTGGACAACCAATATCTCCTAGGCACAAAGTCCTCCAAGCCCCGGTACAGCTGTGAGTTTTGCACAGCTACTCCCTCTCAGGTGTAGCAGCTCTAAATATATTAGCAAGTCAGATACAACAGGGCAGTGGATAGATACTGTGTGTCCTGCAATAGCTAAGGGAGAAAGACAAAAATTTGCTATGGGAGTACAAATGTCAAGTGAGAGGAAGAAACTGAATGCAGGGATGAGAAGCAGAAAAGGGGAAAAGAGCTCTTACAAGTTCCTGTTTAAAAATGTTTGAATTCAGCTAAGTCACTGCAGTGCAGGTTTTAGTAGGTTTTCTTCCTTTTCTACAGTCCTGGGATGCTGCTTTAGCTAAGAGTGCCAAAGCATGGGCAAAAAAGTGCAGGTTTGACCACAATACCTACCTTGAAGTGCCACGGAAAATGCACCCCACCTTCCCAGTTGTTGGAGAAAACATCTGGACTGGCACAGCCCACATCTTCTCTGTGGATGCAGCTCTCACAGCCTGGTTTAATGAAGTCAGCAGCTATGATTTCAGCACCAATATGTGTAGTCATGTATGTGGTCACTACACTCAGGTGAGTCTTACATGCTCAGTGCTTTATAGTCTAATATATATATATATATATATATTCTAATTTCACTGAAAATCTGAGTACAGGCTTGGAACAGATTGCTTTGGAACAGGAATTACAGCAGGACTTTGCACCCTCCAGTTTATTGTTGCATGAGATTGGAAATAAATATTACAAGCCTCAGGAATGTCCAAGTCCTACTTCCAGTAATGGTGGAAAGGGATTATCCCTGGCAATTTCACATTTATGGGGGACCCAGATAATAAATGCAGAAATGGCTATCTATCAGTCATTTGTCCCAGCTGCCCTTCAGGTTGTTTAAGTTGCTCCTGTGTCAGCTGATTTAAACTTCCCTGATATACTTCCCTTCTCCTTCCTCCCTTAATGCTGTTGCTTTGTCAGTATTTCAACAATGCATTATGTATTTCTGTGTCCTGCAGGTCGTTTGGGCAGAGAGTTACAAAGTTGGCTGTGCAGTTCACTTCTGCAATACAGTTGAAAATTTTCCAGGACTGTCCAAAGCAGCACACTTTGTTTGTAACTATGGACCAGCGTAAGTTAATTATGGCATTTGGGGTTTTATTTTTTAAATATCCTAGCTGATCTGGTATCAGATGCCAACAATGATGGGTACAGTTGTAACAAAATTCAGAATAAACTACATCCTTATGTCACTTGTCCAAGAGAAACTTCCCCTGGCCATTGGGAACAGAACCCACTGGACATAGCTGGAACCACAGAAAATCCCAGTCTAAGAAAAGCAGGAGAGCAGATCAGAGCTGAGAGCACTCGCTGTAACACAGATGGTGGAAGAAAATCTGTTTTGACTTCAGTCTCTGCAGGAAAAGTGGAAAAGGTGCAATCTTCCTGCTTCAGAAAGATTACATCTTTCTATTGCCCTACCCAAATTTCAAACAAGACATTATAATTTAAGAAATAAAAGGAAAACAGAGCTCTAGTTTATCTGGTGTCTTGCAATGTTTCAACTTAGTTTTTACAGATTTGTTTTTTATAATCCAGGTGAGTAATGAGGGACTAGAGAAAGATTCTTGTATGTTTACAATAACACAGTATTGCCTGAAAAGTCTCATTAATTTTCAGTGGTGAGAGTCAACTGCTCCCCATGCCAGTGAGAGCTTTAATCTGGTTTAAAAGGAATTTCAAACAATTGCAATGACCAGTTTTTTGATAAGGAGATTCCCTCCCCTTGATAGTTTTCAATGACAGCTAACAAAACACTGTTCCTGTTTTGCAGGGGAAATTACCCAAGAAAACCGTATAAAGAAGGACAGCCATGCAGTAGATGCCGTAATGAGACGTGTGTGGACAAGCTCTGTGGTAAGACCTAAGTGATCAACTAAAAAAATTGCATAGGAATAAAAAAAGGCATAATTAGCAGTGGAAATACCATGAGTCAGTTTGCAGTAAGTTCATAGTGGGTCTGTAGCACACCACACAGCAACTGCACCAAACCCTGGGAGGCACAGTAAAAGAAGGAAATAATTGAAATACTTTGCTGTTGAAGGCTCTCAGAAGTAGAAGCCAGAGTTTCTGATGCAGGGAAGTACCAGTTAGACTTTCTCCCTTTTATTTGGTCTGGAAGTCAAATCCAAAATTTTAGCCCCAACAAATACACACTGTCTGGCTCTTCTCTCCCAGCAGAAATAGGAAATTTATCTTCTGCTTTCTTGCTTGTTTAGCAGGTCCTAACACATTTTCCAGATAACTACATTTCTGAACCAATAATAAGACTCTACCAAAAACCACAGTTATTTCTAACTTCCACAATTTTCTGAAAAAGAGCAGTGAGAGCTTGTTCGTAACTCTCTTCCTTACTATGTTCAGTGTTATCAGAGTGCTGCTGGAGAATAATTAAATGAACAGTTGTAACAGAGCTCAAAAGACTCGGGGGATGAGGGGATTTTAATCAAATCTGGAGGAGCAATTAATAAAGGACTGGTAACCTCTTTGGAGCAGGCTTGTGGCAGCCGTGGGATGCCTGCCCAGTGCTGGGACCCAGTGTGGGACTGAGGCAGCACAGCCCACTCCCAAACCCTGCAAAGATCCAACAATGAAAGGAGTAAAAGCTTCTCTGTGTTGGAGGTGTTCCCTGCAAATGGACTGCCTGGGCCTGGGAGAGAAGCAGGTGACAGCAAGGGGCTCAGCCTGGTCCCTGCTCCTGCCTCTCCCCTGTAATGAGCCAGAGTGAGTCTGTGCTGGTTCTGTCTGTTTGGTGTCAGGGTGTGGGCACAGCAGGGAAACACACACACTCTGAGTCTGCTCCAAACAGCATTTTGCAGGGGTGGACCTTTATGTCAATACACCTAGTCCCAAACTGGGCAGTGTTTTAAATAAACAGAGATTAAGAGACATGCAGCAATGTCTTAAATCAATACAAATTTTATACAGAGGTTTAATGGGGATGGCCTTTACTAGCCAGGCTCTAGACAGCTTCAGCTGTAGAAATTATTGAGCATTTAGTACTCTTATTTCCTTCTGTAATATCCTGGCTGACTCATCTTAAAAGTCTCAGACTGATACATCACAGGAAGACTAGAAATATCTCAAAGACTAGGGGGAGGGACAGGAGAAACAGAGTATTTAAAAGTTAAGTGCTAGATCCTATCACCTGCTTTTACCATTTTCTCCTATAGGACAAATGAGGAATTTCAATAGGATGCAGATAGGCAATCCTGCAAATGCATCAGCTCTTTTAGTAAATATGTACTTCTGTGATAAATTAGTAGTTATATTTGTCTGTCTGTGACTACTTAAATTTGGCATGTGTAATAATTTTAAATAGATTCCACATTTTGTTGTTATTTTTTATTCCCTCATCCCCATGACACAAAGTCTTCCTGACACAGCTGGTTTTTTCTGCTTCTGTTTCAATTCAGTAAAAAATATGAGCTCCACACCAGTTGGGAGCCTGCTCTTGCTGGCCTGCTTCCCCTTTCCAGGATGTTTTAGGCATTAACAGGCATCATCAATGCAATCAGCCAGGCACCAGCAAAGGCTTATCTCTTTACATTAAGAACCACCACTGAATGATACTCACATCTTTCCTCTTCTGATCTCTTTGCAGCAGATACAAAACGCGAGAAGCTGATAAGTACGTATCAAATTGTTCTTAATGGCTTTCCTATAAGTATGGCTAAGTCTGATGAGTTAACACCAGTTTCTTCCTTGACTTCCAGATTATGCCAACTGGTATCCAGATTGGGATACACAGCCACAGCCACCATGGCCCCGTCCCCCCAGGCCTCCCGCGCCACCATACGGCCCACCTGATGAGCATCCACATCCCTCTTGTGACCAATACTGCCTTAGTGTTGTCATTTTAAGGCCACTTTTTCTCATACTGAGTGCTGGTGCTGTAGTCATAGTACAACAACAATTTCCACACACGTTTTTTAATGAGTAATGGTCAATTAAGATACTGACAGTGATCCTACTGCTGTATTACTCTCACACAATTGCACACATTTAAAAAAACACTTGGTCATCTCTTGTTATCCCTACAATGTTTATACAGCAACATGCTCCTATATCTGTACGAGCCTCTTAGCTCTAGGGGTAGATTGCTAGAGGAACCACGGAGACTAGATATTACTCCATGTGCTTAACAATCCTCCTGGAAACCTGGGGCATCACAAAGACATGTCTGAAGTGGCACACTGTATCCAAAAAAAGCAGTAATTAATCTTCATTAACCTTCAGTTATCGCAGACACAATTTTCCCCAATAATGGATATTTAACTGTATATATTACTTTTTATGAAGAGGAGTAAAACTTGTTCTTTGCTATATTTAGCCTATGTGTGTCAGTGTCCGTTACTCTACTGTCAGTTGTACTATTCAGTTCTACTCTCAGAGTTAATCCTTGTTCTCTGTAAGTTGAAGAATACCAGGGAAAGTTGATAGAGTAAGGATTAAGGTCGGGTGTCAATGGGGAAACCTTCATTTTAGGATGTGAGATGGTGAAAATATCTAAAATGCAGAATAGATGAGAGCCATCCTGAGCTTTCAGGCAGCAGGAAAGAGATGGAAGATGAAATGAGCCCAAGGCCAGATTCTGGTTTAGAAATGGAAGATCTCAGCCTCATTACAAAAAGCCCAAACCTCTGATGGATTCAGTTTAAGAGACATTTACCCCTCAACCTGACCCCTGTTGTTCCAATATCAGTTTGTTGGTAAGGGGAATAAAGCCATCTTTCAAGCCAGGAGGTTCTGGCTGATATTAGCAATGCATAACTATGCTATCAATATTTAAAGCCATTTTTCCTCCTTTATCTTTGTCCTAATGTTTTAAAAACACAGTGATTCAAATTCTGAGCCACATTGCAGCATGTCACCCCACAGACTAAAAATGAGCTCCAACCTAGGTTCTTGTTAATAGATCCCTTGGGGTGGATTAGAGTGAAATGACAGTGAATGACTGGTATATAAATAAATAAATAAATAAATAAATAAAGCAGCTTTATTTTAGAACAATTTGGTTGTAATGGAAAGGAAGAAAACATATAAGGAAAAGAAAGAAAGAGACAAAAAAACAGCCTTAAGAGCATCTATTTTCATCAAAAGAAGACAATTTATCCAAAACTTTTCTGCAATATGTAGTGATTGCTATGAATAGGATTACAAGGGCCAAACAAATAGTAACAAAGGAGCCTAAAGGACAGAAGTTTGCAGACCACAATTAAAGAACGAATAACAGAAGAAAGACAAGGCTGCCACAGCTCTAATAGGAACTTGTGGTTTAACTTCCTTATTCTCATAGCAGTGTTCTTGGAATATGACTCGTTTCCTGTGACTAACGTTGTATTCAATTACCATGGCTAAGTAAGTCCAGACCACGAGTCTTCGAAGCAAAACGCTGCTGGTGGAGCTAAAACCACTTCGTACAGCTGAAACACTCTGCTTTTAAAGCTGGAAGACCAGATGATAAGAAACATGACTGTAAGGAAAAGGCTAATGACATTTGCAGTGTATGCCTTAAGCAAGTGCTCGGTGACGGAACTCGTCGCAGAAAACTTCGCCGGCGCCTGTGCACAAACCACAGAAATGAACAGACTTTCAGCGCTGGCCCTGCGGGGGCAGGGGCGACACTGATCCTTTTCCCTGCGCCGTTCCATTGCGGTGTGTCACACAGCGAGGCAGCAACAGCACAAACACAAGCAGGCAGGTCTCTAACTCTACACTCCATTTCGGGGGGGCTCGCCCCGTACAGCCCAGAGCATCCCCGGCCGCCGCGCCCTCAGCCCCGGGCATGCGCAGTGCCGGCACCGCGCCCGGCCCCGCCTCGCGCGCTAATGAGGGGCAGGCCACGCCCAGGCTGCCTCGTGCTGGGCAGGGACTCTATAAAGGGAGCCCAGCGAGGGAGCCTCAGGGATTTCAGCACCACGGGCTGAGGACTGGCAATGCCCCGCGGGATGCCACCAGATCCACGGTGGTGACTTTCTGCTTGCACCGTCTCTCTTCTACTCCCTGTCTCAATGACGAGCAGATTTTGTGCTTGTTTGCTGGCTTTACTGCTCTTCTGTCGTTCCTCTGATTCCTATGACAAATCGACATTGCCTGATCCTCGGGATCCAGAGTTCATTGAGGAATGTGTGAAAACGCATAACGATTTCCGGTCCGCAGTGGATCCACCAGCCAGCAACATGCTCTATATGGTAAGGGAATCTCCATGACATATATACAAATGCGTAGCATTGTGATGGTGTTTTTGATCCTCAAAGATTGTTTTTTTGATCAAATCCAAACAATCAGGAAAAAAAAAATTAAAAAGCCAACCTCCCGGGATCATATGACTGCTTTTTAAAGCAGAGAAGAAGGCTCCAATTATCAGGTGCCTTTATACAACTGGGTATGTATATAGTTTTGCCCTGACTTAAATTCCTCATTGGAAGGCCAAGATTTCAGCCCTGAGGCGAGCATTGTCGTTGTGTTGTGAGAAGCCTCCTGGTTGCGAGGCACTCGGCTGCCGGAGGTGTGGTTTATGTGCACATCCAAGCACAACTTTCATGCTCGAGTCAGCGAGGGCAGAGCCTGTTGCCAAACAGCGCTGGAGAGCTTCCTCAGAGCTTTCTCAGAGCGTTCTCTGCAAGCCTCCCACGGACTGAGCCAGCAGAGCAGCAGTTCCGAGGGGCTGGGCCTGCAGGGAAGGCCAAAAAGCAACAAGTGCAGTAGCATCAAGTGCTGAGGACATCGTGGGCCCCACTGCTCTGCCCCCTGCGCACATCAGGAGCAATATCTGCACCTACCATGCAAAACACAGTCTGTTGAGTAGAGTGTAACCATTGTCCTAATTCTGAGCTCTTTCTTTTTGCCCCGCTTTCTTACTATCTCGCATGGTCACCACCAGAAGAGGACATAGCCACAGCTGTAATTAGCAATACCCCAGTTGAAGTTAGAGAAAAAAAGTTCATTTTCCGTTTCTGGTTGTCAAACACTAAAAGATAAGTGCCCCATTTGGGAGGGGGTAACTGAGTAGTAATCAAACTTGAATTGCAAACATGACAGGATACAATTTACTTTCTCTTCTAGATGAATGTTTCATTTAGCTCTCCTCAGCTGCACATCCTGACCTTCAGTACATGTTGCTGTGGAGTCTTTATTTTCTACATTTCTTTACTGGCCCTAAAACGAGCAAAATCTTGTTAGGATGAGTTAAAAGTGCAGTATTCATATTTTTAAATTGTGTCCAATTTCTCCTTTTGAAAAAGTAAAGAATTGACATCTGAAAAAAAAAAAAGGCAGCATAAGAAAGAGACAAATAAATTGCATTTAAAACAGAAACTAAATCATGGTAACTTTCCTTCAAAACACTGTAAAAATCCCCAGCCTTAAATATTACCTCTCCCAGGATCTATTTAATGATGAGAAGGCAGTACAATACATGATAAAATCTATTACAAAAGTAAAAGCATTGGAATGGAAAACAGTACTTTGAGTGACCTTTGGCATTTCAAAAAGGCAGAAAAGAAGATGGTGCCTTTTTTTTTTTTTTTTTTTTTTTCCTGGCAATAACTGTCCACCTACATATGTAAAATTAAGATTGAATTCAGGACATTTCCATCTTTTGAAAAAGTCATTTTTAAAAGAAAATGCAAAATGGAAACTCCTTTAATTGCGAGTAACAAAGCTCAACCATAGATATTTGTAATACATGTATTATAAAATGAGAATGTTGATCTAAAATTTTTTACCTGACAAATGTGAGTCCTTTCTCATCCACCCAAAGTTCTGCTTAGTTCTATTCTAAGGCTCCTCAAAAACATCACAGGGTCTCGCCAGTTTCATCAGGACTTCACAGCAGTCTCCTTTGAATTAGTGCTGCCTTCCATCACTTTTCACATATTATACATTCAATTTTTCCTCCTTAAATCAGCAAGCAACTTGTTATAAAATGAAAACTGAGAAGTAGTTCGTAAGTATTATTTCCTTAAACAGCAGTGATATCGATATGCAAATCTCCCTGTCCTGTGCATTTTTTCCCATATCATTTCGTCCAATCTTTCTGTGTAAGTGCAGTATTATAAACAAATTAGGAGTGTAACTGCAGTTAAACTAAAGATCATTGTGAACATTTCTGTACACAGCTTTTCATCTGTCAGCCAGTTTAAGCATTCACACAGTATGGGAAGTATATTTAAACTTACCAATGTAATTTAAAACTTAGTATTATGCATACTTTCATGGAACTTTAAACTTAATACTACTGTAGGATGAAGGAGAAGAGATGCATGGACTCAGAAAAAGCAGAATGTGAAAAAAAAAAAAGACCATTAGGCACTAAGGTGTATCCCCCACTGTCATACATCTTTCATCATGATCTTGTCATCTCAGAGCATTGCCAAGATGTAAATTGCAGCTTCTGTCTTAACTGGCAGATTTAGCTACCAGGACTGGAAGATAACTTCTGTAGAATGCCAGATTTTATCCACTGCCCATAAAAGTTATCTAAGGAAATACCAACTGTTCACTTGAAACAAGACCCCCTGCCCCAAGTTTAATACTTGATATACTAAGTTCCTATGTGAATTATTTATTTACATAGGTTCACCTAGTTTTGTGGGTGTATTTGGTTAGAATGGACAAGTTTTGGAAGTGGAGGGGGGATACAGGGCTTCTGTGAGAAGCTGCCAGAAGCTTCCCCCATGTCCCAGAGCCATTTTCCCACTGCTGGCTAAGGGCACGTCTGTCAGGCAGTGGTAGTGCCTCTGGGATAATACATTCAAGAAGGGGAGAGGTTGTGCACAAGCAATTACAGCCAGAGAAGAGAGGAGTGAGAGTATGCAAAAGGAACAGCCCTGCAGACACCAAGGGCAGGGCAGAAGGAGAGGCAGGAGATGCTCCAGGCACCGGAGCAGAGATTCCCCTGCAGCCTGTGGTGCAGCCCGTGGTGAGGCAGGATGTGACCCTGCAGTCCATGGAGGCCCACGGAGGAGCAGAGATCCACCTGCAGCGCATGGAGGACCCCACACTGGAGCAGGTGGAGGCCTGAAAGGGGCTGCGATCCTGTGGGAAGCCCGGGCTGGAGCAGGGTCCTGGCAGGACCTGTGGCTCTGTGGAGAGAGGAGCCTGCACTGAGCAGGTTTTCTGGCAGGACTTGTGACCTCACGGAGGACCCAAGCAGGAGCAGTGTGTTCCTGAAGGACTGCATCCTGTGGAAGAGACCGTGCTGGAGCAGTTCATGAAGAACTATACCCCATGAGAAGGACTCATATTTGAGAAGTTTGTGAAGGACTGTCTCCTATGGAAGGGACCCACAGTGGAGCAGGAGAAGAGTGTGTGGAGTCCTCCCCCTGAGGAGGAAGGAGTAGCAGAGACAGTGTTTGATGAACAGAGAGTAACCCCCAATTCATGTCCCTGTGTGCCGCTGGGGGGGGAGGAGGGAGTGGAAAATCAGGACTGAATTTAAGTCCTGGAAGAAGAGAGAGGTGGGGGGAAGGTGTTTCAAATTGCAATAAACACAATTAATTTCCCCAAGCTGAATTTGTTTTGCCTGTGACAGTAACTGGTGAATGATCTCTCCCTGTCCTTATCTCAATCCAGGAGTCTTTGGTTGCATTTTCTGTCCCGTGCCTGGCTGAGGAGGGCAGTGATAGAGTGGCTTTGATGGGCATCTGGCCAGCATCCGCCCCACCACAGTGGGAAAATAATCCCTCCACAAATGTTAGCCGAAGGAAGAAATGGAAGACATAGGTTACAAAATATTTTCAAATCTCTGTATGTGCATTTTGGTGTGATCTTGTGATTTTTAATTACTAATTGGTAGTGTAAACAATACACATTGTCTCAGACTTAGTGATGGTACAAAAAAAGGTTACCTAGGTAAGATATAGACATACATACCTTTGTTGGATTCTACCAAAAAATCTGCGAAGAGGTAGATTGTAAAATATACCTTTTCCTTCATAATTTCTGATCCATTCAAAACAATTTCCCTTGTGATTCCATCATTTGCAGAAGCAAGTGAGATATTTTAATTAATTCTGAAGAGGAGAAATAGAAAGTTTCTTTTTAAGAAGACCTTCAATACTAGAACTATTTTTAGTTCAGTGCTGGACAACTTCATTTACATAACACAAAGTATAACTAGAATACACGTGTGATACTGTATCTAGCAGGAGGTACAATGCTGTAATTGTTCAATCAAGGTGTGTGCACAAGAACACCCAGCAAGAGCAGACACCACCTCCAGTGCAAACAAAAGACATTTATATAACTCAATGCTTAAATAACCACTTCTGTAAAATTGAATAGCAAGTGAGTGAGTCATTCTACAAATATGAATTCAGCACTAATGTTTCAAGCCACCAAACACAATGATGCTTGCTCACCAAAGGGTTGAGTTTAAACTGTCCCCAAAATTCCAATGCGCTTGTGAACTGACCTGCAAGCTGTGGCCCTAAGCAAAACGAGGCTACAGAAGACTCTGGCATTATTGGTATGGTAAGCATAAATCTCATTCTCCAGATTTCTTGTAAATTCACTTTAATTTACAATAATGTTCTGTCATGGCCAGCACAGCCTTGAAATGCACACTGTGCCACTAACACTGTATTTGACAGAGGTACAGGTCCTGGTGTCCAGCAAACCAGTCAGCCAAGATCATACACCACCCCAAAAATTTCCTCAAGTTTAATCAGCAATTTAAGTTCAAATCAGAAACGAACCTACAAGCCAATCTACCATGTAGCTCTGTAAGCCTCAACAGAAGCAAAAGTTAATTAATCAAAAGCATCTACACTATTGAGACCCAGCTTTTCCTGAAAGCTGCTCTGAATTACTGCATTGCTGATATAACAGTGATTTTTAATTGTCTTTATTTGCAGACTTGGGATCCAGATTTGGCAAAGACTGCGAAAGGTTGGGCAAAGAAATGTCAATTCAAACATAATACATACATCGGACATGCGGAGGTTCACCCCAGATTTCGTTCTATTGGAGAAAACATCTGGATTGGATCAGTTCCTGCCTTTACCGCGAAAGTAGCTATAACCTCTTGGAAGAATGAGGTCCAATTCTACACTTACGACACCAATAGCTGCAGTAAAGTGTGTGGCCACTATACACAGGTAGGCATTGCATTTCTCCATCTAAACCAGTCATCATTGACCAGTTTTACCATTTTGATACAAAACCTCAACATTTCTGTTGAAGATTTAATGAACTTTTCCAGGTTCTGTAGTCTTACTATATGTCTGTGTGCAGAAGATGTTCTTATGTTCCCATTTTTGGGAGGAAAAGAGTCACTGTGTTATTACTTTAAATGTGGCAGTTAGTGGCGTTTTTTTAGGAAGAAAACAGTGCAGCCATCAAGCAGTCACACTAGCCAAGCAGCGGCCAAACAACAGGCAGTGGCAATGACTATGGGCTGCAGTGCATGAGTGGAACGAGGTCTCAGTTCTGTCAGGCAGACTTCAAATGCCAAGGGCTCGAGACATACCATCATGAAAAGAGATGTCTGCAGTTCTGTAAGCATCATATGCACACTTTCCCAAAGAAAGTGGGCAAAGTGAGGAAAAGTAGTGCCACTGCCATGCAACCCTGCAATCCTTACCCACAGCTATACGAAAGCAGAACAGCTTGCAGCAGCAGCTCTAGGGTTAAATTTTTACCTGAGGCTATTCAATATTTTTTGCAGAGATACACATGTGCATTTAGGACTGGAGTAGATGAGGTGAAGCTGGTGGGCCTTCTGAGCTTGTGTGCAGAGAAGATACTTAGATGCAGGAGCTGTGAGGGGTGATTATGTTGCTTTTTGAGCTTGCCCACAACTGCATTACGGCAGTCAGCATCTGGAAACTGCACTGAAGCACACCTTACCTGGCACTAAGGCACAGTGCTGTTGACCATGTTGTTTGTATAGGAGCAGCCCAGTGATGTTATGAAACTGCAGTTTCATAAGGATAGAATGAAAAAATAATATGTTCTCACTTGGAGTTAGCAGTGATAGCGACTGTAGCTAGGAGATGTGTGTCTGCTGGCCTTGGAGGTATCCATGGGTCTTTACTGTTGGGGAATTCCTCATTGCTCTTCTTCTTCCCAACTGTGGGAAAGAGAATTTTCCCTGGGCACAATTACAGCAGTTAACACAAATCACATTCCCAGCATATGCCTCAGTGGCCTCCTGTGATGGGGAAAGTCCTTTGCTTCAGTCCTTCACAGTCCTCAGGAATGAAGTTGTCTATGGCTGGTGCCAGGAGCAACCTCTGCTCTGCCACTACACTGAGAACACCCTCAGGACCCTGAGGTGCCCTCTTCCCAGAGCTGGCACCAAACAGGCACAAACAGAAAGGGCCAGACCTCCCCTAAGTCAGTGGAGGCACAAAAGTGTTTATGTCCTAGGTTGCCAGAATCCTTCCATATTGCTCATTTAGTCAGACATTGCTGCTGTTGTATCACCCTCAAGTACTGCTGCACCCTTGTCTCCCCTCTGCTGCTGTCATGGGACTTATTTTTCCAGGACTGCAGCATTTCGCTGCACTCTATTCTTTGGTAGGATGCTGGGTCCCACAGAAAAGCTTCTGGAAGAAAGGATCAGTAAATGAAATAGTGGCCTTGCCTCTAGATCATCTTAGTCACGGCCATGATGTTAAAAGGCAGGACTGCAGCCCAGACACAATCCTCCTCCCTGCTCCTCCCATAACACCAGTGCCTTCTGGCAATTTGCCTATATGTCTCCATGGGATTTAGTAAAGGGGCAGTCGGCCCTCATAGGAGCTGTAGCAGATCACGCAGCCTTTTCTGCACAGATTCGAACTCAGCTTCCATAGCAGGAAAGATAGAAAGCTAATGGATTAGCTTGAAACAAAGGAGATTAACTTCACCGTTCTCCTTTACAAGAAAGGAAAAGAATCTGTTACAGCCAAGTATTTCTTCTTTCAGCATAGTTCTAACAAATATGTGGTGAATTGGGTAAAATAATCAGTCTTTTTTCAGAACAAACTTGATTTTGAGATCACTGCTGCTTTTCCCTGTGAAGCCTGCCCAAGGAGTCCTCCTCATCCCACTTGTATGTCATAAAACAGAGGAGGGCAGGTCTTCTCCTAACTCTTCAGGTGCCATATTAAAGCCTCTGTCACCAGTGTATCCATCTGTCTGTCTTTGCAGGTAGTTTGGGCTACAAGCTACAAGGTTGGCTGTGCTGTTCAGTTCTGTCGCAAGATTAAATACTCCTCCATACGCAATGCAGCATACTTCATCTGCAACTATGGGCCACCGTAAGGTTTTTCATTATGAATATTTCACAGGGTTTGGGTCCTACCCCTTCCCTACCACAACATGCAAGTTTATTAGATCAGTCCATTTAGTCATGTTTTTTGTGGGAGGAAATGGTCCCCAAAAGAGAGAAAGAGGTGCACCTTTGTCCAACCAGCTTTTTTTTATTTGCTAGATGAGGACTATGTATTGGAGCCAAAAAGCAGTGGGACTGGAAGAAAGGATTAAATATAAGGTGTTGACATGAATATACTGAAGTGATCATCTGAAAGTTAATCCCTTGCTCCTGAGTGCCAAGATGGCCCCAGATGGTTGCCAAGGTGCAAGCACAAAGTCTGAAGATATTCCCACACGTGTCTGCAGAATTGAGCCCCTAAGTCAATGGCTTGGATAAACATTGAAGTGTGCAATGCTAGCAGGCTGCAATCTGAGCAGTTGAGGGCTGCTTATGAGGCTGGGGCTGCTCAAGGCAAACTTTGATCCACAGGTCCTTCATATGCATAGTAGGATATCCAGCTAGGATGGATGTATTTTTCTATTCTCCAGCTTATTATTGCCACCACGGTATAAATTCAGCTTTGAAAGCTTTACATGCATATCATGTTGGGCCAGCCCTTGAACTCAAGCAAGTTTGGCATTCCTTTTGCCCATGCCTCATCCTTGGAAGAATATGTTCTCCAACACCAGAGCATTCCTCTTCAAGGCTGAATACATGCATACATACACAGTAATAGAACCTGCTCTTGTTTCCATGGCTAGACCCAGCTATGAGGGTCCAGAGTCTCCACACACACAAATTACCCAACTGAGGTTGCTTTAATTCCCAGGTTTGCAGTACTCCCAGAGTACTACCCAGAGTCTCCAGGTTCCTAAGCAATAGAGTCTCTCACTACACTTAACCTCTTCTGCTTCACTGCATGTCTTGGGCACAGGGCACTGAGACAGGACTGTTGAAAAAACCATCACTCTTATCAACACAAGTAAAGCAAAACTCAGGTTAAAACTTAATTAGCAGTAGGTATTAATGTTCTGCCAAGGGCTGTTTGAGAGCAGTGTTATTTTCCTTCACAGTGGGAATCTCCCAATGCGCCCATACAAGACGGGAGCAGAGTGCAGTGATTGCGGCGGAGAGCAGTGTGCCAACAAGCTGTGTCGTAAGTAGAAGACAACCAGAAATCCTCCCCAAGCACATGTAGAAAGGGAAAGAGCACACAAAACATACTGACAGGAAGCAGGCACAGCACTGTCCTGTTCCTAAATATAGGCTGAAAAACTGCAGTCAGAAGCCAAGTGGGTAGTAATGCACAAAGAGAGGGGAGGAGGGCAGAAAGAGCCTGTTTTCTACCCTAGGGAGTGATAGGATGGGATTTGCTCTTCAGGTGCTGGAGGGTGTGATACAGCAGATATGGTGGCTGCATTTTAAGGTGTTACTACCCCTGCCAGAAGTTGCTGCTTGCAGAATTGGAAAACAGAGAATGGGATACCTGTCCCATCCTGGGGGCTCGAGGTTATTACCTGATGTGTGAGCTGTGGCTTGAGCTGGTGCAGGTCCAAGCAAGCTTTGCCCCTGCCATGCCACTGCGGGTGGGGAGAGCAGCCATGGCACTGCCAAAGCTGCTTGCTCCAGTGAACATCACCTAGGCCATCTGCTTTCCCCTAAGCACCGGGAGAGAACAAGGCTGATATGCAAGAACCTTCATGGGGATGCAGTGCTCAGCCCAAGTCTGGAAGCCTTCCTGATACGCCTGCACTTGGCTTTGTAACGGCTGCATGAAATCAGAAGGGAAGGAGACGTGAAATTTTCATAAAGACAAGGCGTTGTGCTGTGGACATTGGCTTGGGGGCAGCTGAGGGTATGGTCACACTTTTCCCCAGCACTCAACCGTTAGTGAACTAAAGGAATGGGAAAATGGCATTAAAACACCAGTACTGCAGAAATGTGAGTCCTGGATTCATTGGGCTATTTAATGTTAGTTGCCGGCTGAGGATCGCAAAACACAAGGCACAGGGCAAAAGCCAAGGTGAACTTGGGAAGCACGCCTGGGGTATGAGTCTTCTCTACACCAGCCACTGATGGGAAGTCAAGAAAGTGTAATCAAGCACTCCTCAGCAGAGTCCTGAGAGTCACTGCAGAGCTTTCCCAGAGTCAGCGAGTGTGCTTTTTCCTGAGAAGAAACACCTTAGCTATATTTATAAGCCCATTATGATGCTCACATTTCATTCCATTTTGTTTAGCGTCAAATTGTTTCTAACTTCTAAGTGTGCATATGTTTACTTCTTTTCTCTCTCCAGAAAATGAAGAGCGTGATAAAGTCATTGGTGAGTATCACCAGAATTACTGCTTCCTTTTGTTGCCCTTCGTTGTGGTTATACTTGAAAACAAGTGAATTTTTTTGTTTACAGAGAATTCCAAGTGGCATCCAGAGTGGGACAGACCTGCATGTGATGGGTTCTGCATCTCCGTTACTGTCTTAAGGTCATTACTCCTTGTACTGACAGTTCTGGCCACCTGGCTCCTACCAAAATACTGGTCTCTAGTACCTGCCAGTGGGTGACACACATGTAGAAGACCACAAGAGCACTACGCTCAACTCACCTCGTGCATTCACATAAGTTACTGGCAGCACAAACATTGGTAGAGGCATTATTTGCATCCATAGGTGGTTTAGAAGTACAGAAATAACATCTTCACTGCAGCTCATAGTTGTGGGCACTGATAAGCAGCTTTCTCGTTGCTCAAAACCAGTTAAAAAGTTAAAAGTTAAAATGGCTTTAGATGTTAAAATTGCTTTAAAGGTTAAATAGTTAAAGTATTTCTAAAGTGGAGCAGCGTGCATGTGATCTGGTGGGTACAGGAGCACATTGTCCAGGCAGCACACTAAGGTGCAGGCAGCTGCCCAACACACTTTTAGGAAGAGCTGGAGAGTGTCCAGCCCAGGAGCCAGGCCCCAGCCCACAGAAGAGGCACAGGAAGAGCATGCACATCTCTCACTCCTGTTGCACTCTTACCTTGGGTGCTCCTACAGCAAGATGTGGAGTGGCCTGTACCATGTGAATTTTTTTTTAAGGAATTTTTGGATCCCTGTGAGCTCTGGCACTTGCATCCTGTGGCAGGCAGTGCATTTCCCAGTCTCACAGAGCACTTGTGTCATTGGTACTTCTCTTTGCTTAGAATTTGTTTTTAAACTCATGGCATCTGTGCCTAAACAGTTTCATCTGTGTTTACACAGTTATGTATCACTGCAATCTTTCCTGTTGTGTTTCTTTTTTTCTGAGCATAGGGGTTTCACTGATGTTTCAAACAATAAATTGTTATTTCCTGCTTCCCATGTATGGCAATCATGAATTTGCAACATGAGCTAAAGCTTAACTACTGGTGCACAAAATAACCCCACATTCAGCTCCAATTTGCACAACAGGAGAAACAATGCTGGGAATGAAAGAACTCCAAATCAAATCACACTGTGCCCATTGTTACAACTTTGGGTACACAGCTGCCAAAGAACGAGTCTCCTGGAACCTGCACATCTGGAGCAGGCAGAAAGCTGCAGGGACAGTTGCTGTGTTCAGGTGGGCATGTCCTCTACCAACCACAGTCACTCAGCTCAAGCAGAGTCTGGAAGCAGCAGAGCTGCACACACTCACAGCTGTAACACAGTGATCCCCATATATACCTTTAGAAGCTTCTGCACTTTGTCCTTCTGCACACACTGCTGTAAAGGAAGCTGGGAAGTTCCCCTCACCCCTTCGTTTCTGCAGTACTGTCACCAAAGTGCCTGTCAGTGTTTCTGCAACCCACTCCTGACCCTGACTCCTGCTCTTACTACTGGCATGGATTTTAACTGAAAACAGTGGAACTGGGACCCAACATTTCTCACATTACACTTCCAGATAGTTATCTGCCAGTACTGCTTATACTAGAATCATTTCAGTATCACAGCATTCCCTGAATAAATAATTTTTCATAATGCAAATATGGCTGGGGACAAAATTACAAATGTCATGCTTGATTTATCTTTAGACATATATATATATACACATCTTACTTTGTTGGCTACTGGAGCCTCCATAGCCAATACAGCACAGCCACAGACACTCTTGTGTAAAACCCAAGCCTCAAGCTCCACGTACTACTAAGTCCCATCTAAAAAAGGGCTGGCAAGCAGCACATGGGCAGCAGGACTTATTGTGTGTGTACTCTTCTGCACAGGGCTCCCCAGCAGACAGCCCAGCACCACAGAAGCCATGTGGGGTAAGATCTTACAACTGGAAAGAGGAATGCAGGGAAGGGAACTGCATACACTGCAGTTTCCACGGAGCTTAAAATGAGCTCAGCAGGAATTCTCCCCTGCTTAGTTTAATCAGTGCTTGGTCTCCAGGAGAAGGAACAGAAGGAACACAGAGATTTTAAAGCTCAGAATCGTAACACTTTCATTTAACTGTATACTTAAGCAGCTCTTACGAAGTCCATAGAAAAACCTTCCTTAAAAAAACTGGGGGCTTAGGAGAATTAAACCCCAAACTTTACAATGTGGCATCTTTGAAACAAAAAAAAGTTTGAAAATCAGGAAGGCAAAAGGAAAAAAGCAGCACTGTCATTTTAAAGGTATCAAAAAAATCCAGGTATTTAGCTATGGATGATCAAACCACTTTGAATTATCCACATAGCCCATGCCCATGAATTCCATATGATAAATGCAAAACACTGACATGTAAATACAGACTTCAGGTACGTTTTCGCAAGCCTGTAAACTCTAAAATCAGTTTAAGAACGTAATTTGCAATAGTTAAAGCTGTTCTGAAAATACAAAAAAATCCTTCACTCTTTCAAGTCCACTTAATTTTATATTATTTACTTTTTATACAAGTGCTATAACTGTACTGCAATACTCTCAGAAAACAGATGCTCGAAGTCCCAGCAGTGAGACCATGCAGCCCCTTTCAGTTCAGATATAGACCCTTGGGCAGACAAATCCTTTGGCTTAACTTGCTTACAGGAATATGACTAAACTTTCTTGATTTTCCAGTCTGAGTAAATAATGTCCTACCAGCAATCCTTGGAACTTGTCAACAGTAACAACTAAGAAATACTAAACATGATGTGATACCTTTCTACCACATAACAAAAGGACATGACTTCCTGAAGTGTACTAAGAATTTTACTAGAGAGAAAGATTTAATGTAAAAGTTACATAAATGACTCAGCTGTGGGTCCCAATTAAAGAAAACAAAACACACTTCCACAGAAGTAAACATAATTTAAAGCCAGGCTGCCACAAGCTGAGCTACATTTTCCTGCACTGCACCTCAGGCACCCAAGAAGTTAGCTGATGCAGCTGGAAACCCCTCTTTTAGGATACGTTCACAGCCAGATTCCTGAAATGATATGCCACTCTACAAGACTAGTGCGGGACAACCAACCTTACACTTTTTTTTAACCTTTTAAACAAAAGGCAGGGGAACATATGTGCCACTTCTCTCTCATGAAGGGGGCATGATGCAGTTCAGATCAGAACCAAGGAGTCTCTGTCCCCAAATACACTCATGCTACTCCCCTAGGCTTGTCAATCTCCTCCTTAATCGGTCCTCACTCTGCAGACTCTTCTGTTGAAGCACATTAGTGGGGTCACAGAACAGGCATTGGAACTCAAGCATTGCAGTGTCTCCTCTTAAAATTTACCTATAAATTTACCTATAAATTTAAAATTTACCTTAGAGGTCTGAACTACCCAACAAGCCCTGAACTTTGGTCCCCTCTTTACTCTCTCAACTGTCAAACGCCAGCTGGTGTTTCCGAAAAGCTTTTTGTAGTGCTGGTGCCATTGAACCCATCAGATCACTACAGCTTCTGAGATGGGTGGGTTGTGACTTAATGCATCATGCTCTTGGTGAAAGATACTAAACAGCATTTTCCTGATTGATTCCAAAAGAAACTGCCACTTACAAACAAAGCAGTCTCTAAGAAGATTGAGTATTTTTTCCCTAACAATTAAGTGCCGTGAACTGCTCCCATAACTGAAAAGCCCACTTTGGTTGATGTTGTGCCCTACCCTAGAGGGCAAGCACTCCAGCTATGTCCCAATGCTCATGTACTGGCTATCTAACTATATATTCTCAATTCTTACTTTTATGTGTTTAAAAAAAAAAAAAAAAAAAAAAAAAGAAGGCAGTGTTTTCACCTACTAGTTTCAAATAAAAGGTCATTAACCTAAAAGGCACTGAACTGCACCGTTCTAGCAGAATCATTTCCACTGCATGTGCAGGTGATCAAAATCCCAAAATAGAGCAAAAGCAGTCTGACAGAGTCATAAAATTAAGTGAGGCTCTACCTCCTCCTCAATACATTTTGTTTCTGTAATCTCAGATGTATGAAATAAGTAAGAGCTGCTTTGCTAGTGCACTTTATTTCATCACATTTTACAGTTTCAGGAAACTGAAAAACCTCTAAACTTCCTTTAAAATAGGGAAAGGGCCTCAAAAAAAGAAAAAAAGAGGAACACAATTTTTTTTTAAGACACCGTTGCATGAAGGAAATAAACTAAGAATATATTTAAAGGTAAGTAACAGAACTTCATGCTTTCCCTGTAGCACAATCCGTACGTAAACACACTTACTTTGTACCATATTCTGTCTAAATACCCATCAGGATAATGCTAATAAATGACAGATTATTAATGGTATGCAATGAAGATTATGGTTTGTCTGATTGTCAAATGAAGCTGTGAGTTTGTTTCCTGAACAACAAAATGGAGGTTGTGCAGTAGATTAACTACGGATTTAAGAACATTGTATTAAAATAGTTTATTAACATCAAAACAAGACACATAAAAATACTCAGCTTTTACAGAAATAAAAGCATAATATAGGAATAAATCTTGCCCATTTAGCAGAAGTTATCACCACAACTGAGGCTGCATATTGTCTGGTAGTCTTTTACTGGATCATCTTAAACTTTCACCTTCCCAGAGTTCTCTGACCCTACCGTTCAACACTTCACATCAAACTCCTAAATGTTTCTATTACAAAACCTTCCCTTTAGGCAGATGGATATTATCCAAATACATTCTCTTACCTGCTCAAACAACATAGCAGGACAGATTTTCTTCACCAACCTTGCCAAGTCTGTACAGCTAGTGTAGGTTCACTAATTAAACTGTACTCTGGGAAAGAGAATGATCTTTCTACTTAGTCTTTTCTTGTCCAGACTATAGTGACAGCAAAAAATCTCACATCTTTTGAGTGTAAAATGTTCATTATTGGAGGAGACAAGTAAACATCTTGGGTGGTGAGTTACTTCTTTTTCTTTTTTTTCTTTTCATCTGCTGCCATTTTTAACTTTACTTCTTCCTCAGGAAGCGCTCCTAATTTCTTCTTCTTTGCATTCTTTACCTTCTCTTTGATGGCTTCAATATCAATCTTTTTCTCAGTGGAGGCTAGATAGTAAGAAATAAAAAGGTAACAGACATGAATTTTACTTCTAAAAATGTTAACAGTCTACAAGAAGACTTTGTATATAAACAAAGTATACTGAATCCTGTGGCATTGGTTAGGACTCATTTTATGTTCACTAATGATTTTATAGATTATTCTAATAATCATTTTGGATGAAACTAGTATTATCTACAAACCTTATTCGGCAGAATTTGAAGAACAGTTATATTAAAAAATCCCATACAACAACATTTGAATGCAGATGCCACACCCTACAGACATACAAACTATTATCACCCACTCCTGAGAACACAGGAGTGTTCTGTACTCCTCTGAAATTAATACATACACTGTCTTAGACAAAGGCCTATTGGCTTGATTAATCTCTCATAAGAAAAGAAAATAACTGCTGAGTGCTTATATACAGAAAAACCTTTATGGCATTTTGTCTTTCTGCAAGTAACTGAAGTGGTAAGATCCCAAACATGCCTGTCCCACCCTTATACTCCCTCCATGGCCATCCATTAATGGCCACTGTCAGAAAAAGGACAGGGAAGGGTGGGTTGGGGGAATATGATGCTGATCTTTTACACCTGCATGAAAACCTTTATTAAAAGCTTCTATAGGGAGTGCAAATGCTCAGTGCTGAGTAACATGAATAACCTACTCTTATGTTCACATAGGCGATGGCATTTTCTCTTTTGAGCTCAAGTAATGAGTTTGGATCTAACTTTCCCATCTCACATAGTTAATTCCTAAATCTCATGGTAGGTACCAGCTGTCTTCTTTGGATTTCAGTTCTTCTCTACATAAAAACCACTCCTGTCATTTACTCTTGGAAGACTGAAGGATTTCAGCTCAAAACACAGAGCAGCTAGAAAAGCATCATATTTGAGAGACAGCACAGACAACAATAGGATCATTGGAAATTTATTGCCATCACAATAAAAAAAAAGTACTGAATGAATGCTGCAAAACACATGCTTTTCGAGAAACACAAACTTTTAAGTTCATAGCAAATTGCATAATATATAGTGTACTAAAATGTAGGTAGTGTAACTAAAACTATATCTAATACGATGAATATGAAACATAACCAGTGAAAACTGAAGACTTGTTTCTCTAGTGCATTAAAAAATAAATCATCTGAGAACATAATGTCACTGCACAGCGTGGTTTTCCTTTAACTTTTAGGAAAGCTATTTACCCTATCTTGTACCAAAGTTGTGATGTAAGTTTTTCAAGTAAGTATTGCTTTCTGTTTACAAAAGCCACTTGAATGTAAAAGTCATGGCAGCTTCACCGTAAGACTGAAAGGCAAAAATTGATGAAGCCAGAATAACCAATTGAGATTGACTCTTCAACAGAGAACTGCCATTGTATAGATACAGAATTATTGGCTAGATGATCTTTCTACTGTCCCTGGCAACTCTAGGCATGGATCTAACCACCAGGATTTTTTTGCACAACCTTTCTTTTAACTAGGGTGTATTTGCAAAATCACTCAGCCTAGAAATTGACAACAGAATGTTTTACAACAGGAAAAAAAATGGTTACCTTTCTTTGTTTTCACAAGTGGCTTTTCCTTTGGTGGTATAAAAGCTTTATTTCTTTCTTCTTGTCTTCTCTTGATTGCATCTGCTTGCTTTGCCTAAAGTTACCAATAAAATATCAAGCAGCAATAGAGGAGGGCAAAAAGGACAAAAAAAATCAGATTCCAAGTCAGCAATCAAATGCTTTTAAACTGGACACTGGATTAGTACAACTTTACCTTTATCTCTTCCATTTTCTTGCGTTTCTTCTGTCTTTCTTTCAAGAAGTATTCACCACTTGCCAATTCTTTATCAATCTGTGTACAACAAATAGCAAGAAGCCTTGGTTAATTCTGCATTATAAGCCAGATGTATAGTATCAGGGAACCAAAACGTGACAGAAAAAGCCTCCCAACCTTTTTACAAAGAACACAATTTCAAGTTGTGCTATATTCCTGTATAACCAAATGAAGTTTAAACTGACCTGGCTTTCTGGCTGCGGAGGTGGGAATGGTGTGTACTCCTTCTTAGTATTTTTCTTCTTGGGCTCCTTGCGTTTTTTCAAGTTCTTCCGCTTGAATTTAGGCAAAAATCTTTCCCAACTTTGTGTCCTCAGTTCAGGATCTTTTGCTAATTCCCTTTTGATCATCAAAGTCTTCAGTAGTTTCAGAATGTCACAGAGAAGTTATCAAAAAAAGAGTATTACAGTAGAAGCCAAGAGATCCAAAACAGAAGTTTCCCTAGACATTTTTACAGTGAATATGCTACATCCCAATCTTCCACATCTCACTTCAGTAAGAGCAGAGGGGCTTAATTATGAACAGCAGAACCAGGCAGACACGTATGTCTCAAAACAGGGACAAAATGCACTGGTGAAGGTGCCTTAGTTTAAATGAGCAAGTATCAAGCAAACAATCAAAAGTTTATACACACTTTTCCTTTGATGTTTTCTCAGATACTGTTAATGGTGTTATGGCAATATATCCTAGTAAAATGGAGGATATCAAAGTCAGTGGTTTTTATAAAGCAGCACACTACAGAAATTCTCAAAATTATATTGCCACACAGAAATATGTAAGTTATTAACATACAACTCTCTGGGAAGAAATAGAATTTTCTTGTAAACAAAGATACACACTGGACCATGCTAACCTTAATGTTATATATGGGATGTATATTCTTCATTGTGTCCAGAACAACTTTTCTAACCTGTATTGAATACAAAAAAAAAAAGAACAGAAACCTCAGTAAATATTTCATATGCTAATGAATTAAAATATCAGCTATATTATCTTGCTTCCTCTCCCTGCCTCTCCCTCCTCAAAGTAGTAAGATTTAAAATCATAGAAATATTAGGGTTGGAGACCACAAAGATCATTGATTCCAGCCTTTAAAAAGCTAAAACACAGGGTTAAGTGGAAGGCACAGTACTTCAAAAATGCCAATAGTATTGTCATGCTTCTAGTAGACTCCAGCAGGCCCCACAAACATTATTCTCATGTTACCATGGATCTTACGGTGTCATGAGGAACTTGTTTTTGACAAGTATTCTTCTCCCATGCAGTTATTAAAGTATGTACAGACACTTTTTCTTCCAAGACAGAAAGACCTCGGAGTCCAAGCAAAATTCAGCAGTTAAGCTGATAAGACTACAGACATTCATGTAAATGCAGCTTACTAACACATAGCTGAAAAGTGAGTGAAATACAGCTGAGGTTGCCAGATTTTGTGTATTGCCTACCCTTAAGCTGGGCACAGAAGTTTGTGTTTGCTACACCAACAGTTCATCTACCTCTTACCTCTTTTAGCCCACTAAAGGGTCCAAGAGCTGAAACAGTGTTGCCTTGCACCATAATATAACAGTTTGTTAACAGTTCCAGGGCCTACACAAAAAAAAAGAAATTAAATAAGTATAACATGAAAACCTGAAACAAATTTGAATCTAAGAATTGTCTGGTTACTACACCTAGAGGAAATACCTTCAGAGTAGATCCTTTTGGCCCAAGAAGCCGTGCTCTTCTTTTTATAAAAGTCTCTCTTTTCCTCACCAGAGAGCCTATCTTAATGATGTCACATGCAACATCATCCTGAAGGATACGAACTGCCTAAAAAGACAAGATACATGCAATGTCATCTGAATGCAAATATATTACTCATAAGAGTCAAGAGAATACTTCAGTTTATTCTTCTCACTTTGCTTTCAGGTATATTTACTTCAAATATATTTATTTTATTTGACTCACTTGAAATTCCCACAGTTTTAAAACACAGTATTTTATCAGTATTATGATAGAATTTAAGTGTGATATTATGATAGAATTTAAGACAAAATATAAGCATTATGATACATTAAAAATTACAGGATTTAACACAGACCTGCTCAAATGGAACACTTCTTGCCAGAAGTTTTATTAAGTCTCTAGCCCTAATGATTGCATATGGGTCGAAAGTCTTCTTAGTCGTAGTGACAGTCATGCTTCCTTCAATTAGATCCAGTGCTGCATTCACATACTTCGAAAAGAAACAAATTTGAAAAGAAACAGTGAATCAATCTCATAATTCAGCTTTGGCAGTAAGCAGTTAACAAACAGAATAACAAATACTGAATGCAAATCTATTTTCCAAAATTTCTTAAGTGATTTTTAGTTTAAGAAAATTCACACACACACAGAGACAAAAACCAGATTGAATACGTGTCACAAGGCCCAAAGCATCACCTCTTTCATCTCCCAGAATTCAAGCACAACAAAGCTGTCAGTGCCTGGATGATGAGACATTTGCTGCTGCAGAATACTTTGCTGACAGCATTTGTAAACAGTTGCAAGACTGGCAACACAGTTCTCCACTGATTTTGATGCCAACAAAAAAATGACATTGCTAATTCAAAATGAAAGCACGGTAGAAATTTAGAAATACAGTAGGAGAAAAGCAACTTGCACTGTTTTCATTAGCTTAAGTAAGACCTGTATGTCCTAAAAGGTGAAGTGCATTATCACAATTACTAAGAATTCATACATGTTCACCCAAGGCTTTCTGGACAAGTGGCCAGCACTCTTTCAAGTAGGCTTCTCTATACTTCGGGAACAATGTTGCAAAACTGCTTTCTTCCAGCAGCCCTTTGGGATTATCCTCTCTTGTAAAGGGTGGCTCTTTCCATCCATCTGGCACAGTGAGAAGTTCAGATTCATCAACTGCTATTAAAAAAAAAGAGGGGAAAAAAAGGCTATTGTTACACGAAGACTGTTTTAATACGCTGTTGAATGCAGTTTGCATCTCTTCTGGCCTTAGAAAAGTTACTGCTTTAAACTATGCATATTAAAAATAACAAAGAAGAAATCCACAGCTGAGATATGCGCTGTTGATGTGGTATATACAAGAATACGATGCAAGTATATTACACAAGAACAGGGCACAGACGGAGGCGAGGAACCCGAGTACCTCGAGGGCGGGCGCAGCACAACACGGCACCGCCGCTGCCGGCCCCAAGCACCCGCCCGCCGCCTCTGCCCTCCGCAGCGCCCCGCGGACGGGCCCTCAGCCCGCGGCCCTCCCGGCGAGCCGCCAGCCCCCACCTGGCGCCGCTTTCTTCTTGTTCTTGTTCTTCTGCTTTTCTTTCGGCTTCGGCCCCGGCCCGGGCCCGGCCTCCTCCTCGGGCACGGCCGCCATGTCCGTCGCGCCGGAAGGGGCGGGCCGGGGCCGCGGGGAACTTCCCCCCGCGCTAGTGTGGGGCGGCCGGGCAGCTCCTCTGGTGCGGGACACGGCGGGGAAAAGAGCCGGCCTCGGCAACGGGGGCACCCAAAAACACCTACATAAATGCTTGAAGCACTTCGGTGCTCATAACTACAGGGGTTCCTGATGAGACCTAACTTGTCAGCTGAATAACGTCATTTAAGGTTTTCTGGGGGATGCTCTGCATCCTCCGCCATGCCCCTTCCTCTACCTATAGCTGAGCGTTTCCTTCAAGGAAAGAGCAAGAATGTGCCTTCTCCGCTCTCTTTTATGGAGACCATGAAAAGCCAGTGGAGTGAAAAACTGGAGGAGACCTTTAAGACCAAGAACACTCGGAGGCAGGACAGTGTTGTCTTTGGCAGGTGTTCACCACATCTGTTCATAAAAACCTACACTCTAGGATGTTTAATTACCTAAATGATGATAAAAGAGGTTCTATCGCCTGATCTATACCTCAGTAAAATATTAATTTAAAAATCAGTTTTGACCCACGCCCCAACCTTTCCTTCGGACCTGGCTGCTGTTTTTCCTAGCCTGCTCCCTCTGCCAGCCCTTTGCCCTCCCCATCTCCCACAACGAACAGGACTCCCACGATCCCTTCTACCTGCAAGCATGACATCGAGTTGATGCAAGCTTTTAGCCATTTATTTAATTTCTGTCTCTCAACATCCTTGAAACAGGGAACCCGCTTTGGGAGCGCTTCCCACAGAAGGGAAAGCAGCAGGAAGGGGAAGCCGCGAGGTCCTTGGCAGAGAGATGCCGGCGGTCCCTGCGGCGCTTTGGGGAGGTGGGTTATCCATTCCCGATGCCAGGTGGGTTATCCATTCCCGATGCCAGGTGGGTTATCCATTCCCGATCCCAGGTGGGTTATCCATTCCCGATGCCAGGTGGGTTATCCATTCCCGATCCCGCTAGATGGCACTGGCCGCCGCGGTAAGGAGAGCATTCCGAGCGGAGCTGCCGTCCGCGCTGTGGCTTCCGCGGGAGGGACGCGGCCGGGAGGATGGAGGCGGTGCGGAATGTGCTCCCCGCTCCGCCCCCGCAGCCCTGCTCGCCCGGCACCGGGCTTTGGGTGCTCCTCTGGCGGGGTAGGAATCTGAGGACAGCTAGCTACAGGGACAGTGGCTACTGAGAGGACAGGGACTGACGCTGGTGTCCAAGTGACTGGGATGGGGATTCTGCCCAGGACCACCAGGGTCCTCTGCGCACTGGTTTGAAGCTGAGCTCCCAGGCAGGACGGAGTGCCAGCACAGTAGTGGGACACAGCTACCGCGTGTGGGGATGCAGTGCCGCTGCGAATCCCTGCGCTCCACCACCCTTTCCCCCAGGATCTGCATGCCTTCCCAGCTCTTCCAGGAGCGACATGTTTTTCAAAAGCACCTTTCACTGGCGGCACAAAACGCGTTCAGTGTTCTACCAGCCCAGTGTGGGATGCAGACACCCAGGTGCAAAGGGCTCCTTTGAAGACCTTTGTCTGAATAGTACAGATCCCAGTCTGGCAAGACCCCTACACCTGCTGGACCCACTGCTGGGCTTGGGAGGACCTGGGTCAGCTCTGTGTGTGTGTGTGCGTGTGTGTGTGTGCAAGCGTTTTTTCCTCTTAAAAACAAAGTGAAGGAATGAAAAAGCGCAGCCTTCCTTACACACATTTCAGGCAATGCGATAAAAACGGCAGAGCACTGCTGTTAGAAGGAAGGTGCCTCTTTATTATGCAGCGAAGTAATTATTTCCCAGTCAGTAGATAGGACTCCAGCCACTTGGCACTTCCTTACGTGCCATTTTCCAATCCAAAAGAGCAACTTGGGATTTTGTGATAATTCAAGCAATCAGATGAGCTCATGCACATGGCATTCATTCGCTAGAAACACCACACAGATCCCATTCAGCCTTAGCACTCATAAATCCATGTGACACTTTTATCTATTTATAAACTTTTAACAGCAGGTTATGATTGTTATGCAAGCCATTTTCCAGGGATTAATAAGCAGCTTTTGTTGATGGCGGTGAGAAGGGCCATTAACTGCTCTGGGACAGTCGTTAATCTGTAGTAAATGCTAAGCATCTGGATCATTTCTATGTAATTAAATAATCAATACTGCCTTTTGATTCAAATAACTGGGGAATTGTATTTCAAATTTATCTTGGCTTAGGGTGTTCTTAATTCTTTTAGTTTACAACAGGGCAGGAAACAGGCACATGGGTGAGCAAGGGTTTCTCCTGGTGTAACAGGCTCTTAAATTATCAGGTATTTCATATAAAATCTGTCAAGTGACCAAAATATCATTCAAACTGGCCACCAAAACCAATTCATTGGATTGGATGGAGAAAAAAAAAATCATGTGTTGTCCTTTTTCTGTTATAATAAAGTACTTTCATTATTGTAATAAAATTAGGTCATTGAGTGACCTGACCCTGGGAGGTAGCCTGGCAGAATTAAAATAATCAAATAGAAACTGCCCCTGCCCAGCCACTCTCAGAAAAGTCCATTTTATTTAATTCCCTGGCTAACATGACCTCTGTGCCCCCAGGCAGATGAGGCTGTGGTGTTCATTTCTCTTTTCTGTCTCTCTCTCCCTCTTCCTTTATCTCTCTGGGCACTGGTGTGAGTCACTTCTCTGGTTTTGTTTTGTCCTTGTCTTTGTTGTTGAATCCATTGATCTGCAGAGGTGCTCACAGATGATGGTATTGGCGCCCACTGCAAACCTAGCCAGGGAAGAACACACTGCAGTGGGGCTGCTGCCTTCACCATGGAGAGCTGGGGAAATGCCCCAGGCACAGTTCATCTTTCCCTTTGATACAGGGCAGAGAGAACAGTACCTGCTGAACCCTAAGAGTAACAAGGAGCAGGAAAATGAGAGGACGGTAAACCATAAATGCATCTCAAAGGGCTAGCTGGAATAGCAAAGCAAAGATAATTTGTGGCAGAAGGAAGAACCCAGAGTAAGAAAGAAGAACCTATGGGTAAAAGAGACCATAGCTTTGTCTGGGAAATTGCTTGCAATAAATTGCTGTCAGTTTAGGGACAAGAAAAGGATGAGATCCAAACTGGGAAAGGAATTTAGTATCATGAAATCAAAGCAGCAGGTTCAGATCAAAAGGCGTTTAGAGCAGGGGATGTGCCTAATCATGTGTTCACACAGCGAGTGACAGAATGAGGCTTTTGTCTTGACTTGAGCCTCTGGGAGTTGTCAGAAAGCAAACACCAGACCAAGGCAAGCTGCAGCAGGACCTCTGAGATATACACAAGAGAATAAAAATGTGAGAGTGAAGGTGAGTGCTGGTCAGGAGTAGGTGTATCAGAAGCTGGGGAGGATGAAGGTGGGAGCCTGAGGAGGGCCGTGGGAGGAAATGCCTAAATCATGATATTGGTCCAAAGCCTCAGAGAGGAAGAAAGTCCGGCAGGGATGAGAAAGCGATTGTTCCCATCAGCTTTAGAAGGTCTCCCACATAGTGTGGAGGGCAGTCACAAGCTCCCAAAGGCCCAGCACGGACAGCTAACAGATTTCTCCAGCTGTCTCAGTATCCATCCTATTTAGGTAATGCCTGATGTGGGCTGTGCCTGCCAGGGCATAGCTGGTCTAATGCCTCTTGACTCCCCAAAGGAGGAGGTGTCCCTCATCACCAGTGGATGGTCATGGCAGTGGAGCCCCAAGTGGAGATCAGGTGCTCAGAGGCTCAGGTCTGCCGCAGCACGGCAGGGTCCCCTCTGCCAGTGCCTTTCCCAGCCCCTCCACAGGGGAAAGGGGCTGCTCCTTTCTGAATCAGGGCAGGAGAAGCACCCCCAAGCCCCCATCCTCCCTGACAGAGACCTGTGCCAGGGCCCAGCGAGAGCAGCACAAGAGGATCTGCTGTGCTGCTCCCTGTAAACTTGTGAAGAGCAAACTCTTTCTTAGAGACATAAATACCCCAGGGCTGTGGATTAAACCTGAAAATTCTGCTCACCCCAAACCCACCTCCCCCACAACCCCAGCCCCCCCTAAGTTTTTAATATATTTTTAAAGTCATACCTGAGCAAGCACTTTGAGCAGGGTTTTTATTTAGGAATTTGCATGCTCATATGCCTTATTCTGAAACACTCCCGCAGTCTATTTTTCTCTTGTACTAGAATCTGGACATTATTATGCAGATTTCCACTATAGCAATATTACAGCAGAATAAATAGCTCTGCTATGCACGAAGGGGAATCCTATTACATCTTCAGTAACTCTCAGTAAGCATTATCGCTATTATACCAATTGAAGAGACAGAAAACAATTTTTAATTAAAAATATTTATAGCAGGCATAATACCAACTGCCAGTTTCACTATCCACTGAATGCATTTTGCAGCTGGTACTAATTCTCTCTTATTTCTATGAGGTTAGCCAATATCAGCTGTTCATTAAGCAGAGGACATTTCAGGAATATCCATATTATATGCTGTAACTAACTAAGAAGTTCTTCCTTTGACAGATTTTAGGAAATCAAGATTGCTTGGCTATGTTATTCTGGGACTTCATAATAGAGAGGTCGTTTCCCAGTGATCTGAGTGGGCTGCATCATCAGTTTTATTCAAATCAATCCTACAAAACTGCTTTCCAGCAGATTAGAACATTTTAATTAGCAATATATCTTTTGTCTTCTATCTGCAGTGGAGTAGGGGGTGGGAAATTGATTTCAGCACACCCTTTCTTTTACTGGGAGAGCAGCATAATCAGAAGGTGTCAGCAGAACCACAGGCAAATTAATTTTGAGATACAGAGCTTTCTACAGCCAACCACATGGCTTCTCCTTGCACTGAGTTCGGCTGGGCTGTGTGGGCGAGTTCATTGTTGCTGCCGGTGCCAGATGCTCCAGAGGGCAAAGTCTTGATAAGGCTCTCTTGGGTGAAGGGCATGACAACCCACTGGCTCACCCTGAGCACTCTCACACTTTCTGTGCCACGGAGCATGTAAAACTTCAGTTCTCATCCTTGTTAGATGTATTTATCAGTAAATGTGCATATGTGTAACTGTAGGTGATGGACAGCTGTATCAAGAAGCTGTAAAAGCACCTGTGTTGCAGCCATAACTCAGGCTCAAAGGAAACCAGCAGGCAGACGATGAGCTGTGGAGGAGCCCTATTCCCACACATTTCCCATCCTCCTACCCCTCTGTGCCACAGGACATGTGTCTGAAATACAGAGCTGGAACGTTGCCTCCACCGGTTTGGTGCCCATGGGGAGCTCTTTCCCCATAAATGCAGGGATTCATCAGTGTGTCCTTGGTTCACATTCATGTGGTTCAGAGGGATTGTGGCATGCTGAAGGCTCCAGCCCATAAAATCTAATACAAAATCTAATACAAAACTTCTATATTCACCCCAGGATATCTGGCAGCGCAGTCACTGAGGAAATCCCCTGGTGATTTGTCAAAGTAGCAGCTGGGAACTGACAAACCAAGCAGCTCATCATAACCTAGCGTGTGAATTGCTAAATCCCATATGGTTATTGTTTTTCAGTTTAAAATATTAGCAGTGAGTTTCAAAACACATAATTTAGCAAGCTGTGTTTCATAACTGGAAAGAACAAACCCCATTTGAGTCTGTGAAGCCTTTTACAGCGTGGTTATCCTTCCACCTGCAATAGATTTCACAGCAATTTCCCCTGGTCTGTGTCTGCAGAGGCCACAGAGGTGCCCAGGGGACACAGCTGGAAAGATGAATGATAGGAAATGGTGGAGATGGGCAGAGGCTCTCCCAGGAGGTGATTCAGAACAAGAGTTTAATGTCGGGATGTGCTGTGAGTCGATTCCAGGGGAGCTTCCCTCTGCACACTGCCTGCACACCAACCTGTGAAGAGCAGCTGCTGTTACTTAATTAGCCTCTGTGAATATTCTGCTTTAATCCATCTTTAAAGCTCACAAAAGCCTGTCATGTCCGTGTGCTGATCTTGCTCTAGGCAAGATTGCACCAGTTATCAACAGCTTCAAGAAGCTGAGATCCACCACCAACATATGGGAATGCCCCAGCTATTACATCCATTTTCTTTTACCTACAGGGAAATAAGTATGTCAGTCAACCAAGGAACAAACTTTTCTTGCACAGATGGCCATAAGGGCTTGCAGAGTACTTTGGACTGAGTGTATGGAATGCAGCAGTCCTAGATGTGACTTTCTCAGTAGTTGTGATGTCCTAGGCTAGCTCTGATTCCAGTTGTTCCCCTTGGTATTTCATGGAAGGGAGCAGTGTGTACTTGAGCAAAGTGTTATTTGGCTTCTAAAGGTAGCAAGCAAAGTTTTAGTGAAAAATTATTAGTCAACCCTCTGGAGAGGCAGTCTCTGAGCAAGTGGAGCAGCAGAGCATGAAGTATTCCTTCTCATCTTTTTCCTTAGTTTTTCACGAAATGGAGCATGGAAAAACATGTTATTTCTCATTAATGTTTTTTTGGGTTAAAGTAAAATTTGTCAGTTGAATAACAGTAAGTTTGCACCAGTCCTGGAAAAGGGAGTCAAACAGTGTAGTCAGCCCTGCAGTGCGCCTGTGGACCTGGATATCCATTTCCAGAGCTGCTACTATGCTTGAAAAACCACTTTCCTTGCCTACATTGTAAATTTTCAAGGGTGCAAACTTCTTCTAAGTATATGTTTGTACAGGAGGGCAATTTGAGATAATTCTGGGTGAGGGACCACTGCAATGCAGACAATGCTGCTAGCTGCTCAATGCTGAGTTTGTCATTAAGTTATATCCAAGGCGGAAGGAAATACAATGGAGCTGTAGGGTGGCAAAGTAGCTGTTAAAACAACCATTCCAAATAAAATGTCAGAGACTGACATTTGATTGATAAAATTTCATTTTTGCATGCCACCGGGTGGAAGAAAAGAGCCCATCTGTTCTCCAAGCATTGCACATTGTTAAGCAAACTGCTCGCAGCTTGGCAGATCAGAACTCTGGAAGAAAAAAAATTTTTAAAAAGCCATCCATAGATGAGCATGAATACAAGATGAGTCATTGAAGTTTACCCAAAAGCGACATAAAAATGATGGTTCTTGCCAGGAAGTTATGCCAGGGTATTCTCACGGGCTTGGCTTGCCGGGATGGGCAGGCAGAGGGAGAAAGAGGCAGGGAATAGGGGTGCATTCTTCCGCTGCCCAGGCTGGCGAGGGCCGCTTGGCTGCTCGCTGCGGGGAGAATGCATGTGTTTGTCTTAGCAGACAAGGGGCACCATTATCACATACCTCAGCAGGGTTGTAGATGTCAACCAAATAATTGGTTTTATTTAGAATATGACATCCAACTGGTGAATAAAGCATTTTGGGTGTCCTGGAAAGATTTTATATACAAACCAGCTGGAATCCCATTGACAGGAACAGCCTCTTCCTTTCCATTTCCCCCTCCCCATTATTTTGAGTCAGACAGAGCTGGAAGTGACTGAGAAGAGCTCCAAGAAGCCTGTGCCTTTGAGCAATAAAGTCTGCTGGTGCTAAACATCTGACACTTGTTCATTAAGACAGACCCAGGCAAGCATTTCATCATTGAGATGAGTATTTAATACATGAATGGGTAACAAGAAAACATATTTGTGGCCAGTTCAAAAGACTGTCATACAAGGAGACTCCAAGTCTGAGCAGGTTGGGAAAGCTGCAGGGTGCTTTGGAATTCTCTCAAATGAACTCACATTTGTAAAGCACAAAGTAGCTGCTGCAGCTTCCGAAGAAAAGTGAGAAGTAGAGTGGGCAGGCAGTCGTGGGGCAGACAGTGGATGCTGGGCTCCAGCCTTCCTTTAGCTCAACCACAAGGTTATAGGGAAGAGGGAACCTTACACATCTTCCCATGCAGAACATTAGAGCTGCACCCATCCCAACATTCATCCCATCACTCCACAGCTGCATGAGTTATGTGCTAGGATATTCCCAAACTCAGAAGAAGACAGCCCATTCTGGTCATCCCTAGTACGTGTGTCTCATGACCAATGCCAGATAGATGCATCTTCTTACTGTGGCAATCTACCACTTGTTCAAAGGAAATTATTCAATGTAGGTATACTCAAAACAAGAACTGAAAATTACTGAAGGCTTCCAATAGCTGAAGATCAAAATACATTTCAAATGAGACAAAAAATGATGAAAACATTCAGTAAAGTGCTTTTTCTCTACTTTTGGAAGATTGAGGAGGCTGGCTTCTGTAACAGGAGCAGAGCATGTCTTGCATATCCCAAATGTCCCAAAAGAGAAGGGAATTATTTTTTCAGTAACTTCTTAAATTCTAGAGGAACTATAGAAAATTTGAAACAAGATTGTGATGTGCTAATTAAACAGGACAAGTAGGAGGTCACTGGTTGAAAGATTTTCATCCTGAGTGAAACTGTGGAGAGGCTTGATGTGCAATTCAGTGATCAAGAAGATGTACATTGTTTCATAAGAACAAGCTGACTTTGTTTAATATATCTCCTACTTTTCTGTTTTACAAGTTTGTCCGAAAAAAGGCAATCAGGGAGACAACAGATTGCTAATCCATACTTGTTGTAACAAGCTAGCTGGGTGTTAGCTCAGAAAAACCCCACCAGTATCAACAAAACCTCCTCACTATGTACTACAGGACAGAGCCAGTGGATTAAGCCCTCGGTGATGAATAGTGAGGAACAGTCATGAAATGGACTGCCGTGTTTCTGACTCAGGCAGCCTAGGACCAAGGCACTGGTTTTGTTCAGCACCTGAGAGCGATTCAAGAAGCCTGCAAAGCCAGTGTGTGGAAGATGCCCAGGTAGCAAGGGGAATCTATGATGACATGGCAGTGATGAGGAGGGATGAGGAGTGCTGGATCTGTGTGGCATGAAATAGGATGCGGGAAAGAAATTACTGTGTAGAGCTTGGGAATTAAAAGAGGTCAAGCAATGCAACTGAAGTGCTCAGAATGATGATGTGAAAAAACAAATAAATATATATATATGGACAAGAAAACAGTGAGCAACACAGTGATGCAAATGTTTAAATACAACATTGGTGAGGTGATCCTGAGCACCGTGTCAAGTTAGTGACTACAGTTCTTACAACATTAAATTGGCTTGCAGAAGAGACCTACCAAATAACTGGAGCACAGGAAAATTGCCAAGAGCTCTGTGAAAAAAAATTTGTTAGTCAAAATCTGTAGACAATGCTTCTATAGTACCTTAAAATTTCTAGTATTAAGAAGTTATTAATATTTCAGATAAATGATTCAGTGGTAATATTTAAATTATCAACAGATAATAATTATCAGATTTAGGTAGCAGAAATAAGAAATGCATTTTTTACACAAATACATTTTTTCAGAAAGAAGTGTGGTTAATAGTGATTTCTCCATTTCTTGGTGGCATCACTTGAAGATTTGATGCCTTTCTGGGTGATATGCTTCAGTCTAACAAAAGTTATTGAGCTCAATATATGAACACTCAAAATTAAATTATCTGTGCCTTGCAGGTGATTGTGCTAAATTTAATAATTCTTTCTTGCCTTAAGATTGGTGACCCTCCCAGTTCTCTCCCCACATTGTTCTGCACATTAAGGATTGCACCATGGAAACCACAAATACATTAGAAAATGTAAAAGCTTGTAAAATACAATGGTTAAGCAGCGGTTCTTATTTAGGATTTGAGACCTCTTACAAATCAGGAGAGAGGAAACAAAGGGAGTCAGCAAGATAGACAAGACATGCCAATAGCAGTAGTGAGTGCTAGGATTTGTTAGGGTCCTGGGCACCAAACAAGCTCACTGGGACCAAAGGACACCCTGTCTCGTGGGTTAGGTGGCTCCATTTCAGCATGTACTGGACTAAGAATCCCATATAAGTGTTCCCAAAACCTTTTTACTGTAGGTTTGGGCTGAGTGCTGATCCTGTTATCAGGTCTAAGAGCAGGAACTGTGGTCCTGCCAAAATTAGATAAGGATTACAAAAAAAGAGAAAAGGGCACCAGCAGACACTGCTATCAACCAGAGTGCTTGCTTGTGCTCTTACACTGCTGGAAATCATCAGCAAATTAGGAATAAAAGGAACGTGCAGGCAGTATGTTCCCAGCTGAACTGCTATAAATGTCACAGCATTTGTATTGACACCACAGACTGCTTCATCACAAAAAAAAAAGGGAGGGGGGGGAGAAAGATAATATTGCAAAGAAGATTGTGTTTCGAAGGAGAATAGTCAAACATACTTAGTTAAATCTACCCTGCAGACATCTAATAATCACTATAATTGAATGATGGTCAAAAGATAATACACTAAACAGTAACTCTACATCACTGATAAAAACTACTTACTACATTAAATGTGTTATAACAAATTCCTGGGAATGAGACAAAGATATGAAAGAGTTTGAGCTGTTTATGTTCATGTTTATGCATCATGTTTCAGATCAGACACTGGGTGATGCACAGAGACTCAGGAGTCATTGAGACTGCAAAATCAAGGGGAATAAACACCATGGGAAATACTGGCAGCTCAGATGAAATTGTGCTCTTGAGAGTCAGCAGTATTCTGCAATCACTTGAAAGTCTCCAGAGTACTTTAGCATCTCTTGGCCTTTGGTGAACAAAGAAGCAGGATGGGGCTGGTTTCTGCATACAGCAGTGCCAATCCAAAATGGGACCCCAAGTTGCTAAAGGGATTTTATGAAATCTCAGCAAGGCAACACCTGCCCATTTGACAAAGCTCTGCATGGTTAGAATGACTCCTGTGATGTTTTGAATACCACAATGCATCATTTTTCCTTTTCATACAGAAGGAAACTTCACTCCTTGTAACTCATGAGACTGTGTTTGGTAACAGCCAGTCTGTGACATCTGTATGGGGAACGAGGAACTTAGAGCAGATACCACCTCATGAATAATTCCTGTAGCACACGAGAAAGACCAGCAAGAACATTTCACATATCCCTTTAATCATGCCTTCCAGAGGGACCATATCACTCACCCTGCCTTGGAGAATAAAGTCAGGGCATACATTGCAATGGGACAAGATTTTAGCTCAGGAATATTTTCATACCCGGCCCTTAAGCTGGGAGAAGAGAGCATGGCTATGCTTGCCCACTTCTACAGCAAGAACATTTCCTCTCGTGAACCTCAGTTTGGCTGACTTGCCTAGCCATCAGGTCCTGCTTCAGATTTGGTCTTCTTATTACTCTACTTGTATCGGAGGGCTCAAGGGTAACTGTTTTTTCCTCAAAGTTTCTCTTCACCAAGATCAATGACTTCTAGTTGTAGTAAACAGTGAAGGCATCTTCAGAGAACAGTGCATGTGAATAGACTCATCTTAACCAAAGGAGCTATAATTAGTATCTTTAATTACAATATAAATTAGCAGCAAGATACTTTCCTTCAAATAATTAATTTTAATCTTGTTCTACATTTCTTCTCCTTAATTCTTCTGCAAGGGAGAGGTAGACCTTGCTGATTACTAGCCATAAAGATGTGTTGATTTGGAGTTGTATATAGTCTTCACACAGAATTTGGCTTTTTTTTTTTTTTTGCTATCCAGGAGAACATATGGTGAACATGTTTAAGCCATTACATAAATTAACATACCCTGCTTAGGTTCTTCATTCTCTGTAAAAGAGAATAGCAAATGAAAACTGAAAAAGCTGACTTTTTTTTTTTCATCCTGCTGTTTCTGGATGGAAAGTAGGATTTAATAAAAGTACAGAAATTTAAAACTGTGGTAAATTGGTTTCATATGTTTCAGTTACTCCTCTCAAACTACATTGTGCACTGAAAATTAATAGCTTGGTTACTGAAAGCCTTATCCATAGTCATGAATTTTAAACAACTAAAGCAAAACGAAGTGGATACTGCTTCTGTACCTGGAGAAGAGGCTGCTGAGAGCTGGTGTATGTCCTTTGTGAAACGCTGGTTCAAGATGATCAACTTCTTTCCTAGACTTCCTACTGCGTCAAGGACTTTGAGAACAAACAAGTACTGTTTAAATATTTTCTATCAGTGTTTATTCTGTTCAAGCTATTTTAATACCCTAAAATAACCTTAAAATGGACCATCATGATTGTGAATTAAATATCTAGTATATAATTATTTAAAGGGGAAAAAATCTAAGTTTAAAATAATATGTGAGTCAATATGTAAATTGAAAATTATATTTAGTAATATTTGTTAAGAAATATGCTGTATTTGTTCAAATAATAAATAATATTTAATTTTATTTATTATCCCTTTATGGTGTGGATTATAGTGCTGTGTTACCTCCAGTGCATCTGACTGAAGCCGTGTAATGAAATTCGTGACCCAGCATGCTCAGGGAATGGAGGAGGACTGGGCTTGGCGAGCAGAGAGCTGCATCCACAGGTATAGAAAAGGTAGGGACCACGTGAAGGGTGCTGATTGAGTAGGGTGTGGGTATTTATCACACTGTGGGCAGCAGCAGCTTTCCCAGTTGTCCCACTTCCGGAGAGGGAGTGAGGTGCTTCAGGGCAGTGATTCCCCCTTCCTGCAAAGTGCTGGGGCACTTCAGGGAATGCTAGCTGCATCCAAGGCTACTGCTGCCCACTGAGAGGCCTTATGGCCCAGGGTTTCTCTGAATCACCATGCCAGAAGATACCAATTCATATATTTATGAAATCCAGGGCAAACTCACAGCTTTAGTACTGAGAAATTTTATTATGTTGTTGTATTACCCTTTTGGTCCTAACATTTACAGTCCCCTCTCACCAGGCTTTGAGGTTATAACTGTGCTGTAGCTGCATATTGAATTGTGTAAGCACTGTGCCATAACAGCATTTTATTCTGGCAGTCATTTGCCCTCAGCTGTAATGCTGCTAAAAGCAATAGAAACAGTTAATTTTATTCCTTGTAAGCTTCAAATCCAAATACGAGAGTAAAATAATAGCAGATATAGAGATGAAAGCCCCATCCAGGTCATTTTATATGCATCACTGTTCTGTTAGAGGTTTGTTAGGTATCTCTGCTTCTAAAACTGTCAGCTTTACTGCCACATTCACTCAGCCTCCCCCCAAATACCAGCTTCAAAGCCTCTGTGCCTTGTGAGCACCATTGGGCTTTCGAATACAAAAAAATATTGCTTTTTGCTAAAAGACGTGCTTTGTTCCTTTTGTTGGGTAAGCAGAATGTCCCGGCAGCCTCAGCACTTCATCATTAACTGCAGACCATAATTCACACCCAGCTTGGGAGAGAACTGGAGCAAAAAGAAAAATGGTTTTGCCTTCCTGCCCCTGACCCCATGCCACCGTGTTATTTGTCACAAGGTTGCTAAGCCATTCTTGAGCATAAATCAGTATCATTCAGAAACCAATGTCAAAGGAAACAATAAAAATCCCAGGATTTTATGAATGGGAGGGATTGTCCTGTGCTGCCAGACTTGGATCAATGCAAAGCTGGCAGGGGATGCCTCTGCCACGCAATAAACGCTGCCATCTGTTACCTCTGAGTTCCTGGAGCATGTAAAAGAAACCAGTGACAATCCACCCTGCCCCAACACGAGGTGCTCGGGCAGCTCCTTCCCACCCATGAGGGCAGCAGGCAAAGCTGGCATGGGGTGGCACTGCTGGCGCTTTGCCTCCCTGCTGTCACCACGGGGAAAGGCAGCTAGGGGTACCAGGACTGCTGGGGGACATCCCCATGGTGGAAAGCCTCCATGAGCTTTCCAACGCCATGGCTGTCTGATGCTTGCCTCCTGCACGGCACTGGCAGAGATCAGTGCCTTCTGGGCCCTCCTTCTCTGCCCAGGAAGGTTCCATGTGCAGCACACTCTGAGGAGCTTTGCATATTTTTGTGTGCATGAAGCAACCATTCCCACTAGAGCATTCTGAGGGTGATTCAGGAGAGCATGCTGGAGAGCCCCCTTGGGCTGCTTCCCTCCTCCCCAGCCCCCTGCAAGCTCTGATCTATCTCGGTGCACAGGCTGTGTTTTTCAGGTTCTGTCACCTCTCCACACGCATCTCCTCACCGTGGGGAATGAGAGCTGCCTGCCAGCAATTGCCATGGGAGCAAATGCCTTCCCACGTCACCCCGATGCTGACTGCTTGGCTGAGCGGCTGTGTGTGGTTTCTGCACACTCAGGCATGGTATGGTTGTGATTCTTCACACCCAAGAGACCTGCAGCTGAGATCTTAAACACAGAGGCACCCCAAAAGGTAACACTGTTGTTCTCTACTGTGCAGAGAAATCTGTGAAGCCTAATGACAGAAACAGAAAGGAAGAGGAGACACCCACATGCCCATGCAGTCTGCTCAAAAACTACCCAGTTATTTTTGGTGCAGAGTACTACTAATGTTTGCAGACACTTCTTTCTCCACACCCTGAATTAATGCACAAGGGGGGATAAATGTCTGTAATAGCTCATAATTTCCATTTTCTTTACATTCAGGTAACGTATTTCCAAATGTAAAGGCTGGGTGGACAATACTGGCTACCCATGGAACACTACTGGAAACAGTGCTTGTATGCTTATTTTTGAAAATCTGGCCCCTGGGGGGCTGTGTTAATTTCTCTCATTATTTTAGCTGGGCCTCTCTAAAGCCCTTCCCCTCCCAGGCACATGGTTGCTTGGAGCTGAGGCCACGTGCCCCACAAACACATTTGGACCTGCTGACCCTACCACAGATTCACTGGGGAGCTACAGGAGGGACCATCTGTGCCTGATTATGGACAGCAAAACAGCAGTCCCACAGCAGGGACAAGCATGAAGATGAACCTCTCAAAAGATTTAATTATGTGAAAGTGATTTCTATTTTGAAATCCTACAGGATTTCTATTTTGAAAATTAACTGCTAGAAAAAGGCTTGTTCTGTCTATTTGTGTCAAAATATTTGTGTCCCTCCTACCCTGTTCCCTAGTTCACTTTGTATTTACAGGAAACATTGCATGGATTGTGACACTGTACATGTTGTGAACAGAATTTTTCCTCAAAACCAGTTACAGTGATCATGATTAAACTGAGATGTGCCTGAGTTTCTGCTGAACGTGAATAAATGGCAGTTAACTCCTTACCTCTGCGCTTGTCAAACAAGAGTGATTAGAAATATGCAGTTAGCTGGAAAAAAAACCAACATAGAAACCTGTGAAGCTATACAGGACAGCCTCATAAGCTGATTTTTAGCTTAACTGATTTTCGTCTAGCGAGAACTTCACCAGGAAGAAAGTAAGACTAGTCAGACAAGGAAAAATAGTTCACTTTAAAACCCCAATTCATTTGCCAATTAGGTCACAAAACATTATGAGCAATAACTGGGAGGTGCCTGGAACCAAGCTACCCTCGCTAAGGTCTATCCTGATACTTGTGGGGGAGGCATAGAGAAGGTGAACCAGCAGCTGCAAGGAATCCATGTGGCCAGACCCCTTCAGTCCCTCTTTGCTAGTAAAACCAAACACTAGGGTGATTTTGAAATCTGACCACTCAGAGCAGTCCCAAAGAAGAGACCATTGGCTTTTTTTACTGAACATGGGAGGATGAGTGATGAATTTGAGTCGTACCTGAAGTGGGTGCCTTGGTGGGTGCTCTGCTGATCCCAGCCCCTTCAAGGGAAGGGGCCAACCTCCTCTTTCCTTTCCTTTTTGTGGGTGCTGTGATCCTTCAACAGCTTGCACGTGTGGTCTCTTTTAGTTTTGCCTGCTGGATTTCGTGGATTACTTTTAGCATCTACAGAGGAATGAAGACACGTGACACAACTGTGCAGGACAGGCAGAAAGAGCTTGGATCAGGCAGAGGGTGTGTCCTGCCAAACAGGCAGCACAGCTTTCCAGCCACCGCAGAGGGAAGGCTGCCCTGCTGCGGCACCCCAGGCTGGCTAGGAGCTCTGCTGTCATCCCAATGTGTCTGACCTCTCATAGTGACGTTTCCACAGCATTATGCTGGTCAGGAAAGGACAATGATCTGTGTCTTGGGCAAGGTGTGTCATACAGCATCATAGAGGACAAATAGCCCAGTGGTGCCAACTCAGCCTTCCTGAATGCTTCTTGTCCTGGTTCTTAAGGTTTCTTAGGACAATCCTGTCTCTCAGCTTTGGTAACAGATAGCAAGTCTTCATGTCAAACGATAAAAATCTACCAGAAAACACAGGTTTGAATAATTTCCCCAATGCAAAATGCCATCTCCTTTTCTTTCTGTGCACACCCTGAAGATGTAGAGCAGGGGCCAGATATTTAACTCACAAAATGATGATGTGGATACAAACGTGCGGCCAGAAGTCGAGGCTGGAAACAGGCCAGAGAGCAAAATATTTGATTCAGGCAAGTGGGTGCAAGGGCTTGTGGTCCTGAGCAGCTCTGGTGTGGGTTAGAGAGTGACTCAGGTAGGGTGGGAACTCAGCAGGTTGTGGGTGTAGCCCAGGCTCCCACTCAGAGCAGGAGCCCATTTGCCATCTGCCCTTGCATTTCCCTAGTTCTGCTCCATCTCAGCGGACCCTGGGGATTGCCTTGCAGCAGATGCAGCCAGGTTCCTGCATTGGTGTATCCCAGTTGGTGCTGCTGCTTCCTTTCTTGGGTGGTGAGGGGCAGGGCTGGGCTGCTGGGGGACATGTCATGTGGGGGAAGGATTGCCTTCAGCCACTGCCTCAAGCGCTTTGCCCTGAGTGTGACCTGAAACTGCTTTGCAGTTTTCAGCAGTCTTAAAAAATGGAGATCACTGTTATATTAAATATTGCACAATCTAGTACCCTTATTGATTCAATTTGAATATATATATATATGTGTATTTACACACAGCGTGCTGCAGAATGTTGTAGAAGCCCTGTTTCCATCAGGCTGCCCGCAGAGGTCAGTAGGGGGGACCAAGAGATCGGACAAGCAAACGGGAAGCAAAAGGCAGCCCTTTATTTGGATGTGGGGCTGACAGAGGGCTTGTCTCTGGATTAGTAACGGTGAACTGCCACTAGAGGAACCTGTTTTGTTACTAGGGCACGTTACAAGTCAGCAGACAGCCACATTTTTCTGATTCATCAGCTGATACTAATTAATGACTTGGGAGCACACCAAAAATCCCCATTGGCCTTCCCTGCTTCCTTGAAAGGCTGTGATTGTCTTTCTCCCCTTCCCCCCAGCTTTAGAAAAAAAAATTGCATCAAAAAGCTATACATTTTAAATATGAAGAATGACCAAAATAGCTCCCCAGTCCCAGCTTAACCCCCAAAAAAGGTGCAAACACTCCAGAGGGAAGGATGCAAACCTGATAAGGAATATAAAAGATAACACCAATATTTTTTTTCTTTTTTTCATATGAAAATCAACATTCTCTGTTACCAAAACTGCCCATGACAAAGCAAATGCCCATGCCTGTGTGCTTCTTCATATCTCTGCTGGCCAGGCTAGCAGTGGTGAGCAGCGGATTTCAGGTATACACATTGAAAACGTCTTTGTTTTCTCTGGAACAAAAGAATGAAGCAAAACTCCACAAACCCCGACATCGTTCTCCTTCAGAGTGGGTAGGTACAGCCCCTTGTCTCCCCAGGGATACAGCAACCTTTACTTATGCCACATCTGCATCCTCAATGTTGCCAGCATCAGTTAAAACCCAAATCCTAAAAGTCAGGTTTACAGACTGACTCCCAGCACCTGCATTTCTCTGTCCTAGAAAGCAGAACCACTGATCTTAAATTCTTCTTGAATCCTTCATCCCTTATTTAATGTCCAGTTTTTCATTTAAATAATCTGTGTTGATTTGGAACCAATTTTTCCCAAATCCCCTATAAATATTAATCCTCAGGGGAATGTATTTAGACAAAATGTAAATAGTTTCCTTCACGTAATTTTGTTTAGACCGAACAACTGCCACCAAGATATAGTGTGATCTCCAGGGTACCATGAATAGTGCTTTCATACTTTTCTGTCACTGGGGTATAATTAAAAGATCTCCCTTTTTTGTCTTGAGTCATTACTGCATAAATAAAGCCTCCTTGTGAATTACCTCAGTCTCCTTCAACGCAAACAAGAACACAGAGCAAAGCTGTGTTTTGAATTCTGTTTTTAACAGATATAACCCTCTTAGAGATTAACCGTGTCTTTACAGACACAGATGCTCAATTACATCTTTACTTTTGTTCTTATGCTCCTATGCTGTTTTGTGAAGCATGAAGGAGCATTAAATGTACTTGCCATCATTCCTAGAAGACATTTAATTGGGTGGCAGTCCTGATGAAATAATTACACCTTCATCGTGTGTATATCTAACTCCAAACGAAATATTGACAAGTCTTAGAAGGACAGAGATGAATAAAAGGGGCACAACTACTCTCACAGTACATGAAAGTGTCTCCAGCAGAAAGTTTGATGAGAACAGTCCTTAGTGACCTGCACACATGCAGAACTCAGTCCTGTGCAAAGTTGCACTCAAAAATACATTCATTAATACTCCTCTTTTTATCTCCAAGGGCTTCTCAGAATAGACTGTCTTGGGATGGTATTTTTGTTTGCCTCTGCTGTTCTTGCTTTCACATTTCAGTGGCTGGAACATACAAAAAGCCATCCTGGCATTTTCTTCTTCCCCCGAATGCAGGGAGCCTAATGCACATTTGCTTTGGGCTAATGACTCACACACATTCAAGCTCAAAGCAGGTACTACCAGTGCATTATGAAGATTGTAAGAGTGGCGGACTTACAGCTGCCTGCTGTAACAGGGACTCTGAAAGGGCTGCTGACTGCCCAGGGCCAGAGCAAGGAGGCCAGCTGGAAGGCAGGCTGAGAACAAAATCACACCTCTGTAAATTTCATATCCAGAAATATGAGCAGCTTCTCACACAGAGCTCAGAATTTAAAAGCTGATAAATTACTGAATGAACACAGGCATCTATTTACTTTATCCCTTATCCTTGTAAATTCTGCAGTGCAGCCTTGCTTATCCAAAGCTTAGAAATAATTTAGTGTCAAAAATTCAAAAGCATTTGAGTGTTTAGGCTAGAACAATTTGGTTAGGAATTGGTAAGAGCACAGAATTCTCTTTTTATCTTTTATCTATATTTAACTTATTTAAATAAAAGTTGTTTTGTTTTGTTTTTTTTTATTTTATTTGAAGTTCCCAATGGGTCATTTATATCAGAGGGAAAAGGATGTGATTAAAAATTCCAGATCTCTATCTGCCTTCCACACAGGGCAGCCATGGCTTTCTCCTCTTTCCCACTGATGACCTGTAGTGGGGAGTGTTGCTTTGAAATACAGACAAGGACAAGGACAAGGCATCTTTTACAGAAAGGGAGGAAGAAAAAGAAACAAAAGCAAGGAAACAGAAACATCACCAAAACCATATCTGTTTTCCTATGACAGGGCTGAGGAACCCAAGCTGGACTGGCTACTGACCTAACAAAACAAAGTTGATCCTGTGCCTTTTTCTGGCAGAGGACTCAGCCTCAACCCCCATGTGTCTATAGACCAAATTTGCCTCAAATTCTGACTCTGGGATGTGCGTGTTTTGAACATGTGAGGCATTAGGCTTCACAGAGGAACAGAAATACAAGTATGAGCCAAGACTTTGGAGTGATTTCTGAAGCAAGCATGGAAACAGGATCTGAAGGTTTCTCAGCTGAATTTGTGCTTTCTGGTGCTTCAAATTATTGTTATTTATATGCAGAGGGGTCGAATTAACTGCATGTTTGTACCTGGTAAATCTGAAAATAGAGTTCGACTTTAATAATGGAGTTGGTAGCACTGAAACACTGAATCTGTAAATAGCAAATTCTTTTGTAGGTGCCCTCTAAGTCCAGGCAGTAATCCATGCTGTTTGCATTGGATTTTCCCCTTTGCTTCCTCCATTTTGGTAAAAATAAAAACACAAAGTTAGCTGGTCAAACATGTAAGCTTGCCCCATCCATATTCATGGAGATAATGTGTTCATTTGAGTTCAGTGTCGCACTCAATCCACCTGATCTGGGCCATCACTCTGTGTCTGCATACCAGACCAGCTAAAAGTGAAACTGGAAGAGCTTTGGATCTCTCTGTGTCAGGGGCAGAAAAGTGAGTTGCACAAGTCACACAAATAGACATCTTAAACCAAGAGAACACATTAAACTAACCCTAATAAAAATAATCTTTCCTCTAATTTTGCATGCAGCATTTGGCAACATTATCTCCTTAAAAACAGCTGCTTTTCTTTTTTTTATTTTTTAGCATATGCATATGGCTAATTCATAAATGAATTGCTATAAAAATGCCATGTGTGTTGTGTCCATATGCCACAGATTTGTGTAATCCTTGTGTAACACCAACAATAAAAATTATGAAATATCATTGTAATAAAATTGTGACAATGATCTGCTAAACCAGTAAATGATCTAACCCAGAAATCCCTCAAAAAAGGAAACTTTTATTCTCTTAAACACAAGGCACAGGCAAGGTGCTGCAAGCAGTACAATAACTGAGCTCAGATACTTGTCCTGGTCTCCTTGCCCCCAGAAAACAAAAGTAAAATATTCATCCTGTAGCTCAGTATCTTCTAACACCCACCTGGTGTGGACTTTACTGCATACAAGGCCAGGCAAAACCACATTAGAGAGATGCATTTCAGCAAGCACTGCATTTTAACAAGGTGTCACATCATGCCAAAAAATGTCACCAAGCCTCACACAAACTAGTAGTGCAAGATTTAGTTTTTAAATTATCTATTCCTGAATACTTTTGTACAATACACAAGTACAATAAAATATGGTTATAGGAAATACATGGGCATCAACAGGTTTCTTTTCAGTCTCCACTTTGCAAGCCCTTGGTAAAAGCCCTGACTGCCTTTTCTTTAAAAAAAAAAAAAAAAAAAAAAAAAAAAAGTAATTTAAAAAAAATGTAATTTTGGCTGAAATTCCCTAAGGACAGAGACTCAGAATCATAATCTAATGATTTATTTTCATAATTGGCTGCTATGTTATGGAATGTTCCTATGAAGCTTTGCATATTGCAGCCCAAATGTTATCTGCCAGCAATGTTTTTGCACACAGAGCTAAAGATCAGCCAAAATTTCATTACAGGAAATAAAAACCACTAGAAGACAAATGCAAAAACCATTTGATAGAAATCATAGATACTGGAATGAAACCTTTTTCCCAGATTGAATGAGGAAGAGAATATATTACAGGATTCAAAGGCAGAGCTAGAAGAGATGGCTGAGATCACTTGGTTTGAGATTCTGCAGAACATCAGACTCAGATTTCCCTGTTAACTCCTGTTAGATCCAAAGCATATTTTCAGGAGGAAAATAATGCAATCTATGGTAGTTATTAATTAGGTTAGTTGTTAATTACTCTTTTTTTTAGACACTTATACCTAAATTTTAGTCTGAAGTGTTTCTGTCTTTAGCTCCTCTTGATGGACAATGCTTAATATTTCTTGGGCTGAAGACTTATCTGCTAATAAATTTTTGTTTCCTCTGCAGATATTCACAGGCTGCGCTAGCCTTTTTTTTGATAAGATAAACACACATCTCTCCTTGACACTTCCGCATGTTTTCCTTTTTTTTTTCTACATTCTGGTAGTTCTTACTTGTATCCCCTCCTGTTTTTCAATATCCTGTTAGAATTGCTGACACCAGAAATGGACTCATTTGGCCAATGTGCTGCTGCCAAACATGGAGGTAATATATCCTACTTACTCCCACTCAGTATTCCCATGTCTTTAATCATTTGGCAGAAGGGCTGGGTTAGCAGCTCGTGTTCATCGTGGTCTCCAGCTCTTTTCCAGTCTGTCACAGTTTCCTCAGAGGAAGCACTGCCCTTTCCCCAGAAGGATGCTCTGCACCATATCTCCCTGGCTGTCTGGATTTGAGCTTGGCTGCATTTTTTAACTGCATGTTTTTTAACAACAACCAGACTACCAGACTATCAGGTCATGCAGTCTGTTGTGTGCCACTGCCCTGTCTGTACCTCATTTGCTATTTCTCCTATCTGTACATCACTGTCAGCCTTCAGGAAGATGACAGTGCTTTAAGATCTATTTCATATTCCTTCAAAGCAAGGGAACATATTTCTTTCAAAGGCATAAGCATGGGCTCTTTGTTCAGGGATCTCTTCTCTCCCAATTTTATTTCTAACTGCAGGTCCATTGGCACCAAACTGTATGCAGTCGCCAAATGACAATAAGCAAATGCACCAGGTTATGTACAGATTAAGTTTAGTTCTGCAAAGGACCGATTCTAGTTAATGAGAATGCTTAATCACAAAGAAGTGTCTAAGAATCACTACCTGGGAAATTAAAGCATAAAAACACCACACTGCTGTGCTTCTCAAGGGATGTTTACCACTTCTTGACATTTCATCAGAAAATACTGTCAGCCCCTCAGTGTGAGTGCACCACATGAGACTGTATATGCTCATTAATAATTACTTTCTTTGGTTAATTCTTATCCTTCTGCCAATATTCTATGAGCTTTGTAAGTGTGACTTTCTAAGGACCCACAGGGGCCTGGGCAGGAGAGACCTTGCTGGTAGGACACATCAGAAAGGCAGAGGGAGTCTCACTCCATGCAGCCGTGGCCAGGAGCGGTGCAGAGGGCAGCTCCATCAGCACACTGGGCAGCTGCACCCAGATTCAATTGTTTCTTTTCCTGTTTGTCTGATTGACAGTGAGCAGAAGGGCTGTTTAGTGTTAGGGGCAATTTGTGTCATGTATTTAGGCAGCAGTGGTGCGCTGCATCCCCTGGTGCCTTTGCTCTCCCCTTCCTACCCCCCGGGGCACCTGACATCACTCCGGCAAGCTGCTGTACAGCAGGATTTTTCCAGCTGGTGCTGGTTTAAAAGCATTAACTGATCCTATTAGCTGTCTTTGGAGAAACCCACCTTGCGCCTGCGATGAGATCACGGCACCCCTGACGCCTCTGGAGGCCAGACGTTTCATTATGAGATGACTAATGGAGCAAAAGGCTTTTCTTCTTTGCACATGTAGACAAAATCCCTGGAGCCCACCCCTCCTGCTCTACCCCCCTCCCCACCCTTTCCCACCCTTCCCCTGCCATTTTATACTGTTTTTCAGTATAAAACGCAGTGCGGAAGGCTGCTCTGGGGGAGCTCCATGGCACCACACCTCTGTAGGGGTCACATTCAGGTATTCCTGAGGTGTGTTTTCATGGCAGCACCAAGATCAAGACCATCTCCAGCTGATGCTAAACTGAGGAAGCCCAAGTGGCATAAATGCAACTTACAGTCTTCTCCTTGGGCACCTCCAGGGCTTGGCTGGGCTTCAGCAGCACAGCTCCAGAAGCCACTGGTGCAGAGGTTCACCTGTGGGGGCTTTCAGAAGTCAACACATCTACACCTTCCTTGTTCCTGGTTTTTCTTAGTCCGTGCCCATGCAGTGACATGGAACGGCAATAACGTTTAAGCTGGGATTCATAGCCACATTTGCCAGATCTCATTAAAAAAAAAAAAGAAAACAGAAAAAATTAACTGATTGGGGTGTAGAAGGGCTGAAGTTGGTTACATAAAAACAGGGCTGAGCAAAGCATTTGAGCACATGCTACTGGGAACAGCCCTGGTGAGGGTCGAGGAGACCAATGTGTCAGCAGAGCCTGTCTGGAACTTTCCAGCACCACCTCTTGTGCTTCATATTCTCATCAGAGCTGAGCTAATAAATACACAAGCTCTCCTGGTCTTTCTGGCAACACTATTTAATACACATATAGTTCTACTTCTTAGAATTCTTGCTGCCATCCCTGCGAATCCTGAATTATTAATATTTAAAACAATTAAGGAGCTGTGAAACTGCATTATAAAGCAGATTCATTCTTATTCAGGTTATACTAATGCAATACTGCAGGGCTGCGTTGTCATAAGCTCTGAGATCAATGCCCAGGGAGTCCTGGACAAGAAGTCAGTGACAGTGTGAAGGGTGCTAGGGAGCCACGAGTGAGTTTTTGCCCTCAAAGGTGAATGCCTTGCTCTACATACACAGTAGTTTTTAGCACAGCTGGCCTGCACGTGCAAAAGAGTCATGGACACTCCCAATAAGCCTCTGTTCAAAACCTGAAAAGGCCAGGAAGTGTTGTAATGTAGTTATTCTCTGCTTTTAAAAAAGCACACAGAAGAAAGCAGGCTGCTTTCTTCCATTCCTTGGCTGGAAAGAGCTTTAACAACCCCCACAGTCTAAAAGAAGGGAAACCGAACAGCAGGTTGAACAAGATGAAAGGGACTGAAATATTACTAGAGCTACAGCAATCTTCTGTTCTTATAATTGTTTACATTCTTTCTCCTTTGCCACTGTCCTTTACTAAAAGCATGTATTGATTTTTGTTATCTGTTCCTCTGCCTGCTCTCCCCCGGGTCATTTAGATGCCTACAGGAATTTAAATAGTCTTTCAAAAATGGTACTTCCAGTTCTGAAGGTTGTTTAAAGGGACACTGTCAAGACAGTTCCTTTGTTTTTATTTTAAAAATTTGTTGAGTTAAAATTTGAAGACATTTTATTTTGACGGGATTGACGTTTGTCCAAGCATAGGTCAGATTCAGATTTCCCTTATTACCTGGGCCTTAACTGACCTAATACTTTTCCTTCATCGGAGTACTGCTACCAACCTAAACATTCCTCACACTGTAACATAATAAACTCATGTCTTCTGCAGAAAAAACTAAAAATAGGAAAAAGGATTGTGGCATTAACTTGCTGGTTTATGTACTTACAGGAATTAGTGCTGGAGCATCTTTTATTTTTATTATTCCTATGATACCAAGATACATGGGAAAAAGGGAAAAATCATCAGCAAACTCAAGGTTTCATTTCCATCACTTACTTAAACAAATCCAAGTTTTTTCGCTGTGAAGTTGTACAATGACAGAGTCTGGATGGAGGGGGACAAGAGCTTGTGCCACAGCACGATGCTGGACACCTCTGCAGCCTGTGGCTCAGCTGCACTGCACGGCTGTACCCCTGGCACGGGACTGCAAGGGGACACGGGCGCTGACACTGAGCTCCCCAGGGTGCCAGGGAGGATGGAGGTCCCCAGTGCTTCCCCTCCATTCTTTCATACTGGGAACCTCCAGGCTCTCTCCCAGAGAGAACAAAGCAGCTGTCCTGCAGGGGTCTTCCATGCTTTCCAAGATTTCAACAGAGAGAGGAAATGATTTTCTCTGAGAGTCCCTAAGCTATGTCCCCTGCCAGCCTTATTCTGGGGACATCTCTTCCCCCCATGTAGCTGGGTAGTTTCTTCCTGTTGGGGATGGATAATCAATCACACACGCTGTCCTTGATCCCACTCAAACTACTTTAAATATCTAATTAAGGCCTCATCTTTCAGCAGAGAGAAAAATAGCACAAGTATCTTAAGCATAGGCTTAACAGAGCATGAGACAATGGAGAAGGCCCACACTTTTCTTTGTGACTCAAAAGACCTAAACATCAAAAAACACCCTGAGCCCACTGATGGTGGGCCATTAGTCAGGCTCAGGAAAATTAAGGTTGATCCTTGAAGATAGATGACTTTGAATTGCTACAAATGGAAACAAATAGGTTTTGAGGGATTTGTGCTCTGGTCATCAGGCCTGTTGTTTAAGAAGTTATTATTAGTTGCACACAGTCACCTCTACAAAAGCACAAAATCCCTCAAAAGTGGCTGCTCTGCTGACACAGTGAAATTCTGCGTGCACATATCGAAGGGTAACTTCTCTAGGCAGAAGCATGGCCTGGACAGAGAAACCACACATTTTTCTGTAAATGTGCATCCACAGCAAGTGTCTGTGTCTGGACCAGAAATCACCCCCTCTGCCCTTTCCACCCCCTAACTTAAAAGAAATTTAAGTGGTCACTGCTCATAATCATCAAGGAATTGTCTCAAAGAGCTTTGTGTTGATCTGTAATTTTCAGACATGAAATGTTTTCCTTAGCCGGAAACAGAAAGTAAAAGAGAATCTGACCTAATACATCTGTAAAGAAACCCAGAGATATTTTGGATGAAGCCACAATTGGCCAAGAATCATGAACATGAGTTATATGGCAAGTAGCTGCGGATTCACTCAGATTTCTGTTCTAGAAAAAACAATCATAGGCAAGTCAGTAATAGAAATTGGTTGAGAGAAAGGAAGGAGAACCACAACAATTTTAACGAGCAGCAGTCAGCAGCTGAGTTTGTGAAATGCCTCAAAGAATGCAGTGAGTGTCCACCTCCATGTTTCACTCTCTCACTTACGGGCTCGTGTAAGGTTTTGTTGATTTTATGCCTGCTCCTAAATCTTACAGCACAAAGAGCACCATTAAGATGCTAGCATTTCAGCATGAATAGAATAAGGTGGAAGGTTTTTTTTAAAGGACTTCACTCAGAGAACTTGTTGATATCTACTTGCTGCTGTGGTTCTGCACTGAAGCACTGTCATAGCAGAGAACATCTTTGAAGTTATCCTTTTAAAGGGAACTGACTGGGAAGACTAGTTAAAACCTGTTCTGCAGAGAAATCTATACAATTGTTGCATCTTTTGCTTTTATAGATCCAATTTTTTTCCCTTCTGAGTCTAGTCCTTTCGAACTTTACTTCAGCAACAGGCTTTCTTGCCTCACAGTCTGAAGCAACCACAAAAACAATCTTTAAAAATCACTTCTATGCAGCTGAGAGACATTAAATTCCCTTCCACTGGCTTGAACAACCTTATTCTAAATGCTGCGACATAAGAGCTGATCCAGTGTCTCAACAGTGGTATTTTACAAACAGCATGTTCTTTTCTCAATCTCCCAAGAAAACAAAAACTCCATGTCACAACAAAAGCATTGTTAAGGCAAAATAGTTTTTTTCAGATTTTCATATATATGTCCTTCATTTTCAAGGTAAAGCCTAGCAGCCATGTGGAGATGAGGGATGACTAGGACAGTAAAATTCAAGAGTGTTGGTGTGTCTCCAGGTATGATACAAGCTTTCTGGCTCAAATAGTCACATACCATTAAGTATCTTTTTCCCATTCTGAATAGGAGACAATACTGATTCCTTTGCTTGTCCCAGTCCCAAAGAGTTTATAACCTGTATTGGGAAGACAGTGTCTTACTCTATGTGCAATGACAAGACTTAGGAATCTTCCAAGACTGGGAACTCACAGACTCTAAGCTAATATAAACAAGACATTGCAACTGCAATAACTAACTTGCTATTAATTGAGCTGAAAGGTTACTCAGGCTGGTGTACAGCAGCCATTCTGTTCATTGGTCTGAAGTATTACAGGGTTTTTAGCTGTTAATGGTAACAATTGTTTACAGTATGCTTGAGAGACAAAAGTGTTAATTCCATTCTTATTAAGTAGTTGAAAGTCAGTTGAATAAACCTTTTCATTTTCTCACTTACTTTTGGGAAATATTTGCTGGAAGACAGCCCCAAACTAAGACAACAAGGGGGTTGCAAGTGAAAAGATGCCACCAAGTGTTGATCCTTTTAATACATGATGTCTTCCAGAAATAATTTGGAACTTCATTTCCACCTTAGATGGAAGGCCAGCTGGTATTTTAGGCAAAACCAGGGTGGGTCAGAGACAGATGGAAAATTAAAGATAATTCAAAAGGAAACAAAGGCAACATGCAAAATTTTGAGATGCTTTAGAAACATAAATGCTCGCACAGCCACTGCAGAGCTAACAATCAAATAGTTTCCTTGAGCAACAACAAAAACTACCCATTTACTCCTGTGAAGAAGTGTAATCAAACATTTTCCCCCCTTTTGCAAGACATTATCTCATAAGGTTTTGAATTGCAGCAATGTATAAAGTAAAAAATGAGAAAATAATATGGTTTTTTTTTTTTCAATATTGAAATTAAAAACTTCCAGAGCTCATTTAAGAGGGATGACTTCCTTGTGGTTTCAATCAGTTCCAGTGAAGACTGAGAAGGAGGAATTTTCTGCACCCCTTTGTTCTGTAGCATGAAGCAGTACAGGCAGATGATACACTCAGGAGATGTGCACATTTACAATTTTTTGTCCATTTATCATCTTTCAGCTAGGCATTAACTCTGTGCCTGCATCCATGTCAGTAAAAATGCAGCTGAGTGCAATGGCTGAATGCTGTCAGGAGACCATAGGGGATCTGGGACCTTAGGGAAATTCCCAGTGGATTACTTCAAAGAGGATTCCATCTATTTTTTTCCCTGTAAAGGATATGGCTTCACGGGATGGGTTTGAATGCCAACCTATGCCAACATGTGCTGTCAAAATTAAGAGAATGTTCCCATCAGTTGGCTTTTGTAAATACTCTGCTGTTACTACATTTGCTGCTGACGCCATTTTTATGAAGAAGTTGTGGCAGAGGAACTGTAGCTCAGACACTGCTTGCATGTTTTTGGCAGTGGATGAACTTGACACAAATGCTTCTCTGTGTGTTCAGTGAGGGAAAGGTCCTCACATGTCTGGAAGGCTGTGGAGGTGAGACCCAGCCTGCCCAGCTCCCAGCATGACTGACCACAGTGCCCAGCACCAGAGGTAAAAGCCTGTGTTTCATCAGAAATTATGTTTCCTGGGTGATATTTTTATTTGCAAATACTGATATGGTCTGATTTGAAAAAAAAAAAAAAAAAAGAAGAAAAAAAAAGGAAAAAAAGAAAAAAAAAAAAAAAAAGAAAAAAAAAAAGAAAAAAAATGTTTTCCTGAACTTTTTGTGCAGTTTTAACATCTCTGAATGGCATCTGAAATGCAGGGGTTTTAGTTCTGGTAAGCAGATACTGTTTTGGCTAGCTCAGGAGACTGTTCTGTAACTTCATCTTCGCTACCGAACTAGATGTTCCCTGAGTGGGAGGAACTGATATCTGAATTTCAAAGCAGTTAATAGTCTTACTTCCCCTTTCTCAGTATTTGGAAAATTGTAATTAACCAGCTTCGCTAATTTACGTTTTTAATATTTAAATGTTGCTTGTTACACAGAAGCTGATTGCTGTAGTAGCTTCATTCTGAAAGCTCATTAGCTCTGCTAAAATGTTTAAATACACACAGCTGAAGAAATACATGCATTTTTATAAGGCAGGTATTACAGCAATACTTGGAATTTCATTGGCCTGAGCAAATGTGCCAGACTTCTGCAGGATTTTTTAAATCAAGCTTATTTACATTTGCTTGGAAAGGTACATTGCTGTTTTTCTGAGCTAAATACTTAGATGGCATTAGCTAGAAGGAGTTTCAAGTTTACGCTTTTCGCTGTCATTAACCTTCTATTATGACACAGCCAAGGAAAATCAGACAGGGAGTCTTTTGTGCGCTGTGTGATTCATGCAGGATGTAGATAAGACGTGGACAGGAGGAGCAAGACTGGCATGTGGAATTTTCTTTTAAAGCATACCAATATAATTTAAGCACAATATCTCTTTACTTAAGGTTGTATGCTCCTTTTCCTGAGCTGGAATGAAATTAATTCCTGTGGGTAAGCAGAGCAAGTACTACCTGCTCACTGAAAAAGGTACTGCAGATGAAAGTGGAAAAAGGGGCAACCAGAGAGGAAGGATGAGGCAGGAACAGGCTTCTGCTGGGTGGTGTGGCATGCCCTGACCACCATAGGACAGAGATCTGGGACAAAAAAGCCTCTTGCTATTTTCAGTCTTGTGTTCCAGTCCTGTCCCAGCCAAACCAGGGATGTGGATCACCCTCACATTAGGCTGCTTTGCATGGTAGACCCTTATTACCATCATGTGTGATAAAGCTCTTAGCCCCTGTGGTAATACAGTGAGAGTTTTCCTTCTATTTCCTACCCCCTCTGTCATGCTCTCCCTTTTGTGCTTATTTTTCCTACTCTAGTAGCTTCCTTTTCCCAAAATATAACTGATTCCTGTCCATAAATATCCCACAAATGTGCCGAGTGTCAGATTATGATGAGGAAAGAATGTGAAAATACCCCGTTGCTCTAAGGGCTTTTCTGTCTGTTCAGCTCTTTGGGAAAAACACCTCAGAAGCCAAAAGCTATATATACATATATCAATATAGATAGACAGATACACATGCAGAATCCTCCAGTCAGCAGATCTTGTAAACGAACTGGCATTACCCCACCAGCATAAACTGTGGCGTGCTTAATTCAGCGAGCTGAAGCACAGGGAAAGCCTTGTTCCTCTGGGCTCCTAACTCCACCTTTCCCTGGCACTCCCAAACTCCTGCTGCTGTCCCCTCATACTTCTCCCACTCCTCCCCAAACCTGACTTCACCTTCTGCCTCTCACACCTGGAATTCCTCTGGAGGCGCAGGTACAGAGCCCAGTCAATGAGGAGCTTATGTGAGGGGGTGCACTCTACTGATAACTGCACACCGTGGGACCTGCGGATGCTGGTCCTATGGTCTTTCAAGTGATACAACAGAAGACTATAAGACAGAGCTGCACTATTTACTGCAGCCCTCAGGAAAATGTGGGAGGAAGCATTGAGCACAGAATCTGCAGTCAGGAGAAGAGAGATGCCTCACAAACCAGAGGTGGGCACGTTGTGCATCTCGGGAAAGCTGTACTGAGAAAAGAATAGTTAGCAGAGCTTTTCAAGGGCTGATGTACTGCCCCCACTCCTGAAGGGACCCAGACATGCCCACTATTGGGCTGAGCCTCATCTGCCCTAGGTGTGCCCGTGCTGGTGAGTCTTACTGAAAAGGGGCCTGAAAACATGGTGCTGGAAGGCAGGAGACAAGGAAGAAGGCAGGGAGAGGAAACCTGAGGCTCACCTTTTTGCAGGCAGGTGCTTTGCTGTGTCTTTCTAACTTTCCACACCCCAATCAGAGCCCCAGCTAACAACACTCAAGGGGAGCATAAGCTGCACCTAGAAAGCAGAGAGCCTGTCTTACTTTCCAGTTCCCCAACAGTGACAGACTCCTCAGGAGTCAAGCAGCTGTGCCATGCCATTGCTGCTTGGCTTCCACACCTGAGAGTCTCCAGTTTCACAGCTCCTTTTGGATAAGGATGATACAAAAGCTTTCAGTCCCTACAGTGCAGCTGAAGGGTTTATTTCTCAGGCTACTCATGCCTCTTGATTTCCTCTCCGTGGCTGGGAAGAGAAGAAAAAGACAACTCTGTTTGCTGCAAAACACAGGGGCACTGAAGAGCCCCTGCTGTTTGTGTCCTGGCTGGCTGGGGAAGCCAGGCCAGCCGCAGGCACCAACGCTGCGTGCTGCCTCCGGATGGGAGCCTCGCTCATGGCAGGTGGGTGGGCTGCAACCTCCACACCCCCAGGCACCCCCAAAGTCACCACAGCTCTGAGAGCATTGCAGAGGGACTGCCTCAAAGCAGGACTACTCTGACAAAGCATCTGAAAAGGGGTTAATGTTTGTTTGTGTAAGTTGCTTGCCACAGCTGCTGCAGCACTGCAGCCAGGCTCCAGGAGACTGTCACACACACGGACCGTGATGCTGGTAGCAGCCTGGATGAGTTTTCTCTTTCCCAGCCGCTGCCAAGGGTGCTGCTCATCCCAGCAATGGGATACCTCGTTCCTGCTCGCTGACCGTGGCACTGCGCAAGCAAAGTCACAGCTGTGGGGTGATCCTCACAAGCAATTCTGCATCTGTGCATGGAAAGCAGACACACTTTCCTTCTCACAGGGCTCAAGTAGCATGTAATAACTGCTTCAACCAATGGCACTTACTCACAGTCCTAATGATTCCCTTCCTCCTCTCCTGCTCTGGTGCAAAGAAGATCAAGTTACTCATCAGGGGCTCTCAGTACTTTCCACTTCTTTCCCACTGAGTAGTTCTCACATCTAGCCAGAAACATGCTGATACCATCCTCCCTTTAAATTTGGATGGAACCAGGCAGGGAGTGAAGCCTCTTGAAGGGCTGCTTGGGTGAGAGTCGTTCTACTGCAATGGAAATGGGTACCGCAGGATCAGAGTGGCACAAACCTTCATAGAATAATATACACAACAAATTAATATTGAAAAACCCAGAGCTGCCAACAGCCAACCTCATACTTTTCAATAGCCAGAAAGATCTAAGGAAAAAAACTTGGCCCTGCTGAAAGAGGGGATTTCCATTGATGTCAAAGGTGCCAAGTTTTCAATAAAAGGTCATTTTTTTGATGCTCACTTATCTATATTCAGTTTCTACATATTCTGGAGGCATTCGCAGAAGTACAAGTCAAACATGAGGAAATCTATCTCTGACCCCAGTTTGTGACAATGCATTACAGGAAAGGGACCTTTAAAATAAAAATAAAAATGGCGATTTTCACCAAAACCTGCACAATAGCATAATTGCAGCCTAAAGTATGTGAAAATACCAGAATGCAGTAACCAGGTCTGGGGGGAAATCTCTTTCAGAGTCTCTGTCTCAATAACTGAATAAAGAAGAGAATTTAAAAACATTATTCACTGCATCTGTTCTCTGTCACATGCCCTCCACAAACAGCCTTTTACTAAATTACAAGCATAGTTAATCTATTAAGCGTAGCAAGAAAGAAACCGTATAGCATCATATTTTCCCTTCTAGCATACTAATTGCCTGCCATTTTTTTCTCATTATAAAGGTCATTTTACAGTTTGTGTTGGTGCTATTGGGAGGGGCAGGAGGGGAATCCTCAGCCAGAGGCAAGCAATATGCTCTGGTTTGAGGATTGCAGAGACATACTGACATCTTTTACAGGAGGAAGAGCATGTGTGTGTGTATCTGGAGAATGTCACTGCTCACATGCAATCTGGTGCAGCTTGGCAAGCTGCAAGCACCGTGCCCACGTTGCTTCTGTGCAAATGGTGTTAATTCCTGTGGACATCCCTCACCATTAAAAGTGTGGCAGCTGATAAGCAGCAACGTTTACACAAGATAACTCCCAGTAATGCTTTCAAAATAAACGCTAGAAACCTGGACCAGTATCAAGAGCAGAGTGATCCTATGCTTTAAGGTGGAAAGGAAAAGCTCTAACCCTCCAGAAGTAATTTCTCACATGGCTGTTGTGTTGCAACATTCTCTGATTTTATGGCCTGTGTATTTCTTTTCACAAATAGCCTTGGGGTAATACATCTGAAAATACAGTCCTGCCAAACGAAGCAGGAAGAAGTAGCTCAGCTCCTCCTATTGAACTCCCATCCTCCTTGATAGAGGAATATGGCTCAACTACCTGCCAACTGTTTTGGCAGGGGCAAAGCTATATTTTTCCGCTACTTTAATTTTTATCATCACTGCTGATGAGTTAAGTCTGGTTATGAGAGTGGTATGAGAGGTAAAAAAAGGGAGAGGGTGCAAGTCAGGAGAGACGAGTGTAGGGAAGGGCGTGTTGGAGTGCTGCTGAGGTGAGAGGAGGGGAAGGAGAGGCTGGGAGCCAAAAGCCATGTAACCTTGAGGATGCTTCCCACCTCCACAGTGAAAGCAGTGCCAGTTTGATTGTGAGGATGTCACTGAAAGGAGGGGTTTGGCAACATAATTTATGAGTCCTGCTGCTAGAGATTCCTCTTTATAATTTTCTCCTCAGTGCATTGTGCATACCAAACGCTTCCCCCACAAAAGCGGATAAAGTGCTTGAGTGCTGCAGAGACTGAGATACAGCACCTCCTGCTCCACCTCTGCTGCTTCAAAAGCTAGCCTGGAAAACTATTATGTAGCATTCTAATCTGCCATCTATATTTTAAAATGCCATCTAAACAAATCATCTTTCATAAAGTAGAAGAGTTTAAAAAGCAGAGAGTTCAAAAAGAGTGTACAAATGCTTGTTCTCAATGTACTGTATAAAATTACAGTTTCATCAGCTGTAACTGCACAAGTCTAAGACATAATTTCACATCTCTAAACAATTTTTTATGTAACATGGTAGTTATAGTCAATTAATAAGTTATTCAATAAATATTTTAATTGATGTTTAATTAACCCACTGTGGAATGCAAGTATATTTATAGCTGCTGCTAAAGACACATTTCTAAACAGTAAAATAATGGTATTTTACAGAAACTGGGTACATAATAGCAGAGCAATTATACTCCTAGCTGCAATGTGCATAATTTGTGATCTTTTAGGTTAATTCTGCCGGGCTGCACTCCAGTTCTCAGCAGCAGCAGGCTATGAGCAGCAGTATCTCCCTGAGCCAGTGGCTCCCTCTTGCCCCCATGCACACTCTTTCAGCCAACAAAGCACAAGATAACCTGAAAGGATAACCCCGAGTTGCTCGGAGGGTGCAACTGTGTGAAAGCAACCAAAACCCCAGCTATGGCACTCAGCTAAGGGCTAAAAGGGATTTTCAGGCACAGAAGTCCAAAAATGCAGTGCCAGATTGCAGCTGCTGCCTAGTGCTGACAGTAAGAGCATCTCTGAACACTTAGCTTTTTTTTCCTTAAAAAGGAACTGCTGCTGTGCTGGGAGCCCTCAGGGTTGGATGGTGCAGGGCAGTCATCCTCCCTCCTGGAGTGTGTGCACTGAGCTCCCTGCTCTCCCTTAGGAGCATTGAAACCTCCTGCTTCCCACCTCACTGCCTGGACCACCACTTTACCCTGAGAGGAGGCATGGGGCACTCAGCCTCTCGGTGCAAGCAGGTCACCTCTGGAGGAAGGAGTGGTCTGGGGCTGAGCACAGCCTGTGCTGGGAGATCAGCGATGGGCAGGGTGGGAGCATGGGGCTCCCCATGTGGGTTCAGCCAAGTAAAGAAGAGAAGGATCATAAAACCACAGTGTTGTGGGGAACTGGGTGAAAGCTGTTCCTTCTTCGATGGAGCTTATTGCATATGTGCTGTTCTGGCAGCTTCTGCACTCAGCGTTGGGCACAATTAGGGTCAGTGACAGCAAACGCAGATGAAAGCGTGTGAGGGTAGAGGGAGAGGAGGGGAAGCTGCTCCCCTTGAGGAGGCAGAGGTTGAGATTGGAGCCTCTTCCACCAAAAAAGGTCAGCCATCAGACAAGAAGGAAGCTCTTGGAAAGCTTGGCAGTCATTCTCCAACATCATTATAGAGGAACATGCCTTGCCCTATCTTGTGTTGTCTGGAGATATCCAATTAAATACTGTACTGAAGACAATTCCCATTTGTTCTATGTAACGAGACTGTCCATCTGTGTTGTGAACTCAGTAATAATCTCACCAAAGCTGCATGCCTGAGCAGTGAAGATCATTCCATATTGCTTGTCTTGGGGAAAATCATGCAGGACTCTGATTTTCAAAGGCAAGATTTTTCAAATATTTCATCACACTTCAGGTAAACACAAACTGGGGAACAAAACACATGCACAATTGTATGCATAATGTCATTGGTTAATTTTCCCCCTCTGTTCTCTCTGGAGCTATTCATATTTGCTGTTGGACTTCAAAGCTGTGTTGCTACCTTGTTAAAATAATTCTGTCTCAGTAGTGACTTGCAATGTAACTATCTGCACTCTCCCAGGCTGCTGCCAGCTATGATTTCTCAGGTGCACTGTCGGTGAAACTGAAAGCCCAGAGTTATGGTGTTTTGTAATTCCATGGCCGTGAAAGTGGGCACTGCACGTGCTGACATCTATTGTGTTCTGCTGCAGTGAAATACAGGACAAAAAAAAAAAAAAAGAAATGTTACTGGCACCAGTGCTGAAATTAGTGTTTCGAATAGCCAACAAAAAAATCTAATTGAACATGTTGGGTTGTCTGCTCTGATGGATCCTGGGCCCCTGGAGTCCAGCATTTAAATAACCAGGCAGGCAACAAAGGAGGCAGAGTGTCTGTGTGATGCCGCCCAGAATCAGATTATGTTGCACAGGGTGACATGGAGGACTATTACAGTGACAATATCCGTGCATTGCCAGCCGGGTGCCAGCTGGTACCGCATCCATTCAGGGGGATGCAGGACCTGCAGTGTGATGGAGCGTGAGGACAGGGCTCTAACAGGAGGACTGCAGGACCTTTAGATGGTATTTGGATGTGTGCCCGTCTGGGTGCTCCTGTCAGGACAGGCAGGATGTCCTTACCATGGCTGCACAGCGATTTGTAGCTCTGACAGAGCTCAGCCCCTGGGCCAAAGCAGTCGGAGTGGAGGGAGCTTCAACACTGAAAGCCGCACAGATCACAGTTTGACCCAGATGAGGAACTTTTCATCCCTTTGGTCCCTGAAGGCCACAAACACAACCTGGCTCCGAACAAATCAGCTCTGCCAAAGGCGCTGCAGAAAACAGGACTTGTTTCCACATGCATGAACCTTCAGGTGATATTTGACATCTCCTGGGTTAAACTGCAGGTGAGCCCTTGGAGGGAGGAGGGACCATGCAGAAAAATGCTGTTGGGTGTAGTTGCACTGTTTTAGAAATCTTTCTCTTCTTTCTCAGGGAGAAAAAAGATAAGCTGCATTTTTGTACTTTCTTAATCTCTGTGTTTGGTACTAGATGTTGTATAGCTGTGACCAATGATTTTAAGAGGTGAATTCCCTGCTGACCAATAGTTGCTAGATTATTAATGGATATATAAAGAAGTTTCTGTAAATAGAAACTCTCTTTTCACCATCTTAAGTCCATCTACCTACTTCCTCTGCCAGCTTCTGCGAATCTCAAGAAATCTAAACCAACACTTGGGGGGTCCCAGGAATGTGCCCCCCGACTCAGTGGGTGCTGCCTGATGTGCCACATCAGGCAAAGCAGCACCAGCATGGCCACCAAGGCAATAGCACACCCACTGTTGATACCCCAGCAGCAATCTGGAGGTAAAGACAAGACAACTGGCCTTTAATTATAGCCCAAAGAAGAAGAAACTCCATTGATTCTAGTGGAGTTCAACATGGGGCTGAATTTCGCCCATTGTTCACCATGCTTGAGATACAAACAGGCTTTTCTTGAACATCCATAATTTCTTACACCACTGAATGGTAAATATGTTTATTGTGGGCAACGGTAAGAAAACAAGTCACCATTTATAATCGAATTTCCTCCTATCCCATTTGCTGTAACAACCTTAGGTATTCATGGGCTGGGACATGTACAGTGAATACTTACGCCTTTGTTCTCCCGAGGCAGCAGGGCCATGCCACAGCTGGTAAGGCTTGTGCTATGTTGTGACAGTAATTGTGCCTCCCAGGAAAAGCCTCTCCCACTGTCCACCAGCAACAGAAAGGACCAAGTACAACAATTACTTGTCATTTACTATTTTGCTATAGAATGTGTGTAACAAGAAGCTCCTCTACTGTATTAGAAGGGGGTGGAGAAGCATGCTATATATTCTTTAACAGAAGGACTATATACATGTAGTCATGACAGAGATATTGAAAGACTGGGAAAGTACAAATGCACTCAGGACTGAAAGAAAAAGAAAATATAATTGGGGAAGAGATAAAGCCTGAACAGAGAGATGAAAAATAAGTTACTTCAGTTGATGGAAGCATGTGGAGATCATCAGAAGAAAAGGAAGATCAAACTTAGTCATATAAATGCTTTTGACCTTGTGGACAAGAAAAGAGAACCTACTTTACACACAGATTTTTAGCTTTGGATTTATTAGTTTATTTTGTAATTGCATTTTTAACCTACTTAGGGAATATCAAATATGAAATTTAAAGCAAGCCACCCAATTCTTTCTGAAAGGCAGAAGGCAATACTTTAACCTTGTCTTTGTCCATATTCTGCTGACTGTGTAGCTTTAATTAGATTCATAGCTCACATTAATATTGTGGAACCAACTGCTCAGGAGCCACATCAATATTTCTCAAACTTTCCATATGAAAACTATTCATAATTCAGTGTTCATTGATTTTTAAGACTGATGACATTTGAGTTGCTGAGAAAATAAATGGGGTTCATTTGGGGTCATGTCCTTAATCCCTGCATGTAAGTGATATCTGGCTTCTGCTGCTCCTTCCCTCAACTCAGAAATAAGCAATGAAACTTAGCATGACCTAATTGCTACTGCAGTCCAGGGAGCCAGAGAAATAACGTGTATTTTCTTAAAGGAGTTCTGATCCATGCATGTTCTCAAAAGCCTCAACTGGCATATATTGCGCTGGGAAAAGGTAGTGGGTGAGTGGAGAAGGTTTCTGGAGGTGTTATGTTTGCTGTCTGAATTGAGCACATCCCCTTGCTCCATGCTGGCTACAGCCAAGGAACGCAGAGGCACAGCTGGGGAGCACTCTGACCTCCCCTTGCTCTCTGCTCCTGTCAGCCAACCCTGCGTGAGGAATCAGCAGGAGAAGGGACTGACCCCAGCCTCAGACCCTGCGTGCTCCATGCAGAGGGACATCAGCTAGGTTTGGATCCCTTACACGGTTCATACCACCTTGAAGATTTTTGGAGCTGCTGTCCAATAATGGTGGACTTCAATCTGATACTGTGGATGGATGTAAGGAAAAAGGGTTTAGAAGAAAAAGGCCAAAAGGACTTACAAACAAAAAATATGATTCTTCTGGTTATAAGAGTCTTTCATTTTGGTGGGTTCATGGAAACAACACCATAAATCACCATTAGGGAAGAGAAGATGACATTTCTAAGTCAGGGACTCCCTTCAGTTCCCTAAAGCAGTTCTATGAGCTCAAATTTGATTTTCAGATGCAGTGAGTCTTGCCTAATACTGCCCAAATTTAATCTGAAAGGCAGGCAACCTGCATCTTTGAAGATCACACACTTATTTAGGTTCTTAATGTAGTTCTCCAAAGGTGTCATTCTTCTTGAGCAACATGAAAGAGCTCCCCTGAGCCTCATCTTAACAAATTGCTATTGTGCTCAGCATGTCAAGACTGGTTATCCTGAGCTTGTTCCTCCCTGGGACCAGCTGCTTCTCCTAGGCCCCTGGAAAGACTGTTCTCAGCAGAAATGTGCCAGGCAAAGCAGACTGAATACACTCCAGCACTGAAAGACTCTTTTTTTAAAGGGTAGACCAGCTAGGGAAAACCAAACCCTTCTACTTCTTGCTGTAGTTATCTTTGAGGAGGGAAATAATTTCCTGGCACTCTTAATCCCTCACCAGGTCTTGTTCTTTACATGTTTGTTCTACTATCTTCATAACAACCCAAATTATGCCAGGAGGACTGTGCTAGAGGCAGTATGTGTTAAAGGTAACTATCTGCCTATAATAATACAATTTTAGATTTCACTGAGAAATTAGAGTTGGGAAAACATGACTGACATGAAGAAGCAGAGGGAGGCTTGCATGGTTTCCATGGACCGGCTGTGTACACAGTTTTAGGTACGTTTGTAAGTACCTAAACAAATACTCAGTTCAACAAGAAGGGTGAGAAATCCAATTTAACTGTGTAAATACGCAGTCAGATATTGTGTCTAGAGAAGCAAGTGATTTCTGATGCAAGCATTCATGCACAATTTTGAGTAATGACTGATTTTCATGTTATGTAAATTGGATTTTCTAGATATTACTCTCTTGATAAGTCATGGTTAAATTTAATGTCAAAACTGAAAAGTATTCTTAAAGCTGTTTACATGGTGATGTATTATGCTTATGAAGGCATGATTTTTACTGTTCTGCTGGTTGCTTTCATTCTTCTGGGTACAGAGAAAATGAATATTTCTGCATAGCTAAAACATTTTATAATTCATATTCAAGGGAGTAGGAAGCAAATTTAAAAATAGATCTGCTAGACTCATGTTAATAAAGAAAAATACATTTTTCATCTCTTGAATTTTGTCCTGCAATATTTACTAATTGTTCAAAATGAGACAACATGAGCTCTCTGTACTAGTCTTCTGCTTCCTGCTGAGAAGGTCTTGGTGGTCAGGACAAATAAAGTCAGGGGAAATTGGGAAGTCTGCATTCAGAGGCTATTCAGATCACCTAAGCAGACACCTACACAGAAATAGCAGCCTAATTTTACCAAACCCTATCAGGGTGATTGAACCAGATGACTTTCGGTGGTCCCTTTCAACCTTACCCCTTCTGTGATTCTGTGAAAGCAAACAAGAATTAGAATGTGGCTTTGGAAATACTCGTCAGTAAAAGTTCAACCTTGTTGAACACAGCACATGTTTACATGGTCAGAATATTCTTCAAAAGGAAGCTTTCGGAACAGCCAGCAACCTCTGTAAAGGAGAGAGGCATCCAGCCAGCTAGGAGCACTTACATCCCTTCATTTCTCCTGATGCCGAGTCTCAGAAATCCCTCTCAGCAGTGCGAGAGTGCAGCATTAGCTTCGTGCGCCTGGGGAGGCTTTTGCTCAAAGTCCTGCACACAGAGAAGCGCTTTTCTCCTGTAAATTTTGAATTGCCAAAGTACTTGAACAAATAAAATGTTCCCTTAATATCAAATCAAAGTCAAATAAGTTGATGCTTTTCTTTTCTAATACCAAATGTGAAGTTCAGGGTGCTTCAGGGCTCAATGCTTATACACGTTATTACAGAGTCTTCCCTTCAGCCTCATTGTGGGTTTGAATTATTCAGGAAAATATACCTTCTGCATCTGCAGATGTGGAAGATGACACATTTTCAAATGAAAGGTCTACTTTGTAATGTAAAAACACCGTTTGTGGCAGAGAGAACAAATAAGCAGTCAGGATGTGGGTTGGCACAGGCAAAAAATCTGTTCCAATGCCTGCAGTTGTCCTGGTATAGAAATTTTGCATATCAGGCCAGAAGACCAGTGGAAGAGCAATAAAAAAGAGGAGAGGTTTAGTAGAGCTGGTCTAAACTTTGTCTGGCTTAGCACTCAGGATAAGTGATGTCATTTTTATATACAAACTGTACAGTATGAAGCAGTAGCATAGGTATTGAACTGTGCTTGTAGAGTTTTTGTGTAGCTTCTCAGTCAGGCTGTATTTGAGATCAAGTACGTACTATAAAACACAGATGGCATAAAGCAAGCTGTAAACAGAGACCACTGGAGTCTTTACCCTGCAGTCTCCTTCCTACTCCCACTGCCCAGCTCTTAACAAACCACCCAAGAGTCAGTGAGGCCACAGCTGCCCAGATGCTGAGCTGTGGGAACCCTCACTGCAGGTCCCCACTGCTCTGAGGATCACTTAGACACCAGGTCCCTGCCCCTGGAGGTGTTTGGCCCCCAGCCTGCTTTGCCATGCATCAGCACTCCTGTTGTGCCCAATTAAAGGTATGGTTAGGGTCAGAGCTAACATTTTGGGCTTCTCCAGGAACTCTGGGGACAGCAGGTGGGAACCTCACTCCTCATCTCCTTGCCATGCTCTGGGTGTGCCTGACGGTTTGTAACGTGATCTAGCTGAAGTACCCTAATTTGGGGAGAGGGAATAAGAAGTGGGAGTTGGAGTCCTCTAGGGAGGGAAGGTTGCTCACCAGCTGGAATGAGCCCCTGCAATTAGAAAGGAGTGTTTAACCTCAAACATTGACTGTGAGGCATTCCAGGCTGATGTGAATTCATCTGAAAACTGATTTTTTAAATTTCAGTTTTATATATGTAAGAAGTCCATATAAGGTATAATTACAAGCTCTGCCAAGAATAAGCTTGTGAACAAGTTTGTACAAGGGCAGATGTAGCTTTGGGCCATGTTTAGAGGTCTGCGCCCTACAGGCAGCTCCCCAAATGATGTTCAGCCTGCGAAGCAATAGAAAACCAAGTGCTATGCATGCAGAAGTGAGCATGTGAAGGCCAAAGAAGCTGCAAATCCACACTGAGCATACAGTAGCTGTAATCTCAGGAGGCTGACGGAATGGTACAGGCCTTGTTCAGCTCTGTTACAGCTGAACGTGAGCCTGAGGACATTAACTTGGGATGAAGGTCCTGGCAGAGACAGCAGTATCGTACAACCCCAGGGACTCAGCCCTTCACGTCCCATAATCACATTCTCTCCACACTTCAGCCTCCTGCCTCTGCCTTTCCTTTACTATGTGGTAAGGAATTTGGGGCAGAAGATGCATAAATTACCATCACGTCTGGACACATCTTTCAGAATGTATCTGTTTGAAAACATTCTTCATTCACTCTCTAATGTCTCCTATATCTTATTAAACACAGTTTAGGGTGTTGGTCTCTCACCCAGGAACCTGCCAGTGCATGGATAGCAAACTGTACCTTAACGTGTCATGAAATCCGCAGCCCTGCAGTGGAAGAACCACTGCCTTCATAAAATATGCATTTACCTGGCTCTGAAATCAATCTTTCCCCTGGCCTTCCCAGATCTGCCCTGCAGAGCCCCTTTGTGTTTGGGCTATCCTTTTCCCAAGCATTTCCTGCTCTTCCTCAATTCTTCAGTCTCCCTGTCTCTCCTCCTCAGTCACACACATCCACACTAAAAAATGAGTTGAAAGAAGCAGTGCAAAGGCACTACAGATGATTTATGTCAAGCTGGGTGCATCAGAAGAACTCACTGGAGCAAAAAGGATCAGGCAGAGGTCAACCCAGTATTTCAAGCGTTGTCACTGATCCGGGAGCACACTGTGGCTGGTGACATCAATGAAGTGCTTTCATGCATGTGCCATTTTATGCAGCAGAACCTGAGGCAACAAGGCCCCTAATTCCACCTAAGCTGTGATGGGATGTGGGCACCTAACCCTCTTAAATCCTTTTGTAAACCCTGGTGTAAATGTCCTTGCTGCAAAGTAAGAAAAATCCCTCCTGTCAATAGAGCACATCTGTACTGGTTCTTAGACTGTGCCAATCCTGTGCAACATAACACCTCTAATTAACAGCAAACACTCCTCACACCCTGGCTGTGCCTGTCTCCCTGTATGTGACTAAAAGGAAGGCTGAGTGAAAGCATATCTTGAATTGTGCCCTGTAAATGCAAAAAAAAATGTGAAGAGAGAATTTTTTTCATTACTAGCATTTAGAAACCCATTAAAAATTAATGACACTGAGCTGAAGGTGTACTAAGTCAAACACAGTAAGGCACTTGTGCTGCTAGATGCATTGTCCGTGTCCTTCTTTCATTAATACAACACAGAAGCAATATTGCCTTATACTTCTGGAATAAGTTTTAGGACCCAAAGCAATTTTGTAAGAATTAGTCTCATAGCAGCTCTGGATATAGGGCAATGATCAAGCAGGGAACTAGTGACAGGACTGAGTAAAAACTCCATTTTCCCCTAGAAGTAGGACTGCCCTGAAACACCACCAGCAGCCTTTCCCCATGTCTCAAACATGAGGGGTTTGCATGTTATTCTTAGCTCCTACCCGTTATTAAATCACCCTGGAAAAATACAGATCGCTCCATGGCTGCTTGAAGTCACAGGTTTATTTTGTTCTCTCCACCATAAGACACAATGATCACTTGGAAGAGCCAGAAAACAATCCCAATAGAACAAAGAAAGAAAAACAAATATTTCTCTCCATGACCTCAAAGCCAGCATCTAGCGAACTGTGAGCCCTGGATGAGCAAGTGCAGCAGGGAAAGAGCTCTTAGAGGTGCCTTGAGCAGGGGAAGGAGCTCCTAGAGTACAGCAGTCACCATTAGCAACCACTGCAGCAGAGGCTGCATGTCACCAGCAGCAGGGGCAGACAGGGGGGTGCCTGCTGACTTAACACAGCTGCAGGCAGTGCAGTTCAGAAGCCTTATGGATCAGAGCAGGCTGTCTTTCGACTCCTTTTAATATAGGTACTGTGATTCGTACTTTATAACTTTAGAAAAGAGGAGCTGATGCTTTGCCCACACTGAAAAAGAGGGATTTCCTGTCCCTCACTGCTTGAAGCACAGCTGACCTCTGACCCACCTGCCTGCACCGTCCTGTCCATATGGGAACAAATCCTGCATTTTGCAGAGCCAGCGTGGCAAGGGGTTTGACACAGCCAGCAGGAGCTTCCAGTCACTAACATAAATCAGACTCCAGGAGAAGGGCTGCTGTTTTAGCTCAGCCTCTCTTCTCTGGCTATACCTTCTGTTATAAATGGTGCATTCACGTCTCTGACAGCAAGCCTTGGTGTCAGTGAAGCGATGAGCTTCTTTATATACAGCAGCAAGTAACAGCCACAGCTCTTGTCAAAAAGGGTGATTTAATTACAGAGTCTGGAAAATATTTCTTCAAGAGATTCTTGTCCCTCTTCCCAGACCTAGGACTGTCTGGTAAATATTCAGATCTCTGGATGTTTACATTGACTAACAAAAGATGTTAGCTTGTACATATACCCATTTTTAATTTTTCTTTTATTCTAAGATACATAATAAGGATGCCAGAGGAGATTATTCCCCTAAAAGGAATAATCCTCTAAAATGATAAATGATATTAACATATAATTTTAAAATATTCTTCCTTAATGGCTCTAGCATAGAAAATTTTACATTTTGTCCAGCCTCAGATAGACCAGACATATCCTCTAATATACGCACTTATTTTTCTTTATCAGCAGAGAATACTGTTTAGCTTTGAGAAGAAACTGAAATATTGATTGTTTTTTAATTCAAAGGCTTTAGTAAATGCATAAGCTGATCAATTTGACACATTTGGAAATAAACTCTGGACAAGATCCAGTAGAAGCCCTAGACTGTCTTTTCTAGTTGCAATTTTTTCATTGTAGTACCAGATTAATTTTACTGTGAATCTGCCTTAGTTTATTCTACTACTCATTTAAGACTTTTTCTATTTTCCTATTCTTCAGAAGTTCAAGAAATTCTGGTTTGAATTTGTCCCTGCTTTTAGTTTATACGAATACCAGCAGAAATGCTGCTGGTAGCAGATTTTGTGCTCTGCCCCATCACCTGGAGGAGGAGATGTTCAGCCCTTTAGACAGTGTGAACGTACCACTTTACATTACCTTGAATACCACTACTGCAATGTTACCACATCTTCAAAATCATGTCCTTCCTTCCTTCCTTCCTTCCTTCCTTCCTTCCTTCCTTCCTTCCTTCCTTCCTTCCTTCCTTCCTTCCTTCCTTCTTCCTTCCTTCCTTCCTTCCTTCCTTCCTTCCTTCCTTCCTTCCTTCCTTCCTTCCTTCCTTCCTTCCTTCCTTCCTTCCTTCCTTCCTTCCTTCCTTCCTTCCTTCCTTCCTTCCTTCCTTCCTTCTTTCCTTTTCCATTCCCCTTCTCTCTCCTCCCTCCTTTCTAAAACTGAGCTGTACCTGTCGTCAAAACCTTTGCTTTCACATTTACTTGAGGGCAATATCTTCTGCAAATCAAGTAACCAAGTTGTGTAGAGGGTGGAGGGAAGCCCAGCACACACAATTTCAGTTACTTCTGCTACTTGCTGTGTTTCAGCTGGGTCAGGACAAATGACATTTTCAGTGTAGATTTACTGCATATTCTCTAAGTAGAGCAAACATCAGTGTTAATGTTCTTCCAGGGTTAAAAAGAATTCAAAGCCCCTGAAACAAGTTTGGGGCTTTTTTCCCCAAGTCATTGTAGTCAATGGGATTTTATTGCATGAATGTCACTTATTTGGTTATCAAAATATGTAGTGGCACAGCAGCCCAGATTAGCTGAAGACAGTTTCATGTCAGACTATGCTGAAAAATAATTGCAAGGACCTACCCCTTTTTCTGGCAAAATGACACTGCTTTGGACATGGTCCTTGCCTGAATAAGCTCTGCAAAGTGGGTGTTCTAGCTGTCCGGCAGAACATCTGTGCAACTTTGGCCACAGTGCTGTCTGGCCTCACATTTTCCAAGCATGCCCTCAGAGCCTGGCATTTCAGTTATCTTGTCAGAGAAATGAGGCATACAGAGGTGTGTGCTTTTTTGCCTTTATCAGTGGAGACCTTTTTTAAAGTGCCTTGCTACCAGCCGAGCTGGTGGCAAAATTAGAAAAAGGACAGATGAAGGGAGTGATTACAAGAATATAAGGAAAGAAATAATTTGTCTAAAACAGTGGAACCTCCTTCTCTGGCCTGTGCCAAAAGCCTCTTCTGGCAAGCAGGTAGCAGCCCGGCATCAGAGAAGGGTTGAGGTTGGAAGGGCCTCTGGAAGTTAAGTGGGTCTAAGCCCCCCGATCAGCACATATTGGTGCATGGGGATGTTATTTCTCCCAACCTGCAGGACTTAGTATTTTTCCATATTGAAGAAGTAACTTTTGTTTACAGTCCCCCAGATGTTTAACAGTACGCACAAGGGAATACTTTAGTTGTATTTCTAGAGTCCTTTTCATGTGCTGTTGTCATGAGCAAAGTACCACTCTCCCTCACAATAACCTGACTCATATGCTGGGCTGGAATCATTTTTGCCTCTCCCAAGCCTGTATTTGGCTCTGCAAAGCTCCTCCTCACAATGAATGCAAGTAACACATACCCCTGCACTGGCAATAGCTGCCTTGTTGAGAGGGTGGTAAATAGTATCACTCTACCCCCAAAAGGAGATTAAAAACAAAACAGGGAGATTAGAAACAGCTGTTGGGGGAGTGGTGATGATGGGGTGGAAAGAGGACACTCCCAAGGCAAATATGACTTCTGCATCATGGTTCAAACCAAAATAAACCAAACTAATAATAGAGGGAACTAAAGGGATAGTCACTGGATATAAAATGTGACTCAGACCGTAGTGAGGGACAGGACAGGTGGTGCAGGATATTGGACAAAAGGCTGTTTACCCTGTGCAAAGAGGTGCTCTGAGGGCTCTGATGGCCCCAGAAGAGCTTCTTCCCTGCATTCCTGGATAGCACTTCCACCTGCAACCTCAGAGTAAGGAGCAGACTAGGAGGGACTGTCCCCAGCTCCACTCACATTTCTCTGCCCCCTGAAAGCTGCTCACTCCAGATCACAACATGGGCAGTATAAACCTCTTCCAGACTCTAGTTTTGATCTGCTGCCCAGGGTTGCCAACACAGCCCCCTACTCCTCACCACCTCTCAGTGTGGCCTCAGCCCCTCTCCTGTCGGTGGCTCTTCGTTTTGTGCCGTGCCACTCCCAGCCACGGGGCAGCGGCAGAGCCAGCTTAGATGGAGAGGTCACACCAACACTGGGGACTTACACTCAGCCTGGTCCAGGCACTGCAGTGCTCCATTAGCCAAGAAATCTGTGCTTTTGTCTTCAGGTGAGACGAGGACACAGGGCTACTGGGACGAGTGACATTTAAGAAGAACGTGTAACCAGGCATGGTTTTCTCATAGAGCAGAGCAATGAGAATTGGAAGCATCTTTAAAAATGGGCTCAATGTAACAAGAATCATTCTCTATAAAATCAAAGGTGGAGCGGAAGAGAAACAGTTATCAATCTGTTCTCTGGTGTAGCCAGTTCATTGTGGAATTAAACTTAGCAGAACCTCTGTCTCCTAATTCCAGACAGCAATGAGAGACTGCCATGGAAGAACTCACAGACTCCCAAGTCTGAGCAGAAGGAATAGAGACTCATCCCTTTGCCGTTGTTTAATGAAGAGACACCTTCAGGAAGTATGCGTATGGGTGTGCATTACAAAAGGATTGGCTCTCGGAAATTAACACCAAGGTGCCATCATGCTAGTCATTAGCCTCTGATTGAAAAGTAACATTATACAAATCTACTACAAACGTTGATTGATTCACTGCTGGGGGAAACTTGTACTGTTCTATGGCAATGGAGAAACCAGAACAAAAATGTATTAACAGAGACTGTTGAAGTGAAATTGTTGACTGTGCAAAACCACGCGGGATTTTCACCAACCAGGCACCAACCCTTAACCAGGCTATAAGGAAACTGGTGCAAATTGAATCGAAACTGGTGCTCTGGGTTTTTCATGTCAATGGTTCTTCCCTGCCATCGGCTCAAGAGGCACCCACCGTATGAGCCATCGCTGCCTGTGGGCTGACACTGGAAGGAAGCTGGCTCCACCAGAACCCTTTGAAGACAAACCAATCCAGCCCCATTGTTTCTAGTGCTAACTTCACAGTATGATTTCGTTACGCGCCTGATGAATTTACTGGCTGGGTAATTTGAACCCATTGATTTATGGATTCTGGCTTAATTATAACCTTAACGCTATCATTCCATTGTTTTATTTTCAATTAGTCCAGTAAGACTGCAGTAAGTGAGCCTAACAGTCAGGTCTCTGTGTTTGCCTGTTTGCACTTAGTAAAAAAATGCAGAAAAAATATGTGCTAATAGCTATTTAGAATCCCAAACACTGGGAAGGAAAGCCATAACCGAGGCTAGATATGCTTGGCTTCTTTCCTACGAGTAACTCATACAAGATAGAAGATACCACCTCTTCCAGACAGATAATGAGCCACACTAACCAAAGGATCAAATGATGAATTATTGACAAGCCACCTCAACTTCACACTTTATCAAAGTGGCACTGATTCCCCCAGCATAAGAGACAAAAAACAACCCCAAGAAAAATGAAGGAAAATTGCCAGGAGAAAATATTCTCAGGCAAAAGGTGCACAAATCAGTGTGCTTTCAGAGTAGTATTACTGAAACAAAAGGACAATAGTTTTTGAGACTTTTCAGGGATTTTCTTTGCTTCAGGTTTTGACAAAGGAGGAGAGGATCCCAACAAGGAAAGGGAGAAGGACACAAAGTAGTTAATTGAAGCAAAACTATTTTAGATGTGCAACTAAAATGGGGCCTGTTGTAAGAGGCCCCCCTGTACAGCACTCCATTCTCCCACATCAGGGAGAGTGTTCCCGTTTCCCTGACAATGCACAGAAGGCCATATCCTCCGACCTTGTGTCTCTTTGCCATTTATTGCTGGCTCCTTTTGTTTGCCACAGTGCTGGCGACAACAGCTTGAGCTTACTCTGCTGCTCTTTGTGCAGGTCTCTATGCAGAGAGGAGGCTGGTGCCCTCCTCCAGCTGTTGTCACAGAAATGAAATATTGCAAAGTGATTGCCTTGCATGCTGCACAAACTGGGGAAGTTCACGGCACTGCTTTGATCTTTTCATTATTACACAGAGTTGCTGCCTGACTATTGAACCCCTGCCTGACAGCTTGGATTATTAGAAAGAGGGGGAATTAATGCATTTAATGTATATACACGATCAAAATGCTGGCTGTTGACAAGGTCAAAGAAAAATAATGAAATGCTATAATTAACAAAATATATTGGCCATTAAAATATGATGCCTCATTCTCTTGACAGAGACACTAACAAGAAAAACCGACCTTATTAAAAGCCTTCATGTCCCTCTAAATCAAAGGCACAGTTTTTACAGTGCCGCTGGCCACAGGTTCCAAACAGCAAAACCTCTGGGAGATGTGACGCTGTGAAGCACTGGGAGGGAGTGTCACACTGAATTAGAGATGGGGAACATCGCTGAAAGGTCTGTACCAGCATTTGTCTTTGTTTTAAACCCACTCCAATCCGCAGCCCTCTGAACTGAAGTACCAGAGCATGGCTAAAATGAGCCCTGCGTGTGCAGTGCAGCAACGAGTGATGGTTGGAGCTGAATGGAGCCGAAGCAAAACATACATCAGCTAAAAGCAGCTAACAGTGAGCAGCACTGTCTAGTAGATCCCAGGGCAGAAGTTTTGGGTTTCTCCGTCTTAATTTACAGCAGGCTGTTTCCAGTCTTAATCCTTTCCATTATTCATTCTTCCTAAGTGCAGAAGAGGCAATTCACTACCCATTTATAGCACTCTGAATTCCAGAGAAGGGTAATGCCATGTGTTCTGGGGGCTTCTGGTATTTTGGCCTAAAATCTGAAAGCCCATTACAGGGCGTATCAACATCACAGCTACAAATAAATCTTTTAGGTTTGAAAAATATTTCTTCTCTGGCAGCAAAAAAACAAGCTGCTGTAACATTAGGAGGAGGTTGAACTAATTGGAAGTGCTTAATGCATGCTCAGCAACAGCTGGAATAACAGAAAGCTGTGCCTGACTAGGAGCAGCAGATGTTATAAATTTCATCTGGTCAGATCCAATGGCTGATAGGGAGGTCCTGCTCCACATCTGTGAGATATTCACCAGATTCCACATACAAACTTTCTGAAGCAGGCATTATCATGGTCTTTAGAAATAGAGGAGCACATTTGTTCCAGAAATGTTGACAAAGGAATGTGTAGCTGTTAGGCAGCCTTCAGAGTAGGATGAAAAAATAGTGATCGTGATGAAAAACTTTATAAATGCCAATGGTGAACACTAACATGATTGAAAAACCTGTGATATGTGCTCCAAACATCATAATATGCAGTTTTACAGCCAGAGATTAGGGAATATTAAAATTAGAAACAAATATGGGATTTTATTACTGTAATGATGCCACTCCAGCTTCTGGCATGGATGACATTAATTATACTCTGTAAAAATGTCTTCTATATCTTATGTGTTCATAAAAGAAAAAGCCATGTGGGCATAAACCGACTGATGTTATCAAAGCCACAGAGATAACAAGGACAGGATTCAAAGAGCACTTGCATATCAGGTGGGCTACAGGTGCCTGAGTATAACAGCAGCCTGCAAAAACCTCCCAACAGCCTCCATGCCTAAGACACCAGCAGGGTTTCTGCTTTTCCTCCAAGCAAGCTACGGGCAGAAGGACCCATGGTCAAGTTCTGCACAGCATCCTGCTGGTGAAGGGGTTTGGACAGAGAATGGGAAGACCAAATTTGGGTTCTCCCATGAGCACTGATGTGCACCTCTCCAGCGCCAAGGCTGGGTGCTTGCCCCCTCCAAACCCCATCGGTGTCAGGCTGCCGAACAGAAGAGGTGACAGGCTGACAGGAGTGAGCCTGAGGGTGGGGAGAAGGGGGATCTTGCCCCTGAGGCTACACACTGCAGAGGGGAATGGGGGTGCCTGGCTCTAAGGGTTTTTTACAGCCCCATGTGTAGGAAGGAAAGCCTTGTTCTGTGTTTCTCTTCATGGAATGATTAAATTACCTTCCACACATTTTTATTGACTGTGACCAGCCTTACCCATCTGACATTCATCCACAACAGCTTGGGTGTAGTTTCTGACAGATGTCCCCGTCATGTGTTGTCCTCTAAGCCTCCAAGAAGGTTTTGTTGCTGCAGGAGGGGGAGGAGGTGAGCGAGGTGCAGTCAGGAGCAGAGAGCTGATGTAAGCCAGGCCTCTGCAGTCTGGTCTAAGCGACAATAGGAACTCTGCTCTTCCATAATTCCCCAGTTTGTTGCAATCCTGTTTATTCATTCATGCCTTCAGCTTATTTCTGCGAGGACCATTCACGCTGGTTTTAGATCAAGTGGCACAAGGCTGCATATCAGTCCTGTGCTTTTTTCACACAGAAGAACTGCAAGGAAAGCTTCTTTTAACCAATATGGTAATAAAAAAGTAAAAAAAAAATTGTCAAGCCAGGCCTTATGCTCCAATTTTATTGCTTGAGAGACATATAGAAGAAGCAATTGTCTCATTCTCAAGATGGTCAGAACTGGATCTGGATTTGAACAAAGTACCTTTCATGTTTTGCAGATATTCCTCTTCTGACTTTTCTGTTCCTGCTGGCACCATGTGAGAAACCTCACCTGCCAACAAGCACAAAATCACTTTCTTTCAGCAAGAAAGTCGTCTTCTACCAGGTTAAAGTGCCCAGTGAATTTCAGCATTAGTCACCCCAGGCACTAAACTACTAGGAAGCGCCTTGTGAACCTTTCAGATGAATTTGGTCTGGATTCAGACAAGCTGGATTTGGTACTGTCTACAGTTACATCCCACTTTTATGGCTTCTAATGCCACTTCCTTTATTTTGGCTCCATAACTGGCCCTCTGCCATTATTTCCTCGGTTTCCTGCCCCTTTTCTTCTTCACTATAGCACCAAACCTGGCATATGGGTGTCAAAAATCCCTTGGGCTTGCAAGAAGACAAAGAAAATCACTGGTGTTAACATCAAAAAAACAAAACAAAACAAAACAAAACCTTTCACGTGCATCTCATTATCCTATTATATGTGTGTGAAGCCTTACATATGCTCAAAGCCAGTGCTCTGCAGGCTCCATACCTGTTTGTTACCCTAGCTGTCTTGTGTTTTAATAGCCCTCTGTCCTTCTCTTTCCAGGCTGAAAAACAGAGTGAAACACAACCAACCTGCTTAAATAAAGATGCTGATATATAAAGAATCCTGGTAAACAAGTCTCATATGCATGGCTTTATGCTTCTTGTTCACTTGTCTTAATGTCTTTTTCCTTTTTTTTTCCCTGTGGCCGTTTAATGAAGCTTCCCCCTCACTATCAAGAGTGATTTTTTTTTGCACTGTAGAAGATCTATTGCTGCAATCACATATGCTTCATCTATTTCTTATCCTGATTCTTCATTGGTTTTTTTTTTCTCCCAGTCCTGTCTGCCCTGGCTCTGTCTAGTGGGCCTGTTTGGTCTCTTGCTTGTGCCCTGCCTTTTAGCAAGAACTCAATGCTCTTTACATAAAATGTTCAATTCTCTGAAGTTAGAGTGGATTCCAATCACTTGGAAAAAGATAAAAAGTATGACCTTTGCAGCAGGGGAACAAGTGAAAAAAGAGAAGAGAGAATGGGCTTGTGAGGGGCTTGGCTGTCAAGTGCAGCTCTGCGTAGCATCAGTCAAAATACCATGGCAAATAAATAGAAGCACATGAGAGAATTGTCCACAGATATTGAATCAGCACATAGAGCCATCTACTTGCTAAAGAAACATACTGCATACCAGAAGTGGCTGGCATGCTTGCACCTGCTAAATATTTTTTGGCACTGGTACTGCCTGCCTGCCAGCTCGAGGTCAGTTTGACAAATGTATTTATGGAGCCACATCTCTGCCTTTGACTCTGTGAATAATTTCTCATGCCCACGTTGTAATTACAGTGAAGCAGCGGAATTTGACAAGTTCATAGTTTGTTGACATAATGTGAAAAGAGCAAAACACGTTCCTTAGGAGAATGGAAATTGGGCACTGATCCTCTGCATCGATTAAATGAGTCAAACTCCTCTGGAACAGGTTGCTGCTTTAGTTGAAAATGGCTACAACATCAGGCTAAGGCATAGCAGAAAGCTGTGCCTCTTCCAACCCACAAGAAATCATTCCAGATCAATTAAAAGGAAATGTTTTACCTCTCTGAATCCAGGTCTTCTACAAACTAGGAAGGAGGTGACAGCATCATCTAGGGCAGGAGAAAAACATGATGTTAAGGATACAGCGGGGATCAGACCTGACATAGTCTGTAAACTTCTTGTACAGATTATCCCCAATTTCTGTTCCACTCAGTTACAGATGATGCCATCTGGAGCTCTGAGTGATAGACACCTCCCAAAATTGTCACTAGGTCCCAAACCAACAAAGTTTGTGAACACGCTAGCCTAATGGCAAATACAAGCAAGGATATAAAGGCAAAATGCAAAATTAGACAGTTAGGCATGAGAGATCTGTAGAAAAATCAAAGGCAAACCACCCATTCTTGTCAAAATGAGAATCCAAAATACCATCCTGTGTCTTGTCTTTAGGAAGAGGATTCCTACATCAGCCCAGGATTGCACAGAACAAGCAGCATTACCACCTGTGAGTAGCAGGCAGGTTGCCTGGAGGCTCACAGCCAGGTACACACGTACTGAGGAGCGAGGGGTGAGGGTGGTTGGAGTCTCCCCTCCTCTCATCAGCATCGCTGCTGCATCCTGCGCAGCCCCCTCAGCTGCACGGAGTAGCTGTGGCCATTCAATCACACAGCTCACCCTGTTTCTCCCTCCCCCCTTTCTTCCATCCACCGGCACAGCTGGATCTGTCCCCGATGAGGAGAATTAGATTCTTCCCATCTGATACGGATGTTTAATGTTGAACAACAAAATTATTTTGTTAGGCGAATAAAACACAGACAGATTCACTGATAACCAAAATCTCCCTGTTGCTGTCAGTGCACTTGAAAATGTCTGCACTGCAATGGGAAGATGCTCTTTATTTAGACTGAATCTGCAGCCTAAAAGGAAACAGTAAGCTTTTCAAATTAGTACTGTTCTTTAAAAGCTTCTCTTTGGTAGTGTTAGAAAAAGACGTCTTCCATAAAAGGAAATTTCTAAATTAATTCTCCAGCTGGTAGTACTTCGCTGTCCTCATAAAGATGCTGCTTACACTGAGGAAAGAGAGATTTTAACAACCACTCCTCAGCCCCACCCCCAGAACTGCTTTTATTTTGCTTGAAGAGATGATGAAATGATTCTGGGGAAGTTGAGCCCCAAGATGGAGAGGATCTGCACTGCCTGCCAAGTGCTCTGCCAAAAAGTCTCCAAGGCCACCATGTGCACATGGACAGTACGAGCAGTGTTTGACGTCTCTAAGCTAAAATGCAGGCTTCAAGCTAGGCCAAATCACTCTTTCTGGCAACAAGGGAAATGTGGGAGTGGGGGGGATAGAGATGTAAGTTCTGGCAAAGATTAGAGCAACCAGCAAGAAGAGCTGCCATTGCTGAAAAGTTGCTCTTTTCTGAAAATTATTCCAGGCGCTTGGTCATGTGTGTTTGTTCACCATAAAGTGGGTGAGATCACAGATTCTTAGAATATAAGGTTGAAAAGATCTCATTATTGAAAATTGCCAGTCTCCTTGGTCTCTTGAAGTACTCTGTAGCTCAAACATCTGTGCTTTATTTCCTCTACTGTAATCTCATCTTCTTGCTCCTTGTTCACCTAAGACGGAGTACGGGTGGGGCATGAAATCAACCACCATGATGATCTTTCACATATTTGAAGACTGCAGCCTACATTTCCTTCAGACTTTCCTCCTCTGGACTGTGCAGTGCCAGTTCTTTCAATTATTTTTTTAATGGGTTATATCTTCTGGAGTATCTTTGTTAGTTTCCTTTGGGCTCCTTCCACACCTCTTTAAGTGAAGTGAACAGCTGTATTAGCTGGTTTGCATTAAAAACTTCCTATTTAAGTGTCCTCACTTGGTGATTGGGTTTGGGTTTCTTTCTCATCACTATAGCACTTCAGTTTTTGATGCATTATCAACCCCCTCACATGCTTTTCCTACATGCTCATTTCCATACCTGCAACTGATTCTTCCTAAGCCTATGTCCTCACTTAGCTCCACACTGGCTATTTAAAACTAGTTCTCTGATTTGTCGTAATCCCTTGAATCTCATTCATCCTGCCTGTCCCTTCCAGACTCTCAGCCCCTGACTAAATAAATATACAGACTATTTTTCATCATCCTTAGGATGGATGGATGGACATTTGTCAAATCTCACACAATGTAGTCTTCAATTAGACAGTAAACCCTTGGTGACTACCATCTGACTGCACTTTTCTAAGGTATTCTGGTGCCCATCTTACCATAGATTCCTCTTGGCAGTATTTCAGTGGCCTGTGATGCAAGGCTGTGTCAAAGCCTTACTGACACCAAGACATGATTAAAATTTTCTGATGTTGCTTTTGATGGAGAGGACAAAAAAAGGGTTTTTGGAAGGATCTGAACACTATGCAAAGGCTACTAAAGGAACCAAGTGCTAACAGCTGACAGAGCCAGAGCACATACTGGCCTTTGAGAGTTCTCCAATTAGTGCTCTTAGCCCTGCTGCAGTGAAAATGGAGACAAGGCTGGCACTCATCTCACTTGAATTTATCCACCTAAAAATTAGTCACCAGGTCTATGCCAGTCAAGCAGGCTCTCCTCCCCTGTCAGTGGAGAGGCACAAGCACCGGTCTTCAACATTGATCAAAAATTACGGTAAATCACTATCAAAAAAAGGCTCATTTCTTTGACTAGCCAAACTGGGTAGCTCATATGAGCTAAGCTAATTCCTTCCTGTCTGTGGTTTGGTTCCTTCCTGTCTGTGGCTTGGTTTCTTCCCCCTGAAGAATTTCATTTATATGAAGTATTAATGTTCTCACTGACCATCACTTTGAGGTACTTTGCAAGAGAGTTGGGTTTCCACTATGTAATTGTGCAGTGGTTCTTGTCAGCTGAGGTCTTTGAATACCATTCTATAATCAAGAATAAAGAAAAAACATTGTGTTTTGTTCTCACTGCTACACCACAGTGTCTGGAAATTCAGTGTTTGAAGAGAATCAGGCCATTTCTCTTTTCTAGGTCCATCCCTTGAGGCCCAGAGAAATGCCCGACAAAAGCAAATCTTGGGCTGAAATTTCAAAGAACGGATTGGACATCTGTTTCTACTTAATAGAAAGACTCTTTCTAAAGCACAGAGAACTTCTTTGATGCCCATCTACCAGGCCCAGATTTTAGGTCATAAGCCAGCTGTCAGACTGGCAGACACACGGATAATTAGACCGAGGAAAAGAAACACCTTTGCTCAAGCAGGTGTATTGGAGCTTCCTCTTCTCCTTCTGCAGGAGCATTTCATTCCTGATTTCAAGTTGACTCACAAGCAACAAAAGATGAAGGAAAGACACAAAAATTGTTGCTGAAAGTTTCATCAGAAAGAGATGAAAGGGATGTGAATCAGCTCCTACGCAGCTGCAGTTTACAGTAGAGCTTCCCAGCGTGACCCCAGGTCAATGGCACTTCCCATAACACACTGGACTGAGGGCTCCGCTGGCTTAGGAGCTGACTCATGAGCCTTCCTGTCACCCCTGCTTTGGGGACATGACTTCCCGAAGGAAATCAGGGCAAACAGCTATGAAGATCAATCTTAACCTGCCGCCATGCTGTGTCAACACATCTGAGTCATCCAGAAAGCGGCACTTGCCCTCCCCAAACACTTCTGCACCAGCAGATTGACTCACAATTTTGCTAGGGACAGAACACTCTGCACCCTTCAGGAATTGCCCAACCACAGTGCAGGAGATCTCTTCCAGGAGAGCCATACCAAGCCTCGGTGTGCATTTCTGGTGGGAGGGCTAGAGGGGCCAGAATGGCGCTGGTCTTGACAAGGAGGCTGAGGTTGGCCTTTCTGTGGTCCTAGGGTAAAGCTGCCTGGAGTCTGTCCTGAATTAGAGAATATTCTCCAGGAGTTTATGTAACTGTGCTCACACTGCCTGGCCTGTGCGTGATGGCATGCAGTACAAATACCCATGTTCAAGACTTTACTCTTTATTAAACAAGCAATGCTTGCCTGTCCTGGGTCACTGCTGCACAGCCTAATCTTGCCAAATCTCCGGGCACTGGTATGCCATGAGTGGAAAAGCATAGTCTGGCATTCAATTTTAGAAAAGCATTATTCTTAACCTCAATACCTGTGAGATGGAAGCCAAAAACTCTTCCTATAAATTGCCACAAAATTTCTATAAATTGTCGTAAAGGCATCCCAGTGCCTGCAGTCCTCTTTTCTGTTCTCCATCCATTTTCTTGTTTGCAGCTGCGGTTACTTTTATTTGGTGGAAAGGGAAGTCTGAAAAGATCATGCTGAGCTCCTGAGTTCAGTCTGCCCCAGTCACTGTTCAAAAGGTCCACAATACACCTATGGGTTCAAAAACACATGGCCGTGCAAAAAATGAGCTCAAGGACACAAACACCAGATTTCCCAGAAAAGGCAGGGGTGAGTAACACTCCATCTCCTGTGAGACTCATCCTACATTCTCTCCCTGTACTGCCAGCTGAATAAGGAGCACTAACCAAAAATTATCTAGGACATTAGTGCCTTTAAAGGCAGTCACTTGTTATCTGAGCTCTGCAGCACACCACTGCTCCAGCCAGTGGGATGAGTGCCCAGCTATTTGCCACTTCCCAGTCTCAGGCCCTTATGCGAAAAACTGTTTGCACCAAGCCAGTGATACTAAGTGTTCCTCCTACTGGGATGATGGAGCAGAGAGGGAAAGGGAAGAAAGGTTAGCAAAGGTTTACTGCACCATCCTAGTCCAGGTTGTGGAAAAAGTCTGCCCTGAATCTAAGAAGAGTCTAGGGTGAGAAAGGCAATTATCCTTTTAACCAAATTACATTTGGATCCTTACCTGGTCCTTTCTTCCTTTTTTCCTTTTTTCCTTTTTTCCTTTTTTCCTTTTTTCCTTTTTTTTTTTCTAATTTTTTTCCTTCCCTTTTTTTTCTTCCCCCCTCCTTTTCTCTTTTTCTTTTTTCCCTTTGTTTCCTTTTTTTTCCTTTTCTTTCTTTAATGTCCTTAGTCTACTAGGAATTTATATCTGATTAGGACAGTCATTACTATTATTATTCAGAGTAATAGATTTTTCTCAGAGTGCCAGCAGGATTTGATTCTACTATGATGAAGATCACATCTCTTCCAATGTTTAAGATGGGGATTTGGGTGCAAGTCCACAGAACAACAGAGGGTCATTTTTAGTGACCCTAGAGAAATTTTAGGTCTATTTCTTCTCAGTTAGGATTGCATTATTCAGAATAACTACGTGTATTAAGGCATATAGTTTTGCTATGGAAGAAAGGAGTATTGTATAGCTCCAGAATAGCTTTGCAGGACTTCCATGCACAGGGAACTAATGTGTGCCATATCCATCTCAACCCAGCACTTTGCACAGGTCCAGTTACAGACCTTCTGCATTATCATCTTACATTTATAGCCTCTTGTGACATGAAATAATGAAGGAAAATCAGTCAAAAACTGAACAGCTACCATCCCCTTTGCATAAAACCGAGTGGGAAAATGTAAATCTATTCTCTCACATACTAAAACTTAGCTAAGATTACAAAGAAATGAAAAGCAATGTATCCAGTGTCCAGAGCAAGCCTTTTCAGGAGAGCACCATTCATTAGTAATCCTTCCCCACACACAAACTGTTCTTCTCCCTTACATGCTTTCTGTCTCCTGACACCTGTTAGTTTCAAGGTTAGGATAATGGAGTGCACATCCCCAAGGAACCAACAAAATGAGTACGCAGTATTTTACTTTCCAGAAAGAATGAGCTCAGCTCAGACAGACTGTTTACACAGACAGACCTCCCAAAACACTCGTAGTCTGCATTAGGTTTACTCGTAGTCTACAGGTTTATCTGATCATACAAGTGATTTCATCTTACTGCAATACATCAGCTTAACAGGACACATCTTTTGCAGATCCCTTCTGAGACTGTGCACTGGCGCTCCACAAGTAACACTGGTAATGATGTGGGTGATGGTCAGCAAGACAGGCATTTGCATTCTGCCCCAGCGTTAAGGAACAGAGGCCTATTTTCAAGATGAGTCAACTCATTTTATGCCAAGAACAGTTGGCAGCAGTGCTTACTAAGGCATGTATGTTGCCGCATTGTGTTCAGTCATTTTAGTTTTGCAATCATAGAGCCAAACAACAGGATGTGAGTTAATGCACCTTTGATTAAAGCTTAGGCTTGTTTTAGCTGTTAATGTGCATCAAAGCTTATTGGCTACCCAAGAATGCAGTGACCTCAGAAGAAAGTTCATATTATTTTAGAAAAAAAGATTCCAGCAACGTTCGGTCCTTCTATTAAATTTCTAGAGATTTCAACAGCAATCTTGTGGCTAAAGGCATTAGGGTGCAATTAGTAGCCTATTTCACTTCCCTGATACAACTTTCCTCTTGCACTATAACTGAGCACAGATGAAGTATCTAAGCTAAGGACAATAACAAAACAGTATAGGCTTATTATGACAGCATAAAACCATAATAGGATCTGGCACTCTTCATCCCTGATGGTCTCTGTGTAGCTTAAGCCCTGAACTGCCTCCTCACTGAAGCTGGGACATTGGCTGGAATAAGCACTAAGGGAGGGATCAGGAGCAAAATTATTTTCACAACGCAGTTGCTAATAGAGAAAATGTGGCTTTTAAGAAATTAGGTTAAAAATTATGTTTAAAAAATGGTTTACAGTGTCTCTGTTTCAAGGAAAGAAAAAAAAGGGGGAAAGAAACAAGTGATATCACTAGGAAAAGATCAATTATCCAGTTGCTTAAGCTTCTTCCCAGACATCTGGACCTGGGCACTGCTGGAGGCAGAATGAGGCTGGAGGGACCCTTGGGAAGTACCTGTTGTCCCTTCTTATGGTAAGGCTAGCTCCAGAGTGCTCTCCCTCATGTCCTCACTGGTAAACCACAGTGCTAATCAGAATAGTGACTGTTCTGACTGCTCTGAATAGCAACAGGGCTGTTTCTGGGCAGGCACAATACTATGGCACACATAGATGTAAATCTCTACTTTTCTTCTCAGGAAGCTCTTCGCTTTATAGTCTGCAAACCTGGCTGAAACCTTGCATAAAAATCACTGGAACCGAGGATGATTACCTTCAGCAGGAAAAAACTTCACTTCTGTAGAGGTGCAGACTGTTTTACACAGTGTGTATTGCTTTCATTTAATGAGCTAAATAAAGGTTTTGCAGATTTGACCCTGTCCTGCTTTTGTGACTCTAGGAGAAACAGTTTTGCTTCCTTATCTCAAAATGGCTTGAGTCATAGTCTTAGCCTTGCCTTGACACCACTTGCACCGGTGAGTTGCCTAAGTATAGGCAGAACAGTAAAAATTTTCTGTGATTCAGCTTTGGTTATTGCCTGCAATAAGTAGGATGTTCAAGGCTGTACTTAACATGTAGGGAAGGAGAGAGCCTTCTGGCAGCTCTTTAATCTATGAGGGGGCTGGATTTTCTTTTTCTTTATTTTTTTTTTTGGTTGTGTTTTTCTTTTTGTTCTGTTTCTTTCTCCTCCATTCTCCCTTGAACAATACTGCAGGGGAGCATGATAACGAGGCACCATTTTGCCATTTAGTCAGCCAAAGAGGAATGGGAGAATTGTCTCTTGTACAGGTGCTCTTTACTCCAGGGGAATTCAAAAACTGCCTCTGCAGCAGTCCAAGCTAATGCTAACCTGACAGCAGTAGGTGAAATATAGAGGGCCCTCATCACCACACATCACGTTGGTGCAGGAATGCCATTAAGTAGCCCGTGTGAGTTACATTTCATCGATAATGAAATCAGCCTCCTACATCTCCTCTGAGAATGAAATCGCAATAAGCAGAAACAGTCCCTCTCCTACTCCAGATTCACTGAAATTATGCAAAGAACTCATCACTTTGAAATATGAAAGAAACTTCATGTCCTTCTCAGCAGGACAAACTCAATTAGACAGAAAAAATGGAACAGCTGCTTTTTCAAAGAGACAGATGACCTTATGGTGTAATTTTCACTCTCGGTCAATCAAAGCTGGTGGTGTGATTCATTGACCATGAGAATGAAACTAGACGAGAGACATAGTTAAAAGGTCATTCCTTTCTATGGATATAAGAGGCTCAAGTAAAATATTAAAAGAGCACATGGCCCTCTTTCAAGAGATGTTGGCCACACCTCCACCTGCAGTCAAACAAAAGAAGAATGCAAACGCTGTGCAATGATGCCCAACGACCATGCACAGACTTTAATGTTTTCTCCATGCCCCTATGGTCAGTGGTGCAGGTTTCCTAACCCCAGACTTTCCTAGGGAGATTGGACCTGGCCAAGGAAGGCAGCGAGAATGTGCATGTTGATTACAATGGGCAGGCCTGCTGTGAAGGAGAATGGAGAACAGCTGAACAGAGATGACAGCTACAGCTTATGAAAGCAGGTGTTGGGTTTAACTTCAACTGTTACCATTTGCCTCATTTAAACCAATATTCCCAAGCCTGGGGACCTATAAATACAATACAGGAATGAAAGCCCCCATGGATGAATGTGCAAGTACAAGCCAGAAAGCTTTTCCAGTATATATGGTGCCTCTTGCTTCTTTGCTGCAGGCAGCACAGGTGGCACGGGTAGGACCAGAGCAACCCTGTCCCCTGCAGCTTTGATTTTGGGTCCAGGAGGGGCATTTCATCTCTCCTGAGCAGAAAGCACAAGGAGGCAGTGGTTTTGGGGACCACCTCGAAAGGAGAAGGCGACCCTGCTCATACCTTCTCACCAGTGAAAACAATGTGGGGATGAACAGATCACCCTTGAGAAAGGGGAGGTCCTTAGAAACCATGCTGTGGAGAGAGGATTGGCCTGAGACAGTGATCTGAAAAGCAGAAGGAAGTGTCCACCACACACTGAGAACACACAGAGTGACCTGTGGCCTGGAGCTGAGAGACTGCAGGGAGGGATGGAGGAACATTTTACACAGGAATGTGGGGCATCGCTGCTGGCAGTGACCCTTTTGTGGGAGGTGTCCTATGCTGCACCCTGGCAGTGTGGCATTAGCACACAGTTAGGTGTTGCCCACATTTTTTGGTTATCTGATCAATGATGAAAAGCTGCCCTCCACAATGCTGAGTACACAAGTGGCTAACTACGAGCAGAGCTCTCAGTTCTTGCACTCACCTACAGGAAATGTGCGGGCCAAAAGATCCTAATCCTCGGCTGTATTGTTGCCACTTGTTTGCATCTTTCTCCAGCCCATGCTGGGTCACTGCTCTCAATGGGCTTGTGAGAAACCTCCCTCCACAGTTTCCGTCCTGTGCCCTATGTGTCCTTTTCATAACTTCCAACCAGGCATGCAAAACACTCCTCCTATTAACAAATCTTCTGCTGGGCTGGAGAGAAGTTTTGACTGGAACTACTTCTCTGTACAAAACCCATCGGTTTGGGTACACACATACACTTAATGATTTTACCAAATCCTGTTGGTTTAAAACTCTAACACAGTTGTCCCTCTAAATACTCCTCAGCTTCTTTTATTTTTATGTTTTTTGCAGGGAAAAAAAAAAGACAAAGAATTTATGTTAATTTCTGTATTCAAATGACATTTCATTAGCAAGCACATACTTAAAAATACAGAAATGATAGCTCAATCCCCAGATTACTTGCAGTTCTTTTCCAGTTTTCTGGAACTGTTTCCCAGCTGTACTGGTTATCTGTGCAGCTCTTCCTTCCCTTGCCCTAAACTGCCTCTGGATGTCCAGTGTGCAACACCTGCAAGCAGGAAGGCAGAGAGACTGTTCCTCCACAGTACTCATATATTACCCTTGTTTGATTCATCTGGAATTACCCTTGTTTGACTCTCCTACAAGTCTGTTGACTTTGACTGAATAGAGATTTACATGATTTCCTCATGGGAATTTTGAAGGCTGATAACACTGAGAGTGTTATTTCCCTATTTTATTTCCACAGCAGAATAAACCTAGATATGCTCCTGCATATTGCTGCACCTGATGTTTTTTCTATTCAGTTTTGATTCAGAAAAAAATCATATAATAAAAGATGTACCTACAATTGTTACTTGGCTGTGGTTAAAAAAGAAAGAACACCCAGATCCACATCTCCTTTTCATATCTCTGTCAAAGATGAAGGAAATATTAATCAAGCTATTTGACATGATCTTCACACTCTGTACAGTGCCAGGAAAAGGAAATTGAGTGCATATGTGGCTGGAGGCAGCAGCACAGCTATGACAGGCTGCAGTCAGTACAAGACTCATAACATTGACACTCCTCTCTGCTCCTGACTGACCTAATACTCTGCATTATACATGGTGCTCATTATATCCCAAATGAATGACAGAAGCTGGGATCAGCAGACTCACGAGAGGACAAAGATGGAGGCAGATTAAATGATATCTTGTTTGGTGAAGCCAGATGATAGAGTAGCCACGGACCTGATGAATGTAGTGAATGATCTTCAAGTCGCGTTTTATGTGGCCTTAGGTAATGAAAATGAAGTTTCTATGTTTGAAAGTGCTTTTGAAATGTCTCCATTTAAATAAATAACAGCAGGGAGTGGGAAGCACTTCTATAAGTGCACAAATGCACTGGAAGGAGCTTACCGTTAGGCATTTTTCTACTCTTATTTGTTCCCATTTGTACATCAGGAATAGAATACTTTAACTCACCACTAGGGTGTCAAGATGCCCCATGCAAGAATGAAGAAGATCTAGTACTGCACAAGGAGCTGTGAGAGGTTAAACACCTGAAAGCTTGGGCATTCTGTGATAATTTTCTACAGCTCCATCATCTTTAAATCTGTCAACACCTGCCTCTAAACATTGCAGTTTTCCTCCTATGACCAGCCTTGGTCATTTTTTGTCATATTTGACATTTTCCACTAGGGACCTGGTTTTTTGCTCGTGCCTTAAGGAAATTAACTGGTAGGAATTCAGCATACATTTTCATGGGGAGAAAGGTTACCAAATTCATGAACCACTTTTACACTGCTACTGTGGGAGGTGAGCCCTAGCAACAAAAAACGCTGCAATTTTATAGCACAGTGGTCATCATTAAGATCCACAGAACATGCACAACTGTACCTTTTCCTACCTTTTTCCACAAAGAGCTCAGTGGATTGTCGTCACGCCAGTATCACAGTTCATTTATTTTCCAATGCAACCTACTTTCAATGGAACCTAAGATATTTAAAATGCTGTACTAGCAATTTCAATATTTTCTTAATTGATACATTCCCTTAGAGTCATTCTGCACCACTGGAGCAGATCAAAGAGATTGGCTTTTGCTCTCAGTGCTGCAGCGGAGCCAAAAGCATCCTAATTCCAAGCAACACAGGAAGATTTCTTAAACACCATCATTTGAATTTTCCTGAGTGCTCAGCTATCAGTACACACTGTTCCCTTTGCTGTCTCTTTTCCCTCTTCCCTCATGAAGCACTCTTTTGTCCTTTTGCTGCATCTGTTCTATTCCACCTGTTAATAGTTGTCTTTATATTTTTTGTGTTTATTTTTTCCCACTACACTGTCGCTTCATTTTCTCTCCTTCCTGCCTACAAAGCCTTTTTTTCTATTTGCTGATCTTGTCCTGTTTTGTTGTTTTGTTTTTTTTTTAATTCTCCCTCCTTTCAACATACCTCTCCCTTTTTTACTCTCCTACTCTTCCAATTTTTATTGTCAATCTCTGGTTTTCTTTCCCACTGAGCACGGAATAGGAGGATTATTGTGATGACTCTGTAGCCTTGCACAAACACCTGGAGGCCTGGTGAAACCAGGATTTATGTCACAGCCTTGCAAACACGATGGCACACAGTCCCTGCACAGGGCATTTGCACTCCTTTTCCCTAGGGAAGGATTTCAAAGACTAGAAGGGAGCTTGCCTCACCCCAAATGGTCTCTTGAAAATCTCAGGCTAAACACACAAAGGGCTGGATGGGTGATCTGAGCTGCTCAGAGATATGGACTGAGGCTGTGGAACAAGGGATAGGAAATACTTGCTCATCTGTCCATCTGGTACATTAATGGTGTGATAGGAAAGAGACAGGAACTGCAACAGACTTCTTCCCCCTATGAAAAATAAAGAAGAAATTGAAGCAGCATTTGCAATTAGGGCCACAATATGTGCAACAGTCTGGAGTTTTAAACAAGAAAAGAGCCTGCTTTTTCCCCATCTCTGTTCAGCTAGTTCTTTAACTTTGGGTGATCCTGAAATTCCTGCCTTGCAGGGGCAGGAAGCACCAGTGTGACTTCTGTGCAACTCTCCAGACACTTGTGCCCTTAGTTCTGGATTTATCTTGCAAGTGCTGGATGTGGCCAAAAGACGGCATGGTCAATTAACAGCTGTTCCTGACAGTTCTGCAGAAGTCCGCAAAAAATTATGTCACTTCAGGTGGGGGTCAAAGCCACACAGGGAGTAATCCCTGAGTAGGCCCTGAGTAGCTCTGTTGTGTTCTTTGCAGCATGGAAATCTGAGCAGTGATTTGCATTTCTCTTCCAGTGTATTTTTGTTAATGAGCCATTTTAGTTTCTGGTGTGATTCCCTAAAAATAAAATGCTTTGGATTGCTGTGTCCAACTAGGCTGTGATGCTTGATCTCTGTAAGTGTATTTTCAGCACAGTGGGGCTGCCTTTGAACTCTCCTCCGGCTTTCCCTTCTGCTAACACAAACAGTAAGGAAGCAGACCTGCATGGCTGAATCATACTTGTATGTTTTCCAGGCAGCTCCTGAATCCCAGAGCCTGCTCAGAACAGAAATGTCAGGCACAGCAGGACTTAGTCTGGCATGTGGGTGGATTTACTCAGGCATAGAAATGAAATCTGGGCCCAGGAAGCAGTGCTTGATGGCAACAGGACAGGGCTCAGCCTGCAGCTGGAGCTGCAGTTCAGCCAGCTGGGGTAGCACAACATTGATGGAAAGGCATGGCACTCCCTGTCCTGATTTTTTTTAACTGCTCCACTGAGTATTCTGATGGGTTGACTTCAAGGCTCCACAAAATCAAAGACGGAGAAACTAGCAACTGAATTCACATCCAAAATATTTTGAAAAGGTGCAAATTGAATGGATTTCTCCTAATTTCTTTTTACTTCCATCAAAGTAGGAAAAAATAATATTTGTATATTTGAATTTTGAAATGTACCTGGACACTCTGGTCCTTGGTATTTTGCTATTTATTTTTAATAATGAAAGCAAATGAGAAAAGGAAAGCATCTGTCAAGCATGCAAGTACCTTTTGAACATCCCCCATACACCTGCTAGAAAAAGACAGGGAGCTTCTCCCCAGTCTCAAGCCCAGAAGGGAAATACATCCTGGAGAAGGTTAAATCTGAACAGCCCATAATGTGCTCCTATCCTCACCCTTTTTCTCTGCCCAGACGGAGGAAAAGTCAATACATGGGCTTTAGAGTTTAGCAAGAGATTGCTATTACACAAATGCTGTTTCCCTCAGAAAAATGAAGAGAAAGGAACAAAAGGGTACATAGCCAAGAAGAGAGAGAATTCAGGACCACCAGTACCAGCCCCTTCCCACCATCTCTCCAGCTAGAGCAGTTTTCACAAACCTTGCAAATGTTTCTCCAAGAACCTCACAAGCAAATGTGATGCACACTTTCTAAAAACAAGCAAGTCAAAAACGTACTGGTTTCTATAAAGACCTGTCTCTGCTTCTTCCTTGTTTGACAGCACATCTCTCTACATCATTTCATGCCAAATGTCATCAGACAAAACTCTTCTGAACTGATGCTGTGTCTTTTATACTCCTCCTGATGGACCAAGACTGGCTATGGGTCTTAGATGCAAGAGTTTCAATAACAAAGATTGCCATGGACAGCAGAAATTACATAAGGATATAAAATTTCTTGATTAGGGTTTTGTCTTTAGGCAAGTGCTACGTAGGCTAACATTGGCAAAACACTGTAGGGCAAACAACAGCAGCATGAATAGCAGCAGCCATTGTATGGACTATAGCCTAGATAGAATAGCCTAGACTATTACCTATACCCACCTGAATGAATTACTGTGCCCACCGTTGAGAATATCTTGGCACACATCAAAAGCAATGTTGACTTTATACCATTAGCTGGTAAACACAGCAACAGGAAAAAAAGGTCTTGTGAGTCAAAAAGTAAAGGTAATTTGGTAGTCTACCTCCTTTCCCTTTCATATTACCAGTGGCCTTCCCAAAATACTTTATGCTGTCATTTGGTCTGGAAGAGTTCCTTTCTTCCCAAGACTCTCACAGCATCTTTATAATCAAGGGAATCGTTGCCAGCTTCCTGCAGCTCCCCCGGGCTGTGTTAGCAGGTCCATGCCCTCAGTGTCTGACCCTGCTGTCCACAAGAGCCTGCTGTCCAAGGGTGAGCAGTGCTGTGTCAGCTCTTTGGATTTCAGCAGGGTCCATTCTGCATGTGATTCAGAACCACAGTCTACCCACGTATATCTCTATATAACCACGCAATCCTGTTTTTGTTATCCCTGCTGTGCCTCCCACCTTCCTTCCTATTGCTTGTGTCATTAGCTTGTTGCACTTCAGCCACAAGTGGACTATAAATTCTTCAGGACTTCTTGTGTTTCAGTATCTTCTTGCCTAATTGGAGCTACCAGAACACAAGTAGTCACTACAAAACAAACACAGACCTCAACAGCTGGGACAAATAAGATGCATACTTGTAATTTCAGCCCCTAAGGTCTGTTTGACCTAGAAACCCATATTTGCTTCAAGCAATTCCTCTTGCGCTTTCTGCTTTCGGTCAGAGTTGAAGCTGGAGCAAACTGTAAGGAAAAGCAATAAATAAGCACAATTATTTAAGGATCTGAATTCAGTTTTCCTGGTCAGTTGACATCTGGATAAAACCCAAGAATAAAAATAAAATAAAAAAATTAAGAACAATGGGAAAACAAATCTCTATCAGTAGAATGTCCTGAAAGGAAAGCAATTCATGTACCACTGCTCCTTGTAACACAGTCTTCTAAAGACTGAGGAAACTACTAGCTGCAGCTTATTTCATTTATCCAAGTTTAAGTTGGATACATACAAAAAAGAAGAGGTGAGATGCCAAGAGCACATGCAGTGTCCTCCAGCATCAGCTTTGCAATGCAAAAGATGGAGTGTGTGCTCAGGGGAGAGTGAGCCAAGGAGATGGAGGTCGGTGTGCCTACGTGGTGGGTGAGACCAGAGCCTGTTCCCAGAGCTCCACGCACCCACCCCAGGCTGGGTTAGGGATGTGTGTTGAGCTGTGCACACCCACACACACGTGAGCCACACCACCTGTTTCAGTCTCCTGCTGAACAGAGCACAGCAGCCATGTGGCCTCACTGTGTAGGGCACTGTGAGGCTCATGGCAGAGGACTTAGACCAGGCATGTGCCCAGATCCATAGCCCCACCTTCTACACCCAGCCTGTATTTGTGGTGTGGATTTCCCCAACCCTTGTGCAGGACATGATGGGATTTGTGTTTCCAAATATGATGGCAGCTGTGTTTACAGCAAAGTCACAGTCAGAGAGGCTTGGGAGCTAGGGTCATTGTAGCTGCTGGGTGGGCAGCCTCACACTTCTGACTTCTTTTACCAAAAGGTACCCTAGTTGTTAGGCCATGGGCATATTTTGGAGAAATCTCATACATATATCAAAATAAACTTGCACTCAAAGGTCAACAGGATGAGGAAACTCTATCAAGCATATTGGAGCTTGCAGCAATCCGCAGTTCTATTTGAATGTGATCTGAAACAGGCTCTAGACATTAAGAAAACAAATTCATAACAGCCCTTTGTCTAAATTTCAGCACAGAACAAGTTATCAAAGCCCCTATGCCTTTGGCATGGATTTATTTTCTTCTTTACTCAACAATTTTTACTCTGCTCAGCGTACTTACCCAACCAGCTGCAAACCTCCCCAGAGTTGCAAACACAGTGATGAGTCAGTCCAATGCAGTCTCCAGCTCCTTCCCTGAAAATCTGGCGGACCTACTGATGTTACAGCATCAAATCAATTTTTGCTCTCTTTCTCTGGTCTCCTTTAGTCCATTTTGCTGTGATTTACACTCAGAAATGGTTATTTCTCAGAATGTTCTGCAATGGTGGAAATGATGGAAAGGGATTATAGCAGGAGACCAAGGAAGAAAAACAAATGGAGAAGCCCAAACCTGCCCTATGCTGCTGGATCAGCTGCAATACTGAGAGAAGGCTGACAAGGACCGTGACCCCAGGCAGCCACAGCTGCTGGGCTCCCGTGCCGGCTGTCCGTGCCAGTCCCAGCAGCCTCCCGAGCTGCTGTCCCAGCCCTGCCCAGCTGCCATGGCTTAGAGAGCAGTGCTTCCCCAGCAGTGATTCCCCAGCAGCTCATGGGCAGCTCCTGTCCGGCTGTCCGTGCGCCACAGCCAGCAGGGACAGCTGGGACAATCCCCTGAGCTCCTGCATTGTGCTCCAGACCCCCACGCTGGGTTACCCTGCTCCTCCTGCCAGTGGAGTAGCAAGCAAGCCAAAGGTCCCAGCTTGCCATGGAAATCAGTAGAACACGGAGGGTGGGATCTGCACCAGGAGCTTCTCTGCACACAGATATCTACTACAGTCAGAAGTAAAACCTGCTCTAAATTGACACTCAGCAGCACTGTCTTGAGCAGCTCTGTGCTGAAGGAGGAGACCCAGACACACATGTCATAAATATGTCAGAATAAACCTGTGCTCAAGGGTCAGCAGGATGATAAAACTCACCATCAACAGAGAAGATGCTGGCAGGTATAATTATACTCTTATATGCTCTAATATACTCTTTGCCACATGGCTTACATTAACATATGTTCAAGAACAGCCTCAGTTACCTACTTTACCATCATGAGATTTTAAAGAGAAGATTTTTTGCTCCCCCAGTGTGCCTGTGCAATGAGCAAGCATACTGGATCTTGCAGCAATCTGCAAATTTAACTGAAGGTGGTCTGGCAGAGCGGGTGAGGGGACAGGGAGGGACAGCCAGCCATGGATGGGGGCGGCACCCCGCCCTCTGTCCAGATGCGCTGAGGGGTCCTCAGTGGGACACCTCACAGCTTTCTGTCCTTCCACCCTTAATGGGATGAAAAGAGCTTGAATGTGAGATTTCAGCTGAACAGCAATTGCAAGGCAAGTTAGGCCAAATACAGGACATCTGCGGTGCTTAGAAGGCATCTATGGTCCAAAGCCTTCTGCACAGTAACTTCAACCCTTTAGGGAAGAAAAGCTTTCAACAGAGAAATCTCTTACTGGTGTTAAGCTTCCAAGAGTTAGACTCACAACTCTTACAGTCACAAATGCGACTCACAAACGTTTCTCGTTTTCTGATTCTTTTCTGACTGAACCCACAAAGTCCAACACACGATTGCGAGGAAGGAGAGCTGTGCATTGCTCATTCACCACCCACCCCAGCACTGATGATGCCACAGTGCCCATCATGTCACAGTACTGCACATACTCACTCAGCAGGGCTGCTGTTGCCATACTAGATATTAAACCGTGTGCTTAACATTTATAAGTCACTTTGTCCTCATCTGCACTATAATCTTGTTGTACATCATAAATGCAAAATGAGTTTCATTTCTTCTCCCTACACCTTTGGTTTATTGCATTTACATAAAGCTGTCAAACATTTATGTGGATTTTTACACCTTTATGAAATTAATTTCTTCAACCACCAAGGAGATGACATTTCTGAGGTAATGCCATTATTTCCCAAAACCTATTTTCTGGTATCTTTGGCCTCACTGAAGTGGCACATTTTTCATTAAACTTAGCAGTACATGAAGTCGTTAAGGTGACAGTAGTTTGCCATTATAGCTCTTGTAGCAATGCTGGTAGTGACTTCACCCTTGCCTCATCTGAGGCAATTATTAAGTAAAGTGTCAAGAGATTCTGAATGACTTAGAAAACTTAGAATTGCCTTGCTGTAAGTACTTCTACTCAGAACACAGAAATCTGACCTTCATAGCTCAACTAACCTGGAAAAAGAGAGAGAGCTACAGAACACAGCAGACATCACCGCCAAAGATACTAAGGCATCCTGTCTTTCCCCTCTGGTATTCGTCATGAACTGAATCTTCTTTTACTCCCAGAAACATGTTTTCATTCCGATTTTCATCTATGCTAGTGATTAAAGTTGCCTGCTAGCCCTGAGGGCTCTGCTGATCTCCCTGCATGTCACAGCCTGCCATCAGAGTCACAGTTGCTCTCACGTGGCGAGGGAAGGCTGGATGCAGAAACAGCAAATAACCTAGAGAAGCATGGAGCAGCCTGCTAACAATATAAAGTCTGCCTGTTTCCTTCCCTGTACAGCATTTAAAGCTTACTGGATGAATTAAAACCTTTTAAAGAGATATGAATCTTTACCAGTGAGCTATGGATCTGGGCATTTTTCAGACAGAAGTCCAAAACCACCTTGCAAGTGAGAGCAAAAATAATTTTAAATTCACTACACAAAGTCTCTGAGGAAGCCTGGAGCAATATAGAACTACTGATATCTCTTCAAACTGTCTGAATTGGCCAATAAATTACAGCCCAAACTGTCTAGCAATGTGCCTCAAGGCGATCATCTCACCTTGGTTTAAAAGGATGCTAATTTTTATCATGTTGGAAAAATAACATTTTGCAACCACTTTATACAAGTTGTACAACAGACACATGGCAACCCAGCAGCATCAACAACCCTGTAAAATTTACATAACATAAGCGTGTAGTTTTGGTAGCAATAAACTTTTAAAAGTTATTGCCGTCAATGTAAGTTAGGATTTTCAGGGTCCAATCTTAAAATTTGCAGGGGTTCATTGCAGAGGTTTTTTCATATCAGCATTCCTGTCTCATTTATTATTTATTATATTTTGAGATTGCTGATGAACTCCATTTCTGAATATCACTTAGAAGCTAAGAAGTCCCAAGCACTTCACTGTGACAAGCACAAAAGACAGCTGTGACTGTAAACTCTGCAGGAGAGGAATTGTGCATGCTGTATGATAAGTAAATGACTTGAGGCAAGATCTTGTAATTCATGAGTTTAGGTAGGGCTGATGGCAGGCTTCTGTATTCTTTTGTACATAAAAACCCCCAAATCCTTATCAGTCAGTAACAGTAATTGTGGAAATCCTTTATTCTGGAAGACAAGGAGGTTGTACTACCTCCAGCTGAAATTCAGTGGAAAATTGCAGCCAAATGGTTTGGCCATTTCCAAATCCTGCTCTCCTCTTGCCTGCTTGTGTTAGCACTTCCAGAAATGGTTTGTTTGAACAGCTGCAGTGTCTCCATGCTGTGCTGCAGGGACTTGAAATGTGACTGGCAATAGAGGGGGGAGGAGATAGCCTTTAGTTTTCTAGGACTAAAGCTGTGAAAATGCACTCAGGTTTGGCCACATTGTGAAGTCTGCAGGTGATTTAAGTGTGTGTGAATGGAGGAACAGGGAAAATGTGCCACAGTGCTGTTCAATATCATTACACCTGTGCCAGCTCAATCATCCAGTGCACTCTGACCTGAATGGGGCAAGTGCTGGTACCGCAGCCACTGCTGGCCTTGCTGTGCCCAGGCCACAAGGGCTGCTCCCAGGCAGGCAATCAGATCTGGGAGAAGAGGGGCTCTTGAGGAAAACAGCTGTCTGAGTGCAAAATATCTGGAGAAAAAGGAAGAAGAAAAGGAAATTAGAGAAATAAAAAGGAAAGGAAATAATAGGGAAGGAAGGAAGGAAGGAAGGAAGGAAGGAAGGAAGGAAGGAAGGAAGGAAGGAAGGAAGGAAGGAAGGAAGGAAGGAAGGAAGGAAGGAAGGAAGGAAGGAAGGAAGGAAGGAAGGAAGGAAGGAAGGAAGGAAGGAAGGAAGGAAGGAAGGAAGGAAGGAAGGAAGGAAGGAAGGAAGGAAGGAAGGAAGGAAGGAAGGAAGGAAGGAAGGAAGGAAGGAAGGAAGGAAGGAAGGAAGGAAGGAAGGAAGGAAGGAAGGAAGGAAGGAAGGAAGGAAGGAAGGAAGGAAGGAAGGAAGGAAGGAAGGAAGGAAGGAAGGAAGGAAGGAAGGAAGGAAGGAAGGAAGGAAGGAAGGAAGGAAGGAAGGAAGGAAGGAAGGAAGGAAGGAAGGAAGGAAGGAAGGAAATTCTGCCTATTGTCTGGCATCTGCATGGCCAGAGAGAAGAAGGGCAAGGGAAAGAGACACCTTGACAGATGATCCAGTGTTGGCAAAAAAAAACACCTGCAGTTACCAGCCACAAATGGCAGTGCAATGAAAGAATACGTGTCCTGAGAAGATATGCACCCAGCTAAAGAGGTGCATCCAGCACCTTCCTCATTTCCATTCCCCAGCCTAAATGTGCTGGGAGTCTTAAGGACAGCTGGTGTCACCTCCTGGACCGTGCAGGTGTCAGTTCCCGTGCAAGTCAACAGCACTGACAGCACCTTTGCTTCTTTCCACCACCACTGGGTGCTGCCTTTGGGGTACAGGATTCCATACGCTGCTGCCACAAGGAGCTGCAGTGCCACAGCTGTGTGGCCGTGGTGAGTCAAGGATGTGCACTGCCGCTTTGCACAGTCAGAGACTTGGGTTTCGTGTTTATGTCTTTGAACAGAAACCAGACACAGCAGTCACAGCTCAGGAATGGCTGTCCTCCAAGGGTCTGGTGACATACCTGCTGTGCCTAACGTAGGAGCTTGCTCTTCCTGGAAGAAAAAGCAGAGACTGGAAGGCATTCTGTGTCCCACAGGACAAAACAGATTTCCCCAAGTCTCTCTTCTGCTCTCCTCAAGTCAGGGGAGTGCCAGAGTGCTGGGGGTCACTCTGGAAGGCTCCATGTACAGGAGCAGGTTGCAGAGGTGTGGATCCCTAGGGCATCTCCAGGGTGCTGCCAGGCTGGGGGGGCAAATGTGGTACCTGATGGTGATACAGTTATTATGGGGAAGACCTGGGCTCTTCCAGAGGGCAGCCAAAGAAGCAGATACACAGCCGTGCTTAGCATACAAATAAGCCAGTGGATTTCACTTAAGTTGGTTTCTGTTTTAGCCATAATTTTACAGCCAGCAAAAGTTGGTTTTTTTTAACATTAGAGGAAATTCAAAAGTTGTGAAGATGCAGGTTATTAACACAGTTGTCACTACAAATGTAAAATAGATCTTTCAGCACCTTGCTTAATAAAAATGGTGGTTCTTTTTCTCACTCCTCTGAGTCTTCTCAGTTGCTTCTTCCCCCAAAGTTCTTGCCCTCACTGCCTCACAGTTTGTCTGTGCTGTTCTTCAGGCTATTTTATCCCATGCATGCACAGTGATATGTTTACAGATCTATATATGCTATTTATCCATCTATTTATAACACACAGCTATATGCATACATATCTATAGATAGAGGAGTCAAGGACGCAGATTTTTGCCTCCTACAGAGCTGACAATGTTCATGGTGATCCCTGTGCTGCCTGATCCCTGTTTGGACATCTTATATGTCCTTTGCATGAGCTGGGTTGCCATCATAGCTGCTCCCTTCTGCTGGATCAGGCACCAGACACAGTGCTATAGGTTGTAGTTTTTAATTACAAGCTTTACATTTTTGGATGATTCCATTTCCTTTGCCTTGCCTTGTCTTCCCTTCCCTTGCCTTCTCTTCAAGCTTTGTGACTACAGTACCATGGACTATTCAAAAGACCTCAGACATCAGAAAGCAGTTAAAGTTCTTTTTATGTTTATAAGATCTCATGGACTTGAAGCACACAATTCATCATATTTCAATGTTTTCAGATGAGCAAAACTAGAAGTTTGTTATTCTATTGGCAATTCTCTGTTTAGAGAACCTTGTTTACTACCTCCCAATTACTTGGTAATTTCTTCTGCATTCTTCGTAACTGACAATAAATGCCCATTATGCTGCCTCTTTGGGTAGACTGGTTTAACTCATTTCTTTGGGCCATTACTTTTACTGGTAACTACTTGTCCAGTTTTGTATGTTTTTTAATTCAAACTTCATTATTGGTATGGTCAGAAATGAGTAATTTTTAAAGGTGTTAATTAATCTAAGAGCCTCTCTGCCACTGTTTACTTCACATCAGATCTTTGGGATGTTTCCTGCCTTTACTGATTTTCTATGCATATTTTAAGTGGAAGTAGATAACCTCTTCCATGGACAACATGCCTTTTTTTTTTTTTTTAAATGTGCCCTTTCTTTCAAAGAGCAATCATATATAAGAGGAAGACTTATTCTGGTGGATAGAGTGTAGTCTATCTCCTACTGCTGAGCTTAATCTAGCTAATTTATTGCTTCTCGTTTACAGTCTGAAAGAGAAAAAGATCTTTTCCCATCAGTCTTCTTGGCAGTCTCTAAAATGCCCTATTTATCGCTCTCAAATTTCTGGCTAAATAATATTCAGTCACCTCTGCAGCAATTTCAAATGGAACCTGTCCCTGAGGACAGTTAGTAGTCAGCAATGCCTTTTCATTGTATGGGATGCCATAAATGACAAATGACAGGTTAAGACACCATTAAGCTTCATAATTTCTTTAGATGAGTTTGCCTGACACCTGTTTAAATTGAACACCAGAATTTGCAGAGTGAATACCAATTCTTTGCCACAAGCCTTCATATGGATATTACAGGGAGAAGAGTATTTGGATTGCACAATTAAAAATTCCAGAAGAAAAAGCAAGTTAGTGTTAAGCATAAGCTGTGAACAACCATTGCATGAAAACAGCCTTAAAGCTCTGAAAATATGCAATCAGAGTAACCGAGGCACAGAAAAAGCAGCCATGGGGGATTTCAGCATATCCAAGGCACAACCTGCAGGTCTTGGTGCACCACACCCATGACCAACGAGATATTTCAGGTCAAAGCCACTCTGACCTCACCTGTTCACAAGCAAGCTGGTTCCCCTCTCAGATTAAGAGGTCTTTAATGACAGCACCCTAATTAGCTCAATTTCGTTAGCGTGCAGCAGAAGCGATGGTTCGGTTTCTGGGCAGATGTTCATGCCCAGGTCCAGCTGTGCCTTTCCCAATCTGGCCCATATGGTCACTGCTGACCTCTGGCTCAAGGTCACAAGGGCTCCTAACCCAATTCAATCAAAACAAGCCAGAAATCAGCAATTCAAACTGTGCACGTGAAGAATAATTGAAATTAGCAAGAGAAGTATAATTTCAAATATATTTTACAGCCATAAACCTGGCCAAAATTTTTGGCATGCCTGGTTCCATACAAGGCTACAAAGAGCCACACAGTTAAATCAGGCTTACATCCAAAAGTCAAGGTCATCTGACAGATTGCTATCATTATTGAATTGGGTCTGATATCTCAAATATTTATTCTAATATTAGACACCACTCATACTGCTCAGATGGGCACATACTTTTAGAGAATTCCCTTATTCAACAGCCCATGTCACGTTCAGTGTCCTCAATGGCAACACAGTCCAAGGGTTGTACATGTGAGCATAATTTGGCCTCCAAAATCCTTATTGGTAAGAACAAGTAAGAAAAGGAGAAAAAAAAACAGAAGAAGAAGCAGAATTTTCAGACTGGATAAAAAAAAGCTTGCTTCTTCAACTGTCATTAGCACAACTTATAAACAACTGAATCCATGCACATTGCCCCCATGCTGTCCCTTGTGATCAGCACAATTAATTAAAACATTCCCTAAAGCTGTGCAGCTGGGTAAGTGCATACTGACTGCCTGTGCAGAGCGTGCAACAGCACAGAGCCAAATCTTGCCTGCCACATAGAGAACTCCTGCCTGAGGCAGAACCTCCCTGCCTGAAGAATAATGGGCTTAAAGGTGTGAAATAAATCCCTGAAATGAGTGGTACAAGTCACACTTGTGATCAGTGCCATCCTTAGGAGTCCTATTGGTTCACAGTCTTCAGGTTTACTTAAAATACGAGGGTCTCACTTTTGTAACAAAAACAGATTAAAAGGTGGTCCATCTATTTAAAATATTTTCTATTTTTGAATTCCTAGCAAGTAAAATATGTATCCCGGCTAAGACAACCCTTTCTCTACTCATTTACCCTTATGTGGCCTTGTTCAAACTGTATTTACATGCAAAGGGGTCTCTTTCAAGAACTTTCTGATCTCTGTAGTTCCAGTGAAAGCAAAAAATGTCTCCCTGCAAATATGTTCCAGATCTGTCTCTCAGGAGCCAAGATTCAACAAAAATGAGTTGCCAGCTGCATGGAAGTTTTACATGTGTAGCCTGAAGGGTAATGGAATGAGAGCAACAGTTTATTTGTAGAAGCAAGCAGTCCAAATAAATGAAGCAACTGATAATTGTTTAGACATTCAGAGGTTTTGTAAACGTTTCATTAAATTGATGGGATCAAATGTATCCTTCCAAATTTTTGCAACATAGAAATTTATGTGGCTAGGCCCTTTAGCAAAACTCTCTTCAGCATTTTGTTTCCAAGCTAGTGAAGGCACTGAGACTTCTGGGTCTCCATTAACTACAGGTTCATGACCTTTGTGAACTTCAGTTTTGAAATTCAGAGAACACAGAGAACCATCTCACAGCTATGCCTAGACAATGTATGGGCTTGTAAAACTCCTGCCATGTACAACTGCAATCATTGATTGTCCTTCAATGTTTTTTAGGAGAGCCTGACCTAGAGGAAACGTGTAAGGGCCTGCTCAGAAACAGAAATATTTAGATCCAAAGCAAACCAAAGCTCAGGGCTGGAGACTCACTGCCTTCGACTGTTCCTACATTAAAGTGCCTGATGACCCCAAATGCAACACCTGTCACCATCATTCAGGGGAAGGTCAGGTCCAGTGAAGTCACACCTTCTACAGCAATTCAAAGCCAGACATTGCCCTTCCAGTTCCACTTTTCTCCGATGAAATCTTCTGAGGTGCTTTCTTAAGACCTCTGCCCACAATGTTGGCAAAAGTTGCACTATGTTGCTGGCACTGAGCAGCGAGCAGGAAACAGCAAATCATTCTCTTTAGCAAAGAAAATTGATCCTAAGTAGAGCTGTTTTGTTTATCCAGCATGGTTGTGAAAAAAAGAGAGAAAAATGCATCCTCATTTGGCTGGAGCTGCTAGCACAACCTCAAGGGATCTCGGCCAGTAATGGGAGTTTCTCTGAAAATAAAGCCAATCCTCAGGAAAGGGTCTGTATGTTCTTCTGCCTCTGCCTTGGTTAGATTCACATCCTGTGCCCTCGCTGCTGCTGCTTGCTCCAGAAATGTTCACAGGTCAGAAGTGGAGCAAGTTGTGGCTGGGTATGTCCCAATATCTGTGTAGTGTTTGTTTCCTTTAATTTGGCTTTCAGCTGGGAGCTAAACAGCCTGCAGAGCTGATGGGATACAAAGCCCTTCGCTCTAAACCCCAAGAAACAAGCTAGATAATCAAGACCTCACTATCATCTTGATATTCAATTTGTGGTTCCAACTTTGTGCTCTTGGGATCACCCGAGGTCTGAATTCTGTTTATTAGAAAGCCACGGACAACATGAAGACTCTCTTATAGAGACCATACTTTCTGATAAAATGCAGAACCACAGGAAGATAAAAAGATGTTTTATTTTAAGATAGTGCAAACAGTAAACTAGATTAGAGGAAAAAATCTCAAAACTGATCTGAGAGGGCACCTTTTCCCTCACCTGTTCAATTTAATTGCCTTGTTTTTAAGTCAGTGAGTTCAGAGCAATAATTTTCCAGAAAGACCAGTCTGCCAATACTGATCAGGTAACACCCCAGAAGGTTCCTCTTTTGGTCACATGGCAAAACAAATGACATCATTATGATAAAGCTTCTCTGTAAGTCAAGGATGTATAGAAGTGCCCCGGCTGTACACTGCAATAGAATGTAACAAAAGCAGGCGCAGAGGTGACACACGTGTTGCTGCCAAATGCTGGCGACAAGGCGGAAAAGGTGTCAGGGTGTGTTTGTTGTGCTTCTCTGGAGGGATCAAATGAAGATGATAAAGGTCAAAGGAGGATTCTGAGACTGTAAGAGTCATACCTTCGTTAAGCAGCACTATCAAATGTCTAGTTATTGAAAAATGAGAAGAACAAAGCACAATACCAAAATGCCCATTACCAGCCTGCTCATAAATCTAAACACAAGAGAGAAAACTGTTGTGAGAAGCTGAGGTAATATCAGAGCCTCATTATTTGCTTAAGAAGTACCTACAAAGCAGCATGAGAAAATTACCAACACTTGTTTGATTCATTCACTGCTAAGAGACACCAGTACTGAAAAGAAGTGAGGATTGCACAGGGGGTAGGGGAGCTCTATCATTACCCAGTATGGGTTAATTAATCCTTAATGTCATATAAAGTGGTGGCAGGAGCCCAAGTGTCCATCTTTGCACCAGTTAAGGGCTGTACCTGCCTACCAACCAGATAGAAAACCATATTCTAAATGCATGTTAAATAACTATTTTAATCCTCTTTACAGACAGGGCCAACAAATTCCTAGAAGTTACACGATAAATGTGATGACTCCAAAGCAATATTTCTGTAGCCCTGTTATCTCTCTAGTACACACAACACAAAACATAGGAGATTAGACTTTTAACATACAATTTCTAATAGCTGAAAAATAATAATCTTAGGCTTTCAAAGCTTTGGCAGAGAGCCATTTAAGAATTATAGGCTGAGCTTTGAAAGAAAATGTGTTTTGAAATCCCATCTTTACTAGTTGAGCTATCATTATTACTATTCAATTATAGTACAAATGTGCAGCTTTCATAATACAAAATGCCACTTCAAACTCTTTTGGCAGGATTAGATGTAATGTCACTTTCTCTATTCAGGCCAGTTCTTCAAGATCCCAGCTTGCCCCAAATCCCCCTGAAACCTACTGACAATGTACACTTGAAGAGATGAGACATCTGAGAGCAGCACAAAGGATGAGACAAGCCTTCCTTCCAATTAACCGTGGCAATAATTAATAACAGTCAGAAATTCCATTTCTGCTGGGTTGTTGCTTGGAGAAAGACAAGCCAACAGGACAGACTCACCCTTTTACAGGAATAAGAAAGAATAACAGTTAGAGAAGCATAATCCCTGATAAAAAATGCTGAGGAGGAGAAGAGGTGGGAAGAGAATTGAGAAGGATCCTCTGTTTCAGTAATAACCGCCTTGTTGATCTTCCCTCCCTCCACCATGTGGTTTCTATTTTCTTTTATTAATCTGTGCTTCCCCTCCCTACATTTTTTCATGTGGTTGCCAGTTTGAGGTCAACGAGTACTAAGAATGGACTGAAAAGAATTTCCAGGATGTTTTTTAAGACTATTAATAACTTTAGCAGCTATTCAAGCAAACAGCACTCCGTGTTCATTGTACTGCAGGGCGTAAGATCATCACTTGAGGAGGCTGATTCAGAGTTTCCTCACATTACAAGTTGTACAGACAGGTATAGTGTAGGGTGTCGGAAGCAAGATGTCACTTCCAGCGGGACACTGAAAAATAAGGAGCCAATATTGGACACATCAATAAGGACGTTTTCCAAAGGTGAGAAAATTCCAGAGACAGGTCTCATGGGGGGTTTTTAAATGTTTCCACTTACAGTACTGCACTTCTTAATTGCCACCACCCCACAGACAGACATCCCCAAAGCCCTAAGATGTGAGGTGTTGCTCAACAATATGCAGCGAGACTGAGGGACTTACCAGTGAGATGTGCAGAAGACAGCCAAGCCAGCAGACTGCCAGAGTCTGCAGAGTGAGGTGGCACATCTGGAAACCTGTGATTAAGTTTCATTAGCACTGAGTCACAAAAGCCTGAGCAGCATCCCTCACCACGGTGATGCAGGGGGACTCACTGGAACTTGAAGGAGAAAGGCACTCTGAAGCCCACAATGCAGTGAATCATTCAAAATAAAAGAGATCTGATCTGTGATGTTCGGGACAACACAACTCAAAATTATACCAAAGCCTTCTGCAGGACAGACTTCCAACCAGCTTATCATCTGTGCTTCAAACAGGGCAGAACACCCAGGCTTCACATGCCCCTGTACACTGCTTTAATAGATATAATGGGCAAACTGGGAAGACACAGTCTCATTCTTAGCTGTCTTCTGTGTGAGGCCTGACATGGCAGATACGCTCTGAGACTGTCTTTTTAAAAATAAATAGAAAACAACAAGGTCTGAACATGAGAGAGACCATGGAGGAGATGATCTGAGAACCCTTTAGAGGCCCAGGCAAAAGGCAGCCTGAAGACACCAGGTGTGGTTGCTCACACACAAACAGATGTCTCCGTTCATGTGTAATCCCCTCTACTTCCAAGGGGATTAAACAGCTGACCTTGAAATACTTAAAACAGGGCCCAAAGTCTATTTAAAAGCTGATTTTTATAAATTGGAAACTTATTTTTATTTTTAAACAAAAGAGACTAAAACTTGTACAAGAGGAAAAGAAGAACTATGTCAAATTTCAGAGTAATGTACGAGGGCATAAATCACAGGTCAAAAGGGGAATATCAGCAAAGTAAGTGATGAATTCAAACCAAGAAGAATATGTGCTATATTCTACTTCTCCTACAGACAGCAGCCCTTGGGCACACAGGGCTTTCCAGCATCCTAAGAAATTATACAAATTATTTACTTTTTCCCCAAGGCTTTACCTTGTGTTTTCCTTATTGATTTTTAATTTCAGAGGATAAATGAGGAAAAGTAAAGGGATACTTAGAAGGGATATTAATTTTCTTTCTTGTCTTCCCTGAAAATTACGCAATTAAGCAGAAGGAAGATTACAGACATTTATGGATTTATTTCTGAGATGCAAAGTTAGGTCTGCTATTTATATAAGCACTAACACACCTGAGCTGAGTCTCAGAAGTTTCCAATACTCATTCACAAAGGTAACCAGAGATGAGGAGTGACCCAAACCTGAAGCTGGCATAGCCAGACCTGAAGGGCAATGAATTGGGGCTCCGAAAGAAAGAACAAAAACTCCAATAAATAATGTGTCTGAATATACAATTGAATTGCTCCTTCTCTAAATGAACTGCAGCTCTTTCTCTTTTTCATTTTTCCTTCCACCTATGACTCTGAAGAAGTTCCAGGCTTGTATGCACTATACCAATTTATCTCAGGTAAGAGCCTGATCCAAGGAAAGAGAAACAATGGAGCAATTTGTCTGGTTGATGGCTGCAGAAATAGAAGATGTAGTCATAGAATTGCAGGATTATTTAGGTTGGAAAAGACCTCTAAGATCATCAAGTCCAACTGTTAACCCAGCACTGCCAAGTCCACCACTAAACCATGCTCCCAAGTGCCACATCTACACATCTTTTAAATACCTCCAGAGAAGGTGACTCCACCACTTCCTGGGCAGCTGTTCCAGTGCTTGACAACCATTTTGGTGAAGAAAATTTTCTTAATATCCAATCTAAACCTCCCCTGGCTCAACATGAGGCCATTTCCTCCTCATTACCTTGGAGAAGATCCCCACCTGGCTTCAATCCCCTTTCAAGCAGTTGAGAGAGTGATAAGGTCTCCCCTGAACCTCCATTTGTCCCTCACCTGCTCCTCATAGGACTTGTACTCTCTCTGGCCGTACCACAGTGTACAGCAATGCCATGGTGAGCTGCTTACTCTTTTTACATTGAACATTACATTTCCTGCCCCTTGCCTCAATGACACACATTTACCAGACTCTGCTAACCTTAAGAGTAACTCCAGTGTTAAATGAGTGCTGAACACATACAACAAACAAACCTGGTTTACTCCTTTACCCACTCTCTCCAGCACCGAGTGCTTGGGGCAGAGCACAGGGAGCAGCTGAGCTGAGATACCGAGGGTTGCAGAACTCACACATCCCAGCAGAATGGGAATAGATCCTGCACTGCACTATTGAAAGTTGCCAGGCTTTCCTCCAGGCTTATTTAATACCTTGGGCAAGTTATTTAACCAGTGTCCTGAGGGCCAAAATTAAAAGCAAAGCAGTGGTAATCCTTTTCAGCAACTGTGCTTCTCGGGCTTTTCTAAACGTCCCTGAGGCCAGCGACTTTTCTTACTAGAGCTTGTTCCAGCCATGATCCAAATGAGGATCTGAATGCCTTTGTGGTTCTTCTCTAATGCACTGGGCAACACACTCCCACACAGAGGCGTGCCCATTCCCCTCTCCTGGTTAACTCTCCTTTATTTCCCTCTGTATCTATGCAATGACTGCTCCAAAGCATTTGCATTTCAGCTCGTCCAACATTCCCAACATTATTTCCTTGTGTCATTGGAAATCTAATGGCATTTTTTTCTAGTGCATAGACATGTTTTCATTAACTGTGGTTAAATTCCAGCTAATGCCATTACACAATCCCTACCTTCACTGGCAATTGCAGGGGAGTTAATATTGCGTTTTCACTTCCTGCCTTTAAAAAGGAGACAACTGTATTGTTTCAAATTGCTCTGTGTACAGCACACTCCCTTCATAGTCTCAGAAAATCTGGGAAAGCTTGTGAGATATGATAAAGGTCAACAGAAATGTATTCCCCATTGGATATCCCTAGAACAGTGTCTCCATTGAAATCTTTGTGGTGAAGCTTTGGGCACTGGTGTGTACATGAGTGTGAGTGTTCAGAGGAAGCCTGGCAAGAGCCATCATCTTTGGGAGGAGGAAACAGACAAAGGGGCACTGGTACTGTTGAAAGTGAGTCTGAAATAGATTTTATATCTTCTGAGCTAAACCAGCAAGAGGAGTCTTGGGTGCACAGCAAACAAATTTTGCTTACCTCTAAAATGCCAAACATTATTGCAGAGCTGGATGTGACTGTAAGTCTGGACACAGGCTTGGTACACTATTCTCATGACTGTAGAGAGACAACCCCACTGTGCCTCGCCTTTAGCACAACAGGGCAACATTCCATTCCCCTGGGAGGGAACCCCTGCCCAGTGTTCTCTGCAGGCTGGATCTCTCCAAAAGCTCCATCCCTGCAGATCCACTTCTGGGAGTCAGAGTAGAGATGAAGGTCCTTCCTTGGCAGCCTTGGGGAGCAGAAAGGCTGAAGTTCATAGCCCTCCTTGAGCAGCCTTTCACATAGCCCTTCTGTCCCCACATGAGCCCAGACTGGACTCAGTGTACAGGGAGGGTGGGGTGCAGCCCTCCATCCTGCCTCCACTAAATCCACTCCTGGTTGTCACAAATCATTTCTTGTGGGAGCTCACAAGGAGTGGAACAACTTTTGGTCAAGGGCACCACATTTTCAGATCAAAAGCATGCATTTATGTCCTGAGTAGGTTAGATTAGGATTCAAGTGGATGTGGATCTGCAGTCAGGATGACATTTCCTGTTGATTTTTTCTAACACTTTTCAAGGCAGAAGTTGGATACATGTGGTAGATGGGTTTCCTGAAGGCATGACATAATCTTTGCCATATAGATGATGGACTTGAGATGCCTAACACCAGAGACAGGACGGAGCTTCATTTCTGTCATCCTTGATGGCTGATCACTTCTGAAGCTTGTGGACTCAGACAGATACCAGTCACTGAGCTGGCCTGGTTTACAGCTACGCTTAATTTTATTTTAGGCAAGTGATTGCTCCTTCTGTTTCACTGACTTTTCATTCCCTGATTTTGGAAGACCACAATGGCTTTTTACGCTAATTGGACTCTGTTTCCTCAGATTCTCACACAAAAATTTAACACAAAGCACAGACTGCTCTTTCCTCAGCCATCTGGCTGAGGAAATCAAAAATTTCCCCAAAATTTTCCAAAAATTAGACATCTGAAAATAATGTTAATGTAGTCTAACCTCTTTATATACACTGAACAAGTCGACAGGCAAGTTAGAATATGGAGTAGGGGATGTTGGATGGGCACACCATTCACCTTGCCCTTCAGCATCCCTAAACAATCAGGCTAAGGTTGCAAGATTAAGAACACAAACCTACCCTCTCCTAGAAAGCCAATACCTCCTGCAACCCAGCATCTGCTACACTAAAGATCAGGCATGGAAACTGTGGGTTTTTTTATGGATTTGTGATGCCAAACAGAAATACACATGTATCTTTAAATATACATGTATGCACACATCTGTGCCTGGGATGTGGATCATTGTTTGCTGTCGCATTACATCCTGCTTGCCTTGGCAATAAAGCCTTTCTAGCTAAAATAATTTATAAGATCCATAGTCAACACCTTTGTCAGTCAGGGCTGGAGAGCCTGTCTTGGTGATGTAACAGACTCCAGTTTTCTGGAAGACAGAGGGTTTAGATAAAGCTGGCAAGAAGGAGAATTATAAGGGAAATTACTGACTGAAATTATTTCTTCCGTGTGACACAGCTACGCAAGGAAATAGGGAACCTAATTTCAGCTTCCTGGAGCCCCCAGTCATCCCAATGTACAGGACTGAGGAGGAGGAAGCCACCTCTGGGTTTAACACCAGCAGCAGTCCAAGAGAGAAACAAAACCACTCTGCATTCAAGGCACCCAACTCAAAAGGATGTATATGATGCACACAATAAATCTGCACCATACTTGTGTTTGTACTTTTCATATTTACCTGTGTAGCACAACATCCCTTGTAGTTCATAGATGTCAACTGTGAGTATATCAGGAATTCTGCTTTTGCAGGACTTTTCTGAAGAGAAATACTGTAACATTTAACAGGGACAATATAAAACATTTAATGGGACAATCACAGTAGTACTGAATGATGAGGACTAAGAAACTGTGTAACAGCAAACTAATTGACATTTGGTAGAATTTTTGTCATCCTAGACCAGTTTCTAAATGAAAGACTATCTTCACACAGAGCATCATTGCAGTGGAAAGAAATGAAAATTTTATGTGATCCTGTCTCCAATGAAGTTTTTTTTTTTTGCTTTTTTTTGTTAAATCTAAACAAACATTTTTAAAAAAATTCCTAGCACAGCTCTTCTAAAAAAATCTATTGCAAAATCAGTGCTTGATATTGTCATTCACAATATATGGCAGTTTTTCCCATGCCTTTCTACTGCCAGCAAAAGCCCCAAACAACTATATGCAGAGCAGCAAGCACTTCACTTTTACCCAGTCTATGACACAATACCTAAATTTTTATCCCACACTTTCTGTATGTGGCCATGCAAAAGACACATGAACCAATAATTAGATACAGTAGTTTCTGCATTTCCAACTTTTATTCCCTGTCCTCTGAATGTGTCAAACCACCACGACATGCTGGCTGGAGTACACAGTCTCCAAAGTAAATCCGAAGGGTTAAATTCCCACTGAAGATGATGGGTGTTTAAGTGTGCTGGGGACGTACTGGTACCTCTCCATTATCACTGTACCCCTTATTTGGTAACAATAACATGATTATTGACAGGAAACAACACCCTCTTTGTCAACACGACTTTGCTGTTAGAATGGTTTTCATAGCCTGAAAAATGCTGGGCAAAATTGATCCCAGAGGAGGCTATCATCACTGTCCAGCCGGCAAGGATAAATTATCATCAGCTTTCAAAAGCAGCAGTCTATCTTTCCAGCACCGGGAGCCAAGCAGATGGATGCCTGGATGGACGGTGTGGGGGTAGCCATAGTAACCATCATCCTGTGAAGCTCCTGCTCACATCTCTCTCTCTCTGTCACTGCTGGGGAATAAAGCCAAGGGCTCGCTGCTGGGGTGCCGATATCCGGTCAGACCTTCTCCTCCCAGCTCCAGCTGGGGTTTCCATTTCTCTGCAGCAATTTTCTAATCTCACCTCGTATGTCATCACTTTAGGGATTGTGAGTAGAATTCAGTCCCAGGGGAAGATGCCTCGAGCAAATGGCTTCCCAGCTGCTGCAGTCTGTGTCACGGGTGGAGGTACTGGTGCCTTTTACCCTCGGCTGGGTGCAGGAAGCCCCTCAGCCTCCCCTGAGCCAGACAAGCTCTCCTGAACTCACCTGGAGCACTGCATGGCCCATGAAGAGACATTAAGGTCAGGCTGGACTTCCTGAAGGCAAAATCTTATCCATGAAAAACAAGAGTGACTATACAAAGAGCTGTGAGTGTCTGCAGCCTCCTACTGCAAACTTGCTTGAATCAACATGTATTTGCTTTGTCTGGAGACACTCTGAAAACCAGAGCTAAGTCATAATCATATTAAGTGACTGCCAGCTACTGCTGGCGACCTGATCTACCTTCAGGAGGTTAATTGGCACAGCAGTCACCTGGAGTCAATCTGCATCACTCTCTGCAGCTCCACCCTTCAAACAGTCCTTGGACCTCAGCCAAAACAAAATCGAACTAATTCCAATTCAGTTTTGGGAACTGTGAGAATTTGTTAATTTTAAAGCTTGATGACAATGAGTAGATTAGGTTAAACAGCATATTTTGAACAGCCTAATCCAAGTTTTCCCAGCACACAACTCCAAATAACAATTGACTTTATTGGCATGCACTGAAAGGGCAGCCATAAATTACTGAATGTGTTATGGTTCTCAATTTCTTTCTCATCCGTGTGAAGATTTGGAAGTGGCTAAAGCACCACGCCAGGTTTATGAGTGGAGGAGAGCAGGTACAGGGAGTTGGAAAGCACCCATCACTACCTGGCAGCAGGAAGGGCAGGGGCTGCGCAGCCCTGCTCGCCCGCCAGCACTGCAGCTGCACGCAGCCCTCCTGCTGCCAGCACGTGGACCCTGCTGCATGCTGTCCCTCATCTCTTCACTAAATGAACAGCTAAATGTTTAAATTTATTTGTACGTTTACTTTGCACGGCACGCATCTGAAATAAAATCCCCTCGCTTTAGTGGAATGGCTTCTTCTGCCTTACTCTTTGTTTCTCCTTTCTCCCCCCTCACCTGAGGCTCACAAAATTACGTTTGTGAAGCACAGAGGTGTTAAGCAAGGAGCACTGAGAAAAGAAAAGCTTACAAACAAACGAATAATTCTGTATTCATAGCAGGGTTTGAATAATGATCCCTAGAACCACACGCTGCGGAAGGAGGAGAAAACCAAATATTGAACAGATGCTCATTAGAAAAGCACCAGCCATCCCAAGCCCTGAAAGACACAGGAGTTCTGTGGGGGGAAAACACTGCGTGATCATGTAATTAAAGGCTCTATCAGTGTCACAGGGGGCTGCAGCAAGGCTACCCTGGCTTTGCATGCCCCACATTCACACAACCACTTGTCATTTTCTGGGGTCAAAAACCAGGAATCCAGGCCCCCCAGGACACAAACTGTGCTGTGTGTGGGTCCAGAGACACATTCCAAGGGGGAGTCGAGAGCTCAGATGAAGGGACCTCTGCCCCTTGAGCCAACAGGAGAGCTGGCAGCAGCGTTTGACATCCTCTCACTTGTATGCAGAGTTGGGGTGAGATGCTTTGTGCTGGCACATATTTGGGCCCCTCTGGCATTTGTCAGCAGTGAAAAGGACTGAAGAACCAGACTCAAGCGTGATTCCCTGGGGGTTTTGGTGAGACCAGTGTGGGGTCTCTGTGTGCCTTACCTTCTCAAGTATGCCATTCTGTCAGGATGTTTTAACACAGGTGAAATAATACATTTCTCTCTGGCTCCATTTTGGAAAACAGTGGAACTACTTTGGCAGAAAGCTTGGCATGAAAAATCAGCTTCACACAGACACTCAAAATGAAAAATTGAATGTCTGGTGGGTTTATCTGGCACAGCCATCAGCAGTTTACAACAGAGATGCATAACAGAAGCATTGAGCAAACCAGCCCTGCCCTAAAATACTAATCTTCAGATTGAGATGCTGTGATTTTATTGTTGTTTTTGTGGAATACAGGTGCTTAGAGGGCATGACTGATCTCCAGATGTGTTGGAGACAGAAGAGCAATTGCTGTTGGATTGTAATCACTCCCAAAGCTTTCTACAGAGAAACACCAGAAGAGAAGGCATTTTTGTATTCTAGTGAGATAGAAAAATACCACAAACACGGACCAGTGGGACTGGCTTTCTGAGCCTGCAGTTATCCTGCAACAATTTTGACTCAGGTTAATGGAAAATGAATATTGTAAGCTAATGAAGGCAAAATGCAAAAGAATCCACTGCGAAACTCCAAGGAACTAAAAAACCCATGAAGCGTGTGTTGTTATTTTCTGGGCTTAGTTTTACCCCTTAAAGCTGCACACCACACTTTTCAAGCTATGCAAATCAACACCTCTGCCACCACTAATCCCATCTTCTGTGGCTTCAGTGGTAGCTTTTAGCCTACAGAATAAGCTGGGGAAAGTCCAAAGTCACCTTTCTGCAGGGGTGAGAATGGAAAGGAAATTCCATTCTTATGAACTTTCCCCTCTCCAACATGTGAAATTTATTTCCCTTCCCCCCAGGTCTCCCCAGGAGGTAAGCCTGTGGCTCTAGGGGAGCCAATTCTTGCTGTAGCACTGCACACCCTTTGCCTCCTCAACTTGGTTTTCTGCTCTGAGCCAAAGCCTTGGCTTCTGCGGCTCTCATCTGAGTCACCTCACAGTGCTGGCACCTTTTGTCGAAGACAATGAATTTAATGCAGAAATTTCTGGGTTGGCTTTTTTTCCTTCCTTCTGCCTTCTCCCTTCCCCTTTATTTCCTTTCTCAGCGTGAGTGATGAACCTGTAGAGATGTTCTGCGCCTACAGATTTCCTGTGTGACTAGCTTTAATGTAAGGGAGTGAATACTGCAGGTCTGTCTGCTAGGAAGAATAAGTAGCTCTGTGTGTGTATATATAGATATGCACACACAAGTATAATTATATGTGTATGTAGAGAGGGAGCACAATGTAAGTACACAAAATTACAAGTACGTAAATATAATGGAACAGCTTGAACCTAGTGGGAAATCTCTTTTTTAGAAAATGTTAAGTTTCCAGTTTTCACTGATGTATTGAGCATCTGCAAAAACAGCCAAGTGCGCATTTTAATAGCAAAGTAAAATACCACAGACTTCCTATTTGATTCAAATAACTGTATGAAAGAGTTTCCCCAAGATAAGATTATTTGCTTTTGGAAACAAAAGCCTCTGTTTGCCCGGAACACGAGTGCCGATGCTTTCTCCTGGGCAGCTGATGCCGCAGCCCCAGCGGAAGCAGATGGCAGACGGTGTTCCCAGACACAGCTTTGACCTGTGCCGACTGCTCCCTCCAAGACTGCTTTGCACTTAGCTTCTGCATGGAGTGAGGATATTCTGGGATCCCACCAGAGACCAGGGTGTTTTCACAACCCCCCCGCACCCTCTGAGAGCCAGGCATCTCTCCCTGCCAGCACGCAGAGGGATGCATTGGCAAATGGGAGCTGCGCTGTCAGGTTGAGCCTTCCAGAGACACGCATTATTTCATGGACACCTCGCAAAATGGGTGCCACCACGCAATTATCTTCTACACCAACATAGGATTTACCTTAGCCATGCAAGGTACAGGTGAGACTCTGCCTTGGATATTCCATCAATCCTGATTGTTACAGCTCAGTAACTAATGCAAGACAAACGGTGCTAGAGAGACGATGTGTGTCTCAGGAACAGATCCCACTGGGCCAGGGTGCCCACTAGCTTGCAGCAGCTCAGCTCTAGGAGTCACCAGCTTGCTGTGCTTATGCCAGGTGAGAATCAAATGCAATATTTAGCAGTAAGCCTCCAATGTACCATGAAAAAAAAATTATCTGAGTCCAAGTTTTGAACAAATTACTTCTCATTATATGTACCTGTGGGAAATAAATGTTTTGGAGCTTTTTTCTAGAGTCCTCAAACAAGAGAATTAATATCCATGCTTTGGTATATAAAACAACATCAAATTCCCATTATTACCAAACTCTCCGCTTTTGGGACCCAAAATCCAATTCCTTTTGAACGTGTAAGAGAACATGAGCTGCCCACTGCCATTTGCCAAATGTCACAGACATTTACACTAGATTTTTTCTTCCCCTTTAAAGAGATGCATGAGGAGTATTCCAAGAAAAGGCGTGTACAGAGGTGTGTCCCTCAAACCACACACTGCTCTTAGAATTGCAAGTGGTGCTGGCCTCATTTTGTTATTGCTGCTTTGTATCACCAAGGCAGCTGGACACAGGATGGTATTAATTAGCCTTTAAATATAAACCACACGTTTGACTGGAACATCTTTCTCCAGTCTCATGCTGCTGTCCCTTTGAGGTGCAAGCTGGCTTCCAGGGAGTTGCACCTGCTCATGTCAGGGCTCCGTTTTGCCCTGTAGAGAATGAGAACATGCCATTTTGAACTCTGAGTAGTGGAAGGACGGAGGCATTGCCATAATTCTGCCTGGGAAGGGGCCCGCAGGAAAAATCCAAGCAAGGTACAGTTGTTACTCGCCTTCGCTTCAGCTCCTTTACAAATACCAACTCCCTGAGCACAAGTAATATTTAAGTGACTACTAACTACCATCTCACCTCCACCTTACCACAATTGCACACACCTCCTATGCTGGATAAATGGCAAGTCCAAGATGGGGAGGACTCTGCAGTTGCCCATGTCCCCATTTTCATGTCATCTTAGAAGAAAGAGATGTTCTCTTAAATTTGCAGCACAATTCACTATTTGTAACTCTATGTCCCCTTTCCTGCCTGAAAAAAACCAAACCCAAAACATGCATCACTTTCAACCCAGCTGCAAACATGAATGCAGCCTATTTTTACCACCTGTTTCTTAGGTAAGAAAGCAAATTCAGGCTATCTGCCTGATCCCAGTCTTGCTGAAGTTGATTGCAGTGCTTGCTAACCCAAAGCCTGACCCTGTTGCACTCCCCAGCATAATTTCCACCGACTTCAAAGAGGTCCCAGGACTGGCGCAATGACTCCCTCAGGCTTGGCACCAGACTTTCAATCACTGTACAAAGTCACTTGAGAAGCTGTCGGCAGTCAGAAATGAGTCATTAGTATGCTGGCAACACAGTATTCAGTGACAAAACCCAGCTGCCACTGTAGTCAAGAATGCAGTTTCTTTAGCACTACTGTAAGTCTTATTAGCATAGAAATCAAGTGTATGTATGTAATTGAATTTCTTTGTCACATCCTACTATGAGATTTTCCATCAATCCTGATTGTTACTAAATTTGAACTAACAGCCCATATTTGCACTTAAGCAACATCTGAAAGAGGACTACACAAAGAAAGACTTCCCTAAGTCAACACATCCTAGAAAACAGCAGCTGCGCAAAGGCAGAGGCAAGCAATATTTCATTTTCCTCCCCACAGCACTCTATCTCTTGGCACCTCCACTTTAAATCTGGGTTCTGCTGGCAGCTTTGCATTTTCTCTCTGCAGAAAAGAGCTGCAACGCAGCCGGTGCGAGAGCAGGGGCTGTCCCCAGCAGGAGAGTCTGTCTGCAGGATCTGTCAGGATGTCGTGGTGCTGGTTACTGTTGATTAGGAAGTGAGATAATGCCGTAGGTAAAGTTCATTTTAGGTCACTGATAAACTCAGCTCCAGGAAAAAAAAAGAAGCAATAAAACCAAGAGGGGAATAGCAGAAGTGTTGAGGACCATAATTTCAGGGTTGACTTCATGACATAGGAATGGGCTGTTCAGAGGCAAAATGAGTCTCAGAAACAGATACATTGGCTCTCTCTGCAGGTTTGGGATGTGCTGGGGGTAGGTAAGGCCTGACTAATCTAGCCTGGACTGAGAATGCAGCCACCATCACCGTGGCTGCCTTTTCAGTGGTTATTTCTCAAGGGGCTATATTAACCCAGATGAACCACCTAGCCATATTTTCCTGTTTTCCATGCATAGCTGTGGTCTAAACTACAGACACCTGATGAAGCAGAAAAAAGATGGTGAGCGAGGAAACTAAATATCCTCTCCCTGTACAGATGGTCATTGTAGACCTTGATTAGGTGTTGTTGTTAATGACTGTGCTGTGTACACATCCCTCCAGCTTTGCTACTACAACAACACTTCTCCAAGGTCTCTGTCCTGAGCAATCTCCAGAGCCATCAGCCCTTGCCCAGGAACTCAAGGAACCAAATCCTATAACCCCCAGGCAGCCTAGCACTGGAGTGGAGCAGGAGCCAGTGCACAAGATGGATTTAAGGACCAAAGGTAGAGTCACTCTGCAAAATTTCAGAGTTCATTCTATCGCAAGATCCTGACATGAGACAGTTTCCCCTGAGATGGCCACAAATTTTCACGAAACATGGCTCTTACTCCTACAGTTCCCAGGACCTTTGTAAAGCAGGATTTTGCTCCTGTTTTTTTTGTTATTGTGTTGTTTGTTGGGTTTTTTTGTGATGATAACTGCAATTAAATACAGACAACAGGGGCAGAATAACCTATAATATTGGATGCTCTGCAAGTGGCAAATCATAGTCACATTTTTCCAAATACGTTGCAATGCCACATAATACTAACATTATGAAACAGATATCATCACCCACTGATGGGAGTGAGCAGACACAGAGTTCACTTCAGGGTCCAAAAGTCCCCAATGAATTTTTTCTTCCTCAAGCAATTAGCCCCAAGATTATGTGTCTTCTAAATCAGTTGGAAGGAAGGAGTGAGCTCCTTTCTCCCCTACCAGAGTACAACAGAAACATCAAGGAGCAGCTAATTCTCAACATGAGCCATGACCCTGAGCCTTGCCTTCCACTGGGCTACCCTGGGATGGAGCCAGGCTGGACATTCCTTTTAGGGAATCATGAAAAAGGCAGGGAGTGGGTAGGCTGTATGGGCACAGCATTAGCTTTTCCCTGTAGTTTCCATCCATGCTGCTGATTAATTACTTCACTTTGTTCAAATTGTGTCATTGTGTCTCCCTTTGGATTGCTAAAAATTTACTTTTGTTCTAGGCTTGATTTATCATTATTTCATTTTTCGCTTTCATTCCTGGGAATTTCTATTGCTACTATGATTTCAATTATTGTGAGCTCAGTCCCTTTTCAATTTTACACAGACCTTCAGGTGTAGAAGGCAATAATTTGGGAAAGAATAAGGACTTCAGAGAAAGGAAACCATGATGAGATGGTTAGCACAAGGCTCTATCAGCCAGGCTGGGAGACCTCCCACACTACCTTGTGGCTTCCTTTGCCTTCCCAGCTCAACAGTGCCAAGGAGGTGCCCACCCTCTGCAAAGAAGGGTGAGTTTGGGAGGCAAGAAGTAACTTCATTTAGCACTTGGGGAATGCTCTCTGCAACAAAACCTTACCAGGCACTTCTGCAGGAGCATGATCCCAGACCTGTCCTTGAGCTGGTGTTTTTGGCACTAAGTGATATAAAATGGGCATTCCTCTGACATCACCATTTGTCAGATCCTGTTGCAGACATTAATTACCCCCAAGGACATGGAGTGCATTTGCTCCAGCAAACCACTTAGCACTAGCTAATACTGTTGCCAGCCTCTCTTGGGGAGTTGTTTCTCTTTTGGCTAGGTTGCTAATTTAGTAAATATTTAGAAATCTATGTTCTGATAAAACTGCAACATTGGATACCATTCCCTTTTGTTCAAAATTGTTTACATAAGTAGGCACAATTATATCGAGATTCCTAGCTAATACTCACTGGGCTAAAGGCAAGAAATCCTAAAAGGGGCAAAAAAGGGCTGGGAGGAAAAATGGGAAACTGTTACAGCCGTTCAACAGTGCCTTGAAGCCTACATAACTGAAGCTGTAAGAGAAAACCTGTTTCCAAACAAAAAATCAGAAAGAATTAAAAATAAAGCAGGGAAAATCAAGGCTCAAGACAGAATAGCAAATGTTAAGGTACAAAAGGGGTGTCCCTGCCCCAAGCGTTTCTATCCAAGGGAGTCAGCAAACCACGGGAGCAGTCACCCAGTGGGCAGAGGTCTCCAAACCAAAGCAGACACAGCTGACACCAGACACTTTGGTTCCGAAGTCCACACTATTTTAGGAGGAAATTCCCAATGCCCACCAATCCTTAGCAGGCCTGGATATTAAAGAGAGGCCAGAACACAATCTTAAATGTCAGCAAGGAAATGTGGTGCCCCCGAGGAAACAAAAGGTACCTGTTGACAGCAGGCATTCTGGGCTTAGCTTCGAACTACCCATCCCAGGAGTTTGCCAGTGGTCAGTGCTGCATGGCTTTTTCTTCCAGGAATGAAAAAAGCCCCAGGAAGGCTTCCCAGTGCCTGCAGCTGCTCTGACTATGCTGTGAGCAATGCCCATGGTGGGTGGTTAAAAATGGTTTTAGCTGTGTCCATGGGAGTTGCAGCCATCTGTACCTGCTTGGTGAATGAGCCTTTAGCTGCTGAGCTCTCACCAGCAGCATCTCTCATCACCTTTCTCTCTTTATTAAATAAATGTGTTGCTATTCAGCTAAGGTCTGGGGTAAGCTGCAGCAAAGCAGGTAGGGGCTATGCAGGAAGAGCCCTGCCCGGCAGGACCCAGTTAGGGAGCTTTGCCCCAAGCAGACACAACGCAGTGGGACAGCACAAACCTGTGCTGCCTGAGCAGACAGGTTTTCTCCAGTATAGAGAGGTACCTCCAATTCTTCAGCCAGCTCACACACAGGCAGTTGCCCCTCAAGTGCCCAGGCAGAGGTCAGCAACTGCACAACCTGAAATTACTTTAATTATGGGACAATCGCTTTCTAGTGTATTGAATAACTACCTGTTGTAGACAGGACCAACTGCAGGGAATCAGCCCCGCTTTAAAAGGAAGGCTAATAGCATGGTTTACACAGCACACGCACAGCTTCTTTGAGCCAGCTTATCAAGATGGTTCTTTACAGGAGCGTAATTTACCTTCTCACAATGCAGGTCAAAGCATGAGGCTCTCAGTGGAGAGAGAGACTTCCTCCTGGATAACGGACCAGGGAGGCAATTCCTGCTACTGTGTTTAAAGCCCTCTTTCATGTGCCACCGCAACCAGTGTGAGCAGAACAAAGAGCAAAGGGATGGAAGCACAGTGCTTCCACACAGTGTTACACTGCATCCCCAACAGGAGTGCTCCCAGGGAACCCCCAGCACAAACCCACTGCAGCTCTCCAGAGCAATTAGAAGTAATTACCCTCCTTTCTGTCAAGAGCCGTGGGACAATCCATAGGATTTGCATCTCTAGACACATCTGTGGATGCTGAAGCTGATCCTGATAATTATGGAGGGTTCTGATATTGAAAGGATTCCTCTTGCCTACCAACACCCCTTCATGTGCTTCTTCCCCGTAACATTTCCTATCAGGTTTCAAATCTTTGCATTCTTCCTCTCTTGACAAACACCGTTTAGTGAGATTTAAACTCTTCCACCACAGCAGGGTAGGGGTCTTCTTTGCAGGGGGTTGAGCAGACAGAAAGGATACTCTGGGATGCACTACATGTCTTTGGCTCCTCTGAAATGTGAAAATAAAACATGACAGACTCCTATCATATGACGCCAGACTCCATTTTTGAAAGGAGCACCAGGTATGCTGTAATCAATAGTGTAATTTATATGAGGCCCAGGACACCGTCTCAATGTACATTACCATGTGTGCACCAAAATAACATGGAGAGCTGAAATGCATTGGGACAGCGGCTGTACCTGAATCTGCTGATTCAACTCTCAAAGCTGCATTTAGCAGCTGTACTCTTTGAGCCCTGCAGATGTCTATTTTAATCATCTGTCTTAAAATATCAGCTGGTTTTATGCCCTATTCTGAGGCTTACCATCCCTCACAGAGGCTGAGTTGATTTCTCTAGGCGCTGCCATCCAAACAAAATTGCAAACAGGCAGGAAAGAGAGAATATAAGAACAAGTTGCTTTTGTTTGTAGTTATTCCCACATATCTTGCACAGCTTGCAGCTGAAACACCTTGGGAGGGCATAGCTGCAGAACCTGAGCCTGCCATCTGGATGAGACCAGAGGGACTCTTTCACTGGAGACCTGAAACATGGCCAACTGAGGCAAAATCCTCATCAAAAGCAGAGATTCAAGTCAGCAGAGATGTCCCTTATCCAAGACTTCCTCCTTCTATTCTGACTTGCTGGCTAGGAAACATGGCCCTGAACAACAGAGAAGCTGTTCTTTTATGTGGTAAAACATCCTGCCACAAAACAAGCCCAAGGCTCCTTCCTAAGCCACACTCAGAGCATCAGCTCACCAATTTCTGCACTGCCCTTTTACGTTATTTTTTAGCAAAAACTAATGAAAAGAAATTCATAATATCGTTCCTCTCCTGAAGGCTCTTCTCCCTCCCACTGCTGTGCTGACCCACACACTGACCATCCAAGGCTTGCTGTGTTCATGTAGTCTTAGTATTTTAGCTATCCCCAATGCACCTGTAATTTGTGCAGACACGAGCCTAGGATCACCAGTAATCTTGTTAATTATTTTAATTACTGTCATTAAGGACATATTACAGAGTTCACTGTTAATAGGAGCTTCCTTAAACACTTTCAGCCAAAGCAGCCAAGGCCAGCTCTCTGTACAAAACTCTTCATGACTTCCAAAGGAGGATGAGTGTGAGGTGTGGGATCTCATGGCCGTCTGCCCAGCACTCTCAGCCATGGAACTGTGCTCATCCATGGCCTGTGTCTGTTACTCATCATTATGAAGCCAAGGCCCTCAGCATGTCTCCTTGTGGCTATAATAAGGACGAAACACCTAGGAGGAAAGGAGGTTTTAGCGAGTTGGGTGTCAGTCTCCTCTCCCGAGTAACAAGAGATAGAACAAGAGCAAACAGCCTCAAGCTGCACCAGGGGAGGTTTAGATTGGATATTAGGAAAAATTTCTTCTCAGAAGGGGCTGTTAAGTATTGGAACAGGCTGCCCAGCAAAGTAGTTGAGTCATTATACTCAGAAATATTTGAAATACTTGTAAATGTGATACCTGGGGATATGGTTTACTGGTGGACTTGGCAGTGCTGGATTACCTGTTGGACTCAATGATCTTAGAGGTCTTTTCCAACCTAAACAATTCTGTGATTCTGTGATTCTAAGAGGTGAAAATGCTGCTTGGGAGAGCAGCAGCTAGAGGTGGGAGAGGTGTGAATGGTTTGTAGACTGGTGACCCATTCTAACAACCATAACAAGAAGCTACTCTTCAGCCTCTGACATGAGCCTGTTTCACACTTGTCCTGGCCAGAGCCGATGCCTATCTTTCATATTGCAGGAGTGGGTGAGGTGGCTCCAGCCCTCGTGCCAGTCTGCCCAAGGAAGGAGTCAGCCCTGCTCCCCAGGGCAGCAGCTGCAGGTGAGGCCAGGTGAATCATTCGCTTGACTCACAGTGATTTTTTACTGCAATTACACCCTTCAGGATGGAGTTTAGGCTCTTCCCATGGTCAGCCAGGCTTTGCAGACACCAAGCCAGACCTTTGCAGGGCACCTGTGTTTAGAAGGATGGGAGGAGGCTTGCCCTCTGGAGACAGTAGCCTCTCATCACGGCAAAACAGCTTGAGTGAGTTATGGTTTCTCATGCGGTGTCATGCAAAACCGTCAGGCTCTCGGCATGTGAATCACTGTCCGTATACCTCAGAGAGCCAACTTACAAACAGAATCTGAGGGCTTTTATGCTAATAAATGCTAAATAAATTTTAGCTGCTGTTTTCAATTTTCAAAGCCGGCTTTTTCAGTGAAAACCTGCATCCTCCTGACTGTGGCATGGCAAACTCTGCTGATGGTTATTCCGCGAGCAGTTACAACACATCCCATTAGGTGGTCCTATCTTGGGGCAGGAGAGAGCTGATGGGTGGGGAGGGGAAACTGATACAGTCTAACCATGAGGTCTCACTGCCTGCCTGGGAAATAAAGGACACCAAAATATAACTGCGTGGGAAGGACTTCTAAGAAGAATTTGTCCCAAACCATTTCTGGAAACGGATGATAACATTATTTACTCAAATACAGGAAGCTTGAGATTGCAATGAATGATGAAAGGCAAGAACTGAGCATGAGGGGGAGAAATATGTACTTTCCCCTCCCCCTTCCCAAAAGATAGACGTAAAATCCCCACCAGCAAACCCCTGGTTGTTAGGCTGTGCAGTCATAAGTTGATATATCCCTCTGTGTCTGTGCATGTGCACATCTCACACCCACACACTACTGCCCGTCGCCCTTTGGATCCTAATGCCAGGGGCTCTGTCCAAAGCCAGGCACAGTATCCCACAGAGAAGAGTCCAGCTGTTGGGATCTTTCCCAGAAACCAAACACTGCAGCATTGAAGCTTTTCTGGCCTTTCAGTAGTTAATCTGGGATACCCAGAAACCCTCTCCAATGAGAAGGGATGGGAAGAGAGGGGATGTGCTTGAAAGATTTTGTATTTATTTATTTATTTGTGTTCATGTTTATGTAAATTTTCCATAAATCTAGATTGAACTTTGGGAGACTGAGCTCTCAAATATAGAATCCAGCTGTTTGAAATCACAAGGAACGTACATTCCCACCAGCAGTGTAAAGCCAAAATATAAAAAGGCAAATAGCCCAGCTACCCAAAAGAGGGGCAGAGAGGGGAATAGCTCTCACAGAATAGCATCCTATCTCCTTGTATATTTATTTTTTTTAATGCTGCTGCTTACTCTGTAGTGGGTGGGGGGCAGGGGGAGCAGGGAAAGGGATGCTGGTTGTTTTGGAAACCACCGCAAGAGGAGGCATCTGTCAGCATCTACTCAAAGTGATTCCCAGCTATGGCCTATGCTATGCTCAAACCCAGTGAAAGCAGCACAGTCCCCAGGTGTTTTACTCTGCTGACAGACTGACTGATCAGGATTCAGCAGCCTTTTATTTATCTCGGCAGTGCCAATCAGCCCAGCCACTGTGAATGTGCTGGTAGACCAAAGAGTGCCTCCCCATCACATGCTGTGACTCAGTGCACCCACAGAATCATAGAACCACACCAATTGTGTTGGAAGGCACCTGTAAAGGCCATCTAGTCCAACTCCCCTTGCAGTGGCCAAGCATATCTTCAACCAGACCAGGTTACTCAGAGCCTCATCCAACCTGACCTTGAATGTTATCAGGGATGAAGCATCTATCACCTCTCTGGGCAAACTGTTCCAGGTTCCTGTTCCTCCTTGTACAAAACTTCTTCCTTATATCTAATCTAAATCAACCCTCTCTTAGTTTAGAACAATTATGACTTTTACTGTACCAAGGCTAGATCAGCTCCTGTGGGGCTCAGGAAATCTGAGGATCACAGTAATTCTGGTCTTGGCTTCATGGCACACTGACAGCATTCTCAGTCTAACTGCAGGATGCCAAGCACCCAGACAACACAAACTCACCATTTTCATCTGTCTGTCCTCAAAGCAATTCAGTTAACTTTGTTTGAAGGGGCTTGATGTTAGTACAAGTGGCAGCTGCAGACCCTTCTGCCAGCATCAGGCCACATCCTCAGCACAAGCGCCACACCGTGTGTTTTGTTCAATTTAATAGCAATGCCGGCACACACACATGAACACACCTGAGCTGAACATGCACATATGATGGGGCTCTCCAGCGAAAGCTGCAGTGCTGGTGACCTCTGAGGTTCAGGCTGCCAGTTACTGACTTTAGGGTAAGTTATCTCTGTCCCTTAGGTGCAGAGATATATATAACATCTCTGCAGAATTCATTAAAGTACCTGCTGCAGAGATCAGCCCTCCCTTCCCAGCTATTACTTTATAAAATAGTGAGAAGTTAACCTTCTGAGCATTCTTTTAAGCCCTAAGTAAATTATCAGGTTTTTAACAGTGCTCCTTCAGTAAAATTTGTGAACAATCTAGTTATTATTACAATAAAGATTATAATAAAGGTTTTGACAATCTTCTTTGACACCTAAATGTGGAATTGGGATTATAATGCAAAAATGTCTGTTCAAGTGGGAAAATAGCTAATGCATCCTTCGGGCATGCTTTAGCCTTGCAGCCTAAATGAGCTATGGAGTTTGTACAAGTACATGGATTAACAAGTCTCCTTTTTCTATAGATAATCAATTGCACACATGCAAAAATGCATTGGCAGAAAGGAATAACCAAGGGTGAAGTCAGCAATTCAGAGGTTAATTACTATCATCAAGAAAAATATCCCACTTCAGCCACATCAACTTTAAAGCTAGTTGGAAGTGGCCCTCCAAGAGGTGGAAGCAGCAGTCATAAATAGAAGCTCTTCAATCGGTGACATAATAAGTGTGATGTGATACAAAGTCTGTGATAAAATTTCATTGTAAAAGCACCTCGCCAAACGAGAGAAGGGGCAAATCAGTTCAATGAACTCTGAGAGCCCCTAAACCCAGAGGGATCTCTCACTGATGCCTAAGGTGTTTCATCCCCTGGTCCAGCACAGCTCTGGGATTGTGACCAGCACTTCAGAACTAACAGGTGAGCCCTGATCCCTGCAACGTTGGGACCCTGACTTCACCACTACAGGAAACTTCCTGGGTTTCTGTACAAGCCCTCTGCAGCTTGAGGGCTGATACCATCCGCCTGCATAACCTGGTTTTCTCTCCTCCTCTTTTCCAGACAGGAGCTCAAAGGGAGCCGTGCTCCTCCAAACCTCCCCTGATGGCTCTTCATCCTTTCAGTAGCCAGCACCACTTTTCCTACCTTCAAGATGGTCTTTGCTAGCCCTTGTTAGGTGAGTAGCTGTGGCTGAGCAGGGAGAGGTGAGGATGGGGCTTGTGGGTGGATACACCTTGGGGACAAAGCGAACACCAGCTGAGCACACGCAATTGCCTCCTGCTGACTGATGCATTTCAATGTCAGAAATCATATATTAGTGTTTAGGTGACAGCTTTTTACATTTACAATGCCTGTGTTACAATGATACCCCTCCAGAGCCCACTGGTGACTGAGTGCTGGTAATTAAAACGATTCAGAACATCCTTATTTATGCCTTTTCCCAGTGAAACTGCCTTGATGACACTTCCCTTAAATGCTTCTGCCACACCTGCCACTGCAGAGAATCACTAAGGAATGAATTACAGCCATGATCAAGTTTCATCTTTCAGAAAAGAAAATGCTTGAATTAAAACCCATCACCTGTTTTGACACAAATTAAAAACACTGGTTTTCTTCAGTAAGTCAAAACTCCAAACACTGCAGCACCCTAAATTCAAGCAGATGTTCTTTAGTCACAGCTATCTGGTATTACATTTTGCTCAGCTAAACAACAGTGCAGTTAGCAGAAGTCATGTGAAAGGGGCTGACATTAGACAGAGAATGTCGTTAATGTTATAGTTGCAAAGGAAAGTGAGATTTCTTTTATATTCGTTCATGACTGTGGCTGATAATTGCTTCCTGTCTTACACCTACACAAAATTCATGAATGTAATTACAGCAGCGCAGTGCTGAGTTCAATCAGAAGGGAGTATTGATTTGTGTATAAATCAAAAGCTATCTTCCTCCGGTTCCATTTACATGGCAAAAAAAAAAGGACTTTTCTGAAAAAGCTGAAAATCAAGAAAGGGTAGCGCATTGCAGAAAACCTCACTTGTAGATTATATGGCCAGAAGGGAATATGATAATCTAAATATGCCTACATATGCAAACCACAGATTTCCCAAATTAATTAAGCTTTTCTCTACAATGTATTTTTGGAAGAAAAAACATCCACTTATTTTGGTAGATTTTCAAGTGCACATAAATTATTTCCATGTTCTGTGCAGCAGAGCCTGTTGCCTGGATCAGAAGCAGTTCCAGAGGTGCTCTCAGGGTGCACATCCAGGTGACTATTACTCACTGGCAAAAGCAGGGATGCCAACCAGCACTAGGGGTTGCTAACAGGAGTGGGGAGAAACAGCTGTCATTTTTTAGCTCACTCACTTTCTTCTCCTGCTAAATCCTCATCATTGCTGGGAGACACAAAATGAATTTTGTAGTAAAGACAACATGAGAATGAGGGGATGTTTCTTTTCTTGAAAGGCAAAACAAGACCACATCAGTACCTCTGCTAAACATCCATTACCAGCTATTCAGTTCAAATTAACTGTCTTGGGAACACTTGCAGTGTCCCTACTTCACCTGGGGCTACCAGCAATTAAAGCTTGTTTTTGTAAGCTGAGAAAGAATTGATCACAACCGATGGCTGCATGGCTCTGCATGGATGGTTCTTTCTAGTGAGCGACCTAAATAATATTAAAATTGATTTTGTGAAGCATTCTCAGATGTTTTAATAAATGTATACTAACAGTCTATTTATGAGGCCACAGTGTAGAAGGATTAAAACCTGATCAATTGTGACATGCTTTCATTTTTAAATAGGAGCCTGTTTGAAGAAACATGATCTATGCAGACTATAATTACATATATTAAGTTATGGCACAATCTGTTCTGCCACTGACTGACTATGTAAGATTAAAAACACTGCTAGGAAATGGCTAACTAATTAATCAAACTGGCTCACTCCCAACAGCTTTCATTTGATCAATTGTACCTCACATCCACTTTCATAGAAACAGTCAGCCGAAGAGAAAAAGCGACCGTAATGGAAAGTGCTTTAAGAAATCACAATAAAGAGTGCAATTTTTTTCATTACTCTAACTCATATGATTCAGAAATTTGAAAAGAGAAAGTCTAAATATCTTGTTTCCAAGTATCAAGGAAAGATGATTGATGAGGGTGACTGCCAAAACACACCCTCTACATGAACATATACAGCAGCTATCCTGTTTGCCAAGTGCTGTCCTCCACAGATAAAAAGAGAGCATTAAATATTCTAAGTATTAAGACTTAGGAAGCTGTGTTGTATTAAGCACTTGTGTCACTGAGTTTGGAGAAGATGCCTGAAGAATAGCTATTGCTTGGTGACCAAGGACTTAAAGCTATGGAAAAATGTTGTGGGATTTTCCTTGAAGTTTCATTTAGTAAGACTCCTGCCAGACTCTCAAAGACCTTATTGATGTATTCCTGTGCCTAGCAAGGAAATTACCAGCTCTATGGGGGATTTCACAGACTAAGGTTAAGGGCACACACTCACACATAACCTAGAATAAGAGTTTAACATCTCAAAATTGGCATCCTGAGCAGACACTGCAGAGCTACCTGGGAAGATGTTAAAAGGCAAGGGATGGCTACTGCAGCTTTCTCGCTTTCTCAGATGTAGCACCTTATGAGCCACTGAGCCGCAGCACCACCCCTTCTGAAGGTGAACATGTCCTCGGGGCATGGAGGGCCACATCTTCATTCTCTCTGTAAACACAGAGCACAATAAGCAGTCTTGTTGAACCCAGGTTGATTTAAAGAATGTTAGAAACACAAAGGGGATGATAATGTAATAAAATCAGCAGTTTTTCAACAAGGTTCCTAGCACAGATTCTACAGCATATTTTGTCTGTTAATAAAGGAATAACTAGGGAAATTAAATGTATGGTCAAACACCTAATAAAAAAACCTGCTGCCTCAGAAAGCAATGTCAAAAGATGTGGTAACCCCTAGCTTTTGGCCTTGGATCTAGAATACTCAGAGAGAGACCCTGGGGAACACACTCCTTCCCATCCCTTCCTGTGAAGCAAGAGCTTTGGGCAGATGGGTCTGGGAAGGTGATGAGGCAAGACAGAAAATAAGTTAGAAAATAACTTGACTGTGTAAAGTGAACACCACTGTATATAGAAAATAAAGAAGACAGTCCTTGAAAACACAGTCATAGATATGCAATTCCTTTTATGAACATGAGATTTCTCTCCTACTGAATCCAAGAGGATTCAGACAGTGAGCCTACCGAGGTGCTTCGGGAACTCACTCAATAGCATATGTGCATACTGACTTGTCTACCAGCTTGAGAAATTGGACTCTGACTGTTCACAGCATGACAGCCTAGGTTGCAAGAAGGTGACACTCTCTTCTGTGTACAGAATTAGTTAATCCCCATCTGCTAGTGTGCCTGCAATTCTAGCCATCTCCTGAAAAGAGACCAAAAGCCAGGCAGATGATTAAAACACAAGATGGTGTAATGCAGAATTTTTCACTCAGGCAGCTGAAATAATTTTTGCTGTTATGTCTCCTTTTGTCTCCTCTTCCCCAAACATTGGGTGAATTTGCTTTCTGACAGGGATGTTCATTAGACATGCATGTTCTACAGAACTCTCACAGAATATCTATAAAAAGCAAGTCTCAGTTCTGCCACCACTGCTGTTGGCACATGCAGCCTACACCTTGCCAGTCAGGAGCCACTGCATGTCACACACCCCCACTGATGGAGTAGAACACAGCTGAGAAGGCCGGGGATAAAGAGAAATATCACCAATTTAAACGGGTACAAAAGTTTTACAGGAAGACCGATATATTCCATAATTTGAAGATGTCCATTCGGCCAGGCGACATCATAAGCCTAATCAGCAAGCAGGATCTTCAATGAACACTTAGCTGGAGACATACCTAGGATGAACATGAGAAAAGCCAGCATGGGGCAGACTCTCCAGCAACACCGTGGCCCAGCAATGGATAGCCCTTCTCCCCAGCTGCTGTGACACAAGCACTCGAGAAGCCTCAGTGGCTCCAGGGCAGGATCATATGGTACAGCAGGGCAGGCCAAGGGTCAGAGCTGGCTTGGGTCCAGCTGCCAGGGACACGGCACTACTGGCACACATCCATGCAGGCACTTGAGAGGACCTTGATTTTAGGCATGTTTAAGATCACTTAGCATTTTAGCAAGGGTTTTGCAATATTGCATTTTTCAGCTGATGTTCCTACAGTGGTACTGGGATGGTTCCTGTTCGTTTATCTGCCTATGGCTTAATTATTTGAGAAAATGTTCCTAGTAACATTACTAAGAGGGAACTTTTTTCTTTGAGAATTTAACACATGGCTAAATCTGACTAAAACCCCTTCCAAACTCCATAGTCCTTAAAGGCCTTGGAATTTGAACCATCATACCAACTAATTACTTAATATCTGTAGCCCAATTTGAAGTAATTAATGTAGTTTCACCTTCATTTATTCAAATTAGAGTTCTTCCTGAGTACAGGCTACGTAAAACATGAGAGACTTACAAAGATGAACTGGGTTACAAATGATCCCTGGACAATTAATTTTTGTTCAAATGCTTACTGAATTACACATGTATGCCACATAATAAATTCAATAATGTCAGAAATTTCATCTCCGTGGTAAAAGGGTCCTGACATAAGGACTGTTCATAGTCCCCAAATGCATCCATTTGCTCACACAAAAGAGATCTCCAGTTACAGCCTCCCTTAGAAGCCATCCTCCAGCACAGGAGAATTAAAATCTCTTAATTTCCTAGTAAGGAGGTTTTGTGACAGGGAAATCTGGGAAAAAAAGGAAAAATTCTTACATTTTTTTTTCTTTGCTTGCAAAATCTAATAGTTACTACATAGGAACTACCATATGAGCATTGAGAAATGGAAATACTGTTCTTTTGTCCCTCTTTTTTCACAAGGCTGCTTTCCCATGAGATTGATGTATGCAGACAACCGTTCACAGTGTCCACAAGAGACCTGGTACATGACGGAGGACATCAGGGTTCACCTGTGAACACTACAGTCCTGCTTTAAGCAAAGCATCCCAAAATATGAACACAGGTTTGACTCCCATTGCATCAAGGGTGTAATCCCTTTACCTCTCTCTGCCTCTGCATTCCTGCCACTCAGGGTGTCACAACATGATGATCAAATTTGATGATTTGATTTGTTGATCAAAGGGCTGGAGCACCTCCCTTATGAGGATGGGCTGAGAGACTTGGGGCTGTTCAGCCTGGAGAAAAGAAGGCTTCGAGGAGATCTTATTGCACCTTTCAGAACCTGAAGGGGCTACAAGAGAGTTGAGGGACTTTTTGCAACGGCCTGTAATGAGAGAGGACAAGGGGGATGGCCTTAAACTGAAAGAGGGCAGGTTTAGATTAGACATTAGGAAGAAATTCTTTGCTGTGAGGGTGGTGAGGCACTGGAACAGGTTGCCCAGAGCTGTTGTGGATGCCCCATCCCTGGAAGTGTTGAAGGCCAGGTTGGATGGGGCTTTGAGCAACCTGGTCTAGTAGGAAGTGTCCCTGCCTATGACAGAGGGGTTGGAACTTAAGGTCTTTAAGGTCCCTTACAACACAAACTATTCTCTGATGATTCAATGAATGTCATGAAGGTCCACCCTTCTCCCACTGGGATCATCAGGACTCTCCTCATGAGAGCAGGACAAAGCCCTTTGTTAATATCCTCTTTTGACATCTAACTACCCAGTGATGAGCTGTCTGAAGTGGCTTGGGGGGTTGTTCTCCAAATCTGTGGGAACCTGATTCAGAGGAATCCTCCTTCCTTAACTGCCCCTTCCATCCCTTGCTCACCCACAGCCATGGGGATCTGGCTCCCCATGGGCACTGTGCTCTGTGGAGAGGTTCAAATGGAGATGGAGGCAGGCAAGGAAAGCAGCTCTCACAAGCTCCTGGCAATGCTGCTGCAATCTGCAGGAAACTCAGTAGACCTGTGGAAGGACAGTGGGAATCAGAAAGCTCCTTGCCTACGAGACAGGCAGCCCAGAGGCGCTGTGAGAGTGAGGATAAAACACAGGAGGAAACACGGTGAGAGTATACTGATAGGTGTTGTGAAACTGTGCTCTGCTGCTTAACAACCACTGCTAAACAATCTCGGTTTAAAATGTCCTTAAACTGGAAACTGTCTACCAAATGTGGCCTGAGGGCAGCTCTCTAGTTTGCCTTGTAACACTAATCTTCTATCAAGATAAGGACAACAAATAAAGCAAATCTTACTCTTAGGCAGGTGACAGCTCCCCCAGCCTCGTGTTCAAGTGGGAAAACTCAGTAAGAGACATTGGTGGGCCCAGGCAGAGGCCCCAGGCTGATCTGCTTTCCCTCTCGGTGCTGTGGGATAGGGCTTGCGCCCAGCAGCGACTGTGCCACAGGAGAGGGGCACATCCTGGCCTCCTGACCCACGAGGGGTGAGCCTCCAGGGCAGCCAGGTTTCACCATTCAGACATGTGCAGAGGAGCACAAAGGAGCCCTTTATACTGCTGCAATTGCAACATTAGATTTCAGTTTTATTCCCAAACATGAGCTGAGCTCTCAGTCATAGACGGGCTTTTTAATCAGCCCTGGCAGAGATGAAAAGCCCGAGAAAGAGAGGCAGTGTCTGTGCAAGAACAGCTCATTTACATTAAATAATTATCCTGGAGGAGAGAAACAGCAAGGGAGATAATTTTTTTAATTATAAAGAAATAATTGCAGTCTGGAGAGCATATAGAGTCTTAGCTTTGTTCCCTGCAAGTTACCTATGTGCAGTAAAACCCAAACTGCGGGTTTGAGAGGTAAGAAATATCTGTTTGTTGTTATTTTGAAAACAGAGTGTTGTATGAGAAAAAAGACGGGGAAATACTTCTGTGTTCCCAAAAGGCTGCTGCTTTTATAACATCTCCTCTGCTCAGCGGGAGAGAAAATCAGTATCGCAAACATAAATGCTAAAAATACAAGAGCTGACACAGAAACACATTCTGTAATCTGTTAGGAATGACTCTGTCGATGAATGTCTGTGTGTGTGTCTGGGAGGGCAATACAGTGTTGTCACACAGGGGTATCTGACTGCTGCACAAACTGATTGTGCAACCTGCTATGTGCGTCCTCTTCTTTGATATCGCTTATTTACTAACAAAGAGAAAGGCTTTTACTCCAATATTTCCCCATAAAAATTACTTTTGAGCTGAGATGAATAATAATGATATCAAGTCCCCAAATTAGGAATTATTTTTTTTAATTGCCAGGAATTTATGATAGGGGCCGCAATCTCTTCTGTGCTTTTTGGATTATTTTCCTGAACAGAGCTGAAGTCCTGAGCCTCCTGGCACACAGCACAAGAGCACAGTTTTTTGGAACACGAGCATTCCACTGCAGGCCTTATTGCTTCCACCAAGGCAAGTGCCAAAACCTGTGAAATCCTGCCTGTTCCTCCTGCAGAATCAGGGTATGGCTCAGTAATTCCCTACTGTTCCTTGCACAGGGCAGTGAGCTCACTTCAGCTCTACATGGGTAGTCCAAGGGCTGGCCTGGGAGATGAGCAGCAGGACATTCAATAACAACATGAGCACAGTGGCAGGAGAGAGGGAGCTCCCGTGCTCCCTGCTGACCTGAGAAGTCGCTCTACAGCACATCTCTGGCCACGCCATGTGCCTCGGGGCCACCAGTGGGGACCCACAGGCACAGCAACCTGCAGCACCTCAGGGTGCCCTGCTCTCCAGGCCTTGCTCTTCCCCAGGCTGTAGAGGTTACACGTGTGCCATATTTCTGCTCTGAAGGGGTCTGCCTCTTGCTGTCATCCACTGCATCTCACTGTGCCTTCTCATCCTTGATTAAAGACCTGCTTGGGAAATGCACCTCGAGCAATGGTGACAGCTTAAAATTTTTGAAAAATGTTATTCCATTTTGAAAAGAGAGAGAAGTGCCGTGATAGGGGAGCCCAGTAGAAGAGAGAGGTTGGAGAGAAAAGGCATGGCAATGGTCACTGGTTGGATAGGGCAAGGAAGGAATCCCACAGCCAGGAAGATGGGCAAAGAAACAAGGCTGGACTTCCCCCTGACAGCCCAGGACAGCTGCTGCTTTGCACCTCAGCTTTGCTCTGTCACCAAGACCAAGTGATAGCATGGTTTATCAATTCACATGACTTAATTTTTACACTGGTAAAAAATCCGAAATATTGGTTTCTCTCTGTAGGCAAAAGCAGGCTATGAGCTGACAGATACCATTTTCCTGTGATGATCAAAATGGTTGCTGCTGAGATCACAGCAAATGTAATTAATACAAAGCTTTTGTGTTGCATACGATAGCAGAAAAATATGTAGACAATCTACACAATTATAGAACAAAATTAACTACCTTAATTTCTTCAATTCTAAAATTTTCTTGTTGTGTTAAATTCCCCGTAAATCCCCTTCCCAGGCCCTGCAAGCTACTGTGTTGAAAAATTGAAAGGCTTACAATAGCAGATATACAAATCAGACAGTACTGTTCATCTATACAAATGTCACTGGAATGTGACCATCAGGAACACTGATTTACATTTACAGCTCTAGAAAAAGGATTTGGTGTCATGGACTGTGTCAAGTACCCAAGACAGCCTAGCAAAAGTTAATGTGCATAATACATTGAGCTAATGGGATTCAGTCAAGGGTGAATATGTCTCTTTGGGCTAAGAAAGCTTCAAGTCTGCTCACGTCTTCTGAATGCTCTGCAGCCTGCTGAGTGCTTCTGCTGTGGGCATGAATGGGAAGCCAGAGCAGGAGAGGAAAAGAAGAAGGGTGTATCAGAGACAGCAGGGATGAAAAGATGTCAGGGAACATTGAAAAAGATTGATTCTCTTCAGCTGGATTAAAAAAGAGAAACAAAACCCAAATGTTTCCTTCATGTACCTATTTTAAACCAAATCCAGCCTTGAAAGGCTGACCACACTGCCTTGAAAGTATATGGTCAGAATGGCCCTGTTTAAGGTGAAGAGAATTTAAAACAGCAAACTTATTTTTGATAAATATGGGTGAAAAAATACTTCCCTCAACTCTTTTAGACAGATGATTTCCTCCCATCTCTACTGTGCCATGGAAGTTAATAGGGAAGTAAGTTCGAAGAAAAGACTGAAAATTGAATCTGAAGAGTAAAGATAAATACCATTGATTTAAAGGATTTTATTTTAACCTGAATTTGTACTATTTCCACAGGTTAATAGAAACAGTACCACCACTACCACCACCTCCCCAACCCTTAGCCAGGACTTCCAACAGGCTGTTCCTTGGCTTTGTCCTCTTCCTATAAGGAAGGAAAGGAAGGAGGAATTTACCTTTACTTATAGGCAGCAGATGAGTCAGGTTCCCAAACACACAGAGCAAGCCAGAGCACAGCCCAGAGTTTCTCCTGCAAATTCTCTGCTTGCAAGGACTGATTCAGTCCTCAAACTGCTTGTTTGTCTTCAAACATCTACACATCATTTTTTCGGTCATCTCTTAACACTATAGCTTCTCAGCTGTTTTGTATGTTAATATAGAATTATGTTTCCTGTATGGCTTGGCTCAAAACTTTCTTTTATGGCAATGCATTTTATTTCACGACTTCAGAATTTTCTATCATTCTCAAAGACATTGCATTTAAAAAGCTGAGGAAATTCTTCTTTATGAGGTGTGAGATAAACCATGGGTAAAAATTCCAGCAGGGTATGTTCATATAAGTATTAGGAGGCCCCTCTCTGTGTCTGTGTTTGCGTGCAGGCATCTAAGCTCACTATGTCCTCAGTTCCAGCTCCTTGCATTCATGTTCTTCCTTCTGGGTATCTCCTGCTTGTCTTGTCCACGTCCCACCAGCCCACTCAGATGTGCCTCTGCTTTCCCTTCTTTGGCTGCCAGTCTGATTCCAGGCACTTGTGCTTCTCCTGTGCCGTCCTACATGTGGGAGCATTTCAGGAAAGGTTCTGTCACATGGTGCCACCACAAAGACATGTAGGATAGAGAGGACAAGAGGGTATTCTCAGACGTGCCAGATTCACTTTTAAATGACACTCACAAATGCTCAACACAATGAAAACTACGCAGTATTTCCCAAGGGACAGAGATATTTAGTGGGTTGATAGTGTTTTCCTGAGTGCAAAAAGGCGAGAACAAATTAAAATATGATGATAACTCTAAGTTAAATACTAGGTCTGCAACGTAGTTGTGTATTTATATGCTTAAATATTGGTATAAAATAGTTGTCAGAAAATGGGTTTTCTCTGGAAGATGTGACACACAATCAGTGACCTCTTCAAGAACTCAGGAAAAGCTTAAAATGTGATAGAACTAGCTTTGTGATTTGGCAGCAAAATTCCAGTCACATTTTAAGGGAAGATGGAGATATCAGAGCAGAGACAAGATATGAAATATTCAAAATACTTGGAGGATTTGAGCAGTAAAGCTTCCTTGTCAGCAGAAGATATTAAATCATAAAGGTCCAGATTATGCTGCACTAAGTCTTGCCCTGGAAGAAGATCCACAGAAATAATTTAAAGGAAAGTAACAGGACTATTCAAAGGCTTCATTATTTTTCACCAGAAGGATATCAAAATCTGGTCTCTAATAAAGTCGATTTCATTCCTTTGCCTTATTCCTGAGATTATTTGCAAAACTATAATCAATCACACGGGCCAGTATTTAATTAAAACCCCAGTGCTGAGCTAATACGAATACTGCTCATGACCTGAATGGCATCCAAATCTGAAATAAGAGAAGAAAAGAACTGTGGTGAATTAGATGCTCCTCTGAATAAAACCTGGGCAGAAATGGTAACCCCCAATGAAAGTTGGGTGCAGGGGAGAGCACCCAGGCATGTCATGGGACAGGCTAAGTTCTTGCCACTGGACACAGGTGAGCAGCTCTGCATTCAGAGGCTGGCTACCCTTCAGCTTCATTCAATCCCTATTGAATCCCCAAACTAAATTCAGTCCCTCTTACAGGTGGTCGTGCACAAATAAGACCCAGCCGAAATACAGCAAGCAGCAGAAGATCTTTCCTAGAAACAAATAACATCCTATTTTAGTGGACCATTGTTGAGACTAATGCCCGATGTACAAGGAAATGAGCATGAGATAACATTTTCAAAATAGACCGTGACACTTTTGCCGCATCGGGTCCATGGCATTCTGATGAGTAATGTCCGTCCTTATCGAGGCGCCGTGTGATTCATGCCCAGGAGCCACGCAGGGTCCCAGTGCCAGCCAGGGAGCCGTGCCCACCCCGTTACACGGAGCAGCATTGGTGGCCCTTCACAGCTCCCCCTCCACAGGGCTCTCTCCTCACGGCACAGCTATTGCTGGTACCAGCACAGAATCCAGGAGGGCATTCCTGTGCTAATTTAAAATCCTCTTGCTCTGGAGACACATCAGCTCTTCCACATTGCCAGGCTGGCCAAGCACGTAGTGTGAACTGCTGCCGAGAGAGAAGTCACAGACCTGAGGCCTGTGGACAGGGGGAGCACAACTGGAAGGGTGGAAGCCTTATTCTTCAAGATTTTGTTGTCCTTGCACTGATAAACTGCCTGAAAGGCCTGGCAGCAAACCCAGCTGGTCTCATATGAAATGTGTCTTCATGGAAGGCAGAGTGATGCCGAAATACTCATAGCAGCCTATATTCCATGCTATGAGTGAAAAGAAAATAATTCAAGGCATGGAAAAATCATGGCATCTTCCAATTAGAAAGAAATTATTCATGTTTTCAGTGCCACGGTATACATGTTCTTATTGTCAAAGCTTACAGTAACAGTAACAAAATTATTGGCACAAAAATAATTAAGTTTACATCAAAATAGTTATTTACTTTCTTATTAATTTCTCAGGATAGATAATGCACATCAGGCAAAACATCAACATCTTTGTTCTAAAAAAACCAGTTTTTTCCTCACTCAATCCTAGCATTTTCTTTTCCTATTTCCCTCTCATTCCCCTACCCTCATAATAATAATTTTTTTTAAAAATCTGGAAAGTAGGAAAATCAGATAATGTATCTAAATAGATGGAGAACTGCTCAGACCCTTTCACAGCCCAGTCAGGATTTCGGAGTAGGGTGGAGGGCGATGGAAGCAGCTCAGTCCAGGTTACTTGAGTCACATTATGTGCAGGAATTATTATTTCTTACTTGAAAACAGTTACTAGGTAAAAGGAATTTCAGGGTATACCCACAGCCTTTACAACCATATACTGTCCTTCATGAATCATTTCCTCTGCAGTTAAGGAGATGAGGTACACAATTGTATCATTACACACATTTGTATAAAAGGTACAAAAGGCCTTTTCTTTTAAAGTTAATTGCAGGAGAATGAAATAATCTCTCCTTTTTTTACAAGAGAATAGTTTCATTGTTCTACCCACATACTTTATTTGTTGATCTGACATCTGTAATAGTGAAGTGGAAGAGGAAAGGGAAGCGGATGAGAGAAATAAGTGAATTAAAATATTTGGGATAAGCTTTTGGAGAACACTATACGACTATGCTTGAGTAAACTTGACATGATCTAAGTAATAGCACAAATAATCAAACACTGAAGGAAAAAGTCCACTCTGATCTGGTTGCAAACATTGACCTCTCTCATACCATCACCCTTCCTACAGTGTTATTCTAATTTGCTTCTAAGGCTGTTCCCTGAAGACCTAATTCCCCTTTGTGCGTAGACAAAATTTCCACTGCTGCCTCAGAGAGTTGGTTTTTACTCCAATGTGTTTGTTTCTGACAGCAGCTCCTTGTGCTGCGTTAACTCTTTCAACTTCAATTTGGTTCCTCGGTCTCAGATGCCCCGTGGGGTTCACAACATACTGCTGTGGGCGGTGCTGAAAATATCAAACCCTTGGCAGGGCTGGGGAGCCCTGTCCTTATCTCCAGCCCAGAGTTCAGGTGAGGGGACAGCCCCACGGCCTCGAAAGGTATGAACCAACATGTGGGTGCAGAGACCCTTCACATCTCACTTCTGCCGGAGAACACCAATGCTGGCATCTCCAAGCCACCACTGCCGGGGGTTGAGCACCCTCCTCCGGGGAATAACTCCTGCAGAACAGGGCTGTCTGGAGGGCTAGCAGCCACCTGACTTGGTGGCCCTACTCCTGTCACCAGGCAGTGGAGTTTGTGGTGGAGAGGAGGTGGAGGAGGAGACTGAACTGCAAGGAAAAAAACATACCCCAGAATTTGCAAAGTTCTGCTGATGAAGGCAACAGTCCTTGCATTCCTTCCTTGTGCCAAGAACTTGCTGCCGAACCAACAAGACTTAGGACTTGCGTAGCAAATTAGAAGAATTTGGCACTGTGCAAGGAAGCCCCTCAAATTTTGCCAGTATTCCTCAGCAATGTCTCTGCTTGTTAAATATTCTCTGGGTGTAATGCAAGGGATAGGTTAATTAGCACATACATTTTTATGTGGACCAGCTGTCTACTCTGTCTGCTGTCAGAAATGAAAAGTCCTCTGGGAATCCCTAAGAGAAAACACACTTTGTCTTCTAGGAATAGAATGGTTTTCTTTTAATATCCCCTTCAACTGTGACTCATTTAGCTTATAAATCTTGACAACAGATTCTGGCCATTGATGTACTGTTTTCTTATCCTAAGCCTTTTTTTTTTCACTCCTTCCTCCTTGGATACCTTATACTCTGTGTTTAATGTGAGACACAGCTGTCTCTGCCAGCAGGAGTTCACATTCTAAAAATCACCAAGATTTATGCAACAGGTGTTCTACCAACCCACTGCGATAACATTTTCTCCATGCAATAAAAAACCATACTGGGCTGGGATAAAAAAATAAATCAAAATAAAAGAAGAAAAGATTTGCTAGCTGGAAATTAGACTTGGCACTTGTTCAGCTTAAGAGCTGAGTTTTTAATGTTGTCTTACAGGAACCTAAATAACTTCCATATAAGTGGACGGGTGAAATAAGGCAGGTAGAATATAAGTAAAGGATTGACAACCATAGGACAAGGCTTAGGAGCAGGAAAATAATTGGGAAGAAAATTCTTTAAAATATATGCATATCAGTTGCCCCAGTGCCACTTCATTGAATAGTCCAGGGACACTTACCAAGCAACAGAAACAAGGCCACAGACCAATGCATTTCAACCTCTTGCAACTTTCAGTCCCATAAGAGTTTTCCAGTCCATGATTTATAGAGCCCTGGTTAGATATTTTTAAGTCTACTGGCTTTTGCTTTTTTCTTGTAGTCCCATTTTGAAGATCCCTCAGTTACCCACAGACCACAAGTTTTAAACCATTGCTTGAGTCAAACAAGCCTCATGGCTGATAGAAGCTACTCACATCCCCAAAAAGCTGAAAACAGCTACTAATAGTTTTAAAATATATGCTGTGTGTATACGGTATATGTATATATACGGAGTCTATATATAATGTAGAATGTTATTATATTTAGACATGTGATACATAATATTATAGCAAAAATGCCCCTACTGCCAGACAGTTGCAGAGAAGGGAACACTTTATGTATTTTGTTCAGTGCTGTAAAAAAGCATTCAGAATTTCATTCTGTGTGTATGTAAGAGACGGACTAACACTCAGTACTCAAACTTTGGGATGGATCAGATTAACTGTGCCTCAGGAGACAGAGCTATGAGCTCAGGAAATGCTTGAGCACTTATCTGCATGCTTTCTTCTGACAATGTGTTGGGAAGCAGAAAGTGGGGACAGCAAGAAAAGCAACCATTTCACAGGGGAAATGCACAGTACAGAAAATGGTACCCGAGTTCTGGGAGTGGGATCCTACTCTTCACACTTAAAACAAAGATTGATTTGATAGCTCTAAACCTTTTGCAAAGAGGATTTTCAGTCTGGGCACATCTAGCCATCTCCTGCCTCTCTTCAAGAAATGAAAGAAGACAAGCCAAAAAGGAAAGCTAAAAAAAACCCCTATCATTGGCTTACACACACAGGGTTGATCCAAACAGTGATGACACAGAAAAGACAAGACAGTGATGACCATGACCATACACATCTCCTCAATGCTAGTAACATATTTGAAGTACAAAGTCTTGAATATTGTTTAAATCAGAGGATTCACTGTCAAGGTATATAAAGAAAAATGTGCCAAATAGCTGTGATTAGGAAAAAAAAATAAAATGTGGAAGGATTTTTGAAGTACAGTCACTTCATGTTATTGTCTTGTGGATACCCAGTGGAAGACTATAGTGCCACGAAACTGAGCACAGTCCAACCTGGAAAAGCACTGGGCAACTTCAAAATTATCTCATATCCCTTCCTCGATTACTGCTGATCCCTCAGTAAGACAAACCCGCTGCCTTTCAGTGGGCACAAAGGAAGCAAAAACCTCCAAGGGTTACTGTGCACCTGAACAACAGTATCAATAAGCTCCTGAGGGAAATAAAAAGAGCCAGCCAAATGTTGACTGTGAGGATTTAAAACTCTACTGAAACATGTGTTTCACATTCAGGCTTTTCCTGTGAATTAGCTAGCTGTTCTGAGGGTACTGAAGATATATGAGAAAGACTTCAAGTCCTAAACTGAATGGAGGGATTATATTTGTTAATACTGTTCCTCAGTGCTCTAAATCCCTGAGGATGAACAATACCTCCCCACATTTGTGACAATTGCTGTTGCGATTTGGGGTGCCTCTTTGCTAATCATGGTGCAGCCATCAGCATTATAAGCATTCAGCACTGCACGTTGCATTATTAAGACAACCTTTGTGTTTCTGTAGTGATCAGAGGTGGCTATGGATTGGTTTCAGAGGAAACGATCTGGCCTTCAGATATGTGAAATGCTGAGACTTCATGCTGCCAGTGTCAGTCACAACCAGCAAGGTGGCAGCAAGACCAGCTCAGCTGCCCAAGCCACAGTGGCATCACTTGCAGGAGGCCACAGATGGGTACTTCATTTTGTGCTTTCTGTTCCTAAATAAAGCCTCCTTTCCCACTATGTGGCCAGTCTCTCTGGAGGCTGCCGCAGTCAGGGTTGCAGTGCCACCAGCCAGAGACTGCCAGCAGCTATGCTCCCCGTGGCCATGCTGGGTTGGTGGGCACCATCCTGGCCCAGGGATGTGCTGCAAAAGATGCCCAGCCAAGCCCTGCTGCAGTGAGAAGGCCATAGCATGCAAGGACAGCCCTTTCCTGGCAGCCTCCAGCACTGCCAGCTGACAAGGCAGGTGGGATGCTCGGGCAGGTTCAGCTCATGGCATCCCATCAGTAGCAGGGCAGACCCTCAGCTGCCAGGGTACTCCCCCTGCCTGAGAGCCCTCAGGGTCACTGTCAATGGAAGCTCTTTGGCCAAAGATAAGTTATTCCTGCAAGAAATGTATTCCTACACAGTGCAAGGGCAGCCAGAGGTTTCCCTTATGCTCAGTGCAGCAAGCAGGGTGCTTGGAAGCAGCTTGGCAGGAGCTCGGAGCCTCCCAGCCCTTCCACGCCTCACAGTGAACCCTCGCCTTGCCTGCCTTTCTGCCCGTGGAGAAGGAGCACACCATATGTTATCCCTTGTAGCTCATCTCCCTTTTAGTGAGATTTCCTATCTTCAGCTGACCATTAGTGCTGTAGGGCCATGGCCTTGTGGTGGCAGTGTGAAAGGCTGAGCAGAAAGTCCCGTGTGGCTCCAGGATGACATTCAGATGGATGCCCTGTCAGAGAAACAGCTGGGAATATTATCTGGAAGAGGCTCACCCAGGAACCACCACCAGCTGACATGTTCCCCTTCTACTTTTAGCCCTTCAAAGCTCTGCCCTCTGACTGGACAAACAGGGAGATACTGACTCAAGTCTCTGCAGGAGCACTCCTGCACTGGCTGGGGACGGGATGGGCATGCTTCCCTCTCAGATGTCCGACAGCCAAGAGGGACCAGGCACCCGCAGCGGGGGCTGTTCTAGGACTGCTCAGGCTCTGTTCCACCAAATGTGTCCGGACCCTGACGGACACTGGAGAAAACACAGCCCTGCCTTTCCACCTGTCCTGGCACTGCCAGCCCCACATGTGCCAAGACAAAAGGGCAAGCTGGAAACCTCTGAAGGATCTGGTGCAGAAGGAGCCTGACTCACTGCTGCAGCTCCTAATAGTTGTAATGACAGCAATAGAGAACATGGGGGAAACAGGGCAGTGAAATAAATAGCTCTACTCTGGAGGAAGCTTTGAACATTTTAGAGTTTGCAGCTGGGCAACTCTTCTGGAAAACATTTTAATACAAGGAACTAAATGTTTTCCCTGGAAGTCTGCACTAAAACTGGATCTCTTGAGTGAGAGGATGCATCCTCTGGGTGGTAATTTGCTGATGCTATTTCAAAAGTGTTGAGGTGAATCATGTACAACTTCTCTCAGCATCTCAGTCATTTTAGGTTTTATGCTCTGCATTGTGGGGATGGGCTTGTTCCAAGTTTCTGCAGCTCATAACACAGCAGTACTGTATTGGATTCTCAATGTTAATACAAAGACAAAACCCTGCAGCAGAATCTCTCCTGTACTAACATGGAAACTTCATTCCAAGGGGTAATCAATCCAACCTCAACTACTCTATTTTATCAGGTTCCTTTCCTTTGGGAAACCTTTCCCCCTCCATAACAAACAGGCATTTCAAACACAAGTCCATCTTCCTAACAGAGGAAGGCATGATAGGCTTCCATCTGTCTTTTTGCCATGTGATAATTGATTTGCCATCAGGCAATCGTATATTTGAGTCCTTGCAATACTTGTAGAAGAAGCAAGATTTCTCACAGACATAGTATATGACACCTACAGCACCTACAGTTTTAAGTAACTAAAGGTTTTTGGACTGGGGATGTGAAATGATGATGGTAACTTGGCTGCAGTGCTCAAGAGTCACTAAGGACCTGAAGGTCTTTTGCTTGGAGATTGTTGCCTCTCCAGGCTGCTCTTCCATGACTCACTCTGCAAACCAACCTCATTGCCACAGTCAGGAGGAAATGATTCATAAATACTGACCTTTCCCCTTGCCACCCCTGCAAAACAAGGTCTGTGTATAAGCACTCACAGAGCTGGAGCCATGGGAATTACAAGCGGATAAACCATCCACTGACGGCAACATCACGCAACCACTTCCTTGCCTGTGCTAATGGTAGAGACTTTTGCTGTGAGCCAGGCACACTCATAGGAGAACATAATTGGGGCAAAACAGAAGAATTAGGCAAGGAGAAGGTGACTCAGAACAGGGGAGTTTGAAAGGGAAGGGTCAGAGCTGGATGAAATCCCTTAGTCTCCTCTCTGCAGATGATGTGAAGTCAACGTCTCAGAGAAAAATAGACATACTTAGAGTTAATAAAACCAGTACCCTTCATGCCACACACAGTCTGTGGGATTCAGTGTCAGGTCAGCAGTCATTAAAGAATAACATTGCTTTGTTATTATTTGCAACTTCCTCAGGACATAGGATGCCCAGCCTTCAGTTTGCAGGTTGTCATGGACGTGCTGCACAGACATGAGGTCATGAGGGGTTGAGACCCAAAGCACTCTAAGCTCGAGCTTCTGCCTCAAGAGTGGGTGCAGCAGATGGGAGGCAAATGTAAGAGGGAAGCACAAATTCCTCTTTGTCTCCTTTATGAACCATCCTCATGATCAAGGAGGTCCTCCCCACTTCTAGGCAGACCTCTCATTGAAACTTCTCAGTTTAAGCATCCCAGAACTTATTTAAATCCAAATACAATGACAGCCAAAAGGACCAAGGCTTTTCATTTCTTAATCACACTGTTTTGGGCTTCAACTCCATTTGGCAGAGCAGTATTCCAAGGTCTTGCAGCGTGCCTCATACAGCTATCTCCAGAAATGCCTAATTAAACTGGCAGAAACATCATCAGGACCTGGCAAACGAGTCTTGCTCCTTAGTTTTAAGTCCATACTTCTGTGAGGAGTTGCCACTGAGGAAGACAGAAATGGTAAACTGTTCACTCTCATTTAGTGAGAGTTGCCTCTAATCATATGGTGTCTAGGTACAAGCCACTCTTCATGCACCAGACAGAACACAACCTCCACCTTTGGACATGGTGAGTGTGGATAGAGGGTGTAACAGCCAAAGTGTACTCGCAGGGAAAGCATCAGTCTTTGAAAGTGGGAATCTTCTTCAAGCTGAAACATTAGGGTGGCCCCAGCCACAGCACACAGTTGTGGCCAGCCTGCAGTGGGGTAGGCAGCCAGCCCCAGCGTGGCAGGGTGCCATGGGCACTGCTGTGCTGGAGTTTGGGGCAGCAGCCCCCCAGCATTGCCCCTATTTGCTCCCAGGCAGCCAGCTCCCTGACCAACCAGTCCCACAGCTGACAGTGTGAGGACATGGACCTGAAGGCACAGTAGGGCATGTAGGATCATGCAAAGGCAGATGAAGCACCTGCTCCTGCTCTCAGCACCCTGCGACAAATTTGAACTTCCACCATTTTCCCCCAGCACTGGCAATGTTTCTGCAAAGGAGGCAGCAGCTGTGTGGGGTGCCCAGGAGCAGGCAGCTGCCTGCCAGAGCATCCTCGGGGCAGCCATGCAGATGGGACAGTGCCACCTCCTCCTCAGCCCTACTCGTGGGAAGCACTCGCCCTGCAGAGCTCTCCTTGCAGGCTGCATGGGACAGCACATCAGGGCTCGCAGGCACACTCAGCCAGAGCATAAATACAGCTCTGCTTGCAAGGGCTGGCACAGAGGCACAGTGAGCAGTGGAGGAGAAGACAGCTCAGTAATTATTTATGCTGCACAGAGAAAAAAATTATTAGGCAGCTGTTGGCAAGCAGGCAGAGGTACCAAGGTAAGCCAGGCTTCATGGTTGAGGAGTTCTGGGGAACCAGTGACCAAGAACAGCATTTCAGCCTCTTGGTGCCATACAGACCATTTCTCTGCCAGGGTCTGTATGGCACCAAGGGTGATAGAGATTTACCTTCCTCTCTGCTGTCCTCAAAGTATGTTCCCAACAGCAGCATCCTGCAGAGAAATGTAAGTAAAGAGAGCAAAATTTCATCATTAATGAACAATACCTATTTTGTTACCACTGACAAATTTTGAATTCCTAGAGACAGTTTGGAAAGCAGAACTGTGTTGAAATGGCTGCTACAGACTTGGACCCAGGCCAGTTGTCCCTTCAAGGGTGCACAACTGGGTTCCATGTGCCAAAGAAGCTCTTTCTTCATCATCTAAACAAGCGCTGGAGCTTCTTCTGGGACTGAGAGGACTCATTTCTCAGAAATCATCCTATCAGAGGGTGAATACCTGAATATCTGGTACTTTTCCCTTTTCGTGCCTATCTCTCCTCCCAGTAGCTGAATAGCTAAAGCAAATTATGACAAATGCAGCTGATTTTTTTTAATGTCTTTTTCATATTGGCAATTGAATAGGATCCCAAGCTTCCCATTTTGATCACTGATTTCCTAAAGGGGCAAGTCCTTCACTGAAATCAGTGAAATTCTGTCACAGATTTCAGGAGTGCCATAATTACACCTCTGGAGCCTTACCTTTTATTTTCCTGTATGCCCCATTCACTATAGCTGCTCTAAATTTTTGGAAAGGTTTAATCAGCGCTGTTAGCATGGCAAAGGTGGCTGCACCAGAAATACATTCACCTGGGGTCAAAGGGGTCTCCACAAGGTTGCATGGTGCCTATCTGAGGAAAGCCAGGTCTGGTCTTTGCTAAAGCTTCCACCAGCATGTTTTGAAGTCTCTTAGAAGGACACCCTCAGATCTGGGCACTATCTGATTACAAGGCCAGGGAGGGGCAGGGAGAGACCTTGGTGTCCCATATCCTCAAGACCCTTCACAGAGCTGCTGTTTTTGAGGTCACTGTGTTTCTTAAGCCATTTCACCAATGTGTCGCTCCCACCAAAGGACCGAGGCTCTCCCTGTGCCCCTGGGTAATGCTTAGACTTAAGGGCAAATATTCCAGCATGGTGTGTCCTTCCCTCTGGGCCAGCCTGAGATCAAATTGCCAAGCAGGCCAAGCTGTAAGTCAGAGGAAGGGGGGTCAGTTATGCAGCCCCCTCCACCACCCACCTTCCACCAACATGCCAGCAACAAATCCATCCCCTGCAGAACAGCCTTGCAGGGTGCCAGGGGACCAGAGAGGAGGAATCTCGATGTCTCTATCAGGGACTCACCTCCTTTGTGCTCACCTGGGCCACGGCAGCTGCCATGGAGCCCTCTGTGTCCCATCACTCCCAAAAGAGACCCTGGGGGTGTGCACATTTCCACTCCTGTGTATGGCCTCATGCACACTGAAGTACAGGCTTTAATTTTGTCAGCAGAGTAGACCCTAGAGCTTTGAAATCATCATATATGAAAAATTCAAACCCTTCCTATGTCCTGAGCAGCAAGGTGTAGGAATATGACAGCTTATCAAGGGTGGGCAGTTACTGAACATCTCTGGCTGCAAACTAGACTAATTTTTCCTCATTCCTAGCACCTCATTTGCACATGTTCTGTGAACTTGAAGGAACTGAACACCCTGAGTAGGCTGTGTGCAAATTTGGGGGCTGGAGGTCTCTTTGAAGCTTCTGACAATCTTAAGAGCAAGGTTTCTTGGAGAAGGGAGGCAGAGTATACAGAAATTGAGATTTCCTCTTCAAAAAGCCAGTAAAGGAAGTGAAGGGCTGGAGAAAAGGAGACAGTTTATAAAAGCGGAGGATTTTTATGGGTTGAGAGTGGGCAGCAATTAATATAGCTCACTGCAGTTCTGAGCTATTTAGCCCCCTGACATTGTAACATCTATAGCAACACTGCTAAATAGGCCAGCAACGGTAAATTTCAGATACAGCTTTCCAGTGCCATGTAGTCAACATCTGGGAGCCAAAAACAGCTGTATCCTGGTATGCCTTTGTGCACAGGAATGGGGTGATCCTCATGTGTGACCCTAAATCTGGGCTAGCCCTGCCAGCTCCAGAGAATGCTGTGCTATTAGGAGTTAGGCACCTGCATAAGAATCGTGCTGGACAAGGCCTGACCCTCTGACTTGCATTTCATCACAAACTGGGAATTCTGCATTATAAAAGCATTTTTCTTCTCCAAGTGGTACATACAGGCCTTTCCACCCTGACATCTCCCAGGCTGCAGGTCAGTGTGCTACTGAGATTTTACAGCAGTTCTGTGAGGTCTAGGCTAAAGAAAGGCCACACACACAGTATGGGAAGACCCGTCAAGAGTATCACATAAATAACCCATGCTTTTAGACCATTCCTTGCTTTCAGTGAACCTTAACTCTTGCCAGCAGCAGAAAGGCAGCAAGGACAGTGGCAAAGGCAAACCAGATTTCACCGTAATCAATCAATCAATCAATCACATGTGGAAAGCAAAGTTAGCAGATGCGAGAGGGGGAGCACTATACCTTCTCCTTAATGTCTGTAATTGCTTTCAGTGACTGCAACAAAGGTGTGGTAATAAAAAACATCCTCCTGAAGGACATTGGTGCAACATTGCTTTGCCCACCAAGTACCCCTGGGACAGTTCTTTGCAGACTGTGACAGCTGAATTAAGAGCAAGCTCCAGCTAAGCCAGAATTTCATTTTACAAGGGCAAATCTAACAGAGGATGGCTGCATACAGACTGAGCAAGAGGATGTAGCTGTGGCTGCTCCAGGGCTACCATACCTTTAGGAGACACTGGCCTCATCAGTAAGGCAGACAGAGTGGGTGGTGGAGCAGCTGCTGTCATCATGGGTCCCACTAAATGCTGCTTGCTCAACTCAGAGACGAGGAAAGGAAAAAAGAGAGCTGAAGAAAGACTAAGCATATCCAGAGCTCAGCAAAAGTAAATTACTTCTCCCAAACTCAGCTTGATTTGTTCCAACTTTGAGTGAAAAAAATCCTTAAGTGAATACTCTGAAAATTAACCATTAAAATCGCTCAGATTCAGTTAAATTAAAACATTAGGAAATCAAAGGCAGCAAAATGATCTCTGTAGCCGTGACAGATTTGCAAGTATATATAATCTTTACTTTTGTGCAAGCTTAGCCTTGTGTTAGATCTCTGCCATTGCCCAGAACAAAAATGAAACACTACATTAAGGTTACCTGCATAAGCACTCACCCTTTCATGCCGTGTTTAAGCAGCCAAAGAGATTGCTGAGGATTTTCAGCTTCCAGGAAGATGGATCAAATTGTTTAGAATTACCTTTGAGAAGAAAATACCCTTTGGTAGGTAGCCCTAGGCGGAAACCAGCAGAATCAGGGAAAAATTAGGAAGAAAGAGCCCAACCCTGCAAGTGAAGGTGGCACCAAGCATGGATGCTACAGTCCCACCCCTGGGCTGATGAGCACCAAGCCCACAGGGCAAGGGGACCTCTGTCCTCGAGGAATGCTTACCTCACACCTACAGCTCAGAGCACCAATTTCCCCCAGCCCAATCCAAGGCAGGTCACTGGAGCTGCTCCTGAGCTCACTAGCAGCAGAACCGCAGGGTTGAAGGTGTTCTGCGGAGCCTGCAAAGCTTTCAGACCTCACGGAGCTGCTGATGGCAGTGCCAGAGCTCACGGAGCCCTGGTGAGGAACGGCAGCGCTGCTGGAGCTGGCAGCAAGGCAGTGGCATGGCACAGCCCCGGGGGCTAGCGAGGGCCTTCAATGGCATCGATGGCAAAGCTCGTTCCTCTTTCGTGGGAACAGAAGCCTTTGGAGCGAGAGCGGCCCAGGAAGACTGCTCTGCTCAGCTGTAGCTGGCAGAAGGATGGAGGTGAGCCCAGAGCCCACCACTGTGGCCGCTCCGAGTCACCCCAGGGACAGCTCCTGTGTGGGGAGCCCTCCTCGCCTCCCTCCCGATGACTAAGGGTGACGGTGAGGGTGGCACGCAGCCCACTGCCCCACGGCTGCAGTTTCACAACTCCAGCCATCTGCGGGCCAGGACTGCGAGCTTCTTAAGCCCTCAGGAAAACACACAGGAACACTTTCCAAATTGTTTGGGAGTGATTGTAGCAGCTTCCCTGGGGCAGCAGAAGCTAAGTGCTCCTCTGCAGCAGCTGCTCTCAACTCTCTGGACCAAATCTTCAGCACAGGAATGGGCCCACCCATCATCCTCTCCTTTTATGCAAGCTACTTTTATTTCTTAATGACAAGGAGGGGGAGAAGGGGGGAATGGCTAATTGTTAGTAATTATCATCACTTTATGATGTCTTACTGCCATCTCAGCCATCAGATATCCCTTTCTCTTCGTACCCAACGACTCAGCTTTTGCCTGCAGAATCGTAGCATTTGCTTTGGGTTCTGCAGAAACACAGGTCTGACTCTACCTCTGAGCAGAAAGAGGCCATCCGACCATCCCTCTCCATCTTCCTCAGCTCTGAAAGGACAGTGTTTTAGAGGCCCAACCCCCTGCCCCCAAAACAGCAGCCTTTTCCCAGGCCAGCTGGGTGCCCTGGTGAGGAATGCTCACAATCTGCTGTCCGGGAGCAGAGCTGTCAGCGTTACTTCCCTACTGCTGAGCCCTCAGTCATCACTCGCATAAAGGATAAGTATGCAGCCCGCTGCCTTGTGACAAGAGCTGTGACTTTGTTTAGGAGCCAAGCATTAGGAAAGAGTACCAAGGAAACGTGGCTTAGTGGAACAGGAAATATTAACGATCTGTGATAAAAATGAAAAGAGCAGCCAGTACACATCTAACTCAGCTGGAGGCAGAGCTCTGTGACTGGCTGTGAGTAGCAACAGCCCCTGAAAAAACAATAAAGAAATAGCTTTTCCAGTTCAAGGCTGACTTTTAAAAGAGCAGTAATTTTTCATGTGTTTGTCTGTGTACAAGAAAAGCCCCTAAGCAAAGTCATCTGTATATGGCAGTGGCTGCTGGCACAGGAAGGGACATGGAGTTTTCAGCTCCCACAGATGGTTGAAGGAGCTGTTGAGAAAGCCCACAGACTCACACAACCCCATTACCCACCAGCAGCAAGTTAGGACAAGTGGGTTGGCTACTACAGCTTTGTGTACCAGTCAGTTTTGGTTTTTTCTGCTAGAAAAATGATTGAGATAAGTGTCTCTGGCTAACAGGATTTCTCTCAAAGCTCCTTGTTTCTGAGTGAAATAGTGAAATGGTAGCAGAATAGTAGAGAGAGGAAAATTATTCCACCCTCTCCCCCTTTTTTTGTGTGTGTTTTAGTCAAGGCAGGTATCAGGCTGGAAAAGCTGCATTTACACTGGATTCATATCTACAGAGTCCTTTCAAGTTATTATGGGACTGATAACCTCTCTTTGTCCTTGTAATCCACAGTAAATAGAGGAGCTTAATCACTCTGGAAATAGGGAACAACTCGCAGATCCCTCCGTTCTTAGTACGCCGTTTGCACAATGCCTGGTGCTGGGAATAACCAGAAGCTGATTTAATAATCTGAAGTCATCCAAGACTCTGTTAAATCCCAAGTGAAGCCTAAATGTTTCTGCCTTGCTCTTGTCTCCAAGGAGCCTGAATTTTTAAGGTTGGAACTTAAATGGCAAGGCACTCACTCATTTAGGTCTCCATCCAAGCACCCGTGGCACGGGCCAGGGGACTGGACACTGCATGAGCAGGTGATTGTAAGGAAGGTCTCTCCCAAGCACAGAAAATGAAGCAGCCTCTGCTGTGAGGCAGCACTTCTCACCAGGGACAGGGACCCTGCCTACAGATGGAACGCTGCTCTCTGGCTCCCAAGGCATGACCTTGGGCAGGCGGCATGGGCTCTCCGGTCCCGAGTTTCCTCTTCTCCAAAACAGAGATATGATATACAAGTGGGCTGAGAGCCTTGCAGAGAGGTGCTATCGCTGGTACAGCGAATTATCATCCCCAGGCCCAGGTCCAAAGCACACAGCAACACGGAGAGCCATTCCCTCAAAGGACCCTGGCTCTGGCACCCAAGCCAAGAACAAGCTGTGTGTGCTCTCTGAGCTGCAGGTTCTCTGCTGTACTTTTACCTTTGTAAATGGCTGTAGGTGCAAAAGATCCTAAAGGCTGAGCCTAAAAACACAACAAAAATTACCAGTAATGAAATAATCTCCTCCTAGATGGTATATGACCCAGTTCTTGAGCCTCCTGCAAGTTACAATTGAAGCCATATGTACACTCATAAATATCAGAAATATTTACAAAATACAGACAAGATCTTAAAAACAAACAGAGTGATTTCTTCATCTCACTGGAAGCCTTACAAAACATGGGATAAATCATCTCAATTGAAATATTCTGCTGACCACAGAGGGCTGTATGCTTCATTGTAATGGTTAGTCATTCTATACATATTTACTGGTTCAGTTAATCTACTACAGCTACTCACAAACTACTGCAAGGCAAAGATTAGGACGCAGGGTCATTAAAAATTTTGTTTATGCAAAATGCACTGTGGTCATAGCGCAGTACAAAACAAAAGGTAAACCAAACCCCCATCCGACCAATCATTTCCCTTGCACTGGTGGCTGGCATAGCCAGAGACATCTAGAGGACAAGGAAAGGCTGTAAAAGTGGCTAATATAATGTTCCCGTGATGAGTTTGTACTGGGATACATCTCTGCTTTGATATTTTTCTAAAAGCTTAAACAAAACAAACAAACAAAATCCCAAGCACTTAAGCACAGAAACCTCACCTCTGGCTTTTTCTACAAGTCTCCTAAGGAAGACTTGTAGGTGCTGCACTCCAGCCAGGCTGTGGAGGCAGAGCACGAGCTTCACGCAGACGCCAGCCGGCAGTACAGCCTCACTTCCCAGTGCTTCACCCAGGGAGCTCATGTCCCTTTCCTTGTAAATTCAGTGTGTGCCATTAGGCCAAGACTCTACAAGTAATCGAGCCCCAGGCTGAGGTCCCAAGCAGCTCCCAGGTCCTTTGGGTGTCAGGACACCTTGAGGATGTTCAGCTCTTAGCAAGCCCAAAGGCATCTTTGCTCATCTTCAGCACAGAAGGCACAAAGCAACACTGTGAGAAGTGTGTACCAGGGTCCTTACCTTACACATCAAAAATCCCTCAGTGGAAAGACAACAAAAAAACCTTATCACAAACACCTACAGTACAATTTATATTTTTTTAAAAGCTTATTTCAAATTTATAAAAGATTTAAGTTGAAAGTCTTTACAACAGTTGATTTTATAAATAATAAAAAAAAAAAGAAAAGAAAAAAGGATAGGTGTGGAAAGCAATTTGGCACTTTCTAAAAAGGACTGAGAAGTTCCTGCTAGAAAAAAGCAGTCAAAGGAGTAAAGGCTTTCATTTAGTTCTGTTTTGGGTTCAATTACAAAGCAAATTGTTCAGTTTCAGCTGTGCTGCAGATTCAGTGGAATTGCATTCTGGTCTAGATTTCATTTGGGGGAAGGGGAAGACATACACATTTAGATCGATCTTCTTTTGTATTTTGTTTTGTTCAAAAAGCATAGGCATTATTTCATCTTCCTCTTCCTCTCACCCTCATTTAACAGGAAAATATGAAAGACCAGAATGTCAGTGCCTCCCTAATCACACACCATCAATACTGGCATAGGTCATGGGTAAAGGTCTTGCTTCTGGGGTTTCATTCCTAGGTTTTCTAAATCAAAAGAGAAGCAGCCACGGTTTGTGAAAAAGGTCAACATCTGTCCCAGTCTGGAAAAATTCTGGTTGATTTCAATGAACTTTGAATCAGATCCAGATTTTCTCTCTGTACCCCGCATTGTACTTCAGATGAGAGAAAACTTAAGAGAAAATCCTAGTATAACAATATTCCCTACTAGGAATATAATGGTCCCCTTTCTAGGACCATTTCATATGTACCACAAATATGTAAGCAGTCTTATTTTACATCCTCTTAATCAAAAGTTAAAGCACAGAAACACGTATTTGATGCACTTTTGTAAAGATCTCACCATTGACACTGGAGCAGGAACAACCACTAATTATAAAACTCTTATTCTATTGTATTTATGTCCTTACAGAGACATCACTGTTATTAAAAGCTCATAAGAGATACCTCTAACAGCTGTAAGCAACAGTGCATCCTTGAATAAATTTAGAGATGCTTAATTGACTTTTCAAAGCTGCTGAGCACCAGTGCTTGTGAGAGGTCAGATCTTTAAGCCATCATTTGCATATCAAGTTCAAATGCCTATATTTTGGTTTACTATTGAAAAGAGAAGTTGTACTTGTTACAGCAAAAGCCTTCTTATGGAAGAAGTTACTGACATCTCCCCAGTGAAGGCAAACAGCATCAATAAGTCTAGGTCAATGCACACTGTGTCACTGAAAGTAATATATTTTCAGAAGACTGAAAATGAGGACCTGCTGCAATACTAATACATATCAGGGGAGTTCAACACATCGGAGCAGCTGCAGCTCTATTGAGACCCCAAAGTATTTTTCTTGTCATACTTCATTTCTTTTCCCATGAAGCCAGAAAAGAACAGGTCAGAATTTATGCCGAATGGTGGAAATGTTCTTTCTGGATTACTTTCAGGTTACTTGAAATTCAATCATAGTGCTTAAAACATATGAAAAAGAGCAACAAGGCACATTAAATGCTTCAGTTTAGACTCCTAATATCAGAGTACGGCATTCATGGATAAAGATGATGAGCCTGAATTCTGTGTCCCAAAGACCTGCTGTACATGGACTGTGACACTGAATATTACAGAAATCAGCTGCACTTGGTGCGGGTGCTCACACATCACACAGCGCAAGAAGCAAAGCTGAGGACTCTGAATCTCATAATTGTGCTACATATAAAGATTAATTGAAGCATCTAAGTGGGTCTTTCTCTTCAGAGGGTATCTACATAGGTTCAAAGTGTTCCTCTTAGGCACTTAGACTGAGCTTAAGACACTGGAAAAGCTTAGATCAGGCTTTAATCATCACAGACAGCCCACCAAACAACCATTCTTCCAACATATTGAGAGCTCTTTCAATAGATACCTCTTTATTTGAAATGGAATGTATCTTGAAAAATATGAAAAATAAAACATCTCTCAGAAATCATTTATGAGTCATATTTACACGCAATTTTTTTTACGACACTGGTATTTCTGCTCACAAGAGGATATGCTAGAAAACATTTGGTACATCACTGCAGCCATAATTCAGAAGCTGGCATTTGCATATCATGAACCTTAAAAAAGAGCAATTACTTCAGGATGTCACAGAAATGACATCCACTTGATCTTCCTTTTCCCTCCATTTTGTGTATTGTCATGGTCTCTTGGTAACCACAGCTTCGCTTCCCTTGGTGAATCTGCCCCTTAATTACTTTTTTTTTAAATTAAGACAAGTAATTTTGACCACTTTATGAATAGACTGTCCCCACTTTTGCTATCAATACCAAGCATTTGCCTGTGTGTGTTTTTCCAACATTTTTGTTTATTCTCTAATGAATTTACTTCAGCCATATGCTGTCAGATTTTTTTTTTCTCTTTTTTTGGGAAAGGAAGGGCAACTTGATTTATTTACTTGCAAAGCTCCAGTAAGATGGAGCATGATGTGTTAAACCTATTTTCATAGCCATTGCTTATAAGGCAGTAACAGTATTAAATCCAGAATTTCAAATGAAGACTGTACAGTAATAGAGGGGAAAGATGAAAAAAAACCAAACCCAGAAGTACCTTTTATAACATCAAACAATTTCTTGGTCTAAAATTACTATCAGCATAAAAAAAAAAAAGAACCCATGGAATTCAGAGCGTGAGAAAGTTGTCAGACTGTCCCCATCAGACAATTTAGCCTTATTTATCCTGACAGCACATGAGCCACACGGTCTGACTGTCCCCAGGGGACCCCAGCCAATTTGTTCCCATTCAGTTTCCAGGAGACAGTTCGGAGACACAAGGGGAAAGTTTAATCCTTACACCCATCCCACCAACTCAGGCTGGAGGTCTGAAGGTGGATTTTGTGATGTGACCACCTCTCACACTAGGAGTCTGGCTGACACCAAGGTTTTTAAACAGGTAACATGGCAGGCAATGACAACCAGCAAAAGCTTCTGGAACTACATCAGTCCAAAAGGTTTGCAGAGCATCCTTCAGACCAACTTAAAACAGGAAACATGAGATAAAAGTGGGATATTGACCTTGAACCAGTGAAAAGGAGCAGCAAATTCAAAATGAAAGTTGTTTCCTTCATGTCAATTTTATCACTAAAAGTGTCACCTTTAGCTTTCAAAGTACAAGTACTTCCAGAAGAACAGTAAAATTTCAGCTTTAGACTACATCCATAAACTTTTGTGGCATTCCAAGGCTTGCATCCACTGAGGACAAGAATAACTGCCTCTCTCAGAGAAATACATGTGTCTCTGATCAAATGGGAATTAATTTTCATCAGTTACATTTATCCTTCAGTAGGCTAAAATGTATTTTAGTAGGTGAGATCAGCAATACATCTGTATACCTGAAAAGGTGGATTAGTTACTCAGTAAACTGTAATTAATCACTCTAAAGAGAGGAGCCAAATTACAAATTACAGTGTATTTTGTGAGTCTTTGACTAGCTCATTAGAGAATCCCCTTGCAGCTCTAACATCCAAGCGTTAGCAGAATGATAATGGCAGATGTACAGAGACGTGGAAATTGAGTATTACGATTGCCAAGCCAGCGAACCTAATCCTAGAAGATGCAGGGCACCTTCAATTTCAATTAATCGCAAAATAATGACTTCGTTAGGACAGCTGTAATCTACCACCCCAAGCTCATCATGCAGCCTTGTCAAGGGCCAGGTCAGAAAGAAGCGCTCAGGAGTAACTACAGAGGATGGTCAGGGCTTTGATTCTGCACCATGACATGTTTTGCTTGTCTAGGTATGTGACTCTGACACCTGGGCGAAGGAACAAAGGAGGAGGGCTAACACAGACCTCAACTTACTCCTTGCAGGACTCCTCTGCACCCTAATCTTAGGGTGCAGAGGAAGGGACTGACGTACACAGTCGTCAATTCTAAAATCTTCCTTTGAGTATCACTTCAGCCTTTTGCTTTAACACAGAAATAAGCTAGCACTGAGAATGTGAGGCTCTTGCTGTCAAGTTACATCTCACACAAAAAGAAAAGTCTTGGACGTGTAGCTTTAAAAGATTTTGTTCATATTAATGTAAATTGTAAAGGGGCCAAAAGCCATTTTCCTCACCACACTAGTTAAATAGTTCCATAGCTTTGACTTTTTACCTTGAACCAGAGATAATGGGCCACATTGCTCTGTCCCACTTGCAGCCTCCTCATGTCACTTCAACCAGAGAAACTGGGCGGTAGCAGCACCCAGCGCGAAGCCACCCATCGTCAGAAGGGCGCTGTCCTAGAAAGCTCACCAGCCCACGCCCGGCTCCTTCCCCTGCACTGGGCAAAGAGCTCTGACCCGCTCCCGCCGGCATCGGCAACCAAACTCCCACTGACTTCTAAGAGGCAGAGAAACACACACCAGCTGTGCAATTAGCCCTTTGTTTTCCAACTTCATGGCTTCATCAACGTTTTTAGAGGCAAGATGGCACGCCTCTCTCCACATCTGACAGTGCTAAACACCAAAATTAATCTAGTTCATCTCAGTTAGGGAGCAACTTGCAGCTTATGAAAACTGTGACCAAAATAATCCATCTGCACAGTAAGACATACATAAAATAGATTTTAAACTATGGGCTGCTTTAATGCAAGACATTTAAAAACCGCCATGAAATGCAACACAGGTTGGAAGCCCAGACCACTTAAAAACTGAGTGTGCAGAGGGAGCCCTGAACTTGGACTTGGCTAAGAAACATTCATGAACACTTTCCAGCTCTGGCCCACCAGCCTAGGAGCAAGCACATCACACGGACAGCTGGAATCCAACTCAGATTCCTGTATCACAAAAGAAATTGATCAGATTCCTTCCGCTCATACACTAAACAGATTGGTTTTAATCTCAGAATGACAAGCAACACTGCTTTTTTGAACAGGCAAGCATGAATAACATTTTATCATCTTCCACCATGTTTAATATTTTTTAAAAAATCATTTAAACCCCAGATGATAATTGTTGTTCTCATTAGAGAAAACAGGCTTCATATGCAGTATGGGTTTCAGCCAAATTTTGAAACACACATCACATTTTCCATGTTAGTGGAATATAGTGTATTTTGAGTAAAAAATTAATAACTCTTTTTGTCAAATTGCACACAGTCAAAGTACCCAGAACTTTTTAGTTCTTCTAGGGAGCTAACATGCATATTGTTTTTTCCTTTACTTTTTTGATTGGGCCTACATTCAGAAATGTCTTGCAAACAAGCCTTTAAAAAAAAACCCAAAAAAAAACCCAACAAAAGGAAAACAACCCTAATAAATAAAATACATTAAAATAAAGTTACAGTACATCATGTCTCCTAGAAGTCCCATCGCACCAAATGATCCTTTCCAAGGTTCATAAATAATGGATTTGAAATGCTTCTCGGCACCGAGGGCGGCAAAGCAGCAGCAGCAGCTGGCTGAGGTTCAGGCTATCGAGCCGCTTCTCCCTGGTCTACCTGCACCTCCGGCGTCTGCCCAGTTTCCGAGCCCCCGAAGCAGGTCCGCCACGAAAGCGCTCTGTCCCTCTTCCCCGAAGCGCTGGGTGAACGCGACCTGCAGTGAGACAGAGAGCACAGAGGGCAGCCCGTCAGGCGAGGAGGCGGCGGCCGGAGCCGGCAGCCCCGGGGCCGGTGCGGCGGTCGCGGGGTCGGTCCGTACCTGCGCTAGGCGGAGTTGGAGGCGCCGCGGAGGCGCGGGCCGTGGGGCGCCGCCAGGTGCTGCTGCTTCTGCCGGGTGGAGCGCACGGCCAGGATGGCCTGGCGGTTCTTGTACTGCACCATCTGCAGCGTGATCGCCGCGTTCCAGCCCTGCTCCTGCGCGCACCGAAAGTCGATCTCCTTCCCCTCGGCCATCACCACCGTGAAGTACACGTACTTGCCCTTCCGCTCCACGCAGTCCACCGTCTTCATGTTGGAGAAGTGCAGCTCCTTGATCTTGGCGGCCGGCTCGGCCGGCGGCGCTGGCTGCTGCTGCTGCTGCTGCTGTGGCGGCGGGGGGTGCTTGGGGGGGATGAGGAGCAGCCCCTCCTCGGTGAGGATACAGCGCTTCTTCTTCCAGAGCTGCAGCAGCCCGTCGCTCCTCTTCTCCAGCATGCCCTCCTTCACCGCCTTACAGCCGCTCTCCAGCATCCTTCTGGTGGGGTTAGACGGCCTCCGCCCGCAGGGGCTGGGCTCGGGGGGCAGCCGGCACCAGCCGAGCACTCTCCGCCGGGCGCCGGCTCCGAGGCGGAGGGCCGGGAGCGCCCCGGCCCGCAGGAAGCGGAGCGGCTGCCGCCCGTGCCGCGGCGTGGCGAGCGGCGGGCGCTACCGATGCGGGCGGCCGGGGCTGTCGGCGGGCTTTTCCCTCCCCTCCGCTTTTGAACGCGCCTCTCCCAGCCCAGAGTGACACCCAGCGGAAACGGCGGCTCCTCCCGCCCGCCGGCCGCGGGGAAGCCCAGCGCGCCGAGAGGCACAGAGCCGGGAGGCGCGGCGGGGCCGCCCGCCAGGCGGGGCCGGGGGCTGCGCTCCCCGGCGGCAGCGGGCCCGGCCCGGCTCCCCGCCCCTCGCCCACGGCCGGGCACGGCGGGGCTGCGGAACCAAGGGGTTCCCCGCCCTAGTTAACCACCGCTAGGCTAATACAGAGAGATTAACAGGACACGGCAAATGCCCTATAGCGCTCCTTTGCTTTCCTCGGGGTGCTCCCGCAGTATTTAGTTAAACATACACGCTCAGCCTCCCTCCTTGGACAAGAGCAGCAAAGGGGCCTCTTCTGCGTGTTTTTAATTCAAGCTCACTAAAACCGGTGCCAGTTTTCAGCAGCACCCTGATATTTAAGCGATCATCGCTCCATTAAACAAAGGAAAGAACCTTAAACAACCTGGTACAAGAGCTTGATCCCTACGCGGGGCTGTATATATGTATATATACAGATTCAACTGTATATATACAATGAATCTTTACTTTCTGCAGCAGTTTGAGCAGTGTCTAAAGAAAGCAAGGATCTGTGCCACTTTCCTAAGGAAACAGTAGAACCTCAGTGCATGGAAATTGCAAAAGCAGACCTGGGGGGGATGACACCAAACCCCAAACAAAACCAAACTGGCAAAGAGTTAGGAGCATTTTCTTATTATTCTGCTTTGTTGCCACACATTTGCATATTGTTTGGATTCTCCCCCGAGGTTAGCTTTGAATATATTTGAGTAGAAAAGTAAAGTGACCTAAGGTTAATATGAAACTATTTAATTTTTAATCCTTTTATGTATTAGATGTAAATTAAAATCCCACATAGCTGGATTTGGCTGACAAAGCCAATGTAAACTAAATGCTAGAAGTTCCATACTATGTCTGAGAGCACTGCTTTTAAACATGCATTTATCATGACCATTAAAAAAACCCTCCTCACATTAATCTTGGCAGCTAGGAAGCAGATCATGCTGCAGCAGCATGTGTTGTATTCTAATAGCAGATCAGGAAAAAAACCAACATTAATGATAGTTTCAATGGAGTTTATCTCTGATAAAATTTTTTAAAGGATTTCCTCATACTGTTTTCCTTTGGAAGTTCAAAATTGTTGAGGGGTAAACAAGGCAACAAAAGCAATTAAAATTTAGCTGGTTTACCCTTCCTGAAGGAAATGGAAGACACTCAAATCAGTAATAAAGGCAACTTGACCAGCCATAAACTAAACAAAAAAGGAAATTACTATCTTAAGACATCCGTTTATATAAAGAAGAGTCCCTTCTACTAAGAGCTTAATAGATACACTGTAAGATACAGCTCATTCTCACAACCATCTTACGCCTATTTTAAGAGAGGCATACACTAATTTTCAAAAGATCTGAACACCATTCACAATTGCCTACATCAGCAGTTCACTGCCATTTGAACCTAAATTTCCCAGCACAAGTATCTGCATCTCCAGCTGCTGCTGCATATACAAGGTGTCTCAAAAACAGCTTGAGCAACGTAAGAGAACTCCTGCCTTTTCACCTGATGTGTTTTGCACCTGTTTTCTTTGCTCCTGATTAAGCCTCTGCTCATGTGACATACCATTTTGAAACTCTTCTACTAAAGCAAATTGGTTAAAATGCATTCACCCATACAGAGCAGCTTAATTAAAATATTGAGTTTGTGCAAGGCATAGGATACTAGACTAAACCTACAGAAGACCAATTCCTAACAATTCATCTGTTCAGCTTTGGTTGCTGCACCACTGCTGTAAGCGAACAGCCTTTTGATTCCAGGTAAATGCACTAAGCAGTAGTGAGGAAACTTGTATTAGATTTGAGAGTGCCACGATACACTCTGTTACTAACAAGCACTCAAAAAACTCTCCTCCCTGCCCTGCAACACTGCACTGTGACACTTAAGGACACTAACACACAGCCTCTATCTGTATCTAACGTGAGCTTTTTTGCTTGTTCTCAGTACTGACAGTAAACTGCCATTATTCAAATGAAAAAAGTGGGACTAGTGTGGAAGGCCAAATATTTTCATCATACAGGAAAAAGAGACTAAATTCATTCCACTTTGCCCTTCCATGACAAAGCATTGAATGTCAGATTTTTAATCCAACTCCAAACACTGATGGACATACTCTGCTAATATATAGACTCACAGCACTGTTTATTCCTGGTGAAATTCACCTAAGCATGTGGTCAGAAGCAAACATGCAAAACATCCATTTAAACTTGCACTCTATAAACCAACGAATACTAACAGCCACTTAAAATACACTATGTTTGACCAAAAACACCAGATCATCAAAAGCTAGACTAGTGTAAGATGAAATATTGACAGTTCCACGATAAAAGAACAAAATAACCCAATTGTGCAGAGTTTGCCAGTAAAGGATAACAAACCTCATTTTCCTAGATGCAAGTCAAAATGGAACTTCTGTAAATGTTTCTTACATTATTTTGAAAAACCACATTCAACACAGACACACTACAATACCCACTAAGATTTTACTTCATTTTTCTTGAAATATACATTTAAACCACTGCATTTATATTAAATGCATCACATCTGCTACCTTTATTGCAGTTTTACTAAATACTAGGCAGGTTCTGCAGTCATTCCTCCAGAAATAGCCGATGTAAAGACGCCTCCTACTGTCAAACCTGAAATACTACAGCCTGAAAAAAACACCGAATCTGATCCTTTGAAGTCTCTACTTCTCAGATATGTGTATTTCTTATTGAATTTTTCCTTTTCCATGTTCAAAGTTGATACTTGCATAAATGTCTGCTTGTTAAATACTCTGGTCTCCTGTATGATAAACTCCGTAACTTAGACTCAAGTGGTTGAAATTTTTTATGTGCATCCTTAATTAAAGGGTAATTATCGTGAGTATTCAAAGTGTTCTTTTTAAACCCTGAGGCAAGCCCTTGTGAAAAACTAAAAAGCCCATGATTTTACTAGTGTTCTTCCAGGTAATGAATTTGCAGCCAGCAGCTCAACAATAACCTTTTAGTGTCAGAGGGATGCTAAACCCATCCCAACAGACAACCCTTAGGCATCATCATTTCTTCTATTACTGAGAAGCAGCTAAAACAGAAAAAGGGTTAAGAGGGAAACTTAAATCAATTATGAGGTTGTCATAGCTAGACAGAAGGAAAATGAGGGGAAAAAAAGGGGACATTTCATGAGAAATATGTGAGAAATAGATGTATTGATATACGTGACTGAAGCAAGTAGACAGGTAAGTGGCTAATCCTTAAAGAATTTTCTTGACCATTACTATCTATCTCCCAGTAATTTCACTGGAACTTGCTGCTCAAAGAACACTGAAGCACTGAATGTGATCTTGGGAGCAGACTTTTCCTTTCAGGAACTCCATTTCACAAATACCCCTCAGTAAAGCAAGCACAAATAGATGAAAGATTTACCATAACTAACAACCACACTGCCTTAGCATTCCCTAAAACCCATGTCAGTACCAAATAAACAAACTGTGGGCTATTCCCCAATTATGGGCATAGCAGCTTCTCCAGCCTGGCTTTTTTGAAGTCTTTTGCACTTCCAAGATAGTTGTATTCCAAAAATATTCCAACTTAAGCACATGTTGTACAGAAAAAATTTGCTGTAAAGGGGCTTTTAAGCTTCTCAGATTTGACCACTGCAGTAAAACATGCTATGAGTTCAGAACACAGTTTCTCCGCCACAGGGCAAATGTAAATGTGAGTAATTACTTGCCAACACTTGAGCACACAGAAGCAAAGCTCATCACAGCAAGTTCAGGACTTAAGCTCCTCCTGCAGCTGCAGAGCCAACTTGTGCTGTCAATTCACATGCTTTAGTTGTACACCTGTGAACTACGAGAGCCCCCTGCCACAGCCCCTCATGCCTTATTTGTGCTTGGTGTGCCCTGTTGTTTGCTTTACTCGCTCGGATTTTCCTACAAAAGCTGAGACACAGGCCCCACGTGGGAGACTGCCAGGCCTGAGCAAAGGTCTGACAAGAGGATTCAAGGAGCAGTAAGGCAAATGACTGTGGACAAACTTCTACCTCCACTAGCTAGTGTATAGAAGTAAGGCTTAGTGTTTTCAGTAGATAATTTATGTTCACTTTAGGCAAGCATTAGCAATTAAAAGTCATTATTACAACAACCTCTTGAAAACTTGTGGGGAACCTCAAACACGTTACTGAGCAGCTATTAAGAAATGAAACTGGAGATGTGGTTGCACTTCTTTTGACCTGTAAAACAAAGTCTTGGATTGGGGAAGACCATAACTGCACAGAACAAAGGAAAAAGCACTGTAGGGCTGAGTCTACCTTCTCCAACTATGCAGCTCTAGTCCCAGCCTAAGCAGACCATCAAGGCTGTTCATGCTTTCATTATTGGGCTATCCCTTTTGTACTGAGGGGTTTAGCATTTTACTTCCTTAAGCTGTTTAGAGTGTCACAGCAAAATCCTCTGCCCAACAGAAGGCATTTGATAAACAACTGCTGCATAGACACCTTTGGAAATAAGAAACCTTTAGTAGAAATTTAATATTTCATCTGTATGTAAGTTTCCTGTAAATTTCCAAATCAGGTCTACAACAAGAGGCCTTAAAACACAGGGAAAGTTTGAGTACCAGCTTTAAGGCAAAGATGGACATTCGTTTTCTGCATTTTTCTATATTCTGCTGGCTTGTTCTTTCCCACTTAAAAAGCAAAATGAGTCAAAATTACAGTATCTGCTATTAGTTTCAGAAACATCAATTTCAAGAACCCAGAATATAAGCTAGGAGACATTGGTAAGAAGTGTTGCTATGTCTAGTGTTCAAATAAACCAAGGTAACACTTTAACTGCACCTGTCATCACCCTTCTCCAAAAAATAGGACTTCAGAATGCTAAGCTTAAATCTGGGATCCTTACTTCAGGATGCTGTTAACTTTTTTATTCTTTAACATGAACAAAGTTGTATCAGGCAAATTCTTCAGCGTTAATCTAATTTAAATTGCTAAAAGCAATTACAACGAAAGAATCATGAAGAAGCCTCCCTTCTCCATCACACATAAACCCCAAGCACCCTTTCCTGTCATCAAAAATCTCACTTAATTCTCCTCTTTCCTCACCAACCTCACTTTCCCCCCCCAAGTTAATTCCCCCCTTAGTACAGCAACCAAAACTGTACAGAAGACACCCTTTACACAGATGTTAAATTATGGTGCATTTCTGCAACTGATGCTGAAGAATTATCTTCCAGCAACACATTTTCCTAGCCTGAAACTTACCCTCCTCAAATACTAAATGAAGAGATTCTCTATACCTGGTATAAATGAAAAGTGAAAAGAATGAGTCACAACACTCCAATCAATGTTGAAAGTTTAATGTTCCTGCTACATACTGCCTTTCAGAACTGCTAAACAAGAGTGTCATTGATAACAAAACTACAGTAAGCACCAGAACAGTTTTAATTTAACCAATGCCATAAGAACTGCCACCTCATTTATATTATATCCTTCCTTTTGCTGAAGTCTAGAGAGCACAAGAACTGCTGATTTAGAACTAGCATGTCAATCTGGAGAGCAGCTTACCAAAACCTGTCAATAGGATGTATTCATGGCCCTGGATCTTGCAGGCTGCAGGTGTGCTTTGACATCTTACAACTCCCCTTTTCAAATATTGTATCCCATTGTATGTTATGAAGGTGTTAAATGAGAAAGTAATCAAAAAGCAAGCCAAATTTGTTAAGTAGAGTGAATTTTGAAAATTAAAACTCTTAACAGTTGATTTTCTTTTTAAAATACAATTACCAGATACTGTTAGCAAAAATGGGCTAGATCTAAGTAAGGACTTCAGAGACTTCCCATGTGCAGAAGTATGAATGCCAAAGCCCCATCTTAATAACTTCTCAAGCTCATAACATACCATCACTGTTTGGTCTCTACATGCCCTGCAGTTGACCTGGGAGATGTTTAGAGAAGAGACCATGTTGACCATGACACCTGGCAGGGTCAGTGCCTCAAAGGATAAGCATATTCTGATACCACAAAAACACAATCACATATCTACTTCAACACATAGCTACTAGAGAGTGGCTGCTAACCTTTCATAACGGCTTTTTCTATGCTATGATCTGTTACCTAAAAACACCCAAGATAACAGCTTTAACATTAATAGTCCAGCTTTATATACAGCTATAGATAACAAGCTCCTTCTCCCAAATCCATGGATACCTGGAGAGGAGACAGATGAAGCCTGACAGGGATTCTGAAATAAAGCAGTTTCATATTTAAGCCTTCAAGGAATTAAAAGAAAAAACAGTAACAAAACTAAAACAGTTTAGTCAGAGGACACTAGACCCATGTCTTCTTGGGGGGGGCCTGAGGATTCAGAAGGGCACTTGGGATAAGCTTCATTCTGTATTACTTACCCTCCAGGCAAAAGACATGCTAGAGAAACTTCCACAAGCCCCATCCTCATGTGGTCGTTGCCTCCTGCTTGCCCTGCTCTTTTCAAACCTGTATGGCTAAGTGTACAGGTGGCACAAAAAAAGTGGCTACTGCAGAAACAGATCAATGGCTAGGCAGGACATTTCTTTTCAACACTACAAAGACTGTTCCATCCCTGAAAAAGCTCTCTACCTACTTGCTTAGAAAATCAGAACTTATATAGTTCTGTGAAGGACAAGACAGGACAGTACAGCAGCATGCCAGTGACTGGAAAAACTCAGAATACATCAGTTCATAGTCTCTTTCAGCTGAGTATGTTTAAATCCACATCTCATCGAGCACCTCCACTGCTAGGCTACAGGCAAGGTCAGAATGAGAAACATCTTCTAGCCCATGTGTTTCAACTGACAAAAATATCCAATATGGACAAAGTATGAACCAGAATGTGCAAACACAAGCACAGCAAACAGAACATTAGGTGAAAAAAGCAGAATTCCTTTGGGTTTGTTTCCTCACAGATGCTTGACATAGTGAGGATAAACTAGAACACAGCCAAGCGTTCCAGCACTCCCTTCGGCTGTAGGGCATATTTTGTTCAGAACCACCTAGCTCCGTCTACACAGACTAAAAATCCAAGGCACTTTGCTCCAGATTTCATACTAATAGGCAATGCCTTAGAGTCAGGCACAGCAATATCGAAGTCCTTTATCAGATCTAGCCCCACTTCTAAGAACTTGTCTTCTCTAAAATGGCAGTGTGGACCAATCACTGAAACATCAAGCTCAGATTCACAAGTATCACACTGCAAGTGGAAAATACAGATGAAACTTTCCAAACGGTTGTGTTTGTTTTTCAAATGCTATATAATTTACTTTTCAGTAATTATCAGCTTTTGTTTCTAGTAAAACATGAACTGCAGCATGTAAGATATGCCTTACCAGTTTACACATGCAGATACACACGTAAGAAAACAAGACTAACTTCTGAAAATACTAGGTTTTATTCACACCCCTGTGGTAAACAATAACCTTAATATGATGACTAGGTTTCTTTTGTAGATCACTATGTCACATAAAATACAAAATTCATAGCATAAACAAGCTGACAGTTATGAATGTTTAATGTGGTCTCATAGGGATATTAAACAAGTTATACTAGTCTTCTGAAGTAGTCAAATTAAAAATGCATCATCATCTCCTAGTTAGTACAAGTCACTGCCATTTCTATAACAAAGTAATGAAGGCACAGCTAGTGCAAGCAGACTTAAACCCGTTCAGACTACTGGGCTGAAAAAGTACTTTGGTTGGTTCTTCAGGAGAGAGTTTTCTCTAAACAAATATTGGTCTCAGTTAACAGTTCTGATCATCTTCACAGCTGCAGTCTAATAGCTACATGACAAAGACTTCACAAGAACCAAACTATGTAGCAATGAATTAACATTCATGCTTTAGGGGATTTACTGCATTCTACATATTGGCAGAAAATTATACTGTTAAAATGCTAGGTAGATTGAACCTACATTTTAAACTGGTTCTTAAGTGTTTGATTTCTTTTTTTAACAAATTGGTTACTTAATTCTACCAAGATACAAAACATAAGGCTGTAAGTAACTAATAGTTGTGTTTAGGCTATTACAGTGCAGGTAATCCTCAAGGCCACAGACACACTGCTTCACTGCTGCTTGCATTCTGCTGGGTTTTGATCCTTCTGTTGAGAAAAAAGGAAATACCAATTTACAGAAATCAGTATTTTAAAAGAACTATCAATATTGCTAAGCATACTTTCTCAAGCTGGAATATTCAAGTTCTTCCATCTTTTCCCTTGCACTAATTGTCTAGTATTAGCAATACTGCTCTCTTTGGATGCAGCAAAATCTACATTGCATTTATTTTGGCTTTGTTAGCGCATCAGGATACAATCCAGAACAAAAATCTGTTCAGAACTAAGTGTGGTGAAGTACTCTTTAAAAGACACTATAAGTGGAAAAAGGAGAAGAGTGATGTGCAATAACAAACACCCCAGCTCAGAAGCAGCATGCAGACCCTCTATTCAGTTTGAGACAAAAGAAACTTCCTATGGGCAGTAACAAGAGCATGGCCTTACGTCAGAATACACTGTAGAGCAACGCAATGAAATGCCACATCACAGTCCTTACACTCCAGAAACGTCTTTTGCAATAAATTCCAGTTGTTAAAATATTATAACATGGAAAATTTCTTCTGTTCTTGAAACAGACAGCCAATAACATGTCACAGTAATTCACGAATTTAAGGAAGTTTTCTGGGGGGCAGCATTCAGTTCCAAGTTTTACTCCACCACCTTCCTTGTCTGGATAGCTATTCTAGAACCACAGTGCTTTAATAAGTTCAGCTGGTTTATAGCCTGCGATCATCTCACAACACTATAGTACCACTACTATCTCTAACCCTTGAACAGCTCTCTGAAACAGCGTATAGGTTTGCCCTTTTTCAATTCTGTTTCACTGAGAAAAGCAATCTCAAATAGTGGAAATAAGAAGTCCAACTTGCAGCTGTTTCATTTTGATTCCAAAACTTTCTCGACTAAGAAGTAATTTGAATACACTATAGCAAATGAAATATCACCAAGAGGTCTGTACATTTTGTTTACAAGTTCTGTACCCTGCCTATGTACAATGCTAAGATGATGTCGTTTTTTCAATAGTACTCTGATAGTAGCTCAAACCATTCTTACTGAAAAACACATTTGAAATGACAAGGACTTGTAACCATAGGTGTTTTGGAGTACTTCACAGGCTTCATGACTGCAACTTTCATATACCACTATCAGATCTTTCAGGTGGCCAGCTGTACCTTTCCCTCAGCTATTAAAAAGCTATGAATTGAGTGGCTCACTATCGATTTTCCAGCCTGACTAGTGATTTGCCCTTCCCATGGAATAAGAAAGCTCCCAGTTGCTCTTGGCTGTTCACATTTTAGCACTTGGATGTAGATGTGTTCCTGAACGCTGACTTCTGCTACCTCAAACAATAAAAGACTTGCCATTTATCTACCCTGAAAGAGCCTATTTTGTATTCTGCTGGGAAAACCTGTGCCAGAGCCAGGTAGTAGCAAGTTCCCAAAAACGAAACCTGGATTACACAGTTCTCTCCATGTGCTTACAACCATTACAAATCTCAACATTAGCAGCAACTTGCTGCAAGACAACTTTATAGAAAACCAAGTCTGACTAACCTCAGTGCTCAAAACCAGAAGTTACTTTTACAAAATGATTCCTAGAGAAAGAACTTCATAAAAGTTTCTCTACCAATACTAATCTGTCAGAACTAGGCCTGAAACAGCCTCAAAACAAAACATACTCACCAGAAGAACTACTGATTTAATGCTTATACTAAAATCAAGATTCAATATGCATAAAATTTTTTATGCCTGTATGCACGCACAAACTCAAACATTCGTTTTAATTCCTTACTTTCGGGTCATACTCAGGATCATTTTCTTCATCGGCTTCTTCCTCTCCCTCCTGAAAGAAAACACTTGTTAATATTTCTCTAGCTTATCCCCATTCAGCTTCCTGAGCCATTTTCATGAAAATTAAGATTAAATTATACTCAGAAACACTTTAATTACTACTTTATGTTATATATATCTATTGTATTAGTTTATCCTCAGTAAAGCATATCTTTTGACATCAGCTGCAGCTTAATTTTTATGGGTTGCCTTAGTTTGGTTTGGGATTTTTTTTGTTGTTGTCTTGCTAATTTTAGGTTTTTTTACTTATTCACCTGAGATCCACGAAACAATGTGTTCTATGTTACTTCAGAAGTAATTCTTAAACTTAGTGTCCAGAACACTCAAAAACTAAAGGAACTCTTATTCCAGGTAACAAACTACAACAGGGAAAATATTTGAATCAAGGCCATCCATCATCTTACCTCATCATCTGCCTCTTCACCTTCTTCATCATACTAGAAGAGGAAATAAAATAGTTTTGATAGCATCATAAATGCAGCCATTTATAGCTCAAGTAGGTGTCAGACCACCCTGTATTGTACTCTTAAGAGAATCACAAAACGGTTTGGGTTTTGGGACCTTGAGGGTCCTCTAGCTCCAATCATCCTACCAAGGGCAGGGAAACCTTCCACTAGACCAGGTTGCTCAGAGTCCCATCCAACCTGGCCTTGAACATCTGCAGGGATGGGACATCCACCATTTTTCTGGCCAACCTGTTCAAGTGTCTCATAATCCTCATAGTAAAGAACTTTTTCCTAATATTTAATCTAAACCTACTGTCTTTCAACTTGAACCCAGAAGCTCCTGTGTCTGTCAGATTTTAAAATGCTTTTTGCATCAGCATGAGCAATGCTCAACTTCCCCTGCCACGCTCTGGCAGAGCAGACTGTCCCCCTCCCATGCAGCCCTGGAGGAGCTGATTACACATTGTGGTACTACTTGGGGTCAGCAGGGGACAGTGGAGCCCAAGGCAACTTGTCCTGTCAGTAGCTCCCTCCTCCACAGCCCCAGCCAAGTCTTTGCGACAAGGGCCAACAGTTTACATTCTAAAAATTAATTTTCAGACAGGACTTATCTAACCCATCTTAACTGTGAAACTGTCCTTGTTTGAGTGAAGGCAGGGGACAGAAAAATGCTTTACACCTGTATAAAGTTGTGAGGCTTTGCAGTTTGGCAATTTCAAGCTTAGCTTAGCTCTTTTAAAACACTTATGCTTTTGCAGAACTTGCTTTGATTATTTTGGCAGGCTTTAAATGTGCTTATCTAGCTTTTTTTTAATAAGAGAATACTTTGAATGGATGAGGCTTGAATCTCATGAAACTTCATAGCCCAGTATCACTGTACGCACAAAGAACAGGCTGAGCAGCTAGATAAACAGTCTCGTTTGTTCTCTGGCAGCTCATTACAGTTCTACAAAGTATTGGGTACACCTTTCTAGGAATGCCTTATACACAATATGCTATGACATCGTCTAGATGCTCAGCTTCTGCCACTGCTTTTGCCACAATATTCTAAAGTCCCTACTTCAAAGATGAACTATTTTCATGCTGCTCTTTCCTAAACAATCTAGGAAGCTCTACTGCGACTAACGTTGGTACATCCCATTCTGAAGATACCAATGTAAGAAATTACCGAAGGTCTTTAAGCAGTATTATCTCAAGGTTTTTAATGTTCTGAATTAAAATTATACTTACGTCATCATCATCATCTTCAATAGCTTCTCCAGTGAAGTACAATACTGACCGGGGGACTATACGTTCACGCAAGAAATGACCTATTTCAAAGTCTGCAGCAAGGATTGCCTCGGAATCATCATCCTGCAGAAAATGATATTATTTCCTAAACTATAAGATGGTAACTGCTTTTGACACATACACACAAGTTACATGGATTTTGGATGTGGCCAGATTTACTCAAATCCCATTACTGATTTTTTTTTTTTCAGGACCTGCTTTACAGAGCTGAAACTGAGGAGACACTTTTAAGAGTCCACCTACATTACACAGTGAGAAGCTGCTGCTTCAGTAACCCTTATTTATATACAAATTTGGAGTTTCTTTTGTTCCAAGTAGAAAGATTATTTAATATCTCTCATAGACTTTCAGTTCATATGCATATACAAAATCCTTAAAGAACGGAACAATAGCCAGGTGAGCCTGTCACAATAAAGATTTTACAAACTACTTCTGATTCCTAGAGGGCATCTCCTCCTTGATTCCCATTAGACAAGCCACTATTGAAGCACCTGAACACCTAAAAATGCTCTCTGATCCAATTCTAGACTTTTATTATTCTAGTGTTCATACCAAGTGTTCTGCTGTCTCCCATGTGAGCAATTATCTTCAGTTCTAAATATTTCTTTTTGGACTGGGTTTTGGTTTTTTTTTAAACATCATGAACATACAGCTTTTGGTGACCATGCCAACTAGAGTTCTAACAGCATGCTTCTGGAAGCTTTAATCATATTTCTCACTCAGGCTGCATAACATATTCCCTACTGTTAGGATATTTTTGGTAGCTTTTCTTCTTACAAAAACATGGCTTATTGCCATAGTGAGCACACAGAAAAGTGGGCTCTTGAAGTTTTCTATTCTTGTTTTATTACTTTCTTCAAGAGTTAACAGCTTGAGAAATTATTAACAGAATAAAATACAAACTGGACACATTCAGCCATTCGATAAAATAATCCAAACAATGCCTGAAGGGAGAGACTTACACCACTCATTAAACTGAAGACTAATTATGAAAACCACTACATTTGTACTACTGTTAAAAATTCACAAGGTCGTTTTCAGGAAGCATAAACTGTTAAAGTTGACTAAATTAAATTCTACCATCCAACTCAACAAACACTCCTTCTAAAAACTCAAATACATAGTAGTCTTCCTATGTATTCTCAGTTAAAGACAGAAGTAGTTAAAGCTGAGGCTTTTTAATAAATTCTCACATTCCACAAATACTTCACCATCATTTTTTAAATAAGACAACTTACCAGGTCTCCACTTTCAGGAACTGTAGAAAAAAGAACAAAAAAACCAAGTGAGTGAGGTACATTCTACAGTTAAAGTTAATGCACATAAGCTAGTGTTCAGCTTACCTTCAGGAGGACTAAAGAAATTGAAGAAAGAGTCATTGGAAACAGTTTTTGTCACCGTCCTAACTGTTCCACGGCCCTTATGTTTCTGCTTCTTCTTAATGGTTTTCAAAGTAACATTCTTTCCTTTTTTCCAGTCTATTTGGCAACTAAAGAGTAAATAAAAAACAAACGACACAAAAAACCCCATAAGCAGCTGCAGCTTAATTTGCCTTGTTAAAAGTATCTACTAAGACTATCACAACTGCAAGGCACACAGTGAAGAGAGAATATTAAGGTAGTATTTATTCAGTGCTATCTTTTCACCAGTTTTTATGTTGAGAACAATAGCAATACATTTATTTTAGGGTTATTTCCATCCAGAATCTTTTCCTTCTCCACTCAATCTCTGAAATGCTAATTTTCATTGGCTACCAAGTACTGCCTAGTTTCCTATCAACAACTAGTATTGCACCATTTTTAGAGCTACCCATCCATTACAAAGTAATGTCATATTTGGTCATGTTACTAATATGCCAAAGTTCACCACATCTATCATTATAACCAGTAAGTCCTTAAAATAATGCATCAAGTAGGCTTGTAGTTTTTGGCTGATTTTGAGTTGTTTTAGTTGTGGAGTTGTTTGAGTTTTGTTGTTTTGTGGTTTTTTAACTCTATCCTGCTTACAGAGTAAAATCATGCCTACAGGCTTCTCTAACAAAGCATTCTGGTGACACATAAATGAGAAAGTCATAGCAGTGAAACAAACTGCATTTGCAAAAGTTTCTGATTAGATTCTTTTAAAGACTTAAAGGAACGGAGTTAGCTGCTTTGGGACAAGAAAGGGCTGTCTTAGCTAAAAGACAAAACAAGGACTAGGAATTAATCATTTTTACAGAAGCAGTGTCATCCCACACCAAACTCTGCCAGAATTCATGATTTTCAAAAAGTCCAAACTGGGGAAGACAAAGCAGTTTAATTAAAGCTACCCAAGCACTTAAAACCGAATCTTATAGGACTTTGCAAAGTAAAGTGGTAAGTAAGAGCAACTGGAGATTAATGTAAGAGTAAAATCAACCCTGACTACGCAGTGATAGGCTGTATCTTAGGTACCACTCAGAAGAGCAGTCAGAACATTAGAGACATGAACACAAAAACTACTGAACAGGCCCAAGTGTATTCCTAAGGATAATTATGCACAACAGTTTTCTCTCATCCCTCTGTTCACAAAAAAGGGACACGTAGAGAAAAAAATTACTTAGAGCTAATTTAAAACAGAAGATTTAACTAAGAAAGTAGTGTGACAGCATTTCAAAATGAGTAACCTGGAATTAAGAGATTACTATTCTCCATTTCTCAAACAGACATTCAAAGGCAAACATTCAACGCTTATAAAACAAAATGGACAACTGCAACATAAGTAAATCCGGCAAAAACTCCCCAAAATACTACATGTCAGAAATACAAAAATATTAGAAGAAGCGATCAAACAAATTCCAGCAAAAGCTATCCAGGCCTACTAAAGGATACCACCATACACCTTTCAATTCACCTTTAGTGATTGCAGGACAGTGTCTCTAAATACTGACTACATTTTTAATTTATATGCCTACATAATATATATGCTTACAAACTATGCAATATGAATCGTGTGTTTTTCTCTATTTTATTGAAGTCATTGATAACAACTAAAAAACTCAAGTCAAATCTAGTTGTTCACAAGTTACTAGAGGAAATATCTTTTCCAGCACCTCCCCGAGATGGTGTAGAAGTCTACAGTTGGATAATGCTAAAGGAAGAAAACTGTTATATTGCCTTAAAGCTATCTATTAGCACTTACCCTGTACAACCCATGATTTCTGGTCCATCAAAGGAAAAGGGATCAGAATCATCTGGCTCTGACCTCATTCTATATGTCTTTGTCAGCACTTCATTTGTGAAGTAGTCATTTGGTTCGAAATGAAATTCTAATGTGAAACTCTTAAAAAAAGAATTGCAAAGCAACAACTTTAGTTATTCACAGCGAACACCTTTAACAGCTTAATACCTAAAATCCAAACCCCAAAAAATACATATGCAACAAAATTCACCTTCCTCCAACACATCCATAACTTATTCTAGAATTTGCTACCCAAGTTGTCCAATAAATCTTCAAATCTTCTAATTTACTTGATCTTGCACTTGCTAGTTATTACACTGCTTGCAGTAATGACAGATCTCCCAGTGTACAGTCTTCCTGGTGCTAATATATAGGGAGACTTCTAAATTTAAAAATATTACAACTTAGGAAACTCTCTGATTTCTGCCAGTGAAATATATGGAATTATAGCAGTTACACAAAAAGTACCCTGATGTATCAACACACAATGGTGAAACTTAAACCATCCGATATTAAGGCCAGTCTCATCAGAAGCAGAAGGTTAAATGTAATATAAATTCATTTACAGGGTAGTGCAAGACTAGCACTAGTCCTTGTACTGCTTTCTCAGAAGCAGCAGCTGTATATCTTCTCATGATTTCTGCTAGACAATTGGCTATCGCAGACCACATTGCTAAAATACAAGCAATTCTTAACACAAAAGTAATCTTGTTTAGTAAGTTAGACTAACCATAGGCTGTCCGACTTCTGAAAATGTCACTTTTATATCTTTTAAGAATTTCAGGATAGGTTCATCATGTTCCTGTAGAGAAAACACAGTGTATTTAATTTTCGTAACATTAAATTAAACACAGATTTAAGGCCTTACAGAGATAACAAGCCATGTTTAGAACAAGTTTTCCTTAGAACAAAAACCTTGTTACAACACTGAAATAATTCCATGAACACGACCAGCAGGTGGCAACAGTGTACAGAGTCTCCAATACAGTACACAACCAAAACCAATGCAAACATCGAGTACAGTTTTTAGTAATGTCTCATACACATTTCTCACACACTTCTATAAGCACCGAAAATGTATTAGTATTGCAAAATAGATTCCAAAAATAAAACAGTAGGGAGGTATTTCAGTGCTCTATACTCTCACTTGAAAAATTACCAGAGATGACATTCATGTAACAATTCCATTATTACTCTCCAACAGACATATCAAGCATCATAGTATTTCCATTGCTTTCCCAAAGACACTTGGATTAATTACCAATGCAACTTTAAACAAGCCTGGACCACCACCTACCTGAACCATATCACTGAGCAAGTCCACATTCTTGAATACTGTCAGCCAAAATTCAGGGATTCCTTTAGGGTCTTCTTTCTCTTCATCTTTTTTTTCTTCTTCAAGCTTAGCTTTGTCTTTCATTTCCTCCTTGAGAAAATAAAAATATTAGGTTTCCTTAACTTTAAGAGTGCCCATAAGGCTCCATCAGTTCTAGGTTGATACCAGTACAGATTAAGTCTCAAGCAGAGGCATTAAGCAACCATTAAGAATTAACATCTTTATTTAATAGCAAGTAATCCTTACAAACCTGATTTTTTTTTAAACTTCAGTTTATTGAATCTTGTTTCATGCTAAAGCTTGAGATATTGATGAGAACCAATTAAGATACTCACTGAAATTTCTTCATCAGCTTCTGCTTTCCATTCACATTCTTCTTCTGTAGGTTCATAAATGGCATTGATGATTTCACTTCGCTGGAAGATTAAACCAAGAATATTTTCAAATTTTCTAGTCATTGTCATCAGCAGTGCCCTAACCAATAAATTCCTAATCCTAAATTACACAGTTAGTAATATATTAATTAATTAATTACTTATCAAAACCTTTTCTTCTGGCTCTAGAAGATAGGTTCAGCAGTTAGGAGGTGTTCAACACACTAAAATAAACACCAAAGTCCCAGAAAAGTTACAGTATCATCTGACATCTACTCAATTAAAAGGAGGCCCAATACATTGAAGTCATTTTTGTAATCATGGAACAGATTTAACCTCTCACTCCCTTAATCTTAGTTAATATTCACTTAGATGGCAGTATTATATCAATTGAATGAAGGGGCACATACAAGACCAAAGTAATTCCGAACGTGAAGTATTCTGGTTTTTATATTCCCTTGTGCTTTAGATGAAGCTTTAAAGTATAAATCAGAGCAGCATGAACATACCTTGTCAAATAAGGGCTGATAGAGAGCAGCATACTTTCTTTCCAGCTCGTGAACTTCTTCATAGAACTTTGCTTCTATCTGTGCACACTGAACTTGGAGGTTCTTGAGAGCATTCACACGTCTTTTAACAACTTTAGGCAAGCTGAAAAATTTAGTGACAGAACTGTTACTAACACTGCATTTTCAGCACATATTGATCCCTCCTTAACCAGATCCCTTGCAAGTTAACCAACTTGAACCACAACACACTTTATACTCTATTTTAAGTTTTAGAAAGCTTAAATCAAAACTACAACCAGCTTCACCACTGATATTGAAGTTATTAGCACAGGCTCTTAAATTAAAGCTCAACCACAGTTAGAACCAGAGTATTCCAAACACCTTGGTAAATGATGAGAGAAAGTTGTGCAAAAAAATCTTAATTCTATAAACAAGTTCTATATTATCAATGAGCAACAAAGTAAATTCATAGTATTGAGCACAACTAAGAAAGGTCTCACCATTAATTTGCTTGGTTTTATGAAAAAATTCAAGACAGCTGAATTACTCTTTGCTAAGAAATTTAATTGTCAAAATTTGCTGCTTTGTTTCACTGAGCAAAATAGCTGGTAGTACTGTCTTCAAACACACTGTCCCAAAGTGAGCCAGAAGTGGTTTGCTAAATGAACCATTGAATCACAAATGTGTAAAAGGAAAGCAATTACTGCATTCCTCATAACTGCAGATCAACTAAGGAAAATTTTGGCAAGAATTTAGAGCAAGTTTTGATATATGCGAAAACCACACGAAGTACTGCTAATAACATTCCTGTATCAGCTAGCGGTTACACTCTAAGCATAAAATGACTATATTAGAGACATTAGGCCTCCAAGTATCTCTCTATAGTTTAAATAACTGATGTTTCTTGACTAAGGCAAAGCTACAAAAGAGATTCCAAGGAGCAGGAAAGAATCTTGAAGTGTGCCATACTGTAACTGCAGGAGAAAAGATCAGCCACTGTAAATGTTAGCATTCTTTTCTTCACAAAACCTCAAATAAAAACTCTTCAATTCTGAGATGCACTACAGACAGACTATATTAGCTTTTCTGCTACCTGGGCAGCACAGTGTTTTATGACCACTGATGCGATAGACAATACTGCTCAGAAAGCAAAAGAACCATTTATAACACTCTGGTCGTAGTAAACAAATACTGTACCTTTCTACATATCCTGCAGATGTTCCTACCAGACCATCAAGTCTTTCCTGAAGGGCTGCAAGAATCTGAGGATTCTGCATCATCTGCACAGTCAACTGCCGAGCTAAATTAAAAAAGAAAATTATTTAAGTGCAACATGCATCTTTTGGACTAATCTAGAGAAAGAATTGTACATAAAAAAATAGAAAATTAGATAAGCAAGAATTACAAGATGCAAAAGAATTGCTTAAAACTGTGTCAAGTTTCCCTACTACCAAAAGCTGTTTCTGATTTATAAAATCCAATTTCACTCCAGGATTCCTCGAGTATGATTTCCCTTCTGATTCTCACCTATAATAGCTGGGAAATCACTGAAAATCCACATTATTCACCTCTAGGTTCCAGTGGGACACCATTTAATTACTGTAAGCCATTTAATTACTTCGGCTAATGAATCTGTTCCCCAAAATTTTGCAATCCAGTTTTGAAAACACTTATTTCAATACATTAGTAAAGCGTAACATCTCAAGCAAAATGTTCTATTTTACTGTTACTATTCTGTTCAAGGAACCACATAACATGGCACAATTAGCAGTCCAAGTAATTTTACTGCAGAGATTATTAGTTATTTCTCTTTTGGCAAACTGCTCTTTAGATTCCATTTGTGCCCCCAGACTTGAGGGGGGAAAAGAAAGGATTTATTAATTTTAAGAGTGGTAACACTAAGCATGATTTGTTCTGTTCACAGTCAAACAACCCAGCAGCAAATTACTAAGCAACTAATCAAAAAGTAAGAGATACAGACACATATATGAACATTAATTTTTTATACCCAAAGCTTCACATTTGTGAAATTCTCAACTGTTTCCTAGTTTTGAAATAATCCAGTCACATATCTACAATAATACTGTCTTTTCCAATTATACAGATGGCCAGCACTGCCTGAAACTGATATTAACCATGACTGAGTAACTGCAGACAACTAGTAAAAATCACACCATTTGAAAAAATAGTCCCTGCTTCAGAACTTAAATACAATTGTACATCTGTAGTTGTTTTACCATTTCCTATTGTTTTTTGCAGTAGAATCCTTTAAACACACTAACTAGAAAGTACAGATGCTTAGATGCTGTTGTAGTTTGCTGCTGTGGACAAATGCCAAGCACCCACAACATCTGCTCTCTCTGCTCTCCCCTGCCACAGCTGGGCAGAGAGGGAAAAAAAGTTAACACACAAAGGGTTCATGAGTTAAGGAACTGGGAGAAAATTGCTCCAAGGACAAACAGGATCACCTTAAAGTTACAAAGTGATTTATTACTAACAGAGTCAGAAGAGGAAAATGAGAAGTAAAATAAGCCATTAAGACACCATTCCTGCCCCCAACCCCTCCCTGCTTCCCACCAAAGTGCAGGGGGGGACAAGGTGTGGGGGTTTAGGTCAGTTCACCACCAGGATCTTCTTCCACTGCTCAGGGAGAGGAGTCCCTCCCCTGTGGTGCCATGGGGTCCCTCCCACAGGAGGCAGCTCTCTGTGAACTCCCCTGGTGTGGGTCCATCTCACAAGCAGCAGCACACACACACGCTGCTGCAACGTAAGCCTTCTCCTATGGGCAGACAGTCCTCCCAAACTGTTGCAGCATGGGCCCCTCATCTGAGGCCAGGCTGTTCCATTTCGGGAGCAAAGACTCTTTCTCCACTAGAACTCCCACTGGATCACAGCCTCCTCCAGGCATGCACCCGCTCCAGTGTGGGTACCTCCCCAAGGGCTGCGAGTGGACCTCTGCATCCCCCATGGACCCCATGGGCTGCAGGGGGACAACTGCTTCCCCATGGTCCTCACCATGGCTGGCAGAGGATTCTCTGCCCCAGCGCCTGGAGCACCTCCTCCCCCACCTTCTCCACTGACCTTGGTGTCTCCATGTTGTTTTCCCTCACATGTTCTCACCTCCTCCCCCTCCTCTGGCTAAAAAGAACTGCGTGCGCCAATTGTTTTGATTTCTTCTTAAATATGTTATCACAGAGACATTACCACCATCTCTAATCAGCCCAGGCTTGGCCAGCAGCATGTCCATCATCTTCAGAGCCATCAGACTGGCTCTGCTGGCCATGGTGAAAGCTTCCAGAAGCTTCTCACAGGAGCCATCTTTGTGGCCCCTCCCACTACCAAAAACTGGGCCAAGCAAAACCAACACAGATGTTCAGAAATTCTTGGTTTCAACATTACCTTTGCTGTTGGCATCTTCACCAGTTTCCTCTTCTTCTACTTCTTCAACATCTTCCATATCCTGTTGATCAAGTTCAGACTGTTCTTTGCTATTAGAAATATTCAATAACAAGCATCAAGAAGTTAATTTTATAAAATACTGTGATAAGCTTAAAGAGATCAAACTAGAGATTATGTGGGTAGAAGCAAACTGTTGCATCTTTTGATCTATGACAAGTCTTAACAGCTAAACAAGGCCAAATCTGTCTTCATAGAAGCTTTACATTTGACAATCTCCAAACAGTTTAAAGAATTAGCAACTTTCCAGAATGAGAAAGTACCCTTTTTATAAAAGAGTACATTCATTTCCTCTTCTTATCAACCAGTCAAAGCCTCCTTCAGCTCCACATATCATCTTCATTAAGATGTGCAGGCCTTGAGAACTGTGCGTAGGTTCACCTAAACTAGGCTTCAAATGCCACAAAATAAGAGCATTCAAAGTATAGCAAAAAACCTACATAGATTGAAACAATAGGACAATCAAACAATCTGGTTTTCCCCTCAAGAATTCCAACTAACATAATAAGTTGACTTGTAAGTAAATCTAAAAGTGGAAGAAGGCACAATTAAGATCACAAACTCATTTACCATAAGCAATGTAAGCCTTTCCCCCACATGCTATAAAACAGGTCTTGCTAACAGTGCTTAAGGTCAGTATCTAGGCCCTGTCTACCCAGTATCTGGAGAACCCAGCTATGCAAAATACACCACAAGACACACTCAGAGCCTCAGTAACCTACAGATTTTACTTACTTGTCTATGTCTGCCATTCTGTGAGACTTCCAACACTAGGGGAAAAAAAAAAAACACATAAGAACAGCAGTACCAGATTTCAGTTACAAACTCTATAGCCACATGGCATAATACTAAAAGAAACACAAACCATGTGAGTTCTACGGAACAAGATAAATACATATTACAGTCTGAAGAGTGGCACATCTCGAGCTCTCAGTCAAAACATACAGAAATAGTGAAAAACTTAGTTCTGGTTTAGAACATATAGATCTACTCACATAAATTGAAGTACCAAGTACCAGCAAAATGCCATGTTGAGTTTTGGATCTTAGGACCGTACTAATATCACTGACTGAAAACTGTTCCTGTCTAATATAAAACTGGAATATAACCTGAGAAAAACTGAAGAAAAAGGGTGCTGGTAACTCTTTATTCATTTCCAGCATGTAACTGCAGACAGAGGATACTTACAGTTAAATCAGTTTAAGACTGAAGATCCCTTTTTGTGGCTTTACTTTTAATCCTAACTTTACAAAACCAATCCAAGTAGTTCCTTAAAATATCCACAATATTGCAACATTTTACAAAGAAATCTGATGCCAGGTGCCAGGCTATTTAATATAACTAACTCCCGTGTCCTGAATGATCACAAATTTCTTAAATATCTTAGTATAATCATAAACATATTCCATACACAGTAACTAGAGACATTTCATATTGAGACTATTGCCAGTCTTGCATACCATGAAGCACCTATGTTCTCAAACATATTATAAAATAAGGAACATTTTCTGCCAGCAAAACTATACTTGGGAGTCTAGTCTCCAAAAACATGTTTCAGGCAACTTGAAGTCAAAGACAATACCATATACAAGAAAACACTGACTCATTACTGCCATCTGCCTGTAATTCAGGAGGCTCCAACTACCAAGAATAATTCACTGGCCCAGAAAGCATGGACTCCAAGGCTTTAGTCTCCATTTGACCTACTGTCCTGTAAGCTAAACAAATTCAAGTTTCCTTTAGGAATTTCAACTCCTTATAATGCATTCCAATGAGAATTTTAGCAAAGTGTTGGAGGGGTGTGTTCTGGAAAAAGTGAAAACTGCATTTGATCTGCCAAAAGTTCAACACAAAAACACAATCCCAATAAGATCAGGATATTAACAGTCAATATGAAGAATCATGTCAGAATCTGAACTTCAGAATGAAACACCTACATTTTATGTAAATGTAATCTAAACTTTTTTTTTGTGTCATAACTACTTCCCAACAATTACATGGAAAGAAAGTATCTAATGTCCTCATTTAGGACCACAACTTCACAGTGCCAGTTAAGGATCTAGAATGTAATCAAAAAGATTCAAGTCCCTAATATGCAGAAAAACTAGAGAACCAAGTACTTGTCCATCTATTCCAGAAAAATAATACAGTATTTGCTACTAAATAAAATGGCAGCATTGCTATAAACCAAAGTACATTGAACAATTTAGCGAGAGAAATTACAGCAATATCCTTGACTCATTTTATTCAGATTGCATTTGCCTGTCTTGTGATTTCAGTTTTACACATGGATACAGGCTGTCCATATAACAATTCCAAAGACTCTCCTCTGAATACCATTCTCAAAAATAGCATGGACTGAAGACCTACAGAAACTGAAAGCAGACTGCAATTACAACTCTCATACACAGGTCCCCATTTTTCTTGAACAGCATAACAATAAGCATTATTTTGTTTTACAGAACATTGTATCCATGCAAAATATACAACCTTTTCCTCACACACTTCCTCTTAACTTGTTTTTAATGCAAGATCATTTCAAGGAGACTGACAATATTGAGCTGTGCAAAAGAACACAAGATGCACAGCTCACCTGCCTGTCACACATTTTTCTGCAAATGCAACAGTGATACTCCTTGCAGAGACCAGCATCTTCTCTCTCTGTTCTCCCTATCACATAAAGCTTCAATTTCCATAAATTGGAAGGTAGTTCTCTCAACAAAGGTGTGACCAGTGGCAGCACAAACCCTGTGGTCTCTCCAAGACAGTGGGCAAATGAAACAGCAGCTGAAACACCTTAGATAGAGGTTTTCTGAAAGAGAATTAATTCTACAGTCCATTTCAACATTTTTTTCTATATGAGAGAAGATAGGCTATGAACAAATGATGCCTAAAACTTTAAGAAGCATCTATCCCATCTCCAACAAAGGCCATTAGCCAATGCCTTGGAAAAAAGCAGTAACATGGTAAGAATTCCCCAAGAAACACTTCTAGCTTTCAGTCACTTTCAGAAAAAACACACTGGTTTAGAAATGTCATAACAAATTTTTATTTCAGAAGCTAGTCCTCATTTTCTTCAAAACCATGCAGGTAAGCTGATGATATCACTCAAGTTTCTGAGTTGCAATATTCAGCTCAGAGATCAGAACTAAGACTTTTCTACATTAAACAAATGTGGCAGAGGAAGTTTCACCAGCAGTCTAGTGTTCCTGAATTCCTCAGTGGGCCCTTGTTTTCACCCTCTGAACAACTACTTGTCATCAGCAACTTTTATCCATCCTTTCACTGTTCATCCTCTTTCCAAGATCATTTCTGACCATGCTGAAGGCATTCATCTCATTGTAAAACCCTGTGGGACTCCAGCATCTGCCTCTCCTCATTGCAATGGGCAGTTATCACCCTCTGCTTTCTGGCTCTGAAATGATCCATGCAAACACTGTATGTTTTCAAATTATGGCCCAGTTTACTCAAAGACTTTGAATAACATTCTTCAAAGATTTTTTTGAAATTAAAATAGACTGTATCAACCAGCTGTAAACTTCAGAGCCCCCCTCTAGTGTGTTTCCCTCTCTCATCCGAGTTTTCCTATTCTCCTTGCATCAGTCTTTTTCATGTCCCATCCTTTAATCTTCCCTCCACTTTCTACACAACTCAGTATCAGAATGTATACAGTTGGAAGAGTTCTTCTGCAAACTGAGGAGATACTAGTGTCTGTCATGACAATTATCTGCCAGCTCTAGACAACTGTTCTTGAGTAAGGAGACTACAAGGCACTGCCAAGAAAACTACGCTGGCAGACATTTAGGCTAATCTGTGCAACCCACTAGCATGGAAGAGATGTAGTTGCATCACATTTTGTTTACCGTCATTTACTTACACAACCATAAGCTTCTCTGCAAACACAGCTCTACTGGTTAAAAAAAAAACAAGCAGAAACAAAAACACAAACTGTAAAGCAGAAAAGCACTGAGAAAATGCATTCCTTAAGAGCAAACAACCTCCGCTATCTTTGTACAATGCCCAGTACAAGGTCCTGGTCTAGTCTTCAGAGTCTCAAATATAATATATACCACAATCAATAACATTAGAATATATCATTGCAGTATTCATTTTGCAGTATCTCCCCAACATTAAGTATTTAAATAGAGTACTCATATTACTCCACTTTTCATAACACACAGCTGTCCTTCCCAGTTCTTTCATAGGTGCATTTAGGTTTGTAAACATCAGGTGCACCTTGGCATATGATCAACAAGAATCACTCACTGGCATCAGTCCCTGAAGTAGTCCCAGGGAGATATCAGTTCACCAGTTGTCAATGCAGGATTATAACAAACCTGGCTACATCTGCTGTATTACTTCAAGCCTCAGTGTCAAGGTGATTGTTTTGGACTAAGATGCTGCTTGGAATCGAGGCCTCCTGACTGCAGGAAGAAGCTTATGAGCACAAATAAAGGGTAGGCTACAGCCGTGGACAAAGCCAGCATGCAAAAAACCTTATTAGTAAAATATTTTATTTCCCTCTTTCTTGAACAGCTACAGCCACTAGCTGCTTGAATGCAGTAGACCACATTATGGTCAAATATGGAGGTGCCCACAGGCTTCACATGCAATGTTTTGCTGCTCATTGTAAAAACATGCAGAGGAAAAGAAAATTATCTTATCTTTGCAGGGCTTAAAAGAGAATGTGTAGGAAGTTTGCACTACAACAAGAAAGCAGAAGTACAGAAAAGCAAGCTACAGTTCAAGCTTCCTAAAGGGTCCAATTTAAAACCTCTTTCATACAGGTATCTTAAGCCTGCCTGCCATCACAAGAAAGCAGGCTCTTAATCAAAATAGAAAGGTTAGAAGACTTAATTCAGACTAGCTTACCCACAGTTTTGAGTGCATCCTGCAAAATCACTAAAAATCAGCAAAACCCCCCTAACATTTAATCTTACCAAACCAGTATGACAATTTGCTATTTTCATTAGACTTAAAGGACACTTGATTTTGTTAATCTGTCATGTTTTTCAAGAAATGGAGTTCGATACATGCAGAATGTTCATATGTTCATCCTCAAGTTTGCCATTAGTGAGCTTTCAGTTTTCAAGGGTTTTCATTTCTTCACTAAGTGATTTTGCACAAGCGAGGACAGTAATATAAACTCTAAGTGTTCAGCACTTCTAATCTCTCCTTTATCCACACAGAAACTAATCTGAGTTTGCACAGAGGCACCAGCCATGTTACAGCTAGGACACAGGCTTTGGTGAGAAGCCTTTTCTTTTCCAGATCAGCTTTACGCGTCCCAAGTAAGCACGCCACTATTAGATTACCCGGACATCCGCTCACCCTCAGGAAGGCAGGTCACATTGAGGTGAACTAAAAGTCAGCTGAGGCAGCAAGACATTCCTGAGACACAGTTCCTCCAGCAAAACAACAGCTTTTTTGCACAAGCCCCAAGTCTGGCAGGCTGACAACACATCTCAGCTGTTCAGCATCTCTGAGCATACGAACAGCAGCCATACCCTCCCTTTCAGGAAACACCTCTTCCCCTTCTCTAGACCAATTGTTCACACAATTACCTAGGAATAGCAATTAAAAGAAATTTTTTGAGTTGTTCGAAAGTCACGAATGGGCTTTTTGAGGCTATCAGACCTAAACTATAGCCAAGCCTTGCCAAGTCACATTTTTAAAGGAAATCTATTCTTTTGCCCAAACTGATTTTCTCAGTAGTCAGTAACTCAGAGCACTACAAATACAAGTCAGTTTGTCCACAGAACAGTGGACTTCCGGTCCCTGGCAAAACTTCGGCAACTAAAAGCAATACCATAACAGAAAATACCTAAAACAAATGAGCCCTATGTGGGATTCAGAAGCTGCAATGTAAGGTAACAAACTTAGTGGTGGACTAAGATGTCAGTGAAAAGAGAGGTCCAGCTGGAGGATGGCTAGCTGTATTAAAAAAAAAAATCATCAGGATTAAGTCTGGTAAACTATATGCAATGTGTGCAGAAACCAAAGGTGCCAGACAAATGACATCATACCAGCCAAGTTCAACTCTCATTAAAGCCTGGGAAACTCAAAAGCAATAGATTCACTAGAAGTTACTTCAAACTGATGTTTTAGCCTAGAATTTCGAGACAACTTGTAAGATTTCTCCTCACATAATCACCATTAAATACAGAAAACAAAAATTAAAATAGTGTCAAGATCCATTAGAAAACGCTCTTTGACTGAAGATGTTCAAAATAATTGTCAGGGGTAGTTTGCTCAGAACCTCTAAGAGAGGTTTGTAACTTCAAAGAGCTCAGATGCTCTCCAGAGTGATCTCAAAGGTTTTTTCCAACCTAAACAATCATGAGAACTAAGTGAACTGCTTCAAAAGCACACAGTACATGGTACATATCACACTTCAAGTGTCTTGGTACTACTACCCAAAAAATGCAGTAATCATTCCAAACTGTTAGTAGAAGCTAACTAGCAATCACCGGGTAGGGAAATTGTTACGAGAACAGATTGTACAATTCAATAGTAACTAGGAGAACATTTAGCTCCTCTTCAAAAAGAAGCAATTGAATAATGCTTCAGGTTAAAAATGCCATTTCAAAAGGGAATAAATAAAGCAGAAGACCAACTGTTTCCTTTATACTTCTGAGATCAAATTCATGCATCCATTATCACTAGCATGAAAACTGGTCATGAAACAAGGGGATATTGTAGCTGTTCTTACCTGAGGGGAGACCTCATGACTCTCTACTACTTCCCAAAACGAGGCTGTAGCCGGGTGGAGAGTGATCTCTTCTCCCAGGTTAACAAGAGACAGGATGGGAGGAAATGGCCTCAAGTTATGCCAGGGCATGTTTAGATTGGATATTGGGAAAACTTTCTTCACTGAAAGGGTTGTCAGGCATTGAAACAAGCGGCCTAGGGAAGAGCTGCAACCACCATCCCTGGAAGCATTCCAAAAATGTGTAGATGTGGCACTTGGGGATAAGCTTTAGCAGTGAACACAGCAGTGCTGGATTAACAGCTGGACTCAGTCTTAGAGGGGAGGTCTTTTTCAACCTAAACAATTCTATGTTTCTGTGATTAACATGGCAGATAAACAACATGTTACAAACAGATTATATCATTCATCTTGGGGAAAAAAATATGCCTTCTTACGAAAGCTGAAGGTCAAAAAAAAATCAATCTCAATTAAATGACTAGATAGTGCAGTGATAGAACATCAAGATACCACCTCTATTTGATGAAAGATATTATCAGCCACTGAACTCTCCAGGGACAATTCCATTATTAGTGCCTCAAAGTTATTCTGTTAACAAAAGATCTCTAACTGTTAATTCAGGAACAAAAACTGACAAAATTTATTTAAATTTTCAAATCTAGAGTAGGTAATTAAAACTGCCCAAATACAAGCACAGAAAACAAGAGTATGACATAATAAAGAAGACTCAAAAGTACTAAAAAAGTACTAATAAAAGCCATTAAGTTCTGGATAAAGAGACTAAGGAGCTCATGGTCAATGGAAGCAAGGAATCCAGGTTCCCCAATACAGTAACAAGAAGGTGATACCAGACCCTTGCAGTAACTGAAATACGTCCATTTTGACACAATTTATTGTGCAAACACCAACTCATCCACTATGTGCAATAAACATGCACAGTTAACAGCAGAAATGCTAACTGGCGTGGCAATATATGCAGATCTTTAGCAGAAGCTGAAGTAAGCTCTCCTGACCAAGCAGGAAAGGGTAAGAAATTCAGCAGATGAGAAGCAGCGTTTCACAAAACACACTGAGAACTTCTAGCTATGTGCATGTGCTTAAATATCCAAGATGGGAAGCACTCATATCACCACGTGAGAGATACACTCCCTTCATAAAGGGAACACCCAGTTTCTCTTCTGAACCATCTTCCAGTCAGATAAAAGAAAACCCACTGGAAAAGCTTACTGTAGTTCTCCCTAGCTATGCATACCCCCATATCCCTTTCATCAGCAATGTCTGAATGACTATAAAGTTAAAATAAGTTCTAAGCATCTCTTTGTACAGCGTTAGACCTTCAGTAGCATGAGTAACAGGAGGGTCAAGAGACAGAGGCTGTCACAGGCAAGTACCTTTTGTAACAACTCCTTAGAAGGGTTAGGCAAGTCTGAAGTTACTGTAAAACTCTACTGCTGTATCTCAGTTGATGGTAATATGGCAAAATTCAGAATCTGGCTATAGAGAACAAAAAACCACTAAAACATGATAAAGCTGAACCAAGTAACACAACACAATTCAATTGAAACTGTCTGCTCTCTCCCCTTCAAGTGTTATTTTTTTGCACTCCCAAATAACTCCTGAGGTAAAGGCATCAACATCAGCCATTTGCAAATACAACTATTTCACTAGTGCTTACAGGCCGCTGCACAATACATATATACATGTTACAGCATGAAAACACATCTTCTGCAAGTGCTCTACACTTGCAAGAGAATACCAGTTACTTGATGGGAAAAAGTCAAATTCTGCAAAACAAAACAGAGGGATAATACATATTAAGTAACTCCATTTTTAGTAACTGCAGGATTTCTTTTCATTCATGTGGAAACCCATTCTAAGCTTTCCTCTTAAGTAATTTTTCAATCAGGAAATGAGGATTCAATCAACAAATACTGAACTCCTATCTTTGTAGCATTTTTTACCGCATTTTAGATAGTGCCTGTTTACTCTTTCAGCAGACAAAAGCCTCCATACCGAGAATGAGCTAACCTATGAAATTACAATTTAAAATCAGGACTAAATTATATCTGCATGCTTGTCTATGCTACTGACCTGAGCTCCCTGATCATGTTCTAAAAATAGGGTAATTAACACACAATGTTGCCTTTGTTCTGGATGTCAAGATTCTGTAGCAGAAAACTTAACAATTTCTATTTAAAACAATCTTTCATTATTAGAAAAGTAAAAAGTTTAAATTCAAATCTGGAAAAAATTAACAAGGATTTCAATTTTGATTTTCAAACAATCTACTCAGTATAGCTTTTTACAGGTTTTACTTTCCATCACTGATAATGGGAAAAACAGCAAGCATCCTAGAGGATTGAAATCAAAGTCTTTATGTATAAAAAAATATTTAAAATTTCCTATGAGAGTATTTCTCAATACAGATCATGTTGTTACAGGTATTCAGTTTGCTAAAAAGTAGCAAAGTAATTTAAAAAAAAATCTGTTTTAACAAAACTCTTCAGGTACCAGGGTGCACTCTTAACAGATTTTAAAAGAAAACTTGTGCATGCCACAACATTAAACAATGGGAAGGACAGCATCAGTTGGCTACCTAGATCGTCACATTATCAAACACAACCATACTGGCAATTACACTGCTATCTGCAAAACTCACACTGCAGCATTAAAGTTTTTATCCAATTTGATCCAAAAAAATCCAAGCATTCTTATGCGAAAGTTAAAGAACACTGGAAAATGCGTACCAGTTTCAGAAGCGTGTTTTTTGCTAGAACCTCTGATAAAAGCAATTTTAAATTCATTCACTAACCAAGAAGCCACTGAAATTCCTAAAATGTATTTAGCAACTTCTTTGTTAGCTTCCATTTCTTCCATGGAAGCCAAGCCACTACTAAACTACCAACTTTAAAACACCTGGTTTTCAACTAACACGCTCGTGTGCACTAAAAAAGGAACACAACCACAACTTTAACACATTTCGGAGGCTGTTGGGATGAGATGTCACAACTGGTAGTTAAGACCCAACAGAAGAATGCACATGGTTAAGGTTTCAGCAAGCCACTTTGAAAAGAATACAGGTGCAGTTTAAAAAGCAATTGTAAACATGTACTAGGGCTACAGAGACCTTGAACCATGGAACTAGAGCAGTGTTTACAAAGTTACCTTCATAAACATTCTCTTGTGAATTTCACTCAATCACACCTTTGGCACCAATACAGAAGAATGTGATACCTCCATAACCCTGAAGGTGGTAGTAGAAAAATCAAGAGGCTGTGTCATGAAGATCTCAGCAGCTCAAACATAGCAAGCATGTTTCTGATGATGCTACCTTGCACACACAAGAAACAGCATAAAGCACTATATCAGCTCATACTTACACATTCAAAGTCAAGATGAGTAATTTCCAAAACTGTGGTATCATGGAATAAGAGACATACATAATGCCACGCAGTCCACTAAAGACTGCTACTCAGCATGCAGAAGCGGCAAGATCTGAAATGAATGCATGGTGACTAAAACACACAATACAAAATATCATAATTGTGCACTTCAGTAATGTATCCTTAATGAAAATACTGTATTCAGTGCTCAACACTGAGGAGAGAAACTAGCTCAGTTAAGGGCCTAGCAACATGAATACCTGAGCAACACAAGCAGTTCACATTTTACATTATTTGAGAGGAAATCAACAAGAAATGACACAAAAATACCTACATTAACATGAAGTTCAAAAAGAACGGATTCAAACTGGGTTTCAATGTAAACAATTAATTGTTTTTTTTCATGTACCCTCCTTGTGCTCCCCACCTTGACCTTTCAATGCCTGGCAGTTTTTTAACTAAGATCAGAACTAAACCAACACTTCCCATCATGGGCAAGTCATCCCACAAGAAACCTGAAAGAACTGCCTCTCCTTCCTTTGAAGCACTGCATATTAAACAACATCTAAATAAAGTAGTGGACTAAACTACTCATAATGCAGCTGGTCAGAAAAAATAACAAGTATTTATGATTCTAACCTGAGTCTTAGAAGTCTAGGGGTTAGTCCATTCCAGATTTCAGGCACCCACTTAGTCAAATCTCTTAACAAGAATCTCCAACACTTGGCTAATTCTAGTATTTCTCATGTTTTGGGTGAAGGTTTCTTCATTGCTTGTTTGTTATTTGGGTGGCGGTAGTGGTAGTTTCTTGAAGAATAAATGTAAAATCATCAATTGAATGCTTCAAAGCCACAGGTACATCCAAAACCCACAGTTTTTATGTCCAAAATTTGCTTTCACCTTTTCAACATACAAACCTAGTAAGGATAAACTGGTAGTACTTTGTTCAAATTGTCTATTCATTATGGCAAGTTAAGCTTTAAACTGAGACATCATCATTGCAAGTCATGTCTGTGCAGATGTACATCTAAGCACACATTCAGCCCCCAAATGCATCTGTATTTCCCAGTACTAAAACCTAAACAGCTTTCCATTTACTAAAAACCTGCAGTTTAACCTTTGACAAGTAGTTAAGATGCAGATGATGTCTTCATTTAAGCAATGATGCAAATTCATTTAAAAGATTAATCTTTTGGGAGAATGTAAGCTACTTCATCTCTTAAATTATTTATATTTTTAAGTAACCCTAGAGTATCAAAGGTAAATCAGCAAACTTTTTTTTGTTATGCAACCAAAGTTTTAATCTGCAGTATGTGAAGTCTTCATGAAAACTTAAGGTCAAAAGTTATAACTAAATACACAAGACTACATCAGTGGCACATTAAGATTTTTCCTTCTGCATTAACTTTGCTGATTCACAAAATCATAGAATCATTTAGTGTAGGAAGCCCTCAAAGCCTTCACACATTGCTTCTAAATAGCTTAATTTTTCAGAAGGTCATCAAATGAATTCCCAAGCAACTTCCGTGATGCCTTCCTAGCATGTCTGGTTTTCTAGACAAATACATTATGACACCAGACCTACTCTCCAGATTAACAACGTTAGGTGATGAGGAAATGCACTAACCTCTGAGCTGAGTGAGAATCAGCTAGATTGAATTAGCTTTAATTATAATCCCTTTTGAATGCTAAGTAATTTACAAATGAAAACTGACCTATAAGCATTAAACCCATCATCACATTCCTCAGATTAGACACGATTTGTACTATGAAGTTCCACTCTATTAGTTACTGGCCGCTTCCCTAAGGAGAAGCTCGATGAAATGCAGTTGTCCAGACCAGTTGAGAACACTCCTCAGCTGTACTAAAAACCAGCATTAAAAAGTCTTGCTTCTCTCTGCAAGGTACTGTCTTCTGTGTAAATAGCTGTTAGGACCTCACAAATACCAAAGCACTCTCAGTGCTTGGTACTGAGTTCATGGAAAAGCACAGAGCTGAAGTTCCACTGAATGTATATACGAATGCAGAAAAACAGGCATTGTAAGAACACCTGCATCTCCATTTTCTGTAACCTGTCCAGTTCCTGAAGTTTCCTTAATAAGAATCAGATCCTTAGTTTGAGATATGCCATGGTTGCAGCTGTTTCACAAGAACCTGAAGATGAACTGGGTTACGACTACATTACCAAAAAGGTGAAGATACCAGTGACATGTTCATTATACCTGTTATTCAACTGGAATAAAATGGCTTTCACCAAAGGATTGAACCAAAATTCAAAATAGAAAATTCTTGTCTTATTCCCCCCTAAGATTTTTCACTATTGAAATTCATATCCTCAAACCATTTTACTCCCCAAAGGAATACAATTTCTGCCATGATTGAGTCGAGCTCTTTGTGTTACAATTGCTTCAACTTTTAGGAGCCTAGTGAATAAAGTTTTTTATCAAATGTACAGGGTATGCCAAAGTTTCCTCATAGATGTGGAGTTCTGTATTAGAGGACATGGCCTCAGCCTGGAAGATCCAGTTCTCACTCACTATTGTGAAAACTCTTTTAACAAAGGTTCATAACACCATTCCCACAGCACCTCAGTTTCGGTTTCGCTTGTGCGCACATGCTTAAAGCTAAGAAGAAAACAAACCACCCATTTCCAGGGTGCTCAGTAAGCAGGTCACCTTAACAAGTCCCCCACCTGCTTCCAAGAATAATTTCTAAGTGAGACAGGGGCTAGATGATGCACAAGGATAGCAAGAGCATTATGGTGCTGTATGTAAACACAGTGCTGCAGCAGATCTGGCACTTTTGGCACTTCTTGCAACACTGGCCTGGTGGCACAGATGCAGCATGGTACTTCTGGGTGCTTCCAACACTCACTTCCTAGTCTTGTCAAAGTCAGAGAAAGACCAGGAGCTCTGAAAAACAACAGTCTACCACCTGTGCCCAGGACCAACGTTCTACAATACTCTGTCCTCAGAAAAGAGAGTACATGATATCCAAGACTTGTCACAAAACACAAAAAAAGTCGAGGGCAGTAAGACTGCTAATATGTGTCACCCTCACAGGACTAAGCGGGACACACAAACATAAGCTCAGGTATCAATGGCCTGTTCGAAGCACTTATACCAATGTTCCAGGTATGCAAAGCCTGAGAGGCCTCAACTTTTGCCTGGCATAGAAGCATCCAAGTCACTTAAATTCCCCTAAATGTAGATTTAAAATCCTATCTTCCCCTAAGGATTAATATAATTTCTGGATTTACAAGAGACTGGAAGCCTCAGCCTGCTTCACTCCAAGTACAGTGCTTTTCTCATTCTTTAAAGAATACCATTGTAAAATGGGCACAGCAGGAAGGCTCCTAAAAAGCTACTAACATTTTTGTCAAAAAACTACCTACAGCAGTTCACAGCATTAGGCTTTAGCTCTTCTCTCAAGTTTCATTTCATGACTGCAATTAAAATTATCAGGCACTGTCCCCTGCCTGATTAATGTAGCATCTACCAGCAGATGTTAAAATCCCAAGAGGGGCTGAGCAGAGGAGAGTATTTGTCATACCTTGCAGACACTGTGCTCACTTCTCTTACCCTCCACAAATGAGTAAGAACATGAAATGTAAAGTGAATCTCAACAGGGCTTCAAACACAGACATAACTAGACTGAGCTTGGAGACAAACTGTGGAAGGTGCTGGCATATTATTACTATACCAGTCACTTGAAAAAAGGTTTGGGTTTTTTCCTACAAGCAAGTGAGGTAGATTTTTATTAAGTATTGAAAGTTTCCTAAGTATTGGCAGTGTAAGGCCCCCTAATATCCAATAAGGAGTTGTGAGAGTATGTTTTAAATACAGATAGATCTAGATGAATGCTGAACACAAGATAATACTGTAGTTACTAAATCCTCCAGGTAGTTTCTCAGCCTTCCTTGGTGACGCTAGTTTTGGGTGATACCAGCTAGCAGGCACCCGGAGAAGCGACATGTTGAACTCCTGAACACCACTCTATCCTGAAGCAGGACGCGGGAGTTGCCCGTCCCCTGGCTGAATCTCTGGGTCCCCCTGGCAGCAACATAGCACAGTACAGCCGCGGCTCCGCAAGGGAGCGGGAACAAGGCGCGGGAGGCGGCACAAGGCCACGGCGCGCTGCCATCCGCCGCTCCCCGCTCCGCCATGTGCGCACACACCGCGCGGGCCCCCGCGCCGGACCGGCACCGAGCCCCTCCCGCGCCATCCCCGCGGACGGCCGGACACCCTCACCCGCTCCTCCCCGCGCTGCTTTCCGGCCCCGCCGCCCTCCCGCTCCCCGGCCGCGCCGGGCGCGGTCCCGCTCGGCGCCCACGTGTTGCGGGACCGACCCGCCTCCCCCCAGCGCCGGCCGCGCCACGGGCCCCGGCCTAGCCCGGCCCGGGCGCTCCGCGGGGCGCGGCGGAGGGGCGCGCGGGAGGCGGCGAGCAGCGCTGCCCGCTGTGGGCTCAGGGTCGGGCGGCTACGCCGTCGCCCCGCGAGCCACGCGCGGGGGGGGTGGGGGGGGGAACTCGGTGTGGCACGAGCACCGCCGGCCCCCCCCCCGCGCCCCGCCAGCCGTGGGGCCCCGCTAGGCCGGGCCGGCACCCGCGGCCTCCCCGAGCGGGAGCGGGGGCCCAGCACCCCCCGCCCGCCCCCCGTACCCCCCACACCCCCAGCCCGGGGCGGCGGCGGCGGCCGCGCTCCGGCGATACCTGCGCGGCCCGCGGCGGCGGTGACTCAGGAGCAGCGAGGCGGAGGCGCCGCGCGGCCGGCGGTGAAAGGACCCGCGCTCCCGCCGCTCGCGCTCATATAGAATTAACGTCACCACGTAACCCCCCCTCCCCCGCCGCCCGCGTCTCATGGCAACGCGTGCGCGCGCCCTCGCGCCGCCCGCCCGCCCCGGGAGCGCGCGCCGGCCGTTGGCCGAGGGCGGTTGGGCCCGAGCGGCGGCGCGCGCGGAGCCGCCCCCGGTGTGAGCCCCGGGCCGCGTGCCCCCTCACGTTCCGCCCGCCGCGGGCGCGGGGCACCCGCCAGCCCTCCCGCCAGGTGCCGCCCCGGCAGGAGCGGGGCGAGGGCGGGCCCGCCCGCCGGTCAGGGTGTGATGCTGCCCCGACCGCTTCGCTGCTGCCTTCAGCCCGAGCGCGGGGCTTTCTCAAGGCGCCTGAGCGTAAATAGAAGTTACTCGGGCAGGTAAACTCTATTCACACAGGCCACAGGTACCGCAAAACCAGAGTCAGTACTAGCTTACCTTGAAAGACCAAACTGAGCACCATGGTGGTTCAAAAGCTCTTTTATCAGAGTTTCGACCATTTCTGCCTTGGCTGGGGTGCACAGCCAGAGGCAGCAACAGCTTCAACCCTTCCATTTTGACTTGCTGTGCTTGCCTGCCAGAGACTTGGTTTCCTGCAAATGCATCTCATGCCTGACTGCGAGCTCCAAATAAAGCTGTTCCTTAAACTGATTCCTTTCTAGGGTTTCTCTCCCATGCTCGTGGTCTTGAGTAATAGCATGGAGCACACTTGGAGGAGACATCTGTGATCTACACTAAACTGAGAGAAATGTGAATGTCTTTAAAGGAGTCTTTTAGCTCCCCTTCTCTGGAATGAGCCAATGATTTCAAATACAATTAGCTGGGATGGCCAGACACATGGTGTGATGGCATAAGAGCCGTTTGCTGAGGATATATTGCCAAACACTTAATGTGTATTCTTTGGAATTTACCGAATTCTTTAATCTACTTGTCTAAAGCAATCTGCAGTGTAAATGTATCTATTTAAATAAGGGAAATGACAACAGAAAGCAAAAGAAGAAGAAAACGTGGTGGATCTGCCAAGTATCTGCAACACATTCTATATTAAGAACAAGGCAGATATAAAGGATTCTATTGTGTATGGTGCCACACCAGCTTTGTGCCAGTGTTTGGCAGTAAAATCTCAGCCCCCAAAAGCAGATGTATTTGTGGTAAAGAAATCCCATCAGCGAGACAGGAGTTTATGGAGTGAACTTAAAGATGCCCTGTTCCCCACCACACTGAATTCTGGAAGGTGGGCTTCTTTATAACCTGCAATTTCAAATAGCTAGAAACTACAAAGCTGTAAGGAGGAAAAAGAAGGATCCAGGACAAGGGTTGCACAGCATAGTCCAGGTGATAGGGAGAAATCGGGATGGAGATGCCACATGATCCTAAAATTAAAATACCTGTAGTCCCCTTGCAACCCTTTTAAATTTGTACTGGATACTAACGTCTTATTTATCTGAGGTGTCTGGTGCTTGGGAACATGAAGAGGGCAGAGAAGTGCAGAAGGCATTCGGTAAAAATGAGCAGTCGATTGCTGTTACTGCAACATATTATTATATGCTATTGCAGGCGTTCCCTTTATTCAATCAGCTAAAGTGGCAATCGACTGTAAACAAGTGATTCACAAGGCAGTGGCTCACCTTGCTTGTCTTTCTGAGATCTACCACCTCGTGACATGCAGCACCCTGAAGTGACACCCGGTGACTCCTAGGAAGGGGTAGAGAAGAAATGAGATGTGCACAAGCCAGCAGTGTGGAGTAGAGAGCATAAGGTAGTCAGCAGCCACAGCTAAGGACTGGCACAGGTCTAATCTTGTCTAAGCTGGAAACGTACCTCCAGGCTGGAGGGAAATGCCTTTTCGTCCAGAATTCAAAAATCTTTTGGGGGGTTTGAATTAGTCAAGTAAGTCGTTCCCTTCTCATAAGACAAAATAAAACCAAAGTCCTAATCTTTAACTGTTTTTTTAGCAGTTTTTGAAGAACGACAGTTATGGAAACATTTTTCAATAAGAAGCAGTTTCTGTGAACAGCTAGAAAGGGAAAAGTGACAGGATATAAGGACACAGCTTCTGCTTCCACTTGGCACCTGCCATCACAGATGTACGGAAAGAGGAAAAGACAAGCTTATTCTTACAATACCTGAATTGTATACACATGCAAGCTTTATAGTTTGAATTGTTTTGCTGTCAAATGGTTCAACTTATCCTGGCATTTGTACAGTCATGAAAATTATATAAAGAAGTTTTATTTAAGCTTGAGTTCTAATGGCTGATATACTTTTCTTTGCTTTTTGTGTGTTTCCCATGAGCATGCTCTGTAGCTCATTACGGTCTCTGGATAGTTGAAGTACTGCCTTGGAATTGCACAGAACATCAAACTGTTACCATTTTTTGAGTAATGAGCATAAAATCACCTGAGAATGCCTTAGATACTGACACAGATATATTTTCATTGTAAACATGTTTTTGCTTTGTTTTTTTCTTTTTTTTTTTTTTAATGTTATATCTTGAAGCTTTTTTAAAAGACTCAGAAGTTGTGTGTGAAGAAATGTTCAGGTGTGGTCAATGAGTACGCAGAGACACACTGTTTTCTCCCAGCTAGGACAAAGAACCTTGATAAGAGACACTAGGAGAACTGCCCTATGGCATAGAGGCTGGGATATGTCTTCTGGGGACAGTGACTTGAGGTCAAATTGCTGCTCCAAATCAGCAGAAGAAGAGTTTGAACTGGGTCACTCACATGCTAGTTGAGTGTCTTACTCATGGAGCTATACAATACCAGGGAATCTGACCTCTGCCTCAGTGCATAGCACTTATCAGAGATGCTCTCTTCTGAGTCCTTCCCCGCAGAGCTTGCATCACTGACTCAGTCGCTGGCTGTGCAGGGGGGCTCAGGCAGGGGCTGTCTCCAGGCAGGAGCCTGGAGGGCACTCAGGGACAGAGCACAGCCCTGGGTTTGTACATGGAGGGCCCTGAAGAAGGTCAAGCACTGATGCTGTTGCAGGAGGCCACAGCAGAATTTCTGTGACAGCCTGTTGCAACAAATGAGTTTGGCACTGAGACCCAGGCTCAGTCTTGCTAAGCACAGCATCCAGTGTACTTGAGCTGAGTTTGGGCTACCGCCAAGCTAAAGCAGCAGTGCCTTGGCTTGGAAAAATGTGTTGGTCATGGAGCTTAGTATGCTTTCTTCGGCTCAAGAACTCCACTATAGCAGGTGATTCATTGAACATTTAAACTGGTTTCAGTCTCTTTTGTACAGCTAGAAAAATGCAGAAGGTCCTTGGTATGAACCTGGATGTGATTACATGAACACCTAGACAACCCTAGGCACAGGCTTGGCACCTACCAAAGGCTCAGTTTTACAGTACTCACATCCTGCGCAGCACTGCAAACCCGTAATGTATGAAAAAATATGACTACACATTCTCTTCTGATCAGAGCTGATTTCAGAACAGCTCACCCTGACTGTTTTCCAAAGGACCAATTGCCCAAGGTTACCCTCTCCTGAAATCTGCTGGCAGATGTGAGCACTGAGTTACAGCCGGGATAATATGAGTACTCCTTGTCTACTTGTGACTCTGGTAGCTGGCTGAGCTACAATCACCATGGAAGTTATCATCAGTCACTGAAAATGAGAACACTCGCTGAACTATTTACAGAGTAAAAACTCCAAGTTGCACAAAGAGATGCCTTTTCCTCAGTACAATTTCAAACAGCAGTGAAACCCTGTGCGGAACTACTAGGTTTATCAGTGCACAGTGAAAACAGAGAATCCAGAGTATTCCTTTTAAAAGACTAGATTGCTTTCTTGTGGCTAAAAGCAATTCTTTCAGCTCTTACTGGATGATTATTCCAAATTACATGGCTAGACAATGAATGACACAGCACAGAGCTGGTTAGTTTTTCCATGTATTGTTTACTTTTTTGGGAGCTACTTGTTTTATAAAGGATAACACATCATCCCAGAAAGCAAGTCATAGTTTAGAAACAGTGCCACAGGCAGCATAGAAAGTTCTGCTGAACTATCACATGGCAAATCATGCAAATCCCCCTGTAGAGCTGAGTGAACACCTCTCACAGAGTTCTGGTTTGCAATTGCTTCTGCTTTTGTGAAATGAGTGCAAATTTTCCCTCAGGGAACACCGGGATAGCACAAAACTAAAGAAATACAGCGTGTGTAACCTTTGACATACTGTAATAAGAGACAAAGAAATATTACATGTTTTGAAAAAAGTGAAATGCTGAAAGAAGATTATACACTTTTTGATAAAATAAACCTTTAACATTCTTCCATTTTTCAATATTTTTAAGTGTGCTGGGACTAAATCATGACTCTTCTCTTACATAAGAGGGAATGCTCATAGATACAGAAGGTATAAATAAATAGTAACAGGGAGAAAAAAACGAGTAAATACCCAAACCTGGGGGAGTGATAAAGAAAATAGGGATACACAGTGGAGTGAGAAACTGGGGCAAAAAAAGTAAATTATTCAGGTGTATTGAAAACAATGAAGAAATGTATGTACAAGTACTTTAGAGATAGTACAGAAGTTGAACTCTAAAGTACAGCACATTTGGTGTTTTTTGGGTCATTCCAGAGAGCTAGAACTCACTGCAGGTTTGGTTTTTTAAAATATTGTACTTACTGTGAAATAATTTTATTGGGGAAGAAAGTAACAGTGCTAACTGAAATGTCACTACAGAACAGACTTTTTAAAGAAGCTGTACATGAAAACTGATGAATTATTAAATCATTGCATTAGAACAAATATTTTTATAATGTATATAAATTAGTTAAATAATAAGAAAAAAAGGAGCTGTATCTCTTGTAGCACCTGCAATTCGTCCTAATGTATCTAACTCTAACACAACAGTAAAACTTTGTCCAGAGGGGTTCTTGTTTCTAGTATTATTGACCACTTCACTTGATAAAATAAATGCTGTGAAAATTAATAGTTACAGTCAAGGGGCTTGCTTTGGTCTTATAGGGATGTAAGTAATATATTGCTTAAAGGGTGTCCAATACCTCATACATGAAAGGAGGAAGTTCACTCCCTTAAACTGCTCTGGTTCTTTGACCTTCATGGGTTTAATGGTTTGGAGTTTGGTTTGATATGGTTTGGTTTTTTCATGGTAAGAGAGTGTATTAGCCAATGCCAGAATTCTCTGTTGCTGATAAAAGTGCCCACAGTAACATTCCATTTAAATCATCTTCAATTGTTTAGTTTTATTCTTACTATTTCACTATCTCTTTATTAGTATTAATTTCAATGTTTGCAATTAAAAATCATAAGGCCAAATCTTGCATTTTATAGTTCAAAAATATCAAAATGAAACTTTGACGATTTTAGCACTTTTGTCCCATACATGTCTTGAGTTGAAACATTTGCTAAGATTAACGCTTTTGGACAAGAAATTGATTTTCAATGAATTGAAAATTACCAATTTAATCTATGACCTTGATCTTGAAAATAAAATTTTCAGCAGCTCTAGCCAGAGTATGACCTGGCACAGGAGAGCTACTTCCTTCCCCACCTTGTATCCTGATTTCTCAGAAGGTGATGAGCCTTCAATGAGCGCTGACAGAGACTCTACTTGCTTTTCTCAATATATTTTTCTAAATCTATGTTTTCTTCAGCAACATGAGCAATACTTTTTTTTTTTTTCTGAAGGCAGGTGCCTTGGCATCACATAGCAGTGCAGAATAGAGTTGGAAAGAATTTCATTTACTCCAGGAGTAAAAAATTAAGGGTGCCTCAAAGCTGCAGTTCAAAACACAGCAATTCAAGTAGATGGCATTCAAAGGCTGATGAGCTGCATGACAAAAGCTGTCTGAAGAATGTCAACACAGGGATATGAACAAGCTTTATTAAGTAAATTTGTGAAAAATGATGCATATTTAAAACTTTTTTGCAACTCTCATTTTCTCTCTTTGCTCCTGTACTGCTTTCTCTGTAGCTTTGACTTGGGTAGCGTGGGTCGCTAGAGCTGAGAGGAGTCAAAAGGAAAGGTAAGGATATTCAGCTGAAGATCTTTGAGTTCAGGTCAATGGCTACAGTATCTTGCATTATTTCTTCGTGTTCCCAGGTACAGATTCTTAAGACAGTCTGTCAGGGACTGACACCAGTTCTGTTCCAGAGGGTGTCTGGAAGAGTTTGTACCAATGGGGTTCTCAGATGCTCAAACGCTGTTTACTGCAATAGCCAAAGCAAACTTTTGAAGAGAAGACTGTGCAGGATATTGATATTGCTCAAGGGCCCCATCTACTCACCTGAACTGGTGCATAGGGAGGTTTGCTGCTTGCTAAGGCTTAGGTCTGGGACATTGTGGAGACACTGATGTGGCTTGTCCAGTCCTCTGAATATTGACCCCTGCTGCTCTTCCAGGTGGACACCAAAGCTGCTGCCAGGAAAGACTTGGAGTCTATGGAACATGTCTACATGACTGGGTGAGAGCATGGGGGCCCAAATGGGTTTGTTCTTGATCCGGCTGGTGAGGGGGAAGGGCTTGACAATGACTGAATGAATTCTTTGGATCAACAAGTGGTTGTGTAGCTTGTGTCAATGACAGGGATTTATTTTTTTTTTAATGACCCTGGGTCCTTTGTGATGATCAAAGATCATTGGGGAAGAGAGGGGATCAGGGGATCATGCCATACTAGGCATGACAAAAACATTTGGTGGAGGGAAATGACAACCCATAGTCAAGTGAGGAAGGAATGGGCTGGGCTGACAAGGAAAAGATGTAGGGTGAATAAGAGAGACCTTGAAGTCAGCAGTGCAGGACTGAAGCATATACGCCCAAATAAGAAAGTGCTAAGGTGACATTCAGAGGGAAGTTCTCATACTTTTCCAGGTAAAAGGCCTGCTCAGGGACCTACTTAGATGAATCCCATAGGAGATGGGCCTGCCAGAAGAGACATCCAAGTGAGTTTACTGATTTTTCAAGGACCACCTCCTCCAAGCTCAAGAGCAGCCCACCCTGATTTGCAGAAAGCCAAACAAAGGTGGCAGGAGGTCTTCATGCAGAGACAATGAGTTCCTGACAAAACACTGTCATATAAAGGAAGCATCAAAAGAGGTGGGAATAGGGATAGGTAATCTGTGAGGAATACAGAGGTGCTGTCTGAGCATGCAAGAGTAGCATTAGAAAAGGCAAAGGCTACCAGGACTTGAATCTGTTGAGGGATATGAAAGGCCACCAGAAGGGCTTCTACAAGTGTCTCAGCAGGAAGAGCCAACAGATGACACAAAAATGGTCAAAATGTGCAATGCTGCCTTTGCTTCAGTTTTCACAGATAACATTTGCCTTCAGGAGTTCCAGGTCCCTGAAAACTGGGTGAAAGTTTGGACCAAACAGCCTCCTGGGTTGCATCAAGTCTAAGGAGGTGTTCCTTCTCCTCTGGTCCACCCTGGTGAGATGTATTTGGAGTGCTGAGTCCCGTTCTGGGCTCTTCAGTAAGACAAGAACATATATAGCAGGTCTGGAAAAGAGCTGTCCTGATTAGGAGACCAGGGCATCTCCCGTATGAGAAGAGGCTGAAAGAGCTGGGACTGTTTAGTCTTGAGAAAGAAAGGCTTAGGGTGATTTAGTCAATATTTATGAACACCTGCCTGGGGATAACAAAGAAGACAGAGGCAGACTCTTCTCAGTGGTGCCCAGTGAAAAGACAAGGGGCAACAGACACAAATTGAAATGTGGTAAATTTCTTTTAAACATATGAAAAAACTTACTCTCTCTGAGAGTGATCAAACACTGGCACAGGATGCCAATTTGAAGCCTTGGAGGTACTCAAACCCCAATTGAGTACAGCCCTCAGCAACCTGCTCTAGCTGTTCCTGTTTTGAGCAGGAGTTTAGACTAGATGACTATTCTGTGATTCTGATATTTACATAAAAGCCTTGTTGACATTTGATGTTCAAGGATGTGAGATGGAAAAGCTGCAAAAAAACTCTCAGCTAAAATTTTCATTATGAAAAATGCAATGTAATACCATTAGTTTAAAACCACCAAAACAGTAGCACAGCATGCCTAACATACACAATGCTCATGTCGTCTGAGTAATTCCAAAATGTCCATGAAGAAGGCAAATCCAAATTGTTCTCTATGGTTTGCATGACAGATGTGCATGGGGAAAGAAAGCATTCACACTTGGGGATGTGGAAGTTGGCTGTATTCTCTGGTATTTATTAGGTCTCTTTCTATTAAGCCATGCTGAGTCCCAGTTATAAATATAGCATTTTAGTGTTCTGCAGGAGAGCAGACTGCTTCTGCATCACTTGGCCTTATAATCTCTACGCATTTCAAATTGTATCCATAGCCTAATTTAGGCTGTTTTCTTACAAAATATAACAGCATTTAAAAGTTGATGGTAGTGCTAAAACTGCTTTGACTTTTTTTGCTTGTCATTCTGTTTTGTTGCTTTATTTTGATGCTTTTACTTTTCATCTTTCCCTGTCTCCCACTGCAATAAGCAGACCTGACATTATTAAGAACTCTGTGGTATTGCTACATCAGCTGAAAAAGGATGCAGGCAGAAACTAGGCAGAAAAAATTAAGGGAAGTTGCAAAGTATGGGAGAAGAGCAAAGAGAGGAAGTCTGGTGAGTGAAGTAACCAAAGCCTTTAAAAATAAGGGGTGGAATTAATTCCACCTGACTTCAGGTGTTCTCATCTTCAGTATCTCCACTTTCCTGTGTTGCATTAATAGTGGAGAAAGAGAAGCCTTTGTACAGTGTAATTCATCTGGGCTGTTTTAATTGTTTGAAGGTGGAAGGACTTGTGCTCTAGAAATGCCTCTTTCTGCCTATTGACAATACAAGGCCTAGAGGATGATCTCAAATATAAGTGTGTGCATTTAATGAATCAACATAAATTCTCTAGCAGTATTTTTAACACCTAAAGTGAAGAAAAGAAAGCTGAACATTAGAAGCAGTCTGGGCAGCTTGTACTGCCAAAGCTGAGTGTCCTAGAACATGTGGAACACAAATTGCCCAGTATATTTATTTGGCAAGCTTAGTATTGTTTTTTTCTTTCTATTTTCTGCAGTGTGTCTGGTTCTGAAATGCAGAGAGTATATGTACGGTCAGTAGGTTGTTTGACCTGGGTTTGGATCTGCAAGGGTAACATTTCTGCCCAACATCACCTGGCTCCCTGACTCCCTTTTCCTCAGGTGATCCGGAATTATTCTCTGGGACTTGATGATGGTTGCAAAATTCCAGGTGTGGGCAGATGTGCAAATCTTACATGATGTGTTTCTCCTTTCCCTTAGCACAGCTCTGTTGTTTTGGGGCAGATGTGGTGTTTGTCCTCAAGATACCTTTTCTCATTAATTTGCTGCTCCAGGAAGCAACAATTCTTAGTATTATTGCTAATGCCAGAAGGACAAGAACAATGGTCAAGATTCCTGAAAGGTCTAGATGATTGCCCAGAACTGTTATGGTGAGTATGTGCCCCTTGGGTGAGCAAATCTGCAGTTAGCTAGAAATACCTTGTTCTGAAGCAGCATTTAGGCCTGGGGAATTCATCCAAACAAGACACCGTACAGGTAAAGAGGCAATCTGATCCAACGGGGAAGCTATGCAGAAATAAAAGACAGAAAGCAGACTTGTTAATCCGAATGTGCTTCTGTTACATAACTTCTTGAAAAAACATCACTGTGGAATAGCTTTTATTTTTTTCAGCTCAGAAGGAATAATAAATGGTGGATAAAATAACAAGGAACCCAGAAGAAGTGGTGAAAAGAGCCTTTCTGCAAAATGCCCCAAGGGATTCTGAAAAAAACTTTCCCCACATGTCAAAGGCCAGATTCTCCGATTTCCTCTTAATAGCTGATCATGAATTCACTGCTAATGCACAATGAAAAATAATATGATTACAACATAAATAATTTATAAGCACTAGCCATCACTGGCAATACAGACATAATTAAAAAAGATTCCCACCTTTTATTTAGGAATGGACAAGCATAATTACATTTGTTCTGTAAAAATCAGGTGTCCTATGTAAATTCAACATTATGCAATTAAATTTTATGACAAGTCTTCAGTAAATTCCAGAATTCAGAAATTTCTAGGGAAGATTTGTCTGTTCACGAAGTAAATTGTACCTTGGAACTCTTGTGATTTCTCTACCAAACCAGTTTTACATTTAAGGTAATGTATTGGTTTCAAATTATCTGTAGCTACTCCAGCAGTGGCATTTCACAAATCAATATATTATGTACCATAAAATACTAATATAAATATTTACTACTATAAACTACTGCATTTTGTTATGCAGTCTATCAGTAAAGCATTTTAAAAAAAATAGTTTCCTATTAGATAGTCAGACATGAATATATTCATTAGAATATCATGGTATTTAAAATACCTTGCACATTACATAGCATGTTGTAACATTAAAGTGGAATTACTTGTATTAGAGGAATAGGAATACAATAATTAAGTAATTTGTAAATGGGATATAAATTCATAGGCAAACAGTGCTCCAAATATTTATGAATGTCTAGCATGCTCAAAGCTCTAGTTTTTTTTTTTAAATGATAAAATATGAGTTGATGAAATACTGCTTTGCAAATGTATGCTCTTGACAGTCAATGAACTGGAGGAATCCTGCTTCATTAAATTGATTGCTTACTCCAAAAATATCTACATCTACAGCTATTCCTCCCAAATCCCACGAGGCAGACGGCAGCAGCCAGCCACCTGAATGCTTTCAGTCTCACAGGATCTCATTAGATGCTGAGTATTCCAGCCATGCTTCTGTTGCTGCTGCCCACGTTCCTGCTCCTAAACAATCAGTCTGATCCCAGTCCTGTTGACTCCTTGTCCAGGGTCAAAATGGGCAGTACTGGTGTGCTGCCCTCTGAACTTGACCTCTTGCCATGGTCATTCCTGAATGTGTGGCCTGAAGGCAGCTCACGCCTCCCTCCTGCGTGGCTCCCCTTGGTGCTCTACTGCAGCTCTCTGCTGCAGGAGGCTCTACCCCTGGCTCCAGACAGAGCCTCAGCCTTCGCTTCCTGTAATCAATAACCGTGGCTGATAATTGTTATCTAAGGTCTCACTAGCATTACACCTGTTTGTTTTCATACTCCTGCCAAGGAACTGAAGATATCTGCTAGGTGGTGGCTGGGAAAGCAGGTGCAATGAAGTGCAGCTGCATGGACCTCAGGGTTCTATAAGGAAAGATGTACAGTTTTTCAAATCATTAAAACAGTAACTATTTTCTGTTTGAACTTTGGCACCTTAATAAAAGGCACTTTCAACATAGCTAAAATGGAACAACAGCTTCAAAGGAAATAAGAATATGTGTGACCTGAATTCATTGGCTTCGGCTAATTAACTACTTGTACTGTCTATGTGTATAAATATGTTCTTTACTCTCACTAGTTTACTTAGCATTGTGGAGTTTGGAGGTTTTGTTTGTTGTTTTTTGCTGTCAGAGTGTTCTGGAAAAAAATCAAAGCAGATGCAGTGATAGGTGATTGCAGGCCTAATTTTCTTCATTAATTCCTCAGCAACAAAAATCATGAAGCTGGCTTATAGTCTGTAAAATACTTGTAGCTTTGGATTTAGATGGATGTTGTCAAGACTGATTGAAATGTTGAGATAAGAGTCTGTATGCTCCAGGAAATCTGTGGAAAAAAGCGAGTATTGAAAGTCCTTTCAAGGCATAGCCATTGGAAAAGGATGAAAAATCCCCCAGGATTAAGCAGCAGGCAGAGTATACATCAGCAGAGGAGAGAGCTACACATGTTTGCTCCAGTCCTTGGAAGCACCATTGCATAGATCCCAAACTGAACAGCTCGGCATCTTTCAGCTATACCTAGAATTGCTCCTTGCTTTGATTTTTCATCCTGCTGATGTGCAGCTTTTGTTTAATGGGGTAATTGCACTGGAACAGTGGAACTGAAGTTCCTCCTTAGTATGAGCATGTGTATTCCATCTGCCTCACCTGCATTAATCATGTTTGCTGGGAATATGCAGCCATGAAGGGGTTACTTGGAGCTGCATGGCATGCCATCAACCACACACTGCCCTTCCCTGTTCTCTCCCACATTTGCTGCTTTGATGCATTTGCCCTCATGGGTAGGACAGAGCATTTACTACTCTGTTCCAGTGTTCCTTGGAACAGAAAGACATCATTCTGTACTATTTCTTATCTTGACAAATAGGTTTCTTCCTTCTGGAAACAGAAACTCCTGCTTGCAGCCCTGCAAACTGCAGCTTGACACCGCTTCTCTTTCTGTTCCCTCCTCCTTTCCACAGGAGCCTGGTGTGCTTCAGAAGTTTCTCCAGTAGGCAGATGGCTACTAATGGCCACTGTGTAATTTTAGGGGAAAATCTTAGATTTGCAGGCTATGTATCCCTTGCTTAACTTCATGATTATGGCATACATATAGAACACTTTTCAGAGCTCTAGATGTTCCATTTGATCAGTGTGTTGCATTCAGAATAATCCCTGTCAAGCACAGGTGGCATTTTGTAGGTGCCATAAATGAAATGTAGAGTTGAGTTGTGGGAAAAAAAAAAAATCAATGCAAATTCTAATTTAAAGTATCTCTGATAAAGTCCCAAAGGCATTTTAGGTAGGAAGAATGTCATTTTGAAAGGATTTTGCAAAGGGAAAAGGTGAGGCAGATGGGAAAATGAGGCTACCTACTTGTTCTTGCCCCTTCTTTGCCCTGTCATTCCTTATCCTGCACTAAACCAACAACAGGTGACTCTGAGGGCAGGTTTTTTCTGCTCCCTACAGAGTCGATCTGAGAGGCAGGAGCTCCCCTATGTAGCACAGTCATTTCATTAGGACACCCTCCAGCCCAGAGCCTTCAGCAGTGCAAAACCATTAAGAGTATCAGCCTGAGCATCTAGCAAGGATTTCCTGGATTACAGCTCAAGCTGATTTTACATCAAAGATGGCAGATGAACCTAGAGATTAACATTTTCCTCTGTTTCTGGTGGATCTTACTAGAGGCCATGCAAGCACTGTAAAGGGCCTAACCAGGTAGGATTGCTCATCCTGAATGATGAAGAGAGACCTGTACAGGGAATGTGTAGGAATCCACCCCTCTTTGATGGCCTGCATATTTGACAGATAAAGTAATATACAGAATAAAGATAGTCCCAAGTCCCTGTATTAATGAACTATGTGGAACTTCAAAGGAGAAGCACAGGTTGCAGGAAAACTGGGGAAACTCAGGCAGGATTTTAATGGCCAGGAATCTACTTGCAGTCATAGTATCACCAAAGAGAATTCCATTTATAATGGATGGTCAGGTCTTACAAGGAGACATGGTGTAATACAAAAAGAGGCAGAAATACTATGAGTAAGAAATTTCTGACTCTGCTGACTTCATCAATGCACTCATTAGCACCTTTTCAATTATTGATTGCTCTGGCTGCTGCAGTTATTACTGATCCATATTAATCCTCCCAGGAACATGAGATGATAACACCAAGTCATGATGACCTTGTCTTTCCATATGCTACAGCTGGTCAGGAATTTTCCAATGAAACAGCTGTTCACTAGAAAGTGTGAATTTTCAAAAAATATTTGGTTTTGTGGGAAATAAACACATTTCAGTGATTTCTATTGGGAAAGTCTTTTTTGATCTAACGTGGTCTTTCTACAGCTGGTATTTATGAAGAAGATTTTCCCTGAGGATGTTAGATAAATAGGCCCTCTTTCTTCCTGGTAATTCATACACAGTAAATGAGAGGACACTGAAGAACACCTGACACAGACTGCATTCTAGGCTGACCCACCTTCAAGACCAATTTTGCCTACACAGGCCTCACACAATGTATCAGATAGAAGCAATAACCCCAAACCTTAACAAAACAATAGGGAAGTGGTATCAACCTCTGTTATTTTTCTCATGAGTGTTTCAGACATTTTGTGTCACAGCTGTATGAGAAGGTAACTTCAGAGATTAACCTTCAGACACTGTCAGTTCAACCAAATATTGAATTAAATCTGTTGTAGTCTGAAAGAAACAGATTCTTCTTTTTTAATATACTTTAAAATTATTCAAATTATTTTTAATATACTTTAAAATACAGCTTTGTCATTTGGTTCAATATCTTCTTCCTGAAGTCCCACCAAGCTCCGGTAAACCTAGGAACAATACATAGTTCTGTATGCATTGAAATGCTTTACAGTATTTTATTATAATTATAGGATTTTTGCCTTTCCTTTCCTTTCTCCGTACCCCTGCCTGATTCAGTGCTCTTTCTGCATATTCAACTGGGTAGTGGTTCTGTGCAACAAAGAATTATAGATATGTGATTAATGGTTATATTGAAATGAACACATTTATCCAGTTGGGAAAGTCTGCTGGAAGCCAAAAAGATATTAATAGGAGATCATTTGTACAGGCCATTTGCAATGTGAATTCCAGCACTGAAAGTGCTTACCCATGTGGATGTAAAGCTGTAGTAAAATGAACATAACAAAAACTGGAAGTCCAGGGAATTTCCTTGTACTTGATGTTCAGAAAACATAGTTGTGGCCTATCAGGCAATGCAGCTTTATTAAATTTAATTGATTTGGAATAAAAAATAATTGAAAAAACATGAGGGAAGAGCAAAAGCAGTGCCCTGTGAGAGTTGAAAGGAAGGACATGCTCAGTCTGATGATATTCTGACTTCAAGGACTAAGTACCCATTTTATTTCAGCTGCTGCACATTTCAAGTGGCCTGTACAAATTATCTCCTTCCTTATAAGAGAAAACTTAACAGGGTTAAGTTTAAGTCCATGTAGTAATAGTTCTCTGGAGAAGCACCAAATAACCCTAACCATAAAAGATTTTTGCCTCTAGTTCTTTTCACCCTCATGGTTTCAGGAAGGAAGGAAGGAAGGAATGGTGAGGAAGGAAGGAAGGAATGGTGAGGAAGGAAGGAAGGAAGGAAGGAAGGAAGGAAGGAAGGAAGGAAGGAAGGAAGGAAGGAAGGAAGGAAGGAAGGAAGGAAGGAAGGAAGGAAGGAAGGAAGGAAGGAAGGAAGGAAAAGTGTGTTTTTCCCTCATTCATGTGAGTTTCAGCTCATGCTAAATGAGCAGAGATGGTGTGCTAGTAGACTGGATTTTTAGCAGTCAAGCAATTTGTCTGAGTAAGATTTTTCCTCCTTAGTGCCATTTAGCACCATTATTTTTGGATGAGACATGTTAAAGAGAGAAGAAATGGGCTGTGTGAAAATATGCAATGCCATGCCTAGATGCAATTTTCATGTGAATTATTTTAGATCTTCACTTCCAGGATGTCAAACACTAGGAAACAAATGCAGACAATCCTGGCTTCTTCTCTGAAGGAAATCATAAGTATGAGGTCACACTTCTTGGAAGGTCAGATGATGCATTAAAATCCAATCATTCCAATTTTGAGTAGGCAGTCCTTGCAGCAGCTGTAAGAGATCATTCTGTGCTTGTTCCCTTTTAGGTTGTTGTTTCTATATCCACTCTTGGAACGGAAAAAGATGTTCGCAATACCTTGATCTGTTTATTTATAAATTGCCAGATCTTTGGCTGGAAGCATCCCAAGAACAAGAAAAAAAACCCACAACAAACTGATATGGAATGCTATAGTTTAATTAAATGGGTTTATATTATCCTAGAATTTCTTTGCTTGTTTATTTCCGTTCCTGATTAAAAAAAAATTCCATTAATAGTAACTTTTCTCTCATAGTTGTAATTAATCTTGAATGGAAGTTCTTACTAAAAATAATTTAATTTTTTCATTTTGATGTGAAAAAGCAACACCAGTTTTGCACTTAGCTCTCATCCTCATCATCTCCATTTACATTTTCAGGAGAATTTGGAGCTCAGAAAAGGTGCCAGACTGATGGTGCTGGAAGCGAAGAGTCTCTATTTATCTGCAGGCTGCTGGATTTTTGTAGAGTCATAGAATGGTTTGAGTTGGAAGGGACCTTGAAGACCCTGTTCCAACACCCCTGCCATAGGCTGGTGTGCTGTTCACTAGACCAGGTTGCTCAAAGCCCCATCCAACCTGGCCTTGAACACTTCCAGGGATGGGGTATCCACAGCTTCTCTGGGCAACTTGTTCCAGTATCTCATTGCCTTCACAAGAAAGAATTGCTTCCTAATATTCCATCTAAGCCTGCCCCCTTTCAGTCTGAAGCCATTCTCCCTTGCCCTTGTAAAAAGTCTCTCTCCAGTTCTCTTTTTGTAAGCCCCTTTTATGCACTGGAAGGTGCTTCCCTGGAGCCTTCTCCAGGCTGAGCAGCTTCAATTCTCTCAGCCTGTTCGCATAGGAGAGATGCTTCAGCCCTCTGATCATTTTTGTGACCCTCCTCTGGACTTGCTTCAACAGGTCCATGTCTTTTCTGTGCTGGGAACCCCTAGCTAGATGCAGCACTCCAGGTGGGATCTCACCATGGCAGAGCAGAGGGGCAGGATCACCTCCCTCACTGTGCTGGCCATGCTGCTTTGGATGCAGCCCAGCCCAGGTTTGGTGGTTTTGTACCAGTACTGTTTGTCAACTTGATAGGAAAGCTCACAGGCTGGAGGGCACTTTATGCTTTCAAACATTGTTTTCTTGTTCCGTCAGCACTAATCTGCTGGTTTTGGCTGGGCTGAGTTAATTTTTTTCACAGTGACTGGTATGGGGCTGTGTTTTGGATTTGTGCTGAACGCAGAGTTGATAACATAGAAATGGGGTTGTTTTTGTTATTGAAGAGCAGGACTTACACAGTGCCAAGGCCATTTCTTTCTCCTTTCATACTGCCACTGGGGTGAGGAGGCTGGGGGTGCGTGGGAGGATGGGAGGAGACACAACCAGGTGACCCTGGCTGACCAAAGTGGTATTCCAGACCATATGGCATCATGCTCAGTTATATAAACTGGGGGGAAGAAGAAAGGGGAGGGGGAATATTTGGAGTGATGATGTTTGTCTTCTCAAGTCACTGTTATAAGTGATGGGGCTCTCCTGGAGATGGCTGAACACCTGCCTGCCTATGGGAAGTGAACTCATTCCTTGTTGTGCTTTGCTTCTGTGTGTGGCTTTTGCTTTCTCTATTAAACTTTCTTCATCTTAACCCACAAATTTTCCAGGTTTTGCTCTTCTGATTCTCTCCCCAGTCCCGCTGGTGGGGGAGTGAATGAGCAGCTGTGTGGGGCTTGGCTGCTGGCTGGGCTTAAACCACAACAGCTGACAACAACAGCAAGTTATTGAGCTTGAAACTATTCCTGCACGTGGTGAGGAAGAGAATTATCTTCCATCAGGGAGGAGCTATGTAATCTGACATTTCTGTAGTGCATCTCAAATTAAAGGTCCTCTTGCAAAATCTCTGACTGGCAGTCCCAAAAGGGGCATAGTGGGGAGGAGAAATCAGGAGTGATGTTCAGTCCAGGAAGAATGGGGGGAAGGTGATTTATGATTTGGTTTTATTTCTCATTACCCTACTCTGATCTGATTGGCAATAAATTCAATTAATTTCTCCAGGTCAAGTCTGTTTTGCCTGTGACAGTCACAGGTGAGTGCTCTCTCTCTGTCCTTATCTCCAGCCAGGAGCCTTTGATTGTATTCTGTCCAGCTGGGGAAAGGAGGGTAGAACAGCTTTGGAGGGCACATGGCATCCAGCCAAGGTCAATCTACCACACTGTTACAACATTTCTGTGAAGAAAGAGCCACTTCAATTCTTAGAAATAGTCCATTTTTTAATTATTTCTTTTCAAGGTAGCATACTATATATGGAATCTATGTTGTCATTTGCTGTAATCCTTGCTGCATTAGAAGTTGTGTCTTGCTCGGTTGCACATCTGCAGTTTATGATGTGAAACACAATGACCCAGCTGACAGGATGTCACCACTGTAACCCATGTAATGTGCCTCAGACACTTGTTCCAATGGCAAATTTCTGATGTAAATCTATGGCTGTGAGTGCAAACATTCAAGACAGACAAGATGACAAACACCATGCTTCAACAGCTCATCAAATTATTTTCAGGTATTCTGTGAAGGTTTTTTACTGAAATTTTGTCCAATCTTCTAAACTATTTCACTGAAGAATTAGATTGCAGCGTTTGGGCAGGGTTTATCTTTTTTTTTGGTGGGATAGCTTTTCAGATGGCTAAAATGAGGTGATACAAATTACCATCTTGTGCATCTTACTTAGCTGTTTAATCCAACTTCAAAAGCTGGATGGAGTTCAAAAGCTGTCCAGCCAGGACACCAGAACATAATTTGTTTGGACAACCCTTCACAAGACAATCTAAAAGACTCCTCCACTACTAAGCAGTTTCCATGAAAATGAAATGTGAACTGCCATTAAGTAATGGTCACAGTACTGTCTTTAAACTACTACTATCTCCTTTTAATATTTTGGGGCTGTGCCAATGGATGCTATATACAAAAATACTGTAAGGCACATGAAAATAAAAATAGGAATAGACAATTTAGTGTTCATTTTAGCTGAGTATTTAAATGCAAGGTTTTCAGAAATTATTTCTGCCCCATAGGAGAAAAAATGTATCTTGACATTTCAGGAACAGGCGAGAATATTGCCATTTTGGGCAGCAGCATAGTGGGCACAGAAAGCCTTAGAGGCAAGGTCTTTTTAACAACTAACATAACCTAGCAAGCAAGCAAATACAAAAGGTAAAGTGCGCTAATATGGGCCACTCAGAAATGGGTACAACTTAGGATCTAAAAGCCTTTTTATGAAATATATGTGGAACCAGTTACCCATGGACCTGAATTCTGAAAATCTCCTTTTCCCTGCTATGATCACCTTCTGGCAGCTGAATGCTTACCTTTCTCACACTGCTGACTGCTCTCTTCATTACTGCAGCCCTCAGCTTACACAGGGGAAGAGTCCATACACACCAGTGAATCTGCAGATAACTCTAGTGCTACCAACAGAATTACCTTGTATTTCCTCCAGGGAAAAAAAGAAAAAAAATTTTAAAAAGGTAATTTGTCCTTCTGAATAAATAGGTGTTTTGTCTTTGACTCAGCCAGGTGTCACCGCACTCTCTCAGGTCCCTTGTCTTTTTTTTTCCAAGAGCTGGACTTCACCTGCAAAATTGGGATCCCAGTCCATATGTCCTCACTCGTTTGTTACCCTCCCAGAGCAGCAGCATCATGAAGCACTGTCTTGGCCCCCTTTTTTCTGGGCTATTTCGAAGTACCCAGTTCTAATGCAGTGTCATCCTACAAAGCATCCCAAGTTTATTACTTATTTATTTCTATCAAGATAAGGTTAAGATACAGACCTTCAATGGCAGGCAAACTGTTTTTGCCCTTTCATCATGGAATTTTCTTTCCTCGCTGTTTCTGTGCCTGGCAGAGTACAAAAACACGAGACACACAGATTTGCCTGAATACATCTCAGAGAGCATTGCAGCAGCTCGGGTGATAAACAGAGCCTCTGTCTTCATATTGACAAAATAAAATAGGCCAACACTCTCTCAGAAGCTGCATAATCTGCAAAAGCTGCTGACTGTGGGTAGCAGATGCTTGTGATTATCCTGGATACAAAGGGAATAGGACCAAGGAGGTCAGGCCAGAAGTAAATAGGAGCCAGAGGATCCAGGTATCCAAATGTAACATTAAAGGTGACAAAACTGGGCTGATACAGGTGTGTGACTGACCTGTGGAAGGACCTGGGAGGAAATTTGTAATTTGTTCATTTTTACCAACAGGAAAAAATCTCAGAAAGCTACAGTGACAGGCACAGAGCGACCCAGTAAGGTATTGTAGTACAGGAGAAAGCACTTGGTCTATGCATTCCTCTCTTTTGCTCTCTCTGGGTTCTTTTGTAGCACTTCATGGGTCAGAGCCATAGCATCCTAGCAGGATAGACTGCAGGACAAGGATCTGTGCCCTTTCCAGGGTCTGGGATCTCTGCTGAGGGCAGGCTGAGGGATTCTCCTGGCTATATATTATGCCTTGTTTTCACAAACACATCTGAAAAAAAAAAAAATGAGTGCTTTGACTGCTAAAGTGCTTTTCCTTTGAACCTGACCCAGATCTTTCTAAACCGTCTCGGCTACAGAGCTAAGTGGAATGTGGCAAAATCCCACTGCTGGCCCTGGCACACAGCACACCTCCCACTGCACGACTGGAGGGAGAGCTCGGAGGGAGGGGAGGTGGGCTCTGTGCTGCACACAGTCTGCCCAGGCCCTGGCAGGCACTGTGGGCATCTGTCTTGTCCCACTGCTGGCAATGTGCTCCTGTGTGTTTACAATGGCAGACTGTGACAGACATCTTCAAAGAAATGCTGCATTCTTTAATATTTAAACTTGCATTACTCTGAGGTGGGACTGCGCTGTGTACGGTGCCCTCATGAAAATCCAGTGATACACTTTGGCTCAAGGTTTTGCTGCAGTATACTGGTTGAAGACCAAAGGTTATCTTTGTACTCCAGTGCATCGTCAGTACAGGGCTTCAGAAACACAAGAAACAATAAAATAGGTGGGTTGGAAGCTGCCGGTGACCTTTCCCAAGGACTGACCTCCCCAGAAGTGTGTGGCAAGGATCCAGTACTGAAAGATGTGTTTCAAAGAGACAGCCAGCTGAAATCCTAGCCTGGTATAAGTACATGGGAGTTCTGATCAGCAGATTTCCACCTGGTTTGTGTAATAGGAAAGCTGAGGTGGAGCTAGCATTTCAATTTCAAACATTGGGTTTCAAACATGGTAGCCAAACAGTGAGCAAAGTCTAATAATAAAAGCAGGACCTTGAGGACAGCAGAGTCAAGGGCTGTGTCTAGTTGCACTCCAAGCTGGTTGGACAACCTTGAAAAAAACTTGGCATCAAGACATTCCAAGGCTGCACCAGAGAAAACTAAATGCAAAGATGGAGCTTGCAGGAGCCATCTGTTCAATGAGGGAGACAGGACCATGGCATTAGTGTGAAACCAGGCAATGGATGGGGGAGAGACAGCTTTTTGGGGAAAGAGAATCAAGCATACGACTGTTTGAAGAGTTTAGCTAGAGAATGACAGGTACTGACTGGTGGAAGGAGGGGAGGCATATTTTTCTCCCCCAGCATAGTAAAATCAGTGCTCATTATTGGCTGCAAAACCCTCCTGAATATGCAGAGCCCCACCCAGACTGCTAACAAAATTGTGAGCATATATGGATAGGATTATCCTATTATTACTTTGCAACATTCCCAGGAGTCAGATCAAAGGAAGGATCCCTGCTCCACTGTAGATAAAAGGTCATTTTGCTTCTTAAATAAGAAGAGTGACTTCTTCCTTTTTTTCTCAATTACAAAGAACTGTTCAGTAGAAATAACTTCCATGTAAGTGTCTACAGGGCAAGGCTGGAAGTGCTCAAGTGATTTCCTAAATTTTCAGAAAACCAGAGCAAAATTGTATTCTTCATCTGGTCACAAGACGGTGAAGGGAAAGGAATAGCACAGGTCTGTCCTAACCAAGCACTGGAGAATCAAGGGATGCTTGTTGAAATAGCTTTTCCTAGTGGTTATTATGCTCTCAGAATGGGGCGGGGGGCAGAAAGCCAAAGAAAAATATTAAAAGAGGCTGAATAAAAATGTAGCTATTTCCACTTCCCTAACCGTTATGAATTTTTAAAAGATGTTTCATTTTTTGAGCAAGACTAAATTACAGACAGGATGACAGATGGGGCTTGGGCTGAGTACAAGGCTCTGCTAACACCAGACTGCAGGGATGCTACCAGTTTAGGGATTTAGAAATGCTACCATTCAAACACTGTTTATTGATTAGTTTGCATAAAATCATAGGTTGATGAAATGTTTTTTCCCCCCATATATCAACTGTGTGTGATTTCCTGATCAATGCTGAGATGTGTTTAAGCAAGTGAAAATAACCAAACCTTGCTATGGTGATGCAGCTGCTCTGCTTCTCTTTGTGGTCACCCCAGATGTGCTTATGTCCTAGCTCCAGCCCAATTTCCTGGTTCCCTGCCATGCCAGTATCCTCTTTTCCACCAGGAAGATACCACTGAGCTGAGCCGTGCAGTGAACACGAGGGCTTACCTTAACACATCAGAGCTAATGTGCAGCATGTTAAGTTCATGAGAGGCCGTGGCACAGGGCAGGAGCCCTGTTGCTGAGCGGTGTGAGCGAGGAGCCAGGCTATCTGCAGCTGATCACACATTGGCACATGAGGCTGCGGGCCCGGAGGTGAAACTCAAGCACAGCACATACTTCTGCTTGCAAGGGGCTGTGAGTCAAGAAACAATTATGGGTGACCAAGACTGGAGAGCTTGGTTTTCCCCACTCCAGCCTTAGTCCTATTTTTGGAAAGGTGCTGTGCTAACAAGGTCATGGTGTCATGCTGTCCCATTGCTCCCAGCATCAGCAGCATGTTCCTGCCCCTTTTCCTGAGAGCTTTTTCTTTCTCATAACAAGGCCTGGAAATTACCTTGTCTTACTATTCCTTCTAATGCTCCCACTGCTCTAATACCTGGTTTTCAGAAAGACTTGTCAAGGTATAATTTCTGCAAGGTCAGAAGCATCACATTGCTGGTGGAGCAAGGCAGGAGGAGAGGCACATCTGCCACATGGAGCAGAGTGTGCTGCAGCAAGTGCTGAGCTCCCCTTGACCCTTTTCCAGAACTGGGACTTTCTCAGCTGTGCCTGGCATGGTGCTGAGCAGGCTGCAGGCAGCTGGCTGGCACAGCCACCTCTCTGGGAGGCTCCCAGGCATGACACTGCCTGTGGTGACAAGGTGCCACATCTGCGCCTTGCTCCACTACTTGGATGTATCCAGTAATGTCCCAAAGTACTATTTTAAGATATCAGTTCAGCACCATTTTCAGGCTTATGGTCTTTTGACCATCCTTCCTGCCTAGAAAGGATTATGGGAGGCACTGGTACCTGAATTTGCATCAGTCTTTCCAGGTGTCCTCTTTACAGAAGTGTGAGCACATTGGCTGCAGATTGTTCCTTACTTGCAGCTTCCCAATCAGACACACCACTACTAGCAGTGCCATGGGGGAAGCAGGGAGCATCCAGGTGTAGCTTGCCAAAGGACAGGGCAAATCTGTGGGCAGTAATATTCATTCTTCCTAATCTGGCTCATAATATTCACAGAAGAGAATAAGAAAAGAGAGTGGCCTAATGTGTGACAATGTCGTGCTTCTCCTACATGCATTTGCCCTGCCTGGTGCCTGCAAGACAAATCAGTTTTCCCAATGTTGGGACCGGATATGTTAGGCTTAATTCTTGATTTTGTCAGTCAAGGCACATATCCAGAACTTTGAATTCCATGCCTGGAATGTGACTAGGAAGCAACTACCTTGCCTTTACATGCTTAAATATCATTGCCTCCTGGGGATTGGCAGAGCCCCTTTGATGGTTCTTAAATTTGGTTTTATAATTGCTTTTAGGAAGTACACAGGTACTGCTCACATTGCCGAACCAAGCACTTGCTTTGTTATGGAAAGACTCAGATTAGAGAGAAACAAGAGCCTACTTGCCAGCTCTTTATACCCCTTTGCATGAGGACCATCTCATCTGAGCCTGCAAGGGTTAACGTGGTGCAGAGCTGCTGGGAAGGAGAAGAGAAACAGGCCCCAGCAGCATACATTTTCTTATGCCATGTTTTTTTCTTGCTAGCAGCTAATTTCTCTTCTGGATTCTCCTGTTTCCCTAGTGCAAGAAATTCCCTTCTCCTGACAGAAGTCACAGGGAAACTCATTAAAAGTACAGCCTCCCGTCACCTCCCCAAAGGAGCCAAAACTCAGGTAAAGTTGGTGGGCTGGGAAGGTTTACAAAATATCTTATTGTTATGCTGCTGTTTGTCAAACACACACTAGGAAACAGAGAGCCTGGCGCTCCTTGCTGGACCTATAGGATGATGGATGAGTGTTTGTTCTCAGTGCACTCAGCACTTCCCACCTCCCATGCTAATTCAGCATTTCTGTGGGGCTGCCTTTGCTGCTGTGAGCAGCTGACGGTGAGCACTGGCAGTGCCTGGCTCTGCGGGGTAGGTGTGGCATTGCAGGGGACACCCCGGACAGGAATCTGACAGTACCACACTGATCCTGGCAATTAATATACTTGGACAAAGAAGCAATTGCAGCAAAACCAAAGAAATCGATGCTGTTATCCTGCCCATCAGCAGCTCCAAACAGACTAGGAGAGTACCAGAAGCTGACCAAAATCTTGAATTTTTTCAAAGAATAAAATCCTTTTTCTTTAATTAAATATTCCTTTAAATTGGTGTTTGATTTTTTTCAGCCAACTGAACAAACACAATAGCAGATGGAGTCCCTATTTCTTCTCCCAGCATGTTCGCAGCTGGAATGTGCAAAGCCTTAATCTCCATTTGTAAGAATATTAGGAAATATATTTACATTCAGTGTTGCTATGGAGGCTGAATGGTAAATAATTATGATCTCAATATACTGAGATGGTTGGCAATGTATTAGTAATCGGTACTACAATACTTTTGTGTCATAATGCTGTACTGGAAGATTTCTATCGGAAAATACCTGTTTGATGCATTAATACACACAACAAATGCAGAATCTTACCGGTATAATACTAATACTACTGAGGTCATTTATATGGACTTTGTTTATAAAAAGAATAATTCATAAAATTATTCTTTTAGTATGAAAGACATAATTTGCCAGGGACTGTCTAAGGGCTAGAATACTTTTAAGCTACCATTTGGGAAAAAGAATCAGCTTGGGTATTCTTTCTATTATGTCTGTTTTAAAGAAAAAGTGTTCTGGGGTCAGCCCTTCAGTATGTGAGGGTGCCAATTAAATTTGGTGTTGACACAAACTTACGCGGTTTTGTTGGTCCAGGGGCAGAGGGTGGGGTGGTAATCAGATGACCCAGAGGGCTGAAGTGTCGGGAATCAAATTGTATCTAGCAGAGCAGGGGGGAGGACCAGGTACCAGGGGACTGATAAGATGGTAAACTCAGAGCTCATCGGCTGAAAACTGCAGAGGAAGAGGAACACTTAGGTACAGCAGCCAAAGTCAGGGAGACTATGTGCTGGCAGTGTGATGCCTCAAATGGTCCCTGGGGAGGTATTTCCAGAGGCAGGGAGATATGAGACAGTGGCTATCTTAAGGTGCTATAATAGTCTGATACTATGAATTATTAATATCATAAGTGTTAAGAGATTATCAATACATGGAGACCAAACATAAAATGGAGTAGCAGAGCAAACTCTCCCCTGCCTTTGGTGTGGAGTTTGTCCTGTTTGTGGTACAGCCACATGCCATTGCAGTGGATTGAATATGAAGAGCCATCTCCTTCCTGGCTGGAATGTGCCCCACCTGTCTTTAAGGACAACCCCTACATCATCCAGACTCCTTCGTCAGAGCCTGCCACCCAGGCTTGCTCTGGAGTTGAAAAGGAGCAGGTATTTTAGGAGCTGCAATGTGTCTGATCTATTTTAGACAACTACTCTGGGATAAGGCATATCATGTCCTGGAAGTGCCTATTTCACTCCATCGCTAGACATCTACATCTGCTCCGGCAGCTCCCACCCTGCCTGCCTTCAGCAGGCTCAGCCGGGTCAAGGCAGCCCAGCTGACTGTGGGAAAGTTTCGCCAGCCGGCCAGATTCCTCTCCATATATTACTATTTTATTTACTTTTCAGGAAGGTGTTATTTACTTAGTTTTATTTTTGTTCAGAATCTCTAAATAGTTTGAGGGGTGAAGTTATGTTTGAATTTTGAACTGCAAGAATGAATTTAAATACTTACTTGTTTAAGAATAAGTATTTTTGCTGAAAGCTTCTTTCAAAGAGTTTCTAGAAAAAAAATAACAGGTATTTTTATTTACTGTGGAGTTCGTGTGCTTGCTTTTAGAAAACTGGATTTTTTTCAGAAAATATATGATAGTTAGGGATTTCTAGCCCTGCTCTAATTTCAGGAAGCTGGCTCCAAATGTTTGTGAGAATCCCAGCTGCAGATTTTGGACCTCATTTTTACTGTCACGTTCTTAATTTCAGTATGGCCATAACTGAGAAAAAAAGCAAGATTTTAACACAGGCTATCTTGGCTTTACACCAGTGACAGGAAATTCAGTTGCTGTTTCAGTCATGCATTGTAGGTCACTGAATGCCTGTTTTGCAAAGCAGTGTGATGCCCGTGTACATTCCCGGGGTGATGTTACCTGTTGTGCACAGAATCACAGAATCCTGGAATCATCTAATGGTTTGGGTTGGAATGAACCGTAAAGACCATGTAGTTTCAATCCCCCTGCCATGGGCAGGGACACCTTTCGCTGGACCAGGTTACTCAAAGCCCCATCCAATCTGACCTTGAACACTTCCAGAGGTGGGAAATTCATGTTCCCAAATTTGCCAGAGCAAGTACATTTGGGAACATGGAGCCTGTATTTTGAGGATCAGGGCCTGAAGATGTACCAGGGCTTCCAATAGAAAGCCACAAGCAGTTTTTTCTCGGAAAAAAAGGAAAAAAGAATGCATGTTGCAGGTTTTGCATTTCTGACTATGACTGTGCCCCTTCATTCCCCATCACTGAAACACCAGCTCTGTTCCCTAGCAGACAGGCATTACTTATTACATCTAAGCCTTGTCATTATTTTGAGGCTTCAGCATTAATTTTGTTGGACTCTTTTATGTTGTTTGAGGTGTTTTGAGGCGGTTGAGGCATCCACCGCTATCTCCAGGCAGTGCAGACCTGCCCTGTATTCATGCAGGTGATCCCCACTCACTGAAGAAGTCCTGCTCAAGTAAACGTCACCGACAGCACAAGTACAGAACTGTATAACCAGACCTGGAAAATTTTGCCATCAAAAGAAAGACGTCTCTCTAGAGTTCTCCTTTTCATATTCATGAAAGATGGCAGAACTGCAGAGGAGTGAAAGTAAACACCATGCATAATTTAACAAGTAATCGCTGCAAAAATATTTTTAAGATTACCTGCAGAAGACCCAGAAAAAATGTGAATAATTCATGTTTTGTGGTGTGGAAAACAAGAGAGCCCTCATGCAGTTTGCCATGCTGCCTGATGGTACTGCTGAGTGATGGTACGGCTGATGGTGCTGCTCTGGTGTAGCTGCACCTGTCCCTGGCAGAGATATTCCTGCGGAGTGGTGGTGGAGGTGATGGTGGTGTTCTCAGTGCCATGCCCAGGCTCATGAGTGCACCTGCAGCTCCATTTCCACTGGCAGGCGGTACATCTGCTTCCTCCCTGTCCCGAGAGCCCAGCCATGGGGTTAGGAGAGCTGGATTTTGGCTGGGTTTCTGTGGCATCTGCCTCGGTGTTATTTCCATCCAGCCATAGCTTGCCATGGCACAGAATAAATGTTGCTAAAGTCAACTTTTTAATGGTTTGGGAGTTGGGGTGGAGAATGGATGGAAAAGAGTGGAAGTCCTGTTGGGATGCCATATCTACCTACAAACACCTGCTTTGAAATAAAAAGGAAAAATACAGAAGAGAGAGTATAAAGCACCAGTCATTAGCAAGAAGCAGAAGACTGGTGATACTGAACTGCCATTCCCTCCTGAGCAGTATCCTCTGTCTAAAAGCAGCCTAGAACAGCTGCTCCCAAGAAAGGACAAGAAACCTGGACACTGCTGTTATTGGGTAACTTCCTCTGGGTAAAATGTCTTTTGTACCTCTATTAAATGAAGGCGGTGTTATGGTCTGAGTAACGAGTATTTACATTTATGTCAAAACTAAAGTCTTTTTAACCTTAACAAATAATCTATCACTTCCAGCAACATTAATAGAAATAGAAAGCTTTTCTTAAGCAGAGGCAAGGATTCCTGCATTCCAGTATGGGTATATGGTTTGATTCTCTTCCAGTTTCAAGTCAGTGAAAATAAAGACTCACAGTGAAATAAAGACAGGAAAGAGCAAGCAAAAGTAGGCCAAAAGAAAAGCCAAAAATCTTTAAGAATTTAATTTCAGAGACCAAAAATGGGAGGCACAGTTAGGTGCAGGGCACAGGAGAGAGGCCATTGCCATTCCACGCTGGGCTAATGCAAAGCCTCAGAGCCCTGGGAAGGTGCTTTGTTTTCTTCCCTCTCTCTCTACCATGTAGATATGGCCTTTGGGTAACCTGGGCACACAGCAGAAGAAATGTCAAGAAATCAAACTGAGTTTATTTTTTGGGGAATACCCATCAAGCTGCAAGAAAGAAAAGGTCACTATCTATTTGACAGGGTTTAAAAACATTCCCCAGATGCTATCTCTGGTACAAAAGCCAAGACTGTGCAATTCTGGGGAAGGAGCAGTGGTCCTAGAGGTGTTTCTTTCCCTGTTCTCTGGAGAGAGAAGCCAATTAGAAAAATTAGCTACCCTTTCTAAATTCTTCTAACTGCAAGAAGTTTAGACTTTTCTATTTGCTTTATTGTATTGCAGGCACTTCAGTTGTTAAATGAATGGTAATCACTGTGGGATTTGTGTGAAATTTGACTTTACAAGACACCTCAGTCAGGAATGGTTGCAGGTAAGTCCTCCAGTGCATCATGTAATCAAATTGTTGTAGCCCTAAATATTTTTTTCACTAGAAACCAGATAAATTTAAAAGAGTGAGATGCTGAATCTTGAACACTCCAAAAACAGTGAGCAAAAACTTCCCAGTTACTTGAAAATTGCCTTGAGTTACTCAGATGTAATTAAAATTTCATTTTAAGTTAAAAAAAAAAAAGGTACACTTTTACAAAAAATGCTGGTTTTCAAAATATGTTTGGTTTCTGCAGGTTTTGTCAATAATCTCGGCAAAGACTCTTGGTTTATGTTCTCAGACCAAGGTTTCCTCTGTGCCCTTGAGTCAGGGCCCTCACTCCTGCTGCTCCCTCTCCATGCCATGAAAGTCACCAATTGCCTTATGTCACAGGTGTCTGGTCAGGTTACAGACACAGAAGCAAGTCTGGCAGTAAAAATGCAAGCAAGTATCCACTCTCAAATCCAAAAGGCAAAGAATTTCTCAGGAAAACCTTTGGCTGTGAAGAAAACAATCCTGCTGCAAGCCCCTGCCAGGGAGGTGCAAGTGAGTTCCTGCAGATAAAGAGCAGAGTTCTCCTGGAAAAGGCTTTTACTGTAATTCCCACCTCATCCATGTTTTTCTTTCAGCCTCTGTTCACTGTTAATTATTTTTTCAGACTCTACCCATTTCTCCTGTCTTTTTTCCCCAGGCAATTGCTTCAAGGCACTTCAACGTTAATGGGCCGTGTGTTTATTTTTAGCTCTGCATCCCTTTAGTGTAGGAGAAGGTGGTGGATGGCAAAATAAGCACCTCTAGCCATCATGAACAATTTCTGCCTCCAGTGCCCTTCCAGATAATATTTCATCATTTTTTTCAATGAAGTGACAAGGAATACGTGGTGACCTGCTGCACAAGATGCAACATGTGCATCTCTGAGACAGGCCCCTGCAGGCAGAGACTGCCCGGAAGGGCAGAAGTGCTTCCAGCAAATTGTGGGACACCAGCTTTGTCTCTGCTGCAGGTGCACAGAAACAGCAGAGAATGGAAGAACACTCCAAAAGGACACCATTCCCCAGGACAAATTGCAGACTATCCCCTCCACCCCAGCTGGAAGGACTTCATGAAAGCCACGTCAGCATTGAAGCACCCCAGAAACCATGAAACTGTACTGAAGGTCTACCTGGTGGTGATAGAGGGTTGGGACAAAATGCTCACACAGACATGGGGACAGCCCAGAATAAGCCCGTGGGCTTCTGGGTTTTTTTGCCAAACAAGTTCCTGGCTCAGGCTTGCTGTCTCTGACACAGCCTTGTGCCAGCACTGCAGGTGGTGCAGAGCCCTCAGCACTGGGGCGAGACCTAGCAACAGAGCTCAAAGATGACAGCCCTAAATCATATGCACACGCACTCTGCAAGCCGTGACACTTCCAGAAACAGGGAGGGACCAACTGGAAATCAAAAGGTATCTTCAATATCTTCAGGCACCGCAGAGGGGTGCCGAGTGCCAGAATTATTGTCATTGGGGCAGAAAGAAAATCTGTGAGCAGTGGAAGTGGGTAGCATTCACTTTGTGTTGAAGTGACTACATGGGATGTCAGGGTGCAAATCACCAGAGGGACTGCAGATGTTTCTAGGGCATGATTAATCTCACCCCAGAGGAGACGTCAGCACTCAGTCAGAGGAGCTGCACCATTTCCCTGTCACAAGGCTGCAAAGGTGCCTCCCTTTGGCATCTTAAGGGAGCACTACCAGAATGGTTCAGTCACCAGTGACTGTTGGGAAAAAAAGATAAACACCCCCAAAAAAGTATGTCGTTAACCACTGCCCATGAATAGAGACTGACCTGTTGGGCTACAATAATATCAGAATAGAATTCTGTATGATGGGACACAACCTTGTAAAATAGCTGTGACAATGCTTAGCACTGTAAGGCCAAGGTGGCTCCTTCACAGACCCAGTTATGGTTAAAGCGGAAAACTCTTTGCTAAATAAGAATTTTTTCAAAGTTATTGGTGTTCATTCAAAGAAGCTACAGGAAAAATGTTTTAAATGTCAAATCTGAACTTTTCAATTCAGTTTAATTTAATTCCTTTAATTTCCTTAAGGAATTGAGAAGTCTAAGGAAAGAACCAGATATATTTTATATGGGTCTTAGATGAACAGCATTACTGATACATTAAGACTTACTGTGTGTGCACAAGAGCCCAGGGAGGTAGAACAGGCCTTTCTGGGCAGCATCTGGACAAACCCCATGTATGTTCTGGCTTTTTATTTTTCCAAAGCGAGACATTGTGAAGGCCCTCTTGTGTTGCAGTTCCTGGTGTTACTGGTCCAGGCACCACCAGCCTGGCAAACAGGCGTGGGGGCAAGGGGCTGGAGGAGGTGAAAGATGATGTATGTGAGGAAAGTTCTGGAGGAGGATGGTGAGGGTGTTCACACCCTGGATGAAGATGCCCTGGGGATGACCCCACCAACACTGAGGAAAAGGGATTTGAGGTTCAGAGAAGCACTAGGATGACATAGAGGTCTCAGAGCTGGTTTGTTCATAATTGCTTGTGTGCAGGTGGAGGTCTCTGTGAGGTCCATGTGGGCTGCTGCTGTCCACTACCAGCTGCAGGGTGTGTGAGTGAGATCCATGTGACGAGTTGGGAGATGTTCTCCAAAGAGCTGCTGGATGCTGCAGCTCTGGTTGTGCTCAGTCCTGGGCAGCCACAACTGCACACTGAGGCAGAACTGGGATGCCTGCTGGCTGCAAGCCACAAAACCTGCCTTAAGGAGGAGAGGACACAGGGAGGGCAGGAGGGGCACTATCCACCACAGAAAGCCAAGGGGGCACCACCAGGGCTGCAAACTTAATGTCTGGCCTCCTCTGGGGACAAAAGGAGATGGGGTCCAACTGCAGGAGCTTTTACCTCTCCTCTGAGCAGCTGCTGCTTGCAGGCTGCTGTTTGGCCTTGGGATTTTTAACTCATTTTGATTCTTTTTGAGGGCCATTTCAGAAGTGGCAAACATGTACAGGGTACCTGGATTGAGCAGTGGCACAAAATCACTGAGGCACAGAAGAGGGAGAGGCACCTTCATCACTGCTCCTTTCCCTGGTGTCCCAAGGGAACAGAGCTCCTTGTTCCCCCATCCGCCCTCACTGCTCCACCACCTCGAGGACTACACTGATGTCCTGCAAAACACCCACAGCCTTGTGAGGGGTTGTGCAATGAGCTTAGGAGATTGCTTGTCCATCAGAAACTCGAAAAGCTCCATAAAGTCAATATACATGAACAATAGTTTTATTTCCTTGAAAACATGTGTGTGGGAAAGGCTCACCAGCTGCATGGTTTCCCTTAAAATTGTTTAACACGTGGTTTTTTGACCGGGGCTGTGACATATTTTATCAGCCTTTTAGTGGCCATGTCTGCCATGATCCATGCTTGAATATTCCATCTTGGAAGAAGCTTGCAATCCTGGAGCATGATGGCATGATGCCAGGTTTTCCATAGAGCTGTACCCACGCACACCAGAAAAATGAAGGACCTGTACAGCTTAATAAAATGGAATAGGGATTATTCCTGAAGTGCTGTGGTTGATCTGTTCAATGCTGAGCATGAATTTTGACCAGTGGGACACTCTTCTTGGGCTGGCATTTGTCTTGTATTCTGCATGGAGTGTGTGGTGCTTTTAAATCCCAAGGCTTTTCCTGACCATTTCCTAGACTAGCGTTGCATATTGACCTGGGGATTGCAATGCAGAAGTGACACCACCACAGTGCTCTCTAAAGGACTTCCAAAACGTTTTGTTCCCCACGTGTGGTCCCCTGCCAACAACTTACCCAGCAGCTGGGAGCAGCAATGGGGCTTTGCTGGGCTGGAGCAGCCCAGTTACATGAAATACACAGCTGCCTTGACCGATTTCCCAGCCCTGGTGCCCTGCTGATTGCACAAACAAAACCTGTAGATGAAGGCTGTATGTCATACGACCTCTTTGCAGGATGCTGACACAGCGGTGTCTCGTGCAAGCAGCAGGAAAAGCAGGAGCCAGGGCAGGTCACCCCAGGACTGGGCCATGTTTGCAAGGAGAAATGCCTTCTGACAAGCTTCTCTTTTTGACAGGCAGTCTGCATGCTTATCTTTGGGGTTGAAGGCTTTCTTCAAAGCAGGCGTCAGGGAAAAATGCCACCTGTAGCTTGAATGCTTCTGGCCTCCTTCTGACCTTTCCTCAGCCCCCCTCCAGGGGTGAAATCTGGATGAAGGCAAGGATTACCTCTCTCCTTTCATATCAGCAATTAAGTGCAAAAGGATAAGGAGAAAAACTGGGATTTCATCCATGAGAGTCCAGGACAAGGGACTGGAAACTTAGTATGGGTAGAAGTGTGGAGGTCAGGAGGTCACCCATCCCGGCGTGGAGCTGGACAAGCATGGGTGAGCAAGCCCCATTCATCTTTGTTCCTCCAGTTGCAGAATTTTAATAATGCATGATGCAGGAAAGTGCTGCATAAAGCAATTACTCATAACGTCCATCCAACTCCTGTGTGAATGAATTCCAAAATATTAAGTTTGCCCTTAGCTCTTACTAAAGAGCAGGCTGAGTCCCGTTTGGATCATTGATTTTAAGTGAGAGTTCAATATCAAAATGCTTTTGACATATTTGCCACCTCTGTAGATTGTAGAAGTTATTTGCTGTTGCTGCATTTTCGATTTGTCTCCTGACTCTGGGAGCAGAGTTGGCATGTGTGATCTCAGAGAGGGGGGCATCTCTGGTTAGCTGACGGCTCGTGGCTGCCCTCCAGGATGACAAGGTAATGAGATTTGCCTGCAGAAAGTGTCAGGAGCCCCTGTCCCACAGCCAGCCTCTCTGGGGGAAGCACAGGGACTGGACAGGAGGACAGGGATTCATCCACTCCTGTCAGCTCCACCCCAGTTCACATTACAGGGGTCAGCACACATGCCTGACGGATGTGTATGCAAGTTCATGATGGGACTTGAAATTGAATGTAAAGCTTTTTTCAGTCCAGGGGGAAAATATCTCACTGAATTGGATGGCTTTTGACCCCATGCCACTAACTTGTGGAACCTTATTAAGCTGAAAGCTCTGGTCTGATGGAGACCAGTACATTCTCTGAAAGCTGTTTTGCAAAATTTTGCAATACATTTTATGTCTTTTTTCATTTTGTAACAGGAGAAGTCCACACCAGATGTTCTTTCATCTTCTTGCTTTCCTTCCCTGCTGTTTACAGTGATTCAGATCCACTGAGGGCATAAAAGCCACACAAGTACTTAGGTTGTGAAACATAAAGCTTAATACTTAAATAAAAACTTAGACAAAGATTAGGCAATTTCTCATAATTAATACCAATTTATAAGTTTTATTAATGAAGATTTCAGCCAAAAAAAATATTTCTAAGTGCATATAGTATTTTATAGAGTCATTTTCCCAAGTTCCTTCATAGTCTTATAATTATCAAAGTTTGCTGTGTTTTTATCTCCATAACATTGTTGCCAGCTGGGATCAGGAAGGAATGTGTCCTTATGTCATACAGATATGTACTGCTATCCCCAGTGCATTCCAGTGTGGCCTTGTTGTTTAGGAGGGGGTTTTTTTGTGTGTTCTGTGGCTTCATAAATAGGTCACTGCTGAAGAAACACAGGACCATTGGCAAATTCTGGTGTCACAGTTTATGTACTCCTGTGCAATATGGGGGTCCAGGGACATTCTCACTGAAGGGGATTTCCTTTAGGGTCCACTCCAGCTCAACTCTTTTATTACACTGTCTGGGCCTCTGGGTCAGTGACATCCTGGTATTTATTCCCAAATCTGGTCTATTTTGCTGTGGATTAGGATAATATGCTGGAAGTTTTGGCAGGGGGGTATATTTGTGCCACGATGTTGCTTCTCGGAGTCAAAAAGAAAGGCAGTGCTGGTGCAGGATTTGACTGCTGGTGATGAAGTATGATGCCATCTCAGAAACAGGGAAATTGAAGGAAGGCATTCACACATGAGATGTTGGCCCATCTATGTCAGTAAGGCCAGGGCTTCACTGGAGAAGGGCAAGAAGGTGTGTATCTCATTGAAGTCACGTGAAGACAGGGAGAAGGAGAGGGCACATAGTGCTACAGACCAACACCCTGTGTCAGATGGGACCGAGATGGGGATTGGAAAAGGACCACCTTCTTGTTGCAATTAAGAGTAAATAAATCAGACATCAGGCACGGGGATACATTACCTGCAATTGCTTGCAGGCCCCTGTGTGTGTGAGTTTGTGCAAAGGCAGGAATGACGAGGTAGGATGCAATAGAGGCTCTGCCGGTCGTGCTGGATGTCCTTTGCACAGGGTCACCATCCCAGGGCACAGACATGGAGCTGCCAATCCGTGTGGCAAATGCTGGAGCAAAGCCTGGCTGCCCAAGCCGACACTCAGTCCTGGTGTGTGGTGCAGGCAGGGGTCAGCGGGGGATGCACCTCTGGGACATGGGTGACAAGATGCTCTGAGGGGTCAGTGCCGGGAAACATAAGGGTAAAGCATGAAAAAGGGCCTTTCCCCACCCAAGTGGGGAACTGCACTGGGTGTGCAGCATTGCACCCACCTAAAATTCCTTGTTGCCTTTCAGATGGAAATGAGCATTACTGAAATGCTTTGAAGGTGCTGTGTCATAATTCCCCCAACCCAAAAAGACAGATGCTAAAGAGCACTTTGTGATGAATAAATGATGTGACAAAAAGGAACAAGAGTGAGTATGCAAGCGCTTCCCCCCCTCACATGCATGGGCTGAGCTCTTCCCTGCTGCTTCCTCACAACCTCTTTACCCTTTCAATTTTCTACTCATACAAATGTGCACCCTGTACTCGGCACTGCAATGAAAGGAGGGCACGGCACACAGTGGGCTCCCTCCCACAGGTGGGCTCCTTTCCACAGCCCCCAAATTCATGACTACTTCCGCTGCCTCTGTGTAAATGAAAACTGCAGGATCAGAGCCCTAAGGGCTAGAAGATATTCTAGTGTTAACATCTATTCATTCTCCTTGGGCAACTCAGCTGGCAGGTCATTAAGTAACAGCTGAGAAGTCGGCAGCAGGCAAGAGTGCTTGGGAAGAAAGAGAGAGGCTGGCAGTGGGAAGGAGGGGATGGATGGGGCTCACAGCAGGAGCTCCCAACTCCAAACCCTGAGCAGCTCAAGCAATATGTGCTGCATGTCAGAGGCAAGTAACAGGCGAGGAGACAGTAGCAGTTTTCATTTAATAGGCAAACATAATTTTTGCAAAATGCTGCCTGTAATGTTTTGCCTCTCTGCAGCACAAGTGGTGTTTGTGGGAGAGCTCAAGTGTTTGCAAGTCATCGAGCAGGAGTAAAACATCTCATGTTTCTCCAAGTGCCTGACTGCCTGGGGAGCAGCCACTGGACTCATTGAGCCAAAGTCAATGGGAATTTGACATTGTGGATCTGTTTCCCCAGGAATACCAGCACCCATTTTTCAGGCAGTGTGCTCCGTTCCTAGCAGCTGGGCATGAGCCGCGTGGCACCTGGAGCCATGGTAGCACAGGGCAGTGCCAGGACACCCAGCTTGCTAGCCCCTGCCCAGAGCCAGGTTCCAGGGCTCTGCTCAGCCTGCCAACATCAGTCAGCGCACAGGCAGAGCAAGTAAAAGGAGATTTGCACATCTCCCAACTCCCCATCTGATTTTCCTACTTGTATTGCAAACCCTCTGGGGTAGGGGTGATCACTAGAACACAACCCAGATGCGTCTGGGATTGGAGATAATCCACTAATAACAGGAGATACTAGTTCTTCAGAAAGTTTGTTGCTGGATGCTCACCTCTTTGGATGATTCATTATTGATGGTCTCCATGTGACTTTTTTCAGCAGTTTCTTTTCAGTTCAGTTACATGCTTCTTCACTTGCAGAGAAAGAGGAACTGAATGAACGTGTCACCAACTTGTCACTTTTTCATTCCTCTTTCTGCCACAGCCGTTCCTTTAATAGTCTGAACCAATTTTAGAAAAGTCTCTGATGTCATTGATGATCCATGGCCTCTGAGAACTGGAGAGCCATCTACCAGTCAGTGTGGGCTCGCTGCCTCTACCGAGGAAAGAACAGTACTAACAGGGGCAGTGTTGGTGCAAAGCTGATGATGTGCTGTACGATCTCCTGCAGCTGCTTCAGAAATTCCATTTTTAGTCCTTTTATTGATTAAACTGACAGATCCTACCCCAGTTCAAGAGACATTTTAGGTTGAACTGAATGCAGCTATCAGATATAGAGGTACCAAATATGCTACAAGAGAAAAACAATGAATTTTTAAAGCCCTGGTGCCTCACAAACAGACAACTTGTGATCTACCTCAGTGCCCTTCACTCGTACAGTCCAGCATTGTGCTCAGCCCAAGCCCTCGGTGCAGACATTGCCATACCTAATCCCTGTTACAAAGAAGAATAAATGCGGGCTGGGCTCCCCCACAGCGGAGCAGTGGGTCCTCATTCTGCCTAAACACATCATTGCATGAATAAAGAGGCAAATCTAGTTCAGCTCTGTCTCAACCTCGCTGCTGCATCAGTGCCACGGGCCCTGCAGAGACAGCTCCTGGCTGGGCAGCAGGAGCTCCAGATGGCAGCTCAGCTCTGTGCCCACTTTGCCACAGTTGGAGGCAGAGCTAATGAAGAAAAGCCACCCAAGGCCTTTCTGATTTTCCTTGAAGTCATTGCTGAACTTCTCTGGTTGGGCAGGAGCAGTAGGAGTGGAGAAGGACAACCCAAATATATTTCCCTCCTGTATCAGTGAGAGGGAGGAAAAAAGATGAGGGTGGCATCACAAGGGTGAAATTAGCACTCTGCCAAAAGCCAGTCAGGAGCCCTCCATGGATTTCAGGATATGACAGAGAGAGAGGAAAACCCAACACATTAAATCTAGCCACGCTTGAAAACTAGAGCACAAAATCATTCCAACTCAGATGCCAAACCTAAACTGTGGTGGGAGAGAGACTTTGCTTGGCTGGAGACTGGGCTAGCAACACACTCGGTACCAGCTGCTGTGCAAACTGTGACTTCTGTTCAAGATACATATTGAAAGATGTTTCTCAAGCCACATAACTGCAAATTCTTATTAATTCTGGGCAGAAAAATCACCCAATGAAGGTGTTTCAATAATATTGCTTATTGCATCAGTTAGGAACAGCCTGAAGCAAAATTCCCTCTTCCTACAAAGAGCTTTACAGCCTGGGCACAGGAAAGGCCATTGGCAAGGTTGTAGCCCACAAATCCAGTGAAGTCACTCAGTGACTGCACATGTCCCTAGGAGAGCCTTCACCCTGCAGGAGCAACAGAGGCCTGCTGTAAATGGCTCTGCGCTGCCATCCCTGGAAACACTGGAGGAGAAGCAGCTACAAACCTTTGGTGTATGGAGGCTCTGGGCCTTCTGCATGTAGGTGCAAGACAGGTGAAGCTGCCCTGGCCACTCACTGGCTGTGGCTGATGCAGCAGCTGAGATCTCAGCACCACAGGGATGGCTCAGAGCAAATGTGCCTGCCAGGCTGCTGCCTCCAGGGCCATGGAGCAATGGCTGAGCAGCTCAGAGATGTGAGGTCTTCAAACCCCTAACCGGAGTGCTCCATGGATGGTGGGGGTAATCCAGCACACACACTGGCAGCTTGTCAGAGCCCAGCTGGGTGCAGCCTTTGCAGGCTGTCCTGTGCCAGCGATGTGGATCTTCCACAGCAGAGGCAACTTTGACAAGGCAGTGGCATATGTCACCAATATCACTGACCAGGTAGCTGTTGTTCCATGCCTGGTAAGCAACATTGGCCAAATCACACACTAGGCAAATTCTCCAGAAACAGAGTCTGATGGTTATGCTAAATGGTATCTTCCCACATCCAGCCGGGGTATTTTGTTTAAAATATCCATACGCTTTGATTTGCAGGCAGCAGAAAGCTGCTCTTGAGACACGTCCATCATAAATTAGAGCTCTTTATTTTATGCTTGACTCTTCTGGTTTCATGACCGTGAATGGTAATTTATGTCTGAAGAGATTTATTGCTTTGCTGTCACTCTCCTGCCACGGTGCCACCCAGCTCCCAATGCTGGCACCCCAAGGTGTGCTGCGGCATGCAACAGCACCAGCCAAAAACAGGCTGGGCTGGTTTTATTTCTGTGCTCGTTATCATTTCAGATTTATAGGTGACCTTCATGTGCTGAAGTCAGAGCAGGGTTCAAGCAACATAAATTCAAATCCAAGCCATGCCAAATGTTTCCCATGTTCTCTGCATGAAGTTACATAAACTGCTAAACTACATAATGGAGACAAACCCTCCTAAAACTTTGCCGCCCCTAAAGCATTTTCTGGCTGATCAGCTTAGACTAGTTCCTTTGGGCTGTCAGCTGCTTCTGCAGAGGTGTTTGCACATCTGGCCCTGAATTTGGCTGAGAACTTGCTCTCCACATGTTACAAATGAATGAATAGGCTTTACTCCTGGCCTTCAGTAAGGTGAGAGGCTGCACAAAGAGCCTCTGCAGGGCTCGGGATGCAGCAGCCCCTCTGCCAAACAGGATACAGCAGCCAAGCACCACAGGCAACAGCTCAGTACAGTAGACAAGCCAATAAACGAATTACCAACAAAACTGTGCTTTGGTGCTGCTGGAGAGAAAATGGATTGATGTCAGGCCTAGACAGCTGTGAGGTGACAAGAAGATCCTGTTGGGAATTTGCCACTCCTTAGACCCATGTTTCTGCCCTTGTACATCCCCAATGCTGTTCAAAAACATTGCTGGGGGGAATCTGCAGCTTGTGCTCATCAGCTGTCAGCAACTCATCAGCAGTGCCTGATGCTCAGGAGGTTGGGGTGGCTTGTGGCAACTCAAACTATGTCCTCCTGGCAAAACCCATGGCAGGCAGTCGCGACATCCTACCCCAAGAGCAGAGAAATCAGCAAGGCTGTGCTCTGATAACTGAGAGCAGATGACAGCTCAGGGATATTTTATTTGTTTTAATTTGTGCTATGCAAATTCAGATGCTGCAGCAGATGTTCTGTAGTCTTTAGTCAGAATATGTCTTCTGAATGTGCCTTTAGTGATCTTTCCTGGGTTTTTTTGTCAGGTTGGTGATCCTCTGTATTACATTTCTCTTTAGTGCTTCTTTGTTATTTTGTGGCGAAACACCCTGCAAAACAAGCATTTATTCTTCTAGAGGTTAGTGTGATCTGAATATCATCTGGCCCATTTCATATATTTTGTGAAAATATCCACAACCTTCTGCAAAGCTGATGTGGAGAGACTTCTGACAGTCATCAAACTATGCAAAAAAATCTTAAATTATTCCATTTGGGGAATTTCTACCGGAAAGATGACACAGAGTGATGCACTTCACTCAAGTGTCCTTGAAAATACTTTTTATCACATCACTTTCATGTCAAGAAAGCGCTGAAAGCGCTGCTGGAAAAAATTCAGTATTCAATGTGCTTTCTGAGAGCTTTCCAGCAAACATATGGGAGTGCAGCAAAAGCCTCTATTTTTATTTTAATATTTGCATACAGCTCCTTATCAGAAATCCAGGTGTGCTCGGAGGAACTAGTGAGCTCCAGAAGGGCTGTGGCAGCTAACAAATAGGAAAACATTCCCTGGTGCAAAAAAAAAACAAAAAAAAAAAAAAAAAAAAACCAAAAAACCAACAACAAAAAAAAAACAAAAAAAAAAAAACAAAAAACAAAAAAAAAAAAAACAAAAAAAAACAAAAAAAAAAAAACCAAAAAAAACCAAAAAAAAAAAAACCAAAAAAAAAAAAACCCCAGTTTTCAATCTCGCAAAAAACACAGTTGGTTTACAACTGCACAACTGCCCCTTTAGCAGTTGGTCAGAAAGACGGAAAAAGGGCTGGATGTTTTCCCCAGTCTTCCTCCTAGGAAATCCATGAATCAAGGGCTGGAGCTTCATGTGTAACATCTCCATGGGCCGTAGGTTTGTGGTCATGTGGGGAAAATTTCCATCCAAAGATGAGTGAGATTTTCGTCTGTAGCTCAGTGGGGATGCTGCAAAGCTCCTCTGTGAATGTCAGTTTGAGGGTTTCATTGCTTCAGCCTCTGCTCCTCCATTGCTTCAGCCTCACCTTTCCCAGAGCTGCTTCTCTGAACAGGCTCTTTTCCCTCCTTCTGTGCTTCAGGTTTCATTTTGTGTCATTTTTGAGCCTCACCTGAGCAAGAGAAATGTAAAAATCTTTTTTGTCTAGAAAATTATTTTAATTAGCAGTAATTTACTAAAGAGTTCTCATGTGAATCATGAGAAAGATTAACATTACACATTGAAAATACATTCAAGTGACAAATGTGTTTCTTTTACATGACAACATTTGACTCACTTCAATTTCATTAGGTACTGGGAGATTAGTCTCTAGTAAATATGGTCCTGATCCAAAGCTCTCTTGCTGAAGGGGGCAAGTGTCTGTTCATCCAAGTGAAATATTGATTCCTCTGACAAATGCTAAGATAACTTGAAATCTCAATCATCTGAACTGTTTTCTACATCAAAGTTCAGGTGACAAGGGCATGGTGTGTCCAGATCAAGGGTCTTTCCATGTCTCTGAAGCCAAGCCACCACACAGTGGCTCTGCATAAGTTAAAATGTGGGCATTTTCATCCTATTTTCTGAGGCAATGATCAGGAAAACATGTTTGGAGAAATTTCGGAGAGTACTGCTTATAGTAGGGGGAGCACAGGGTCGAAAGTGAAGGTTGATGATTTTGACCAGCTATTTGCATGGGATTTGTTTGCAGTAATCAAAGCAGGCACTCAGGTGGTGTGCATGACAATGTGCATATGTTAATGGGTGCCCTCATGTATATAACCTACGGAGGAGTTTGTTTGCCTGGGTGAACCATTAGCTGGGGCCAGGCTGCAGGAGGGGTCGGGTGGGATAGCAGCAGACTGCAGAGCGGCTTCGAACTACAGTTTGTAGATGATACAACACTGGGAGGAGCTGCCATCTCCCTCGAAGGCAGGGAGGCTCTGCAGAGAGACCTCGACAAATCAGAGGGCTGGACAATCACCAACCACATGAAGTTCAATAAGGGAAAGTGCAGGATTCTGCTCCTGGGATGGGACAGCCCTGGATGTACTGAGAGACTGGGGAACAAGAGCTGGAGAGCAGTGCCAGGGGAAAGGGACCTGGGGATTTTGGTCAATGGCAAGCTGAACGTGGGTTAGCAGTGCCTGGACAGCCAGGAGGGCCAGCCCTGTCCTGGGGGGCATCAGGCACAGCATCACCAGCCGGGTGAGGACAGGGATTGTCCTGCTCTGCTCTGCTCTGGGGCAGCCTCACCTCGAGTGCTGGGGGCAGCTTTGGGTGCCACAATATAAAAAAGTTGAAAAGCTATTAGAGAGTGTCCAAAAGAGGGCAACAAAGATGGTGAAGGGCCTTGAGGGGAAGCTGTGTGAGGAAAGGCTGGCATCACTTGGTCTGTTCAGCCTGGAGAAGAGGAAACTGAGGGGAGACCTCACTGCAGTTACAGCTTCCTTGTGAGGGGAGGAGGAGGGGCAGGCACTGATTTCTTCTCTGTGGTGACCAGTGTCAGGACCCAAGGGAAGGGCCTGAAGTTGTGTCATGGGGGTTTAGGTTGGATATTAGGAAAGGGTTCCTCACCCAGAGGGTGTTTGGGCACTGGAACAGCTCCCCAGGGAAGTGGTCACAGCACCAAACCTGACAGAGTTCAAGAAGTGTTTGGACAATGCTCTCAGGCTCATGGTGTGACTCTTGGGGATAGTCCTGTCCAGGACCTGGAGTTGGGCTCAATGATCCTTGTGGGTCTCTTCCAATGCAGCGTATTCTGTGATTCTGTGAGTATCTGCTTGTCAGTGATAGAAGTCAAGCAGAATAAAATGCCACTGTCTTGAGCGAGGACATCCCAGTTGTTCAGGCTTATCACTGCTTAGTTCAGGGCAGGACTGGAATCATCATTATGGACAAAAATAAACCCCAGTTGTTGTTGGAAGCTTTCAGAACAAAAGCAGGCTCGGAGCACAGCCAGTACCCTTCTCCTTGGCTGTCTCTCCCCCGAGAAACAGTTGGAAAGGCACAAAAAAATTGGATATTATTTATTTTTTATTAGCCACAATGGTATTTCCCCTCCATCTCACTTGTCCTCTCTGGGGCACTAGTGAGTGCCCACCATTTTCTTGTTTACTACTGTATTTCTGTGAAGAAGGACACAATGCCAAGAAGGCTGTTGCCACTGCCATGGTCTAAGGTCAGAGGACAAGCAAGATTTGCAAGGAGGAGTCATGTCTTTTAGACCAAACAATACACTCAGAAAAAGATGGAGACACCTGAGTGCCCCGAAACTTGCCAGCTCTTTTCTCCTCCCTGTGTCTGACGGTCTAATAAATGGAATGAGCTCTCCTGGCAGAGCCTGTCTCCTGATGCCAAGGGTTGCTCATTTTGCTCCAACACTTTTGGTGAGCACAGAGACTGCAGGATGCTTTGTCCCTGCATTCAGCACTCCCATGAGAGCCTTCCCACATTCTTTGGTGGGTGCAGACCCAGAATTCCCAAGCAGGAGAGACCTCCCTGATGCGCAAAGCAGTCCTTTGCATAGTCAGACACACCGAATGCACTGAGCCACCTGGCCAGCTAATTGTCTCCAAAAGCCTTCCAGAATGCATAGACAAGCTCCAGAGCAAGGGAGCACTGTGTGTATTTAGTCCTGTGCTGTGAGACGCACACAGCCAGCCAGCTGCCTTTGTCCCCACCAGCCAGCCACGCCAGCTCTATCTCTAAGCTGAGCCTGTTTCGCCCTTGATGGTATTTAAGGAGTGATCTCTCTCCCTGTCCTTATCTCAACTCATGAAGCCTTCATTAAATTTTCTCTCCTCTGTCCAGCTGCGGACGGGAGTGAGCGAGAGGCTTTCGTGAGTGCCTGGCGTCTGGCCAGAATCAAACCACGACAGTTGAGTCCCAGACATGAGGATTGCACTGCTGGACTGGAAGAGCCCTCAGCTCACAGGCTGGTTGAAGTGCAGAGGACAAGGTCTGCAGGAGCTCTGTTTTTTCCATCCCAGGGCTGTCCTGCGTTGGGCTGTGCAGGTCACGCTGCACCCTGGTGAGCCCAGGCTGGGGTTTCCTTGGCCAGGTGCCCCTCAGCAGATGCCCCTGGGAGGCAGGTGCCCCTTGCTGCCCCAGGCAGAGGGGCTGCCAGCAGGAGCAGCTGGATGCAGGGGACATGAGCATCTTTTTGGGGTTCCAGGGAGCCTGGGCCTGGTGGCTGGTTTCTGAGTACTGAGGCAAGAGTAATTTCTCCCTCTGCCCTAAAGAGAGGGCAGAATGGCTTCAGGTCTGTGCTGGCACTGCTGATACTGTGGGGCAGCCGTGGCTGAAAATGCTGATTTCCTTGAGCAAGGATTAAATAGCTCACCAGAATAAGATTGCTGTGGTTTCTGACTGATTTCAGTTTTGCAAAAACGTGAAAAGAGGGTAAAACCAGGGAAAGAATTCATTTGCTCTTATATTCAGATGACTCTTTGGAGGCAGTGGCTGCACTGAACTCATCTCTGAACTCCCTTCCCTCTCTCTGTGTCCTGTCTGGATGGGGGTGGGGAAAGGGCAGCAAGGCAGCTCCTTTTGTGTGCTTGATTTTCACATCCACACATGAGCAGTTTCCTTTCACCTGTGGTCACCTGTAGCATCATTCAGTGTTAGGACTGATCTGGTATTTTATCAAAATTATGCAAATGCATGCCCCTCCTCCCCCAAGTAGTCTAAACTCTGGAAACTAATTTGGTTATTTCTTTTAATGCATGATGTCTGCTTCAGTTCTGAATCCCAATAAAGATGAGGAAACTGCAGAGGTCTGCCAGGCAGAAAGTGTTGAATTTATGTTTTTTCCAACCTGACAGGGAAAGGCCAGTATAAGCAATCCTGGAGGAGACGTGCTCCAAGGACAAGGACAAGAGCTGGCAGGGACAGTGGGTGGCCTTGGCAACCCATTCTGCAGTGAAACTCAAGTGAAACCACAGCACTGCCTTCATCTCAGGACTGCTCACCCTCAAACCTTGCCTAGGGGGTGGAGCCCAGAACCACCCCAGATGCCCCCAGCCTCACCTCCTCCTGGTTTGTGTTTTTTCCTTCCCATGTGCTTAAGCGAAACAGGCAGTCAGCAACTCCCGGAGCCTTTCCTCTTACAGCCAGGGGATATTTTTGGAGGTGGATTAGGTGGACTTGCTTGGTTGGCTTTTGCTTGTCTTGCACTGGATCAGATACCAGCAGCTCATCTTCCCAGGAGCAGAGGGTCTGGCAGGGATTGTGCTGGTAGACATGGCTTAGCCTGCTTTCCTCTCCCTGGGCAAATTGTCTCCGCATAATGAAGGCCATATCCTCGGGGCTGGCGTGTGCCAGGTAATCCACACTGCAGGATGACTGTGCTCCAGAGGTCCCGAGAGCAGCACTGAAACCATCAGCACCTGGGCAGTCAGTCAGGAGATGCGGCTGCCTCAGTAACCTCCAATCCCAGGCAGGAGATGTCCTGAAGGAACCTGACCTCCAGATACATTTAATTTTAGTCTGTACTGAGCTTCAGAAGGGCAAAATGAGAATGACTGTGGGTGACTCACTGTCTCCAAGAGCATGACAGGCCGTACCTGTGGCCACTGCCCTTTGCTGCGGGTGGTGCTACGTGGTGTCTGGGAGGGACCTGAAGCCCCTCTGGCCCTGGGCATGTGGCTGTGAGCCACACCAGCTGCAATACCATGAGCCCCTGGAGCCTTCACTGCAGATACAGAAGGTGACTGCCCTCCCTGATAGTGAGGACTCAGAGCAGCCAAGGGCACACAGACAGCAGCAGCAGAGCTGAGACTGAGGCAGACACCCTTGCAGGGTCTGGCGCTGCATCAACACCATCAGAGCACACCACAGGCTGTGATGCCAAAGAATAAGCCAGCTGGAGCAGAAGATCCATATTCCTCCTTAAAGCCCAAAAGGTGGAACCAGACTGGTGTGACATTCCCCTTTTCAAGTTCTGGAGGACACACACATCTTCACAGTGGAGGCCTTGTGTAGCACTAACAGCCTGGGCAGCTGCTTGCAGCTGATATGGCTGGGGCTGAAGGCTAGCTGATGTTTGTGGGTTCTTCCTTCAAGAAAATAACAAGGATTCTCAAGGTGACTGTAAAGCAGTTGGGCAACAGCAATAGCACAAAGAGAAATTCTTTAGAGATAAGGGAGAGAAAGAAACGAAGAAAAATTGGCAGTGGCAACACCATTGGGAGAGCATCTTGTCAAAACAAAGCAAGAGTCAGCTGGGGCTCGGGACAGATGGGCTGCTTTTGCTCAGCTGTGATATTGTTGTTTATGCAGCCTCTGAAGCCAGCCTGGGTCACTGGTCTCAGCTGTCAAGGACCAGGAGCCCAGCTCTCCGTTTGAGCTGGCCATAGAAAAGAAGGCAAAAGGTTTGGAGGAGACTGCTCTCAGGCCAGCACAGACACATTTGCACAACACGGGGCAGACCAAGGTTTGCTGTTTGGTGTTATTTCTTCTAGATTGGCCTCACAAGTGAGGGATGAGCTGCCAAGCACCCCCATTTAGACATTCCATCTCTATCCCTCGGGCAGTTTCTCAGGGGCCTGGTTGATAGCTGTCTCCATTAGGGTCAAGGCTGCTGGTGAACTCCCTCTTACCAAGCTGGAGTCAGCAGTGCTGAGGCTTTGTTGGAGCTTCACAAGAGCCACGGTGCAGTGATATCACTTACCAGCTAAGCAGAAGTGAATTAAGGAGTCCGTGTGAGCCAAACCTCCTTTGGTCAGCTGTGTGTCCTCACCAACAGAAGATTCAGGATGAAAACTTCCCACACAGCAGACCTGACCCCACAAATCACTTTCCCACTACCAGTTTCTCGTCCCCTACTGACACATAATGGGAAATGAGAGATGAGAGTAGTCAAAAGGCTGTGCAGCACTCAAAACACCATGGCACTCCTGCTGTTTGTTTACAGTCCAAAACGAGTCACTAGCCTAGCACAGGTCTCCAGACAGCCCATGCTGAACATTTTCCTGTGCTGACCTTCCATCTTTGCCCCCCTACCTCTGCCCACCAGGTCGCTGGCTTCTCCCCAGACCTGACAGTGCAGCAGGGCAGCTGTTCACCGAGACTGAGGGCACTGAGCTGCATGGCCAGTTCAGCTGCTATTGCACACAGGTGTACACATACACACCTGCATCTGTGCACGTTTGCAATGCATACACAGGTGCCCACACGCCCCTTCCTGTGTGTGGTCCAGAGTGAGCAGGGAACCTCGTGCCCAGGGGCTTTGTGCACACACACTGCTTGCATGGGACCCGTCAGACCCTGATGGGTGCTAAGTCTTTCCTGTGCAAACATGGTGCTCCAGGAGTGCAGAAAGAGGGAGAGCTGTACCACCATGAGGCAGCTGCATCCCCACAGGGTCCCTCTCCGTTGCTTCGGGCAAACACATCTGAGTCTGGGCGCAGCATCACCGGGGACAGCAGGTGACCCGCCTGTTGTGCCCACGGCCAAAGCTTATGAGTTCTCTGGCTAATTTAGCAGTGCCCACTCCAATCACGACTGCTCACCCCCACGTGGCTGCCGCGGGGCTGCTGAAGTGTCCCAGGATGACCGCGCTGCCCATGAGTAAGCCCGAGCTGGCAGTGGGCGCTGGCTGCCTGCCCGAGCACAGCGTGTGCTGCCCCTCTGCCAGCCCGCAGCTCCCTCAGCAGCCAGCTCGCACCAAAGCTGAGGTGACACAGCACAAATAAAGTGGTGCTCACTCACGGAATCGTTGCATGGTTCGAGCCGGAAGGGACCTTAAAGACCATCTAGCTCCAATGCCCCGCCATAAGCAGGGACACCTTCCACTGGACCAGGCTGTTCAAAAGCCACATCCAGACTGGTCTTGAGCACTTGCAGGGATGAATCTCCTTCCTCTTCTGGAAGGCATAAGGATGCCTTCATCCCAGCTGGATGTTCAGCTGTGTGACCAGACACCCCAGAGCTGTGCCAGGCACTGTGCAGGCAGCACCAGTGGGCAGAGGTCTCCTAGAGCTTGCCTGAAGCACTCCAGGCCTCAGGTCAGTTCTAGGGCAGGTAAAGAAACCAGGAGCTCATATGGATCAGGCACCCATGAGCAGCAACTTCTGCCTGAGCACTAATGCCTGTGCCACCACCGTGGCCTGAATTAGCAGGGGAAAGTAACGCTGTGTTGAAGCAACCCCCCAAGTCCACATTTCAATGAATTCACATATGTTCATCAGAAATTGTCTCAGGGACGATTGTCTCAGGACCAGATGCTTTTATTCTGTGCAGATGAGTACAGATGTTAAAACTGACACAAGTACAGCTAGGACAGGTCTGTAGCCACGCACAAAGGACAAGAAAATTTGCTGCAAAAGCCTGCCCTGGGAGACCTCCCTTGCAGCTGTCCTTCCCAGGTTAAGTGACAAGGTTTACTCAACCCCAGCTGGAGCAGGGCTCCCAGGACCTGCAGCAGCCTTCCTCTGCAGACCTGGTGCAGGAGGGGCAGGTGGGCTGGGGAAAGCCTCCCACCTGTGCCCCCATCCCTCCTTGGAGACCAGAGCTGCTGCTCTGGGCCATGGGAAGTGTGGAGAGGCCTCAGGAGGAGACACCAGTGAGCAGCCCAAGTGCTGGGCAGCTGGCCCTGACCAGCCTGTGGTACTCTGGGCACAGCAGCCTTTGCAAATGTGGAGGCAAGCAGTGTCTGGGTAATGTACACTTGCCCTGGGTTAATTACAGCCACAATGTGCCAGTAGGCAAGCAGGAACTGAATGGATTTACCCCATCGGAGCTACAGGCAGAAGCTACTCAGGAGAAGATTTGACAAAACTGGGTCCTGCTGGAGCTGCTCCCTCCTGGGGCCACCCCTGCATAGACTCTGCACTTGCACTCCTCTGGGGTCACTTCCCCAATGATTTATTCCAGATTCAGTTTCATGGGAGGAAAAAATTGTTGTGGCAGATGAGCTGACAGTGCATAATATCCACTTGTCATCCCAGGGATGGGGGAGGGAAGGAGAGAGGGAGAAAGAGTTGTAGGTGCACAAGGCAGAATAAAGGGAAAGAGGAAAAAAACAAAAGTAGCCAAGAGGGAAAAAAAAAAGAAAAAAAAATTTAAAAGAATTTTTTTTTTTTTTTAAAAAAGGAAAAAAATGCCAAAAATACCCGATTAACCCCCCAGCATTAAGCCAGTCAATCTGCCATTCCTCTCTTTCACAGCTGGCTTCTCACTTGCTTGATGCCAATTGCTCACGCCGGAATTAGCTAATTATAGGTTGAGTTTTCCTGGAGTTTGCCTTACTACTCAGCTGTGCATGATTCCCTGGCAGCATCTGTGCCAGCAGCTCCTGTCTGCAGCCTTTGCATCAGGTAAGCCTGCTTTCTTTCCACAGGTGAGGCATGTGAAGCTTGCTCCCACTTTTCAGGAAGATTTTTTTTTAAAATATTTTGGTTGCAGGCCACACATGGCTGATAGCTCATGATTCGTGCTTCTACCTTACAGACAGCAGGAAAAGGATAGTGAGATTCACTTCTTTCACTTTGTTTGCTTAATTATTTTCTCTTTATTTAACATGGGCATCACTGTTCATCCTATAACATTTATTAAAGGCAAGGGAGAAAAAGCATGACAATGATTCATTCATGCAGAACAAATTTTACGTGAAGCTTTTGTTTATTTGTTGAGAAAAGGATTAAATTAAAACCAGAAGGGAAAAAAACAAAATTAAGAAAAAGAGGGGTAGGCTGGGCAGGGGAAGAGAAATGTCAGAAGACAGAGAACTGTGTGGGAAGGTGAGGCACAGCAAGGTATCTGTTGTCAGCCATCAAAAATAAGTTGAAATCAACTTTCCATTGATTACATCATTCACACATACCTGAGGAGGCTCCTGCTGATTAATCCATGGCTTTACCAGAGGAAAGGCTGGAGATTTCAGCAGCAAACCTATCCTTGTGCTTTTCCAATGCCAAGGGCTGCTGTGGCACGGCCACAGGCCAAACGCCCATGAGAGCAGCTGCTCTCCCAGCAGCCCAGAGGGTGAAGCACAGGGAAAGCAGGCTCAGAGCTCGGCAGGAGCCAGCTGTGCCAGCAGGGGCTGGTGGCCAGCTCGCCAGCCCAGCCCCTCCTTCACGTCCAGCTCCTGATGGCAGCTCAGCCCATCCGAGGCTTTCATCCTGCGCCACTTCTCTCAGGGGACTTATGGACACAGGGGTGTTAGCAGATTCCAGCACAAGGATTGCAAAGATTTTTTTCCTAGTAAGTTAAAAAAAAAATGTGGAAAGATGGCTTTGGCTTTCCAAAGATAAAGATGCTGTCCTGGGTACACCAAGAACAAAAGCACACATGGGCAAAGATGCCTTTTTCATTCTTATTAGCATCACAGGAGCTGGCACATTAAAAAGCTACAATAAACAAGCAAATACATTTTAATATGTTTGTGGCTTGGATTTCTAACAGACATTAGCAACATACCCCCTTTCTGCAATGAAGAAAAGGCCAGAGAGAGAGATATTTCCAGCAATAACTTGCTTTACATGCTTGGATTGGGTAAAGAAAGGCCTAGTCTGTACCCTGCTGTTCAGTAACAGCTCATTTCTAGGTCTCTGACTCACTTGGAGCACAGCAGCCATGTGCATTGTTTACTGAACTGCGGCAAAACTGTGTGCAGTGCTTACAGATAATGTCTGGGGCTTTGTAGTGTAGCCGGCAGAAAATGCCTGCTGTGGCTGATTTACACCTGAGGCAAAGCAGAGGTACACAATGAAACTCCAAGTTGCAAGGGCTTGGGCTACGAAGGGAAGGGAAGGGAAGGGAAGGGAAGGGAAGGGAAGGGAAGGGAAGGGAAGGGAAGGGAAGGGAAGGGAAGGGAAGGGAAGGGAAGGGAAGGGAAGGGAAGGGAAGGGAAGGGAAGGGAAGGGAGCAAACATATAAACTTCTCCTATCCACAGCCACTGGAGGTACAGCTGGACCAAGTTCTTTTCCAGAAGCATGACAGTGGAAAATGACTGGGCAGGCGTAAATAGCAGGCTGTGCTCTAAGAAGTTGGCTGGGGAGAGCAAACCAAAGTGGTATCAGGGAAAGGGTCAGCTCTGAGGATACAATATGTAATATTTTAAGTTGGTGAGTAGGAGTTGGGTAATTCACGTTACCTCTGTTGAGAAGGACAGTGATTCCTGCTCAAGCTACTACATTGCTACTACATTGCCTACGTTTTAGGCAATGTAGCAGAAAGCATGCGGCAGTACAAGTCTCAAAAGCTGGAGCTATGCCAGTCATTCAAAAGGTATTTGATCCCATAGCTTACCCAATAATTTCTGGACATTGAGGCTCGCTGCTCCTTTGCTGGCACTGCAGGAGTGCTATACAGACAGCAGATGTGAAGGCAGTTGCAGTACTTGAGTGCCACACGCCATGGTGGCTGGTGTCCCTTCACAGGGGTGTGGAGTGAGCTCTGCCGTCCTTGCTCAGAGCCACTGCCATCGATCCCCTCGATGGCCTGGAGCCCCTGTGGCAGCTGCCACACAAATCCACCTTCCTCCACCGCTACCACAGGGCACAGTCAGCTTGCCCGAGAGCTCTGCTCTGCTCTGCTTTGCTCTGCTCTGCTCAGCCCAGCTTTCCATGCCTGCCCAGGGCACCGAGCGTAAAATGCTCCCTTCCCAAACGAGCCTTGAGGAACTGTGGCCCCTGCAACCCAGTCCTGAGATCTGTTTTAAAACAAAACCATGTGAAAATGATCAGCTGCTTGGAAATACTGTAGTCTCGAAGGGTTGTTCGTAGTCACAGCATATCACCTCTTGGAATGGGCTGGCAGTGACCTAAAACACTGGCAATTAAATGCAATCCATGGGGTTTGGTGGGACTTATGAAAAGTCTTTTTTGAGCAAAGCCTCATGACAGAACACAGCTTCATCTTCAACTACAACTTTTAGTACTTTGGGGATTTCATTAATTATTTTCCAGCCTTTTAAAATTCAGGTTTCAGCTTATTTCTTAGCTATTATTCAATGTTTTCATTACTGTTAACTAAATCCAGGGAGCATTTGGAGTCTTAGTCTGAATTAAGCCTTTATTCCTCATTGTTTTAAATGCATGGAAGTCAACTGAGTTGTTTTGTTTGATATTCTCCATGCCACGGTGAATTCTGTGCTGGTAGGACTGTAAATGGGCCATGTTGTTCATGAATTACTAATCCCTGTCACTCACATTTTCTGGGGAACACACGCTATATTTAGTCTTTATATGTGGAAAAATAAAGCTGGAGAACTCTGAGGCTTTTTTTCTCATTAGAAGTCTTTAGAATATTCCCTAAAAATGATAATTGAAGTCAGATAATTCAGTCACCAAGTATAAGTGTTATTCATTAACCATGGTGGAAATTAGACCCTTGAATTGAGTGGCTAATTAAGATAATTATATCTAAAGCCTGAAAGGAAACTATACAGACATTTTTAAAAATCTCATTTGTCCATATGTAAATCTGGACCAACTCCACTGTCATTTTCTGGATTTACACCCAAGTAATTGAAATCACTATTGAGCTCTTCTAAGCTCTCAATATCAGCAAAAGGCATTGAAGTAAAACAATTAACAGTCACGCTGTGTTTTTCTCTGTAACTTTTAGATGAACTTAATATCACAATGCTCTTCTTTCCAAAGGTACTTTGCCATTCTGATGGATTACTTATTTAAGAAAAAAACCAAAACAAACCCCGTGATGTATTTAGAGGGCTGTCACCAATTTAAAGAGCTGCCAACTTTTACAACATTAGCAAATGAAGAGAGTTGAAAAGTTCCAGTGTCAACTACTGCCTCCTCCAGGGGTGATGTTATTTTTAATGTGCATCTTTCCTGCGGAAGGAACTTTCTCCTCTGCTGCTTCTTGTGACTGCTAACTGCACTGAGACCATCACTTGGTAAAAAACACTAAGCGAATGCAGTACATGAACTAAGTAGGAAAGTGGATAAAGGGAGTGAAGAACACCATTTAATCATACACAGATTGGAATTTTAGCAGTGTGCATTCATGTGCAGTCACCTGCCAGGCAATTGTCAGGAAGGCAAGCCTTTCTTGGCTCAGCCAAAGGGACTCTCCAGTCTTTTAACCTGTTGGTTGACACCTACCAAGCAAATGCTTGCAAAGCTCCTCGGGATTCCTGGTTCTTCCATCATCGTTTGGTGATATTTCAAGCAGACCAACAACGGAGGGAGCACGCACAACCTTTCCCTGTTTTCACAGGCAGTGTCTGGAGTAGGAGGAAGGCCTTCAGGGAAGGAGAAAGAGGCTTCCTTTCAACCAGGTTAAAAAAGAGAGAGAGGGGAACCAGGTTCATTTAGTATAAAAGCACCTAAGCTGCTTTTGCATAAGGCTCTGAAAAGTATCCAGGATACCTGAAGCAGATGTGGCATCTGAGGCCAACATCTGTTTTCATTACTGATACAAAGCATTTTTTCTTTTTTAAAAATTCTCTTCCCTATGGAAGGTTTTCTAGTGCCACGCACAGCAGTCAGAGAGAGATTGCCAACCCCAGCATGGGATGCTGCATCACAGGGAACGTTAGCTCGCCTCTGGAAGATGGCCAGCTCTGTCTCCTGCAGCTCTGGCATCTCAGCAGGAACTGGGAGTCATTGCCTTGCAGACAGCAGATATCCCTGGCTCGATAAACATGCAGGATGCTCTCAATGAAACTGGAGAGAAATGCAAATAGCCCCCCTCAGTCCAATCCCTGACTCCCATTCCCGTTTCACAGCCTTGCAGTCTGAATTCAAATTTAAGGAGTCCATGGAAGCATTTCATCAGCTCTCTGGAGTTCAGCATCAGCCCTTCCCAAATGTCCCTTGCCTCATAAATGTAAAACCTTCAACTTGCCATCCTGTGAGAACCCAGGTTCTGTAGAGTACCTTGAATTTAGGAAAGAGATCTCCTTTTCATCGAATGTAAAGGGGAGTTCAAGCTCCAGGACTGTACAGTCTGTATCTTTTACATTTGTACTCGGGAATTTGATTTTTATGTATTAGGGCAAATCTCTGCAAGTGACATCTTTCAGCAGGCAGTAAGGCAAGGCAGCTTTCCAGCTAAGCATGGCCCAGGGCATGAAACCAGTCTGTCCCTCCGTGGTACAGCAAAGCCAAAAAAACCTTGCCCCCCCTTTCCCAGTTCCATCAGTACTCTGACATTTAATGTCACCCGTGCACTGGTGGGGTTGGGCTTCTCCAGTCAATCTTCTTTGCAGCTGCAGTCAGATTTTAATCAAAATCTGTTGCTTGTTTTATTAGTAACAACAGGCATCAACCTTTTTTTTTCTTTTTTTACATAAAATTGGTGTTTCAGTTGCTAATGGCATATGATTCAGTTCTTTCTGCCTTTCCCATATAACCTTCAGGATAATTAATCAGCTTTTTAATACAATCATGCCTCTTTGTCCTTGTCTCTGCTGCTAGGATGCTCTGTCAAGATACCTGTGGAAGTTCAAGTTCAAAGTCAGAACATCTAACAACATGACTACAACTAACATATGCAATTCTGTAAATAAATATCTAATACTCTACACAGAGTACAAGAATTTCTATAGAAATGGTATTTCTATAGAAATGGCATTCTCTGAATTAAGTATTATACAGCTGACTCCCAAGCAATCGAAATCATCTCTCATAACCCCCAGAAAATATTGCTTTTGGTCCATTGGGACAAATCTGAGCAAAATTACTTCTTTCTCTTTTGTAGATTAGGGTTGAAGGATTGAAATGTGGATTAGGATCCCAGAGAAGTATCTTATTTTGACCTAGAGGTTCATGTTGGACCTGTTATTAGTGTAAATATGAAGTTTCTATTTTTTTTATGTGATCGTCACTATCTGTGGAGAAAGAAGCAAAATTCCATAGATAAATGATAAATATGTAGGCATTTGACTCACTATTTGCTATTTTAATGGCAGTAGTAAGTCTTCCAAAGTGCAGACTATTTCATGAAGACTGATAAAGTTTAGCAGTCAAAGGAGAATTGCAAGACCTTTTCACTTGTGCTGGTGATTAACAGAAGCAAATATTGGAATTATGTGACAAGTATAACCCACTGAACAGTCTCCATCTCTACATGTTTCATCTTAATGCAATCCCCCAGTGTTTCATGGCTAGGAGCTGCACACTTAAGCCAGGCTCCTAGCAAACCAAGTGACACACAACCTAACAATTTGTTGTTCCCTGAAAAATGAGGCCTGGATTTGGATTAAGAAACTAATAAATGAAAAATCTAGCTGCACAGGAAGAAGAGAGAGTTTCCCAGGCAGTGGTTTTCCATACACCTTTCCTCCACTGCTTTTAGGAGACAGAGCTGTCGCCAGGCAGTTCAGCAACACTCCTGGCAGGCTGACCAAGGGGAAGGTCATATAATTGACCTGGATATCATTATACCACACACAGGCCATGCCAATTCCAGAAGGGAGGCAGCTTGCCCTTGAAGGCTGGCTCAGCCAGGGATACCAGGGATTCCTTTGCACCTTTTGGAAGTCACTGCTAGCCATTCTGGCTAGAGCACCCAGCTCATATCCTCATTTTCACTTGTTCCAAGCTGCTTGGAGTTCAAATCACAAGCAGTGGGTCATGGAAATACAGGAAAAAATTATGGAGCTGCAGCAGGGGAAAGGGAAGAGCTCATTAAATCCATTGCATTTTAAACATTTCACTGTATTGCATGCAGAAATCCTTAGTATGTACGGGAGCTGGTCTTTTATTAGTAGGGAAAGGAACGTAGGAAATGGTGCCTGCTTCCTCATTAGCACTCAGTTTTTCTACAGTACTCCTTTTACAGTAAAGGAATAAAATATGCAATATCTGCAAGCATGGTAGAAACAGTTTTCCTCATTCTGTGAAAAGGTAACTGAGAGACTGAGAGGGCATCTAATACATTCTAATACATTACTTTTTTTTTAACAGACAATGATTGCATTGCATCTATCCTCGAATTTCTAATGATTTAAAGCATGGTCTGAAACCTTTATGAATATGAAGCCCACTAATATCTCATGATGAAAAGTTAATCACATGGGCATTAACTGACCTACTCCAGGCTTTGCAGTAAATCAGTGCTAGCAATGATAAAATCCTGGGGTCTTAAACTCTTCCTCCTCCTCCAACTAATATCTTCACTCCATGATATTTAATAGCTATTCCTGCAGAAGATCAACTGTTGGTTAGCTATTTTTACAATAAATGCCTGTTATTGTGAAAAGTCTGAAAAGTCCTCAGCATTTGCTTTCTTTAAATTGAATATTCATATCTGCTGTTCTCTATTGAATCATTCAATGACTCTTAAAGATCATTTTTGAATAGGGTGATTAAAAAAATGTGAACAGATAAGTAGTCAAGAGAAATTCTGGTATCTAAGACTTTAACAAAACATGACAACTCCCAGCCTTGAGGAAAGAATATGGATAAGTAATGGCCAGTGTCACATGGCACATCAAAACAGTGCTAGGGAGGAAAATCAGGGAGGGAAAACACATGTCACTGAAACTGAAGAAAGGTACATGCACACATTTCTTCCTACAGACGTGGGTGTTTTTACGAGTGGAGCAAATTTATTCCAAGTTCAAAACTGGAGCATTTGGAAAGCTCACAATGACAAGTACAACACCATTAGGAGCTGTAGAGGCAGCATTTCAAGGCACTAGCATTTATTCTACCTTCTGACGTGAACACCCACTCATTCTGACAACAGGAATCCAGGGGGAATAATGATGAGAAATTTATTTCTCTGCATTTTGATATAAATCCAGACTTCGTTATAAACCTGAGCAGTGTCAAAATGTAAAGGTACAAATGTTAAAAAGCTGTGCAGCTTATGAGATACTAAACACAGTTTGCAGATGCGGCTGGTTCAGGACCCACTCCTAACCTCAGGCACACATTGTCATAAAACTCCAGAAGACAAAATCCACTAGTCTCCCCCAGTGGTTCATGGAATCAGGTTTCCAAGATATTCAGAGATGTTTCCCACATTTTTATCATAATTTGATCTTTGCAGTTAAAATGCTACAACCAAAGTCAGGCAGTTATTGAATCAATAAAAAGCTTTTGAAATCAGATATTAATCATATTTACAAAGCCCTAGAGACACCACAGAATAAATGGTTAAAACGCAAATATGTTAAATGCAATAGCAAGAAAATGATCAATGATCTTGCTCATGCATTTTAATTCAACCATGTATTTTTTTCAGTAGGAAAAGCAGTAAGAACTATTATTAAAATAAATCTGGTATCAATCATCTTCTGCTCTAAAGTGATAGGCAATTAATTGTACTGGTCTGGTACTCTGTCAATTCAACATCTTGTGTTTACAAACACTGGAATGCATTTGGATTAGAGGTTTGGGGACTGAATATGCCAAGGCAGAAATCTGCTGCTTTCAGAGGGGACAGACCTTTTCCATGGTCCTAAGTGCTAGCTATTAAACAAACAAGATGCTATCAATACTGGATTGGTATTGGAGATGCTGGAAACCTACGATTTTTAGAAGCATTGTTTCTCTTAAAATGGTTCAGTCTTATGAGAAGTCAGAACTACACAATAATTTTTTCCCCCCTACAATTCAATAAGGAGGCTAAAAGCACTGAACTCCTGTTATATTTCACTATGAAAAATAAGCTTGGAGGTCCTAGACAGGCTTTCTATGCTTTAACACAAGTAAATTTAGATTCATTATCTAAGGCCTAGCAGATGGCAAATTTATCAGCTGATGATTTATGACTTAAATAACAGTTCATACAATTATTTCCAAAGTGGTAAGCCCAGCAACTTCCCATTACAGCCCTGTGCTTTTCACCAGGTGCTGTGTAACATGAACTTGGGGTGCTCCCCAGGCACAAGGCACCACACAAGCTTGAGCCCCAAACCCTCACCACTGAGGCTGGGGAGCCAAACTCTGCATTATTGACACCAGCCCGTACCTCCCAGAGACCTAAGCATCAAAGCACAGTCCAGAGGCTCAGGACAGCGAGGACAAGATGTGCTATCCAAATAAATGTAATCCACACCCAGTAATTTCTTACCCACTCCTAGACTCTGAGCTTCAGGAACAGAAATGTGAATCTTTATCTCAGGCTGTTGCAACTTTACAGCCCAGGACACCTTGAGATATGCAGACAGGCTGTCTCCACAGCTCCTAACGCTTTCCAAGGTGGCTACTCCCCTACACCAGGACAGGAGAAAATCAGTTTTATGATTTTATCTTTTTTTCCATTTGGCAACTACAACCTACTACTCTTCCAACAGGAGGGCAGAACTTAATGTCTTCCCTTTGCTGCTGCCTCTCCAGGGAGGGAGATGTGGAAGCTGGGGCTGCTTCTCCCCATTCATGTATCTGAGACTGTGTTCTTCCTTCTACATGACAGTCCTTTTCTGTGCTCTATTCATCAATCAGCCTTCATCTTTCCTCTCTTTTCTTCCTTTTGAACTGGGTCTTCTTATCTCCTGTTTTCTCTTATTCTTGTCCCTCCTTCTCTCCACCCACACACCCATGGAGTTATTACCATATTTCACTGTCTCAGGAGCTCTATAGTCAAAGAGAAAGAAGCAGCAGTGACACAGGAGGAGAAAAATTCCTGCCTTCTGCATGATCACACATTGACTCCTCTTGCCACTTCTGCAACACTTACCATTATAGCCCAGGCGGCAAACTTTTAAACAGAGGGGAGTCCTAGAACAAAATGATGCTGGTACTACTTGCTAATAACCACCAAGGCTTAAAACACGTCTCACTGAAAGATCCTGCAAGGTGACAAAAATATCTCAGATTGCAAGGAGTGTAATTTCCGATACTTGCTGCATTATAAGCACTGGTTGTGTGGAAATGCCAAAAACCCCCCTCCACTTACCTACACCACAGCTTGCAAGATTTACTGAGCTGCTGAAATTCAATCCTAAACACTCTGGTAAGGTGAACTGTTCCACATCTAAGCTTGGCACAGTGGGACCTGTCTTTGTGTGCAAGGGCAGAGCTACCCCCAGCAGCAGCCCTGCTGTGGGGCACTGCTCCTCAGGATGATACTCCTAACACCAGGACATTAAAACCTCTCGTGCCAATAAACATCTCCAGTACGCTTAACACTGATAACAGATTAATTTTTTTCAGCACATTGTGACTATTTAATACTTTTTTTAGTACTGCATCAATGATAAAAGCTAGAGTATTTCTGATTTTAGGAAACAGCTCTCAAGCTGTTTACTTGCTCTATGAATATAATCCAGCAGTTTCTACAATCGCTTTCAGTGCTCCAAAAGCAATGGTATGTAAATACAATCCTTATACATGATACCAGATATGTATCAGTTCTAAAGTTAATATTTCAGGGGATGTTACTCTTGTCTGGAGCTATCTGTTCCCCACGTACACAGAGAAAGCCCTGCTATGTTTCCTCTCTGCATTCCCATTTTAAGGTAATATTTAATCAGATGTTTAGCCTGCAAAATGAAGACACCCACTGAAAGTAGGTCATGATTCTTATCAAAAGCAAGATCACCATGCTGGATTGTTTTACTGGGAATCTCAAAATAAGAACAGATTAGAAAATCTGTTCAGTCAAACAATACTTTTTCTAAAATACCTTTAATGGAAATTTTATCTTTTCTAGTGATTTCTGCTGTAGATGGCTTAGGACACAGCCATGCAGGACAGAGTATTACTGATGTGCCCTTAATCCCGCACTGGCCCAAAGCCTCAGTGTAACAGTTCTTTTATCTGCTGGTGACTTTGTGAGAAATACACTGTCTGCTGAACCAGCACAAACGGTGTCCCTATGGAAAACTATTTTGTATTCTTTTTGCCAGGACTGTTTTTAAAAAGAGTGCACTGCTTGATCTATCAGAGGAATAGGCATCGCTTACAAAGTCTCGTCCTTTATTGAATTATATAATAAAGAAGGAGCTACTATGTATTACATCTATTAAATTTTTGCTATTGTTTTTAGTTTTGGAATGCAAAAATTAAAATTCTTATTCCTGGAAGTAATTATTAGCTTAATATTCTATTAAGGGAGAAGTAATTTGCATAATCCTAGATCCAAACATCTATTTCTAGTCTCATTAACAGAATACAAATGATACCTTGCACAAAATGATGCTGCAAAATTATAATCATGTTAATTACAGCCAATGCATTTCCAAAGTGACTGGTGTTAAATTCAGGCATTTACTCTCTGGTTTTCTTCCGATAGTGTGATAAATACTATAGTAAATGGAGCAAGTATTTAATATTTGGGTTTACTAGTGACAAAACCAGTTTCTTCAACTTAAAATAAAACTAAAGAGAATTTTGCAACTGAACATTGAAAGTTTCTCTCTTAACTGAAGAAGAGCCTGACTAAAAAAAATATGCAAGAGGATAGATTAATCTAAACAAGCATAGAAATAATTCAGCAATCAAAACAGAAGTCTGTACCACTAATAGCAGATCTGCCATGTAACAAAAAGGAATTTTTGAACAGATGAATGCGATTCCATTTAAGTCCAGGAGATAGAGGCAAGTGAAAAATCTTCTCTAATCTTCTCACATAGTCTGATTAATCCCGTACCTTTGGGGTCTGGAGGATGACTTCTAGAGGTAACAACAGAAACAATATACATTTTTCTGCATATAAGATATGCAGAAAAATGTAAAGTATATCACCATACAGTTCTGTCCCTAAATAAACTGTTGCATTCTCCTATCCCCTCTTACAAATTCAGCAGCATGAGATTTGTGGCACAACAGAATAATATTCTTTGTTGTGCCTGGTTCCTATTTCACGATGCTCTCTGTATAGCTGCCAAAATCGCTGAAGGTCAGCTAAGCATGGATGAAAATGTAAGGCCACACTCAGGTTGCATAACTTCCACTAAAGAAGTTAAGCAATACCTATTTGGTAACCAGGGAGCTGGTGTCATGGAGGCTGTCTCAGTGTGGTCTTAGCACCTGCAAAACTCTGTTCAGACTTGACACCCACACAAATCAATGAATAAAAACATGATCCTGTCATGTAAATAGATTATTCCTGTTCTCAAGGACTGCATGCAGGAGGCATTTTCAACCTAGTCTCACTGTACATGACTAGACACACACATTAAACACTGGGGGGTTTTAAATTTTAAAAAAACCTACCTGCCTGTATATGTGAATCTGCTACCCGACAAATAGGATTACCTTGCTTAAAATATACCTACACTCCTTGTGGGTGGGGTTAATGCCTTCAAAATATTCTGATGAATTTCATGGGGGCAGAATATAAATTTGCTAAGGACTGCAGAATGGAGAGTTAAACATCAATATTTTTTAAAGCCATTCTTTTAATCTTAGGCTATTAACGTCAGTATCCCTGAATTTACAGCATATTTAAAGTCTGGATCTGAGCTAAAACACATGTCCATGTGTACCTGACTTTCACTTTGCACAAAGGCTAACCCTTATTTAGGAATATAAAAATAATAGAATAATAACACAAAACAGAAATAATCTCTGTGAAACAGTGCATGAAGAAAAACCCCTAGGCTGTTTCAACCCCAGTGCATGCCCCAGCACACTGCTCCCTGTGGTTTTGAGTGAGTAAATACATTCTCCCAAGCTGTCCCAGGTAACCTCTTTGGTCCCTGTCACTGTGTCAAGAGATCACTTGTCCCCCTGCCAAAGGGCAAGCTCCAGCTAGAGATGGCTTTAAAATTCGGGATAGCTGCAGCACGTCATGAATAATTGCACACCTAAGGCTTAGGTGCCAAGGAACAGTAACAGCCCAAGCAGCCTCTGCAGTGGGGGGCAGCTGCTGAAGCAGGGCAGAAGCACCAGCTGAGCAGAAATGGCAGTGGCAGCACCTGAGCCAGAGCCCAGAACACAGACTGAGCTGCTTCTCAGGGCTATGAACAGCCTTTTTCTTAAAGGGTAGATGGGATAGTAGTGAACCCTAAATATTTTCTAAGATTAGGTCATGTTTACACTTCCAGGCTAATTACTGGAGAAGACTCCCAAGGATAAGAAAGTGTTGAATCCCACAGTAAATCTGTTCTTCTCTCCAGAGACTAAGTTAATGCCTTTTTTTTTTTTTTTCCCCCTTGAGCTGGTGCACATCTTGTAATGAGCTTAGAGTCCAGGACTGGAACCAAACAACCAAATCCTGAACAAGCATCCACTTCTGCAGACCAGGACAAAGAAGGGACACTCCTCTCCAAGGGAAAAGCCTGTCATGTTCCCTGTTCTGTAGACAGAACAGGAAAACAATAGTTCAAAATGGAAAACTGATAATTCATAAAAGGACAGTGAAGTCAAAGAAATATAGTTCCTGCCTCAATGAATTTTCAGACTCAAGAGGTCTCACCAGAAGCAGGTCAGAAAAAAGAAATTTTATGTAACTGTCATTTTTTAATTTTCCTTTATCCCTGGCATGCAAGAGTTCTATATATGATAAAATTTCTGGACTTTCTTCTTCTCAGTAAGAACGACACAATTTAAATCAAATGACCAGAACACCATTCAAGTAACAAAATATTTTTAACATTTCAAAGAAACTGCAGTAAATCTGAAAGTGACCAGATGTGCAAATAGTATAAAGTAATGTGAAATGACACAGTATTCTCTTTATTGAGACAGCACCTTGATCAGGAATAGAAAAGCTGCTTCTGCAGACAACCCCCGCTGCTGCCAGGCTTCACGAGTTCCCTGCCATAGTTGTTAGACTACCACAGAGCAAATAATTCATCTTTGGCCAGCAACTCAAGTCAGTAGTTTGAAGAGAGTATGCAGAAACTTGTGCAAGAGCAGAACTGTCTCATCAGCTCATTACAACATTAAAATGCAGGCCCGAGTGCCTGCTGAAGTGCCAGGGCTGGTGGGCGCTCCTGATGCTGTCTGGGCAGAGCAGGACACACAGCTCCGAAACCTTCCCCAACGGAGATTTCTCTTGGCTCATACTGGACCTGTCACATTAAGCAGCTTGCAAGAGCCCATGGTAGCAACAAGAATGGGATTTTTTTCCCCCCTGTTTAATTCTCCCCCACCTCTGCACCCGACAAAAGATTCTAATAAAAAAAATTATTGTCCTTAGTTCTTTATTAAAGAAATCACTCTAGTGAGCCCTGAGTTTTACTGTTATTCATATGCAGATATCTGTAAGAGTGTATTAGGGAAAAAATTACCACAATGTCTTATATTACCAGGAATATATGTAAAATTTCAACAGAAAGTTGTAGTCAAACAAAGCATTGCTGTCAAAACACCTGAAAGAACTTTGGTAGTTTGAGTCTTCTGAAGAAACTGAAAAAAGAAAAGCAACAGCATAAAGTAATGGGGGGGGGGGCAAAATGTCTTTTCTAGTTGTAAAAATCTCAGGTATATAAATATGATTTATGCCTATGGTTTTAAATAGCCCCAGCAAATTTTATTTAATAGCAGATTTTTTTAAAAATTCCATTACTCTCAGTATTATGCAACATGGGCAAATGCACAGAGAACCAATTTGACACCGTTACCAGCTGCAGCTGTTCAAGTTACTCAAAAACCTCCTCCATCAAACCTGAAGTTTTTAGGACCTAGCAAAAAGGGAGATACGCATGCAGGTGGTACTGGGCCTAAAGCAAATATTAATAGGGTTAAAATCCTGGGGAAAAAATAACTGGGGAAAGAACCAACCAAAAAACCCAGAATAAAATCCCTAATGATCAAGGTCTGAACAGTCTCAGGTTTTTCACACAGAACTGCGTTAGTGGCTGGGTGAACTTCTGCCATAAGGACACAGCCTTCTACAGTAGGGCCACAACTCAACCCATGGTAATTAAAATTAAAGAGTTGTACAAAGCAACATCACATAAACTAATTTGCCAGAGCAACTGCCATAAAGTCAAATTATTCTTAACTCTTCTAGGTCAACTGAAATGAACTCAGTGGAAGATAAAAACGCTGCATCTCCTATCAGAAGAGAAAAATCTTCATCAGGATACACCACAGTGGCTTACTGCTGCCTGCCCCAGTGCTGAATAGACTAACAAGTTATATTTTTCCTTTTATATTCAAAACCACAATGTATACAAAAATATTTTTATTTAAAGAAACATTTAATCCAGCTAATTATGAAGGCTAAAAAACCCACCCCTTGGTTGGTAATGTGCAAGTTCAGTGGCTCACGTCACACAGGCAACTTTTAACATGCCAAGAAAACTAATCCCATCTAGCTTGTAAAAACACCCAATCCACCAAAAGAGGCTAAGTTCAGCCTTGGCTTGAATGTACACAGGACTGTCAGCATGTGGATGGAGACTGCACTGCCCATCTTCTGCAGTGGATACTGGTTACACTTTCACATGCTCAAAACATCAAGTTCATGCTGTTCACAACCCAGTATTCCACAATCACAGCTGGTCAGCCTTTTTATTCTAAGAGAAGAAGCACATCAGATCTAAAAGATATCTTTCAGTCTCTAGCACTGAATTTTGAGACATGTCCATGTGACAAGAAGACACAAGAAAACAACATATCATCAAAACCATTCTTTATTAATGATTTCAAAAGTCATCTTCTGAGTCACGATCCTCAATTTTTTGGAGCGGCCGCCTAATACCAATTATTAAGTCTATGGAGAGAAGCTCTGTAACACAATGAAGAACTGAGATGACTAACTGGTATTTGCAATACACTGACTCTAAGCCTTCATCCTTTACAGGCAGTGGCTGATTTTTTTTGAGTGAATTAATGGCTTCAAGATAGAATTCGGTAAAGCTGTCTCGTTCTGTTGTCCTGTACAAGGCCTTGGGAATACTTAGCAAAGCATCAGCAACCACATTAGATACAACAGTTATCTCTGACTGCTGACACTGTTTTGCATAGTCCTGAATATAATAATGTAACAGGATTTCAAAGTAACCTCCTACTGGCAAAACAGATCCTGCTTCTATGAGGCAGTTGGAGTAATCCTTTGTAATACCCACACAACTCTCCTCCTGTTTAAATGGAACTATATGGCAACATGTTTTCTCTAGACCTTTGCCAACACCCAGGCACTCACACATAGTGACCGTATCAGTGTTATGTGCCACTAACACAGCCGTGCTGTGGCACTTTCGACTGTGCACCAGCAAATCACTTTTATCAGGTTCTAAGATAGTTGTTTCCATTTCATCACTAACTGCTTTCGGCTGACATTCAGAAACCTGGCTACTGTTACAAGGAGTATTTTCTATTACCAGTTGTTTCTGAGTAGTAGAAGAATGCCCAATGCAAACACCTGAGGCTTCGCTCTGACATTCACCTTCTGCTTTCCATTCCTCCCTCCGATCAACTGCTTTAAAGAGCTGCTGCAGCATTGTGAACGCCTCTTGTAAAGCAGCAGCATGCTGCTCGTTAACGCCATCGACCGGCCCGCAAAGGATCAGGCAATGGGGCTGGAAGGCACACACACTGGCGAGGCCAATGTGGACACATCTCTTGGAGACGAGCACCAAGGGCTGGCAAAACGTTACCACAGCAGTTTCGGTGATTTCTCTGTCCATGTTATCACCGAAAGGTGTGTAAGGTGAGACACCAGTGATTTCAGTGATAAGGGCCATTTCTTCCGACGATAAGCACTCTACCACAGATATACCATATAATTTGGCATAGTAGATAACCACTTCTTCTTGCTTCGAACTCGACAGTAACAACTTAACGCTGTTGCTCTGCAAGTGTTTCATTAAGGCTTCTGTCCTTTGAGTGATCCAGCGCAGGGAAGCCTGATACTGACCCTCGGAGTGGACAACAAACTCGACGCCGGAGGCCGTCAGGGCGGGCCGCAGGGACTCGGTGACGAGCAGGGCCCGCAGCTCCCCGTCCGCCGGGCAGTAAGCAGCGAAGTCCCTGCGGAGGACGATGCCGGGCAGGACCCGGGAGCTGGCCAGGGGCAGGCCGGGCACGGCGGCGTGCAGCTCCGCGAAGCGCCGGCCGAGGAGCCGCAGCACCTGCGGGCGGGCGGCGGCGGCCGGGGCGCAGCGGCGGCACATGTCGGCGCAGAGCCGCGCCAGGCGCCGCCGCTCGCCGGGGCCCAGGCGGCCGGCCAGGTACGGCTCCAGCAGCGCCTCCAGCAGCCCGGCCGGCGCCGGCCGCAGGTGCCGCCGCAGCCCCCGCGCCGCCGCCCGCTCCAGCACCTGCGCCTCGAAGGCGCGCAGCGCCCGCCGCAGCCCGGCGCCGCCGCCCGCCGCCCGCAGCCCGCCCAGCACGGCCGCCAGCAGCAGCACGAAGCTCTTGGCGCCGTCCCCCGTCGCGGCGCGGAGGCTGCAGGCGCGGGCCGCCATCACCCTGCGGGCACACGGGCAGCGTTAGGGAGCCGCCCCCGCCGGGCCCGCCCGGCCCCCCCGCCGCCGTACCTGGCCGCGGGCGGCTCCAGGCTCAGCGCCTCCAGCAGCCGCCGCCCGTCCCGCGTCGGCACCGCCTCGCCCGTGGGCCGCAGCAGCAGCGCCCGCCCGCCCCGCGGCCCCAGCGCGCCGCGCACCGCGCCCGCCAGCGCCGCCGCCTCCTGCCACAGCCGCGGCCGCTCGGGCCCCGCCGCCATGGCCGCCACGCCCGCGCCGCCCCTTCCGCCCGCGCGTCACGGCCGCGCCCGGCCCGGCGGGACGGCTGCGGCCGCGAACGGCGCACAGAGCCCAGAGACGGGAGGTGCGACACATCTTTATTGGAGGCGGCCCCGCCACAGCTCAGATCCCTCACACAGAGCGGCCATCGCGGGTGTCGGACAGGGCGGGGCACACGGGACGGGGAAGCGGGCGCTGTGTGGGGAGAGCTGATTTTCCCGCTTGGCAGAGCGAAAGGCCGGGGCAGGGCAGAAAGGAGAAAAAGTTAAGGAGAAAAAGCCCAAATAATCTCGCCCTGAAGTTATTTCGTTGAGCTGTTTCTGTATTACGACAAAGTAGTGCAGCTTCACTGTAAACATCCAAAATTCTCTACTCTCGGCTCACCAGCCAGAAAGAAGGAATAATGTAATGTTTTAAGAGCTGATTTTTTCCCCCAGAGTCTGACTAAGCAGGAACATCAGTTCTCAAACGTAACAGCCCTCACAAAAGGTTTGATATTACATATGGCACAAATTTGACAAATCTTAACGTGTCTCAGAACAGCATAGAAACCCATCAAAAAGGCACTGTTTACAATACTTGAATATCTGCTAAATTTTCTGTGATTTGCGGGTACTCTTGAAATAAAAATAATTAAAACTTAAAGATGTACAGAATTGTTGTTACACATTATTTACACAAACAATGGTAATAGCCAAAATTAAGCGTCTTTAAGAAACTATATGAAACACTGAATTACAAGTCTGTTTCATGAACACCGGTCTAGCAAAAAAAACAAAAACACAACAAAAAAACCACCAAAACCAAAGGCACAGAAGGGCAGCAAACAACAAAGAAGAAACCACAACCATTACATTTTACAGGACAACCTTTCAAATAATTTGTGAAATTTCATGAGAGAGAGGAAGGAAATGACAACCAGGCTATAAATACCCTCATCAAGTAGTATCAACTATTTAAAAGGAATCAACATGTGAAATTCAAGAAATACCATCTACTGTTGAAAATGACACTTGTTGCATTTCACATGGCATGTTTACTTAGTCGACGTCATCTGTACCCAATTAGGCAACCTGTACCTAAACGGCAAATTAAAGGCATAGAGTGCATCTGAAAACAAACAAACCCAACAAAACCACATGGCAATAAATTCTGCAGATATCTCCTGTACAAGAAAAAACGAAACAAAACAAGATTTGTAAATCAAATGTGAAAACAAGTGCTGATATAAACTTTAAAAACTAGCAGAAGGCCCCAGCCCTCAAATATCTGCAAACTGTACAATCAAGTTTTATGTATGTGCAGAGTTCAGTCTTAAGCAGGTAGTAGTCAAGATCTGCTGTACATCATGGCTAAACAGGACAATGGTGATGCACTAAAGAAAAGGCTCCACACGTGTCTGTGACCAACTGCACTGTAAAAATCAGGGAAGAAGTCTCTTTGATCTATTCAAATGAGGGAACATCATACAAAACCCAGCAAAATAAGAATTACTAGGTTTTCATGGTACTTTTCACAATTTAAGGTATCTAATCATCCAGTCTCACAGAAATCTGCAATTTTACTTTTCAGAAAGATTCCTCACATATCCTTTGCTTTTCCAGATCATCACTAAAACCACTTTTTCAACAGAATTCAACTCTAAAAAAATAAGTTGAAAAGGAAAATAAGCATAGGGATTTTGTTTCGCTCTGTTCAAGTCTTTTACTTATCTGGAGCTGAGCATGGACTTCAGCTATGGAGTATCTGTTTAGTCTGACACTGTCCAAACACCAAGCTGCCAGCCAACTGGCTGGCTCAAATCCAGTCACTACCATGTGGTCCATGTAAAAATGCATGCAGACATGTGATTAAAAAACCAACATGAAAAGGCAGAAGGACATTGCTATTTACAAGGAAGATAAAAGCTTCTAACTATCAGACAAGAGTCTCAGCACCACAAATTTAGCAGAGTATTATTTTAGGGGATCGAAGTTATTGCCCAAATTTCACTCACTGGATTATTCTCATGTTCAGACTATGTTTAAAGGCTTGTAATGGATCTTAAGACAGGTGAAGCTTTGACATCTGAATGCAGTAATGAATGGCCAAATTCCAGGCTGAGAATGATAAGTGAATGCCATAATATTCTTCTTTCTTAATGCCATTTCATACATGGATAACAACTTCAGTTTCCATTTAGAGACTTAGGCGTTTGTAATTTTTTTTTTGTTGGTTTACGAAGGGACTTTCTACATTCAAAAATTTTTCCTCATCAGCTGTAGATTTAATAGAAGTCCAACCAGGTTTGGTCTTGTCCATGGCTACAAGATCTGGTTAACGTACCACGTTCCAGAAAAATTACTCAAGACCAAACCACATTAATGTGATGCTGTAAGAAATATGCTGAAGTTCACTGCTTACACAATAACCTTTTACGTAGCTGAGGCCCAAGGAAGAGAAAGGTAAAAGAGAAGGGGAGGTGCATGAAAGCGTCAGCCACAGAAATATACAAGCTGGACAGACAAACGAGTAAACTGATGCAGAACAGAAAGGCAGATCATCTGGAGAGTCAGGTAGGCTGCCCAAGGCAGAGGGATAACCTGGCCATGGCAAAAAGCCAAACATGACTTGTGAACTGTTCCACTGCCCAGGATGGATTTGATTTCTGAGAGGTTCCTCTGAAAACAAACTTGGTTGTCCTTCTCAGCATGCCACTCATCCTCCTATTGTCTCACCTAGGATACTGAAAATACCTTTACAATTCTACAGCCCCTTTTTGCCTTGGTATGCTTGACTGGCACAGGGAACTCACCAGATAAACACCGGCACTAAATTTTTTGCTGGAATTTTACAAATTCTATACATGCATATATTTCTTCAAATAAAAAAATGTTAGAAGCCCTGGTTCTGAATTGAAACTTAAGCTTCACATGAATTTGTATGGCTAAAGCATACTAAGAAGGTGCATCCATGTATTCTGGTAGGTAGTATATACTTGCAGGAAGAAGGGATTTCACGAGCACTTGGATTTTCCTCATTTGAGATATGTGGTGTTAGCCATCACACAATTTCTGAGCTTTCCCTGTGTAAACACACACATTTTCATTTGCAAGTGTACTCATGACAGTGCCTGAATCCTATTCTACATTGCCTTTTGGAGAGTCAGCTCCAACTACACACTAAGCACACCTCCTCCTCCTCTTCACATTGTGTTTCAAAAATAACCAAGAGTCCTAGCATCAGCAGCCTGTCTGCGTACTGTGACATGGCCATACACAAAGGTAAATTCAAAGCTGTAGATTTATCAAGACTTACAAACATACCAGAAACCCTCAACTTTTGCAATTAATGAGAGAGAGTAGACCAAAACAGTACCTCCCTGGGTGCTGTACTATTAAAAATGTGCTCTGTACAGTAGGATGCAGGAATGTTTGTATGATGAATCTGAAGTTTTTAAAACTATAAAACATCGGGCTTACAAGCCTATAGTAATTCAGGATAAAAACCTCATACTTCCAAAACAAATCAAGGACATCATGTTGCAGATTACCCAAAGAATCTGGCGTTTTACTTGCCATTTCCTAACACCCATGATTTTTTGTATAAGAACGTATTTGTTTGACCTTAAGCAAAAGTTTACTTCCAAACACCCAATGCCATTTACAAAAGCTGTTGGCTACTTCAAAAGTTCCTTTGTTACAAAAACGGTAAGTTTATATGTAGTGAAGTATGCCTGTTTATCATTCTACCGTAACAGGAATCACATCCTACCTACAGGGTCTGACCTCTGAATGTTTAAGTTGATCTATTCTGTGGTGAAGATTCATCAGTACAGTGTATGATGCAATATAAACACAAGGCTGATGTCATATGACTGTGAGACAGAGGCACACACCAGGAGCAAGAGTGTACTGGCACTTACAGAATTCTTACTGCAACTGGGTAGACAGAAGTATGATTCTGAACCATGAACGCCGAGGCAAAGTTCTGTAAGTTGTTGCTACATGGTTCTTTTACATAATATTGCATCATTTAAAGTCCAGCTTCAAATATGGTCCCCAGTAACAGTTCGATCATTCCAGTTCAAGAAGGCCCTTGTTCACACTTCTTACTTGAACAAGAAATTAATGATGAGCTGTAGCACAACCATGAGTACAATGAAGACATAGTGCTTAAACTGCAAGGAATGGTAGTCCCAGGGTGACGAATTAGAAGTGACTCTATTTCGTAGCGCCATGATCTCCCTGTAAGATGGAAAACAATGTCCTGTAAATTACAAACTAGATAATTTGACATTTCCTACTATGTTAGGGCTCCCTACAGAAGGCAGCTTTAGGGGAAAACTATGAAATATCAATGAGCAATCAATATTTGAGAAGAGTAAAGATACATATCAGCCTCTAAGGAAAAAAAAAGAGCTATTAAATTACTGTTCTCTAAACAATTTTAAACCATTTTAATTAGTACTCTTAATTAGTACCTCTTAATGTCTTCCTGTGTGTCCTTTATAGACTCAATGGCACTCTGCAGTTCACCAAGGTCTGCCCCTTTTTTCCTTATTCTTGTATTATGCTTCAGAAGTTGTGCTAGGAGGATACAAAAGCCAGATGTAATTGACTGAAGTGACTGCTGCCATAAAAGGAACAAAGTATGAATGACAAACTAAACTTGTAAAAATGAGGAGAAAGTTTTCTAACTAGCTTCTAATGAAAACTTCAGAGTCACCTGTAGAACAGAAGGACAGTAACTTAATTGCCTGAAATATCTTTAAAACACTCACTATAATTACTTAGTTTCTGCAAACATTATCAATAACAAAAATCTACCCTCTAGCCACATACTAATCTACAAATTAAAACAATGCATCTTTTAAGGAAAAAGAGAGTTTACGAACACCATTATTTTCCGTAGGTATTAAATATGTGTGGCACTTAAGCCTACCTACACTGCATTTAAAAAGACAGGAAAATCTGCAATTTACAACATGAGCCATTCTGCTCCTTTTGTTTTCCAGAATGTGCTTCACGTTGGATAAAACTAAAACATAATAAAAACATTTAGATAAGAAGAGTATGCATGACACTGAACTCTGCAGTTGTCAAATAAATTTATTATTTCTGTATGAAAATGTATCTTTTCATACCTTCACTCCCAGAGGAATCCTGGTTATCAGGCTCTGGGGATGAGAAACCACACTCTCCTTTCTTCTGACTGCTTGGCTTTCGTTTGATTTTTGGAACAGTAACCTAAAATTGATAAATTTATGTGTTATTTCCAGACAACCAGAACTGCAGAGCAGCACATCCCAACAGCAACAGTTAAAAGCACAATATGTATTAGAAGTCCAAGTTAAAATTTTTGATGTATTAGCAGTCTGAATTTTGTGCACCTTCCCATTTAAGGGAAAATACACATTAAAGTGCTGAGCTCAAGTTTGCCTATTTTATATTCCTATTCAATCAAGTCATCTTTACCGCTTAGGATGCAACACAGAAGTAAGAGACATTGCGTGGAGTGTATAAAGAACATTTTTGTAGGATAATAGCATTTTCCATCAATCCCAATGCTCTAATGTTCTTTATACATGTAATGCATAATACATACAAGTTCCTGGATCTTGCACGTGCTGTCAGAACTGGAACATACCATTGGTGTCCGATGTCGAACTTTTGTTTGGATAGTGCCATCTTTTTCAAACTGGATCATATCGTTCAAAGGGTCCCATGGTCTGGTACTGGAGAAAGTGAATATTATTAACACTACACCAATTTAAATAAGAAGTATTTCCTTGCTCAGAAACTACTCAGTCTGAAAAGGCTAAAACTCTCTCTATACAAAAATCAGACATGGTGTCACAATCTTATCTTTTACCTATGGTCCAGTCTTAACCTAAAGGGCCATGAGAACCAAAAAATGAACTTCACGTCCAGATCAAATCCCCAGTCAGCTCGTAAGAGTACAAACTATTGTATTAACCAACAATATGATTTTTTTTTTGCCAATCATATGTATTTGCAAACATGGAGAGATTTCCTGCTTCAGATAGTTACTATTTTAGAACTACAGGCAAATTATGGGAATTTAAAAATATTTAGACTGCTTTTTGTTGAGTTTTCTTTTTTTTTCCTTTTAAAAGATGCCTAGGAAGGAGAGTGTAAGAATCAGTTACCTCAAACCTGCTTTCATCCCAAAGTGGTTAATGGTAATCGAGATTGGTTTCATGAGACACTAATGAGCTATACATAGTTTTCTTTTTCTGATTTTTAAAGAGTGCTTTTCCAATTACAGCCTGATACAGAATTAAGAAAAAATAACACAACAGCATTGTGACACACAGCTCACTGGAGGACAAGAAGCAGCCACAGGCAAAGACCAACATCCTCACTGATTACAGACTTGTCAGGACAGAAACTGCAGGAAGTGAGCTGCAGGAAGGACGTTCTGACGCACAGCTTTAGTGAGAGTAGATTAAGCTCAGATTTCCTTTTGTGTCCTCCTGTATGCCTTTTAAATAGTTGTAGCTGTTTCAGATGTTGTGAACACAGACCTGCACTTCCATCTTAGCTTAACCTGACTTGAATTAAATGTCACCTAAGGTAACTGGGTTAAGAACTAGGCATTGCTCTGCTCTGTATTTATAATCCAGATGCCTAAATCCATAATCCAGATTCCTTAACAAATGCTACAGCTCACTGAACGCATCTTTCACAGTAAGTGTAGAAGATTGCTCTCTACATGGACCAGGTGGTGAGGCAGCATTATATGCTTAAAAGGAGAGGGCGGCTTCTTCCAGAGAATGCTGATAGTGCAGACTGCTTCCCAGCACATACTAAAATTTCTGTGGCACATCCTTGAACCACAAGGCCTCAAGGACACCAGAAATAATGCAGATCAACAAGACAGGTCTTAAAGCTGCAGGGGATAGTCTAACAGACTTCAAGTACAGTTCTTTTCCTAATGGTTTTACACAGGGTTCAAGAGTTTGGGCAGTTAATTCAGCTGGACTGTTCACAGCTCTTCCAACAGGAAGAGGCACCAACAGCACTAGAGGGTTCAAACCAAGAGAGGGCACTTCACAGAGCATTTAGTCTAGCTGGGGAATTTCCCTGCTGCAGGGTATTTTCAGTGGTGAAAGTCTGCACAAACTTAATAGGAAACCAATTAAATTAATGGAAAATAAATTTACTGAGAGTTGCTAAATACACAGATTCCTTGTTTGGTTCCAGGAAACCTCCAAGTTGCAAATTTTCTGGAGACACGTAGAGTACTCAGGATTCTTGTACTCTTCCTTGTAAATACACTTAGGCCATGGGCTCAGTATTGCCATTCATGTACAGAAAGGTAAAGGCCTCTCAGGTTTAGCCATGGGAATACTTCCAGCATCCATGGCTTCAAAGTTACTTAACTCTGTTGCATCATCTTTGGCTATTTTACTTTTGCAATCCTTACAATACAGAAGCATGCTGGGTACTGGAAAAAAAAAAATCAGCAGAATGTGGGTGTTCTGTGAAAACCATGATTAGTAAAGGGCTTCAAATTGACCTTTGCAACATTGGTGAGGACACAGAATGCATCCCTCCAGCAGTCAGGGAGACAGCTGCATCTTCATGTCCTGATCCAGAGCATCACACAAAGATATTCACACACACTCAGGGTGCAGGGCATACTTGACAGCCAGGCAGAGCCACCCGGTCCCAGCATTAACTATTGCTGTAAACCTGCTATTCTTAGAGTTATTCTAATATATAACAAATTAAATAGGTCAATCCAGCTAAGCACAGGCTTCTCTGATTTTCAGACACTAGATTTTCTGATTTCCAGCTGGTATGCCCGTATGTACCATACTTTGGAGTTTGGGAAAATGTGTCTAGCTGTTCTGGTCAGTCTAGGGGGAAAAAAAGGAGGACAATGCACCCCAAAGTGCCATGCCAAAAAAAGCCTAGAACATACCACAGATTTGTTGTTACACATAAATAATCTCTATGTCTCACTTCTTTTGCTCCTGAAACCACAGGAAGAGGCTCAGCAACATTACCAAGCACTCCAGTACTCACTCAGCATATTTGTAGTGCCATTCTCCTGTGACTGGATCCTGATCAAACAGCTTGCATGTCCACTTTTCACCCTTAAGTTTCCTCTCTTTGGCACTCTTTCTCTGAGCTTCTTCCAGAATATATTTCTCCTGAGTAGCTTCTGTTTGGTCTTTATTATTTATTGCTTTTGTCACTTGTTGCCAAAGCCTGCCAAATGAACAGCACAATACAGTCACAATCTGGCTGACAAATAATTGCAAACAATTTCCTCAGTTATAGGCTAAGTAAAGGGACCACCCTCCACAGAGAATATTACCATTTTTAACAGATGTTTATCTACATTTCTATCAGGATTTCCATGATTGTAACATTTATAAATAATGATCTCATATTTAACAGTATTACTTTCTTGTATCATCAAACATGGGAAAGTAATGATAATTTGCTTATAATTTAGAGAAGACTTTGAGTTTTATTTTGGCAAAATAAATACATGGTTCTAAAGCAAACTTACTTCTCTGACTCAAAGTCATCTTGCTCTTCAAACTTCACAGTGTATCTACATAATCTTTGCTGCTTGATATCAGATGTTGGGTCCCAAAATATCTCTGAAGCACTTGTCCTCTTGTCACTAATAGTAATTTCACTGTCCTGTAACAGATATGATTACCTTAATTGTAATTATCTCAAATAGTGCCAAAAGAACATAAAAGCAAGGGATACGCCATTTTTTTTTGCAATAAGAATTTCTCTTCTTTTGAATGCATGCAATTAAGAATAATAAGGTATGCTAACTTTAAAATTCAATTTCTGCCCTCTGTGCAAGGTTCTGTCTTGGAACAGAGCTGCAAAGGAATCATTACCACATCCAAAAACAAGTGATGCCATGTCACCTCATCAGAATTGAAAGAACCTTAAATATTTCATGCTGGTGCCACAACAATTCTTCATAGTACTAATGCATATACCAAAATATTTCACAAGCTTCATTGTGAAGTAACATGTCATTTTCATCATAAACTACTTAAACATGCACTTTTCCACCTTTTAACAGCTGCAAGTAGAACAACGTTGATTCCATACTTTCTTGAATACTTTCTACAAAAGCAGTACTTTTTTAAAAACATGAGTCTTTTTTGTATTTAAGTGCTATTTTCACCTGTCTCAACCCTCAGCCAGAATTTATAAAAGAGCATCACTCCCTACTTACCCAGTGACCCTCTAAAAAAGCCAGAACTTCTTTGCCAAGCTTAATTTTCCCTGATATTTGGTTAACACTGTCATTGTTACCCAAAAAAGGCTGCAAAACAAAAAGAAATGGTTTAATGTTTATTTTAATAACATACGGTTTTTGTTTATATGTTTAGTGTTAAGGAAAAATGTGAATTTTGAAATGTGCTGTAAACAGCCCTGATAGCTTTTAGTATTGTATTTTCTGCCTATTTAATCCCCAAAATAAGTCTAAAACCAGAGTAAGTAGTTTCTTTTTCCCTTCGTCTTAAAAGATTTGCCGAGTAAAAGTATTGTCTAAGAAATGTGGAAAGAAAGCAGAAAATGATGCAGGAAACAGTGACACAATGATATCCCAAAGGACACAGTCATTTGCTACACTGATTTCACGGCTTTTGCAAGGACCATTTGTTACTAGAGATTATCTTTTGTAGAAACAACAAGGATTGCCAGGGATTTTCTTTGGCCTTTTGATAGGCTGCACATGTATCCTGTGGACTGACAAGGCAAATTGTCAGTACACACAGCTCCCCAGCTTTTATGTTTGCCCTATAATTTCAACTGAATACAGTTTCCCTCTCCACGTGCACACTTCTTCAAGACTGTTTTTTCATCTTTAAATCAGTTTCCACCTCAAAGATGGCAAATGCATTTTTCAGAAGTGCAAGCCATCTAGAAGTAGTTCAGAAACCTCTATCTTATGTGAGTGGACATTATGTTCTTTCTCCTTCTTGTGCCCACTCACAGCGTTTACTAACCTTGAGTTTGAATTCAATTGTTGCACTGTAGCCGGTTTTCTCACAGGTGATGTTGACTGTTCCCCCAAGCTCTAAGGTCATTGTGCCATAAAGAATTCCTGCAAGAGAAAAAAAACCCAAAACAAAAACCTCCAGCTAAACTGAATGTTTTTAACTGAACAAAACAAAATCCCTAAGTTACTTGGGTACAATTCCTAGAGTAAACATGCTTGTGCCAGAGGAAAAATTGTATTTTCAGATGACCTTTCCTAATGACAATCATGTTTTTTCTGCCAAATAAGATAACCCAAACAGAAACAAAAAGATCTAAGTGAATTACAGATAGGCAGGAAAAACAGTTTATGAAGATGTATCTTTGGCAGTGTATGCTGCTGGCTCTAGCAAGGGTGATGTTTAGTTTTATTGGAGATAATTGGAGGAGGGAAGCTTCTGAGGTTAAGACAAGACAATAATCTATGACAAAGAGCAAAGAAAAGCTTCACTGAAACAGCAGTATGTACACTCAGGCCACAGGTGAAGGCACTCATGGACAACCAATCTACAACAACTCAGATCACCTCCCTTTTGAAAGTACAAGGGTGACAGTGCTGAGTACTCTTTCTTTCCCATGATTACTGTCTTTTCTCCTGCAATTCAGTGTTTGAAACATTGAATATATTTTACATACACTGGATGCATGTGCAAATATGCCTTCCCTGCATATTCTTCTACCTTTTTCCCTATCAGCTTTATTAGTAACATTAATTCGCTTTCTTCCTCTTTGACTTGAATGCATGTATGTATGTTATGTGCTTTCATTGTTACGTATTATTGTCATCAAAGCTACAAACAAATACAACATAACATTAAAAAACAATGGGAAAAGATGTCTAAACTCATGTCAAATGACCTATTTCTGCTACCTGATCTTCATACATCTCAAAGGAAGAAAGTACTATATTTGGTGACTTTACAGTCAAGCTTCTGAAAGAGAATTATAGCTATTCTGAAGGGGAATTCTGGAGTATATGGGTACACAATACTGAAGAAGTTACAGCTTAAAAGTGAGCAATTCTGTAATCTATTTTGTGCTATTACTGACCTTCCAGAAATCTTTACAAAGCACTGACCAGTTTCCCACAGGGAAACTACAGACAAATGCTCATGATTTACAATAAAATCACGCTGTGGTGTAGAAACTACATTGCCTTTGATGTTTACAAGAGGGAAATATTGGAAAAGCTCAAAACTGCTCTAAAAAAAAGGTAACTCAAACAGTAAATTGATGTCATGCAGTAACAGATAACTACATATATAGGCTCTTACTATTTCTTCATATTTATGAAAAAAAGAATCTTTTTCTGTGCCAAAAACTAAAACATGACTTAAACAGCAGATGTATTTTTCTGCTGATAAAAATATGTGGAAGCCTAGAGCCACCAATGTTGCCAATGTTCAGAACACTCTTCTCAGATGACAGGCTTGAATCTAACACAGTACATTATTTAGAATAATTAATTATTTAAAATAACAAACTTCTTTTCTCATAAGTTTACCATCTAGAGCATGAAAAAAACGCAGTACCTTTACAGTGAGCATATGGCATTGTCATTACATAATCTTCTCCCCTATTAAGAAATGTTAGCCGTCCTTCTCCTTCTAGTATGGCAGATAATGAATTCCCTGAAATTAAAAGACACGCTGTCACATTTCTCACCCTGCAAGACAACAGTCAACATTCCCTAATAACCGAGCAACACAATTAAGAACATTAGTATACTTAGCACTGCAGTGTATCCTGTTCAGTGGATAATTGATACACTGTGTCTTCTATTAAAAATTTAAATACTCGAAAAACAGAAATTAAAATTCTGAAGACCAGTAGCAAAAACTTTGTAAGGAAAGGACAACAGAACAACCAAAACACTGAGTCTTCTAACAGCCTTCTTTCATCCAGAAAACACAGCTCACATGCACCAATTTTATATTCCTCAATAAACATACAACCAAAAAACCCCCATTATTTACCATAAAATTTTGATTTGGCCAGAATGCTACCACTAAGGCAAAAACCATCCTTGCGGTTGCTAACATAGAAGGCAGATATTGGAGGATGATGTGACACCTGTAGGAAAAAAACACGTATTTGAGAGAATAGAAAATAAGAAAAAAGAAAAACAACAAGCAATACAGCAAATATATCATAAACCTTGAGCTAATAATGACAATGCAAAATTCACACTGCACATATTAGAATGCGGTTAATATATTTGGAATTTGACTAAAATCTTTAGAGATAAAGATCAAGCAAACACCTATTGAATTTCAATTAAGAAAATTAGCACTTGACTTTTTCCAGAGGAAGAGGGAGCAGAAATATTAGAAACACTTCCCTCTCTCTCTCTCTCCTTTAAGAAGGCACACTTAAAAGAGACATCTGTAAGAAAGCTATGCTCACCAGGAGACATTTTATGATATTATGTGTACAGTTCAGTACATTTTCTGAAACTACCACAGGATTTAACTAGCACAAATATACAATATACATTTATTTTTCTTAAAAAGATTTGCTCCAGTTATTGCAGCTACCTGTTCTGCAATATAAAAAGTCTTGCTGCTTGTCCTTGGATGAACCCACATGCAGCGGAAAGTCTCTCCGAGTATAGGATTGTACGGCTTTTTTAGTCCCTAAACAGAAATAGAACAGAGAGTAACCATACTATGCATGTACACAAGTCACAAAACATTTTATCAGTCTATACTGACACACAGGAAAAGAAATTTTCATAACATATATGCTAAGGTACATGGTACTTGATTTCATCATTTGAATATTATGCTCAATTACTCTGCTCTTCATTCTAAGGAAATTATCATACATTCAGTATATCCACTAAACTAGTCTACATGTAAGGACACACAGAATATAAGGGGTTTTTTTGCAGAATTGTTACAGAGCTTTTGTCTGAAGTTAGGTAGTAAGTACTTTCTGTCAATACTATTTCCCAACAACCTGACCATGAAGATTATTTAGTGCAAAGCTGAATGAAGTGGTGGAAACATTAGTCCTCCAATTGCAGACTGTTATCACTGAGGAATGGTAAATATAGACTGGTTCAACTTCATAAAAAAATATTTAGTTCACTTCTACTCCAAGGGACAAATGCAATTGAATATAATCTATTTTAAGCATGGCTACGGACCAAAAATTTCCATGATGTGTTTGTGTAAATGAAAACTTAACCTTGCTTTTTAAAAAAATGCATAACAATATAATTTAAAAAGAAAAACTTACTCCAGCATATCCCTAAGCCCTCAAACTAAACACAACAACTGAAGACAAAATAACATGTGAAAGTATACCTTTGGCTTTTTGTAGAATCCTGACAAATACCACTTCACTACTTTTCTCATACGGTTGTAAGCATTTTCTTCTTGAGCAGCTCTGTGACACAGAACACACAGATCAAGTATCAGTATCACATAATTTATAACATGCTGTCAATTGTTGTGACATATCTTGAGTTTGTGAGCTGACTAAACCAGGTTTGTGATTTGCTCTACTGTAAAACTTGCAGCCCAATCTCACCAAATCGAATGTTTTCAAATAATTGTCTAAAAATTGAAATCAAACAAGAATGTCAGAAATGGTATTTCCATATTTGAGTCTGTTCTTTGTAACATTAAATTCTGTCCCACCCCCACTCAAGTTCTTCCATTTATAGGTTACTACTTTAGTATCTTTTTACTACCAACCTACTTACATGAAGAGCTCTGAGTTAAATAATATTACAATTTACAGTCTTTAATTTATTAGCTACATTTGAGCAGGCAACTATAAATCTGGAACGAACTTAACACTGTATTTTAAAAAAATAACTAGTACTGGTTTCTCATTTTAAATATGCTTGAGGAAAAAAAAAATTAAACTCATTTTCAGAAGTCTTCCAACCAGACTTCAGAAGCTAAACCAGAAATGTCTGTAACACGACTATTAAATTACTAAGAGGGGCCAGACTTTAAGATGTACCATATGAGTTCTCAAGGCAGTGAGCTTTCAGAAAATGACAATATCTGACACTATTACCCTATTTTAATTTTGAAAATGGCAAGAATGAAAACCAAAGATAGGATTTCCTTACTCAGACAGAAAGTCTGCATGGTAGTAGTAATCAGACAGCTTGTCCAGGAAAGAGCGAGGTTCCAAAATAAATGTAGGCAGTACAACCTTGGACAAGTCCATTCCTGGCCGGAGCTGCTTCAGTAGTGTCCAGATCAAACTTTTGTTTTCATCTGACACTTCTTCTGTCTGAGCAGCCTCCCCTGCCTAGGATGAACCAAAAAACTGCTTACAGAAAGGAGAAAGGAAACAATCCTCCAGAAGACAGGTCAACACATTGTAAGGCTGCAGTGAGAACAGGAAATGGATACTTACAATAAACCACTCAGAGATGCTGAAGCAACCATGGACGTAAGATCAAGTTTCTATAAATACACTTATGATCTTTAATGAAGTATGATAGATATACTATTCAGCATTAAAAACTGCATTTGTTTTCATCATCCCTAGCCTGGAAAAATTTGAGGTAGAATGCTGTTCAGAAATCCTCCCTTAGTCCTTTCCTAGGCATGATGTACATTACTCTCTTCTCACATACAGGACTTACACACCAAAGGGCTGTTAATTCTGCCAGCTTTTCCCAACCATGAAAGCTGACACATTTATGCTTTTCACTGCCTTGATCAATAAGTGGTATCACTAGTTTTCCTTAAAAAAAACCACATGACTTAGGGACAACTGAGCAAAACCAGCAGCCACACTCCAATACGCTCCTTTCTGTCCAACAGGGGAGATATTACCCCTTACAGTTTCTGAAATCAGGAGCAATGGCTGTAGGAAAAACAAGGAAAGACATCCCTCTTACCGGAACAGTTCTAAAATGCATACTCAAAAAATTGTCACTTAAAACTCCTCAGCTTTTCCTAAAATACTGCTTTGTCTAGTATTAGTTTAGTACTCTGTAGTAGTCTGTACTACAGAGTACTAAAGCATAAGGTATGCAAGTTCCATGGGTATGAAAAAGATCTCATAGTCATTTCTCTTAAGGAGAAAGGGGAAATTAGTGAAGAAGCTTACTTCTGTTACCAAGTTTTTTGGTTTACAAATCCCTGCCATATTTGCCTGTGTAGGCAAATACATAAAACAACCTGCAGAAGTGGAACGGCAGCTCTGGGGCATCATTAGATGCAAGGTGACATCAGAAACACAGCAAGCTTTCCAGTAAATTTTGCAGACTCTATAACCTCTTAACTTCTCTTTTGCAATAGAAAAAGGAAGTCCAGGTTGCATTCAAACCTTCACCTTGAAGATTTTTACTTGAAGAAAAAACAGGACTAAGTTAATAAAACCCAAATAGAACAACAAAAGAACAAGTAGTCATGATAAACTTCTGCTGCAGGTGGCCCTTTCTGTACCTTCTGTCTGAGCAGTGTTCCAGGTAATTTCATTATCTCTGTTAAAATCTCATACATTAGCACAAGAGTGGCAAAGCAGAGCAGAATATGGGTGAACAGAACCTTCTCTATCAATTATTGCTGAAAATATGAAAGTCAATCCTGCAAGTCAGCTTTCAAGTGTAGTCTGACCATTAAAATATCAGCTTTCTATTTGGAGAAGCTGCTTGCTCAGTACATCAACAGCACTTTTACCTCCACAATTTCTTCATTACTCTCTTCTAAGTAAGTTGTTTCCATGATATCAGCTGGTTCTGGATCGACATAAGAATCATCCTGTCGCTCCGACGTGTCGCTATCGCTTTCTTCACTTTTCCCCAATCCATCATTATCAGATTCCTCATGGTCATGGTCATTTTCCTTATCAGACTTGTCAGAGTACGTATCTTGATCTTTAAAGTGATGCCTTTCAATTTCACTATCATTTAACCTATTAAAAACAAAGGCCAAATGAATATTCAGTTTTACACAGTAACTTCATTGTTCTCAAACCAGGATCTTAATAAAATACACACCAAAATTGCCAGTGTCAAGCCTGAGGTGGCAGCAATGTCAAAGTAGTTTAGCTGGAAACATATAGGGTGTATACTGTTCTCACTGAACTGCCAAGTGACACTGATGAGCCTGGGACATCAACCACCTCTCTAGAAAGCCTGTTCCAGTGTGTGACCATCCTCTCAGTAAATAAATGCTCCCTAATATCCAGTCTAAACCTCTTCTGATGCAACTTTATACCATTCCCATGCTTCCATACCAGGGAGAAGAGTTCAGCACCTCCCCTTCCAGCTCTCCTCCTCAGAAAGCTTTAAGAGAGCTATCAGTTTGCCTCTCAGCCTCCTTTTCTCAAAACTAGACAAACTGAAAATGCTCAGTCCCTCCTCACAGGACACGCCTTCCAGCCTCTTAACAGGATTCGTTGCTCCTCCTCAGAACATAGTCAAGAACCTTCACAAACTTTTTTAATTTTGGGGCCTGGAACTGCACACATCCCTCAAGGTGAGGACACACAGATGTTGAATACAGCAGCCTTTTCACTTCTCTTGACCAGCTGGTTAATGTTTGTTTGATGCACACCACGATGGGGTTTGTCCCCTTGGCTGCCAGGGCTCACTGCTGATCCGTGCTGATCTCTATAATTTTTCCAGGAACCGAGGTTAGACTCACAGGTCTATAGGTTCCTGGGTCTTCCCTCAGGCCTTTCCTGTAAGTCTGAATACTGTTGGCTAGTTTCCTGTCAGTCGGGACCTCCTCAGACTCCCCAAATCCCTGGTAGACAACTGAGAGGTATCCTGCCATAACATCCACTAGCTCCTCCACTTCTCTGTGATGAATCCCATCAGACCATGTGGACTTACAAACATTCAGTTGATACAACTGGGCTCTTACAATTTCAGTGTCCACAAATGGAAAGTCACTGATCCTGCACTCATGGGCCTCCCACTCGAGGGGATCAGGCAGCCCAAGGTCTACTAGTAGCATTAATGACCGAAGCAAAAAAAACAAACAACCCATTGAACACACCTGCTTTTTCTTCATCCCTATTTTGAAGGTGACCGTCTTCAACAAGTACTGGTCCAAAGTTTTCCTTGGACCTTCTCTTGCTATTAACCTACTTAAAAAAGCTCTCTCTCAGTTGAAGCTAAAAGTGTTTTCACCTTTCTTCTCCCTCTGCTGACAACCCAATTAAAGCTAGACCTGTCAATTTTGTTCCTTAGTTAAGCACACTGAATACTCTTAGAATATACTATATCAAAAGATCCACTTAATTAAAGCATTAGTCTTAATTAGACTTAACAGCTGTAGCTAATTGCTGTGATTGTAATCTGGGCCAGCAGTTGATATTAATTAAACTACTATTGAAGAGTACAGATCTTCACCTGAATTGTACACAGCAGTCATATTGTTTCTATGAGATAAAAGAAGGAGCAAAACTGCAGCTGAGCCAAGTTTGGTCATCTGGATAGGGCCTTGAATTGTTGTGAGGGGCAACAATTTGCCTTCTTTGTTCTTTTCTCAGACGATCTATGCAGTGCGTAAGAAGAATTGCATTTCTCCAGCCCTGGTCTCTCTCTCTGGGAAAGCATATCGAATTGGTGGAAGATTACTGAAGTGGATGCCTGAGAGGAGGCTGTGAACCCATGGGAGGCCTGTGCTGGAGCAGGCTCCTGGCAGGGAGCTGCAGACCTGTTGGGAGAGGAGCCCACAGTGGAGCAGGGTTGCTGGTAGGACTCGTGACCCACTGGGAGACCCACGCTGCAGCAGGCTGTGCCTGAAGGACTGCCCCCTGAGGAAGAGTGACCCACCGGCAGCAGTTTGGGGAGAATTGTTGCCTGTGGGATGGACTGATGCTGGAGAAGTTCAGAGAACTATCTCCTGTGGGAGGGACCCCATGGTGGACTCCTCTCCCTGAGCTGGAAACCCCCATTCCCTGACTCTCTGTGGCGCTGGGGAAGGAGGGAGAGCTGGAAAGGAGGGAGGGGTGGAGCAGAGGTGTTTTTAGTGTCTCATTTTACTTCTCATTATCCTGCTCTGATTTTGTTAGTAATAAATTCAGTTAATATCTCTAATTCCAGCCTATTTTGCCCACGATGGGTTTTTAGTGAGTGACCTCTCCTGGTCCTTAACTCATGAACCCTTCATTAAATTTTCTCTCCCTATTCAGCTGCAGAGGATAGTGAGAAACAGGCTTTGGTGGGTGCCCGGCATCCAGCCACAGTCAACTCACTACATCCATTCATTCACTACACTCAATAATTTATTTCCACAAAAGCTTATGCTCACAGAAACCTGGCTGAAAGTATTTACTGAAATAAGCAGGGAGTAACTCAAGGGCACTCAGACATTAGATACCAGGTGATAACAGACAATTTTAACTTTTATGCATTTAACCATAAGATGACGGAATTATTATTCATCTGATGATTCACACTGAAACCATTTAAATAAAGGATAATTAATTTCTTTAACTAAAGAAGAACAACTTAAATTCACATCTACCAACTTTTGTCACATGTACTAAGCTTCTGATTTTCCACTGAAGGTAACAAGAGATACCAACTTAAAATTTTCATTTTTTGTATTTTGAACAGTTTAACTGAGTACATAAAACTTACTGATGTGATACGCCAAGTTCCTTGGGCCAAACTTCCCTCTGGATCCACTTCGCTTAAAAAAATTTTTTTTCATTTTACGTGCAGGGTATAAAACACAGTGCAAATAGGGCATATAAAGAGAACTCAGGAGCAAAATAAACTGCAGCTTTAATCTCCCTCTGGAGAATTATCACTACAAAGTTCTGCCAAAAAGCAATCAGGTTTAGTAATTAATTCACTTACTGTAAGTGCTCTCCACCATGCACGTTGTTAGCACGAAGCAGACCATAGATAGGCACATGACTACTGTCTGCTAAGGAGTTCAAATCGTGTTCTTTACCTTCCCTAATCATTGTACGTTTAAGCAGACTTGAACACTTCAGTGCCAGCTCCAAAGCATCCATCCAACACCTGCCTAAAGACAAATTTAATATTAGACTAAAAATTAGGGATTTAACAAAACTATACCACTTCCCTTTCCTAACTGGGAAAATCAGTCCTTTGGGACTGCTTACACAGCCTTTGAAGACACACTTCAGAGTTGTTCATGTTACATGCACTGGATTTTATGATCTGGTGGGGATATAAAAACAACTCACAACTACCCAGCTTTGGTACAAGGGATGCTTCAGGGCAGGACAAGCAAGGTAAATCATGATTTTGTTACAGCATATTCCAGCATTTCTTCCTTAATGCAAGTCTGGTTCCACCCAGGCCCTGACTGTGGAATGCCTCCAAAGTTGCCTGCAGCCCTGCTCTAGTTCTGAAGATTAAGGAACTGCATCATTTGGCAAAATTTGCCCAAGTAATACGATAATAGTGCGGAAAAAGAGCTATAATGATAGCATATAAATAACATCTCCAAAGATAAAAAGCAGATATTCTAATTTTCATTGGCAAAAAGTAACTAAACAAATTTGTGTATTCTTTCCACTTCTTCTTTTCCATGTATCTAATACATTTCTCAATAGAGAAGGCAAACAGAATCCTATTTCTGAAGTCTACAGGGGTATGCTTAATTAACCAGTAGATGAAATGCACCTGCTAGAAAGGCTACACAATAGTCTTAATTTTTGTTTTCCACATTGTAACTTTAGGTACTAGTTGCACTGATCACCACCTTCCCAGTACAGGGTGTTACAAAACTACATTTTGAAGGAATTTTTACTACTAGAACTGTATACAACTGCTGCACTTAACACAGAAATGCTTTGATAAGAATAATCGATATTAGCACTTTACAAAGGCACTAGATTGGTATTTAAACATACATTAATATAGCTAAATCATAGATAACCCTTTCCTCCTCTACCCAGTCAACAATAGGCAACCGCAAGGAGTTCAATAACATTTTCTTCAGGACAATACTCTCCTTTAATAACCATAAAAAGGTACTCTTACCAACACAACTGAATGCTGTAAATTAAAAGAGAACTTTAACAACAAACTGCAATCAAAGTGCTGTAACAGGCATGGTAAGACAATTGAAACCATCTCTTTCTCATAACTAACTGTTGTCACAGCTGAAAATCAATGAAGTATCTATTTACCATCTGATTCTGAAGCAGCTCGGACGATCAAGTAACTGCTGGGCAATGGCAGAGTTATAGCACCAACTGCTTCACCTTTAGGACCCTTGAAATACACAAAACAAGAAACAGCATCAGATATTTTAATTCAGTTTTACAGTTTATCATTCAGTGTAGTAAGAAGCTGACACACCGCAGGGCTATTTACTGTCACTCGGCAACATCTAATGAAGACATGAATGGAAATATGGACAGCCCTCTTTCACTGGATTTCTTCTTCAAAGACTTCATTCTAAGTACAGAACCCAATTCAAGCCCACTTTTAAAAAGAATGGTCTTTGGGATTAAAAAAAAAATTCACTTTGGTTGAGGTTTTTTGTTTTGTTTTTGGTTTGGGGGTTTTTTTTGGTTGCTTTTTTTGGTTTGGTTTTTTTGGTGCATAAATCTGACTTAGCCAAAGTTTTCTTTTCACTGTGAAGTTCTTCACACTTCACATTAAAAAAAAAAAAAATCCAAAAGACCTTTCCATTACTGTCAATCTTCACTTTGGAATAAAATCTTAAATAACGATTTTAAAGTCCTTTCCAAAAAAATTTTACCCATGGTAACTTTAAGACAATTGATAGACAAAGAGGGCTGCATTAAACATACTTGAAGCTATCAACTGAAAGCTGGGTTAAGCCTGCCTAACTGATGAGTTAACATATTTTGATCTTCACTGATTTCCCCCAGAGAAGCCTAATGGAAAGCCAGTATAAGGCTTAGAAGAGGGAACTGGAAAGCCAGCAGAAGTTTTGAGCAAAAGCAGATAAAGGCAGATAATTTTAGAAGCAAGCAAATGAAACAGCCAGAACGTTTCTGAGGGCGAGAAGCGGGTTAAGTAGTCTTGGTGGCACTTAAATGCCAATACAGACAAGCTAGTGCTGGTGTAAATGATGTTCAGAAACTCCCAAAGTCAGTACAAAGTAACAGTAACTAGGTGTTAGAAAGAAGATTCCAAACCTCAGTCTCCATCTGAGAGAGTGGAAAAGTGTGCCTATAAAACGTCTTGGGTGAAGCAGCAACACTAGGATTCGGAGTTGGTGGGTACCAAGAACCAAGAGGGAGAAGCCCAATGCACGGCCACTCCTCGCCCCAAGGGTGGGAAGGCAGGGAAAAAGCCCAGCCTCACCAGAGAGGGGAGAGCACCGTGGCACCACACCAGGCAAGGGTGGGAGGTGCTGGGGTGCTGCCCAGAGGGGGCCGTGGCACCATGGGCACACCAGCACCGTGCAAAAGCCTCAGCTGCAGAAGTCCTTAAAACTCTTGGGTCACAGGACACAGACCAAGGGCAGACTTCTGCTCATGAGACCTGCCCTTGAGGTTTCTACTGGGGGCACTTCAGGGTATGCTACTTACTCTGTACCAAACAACTACAATTTAGAGATGAAGTGTGGTTTTGGTGTCTAGTTTTGCTTTTTTAATGCAAGAAAGTTGCACTCACCTAAGTGTTTTAACAATATATTGATTAAAACCAAGTGAGTAATTTTTAGTGAAGATTTAAGTTAAGTTGACTTATTTCATGTAACTGCTCATGGATCTTGATTTCCTCTAATTTGTCACTGTTCCAATGTCACTGGATACTTCTCTTTGGTATCACCCATTATGGTTTCAAAACCAATTTCCAGTAGTTAGTGATCTGTATAAGAGGCACATTAATTTCTGTTCGCTGTGTGACTTTATTTGGATTGTCTCTGTTCCTGATGGAATGATGCTACAACTACTCCAAGCCAATGGTCAAGTTAAAAATTCCATTAGATTAAACAAATCTTGAAGTTTACTTCTTCCAGAATAATCATGCCAATAAAACTTAAATGCCATGAACATTCTTTCAAAGACAACAATGAAAACTGATAACCAGTCACCCCTGACTAAATTTGCTCAGAAAAAATTATTTGCATTAACTTTTCCAGTTATTAATTTCAGAAAACTGAAATGGCATCAGGACCAGGCACACAAGGAAGACAAAACAAGGTACAGTGCACCAGCTACCTCAGAGTGCAGGAGGAACATCAAAGACCACAGCAACAGGCTTAAGGAAGCATGTGAAGTGACTGGCCACAAACTACTGCAGAAGAGAATTTGCAGTCTGCCAGAAAGACACACCATGGGAAGTGTGTTCAAGTGAGAAAATCTCCTGCAGTACTTATACCTCTATACATGTTTTTTGCAATGCTATCATTCTGCACTGACTGCAAAAAGGTTCATTTTGCCTTGGACTTGAGGCTCTTTCTGGTCAATCTATTCTAGATCAGTCAGTTGCTATAACACTTAGGCAAGTTTGCCTCATGATAATAAATCTGTAACTGGGACATTATGATTGACTAGGTAAACAAGGCAGAAAAAGGTTTCAAACTTAAAGGCCTTTTTCATCTAATGGAATCCACTAAAATCCACTAATTCTCAACTGCAAATAGCCATACCAAAATGAACAAACGCCACTCCAGCTCTCAGCACATTTAGAATGGACAATATCAACTTGTTCGGGTTCAAAATTTGACCTACCTTAAAAAAGTAAAAATCTGGTGGGCCATGTCCTCTAAATTCTAAATATCTAGTTAAAAAAACAAACAAATCCATTTCTCATTGCCAAGCAATAAAGAAATATAAGACTGATTTGTGATCTTTGGCAGACAGGCCACCACTTTGCAATGTACATATAACATATCATAAATAAAGCGCATTAACACCAAACGCTATAGCTTTGGAAAAGGATATGGAGTTTGTATTCTGCAAATGTGAAATCAACACTAATTATTGAAAAGTCTGCCTAAGCAATAATAAAACAAGATTATTCCAAAGAAACTACAAGTGATTTGACCTAAGTTTGGTAAATTTAGATAACACTGATAAATTATCACAATCCAGAATGACTACAAGCATCAGGAATTATACTGACTGACTTCCCTAAGAAAAGGATGACAAAATTAACGCAGCATATTCTAGAAATGTGACAGTATATCTGTATCAATTTAAGATTTAAAAGATAGGTACTAATTGTGAGATGGTAGGACGTATATTGCAGAGGGTATAAATAATTAAATATAACAAGAATCCTAATATTGTACAGCAATTTCATCTAAAGCAAGATGTTATTTCAGAAGGAAAGTATGTTCACTTGTGCTGTGCTTCCACATCCCCTCTCCACATGTAAACACAAAACAGTGACTACAATAGTTTATCAGATCGTAAACAATGAGTAAGACCAAGCATTAAAGATCCTTACAGGATATTGAAATACACCTTTGCTCTGCAGAACACACTGTGCTTTTCAACACAGGTAAGAGCTGCTCACAATATTATGCCATGTATGACAAGGCAAACAGACATCAGAACTGAATGAAAGCATTTATCTTCCTAACATCATAGCAAAAAGGAACAGAAATGGCTAACAAGTTGCAATATAAGCTATTATTGCACAAGCAAGTAATCTACATTTTGACTCTTACAAGCAATTTAACTAAGGTGACATTTTATTACATGAATATAGAGATGGGCACCAAGAATGTTTATAATAAAACTCTTTAATTTTGGCAAATCTCACCTTAATTTATCGGATTTGATTGATGTAAAATAAAATGTTAAACACTCATTCCTTTTATTTATATGATCGCCAGTGATGGCATTAACCTTTCTAATGGCATCCCTTTGCACACCACACTTCCGAAGCTCTGTAAGTACACAGAGCAGCATAAATCAAATACATTTTCCTGATGAATGGGACTAGATGCTGAGGGCTTATATTCAGAATAAGTAAACAATTGAAGTTGAAACAGAAAACACAGTTCAGCTTTTCATTAAGGTTGTCTTTATTCATAGCTGATTAATCCTAGTCATCCCTTAAGAACCATGCATGCTACCACTAACCTTTGTAGCCCATATGGTCTGCTCCAAAGGATGAAAAAGTTTGAAACAAAAGCCATCTTTTTTAGAAGGCCTCTCGATGAGTTCACAAACGTTCAGGAGCACTGTTCCTACCCACTGGTCATTTTTGGGAGTTTTGTAAAGAAGCAACACTCCTGGTTTCAGTACACACCACAGTTTGGTCCAGCTTTTCAAGGTACCACGAATCTACAAAGTAAATAGTCACGGTTATATCTCAATGAAGTCAATACCAAAACCATACCCCTTAACAAAATTAGAAATTGAAATTACTAGGTTTTATTTCAAAGCAAAGTTTATCAGGTCTTTCAAAAGTTTTCACAGGTTTATTAAAGAATACAAAAGTATGCTTGCTCTTCTGTTCTGATGAATACTGAATTCTACAAATGGGTATACGCACATCCAGATATGGGAAGTATGACAATTAATCTGCAAACTTAATGAACTTGCCTAACTGAAACATATTTTATCACTAGCATGAAGACAGGATAATCTTTGGAAACAAAGCTCCTCTGAACACAGGTCAGACATCTGATAATAAAAACAAGATATGAACAAAATAATTCATACATAATTAAATTTTTACATAAAACCTTTTACAACAGCTATTAGTTTCAACCTGTATGTGAATTAAAAGTACCTTTCAATTCCCTGAATTTCCACATCTCATTAGACTGCTTGCATTAATTTTGTCAACTCTGAATTTTAATCGCTTCTGTGTCTGTAGAATGTATGACAACCTGACCTCTGAGCAGTGTTTTGGCCTGTTTACATTGATTTTTGCAAAAACTGGAGAAACTTTTTCCTGGCAAGTTATTTGTTTGGAGCAAACAAAAACAGGTTCAAGATCTTTTTTCTTGTGCTCTTAGTACAGTACTACTGTGGTATTCCTATACAAGGAATATATTTACAAATGCAAAGAATATGTACAAATATATAAACTGCACTACTGTTGATAACATGGACTGCTACCTTTGAGATAGCAGTACCACCTAGTTCTTAGGAAAGGAAAATTACCAGAAATACACAAAGAAACCTGCGTTCAAACATCTGACTGAATAATTTTTGCTATTGTTATGCATGTAACAGAGTTTCACTTCAAAGTGTAAAATGAGAAGCACTAAGTGAGAATTGCAAAGCCAACTCATCCCAAGGTGATGGCTGAACACACAAGGTGCATGTGACTAGGTTGACTGCAGTAAGTGGGAGCTAGGCTCCTCTATTAGTCCCCTAGGATTTGAGCACAGAGACCTTGGGATGCAATTAATGGCTGCTGTGCCTGTAGAAAAACATTAACAGCAAGTAAAAGATTGAGCCTTTTCTATTCTGGCCAGAAAGCAGCAAGCAACTGCTCCATCTTCAAGTCAGGTTTCACACTTGGATTCTGACCTTCAACCAGTCAGCCATAACAATAACTGAGGGGTCTGTGATCGTGCTGAGTAATTCTCTTGTGGCTCTCTTCTTTTCTTCTCTGTAGTTTTTCTTTTGAACCTGTGAAAAATAATAAAAATATTTATAATGTCACAGCCATAAGCCAGTTATCAGCACAAAAAGGCATTGACCAATACAAGCTGAGGAAAATCCTGCTAGATTCAATTTGCAATACAGATACAGAAAAAGAGCTTTAAAACAGAGTATTTAACTTCAAGGTGCAAACAGTTACTTCAAAAGCAGCTAAGACATAGCCAATTTCAGATTCTTCTGCAATTTTCTTTTAAAACTGAGGACTTTGAAACTCCAACCAAACCCACCCCCTCCTCTCTTCCTTTCCTGGTGTGAAGTACAAAACCAAAACTGAACTAGGTTCTAATTTACAGTACACTATCTGATCTGTGGCCTTTACCCACCAGTTATGTTCCCTCCACAGGGGAAATTTGCAGCAATGTATCTCCCTCATTTAAAGCCAAATAATTTTACATTTCCTCTGAAACAGTATCTGCCAAACAGTGGAGTTTGGTCTTGCTACAACACAGGGGGAAGAAGGTAGTAGAAATGCATTCAAACTGTAATTTTGGTAATTCCGTTTGTCATTTCATTGCATGTAGGTGTCCTGACGTCCCTGCCAATCTGAATTAACCTATAATCTTTTGAGTTATTCTACAATATTGTGCCATCTTAAAGACTGCATTATAGAAGCCCATTATTCAAGTAAAAATACAGTAATATTTGAAGAGACTCAACAGCACAACTTCTCACAATACTTAAGTATTCCATAGGTCTTATCATTATTTGGCATTATTTGTCTTCTCATTAGAGAATAAGGTAAAACTATGTGAATATATTTATAGCCCATGAGGAGTTACTAGGAAATGAATTCACCTTGAGGGATTCTTTTTTTGTAAGTTTGCTTGAAGGTTGAGAGATGTCCTTCTCAGAGCCATTGAAAAGCTTGGATTCAGACTGAAATTCACAATACACACAATAAATAAATTATAATGACAGATACAAGAATATATTACTGACGCTGGCACTTTAGAAAGTGTTTGAAGTGCAGTCGTGTTTCTAAGGTTCCCATTCCCATTCACTTCTCTACTGCTTTCCCCCTTAAAAAAAACACAAACAAACCAACAATGTAATGTGAGCTGTTAAAAAAAACACAAACAAACCAACCACTTGTAATGTGAGCTGTTCACCACTTACTCATGGAGTCTCTTTCTATAAGGGTTTTATGGGAAAGAAGTCTGAGATTCCTCTGGAAGCAGCTGACCTACACACAGTAAATATTTAGTTCGTGCAGACTGTTACTAGATAGAGCGTGCTGGAATAGTTAGGCATTATTTTAGCAGAGAGAGAATGTTTTAGGAGAATCCTGGTGTTTTAACACAGGAGTCACTCCCATGATATATGAATCAGAATATATGATCAGCTGTCTTCATCCACAGCTTGACAGCTTCTCCAAATGGACAGAGGCACTTACCCTGTGACTCATGAAGGAAAACACAGCCTCTTCACTCTAGGATTCAGTGCTCTATAAATCACCAGAGTAGAACTGCCCACTAATGGCACTCGTTCTGCTCCTTGCTCCCTAATTCCATGCTCTGATTGCTTTGCAAGTCATCTTCAGGAAGCTCACAGTGGCGTCAGGCAGGACAGACCCAGGTTTGTGTTTGTGACACCCAAGTCTTGTTCATGCAGGACAATGAGCTGCCTCAGCACCACATGATTTCTCCCCCCGCCGCTCCCCCATCTCTTGTAAGGTTCAAAGTTTGCTCCTAGGCATTTGCTGCCTATTAGTTGAAAGGGAACCCAAGCCACCAAATATTCACTTTGGGAACAGTGCTCTTTAGGGGGAAAAAAAAAAGAAAAAAAAAAAAAAAAGGAAAAAGAGGAGTCTATCATAGCACTTTCCTATCTTTCCTACTGGAGGTCAGAGAACATGGAGTAGGTATCCACTATATACAAACTTCAGAGAAATTACAAAGAGTTGTATTTCTCTGTGCACTGAAACATAAGCCTGGTGGACCCAAACTTTCTGTATTGTCAAAAAACAAACAAAAAACCCCCAAAGAACAACAAAAACAAACAAACAAAACCCCAAAACAAACAAAAGATTCAAACAACCAAACCAACCAAAAACCAAAACCAAAACATAGCAAACAAAAAACAAACAAACAAGCCCCACAAAACAATGTAACATTCCAAAATGTGTATTGAATTAAAATTCAAGGACAGTTAATCAAAACTGACCCTCAAGATGTTCCATATTTCAAATCTCAAACTACAGTGAAAAGTCTATCTATTGCATTTTGGAATACTATAAAATGACAGTCAAAAAATATGCAAGCTTTGAGGAAAACTTACTGCAATAATAAAAGCAGTGCACCTGAGCACTCTCTTGACTCACAAGGGCCCAAACAAAAGAAACAAGACGTAAAGATTTGCAAGCTGTACAAAAAAAATATTTAACCTGGTTTCTACTTTGACGTCTCTAACTCAGAACTAAGAATTTACCAGAGTCTACTTAGCTACTGTAAAAAAGAAACGTGCAATAACTGGCAGAAAGTAATTTTAACTCAAAATTATTTTAGCTAAATGTTCTTTTAAGTTCTGTATCTGTCTTGGGAAAATGAAGGAAACCTCTTCATTTTGTAATAAAGGTATGTTCTTGACACTCAAAATTTAGCTTTAAGGTGAGTGTGCTTGAACTTGAAATTAAATTCCTCTCTCTAGAATTTAAAGGAAATACAGTACTTTAAATGTAATAACAGAAGAGGGAAAATATGCTTATCAGTGTCACATAAGAAGAGTTAATGAACTCATTATGCAAGCTATAATGGAGCAACTTCAGCAAAACATTCATAAATATTCTAGTTGTTCACTAACAGAAAGCTAAGGCAATCTAAAGGTCATACATATAAAGCCCAAAATGAGTAAGTTTCACAGGCTACAAAAACTCATTTTCTCATTGTCTCAGCTATAAAGCTTTTACTTTTACCTAAGTAAAGGTCTACATTTACCTATTCAATGTTATGAGACAGGTCAATGTATGTTTTTAAGCCAGTAACTTTCTCACTACTACATCTACACAAAGTGGATGGGATAAAAAATTTAGAAGAGAACGCTTTAAGAGAACCTGCTGTAACTCCCAGCAAGGTACATTCAGTAGCAGATTCCATGCAAGTCCCATCACTGCTTTTCCCTTCCCTCTTAAACAGAAGGGCTGCTATTTCACTTCCACTGGTATAATCAAGCCCCACATACAGTAATAAAAAAAGGGTGAAGAAAAACACATATTAGCAGAAGTAGGAATATTGGTCTCATCTCTGATAGTAGAAAGACACAAAAAAAGTAACAGCATTTTGAACCACAGATTTTCATGTGATGTCATCGTGGGAACTGTATTAAGAAATTCCCTTTAATCTATTGCCAAATCTGAATAGTAATCTTCAAGATTATCTACAACAAAAGTTAAATACACTTGCCTTTAATAAAAAATTTGTAACTCCTTTACACATCAACATTTTAAAGCCAGATTAGGAGGCTGTTTTTCTTACCTTGCTTTTTGACATAGAATATGCCGTATCGTCTTTACTTTGTAATGCATCATCCTTCCCTTTGTCAAAACCTTAAAGAGAAAACAGCATTGTTGCAAATTATTTAAATTCATAAACAATTTACATGAACTAGCCTTTGAAACAGATTTGCCAATGTGTTTAGCATAAAAAGTGCAAGTAAATCAGTTTTTCAAATAACATATACATACAAATCTGTCTCATCAGTTGAAAATGTATCAGCTACGACAATATACACTAATTTAATACCCACTAAGAGCCAAGAACAGTCCACTGCATTTGGATAATGATGCAGCTGATCCAATAACCTGATGCATTGTAAATACAATGAGCCAACTTTTGTCCTTTATTTTCTTGTTCTCCCCTACCTGCACACATGCAGGCACAGAGGAGAGTACTAAATAATGCCTTTTTTTGTTTGTTCATTCCTGTAGCTAGATAATTGTTACCAACCACCTACATGAAAGCGCACGTGATTAAAATCACCAGACAGGATTTTTTTTGCCAGAAAATGGAAAAAGTTCCTTGCAGTAGCCTTTAATTTATACTTTCAACTTGACACTGAAGAAGCATAACTACAAGGCTTTATATTAAAACAGTTGCCAAAATCCCACATTTTTCTTCTGTGACTCACGGTACAAACCCCACATTTCCCCAGTATCCAAAAAGCAGAGAAAATCGGTGTATGTGCGACAATGGAGAGCAGGGTCACAACTGCTAGGGGTGCTGCCACACTGCTGCTACATGCCACAGAGCATATCCTGAGACCCTGGCACCCTCTCGCAGAAAAACCGCCTCCTCTGGTTACGAGACACAACATCTCACTCACTGATCCACTTCATCTGAAGAGGGTGGTGGCAGCATAAAGCTTTTATAAACAGGAACGAAACAAACTGCACAATGCATTTATCCGAATAAGTCAGCACGCCATCGTTCACTCGCCCTCCAGACAGAAGGCAGACAAAACCATGAAGGCATACAAGGATTTCCGAGCAGCCCAGGCAGCTGAGCAGCCTGGCACAGGGGCTGTGAGAGAGAGCTGTGCCCATGATAGGGCACTGCCCCAGTGGGGACACCCTGCACCCATGGACACTGCCAGCACTTTGGAGTGTCCCTCTGGGCATAGTCCCAACTTTGAAACAGCAACTAGTGTTCTGATCCCCAAAATGAGAAGACTTACCAGAGAAACTCCATTTTTTCACATTCTTCAGGGGAATGTGTATGTGCGGGGAAACTATGAGCTTTGAAAGGAGTTTTATTAATTCTCTGTAGCAATGTTGGGTAGTTTGTCCATTGAAAGAATTTTTTTTTTTTTTTAATTATTATCTTCAGCCTTCCACAACTTATAAGATCTAGAAACTCTAAGACAATTGATTCATTTGTCACAATTTCATGTCTTGAGAAGATTCATGGAGTTAAAGAGGCATCAGGTTGATCTCCAGGTTACATGAGAAATCTTGAGATTCCTCTTGATTTTGGTCTGGTAAATCAGTATTTTGGGACTTTTCCTCCCTTTGTATTTATTACCTTTTGCAGATACTATTTTTTAAGACCAAATTTTTAAAAATTATATACTCCAGTACAATATCACATTTTATGTTCTCAGAAAGGAAGCCCTACATGCCTTTACCAACTACTTTTACATGTCTTCATAGAAGCCTCACCTAGGCACAGTTCATTAAACCCTTAATTTTGAAATTCTTCCAACACACCTGCAATAGGTTTGTTCAGCTAATGAAAACCTGTAACACAGAAGACCATTTGACAACAGGGAAGAAGTACCCTGACAGGCAGAAGATTTGTAGTACCAGGGAATCCACAAAAAATCCAGAGACCAGAAGCCACATTTCCTATATAATACCAAATGCAAAAGCACATTTTCTACAGCACTAGTTATCAGGCATTAAACAAAGCAAAGGTTATTTAAAACCTCAGAGGCTACACTTGGCTTAGTTCACTCAGAAGTTACTGGATTCAATGCCAGTCTTAGGCAGTCAAACACACACCAGAACCATAGTAGAGGCTTTCTCCTCATCCAGTACCCACAAGAAATTCCTCAATAGGAATCAAATCTCACTGAAAATGCAATGCAGGCATTTTCTAATGACTTTCCCATTTTTGTTTATTTCTTTAATGGCACATACAGAGCACTTAGGGAGCGGAATCAGTGAGGAAGTGCTAAGTCAGGATTGTTCTTACAGCAGACAAGCTGCAATTCAAAGCTTACTTTCTAAAGCACAACAGCTTTAAGGACTTTACACACCCTTATCTAACAGACATACATTTTTTATTTCACAAACAAGCCTTGAATCAGTATCACCAAGAAGAAAAGAAAACAGACAGAACTATTCTGTCCCAGAGAACTGGACACGAAGACCAAAGTCCAGTTGCATTTCCATGAATTTCAGCTCCTTGCTTTCAGAGTCTCAGGCTGGAGAGGTGTGCATGCCAGCTGACCCATGAACATGCCACCACACCAACTGCTCCCTTCCTCACCCCCACGCACAGCAAAGGGCTGTCCCAGGGCTTCACTGGCAACGCCAAGTCAGGGTGCTGCACCTGCTGGAACATCTCACACTGCTCCATCTCCATCTGTGAGGAGACGCAGTCAGCCAGCTTGGCATCCCCTACCACCCTACCTGTAACCTGTCTCTCTGCACAGGGATAAGCTCACAGTACAGACAGCTGGCTGCAGCAGAGACTGCCAGGGTACAGGAGGCTAGAAGCAGGGTGTCATAAAAAAAACAGTGAATATTTTAGCTTACTTGCTCTTTCCCATCTTGTAACTCAATCAGCAACTCTTTAATGAAATAACCTGAGCTCACATTTCACAGTGTAGAAATTCAGGTGTTGAAGATACAGTCCCCTTCTGTAATTTCCTCTCTATTAGACCCTTTGAATGTGTATATCATTTTCCATGTGCAATCCTGAAAGCAATCTTTAGAGTTAGGAGCGCCACTACTGTACTCTCTAAAGCAGTTTTGAGCATCAGGGACTGTGTTCGAAGCAACACTACATCTTAACAGACTTTCTCCCAGTGTGACCTTCCTTATCTTAACAGCACAGGTCCCATGGGCTCTGAAAGCTGATCCCAATGCCACTGCAGTCAGCTGCAGTTCATGGTATGACCTTAGAAGCCAAGGGAAACTGTCCATAAGTGCATTCCTACTGTGAGCACTCAGCAAGTTCTTCCAAACTTGAAGGTGAAAATCTACATTAAAACTCATTAGGCGCTTTCAGACAGATACAAGAGCCTGACAGAAAAACTAGAAGTGTTGCACACAAGTGGTCAATGAAACAAAAAATATCAAGCAGTGTTCCTTTAGAGACTGAGCCAGATTATGCAGTCAATACCAAAAGAAAAAAAAATCCTTCAAAGCACTGCTGTTGACAAAAAATGAGGCTATATATGCTATAGGATTAAAGACTATTGAGGATAAAGACTGTGGTAAAGACTGTGGGAGGGTACAGTTTCAAACAAAACAGTCTAGTTAATAGATTTCCATTTTCAAGCATAACATGGGGATTATTTCTTAAAGTTGCACCCACAATCTGTCCCTTCAATCAATTTTCAAGGAAGGGAAAAACCAAAATCAGCCACATAATAACCCCTACATCTCAAATACTGGTTTTGTACCTCTCAGTAAATGCTATCTGCAATTACGATACATAAGAAAAATACATCAGAAAATAAACATGTTACTTTTTAATGTCAGATCTATTTTATCCATGAAAGAAATAATTACTATCCACTGGAGGCTCTTTTTCCAACATATAGAAAAGCCAGTAAAAAAAGCAATGTAATGCATGAAAAGATCACAAAAAGCAATCCAAGCAACAGTATTACTGACTTCCAAATGAAAAGAAAGGAACAGTCTGATTTGGTTACTGGAGTGCATGTGCCATTGTGAGGAACAAATAACTGAGCCGGAAAATGCTTCTGGAAGAACTCTGAGCTGTGCTTAGTGGGAATCATCAGCACTGCTGCTATATAATAAACACATCAGAAAAAAAAGAAAAGTCTTTTTAAAGAATTGAACGCATGAAACAATAGTCTTTTTAACTGACTGACTTTCAAAAGCTTGTTGACAACCAGATTTAAGAACACAATCCCATATTATCTAATTCAGATTCCTCCATGGACTTTGAAAGTGAAGTAATCAGAAAAGTAAGCAAAGTCCTGTAAGCACCATATAAAATTTAAAAAAAACAAAAACCAAAAGACTGTCATCACTGTGACTATCCGTGAGTATCTTTCAGACAGACAACTACCTTTTGCTTAAACCAATCTGAAAAGAGTATATCAAGAATGGTTATTAAGAATGTTAGGAATGTTTAAATTCTTCACAGATATATGGACGATTCCAAAAGAGAAAGCATTTTTTAATTCTATGTACCCACTTGAATTTTCTCATAAAAAAACTACTTTCCATTTATTCTGCATTTTAAGCAGTCATTCATTGTCTGCATATGAACAACAATCAGCTTTAATTGCAGAATTCTATACAGAAAGGAAGGAAATACAAAACGAAACCCTTTTTGTTTCACTAATTACCAGACTACACGTATTTATTTTACAGGTAGGAAGGATCTGTCTAGTTGCCAACCCCATGCTTTCAAGCCTTGAGATCTTTTATTTCATAAGCAGCTTGAATAAAACTCACTGTCAGACTCTTGGTAGAATGCTAATCATTTCCTGAAGCAGAGTGAAAGGAAACATTCCAGGGTAAAATAAGTTTAATAAAGCACATTGTCAGTAACAACTCCCACCCCTATGGCTGAGCGTGGTGCTCTGAGGACTGTGCAGGCTGGCACCGGCCAGCGATGCAGAGACCCCCAATCGCCAGTCTGCAACCCCCCCAACCTCTGCACCCAACTCTGCTCCAGGGCTTCAGAACCAGGGCTTACAAATTCAGCGAGCCATGCTGCAGCAGGCACGCAATAGAAAGTGAAAACTATTCTATGCCCCCCCCTTTCCTTCCCCCCCAACATCCTGGCTCCGTGGGACTACACAATGAAGAGCGTTTGTGCGCATGCACAAGACAGATCACACATCCAGAGCAATTCTGGAAAGAATGCACTATTTCTACTATGTCCCCTTTCAGGAATGGGTGACCTTGTAACACATTTTTAAGCATTCAGGCTTTCTGAAATAAACTGCTGAAATTCAGGTACCTACATCGGAAGTGCACGTTATGAACAAGGAAACTCTACAAATTCCTTTCAGTATTCCAGTACTGATTTTCAGGAAACAACAAATCTGAGCAAAAGGAGATTCAAGCCCTTTCAGGGGTTGTAAGTCTTAAAAATCTTGCACTACAGAGTTTAGCAAGGCTGGTTTTAGCCCTCATTTTCTATCTTGTCATTTCATATCAAACCACTGATGATCAGCCTGCAGATTTTTCAGTTATTACAGATGAATGAAAACCTTCTGCTGTACCTTACAATTTTAAAGCAAATCCATTGGGGGGGGGAGGGCAGTGGAAAGTACAAGAGAGGAAGGCATTTATAAACCACATCACAGAACCTCAGTTCTAAAAGCCCAAACAACCAAAACAAACAAGCCAGTCAGTCTCAAATACACCAATGCATTTTAAAGTGAGATTTGTGGCAGTGTAAAAGCTAACGTACTCATTTGCTTGTCAGCAAATTTTGCCACTACAAAGAATTGTTATCTAAATGCATACAAGCAATACTCTGATTTCTACCAACATCTCAGTACATTACTTTTGTTCGAGCTTAAAAATCTGAGGTGCAAATTATATTCGCCTCTGTACATTCTTAAAAACGCAAGACCAAAACAAACCTGGTAAAGCAGGAGAGAGCTCGTTATATCCTCCAAAGGAAGCATTCCGGACAAGCTTTCGGCCATCAGCTCTTGGAGAAAACACAGATGAAATCCCAGCACATGAAGAAAACCTACGTCGCACTGGACCTTCTTCCTTCATGAGTTAAGGTGTTTGTGCAAGGATTATGCTCTCTGTGAAAGCTGGTTAGGATAAGCTGCTTGGAACAAGAGTGTTGCAGTAGCAGCCTTTTACCTCACATTCTGATGAGTAAGATACAAAAGGGGGAAAAAAAAAGAAACAAACGAAGGGCGCACATGAAAAATGCAGTGAAGAGACAGAGGCTGCCAAATCAGCAGCAAGCCAAGCAACACTATACTCCCCTCATCAAAGCCCTTAGGATGCTTAAAGTGGAATAGCTTCGCTTCAGCTTTTTTTTCTAGAAACACACTACATTTCATTTTTTACCTCTCAGTTTTGGCCGTACTCACTTCTAAACACAAAAATGGCATTTATGTTTCAAGGATCCCTTAAATCAAACTCCTGTTAGTTTTTAAAGTCCCACATTTACATCGCACCAAGGACAACTCATGAGCTATGTGGCTTCCCTGTTTGACATTGTGGTATGCTATGGGAATCTGAAAAGGGAGTCGATGGTTTGCATTATGCAGCCATGTTGAGCTTTCCTGTTCAGGCACTCACCTAACTAGCTTTTATCAACTGACTGCCACGGCCTCTACATCTTCATTTCTTGTGTTTATTTAAAAGGTGAGACAATTGCTTTTTCTTCTCAAAGCTCTCCCATATTTATATATACAAACCAGCCTGACTCCTGGAAGAGCTGCCCTAGATAATCTCCACAAAAAAGGCTTTTTATTATTAATGCCCCAAATATTTTATGCAATGAATAAAACACTTAAATGGACCAACTTAAATTTTAAACATAAAAAAAAGATTCCAGTAATTTGTGCTTCAAGACTAGAAAGCTGCTGATCCAAACTCCTCCTGCTTGGCAGCTACCAGAATAAAGTCAAATAATCTCTCCCTAGCCTCCTTCATCCACTGCTCATTACATCAGCAGCCTCTTTGCCACGATGACTGGTGTGCACAGCCATCCTCTTCCGTATGTGGAACTTTGTTCCCATTTGGTGTTTCTCTGCTGGTCCCATTTTCCCCATCACACCTTTATATCTGACAAAGCAAGTTTTGAAAACTTCTCTGCTAAAAAGCAGAACAATAAGACACCAAGAATTCGTTTGAAACTAAGAACTTGAATTCTACCTTACTCCATACTAGAGGTCTCCTTTTCTTACAAAGTGAAACATGCCACGAATTAACTCAATAATAGCATGAATGTCATTAATCCTCAAATAATACTATTTATTCCATCTCCTTATGCAAAGAAGTGTAGTTAACTCCCCAATATATGACAAGGTAAAAAGATGCACCAGAAAAAAATCCAAATATGAGGCATGGATAGCATCAATAGAAACCATTACATGGTATATGAAAAACAAGAGTCACTTAAGCATAGGGAGTAGAAAAATCAGGATGAGCATCATTCAGGCTTGTCTCCATTTATCCAATCCTGTGTCTCACACTTCTTTCAGCTGAAGCAGTCCTTGTCCAGATGTCCCAGAAGGAAAACAAAAAGCAGCTAAAAAACTAAAGGAGTGGAATGGTGGCGTAATGAGGAGGAAATAAAAGGAGAGAGAACACCACCTTTTGTTTTTGTTTCGTTTGGTTTTGTTTTAATAAACACAGCTCCATAACACCTCTACAAATCTATTTTAATTACAAAACCAAGCAAATACCTTGGTCCAAATCTATTCAGAATATGCATTTTCTTTTTTTTTTTCCCTAATTAAAATCAAGAGAAAGCTGCAGCAGAACTCCCCTTACATGCAGAAGGAACTGTATCCTCTCATTACAGACCTATCTTGCCCAGTTAATGGGGCTGTTATCTCCTCTTTCAGAGTCAGGGCCTTGACCCTGCCCAGAATGCTCTGCTGACACTGCTCTCGGGAGGTTTCCATGTCCCCTGCTGGAATGGCTGGGTCACACAGACTTACACTGCTCTCCGGAGGTTTCCATGTCCCCTGCTGGAATGGCTGGGTCACACAGACGAATGGGAGGGGAGGCTCCACCATCACACACTCAGACACCACTTGGGCTGTGTGTGCCTCCAGCTGCTGGGCCCTACTGGCCATGGCTGCCAGCCTACCTCTCACAGCTTACTCTTCTCTGCCACCTTATGTTCAGTTGCTAAAAAGTGGCTACACATCCAGGGGTTTGAGGAAACAACATAATCCTGAAGGCTTTTCCCTTACTTCTCTCCGTGCCCTCTCAGGTCCCTTGACACTGCTCATGTAACCAAACCGTAAACAGAACAGATTAAAATACCTCTTTCTCCTTCCTATGCCCTCTTCTCCATTTAGAACTGAAACTGAACTCTTTGGATAGATAAAAGTAAGAAATTCAGTACGGATAATGTTACATTTCCCCTCTCTGAGGCTCTCTGCAGTCAAGGAAGCTGTTATCCAGGTATTCTAAGCACCTTCTGCTTTAACTAAACAGCAGCACAGGAGAGGCAGCCTCTGAGCCTTTTACCAAAATATGACTCTGCCTCACCACCCCAAAAGAGGAGGAAAAGAAAAAAACCTAATTTAAGCTTCCCCCTTCATCTCCTCACCCCGTCCCCTGCAAAGACCAGAAAATCCCATAAATCACTTCTCTCCTTCCTGAAAATAAATTCAGACAGAATAGGTCCATCTACTGATGAAATCAGCCTTTATGACCTTAGACTAATGTCCCAGACAGCCTTCTATCCTTTTGATATTAACCTCCAGTGCCTTAATAATTGATACACCTAGAAAATGCACTCTCATACACAGCTTAGAAGTGTACAGTTTCAGATACAAACAGAACTACAGCCAAGTCCAACTGCAGAAGTTAGACATGGCAGAAAAGCCTGCATAAACAGGAAAGTATCTGCCTAAAGGCATCAGGTGAGTGGTGCAGTGTATCTGTACATGAGTATATTACTTTTTTCATAACGAAAGTTTAAGCCATGACAGGAGGCATTAGACAAAGTATGCTACTCAAAGAGAAAAAAAGTTTCTTGGTTTCTCTGTTTTATAAAACACCTATATCAGTAGAAAAACAAAAACCCCTACAGGACTTAAATATTTAGTTCATGTATGGGTGGGAGGGTGGGGGGAGCACAAGGGGAAAGAATTCATTCTTAGTCAGTCTGCTGAACATCTTTTTAGAAAAGGAAAACTTATTTAATGTAACCATTTTTCTAAAGGACAGAATGCATTTCTTACATCAGATATTGAATCAGGGCTTCTTCAATGCAAGCTAAAAAACAAATCATAATCCTGTAAGACATTCTTCCAGGATATTGCCTGGAGCAAAGTGTAACTCTCAGCGTGAGTCAGATGGAAGACACATGGAGTTCCAACAACTCATGAACACTTTTGACAGTCTGGTTTTAGCTTTCAAACATTTTTCCAGTGGAAAAATATTTTCAGCTGATAAAAACACAGTCTTATCAAGAAAAACCTCTCTAAATTGTACAGGCATGAATTCCAAGCATGGAAATTGAACTCAAATCAAATCTATCTGGACTACTCAAATGAGGAATTTTAACTAAAATAAAATCCTTTTTATAGAGATTTTAGAAGTTTAGAATAGCAAACACATTCTACAAAATGATACTGATGGAGTAATACAACTAAGAGCATGTCTAATGATGCAAAATTTAAAAAATAGTCCTATTCCCCTTACAGGTACCCAAGGAATAGCAAAAATCTTCTTAAAATCAAACTCTATGAAAGCTAAAGACAAAAGAAGGAGGAAGAAAACTTGGCGTACTAGAGGAAGGCAGAAGCTTTTTAGACTTGCCCTGCAATTTTGACAGTCATTTGCCTTGACATTGCTACCTTTTCCAGGAGAAATCTCCCCCCAGTCCATGAAAAGGTCATAAATAATCCTCTACATGCAGTATAAACATACTCTTTTCAGCATGCAGAAAACAGAAAAGGAGACAGCTACAGTATCATACCTATGAAGGTTTTATCCAACACCTGATTTTCATATGTGGATTTGAAGTAAAAGGGATTTTCTCCTATTTAATAAAAAGGGTATTAAAGATATACTTGCCTTCAGCACTGACATTCGATTCAGAAAAAATTATACCTAAACAATGAGGCTACAATTTGGAGAGCAGTTTAGAGAGGCAAATTTCTTTCACCAAATGTGAAAATGTTTCTGTTCTCTGGTGTTTCCAAGTCCAGTGCAGTTTAGCTGAAGAGTAATTCCAGAGGCAAGCCTGAGTGTGGTTATGAATGACCACCGAGGCTCCCCATGCACTGCTGGCAACTGTGCTTGGCTGCAGCTCCTCACTTGCTAAGAGCCTGCTCAGCTCCTCCCACATGGAGTAAAAGCCTTGCTCACTGCTCAGGTTTCAACATTGTCATCTCAGCCCTTATGAAATTCTCAAGGTCACAACTCAGGTTCAAGTAGGCCAGTCCTGCAGAGACTGTCATGGGGAAAGAGAACTTGCTTGAGATGTTTCACAGCCATTATTGCTGTGCCTTTTCAACCCAGTGCCACACTTTCATAAAGCTATAACCCACACAGAAAAGAGTACATGCAATTTACCCAAGCCACAAATACTGGGTGGAGTAGCATTTCAGAAATGGCAAGTTTTAATAAACACACAATGACTTGCAGAGAGGAGTGTGCCAGAGTATGTATTACAGGCAGAAAGCAGGAGGTCAGGGTAACGTATTCAGGAGACTAACCACACACAGCGAAACTTAAAACATTTTACAAGAAGTTCAGTCTGATAACATAGACTAAGATCAGATTATTTAGGGCTCAAGCTCCTTCCTCCTACTGTGAGCAAAGCCTCACTCACATCCCATTCAAGACAAGCATCACTAAAGCTATTCCAAATAAGTTACACAGTTTTGTGGAACTGAGGCTTCACCTTCACATTCTGTCAAAAAACTGAGAAGTCTCCACCCATGTCTCTGGGCTCAAGTCCCTGCAGCAGGACAAGACATTAATCCAAAACCACCTAAAGAACAACCAGTGCCCATGGCTCCTACACAATGTTGATTACAAAATACATCCTCATCATCAAAAGCAAGGCAAGACAAATTAAAACAACTCCTAATAAAACAGCAAGAAAGACCAAGAGTTTCCAAGAATGAGGGCTTGCAAGGTTTTAGAAAGAAATCTTTTGCAGTAGGAGAAAGCAAAAATGTTAACATTTTTCTAAGACATTAAACACATTAACTCTGCAGAGTAGGCACCTCACTTCAGAAGTAACAGGGTTAATATGGAAGTATTAAAAGGAAAAGCTTTTTGGAGAGCCTCAGAAAGGCCTTTAACAGTTTCTTCTTTAGCACTAAGACAATGAGACAGACTCAGGGGAAGATGAAGTAACAAAGTATGACATGCTTAGTAATAAATTGTTCCTACTGTATCAAGGTAATAAATTATTTAACAATTCTTCAGCTTCTCTATTCAAAGAATAGATATAGTAAATGGCAGAGACTGCATGAAGTTACTTCCATGACTAAGTCTGTCTACATGTAGAGAATAAACTCGTAGGAAACATGAAAAACAGAAATCACTATTAAAGATTAGATATAACCCAGCTACCCAGGAAACAGCTTGTTCTGGAACCAGATAGACTGGCAAGATTTTGCCATCTGCAAGCCAAATGCTATAATAAAAAAAATTGCTAACACAGTGAAAAGCTCTAGTTGGAAAAAACCCACCAGCACAAACTGGCATTTAAGCAGTGATCAACTCCCAGGGGAGTTACAAGCTCGCCTGTGCTCAGTGCATCCATCTGCTGTAATTATGGGCAGCGGGATTTCTCTCCCCAGCTTCAAGGCAGTTCCTCTCTGCTGTGGCTTCAGTCTCATGCATCCATATAACAGAACTCATGACCTCTTGGCAGAAATATGCCCAGAGCACCACAGCCAAGTGCCTCAGGTAGAGTTGCTAATACTTTGAAAAGGCTTCGATTTCACTGTCACAGGGCTGTATCTTTCCTTCTTCTCATCCACAATAATCTGTCTTCCACTGACAGCTGGTTAAGAGGAGATGTATTGCTGTGTCTCCAGGGCTTCTTGCACACTGACCACCAGGAACCCAGAATGGGGACAAGTCAGGAGGTACAGACCTTTCTTATTGCCCAGTGAAATACGTTGTGCTTCTGCTGTCAACCGAGCTAAACAACAGGAACAAGTGGTTTTTTAGAAATTGCAAGTTGCACAGGTTAACAACAAACCAGCTTTAACTTGTTACTTGTCTTCGGTACACAGTCAGTCACATCTGAGTGTGGTATTTTCTGGGTCATTAAGGCTCCACAGGCATCTCATCCCTTCAGCAGCCAGTAACTGTTCCTTAGGACCTCCTGCTTGAAAATGCCTATTCTTCACTTTTTACCTTCTCTCATATTTAAGAATAGTCAAATTTTTATTTTCTCCAAAAATGCAGCATCCTGTGGATTAAAATCTGAGCACTATCACATCCTTTAAATGTTTCCTCTGGAGTTGTTTAAAGTACAAGCTCAGCACAGCCAAAACCCTCACTCTTCCCCAAATGTTAATTTTTTAACTGCAATAAAATAATTTTGTCAGTTATTCCTTTTAGTCACACACTAGGTTAAAAAAGGAAAAATTCCAAAAATAAGCTTGATAGAAGTTTAGTTGTTTGTTTATTAATAGTTAATAACATTTTTAACCATTGAATGCAAACACAGAAAATTAGCTAAATTAGCATAATTTGTGTCAGCTGCTAGAACTGAAAGATGATTTTGCAGTACTAACATCTATATGCACTTCAAAAAATACTGTCTTGGTGAGTGGGCAAGGCCATGCTGCCCACTAAAGCCTAAAGACAAACCATCCCACAAAGTTTTACAGATAAAGCTAACTCCCCAAGCTCATTAAAGTTTCCATCAAAAGGCTACTGAATTATTTAGGTCCAATTCCAAATCTAACAAGTCTAAATAAAATATTGAGCAAAAAACATAGTATAATCATCTAGTATGTTCAAGACACATTAGTCATAGCATTACCATCAGGACTAGCTTGTTCTGATGCTCTAGTTAACTACTTGATGGGCAAAGCAGGAATAAATAAATCCACAAAAATAAAAAGCCCATCTCAGGATCAATGCTATATATGGCCGAGTTAGTGTTTCACCACTAAAATTCTGAACTTTCTACATAAACAGTTAAAATCATACAGAAAAAATCTCCACCATCTGTTTTTTCAAAAAATACATTTCCATCAAACAACCTTGCTGAATCTTTCAGTTGAAGTGAGTCTGACCTCCACACCTACGCATGCCAGTCTGTAGCCTCACATGTAAGCTACTTCAGCCTCAGAATAAAGGAGAGCGTAACTTGAAGAGTCCTAAAACATTTCGCAAAACAGTGCAAGAATTATATAGAACAGTGACATTTTAAATAGACATTTTCTGAACAATCACTAGACAAGGCTGCCAGGTCAAACTGTATTCTACATTTGTAAAATAAATCTGTATTGGATTCCAAGAAGAAGAACCCAATCTCTGGCTCACACAACATACTAAGTTTCATCTCACAAGAGTGACAGAGTGAGGAAGGAGGAAGACATGTCTTAAACTAAGAAACCAAGTACAGGAAAATAGATGCTTTCTGAAATCCAGAGCTATGTCCACAAATGAAAACACAGTATTTATACACAGGAACACCTAAAATGATAAAATACATACCACTTACAACTTTACACTGACATATTACATGATTCTCTTTGTTCCAAATAGGAAGTCAGTAGCTCAAACTCATGTGAAATGTTTACCTCCACTCCTTCACGTTAAGATTTGTGCAGGTTTAACCATATTTTTAATACCTGTCATTAAGACCTTAGTTAAAACACAAGCAGAAAACACAAATGCAGCTTGTTCCAGCAGATCTTCCAAGAAATGGTCACTGAGCATGCCTGTCCTTAGCTGCTGGACGTGGTGGTTTTGCTGCTAACACCAAGTTAGTGCTGGCTGTTCCAGGGACTGCACCATCACAGGCTTTGTTTCATTCCAGCTCACCTGGTTTTGAGCTGCAAGTTCCATACCAAACTGGCCTTGCAACACAGGTGCTTTTATTGAGGCAGCAGGAAACACAACCTAGGTTAAGAGCAGCATTCCAGAACATCCAACTGCCCAGCAGCTAAAGCTAAGTACCCATGTCACAGTTCTCCCTTCTATACATTTAATCAGTACTTAGTAGACTGTATCATACATTTTTGTTTTGGTTCTCTGTTATCCTGTGCCTAGAATGATCTTGAATTGTTTATTTACATTACCCATCTCCTAAGGATAACTTCAGGTGTCAGCGACTACAAGTATTTCCATTTAGTTCCTAGTAAATGCCTTTGAATTCTGTATCTAAACATTTTCTGTCTCATTACACCATACTAGAGGCCCATTGTAAAGACCTTTGTTAAACAGATTTCAGTTACAGCAGTCAGCCTTAAGTACCCCATCACGTTAAGCTCTGTTCTACTTCATATTTTTTAGGCTTTCACAGCATCTCTTTTTAACCAATGTAATAAGCTCACATTTTTCTCCAGCACTGTAATTTTGCCATACAAATAACCACCATCAAATATTCACCCAAATTTTTTAATGTGGGTCAACCCACTCCATAAAAAACACCTCCCAAGCTAGCAATAGGCTGCAAGCCAGTAACTGTGGGCTGCTAAAGCCTAGCCCACATTGCACTTTCTCTACTGAAATTGAATGCAAGTCGAATTTCTTGCTCATGAAACTACAGCCTTATTTCTAGTAGTGCTCCTGGAAAACTAAGTCACCGATGACTGATGCTAAAAAACACACAAATACATTTAACCACCTTAAATTCACTTATATAAGCCCTGAAATATTCAGAAGAAAAAGAAATCTGGAGAGAAAATTTAGTATCTGCAAGGAGCTTGATGTAGGACAATCAAGTCTTAGTGCTTTTCAAGCCCATTTCAATGATTTTCCTATGAGTGAAAGCCCTGCAAAAAAAACAACGGTTTAACTTTATAAATTAGTGGCAACAGCAACATTAAAAGAAAGAATTTAGCAGAATATTCAAATGCACTTACATAACTCCAGCATTTGTCTAGTAAGGGACACAACACAGTACATACAGAGAATAAGTGAAAGCTCTTTCAATAAAATAAAAAGTCCAAACAGGTTATATTTATATTATACAGAAAATATTTCCAGACTAAGCATAACAAGCCAGAGAACATCAAATGCTGTTCCAGTGAGATAAAACCATCAATTAGAAAATATATCCAAGCTAGCTCAGTGTAGTACCAAAAATATTACCATAATGACTTTAAAAATACACTAAAATACTACCAGAATCAGCACAGTAAGAACTGTCTTTGGTTTCAAAATTTTTTCTAATCTAAATAGTACTGAACGGGAAAACAGGAAAATTATTCAAAGTCACTTGAGACAGTCTTTATTACTCTGAGACATTAATATCATTGCTTTGACAAAGTACACTATATGAGTTAGGGAGACTCATACCAAAGCCAGTAAAAAATATAAAACCACGTACGGAACACTACTAATGAAAAAAACCTAAAGGAAGCATGGATGATTAGCATGGCTGCCAATAGTAAAAGGGGAGAGAATATTAGTTTTAAAAGCCTGAAGTTTTCACTAAGAACTTCACACATCCCAAGAAAGATGTCTCATGATTTCCCAGGCAATAAGACAATACAAGCACTTTCAAATGCAAACAAGCACAAGGAGAGCAACTATTGCTTCTTTTTTTGTTTCTTGAATAGACTATCAACATGTCAGGTCTACTTAGGAGTTTCACTTTTCATCCAGTCAATTCACATGGATCCACAGAGAGTTTGTTTTCAACAGGTTTAGCAAAGCAGAGGGACCATTTGAAAGCCGTCAGGAAGTAGTGTTGAGACTTCCCTTTTTTTTTTTGCTTTTTCTCAAGAGAACAATCTTTCAGTAGAACTAATTGTTAAAATATCTTTACACAGAAGTTCCACTTAAGGTACATCAAAACACTGCATAAAGACACAAATACTGAAAAAAGAATGTTACCATGGGTTTTACAGGACTACCCACAAATAATCATTTACCATTATGTGGACTGCTCTCCCATCAAACAAATCATAGCATGCTTTATTACACTAGTGCATCACGTAAGGCATTTTTTTCCTGTTGCAGATTATCACATAAAGATACGAATAATTACATACAAAATTTCAACATGCTCTCTTCCTTACCTCTTTGTTGTAAAAGGCAGTGATTTTGAACCAATATTTGGAACAGATAATTAACGTCAGAATTTAAGTTCTTTAAAACCTTTGTAAAAAAATAACTTTGTCTTACCATGACTATGGACACTTCCCGGGCTGAGACATGGTTGGAGTAACTCTTTGGTTGGAGTAAGATAGGCTTCTTTCCCCTGGTGCTGGTTCATTTTTGCTGAAGTTACAGGCTGTTCATCACTGTTTGTTACTGCTGCTGAAATACAAAACAGATGCTCATTCAATAATGTTATGTGTTTGTGCATAGATTTCTATTAAGAACTTCACTGCTATTTATGAAACTGGTATTCAACTGCTCCCTTATGAAACATTTCATTCTAGAAAATGAGGTCTTCAAACCAGAGATTTGCTTTGGAGAGGATGGCAGAAAGAAGCCAGTAACACTGGTCTAAGACATGAGGCAGAAGATGAAAACAAAAACTAGCATGAGGTTAGAAAGGCTGATACTGAATACAGATACAGCATTGAGCTGTTGCTTATCTTCTGAAATCCTTCTTTCTTTGCCACTGTTGTCATAGCTTTTGGTTTAACTAGCCACAACTCAGCCAACCCATGAGACAGCTTGCGAGACCAAGCTGCGCCAACATCCCAGAAAGCTAAGATGAATGTCTGTACATACATCACAAGAATCAAATTTTAGCAATAAAGATCATGTACAAATTCTGTCAAGGCAAAGGCTTAAAGCAGAAGAGTTACTCTCTTTGAACCTCATCAGTCTGAAAGACTTGTCTGGTGTCTTCTTACCTATTTCTAAGATCACCTGGCCAGCCATCCTGTTTTATAGCTTCTGTACATTTCCTTAAGCTGCACACAACAAAACTGTACCTTTTTTCAGTCAACGAATGACTGACTCTGTAGCACCTGTCATGTGAAAGCAGATATACTGACAAAGTGTTCAAAGAGGGAAACAAGCAATATTTACTAAAGAAAAGACTGGAACTTACAACACTGGTGATTTTAAGAGTTCCCAAGCTTTCCTTAAAAGTTCAGCAGAAGATTTGAGTCAAACCAAACAAGTTCTATTCTCTGGATGGACTCTGCAAAGTACAAAGGCCTTCTTAGCTTTATCACTACTATTATTACAGTAGTGGAAACATTTTGCAGCAAAACCTGGAATGAACACAAAGCAGTATGAAAAAATAAAAAGGTTCTTGAGTGTCCAGAGAAGGGCGAGGAAGAGAGTGGAGGGTCTGGAGCACAAGTCTGATGAGGATGGCTGAGGGAGCTGGGGTTGTTTAGCCTGGAGAAGAGGGGATTCAGGGTAGACCTTACTGCCCTCTACAAACACCTGAGAGGTAGCTTCTCCCATGTAACAAGTGACAAGACAAGAGGAAACGGCCTCAAGTTGTGGCATGAGAGGTTTAGATTGGATATTAGAAAAATTTCTTCACCAGAAGGGTTCTCAAGCATTGGAACAGGCTGCCCAGGGAAGTGTCACCAATCCTGGAGGTATTTAAAGGACATGTAGATGTGGCATTTGGGGACATGGTTTAGTGGTGGACTTGGCAACACTGGATTTGGCAAGTCAGACTTGATGATCCTTAAAGGTGTTTTCCACCCTAAACGATTCTATGAAGACTGCAAGGATTGCCCTACGCCCACCTGTATTATTTTTCTACATCAGATAAAGCATCTAAAGCTCTGCTCCAGACAAACTATATGAACTGCTGCTGAGGAAAAATACGTGAGGAAATGGACAAGGGAGGCAATAAGCTCATTCTGCCAGTTCAGAATTCAAGTCTATCAATGCTGGAAGGCTGGTATTTCAAAGCAGTGCCTGATTTTGCCCTTCTTGTAGCACCGACCTAGTTGTTTATTGTTCTGCAACTACAAGGGACAGGGGGGAGCAGGGCAGTTGCTGAAGTGTTGGGAAGGGCCTGTACCACAAAAAGTCTGGTATATGAAAATAAAAGGGGAGGTAAGAAAACAGCTGCATCACAGGTTTGCACAAAATGTGTCACTCCAAGGACAGTGAGCTATACTTGTTTTAAAGGTTTAAGGTGTACAGTGCACTGAAATACGAACAACATGCAGACAACTAGCTGAAAAATCCTTTTGATGAGCCACTGGCCACTTAGCTTCCAGAGGGATGGGATTTCTCAGCCCACTGTGCTTTGTAAGTGCCCCTACCAGCCCCATGCCACTGCAGCAGGTGACACCGTGGGTTCCACAGCAGGAGCTACACCAGCAACCCTCTCCTGAGTGACCTGTGCAGAAGGCTTGATTCTGAGTGGGCAGCATGCAGCACTGCTAGATTTTTTTTAAGCTTAAAGCTTTGGGAATGCCAAAGGTTTCTTTAAACTGTCCCCATGCAATAATTTCCCAGGCAGTACATGCCAGTAACCCAGAGAATAAGCAAGCTCTGCACATAAGTGTTACTGAAGCATGAGCTCCATTCAGCAATGGTGACTCAGTCACACTAACGGGACTACAAGCTTCAAGCTCATTCACATTCCTTCATTAGTAGTCAATTAGGTCCTGCAACAACTCATAGCACTGTCAGAAGGGTTCTTTTCCTAAAAAAACAGAGTTTATGTATCACCTAATATAGAATACCTTGTGGCACGCACTTTGTATGCCTGAGGATTCAAGGTGAACCTCTTAAACCAAGTGGGTTTTGGAGAAATTCCATTTATAAAACTGAAGAATGATTGGCAGGAGAGTTTTTGAACCTCCTTTTTATACAAAGAATTATAAAAGTACTAAACAATTGGAAATAAATCAGTTAAGAACATAACTATTTATCCACACCACAGCAGCCACTTAGGAGGAAGCTGTCCCCCTGCCCTGCAAAATGCCTCATCCTAATGCTCAGATGTTTGCTCTGAGGTGAGGTAGAAGACAAGGCATTATTTTAGAGAAGAAACATCGAATAGTAAATATCAAAGCCTCCTTGTGACTCTTTAGAGGGCACATTTCAATACCAACAGAACTACTGAGAGTTGAGAATACATACTTCGTTCGTGTTCATCATACTGGTCATCAAATTACTAATATAAAAGTTTGTCAGCACAATTCATGCATTAGAAGAAACATAAATTGGGGTCTTTACAGCCAATTTATTTCAGGTAAAGCTATGAAAAAAAAATCTGAAGTGTCAGATTCACAGTTCTGTTTCTATAACGAGCCTGTGAAAGTGCCTACACCCTTGAAAACAGCACAAGGACATCATATACAGCAAGAGGTTTATTATGATTCAATTCAGCATTGTTTTTTCATGTCTATAATAAGCCATATCAGCTAAGACCACAGCTTCTGCACAGATTTCTCATAAAAAAAGAAACATTTTGTGCCTGCACCTTTCTTTTTCCCACATGACACAGACTCTTAATCCCAGGCAAAATTATTCTGCCAATCATACTATCATACCAATGCCCACAAACCAACGGCACCAGTAAGTCTTTGACTACATGTAAGCACAATATACATCTGAATTTTTTCCCCAGCACCTCACCAGATCCAGTCCTGGAGTATTACAGTATATATACCTGTTCAGTTCTGAATATGTAAAATTATTGAAACTTGGTGAACCACACATAGAACTATAAACAGACAAGCACAAAAATAAAAAACTGTTTCTCAACCATTATTTCCATGTCTTTTACTATCTATACTACAATAGCACTTGAAGGTTTCATTTCAAACTGATAAAAACAGCTTTTTCTCTTCCAGGTAAGTAATAAAAAAGATTTTTTTTTTCCTGGCCATGATTGGGAGAGATGAAGAATAAACTTTTCCCACCAAAAAAATAAAAGCTGAGGTAGGGAAACATTTGGATGAGTGGTGTCCCAGGCAAAATACTTTTCCAACGGCAAATTTTCATTGCACTTCAACTTCTCAATTGTAATACAGAAAAAACCTCGTATTTATCTCATCACCTATATGCAAAGATATATGCTAATTGTGCAAACAAAATGTAGGAGAGAGGAGTCACTTACCTGATGGTCCAGGAGAGTCTGTGATCTCACCATGATGCTGTGTACACATACAATTGAGGAATGAAGAGCAGCAAACATAAAAATCCAGGCCAGGAAGAAGCAAGTGCACAAAAAGCAGCAGCAGTGGGAAAGAAGGACAATGAAAACAGGGTTAGTTCATAACTAAAATACAACATGCACCTCAATGCCAAAGGCAAGACCTCAAGAGACTCAGCAGTTCAGAAAAGTTGAAGCAACAAATCTGACAAATATGCCTATAGAAAAGCCATTATTAGAAGCCATCATTAGTAAACAGCAACTGCCTCAACCACTTCTTCTGAGTGGAAACACTCCAGCAGCAATTTAGTGCCTGTATGACTTGACACACAGCATTTTAAAAGAAATTATAAGCTGGAATGGTTTCAAAAGACTGAAGCTCTGAAGAAAGCTGAAGTAACACAAAATTTTTTTCCAAAACCACTCCACTTTCAGAAAAGTGTTTTGGAAAGAAAAAAAACCTTTAAAATGATCAGTAATATACAAGCACCTACTAATGCTAGATTCAAGGCTAACTGCTTTTGCATACAAACACAAACTTAGAAGGCACAGGTTCAGTTCACCTACAAACACAGGTAACATTTGAAATTGCTTAGGATACAAGACAAACAGTGCAGTTTTAAATTAAAGAGGATATTTTACATCAACATACTTCCATAGAACCAAGTTGTATAAAAAACTATTTCTCTCCTACTGAATGCATCAAATATAGGCACTAAATGACAGTAACTACACAGTAATAGCCTGTACTCCTTTCTGATATTTGATCTGGAATCATTTTAAAATCCTTGCTAACCAAGACCACAATCAAGGCTAAGATCCCACTGCGGTCAGCCATGTACAGATGTAAGGCAAATTCCACCTACATCTTAAAGGATTTACTACATTTGAAATCTGTGAATAATAGAAAAGGAGAAAACAAGAATACTGATCAGCATGAACATTTCCTCCTTAAAAATAAAATAAATCCAAACATGCCATATCTTCTTTTCCCCAGATAAAAAATTTGTACTCCATGAAGTAGATAAATCCTTACTCTGCTTTAAAGAGGATCCAATCTTGCCTCTCTTATCAGGACTTAACAGCAGGAAATGTTAAAAAAAAAGAAAACCATAATCAAAATCTTTGCAAGCAGGAGTCCTGCCTTGCACTCCTGATCTCAAAACACAGATATTTTTTTTTTTAAATCCCTCACATCTGCCTAAGGTTGTTAAATTGTAAATTGACAGTGCAATGTGCAAATGCGAAGTAATGCAATGAATATACAGCAATTGCAGTACACATTATTGGAAAGGTGAGGGAACTCTTCTTTTGTAATTCTGGACTTTCTGGAACAGGACTTGATTAAACAGGAAAAGCTGAAATAAAATATAAGCACAGCAAATAACCTTTTATTCCTGTCAGAAACTAAATTCAAGTCAAAGAGAGAAAGCCATGAAATTACCAGATGGGTTTGGGTAATAGTACATGAAAAGTATTCAAGAATTCAATGACTTTCAAGGCAAAGTGTTTATTCTAAACGTACAGATAACATACTGCAGACTGAGAAACAATTTCTGTTCAGACTGGAACTGTCCTACACTGTGCTGATTTTAGATTCAAGAGAATAACAGTTAACAAGAGAACAAGAAGCCTGCAGAAGCTGTACGGCGATCCAGCAACTGACTGAAGGACTGGGAGCACCACCGGTCAGCACTGAGCTGCTTTATTTCTCACTGCGAGTTGGAAAGCAAAAGAACAGAAACTGGAAAATACATTTGTAAACACACACATAGGATAAGAAATATCTGAGGCTCAGCCAGATGCTCACTCGCGGTGCGTTACTTACATGTGGAAGAAATAAGAGTGAAACGGCACGGCAGCAGCTCCCGTCTCGCTGCCTGCCTCGCAAGCAGCCCCAGCCAAGATACAACATGACACCAGAGCAGGGCAACCCGTCACCTGAGATGATGATGCAGGGGCTTTTCATGTAAATATTTTAGCACTGCATGGTTAATCCTATGAACTGGTACAAACAGCTCCTATGCCAGAGGCTGAAACACAAGCCTGTCTAACTCTGTCCTTGATCTTCTCCAATAGACATTCTGTTTACACACCAAACTGCCTCTGTTGCTGGTCAACCCCAGGTATTTGGGTCTGTGTACTTACCTAAAACCTGTAGAAGGCAAATTTCTAAACACTGGTGTTGAAGATGTTAAGGTACTGAAATGAGACTGTTTTGGCCAAAGTGACCTCTCAATTTTCCAATGGCCTACTGCACCTCCATCATCTGCAATTCATATCACTACAGATCGGGATTCCAAACCACTAAGGGATCAAAACATGTCAGTTTTACTGCTTCAATGTTTCCTCCAAAAAGAATGCTCTCAGGACAAGCCTGTCCATCACTACCCATGAGTCTTATTCTAAATATACAAAATTAAGAGAAACATACACATTATTTCCAAAGGCACAGCCTACCCTTATTTTCACATTATGTAACTGATGACTTTGGTTAAAGATTACAGAACAAGTCCTTTGACAGTTTCTCAACATTATCTGATTGATTCAGCTTCTACAGAGGCACAATTACTTTAAAATGTTGCTACCAAAATATACGAAGCCTAGTCCTCCTCCCAGTAAAGTTTTTGACTAAGATTTGGAAGTAAAACCAGCAACATAAACCCAGCAACATAAAGCATCATGAGACAGCAGCTATAATTCTGTTTTTATACAAAGGCAGCTCATGTGCTTCAAAAAGCACTATTATTAGACATTCATTTCTCAGAAATAAAGCTTATAACAACTGTTACTAAACTTTAAGTTATATTTGCCAAGTTCTAAAAATCAAAATCCTTTTCCTGTTGAATGTTAGCATAAAAGCAAAAGCACATGTCACACTAGCATGTCTGAATCTCACACTACAAAAATTTTTTAAAAACATTTACTAGTTTTACAATCAAAAATACAGCTACATTTTTAATAGAGTTTAAAGAACATTCTAAAGCCAAGTTTGAGGTTTTTACCTTGCTGAAGACTGACTGTTCCTGAAGGCAGTCTTTGATACGTGTAAACCATTAAGATAAATCCAGTTACATTTAAATTCAGGACCACTGACCCAACCTACAAATCTTATCAGTAAAAAGGACCTCTATTCTATGCTTCAAGGAAAAAAGGTATTTTTATGTCTGTTGATGTATTAAGTAGCAAGGACTGACACTGACTGTACAAGTTACATCACAGGCAAATTATTTGTTAAATATATGTTTTAGCAAAAATTAGAAATTACTAAAAATTACTGAAAAAATAATTTCAAAAAAGACTAGTTTATACTATACATTTCCATGTAATGTCCAAAGTTCTGGGGCAGTGAAACTTGTTTAAAATATTTTATAGAAAAACAGGTGAAAACTGTCCTGAAACAAGAACTCAAACCAAAGCATCTATTATTTTGCACTGTTTTAATGGTGTCAGACTACAAAAATAGTTTCCTTTGCTGTCACAGCCTTTGTCTTCAAATTTATATTCAGTACATATCAACCTAATTCACAGACAAGAAGAGCATTTAATATAAGACTTTTCTCCCTATACTGATTATGGAAAGGAAGACCACAGCATTAAGGTCTGTGATTTCCTCCTCTGTTTTTCCTTTACATGCAAGCCAAAAGAGCACATTAGAAAGCTGACACCTCTAAAAAAAGCTTTTCCTCATAGAAACATCCTAAAGGACTTAAAACAGTGTAGAAAACCATTGGTTAGTATTCCTCATGCATTTCATTAATTTTATCATGACAATGGAACTTTAAAAAAAAAATCAAACAGATTGCACTAGAAGTCTGGAATACTGAAAAATTTTAAACATGATTTCAAAAAATCTAAATTTCTGGGAAGTGTCAGGATTTGCATTGACTAAAGGCCTTCAAATTAATGGGTCAATCTCTCTTAAAATACATCTATGGTGTTTTTAATATTTAATTTTCACTTTTTTTATTGTGATGTACATTAAGCCAAGGCTTACTAAATAAGCTTTCAAAAGTGTTTTAATACCTGTAGTGAAACACAAAAAACTTGATATTATAACTGCAATTAAGACAGACAATTTTCCCTCTGGCTGATATTTTGGTAAGAAATGCTTAGAATAGCCTATAACAATATGCCATCAGTTAAAAGAAATATTCTGAGATGACACTTCAGAAGCACATAGGATGAAAGGCAATCTATCTTTACACTTAGCATTCTTCTGAAGGAGTCTTGGTAAAACACAGACTGATTTTGAGATACCTTCTAAGATCACGCCATTCTGAAGGCTTGTCACAAAAAGAGAAGTAGCACATTTGATGTTACTTTGAAGGGTTTTGTAAACTGGAACATTTTTATATATTCTGAGGAAACAAGGAGCATAACAACTGAACTGACGGGTTTTTTTGAAAAAATTAGAATATCCTACTGCACAGTTGACACTCACAGTATGTTGCATCTGAGATATAGCTGCATTGGCCATGTAGCAAACCAATGAATTTGTTTATTACAGGAAAAAGCCAAGGATTTTCTTAATGCACCGCAAAATAGTTTGTCTCCAAGTTCACCACTTACGATAAAAATGGTAATAAAACACTTGATCAAATTAATAGCTCCATGTAGTATTTGACTATGACAAACACAGTTTGTCACTAATGAGGTGCTAAACTTGACCTTCACCTCAGTTACAAAAACATATCCTATTTTGCCTTTGGGAGGCTGTGCTTTGGAAACTAAAAAACATTTCCTGCTTCAGCTATTAGAGTGCTTCTATATAATGCAGCTTGTGGAAAAACTAAGTTCTTGAATAATTTCAACACTTATGATGATAATGAAGCATGATAGTACCCACTAGCTTCTCCTGTTTCTAACTGTGCTTAGAAAGAGCTTCACTGCTTCAGAAATTTTATAGTCAGCACAGATTATCAAATCTTACACCTCAGATTACTCTGATAACATCTAATTATCAGTCCTCTGCCTTTTCTGCTCCTCATTCCACCAAGAAGAACATTTTTTCTGCTCTCCATAGTCACTAACCAGGAAAGTGCCAATTAGGCTGAGAGGAATACCTTTTTCCTTTGGGACTCTCAGTCAAAATCCAAAAATCAAATAAAATCCAAAATCCAAAAGTTTTTTGACATTCAGCCCTCTCGCCATGACAATCTAGTAAACAATACATGATTCTCCATAATATTCCCAATACATTCACCAGAAAAGTATCAATTTAAACTGAAAGTGAACAAATTCAAGCCATTTAACCCTCTCCCTGCAAAAGCATCTTCACATTCATCTAATTACACAAAGGCACACTTAAGTTACTCACTGATATTTTATCCAGTTCCCCATCAACTGGAACATTCTCCATGTTGAAAGGGCCTGTTCTCTGTCTCTCAGTTAGAGTTCTTCCATCCTGCTATTCGAGATCCTAGAGAGGAAAAGAAAAATATAGTAATTTAATTCTAAGGGGTGAAATCCATTAGGGAGTTACACTTTCTCTCCCCTAAGTTTTAAGAGAGTAAATAGTCTTATACAGCAACCTTTGTATCTTACAGTTCCTTGCAAAACATGGACATTTACCCATAGAAATCAACTCGGGAATGGACAGAATAGTTTCAGCTAAAATGGCCAAACCGAAAACTACTCACCAAGGCAAGCATTTACTTTTACAAATATGGACAAGTTAAGCACAAAAAAGAAACCCACGGGTTTTGCCCCGTATTTCCCGTTGTTCCACAGTTCCCAGCAGCACACCATTCGGGTACAAAACAAAGCTGTTCTGGAGCAGTCAGAGTTCCCAGCATAACTCCAGAAACAGCCACATATTGCTTTGTGGAACCAAAACACGGCAATTAAATAGTACGCGGGTGCCAGCAGCCTCTGTGGCACAGCAGGTGCTCATCGGGGGGTCACCACACACAGCCAGAAAGCAATGCCTCATTCTCTAAGCAGTTCCTATTTCTTGCAAGAGAATGAAACCTACAATAATCTTAGTATTCTCAGCATATCTGAAGTCACCAATGAGACAAGCACACACTCTGCAATCAAGCAAAACTTCGTGGAAGAGAAGTGCTTTAACCATTGATGTGTTAAGCAGGTTCCAGGAGATGCACACCAAACTGGGATGCCTATTGAGATGTCCAGCTACAGCCCATCACTGCCTCTCTCTTCAAGGCCTCCATCAGCAGCACAGCAGTGGATGGGGAGGCTGTGTGCTTACCTGTTCGACACAGTACAGCCAGTATTGCACAGGGAGAAAACCCTGCAGTCCCACCCTCCATGGAGCCGCACTCACTCTGCCTTTCCAGCCAGCCACAGCAACTGTTTGATCAGAGAATTAGCCCAAGGACAGTTTTTTTCTTTCCTTTTGTCTTGGGTGGGGTGATGGGGCAGGAAGCAGCTAAATTACAAACTTGATTGCTAAACCAACACTTGTGCAAGAGCAAGGGTAGAATGGAGATGGTGGTTTTTCTTTTTACACTACAATGTTAGCATATGGTGCTTAATCTGCGCATCAAGCTATGGCAAAGTTTAGTAAAAACAGGTTAAGTGAAGACAGAAGAGCGAGGTAGGAAGAAGCATCACAGTCTCTCCAGGGAACCTGAGGAGCATCCTGGGTGCAGGAAGATGGCAGAAAGGCAAACAGCCAAAATACACAAGATCTTGTGGTTCAAGGTCTGTCTCAGGAAACAGACACTCATGAAAACAAATCTCACTATAAACAACCATTTATTCAACTGCTTTTAGTGTTTTATTATAATTGGGTTTTGGTTCTGTATTATGTAAAGCAGGTTAAAATTTTCCCTCAGGAAAAAACACACAGTATCAACACACTTTAGCAAGTTCCCAGAATATATGCCAGTAAACCACAAAAGGAACCATTTAAAAAATAGTTTAATGAAATGACTGCGTGCTAACAAAACTGCAAAGTTAAAAGTTTCCTATGACTTATTTCAAAGAACCAAGGAGGACCTTGCTCAAGCATCTGAGTAATTAACTGAGGTGGCACATGACTGGGAAGCACATGGCTACACGTTCTCATGTAAATTAAAAAGAGTAGACATCTGAAAGGAGATGACTACAAGTGATTAATTTGCATTAATAAAAGGATTCCTTCCTATATATATGTCATTACCACAGAAAGAGGAATTCACTCAAATGCTGTTTCCCAGAGCAGCAGGCACTGCAAGCCTTACCTTTCACACCCAAACACAAGACACAGAATTGGGTAATGATTTTTGATGTCTGTTTCTTGTCATCTCTCCCCCACACACTCATTTTAGATTCTCTTATTAGCAGGAAATTCAGCAACACCAGACTGCATGCACATTCAATTTACAGAAACACCAAACTCCTTTAAATAGGATGAAAAATGAATGGCATTACAAACAGATCTGTGCACTGCTATTTAAAGCAGTTTTTCGGCTTTTTTTAGTTACACAAACTTGTAACCATACTCAGGTTATCCGAACTAATAGATCTTTGTTGACACAGAAACATTCAGCCTGAAACACGTTTAACCCATCTTCATATTTAATAGACTTCTTTTAACTCTTAATTTTTATTGTCAACCCTCCTGGTGTATTCTGCTCCTCCATTTGTTCACATGACCACAGCCACTACATCCTTCCTTAACTTAGTCTCAAGAGTAATACCATCAAACAGGTACCCTAATGCCTAATTCTTAACATTCATGATTGCTTGTGGTCCCCAAGACACTCATAATCCAGCAGGGTCCCAAAGGCTGCAGAGAAGTTTTCTGGGAAAGGGAAGAAAAAAATTCTACCTGCTCATGTTTAAACAGTAAAGCAGGTGCAGAAATAGTTAAGCACTACCTTCCCCCAAGCTGTTTAGCTTATGAGTAGACAGCCAGCTTGGCTTATTTTTCTTGGCAAAATGAAGGCTGAAAGTGAACAATATTGCTTCTGTTATATGCCAAAATAAATACAAAGGAAGGAAAAGGGCTCTCTCAGCAAAAGGATATTGCCAAAGAGTCAAATGAGTATGAAATTGGAGAACAGATTTATTTTGAAAATTACAGAATGCTTCTAACCATCTGAGCCCCAAGGCTTTGAAACAACTTTCCAACCAATGGAGGGAAGGGGAATTTATTTATTTGTAAATGCAGCCAGGTTATTATGAAGGGTGCTTCCACAAGCAAGCAAGCTCTTTTCTACTTTAGTTAACCCAACCATTAGATTTGACGATACAACCCCAAATGTATCTTTTCATTCACCTGGGGGTTTTTTTTTAGCTTTTGGGGAACATTCATTACATGCCTTTGCTGCTCTCTGTAACATTCACAAGCATTTGTGGTTTGGTCAGCTTGAGGTTTTAACTAAAAAATATTCCTTCACAATCTTCATCTCTGCATGAACAGGATATTTTCTATCTAAACACATGCATGCTGGAAAGCCCTATGGGAAGAGGAAAGAAGACAACTCCCACCCATTTGAAAAAAACCCCAAAACTCAAAAGCCATAAAATGGATGTCTCAGTACTATAATGTTACACAATATTCTCAGATAAGAGTTACACAGACCGCAGATAAAAAGCAGCACAAGTTAGGTGTCTTGGCCATGAGAGAAACTGTGGCAGCAAGCTTTTGGTCAGTCCTAAAGATCAGTGACGTGGACTTGGCAGCATTCCGTGTTGACTTACATATTCCCCATATTAACCAGATTACATAAGATCTTGTTGTAGGGTACGTTTGTTTAACCAAATAAAGGGGTTATTAGGCAATGCAAGCCCCTTCTTCTGCCAGCATAACAAGAGCTCATCACCAAACATGGTATTTGCTCCAGGCACAAAAGAGTCTAGTCCTGAAACTGTGGCAGTAATGCCCTACTAGAAGTACATTTTTAATATTCAATCATAATTCAGTTCACAAAAGGACTCTTCTTCCCCTTTTCCCACAGAAGATTAGCTTCAGTTCAAACACCTCACTAAATCTGGAAAGTTTCATCAAGAGTCTCCACTGCCCCCACACAAGTTCTAGAATTTCAGCCAAGGTGCAGCCACAAAGTGCAAGTGGTAGCGATGACCCCTGAATCTAATACATTTTCTTTTCAGCCAGTGGACCAAGTTACTTGAACACCTGCATACTGTATTATACAGGCAGGTTTTAGCTTTCTTCCCAAGCACTATCACCTGCGGTCATTAGATCTGGCACTGGCACTGTGATACTGCTCTGTGATCTGCTACAGTATCACAGTACCCTCCTGCACTCCAGCACCAAAGCTCCCAGGCAAGGCTCAGCCTCACCTGTGACCTGCCCTGGGTGCCTGGTGAAATAGTACTGCCTTCTGACCCAGCCTTCCCAAAGGGGAAGTGCGCTCCTGGGCGCTGACCTCCAAAGTGACCCAAGCTCTGCTGGATGCCTGCCTTCTTTCCCTAAAGCCTAACACAACTAGAAGCATTTAAATTGTCTGAAGTGGGTATCAGATAAGAAGATCCTGTAAACTTTTTTAAGATGGCATAAGCATCATAATATATTGACTTTAAAGATCAATGTGGCAGCAAGCAAAGGCAAGACACACTATTAGGAGAAAAGAAAACTAGTTGCTCATGTTGATGTCAAGAAGGATAAAAATTCACCTAGGTCCTTGCTGGAAAGCAGAGTCACAACAGTACCAACAAAATGCTATTTCATAGGAAATCAGAATGGTTGAGGTAGGAAAAGACCCGTGAAGGTCATCTTGCCCAAGTCCCCTTTTGCAGAAGGATGTCTAGACAGCTTTTGACTATCTCCAAGGAGGAAGACTACACAGCCTCCCCTGGCCAACCTGTACCTGTGCTTGATTGCCCTCCAAGTCAAAAGGTGTTTCCTGCTGTTGGGATGGAACTTCCCATGTTTCTGTTCATGCCCACTGCCTCCTGTACCATCACTAGGCCCCACTGGAATGAACCTGCCTCTGTCACCTTTACACTCTCCCTTCAGTATTTATATGCATTGATGTGTGCCCCCTGCACCTTCTCCAGGCTAAACAGACCCAGCTCTTTCAGCCTTTGCTCACACAAGAGATGATCCAGGCCTTTGATCATCTTCACAGCCCTTCACTGGACTCTGTCCAGTAAATCCACATCCCTCTTGTACTGGGAAGCCCTGAACTGTACCCAGCACCCCAGACATGAACTCAACAGTGCTGAGTAGAGAGGAAGGATCACCATTCTCAACCTGCTGGTACTGCTTTGTCTAATGCATTCAGGAACACCATTCATCTTCTTCATGGCAAGGACATGTTGCTGACTCATGTTCAACTACTTGTCAGGAAAACCAGGTGAATTCCACGTTAGCAGTTCCCTAAGGTCCACAAGGAAGTTTAAGGTAATACTCTGGAGAAAGGTTGCTAAGTGCTAAAACAAACCAAAAAGAACAAGTTTCCTAGACGTTAAGAGCTAACAGGCATAGGATCAATTTGAAAATATTAAAGGCAATCTAGATGCTAAATCTAACTAGGATGATCAAACCAAGGCTCTCAAAAGTGACTTTCATGCTGTCATATGACTGCTGAAGGCACTTTCACTTCGCTCCATGCAGTATGGGAGCAGCAATAGCACAGAAGGTAATAGAAGCACATGTCTTACTCTCAAGGCTCTTTGAATACAGTGCACCAGAGGAAGAGCAGCCTCCTGGTTGTAGTGCAAGGCCACAGATCATCTTTCTCAGCTAACAAGTCTGCACACCAAGTACACTTCATTATCGAGGTACCGATCAGGCCAGCTTCTTGCACATGACACAATGTCACTGCGTGCCAAGTACCCTGTGCTTGTTGAGATCAGTTCCGAGAAAGCAGGAACAGAAGCAGGGTTACTGGTAAAAACGGAGTAGGGGCAACAGGGTCAAACCATTCAGCAAAAGATCTGGTAAACAAAGAAATCACAACTTTTTCTCAACCTCAAATTAAGCACCTTACACTAACAAGAACTTGGAAGAACCAGGAACTGGTTGTATCCTGCAATTCTAGAAAAGAAGTCTGAGAGTTGAGTAAACCTCTAGGTTCAATTCCTTCTACTGTGACGTCAGTCCAAAGAGGAAAGCTTGACAAAACCAGTAATTATATAGAAGTCATGGATGACAAACTGCATAGTTACATTAACTCTGAATTTCAATGTCTGAATGCTCAGAAGTGTGCTACAAATATAACCACACCAGAATCAACAACTGCCCCAAGTCCCCCGAGTACACTGTCATCACTTAATGCTATCAGCCTCCAAATCTACCCTTATGAAACACTTCCTTCCACCCTGAGTTTCATCACCTGCCTTCTCATTTCCCAAATAAACAGTCCACATGCAGAGCAAGCTGTTTCCTCTGTTTCTGTTTTGCTGTTTTCAGAAGGGAAAAAAACTATCAAACACCAAACCATGAAAAAAAAAAACGGGAAAGTTGAAGTGCTTAAGAACAGGACTTGAAAACATCTCTCATCTGGAAAAAAACTTGGCATAGTCCAGATACCTCAGCTATCTTTTGAGAGAGCTCGAGGGCAATGAAGGCCAAGGAAAGCATAACAAACTTCGGAATACCTACTGCAACTTTAATAACTACTACCTTAAAGTGGTGCTCCAGAGACAAACTTGTCCTGAAAAAAATGAAGGAGTACAGAAAAGATGGTAAGAGTCACCTACAGGTACTAAATCCCAACATTCTCCCTAAAACCTTGAGTTCCTAGGGTTCTGGAGCCCTTTGGCCATCAAAATACACTTCAAAGCTGCCAAACTTATCCCAGTCTTCATGACACGTATTCTGCAAGACTGGTCCCATGATTCAAATGAGTTGTTGGTCTTACTGCTAAAAATGTCTATTTCTTCACTTAAAGGTGTCTAGTTACCTGCAGCACTATACACTTTGCCTCCACAAGCCATTTTTACCTAGGGCTCAGTCTAACTTTTGAGCATAAGAGAGGCAATAAACCACTGACTTTGTTCATTTAAGGTGGCATCAGAAAGAACCTGTAAAGCTCCATAAAATATTCAGAAGATTTTTTTTTCTGTTTCATTGTGAAGTAGGGAAAGAAGATTTATTCAAACCTTACAACACCGGAACGAGCATTTTATTTTTACATGTATTTTTGTTATTTTGCTGCACTACTAACCTGCAAAATAACTAAGTGGATGTCATACACAACCTTAATACAAGGTTAAATTGACCAATGACAGTCTTGATTTTCAAGAAAAAAAACTAAAACTAAGTGGTTAGAGACATTGCAAATCATATTCCTTTCAGAATTCCACCCCGTGATTTAGGGGTATACTCGCTATTTGAGCCTTGCATGTTTCCTGCACAAAGATGACAAGCTAAAAAGTGTTTAAGAACGCAACATGATAAATTTCTAAATTTAAAGTCCAGTCATCTTGCCTTTCAGTATTAGAAATTTTCTTTCACATCTGTACAGGTACTGCTAATAGTCTCTCCCATGGTACTCTCTTTCTTGTCTCCCATTTTGGCAGTTGTACTAAGAGGCAGTGTGACACACTCTTCTAGAGACAGCTGAAAAGGAGATTACCAGTGCTCCACACTTGGTCCTCACCACCTCTTTTCCTGCTGTGGCCGCTGTCTTTCTGAACTGCCTGCAGACCTGTCTGTGCACTGCTCCCAGATCCTCTTGTGCCAAGAGGAATCCCCACTATTGTAAATTATTTTAAACAGACACTCACAAAATGTCTATCATTTAAACTGGGCTAAGTCGCGGGACTTCTGCAGGTCTGGCACTGCAGTGATAACGAATAGCTGAGGGACACCTTCAACTCTCCTCCTTTCCAACCATAAGAGCCTGGGTAAGCACAAACTGTGCTTACAGCTACAGACTCCCCCAACACCAACTCGAAACTCCTTCAGGAAATGAAGGGAACCAAGCCAAGGCAAAAGGAAAAGCAATGTTGTTGTTAAAGGTTTTTCTGAAATGAAAAAGTAAGATAAGTCAGCAGAGATGTTTCCACAGACAAGATGGATAGGCAGCAGAACAAATCCTTCTGCTTCTGATGCCAAAGTGGAATAAGTTGCCTTCCCGAGACAGCAGATGGATCTGGATTTCTTCCACAACGAACGTTCCAAAACCAAAACCAAGACTACGAAAAATATTTTAAGAATATAAGAATTAAATCATTGTGCTGAAAAAGCCTCAATAAGAGGATGTTAAAAGTCTACTTTACAATATCAAGTGATGTGTCTGAACATCTTCGTTATAGTAAGATCATCAATACAGAACTATTTTAAGCCTCTTGTGCAGGTCAAGATAAAATCTACTTAATAAGGAATAAAGTTTCAGAAAGCTATTGTGACACGATACACAAGTGATTGCAAGTAATCATATTATTACAGATCAGTGAATTATTAACTGCTAGATAAACTACATGTGACTAGGTGAGTGCTTTTTACCTACTGAAGATAAAGTAAAAAGCTTAAACTACCGTAAAGTTTCTGTATCTCAGAAGCTGCAGTGATTTTGCTTGGACAGACAGGCACCATCACACAGACAGTTCATAGCCACATAGGCCGATTTCCTAAATGAATCCATGAAACTTTCCATTAAATTAGTAACATCCCTCCAAAACTGAGCTAGTACAAAGACCAATTTTCTAATGGCAATTCTACTAGGTTTTTAATCCTTTCTTCCCACTATGCTCAAAACTGAAAAAAAAAATGGCCAACTGGTTTTCAAGAGGGGAAAAAACCTTAAGGCCTCTTTTAAATTTTCATACTTGTTGAAAGGACACCCTAAGTGTCAGAGCTCCCAAACTCATACAGAATCACTTCTCCGTACCCCAATGGCTGTTTTAGCAAACTAGGAACTGAGATTACTTCTCTCGGTCCTGCTAATGAGCATCATGAATACATTTCACAGGAGTTCAGGTGAGAGAATAACTACAATCCTAATTTCTGCACTACACTGGAATAGATAAAATAGAAAAATCAATGCAAGTTCCAGGATTAAAAGTATGAAAGAAGACTAAACACAGACAAACAAGTCCCAGTTGAGCTACGCTTAGCTATAATACAATTATATTGTGTGAGAGGTTTCTAAAAAATGGGCTTTCTTCAGGCTTAAATGTGGACATTTCAAACAGGAACCTTATGTTTATTCTCACGTACAATTTAATTTTCTTATTTTAGCAGCAGGGTCTCTTCTTGATATTAAAATAGAGTTGATGACATAAGAAATGGCCTTCATTTGGATTTCTTATGGCTAGTGCTAGAAGGCAGTCTACAGAAGTTTAAGATACAGGATATCTGTACAAGAATTTAAGAACAAAAGGTCAGAGTAACCTACTGCAACAGGAAAAAACCTAGAAATCCTAACTTAAAGTAGCAGCAGGTTAAAACAGGCAGCAATAGTATCTGGTTTACACATCACAGTTTATTAAAAAGATTTAGAAAGTCTAATTTAGATTTCCATTGGTTATGCCAAGTTTGTTTTTTTTTTTTTTTACACTAAAGTAAAAGGAGCTGATGAACCTAACTTTGCTTTTTAGATGTCAGTGCTGTTCTACATAATTACAATTCAGGATCTTTCATAGGTTTTTTGGTGGGATTAGTTTTTTATTTGTTTTGTTTGTTTGTTTATGGTTTGTGAGGTTTTTGGGGGGATACTAGGGAGGAAGGTTGGGGGTTTTTATGGGAGGTTTTTCATTGTTGTTCTGTAGGGGTTTTCTAAATACAGGAAAAAAATATTACAAGTAGAGTTTGTACAGGCTTCACAAGAAGTGGTGCTTTTAGCACCAAACATCCAAGCTTGTCTTCTGAAGCTACTGAGTAACTGCTGATCAACTTTGATTTGGAACTGCTGCAAGAATCTTGCATAGCTTTTAGTTTAACAGGATGAGCCAATAATATTTAAACAGTATAGCCTGATTCACAGGGGCTGTACAATATTATTGCATTGCAAACTTGGAAAGTGACCTAACAATAAGCCTCTTGTTTACCTACCCATTTCTATTTAACAAATTACAAGCTCCTCTATGACATTTCTTTGGGCAACGAGAAGCACCTGGCCTGCCACAACAAACAGCTATGGAAGAATTACAAGCAGCAAGTGACAACTTACCTGCAATTCACAGCGCTCAGAAATCACGTCAATATCACTGCCTGATGTAAGTCAGGCCACTGCTCACACTATTTGTAACAAACAAGCAACTTACATAAAAATCATTTTTGACAGAGATGAAAATAGAAGCCAAACCTTTCACAGATCAAAGCCAGCCCACAAGAACAGAAATTCAACATATTTGTTCCAAAAGCTATCCCATTTCTGAAGACCAGAGTGCTTTTTGCTCCCAGTACTGCAAGGAGACCCCAAGAGTCTCCATAGCAAGAGCCACATATTATCAGGGTACATTTAATGTTCTGCTTCAGGGACCAATATAGAAGACACTTTATTTTCTGCTTGAATCAACTGAGTACGTCATGACTGGGATAAAGGGTTCTGTTCCTTGACAACCAGGGAGTGGTTGTAAGCATGGACAGGAAAACAAAGTCTTGACACTTCCTTGGAAGTTCTTTAAAATGCTTTGGAGAAGACAACAAAGAGAGAAAAAAATGACATCCTGGGAAAATAATTATTCTGTTCAAGGCTAAACAAATATGTAATGGACAAGGCACATCCTCCTGCCCTTCTACCCAGTCTACTCAAGTATTGGGAATTCTATTTCCCATAAAATGGTTTAATGGGGCCATCAGATGGCTTGAGCACCTGATTTAAAGTGAATACAATCCTCTCAGCTGTGCAATCCCATAGGACTGTGTGATAGGAAGTTTTGAATCCTGCGTCCCCACCATCCTCTATCCAGCCCCTCAACAGGGAGGGACTCCCCTCAAAAGGAGCTAGTTAAGGGGCAAGACCCATCACATTGTTCAGGAATAGAGGGTCAGACAGAAGACAGACACAAATGCTGGGAAGGAAGAAAGCAGTATTTGTGAGCTCAAACAAATTCAATTGCTATTTTTATGAAAAACAACGAAAAGAATAATTCCACAAGGGAATGTATTTATTTTTTAAAAGGAAAAAACCTACACCCTTCCATTTCACAGCACTATGATATTCCAATATTGTCACCCAAACTGACTTATCAGTTAATAGCATTTTATAATTTACTTTCATATTTAAAAATCACACACAATGCCAAGATAACACAAGCTTAACTACCAAGATAATATTAGCATAAAGCAATTCAATACCCTGTATTTCTGCCAAAGCAGTTAACTACACCTCTATGTATAATGTTACACATTTTATTCCCCTGAAGGCAGCTTACACATGTATTTCCAAGTCTAACATGTAGGAAAAGAAAGAAACACCAATTTCCCTGCTTCACAAAGTAAATGGAGCCAGGCAGCGATAGCTCAAAAGCTGTAACTGAACAAAAATGTATGTCCCAACCTACCCATAGAGTCAGGGTGAGCTCCCAGGGCACATTCCATCTCTGACGCTCACTTTCACACACTGCACGGATATGTCAGAAGGAGAAAACTGCACGTACCCATACAGGCTTCCGGCAGGAGCAGCTGTAAGAGGAACCGGCAGTATTTGCTTCCAACCATGGGCAATGCTAAAAGAGGTGATTGGAGAAACCTTGTGTCCTGCACTTTCAATCCATTATTAAAGGAGTATCCAAAAACAGGTGTCACAGATACAAACCAACTCCAGCAGTGAGTTACAACAAGAGACTTTAACTTTTAAAAACTATGATTTGTCCAAGAAGTCTTATAAGGAATATGTAGGAGAGGAAAAAAATTATCGATTTGGGGGTTTTTTTTCCAAAATTGTAAAGCAAAAGCACGTGTAATACTGATTTTAATGCCAGCAACAAGCATGCAGAGCCTCTAATCTCAAAAACAGCTTGGCATACATAATCTTCCCCATTAGAAAGGATTTTGCTCCTTTATTTTAGCCCTCAACAGAATTCAGAGAAGGATGAGCTGTCCTCTTCCTGATGATCACAGCCTGAGAAAAAAATACCATAAGCCAGTAGTCCTTAATACAATGGCACATTTTACATTCTCATGATGGCTTCTAGAAAGTCTGTGACATTCACAACTTTAGCCTTTTCCGTATCTGAATTGTCTGCTATAGACATGGAATATGAAATCAGGGCTTGGAACTCCAGGAGTGCTATTAAGTTCATAAAATCCAGATTAAAAGTGAATAGCCAGCTGGATATTTCAAAGCCATTTGTAAGCACCAAACTGGAAAGTAACTGAGACATCCATCAAAACCACCAAACCAAGATAAGCACACAAGCATTACAGTTACAGCATGAAGTAATAAGCAATTTCCCCCCAAGAGAAAAGCACTATGCCAACACTTCACATACAATGAGAATTGACTGTTCCCAAATGTTGATAAGTATAATTAACCTTCATAACCCTGTCTTTGGCCTTGAACATTAAACCTGAATTCATCTTGAAAACCAATTAAAATGCTAAGCAGTCTATCTACTTTGGGACTGGAGAATAGCATACTGCATTCAATGAAAAAAAAAAAAAAACCAAAACCATAGCACAATTGTCTCCTTAGACACCTTCAAGGATCTGTTAGCTGTTTTAGTAAAAACTGTAATTCATAAACAAATCACATTTTAACAAGAATTGAAAAATTCTTCAATTCTTCATGAAGATCCTAAAACATTTACAATTTATGAAGGCAAAACTGAAGATTTAAAAGAAAAAAATAGGCATAAAAACAAAGGATAAAGATGATCTAGGTGGGCTATGAAGCATTTTCATGCTATATTTAACAACAGATATAAATCCCACAGTATGGTTCCCATTCAAAGAGCCTAACTTTGCTCTCCCCAGTAAGGTACCTTCATTCATTCTGCCTTTTAGGTTGACTACTGACAAGGAAATCTACTTAAAATTTATGTCATCCAACCTGCTTTTTTTTACATCTGCCATTTTTAAATAAGCAGAACTACTGGACAGACAGAAGGAGCTGGAAATCTCATTTTTCTAACAACTTCTTTCCTACATTACAGATATTTCCTCTTACCCAACAAGAAAAAAAAAATCATGCCTACTTGCCATGAAATTTAGATACACATGACTCTGTGATGGCCACATTTCTTTCCATGACTTTACTTGTTCAACAAAAGGAAAAGTAGGTAAGGTGATATCTGATTCTCTAGTGAATCAGAGATGAGGAGCAGCATTTTATAGTTACTACTCAGTTCTAACATCAGAATTTTGCTTCCAGTTATATATTCCAGTGTTATATTTTAGTACAACTTTATTCACTAGTGGAGTTCAGAGTGGTATTAATTACTTTTTCTTCCCAATTTTTTAAATTTATTTTTAAATATACACAATATATCTGCTTAACAGGCATCTGTTCAAGTACTTAAACAAGCTTAAATTAGTTCTTCACTTTGAAAACAGGTCTTTATGAGGTAGCTGAAAGTCAGAATCACCTTCATGTCATGCTAAAGCATATGTCAAGCCTTGTAACTCCCAAGGAGTTCTCTTGATGCTGTCGAGTTATCCTTGACAGCGCTGTAGATGGCAGTATTTCACAGAGCTCACCTCCCTGCCCTAACCTGGGACTAAGGACTGCAGTACAGGGAATACACTGAAAGGGTGCTTCAAGAATCTGCAGTTCAGCCATTATCACAACATACCATGCCTGGTAACAAAGTACACAGAATGCATTAATTTGAAAAGCAACCTTCTCAGATGACTAAAGAAATGTACCATAATGCTAGGCAAGCAAAAAAGTTAAGTTACTGCAGGTGAGATCATCCTTAAAACAGAGATCCATAATAAACTGCTCCCATGTATGGGATCTGAGCACACACAGATATTTCATTTCAGACTACCACAATAAAATCAAGTTTTCCATAGTAATCTCATATTCCTGACTAGAAAGTGCTGTTCTAGTGCAGGTGCGTACATGCAGATCATCTGGGCTTTCACTTTACTTGAAAGTGGGACACGTTCAGAAAATAATGGCCTGCACAGGAAACATCTCAGTTTCACACTAAAATATAGCTCTAGTCAGTCAGCAACACACATTCCATGCAGAACCTGCTAAAAGCAGTCACTTTTGTCTGGAGGTTGACTGTTCACATCATGACACGCACGGCACGAGCTTCACAGGAATGAACTACCACTCACTCCTGGAAAACTTAAGTAATGTGAATCCATGTATATATATTGCCTTGACTTCCAATTCCCTTTCTTCCTAAAATTTTAACAGGTGTTGACAAAAGCACAGTATGCTACAAACCATTGCTACAACTCTTACATGTTCTGCTGCATGTGCCAGAAGCAGATTGAGGAGCAAACTGTGCAAATTCCATACCACCATCACGGTGGGTTCACATTATTTCATAATGGGTAGAAAAATGGCTCAATCAGTGCCATGAAAAATGGCAAGTCAGCGGCTTTAGGAACCACCTCAACAGCAATTTCAATGCTCCCCCAGATAAAATCCATCTCCTAGCCGTCAGCCTCATTATGCATCTCAAGCAAAGTACATAACACTAGCTCCCAGAACACTGAGCATGCAAGTTTGTCTTTGTAATGCTTACAAATCAGAATTCATAGGAATCTAGCATTTCCATTCCTCATGGGGAAGGACAGCCTGCTGAAGATCAAAATTACTGTCTTTGCTACTCAGCAAAATATTTGCTGGGAACTAGAAGATGCACGAGACACCAGAAACAGGGATGAGGAGGAGCAGAAGCCAAGACACAATAATAGGTCATCCTCCTTAACTCAGGAAACAAAGTCCAAGGCTGCAATGGAGGGCAGACTGATACCACTGCATTCCCCCAGAGTATCAGCAGTAGGGCTCCCACAAGTGTCAGTCAGAGCAAACAAATTTATGCTGATAACAACCCCCCTGACTGAGTACCGGGAAGAGTGGAGTGTTACTAGTTTTGCTTTATAGCTTATGCTTGCAGTAATTTGTTTGAGGAGGGAGGAGACACTTGCTGACATAGGCACCAGAACTGCAGCTTCTCCCACACTGTTACAACAGCATGATCTTTGCAAGGTAAGCAGCAAAGTCTGCCACGCATGGGTTTCAAGTAGACTTATTTAAAATTTCACAACTGCAAAATATTCATGCATCATGCAAGCCTCCATCAGTGAACACCTGTATTTTTTCCCAGAGAAAGTGAAGCAAAGCACAAGAACATAGAAGAACGCTGCTAGGTTTCTGAATTGCTGAGACACACAGGACAGCAGCAAAGAATAAAAGACAGATAGGCCAAAGTGAAAGGAGAGAGAGGTGTATGGGGCTAAAGATAAAACTATTATGGACATAGAATAAAGCTGGGATGGAGAAAAGATGTTGAGAAGTGTCAGACAATCATAACCAAAGCAGTTAATGACACAGAGCTATCACCTAAAAGATGACTACAGAAGGACAAACATGAAGATAAATGCATTTTTTTTAAATCACAGAACAAATTTCAAGCAAACATGACCCTGTAACAGGACAATGACTAAGGCCAGAGTTCAAGTGGGCTTTCAGTCAGTACTGATGGCAACAGCAGCATTGTGCCATAAGAAGAGGACAGATGCTAAGTGAAGTTGGAAAACTGTACCTATTACACCTGTGAGTGGTAATAAAAAGCCTCATCATTTCTTTTCTTCTCCCCCACCACTGAACTCTTGGGACCCTTGACACTGGAGAAGGGAGTGAGGATTCCATGAGAGCTTTCAGATTGAAAGGTAAAACCCTGATAACATATGCACACCTTCCTTCACTCAGGTCCTTTTCTAAGACTTCACATGAAAGTTGTTTAGCAATTACTTTTTGCTCCTCCACAGTTTCCCCTATCTGGGCTGCCCTGCTGCAGAACACACTGCGCAGATTGCAGAAGGTCAGCTACAGCAAGTTACAAGTCATTCAAACACCATCTGCTCCCTGACAAAAACAACAATAACAAAAAAAAAACCCAAGAAAACTCCCCCACATCCCTTTCTTCCTTCCTTCCATCCCAAGTTTACAGACAGAGCTGCAAATTCAAACACAATCTTTACCAAGACACTAAACTATGTTCAGAAAATTATTGTAGGAGCCAAGAGCTTGCTTCCACAACACTTCCTCCAACACCTTAAAGTCAAATGAATCACTACAGATGCTACTCATTTGGCAAGAAAGACAAACCAAGCTTCCTCAGTCTGCATTTTTAAAATAGAAATATCTGCTAAACAAGCAGTTTATGTTTTAATCACAAGAAACTAACAGTAAAAAAAAACCCCAACCAAACCACACCACAAAAAACCCGCCAAACTGTTTAAATGAAATTGTTTGCTATCACTGGAAACTTAAGCATTTTTTCAAAACCCACAGAAATGTCTACAAAATGCCTACAATGAATCACAGTTCAAATTTACATGCAATACCTCAGACATGTTTCAGCTATCACTTTTGAACACTGTACACTGAGAGCAATGCCAGGTCCTTGTCACTCTAATTTCCCTCTCCTCTACCTGGGCTGCCAGCATAAATGCTTTTGTACATACTAAATTCACAAAGGTCAACTGCCAGACAATATTCCACATATAGAATTAAAAGGAAAAACAAATTAAAACGCATTGTCTTTAGTTTTTAAGAACCATACACAATGAAGGTACCCTTAACACTGTTTCCTTAAAATGCAACAAACCTTGGCTTCCTGAAGTTTAAAATTAAACCCAAAACCCAAAGAGCCAGCAGTTTGAGAAGCCTGAGCCTCCTGTTAGAACAGGAATGCCAGGTGACCATGGTGTTACAGAAAAATTACTGGTCTCTTCTTCCAAAAGCAGACTAAGCCATCTAATTTTTCTGCTGGATCTTCATCAGCCTGATGCATAAGGTATGGTTCCAAGTTCTGATGAAGAAGACAGGAAGATATGATTTCTAACTGTTCACAGCATGAGAAGCGTCATGCTGGTAAGTATTTCAGAGGCATAATGAATTCTTGTACCTGTAATAAGAGGAAGATGGAGTCCAAAAATTATTATGCAGAATAATTAAAGAACAGAGTTCAGAAATAAATCCATGTAAGGGGAGAAAGAATGAAAATGGAGGAAGATAGGCAGAGCTACATCTGCAATATATTTGTCTGAGATTCCTATTGGCAAATATTTAATCTACATAGGATGTAAAGTTAAAGAATTACTTCTCTTTCTGAAAGACTACAGTACTGAAACAGTACAGCTCAATGTTGACTTTTGCCTTATTCTGTTCATGCCTCAAATCCATCTATGCTGCTAATAAGGCAATTAATGAGATGGAGATTATTTCAGTATATTCACATTAAGAGATAATACCAGTTCTGTTCTTAAGTAGGTGGCATTTACAAAAACAATCAATCATGAGGAAAGTGACTTAGGCAAAAAACAACCAGTTTTCTGCATTTCATAAATAAAGATGAAATATAATTTGATAATTGATAAAATAAATCGTAAAAATAGGTGTATTAAAGTTCTTTTCTGGTCAATTAGTAACGAAAAATAAATATTTCTACTCAACAAATGGTACAACATGCAGCCATCGATTTGTTATGCTTGAAAAATAACCACCACCTACCAGATCTTTAATCTTCTTTTTGACATAAATCAAGCTCTGTTTAGGAAGAAGGTAGAAATCAACAATAAGATACAAAAGGAAACTTTTAAAGTCTACTGAAGACAGGTATTGTTGATAAGCCAAAAGCAGGGGGAAATGTACAAAAGCTTGTTTTAATTCAACAAGAAGGTGTTTCTGAACACCGAAGTAGCCCAACTTGTAACATGTGATCTGACAGTGACCAGAGCAGAGGTCTACAAATTTTAAAAAAAAGCAAAGCAAAACCACCAAAACCCAAGCCCTCTCACACCACAGGCCTCATTTCCTTACACCACTTCTTAGTTTACATAAGAAAAAAGTGTATTTCCCTGCTCCAAGCTGACAACCAGAGCTGATGACACTGAAAAAACCTGATTATTAAGCTTCAAAGAAAAATATTCTTGTTAGCACTTGGAGAGGAATACTAAGCAGTGTTCTTTGAAGCACTGACAGTAAGAGGGTATAGTTAATATTTAATTAAAGTAGCTGACATGGTACAGATCCATCTGTACACTGTCAGGTTTATTTTTTGCCAGTTGTTCCTTCACTTTATAGGGCAGCTCACTGCTCGCTGTTCTGCACTCTACCTTGACTAGCATGTATAAACTTTCTGCTCAGTGCTTCTTTGCCTTAGCAGAGTTCTTTTTTTAATCAAAGGAGAACTTTTTTCATCAAGGAAGAACATTCATTCTTCTTGATGATTTCAGAATTCTGTCTTAAAAATTCTGCTTACACTCAGTAATTCTGTGCACTATTTAAATGGATGTAATTGTCATTTCTGCGGAGGAAATGCTTTCTGCCTGCAAGTATCACAGGCCTCCAAGTCCATGCTTTCCCCTGATTACTTTTTATCCCACATCTTTTAATGTAGATCCCACATCTTTTAATGCAGCTGTTTGCACTAAGGTTTATCCCGACCCTTTTCAAGGCAGCACAGGTTTCTAACAGTTAACTAGAACCCTGCTGGCAAGCTAGAACCAAGGTACTTTAAAACCAGCGAGCAGTAAACCTTTATAGGTAGGTTAGCATGGGGTCCTTAATTCTGTGTACAAAAGATCCAAATGTTAGCTTATTGGCTTCTCTGCACAAAAAAAGAGTACATTTTAATTACTGATGAGAAATTACAAAATTGTGATTTCAGTAGAGGAAATACACAATGTAACAAATCTTCCAGGCCCCAACAGATCATGACAGACAGCCCAGCAAGACCCTTAGCATTAGAATTGTAACTTTTCATGTATTGTGCAGATTCAATTTAGAATTTTTTTTTGAGGCACTAACTGAAGCAAAGAGATACCTTCATAGTCTGCAATTTGCATCATACAGATAAGCAAAGTTGCTTTATTACCCATAGCAAAACCCTTTTTTCTAAAGGAGACTGCAAATAAGATGGACTGCATGTCACAGCTACCCTGACTGTTGTGTTAGCCTGAAGAGCTAGCTGGGAGCCCTGCACTGAGGATTTCCAGCTAGCAGTTTACAGGAGGCTATCTCCTTCCAATATATTACTAAGACACTCTTTCCTGTGCAAATATATACATGTACACACACAAATTATGTTCTACAGCTTCAGCAAGTCCTTGCAGTAAAGCAGATAGTACACGGGCACTGTATCACAGCCAGACAGCACACACTACTGTCTAAGTAGCACGGGAAAGCATACCACTTCAGGAAAAGAAAAAAATAAACCCACCCCCAGCTAGCTGTCCTCCACAGTGTCCAATCTATCTGGTGAAAACATAAGGTTACCACCGTGGCCTCTTCTAAAACTATAATCTCCTGAAAAACAGCTAAAGCCACAGGTAGTCAGACGGTGCCCAGAGCTACAAGAACAGAAAATTCCCTTCAGCACTTTAACGGTGATTTTCATAGGAGACCAAGGCAGAAGACAGATGGTAAGTAACCAGTGAAATTGGAACAGGGAATGTAGCTGGAATTTCAGACAAGATAGACAGGTCATATCTCACAGGAAAAAGCGGTAATCCCAGATGTCTTTTCCTCAATAAAGCTAACAAGAAGGAGGCCCTCTTACACAGAAAAAAATGGATGGAAGAGAAGCAAAAAGGCCACCTCAACACTGGCAGAGCAGATGCCATTAGGTTAGGAAAGTGATGCAAGTGGTCCTCACTCACAAAAGATACTCCTCCATTAGTAATGTGCACATTAAATTCTCTTTAAGTATGTTAGACATCAGCTACAAAAAGTATGGCCAGATGTTCAGTCACACTAAAATTCTAAATCTCTAAAATTCTATATTTCTAATTTCTACTTCAGATAAGAATTTAACAGTATTCCTCCATCCTCCTCCTTTCCCTCTCCTCCACATTACAATAACTTTCAAGAAATTGCCTGAATTGAAAAAGTATATTATCAGGGACAAAAATCAGAAGGCAATATGACAGAGAAGCATAAAGCATTGTAAGGTACCCCCATAAGAAATGGAAAGAGCAGAGGAGCAGATTTCTTATTCAGAGAATCACTCATGATCAGGCATCTGGAGAGCTGGAAAATACACAAGTCTAAAAACTAATACTGATACAGAAATTTCTTCTTGTAGACCTTCTCCTTTGGCTCCCCATACAAAACTTAAATTACTTCTGTTGCAGAGACCTCTCTCTTCACCTCCCAAAGAGGAAAGAGAGCATTAAGAATAGCAAGCATTAAGAGAAGAGAGCATGTCTGCATATCTGCTGCTGGAGCATAATCAGTCACTCAACTGTACAGTCATACTAGCAATATTTAACATGTTTTCCAAAATTATACTGTCTGGCATACTATACCCAGAATAAATGTATGGTGGCTGTATAGTACATGTAGCAAACCCACTAAGATGAGTCAAAGCCAAATTTTACCTCCATTTGGCCCAGGTTTACAGTGCAGACTATTAACTAAGTTTAGCTGGTGTTTATTATCTCCATGTGCCAATATTGTTCAAAAGGAGAACAAGCTATTAGAAACAAGGACCTGACACTGAGCTGATGCCTATTTGTGGCCCAAGTCTACAGAATTTTCCTTTACAGTTTTCCCTCCCAATTACACTAGCTGTTTTTTGGCATCTTCAATAAATCATTTTTAAGTTTGGGGGTTTTTTTAATTAACTCTGCATCTAGACAAACTTTGTTTCCTGTAGACTTGGATTAAACATATTCATAAGTACTCAAACCTTCCTTGCTAAACAAGTCTTGTCATTTTCATCTTGGTTTTGTTTCAACTCTGAATTACTCTTCTATTTCCAGAGAAAGTTAACACTTCCCTTAGGTACCAACATGATGTCTTTGGATATTTTATTCCATATTTATGCATGGATTATGCATTAATAAAATCATGATGTTTCAAGTACTTGAAAGATATATATATTCTTTTTTGAAAGTTACTCAGTCTTCTTTGTAAAAAATACATTAATCTTGAGCGTCCAGTAGTCCCTCAAAAAGTGCAGTACAGCAGCTTCCAAGACTTGTGGAAAAAATGACAATACTAGCATTAGTCATATTAGAGTATTCAACTTCTACCAAAGAAATTAAATTATACATCCACCTACTAGGGGAAAAAGAGGTCCACTTTCTAAAGCACTTGGTTGACTTCACAGGTACTCTTCACCTGGAAATGACCAAGGCCTGTAACAAAGCTGCTCCTGGCGTTCACACCACCTCCATCCAGGACCACTCCTGTACAACTTACCTTTGGTTTAGCTCCCAGTTGTAACTTTATGGAGCCAATGCTCACTGCAAGCACACAAATGCAGTTTCACATTCAGCAGCCACGGGGTAGGTGGCAAGGAGTCAGCACAACTGACATGTTCCTACACAGGAAGCACAAAGATTATCTGTGCCCGTCTACAAAGCAGGATGCGCACCAACTGCCTAAGAACAAATAAATTACTCCATCAAGCAGATGAGCTGCCTCATTTCATACTGTACATGTGAGGGTGGGGATGAAGGAGAAGAAAAAGCTAAATAGTTCACTCTTAAGAGTCAGGCCCAAGTAACACAGACTGCATTATACGCATTGCCATAATACATCTGTTTAAACCAAACCATTTTCCTTGCATTATGTAACCAACTGCACTACTCTAAATGGATATCTAAACTGGCTCAGTTCCGTTCAGAGACACAAATAAACTTGCACTTGTGATTGCTTTCCACTGGAAAAAGTACTGAAAGAAATATCACACGAGCTCTGATTACATCAAAAGCCCTATAAGAGAGCTCTTATTAGACAAAGGTAAAGCCATACAAGGAAGGAAACTGGTGACCTTCTACAGCTATGTTAAATATTTGTTTTCATAATTGTTACGTATTTAGAGTTTCAGGCTGAAACTCTAGTATGTTTCAGTCCTTCTCTTAGACTAGTTCTCTTAGACTAGTGAGGAACAATAGGAAACCTGCTCTCCTGGTACAGCATGGTGCTGCTGTATGCGAGTCCCACCGTTGACAAACAAAGAATTGCAGTTTATGCACACTCACTGCTTTAATGCCTAAACAATATTCTAGCTATCCCTTCTGTGCTAAAGAACAGTATTAGACTAATGCAGCACAAAGGTTCGCAAGTTGCACCAAGAGCTCCACTGCAAATGAAGCGCCTCCTGTTCCCCCAGCAGCAGCAGCATCCCAGCACACAAAGAACAGAACTCCTGCCCTGCTCCTCTCCACCACCCATCCCCACACACATCACAGGTCTTTCGGGCAGCCACCTCTGAGACAGACTGGAAGGAACAGCTTGCACAGGGGGTGGCAAATGTGTGGGGATTTATTTTGAAAGCTTCATGTGGCTGTGAACGGTATTTTTCCTTAACTCGTCATACATTCTACAGTACTTTCATTCCCTGCAGAAACTAACCACGCTATGCCTGCTTCATAATAAAAACAGTGACCCATAAGTAGATATTTATATCAGAACTAATATGCAAGAATGAAGGAAAAATATGCTATTTAGTACTGAAAAGAGCTTATATCCAACACCACGTATCCTCGTGCCAAGTGATCCTTTCTACTACGCTGCAACCAGACCACGGAAACTAATGTTTCAAGTTTCTCAATTCAGTGCCATTTAAGGAGTATGTAATCCTAGATTTACAGCATTACCACACTTCTTTTTAAAACCTGCAAAGATAGCAAGACCATAAAAAATGAATATATCAACTAAAAAATTAGGTCAGTGCAGTATTTAAGCAAATGTCACCCATATTTTACCTAAAAAAAGTATTCACTTTGCCCATAAAGGATGCTTTTTACTACATGTCTTAAAAGTAATTAGAATAAAAAATCCACATGAAATTTCAAGCAAAAGAACTTGCTGTATACCTGGCCAAGTGTTTCATGAATCTTAATACGTCACCTTTCACCTTTAGAATAAAGCCAGGAATCTTCCATAATTCATGAACTTGACACCAACTAAATCTGTAATTTACTTTCACAAATCTCGTATCAACAATATGACTCTCTTTATAAGTATCACCATCCAGTGATAAGTAATAAATTGTTTGCCCTAGCTCTCCAAATCATCTGTAAGAAATATGTCCATCACTGAGACATGGCCCTCACAGGCACTTAGAAAAAGACCTACTGTACAGGAGACAAAGTCAGGTTTGGAATGATGCTGCTGCTACTTGAAGAATCATGTACACCATTCATGGATGTAATTCCCTACTTTGGGGTGGAAGGAGAGGTGAAAAGTATCCTTTAATCTATTAAACCTTGGGAACACTTAGGAACAGAAAAATAATGCCCAAGACATAGTCAAGTACCCAACTTGGTTTACTAGACCACCTGCTTACTATTGGCTTTAAACATGTGAACTCTAAAAAAACCCATTTATTTTCTGATGTGTAGTTCCTTAAATAGCTACAACTGTCAATCAAAAAGAAGTCTCCTACAACACACATGCTTCCCTAAATTGTGCAAGAACACTCAAATAAAAATGCTTTTTCACGTGTTCAGATGACCAGTATTATAGCTGCACTTCGAAGTCCAAGCCTTCTCAAAGGGAACTCACTGGTCTTTTGAAATAACCTTCAAAATACCATGACTTCTGTTTGCAGGCAAGAAAAAGATAACTGTGGAAGGAAACATGCTGGTCTTCCTTATCTCAGCTGAATAGTCATATTAACAGCTTCTGCAGTACTGCAACACAAACACTGGGTGACAGGATTAACGCACTGGAAAATGTCTGAACATACAGATAGCATATGAACTAGCTCAAGCTTAGATGAAATGAGAACACTTTCAAATGCATGAATGAATGGTTAAATGAAAAAAAGAGGAAGATCCGATACACACATTCCCATATTGTGTCAAAGTCACTGTAACCATAAGAACTTCTGGAAAGACAGATGTAGCATTTTGAGTGGATGAATGATCAGTCCTGCACCCTGTGCTCAGGGAACAAGCTGAAATAAAACCTCACATCCACAATTAAGAGTGCGAAGAAAACGAGGTTTATTTATTCCTCTCCTAGCACCAGAAGTCCAAGCTATTTCCTCAAAATGAAAATCTTACTTCCCAAATGCCTCTTACCATCTGTCCAACAGTTTTAGCTGTTCTCAAGAGGCTTCTTATGCTGCTATACAGATTACATCTGCAACAGATTTCCTTCTTGAAGAGTACAGATGGAATTAAACACTGTTTTATAACAAATATAGCAAAATACTGCTCCAGATTTCTACTGTGTACAATCCAGAACCAGTTACTCTGAATAAAATGCTTTTAACATATCTGCTGTTAATCAGTGGCCTATTATGAGCACTATTTCCCAAACTCACTTGCTACATTTATAGGATTCAACACTGTACATAGGCCTTCCTTTTAAAAGCCAGTGTCAGTCCTCAGAACGTGAAGCTCCCTCAAGTCTCTCTACCATGGTATGAAATTAAAAAAATGAGACAAATCACCAGAAAAGCATGCAATTTGCTGTTCCCACAAGCTGGTCAAGTGTGTGTTTTAAGACAAAGCTACACAGAGCTGCTTCGACTGTGTCTAAACCAGTAGAGCCTCTTAGGCAGAGAAACTACCTCTTTGATGAGAAGTTAATTTATAAAAACATCCCCCGAACAATGCAGATTCTTCAAGCCCAGGGGCATTTGGACTTAAACTCAAGAACTCTAGAAGTTCTTAAGGTTACAGTGACTTTGACACAATATGGGAATGTGTGTATCGGATCTGCCTCTTTTTTTCATTTAACCATTCATTAGTCCTGCACTAGTCCATGAAGCAGCAACAATAAATCTCCTCTACTAATTATCAATACCATAAAGTATTAATTTTTCAAAGTCACTAACATTTTTTCTAATTTCTGGTTACTAGACCTTCTAACAACTTGAAAGCTTGTGAAAGTCACACTTGTCTCAGTATTTGTTCACACGTTCTCAAGAGAAGCAAGAGCCTTACAAAACCCTGCACATTGCTCCAGCTTTAAACTCAGAGCACGGTTCTCCACTTTGTATTAGTGGGAGAGCTATAGGCAGCATTGGGAAGGAAGGAACTATTGACCAGCTGAAGCTAAACACAGGGGTTATCAATTTTACCCAAAAGACACGTGAACAGTAAAAGAAAACACTCAAGTAAAATTCAGAGACAGTCCTCTAAAACGAATCAAAAGCTTTGAGAAAAACATTTTTTGTTCTGTGGGGTTTTTTTTGTTGGTTGGTGTTTTTCCATCAAAACAAATGAGCAAGACTGTGCCCATAACTTCTTCTGCCTTAAACATTATATATTTCTGAACTATATTAGCATCAACTATCTATTATAATAAAAGCTAATTGTAACTGCTGTCTAACAAAATAGAAAAGAATTATTAATTCAACATCATTATGGCCACATCAGATTACTGAGGGGGGGAAAAAAGAGCCAAACAGTAAAGGCATTTCACTCAGGAAATCATCAAAGGAATCATTTGACACTTAGAAGTAGTATTTTTAACTTCCTCAACAATTCACCAACACAGCCTAGGCAAAGAACTATGCTGCTTCACTCTTCAAGTAAAAACAGTGACTATGCAAATACCTCCTTCAAAAAACTTTCTGCTACTGCTCCTCTCCGTCCCAACTGTACATCTGCTGTAGAAGCAAGATCTTCATTAACAGCATACTCTATTATGAACCACAATTTACCTGACCAAGATAACCACAATACACTTTGGACAATAGCATCATCAACTTCTGCGTTTGTACTACTTTAATTACATTTCATAGACTGGAGAAAAACCCACACTTGCAGGGCGTAACACTATGCTGTTTTCTACAGCTATCACTATTTCTTCACTGAAGGTCTTTCTCTGTTTTCCTTCAATTCTCCATTTTGTTGAACAATAAAAATTTTTCTTCTGTGTTTAATCATAAATTTGAGTAATGTAGAGCTTGATGCATATTCATTAAAAAGAAACAAACAGAACTAAAACAAACCACATTGCTTGGCTCATTGGGAAGTTTTAGGTATACGACATTATATAATTTCTCCAACAAATTTATTTTCTCTTCTGAAACAGAAGACCAAGAGACTAAGAGATAAGTTATCTGACACACTGCCTAAAGCAAGAGGAATTACACAGCAAAGGAAAGGATAAGGGAGAAAAGGCCCATAGAAAACTCTCCTGCATGCTTCAGGAAACAGAATTTGTGGGAAATGCAGTGGGGGAGCAGGTGGTAAAACAGTAATCAGTGAAAAGACGAAAGCCTAATAACTGACTCGACACAGTTCATTAAAACTTGGCTGAGGGTTCTATGCGAAGATTTACTGGACAGAGAGGAAGCTGGAACACAACTTCACAGAATACAAAGTATGCATAGTTTCTTTACTTGGTAGTTGCACAACCATTTATTTGAAAGTGTAACAGCAGACCAGACAAAAGAAAATGAGTAAGTGCTGCATTGCCTCAGACCATTCTTGAGTACTTCAACAGAATTTAAGAACAGGCAATCTAAAATGAGCAATCTTCAATAAAATTCCCTTCTCCCAAAATTATTTTCCATTAATTTCTGTGTTTTATTTCTCTTTGGAGCAAAATTTGAGATAATACAGCAAGCACTATTAAAAGAACAACAGCACAGAAATCTGACTTCCCACCCAAAATCAGATCCCTGCAAAAAGTATGAGTCTAACACTTCTTCCTGCAACATCAGAAAATTCCTCCTTGCATTGTAAAAGTTAACAAACATCAACAAGCATTTACAGAACAGAGTCTGAGGTACTCTGGGGGTTTACACATGCAGCAGAAATATGAGCTGGATGGCCCTTTACTGAAAAGTCATTTTTAAACTAATTTTACCAAGCAGCATGTTTAAAAGGACCTCCTTCCCCGACCCATGATTAAAGTAGAAAAAAGATTATTCATTGCTAGGTCTAAGCTACATCAGCCTTGGCAAATTCAGTTTACTTACAACATGATTTTTAGGGTCTTTTCCACACTAAATGATTCTATGATCTTCACAACTCTACAATAAAAAACAAAACAAAACAAAACCACCCAAACTCCCCCCCCCAAAACAAGCCAAACGGTCCATAAGCAACCACTATCACACACCTCTTTTTTCCCCAACTAGTCTCAATTCTGAAGTAGACACATCAAATCAGCATCTGGAAAGGAGGGCTCTATGGCCAAGTTTTGAAAAGTTATATAATCACAAAACAAATTACTTCAAAGCTCAGGAGTTTTGATCAAAAACTACTACATGGCTAAAACAATAAACGACCCCAGAAGTTTGCAGGGAACTCTAAAACAGCACACAGAAAATTACAGCTACTTGATAGCCAACAACGCAATTATGTTCTTCTCATATTTTCCACATCATTTAAAACCAGAACGGTATCAAATCTAAACTCTCACTTGCCAAATAACAGACCTGACAAAGTGGGAAGCACCGCTGCTTACACAGTTCTGTTACTGTCCATCATGTTCCCTGCAGACTAATAACTCAGTACTAACTCTTGTCTTTCCAAAACTTCAAATCTGAGGTTGATAATTAACAAGCATTAGCAGGGCCCCAATTGCATTAACACTTATCAGATCAAATAGATTATATTTCCTGTGATTAAGTTGAAATGACTGAAGTTATCAAAGTTGCCAGATGAAAATCAACTGTTTATAAAAGGTATCTTGATCTCAGTCCCAAGAACTCCGTTTTGCTGGGACAACAGCAGCACGCAACACGTTAGAAACATCTTCAGTGACACACTGAATGGACGGCTTTCCGCCATTCAGGAAAAGAATTCTACAACGCACGGCTATAACACACAATTTGGGAAGACTGTTATTTCAGGCAACCGTCTGAAGCTCTTCCGAACGATCAGCGAGTTCGCTGAGCAGAACCCCCCTCGAGCCCAGGCTCTTTCGGAAGCGAGCCATTTGCAAGGCCTGCTAATAGAGATGCACAAGCGCGGCTGGCAGCGCCAGGGGACTGGGGACAGTAACTAGCTCTCACTCCCCGGGGCACTGCGACATCAAAAGCTGATTTTCCCCGCGCGAAGGGAAGGAGGTTACCGGCAGCCACAGGAGCCACATTTCATCCGCATTCGGTACTTCCCGCGACCGCTTTCCAGCGGCGGCGTGCGGGCGCCGGCGGGCCCGGGGTGCGCGCACGGCACTGGCAACAGCCGGCCCGTGGCTCCGGAGCCCCCGGCCGCGCTGCCCGGCTCCACGGGGCCGCGCTGGCGGCCCGGCACCGCACCGAGCCGCCGCAGCCCGCTCAGCCTCGCCCGCGGCACCCAGCCCGGCCGGCGCCCACCCCTCCCGGCGTGCAGCAACACCCACTGCTCGGGAAGAAAGAGAGACCCCGGGGCGCTCTCAGAAAGCCCCTCCGGCCCGGCAGCGTGGCACCGGCGGGGGCCCGGGTGGCACCGCGACACACGCCCCCCGCCTCCCGTCCGCAGCCGCGGTGGCTGCGGCGCTGCCCCGGAGCCGGCGCCGCGCTCACCTGTGCCCGCAGCAGGTCCGGCGGGAGGCGCGGAGCGGCGCCCGGCCGGTGCGGGCGGGAGGGCGGGCGGCGGCCGCCGGGACCCCTCCCCTGCAGGCGCGGCTCCGCCTGCCCCGCGCTGCGCCGACCCTCGCGCTGCCGCTGCCGCCGCCGCGCCCCGCCCGGTCGCCGCCTGATCCGCTCATCCGCCGCGGCGGGAGGCGCGCGCAGGCGCGGGCGGGCCCGGCCCCGCCCCTGCCCGCGGGCGCTGCGCGGGGGCGGACGGGCGCGGGGGGGCGCGGCAGCCGCCGCAGTGCTCGGGGAGCGTGCCCTGGTGCTGCCCAAAGAAATCCCCTTCTTCCAGGAGGAGCCGTGAGCTGCGCAGGCCGCACGGCTACCTACGGCCATAGGTAGCACCCAGCGTGGTTTTACGGGATGATTTAGGCGGCGGAAAAGTAGTAACGAAGGAAATAAAATGCGGTCTGAAGCGCGCCAGAAAAACTCAGAGACGTGGTCTCATGAGCATCACAACAGGAACCCCGCATAGCTTTTTTTCTTTTTTTTCCCAGTCAAAGTAAGACTTCTCAGAATCACAGAATCAGTTCGGTTGGAAAAGACCTCTGAGATCATCGAGTCCAACCTATGACACCGTGTCAACTAAACCATTGCACCGAGTGCCACGTCCTGTCTTTTCTTAAACGCTTCCAGGGACGACCAGTGACTCCACCACCCTCCTGGGCAGCCCAGTCCCATGTGTAATCACCCTTTCTATGAAGACATTCTTTGTCATGTCCAATTTAAACCTTCCCTGGCATAGCTTAAGGCTGTGTCTTCTTGTCTTGTTGCTGGCTGCCTGGGAGAAGAGACTGACCCTCACCTGGCTACACTCTCAGGGAATTGTAGGGAGCTAGACCTGAACCTCCTCTTCTCCTTGGTAATAAGAACCACCATGAACAACTTACATATATTACTGTATTTCAAGTTACATCAGCATGTACCTTAGGTTATCGCCTGCCAGTTGACAGTTCTCAGAACAGTTGCAAAATGCTGAGCACCTTCAGTTACTTCAAGGGAAAGTACTGTCAGTACATTCAGAAGATATCTGGCACATTCAACACTGACCCCCAACTAATGACGCAGAAAAGCTGACAAAGGATTGATGTTTCCAACTCCTAAAATAAGTCTTTTTGCTCTGTCCAATTTTCATAAAATCATCTGCTATATCTCAATTATGTAGCAGTGTCACTAGGAGTCCATTATCTTGGGCTAGTGTTCCACTCACAATCTTTTCATTTTGTCCCTTGAAATCAGAGTTAATAAAAGGCTGAATATTCTTTCCTCAGTACTTTTTAATACTTCTGTAGAAAGATACGTATATAATTCCTGACTGTGGAAGATTGCTTTGTCTTCTCAGCAATGAGGTATAAAATGTTGAATTTTATATAGAGAATTTTATATAATTTATATATTAGAGAACATCTCTAATGATGAAAACAAAATTGAAGTTTCTTTGTACAAAGCTTTTTATAATTAAACTATACTTCTTCCCAAAGGAGGGCTCTGGAACGAGATAATTCACTCTGACAAGAGCTACTCACACAGGCTTTCTTACTGTGGAGCTTTAATTCACAAGGGTGGTTGTGGTCTATGGAATAGACTGAGTCTAGCTTTGGGAAGCAGTCCTGCGCATGTGTGCGATTCATGACTCATTTATGCCTTGCCTTGTGACAGAGCAAAGCTTTAAAAGCTATTTTCAAGGACACCATATTTCACACTTTCACACTTTGAGAGCTCCATAAAAAACATGGAGCTCTTCAAGTCGTGCTAAATACCCATGGAGGGTCACAGTTTCAGATATACAAACTATGTGATAACCAGGCTGTTGTGTGCAGGTGGTAATTCGTTCACTGAGTGACTATGCCAGGTGAATCCACACTACACGTTTTGCTTCTCCTGGAGGGCACAGGTAAACTCTTGTTACTTATTCCTGAGAGTGCTTTCCTAGCTTTAGAGAGTTCTTATATTCTTGTCTGTGATAGAAGGGGGAGGCTGGCAGCACACCCAAGCAGCAAGAGCTGATGGAGAACTCAGGCCTCTGCTTCCAGGGCTTACACTGAATCATACACAGGCTGATACTTTCATGGGTTGCACAGTGCTGAATTATGTCTCAGGTATTTTACATTTAAGGATCTCTCATAGGGAAAGTGGGGGTGAAATGCCCATAAAGTATCATGGTTTCAGATTTGAGGACACAGAGAACTGATGAGTAGTCAGAGTTTCCATCTCCCTCCTTAGGACTGCCAGGTGGAAAAAAACCTGTCACCACAAATACATAGCATCACAGAATGGTTTGGGTTGGAAGGGACCTTTAAAGGTCCTCTAGTCCAAACCCCCTGCCAAGTGCAGGGATACTTCCACCTAGACCAGGTTGGTCAGAGCCCCATCCAACCTGGCCTTGAATGTTTACAGGGATGAGACATCAGCCACCTCTCTGGACAACCTGTTCCAGTATTTTACCACCCTTCATTGTAAAGCATTTCTTCCTTATATCTAGTCTGATTCTGCCCCTCATTCATTTTAAATCCATTCCCCCTTATCCTATCACTACATGCTCCTGTAAAAAGTCTTCTCCCAGCTTTCCTGTAGATCCCCTTTAGGTAGTGGAAAATGCCATAAGGCCTCCCTGGAGCCTTCTCTTCTCTCTGCTGAACAGCCCCAACTCTCATAGCCTCATAAGAGATGTGCTCCATGCCTCTCATCCTCTTCATGGCCTTCCTCTGGAATTTTTTCGGCTGGTCCAGATCCTTATGTCAGGGATCCCAGAGCTGGGTACTCTGGACTAGGGAAAGCATTTGTCTGCACTGCATCTGTGACCAGAATTAAACCAACAGGAGGCCCACAGCTAGCAGAATAAAAGAATTATCTATTTTTTTTTCCCTGTAAAAACACCACAACTACCAATCCTGTTAATATGAGGGTCAGAAAAAGGCTGTAAAAACTGCTCCATGAAAGGAGAGAAGCTCTGTTCCATCTTTGACATAGGCTTTTAATGAGGGCATATTTCCAACCCACTGAAAATAGAAAGGATTCAAGTACATTAAAGGGGGACCTGATGTTTGAGGTTGTCAGGGAATGGCAAGGACAGGACTGCTCCCTAAGGGAAAGGTGAGTGGGGAGCCAAAATTGGTAATATACCTGTCAGGGCAGGTAGGTCACCATCCAGGTCCCACTCTCACATTCAGTTGAGCCAGAGAGACCTAGAGTCAGCCACAGTCAGCCAGAAGTCCAGATCATAATATCACAATGAACAGAGAGATCAAGGTGAAGCCAGGAGCAAAATCCCTCAGTTGTGGTTAGGATGAGGTCCAGCAACCACCAAGGCAATGAGATCGGGCTGATGCCAAGCCCAGAAGTCAGTCCACAGGTTGCAGCTCGGATCAAGAATTACTATAGCACAGACTTAGTACTGTTCTAACACAGCTCAAGTAAGGACTGAGGGCCCTGGGCTGTGCTTAAATAGAGCTCTTGGGCCTATGGGTATAAGTAAAAGCTGCAGATGAGGCACTCAGGACCACAAAGAGTTCATCTAGTCCCGTTTTTCCTTACAGGATAAAATTTGCAATAATATATTGAAGCAAGCTTTTCACTTCAGCTACCTACAGCTGCTCCTTCCTGACTCAACTCTTGCCAAAGGAGGGGTGAAATGGTGACAGAAGAGCTGTGTGCTAGACATGCAGCTGAGCCACAGGAAGAGCAACTTCCACCTGGAGTGTGGGAGCTTCTGACAGTGCCACCATCTCAGGGTTAGTTTCCAAGTGCATCTGTTCTCAGAAAACAAGATAAAATACTTCAGAGTTGAAGGTGAGCAACAAAAAGGCAGAGTGTTTTGTTTCGTGATTGTGAATATCTTTGATTGTGATATGCACATGATTAGGGCTGGTAGATGCCATAGGAACACAAACAAGCTCTGTTCAGAAAGATAAGAAAATTTGCATTCTTCTCAGATAACATACTTGCAGAGTCACTAGGGGATATTCGTTGTAATCCTGCTGGGTGTTGTCTTATTATCTAGTGTTAACACATGCCACATGGGGCTTTGCTGGTAAAGGAAAACAGAGAAAGACTAAAAGCAACAGCAGACTCTGAAGTAAAGTGAGAATTCTGCAGTCCTGGCAAGGAGGGCTTCTGCACACACTCCCTTTATTTTTTGGTTTCTCTGAAGTGTATAGTAGTTTCCTGCTACCTCTACAGGCACAGAGAGCTCTGACAATAAGGGGAAAAGTAACAAAACCAGATAAAAAAGTAGAAATATTGTATTAAAAACATGAAGAGGAAAAATACAGTAGTTCTGTGTTTTCAGGGAAACTGCCCTTTCCCTTCTCTTCCTGGAAGTTTCAGCTTCCAACATCCGTCAAAGAGAACAGAGGCTTTTGTTCTCAGCTTAAAAAAAAATGGCAGAAGTTAAAATTGAGACCTTCGTTCTAATTAACAAAAAGTGGTTTTAATTAAAAAGCAGCTGGGGTTTGGCAGAGACACAAAAAACTTCTTCGATAAATGCTCACCTAAAGTGGATTTAGCCTGTTCTGATGGAAAGAAGCTCATTTTTGGGTCCCTCCTCTGTGAGAGAGCCTTAGTGCTGCTGATAGAGCCATCAGCTCTGTGCCCTCTGAGCTCTTGTGGCCTCACTGCACGGCTTCACATTTTGGAGCAATTATCTGCATTCTGACATTAGTGAAATTAGAGTTTTAATTAAAATTAGACAGGATTATTATTGGGTGGGAAGTACATTGTACATGGTAGGAAACAATGTTTAGTAGCAGCCTTTCTATCCTTGAGTTTGGTAATGCCCAGCTGTTTTAGAAGAAAGGTTTTGAAGCTTTAAAACTACTGACATTGCTAATGATCTGAGTCTCCAATGTCAAGTCAGTATGTTTATGCTAATTAAAAAGGAGATGAAAATATTTCCACTTTGATTCTAAAAGCTGTATGGCAGGTGTCTGAAGTATTTCTTATTTACTGTAGAGTGATTCTCACTGTCCTCAGTATCTTCACAGTTAAGAATGCCATCCTTAGGAAATTCCTTTTGCTGCAGTAATCCATCATTTACCCCAGTCATTCATGGGGCTAACATAAAAGAAATCAAACTTAGTTTTCCATTGTTAGATCACATTTTTATTTTATAAGATGCAGAACTATTCATTCTGTCACAGACCTTGGCACTGCAGAATGTTCCTCACTCTTTTAGATCTAAGCTTGTCTCTATGTGATGTGTCAGTCCTGATTTTCTGCATTATATTTAGTTATTTAGGACATGATGTTACAGGATTTTTAATTCAACTCAGGCATTTTTCAAGTACCCGCATATTTTTATTCTTTTGCATCACCAGTTCAAGTATTCTTAGCCCTGATCTGGTTTGTCATTTCTGCAGTTTTCAGTATGCTCTTGTCTGACAAGTCCTCTTTAAATATCTGCTGTATCAGCTCCTCTTCTGTCTTGGAGAAGCTCCTTCCCCCCATATGTCTGTTTTTAGCCTCCAACTTTCATGGAGAGAACTTCACATTTTTCATGTACAGTGAACTGAGCTTGATAGGATTATATTTAGATGTATCAGTAGGATTTTAATCCAATAATCCTGTTGAGAGGGAGTTCTTCCACCAAGGAGACCTAATGCACCTGTTTTACCTGCCATTTAGCTTACACACCTTTGGAGTCAGTTTTCTCAGAACTCTTTGTATTAGTTTTGGTATTGTGAAGAAATAAAAAACAACAATCCATCAACTCTTGCACTAAATGGTAAAGGTGAAGGATGTAAAATATTCACTTTGTACAGAATGTCAATTCTTTCTGCCTGCTGCAGGGAAGTCGTGAATGAATTCCTTATTCAGCTTTTTTAACATGAGTGGCTTTTGTTTTCCCTATTAAAATTTCTTTATCTCAACCCACAAGTTTTCTCATTTTCACCTTTTGGATTCTCTCCTCATCCCACAGAGCGGGGTGTGAGGTGTGTGAGTGAGCAGTTGTAGGGGGCCAAGATGCTGGCTGGGGCTAACCCATTGGGCACAATTCCTTTACCACATGCCAGTTTTTCAGGAAGGAAGGAAGACATGCCCGCATTAAGATCAGGATGCTCCAGGCTGAACCTTCTTTTCTAGACCTTCTTGCTGATATGTTGTGTTTTCCTCAGTTACAGAACGGAAGAAAATATACTGAAAGTCATAAACCTGTCCTTCAAAAGGACAGAGCCTACTTGTGGGGGGAAGAAGAGACTCTCATAGCTGTGAGGCTTCTTTCTGGTCCCTTGTCAAGTCAGTGGGTAATATCCGCTGGTCTCTCCATAATAGGCTTTATCAAGGGCTCTCTTCTCAGTCACCTTTTGTGAGTCTGTTTGTTCCTGAGGATGATTCTTTCACCCCCTTTTATTTTTCTTTTTTTTTCCCCCCAATAACTGTCTTCTACATTGGATGCAATACCATTCTATAGCCTAAATTTGGAAGAAGTAAGTTCATTTAATTCAGAGTGACCCCAGGCCCTCCCTTTTCTCAGACCTGTTCCGGGTTGCTGGCTAAACAAGGCCATTCAGCTGGACCATGACAGGTATGAATACGATCCCCCTGTGCCTAGCTGTTGAGATCAATGCCTCAGTTGAAGCAACAACTGCAGCTGGCCCTTAGCAGATGCTGTTTTCCTGTAAGCCTCCCTCCTGACCCTCGACTGCCAGCTTGATTCATACCCTTAATGTATCTAGGTTTTGTGTCTTTCTATTGTATGTCCTCAATGCACAATCCACAAAACATTTTCTATTTCCCGGCCTCATCTTAACCTTAAGCAGCATTGATCATGTCTCAGTTCCTTCATTTTCTTGGCAGATAGCTAAGTTCACTTAGCTTGTAAATGCTCTGTCTCTAGCACATCATTACTGAAAACAAAACTTATATATTCACTGTTCAGGGTGGTTATATAGTCAGCGCTTGGGGGATTTTGTCAAAGAAAGTGTACTGTCACATTTGATTTCCTCTCACAGACAAACATTCATTAATTCAGTGTAAAGTACAGACATCTCTCTGAGTCTTGTTTGGATTTTTATTTGGCAGTAGGGCAATTGAATCAAGACTCCATCCACCTCTGCAAATGTGTGTTGTGATTACATGGTCTCCAGCCTGTCAGAAGCTTATGAAACATTTTCTAATCAGGGAAAGGCAACTCAGGCAATTTTCTCTATTTCAGCTCTTGTACCACACAGCTCCTGTTATCTGACACTCTGTTTCTATCGTAAGAAAACCTGATGCAGAGAAAACTATGTAAAAGTAACACACCCTATGTGGTTTTAGGTCCTTTCCATGTCATGCAATCCTATTTTGCACTCTTCATCGTGTTTTTCTTGTCTTCTTAATATGTTAAAGGCCAGTGTCTCACATCTGGTCCTTGACAGGCTGATCTTGATATGCTGAGAGCTATGTTTATAGCTCTAAACATCGCAAATGAAATATGATGTGTGTGCTCACCATTGCCCCAGCTAAGGAAACTTCTTGTCATTCCTCTCTGCTTGTAACCTTGCAGTCTGCAAATCTAGTTGGAAGTTGCCTAGATGGCTCTGCATTTCTGTCTCATGACATGTCTGAGCTGTCTTTTCCTTTGAGGTTTTATTTGTGTGTGTGCAGTTGTCATGAAACTTGTCCATGAGCAACAGCCTGAGCCCCGAGCCCTTTAGTTACTTGCAGAAGAGAATATACATTATCAAGGATGAGGGAAATTCTAGAGGCCTGTGAGATGGAAATCATAGTCGCCACATTTGAAAGGATGGGAGATGAAAACAACCAAGGAAAATACATTTAGCCCCTTTTTCCTTCCTAGAAATGGTGCAGGGTAAGTTATCTCTGTGTAACCACTAGAAGACAACAAGGTCATGAGCAACAGCTGGCATTAATAAATCAGAACCAATCCTATAGAATTACTTGCTTTTTCTCTGCCTGAGGAATTTTCTGAGAAGTCAATGTGATATATTTTAATTTGGTAATACCTTAGTAAGTACAAAGATACAGTCTACATTCAACTATAAAGTGGGAATATAAGCTACACTTAATTTTAATTTTCTGGTTTGAGAAACAGAAAAGTTGACAGTTGCTCCTGTGAGTTTTAGAAAATGGTTAAAGTTAATATAATAGTATCCTGAATTCCATGTACTTTATTGAAATAAATGTGAAAGTTCTCTGCTAGTGGTACTTATGCTGCTTTTTCCTCTATTTTTGCCTGTGTAAAGGCAACTTCATTAAGTCCAGCCAGTGCACAGCATTTATTTGCTGAAGGAAAGCATTCACACAGTTTAAGTTTTATTCAATAACCATGAGCACATATGAGTGAAAAAACCACTGCAAATAACTAAAAATGGCTGAGTCTGAACCTAGATGATTACTTCTAATAAATTGTAATGATTCTGAACTCAATCCTGCCTTCATGGGTAGGGTTCTGTTCAGTCAATGGAGCGATCATTATAGTATAACTGTGAGTATGACTAAAACCACCTGCTCCTTCCCCAGCACCCCTCAGAAATGCACTGCTCGTTAGGAGAATGTGTTCTGAACTGCTGTACTTCATACAAATAATACAACTGTGAAGTCCAGAATAAAAAAACAAACAGCAGAGGGAGGCATATGAATAGGAACAAGAGAAAAAATGTGGACGTGAGACCTGAAAGCAAATGAGATGAAAAGAGAGAGCATGTGGTGCAGCGGGACAGTGAAGGGGATGGCTGCACAAGTGGGAGATGGGGAGGGACTTTAGGTGAAGGACAGACATATGTTTCCCAAAAGTATACTCTTGGGGTGTTATTTGGGGTTTAGTGCAGATTTTTTTTTCCCTTTGCCAAGTCGGTGTCTTAATACCACAATGCTTTAATGCCACAATGTCTTCATGCCGTGGGGTTTGTATTTTCTCATTTCCTTAATGTCAGGACTGTCCCAGCTTGCTCAGAATTTTTTGAGAATATTTGTCTGCATTAATGAAGATGTGTTTTACCTCTGGGCCCTCCCTTTGTGTTTTGAATACGGGACAAATTGTCTGTCTGATAAATTTCCCATTTGTTTCAGTGTTTTCCAGCTTGTAGTTTTCAAGAGATGTAGGGATACACTGCAATAGTCCACTTCTGGTTTAAGTCCCGAACATAATATTGCATACCCAGATCCATGAGCTAGGGGCAGAGGGATAACAAAAAGATGTTGTCAAAACTTTCCATCCAGAAGTGCTAAAATAGGAGCCCTGTCAAACTTCTGATTAAATTCCATAGGGCCAGGATTTTACCCTTATCTGAAAGCCATGGGATTTCTCCTTCACACTCAGTGTTTGGCTATGGTAGATAGACCTGACCCTGAACTCCAAGTCTAAACAATTAAGTCAAATGTTTTGGCACAGTGTAAGCCTTGTCTGAATTACTACAATTTGGACCCATCTCTACTGTGCATAGGAAAAACAGTTTTAAAACACATGCTCTGTATGTCCCAAAACATGGAGTGGTGGCCATTCAAAAGCAATATGCATCATATTTCACTGTAGAGTGCATTTGCATGTAAATAGCAATATAATAATATAGAAATTTCCTCACAGTATCTGTAAGAGCTAAGTAAAGTATCCTCTTTTCTTCATAGATTGAAATATTGAAGTAGAAAGTCAAAGGATTTGACCCAATTTCCAAAGAATAAGGATGTCAGAATTTATGACTGTTTCTCAAACAGAGGAAAACTTTACCCTGAAAAGGCTATTATGCCTTTGAGTGATGCCTTGGGGTACCTTCAGCAGGAGCTTCCTTCTTCAGCAAGACTGAGGTAAGTTACTCTTCCCAGGGAGCTCAAAATCTTCATTCCACCATACTTCACAGCCACTTGTGCTCGGGAGGCTTCTCTTGTTGGTGTCAAGCCCAGATAGAACGAATGGGCTGTAGGATCAGTGTATAAAGCTGCAGATGGCTCCTATAAGCACTCTCACTTATCCTCTGTGCCCGACATTGCATAAATCACTAGCACCATCTGCCTGCTATTTCTTTCAGCATCTTGGGCATTTTGACTCATTAGGAGGTGGCAGGGAAACTCATCTCACGCAACAAGGGGTTTGCCATAAAGCACAAGACTTTCAACCCTCAGGAAGACCACTGCCTCATCATTTTGCTAGCACTCTGTTTCAGGAAGAAATGCCTCCTTCATTTTGCACTTTTATTGAGGTAGAGAACAGGCTATTCAAAAGCCTGGGGTATCAGACAGGAAATCCTCATTCCCTGTTTTTCTGTGCTTTACAGTGAGAGAGAGTGATGACGGGTTCATATCCTGGCAAATCTCACCATCATTCTGTTTGGCCTGGAGTCACTTGCAGTCACCCCTGTGCTTGTCTGTGTACTATAAATAACATACAGTCAGTGAAAAAGAATTCACAGCTTCTTATTCTGTTGCTGGCACTAGGAAGCTATTTTCATGATGCTTGTTAAGTATTTTGGGCTTTGGCTTGGATTTCTACAATCATGTCTATAATAAATCACATTAAAAGCAGATTAGTTGTGCTACATGTTGAGTTTTGTTCGAGGAACTTTTTACTTGGGAGGACGAACAGGGGGGCAAGACACCAGATAAGGGGAGTATTCAAAATTGTCTCAGCTACAGAGAGCAAGCAATATGGGAAGATGCAGTCTGAGAGAGAAAAGGCTATAGGAAAAAAGTAGGATGAACAGAAACCCTTAGGGTATGTGAGGAAAAGAACTTGTAGGTGAGAGTGAGACTGTAGCTGGAGTGAGACTAAACTGAGTGGCTGTGGGAGACAGGGACTCTAAACTGCTGATTTGGTAATGGTGGGCTGTTGGGGAGGAAGAAATAGGAAAATCTTATAGAAATTATTACCTAGCAAAAGATGCTGAAAATATAGAAATTACAAGCGAGATTGAAATGAAGACAAGTTTTGAGATACCAAACCTCAGTTACTGAATAACGGAAAAACAATGGTACGGCCACCGCAGGTAATCTCCCTCTTTGATTAAACAATAGCCTTCCTTGATTAGACAATAGCCCCTGCCTGCCTGCAGGTCCAAAGGGCAGAGCAGACCCTGCCCTTAGGTCCTAAGTCCCTTAGGACTTAGCATAAGGTCCAAAAAGCAGTTTTAAGGGTTTAAAATATAACTTCGTATGGTAATACAAGGATGCTCATAGGCTGTATGTAAATGCTATAGAATTTGTATCTTGTCCTAGATTGGTTAGTGAAAATTAGAATATTCAGCACAGAACATGATTTATTGTATTGTAAGCAGCGACCACAGGACCCTTACCCTTCTATGGACCCTTACCCTTACACCCTTACCCTTATACCCTTACCCTTCTATTCTGTATTCTGTATTCTGTATTCACATCCCTTATGCCATTCCCTTTCCTGTATCCTGTATTTCTCTCTCTCTCCCTTACCTGCCTGGGGCTGCGTCCTGCAGCTCCTGGCAGGTCCCTATCCCCATGCTCTTTATTACAGTAAACCTCATTCTCTACCGACTGAGCCATCCAACCAGCGCCCAGCTTTCTACAGTGGGCTCTGGTGAGAATTCTCATTTCTCCTGATGGGTGCAGGGGTTTTTTTTTCTAATTAAAAATATTTACACATTTTTCATGACGGTGGCTTTCTTAACATGATTTGAAAATGGAATGAACATTTTCAGTTTCTGAATGTTCTTAGTAGCATCTGTTACCTTTAAAATAATCCCTGTTTTGATCTCTGAAGGCACGTGTTGTTCACTTACTGCTGCTCACTGCTTACCCCCAGCACAGGTCCATTCTCCGTGCTGTGTTCAGGCAGCAGCCCTGATTCAAACGAGTAACTGTGCTGGGTGAGGACTGCTTGTGGCCAGGCACTGCAACAAGCCAGCAAAGGCACCCTTCTCTTGCTCATTTCCTGGCTCTGACCGCATTTCTCAAACACTAGTGCTCTTCCAATGCCAGGATTCGGGGATGCGTGGCCCTGCATGCATAAACCTGAGTGGTGTTGAGATTCCCAGGTGCCTAAGGAGCAAGAGAGATCAAACAGCTATAAAACAAGGATGTGCTCAGTCATCTTATTCACAGGCCTATGAGAGAGAATGCATTTTTCTCTAACCTTGGTTTCCAGAATGATGGAACCATTAGTAATGGATTCCTCAAAAGAGTTTTTTGGCTGTTTTGAACACTACCCCGTAAGATATTTCAAGTCTTACCCATATACAGAATTCAATGACATTTGAGTCATTGACATTTAAGTCACAATTTAGCTGGAGTAATAGAGGTGTGTCTGCATGCAAGATTCTAGTGTGGATTTTCTATCCTCACTTAAATATCATAAGAATTAGCTGTTCTGCTTCTTCCGGTTTTTTATTTCTACATCTTTCCTGCATTTTCTTCTATATATGAATTTTAAATTATTTACAATGTTTCTTTCTGATTACTCTGTGAGAAAACCTACCATGTTCTTGTTTAGAATACCTTATGCCCACAAAGGGACTTATTTTAGTGCAAGCTATTTTTTCTAGCTTTTTTTTTCATTTCTGTATGTGCCTTTAGATCAGAAGAACCTCCTCCTGTTATAAAGTAAAGCATCAAGAGACTCCAGCATTATATTATTGTCTAGTTGTGCAATGAAAAGAAATTCTAATCTGCAGCAGTATCTTATAAAAAGGAAAATATCCTGCCTAACACCCAACACATTTTAGCCAGGCTGAAGTTTTATGGTAACTGCTGGATTCCTGCAAATGCACGGAATAAAAATCAGTGGAGGCACATCTTGCAACTACCACTCCAGGCTGTAACGCTGTAATAAAATCTCCCAGAGCCCTCATTCCCTGTCAGCACGTGCTTGACTTCCATTTTGCAGAAAATTCCCTAGAACTCAATGATCTGCCAGAGTTAGATTATTCCATCTTTGGATACACTGCAGAATACATATTTTTCTTTCATTTTCTCTGCAACTGTCCAGGAAGGAACAAGCGGTAGTCTGGATGGATTTTCACCTTTCCAAAGAAAGATTTGGATTGTTAGACAAAGGTCCTTTTACATGATTCTGTGTATTATTCTAGATATAAGATGCACAGAATGCAGAGTGAAACCTACTGTTTTATGTACTTGAAGAGAGAAATAATATATGAGATAAAAGATACTTTAACTACGTTCCTGGATTTTCATGTGCTCCTTTTTGATTTTCTGTTTCATAATGCAGACAGCTATATATTAGGCTATAAATCAGTCTGCTTCTTTTGATGATGTTACTGCAGATGATTAAAGCAGAATAACTGTGTTCAAAATAGGGGTCACATTGCTTTTGGTTTTCTTGCTTTACACACGGTAGAAAGAATAAAATTATATTTTTTAAACCTGTGACTTGCAGAGTTATGGAAGAGTTTAATTCTTAGAGTGTATATCGTTATAAATAGTGTTTAAAAACTGGTATCTAGATAGGTATATGTTGGACATTGGGGTTACATTTTGGGCTTAAGTAGTGAAAGGAAGAATAGAGGAAAAACCTTCTCTGCCTGCCTAGCTTCCTGCTGGCTTTTGTTATGCTCTATCATAGCACAAAAGGTAGGGTTACCTGCAAGAGAAATACTAGTATTTACATGGGTGAAAGGGTAGGCAGAGTTGCAATGAATGTCTGTGATACAGCCAAGCTCCGTGTGACCCCAGCAGACCTATCCAAGGCTGCATTCCTGGTGTCTTTGCTCCTGGGCTGGCTGCAGGAGTCAGGATGGTGCTGCTGGAGAAGCAGCAGAAGAGGGCCATCACTGTTGCTGTGACTCCTAGCGATGCATCCTTCAAAGCCTTGGCACATGGAGCAGGGATGCAGATCAAGCCTGTAGGCATGTGTGTGTGCTTGCATCTAAGAGCTGGTGTCCTGTGTTTGATACAGGCCCAAAACACTGTGTGGGAGGGATGGCAAATATGCCAGTCGTCTGCCTCCTTTAACTGAGGTCTGCAATTGAATGCCCTCACACAGACAGGAGTGTCACCATAGTGTGTGCATCCTTCGGATAACCTGAATTGCGTGGCAACATACCAGGCTGGCAAGATGGACAAAAAAAACTGTTACCATGCATTAGATACCTAATGGGCACATGTTCTGTACTGGTCTGGGGTCTTGAAGAAAGTTGGCTGTGAAAAGGGTCCCAAAGAAATGGATTTCTTGTGAGATTGTTCCCCAAAAGCAGCCGGCCTATGTTAGCCTTCCACATCATTCCTTTTGTCTCAAGGGACAGGTAGTGCATGCCTCAGTGCTGCATTTGCTGTGTGCTTTAAGAAAAAATGGTGTCAAACCTCACAGCAGATAATGGAGTTCAGGAGCTTCTCCTTGTTTTCAGTCTTAGATGGCCTCCAAAGTATGAAAAAGCATCTGCTGTGACAAGTGCTTTTTGCAAGTGGCTCAGTTCACCTGCAATACTGACCAGGCTTTGAAGAGAAATGGCTAAAGCCATTTCTGTTCCCAGAAAAAGGCACAGGTAGAATTGTTGTTCCTTCTTCCTAGAAATAAGCTAGTGGGAAATTGCAAAGTCATAAGTAATGAGCTGTACTGGATTGGAGCACTACCATTGAGTTAATTTGCTTATATTCTGTTCTAGTCAGCATGAAAACCCTGCTTTTCAGAAGTGTATTAGATCAAGTCACCTTATACCTCAAGAAGTAATAAACTATGCTGAAGTAAGCTTTCTTTCCCACATGCAGCTTCTAACTAGTACAAATGATGTTAGACTATGTTTGTCTCACTGTGAAACAGAAGTGGGAATTAAAAAACAGAGTTAACACCTGAGGTATTAACATGTGTATGCACACAAATTACTTAGGCAAATCTTTGTGTACACAGGATAAGTAAACCATCTTAAACTAAAAAAAAAAAAACCAAAAAACAACTGAAACAACAATGAATGAGCCAAGAGCACGAGGTGCAGAGGAGTACTTACAGCTGCAGGAATCAGAGCAGATTTTCTTCTCTCCAGCAGATGGCAAAATTTTCTCAGCTACAAACCAGCAACAGCAAATTGAATCACCTGAAACCTAATCTCTAGAGAAGCCACATCCAGCCTTTTCTGACTTGCAGATCCCTGAAGAATCTGGTGGAGTTAGGAGTTCAATAGATAACAAAATAGATAATCTCTTCTGGCGGAAGAGATGTGAAAGTCACCTGTCAGGACAGCTAGCAATAGTCCATGTAGCTCAGATTTACACTACAGCTGAATTGTCAGTTTGTCCATAGTACATACGAAAGCCCACAGAGTTTTTCCACATAGCTTTGACATGCAGTTTAGGAAGGTCAGACAAGCAAATGTGCTGAGTAGAAGGGTAGTAGAAGAATATTCCAGCTTTTGTGACAGCTCTCAACATCTATTTTCAGCCACTGATGAAGGGAAGATACTGAGATTGATAGACCTTTGATATGACATCACATAGCTACTCTTATGATACTTTGCTATCTTACTTCCTCTAGTAAATTGTTTAAATAATGTGAGGAAATAATATTTTGCTACAGATGTTTTTTTTAGTCCTTATTCACCACTATGTGACAAAGGAGCTGCTAGGTAAGGCAGCGAGGTTTAAATTCCAGGCATCAATACATTATTCTCTGTACATCTTTTGGCAAGTCACTTATCAGTGAGTTTTTCAACTTTCTACATGAAAATTGAGTGCAATGTCCTCAAGAGATAAGTTTATATTCTTTGGGTGACTTTATCTTTATTAGGTGTTCAGATACAATATAGAAGAGATAGAATGATGACTAGGAAGATGGACTGTAAGCACAAACTCTTAATTGCAATACAGCCTCTAAGCTAAACTTTGAAATAACTCCTGAGAGCTCATCTTCTAGAAAACACTGCACTAATGATAACCATTCATTCTTGTTTTGTTGTTGAAATTGTTGTTTGAGGGTTTAGAAACTTCTTATAAAAGCCCAAGTATGAAGGGTTTCCTTCCACTGGGAACAGCAGCTAGTTGTCAGGTACTCATGTAGCTTGTGCCAAAATTGTTTTTTATTGTGTTGCTTAACTTTTATGATGAATAAATAGAATATTTTTCAGCTACAGAAATATGTGGTCAAATAAATCTTTTTCAGAGTCCTATTCTGGCACATTTCTTATCTGATGTCCTATTCTTCAACTCAACCCATCGGAATTGATAGGCAAAGTGCTATTCTCTGCTCTGCTACCGGCTTCTGTCTTGCTCAGATTGTAGCCCAGCTGTGAAAACCTGCAATGAAACTTAATGCTTCTGCCTGTGCGCTCTTAATACAAGCAGAATTTTAAATAGATGAGAATTCAAGAACTTTTCCCCCTCTCTTCAGGAAGGTAATAGGAGAGGATTGAATGCAGTGTAGTTCTGCACTAATTCATACATTCTATTCAAAATCAAGGTCAGCAGAGCAGGAAGAAAGTCACTTAAAAATCAGCTGTCATATATTTCTTGTTCTTCTAATGAGCTACATTAAGTAAGAGTAAGGAAGTACTAATTCTGCCTCCAGATGTGTAGGTTTTATTTATGTTCTTTGGTTTCTGAGTTAATCTTACCGTGTATCTTTTGTGCAGGTTTAGAATTTGTGGATAAGCAGAATTTAAGGTTTGCCATAATACTTCTATTAGCAACCTCTGAATAGATAGATATTCAGCCATCTGTCATGGGCATTGTTTACAAGGTGGCCAAATCACTCCTTCAGCTCTAGGATGGCAGGCGACCCTGAATAATTTTGCTGTGGCTTTTACTGTACTCATTCCCAGCCATCTGCAGTCCCTGGAGCATCATGGATGTCCCCAGAGCTTTTAAACCTATTTCCCATCTGTTGCCTTCCCACCTATCACCAGTACTAATATGCCCCCGAAGATTTTGCTGCTCTCACTGACAGCAAGAGCAACATTTGGAGCCTTCTGTTGTGTGCTGGTGCTGCTGGGAGCTGGCAGGCAAGCAGCAGAAATTAACAGCTTCAGAGCTCTGAAGATTAGGGTTAGACTCAGAATTAGACCGTGGTTGACGCCATGTACTTGTCCTGGGAATTGAGAAGCTCACCTACAACCTTAAGGGTGCTACTGGGACCTGACACCTGAATGTTCAGAGCTGTTAATATGGTTCCTCTCACCATGGGTAGCTGGGCAGAGGGCAGAGCCTTGATTCCATTTTGGTGTCCTTGCTGGTCAGACCAGCTGAGGCAGCAAATAAAAAGCAATTTACTGCTCTGTGACCTGGGAATAAGGAGAAAGAGGAAGGGTGAAGGTGAATTTGATGTTTCATAGAGAAATTATTGGTGGCTCACAGAAAGCAGTATTGGAGTGCTCAGCTGTATTTTTCCCGAGGTACTATGGTGCATCAATAAATAGTCAAACAGTTATTTCCTAATGCTACTTTTATCTGTAAATGACTGCAGGAATTGGGATATTACGTGATTGTGCTGAAATGATGGGATAGCATCAGGAACCGTATCTCTGAAGGAGAAAGATTCTTTATGAGCAAGTTTGAGAGGCTGATTAAGTCTAATGATAGGAAGGAAAGATAGATACGTGGACAGGGAGACACCCATCCCCAGTTCCAGAAGCCAAAAATGTGAGAAAGCAGGAATAGAGCAGAGCAAAAGCCTTAGGAGAGCAGAATCGAAAGTGGTTTGGTAGGGATGTATTGTGAATCTTGTGCTGTAGTGATGCAGAAATGAATGCTGCTAACATAATTTGATTCGCTATCATGTTGGGTAATAATCTGACCCTTCATGGTGATCTTCAGAGCCTCTTTTGGGTAATGGGAGCATCCAGGTCAGGAGGCGTTATGACCAGCCCCGGAAGGCGAGGGTAGCTCAGGTTCTTGTTGATAGATCCTGCTTCTTCTTGGCCGAGGGGTGCAAACCTGGCCCTGCAAAGCACCCTGCAGCCTCCACAAATGGCTGATTGCTTTGAGTCATTAACCACGAACCTTTCATTCTCTCACAGGTGGTGCTTCACTGGAAGGAACTCTTTCATTCAGCTGAACTTAAGAGCAGCTACCAGCACCAGCAAGCTGTGGAGACTCTTCTGCTGCCACCTTGCTGGTCACACAGAAGTTTCCCCATCCTGGCAGCCTCACTTGACTCCCTGGCATGAGTGAGTGCTTCTCCATATTAAAACAAGTTCTCTGTTGCCTTCCTGCTTTAGAGATGGAAGTTGATATTTGGCAGGGGAATGGTCTCATGTCAGATATTTGCTATTTTCTTGTCTCCTGACAGTAGACCATTTTTGAAAAGGTTATAAAGTACTCTGGTAGCTCAGTTAATGTCAAGTCCAGAAAGACTTGTCAGACTTTGGTACCCATTTTCCCAAGAAATCTGATCTGCAGTAAGCACAGTTCTTGCCCAAGCTGAGACATAGCAAGTAAAAGCCCTGCAGCTGCTGCTTCTGGCTGATGAAGACTTTGTGGTCCTGAGAGCAAAGAGTTGGCCTGTTTGGGATTTTCAGTGCTCCTTCTACTGCATCAATCCTGGCAGCAACAGGACAAGAACTGGAGTGCAGCAAGGAGTGATGGAGGTGTGGAGCAGAGTGGTGAAAATCTGCAAGGTGCCTAGAAGAAAGACTGGAGAAGGGAGTTGTTGGAAAAGGACAAATGCTAGAACCTGTATAAAACTGGATAAGGGATTTGACTGTTTCATGTGCTTTGAGAAGAGTCTGGGATGAAAGAAACATTAGTTTCTCCTAAGGAAGAGAAACCACATTGTGAGAGCATGAAAGACCAACCATCAATTTCCAAATACAATGGAAACAAGATTCACAATAATTAACTAGTAATGGAAATTAGAAAGTAGAGGAGACAAGAAAGAGAAGAGGGAGTAGCAATAAAATAGACCTGCAAAGATATTGCTTGAAACATTTGAATATTGAGGGGGCAGAGGGAAGCGAAAAGGAAAGTAATTGAAAATATGCTTATCCATCATATTTTATGATGGATAAACAAAACAAGCATGAAGATGACAAGAACTGTCATGAAGCTTTACAGACCAGCTTTAAAACCAGAAACAGCAACTTCCTACACATCTACAAGATTTATCACATATATATCTTACACAACTGTTCTTTCTACAAGAGTTTGTGCTCCAGCTACCTACACTAATTGTTGAAGCACTGTTATGCCTGTGATTTCTTTTATACTGTTGACAAATTTAGAGGAACTGGTAATGTAAAGTCATCAGCAAAATAATGAAAATTCTGCCTTCACTTCTGAGTGTTCCTGGCACAATTAATAAAAGAGGAGAGTTTAATTAACAAGATACTGGTAGCTTCATTATTTTTCCTTTGTAGAGCTCCTGCAGAAAGACTGAACAGGATTAACCACAGAAATGGAAGAGGAGAATAAAAGAAGAACAAAGAGAGAAGTGAAAATGGACTCCTTAGCAAATAGCTGTCTAATTAGGCACTGTCTTGCACCATGAGTTAGATCAAGAGAAATTTCATCCTTGCTGCCCATCCGTTGACTACATGGAGATAGAACAGTACTGAAGAAAATCTTGGCATTCCCAAATATATGTGTTCTTTGTAATGAACATCTAAATTAATTGTGCCTATGTAGAAGAAAAGTGGAAGAAAAATGAGATTCTGTTTCTAGTTCCACTACTGACCTAGCAGAAAGATACTGTTTATGTGGTTAACTTCTGTGTAGGATTGCCTTTCTGCACTGGCTTCTGGGCATCAGGAGTGAGACTTTGCTCCTTGTGCCAGACCCAACTTTTAGGCCAAAAATGTGTCCTTTGGGACTTAAGAAGCACAAGGTTGCCTGGGATTGAGAAAAACAAGGATGGACAGAGCTCTCCATACAGCCCAAAAAGGTGTGAGCTTTCCTGTTCCTGTTGTGTACAGCACCTTTTTCTGCAGCCTATGTTTTGCTTGCTGTTGATAAAAGCCTCTGTGAGAAGCCACAAATGGACACACAGTTCCACCACACCTCTCAAAGGAGGCAGAAACTCTGTGAGTCCTTTTCATTGCTGCTCCTGTGTTTCATCTTTACAAAGCTTGTTTCAGTGGAATACCGCATGGTCTCATTTACTAATGACTCCGAAGCTCTTTTATCTTCAGAGTAAAGGCTTTACAATGACAACAATAATATTGCAATCCTATATTAATCTCTGGATGTCCAGTACAGATGAGACTAGAATTTGTGTCTGCTCTCCAATTCAATAAAGAGCAATGTAGTGTTCTCAGCAGATCCCTGAATGACCTTTCTAAACTTTAAAAAATGACATATCCAGGTTTATTATGCTTTTGCAGTATCATCTTCTACTAATATTTTCTGCTTGACTGGAAACCAATACGAAATTACTGAAGTAAAGGAAGCTGTATGTGTTTAATAACCCTAGTCATGCCTGTCTAGCCCATCACCTTGTAATCAAAATCTCATTTTAGATTGCAGAATTGTGTGAAAATGCTTTTCTTTGTTGTTGTTGTTGTTTTTGTTGTTTTTATTTTTAAAAATGCTTATTCATTTGGTTTTTATTATGACTGTATATTTTCACTTGGCACTAAATGTCTTGCATCAATTATAGCATCTACTGTGGACCTAACGCCACAGAAACCAGTTTAAATCAACCTAATCCACTGGATGATGATGTTATGCTGCTCTCTAAACAGAGAGGTCCCCTTGATCTTCTTTCAAATCTGCATATGCAAATTTCCTTATTACCTCCATAGGTTTCCAAGGAGTAGAAAAAAGTAATACCTTAGAAAAGTAAGCAAAAGGCATGCATCCCTGAAAAGAACAATTATTTCCAAACTAGCAATTTTCTGCAAGAAGCACTAAAGAAATGCCACATCTTTCAAAAGGATACCTCTGTAGGCCACAAGTTTGGGTGGGTAATAACCAAACCAATAAACAAATATGACACTGATGGATAACTGCTACTCTCCTGACAGAGATCAGGAGCAATGTATGTTCATTTCAACTTACAGACACACGACTAGAACTGAGATGCACAAGAAAGTCTAATGCAAGTACAGAAAATCAATGAAAAAATTAATTATGATCTGCAAAAGTGTCTCTCTCAGTAACTTTTCACTCTTTCTGGTTTTTTTTTTTTGTGTGTTTCCATTGATAGATCAAAGATTTGGAGAGTGAGGGTCAAATTTGAAAACACTTGAAATTGTAGTCTAACAAAAGGACTCATACTTTTCATTCTTTTCTTTGCCTTACATTTGTGATTCTCAGTGTGGGAGAGGAGTGAATTATCACCTGGAATGCTCTCATTGTACTTCCGAGTTAATTTTTTGAGCCCTGCAGTCAGCAAATGTGTGTCTGCAGCGTGCCATAGAAACCTGCACTTTCCCAAGCAGACCAAGGGAAGCACATCCCTTGGAGCATGCTCTTTCCTCTCTATGATGGGGAAAGAGACTGACTACATTACACAGTGAAGGAAGGCAGAGAATTCTTCCAGCAATGTAATGAAGATGTTTGAATTCTTCTAAAGAGGAGGGCACTTTTTGGGTCAGAAGTGCTGTGTACAGATATATTAGTGGAAACTGTAAGAAGCTGTCAGGCAGTGAGACACTGACACTGGCAAGGAAAAGCAAATTAGAAGAATGTAATTGGTCCAAGTAATGTAGCAGTGGTTGAAAGTATGGGTAGTCAGAGCAGCTACTGGAGTGAATTTATGCTAGTAATTTGACCCTTTCCACTCATTAAGAAGCAAAACACAAGGCAGAGAACAGCCAAGATGTTAAATAGGACTCCTCATTATTCCAGTCAGTTCAAGCAGGGTAAGGAGCTAGAACATCTTTCAAAAGAGTGACAAAGAAAAAGGAATAATCATGAGAGCAGATGTGCTAAGCTGTTGCCTCCCTTGTAAGTGCAATATGTATATATTCACATAATGGAAAAGAAACGTGGGAAATAGAACAGACCGGGAAGGTCTGAATGAGCCTCTGTTCTCAGGTGGGCAAGAGTGGCTCTCAGTAGTTGCTGTAGGTTAAGAGAACCTTAATGCAGTGTTACATATGGCAGATGACCAAAGGGCATGAAAATGGCTCCTGGTACCCCAGTTACTAAAGAGTATGTCCTCTTTGATGTACTACTTCCTACTGACTTGGATCCACAAAATTTTATTGCTGGAGTCAGATCCTCAGAGCCATACATGGAAGTTAGCAACTTCTCTCTGTATGGTGAGTGAGAAATGGGATGAAAACAAACCTGTCTGCTGGTAAGATGGGCTGAGGAAAACACAGCTGTGAAGAAAGCATACTGCAGGGGAATGTTCCCAAATTCAGCTCTCTCCTAATGCCAGGATGAACTCCCTTTTACTCTTAGGCTCCTATTCTGACTTTTGGTTGCCTTCCAGCCCTACTCTGCCTTTTAGAGGGGCACAGCAGAGAAGGAAATTTGACTTTTTCAGGACAAGGAAGAGCTTGCACATAGCTTGGTGAGGAGAGAAAGGCAGAATGGGAAATTGGTTCCCACCCTTGCTCCAAGTCAAATCAAGGTCTCTTTTCTCTGGGCTGCAGGTTCATGTTGCCTCTTGCTCTCTGGTTTCCCTGCCTTGGAAATCTTCTTTGCTGTATGCTGGTCCACCTTTAACAGGCAGATTGAATTATCTTTTTTCTTTTCTGGTTTTCTTTGCTGTCAGTATTGTCATAGATAATAGAAAAAAAAAAATACTGTTAGGGTGGTCAGGCATTGGAATAGGTTGCCCAGGAAGGTGCTGGAGTCACCATCCCTGGAGGTGTCTAAGAGGCGTCTGGATCTGGTGCTGGGTGATGTGGTTTAGTGGTTTAGCGGTTACGGTGACAGTGCTGGGTTGATGGTTGGACTTGATCATACTAAAGGTATTTTCCAGCCTTGATGATTCTGTGATTCCCTATGGGAACACCAGAACAGAGACTTGAATCAAGTTGCATACATCCAACTCTGGTGCCCCAGCAACTGAATTGCAAACACCACTTCACTAGAAATGTCCTAACCATTTGAGAAGCTGATTTCACTCTTTCAAAACTTCTGCTGACTCCAGTGCACCCACTTGTACAAAGATAAAACTGATACTTAAATTAGTTTTCTGAAAAGAGTATATCTATGGAATTCTAATACACAAGACTGATTTTTTAAAACTTGGTATCTGAAACAGTTAAAATACCACTGAAAATAATAATTTTTAAAAGTGTTAATAAAGTCATTGAAATACCACCTAACTGCTGAATCCATCTCTCTTAGTGCACATTTTTATTTTGATAACCAGCTCATGACATATGTTCTACCCTCTGCTTGGAAGTAAACACTCCTCTGCACAATTATTTATTTATTTCGGCAGGACCTCTAGTAATAAAATTAGCTGGGTAATGTTTCGTGAAGAAGTAACTGCTTTTATAACCAGTTTCTGTCCTGGTTGTAGAAACTGAATTTGTAAAATAATGTCTTAGAAAAGTGACAGGGGAAAAATGCAGACAGGAGAAAAAGAAGGGCCTAATATATTTCTATTTTGAGTCAAGTCTGTCAACCTAAAAAAATTTCCATTGCCTAATTTTCCTTTGTCCTGACAGCCCACAACATCTATCAACATGGCAAACAGTAGCCAACATGGGCTTTTCATTTAATGCACATTTAACCAGAAGAGACCTTGGGAAAACTTCCTCCAATCCCAGCTATCCTGGGCTAGAGCAGCAGAAGTTTTTGTTAGAATTACGCAGCCCTTTGGGACACGTAAGAGTAGCCTTGTGATGTGTAAAGAGTAGCCACTGTATTTATAACGGGTGGGAAATGAATCCCTTTCCCACAGTCGCTATCTGTAATAATGTCACTTTAGAAGGATTACATGATCTTCCTGTGGCTTTTAACCAGCATCGCTTAGCCATGGAGGCTGTGCAACAGGCACTGCCATGCAGAGCCTAAAGAAAAGGAGTTCTTGAAGGTCCTTGGGTTTCATCTCTTTCAGATTCCCTCAGCAGGCCTGACTGATAGTTTTCTTTCAATTTCTCTGTGTAAGAAAGCCCAGTGACTTGGCTTTGTAATCCATTGTTCACACAGATATCGCCTGCCACAAGCAGTGCTCTGCTAACCTGCTGGGACACCTTCATCATCCAGAGGGGAGGGATGTTTCTTCATGCTTTGGCTGGGGGTGCCTTGGAAGCCTTCGGGTTAAAAGACCAGATCAGTGAGGCATAAGTGGCAGTGGAACTTCAGAGCAATTCAGAGAGCTCAGTCTTGCACATGAAAGAGTGAAGTTAACCTGCTGTTGAGAAAATCCGCCTGTTACAACTTTGGCAGCTGCTTTTCCTTGCAAGCAGATGTGCTTCTGAGCTCTTCCACTATGCTTCCCTGATGGGAACATAATGCCTTGCAGGGCAGGGGTATTTTTCATAGAATCAAAGCTGAAAAGTTTGTTTTCTGTAACAATAGTATAGCCTATCTATTATGCTACAGGCTGTTCTCAGTCATGTTTTTACCAGTGCTGCTTTTCTGCATCCCTTTCTGCCACCTGAAAGTATGAAATAGCAAGAGAAGGTCATACAAAATTGTCACAATATTGCAGGCCATTTTGCTTAATTATGTGTGATTTAAAAACATTGGCCTATCCTCCACATTTTTTTTAATGGAAAATACTCCTTGCCTACTGATCAAAGAAAGATCCTATTTCATTTTAGCTTTACTCTGTAGTTCATGTGATCAATTCTTGCTTCTTAATAGGTGAAAAGCAATTCTAATCTTGCATAAGTAGTTTATTAGCATTCATATGTCCAGAAATAATTGGTGAAAGCAACACCTGTTGAAAGCAGTACAGAGGAGAGCAATTTTCAGGAAGGCTCTTTATAACACACCAAAAAAAGAATATTTGATGTGACTGGCAGGTAAGGTTTTGTGTCACCCAACCACCACCGTAATGGAAAAGAATTGGCAGGTTTTCTACATGGGGGTGGTAAAATTGATGCAACAAGACCTGGCAACATTCATGAAAATAAAATGTTTAAAAAAAAAAAGACAATCTTTTGAAGGTGGCTACACCATTCCTCTTTTATGCACATCAGTAATGGTAAATTGTTGTATAAAATTTTTAGTGGAAACTGTATTTAATTTTTTTTCAGGCCAAGCATTAAGCATCTGCTGCCCTAATTGCACTAAGATATAATTCCTCATCGTAAAATGAGACTTGTCCTGTGCACAGCTTGTAATTTTTACTGCCTTTTATAATTCCAGCGCTTACTTAATATTTATATTTTTGATTATTCTATTCAGAAATTAACAATCTCATAGTTAATAAATAAAACTTTTTTCCCCCACTGAGTATCTGTTGCTAAAAGAAGAGATAATCTTGATCTGTTAGGTAAAGACACATGAACGAGACTAGCATGCAGAACACTCAGAAATATCCAGACATATTTGACTCTGGCAGCCACTGACAGGACTGTCAAGTGCCTGTCGAATTTCAGATGTTTTCGTTGCAAGGCTTGGTAGTGCCTATGAGCACTGCCAACAGATTGTTAAAATAACCCCAGGAACACACCCTTTCTAGGTCAAAACCAACTGTGAAGCTGAGTGCACTGTAATTATAGTGCACTAAATGAGTTACAGCTTGAGCTAATCACACCCCACTGAACTAAAAAGCTGTAATTACACAGGCAGATAATGTGAGCTTGGCAGGATCTCCTATGGCAGCCTCTGGCTTTGAGGGAAGGAAGCTTCATAGCCACTCTGCTGGTCATTGCAAGCTGGGGCTCAACTGGGCAAAGCTGCAATTCAAGATGTAAGATCAAGTTTGTGCTCAACAGAGAGCAAAACTTTGTAGTATTCACCCAGCTGAGATAAAGAATGTCTCCACTGAAGATTTACTTGAAATTAATGATTTTTATCAAATCAACCAATATGATACTGGTTTTATGACAGCATCGGGCTGTTTGAAGGAAGCCAATATAATTTATTGATGTCACTATATAAAGAACTGGGGCCTCTGTATTTTTCTAGTGTTCCATCTGTTCCTCCTATGTTGAAGGATGAGTCTGGATGAGTTATCAGATTTAGGGCTTCACATTTACTTCTTGATTTTGTGAAAGTCTGGATTTTGCTTTATCTTTCTGGAAAGGTGCAAAATGCTATTTAGGCAACTTTAACTTTGTGCTACTAAATATTTAATTATTGATTAGATCTTAATAAACCGATGGTTTTTGTTTGGTCTGTGATGCTTATGGGCTGTTACAAATAGAACATTTGGCCTCTAGGACTTCCTTAGCACCACAGAAGTCCCACAGAAATAACTATTTTAAGCTTTAACAAAATGCCCAATTGTTGTGTTTAAGAACGTCATGGTGACCGCCTCTTTATAAAGGAGCAAAGCTGTGATAAATATAAGTAAGAGTGGAGTTATTTAATTTATATTTAACAAATAGCAGCAGCCTGATCTGGTTGAAGCTGTCCCTGCTCATTGCAGTGAGCTTTGACTAGATGACTTTCAAAGGTCCTCCCAGCCCAAGCTATTCTAGGATTCTATGAAAGAAGAAGAGATTGGAGAAGGAAAAGTCATTAATGAAATATTGGGTGGCTAAAATAGCAGAGAAGTCACACTGCATGAGGTGAATCCTGAGCCTCTTGCTGAAATATTTCCAAAGACAGCCTGGGAGAAAGTGGTCTTAATAGTAATGGCGTTTAGTCTTGATCCACTCTTTTAATTGGTGGAGAACTGAATTTAGACTTCGTATTCATTCACACCGTATCACACGCCAATCGTTCTGCCAGAACAGTATCTGCTCCAAAACCTACTGTCTGCCACAAGTATCACTGTTGCTGTTAAACACAATCTGATAACTCAGTCAACTAAAATGCAGCTTTAAATTTAGTGCCTGTAGGCACTTCTTTTCACCAGGGGATGTTGCCATGTCACATTTCAGCTGTCCCCTTTGGCCACGAGATCAGTGCAAGAGAAGTTGCTCTAATTTTCTGGAAAATATTGCTTACAGAAAAGGACCAGATGTTCACTTGTGCCAAAAAGCAGGGGATAATGGAGGAACATTATCCTGCAGGAACAGTAGGATGAAAAGGGCTCATTGTGCTTCTAAGAGGAAGCCTGCATAACCTGCTCCCTACTGGGGCCACATGAGCCTCCAGTGGCAGGAAAGGAAGGTACCAAAGGGAGCGGCTGCAGTAGGACATCCCGGGATAAAAGCCACCTGGGCGGAAAAGTGACTGCGTGGGGTATGCAGTGGAGCGGGCTCTGCCTGAAACCAAGTGTGGAAGCAGAGAGAGTCTGAGAAGGTCTCTCAGGATGGGTTTCTGCTAGAGTGGATGTCAGTGAAATGGCCTTATTCTGTAATTGTTGTAGCCTCTCTCATTCTCTTTCTTTTTTCCTTTGTTTTTCTCTGCAAAGGGGTGAAATAGAGATTGCAGATGAGGTAGGAAGTCCTCCATACACTTGGCAGGTGGTCACCAGGAGATGGCACCTTCCAATGCAGAAGGTGATGCTCCTTTCTCTCAGTATTGTAACTTGTACGCTCAGAACCCCACTATGCTGGGTTTAATACACTGGTTTTTCTTTAACTCTTCTTCCTCAGTGTTTATCTCTTCCTGGAAAACTGTGAGAACAGTAGCTAGGGTTCTAGAGAACCAGATTAACTTGAAATAAGTAGCTGGTTCCTTAAACAATCTTGGACCCAGGAAGAAATGTGGGGAATCAGAGCAAGGGTTGGGGGATTTTAACCACCTTTCCCTGAGAAATTAAACAAGTGACCAGCAATAAAATGGCTTGCTGACCTTGTTTAAATCTCACCCTGTGGAGACTGCAGGGCAGGTGGGATGAACTCTCCAGCTTATTTTTGTGAATAACCTGCAGAATGCTATTGCTCCTTCCAGAGTTGATATACTATCAACCACGGAACTTTCTTGGTGGATAAAATCTGAGAAATACTCACTGTGGCTGAGAATGCTGGTAGGCTGGGAAGTGTTTGCACCACTCCCATCGTCCAGATATTAGCCATAATGCAGGCTCTCTTGCAAAGAGGAGTGTTTGGGACTGGGATATCATTCAGCCTCAGGGGTAGCCAGGAGAGAGAACCATGCTCAAATCCTTGTGCTAGGAGCTGAGTTATTCTTCAGAATCAGTGAATTTTCTTGTCACCACCCAGGCCCAAGAGGAAAAGGGCTGCTATGTGAAACCATACAAAGATTGGCAATTATCAGCTGGTAAAAACCAATTTTTGAGTCAACAGGTTTGCTATAGGCCCAATGGAGTGAAGTCTCTAGAAGCCCTTCTACAGGCCCTCAATCCCTGCATGTTTCTGGTGAAATGTATACCTGAAAAGAAAGGGCCATGATAACTACTGAGATTTTTGTGATGCCCACATGGAAATGAGTGCCCATGAATTCACATCCTTAGCAGAAGCGATTGGTTAGGACTTTGGTTCATTTTATTAAGGTTTTACATGTTTATATGTATGAAGGCAAAAGAGTCAAGCTGGAAATCTAGAGAATGAAAAGTACCATATAAACATTAAACTTATTTAGGTATTTATATTTTATGTATTGTATTTATAAACTCTGTGTTTGTATTTTGGCATTAAGGCACTGTATAAATGTAAATATTAAGCTAGTTCCAAAACTTATACAGATATTTTTTATGCTATAAAGAAGATTGCAAAGGGAAGTTTTCTAAAACCTCCACTATAAATATCTGGCTTCGTTTTTATATTCCTAATTTTGTCAGCAAAAACATCAATGTGTGAGCAATGGTGTTTCTGCCTTCCCCAGGAGGAGTCTCTCATTAACCTAAACCACAGCAGTTCCCTGGAGCCTCAGAGTGCTACAGCAGCATCGGAGCACTGCTGAGACAGGTGATGCAGGATCAAGCCAGCTCCACCCACTGCATCACTGGGGACTTCTCTGGTTTTGTAGAGACCAGCGCTGACATTCAAACCATCCCTGTAATGCAGAAAGGCCACAGTCACTCAGAGGCTTTGAAAAGCTTGATTCTGAGTCTGGGAGTCAAGGCAGTCAGGTACTGGAAAAGGGGTCCTCAGAGATTACAGACTGTCCTTCCTTGGACATGTTTAATTAACCCTTGATAGGATCCTGAAAAATCTGTTCTAGCCATGCCTTCTTTGAGCAGGCAACTGAACTAGGTGACCTCCAGAGGGCCCCTCTAGCTTGAATTATTCTATGACTCTATGATCTTGGCAGAAAATCCCTCTCTACTGGCTCATATATAGAAATTTACATTATTTGTAGATAGCTAATAAAAGATGTTTTTATTGCCTTACTTGTTGGAAATGCATTTGGTTTCTTGTTACTGTGACTCTCAACAGTGCCCGTGCTTGTTTGACCCCAGTGAGGAGGTAATAGAGGTCTCTGAGGCACACTATCCGTATATATTGTTTAATTTAAACTCTGTGCTGGAGGATGGTGCTAGCTTTTCCAATTTTCTCCTTTACCAGGGCATGTGTTTATGTCCTAAGCTATCTAACACAATAAGGAAAATAGCAAATTAGTTTCTTTAAGAAATTCCTGGCATTTTAATAACAGTGCTCAGGCTGGAAATGCTTTAGAGCATACTGTGAAAGTTATTTGGAGTCCAAGGCCATTACAAGAATCAATGACATAGGTTTGAAAGCATGAAAGACTTGCATATTTTTTAGATCAATTTCAGGAAACTATTTCCAATTCCCTTAAATGCATGGAAGAGGAAGATATTTGCAGTGTATCACTTCAGTGGGGTTACATCTGGGATAATGTTGTCTGTCTTTCACTGTCAGCTGGGGAATATTTCAAACCAAGACCCCAATTAAGTATACAGTATTCATGAGCTATGCTTGTGTTATTTACAGGATTGCACTTCATTAATAAACACAATCCTGTATTATCCTGGTTAATGACAATCAACATAATTACTGTAACCCAGGCAGACAATTGCTTCTGAGTTATAATGAAGCATTTTACAAAAAAAAAAAAAAAATTACTCTAAGACTTGAGATAATAGCTTTAATGGACCATTACTCTTTCTTTTCTTTTCTTCCCCCCCTCCCCACTTTTCCTAAACTCTGGTACTTTTAAGGCAATTCACCTCAAATGTGCAATTTAGAAGACCATAATCAGCAAAGTGGAGGACTGGAAAGCTAGAATTTATTAAGATGCTCTCTTTAATGTACTCACATGTGTCTGTTTCATCCTTACTACAGCAAAGTATTATCAAAATACAGAGAAATCTGTGTGTGTATGTAAGTGTGTATCTACATACACACACATCTGTGTGTGTATGTGTGTATCTACAATCACCCAGACTTTTATATGCAACAGCATGACCAAATCCCTCTGTTCTATACTTTAAAGAAGAAAAAAGTGAACTATTTGGTTATTACTAGAGGTCCTTCTGTATCAACCTAGGGGACATTTGATAGCTGCAACCTGTTTTTTGACAGCAGAACTAGAGGGAAATTACTGGCTATTGCATGCAGCTGTGTGGCCCTACAAGATTTAGGCAGCATAAAATGGTGTAGCCTTATCAATACAAAGAGTACTTCCTTTCCTTGGTCATGTTGTTGTACAGCCAAAGGACAGCAGCAGCAACATAATCCCCTCCGCCAGCAATTCCCTCACATATGGAGACATCACCACCAGCAGCTGGACCCTGCAGCTGCCCTGTGCTCACACAGCTTCTCTCTCTGCTTGTTTGCCTCATATCAGTTTCACTCATCCAGTTTTTCCAGGACTATTAATGGGTTTTAACCTCAATTGCTAGGTTATTTCCCAAACTGTATACCAACAGACATGTTTAATTTTAGCCACCAACATCCTAAGTTTATTAAAATTTTTCAATCCCTGTTTCAATTTGCAAAACAAATGATCTTTCCTGAAATCCATTTCTCCTCCTTTCCCCCTCCTAAAAAAGTTAATATTCATGCTTCCCTAATTATTCCTTGTTGCAAGGAAGCAACCCTTAATCTCCGAGCCCTCCTGTACCAGTATTAAGCACTAAACCACTGCCAAAGATAACAGTTCCAGGCACCTCTTAAAAATTATTTTATGAAAATTGAGGCTAGGTTCCCCTTTTTGCTTTAGTCAGCATTGGATTTACTTGAGAATGATTAATTTATATGTTTTCAGGATATATCATGAATGACAAGCTAAAAATCTTTCATCTCTTGTTTGTACATAGTTACTGCAGCTTGTCAATAAGCAATTTGGATTTTGCCCAGTTCTTGCAATGAAAGGCTGAAATTTCTTGTTTAAATTGAAAATATTTACCTGGTATAAATAACGGTATTTTAATTACATATGGATTCTGAGCATGCTCATTTTGATTACATTGATTTTCTTCCACAGCCTAAGGATTATTTTTTATCTTATCTAGATATCATATATATACTATAATTTCTTTTTTATTGAGTCACCACTGAACAAAGCTATCTTTTGAGTTTTAATTTGTTTGTGTGTGTGTGTGTGTTTTGTTTGGTTATTGTACTGCATTTGTGTGCAAGTGCACTGGTAGCAGGGGAGCACAGAGGCTCAGAGAAGCTGACTTTAGTGACACTCCCCCCTCCCCTCAGGTTGCACTATGAGCTGAGGAGCTACAGGAGTGGCATCAGAGAGAAGCTGTAAGAATCTTCCCCCACATCCAACAGAGCCAATGCCAGCCAGCTCCAAGATGGACCCACTGCTCTCCATGGCCAAACCAATCAGTGATGGAAGTAATGACTCTGTGATAACAGTCAAGAAGTAAAGTCATTGTGCAGAGGTAATTACAAGCAGAGAAGAGAGGAGTAAGACTGTGTGAGAAAAGTCTCTGCAGATACCAATGTCAGTGAGAAAGGAGAGGGAGGATGTGTTCCAAACACCAGAGCTGGGATTCCCCTGTAGCCTATGGAGCAGACCACGGTAGGAGAGGCTGTCGTCCTGTGGCCCATGGAGGTCCATGGGGGAGCAGAGATGCACCTGCAGCCCATGGAGGAGACTCATGCTGGGGCAGGTGGATGCCCAAAAGAATGCTGTGACCCTGTGGGAAACCCATGCTGGAACAGGCTTGTGGCAGGGACCTGCAGATCCATGGGGAGAGGAGCCCACCCTGGAACAGGTTTGCTGGTAGGACTTGTGACCCAGGGGGAGACCCCCAGGGGAGCAGCCTGTTCCTGAGGAACTGCACCCATGAAAAGGACACGTGCTGCAGCAGTTCATGGAGAACTGTAGCCTGTGGGAAGGACTCACGTTGGAGAAGTTCGTGGAGGATGCTGGAGCGGGAGAAGGACTCCTCTTCCCGAGGAGGAAGCAGTGGCAGAAACAACATGTGATGAACTAACCGTAACCTCCATTCCCTGTCTCCTTGTGCCACTGAGCAGAAAGAGGTAGGGAATCAGCAATAAAGATTAGCCTGGAAAGAAGGGACAGGTGGAGGAAAGCTGTTTCTAAGATTTGTTTTACTTCTCATTATCCTACTCTGAATTTGATTAGTAATAAATTCAGCTAATTTCCCTAAATGGACTATGTTTTGCCTATGACAGTAATCAGTGAGAGATCTCTCCCCATCCTTAACTCATGAGCCTTTTCTTGTGTTTTCTCTCCCCTGTGCAACTGAGGAGGGGAGTGATAGAGTGGCTTTGGTGGATACCAGTCCTTTCAGCCAGGTCAAACCACTACAGTTGTACTGTGTAAGCATTTTCATTTCCCCTTTGCTTGAATACAAGCAGTGGAAGCAAAGTTAATGAACTTTCTTAATTTCCTTGTCAGATAACTCAGGATGTTCATCATGAGCACATGCAAGAGAAGAAGGGCATATCCCACTTTAGGTAAGATTTATTGTGGACAGTACATAGAGAGATAAAGAGAAAAAAACGCACCACACAAACCAAGAAAAAAAATCATATTTCAGTTTGGAGAAAGGTGTCCAATATATATAAACAGGTTTGAGAATAGTTAGCATAGTGACAATACTCAAAGCATGTTTTCGTACACAGTTGCTAAAAATGGATGTGCAAGCAAAAAACAGGGTAGGAGTTTTGGGGGAAAAAAAAGCACAATGCACACTTTAGGTGTTGGAAACAAGGTAGTGGTATCACTGTGCCTTTTGCCTGGGATTTAATGTTTGTGGTTTCTCAGCAGAGTCAAGTGAGTGAGCCCCTTCAGTAAGGGAACTGAGCTCTGTTCAGCTGATTCCAAGTCAGCACTGCTCTATCACGCTCCATTGTGCTTTACAGACACAAGGGAGATATCTGAGGAAATAGCTGAGGGATTCCCTTAGGGAATCTCTGGCTGAAAGCAAATTATAAAAAAGGTGATGCTCTTCCAAAGGGGAAAAGGAAGGAAGAATCGTGCAGGAAGGCACAGCGCCTAGATGAAACAAAATCACTGAATCTCTCTGCAGGATAAACCCAAGATTATGTTTAACAGCTCTGATAGGTGGTACTTGTTAATTAATGCCAGATGCAAATACCTTAAAATCAGTATAAAAACCCAGTTCAATGAAGAATAGGAAAAGAAACAGGCTGAAAAATGTTCACTCGGAGGGTAAAACATGCAGCCGACTCATTTGCTTAGTAGCTAGTCAATGCTAAAGAAGTTCTTGAGCAATAAAGATGTATGTGAATGGTTAGGCAAGGGTCTCTCAGGAGAGTGCTGGGCTGAGTGGCCAAGAGGCTGGTGACATGTAGGTTGATGACCTGAAAATTCCTTGTTAGAATCAAGTGACACTAAGCCTTAAGAAAAGGGAAGAAAATTGGAGAGCTTGTTAAGGTAGTATTGGAAGTCTCAACCACCTGCATTGGGTGAACAAAACCCACCAGAATCAGAAGTATGAAAGTCAAACTGGATGGTTCTACCAGTTGATGAGGAAAAAAATTTCAAGCAAGATACAGCTTTTCCAGTCTAATCAAGCACCTTCTTATTAGAGAAAAGCTATGGGAGCAATGACTCCAGTCCTGTGGATAAAGAAGAGTACAGACTTGGATACTGCTTTCTTAGCTGATGCTTTACACCAGGAGGTGCCAGATTTTTAGGATCCCAGTAATGAAGGCATCAGACTCTGACAAGCACTGCTATTTATTGGCCTCAATGTTATAGCAAAGAAAGCATAGATAATCTTGTGTCCTTCCAGATGCTGGTAATGCTGTGTTGTGCAGCTTCAGACAGGCTGCCAGATGCTTTCCATGTAGAAGTTACACCAACTTTTATTTTTTGTTAATTCCTGCTCTTTCAGGATTTTCTTCAGGCAAAACTCTACTAATTGTTCGTGCTGTCAGATAGAAAAGATATTCACAGAAGAACTTGTTGCTGGACTTTCAGATAAAGGCAAGGACTCGTAGGTGGTGTGATTGCTGATACCGAGTGGGAGCTGCTTGCAGGCTCCTCTGTTACAAGCAAGCACCCAAGTTCACCCTCCAGCAAAGGGATCTGTGCAGCAGAGCATCGGTCAGAAAACCAAGCTGTACTAGGACATGCCTGCTCGGACTAAATGCTGTGTGGATCACTTGTGCCTCAGTGTACAGCAATCTTCTGGTCATTAACACAGGGTCTGCTTCTGCATCTGCTTTCTGTAACTCAATAGTTAGGTTTAGCATTTCTGTGACCATGTCTTTATATAATTAGGCAAGTTTTATGAGCAAATCATATAAAACTTACCACAAATAAGAAGGAATGCAATTGCATGTTAAATAGAGAAGATAACTGCCTAAGTCAAGCTTACAGTTCACTTGGCAGAATGATGTATTTGGCACGTGTGAAGGAAGAACTTTAACTGAACCATAAAGTTTAGAGAGCTTAAACTTCTGAAACATGGTTGCTGGCAGGTTTGGATGCTTTTCTCTGGAGACCATTTAATAAAAAGCCCTGTACATTGGTCTACTTGTACAGCAAGAGCCATAAATATGTCAAGTGAAATGCTAGCTAATTAGAAAGCACTTATTTGAGTCCTCCAGAGTGTATTAGGATGGAAAGTTTCACTTTCAGTCTACAACTTACTCCTTTCTTATTCAGTCCTATTCTCCTGTTGTATTGCTAAGATTCTCATCTCCATTCAGTGACAAGGCAGTACATCTAGCAGACTGTTCAACGTAGATTCCTTTCTATGGCCCTGCTGAGTACAAGTCATTGTCTGGGGAGAGTAAGTCACAAAAGTCCTCGAGGAAGTGTTGTGTCAGCTTTTATTGTCCATCCAAGATCGATTAGCCCTTGCTCCCCCTTCCCCAAGTCAAACACACACGTCTCTTTGAAACTCAGAACTGGTGGAACTGGACTACCTCCAACTGGGACTATGGGATGTATTAGACTTGCAAATGACATTAAGCTCCTGCTGGTGCTATATGCTGCTCCCCAGTGGGATGACATGGTACTGACTCCCCTACAGCTACATTAAGACTATTCAATAAATTTACTTGGTTAATTTGGTAAAGAAAGCAATCTAATGAGTTCAAGTCTCGTTATTTATTTAATGACAAGCAAGTTACTTGGAGATAGGATAGTGAAATTATTCAAAACTGAACAAAGTTAAATGAAATCGTATCTATACTGATATTTTTGAGATAAAATAGAAACTTCTGGAGTCCTTATAATAAAACCACCCTCTTCTGCAGCATTATTCTTTCCTGTGGTTCAGTGACTTGAGTAATACTTCAGCTTTGGTTCTGTCTGCAACTTAATTCTAAGATAGACTTGCTTGAGCTATTCCTCACATGTGAAAATATTGGCTCTGTTGAGAAGGGCTGGCATTTAACTGCACGTGCAGTTGGGAAAATGGATTGTTTGTGCATTGATCCTATTTGTTTTCATAATTATGGCCAATGGCCTCATCTCTCGTGGCCTTCTTTGAACACCACCTGTTAGAGAAGCAGAAAGTAGCCTAGATTGGGCTGGAGTGTTTGAATACTAAACTTCCGTATTTTCAGATTTAGGGGACCCTGGCCCTTTTAGCTACTGTTGAAGGTTATCTGGCTGGAATTTGACTGGAATTGGAGCTAGATCAGTTGGAGGAGCAGTATTGCCAGTAGAAGAGAGAAGCCTTTGAGATGGATGGTCTTCAGACTGGCTTTGGGGCTACTTGGATGGATTTGAGTCCTCAGCCTTCAGGGTATAATAGTGTAAGTGAACACAGAGATTAAGTTTCTTATTTCAGTTTTACACATGGAAGGCCTCAGAGCTGGGAGATCTACAGAGAAAAGGGTAAGCTCTTTCTGGGCTGTGTCAGGTGCAGGGACTGCACAGTAGTCACTTCATTAATCGTGTGACTGAGTCAGGGTTTGGGGGCTGATGTACAAATATCTCAATCACTTGCTGGGCTTCTGGGAGAAGCAACTCTCAGGTCTGACCTTGAGCAGGTAAGCAGAGGACAAATGAGGGAAAGTGCTATCTCATATATGCCACAAAATTTGAGCTCCTTATTCCTGATATCCTCTAGTGTAGGGGATATTTGGCAATTGCAGCACCAAGGATTGACACAGAGAAAGCTCTGTGATCTGCTTTCTCTGACATGTAATAAGATTGGCCACAACAAGAGCTAGGTCAGGACCACAGTCTGACAAATCTCTCAGGCTGCTGGCTGCAATATCTTGCTCACATTCCCAGGGCTAAACTAATTGTCAGTTTTGGTGTTTATTTGAGGGTTAAATTTTTCCTTCGTGTCAGATTGGCAGAGGCTGAGCCTATAGAGCATGGTGCTGGGTCCATCTGCTAGAAAATCTCCAGGGATGTTTCAGTTAATGGTAGTGCTGTGCCTCTCTTACATTCTCTTTAAAGTGATGCCATGGCGTAATTTTTGAGGCTTTTTGCCTTTTGTACTAATGGTCTTGCAAGAGTCACATGGTCTCAGAAATTGCTTTGTGGTATGAGATTTAGGTATTTAGGTGAGGGAGAAGACACTTTGAGGATCTATGTGATCCTAATGGCAATGCCATGACAGTGTGATTGCAGGGAGCTGAATTCAGTCATACAGAGGCTCTTTTCCAGTCCCACCTGCTGCCTCACCCACTGCAAGCTCACAGATACTGTGTGCTCCTTTCTGTTTAATTTTCCTGTTTATCTGCTGCTCTTCAATTTTCTTTACTTATCTGCTGCTCTATCTGTTTAGAATATTAGACTACCTAACAGTCTAAACAGAACATTTCTGAAATAATTGAATATGGTTGATGATAGCAACCTTGGAAATTGTACTATTCTAATAATTGTACTATTCTAATAATATTCTCAATAAAGATAATACTCATATCTTTAAATTCCTGAGTTAGCTTTGGAGCCAGTATTTCCACAAAGTGCTGGAGTTGGAGATGAATGCTTCATATAGCTTGGAAGCTGTGACTATATGTTTTCAGATGAAACATGGCATTGTTTCAAACATAAATCACTTGGAGGCAGCAGCCACTTAAATTGGGTCAGAACCAGTGAATCAATTCAAGAAGAGAGGATGTTAGTGAAAGTAATGTGATTTTTATCTTCAAACCCTCATGAAGCACTGAGCCTAGAAAACAAACTGCTGTACATCTTTGGAAGGCTAGACTGGATGAATTAGCCTTCTAGTGGCATACTGCATTGATTTCTGTTCTTAAAGACATCCTGAGTCATCAATAGTCCATGGATTTTCAAATCAGGCAAACACACAGGCCTTTTTCTGGACAGAACAGGATGTTTTCTGCATCTCAAGTGTCTTGAACCACTTACTGGATATCATCCAGCCCTGGTGAAATAAGGACTACCCAGCAGGACTAAATTGAACTTTAAATGAATAGATTTTGTTCTCATAGTGAGGGAGAGTAAGAAATGCAGACTTAGATATATATGAGGAATTGTCTGCATGGGGCTTTCTTTTCAAGGGGGTAGTGTAAAGCTGCTCTTAAACACGCACTTCTCAGGCAATGGCACTAATGGCACACTGTGCACACAGCCTTCAGTTTTAATAGCAGCTGCTTGGTTAAGAACTCCTTCTGTTGCCTGATTTTCTAATTCTGTATGCATTGTTTTTGGAAATATCCTTTATCTGCAAAGCCCTGGGGAAGAAAGTATATTCTTTTCCATTTTTGAGTGTGTGGGATTTGAGAACACTAAAAACAGGCCAAAGCTTTGATGCTATTCTTGACATTTTGAAGTCAGCTAAGCTAAAAGTCAAACACTGTTTAATCACAGAGAAAGAAAAAATTATGGCTAGTATTCCACTTCAGATGCATGAGACCCCATGGCCTTGTTCCCTTGCTCCAGCCTGTAGGCTGTATACATTCTCTAGCAGAAGATTTAGTACAACTGAAAAATTACAAAGCAGTACCTTTATGATTAACAAACACTTTATGAAAAAGAAAATTTCAAGAGAAGATGAGTGAGAAATCCCCTATTCTTTCCCTCTTTAGTATCCTTCTTTCTCTGCGATTTCCTGCCTGTTGTAATGGTTTGTCTGTAATTTTCTCCCTTTCCTCCAAAGCTTTACTGGCTCATATCCTTTCCTTTCTATTTGAGGGTCTTTTCCTGGTTTCTCATGTGCCCCTCACCCTTTAATTTGCAGCTTGTCTGTTCCTCTTTTTATTTCTCAACCTATTTATTGAGATTGCTGCCAGGTTAAGACAAGGCTCCTGGCAGAGGGTAGGACCCCATAGATGAGCTCTTCAAGGAACAAACAACTTGGGAAGTCATTAGGCTTCAGTAATCCGCACTGTGCCCTTGGAGAAAGCATTGAGGTTCATTAGCTGCTAATGCAATAAGCACAATCACAGAGTGGCAACTTGTCACTGGAGCAAAAGGGAAGCACAGATGGTGATCTCAGAGCATAGATTAATGGAAGTCTTAAGTAATTTCATTGATATTAGTGATATCATACTGTCTGCATCGGTGTTTGCAAAGATACCCACTGATTCTTTCGCTTAAGAAAAGACCCCTGCAAATACTGGGCCTGATTCACAGCTATCTTTGCTATGAAATTTCCCACCAGCAGAACTCCACTGCTCTCAGTGGAGATAGGCCAAGTTTAGTGATATGAGACCAAGAGCAGCAAATATAGCCTGTACATTTTCTCAGTGTTTTCCAAAGTCTACAGTTGAGTTTTCAGAGTCTCTGCATTTCTGTTCAAATTCAATTATTCATGTTTGACAGAACCTGCTCTGGCACTATTGTGCTTTTAAAAACTGAAAACTCCTCCAAGGTATAGTACAGAAAAAAAGCCCCAAACTCACGCTATTGTCCTTGAAGGAAATACTGCAAGGCGGCCAGTTCTGTTATTTCAAGCAGACTGATAGCTTTTTGTCCTATTGTGTCTGTTCATAATTGCTGAATGTATTCTAAAACATCTCAATTACCTTCTATTTTACAGACATTTTTATTAGATCTATAATCTCATGCCTCATATCCTCAGAGGGTCTTCAGTGCTCTGCCATTGCTAAACAATTATTAGGGGGATGTATTTTCTCCCTGATGGGTTCTAAGCTTTTCTTCCAGTGGCTAGATTTTATTGCACATTTTATGTCAGGACAGCAAAGGCTTGTTGTTTCTTCTGAATTGCTCCCACTAGAAGTCAAAAGCATAAATACAGAAAGCAGAGCTGGAGTGATAATCCAGGCAAGAGGGAGAGCAATTTTGGATGTCCAACATTCTCATAAAAATTCATTTCATGTTCCTGCTGACCTCCTTCTTGTTGATTCATGGCAGATAAGCAGAACACATATCTCTTTTTTCCTCTGTCATAATGCATCAGAGAGGCCAGGCTCCTCTCTTAGCCAGCCTCTTTACCACAGAATAACAGGTTACAGGGTGGCAGATAATTCTGCAAACTTTTGTATTTTTGCTGTTGTTTCTGCCAATGCCTTTCACTTCATCCTCTTCATATCCTGAAAAAGTTCACCCACCATAGGTAGTCTCAACTCCACAGGAGATCACCACTGAAAAAGCATGCTAATGTTGTCCCCAGATCATGACATTTCAGATGTCTCTTGTGCTTGAATTTTCCACAGCAAAACTACACAAAAATATACTCCCGTCTTTCAGATAAAAGTGCCATATTCTTTATTCAGCTTCCTAATTAATATTAAGTCTAAACCTCCATTGTCTTTCCTCCAGTCATCACAGTAGCAATGTCATAGATAATAAGTCTTCTTAGAAGCATTGCACATGACCTATTTCATTCATTAATGGGTACTTTCGAATAGATGTTTTAAGGAATATGTATCTTAATGAATTGAAAGGACAGCATGTGAAGGAATTAGGCTAGACTTCTCAGTCTCAGTATTTGGGAGATTTCCTACCAGCTGGCTGCTATGAAGTTGCCAAGACTACAGACTGCTGACATACTTTAGGATCAAAGGAGAAGATGGGGAGCCCGGAAGACAACAGCACTTTGAGAAATGAAACAGCAAGACAATCATAGACCTTCTTAACATAATTCCAGCGGGTTCTTACTGAAGCATGTAAGAGAGTGGCATTAGGTTTTTCACTGAAAGGCTAATCACTACAATGATTTTACTGATTTTGCTGAAAAAATATAGGGTTTCTGTCTGCAAAAGTCTCACAATTTGGGGCTATTGCTGCCAAGCTTTTTCATTTACTCTTCCTGTCATTCTGAACACCTTCTTCCCCATGCATTTGACAAGCACTTGAAATATCACTGCAAAACAAATGCACACAGATTCAAGCCAGCATCCTTTTGCATAAACGTATTATCTTCAGAAACACCTACATTACTTTGGAGCCAAAGCAATTTTTAAAAATATCTCTCAGAGGAGTGATAGGATGAAATTATATCACTCTCCAGTGGAATGCCAAAGAAAGTAGCCTCTCTTGGGGGTCACTCACATATTCTCCCATCCTAACACAGTGCCTGTTAGGTTGATGTGTGAACAGTGCTATAGCTTTCACACGCAGTATGTAGGGTCTCTCTTGCCATCATAGAAGATGGCTTTTATCTACTTAGGGTGCATGGGAGAAGATGGACAGCTCCCTCATTAACCACCTATCTCACCAGTACAACTCTCAGACGCTTCGTTCCTGCCAACCAGCAAATTTGAGAAGGAGATAAATACTAGTGATCAATATTAAAATATTTAATATTTCAAACTCACTCTTGGTTTGGTTTTTTTTCCCACCCAGTTTCTTGCAAAAGTTACTTACTGCCTCCTTCCCTATTCTGGCAGCTGCCTATGTATAGGAAAACCCATGTCTTGGTAAGAAAGGAGCTCATAACCATAGATTTGAAGTGCTCAAGCCTGACAAGAGATAGCTTTCAGGTTTACACTTGACCACAACCCCAATGTTGTGGGTCTTCCAGCATGTTGTGGGGCTTCTTTAAAAGAATAACACAGTTACAGGTGGCTCCTTTTGCTGTATTTTGCATTTCTGATCTGCCTTCTATTGGGATCTACCTAGGGCTTAGGATAGGGACTGAACATTTGTGAAAGGCAAACTATGAGGGCTGACTGAGTTTCGAAGCAAACAACACAGTGCCTACACAATATAGCTTGCAATGAGTTGTGCTTCTGTGGGGTGACTGCATTACAGTGTCTGAAGTCTCTTAATTTTCTCCTTTAAACTGAAGATCTCTTCTGATTTGTTGTCTCTCTCTTGTGAAACTAATATTGTAAAAATCTTTGTGACTTGGTTCTGATGTGCATCTTTGACCACGTGCACCGCTGGCTGTGCACGCTCCCGACCTCGAGCCGGGTTTGCATGAACTGGCTCTGCTAATTCTGGAGCTGGGCGCCTTAGGGTGTTATCCAGCTGGCGTCTGCAGAAGGGCTGCTCAGTTACTCCTTGTGCCACTCAGTCAGCACAGTGGCTCCACGCTGCAGCAGGGGGATGCTCGAGCTCAGGTCAGCCCACACCAGGGCTCTCTGTGCTCTGCTCCATCCTGCAAAGCTCTGCCTGACCCTCCTTGACACAGTAATGCACAGAAAGGTTTTTAGGCCATTTAGCTGCATTTGATTCTCTCTGTTTGGTTTTAATATTGTGTGAGTGGTAGAACCAACCTAGTGATGATGGACAACTGTCTGCGGAAAGTGCAGGTTTAGATTGTGTGTATCTATGTTTTTATCTGCATCAGTAGATGGCCTTGGGCACAAATGGGAGGAAAATATTTGCCATACAATTGCGAGGGAAAATGGAGTCAGAAGAGAGGATTTTATAGAACTACTCAGTACATTAGCACCCTAATTGTACCACGAGCCCTGACTGTCCCTGCCCACACTCCTGGGGCTCCCCCAGTGCTGCCCCACCCCATGTCAGCTGCCCACGGCCATCAGCCCCTGCTCCAGAGATGCCACAGCAGTGACAGCCTGCAGCTTCCTACAACTTTGCCCATCCTGTCCCCATCCCCAGGGCAGTGACCGATGCTGGTGCCCCCCAGCTCCCCCTCTCCCCATCCCAGTGGGTACCCAGGCAGCAGCAGCTCTGCTCCTTTGCCTGAAGCTGTGGGACATGGTGCTAGGAAAAACTACTGAATTAAAAAAAACTGAGAATGCCAGACACAGGCTGTCAAGAAAAATGAAGATATTCATAAGAAACTAAGCATATGGCTACTAGGTCTGTATTACATTTCATTTCACCTTCACGGAATTACCCCTTCTCCCTGTGAGACAGGCAGGGACTGGGTTAGTGTTACACAGGGGAGCTCACATCTACGCAACTGCCAGAGTATTCTCAGCTGCAATATGTCAACCTGCAACTTCGTAGATGAAATGATTATTTTTACTGTCAGCCCCCTCCTGCTATATTAAAATTCAATTTTATGGTGTGACTTTCCCTATGGACGTGTTCTGTCATTTGTTTCCAAGACATGATAGAAACATATATGTGCTTCTAGGCTAATGCTGAAACCTAAGAGAAAGAGCTTATAAATTAGCAGCAGCATGCTACAGTATAATAAACTGCTTACTTCTTGTGCTACAATATATGACCATTTACAGCAGTTTCAAAGCCCAGATATATACGTATCTATTAAATAGAATCCTGTGTGCCAAACCTTTTACTTCCACTGTATTAAAGCATGAGTGAGCCTTTTTTCTTTTTCTTTTTTTTTTTAGGACCACTAAAAGCACCCGCAGTAATGAAACCCAAGGTGACCAAGGTCCTACAAGTTCTGAAGTGTTGCCACTTCCTATTACCATCAAGATGTGCAGTTAGAGTGCTGAGAAATCTCTTAAGTGGTGATTCTTTTGAGGACAGGGGATGAAAGAGTCTTAAACTTTGCAGCAATTCAAGGGAAGTCTGTCTCATCAAGCTGCAAGAATCATAGATGCTATTTTGACTGTCTTACCTCAGCATCTGAAGGGAGATAACACAGTCATTGCATTGAAAAAGGCTTGGCATCTAGAGACTTTTTTTTTTTAGAAAAGAATCGTGAAAGAGGGTTAAATCATCCACCTCTTTCTGGAATTATCTACATTGCCCACGTTTTCTGATGTTTCTGATCAGGCATGGTTTTTCACTTTGATCTGCAAGCTCAGAAAGGCAGACTTGGAATAGTGCATCTGTAGATTTCCATCCTCTCTAACCCAGATCTTTGCACAGCAGATTAGAGCTGTGTAACAGGGCTGTCAGCTTTAATGTGACAGCTCAGTTCCCCTGCATTTATTCCAAAAACAGTGCCACTGGTTCATTCCCTACAGCTTCTAGATTTGATTATACCAGCTATGCACCTTCTATACATTTTGATGTCATTTATGATTCCCAAGTACACCATCTAAACATATAACTTTCTGAACTCCTGGCTTGTTTTTTTTATAATCACGCAGCATGATGTAACATGGTGTATTGAACATTAGGGATGCTTGAGTTTGCACTTCAGATTAGCCATTTTTATCCAAACCTTATGAATGTTTGATGTATTTTACTTATTTTATTATTTTTAAGATTGGTTGTGGGGATAATTTCTTCATTTGGTAGCTTCAGTATTCTGGTAGTCATTAGATGAATCTAATAAAGGAAATCTAACGCTAAAACTATTTTCTCCCCCTGTATCAATGAGTCAGTAGAAGAGGTTGCTGCTATGTGTCCTTGCTTAGTCAAGGGCAGAAAACTGCTACCACTCTTTCCCATTAAAGCATAGTTGAATTTATATTGGCCCCTATGCTTAGAGTACTTGCCTGTGTGCAATGGTTATTAATTCATTGTGTATTCAGCAAAAACCTAAACAAGATGGTAATTCATGCAACATCTTCCATCCCAATTTTGAAAGCTTATCATAAGTGCTGTTGGCTTATTTTGTCTGTCCTTAATTCAAATATAATAAATCTAAAATACCTGCACGGCATGCTTTAAGTACCTCAATCAGCCAATTAATTGTTCTCTTTGAAAAATACCCAAACAAAACCAACGATAGAAAATTAAAACATCTTCCAAGAAAAGCAAATGGTCACCCCTGAGGTGATCAGGCAGTTGGACTAGATGATTGTTGTAGGTCTCTTCCAACTGAGTGCTTCTCTTGTTCTTCTCTAATATCAGAAACATTCTGGGTTTAATATTTTATTTTCTTTTTTACTACTTTTGATAAAGTTTCCCTCTTCATATTTTTTCCCTGTACAATTCCTTTTTTCTCCTCTTACATGAATGTACCTTTCATGCTCAATGAATGAGCAGGTCCATCCCTGGCAATGCACTTTCCTTGACAATGGGTTCTACATGTGCACTGTGATGACCATGATGACAACAGTTCCTGAAGAGGATAATAACACAGTAGTATTCTACAGCCATGCTATTTATAGAAGTGTATTATTATTACATGTGTGGATATCACCTTGGTTTCTGGCAATAATTTTAATTCAGCTAGCAAATTCTCATTTGTAAAGGGGAAGGGTGTTAGTCTACCATGTTCCTCAGAGCTTGATTTAGATCTGAGCAGGGAAAATATTTACTTCATTTAGTATAAAGTACCAAAAAAATTCATTTATTGGCTTTCAACCAAAGATTGTAAATTAAACTCTTAACTGTGATTTTTCTCTTATTTTATCATTCAGCCCACTCCAACCTAAATTCCTGAGGATGTAATACTTCCATAAAACCACTGTTGAATATTTATTGATTCATTCTCAATGGTATCTTTTTAAAGTAGTGGAATTACTATTAATTTTATTTTATTGGTTTGTCACTGGTTCTCATTTTGGCAGTGAGTTTCTGCCTCAGCAACTGCCTGTCTTTCAAGAATTTGTTCTCTGGATATATTCTGCACCTTCTCCAAAAGCAACTAGAATAATCAGCCCAACGCAAAAGATGCAAAGAGAGGTTTGGGAGAACAAAGGATAATGAAAATGAAAACAGAAAAAGAAAAAAGTTCATAAAGTGTAATCCAGTCTTCAGTTTCAAATCTGTTCATCTTCCTTTACAAATATGGAGCGTAATCCAGTAATCCAGTGTCAGCTGTTGTACAGGGCTGCATCACAGTACTGTGATGGTTCCCCCAAAGAATGAGCACAGGCAGACGTGTTAGCAGAACAAACCTGTACGTGTGGCTTCTTCCTGAATGTGCCAAGAACAAGCTCCCGGGGCAAAACTCACAGGAGACTAACAGACTCAGGAAAGTTAAAAATTATTTTAGTGCACTATTAGATCTACCTAATCTAAGTAATGAGAACATTAAGTAATAGCCACTTGGACTATAATGAACAAAGGAAGGAGAGGTGGTCCTTTGATATTTAAGACAGCAGCAAAGTCATCCGTGAGGACGATCAACATCAGATACTCAAAACACGAGTGAGAATTAGAAGCACATCATCTTAAAGGGGAAAAAAAGTGGGAATAAAAAGTCAAGTTAGATAACCCTACTCATTTTCTGTACTTTTAAATCAATGCAGAATTTGTCAGCATGTGAAATTACATCAGCAAAGATAATCACCTAGGGAAATAATATGATTGCTTTATGTCACTCAAGGGTTATACATATTTCATGCTAATAAGATTCTTTTGGCAGAAAAGAAAAACACAATAAAATGACAAAACCACCAAAAATGAAGAGCAAGGGTGCTATGCTTAGTAGCAGCTTACTTTCAGTGCTCACCCCTCTGTGTTCAAATATTAAGTAGTGATTCTACTAAAAACCTATTTGAAAGGAACAGAAAGTGATAGAAAGAATCTCTCCAGAAAGAGATATTGGATTCACAGGCTGATGTGCTTGCTGTTTTGAAAGCACAACATTCATGAAGACATTTAGGATTCAACAAAAACAATTTAGTTAAGTTTTTTTAAAAATAGATGTCTAGCATCTTGCAGTTTGTCCCTGTTTTCACTATGTGCTTATGTCATCAGCATATTTCACTAACTTTATAGGGAAAACTCCCTGAATATAATTTAATACAGGGATTTGGGGTCCAATTACGATGTGGGAAACTACATGTAGGAAAGGCTCTCTTTAAATTAAATGTGTGAGAATTTCACCACTGGAAGGGCATTTCCAGCTTCCAGTAGTCAAATGGAAAGTTTGTTCCCTTAGGAAAGTGAGGGGAAGTAGTACAAATATGTTTTTCTTATGTTTCCTATCAAACATTGTCATTAGGCCTCTTTTAAGACCTGCAACCTCCTGGACTGTTTCCAAGGGAGCAAGAGGCTATGTAGCAAAAGAGCAGACTTCATTGGGCAGAGTCATCCTGTACCATGAAAGCACCTATAATTTGCAGACCAGTAAATAATATTATGGCTTCCTATCCCATCAAAAGAAGCTTGCCCCCAACAGACATACTCAGAAGGAGTAGAGAAGAAGGTGACTTTCCCTTTCAGGACCTCTGTCCATGATGTGTATGCTACAGGCTACAATGGTTGAAGGAGGACCCAGACATCGTATGATAGTTCAGCTGGGATTTTTCCAACATTTTTTCCCCTGTTTTAGAAGGATTGTTTCATGGTATCTAAAACTGCCTGGCGTGACATACAGTGCTATTTGGCAAATAGTAAAGGATAGTATAAACACAGCATCTGACTTTCTTCTCTTCACAACAATGTAAATCAAGATGATCACCACTGGAATTCAGAAACACACTGTTATAAAACTACTGTAAGAGCACTGCCAGGCTCTCTTTGCTGCTCCTCAGAAACAAACTGCCTAACGTCGCCACTGTGACTATTACTCTGCACCAGCTGTGCAGAGAAAAGCCTGACCATGCTCTGTAGTGAGGCAAAACACATCACCCACTGCTCTCTTGTACCAGCAGCACTGTCTGACACGCAGCAGCACATTACACGGTCACACGGCCGAGTGGCTGCTGTCCCCAGTCATCCCGGCTGACAGATGCTGCCACCTCCGAGTAAGGACACTTGATCCCCTCATGAATCCTCTCCTGAACTGCCATGGCTTTCAGCCCAGGACGCTGAAGTCTCACATTACCTTAGAAGAGAGGGCTGAAGCCTGCAGTGGTTCAGGATTGGACCCACGGCGAGATCTGATGGCTCTGCCTTCCAGGATAGGCACTGTTCTCAAGAGGGCGAGGCAGCCACTGGGACCAAAAACAGGTTTAGTCACTCAAGTTTCATTCATATCCACACAACTGTCAGAGTCCTGAAATACTATAACAGAAGCAGTGCCTGCAGCTATAGAAGGCACTGTAATTGAGCAATTTTACTATCTGATTTCTGTTATCAATCATGTATATTTCATATTCTCTTAATGCACTTGCTTTGAGAGCATTTTCAGCTGGGTAATATTTTTTAAGACAAATTCTGTGGAGCTGTCATGCAAACTCACAGGCCTTCAGCCACCCAAACGGGTCCAAACTGTGAGAAGTGGATGCTCTCCATGTAGGAGTGAATGCAGAGAGAAATCACAGACTTGTGTAAACCCATGCAGAATGACATGTTTTATACATTCATTTTGGTATACACATTTAAACAGGTGGGTGTCATTTCCAGTACATAAAGCACAAGGCTCAAACAGTAAAATGATTAGAAAATGAAGCATACAAAGAGAAATAATAAAGATAATTACTCACAGCCCCTCTGCAAACATGCTCAGAGGACAGGAACATGACATGGCTTCTCCAGGTGTTTTAGCCCATGACAGTGAAGAAAGTGTTTTGGGTCACTGTGCAAGGGAAAATTTTAGAGGCACCTCAGTATGGTGGTAAGTCCATCTCATGATTTATTAATTATAATATGATTAATCAAAACTATGTATGAACAGTGAAGTACATGCACAGTTCTTCTAAAACATAAATGCTTGTGGGGCTAGGTAGGGTACTTTTGACTTACTACCTATTTTTGTACTCAGATGTTTCAATATTTTCACTTCAAGTTTTGGCCTGCCATGAGAATAAACATTTAGCTTTAATTGCAATATTTTGTTGAAAAGCTAAACACTGTCACCCACACTTTTAGTTGTTTTAAGTGTTAACAGCATAATACAAAGCTAGTACTAAGACATGTATGTTAAATGTCTTTTATTTCACTTTCACAGTTTAATAGAAGATAGAAGCTAAAAAAGCTGCACAGTCATGCCTAGTACTGAACCATGTGTACAGATGTGTATTCCATAAATGTTTTGTCTCTGCCAATGTTTTTTTTTCCTAATAACCTGTTAAAGAAGATAAAATTCTTGTTGCAGAATAGAGACTTGTAAGACTTCGTGCTACTTACTTCCCAGTTTGACTGTTTTTTGGCTTACCTGAAAATTAAAAGGTATTCAGACCTTATGCCCTTTTTCACAGCAATTAACATAAAGCAAAACAAAGGGAGGAAAATCTATGTGTCTGTGTTATTGATGAATTGTTTTCCTTTTGTGAGAATAGAACCTAAAATAATTTTCTAGTGCTTGTGGTGTTTAACCAATATTATAGACCTGTCCCTATTGCATGCCTGGTTAAGTTGAACTGGATAAAACCTCTTTGGTCAATATGGAGAGCACTTCACACATCAGCTATGGACTATTCAATGCAATCACACGGAAGAACATTTCCTGCCATTGATCAACAATAATTCCTGGCATTTACAAGGCATCTTTAATCAGAGTGATAAAATTGCTCTGCAACGATAATAAATTCCCAGAGTAACCCCCTGAACGAGAAGACAAAGTTCTTGATTTACAAGTGAGCAAAGTAAATCATAGAGAAGCGAAATACTTGTTCAAGGTCAGATACTGAATTTTTTGGCAGAGTCCAGAAAAACATCTAACCTTACAGCCTTTTACATTTGTGGGAAATAGGAGTAAACTTTGTTACTGTAGCAGATTGTTGGCTTTGTATCTGCCATTTGCTTACTCTGCACAGACCATAACCTCTCTGTAATGACAATGCAAAACGATGAAGAATCATGTTTCCATGTGATTGTATGAGATTGCGTGTAGATTACAAGAGGACAGGCAATGCTTGAAGTGTCCTTCAAAAGGAAAACTTTTTAAACTTCTGAACAGCTTTTGAATGAGGAGCTCCAATGCAGAGGCACAGTAGCACAATCCTTTATTCTGGTTCTGCTGTTATTTGGTGGTAAAAGGGACACGCGCTCTGAAGAGTGTCTATAATAGGCTGCACATGAACTATATTCACAGATGAGGCCCCAGTTTAAACAGCAAAAATTCTCTGTACAGATGTATCTGGGAACAGAATTGGTTTCAAAACGCGTAGACCTGTGAAGAACAGGCTATAAATACCTAAACAGATATCAGCGCATGTGTTTACAAACCATTCCAGAGCCATGGGACAAAGCATAACTTCTTCAGAGTTGCAAGGAAAAATAATCTGCATAGTAGAAATACTAGAAAGATTTTTGGTTATTTCATCACCTTTGCTTTTATTATAAATAGGAGTGATGAACTGTCATGATTGATAGGATTTCTATTTCTGGAATTTGTAGGGGGTTGAAAACCCTCTTCCTCATCAAATCAAATTGGAAATCATATCTAAGCCCTAGTACATTTAATAATATAGACAGTTAAAAAAAGATCCACTCCTGTATACTCTGTGTCTTGTTCTGCTCTTTTAGCTTTTCAGTCCTTATGGTTTCAAATATGTGCTTTGAGACCTGTTTCACACCCCCGGTTTCTAAATCTTATGTCATTCTTCTTCGCAATTTTGAATTTAAATTCAGAAAAATAATGACAGTTATGGTTTAATATTTTAATAATGCTGCAGTCAGATTTTATTAGCGCTTCTCTGTTATATTTTGCATGAGATAGGAAAGAGTAATGAAGAGAATATCATTGTAGGGTTTTAGGCTTATGAGCTTAATGTATTATGATACAACAAAATGTATTATCTAAAGGCCCCTTTCTCACAAAGGCAAATGAGAGCACCACAGATATAGCCATATAAAGCATCAGTCAAAACAGCAATAACATTTTGTAATTGAAAACCATTTTTGATTAAAATGTAATTTATTTTTTAAAAAATTGAAATAAAGAGCTTTAGGACTCCTAATCTTGGCTGCATGCGTATTACACAGCCTGTGAGAACAGAAATGGCCAGCTGAACAGAACCAAGCCAATTTTGAAACTTGCCCCTGAATCCGCAGCAGATAGTTGGCCATCTGGGCAGTGCCTGTGTGCTGGGACGTGAGGAACCACCGGCCCAGGAGGGCACAAACGGTTAGAAGGAATTGCTTCCTCAGGAAGCCCTCAGGACTGCCGGGGGCTTTCAAACATTCCTGCAGCTGAGAGCAAAAAACCTTTTTTTAAAACCTTCTTGCTTTCTTCCGGGACTCTCTTTGATACCTAGCAGGCATGAAGATAACTCCCAAAGAAAAATGGACAGACATTGCTTATTCTGGAACCAAATCTACCTCAAATGTAGAAGGTGGAAGGCTCTCTTTTCGCTCGCATTCCAACTTGTAATGAACTTAATTAGGCTGAGCATCTCCGTAAACCTAAGCTTTACTAAATATTGATTTCCAGGAGAACTGATACTGGGATCTCCAAAAATAGGGGGTGTGTATATAGATATATGCATATACCATATATAAAATACGGTGTGTACATATATAGATATATATACATATTTGAAATAACCTATACCGATAGCCATCGTACACGGGCACGTCCATCCCGGGCGCGGGCCGCGAGGGGAAGCGGCGGCGCGCGGGGGCGCCGCGGGCGCGCGCACTACCCGGCATGCAGCGGGCGCGGGGCTCGCAGGAAGATGGCGGCGCCGCTGGAGGAGTACGAGAAGGAGGCGGGCTGCGTCCCCATCCTGCACCCGGAGGTGCGAGCGGCCCGCCGGGCCGGCAGCGGGGCGCGGGAGCGGGGCTCGGGGCGCGGCCGGGACGGCGTCCCGCCGTGGGGCGGCGGGGGGGGAGCGGGGCTTGGCGGGCGGGTGGGCGGGCGGGGTGCACGGAGGGCGGGAGGTGCGCCGCCGCCCGCCGCCGCCGGCCTGGGTGTGCGCGGCGGCGGCCGCGGCCGGGGTGGGCAGGGCAGGGACGGGCGAGGAGGCGGGTGCGGGTGGCGAGGAGCAGTGCAGGGTCCGCCGCCGGCCCTCCCGTGCGCCGTCGCCGGCGGTGCCGCCCGCCCCCGAGCCGGGGGGTGAAGCAGCGGCGGGGGCAGAGGCGCACCGGGTGGTGCCGCCGCACCGCTCCCCGAGCGGCAGCGCTCGGTGCCCGCCCCGGCCCGGCAGCCTGGGGAGGAGCGCCTCGGAGGCGAAGGAATTAGTGTTTCTCCTTGGGTTTGGAGAGCGCTGGTCTGCAGCTCGCCCGTAGGTCGGCTCTGGCCCCATCCAGCCCTGCGCTCGCCGTGTGGCGTGGGCTTGTTTTGAGAGCAAGCGGTCTGTTTTTTCCAGTGTGTTGGCGGTGGGAGGAATGTTTACAGGTAACATGTAGAGGTCATTTCGTGCCATTTTTTTTACCCTTCTATTGTGCCGCCCACCTTTGTCAGAAGCATGTGTGTATTCTTGAGGACTAGTATGATTGTTTTGAAATGTGTTTAAAACAGTTGAGAAAAGCTTTTACGTGTGGACTTGTCACCAGATACGTTAAGGACTGTAAGAATTGATTTTTTCAGCCTGCAAAACAGATAAATGCATATGTTAGGCTCCAAGTTTTGCTAAACAGATGGTATCTTTTCCCTTAAACAGAATCTTAAAAGACAATTAGTTTATTTGATTACAGAAGAGGCTCTGTAGGCCTCTATATGTGCTCGTGGGCCTTACCTGCTCTATCTCTGTAAACGGTGCTCATGACTTTAGAATAGACCAGTCTGTTCTGAAGAGTAATTAGCAAAGCAGTAAACCACAAGTAAGTGTCTTGATTTTTTTGTTTTGGTTTGGTTTTGGTTTTTTTGTTATTTTTGGGATTTATTTTAACTGATGCGTGTAGACTGCTGCTACACGTTTCTTCAAACTAACTGGAGTCAGACTAAATGAAGTACCCTCGGTAGCAGTGTCTGATGTTTTTCAGAAGTGACACAAGTTTTCAGTAGTGATCCAGACTGTAGGATGTTGATGTTCTTTGAAAGAAAGTGTTCTTAACTTGTGGAAACTTTAGATAGGCAGTCTAAGACTACAAAATGGAATAAAAAGCATTTGCAGCTTGTCAGAAAACCAGTGTGTATTAAAGATTGAAGGTTAATGTTTGTTAAATTAACTTTAATTAATTACTGTATAGCAAACTAAAATATCTCAATTTAAATTGTTCATTTAGCTAGTTAATCTGGTAGAATTTTATACTGTTCCTTTGATGCATAAAGTTGAATGTGTGTGCACAGGATGGGAAAGGAAGTTAATATATATTGTGTGCTGTAACATCGACTGCAGTCTTTTAATATGCAGTAAATATCACTAATTTGGAGGGAGCTTTGTTTGATTTTTCCAGAAATGCTGACTAGATCTTATTCACAAGATAATGTCTACATGGATTTCACTGAGTGTTCCATTATTCCTTAAAATCTTTGTACAGATAAGTTTTAAAAGAAGGATGTTTTTCATGTTGGTGGTGAGACAGACTGGCTGTTAACAGACACCCCAGAAATGCTCTTTTGAAAAGTTAAGGATTCTGTGCCATAGCAGATCTGTGTTGTCACAGACCTGCCCAGTGAACAATGCAGTGCATCTGTGTTCAGTAATTTTTGAAGGTCAGGAGCCTTAATACTTGGTGATTTCCACTTTTAAAGAAGATAACACCATGTCCTTATGTAGGTAGTGACGTTGGAACATATAATCAGTTTCAACATTTGTATACATTTAAAACTGATGCTTTTTATAGGACTGTTGAAATCTTTACCCTTTTTTTGTTTCATGGTGCTGTCGTTTGTTTTGGGTATCTTTTTCAGGTATTTTTTCTGTGCCTTTTTTATGCGGCTTTTGCTTCTTACTGTCTTTTTGTATTGACTAATTTGGATTACTTTCAAATTGTTTGAAGTTTTTGGTTGTTTTTTTTAAGGGATGTGTTTGTTTTTATATGAGCTCTAAGGTTTTGCATTTTGACATGAAATACTATGAATGCAATATTAATGTTGTAGGAAATGGGTTCTTAGGAATAGTGAAAAATGACTTAAATGCTGGTGTGCTTGGAGATCTGTTCATTTATTTGTGAAAGAGTCAGTTTGAAGTGATTCAGTAATTTCGGTAAGAAGAGGTAGAAACACTGATGAAAATATGAATGCTTTAGGAAACTTATGGTGGGACTGCTTTTGATGGGGTTTGTGTGGTATCTTGCTGACTGGGTTCTTGGGCCTCCCTTGCTCCCTCCCTCATGAATGCAAGCTGGACTTAAGTAATAGACTTTTCTTTCCAAGGATATTTATTCCATCTTATCACAAGTTCAGTTTAGTATGACAGCATAGATCCCACTCTTTTCTTCTAGTTGTAAGATTACTAGTGGAACAACAAAGCTTATGAAGGTAATTTTTAGTGGTGAAGGACAACAAATAACATTAATTGTTCGTGTAATACTTGTAGAATGATCTTATACTATATGATAAAAGTTTGGAGAACTGCTGGCTTACTAATACATCTTGGAAATAGTTGTTAGAGAGGATTATTTCTGAATGTCGTTGTTCCTAAAAGTTTCGGTGGAGTTAGTCTGCTAGACTCAGATTTTTTTCATCAATGATTTGGAAGTAATATCAAAATTGTAATTGATAAAACTTGCAGATGAACAAGATGGGTAGGTGTTAAGCAGGGAGGATAGAACTGCGCAAAACCAGGTAGAATGCATGTGAAGTTATGCTGGTAAAGCAAGGCACACCTTAGTGCAGCGATATTCAAAGCAGTGCATTGAATGTAAGGAACATAGGCATGGGATTGTATCCCAAAAGTTATTGACTGATGGGATGCAAATATGAACAAGCAGTTCAGCAGAAGTTCCCAGTATAATGCTTTGTTTAAAAATATATAAGAACAAGGAGGTGATTTTTGGCTGAACGTGTGGTAATGCTAATGATGAAGTTTTGTCTTTAAAAATTTTTCTTAAATGATGAAGAGTATGGGAAAGAATTAAAAATTATTTTAATAATGCCGTATGGTAAAAAGTCTGCAAAACCCCTGTTCACATTACCTGAAAAAGTGAGAAGTATCTTTTTTTCCCCATGTGAATATTTTCTCACTGAAATCCAGTGTTTTTTCAGTTTATACTTAACAAGATCCAGTGACTGGAAAGTGAAGTTGAATGGGTTCAAAGTGAAAAGCACAAGTGGTAAACACTGAGGGTGAGTAATCGTAACAAAGGAAGGAGGGCAGTGGTGAATTATCCAGCTCTTGATGTTTTCAGCTGGAGTTTAGATATCTTTCTAGAGACCAAAGGCAAGTTTTTTACTTCCGCAAATGGATAACTGAGCGGTGTTTTGAGTATGTGAATATAGAGGAGTGTAGACTGTTGGAGTGACTCTGATTTGTATACACGAATTCTTCACCAGGAGTGGGAACTGTGTGGATGGCCAAAGGGGGAGCCCTGTGGGTATAGGTCTTGGAGTGGACATGGCATTCGCTGACCTGCAGTGTGATATGGTAGCTCCATTATGAGGGATGCAGAGCACCCTAGGATGGCAGAGTAACACTGGACTAAGTAGTCCATTCTGGTTTGTTGCCTTCTCCCAGTGTTTAGGTTTCTGGTGACAGAATGGCAAGCTTTACTTCCTTTTATACAGCGTGACCCTGGTATGGGAATGCTGCTCATGCTGATTGTTTGTTATCCTTTGATTAAATTATTTTAATAGGCCAGCAGGCCTGACTTTAAATTCCTTGGATCTTCTAAACATGAGTGAGTTCCTGACTGTTCTGTGGTAGGTGATGATAGGCTTGGATGTTTTATTCTGAAATTCAAGGGGCGGAGAGGCAGGAGAATTTTAGGAAATGGATTTTGCTTGTAATGTTCCTTTGTATTTGAAAAATATTCTAGATGTGTGCCTAATATGACCCTAACTGCCAAAGGTATTGCAGCTGTTGAGGGCTGCATTTCTTCCTAAATGGTAAGAACTATTACTGGGGAGGAAGATCTGGTTTGTTACTTCAGTGTAGTGCATTTACCAGTGTCAGGTGGTGTGGGATATATTTGAGAAAGATGGAAGGTATTGTTTATTACAGACCTCTTTTGGTATTAAAAAAGTCTTGTCTGAGAACAGTCTTCCTGCAAAGTTGAAAAGCACTTTTAACAGTTATGGGCTCCGTTTGGCAGGGATTTTTCCAAATGGAAGCCATCATTCTTACCTTTGTTTCTCTCCTCGTGGTTCAGTTTGTAACTATCTAGGAAGTTAGAAGCATGTCTCCTTGTATTGAAGAAAACAGATAAACCTACTGCAGACAGCTTTGCTCTATTTTTTTCTGTTCAAAATGTCAGTGAAAGGCCTGACTTTACCAAACTCCATTCTCTGTGGAGTTCTGTAGATATTGTTGGGGTTATACTGGAGTGCAGATTGTTCTTAATTGTCCTGTACAGATACAGGACTTACTGTGTTGTTTAGCCAGGATCACTCCAGGGACTAGTCTTGCATTCATGAGCTCATTCAAAGATCAGGTATCACTTCTTATACTTCTCAAAAAGGAGAACAGAACTGTGAAGTCTCAGACAAATTAACATACCTGATATTGAAGGTCAATCCTTGCTTTGCATATCTTGGGTAGCTTCAGAGATTGAGGCTGGAGAGGACTGCAGATCTAATCCAACCTTATTTTGCAGGCTGGTGTTATTTTAACTAATTCTTTTTATTGCCAGCATACTAATTATAAAGTAAAAAAGAAAATAAACAAAATCCTACAGTAATAGGTCATATTGCATAGCTGGGAGAGTTGCCCTCAAATTTAATTAGTGTGTTTAAGACTTAAACATGTTTCTACTCTGAATTTAATTTGTTTCTCTTCATTACATCTTGAGAGATATCTATCCAAATATAGGTCTGTCTGTATTTATTTAATATGCTGATGATTATCAGATCCCTACACTACTGTTATGGTCTGCAGTCCTCCTGACCCTTTTGAATCTCTCGTTGATTCATTCTTTCAGTATTTTCATGGCTTTGCTCTCAGTGCAGTAGCTGTTGCAGGAACTTGGGAACAGAGCACTATTCTGGCAGTCACACAGTTGTGGTAGTAAACACCTTTTGGATGCTCCATCCCTGGAAGGGCTCAAGGCCAGGCTGGATGGGGCTCTGAGCTATTTTGAAAGGTGTTCTTGCTCATTGCAGAAGGGTTGGAACTAGAAGAGCTTCAAGGTCCCTTCCAGCCAAGGCCATTCTATGATTGCTACTCATCATTCCCCATATATGTATTTGTACTGATCTCGTTGGGAACTGCATTACACTGGATACTTGTACTGAGATAATGACCACCTCTTTGAGGTAGTTTCCAGGATGGGTCTTTGTTTTAGATAGGACTTTGCTTTTGTTGATATTTTAGAAAAACCTTGTTGTGTCCTGTCCCAGCATTCCCAAAATTGTATCAGAAATAGAGTATTACTTATTTCCCATTCTCTCTCTCCACAGACTCCGTGCCCTCCCCCCCAGTAAGAATTACCTCTAACTGTTGTTTACTTCCAGGTTGCAGGCAATGGTGAAATAGGGTGGGGTCAAGGTACAGGCTCTGAAGGGTGCTTACTGTTTTCATATTGACACTTCTCTGGGGTTTTAAAAATGGGAGCTACTGAAAAGATCAAGAGGGCTTTTTTTGGAGCATAGTCCTTAACTAGGAGAATATGTATAATAGTCACAGCGCAAATCATAAGAATAAAGCTTGCTCACCTGTAGTTTTTAATGCATGCAACGTAGACCACATTAACTTTCATTATATTCTAATTTCTTAATCAAAATATCGGACAGTACTAACCCAAACACTTTGGACATTAACTGTGTTTGACCATTGCTACTACTTTATCAAGTGAAAGTGACAGGTTTAATTTCCTGTGAAGCCATGGTACTAGTCTTTGCTAGTCTGCTACATTATTAGTATTTGCTTTTTTGTCAGTTCTGTATCAAAGCCAAGAAAATCCAGCAATAACTTAATGGTAACCAGTTATAACCCATATCATCTTGTATCCAGACTGCAGGAGTTTCTTCTGGCTTAATGAAAAGTAAAATTCTCATCTTTTGGACTGCTTGGTTGACCTAAACAACCTGTGTTTTAAAGAAGTTTGATACTTGTTGTTCTATCAGAAAGCGTTTTATTGTGGCAATTTAAATTTTCTGGCCAGATTGTTTTTGTTCTGCTCTTACTGAACCTTTTCAAATTTTGTAGGTTTGTGTTTTTATTGACAGTTCTGTCATTCTTACTTTGTTATCTTGACAACTTTTGTTAATTTCTTTTATTGCTAGGATGGTGCTTACCCTTCTAGGGATAGGGATGTATTGTATCCTTTTGCTAGCATTTCAGTTTGTAACGTTTTTCTAATTTTTCATGGTCATTGTCAACGCTTCTCTTGCCATTCTTACAAGATTTTTTTCTTTACAGTTGTTCTCACTTCCTTTGTAAACTGTGCAGTTTTTCACCACTCTGGTCTTTTTCTCTGTGGTAAAATTGGGGCTTTTTGGGCATCTGGTAAAACACTTAAACTAGTTTTCAGCTATTTACAGCTTTTGTTCTACATATTTTCTTCATTTGGGTAGTAATTGATTTTAAAGTTAAAAATTTGTTTTGAAACAGGCATAAGTTAAAAGCATAAGTTATAAATGTCTGATTTGACTCAAATTTGTGTTGATTCAGTTTGCCTTTACTTGTTAAACACAGGCCCTATTTCTCTCAGATTTCACAGAAGATTAGTCTCTCAACAGCATTTGTTTCACTGTGTTTGCCTGTTTGCTTAGTAAGGTAGTGAGACTTTTATGAATGTGAAAGATGGAGGAATTAAGGAGGAAAATGTTTGTTGGCTTGAAAACTGAACAATATTGCTGCTGGTACTGACATGTTTAGATAGGAACAGCTTTAGTAATTGATATTTCAGCATGCACACTGTCCTCCGTGGCTTTTCAAAGATAGTATGAGATAAAGATTTGACTTTCATGGTATCCTTGTAGGTGAGAGAAAAACTGGGGTCTGTTACAAATGAGACTGCAAAGTAGAAAGCTTTTTCTGAAGTCAGAGGGAGGCTGGCTGAATTTTGAAGCCTTGGGCCTATTATGCCCAGTACATGGTGTAACATTAGACTACAATTTGTCTTGTGCAGTTTTGAAATCTAGTAGTTTCTTCCTGTGCTTGTAGGATGCCCTGAGCTATGTAGAAGTGTTTCCTTGATTCTCTTTATAAGGGAGGAGGTACCGAAAATTGAGGGTAGTGGGAATGCTGTGGTCAGAGTTTGGAAAATTGCCCAAGATCAGAGAAGATGACTCAGGAAAGAGGGAGCACAGCAGCAAGAGAGGAAGGACATCAGAGCGTGCTTTGGGAACACTTACATTGCTTGCTCTGAAGGATGTGATTTTTGTGATTGATTTTAGGCTGGTCTCAAGCCATGGTGGAACCCTTACCCTTCTTGGGGTGAGCACTTGCAGTTGTGAGGCCAGTAGGTGACTTGGGGTGGTACTTGTTTGGTGAGTCTGTGACCTGATCCAGCTCCGTTACTGTGTTGTTGTGAGATTGGGTAAGAGGTAATGGAGAAGGTGCAGCCAGGACCGGATCTGTGATGACCTGCCTGATGGTAGGTCACTTTTAGCTTGTCTTAAGCTGATTGTGAAACCTACCTTTAAATGCTTCCAGCTGCACTCCTACGCCAGTGATGCTTGTTTGGTGCCAGGATGAGCCCATCCAGGGAAGTAAATCAGTAAAAAATGCATCCAGTAAAAAAAACCCACTGTAAATAACTTTCACTAAGCCTACTCATGGAAGGATCAAGTGCAGTAAAGTACTGACAGAAGGTAGATGGTGAGCTGGCAGTCCTGGTTTGGAAAGTGAGGAGTTGGATAGAATGACACCATTCTTGAATGTTTGACCGTGGATTAACTGAGCTGTCTCATTCGCTGCAGAAGATTGACTATTAGCATGACTAGAAGCACCTTTCATGCACTTCCTAGTTGTGGTGGGTTTATCATAACCAGCCTGTGTTTATCATAAGTGGGAATGGGAGTTTGCTCAGCTGGCTGTTGATGTGAAGCTCCATTGGCTGCTTCAAGGTTGGGATGGGAATGGTGAGTTGAAATTTTTTGTAAGGATTGAGCATAACTTGTGCTAACTTTTTTTCTGTATCTGCCAAGGAGAAAAGAGCATCCGTAGCTAGGCTGACTGCTCTTTCTGTCATGTGCACTTGCTGGTGCTCTAATTCTTGATGAATCGAAAAAATCTTTATGTTTGAAAAAGAATTTTCAGAATACCCTTTTCTGTGAATTTTAAAAAGGGGACTGGTTTTTTTCCAAGTAGCTGAGTATTAGGCTTGAACTAGATACATACCTGGGTGCGTTTTTGAAGTTTATTACTTTAAAGAGTGAAATACGTAAATGGTTTTACATTAATCTCATGACTGACTCCTAATGCTAGGTCTTCCACAGATTTTTTTTTTTATGTTGATGGGTCTGTAAGCTTGCGTATTGTGAGACCTAGACCCATGTAAATCGCTTGGAAAAAGAATAGTTTCATTTTTGCTGAAATCCTGTGATTCTTGGCGGAGAACACAATGCAACGCTCCTTGAAAAGAAAGCCAAAAGGGTAAATGTACATGTTAATGTAAGTTGCTGACTAAACACAAGCTTTATAGTGAGCTTTACACCATAGCATTTTAAGCTTTTATTTTTTTTTAACCTTTACAAATGCTAGTAAATGTAGCTCTTTTAAATAGCACTTACTTTTGATGCTGTTTGTGCAAATACAAAACCTTTTGAAAAGCCTATTTGTGAATCTCTGGCTTCCTAAAGTATAACACTGTTCAATTTAGGACCATCTTCAAGGAAATGACTAGAAAGCAGTTGACTGTTTGTGGGTGCTTGTTTTGAAGAAATAAAACTTCCTCATTTTCAGCTGTGCTTTAAATCACATGAGCTCTGACCTCTGCATAGAGTGGTTGGATTAAGGGCTCTAGTTGAGCATCTCTAACTCGTTATGTAAAAAATTAGATCTGTGTTGGAGAGTATGCAGGATTATGCTTTCTGTTTGATGGCTGACTTGTTTGTGGGTGGAAATCTGTAGCAGGAAAAGGGCCATTTTATGGTGTTTGAGATGAGGCTTTCCTCAGTCTATTTAACCACTTTCTAAAGAAAGTGTTGTCAATGTAAACTATAGAAGGCTTGAAAAAAGATTATTTATTTCCATTGTTTATGTATTCTATTATTAGCTTCTCTAGGAATTTTCATAAATGTATCTTTTCTTTTAGTGTGTCAAGAAACTGTGTAAATAGACCAAAAATCTTGGAGGTAAACCAAACAGACTTCACAAAATGCAGTGAAATGTAAAAAGTAATGGAAAACACTAACAGAAATACAATTGAATTGAAGTTTATTTTGTCATGTCATACTCATTTTGTGTAATTTAATGCTATAATAGGGGCAGGGAGAATCCTAGTGTTAATGGTTAAGGATCAAAGTAAGGCAAGTCTGATGGTATATATTTGCAAGCCAAACACTGAATTTTTTAAAAAATGCATGGTTTGATCTGTTGATAAAAAAGAAGTACTGCATGTTTTTTTGGTTTTGGGGTTTTTTTTTCCTTCATGGAGAATGTAGTCTGGTTTAGGTGGAAATTTTCTGGCATGGAATAGCTAAACTGAAGGTGTATATGAATCATCCCAGTCCAGACAAAAAATATAGCAGCTCATAGCTGCTGAACACCCTGGCTCCTCAAAGTGGTGAACCTACATAGCCCTACAGAATTCATAGTTTTCTGGGCTTTGTGTGAATATGAGGATCAGAGTGCTCCCACTTGATGACAGTCAACAGTTAGTCAGATTAGCTGTTGCTGCAGTAAATGTTGGGAGAAACTGGTTTCTAGAGAAGAAAAAGCTACTCTTCTTGTGCCTGTGAAGAATTAAATGTGATTCTCTCTAAAATTACAACATTTTAGCCTCTGCTTCTGTGACTTTCTGTGTTGCAGAACTAGGTGAAGGGGTAAGGGAAGAAAGTTACCATAAACTTTAGAAGAGGATCTTTCATTAAAAGTATTAAAATACCAGTCGTGTGTCTTTTTTTGCGGTTGTTATTTGTGTTTGATTGATTTACACGTATTTATTTTGTGAGTATTTTTCTGTTAGTGCTAGTTTATGAAGTGACTACTCTTTGTGTATATAAATGAATGTGGGTGTTTGTAATATGCAAATAACTATATATACATTTGTCTGTACAGATTCTTGCACCTTTTTAAAAGTAGGAGGAAAACTGGGAGAGCAAACTAAAAAGCACTATGTTATAGTAAATGAAGATCAGGGAAATTGAACACCCAAATAGGGGGGAAGGAATTCTTTAATACTAACCCCCAGTAGTCCCTGCTAAATGTAACACACATAAATGAGTATTATTATTTAGCTTCCCTGAAATAGTTGCAGTCATTTCCAGTTCTATTATGATTCTCTGGTTACAGCCAGATATGAATATAGTGTAGTAATCAATTAAAAAAGAAATTATTTTATTTCTATGAAGAAACAGAGGCAAGAGTATGCAATATTTTATGGAAGGTAATGTTTTTATTTCTAAGTCTTTATTTTAAAACTTGTTAGTATTTTGTCTTTAAGTATCAATGATCTTGGTCACCATTCAGACTTTGAGTGTCTGATTTTGATCATGGTATCGCTTCCTTGCAGCAACATTGCATAACGTTAAAGGAAAAGCAGTCCTAGCCATCTGTTAATGCCTACCAGAGCCATGTGTGGCAGCTGTAAGCAGCAGTTCTTTCCTCCCTTCCTTATGTCCAAGCAGGCATATTGACCTATTCATATCCTCCTGCTACGTATAATTGTGAATTAGAAAATCGCTATCTCAGAATAATTCAGTCTTGGTCATCTTACTCTTTCATGCATAACCTCCTCTTTTTTTCTCTAAATACTATCCTCAGAATCCTTCTTAAACTTATGTCATTTAGGCTTTCTTACTGGAAAATACTAAAAGCTGTATTGAGGAGAAATGAGCATAACTTTACTTGGGTGTTTCGTTTTGAGGAGGACTGATTGGGAATGCCAATATTAGCACAGCTTCCAAGAATGAACACTTTTCCCCCTCTTGTCCTCTGCACTTCATGCTTTTTCCTTTGGAGTTATATTTTGTGTTTTGAATTATCTTCTCTTTCCCCATCTTACTGGTCCTGTTTTCCAGAGGAGTTTTTTTCTTTCATGTTGTTTTTTTTCTTTTTTCCAAAACATGTCTTTTTTGTTGTTGTTTTTAAAGCATTATTCTCTTCTTTTTTTCCTACACTGCATTACTTGTGCATCTGTGCAAGCAGTCTGCACATTTTGTGACTAATGAGTAATGACAAAATAGTCACAGATGCATATGAGTGATTTGGGCCTCTTCAAAGGATAGCCACTGCAATGGGAAGCTCATCTAGAAGTGATCCTTGGTAGTGATGGGAGAACCAAATTTGATTCTTACAGATAATCAAAATTTGTCTTTCTTGCAGCCTTTTAAGCCAACCAACTCTAGCAATTTCTAAGCAAAATAATTTTCTTCAACCTATCAGCCCAACTTCATGGCTATTTTAAAACTGTAGTGTGTTGTTCCACGGCTACTTAGTCAAATTAACAATTAGCAGCTGCTGAAATGTTCCTGCTACCTTCTGTTGACTTGCTTTCCATCTGACAGTGGCTCTGGAGCCTGTGTTTTCACAGGAGAAACAGGTTCAACTCACTGTCCTAGTAAAATATGGAAGTTTTTTCTGTTTCTTGTTGATCCCCCCTGCTCCTTTGCTGTAATGAGTGGAGTGGGTGTGGTGTGACCACAGCCCAGAGTACCAAAACTGGCTTGAGTTAGGCAGCAAGACCATGGAGCCAAAAGCAGTGGCGAGGAGTGGGCAGAGGAAGGTAAGTTGTGGCTTACCTTCCTCTTTTAGCAAAGGTAAGCCACAGCTTGGCTCAAGTCCTGCTTGGAAATGGCTCCTTGAAACAAGATGAAATAACTAGAGATTCAGTGTTTGCAATTTGCTTTTTTTAAATCTGTGACATCAGGCCTCTGCTCTACTACCTTCTTATTAGTTTTCCTCACTCTCAGCTGAGGAAGAGCCATTGGTCACTGAAGATCAAAACAGCGAAAAACAAACGCACCTGGGTTTCAATTAGCTTTTCATCTTTTAATTGGCTGTTAGTGTTTTTTAACAGTGGATCATCATTGAAAAATTAAATTTTCCTGGAATAAATATTTTCATCAAAAAAGGAAAAATATTGTAACACTTGGAAAGTGTTGTTGAAGCCATTTGTGAATGCAGTTTATACTCTAGGCTCAAAATGTTATGTTGCTACTTTATTATCAAGCTGTCATATCATATGTTTAAAAAAGTCGTTGCAGTTTCAAGAATTTAAAGTATATGCCTAAAATTTGTGTGAGGGTGTATGGATTTAGGGAAGGTTCATTCTTTTAGGCAGGAACTTAAAAGCCTAAACTCACTATTTTTCAGGTTTTAATGTTTATTTCTGTTCTTTTAATAGTGGAGGGCAGGTAATCTAGATCATTGTAGGATGTAAAAGTTGAGCTTTCTCTTCTGTCCAGCAAGTTGAAGGAAGTAATCTCTGTTTTGTGTGTTACTATTTTTTTAACTCCCAGAAGGAGATCCTATCTAAATGTCCTGCCTGTGATTTCTTTCTACTTTAGCTGCTGATGCAGAATGACCAACAGTGGGCAAACTCCCCCTGATGTAGCACCACTGCAGTTGGTCCTGCTAGGGCTGAGCAGGATGTGTGATGCCTGCGCACAGGCAGCTTTGTTCAGGCAGTCTGCTGTTCACTTCCAGACGTGCCTGGGTGTGTTACAGCAGCATCTGATGGTTGTGCCTGCACTGAAACCATTATCTTTGGTAGTAGTGCATATAAAAGGAGATGGCAGTCTTTTAAATTGTTATGCTAAACATTTAGAAATGGGAAATGCGCCACCTTGAGCAGATACCTGGTTTGCATTCACACATTGCAGGTCTTCTAATGGCCTCCTAGGTCAGGCTGTCAGTTGATTTCCTGTTACTGGTAACCTGCCCAGTTAGTGGCATAAACCTATATTGCATTCTCTTAATATTAGTCTTCGATTATTTCTTTCTAAATCATTCTTTCTGGAATAACTAGGAGAAACTACTCTTCTGCATTTAAAATACTGTGCCCTAGCCCTGCACAGGAATTTCAGAACCCTGAAAAAAATTATTTTCAGTTCCTTAGCTGCTACCTTGTTTCTTTTATTTTTGCCTTGTCAGCCAAGTGTTGTGTGTAACAGCATTATTTGCACTGACTTGGTCTGAATCACCTATCACCAGGTAAGTCAAGTATTATTGTGATTCATAAAATCTAGGTTTTCTCTTTTCCTGATTCCTGGTAGCTTTTTGACTTAGGAACCCAGAGGTTACTCTGCAGATTACAGTCATAAACTAGACACTTGTAATGCTGGGTGAGAGTTATCCCCAGTAGAATGGCACTTGTAGTATCCAGCATGCAACTGTGAAGTTGCATAGATAATAATGAGTGATAAATTTTGAGTCTAAGGTTGGGAATCTGTGTCCAGGCTGCAGAGAATTGATGGTATTGGCTGAATATTGAGATTTTATATATTTTCCTGTGATTTACTGTTAAAGATTCACTTCTAAAATGAGCAGTGTTTGCATATTCTTTCCAAGCACATCTAAAGTCATCTTTTTATCACAGTTTACACTGTGGTGTAGAAAACTCTGTGGTGTGGAGGCTGTGATGTTCATATAACTTTGAGGATTTTAGTAATTGTTTCAACTATTCCTAAGTGTAAAATATGATATCAACTCTCTTAATAAATTATGAAACATAGGGTTCACTTTAAGTTTGTATGTCTTGTGAGTCTTTATATTAAACAAATGGGTTGTAGCTGCTCACATACGTACTGGGGGAAAAAAGGGAGAACTGTTTTTTGCTTACTCGTGTATCACACATCACCTGCGATCACCTCAAATGTTTATCACTTATTTTGCATTAGTGTATGCTGAAACTTTCAAATCCTGTTAAAAAGAATGGTTCAGAGATGCTGTCAGTATGAAAGGAATATACATTTTTTTAAGTCAAGGGTACTGTCATTGGCTTTAAGTCATTAGAAAACTAGTATAGCAGAAGGTAATATCACCTCTCACTTTTTTGAATGTACATGGTTATTAATTAATACCTAAAGTTTTGTTGTATTTCTATTAACCTTTTTGTCAAAATATTAGTATCAGAAGGCTGTGATTTCATGATCACTGTAGGCTGAAATAAATGTACACCGCTTGGGAATGCTCTCTTGACTGGCTGGTGTAGGCTCAAGGGAGCAGAAACCTGGTTTGCATGCTTGAAGTGGTCAGGAAAATGCAGGTTAGTAAAAATAGTGTTTTCTGGTACACTGATATGTGACTGAAAAAGAGCCAGAATTTCTCAGCTTGTTTTTAATAATTGTTAGATAAGAAGAGAGACTTTTTCTTCTTGCAGTGTCTGTGGGAGGCTGAAAAATACACCAAACTCCTGTCTCCTCATCAAGACACTCCAGAACAGTGAATGTTGTTTTGTCCAGGTCTCTCCTTAGTTATCCTTTAGCTTTTCAGGGAGTGAGCATTACAAGTTCATCTGTAAAATGCTGCTGCAGTTATGTGATGTAATAATGGGTTAACAGAGATAGTATAAATCCTGCTTTTTCCCTAATATGATGGGAAAAAAAAATCATGCAGGACAAAATAATGAATATAGCTTTCTCTTATATTTTACGTTCTCTTTTAAATTGTAATGATGTCTGGTCTTTTTCCCAGCATCTTTTGCTCCAGACAGCACTCTGGCTTATCTAGTAGCTGGGGAAAAAAGGGTTTGGTTAAGCTGTTGCCTTCTTCAAATACAAAGCAAAACTATGTTTCTGATTGTAAGAGGATTGGTCCTGTCATACAACTTGGATGACAGCAGATGCCCTGCTACATTTTTAGGTTGTCTCTCCTGTAGAGATGGCAACAGAGCAACATTCCTGCTGGGCTGGCAATGCTTAATTGGTTCATCTAGGTAATTTTTCAGGCTTGGAAAGAAAAAATAAATGCTGCAGAATAACATTGTAGTCAAGCTGATCACTTAGGTAGTGTGTGAAATGGGAAAAATTGTTTTTCTTAAGGAAAGTCATGCATAAGTCTATTTTGAAAATTAAGACTTGCTGCACTAGTCATTAGTGTTAACTGTATTCTGGTTTTAAAACTCGAAATGCTTCAATTTCTTGAGATTTTTTCAGTGTGTAAATTATCATAATTTTTCTAACTATATTCAGTGCTACAAAATGTGCTTAATGCATTAGAATTTCTCTTACTTGGATTTTTTTCCTCGTGTCTGGAATAGGTATATTGTATGTAACAAATAGAGACATGCTCAACTGAAGTTAATTTTTAAATTAATACAGAGGGTTTTCAGATTTGCAATGAGACTAATTTATTGATAGTTTACTCTGAAGTTACAGCTGATATCCAAAATTTTTAGACTTCTGCCTATGTGGTACTTCAGCATGTTGAAATCTGGAAGTGCTTAAAATACGGTTTTCAGACTTAAATATTTTTTTATCTTCTTTAAAAGAGATAGCTAATATATGTAATAATTTTAGAGTAGAAATGGTTATTTTAAAGTAACAGCCAAGATGAGTAGCATCTGGATTATGAGGGTCAGAGGGCAGTTCACTTACACTCCCATCCAGTCAATGGAGAGCTGGTTAATGTTGTCCCAGGAAGCAAGAAAACACTATGGCTCGCTAGCCACAACTGGGCACAGTGAGGAGTTATTTCTCATTGTGACCAACAGCTCCTTTTGCAGAAATCACTGCACAGCTGAGAGAATGTGAGAAATAAGGAGGCCTGCTCGCATTGGCAGTAGGAACTCTCCCTAGCCCTAATGTATCTCTTAGTCACTTAAACTAACAGGGCAACATATGCCTCTAGGGAGAGGTAGTAGGGGAGATTTATGACTGTGAATCCTTGTTAAGGTTAGGTGCACTACATGATCATTGTCTTAACTCATTTATCTTTATTTTTAAAAAATTAAAAATCTGTCTAGTATAATACTGAACAAATTGATTCCTCATTTCACTAACTACATGGAAGCTGGAATTGTTGAATTAAACAACTTTCATAAGGTGTTTAAGAGTTTTTCCAGGTTTAGATTAAAGATAAAAAATTTTTTCATGGAAGTATATGTTGGGGAAAACTGACTGAAAGTAAATAAGACATTTTAGTGAAATCAACTGAAATGCATTTTTAGAACTTCCAGAGAACTTACTACTTTTTTTTTTTTTTTTGCTCTTTTACCCATGTTGCGGTTTTCATGCTTTTTTATGTAGCTATGCTGAATTGCATGGCTGATGCACAGAGACAATCAGCTATAGTATCTGCCACACATTAAAAGTTGTCCAGAAGATGTATGGAATTTATCATTCAGTTTCAGCTTGCTGAGCTTTCATGTGATTGTAAAGAAAAATGGTGTGTTGTTGCCCTAGTGATACAGTGTTTGAATATAGATTTCACCAAGGGAAACATTGAACCTAGAAGTGTTGCCCTTCATCAACAGAATCAAGTCAGGGAGCTGTATTTGGTGAAGAGCATGTCACGGTCATGCCATTTATTTTTGAGACCCACAGGTTAAACATACACAGATAACTTCTGAAGCTCGGACTGGAGCTGAAGAATCAATAAAGTATTAATCATTCCCAGTTAATTGTTTTCTAGAAGTTATTTGACTATGCTATTTGAAATACAACATTTATTTGTAGTAACAGAGTGAGACTTTGTCAGTTTATGGCAAATAGTTTTTCTAGTTATGTTATGTTGCATTTATAAAAGCAAAGTAAACCAAATAAAAAAATAAAAACCCAAACCCAATACTAACCAAAGAAATTTGGTTTCAGTTAGTATTTTGTAAAAATACCTAGTGTAGGATTTGGCAGAACCCTGCCATTCCAAGTCATGTCTTCTGTAAAGTGCTTGAAAACTATACAGAGGGATATGGTGGCCTGCTTTCCAAAATGTAGAAATGTGCCACCCTTACATTTAGGTAACTTTATAGTACATTGAATTGGGTACTGGTTTTAGTTTTGCTTATAATTTTTTTTTCCTAAGAAACCTGCTGATTTGGGTGTTCTAAAAGCAAGTTTGTCTTTTTTAGGAAATAAAACCTCAAAGCCATTACAACCATGGATACAGTGAATCTCTTGGACGGAAAAGCCACATTGATGATTACAGCACTTGGGACATTGTCAAAGCCACACAGTAAGTTTATTTTTGAATGTTAGATTTGTCTGTGTTTGTCAGTTAGAAACAGTAAAATGGGTTGTTTTATTTGAGTAAAGTGGAAGGCAAACTATGTCAATACAATAGTGGAAGATTTCAGAAATGAACTCTACAAAGTTACTGTTATGACAAATTTATGATCATTGCATGAAAAAACATGGGAGGAATTGTGGTAAGTTGTAAATATAGGTGGTTGCTGGACAGTGTTGGAAGAGAGAATGAGGTTTTTCTTTCTGCTGGTACTGATGTTTATTTTCTGCAGGTGATGATTAAGAGGTAAGCAGGCAACATTTATATGCAAACATAAGGGTTTGATTGATTTATAGGTTAGAAAGCATGTGTCTCTGACTTTCATTATCTGATACTGCAGTCTCAGTGCTGCTATGAAACTGAGTTTAGTACTGAAGGAGGATTGTAGGAGTAAACTGAGTGCAGATTTAATTGCACTCTTAATGCAGATGAATTATACAAATTTGTTTGTTCCGCAGTCCTTTAGTAGATACTAGTTCACAAGACTTTCTGGAGAGTTGTCATGACAGTATTTTTTAATTTGCTACTGTTTGCCATTCAGAAACCATCACTGTCACTTTTCTTCAATGAGCTGAGATAGTTTTGTAAGATTTTAATTTTTATTGTGTTGTTAATTTGAATGCTGAAACAATAATGTACCTTGCAGAGCTATTTGCCTTAAGAGAAATTTTTTTCTTTCCTTTTTTTCCTGAAAGAAACCTCCCTGAACTGAAAGCAGCATTGCAGCTTTGCATGTGGCACAGGCCTAGTTTAGGCTTAGGAAATATGTACTTTCCTTCACTTTTTGTTTTGAATTGTAAGGAGTCTAGCTTCCTGAAACACATGTCTGACTCTGCTCTTGTTGTTCTAAATACTTTAATAATAACACTGCAACCTATAATCCTCCTATTAGGGTATTTTTAGAAATTAAAATATTGGCACGATACCCAACTAGCTGCTTCTTATACAAGTATGGAAGTGTGACTTCTGTATGGAAGCAGAAGTGGTTCTACAAGTTACCTACTTCTACTCTTGTATACTCATTGCATGTTTGAAAACCTAAAACACCTTTGTCCCTGTTAACCCTCAGATTTAGGCTGATCTGTGCTTTCAGCTGAGTTGTTACAATTCTCTTCCAGTCTCCTCATACAATAACCAATGGGTCTGAGTTGACATCTCCCCACAAGGACTGCAGTTTCATGTCCCAGCCCGAAGGGTTAATATTGCAGGGAAGGGGGACTGTCAACATGATCAAGTTGTGGTATCCAGGCATCACTTCCCTGACTAGAAGGAGAATTCACCTTTATTTAAGCATTTACTAGGATTTGAAAGCCATGTTATAAAAAATGTCTGTCATAAAGGGAAATATCTCTGAAATTTAAGGTGGAAGATAAACCCACCAAATATCATAAGACTTACAGTAAAATAAATAATGCTGCCGATATATTAACTCAGTGTTCTTAAAAAGATACACTTTTTCTACTAAAATGCTGTAGTTATTTGCATTTATAAAAGCATAACCTATCACATTTATGTATAAAAAATAGGTGATCTTATCCTCTACCCTTTGTCCGCAAAAATTCATATTTACAGAGATTAAAATATCGGCTGACTTTTCTTTTTAGTTCAGTGTTAATGAAAGTAAGATGCCACGATAATGTTTTTTAAACAGGGCCACTCATCAGTCTCCTAGAACTCTTCCCTCAAGCAGTTCAATAAGTTGAAGCAAGATGTAGCGAAATATAATAAGAATTATTTTCTGTCTCTGGGTTTGGGTGTGTTTTTTTTTCCAAGTCCAGTTCCTCCTGTGAAAATAATTAGTTATGTTACTGTTTCAATATATATGAAAATCGAGAGCATAGTTCCTTAAACCTTAAAGATGATGATGAGAAAAAATGGACGAAATAATTTAAAACTCGTCTATATTTCATGTATGCTGTTTGACCGTAGAATTCTATTTTGAGATCTTTTTATTGACACTACATTACACAAAAATAAAACAATGTTAGAAAAGTACTGTGCTAGATTTTGTTTTTCAGCAAGGAAAAGTAAGAGCTTGCAAACTCTTTGCGTTTTTCCATAAGTATTTGTATGTTGTTTCATATCTTATTGAACTGTTTCAGTGCTTTATCTTCTTAATCTGTAGATTGGACACTAATGAAATTAACGTGCTTGTACATTATGAGCTACAAATACAATGACTTCTTATAATCACATTAAGACTTTGTATAGAAAACAGTGGTTCGGCTCATTGAAAAGAGTTGATTGGTATTTTTATTTTTCCCCATTATACTCCTCATAATTTCTCCCAAAGACCTGGGGCCCTAGGCATGCTTTGTATAAAAAATAGTCTCTGTTTTTATTTTGCAGAAACTTTTGCTGAGTAAAAATCATAATGTTTGGTTTCACTGACTTCATCGTAAACATGTCCAAGAGTATCTAGGTAGCTTTAAAAGTAGCTCTGTCTTGGCCTTTCGAGTTGCAGATGTTTGAATATGTGTGTAATTTTTTGCCATCTTATATGTGGTTATAGCAAAACTGTCTGGTTCCTAGAAAGTCTCAACTGTATTTCTGAAAGCAGAAGCAGGTCACTCATCTGCATTTGAAAAACTATTTTCAAAGGAGTAGTAAAGAAATCATCCATGCTTGCCTTTGGTTTTGTTCGTCTGTGATATTCAGAGTCCTCACTGGACCTCCAGGGAGGAAATGGAGTCTTGTTTAAAAAAAAAAAAAAAGTCATAAGTGATTTAAAAGTGAAGTTTAATGGTGATAGGTTGGGTACATGTATTTCTATTGTCTAGCAGCAATAGCCCTCTGTCATCCAAGGTAGGAGCTATAACTTTTAATACGATGTCTTGTGAAGCATCCTGTGTTAATGTGACAAAGTTGCTGCCTTTGTTTTGTTTTAAATCTTTTAAACTGAGAAACTGAGAAGTAGCTAAAGTTCGCAGGTAGAGAAGTATGTGATGAGCTGTCACTAGGAGAACAAAATCTGAGACACATTAATCCTGGCATTGTGTTTTTCAGTTCTCTTGAGAGAGAATAGACACTTTTGGTTTGTAGGGAGTTTGATCAAATTCCAGCTTTGTTGAAAGTAAGTTAAATGACCGTTATGAATATGGGTATTAAACATTAATGATATTAACAAGTGCTTTTGTGACATCTGGAAGATTGATTCCATGTGCTCGAGTATTATGATTTCATTATCACAAGATTAACTTTTCTGTTAGTTTTATTCAATGAGATCATTCAAAATGAAGTTCTGTGCTTTGTGAAATAGTGCAGCATAAAAAATGAAATATGTTGAATCTTGCCAAGGAAAAAAATCGTTGGATAAATCCTTTTTTCATGACTATATCTCATCAATCATAGGGTAACTGATAAAAATGGTGTATATGGAGTAATTAAAATTGTTAAGGGTTAGCCAAAGGAACAGTTACTCCTGACTCTTTTCTGCTACTTGGAGGAGAGAGTAGACAGACTGTAACACGGGTACACGTCTATTATTCCTGGTTATTTGTACCCATGGGGTTGGTTGTATTGCTGAAAGTGAAAAGTACCTGACCTTCACGTGGAAGGGTGGGACTTTTTTAGCCACATCAGTAATATGGTTACAACTGTCTAGACAATTTAGGGCTTTTGAACAGTATTTAAGAGGTGAATTTCTTTTGTCTTTCAACACTGCTATTAATGGTCCATTAAGCAGCTCTTGAGTTAAGCCTTTTCTGTTGAAAACAAAACTGTCTTACTGTTAACATGAAAACCTTGAGAATGTGTTAAAGGCTTTGTTGGTATTTAACCACCATCATTCATGGGAATGAGATTTCAAAAGAGGAAAAAGATCGTTTTTCTGTTAATTGCATTTCCAGTTAAAACAGCTTTGATTTGAGTTACAATGATAGCAAGATGAGGGAGTGAGCTCCTGGTTTACCTACTCTTTGTTGGCATGGTGATGTGCTCACTGTAGAGAGATGCCTTCCTATTATTGTGGCCGAATTTAAATGTTAATCGTGCTGCAAAGCTGGCAGTATCTATTTTCAAGAGTCTATGTGTTTGTAGACAAAAGAATAGAAAATGGATTACATATTTAAAATGCAAAAGGCAGTAGGGTGCTGTTTTTCAAAGTATTAAGGTCAGAATATCTTTAACCTGCGATGACAAATAAAATGTTACAGGTTAGTTACTGAAATGGCTTAGAGACCGTGATAGCAAAATGAACTTGCACAGTGGTATTTTTGCCCTGGACTAATCCCATTTTTTCAGAGCCAGACAAGCTCAGTAATATGCTTTAATTATGCTCAATATTGATGTTTACAGTATCACCCTCTAGAATTTGCTCAAATGCTGCATATTTGTTAGATTAATGTATCAGTCTCCTGTGAGGATTTGAATCTTTCTCTCCATTACTCTTGAAGGGCATAGAGCCCTTTATAACAACATGACAAGCATAATTGTGCTGAGTGTCTGAAATAGATGACTGTCATTTTCTAACCTAACAGTGCATTGTGAGCCTTTGGAGAAGGCAAGGTGAAGTCAGCTGCAGCAAATTGATGGAAGAAGACTGTAGGTTGTATGTGAGAGAATAATGCTGCACTTCCGGGACAGAGCTCGAGAAATCATAACTGCAGCAGATTTCAGTGTTTTATTTAATTGTAGAGAGCCTGCTGTTTCCAGGAAGAGGAGCAAATCGTTGTAAATTCCTAACTTTTTTTGCCAGACAGATTTTGTCTGTCAAGATCCTTAAGTCCTCTTGTGACGATTTAATAAATTGAAGATTCATTAAATTATACCTTCTGTGCTACATCTTTAGTAATCAGTTATGACTGAGTTCAAGGTATCAAAAGTAAATTGCTAGGAGCAGACAAACTGAGAGTGACTTAAATTTAAAAATTGCTGTATACCTCATTCTCAGTATCTCTTTTGGAAAGAGCTTTGTTTTCCTCTAAAGGCTGTTCTGATTTATTGCAGAATTTCATGTTCTGTGGCCAAGTAGTATGATGTACTGTGACTTGCAGTTTACCTTCTAGTGGGCGGAATGGGAAGTGTGATGCTAAGCCCAAAGAAGGAATCCATTCCTACTATTCCTTCTTGTATCTGAAGCCATGCAGCAGTCTTTGCCCAGGGCCTCACCACAGTGTACAGGTGAATTACAGAAGGAGGTACTTGTAAACATCAGTGGAGCGTAATTGGAGCATTCTGTGGGAACTTCTGCGGGGCGGTGGCAAGAGCATCCTGCCTCAACAGGCTGCAGGGTCACTTGTGACAGCTTTCCTTTGTTTTCATACCTCTTAAGACAAGGTCTTCACAAAGTAGCATCACATTTTCTGTAAGACTAGAGTTTTGCTTGTAATAAAATAAAGAACCCAAAAAACAACCCCTCCAACCCCCCAAAACCCCTGAAGAATAATCACCGCTCTGCCCCCTTCCCCCAAGACTGTCACCATACCTCTTCATTGTACCTATCTTGTCAGCATGGTCTAACAAAAACTTGGGTAGGAATCAAAGGTTAATTTCAAGCGGGTTCATTTTGTGTTGTGTAGTCAACTTGATAGGACACTCATCTTAAAGCATATGTGCAGTTTGCCACAGCTGGGCAGTAGTGATGCAGTGGTTTAACTGCTGGGCAGCCGAGCCCTGCACAGCTGCTCACTTGCACCCCTCTGGTGCGATGGAAAAATTGACCAAAAGGGTAAGATAAACCAAGTTTAATGGATAAAGCAAAAGCTACACACACAAGCAAAGCAAAACAAGGAATTAATTCACCGCTTCCCATGGGCAGGTAGGTGTTCAGCCATATCCATGTAATGGTTACTTGGGAAGATAAATGCCTTCACTCTGTATGTCCCTCCTTTGTCCCTCAGGTTTTATTGCTGAGCACACTGCCACGCAATATTGGATATCTCTTTGGTAAGTTGGGGTCGGCTGTCGCAGCTGTGCCCCCTCCCAACTTCTTGTGCACCCCCAGCCTGCTCACTGGCAGGGCAGCGTGAGGAACAGCAAAGGCCTTGACCCTGTGTCAAGCACTGCTCAGCAATAGCTAAAATATTGGTGTGTTAATCAGCACTGTTTTGCTCACAAATGCTATACATAGCCTCATAGGAATCACTCTGAAGAAGAGTAACTTGATCCCACCCAATACCAATACATGTGTAAGGAAAATCCTAATCTATTGCATGAAAGCTTTACATGATTGCTTCTTACACTTTAGAGGAAGTTAGCATTATTGTGTCCTTGTGTTCTTTCTAGCTTTCTAATAACTTAGAATATTTTATTAATATAATTCCTACTTGTTATTTAGTACTGCTTACTTACACAGGATGAGGGTTAGCTAATTTCAGCCTTAGGCAATACAATTTTTTTTTAGCTGGTGTCTGTTAAATGTAATAGCAGGGCTTAGGTCAATCATTTCTTGCATTATGGTTTCAATTTGCCGTTTCAGTGAAGGCAGCAGAGTATCTCCAATAGGAAGAAGTGTCATAACAGCTGACTGGAGTAGAACAGCTTGTCAACAAATGGTTGCTTTGCCATTCTATATGAATCACTTACCAGGCTGCCTTCAGACGCTGTAATATGGCAGTGTGATACTGTACTGTAGGAAGATCAGAATTTGCTGCCCTGCTTTTGGAAGTCCTTCTTTCCCCCATCTCTCCTACTGTCTCCTGACTCCTTGTTCTTGGATGACCTGCCTTTTGTAGTCCTAAGTTGTTTCAGTGGCCCTTACAGCTGAGATGGGAAGTCAGGAGTGCTATGTGTCTAAGCGCTCATCAGGCCACACTGCTTATCTAAACTAGGACATGATAGATGGTGTGCCTCAAGACTGGATTGACTTAGAACCTTACTCGTTTTCCTAGCTGTTATATTTGTCTGAATATGTATATCTTGTCTAGCTGGTTGTATATTTTTAAGTCGTTGTAACCCAAACATCTTCTTTCCACCTCTCCCAATGGATTAAAAAGAAAGCTTTGTTGTCAAAATTATTCATGACTGCTGTTTTTTTACTCAGTTTGCGGGACCACATTTTGCAAGTGGGTTGCCAGTTGGTGTGTACTGCATGCAATAGTTTTTGTTCTGATCTTTTGTAGTGTTTGAAAAGATAATAAGTATGACAACAATTTCCAGCATTTTTCCATAATTTCGGGTCCAACTTGCCTAAAAAATTGAAAACAACATGATCTAAGTAGGCTGTTATGTCTAGTACTTTTTTAATAGTGTCTAGCTAATTTTTGTGCTTCAAATCTGTGACAGGCTTAGAAAGCATTCCTGAGTCTTGTTGGCTTGAGTCATTCGAGCATTCATCATCTCAGCACCATCCAGAATGAGGTTCCATTCAAATACATGACAGAAAAAATAAGAATGGTAACTACCTTAGGAAGGTCTCTGCATCAGTTAGGCAAGCTGATCAAGTGGAGCAGAAGAGCCTTTTCTAACGCTGTTTGTCCTGCAGAAAGTAGAACATAGAAGCAGCGTATGAAAAACTTAGTTAAATCCTAACTTTGAGAGGCTCTAAAATTCTGGTTTAGCAGAAGTCAGATGTCACAAGGCATTGACCTTGATTTCAAGGTATTCCCACATTCTCCTCCTTGAGACTTGAGAAATCCCTATAGGGTGTACAGATTTTTGAAATGTAATCTTTACTTGCTTTTCTGTGTTGCTTTTTTTGATGCTAAAAATAGGCGGTAAAACTGTGTAAGCATCAAGGCAAACGTTATTTCAAGTTGGAGTTACTCCTACATTAAATGCCTAAGTGATGTTAATGTTTCCTGATTTGTTTCAACTTTCAAACACATGCTGAATTTTTTTTCAAATGGCAGTACATCACATTTAATAGTTCTCTTTAATGAAAGAATAAATTTTGTGTTAACATACAGAATTTTGAAGTGGCCTAAAAAAGAAAATTATGCTAACTTGTATCAGGAAGATTGCAATTTTTTGTCTTGAGAAGAAAAATGGGGAATGTTTGAGCTGCTAGTGTTTGTAATTGGCTTGATGATCTTATATTCTGCTGACTTTTAGGAAGATAATGTCAAATCAGCTGACAAAAGTTTGTTTTGTCTTCAGGAGCTGGAAAGGAAGGAAAGCAGAAGTGGGAGAAACAAATGTAGTGGAGTCTCTGGGAAGGGAACAGTTACTTATATTTAATATACTACTGGTAGATATTTTGCCCTGCTCTGCAGTAGAGTTTTGTGTGGACACAAGTTTTCTGTAATGTCTTGATCTGATTAATGTAACTTTTGCCAATGGAAGCTTCTTGTTGAAAGAGATTTGTAGTCATGTAGGAAAGGAAAGTGTCTTCTTTGTTTGACAAATCTTATTTTATTTTTCCAGGTATGGAATATATGAACGATGTAGAGAGTTGGTGGAAGCTGGTTATGATGTACGACAGCCGGACAAAGAAAACGTAACACTTCTCCACTGGGCTGCAATCAACAACAGGATAGATCTGGTGAAGTATGTATTACACTTTGAGTTAAACAAAAATTAATTATGGCCTTAAAAATGTTGATTTCTTTTTTTAAGACAACTGAATGTCTTTAAATTTGATGTGTCTAATTTGTTCTTTTTTCCTTGACAGTGTGTCAAAGCTCTTGTCCATCTCTGCCACTGTGACATACGGCATTGCATTTTCTTCCTGCTGTTTACTAGAGTGCATGTGACTACTGATGTGTCTAACTGTATCTAAAATTCCCTTCTCTTGATGCAGTTCTCGCACTTCAGGTTCCTCTTTCTTCAGGGGATCTTGATTTGTTTTAGTTTATATCGCCCACCTTACTGTGTGCTCTCTCACTCTCTTTTTTGCAAGATACTAGTTAATTTTATTTAATTAGAATGAAATTTTTCAGTGGTTTGTTTTTTTTTTTGTTCAAGCCTATCACATCTCTCCCCAAGTGTTCTGTATTTCCCCATTATGTGCGGTGGATAATTTCATTAAATATGTTAGCTATTAAGCTTGGTACTACAGAGATAAAGTTGTATACTGTTGTGATACCAGATCTCAGTGTCTTGCTTAGTGGGTGTTGACTATATAAGTTCTTTCCAATGACGTAGCTTAGCAGCTTGTCTGTGGGGAGTGCAGGCTTGGAATTAGACTTCTCTTATTTTTAGTATTTCTTCATCCCATCTATTGTGAGACTGGAGATTCAGTGTAGATAACAGTGAAACCCATTGGTAAGGTAAACTACAGAACCTTTTCATATTTCTGTAGAATCAGGGATAAGTGTCTACAACACAGTTCTGTTTTAATCATGACATTGATCTATTGGTATCTCTTCAGCTCAGTTTTGTAAAAATGCAAAAAATGTCTCTACAGTTATGTCTCTACAGTTTCTTACTGCCTACATTTCTCCATCCCCTGTGTCGAGCTTTCTCCAAACAAGGATTTCTCTTCTACTTTTACTTCTTCTAGTAAGAGTGGCTGCTTGCACTTTGATTCCTCAAGCACTGAATGCAAGCTGAGGTAGTTTTCAAATGCCTGCCAAAGACTTAGTGATCCTAATGTGGAGATCAGTGGAAGTATTTTCTTCTTAAGGGGACCTCTTATGAGATCTGCTTGCTTTGAGTGTAAGTAGCTTGCTTAAATAGGGCTTGCATGCCTGGCATCTTCCAGTGGAAGCTTAGATGACTCACTGAGAGTAGGCTTGCCCAGTTCTTTCTTTCTTTAGGGACCTTCTCACCTAGCACAAATTTCCTTCTGCAAGATCTGCTTAGACAAGGAGATTAAGTTCTCAGTCTGGTTTTGCAGCAAAATCTTACCATTTTTGTGCTCTGAAATCAAAATCTCAACTAAGTCTAAAAACATCCTTAAAGAAACATAAAATGTTATTTCAATGCACCATCTGGTAGGAGATTGTCGCCTTGTCTTTTCCCAGTTGTCAAACTGCAAGTTCTTCCTTCTAAATAAAACCTACTAACCAGTAAGCAGTTCTGCTGTCAGTAGAATCTGAACATATTCTGCGTTTCTGCAAGGACCAGTGTTTGAATGAAGACAATCTGTTTAGTGTTCACCTCCCCATGAGTGACTGTCACATCAGAGAGATGAATCCAAGTTTTGACTGTGAATTTCTCTGTGCTGTCTTTTTATCTAGATAAGATTTCCTTTGGAGCTCCTTCCCAAGGGGAGCTAAATAGCTCCTCAGTTGGTAGCTGATACTTCACTGTAACAAAATTACTTTGTTTCTTTACCATATATGTGCTTTGTGTTTTCACCTAGATGGTACCAAGACTTTCACAAAATCTTTGGGTTTTTCTGATGGAGAAATAAAAAAACTTAACTTCTGCAGAGAGATGTTGAAGTTTTGTTCTTCTAATGTTGGAGACCAGTGGCGTGGACTGTCCTGCATCAATCAGAGCAGATACTGTTTGTCTTACTGGTTTTTTTTTTTACTTTGGCAAATCTGTTGAAGTACTCCATTGCATCTGATGGCTCTAAAGCAACTGTATAAAATAACTTTTTCTTTAAATGTGTTTAGTGTGACGTGCATTTTTCAGTTTCTGTTCTCAAAGTTCCTAAAAGGGCTGTTTTTGAAATTTCATTCTCTGAATCAATAAGCACTCTACAAAATGAAGGCAGTTACTTAAGAGTAACGTTTTTCAAGTTGTTCTGTTTGTTGCTCTTCTTCTTGCCATGTCTTGAAACACTTAGCAGAGTTTGAGGTGCCAGAAATTCAATGCTGAGGTTTTGAAGGACAGCTTGTGTGGGAGAGCAGCGTTCATATATACCTGACAGGTATTTTCAAAGTGAAAAGTCTGTAGGCACAGGTACTTGAAATGTGCAAACACAAATCTATAGCTAGGTAGTACTTTTCAAAGGTTAGACAATGGTGAATGAAAAACTAGAAGCCTTCTGGGAAGGCTTGTATTTAGGAACGCTATTTTCTTTCTAAAGCCTGCATTTTCTTTCACAAAGGAAAAGTAATACTGCCAATTTAGTGTCCCAGATAAAACAGCAATGAAAACAGTTCACAGAAACAATAAAAATTACTATGAATATGAATTGTTGCAGTTAAAAATAGGCAATGTCTTTTTTTTCCTACAGGTAGCTCATCTTTTTATAAATGTTCTTGAGGGGAACACAATTTCTAGCCCATCATTTAGAAATATCTTTAAAATACTCAGATGGTTTTTGTCCTTTGATTAATAACAATTGGGAGGTTATGTAAAAATCGTCATGCTTCACTAAATGTGTGACTTAAGTGGGATCTCTGGGATCAATGACTTTGGCGTGATTATTCTGAATAATACAAGACAAGCCGCAAGTCTAATGGTATATAACTTTGCTTTTTTGCCAAAATTATCTACAAATTATAATCTTCTAGCACCATAATCTTTTACCAGTAGTTCAGAATTCTATTTAATGCAACAGCCACATAATATTTAAGGATAGTTTATTAAATGCTTCTGTGGTAGCATGGTTTGTACTACTGTATCTAGCAATTATTCTTTTTTACCTTAGAATAAAACTTGTAAATAACATAATGTTTAAAACACAGTAGGAGGCATCCCTAGTTAAACAACCCATGTCAGAAAGGCAAAAAAATTGAAAGTAGATGCGTGACCTTGGGAGGTTATATGAAGGCAAGAAAAGTTTCTGGTCTTCTGATCTCTAACTGCCTGCTTTGCATAACATCAAACATGCTCACTTTCTATTTAACCAAAACAAGCAATAATGTTTACTATTTCTGTTACTCCAGATACTATATATCAAAAGGTGCTATTGTTGATCAGCTTGGAGGAGATTTAAATTCTACCCCACTTCACTGGGCAACAAGGTAGGAAAAAGTCTTCTGAAATATTCTTCTCTGTTTCTTTGCTTAACATGGAGTACTGATAGTTTTATGAAATTGTTGTATTTTATGGGAATACTTTGTACTATAATTAATTCAGTCTTTGATAACTGAGCTCACTGTGAATGTGGCTTGTTTGAGCTAAAGGAGCTTTCAGCATATGGTTCTTTCTGATGTAGAGGAAGATGATTGCTTCAATAGGAAAACAAGTAAAGTACAGGCCACTTGCCTTACTCTTACTTGTAAGATTTTATTTTTGTCAAGTCTTCTGAAGTTCAGTGGCACTTCCGCAGATGGGTCTTGGGATGATTTTGTGTGACATTGTCCTTGCAGTGTTCTATTGCATGTGTGGATTTTTTTAAGATGTACTTAGAATCAAATTTCTTACGTAGAAGATGGTCAGAGAATATAAATGGCTGGAAAAATTGAAGACAGCCTTCGAGCAGTATGTGCTCCTTCAGACAACCACCTGGAAATACGTGGGAAAGAAACAGTGTCCATAGTAATATTTTTAACTGTAAAAGGCAAAAAGAGACTTGGAAAATTAGCTTTTAGGATTTTAGTGTATCAAAATAATGTGTTTGCTAAAGGTGAGGACTTACTTATTAGCCTCCATTAAAGATTTTAGCTTCTATATTTCTTTTTGTAGCAGATCATAGTCTGTGATCTTGTGTTAATAGAACAAAATCTTGATTAAATTTCCTGGTTTTTGCTCATACCTGCAATCTGTTTTGTGAAGCATTGTCTGAAGCTGCGTCTGAAAAATTGAAAAGGTCTTTTTGCTCATGTCAGAAACTGTGTATTGACACTTATGCACTGTGTCTAAAAGGAGAATATGCCTATGCTCATTATGCCAAAAAGATGCATAAGCTTTTAACATAGTGTGGAGAAAATGTAAACCTTCAGCTTTTCCCTTTTTTGGGGGTATTTTTGTTTCACTACAGTTTTTAAGCCCCACAAAAAGTGAGAGTATCTAGCCAGTTTGGCATCTCTGAAAAGAGGGGGTTTCATACATGGTTTGGAAGAAGTCACAGTAGACTAGATTTCTAAACTGTAACTTGTTTATTTTGTTGACTGTCTTTTTTTACTGTGCAGTACAGTTAAGCAAATTGCATGTGATGAATGCATTATATACATTGAATTTCTCATATGAATGAGTTTGCTTACTCAGATGGAGAATCAGATCATGACAGTTGCTGTTCTTAAAGTATGAGTTAAACTGTGGGAGCTCTGATAGTGTAATTAATTGCTAAACATACTTGTATTTCAGTGTTCAAATTTTAATAATTTTCCTGCATATAGTTATTCAGTTATTTGTTTTTTGTGTTTTATTACATTTAGACAGGGTCACTTATCCATGGTTGTACAGCTGATGAAATATGGGGCAGATCCGTCGCTAATTGATGGAGAAGGATGTAGCTGTATTCATTTGGCTGCCCAGTTTGGACATACTTCGATTGTTGCTTACCTGATAGCAAAGGGACAGGTAAATTTTAAGTGACATCATATTTAAGTAGATTCTACTAAAATTTGGAGTAGGAACACAATTGAAACTTATACCTGTTACTAAGGAAATGCAAGATATTTGCTTGAGTAAATATGAAAATAATTCCATGTCCTTTATTGTAGACTACAGTGTTGATGTGCCACCTACTAAATTAATTTCCTGCAACAGTGGTCTGAATACTTTGGCTTTAATTCACACCTGTCTAGTATAGTACGTGGAAATTCTAATTTTTTATTTCTAATGAATTTCATCTTTAAACGTAACTGTGACAGTGGTAGGAAGTGTTCTAGAATTCTTCACAGAATCATCAGTTATACATGGATAAAGAATCTAGTGACACATCAGTCCACAACTTTTAATTTATTGCGTTTCCTAATTACTTGCATGCGTAAATAGAAGGAAAACCAAACAACCTCAAACCTTCTTGCTAGTCCCTTATATTACTGCTGGATCTGTAAAGTGTGTGTATAACGTGTATTCATTTCTGTTCCTGTTGTGTCCCATCTGTTGTTCTGTCTGCTCAAAAATTTGATCATGTTTTTGCTTCACACCCTGCACTGTAATCTCTGGGTTTATTCACCCATGGGTATGTGCCTGAAGCACAAATTTGATTTACTATGTAAACCATATAGGAAAGTCAAAGCCCTCCTCTTGTATGACAGTCCTACTAATTCTGTTTGCACTTCTGTGTTCTGCTTATTCTTTCAAATACCAAGTGAGATATGATCCAGTGAGTCATGTAGAATGTGAAATCAGTGAGTTTGGTCTATGTGAAACAAATGCTAAATTTGCTGCAGAAAATTACTTACACCTGTATTTGTAAAAAAAAAACAAAAAACAAGCTATTGCCCCAGGCAGTATTTAGTTTGTATCTGTTTGGTAAAACAGTACTTAGTGTATGATAAAGAGTAAGCTAGGCAAAAGAAGAGTCTGATCCTATTTTGTATAATTGCTGTTTTGTAAGAAATGATGATTGGAGAGGAATGTGTTTTCATGAGGAGCAAGTTTTGTATTTTCTTCACAAATTACGTATAATTGTATGTGGATTTTATATTACCAGAAAAATCTTGCTGATATTATATGACTGTGAACTTGTTTGAAGCATAACATAAATAAGTACTAATGGCCTTTAAAGTATTCTACAGTGATTATGAAGTCTGCCTGTGATTGTCTTCATGTTTATATACAGATTTGTCCTGTTTATTTGAACAGATAATGCTTCAATGCAGAAGAAGGTGTATATCTTTACATGAGTACATACATCAAGACACAAACATTGCCTTAAAATTTAAAACCGTTTACTTTGGAAGCAGCTTTTCCTATCAATATTTTTAAAACACTGATTTTTATTAAATCTCTCAAATATTATCAAGTATGATTTTGGTATCCTTTCTGTGATGTAAATTTGAATTAATTTTAATTTTTCACAGCACTGCAAAAAGTTCAACTTATTGATTTATATGTTTAAAATCTAGTAATAGCAATAGCATTGTAATAACAATCCCCAAACTCATGGTTCTTTAGCAGTATTGCATACTACTACAGAAACTCCATGCTTTATCTAGAAGCTATGGGAAATATGTGATTCTGTTTTTTAATTTTCCTTTAATTAGTACATATGAGGTCATTAATCTGTTCCCTTTATTTCTTTCCTCACCTTTTTTGCGGTGCTGAGGTTTGGATTTGGAAACTTGAACTACTTTTGCTTGTGTGGGCTTACCCTATATACTACTATTTATTTGCCTTTTGCCTTTACAGAGATCAGGTTCTCTTACAAAGAGCAGGATTCTTGTTCTGAACTTAATTGAAGTACCCGTGTAGTAAATGGTAACTAAATAAATGTCAAAATAAGGGTCAGTGTAAGCTGTTGTGTTGTGTTAGTTCTGATTTTGATGCCTTTGTGGATGAGTGTGGTCAGAGAAGAGCCAACTTTCATAATTGAATAGAGGACTGACAGGTGGATTAAGAAATTGCTCCTAATTGCTACTTGTCCCTTTTTGCGACTGAGCTGGAACCCAGCTTCAGTGCTGCTGTTTCACTCTCCTCTGGGCTGCAGCAGCCAATGGTAAAATTTACAGTCTGAGGCTTGAGTCCAGCCCTTTAGCTTCTGGAGTGTAGTGTAGTGGAAGAACTCTTGGTCAGATGCCCTCTGGCTTCCATTGGAAGTAAACCTGCTTTCATGCCAGGAACTGCTACTCAGCCAAGAGGCAGCAGTGGCTGATCGCTGTTGCTTTTTATTTAATCATGTCTCTTACTGAATTCTGAGAGACTGATACCTGACTGTATCAGAATTTGAATGTGTTGTTTGTGTCAGTAGGTTGCCTGGGTCAAAATCAAGCCTGGGACAAGTACATGTTATAAATATCATCAGAAATCAAATAATAGAATCTGTAGCACCATTCAAGTTTAGGTAAGATCTTTATTGAAAAACAATGCAAGAAAGAAAAACTGAAAAAACTTGAAGGCACTTAAAAATGTTCACTGTAAAATTTTGGCTGCTTGAGATTGTGCTTACGCTACTTAAGATGCCAGAGGCATATCAGGACCTTGCATACACAAACATTCACCTGGAATAAGTTAAGAGACGGATGTCGTATACAAATGGTTGAATAATGTGTTCTCATCCTGTGCATATGTGAGGTAACTTCATCACAGATAATGAGTGACCATAAAAGTTGCTTGTAGGGTAAAGTGGTGTAAGAAATACTCTGTTTCTAAAATTATAGTTTACCTGTTTCATACTCACAGTTCAACTCTCGCTTTCATAGTTTCACTAGCACTTATTCTTCAAGTACTTTTTTTTTTATTCTCAGAGTTGCAATTTTGTATGTTAACTAATGTCTCGAGCTATGTAGGGTCACCTTCTGAGCTATGGCCTAGAAGTAGGTGGCATCTGGGTTGGGAGATGCCAGTGTGGTACCAGCAGCGGTCTTGGTTACTTTGGTGCTGCAGTCCATGAGCAATGCTCCTAAGCACTGTCGCCTTAGTTGCCACTGAGGCTCCTTCTCTCCCCCAAGCTCAGGCCAGTATTAAGACACTGAACCAAGTGTTTTATTTCCTAGACCAACTCAGAGCACATTCCTTACAGATTTGCAAGTCCAGTTGTGTTCCTCTTATGACTGTCAAGACTGTGTGTTTGATGAACTAGGGTATTCAGAACAGAGCTCTTGTTTGAAGGAGCGAGGTGGGTTTAGTTCTGTGTGTTACCTTCCTTGTTGGTCTGTGCTCTGTTCATTCCATGGGAATCTTACACAATCTCTGCTTCTAGTCAGTAACTAGCACGTCTTTTCTAAATTAAGAAATATTGTCAAACTTATGTCACCCTTACTGATAAATCTTCTTTTACTATATGCTTTTAAAGCCTGTTTTTCTTTCTGTGGGAAGCAGTCCGCATGAAAGGGATCTTTTCCGTATGGAGAGTGGGATTCTGCACAAGGATGTGATGGGCCTTTTCTATGAGGGTCTGTGTTTTGTGAAATAAGCAATAATGATTCTAAAGAGGATCAAATTCCTGGTTCCTTTCTATGCAGTTTAATGTAATTCTGAGTGGAATCTCTTCATGCTTTCTGTGCTTTTGGAAAGGCTTTATTGTATCACAGTACTGGTTAGACCATTGCTTGTTAAATGTCCTGGTAAGCCTAATGCTGCTCTCATGTCTAGCTGTTCTTCAGAATCCTTCCTTTTCAACTCTGTTGCTTTCAGAAAGTAGTATTAAGCAGGAGAAGAGATGCTGCAACTCCTTTTCATGCAGAACGCACTTTCTGCCCAGTATTTTTGCCCCTCTGAAAGCTTTTTTAAAAATCTTTTATTAGTATCCTAGGATTAAGTCTAGTTATCTCTGCGCGTGCAAAGTTTTTTCTCTTTCAGAACCAGAGTTGTTACACTCTAGAAACAAGAGGAGATTTTGCCAGTTTTGGTCCACGGAGTTCACACTTGAACCACATGCAGAGGACAGCACTATGTGCAATTTTTGATCGTGTCACTTATCATTGGAATCTTTGGTTCTTGCAGTGCTTGCACCGTGTCTTAACAGCACGGGTATACCCCTCCATGAGCACTGATCTATCACTGAGTTAAGCAAGAAATTAATGCTAAAGTGCCTATTGATATACACCAGAACAGAGGAACAGTCTCTTAATGTGTACCAGCTGCTGAAGATTTACTTTTGCCTCAGCCCTTTCTTTGGTAAAACGCAGGACAGAGCTTCCTTTCTAAAATGTCTTACTTGTTCCGTGGTTATGGTAATGGAGGAGTTTTCGATGAGAGAGTTGTTAGACCACATCTGCTATCCACAGCTACATCATCTTTGTTACATCTATACAAAAGTGTGCAAGTCAATCGTAGTTGCTTTGCCTCTCATTGAAGTTCCTTTGAAAAGAGATCTGCCTCAGCCAATGTAATAGCTTAATATGAGTAATAGCTGTAGCCTGCCTAGGTAACTTATGTGCAGGGAATAGTCTGGAGCTCATGGGTTTTGGTTTTTTCTTTTAACTGAGTGTCACCTAGTGTGCAATGTGCTGTTTGGATTTGTCAGGTGGAGTCACTGAAGGAATTGTTCTACTTAACATCCAAGCATGTTCCTAGTGCCGCGAAGAGGCGCTTTTCCATATGAAACCTAAAGATGAAAGGGTGTTCATGTTGCAGTAATTCGTTCAATCTCCCAAGTATGTTGTTCACAGAGTGTGGCCTGTGAATCAGTCCTGCTTCTCAAGGATGAATGAACTTGAGATTGGGCTGTGGTTCTAATTCCCTTCATGGTCTCAACCACAAGGGCTTAAAGGCAATGCCAGCAGTTGTGTGGTCCTGGTAGGCTAAAAAGGATCAAATCTATACAAGTACTGTGAGCAAACAGTTGGATCCTGGTCTCAAACCATGTAACTCTTCTGAACAAACAGTACGAGCAAGTAAATCAAGTAACTGTTCTCCATCAACCGTGTTTTTTAAATTTCCTTTTTTAAAAAATTAAGCAAGAGAGTAAAAACGCAGAAATATAAAGTTATCTGCAGGCTAGACGTGTTTTAAAAGCAATTATTTGGTGTAACTAAGTTGAATTTTCTGGGAAACAACTGCCTGGGTCTGGCTAACAACAGTATGAGTGGGGATCCCAGGGTGCTGGGCATTTTGCAGCTACTGGAGCAGAGAAGGTTCTGGGGGTTCTGGGACAGAAAGCACCATCATTCACTTTCTGGGTTTATGTCAGGAATTTCTCTAGCAGAAGGCTTCATTGAAACACTTTCAATCTAATTTTCCTAGTAAGAACTGAGGGAAGTAGCATCGGAAATGCTGTCATAGCTCTGTTGCCCCTAAGGAAAACTCTTCAGGTCCTGCATAGTGTTAACTTGCAGTAATATTGTTAGTGCTGGTCTGTAAAACCTGCCCAAATATGCTTGAGAGTCTAATCTGCCTTGGAGTATTTAGGAATTACCAACTTCCCCATTAGTGAGGCAGGCGAGGAAAGAGGAAAAAATGCTCAGATATCAAATCCCTTCTGATGGGTCTAAAAGAATTGTCTGAGTGGTACTTTTTTGTCATTCTGTAGCTACCTTCTGTTAAATGGGATAATGTTTTTATTTTTTAATTTAATTTCAACCACTGGTTTAGTCACCGCTTGATATTAGATCAGTTGTATTTCTGAGCAGGTTGTTTTTATTAATGGATTTTGTTTCAGCTTTAAAATTCTCTGGCATCCATTAATTGGTACCGAGATACATAAATACCTTTGAAACTCAGTGAGCTAAGGAAATTGCTTTGCAAGTAGAAAAATAGATGTAACTAGCATTTAGTAGAATGTAGGATTCAAACAATGGTATTTATATTAATTTATCAAGTGTTTTTTAAAATATTGCTGTGTTACTTTAATCTTCTGCTTTTGAATGCAACAATAACACTATCTCTATATATCTTTAATGTTGAAGATTAACACTAAGTTAAAAATTAGTGGTCTTATACAGCATGACTGTTTCATAGTTTCCAAAATAGATTGGGATGGTTATATTTTGGCAATGGTGGCATTAATGTTTATTTTCATTTTTTAAATACTATTTGAGTGCTAAAAGCTTGCCAGTTTTTCTTCCAATTCAGATAATTAGTCTTAGAACACTGCTTCTCGTTGCAAGCCTCGCATCTGCTGGATCTTGAGTATGCTTACTTATCTCACCAACTTTTTTTTCTTTTTGTTTTTTTTTTTAGGATGTAGATATGATGGATCAAAATGGAATGACACCTTTAATGTGGGCAGCTTACAGAACACATAGGTAATATGTGCAGTTTTGCTTTCTCTTAATGTTCACCAAGTGGCATATAGTAGTAACTGGTTTTGGGGGTTTTTTGGAAGTTTTTTTCTGTTGTTAACTAGTCAATGTTCTTTCCACAGTTGCAAGTTTTATTTTTTGTCATATATGCTTTTTGTGAATTCATCCCATTTGGTAGCTCAGCCCCACAGAGCCACTTCCTCTCTTCCGCCAAGTGGGATGAGGAAGAGAATCAGGAGGGTAAAAGTGAGAAAACTCATGTGTTGTAATAAAGACAGTTTAATAAATAAAGCAAAGTAAGGAATTCATTTGTTACTTCCGATCAGTAGGCAGAAGTTCAGCCGTTTCCCGGTCAGCAGGGCTCCATCACCTGTAACAGTCTCTTGACAAGGCAGATGCTCTAACTCTGAATATCCTCTGCTTCCTGCTTCTCTCCCCCAGCTTTTATTGCTGAGCACACTGCCACGCAATATTGGATATCTCTTTGGTCATTTGGGGTCAGCTGTCACAGCTGTGTCCCCTCCCAACTTCTTGTGCACCCCCAGCCTGCTCACTGGCAGGGCAGCATGAGGAACAGCAAAGACCTCGACCCTGTGTCAAGCACTGCTCAGCAATAGCTGAAACATCCCTGTGTTATCAATACTGCTGTGGTCACAAATCCAAAACGCAGCACTATAGGAGCTACTCTGGAGAAGATTAACTTCATTTCAGCCAAACGCAGTACAATGACTTTTTCAAGAGAAAAGGTACTATGAAGAAGTACTCACTAATCCTTCCTGTGGAGATGATTGGAAAAAAAAGATGAAAAATAACACTTCTCCAAAGAACAAACGTTTGAGTTAGATTACTGTTTGGAAGGGCCTATCTCCATCCGTTGTTGGGAGGAACACAAACTAGGTCTTACCAATACCTGCCAGTACCAACATTCTCACCCTATTTTATTTTCATCTTCTGGATTGTGAAGTGGAAACATAACATGCTCTGAACTTTTGTTGTTCAAGTATTTAATCATGTGCATATTTTTACAAATCTGTTAGTAGTGTTAGATTTTGGTAAACACGAAACTAGAATTGTAGAACAGATGTTTCATGACATCCCAGAATGAGCTGTCTTAAAGAGGTCTTTAAAAGTCAACAGAATTGTGGTTGGTTTTGGTGGGAAGAGATTTTGAGTCATTCATAATTGGCAGCAAAAAATCTCACTTTGCTTTTACACAGTGTGCCTGATCAATGATCTTCGTAGAAATTGAATGCATCAACAATAAGTTGGTATGTATTTGAGTTCATCTGTAGATCTAACAAGAATTTTCTTTTCTAGTGTGGATCCAACGCGATTACTACTTACATTTAATGTTTCGGTTAATCTGGGAGACAAATACCACAAAAACACAGCATTGCACTGGGCTGTGCTAGCGGGAAATACTACAGTTATTAGTCTTCTGTTAGAAGCTGGAGCTAATGTTGATGCTCAAAATATTAAGGTAAACGTTTGGTCTGTTTTGATTGTGAGTGGTTTGAGGCAGAAATAACAGAGCCTATGATAAATCTCAAGAATAGGTTGTTACTGTGGGTGTGGTGGGATCGTGAACATGGAGCAAAAGTGATGCCACTAATGTGTCATTTGGGAATGAGTTTTTTTTCCTAACAATGATGCATAACCACGAGATTTGCACCATAAAAGATACTCAAGTAAATAATGTAACAGTGATTATGTGTAAATATATGGGAGTGGGATGTGCAATTAGACTGCATGTATGAAGGCCGTTGTATTTGGATGCAAAATTGGAAATCTGACTGAGTATCTTCCAGTGAAGTTCTGGGGTGATTGTTTGTTTGTTGGAGTGAGATGGAAGATATCTCTGTCCTCTTCCAGAAAGCTGACAAATGCTCTAGTCTGTCTCCCAGTGCCAGTAAGCAAATTGGAGGCCTGAAAATGCCAGTAGGAGTAAAATAAGCTAATGGGCTCTTTTTTTGCATATGAAGTTAACTTGCCTGATTACCAGAATTTCTTAACAGTGAGTCTAGATTCTGTACTAACAGAGCCCACCTCCAGCATATTAGACCAGCAAAACTGCTTTTATAATTTCTGCCATAGACTGGGAGCTTCTCCAGCCTTGGAAGGTGTACCTTTGCAATGTGGTTTTGTCCATTACCTCCAGATACTCTGTATATCAAATTAGATGTATTTTGCTACCCAAGCTGTTTCTTCTGTTTCTTCAGAGAAGAATTCACTTTTAGAAAAAGAATTCTCTATTCAATTTTCTCTTCAAACACTTGTATTTTCCACTTTAAAGAGTGTTACAGACCGAGTGGTTGTACTTGAAAACACAGCTGCAATTTATGTGTCCTTTCACCATTTTTCCTACTGATTAAGATGGCCAGGGCCTATTTTGCTTGGCCACAAGTGGTAGAAATATGCCAAAAAAACCCATGTACACATCAGTTTCTTGAAGAGCATGGAGCAGCCTTTTTAAGGGTGCAGCCAAATTTTGCTGGTGGCTTTTTAGGTCCTACGTCCACTTCAGAATATCAGAAATGTTCATGATCATGAATGATAACTCACTAGAAGAAATCACATGCCTATTTACGTGTTTAAACAAATCAGCTAGCATCTTGCATGCACTGAGGTGAATATATATTAATTATTCCTGGTCTGTAAGGTCAGTTGTGTGGATGAAATATGCTTCCAGTCTCACTTCTTGAAAAGCTATTTTCCTATGCCACCTATGGTAAATTAAGGTATTTTTGTGGGAAAAAAAATCAGTATGCCATACCTTGCTTGTCTTCACAGACTGGTTAGTATGGTAAGAGTTCTAAAGTCATCACGTTACCTGCATTTCTGGACTCTTATGAAATCTGTAACAAAAATTTCTGTGTTTGGCTATGTGAAATGGTATCTGCTAGCCTGAAGTAGTTCATGGTCTTGCCTTCTTTATTGACAGACAGCAGCAGTCAGTAGAAAAATAGGTTTTTGAACCTGCTGGATCATGATATCTTTCCAGTCATGCTAGAAGACGTGTGCCTGGTTTCACTGACCACTGCCTATCGTCTGCAGTGGAATCTAGGTTTTTTGCATGCCTTCCTAGGTTTTTAGGATCTTCGGAGGATCAAAATCATTTGAGCAATGGCAGTTTTGCCATCCAGCCAGTGACTGAATAACAGATACTGATATTAGTAAAGATACAGGAAATATAAAAATTTGGTTGATTTTTAAAGGCAAATAGAAACTCAGTTTTGTGCCCCTCTTTTAACTTCAGCAAAAAAGTTTTATTTGAGCCAGAAACTAATTGTTAAGTGTCTGGCTCGTGTTTCCTCAGAAATAAAAGGAATTGTGAAAGGCTTCTTTCTGATGCAGTCACTTCCAGATTTCTGCAGTACTATCTAGTGAAGTCCTTTTCTCAGATAGCCCATGGAATTGACCAAGAATGGTGGTAACACAGCTGAGATTAAAGAAATACATTGGCTGAAAGCTGCTGATCTTCTTCAAATGATGAAGTGACTGAAATATTAGATGCAAGGTGTGACCTTACTGTTATCAGCTCTAGTGAGTGTTAGGAAGGCATGGGCTGCTGGCTGCCTAGGCTTGGAACAAATCGGAACTAGTCATTTTAGTAAGGTGTTCTTTGCATGACAGTTTGTGAAGTATTTGAACAACAGCCCTTCTATTCTAGAGCAAATCTTGATACAAGCAGTGAGTTAGTCCTGTTTTGTTATTTTCCCTCTTTTTATTATGCTGTACAAGAAATTAATATTTTCCTTTTGGTAGTAAGATATTTTCTTTTTTCCTTTCTGAGAGCTAGATTAACGTTAAAGTTGGACGCTGCTTTTCAGCAATCAAAGTAGAGGGGTTTTTTTCTTCGGTTGGTTTTTTTCTTAAGGAAATTATCTTGCCACACCAGTAGACAGATTGGGCAGATGAGGACAGGATTTCCCAGGGAGCTGGGTTATCTCTGGGGACTTGGGGGAAACTTGTAAATTTAATTAAATATGAGCAGAAACTCCATTTTTAATAGAGAGATATGGAGACCTAAAAGAGCTCTTTTTGTGTAAGGAAGATTTTTCTATCTGTAAATGAATTATTTAAATTGAACTTTAAATGTAGTTTCTTGATTGTGTAGTGTACCTTAGCCTTGTCTGTGGAAGTCTACATGTACAGTTCCCTTTTTTAATGACTCTTCAGATTATTCTTTCTATCTGAATACTTTAAATATATATTATTGAAGCCTTATTGCTTGCTGACAGTCTTAGGTGTTTTACTAGATAAGTTCCCCGATACTGTTTTTTGAAAAATTTTTAAGCAAGTCAGCCATCCACTATTCCTGTAAAGACAAGGAAAATATTAAAATATTGAAATGGCCAGATGATGACAAGCATAGTAAAAGACTTCTTTAAAGCTCCCTCAATTTTTTTATCTAGGCAGTTCCTAGGTGTCTCATGGCCCTCTAGTGGAAGGGATGCTCAGCTGGACCCCAAGACAACTTCAGGATTTACTTGGGAGATCAACTCCCAGAGGGGATTGCTTGTCCACAGGTAATCTTTACAGTCTGGATATATAAGGTGATAGTAAAACAGCAGCATCTCTGGAGTTGCCCAGATATTAGCAATTCAAGGTGCTGTTAAACTTGTGATGAAACAGGCACCAATAGTTTGATTTCAGCCATTTCTGTTGAGAATGGAGTTAACTTAATCTGTTTTTTTAAACATCTGGCTGAATAAATTTGAAGCCAAGTTAAGTCAGAAGGTTATTTTTTTTTAAACTGATTTTACTAGTTAAACTTCTCGCACAGAAGGTGTGTTAAATAGCAAAAAGCTTCACCTCATAATTTGAAGTCTATGGTATTTACTCTCCTAAAGATTTGGAGCAAGATTTCAAAGGGAAAAATGACAGTTAAGTACTCAGTTCCCATTGTCTTTCTCTGGGATATAGATAGCTAACTGTAGTTTTTAATCTTGGAAATCGCTTCTGTCTATAGTAATTATTGCCCTTTCTGGGTAGTTTCAGTTTCTAGTACCTGTCTCACTTTTTTTTTAGGAGGGGGCCGAGCGATGGAGCATTCAGCCATTTTTCAAGCCTCCATGAATGGTTTGTTTAGGAGGGGAGTTAACTCCAGTAGAAGAGAGGAAGAGTCAAATGCAAAACTGAAGCTGGAGGTACCTGCAATTGGTTGTCTCTTGCCTCCTCTATAATTTTAGACCAAGTCAATAACTTTCATTTAGCTCTCTTCCTAAATGTTTAAAAAGCAGTAAAATCAAATCAGTTGAGTAGGCACCTTTGGCCCCTTTATCTCTTGCTCTGTGTTTCTCTTTTGCTTCATCTGTTAGCCCTTTCTGAAATTATGGAAATAAAAGCATGGGCCATTGCTGGCTTAGCACCCTAAATATATGAAACACAAGCTCAGCGTGAAAGCTCAGAGTTTTGAATTAAGTTGGACATGAGCAATTAGTTTATTTTTTCCTGTTTTCTTCCTAGGACTTCAGTAACTGAAATGAACATAAGCACATTAAGCTTGTGGAAAAAGAAAATCCTTATAGAAGCCTTCCATAATATTAGTAACTTTGCCGAAAAGGCAGAGAATTAACTAAGAAGTCAGGCTTTAGACTTGGGAGAGTTGCCATGATCCAGTGGGTCACGAGTTCTTATTCTTTGCTTGATTTCTGCTGCCTGTCAATAGCTGAGGGGGAAGCACAGTCTTTCATTTACAGACTAGTAGACTGTGTGTAGAATAGTGGAACATAGATGTTCTGTGGAAAAGGCAACAATTACTACTATGTCAGGACATTCATCTTGTCCGCACTTGTATAATTACGAGAAAGTGAAAAACCAAAAGGAATGAATGATGTTTGGTGTCAAGTAAGCTACAGAGCAAAAAGTATGCCAGAATGTAGTTAAACTAATTTAAAATGTATTGTTTTTAACAGCCAATCTTCTGTTTCAAAAGTGCTCCAAATGCATTTTATTTTTAAATTGGATGTTTTCCACGTTTTTACTTTTGACAGGGAGAATCACCACTTGATCTTGCAAAACAAAGGAAAAACGTTTGGATGATCAATCACCTACAAGAAGCAAGACAGGCAAAGGGGTATGATAGTCCATCCTTTCTGAGAAAATTAAAAGCAGATAAGGTAAGTAGTAGTATAACATTTGTGTAAATCAATCTTATGGCTGCTCTTGGTTTGGGGACCTGTGTGTTTGTTTAAGAGATGTAGTTCAGGACTGTGGTTTCCCCACATTTCAGCTTTAAGAAACTTCTTTTTATTATGACAAAAGTAATTGCAGAAGAAAAATAAAGTGCTTTATTTAGGACAGGAAGAAATAAAACCCTAAGCCTTCACAGACTTAGCTTTTGTTTTTGTGCTAACTAAATGTTCAGAAAGTATCGAGCGGTCTGATATTGTTGGTCTCATATTGTTGGGGTTAGCCAAGATTTTCCAAAGCTGACTGTCAGGTAGCTGAGGAAAGAAGCCTTGGGTATCCTGATCTCTGATCTCTTCTCTAATTATGTATTGTTTATTGTTATTGTGTTGAATGGAAGAAGCAGTCAGTCTTAGCTGTATAATGTAATATATAAATCTCTGATGTGGAGGCATTTTGCTTCTCAGGTTAGTGTTTAATACTGCACATAAAAGAGGCAGGAAATGAGGGTGTAAGGGCTAACATACTGCTCTAGCATGAAGAATTGTCCTCTTGCCTATTGGTTGCTACCTTATATAGAGTTAATGTTTTCTTCTTAGCATCCATCAACACTCAAGCAGAGTGTTGTGCTGGATATTAAGTTTTGCTACCACTGATTTGTTATAACTGCTTGATTTAAAGATACATTGAATCAAGGTGCTCCAAGTACTGCTACAATCTGTGCTTTAGCTCTGCGGCACTGTAACAATGCAGTGATTATTGACCTGAAGTGATTTGTACTTTTCATTGTCTCTGTTCTTTCATTATCTGTAAAGAGTTCGGTGCTCTCATCAGGAGTAGTAACCACATAGTGTAAGACAAAGCAAGATCCTATCTTTATTCATAGATGCTTCTGTATGACTTAAAGACTGCAGTTACGTGCGTAATAAAAGTTCACTGAGGCTGTCATGTGCTGTGTGGCAGTTTATACACGTACAGATTCTGAAAAAGAGGTAATGTTCCCTTGATTCTGAATAACAGCAGAGTCTCTAGAAGACCATTCTAAAACAAGGTTACTGATTTGTAATATAATTTTAGGAAAGTTTATTTTCCTTGCAAATTCACTGGAGGTATGTAAATACAGGAAATGAGAAAAATTTATGAAGATTTATCCCCCAGTGTCAAGCTTCCTGAGAACTTAAGTTTTCATTACTGTCCTGTTTATTAGAGAATATTATTTTACAATCTGTTCTTGAAAATAGAGTTACTTACTGGTGTTTGTTTCTATATAGGAATTCCGTCAGAAGGTGATGCTGGGAACTCCTTTCCTAGTTATTTGGCTTGTTGGGTTTATAGCAGACCTAGACATTGATTCTTGGCTCATTAAAGGGCTGATGTATGGTGGCGTTTGGGCTATGGTGCAGTTTCTTTCAAAGTAAGTGTTTTACTGGGGCACTGTCTGTATAGTGTGCATGCAAGAAGTATTTTATTGGCATCTTTACTGGATAGATAACCTTAAATTTCCATTTGTTGGAATTGCTTTTAGTTTCTGGGAAAGATCTTGGGCAACTATAGCTCCTGCAATGCTCTGTTGTCTTGCAAAACATAAGGAATTATCTTCGATGAATACCACTGAGCTAATAGAAGCCAACAGCAGAATAGAAATTCAGTCATTATCCAGAGGAGGGTGCTGAATGTCTGTCTACAAAGAGTTATCAGCATGAATATTGCAGAAAGCAGGCACTGGAAAAGTTACTATGAAGTAATAAAGACAACGTGCTAGTGTGCTATTAAAACTGTTTTCTTTTAATAATTTAAATACACAAAGCCATCTAAAGAGATTTATCGAGAGAAATTAAGTCAGAATCAGATTTTGTAGCTTCTGTTGTTGTGAAAAGAAGTGACTAAAGAAAAAGGCTGTTTTCTAATAGTGTTTTTTGTACATCTTGTTACGTGGTCATATAGACTTTAGTTGTATTTATGATTACTTTAGATGTCTGTAAATGCACCTACTAATATGCATGCACACAGACACACGCACACATGTGTAATCATGCTCCAATGGATTTCCAAGATCTGTAGACTTCATCTCTCCTTTGCTTTTGTTGTCATGTGTGGCATTGATCTGAGAACTTGTTGTATCCCCATGCTTAGGAGCTTTCTGCTTTTCTGGGGTTGGATGTCATGTTTATTTAGAATCACTTGCTCCTCTTTCTGTATAAAGAGGAAAATATATCTGTTCCTTAAATGAAATTCAGAAGATTTTAGTGAACTTAGTAGACCAGGAGGGAAGTGGAAGGTTATCAAGCTTTTGCAGGATCTTGGAGATGATCTGTTTAGTCTTTTTGTCACATCTGAGGCTGTGCAATTTGCTGACCCCCTCCCACAAAAAATTATTTGACAATGCAAATCCTCAACTGTGCATCCTATAGAAAGGAAGGACAAGATTTCTTCCAGTCTTTCAAGATCTGTGTTTTGTCATGTTTTTGGCCTACCTGACCTGTGTCAAAGATTAACATTCTTATTGTCTCTTATCCGTTGCTTAATGTCTAGTATAAATCCTTTTTTGAAGTGTTTTCCACAAAGCCCAGGTTTGAATTCAACTTGTGCTGTTATTATAATAGTGTGTTCTTCCCCTGTTGAATTTTTCACTAATCTGCTTAGCTGTGTTTTCCTCCCTACTTTCACACGCTCACAAATGCACAGAAGGCACTGAAAGAAAGATTAGTGCAGAGTAACTACTGTGTATCCAAATGTCTATTCACTTACTATTCATCAAATGAGTTCATGTTCCTTACGGGGTGTTTTCTCCGAAGACCTAAGGAGCTTCCACTAGAGAAGAGAGAGATACTGTAAGGGAGTAAAGAAGGGAAATGGAAACTACTCCCTGCACACATTTGTCTGTGGCAGCCTTGAGGGAACCACCAGCACAAAAAGCAAAATGGATCAATATAAGGATGTTTAGGCAGATGATGCAGAAGTTTTATTTTGGGGACATTAGCTGTTTAGAGTGTTGTTTTTGATAGGTTTCATAGCAATTTCTTCTTGAATATGGAGTAACCTGGTCATTCATCTGGTTTGGCTCAACTATATTCAGCTTAATTTAGAAGAGTCTTTCAAATGCAAGTGTAAGAAAACGAAAATAATTCTGATGGCTTAATTTTTTAAAAAATTAATGTAGCAGCATTTTATCTTAGAGCTTGGCAAATGTAGTGATACGGAAAATGAGTTAGTCTGGATTTTTTTTTCCAATTTTCTATTGGCAGCTGTAGCAGAAGCAAAATACTCAATAATCTGAAATATTTCAAGTATATAAGCTGATAACACCAAGGTCTCTTAAGCTATTTTCTTACTGAAGTAATTTTAACATGCATGTATGGGTTGTCCAAAATGTCTTTAGCGCTGGAATTTCAAAACTAAATATAGTTTGCAACCACTGTCCATATGGCTAAGAATCTCACAGGTTCCTAACTTCTTTCACAGTGTAGTTTTAGGATGAGTATTTACTCATTTTGCCTGTCTTGGCAGGTTGGAAAAGGGACTTTGAAAGGAAAAGTGAGGAAAATGTATTTATAGCATATTTTGCAATATCACATATAGTACATATTTTAATATGAAGTGTTCGCCTGAAGAAGTAGTTCAGGATTTACATTTTAAAAATCGAAACTTACTGTGTGACATTGTTCCTACATTACAGGTCATTCTTTGATCACTCCATGCACAGTGCACTGCCTCTTGGAATATATTTGGCAACAAAATTCTGGATGTACGTGACGTGGTTCTTCTGGTTTTGGAATGATATCCTTTTTTGTGTACAGTAGTATTTTTTTTGTGTTCATAGTATGAGGAATTACACAGCTATATCCTGCATATAACAGTAAGTAAACTAATAAAAATTTTAAAAAGGGAATCTCCACTAACCATTACTTTCTGTCTTAATGGTAATTATTTTATTGCTTCAAAAATGTGTACGCTATTGCTGTGCTTCAGTAAGTAAAAGATTTTCCTCAAAATTTCCTTACAGTAGTCTGCAAAATTTCCGTGTGTTACCAATTTCTTATGTGGTGGAAATGTTAGCAACTTCGTAAAATATTCTCTGGCTGTAAGGTGACACAGTGTAATTGACTGCATTTTTTAGACACTACTTTTCTGAAAAGCAGTAGACCACTTCAGAGTCTCTATCAGTTCCAGTAGAATTGGTTTCACAGTTAGATCTTCCTAAGGATTTTGGAACTTCCATTTCCTACAAGCTTTAGATACATTTGATAACTATATTTTCAGTTATTTTGAAAATATAAGTATTAACAACACTAGATGATAGAGATTCAACATATGCCCATCTTCTTGTGGTTTTCTTTGTCTAGATATGAATTTCCCTTATTCGTGGGAGTAGAAATTGATTCAGAGTTCAGTGGGGAATGTCATTTTTCCATGGCAAGGAAATAGAATCAAATTTTCAAACAACTTTCTTGGGTACTGTAATTTCAGTAGCCAAGAAAACAAAATAGAGATTAGATGTTTAATACAGTTCTTACAGTTGTAAATAATTGAAGTGAATTTTATGAGGATGTTGGTTTGGCTTTTTTAGAAACTGATTTTTCTTTTCATTCTGAAAGAGATTGCTGTGAAATAGGATACTAGCAGTCCATTTGTTTTGGTGTCTTGTTGATATGTTCTGCAACACTAACTAATTCAGCCTTGTATTTTTGGATTGAGAACAGAGGGGAGATCCTGCTTCCATGCCACCTTTAGCTTCCATTCTGGCAGTGTTTGCAAAGATGCTGCTGTGAATAGCAATCCCGTGCAACTGGAAATGACTGTGATGGCATATTTAAAAAAAAACCACTCGCTTAAAAATGACAATCTATTTGGTGTTTAAAAAAAAAGGATTATACCAATATTAGTATAAGTATGTATTGATACAGTTAATTAGAAATGCCAGTACTACTACCAGTCACTCTGCCTGGCCTGATTTTTTGTGTTTTCACTCAAATTTACTAGTGACTACAAAATGAGAAAAGTGAGTACAAAATGAATATGAAAAAGGTTTTTTAAAACAGTAGTTAGAAATAGAAGCTCATGTTTTCCGATGCTGGTACATGTTTTGGGTCTCAGATGTTGAGCTACTGTGAAATGCTTTCTTGTGCTAACATAGTATCAGCTTGGACCAAATCTCAGAATGTGTCCAAATTTGATTTAAAATCCTTGACCACATTAAAATGGCTACACAACTTGACGATGTCCTGTATCTTGATATAGAAAGCTGTCCCTTAAGGCTGGCAGATTGTGACGTTTTTATCCCGAAGTTCGTATTTCCTTCATATATCTACCAACTTGCTTAGATTTTTATTTCTGTTAGTCATTCTGATTAAATAGCTTGAAGTTTGGTGTATTTTTTTGCCAAATATTATTAATTATTAAATAAGTATTATAGAATAATGTTAATTGTTCACTAAAAGTATAGACAATTAATGACCCTAATAAAACCTGACTTCAGAATGTCAGTAAAATACTGTCCTGCTTCTGTCTCGAGTTGGTGTCTCACAACCTTTGCAACAGTCTTTGTACACAGAAGTAGTGGTCTAAGACCTTCAGTTACTAATTACTTTCATTAGAGCTGACACAATTCTCTGACAAGCAGTTTTAGAGACCAAGTGCTTGAGGCCATCTTCCTTTAATTGGTGGTTTTTAATTGGAAGTCTTCGTAATAAGATTCCAAATCATTCATCTTCTGGAAAATTGCCCTGTAGCTCTATTGTGGGGAAAAAAAAATTGCATGCCTGCTCTGTTTTTATAGGATAGCATTGTGGTTGGATAAAGAATTCCTGTATTTTCACAGTTTTATATGATTGCTTACACCAGACTAGAGTACTGCTTTAAACTCTGTCATTTTCAAGTGATGAGTAAACCTGTCCTGGTAGTTTTCACAAATTCTGTCTTTTGCTCAGGGAAGAAAGTTCTTAACCTTTAACAACTATCAGGAATTGTCTTACTGGAACTTTATATTACAAATAATGTAAAGATCTTAATTGCTGCAAGTGCTGCTTTAGTATTTGGGTGTTTGGTAGGAATTTCCTTTTCTTGTAGATATGTTGAAGGTGTCTGGAAGATCATTAGCTCTTGTGTGTTTAATCCTAATGGGACAGAAAAAGGTAGTCAATACAATGCATCATAAAAAAAAAGTCAAGGATTTACAGTGCATTTTCTTGAGTTTCAGAGTGGTCACATGGAAGATAAGGCTCTAAATTCTAAGGTTTAGTGATGTGTCTTTCAAAAGGCCAATATTGAAAATGTACTGAATTTTTTTGTAAACGTTTCCATTCTATCAGATTTTTCCCAGCAGCTTCTGAGTCTGGTGTAGTTTTTTAATTAGAAACCCTATTCTTGCAGGGAACGATGAATACGATCTGTGTATTTATGAGTCTATGAGTTTATGATCTTATGCCTCCCTGCCACTCTTTTGCTGCTTCCCTGTAACTATATTTTGCCTGTAACAAAGGGTAGTTATGTCTTGCTCCATTAGTGTGTTCTCGTCTTCTGCTGTTTACAGAGTAGGAGTGAAAATGCCCTCAAAAGTCCTACACACTGAATCACTATGCTTTAATTTAGTTTTATTTTTAAAAGAAAATATTTATTTAAAATTACACTTTAAATAATGTGAGACTAGAATTTCATGTTTTGTTCTTTTTCATTAGCTTTTATAGGTAGAGCATTCTCTTGTGTCCTGTCAATGTCCGGGGCATGCATACCAAGATCATATCTCACTTGTTCATGCTGTCTTTTCAGTTCCAGCTGAAAAAATACTGCCTGTTATGTCAAAAGGTTCTTACACTGCTCTGCTCACTGTTTTTCTAAGGTGTCAGAGTTTGCTGTAACCCAAAATATTCACAGTATTTTTTTGTTTCTTCTGCTTCCATTTGGTGCAAATGGAAGTGTGCACTTTTAATTAAGCAAGCTTTTATGGCTATAGCATCCTGTTTGCAATGCTGAGATAATGAGATTATGTAAGGCAATTTATATTTTTTAAAATAATTCATCATTGACTAATACTGTATTGATTTTCTTATTTCAAATATGCTTCACCAATTGATGGGGTCTAGGTTAAAGAAAACAAACATTGTGCACTTTTTCAATTAGGGATCATTTAAAAACTAGGTGTAAGAGTATTTATTATGATTTTCATTTTTTCAGAAAGCTGATACAATAGCATAGGATTTTAAAAACTGTAACAAGCTAATTGGTACAGTTAAGCAGTTAAAAAAAAAAAAATCTTCTTACCAAAATTAGTTTCAGGAAAAGAGCAAAAAGCCTTGCATGCAGAAAAAAAAAGTCAGTGGTCATATTTCTACAGGAACCAAAGACCCCAAAGATCCAAACTCTGGGCCCAGCTATCCAGAACTTCTGTTCCCATGTCTAAATTTCTAAAGTTAAAAACAAAAAACAAAAAAAACAAAACAAAAAAAAAAAAAACCACCAAAACAAAAACAAAAAAAAAACAAAAACCCTGGGGTGGAGGAGATACGCTAAATGAATTTATTTGCAACCTAAGGCATTCTTCTATGTCAGATAGAAATGGAGGTACAGGGCTTTTACAGAGCTTCAGTTAATTACACATGGATTTTGTCTAATAAATGCTTAGTTAAATGAGGCTTCTCATGTAGCTATCTGCTGTTACCTACCTGGACTCCAATCCAGATGCACAGCTGTTATGAATTGGGGATTTGGAGTATCTTTACAAGGAAAGGCTGAGGGAGTTGGGCCTATTTGGACTCGAGAAAAGATGACAGAAGGGAGGGTGTCAGAGGATGTTTCCAGTCCCTTCTCAGTGGTGCCAAGCAATAAGACAAGAGGCACTGGGCAGAAACTGATGCACAGGAGGTTCTGCCTGAATATGAGAAGGAGCTTCTTTACTGAGAGGATGAGAAAGCACTGGAACAGATTGCTCAGAGAGGGTGTGGAGCCTCCCACACTGGAGGTATTTAGAGCAATCCTGTGCCATGTGCTCTGGGATGACCCTGCTTGAGCAGGGAGGTTGGGCCAGATGACCCTCTGTGGTACCTTCCAACCTGACCCATTCTGTGATGCTGTGATTCTGTGAATTGGCAGGTTCATGTGCATGTATTGATCTCTGACAGCTTATGCTGGCTGCAGATTTTTCTATGTAGGAGAAACAGATTTTTAGTTTGTGAAAAGGCACATCTGGGTCTATAATGTGCATTTTGGCTTGATTTCAGACTTGTACGATGTCTGATAGCAGGAAGCTGCATGTGTTTGGGGCCTTTTAAATAGACTGCAGTTCATGACAAAAAATTAACCTATCTCATGTTTACCTCAGGGGTTGTGTGGTGCTTTTTTGGTTTTAATTTTCATTTTAATGGGATGAACTTTTTGGTTCCAATTCCTGGAGTAATTTTTAGCTTTGTGTATTTGTTCTAATAATTAAAGGCTATTGATCAGGACTAAAAGTAGGAAGTATTTCATGGGTGTTTCTGCTTTGTCTCTCAATGACAACTGGGGAACCTGCATAAAAGAGAGCAAATTGGTGGCAAGGCAGGAGGTGTGAATGCCTAGTATATTATGCATTTTGCAGCCTTTAATAATATGGTAATGTACTTTTTCCTTGTGTAGCTGTGGAGGAGGTTAACACAAAATGAGGCACTCGCTCTAGAGAACCAATTCCCTACTCTGAAGCTGCTGCACACCTACAAGGGTTTCTTACATGTGAAAAGTTTTGAGAGATCTCTGTGATGCAAGTTGGTAACATCTCTTTGGAAGTAAGCTTCAGAGGAGAGTTCAGCATGATTTTAGATACCCTTAGTGTGGGCATCTGTACTGAAGTTTAAACACTCTTCGTAAGTAACGCTCTTAGTAAGGTTCTGTTTCTCTTACCTAATTTAAATATCTTGATACTGAAGATAGATTGGACTTGGCCATTTTTCCTTTCTGATTTCTGTGAAGGCATACTGAGTGATTTAAAGTGGGTAAGATGAATCCTACAGCTGAAGTTGTATATATACATCACATGCTGGAAATATCCTGGAGAAGAAAACTTTAAAATTCTCATATAGTCTCCCAGCTGCAGCACAGAAATACCTTATCTGCCACCATTTACACTGTCAGCAATGCACTCATGTGATGCCACCATGATAAAAGGACAGGCAAAACAGGCTCTGTGGGACATTACTTATGTTCTCTCTGTATTTTAGGGAGTCAGATGGGGGAAGAGTAAGTTGAGAAAATAGATAGCTCCTTTGTTAGGTTATCCAAATTTTAGTTAGTAGAAAACAATTCCAAAGCATTAAGTTTATAAAAACCCTCTTAGTCATTTCCCATATCTTCTTTAAAAGTCTAGACATGACGTATGGTAATTAGAAATGGGTCATAAAATTGGTTTCAGTCGTACCTTTGTTGATTGTAACAGTTGTCTGATTAAGGTACTTTTAATGAAAAACCAGTTTTCACTGTTGTAAAATCCCCAGTGGCTTTTTTAGAATTCTAAAGAAAGTGTAATCTCTCTCTAGCTAAGCAATTCAGTTGCCCTAACTTATTCTTGGCAGCAGGTAGCTTTGGAAAAAAAATAGGAAGAGGTTGGATTGTATAATTCTTGAAGTCAGAGCTTTTCGTCTCTGATGTATAACATAGAAGCATGAGTGTTTAGGTTATAGTATAGCTGATGTTTTTTTCCTCCTTGCAGGATACATCTTGTTACTAGAAAGATTAATTGCCTTTAGTGAGCTAATACTAACATTCTACTATCTAAGGTACATTATTAAAATTTTAATTTAACTTGCCAGTATTTTTTTTAATTAAAAATTTGCAGCCAATTCCTTGCCCCTACAGGAGGAAAACAAAAAGTATTTGGGGTACGCTTCACATGAGCAATGAGACTTTGTTAGCATTTCAGAAATCAAAAAGAGGCCTACTTCTACTTGTTTGCATTTTTTGCATCACAAGTTACTTAGATCTGTATGTATCGAAGCTTCTCAAAATACAGTGTAATTTGGGTGTGTAGTGCTTTGTGCCTGAGTGATAGGTGTCCTTTTTGTTTGGATAATGCTGTGGAGGCTTCTGGCACCACAGATTTGTCAAGTAGGGCATCTCCTTGCAGTTACGACTGGCAGCTGACAGCAGGTGTCTTTCGTCAGGTTTATCAGGTCTTTTGTAGGTTTATGAGAACAAATAGTTTTCCATTTGTGGAAGAGAAGTATCTGAAGTATTTGGGTTTTCGATGTCATTGCTAAAAATGTTTTAATTCTCTGAAGAAATGTCAAGTGCTGTAAGACTAGGCATGTTGCATAGGAAGACATTGAGTGCAGGAAATGTATTTTAAAACAAATGGTTATTTTCTGTCTTTATGCTAAGTGATTTTATAAACACTTCCAGAGAATAACAAATACAGTGTTTTTAGAAGTATTAGACATATTAGTATGTTTAAAATAACCTTCAGTGAAGCAAAATATGGGTAATACCTTATTACAGGACCAGGTTTCAGACACTGCCTTTCTTGGAGATAAGTGGTGTTGAGACAGGATTGCCGTGCAACAGTGGCCATTGCAGCACAATTCCTTCTATGGCTAGAAACAGCCCGTCCTGTGATATCACAGGAATGTCAGGCCACTGAAGGCATAGGCAGTAAATGTCTGTCTTATAAATAGAGCTCCAAAGTGTTTATTCAGAAAACAGGAAGTAGTTATTAAGAAGATAAATTTCATGGGATTTAATTTAATTAAAAGGGAAAACAGTTAAAAAACTGGGCTATCGTTATTCATTCTTTGGAAGGATAAATGCTTTAGAAATACCTTATGGAATACACCATTCTTAAAAATAAGTTTTGGAGGTTGAGCGACAGAAAATGCTGAGTACCAAGCCAGTTCTTACAGCAGTGCTGAATTTTATTAATTCAGAAGATAGTCACTCGAAGGCATTAGTAAAATTTAAATTTAGTTAAGTTTTATTTCAGAATTATCAGTGAGAAAGTTCAAGAGGAAATTCACTTTTACGCTTGAGATTCCTTGACTATAAACACATCTCAATTTTTTCTTTATACATCTTCCATTCCTTGCTAATAGTGTTGCACTTTTCTACAATTTTGGAAAATCCTGGAAATCTGATCCAGGAATCATCAAAGCGACAGAAGAACAAAAGAAAAAGGTAAATGCAAGAGATACATGGAACTTGTTCTCAGCAGCCTATCACCAGCTGATCAGAGTAGTTCCTTTACTGTTCAGTACATTAAAATTCAATAAGTTGTATAAAAAAGGTTTTAAATTGTTGAAAAGTCTTCCAGATTTCTTTTTCTTTTAAACATGTGGAATGCATTTCAAGGCTTACTGGCGCAAAATTGCATATTGGTCATTTTGAGTAGCAAAATAGAATTGTAACTTAAATTTTCAACTATAAAAATGTATGAAAAGCAGTGAAGTGAAAAAGAAAATGGAAAGTTTCAGACTCTTGCCTTACTGAAACAAATAGCTCATTATGGGAAAAGTGTTAGTTAATTTTATAAAAACTTTCCAGACTTAAAGCACCTCTAATTTTCCTTACCTTTGTGTCTTAAAGTATTAGGCTGACAAACATTTTGAGGCTAAAACAGCTAAAACCCCTGGCAGTTTGGGGTGGGCTTTTATTTTGGCATAAATGTTAGAGAAAATACGGGTGATCTAATGATATCTAAGGCATTGTATTATTATTGGCATTTTTTTAAAAATTAAGTGCATTGTTCTCAGCAGCCAAACTGCACATTGAATATGCCAGAATTATACAAGCAGCAGAAGCATTTTTCTTGGTTCTGTTTTGTTTAATTTTCCTAGAAGCCAACATCCCACCTAAAATGAACTTTGTGCTTCTATTTCATGGTTATTTGTGAAAAGACCTGCGTGGATCAACATCAGACCACTTGGAGCTATGTCCTTATGTAGGAATGAAAATATTATAGCTATTAGAAGGATGGTGTAGATTAAAAGATTCCTGTACTCTGCAGTAGGTTATAGCTCAGTTCTTAGTCAATGTGCAGATTTGGATTTACTCTGAAAATTCCATTTCTGTTATTGCCAGTTGGCCAAAGTAAATTCCAAACTAAATTCTCCTCCTCCAACTGGACTAAATTAAGTAGAATAGTCAACAATGGCACTTTGGATTGGATTCAGCAAATTGCACAAATACGCAGTTCATTTGATCTACTTGCTTAAGTAGGCAAGTGTGGTTACAAAAACCTTGTTGAACTGGGTCAGAATTGCAAAATACAACTTCTTGAGGCAGTTACAAATGGCTGTGAGTGTTTTACACACTCTGGATTTCTTACATTGCAGCTAACCACATGGTAAAATGTTCTGTTACCAGGGGTACAAACCACTGTAGGACACGTGTCCTGCCTTCATGCAGTGTAGCACTTCCTAATGTTTTCGTTATTTGTCTTCAAGTATTTAATGCTGAGTTAGCCTTTACCTTTGAAATAATTAAGGATGAAAATGCTTTTAATTTCGGATGACCAAATTAAGTATATTTTGAAATGTGTAGTAAGCAGCAATTTCAGATGTCTGGTGTTCTAATACATCATTTCCTTTCTTCTGTGTTACAAAATAACCCAAGTCACTCTTAAAACAAGTGAATAAATAAATAAATAAAATTTTCCTATAGTTCAAAAGCATAGAAAACAGACTAAGATTTACAAAGCCCAGTGATGTGGGTCTGACTTAAGTGATCCTGGATCTGCATAAGACATTTAAAAGCTATTCATCTCTTGTTCAGTTTTGTTCTTCTGAGATCTGGGATTTTGCTTGTGGACAATACTGAACTCCGTGTTGAGTGTCAGACCATGCACGTTCCTTTGTGCATCCTTTCATTAGTCTGTAGTGTAGTGTTATAGTCCCACTGAAATCAGAGTGGCTATTTATGAAATTGTCCAGAATATGTTGTATGAAATTGTCCAGAATATGTTGTATGAAATTGTCCAAGGTATCAAAAGTCACACCAGCAGCCCTGAAATCACAGTAGGTAACTAGAAATAAGTATGAGCTAGAATTAATTTAGAAGTAAGTGTGCATATTGGTTTAATAAAGTAGATTCAAAATCAGTTTCATCTGAATTTAATTTGTTCCTGTTTGTAGAAAGTACCTGAAATAAAGAGCTTGCAGCCATGGGTGTGAAAATGCTTGTCACCATTTGTTTATATGCTAAATTCTAATCTCTCTTTTTCCTGCAGACAATAGTAGAACTTGCAGAGACAGGGAGCCTGGACCTCAGTATATTCTGCAGTACCTGTTTGGTAGTGTATTTTTTAACCAATTTTACCAGTAACAATTTTTTTTTCTTTAATGCTAAGCCAAAATTAGTGTTCCTGTAATGAACACATACTTGACCTTAATGCCGTTTCAAATGCAGAATTTATTTGTAATTTTTAAGCAGTGTTTTCAAGAAATAATATATCTGTACATGAAAAAAGTGGAACAGTGAGAGGAAAATAATTATCACTCTGGAAATAATTTGCCAGTGTCAAAATCCAAGTATCCAGTATGTCTGCCAAGTTGGTTGGTTATACACCTAACAAGTTACGAAAATCAGAGGTCACATTCTACTACCTCTGTAACCCACAGTAAAATTATGTTGTGCTTCTAGTAAATTTTTTTTTTTTAAAAATCAGGTATATTTCTCTATTTGGCAATAGTCAGGAGGGGAAAAAAAATCATCATTTTCGTAAAGCAAATATAATGTGCTTTCTCTTTGGAAGTTAACTACCAAATGCAAAATTCTCAAGATCTTCTGTGTTTCACTGCAAAGCTCTGAAGTGTGTGGAATATGAATTATGTTAATATCACCAAATTTGAACCTGGCAAATTATATACAGATGTGGCACCTTAAAAATTATGTGTGTGTATATATATATAAGTATCGCAGACCACTTCTTTCAATACAGCCTTTCAAGAAAAATTGTTGGGAGTAATTTAGCATTTTAAGTTCCACCGAGTTCTGCTTGTTGACTCATGTTTCTGTCTTTAGAAAATAACCTGAAAAGTTTATCTTAGGGCTCAGTTTTGAATGATACAGAATCGTGGAATTCAAGCTCATTGTGTATTTTCATGGTTAAAAAGCTGAAACTAAGCTGGTTGCTGTACAAAGCTCAATAGCTGGAGGTGATAGAAGAGCTTTGTGTGAAAAAAAAATTCTTCGTATAACAAAGATAGCATGAAAATAATTTCAAGGCAGTTGTAAAGATGTTTTTGTTAAACAGTGTATAGATTAAGCTTAATAGCTAGGATTGCCTTAAGAATTAGCATCAAGCTTAAAGTTCTCTTAGGAATTAACAATAGCACAATCAATTTACATTTAAATTGAGGGTTTGGGGATTTTTCCTATTCAAAATATGTTAGCGTAACTTGCTTTTCTAAACAACTGTTTACTATCTGTTACAGATACGGAAGCCAGTGAGGTCCAAACACTGTGGTGTTTGCAATCGATGTATAGCGAAGTTTGATCACCACTGCCCATGGGTGGGGAACTGTGTAGGTGAGTAATTTGCTAAAATGCTCTGCAAGGTTTTGTCTGTTCTCATTTCATGGGGTAAGTGACTTGGCTTCTTAAGAAAAGTTTTTCAATACCGAGCTTAATTCTTTTTCTACATGGGATTGTCTGCATTACTCTCATTTATATGGTCTATTATATACCTGTCCTCAAAATGGTTCTAATGCAGTTTGCTACATATGTATTTTTGTTGACATAAATCCTAGTAAGGAAAAGATGCAAAGCTTAACTGCTGAAAAGGCATTTGCCAATTCCACAGCTGATTATTATCCATTTCATAAGGTAAAAGTTTTCATTTTGACCAATAATATTCAATAATTTAATGGTGAAACATATGTATTTAAAGATGTTACAATTATAGCAGTTAGATACAGAATGGCTTCCTATTGCGCTGTTCGCCTCTTTTGGACCATCCAGGTTGTCTTTTATTCTCCCCAGTGATTATGAAAGGAACCGATATAAAACAGAAATAAAGTCTCTAAATGCTGCTATTCCCAGTCATACTTTTTGAGAAACTTATTTGAAAACCATTATTATGCAGGGAGCACTGAAGACTTCTCAGCTAGGAAATGAGTGCAGCTTGCTTCATGTGTTTAATTTTTTAGGACGCAAGCAGAGGTAACTTTAATCTTGGGGAGGAATTAGGACCTGGGTTAACTAAAAGCTGACAGCCCCTGAATGGTTCACTGTAGTCCTTTCCAATAGCTATAATAATGAATAATCAGAGTAGTTTGGTCCGAAAATCCAGAGTAAAGTAGTCAATCCTGGCATTTAATTGTAATAGAACATCTCTAAAGTCTCATTGAGATCAGCTTATATCACTCCCTTCTATTTTATGTTTCCTACAGATGTTACTATCTGAGGTATTTTTGGTTTATATTTTAGATGTTTTACAACGAAGAACTAAGTAAGTTTTAATTCAAATGCACATGGGAGCATGGGTTCAGGTTTTGCAAGAGTACTGAGAAGTACTTCAATGGGACAGAAAGATCCAGTATTTTAATCAGTAACTGGAAAAAACAAATGGGGGAGGAAAGACCTTAGTTTGTGTGTAATGGGAGAATATGTGAGTGATGATATTAGGTTAGGTGGAGGAAATGGTTTTTAAGTAACAGTGATGATGAAGAAGTAGAATCTGTCTTCTAGTGGTGGTGTACAGAGTGGATAACTGGAGGTAAAAGTAAACATTAGGGCCCTTGAAAGTATGCTGGAAAAAAAACATTAGTAATCACAGTATGGGAGCTGGAGCTGAACTGGAGGGAGTGATGGGCTGAACAACCTTATATGGCTTCTCTGTCTCTCAGATTGGTACGTGGTCACTCTAAGCATGGGATTGCAAAACAGAATCCATTCTTAAAACAGCATTTGTGGTATGTTTGCCAAAAAGGGAAACGTGAATCATGACTTTCTGGAAAGGTGGAATTTGGATCTGTGTGGAATGTGTTAGAAGGATAAGAATGTTGCTAAAGATAGGACTGAGAAATCTTGTAAGAGTGTTTACAGACACTCTAAAATTAAATCCTTTGGGGATAAAACTTGGCACATTAAGAGACTTGGAATATTTTTACCATTTTGAAGAGGTTGACAAAAAGTGGAGACTATTTGAAAAATAAATGAATTGGCAACTGGGGCAAATTATTTTCCCCAAAATTTTAGTTAAAATACAGCAGGCAAGTCCCTAGAAGTGATTATATTTTAAATGGAGTATCAAAACAGCATTATATTTTTTTTACAGTTATTTTTTTTGTTTTAACTATGGAGGATGACTCTGTTCCTGCCAGTCCAGGAGGCAACTGTAGAGCCTAGTGCTGTGTTTTGCCCAATCTTATTCAAAGTACAGTTTCTCCAGTTTCTCTTTCCACAGTTGCTTTTTTTTTTAAACTGCAATCAAGATTGTACCTATTTCATTTATAGTTTAAAATGCTGCGCCCATGTTTTTACCTCACACATACGGATTTCCTGTTAGGGAGAATTTGGTTTAGTATCAGTAAAGATGTTGCTGAGAGAAGCATCCCATCAGATGCCTCTCATGTGGACTTCTAGGTCACTGTTTAACTTCTGTGTGCTTTAGAAAATGTCTTTATGCAACTTTAACAGTTCTGAAATTTAGAATGCAAATGCAAGTGATACCTTGGGGACATTCCCAACACTTTCTCATATGCCCTTAGGTGATTGAAGGCAATGTTACAACATAATTTTGTGTTTTCAGGAACTTGTTTGATTTTCAACAAAATGTCTTATGTTTAGTCTAGCTTGTGTTATATGTGTGTTTTTCCTCATCTCTTATTTATACAGTCTTTCAGCTCACTTGCTAAAAGCACTTGATTATTTTCTGCCTCCAGAGGATGCTCTTGTTTTAGCAAGGAAAACATTTGACATAATAAAGAAGTAAATGCTGTGCTGGTAAATGATGACAGCCAAGTCTTTTGTAGCCCATTATCATCTCTGTGGGTTTAGTTTACAGCCTGGAGCTGTTGGAAGGTTGCAACACTGGACATATTTTACAAACAGAAGGAAGGCTGAATACTTCAGAATTATGATGTACTCACATAAGAGGCGTATTTTTAGCTCTACTAATGTTAAAAATAGATCAGTCTTTTAGTATCTGAATTTTCTTGCATTAGAATTCTGTCTAAAGCAGAGTAGTTTTATCCCATTCATTATTACAGCCAGGTTCTTAGGCCTTGTCTGTTCAGTTGCATATATTTGTTTTCCAGGTTTTACTAGATACTTTATTTTTAGCTAGCTTCATCAAGCAGCTAAACCTAAGATGTGAGTTAGCTTATTATCAAGAAAGGTTGTATATTTGTTCATATTTCTGTTACTTTTAAGAAAGTGAACTCTGCAGTTTGATTTTTCAATAGCTTTAAAAAAATATTTATTGATGTGTAATTCCTTGCTGTTGCAGGCTCTGCAGCAGCTGTCACCAGTGTTGCTCTAAATATTGTCTATCAATAATTCTGTTAGTTCACGAAGGAGGTTACAAATGAATTAGTGACTTACAGTTGTAATGTAACAGAAAATTAAAGAAAAATTGCTTTGTTGAGAAGTAAAAAAAATGTAAGTAAACCAGCTAATTTCACTGTCTTGAAGTTATATTGGCTTAATATTGTAGAGTAGTGTTTCTGTGTACAATAATAAGCAGTACTTCTCAGCAAGCAATTCAATTTCTGGTGTAATGTTGCCTTTCTGCTGAAAATGTAGTAATTTGGTCCCTGTTGTGCAACTTTAGGAGCAGGGAACCATCGCTATTTTATGGGATACCTGTTTTTCCTGCTTTTTATGATCTGCTGGATGATCTATGGATGTATCTCTTGTGAGTAAATGTGATTTTTTTTTTTTTTTTTTTTGCTTTTTTTAATTGCTTCTGAATACTTTACTTCGTTGTATGGATTTTTATAGATTTTTGCCTTATCAGAGTTTTGGGTATTTTTATCCTGGAATTGAACTGTGCATTAATATTTGACTATATTGGGTATTGTAATTTAGAAGATAATGTTTTTCTTGTCCTAGATCCTTTTTTGTTCATCACAGCCAAGTATGTGCATATGTCATGTATTCAAAGAGTTGGGAGAGGAAAAGAGAGCAAGCTCTTCTGGCACATTGTCATTTTCTTATTTAAACACATTCTAATGTGGGCATTATATGTTGCTGTACAATAAACCTTAAATCTTCTGTATATTTTTTGACACTTTTTTTTCTCTAGACTGGGGTTTCCACTGTGAGACAAGTTACACAAAGGATGGATTTTGGACCTACGTTACACAGATTGCTACCTGTTCTCCATGGATGTTTTGGATGTTTCTAAACAGTGTGTTTCACTTCATGTGGGTGGCTGTGTTACTCATGTGTCAGATGTATCAGGTATGGAAGAGCACTTCACTCGTAATGCTGTGTCTTGGGAGTGACATAAGAATATCAAATAGTTGTGTCATTTAAATTTTCATATTAATTCTACAAGACCAAGTGTTTAGGCTCTCAGCCTTGCTGGAGGAGGCAAGCATCTGCTGTCTCTCAGTATTAGGCATCATCAAGTTCTCATTTGCATGGCCTTTTTTTATTGTGCAAGAGGTTAAAATATCTGCCTCCTGCTTTCCATTCTCAAAATGACAAAAAGGTGAAACAGATGAGAGAAAAGCAATAAGGACTAATAGAGGGTAAGACATGTGGGGCCAACATAATAATGCTGTACGACATTAACAGAAAGAGTCGTTGCTTCAAAGGGGATGCAGTTTCTTACTCTGCTTCAGTGTGATTTGAAGCCACGTTATTGTACTCTAATCTGACCAAACCCAAGTTTTCTTTATCCTTTCTAAGGAAAGAAAAGTCATTCTTGAAGTATGACTTGCATTAATGAACCATGAGACTTAATGTTTCCAGAAAGATTTCCTGGAAATAGAAATTATCCTCTAAGGCTTAGGTAAAAGTTTTCAGTAAGTTTTTGTCCTCCTTTTGTGCAATATTTGTTACTTACGACGTATATCAATTTCAAAATCTTACGGTTTATGTTTGCACCTGGTAATTTGCCCAGTCAAAAACTCCTTTGTCAAAAGAAGGAATTTAAGCCAGTAAATTTGGTCCTTTTCCAGTCTGTCTCATGCAGGACTTGGTTGCATGTTTTTATGTGAGCTAAATTACTTATTCTTCCTGTCTTAAGATATCTTGCTTGGGTATCACGACAAATGAAAGAATGAATGCAAGAAGATACAAGCACTTTAAAGTTACAACCACATCTATTGAAAGCCCATTCAAGTAAGTTTTAAAGCATATACACATTTCTTATTTGTGTAGCCTTGCATACATTTGAATCATGCTGCTCGTTGAAACAGAGCACACCTAAATAGTTTTAGAGTATTTTCTCTACCTGGAGCACTGAATCTTGTCAGCTACTTTCACAGTCACATATTCTATCCAGTTAAAGGAAGTGATAAATGTTTTGTAGTGTAAGGTGCAGAAAAGAATGCTTTCCAGCAGTGGTTGTATTTCACTGTAGAGTTTATGGGGAAATAAATATCCTCTTTATAAAGCAGATGCTCAAGACAGAGGTAGTTGCTTACTGCAGCATGTTGATGTTGACCTAGACATTCATTTCTACATGGGGCACTTTGTCCTGAGTAACACTTAATGTGCTGTTGAATTTGTGCTATGTGGTAGCTCCCGTTTCTCTCTACCATGAGAAAAGAGGCTTCACCTTCTTCCTGTTCATGAGGAAGAGCATGGGCAGAGCTATTTGTGGGGAAGGGAGCAGATGTCCCAGGACTGAAGTGGGTGTTGCATGGGTGAGACGCAAGCTTTGGGGCATCACTATGTATGGTAGGTTAGGATTCTGGTTGCTGTAGTAATGAGGGTGCAAGATGAAAGAGGGGGGCTCAGGGATGAAATAGCACTGGGGTGGTAATATAGGGGCATGGAGCAGCTTGTGGAGCCAAAGCAGGATATAAATGAAGGCATGAGGCTGGTCTATTGATGGGTTGAGATCATGTTACAAAAGGAGCTGGTGTGTCTCATCCTGCTGCATATGCTGTGTCTCCTGTGGGAGCTGCTGCTCTTTCAGGTGTCACCCAGTGAAAAGGAGATAGGAGATGGGAATTGTGATCAGGAGCAGTCAGCACAGATTCACACAATCCTGTGCAATGTGTTATAGGATCACCCTGGTTGAGCCAGGTGACCCACTGTGGTCCCTTTCAACCTGACCCATTCTGTGATTCTGTTAGGTAACACATGGATTTCTGTGCTAGAAATTTGTGTGATTTTTTTTAGTATCACCTCATGCAGAACTTGTAGTGAGAAGGGGACAAGCATCTCTGTATAGTTGCAATGTTCCTACAGATTAGAGTTGTAACAAAATCAGAGTAATTACTTTGTCTGAAAAACACAGGGTGGTGCAGAGGGTAGGAAAAAACTGATGGTTTGATCCCAAACTACTGTCACATTCACAAACCATTTTCACTGAAATATATTATAAAAATGACTCCTGAAAATAACACCAGATGTCTAAAATGACTGACTTAGCATCACCTGTCACATGAAGCATTGATATCAAATAGTTGTCATCTCATTTTTGTTTAGACCTGCTCTCACATATATCATAATGTGAGCTTCTCTTCCAGAAAACTGTGATCTATTCAGCCCGTGTGTAATTAAGTTTAAAACCCCCCAGCATGTTGGAGTTTTTATGTAGGTTTCTTAAATATTTGACAATTAATTCAGCCACAGAAAGTGCTTGAATAGTTCATTTAATTCAGATAATGCTTTCTTAATTTTGTGTTATCAAGGGACCTGGTTGATCCTAGACCTGCAGCTGGTGAACCAGTATGTATGCAGAAACAGATATCAATAAAGATGGAAATAATTCTAGGAAGACATTCACCTCATGCTGTTTTGTCTTGCATCCATGTGTGCAATGCAGCTGTCCTCTTAGAACAGGATCTGAATTACCATGCTGTGCTACATGTGGTGGACTGCTAGTAACATGTTACATTTCTCCATACAGTTTTGGTAGACAGTGGAAAAAAGTTGGTGTCTTGATTGTGTCCGAGGATCAAACATTCACCAGTCTGGTGGCTACTTCTTATTTCAGCTCATCAACTTGCTTATCAAGTACTAGATAATTCTGAACTGAGTTGGTTTTCTAAAGTTAGAAACTTAAAGTGTGAAGAATCAAATTCATACGTAGGCAAAAGATGTTGTACTTTGTTAGATGAGCTATGATATTGCTTGCTAACATGTGTTTTTCTTTTGTTTTTAGCCATGGATGTATAAGGAACATTATAGACTTCTTTGAATTCAGATGCTGTGGTCTTTTTCGGCCTGTTATTGTGGACTGGACAAGGCAGTATACAATAGAATATGACCAAACTTCAGGATCAGGCTACCAGCTAGTGTAGCACCACCTTCATCCTGTGAGCATATCATACTGAGTGGTGCCTGAAAAATTTTCTCTCTCTCTCTCGACTCCGCATCCCTTGAAGAGTAGCATGCTATGTGTAGGGCTGATGATGAATCATAAAGGTACCTTCTCTTCATCAGAATTTTATTAACAAAAGTAAAAATGGACAGAATAAACTGCCAAACCTGATAAGGAAGAGGAGGAAGATCAAAAAGGGATTTTAACAGTTCTTGACATGAGAATTATTCATGACAACATATTCACAGTATTCGTTATCGGGTTTTTTATTTAAGGTCTTTCACAATGGAGCATGAGATTATTGAAGTATTGACATAAGTAGTTACATCGTGCTGAGCAGAAAAATTTGTATCCCAATATCAATAATTCCACTGAAACAAGAATCTAGAATATAAAACTAAATTTTATGATACAGAGTTCACTGACTGCTATGTCGTAGTTCCTGTAATGTGATTTTTTTAATACAGATTTTCTGTAGTAAGATGTACATTGAAAAATGTGCTTTTCAGTACTGTTATAACCATCCTATGGTGGGGATCCCCTCTAACATGTTAAGTAGGGCACGTCAGGTAATGTTGAGTAAAAATATGTTGCCCACATTTTTTGGTGATTGTTTTTGCCACCAGTTAGTGGTACCACTAAATACTTGTAATAACCCTGTTCTGAAATAATGTAGTCTGAAATAAACAACTGCGCCAATAAGGAAAGCTTTCTGTCAAAGTTAAAGCCCTGCCTAAATGCATGATACACCTGTAAAATTAGTTTACAGTATATAATGTTCAGGGAAAAAAAATGGGGAAAAATAATTATCTTTGAAGTAATTGTATAAGCAACTTACAAACTAGCAATGTTTTAGTATTAGGTTTGGTCCTCATACAGTACAGTGTAGTGTATTTGGAGACATGTTGGAAGAGAAATTACATGGGGGATACCACAGATGTGAAAGCAAAAGTCTCAGTTATAAAAAGACAAGGTAGTTTTAAATTGAATGCAATTGCAGAAGAAGAACCCAAAGTTGCCTGAAATTCTTCTTTCATTTGAATGTGAAATTATGGAACCCAAACTTTAAAAAAAAATTAAGAACCCCCTTAACAACACGTGCGCTCAAAAATGCAAAGCAGCGTTCTGAAGAAGGTGGTGTATTGGCACGTGGAAATTGCCCTTCATTTCTATTTTTAAGTTCTCATGCTACAGATGTGTTTGGAAGGTAAGGAATGATCTGAAATTGCATTCCAAAGGGGCTTTTCTTGAATGTGATGCACTGATTTTTGTTATGGTGTTTTCATATACTCATAGTGAATTGTTCACTGCTTCCTTAACTATTGTTTACAGAGAGACTGAGAATCAGGTTAGTTCTCTTCTAAGTGCTGTAGCAACCCAGTGGTTCAAGGAACCTGTGAGGGGAGTTTGGGGAGGGACCTGAAAGCAGATGTCTGAGACCAGTGTAAAGAATGTGTATCTGTATATAAATAATTTATCAAATAGTTTTCTCTCTGTGAGTGTGTGTTTAGTGTATTTAAAGCTGCTCATTTTCATTTTATTCAACCAAAAAAGTGTAGGAAGATATCTAATGAGCTTTTAGTGATGTTAAATATTGCTGTTAATAGGCATTATGCCCTGCAAATTCACTGCATGTTTGATGCTTGGCAAAATTAGCGTTTTCTGTAATACGCAGATTACAGGTAATAAAGCAATCTAGTGGTATTCCCGGCCCTTGCCTTAGTAAGAGGAGCAGTGAAACTGTAAATAGTTGATGTTCAGTATTTGCAAGTAAACATTTTTCTGTAGTTGTTCATTGATCTCAAGACACACACTTAGTTTGCAAGTACCAGATATCAGGATTTACAGAAGTGCAGCATTAGAGTCCTTGAATGTTTAATACTGGAAAAATCAATGTTGTCTTGGACACTTTTAGTGGGAGAGGTTTGGGTATAGGGGTGGCAAGAAGCTTTTGCTACTATTGTCAGATAAAATTTCTAATCCTAACAAAAATAAGCTCTATTTCTGTGAAAATAATTGACTTCAGTTATTTTTTCTAATGAGAAAAAAGCATGAAAGCTTTACATTACGGTTTGTTTTAATCACCAATGATACTCTGCATATCTGTTCATTTTTTTTCACATTTCTTTTGCGGGTTGGTTGACTTGAGGAGCTTAAATACACTTTATTAAATATCACCCAGCCACCAGAAGAGCAGTTCAGTGCGTGATACAAGTTTTGGTCATAGTTGCCCAGTTGCATTAACTGCCATGAATTGCATCATGCACTCCGTGTCAAAAATGTTTGCGAAAGAAGAGATGATCCTTGGTAGCACGTAGCAAGTTCTGCACTATTTACATGTCAGTAGCTCTCTGGTGACAGTTTTGTTGAGACCTGCAGAATCTGAGCGATAGTAGATAGTTGTGAAATGTAACATGCATATATGGATTTGGGATGTATGAAGTTTCCAGTGCAAAATGTAACTTGGCTTGAGTAACACTGAATTGTTTGATGTGAAATCATAAAGCAAGCGGGGGGAGCCAACTATGCAGCATTTTTCTGTCAAGTTATCAAACGTAAAATTCACCTGTTGAACCAAAACTGCATTGCTTCTGAAACTTAAGCTGATCCAGACCAACAGCAGATCAGACCAACTTAATCTGACATAGGTAGAATTAATAGGAATTTTGTCTTGGCCCTAAACATGTGCTGTTTCTTTGCAGGTTTTTGTATTCTTTGATGTCCACCAGATTTTTTTTCAATTAATGTGTAAAACAGCATCACTACATTTTAAGCTGTGGTTTTTTTGTATATTCTTTATTTATAACTGTGCCAAGTATTATTTTAATACTGTCGAGATCTTGATGTGTATTACATTGTGAACAAAAAACAAAATCTGTAAAATGTTTAATAAACTAGCTCTCCTTACATAAATTAAATCTGTTAAATTTTGTAAGTTATTAATCAAATAAATATTGACTCTTAGATGCAGTGTTTGTATTGACTTGGGGTGTGATTTCATACAGTGTAGTTTCTGTCCAGTTTCAGAAGCCTTTCCAGAAAGATGTATGGGTGTTTTACAGATGGCATGCACCCAATTCTGTACAGATGTGAAATCCTGTGAGTTACTACACTGTTTTGGTAAATTACACCTTTGCACTACCAATTAAAGTAGCATTCACTAATTAAATATTCCTGTCTTTTGCGTAAAGCATGCTGGCAAGGTAACATTTCTTAGGGGAGAATTCCATCTAGGGAATTCTAGAGTTTCATGTGGCCTAATGTACTTATTTAATGACATTTGATGTATTCTCAGGGTCAGCCAGACGTCCACATAGGGCGAGGATGTGTCACCAAGATGTGTGCTTCCAGGTGGCACTTGCAGGAGACAGACTACCTTGACTCTTCTGGTACACGCTAAAGGTTAGAGTTTGAGTAGAAACAAGGTAACAATCCAAGTTGGAATTTAATCAGGATATTTATAACCAGCACTATTTATTAAAGTATAAGGCTAGGACTTAAGAGCACATCTAAAGAGGAGAAAATAGTGTTTTCTACTGAGTGTTGGTTCGGTACTGATATTGAGAATTGGTGGTGGTGTTCTCCCCATCCCCAAGCAATGTTCCTGGTGAGGCTGTGTCCAGGCTGACCACCCTTTGGCTTGTCAGGTAAAGACCAGGGAAGGTATTTGTTTCTAAAAAAAAAAAAAAAGACATTTGACCTTCTGTGCTGAAGATTTCCATCCAAGATTTGCAGTGCTCCATCAGAGCAGTTGCTGTGCTTTCGGAGTCCTGATGATTTGAAAGGTGGTTCCTGGGTTTGTTTTGGGTTTTTTTTTTTAAAGAAGCCATCCCTCTGCACCCTCATTATACCTTGGCTAGAGTTCAGTGCCTTGCACCTCCCATTGGCTGCTTTTAAGTAAAATCAGATTTTTTTTGCTATGAAAGTAGCATCTACAGTATGAGTAGCTGGACCAAGGGTTTTTTCCCCCAGTTTCCTAAGTTGTGCTGTTGCTTGCTGCCTCACTCCCACCTGAAATGTGCTGCTTCAGACTTAATGTTGTCTTTTTCAGCTCTAATCTTTCCTGCTCTGTGAACTGGACAAGCTCTTGAGTCACATTTTGAGCTGGCTTGTTTTTCCTCCTATCCACATGGTTCCTTTAAAACCTGTACAAAATGCTCTTTGTGTATTATTTTGAGTAGTACATATTTTTCTGATTAGGCTTTTGGCTTGAACTGCTTCACTGCCTCAGACCATGGTCATAGATGTTGCTTTAAACTGCTTTAGACCATGCTGACACACTTGCTTAACGTTTTGTTGCAGCATTCCCAGTCTTGAATGTGTTTCCATAAATTCAGTGTTGTGAAGGGTTCTTTTATCCCAAAGTAGTATCAGCCTGCTTCCCAAACCAGACAAAAGTTTCAAATTTCTTTTTATTTTTTAAACTAGCTTTTGTTGGGTACAGTGAGAGTTGAACCTGAACCCCCCCTCCACCCCGGAATACCATGTGGGGTGTAGCCACTGGGACAGTCAGTGCCTCCCCACAGACGGTGGTCAGCCCCTCGTGAAGCCTGTGCCATGCAATAGCATGGCCTTCACTGGAAGGGATGGAAAGGCTCTTCTACAACCACCTATTGTTACCTGCTGGAGCTCGGCTGTGTTCCCCTCTGAGGCATGCTTTGTGCTTTTAGTGCTTTTAAGCAGCATCGATGCTCAGGTTTCATGTTCCTCCTTGCTGCAGGCCAGAGGGAGCCATTAGCTTTGCAAAAGGAGCTTAGCCTGAGCATGCCAGTGAAGGTTTGGTCCAGGAGCTCGAGAAACTTCAGACTAGATTTAAAAAAAAACCCAACAAATAATAAAAATTGTGAAGCTGCTCAGACTGAATGCTGGTTACTTGCAGAAAAATAAGACAAGTTGCCGTAAACTAGGTGATTTTTTTATAGGCTTTGTGCTGGGCATGTCCCAGATCTCCTGTTGAGAAGGTGACTCTCCTTTGCTCTACAAATGCAAGTGCTCTTAGCTCAGGCCTTGCAGGCTTGTGTTGGGAGCTGCTGCAGCCGCTAAAAGAAGCCAAGCTCTTCTGTGTGCTTTCCACTTGAGATGTGGCTAAAGCACAAGTAGTTGTCTCCTCCTGATAGGGCAACAGTTCCTGAAGAACTAGCAGTCAAGGCCCTAGTGTGTGGCTTTCATCCTGATGTGTTCACAGGGTCCAGATCTACGCTGCATTCCATGTCTTTAACTGCAGTTACTCCTTGCCCCTCAGCTGCAGTTTGTCCCATTTTCTGTAAGAGCATTTGAAGACAATGTTCTTCTGTGCTGTTGTGCTGTAGCTACTTCGTGAGATGCTGTCCCCAAGAGGCCCAAACCCTCCAGCATCTTCAGGGAACTAAGGGTCCTAGCACTATCACAGAAAGGTCAAAAGCTGCTCTTGGAGCCTAGTTGGATGTGATAGTCCAGAGCTTGGCCAGCTGCTGAGGAGGGATGGTATTCATCTGCAGCTGTCTTGGTGGAGTATTCCTGCACAGTAAATTCTGTGCATAACAGCACCGCAATACCAAAGCATGCAGAGCCCCATAGAATATTATGGTGAAAATGGTTTGGTTTTCATTTACTGAAGACCCTGTGGCAGAGACAGGCAGCCATTTAGGCACAGTTACCCCTTATCTATCACAGTTGTCTCACCATAGAGAGCAGTAGATTAAGTTTTACTACTACTGTGTGGCAAGCAGCTCATTGCCTTGCACACGCATAGATGATTGTGTGATACTGGAGGAGAGTCATTCAGCCCTGAAGGTCACGACTGTATGCTCAGCTTTCAGCAAAGTTCTGCATCAAGTCTGTAAGCATCATTTTTCCACCCCTGAAGTACCCCAGGAACACTCCCCTCACTTTTATTGTTAATAAGGCAGGCAACACTTGGATTTAGGGTATATCAACAAGCAAAGCTTTATTGAATTGATACTCAGTATTAAAAGTGTTAGAGTGTGATCCACAAAGCAAGGAAAAAAGCAGTGTGTGTGTTTTTAAAATCATTGGCTGAATGTACACTACAGTAACTAGTATCTGTTTCACAGTAGTTAGTAACATTTAGGAAAATCTCTTGTTCCTTCTAGCAGGATCTCAGCTGAGCTGTAAGGCATTTTGAGCCCCCTCACTGGGCGTGAACAAGGGCACCTGCTCCCTGGCCGTACCCAAATCCCTTGGGGCCAAAGTTCTTCGCGTAACAACCTACGAGAAAGATGAACATGCAGTAGCTGAGTCCTCTGGCACATTAATAAAGAACAGCACTGTCTAGGCTAAGCCTCTCAGCCGCTTCTCCTTAGTCACTACTAGAACATCCCCCTGGGAAGCAATGTTTAGAAACATCTTGTTAAGCTGCGTAACTGCCAGGACTGAACTCAGAAGCCAGGACTGTTCAGTCCACGTAGCTCCCAACCCACTCTGTGAGAGCAACTCACGTCGGTTCTGTGGCTTGGTATCTGTTAAAGCATTTGTTGTCATCAAACCACTGTGTGGATCAAGTTTATATCCACAGCCACACAAGAAGGCATGGCAGGATGCTTGCTGGCTTGTGTCCTTACTCTGATCAGGCACAGGGCACAGGCTGCTGCTGCATTTGTCAGTATGTGATGTTTTGCTTGATGCAGATGTCAACTACATCAGCAGCTTCAGTAATATCTGTTTCATTTTTTACTCTATTCTTGTGACTTACAGAGCACTCCCATGTTAACATGAGCCTGAAAGTTTCTTACGTCATATATCCTGTTAAGACATTACCTTGAACCATAAACAAATGGTCTTTGTTTCTTTTCTCACCTTTACAATAGATTTCTCCCTCTTTTTCAGTTAGAGTTGTAGATTCTAGGCTTTTTCCGCACTTGGCACATCGGAAGCAGTTCTTGTGCCATGGCTAGAGAAAAAACAAAAAAGATAGTATAAATACACAGGATGCCCAAGTTGTTAAAAACCCACATTAACTGGAGATACCTGCATCGGTGTTGATTACAGACTGGTGCAATGAAAACCAGCTGAAGTGCACCACTAGTAGACAAGAGCTTCTGCACTTCTGTGAGCAGCACAAAGCCCCAAATTCCACCCAGCATCCTGCTCAGAGCAGCATTTTGAAAGGTTTGGGCTTGCTCTGATCAATTCAGAGCTCATCTTGGCGCTCTGTAGTGAGTGAGTCAGACAGCTGGCAGACTGACATGCAGTTTTACATGGTATTTTCAGAGACCATGCCCTTTTGCTGAAAGATTCAGCCTCCCTCAAAAGCTGCACATCACAAGATTGTTCCCTCTTCTGGGGGAGAGGGCTTCTGTAGTCTGCTTCAAGTCTCTAGCATGAGACAATATTGAATCTTCACCTCTGAAATCTAAGTTATCACTCATCATTCATCACCCTGCATTTCAAATGCTTTTTTTTTCAATTAAGTTGATTGATTCAACTCTTTCCAGTGCAAAGAAATGCAATTTTAAGGTAACTGCCCTGCAGTTGGTTCCCTACTGGGACCAATATAACACACCCTGCTCAATTTAAAGTCCATGTAGCAGGTACAAAACAGCACATGCAGTTCCTTACCTTTCCAGCTCCTATTACTTTCTCTGCTGCATAAACAGAATCACCACACCTAGAGCATTTCTCTGCCCCTCCAAACTTCTGAGCGAACTTGGAAGGGTTTGGATTTGTGGTGGGCCGGTGAGGAGAAGGCGTGCTGAAAGAAACAGGACATTTGTTTTCTTTACTCTTTTACTAAATGATCTCTTGCTCTTCTTAGCGACATGAAGAGACCAGCATCCAGCACATGGTACGGAATACAGTACTGCTGCAAAACTGGAGAAGTAAGTTACCAGCAAAGGCTATCCAATTACACCTGGTAGGGAAGAAAACAAAGCCACAACAACAAAGAGAGAAATGCCATGCTTTAAAGGATAAAAAGAAGCTACTGTAAAGGCTGGTTTCCTGAGAAGCCTTCCCCTTTTCACTTAACTAGAAGAGCTGAACCCTCTAACAGGACATGGATTTTTCAGACAGTAAGCTACAAATAATTCTGTTAAATCCTGTCCACTGATCACGATCAGGAACCTGAACGGATCACTGAACCTGGCTGGAGAGCATACATCATATAAATGTTAAGCAGTAATTTGGGAACTTGCATGAAGCAAGTTGTGAGACATACCTCAGTTTCTTTCCACATGCTTTGCTTTACAGCTTTACAGAACTTAATCGGACTAGGAATGTTTACTATTTACTGTGACTTTTGGTTTTGGCTATAATTAAGCACAAATGGTTCTTCATTCGCTAGTTAAAAATTCATTCTTCCTGTAGCCCCGGATTCTCAGCTGTCCAAATCCATCCCTGCAAGAACCTGTTGAGCATTTCCATTTCCAGCTTATTTGGGAGAGCGATGTGAGACCCACAGTCACCTCTGTGGGCTCACACAGCGCCATCAGCAGTTCCATAATCCAGTCTCCTTAGGGCTCCGGCATAGGATGAGCATATCCTTGCCTGCACTAACTTCTGCTTGTACTGTTCCGATTCCCATAGTCACCAGTGGGAGCTTTGTGCAATGCAGGTTCAATGCCCTGCATTCAACTAGACTGGGGTGCTTTGCAGCATTTCTGTTCCAAACATGAACATAAACAAAATCCAGCCTGAAAGACTCCTCTGAAAACAGTACTGAAGGACAAGGGCCATGCACTCCCCAACTCAGTTCACTCACCTCTCAGGCTTGATGCCGAGTCTCTCTCCCCTGTCCATGTTCAGTGTGCCTGCCCCTTGGCCATATCCATAACCTTTTGGGCCATACTTTTTCCCATAGCAAGATTTGCAGTAAACTTCAGCATCATGAATTGCTACAGTTGTGCTGTCCAAGTTTTTCCGGCAGACCACTGGAGGTTAAAAAAAAAAGTTAAACTGCCTTAAGGGACTATTTCCATCAGCACACATAGTAAGCCAAAAATCAAGTGAGAAGTGATGTTATGAGTTTCCCTGTCCAAAATTCTTCCCATTAGGCTTTGAGACCACCAGAGATTAGATGGAGCAAGTTGCCATTTGAATTTGTGAATTATGCTTAGCACCATAAAGGGCTCTATTCCCTCCCACCTCTTCATGACCATGACATTTAAAGCCTGGAAACTTGCTGTGGTTTGATGAATGAGGCTGCTCAGAAACCCGGAGAGGGCAGTCAGCAGTTTCCCTTGACAGATGCCATACAACATGAAGCAAAAGCCTATCAGTACAGAAGAGCCCCTGTCCTGCCCTTTTGGCCAGGGTAGGGCTGGGAAAGGAAACAAATCTTCAAGGTCCCCCCCCACCACCACCTCAGTACTGCTTCAGGGCAGAGCTGGGGCTGGTTCACAGCTGTCACCAGAGAGGCTGTGCTTTTCTGGCGTTCCTACATTGTCCTTCAGCACAATGCAAGCCCTCTACTCAAGGTTACAGTAGAAGGGAGAACTATTTCCTTCTTAAACCTCCTCTTGTATGCCAACTGGCATGCTCTTTCCATCTGCAACGGCATTATGCCCATGAAAAAGAATTTGGGCAGAAAAAAAAGAAATGCCCTTACGAATTTTTTGCTTAAAAATTTTAATGTCTTCAAAACACTAGGTGACCTTTGCTTATGGCATTCATTAGCTGAAAGGTTCCTTTTATAAGACACTAATATCCAATAAGTAAATTAACTAATGCATGTTTGTTAAGTCTACAGACTTTAACCCCAACAGAAGTATGCACTAAGGAAAAGCATGTATTCAGACACACTAGAGCCATTGTTTGACTGTAAGTTCCAGGTTTCTTTTAATAGTAACTCCCATAAAAGGCTAAAAATGAGGCAGCTGAGACATCTAATCTTTGTTTTTGTGACCACTGTAGAGCTCAAGGAAAGGAGCGTAGGTGTGCCGAGGCACTCAATGCCAGCACAGCACACCAAAGCTAGGCAGCAAACTCAACAGCAAACTTGTCTGAGGGGCCCAGCTGTAACTGCAGCCCATAGAAGAGGGCTAAACCCTAGCTCTGCCTGGAAGTACTAATCACCAAGAAGTGGAGCAAAACAGTACCTCGTGTTTGCAATAAGGTAAAATTCTCTGATTCAGACAGAGAGTCTGTCTGCTTACAAAACAGGAGTTTCTGATTCACAAGGACCCTTTGTTCCCTTCATCTAAGCAGAGGTATTTTCAGCAAAGAAAGCGATTTTCAATGCCTCACTGGGCTTGTTGGTTGGACTGGAAAATAATGCTTTGGACTCCTTTCATCTGAAATAAACCACAGGCCCCTGTGCCAAGAAAGTTTAGGCTTTTGGCTGTGCTAAAGCATCACAACTTGGCTTGGGCGCACTGGTGTGCTGGTCTGTGCAGGACTCCAGGGCAGCAGTTTGATAACTGTTCCTTCAGCTACTGCCAGCCCTGGGACCACTGGGAGAAGCCCAGCTGAGCTCAGATCAGTGCAAATGGGGCTCTGTCACTGGGCTTTCTCCTCTGCATCAGCAACACTTAAGCCAGGTTTCCAACCTAAAGATCCCTTAGACTCCTGAGGAAAAGGCTGGCAAGAGTGCAAATGGATGTGCTCTGCTCTGAGACGTGCATCCCAGTCCTTGGTATGATAAAACCTCTCCAGGAGAGAAGCTCTCCCCTCGGGACTGCCAGGCCCAGGAAGCAGGTGGGGAAGCAGGAATCAACCCCAACACATGATGGACAAAGTCACCTCTGGCTGCTGCCATCCCCAGCGCATCACAGGTACAGCTCAGTCTGGGACACCTTCTGTGGACCGACACCTTGCTGCTGTGATCCCCACAGCTATGCCAGGAGAGATTTTGGAGGGGAATACTTACTGCAGAGGAAGCAGCACCGGTGGAAGCTCCTCCCATCACACTGCACCTCCTCCGCATGGTAGACAGTGCGGCCACAGGCACCGCATTTGTTGCCACCTCCCCAGTTCGGCATGGTGGTTCTGCGTGCCCAGCCAGGCAGAGGGGAGAAGGGGAGAGGTTTGTTAAACACAGTGTCCTCCACCACGCTAGCCCCAGGACAGCTGGGGTTACAGGCCCCGTTCAACCAGATCTGCGAAGTTTGTGTGGCATCAGAGCACAATCCTGCAATTTCACCAACTGTTTAAAAACATGACCTTCCACTGCGTGAGAAGTTTTTTGGGATCAGTTCAACTTCCCAGCTCTTCAGATGCCAGACCAGACTTAAAGGCTTAGGCGGGCTCTCTACGGCTATTTGTAAAAGCAGACAAACTGGCAAGGGGAACAGAGACCACTGCTGCTGAACAGCAAGAAAAACAGAGACACAATCTTCAGCAGCCGTGTCCTCTGTCCCTGCCTGGGGATTTTGAAAGTTACATAAATTGGATATGCACAAATTACAGTTTCATGCACAAGAGCTTTACTGTACCTGGAGCAAATGCCTCCCCCCCCCACCCAGATGGATGTAATTTCAGTTTCTATGCTTCATTAATGCTGGGCCTCTCGTCTGATAGAAGCAAATCAATTGTGCCAACAATGGCATTTTGTTTTACTGCACGGCCTGTCATCTGGGATGTGGTACAAGCCAAAGTTCACTTCACCGGAAAACCGCTTATTAGGGGCTGTAGGAACATTCTGAGCTCCTCTGAGATCACACCTGCACTTCAAAGAAGTTTAAGGGGGATTATTTTCCAGGGACTCCACCCCTATTACATGAACTGCACCTTTACCAGGCAGGTATATCAACCAAACCCAATTGATCAAACACAGCTGATTTAACAGGAAGTGAGAGCCCCTATCATGCATTACTTGCAACGGGCACTCAAAAAACAGTGGGGACAGGCACCTCACCCCTACAGGTGTGTCCACCTGTACCCTTGGGAACAGTCTCTGACATTAAGGCAGAAGCAGTGGCTGTCCCATCTCAAGCTGATCTGCTCCTCCTGAACTCCTCTGCACTCCCTGTCACCACCATCAGTACCCACCCAGCTAGAATAGGAGCTCCTCCACCTCCTCTCATTAACCATCTGGGGTTAAAGTTCCAAACGGGAACACTGCCCATCACCTTCAGGATTTCTGGGGCTTTCCTCCCGCCACCACCACCATGAGCTAACACAGCAGTGTTTGCTGAAGGCTCATCTCCCAGTCAGCCCTGAAGTGCCCTTGGCTCGCGACAGCTGTTTAATGCGGGTTTGCTCTCCTGCAGCTCACTGCCAAAGGACCCTCTCACCAGCACAGAGGCCAACAGCTCTTCTCCCAGCGTGTGGGACAGGCCTCAGGGCAGAGCGAACTGCCCTGCACCCCAGGGAAGGAAGAGCAGACTCTCAAATCACAACTGAGAGCAGCAGTTTTGGCTAAGCCTGAATTACCTGACCCATCCCTGGTAAAACAAGCCTCCTGGCCCAGCAGCATGAGCAGCAGTTCAGCAGTTTCAGGGATGCAGGCTAGGATGTGTGGCTCCCACATAACACATGCTGCCAGGTAGCTGTTACAAGACCTTTGTCCAAGACAAGCAGACAGCCATTCATGGCATGTGGGAAAATGAGATTAGTTTATTAACCTAAATTGGGGCACCTTCGGTACATTCCTAAGCAACAGCTTAGGAAACTTCCTCGGAGTGGCTGAGCAGTGCCATTTGCACACTGACACCAATTACTGAGATAGCCCTTTGTTTAATACTTCCATGGGATTAGCATCATTACTGCTCCATGGTTTAGCACTAATACCCTGACCTAGCTCATAAAATTAGTTTTATGACATTTCCCACTTTGCTTTTGTCATTCTTGGCACAACTGTACAGTCTAAAAATCAAGATTCCATTTCTTTTATTCAAGTGCTTGGCTGTGCTACCGCACAGCAGCTGACATCAATCACGGCAAAGAGCGTCCTTAGTTAAAGTGAGTATAAGCTGCACAATGCTTTGGAAAAGGAATGCATGGACTGGGAAAAAAAAAAAGAGAAAAAAAAAAAAAGAGAAGAGATTGCACTCTGTATGCTTTCCAAAATGCAAATGGTATTTGGTACAAGAACTACTTCTGTCTTTTCCTCTCATCACCCCCATGCTCATGTTCTTTTGTGCATTTACATGAGCCTACATTACTTTAATAATTTTATTAGCAAACAATAATTTAGTTTTCATGCACCCTAAAGCTGAGGACCTGAATCAGGTTTCCCCAGCTTTGCATTTATTTCACATGCAATATTGGGCAACACAGGGTGCAGCTCCACCCTGTCTTCCCGAGAGAGACAAAATACTAGAAGACCCGACAACCATTAGTTAACTCAACTCTTCTGATAAGGACTTTGGGAATTCATTAAATAAAAAAACAAAAAGGAACGGAAGTCGGTACTTCAAGGTGACCATATTCTCTTCCAAAGAAGGTATTTCCATTTATCCTCCCCATGATGTTCCCCTGACGGCTTGCGTGGGAAGAAGGGCAGTATTTCCTCAGCCAGCCAACAGCAGGAGCTCCCTCCCGGCAGCGGTGCCCAGGGCCGAGGGGCTGGCGCCTGCAGCAGCTGTGCCCCGGGACAGCGCTCCAGCCCGGCCCGCTGCCGCAAGCAGCTGCCCCGGAGCCTCCCGCTGCCCACGGCTCCCTCCCGAGCTCCACGGCACGTTCGGACCTCCGGCCCCGCCTCACGCCTGCCCTGCTCCCCCGAGACTCTCTGGCTCGCTCCTGCAGGCCTCTGGGGAGCTCGGGAGCAGCAGTTAAACATCCAGGTGATCTCACTGCCAGCACCAACAATTCTGCCTGTCGGCTGCGGTTTGCTGGCGGCTGCTTGTACCCAGCACGTCATCCGGACAAGCCAAGGCAGCCGCCAAAAGCGCTTTCCAACCCGTTTGTTAACAGCAGCTCTAACTCAAGAGACCCAAGGCAGCCGCAAGGCAGACACACAGGAATTCCAGGCTATGCGGTTATCCTGGACGGCTTTTCCGGCGGCCCGTCGGGGGAGCCCGGTGCGCGGCAGCTCCATCACTGGAGCAGCCAAGCAGCAGGAGCGGGGTGAGCATCGCCCGCCGCCGCCACCGGCTCGCCTTGTGCCGCTCGCCCACCCCGACCCCTGCCCGGCTCGGCACGGGGTCCGGCCCGGCCCCCACGATACTCACCACACCTCCCCTCAGCTCGGCTCGGCTCGGCTCGGCTCGGCTCAGCGCGTCTCGGCGCGGCGCGGCCCCGCGGCAGCTTAAAGGGCCGGGGCGGAGCCATGAGGGGCCCGGCCCTGCCCGCGCTGGGCCGGCTGAGGGCGAGGGACGGACGGGATCGGCCCTGCCGTGGCCGCCCCGAGAGGGCGGCCGGAGGTGTTCCACTTGCTGCCCCGAACAGCAGGACCCCAGCCTATGGTATTACCCAATTTCAGGATTTTGCTTTACACCCTAAACTTCTTTCAGGCTCCGTGACCGTGTTTTCCCGGAGCACGGGAAGGGATGCAGGGCTCGGGAGAGAAGTTTCCCAGGACATGAGGAGCAGGCTGAGGGGTACTCGGCACGGCAGCTCCCCCTGAGCCACTGCTCCAGTGGGGGCTGATTAGGAGGGGCCTTAATGGTTTTCACAAAAGGCCAGCAATTAGGGCTGTCTACACCATGCTGGAGAAAACTGCCCGAGGCTTCGGCTGCTCTTTGTAAGTGTCCCTATCTCCCAGTTTCCTAGGGCTGCTGCACACTGGTTCTGTCGGTTCAGGATTGTGCACAGGGCACCCTGTGTCTAGGGGGAGATGTGGGGTTATCCCCTTCTCTTTATTAATTCAGTACCAAATCACCTGCTCGCTGGCCGTAGGAGCGCCAGGTTGCTCTGTTACAGCAGGGCAGGAACGACCTCTTCATGCCCACCAGAGATGGGCCCCAGAAATGGAGCCCCGTGAGCTGTGTGGAGGCAGCAGCTACAAACCTTCCTGCACAAGCCCTGTACAGTGAGCCGGGCTGTGTGCAGGCTGGGGTGAAACAGGCCCCGCAGGGCTGCTGGCACAGACAGCTGGGTGACATGCAGCCTGCCTTATCCAGCAGCTGGGCCCAAAGTGCCCATACTGTGAGATGACTGAAAATGACCTCCACATCAGGTCTGAGAATGAGAAAGGTTATCTCTTCTGCCTCCTTAAAATGTTCTTCCTGTGTGCTGCAGCCTGTATGCTGGCAGCTGCAACTTGCTGAGACTTTTTTCTTCCAGTTTTTAATTTTCCTTTTTTTAAATTTGTAGTGAATTTTTAATTACCAGATTGTGCATGATTTATGTGCATCTCAGAGTCCTGCTCCATAAGCAAAGCCAGTATCAGTTCCTACGGAACAAGTTAGTGTTCCCTGTGATCAAGACCAAAAGTCTGACCTCAAGCACCAGATCAAAAACGTTAGCCTCGGCTTTGGGGGAAGTGAGCACTAGGAAAAGCAGAAGTGTTAGCAACTGTTGTTTCTCGAATTGAAGGTTGCATGAAGGGAGAGGATCTCTCAAAGTCGGATAAGTAGGAGGCATATGAGTCAGAGCAGGCTGACTCCATTTATTGCAAGAAATGCCTGTGCTCTCTTGTCCAACCTGTCCTGCTCCCAGCCCTGCTGGAACTGTGTGTGATGATGCTAAGTTATTTACCATGTCTCCTCAGGTAGCCTCCAGAGCTAACAGATTTTCTCTTTTGATAACATTTCCTACAGACTATAAAAAATAAACAGCAGAGATCCCAATGGGAAGAGGGAAGCATTGCAGACCTAGCAAGGTCTGACCATATTCAAAGAAAGGAAATTCTCACTGTGACTAAGGGGCCATGCTGGTATGAAATAAAACACTCTTCAGTGGTGAGGCACTGCTGAGTGAACTAGAAGACAGTCTGACATCCAATATTTAATTTTCTCATGTTTAGTACTTAGTCTGTCAGAGTGACCATGAAGGTCAGACATAAATGTATCAGTTAGTCCATTACTGTAGGAACAATATTAAGGAATACATTACTGCAACACATGTAAATAATACCTTGTAATGAAGAAAACCAAAAGAAAGAGTGAAAACTTCTACCATGTACTTTATTGATATGTACTATTTTTTATCAATACATTTAATAAATATAAGTATGCATATGCATATTTATTATCTATAAATACATAGTTATTTTATTTATAAGCAATACATTTAATAAATGCATTTAATAAATGTAAGTATGCATATGTATATTTATTATCTATAAATACATAGTTATTTTATATAAATATATATTTTTATATATATTTTTATATATATATATATATTATTTATAAGCTTTCTATCTCCTCTGCAGGTCTCTTCTTTATCTGTGTCTTTTCTGAGGTCATAGTTCAGAATTTATTCAAGATAAAGCCTGAATCCAACCCAGCTGCATTCCTCCTTGCTGTCCTGCACTCCTTCAACATGTCACCCTGAGCATCCCAAGCAGCCCCACTGCCCCCTTCGCACTCCTCAGCATCCTCCTTACCTGACTCCATCCTTCCCTGTATTCCTGCCTAACACCTACTGTAAATTACTCTTTCTGACTCACCCAAAATCTCAGTTGATGCCTCTTCTCACTGTCCTGGCGAGGAGCTCCCATCTAACCATCGTGCCAGGCCCCTGTAGGCAGCCTGGCTCCTGCAGTCTGCAGCTTTTTGTCTGGCTTTAGCCATTTTGAGCTCAGCAGATTATAATTAGGACAGTTTATTTCTGAAAAACAGTGTTCAAGTGTATTAACAGCTCCTGTTCCTTTGCCCTGCTGATTTGGCAGCTCGGGGGCAGATGGAATGCCTGTGTTTCCTCTCTGTTCTTCTGCTTCCTTGGCCATAGGAAAGCCCACAGGCTCTACACAAAACTAGTTCTCCCTTCACTTGTAGAATTCACATGAAGCACGTTTATCACCTCAGAACAGAATTCTCAAGGTTTTAGCTATGCCATAATTTTATGCAAGAGTTGTTTTGCATGTTTTGAAAAGCTGAGTAAATCATCAGCTTGTTTGACCTAGTTACTTCTGAAAAGACTTGTCACCCATCAGTGTACTCAGGCCTTTTACATCCACTAAATACCTTCCACTCACCTGGGATTATCTTATCCTTGCTTGATCTTGTAAGCATGGCCCCAGGTCTGCTTATGGCAGAGTCAATCTGCTCTGCTGGTAATCCTTGCTATCATTTTCTGCAAGTTTCTTCTAGTTAGTCTAGATTTTTCTTTGCAGGCAGTGTAGTCATATTCTGACACTGTTTTTTTTTTTGTCAGTCCTAATTTTGTCCAAATACTGTTACTACTGATAGAGCTACCTTAAGTATGTTCTCTTAAGAGCATAATTTTAGAGTTTTTTCCTATTAGGAAAGGTGTTTTGAAGCTAGCATTAGAGTTTATGGTTTACCAGCCTGGGAGGTCAGACACTTTGCAGTGGTTCCCATGGTACCTTGATTAATTTCTCACTGGCCATCCCTCAAACTTGCCCTAGTAAAAAGGATTTTCAAGTGACCTATATGCAATATCAGCTAGTGAAAAATTAATTTGTGCCCAGTGTTACCCAGATTTGCCCTGTCCTAGAAGGAACTGTGTGTTTAGCTAATTTCCTTATCTAAACAGTCATGCATCTCAAGAGTGCAATATATTTATTCTACTATTTGATAATGATAAATTAACGAAATTTGCACAAATTAATGAAAATACAGCAGAGAATTCTAGAGTTTACCAGAGCTGTGATTTTTTTTTTTTTTTAAATAGTCTCTTCAAGTCCAATGTACAGATATGGAAGACATTCTCAGTATGAGAAGATTGTGCTTTCTAAGCGTATTGATTTCTTTATTATTGGTCATGTTTTTATTTTACTTTGCTTTAGGGGCTCCAGCAGAAATTGAGGCAGCTGTAGAGCTGCCCATTGTTATGGGTGCTGGTGGGATTTTAAGGAGACTGAGCAGTGCTTTTTGATTCAGAGACTCTCAGATTCCTCTCCAGGTCTGTGAAGTTTTCGGGACCCGGTGTGTCCCTGGCGCCCTAGGGAGATGGATCCATTAGTTCCAAGAGTCTTGCATGCAACACTTCAGCATGATGTGAGGCTTATTGAAATGAAACACACGGTTTGCATCTAATCCTAAATACATTTAGTGAGGTAAAGCACAGTGTAGGCTGACAGTGATGAAGTTATCAGATCACAGCACTGTAAAAACCCAGCAAAACATTAGTTACTATATTGAAGTTCTGAGGTTTTGAACTGAGGTTTCTGGAAAGGCTGGTGAAACATGAGCTCTATTTCAGATGCCAGCTCAGCAGAATATGAATACCTGGACTAGTAATGATGTCACCTCCCTGGCAGGAGGTGTAATTTAGGGTGAAAGTATTGATTTCTTTAATAAAGCTCGATTTATTCACTGTACGCTCACAGGGCCAGATTATCCCTTGCGTTGTGGCATGGAAAAACCTGCAGGCAGAACTTCAGTAATCTCAGCCATGTACAAGTTCTGTTGCTGACTGACAGGATATCATTAGCACAGGACAAAATTGGAGAACCCACACAGCTTGTTCCAATCATACTGTTATTGATTTTGAGGAGGGCAGGGAAATGTGTTTAATATTAGATATAAGGCATGGAGGGGATAGCCCTTTGTCCCCTTTCCCAGTAATTTTCAGCTCAAAACCCTTCTGCACTGTGGCAGCACCTCTGCATGTAGCTTCTTGTCCTGATAAGAAGAGGAAGCTCAAAGGCAAGGCACGCCAGGGTGTTACATCACCTGTGAGCAACCTTCCTCAGAGCCACTGGCAGTCTTGTGCCAGAGCTCCCTGCTAAGTGTTGTGAGAAAGAAGAGGGCGGATGGTTTCCAAGTTGCATTGTGTTGCCATTACATGAAGTTTCCAGCATCCTTACATCAAAGGAAAAGCATTTCAGACTCCACAGAAACAGCTAGGGGGTGGTCAGCACTAAACCCAGCAACGTGCTGATGCTTGCTGGAAACCATTGCTATGAAAAGTGTCCCTGCCCCTGGCAGCATAACATGCTAAGGTGGAATGATGCTTTACCTTTCCCAGGCTAGGAACATCAGATCTAGGGAAAGGGAGTGGAAAAATTAGCAGAAAACCTATCCCCCTAAAGGGGAATAAGTTATGGACTGTGGTGAGGCTGGTAGTTTCTAGTATGTCTCCTTGCAGCCAGCAGTGCTTTAAATTACCCTGTCTGCAAAGGGGCTTGGTGGGATTTTGTTCTCATCTGAACACAAAATGAACATCAGACTCCTTTTTACTGACTGTAGTGCCTGTGACAAGCGGGTGTCATTTGGGACTGTATGAGCATGCTACGAAGCCTGTTTTTCTCCAGCAGTAGCAAAGGAAAGGGTAAGGTATGCCTCATCTCACATTGAGTCTCCTGGTTGGAGAAAGACAGGACTCTCCATCAATGTGATTGTGCTTCATTAACAGCCTGTCGAAGGGGAGTAGGTGGCACTGGTCACCAACCTTGTGGTGCTTCTAGGACTGGGTGTGGCAGCAGCAACAAGAGCCAGCCATAAGCTATAAGCCCCCCCTCTGATTCCTTTGCCTGAAAACTAAGCCCCTGAAGCAGGCTCTGTCTAAAAAAGCAAGGGTATTCTGGCTGCCAGCAGCTTGCCAAGGGAGATCCATGCCTGAGCTGTTCCCAACCTGCAGAGCTCTTGGTTTAGTGCATAGCAGCTGCAAGTCTGAGCCCCTGTGGTGGACCAGCAGCAGCAGCAGCAGCACTGCATTTGTGTGGTGCCTTTCTCCAGAGGATACCAGCTACAGGTGAGGCAGCATTAGTTCCTGCCATCAAAGTGAGCTTCCATTAAGCTCTGGATGGACCCATTTCTGTCTCTGACACATCCCTGGTGTGCAGGATCCATGGCAGCAGCTGTGTGGCTGTCTTGGTTTAAAAGACAAATATCTGCCAAGGAAGGTGGAAAACTTCCTGGAATGGAAAGTTGACCGCTCCCTCTAAATTATTGTGACTGTGTGACACAACAATAATACCTCACATCTGCATTTTGAAGCTGAACTGCTCACCTCAGTGCCATCTGGGGAGGAAAGAATACCTCATCAGTTAATTCAACAAATCTGGTTATTAATTAATTCAGTTATCATCACTGATTGGAGTATTTTAATTACCTCTTTCACTAAACAATTATTTGAACCGGTAAAACCAGGTAAAAATAGTACCCTAGAAATGCTGATTATATGGAAGGGTTTCAGCAAGGAAAGGATGTCAAGACTGAGTGCTTGGAGATGTATCTGTGATTGTATTATAAAATAATATAAAAGCCATTGTGAAAAACCCGATGTGAGCTGCCCAGCAGAAACTGCTCACCTGGGATGCTGCTTTCCCCCATCAGAGATGAATCCATCAACCAGCACTGACACTGGTACTCCCCTGGTCCCTTGGCCCCACCGCTCTTTCCTACTTCCATTCCTGCCCGTGCTTTATCCCTCTTATTTGCCACAGCATTAATCAGGGTGCTCAACAGTTCCCAGTGAAAACCGACTGTGCAAAAATCCTGCCTAACGGCAATGCTGCATCATCGGGAACAAATCATCGTAAGGCACACTGCTTCTCTGTGGTTTCTTTGGATAGCAATTTATGACCCCTTCCACACACAGCGAGTGAAAACAACTGTGCTTAGGAAGAGCACTTTAGCCAGCTCTTGCACATCACACAGTCTTGGCAGTGATCCCTTTTTTCTTGGCACAGATACAGAAGCTCTAGGAGGCTGAGGGTGTCAGAACCTCGTCTGCACGGCGCCGATGGTCAGTTTTCAGTGCTTGGCTTAGTCATTATCGTTAATGCTGCATTCAAATTATGACAACCACTGTCACGTAAGGCATGGTCTGTGACAGCCACACACCGTCCTACTAAGATAGACCAGTGCCTGTAAAGTACAGATCTCTTTTGCTGAGAAATGTGGGCGTAAAAAAGCAATGAAAGAGCTGAAAGGATCCCTGCGGAAATTTTATCACTCGGAAAGAAGATCCAGCATCAACAACGGTGAAATTCCATGGTCAGGAAAAAGCCCAAACAATTTCCAATATTTTCCTTAATTGGATTACAAATGTCACCTTTGGAATACATTTAGGAATCAATTTTTCTTTTCTCTTTGTTGTGCTGTCAGTTTGTTTTTCACACTTCATTAACCGAGGCAATGAAATGAGGCTGTTGTGCTTCTTATTGATTCTGCTTTGTGTTCGAAGTCAGTTTATCTTTCAAGATATTAGGCACAGTAAACTCTTTTCTTTTCTAGCACAGTTGAGATAGCTATCTGCACAAACTTTAAAAATTAGTGAATTGCCGTTGTCTACCGCAGGGTCATTTCTGGTCTTCCTAGAGGTCTATATTCTTCCATACAGTTAATTAAAAGACACATTACACCATAAGAGAGATTGTATGGAGGTTGGGAAGGCAGCCTGCTTAACCCAACCCCAATGAGAAGATGTACTAACAGAGATTGAAGGGGAGGTGATTGAGATTTATTGTCTAAAGGACAGGGATTAAAAAAGGATTTACAAAAGGAGTGTTCTGGAGGTTGTTTCATAGGCGTAAGTGGGACACTGTGGCAGGCAGAAGAGAAAGTGTCAAGCTCAGAGTGAGCACAGGAAGCAAAGAGAGGAAAAAGGGTAAATAAGGGAAACAAGATGAGTGGTATTAAGGGAAACTGGAACAGAGATAAGTAGGAAGATAATATGCAAGATCCTAGTGGAAAAGATTCTGGAGGAGGACAAAGAAGCAGTATTTAATGTTGTTTGAGACTGAAGACTGACCTAGGGAGACAGTTATCAGCATGAGAGAGGTTTTAGTATCCGATTAAAAAATATTTTAAAATTCGTAAGTTTATTAGCTCCAAACTGGCTATGACATGCAGGAATATGTGTGTCTTCTGTATTCCTTGCAAGTTATGTTACTGCTTGTACAGTTAGATTTATCTTTGATTTTATTTTTCTTTCCTAAGATTTTTTCCTGCAGCAGTCCAGATGTTCAAAAGCTTTAATAAACAACACATTAATTGCAATTTAAGGATTTAGGGGTGATCTTTTCTTACCACCAAAAGGCTTGTTCTCTTGACTGAAAATAATTTGCACATTTTGTTAGAGACTGAATTTTAAGTCAGAAATTTATATAGCCATATCTATCTATCTATCTATCTATCTATCTATCTATCTATCTATCTATCTGGATACAGATGTGGACCTGTTGGAATGGCTTCAGAGGAAGCCACAACAATGGTCAGAGGTCTGGAGCACCTCTCCTGTGAAGGCAGGCTCAGAGAGTTGTGGTTGTTCAGCCTGGAGAAGAGATGACTCCAGGGACACCTGATAGCACTTTCCAGTGCCTAAAAAGGTCTGACAAGAAAGCTGGAGAGGGACTTTTTACAAGGGCATGGGTAGGACAAGGGGGAATGGCTTCAAACTGAAAGAGGACAGGCTTAGTTTAGGTATTAGGAAGAAATTCTTTACTGTGAGGGGGGTGAGGCACTGGAACAGGTTGCAAGAGAAGTTGTGGGTGCCCCATTCCTGGAAGTGTTCAAGGCCATGTTGGCTGGGGCTTTGAGCAACCCAGTCTGGTAAAAGATGCCACTACTCATTGAAAGGGTTGTTGGACTAGGTGGCCTTTAAAGGTCCGTTCCAAACCAAACCATTCTATAATTCTATGATAGGGATGTCTGTGGGTTTTTTGATCCTAGGCTGTACACATTATTATTTATTCTCTATCATTTGCTCAGCACAAGTACACACCCACCAGTCCAGTATAAATCACCTAAAAATTTCTGCTCTCAATTGAAAACCCATAAATTATCATGTTGTACCCTGCAGTTTAATACTGTGCTTTGTGTGCACATAGCAGCCTCGGTGACATGGTTCAGAGTGGGAGGAACAGCAAAAGGTTTTTGACATTTCTCTCTCCCAGGGGCTGGTGTAGGCCATGCTAGAGCAGCTCTGGCTGCTGGCTGTTCCTGGGCTGCAAAACCCTCCTAAGGGTAGGGGATCCCCTGCCTAGCCAAGGCTCAGGCCGAATCAAGAACCCACTAATCATAGAATTATAGAACCGTTTGGATTGGAAAGGAACTTAAAAGTTCACCTAGTTCCAACCCCCCTGCCATGGTGGTTAAAAGAGGCTCATGGATTTCCGTAAGTTTTGGATGGTTTTTCACTCCTTTTTCTTGGCCATCTTACCCCCGTCAAGTGAGGATGGCAGCCAACATTGTGATCCCTGAGCAGGGGCCACATCACTATCACAGCTGGTTGCAACTATAATTAAAGGTCACTAGTTAAAGGTCAACATACTAGTCTGAAGATGAAACGTTAAGCAATACTTTTATGGTGTTGGTCATTTAGCAAGCAGCCTGCTGTCTGTCTCTCCTCCACCATACGTTGTTTCAATCTTGTTCCCGCAGTGAGCCACAATTCTGTTTGTCCAACAGCAAATTTTCAGCACAACTCAGGCCAAACCCTGCAGAAACAGCAGTGGAGCAAAAATGCAACAAACAGTGAAACATTTCAGCAGGTATTGCAGCATTAAAAGCTTATGAATTTTTCAATCCAAAACCTAACCTTTGTGTTTGCTTTATAAGAGAAATAAATCTCTGGTTTGTTTCCAGCCTATGATTATTTGGTGTGAATTAGGTCTTTTAAAGACTCCTTGGCATTGTTCTTCCAAACCCGGCTTTTAATGTTCTAAGAGTAATTATGTGGGCCTGAAATTCACAGGTAAAATTTGTTTTGATTTATTTACATGTAATTGTTGTCAGGCAACCAGATACTGTTTCAAATCAGGCATTATGTTCCCAGGAAAAGGGTTAACAGAAATCAAAAGTAATTATTTCTCCTAAAAAGCAGCCATTTTATGCCAACCAGAAGAGGATTTTTATTTTTGCAAAAGATGTCAGGTAAAATAAAACTGCTTTGCAGGTTAGCCCAATTTTTACTGTTTTGTAATATTTTTTATGGTCTTTAAAAATCAGAGAAGGGAATGGGGCAATTCCATTGCCTGTGGTGAATTTGGAGTCTGGTGGCAAAACCAATATGGAAATCAGCTGAGAAACGAGCATTTAACCATTGGATGAGACTCTTGCTCATAATTTGGGGTAACCAGTGCTGGTAGTTTCCATCAGCTGTTTTGCTTGAGCAGAGGACTTCCCGAATTTAGGGCACACAGCAGAAGACCTCTCATGCTCATATTGCCTCCTTTCTCACCTCACCTGGGTTACTCTTACCCATTTGGTATTTCAGGAAAATGCTCCCTAAATGCCGATGTGCTTCAGGAGTACAGCTCTTGTTTGGAGAGATGGCAGGCAGGCTGGTTAGATATTAAATCAGTTTTGGTCGTGCAGACACCATATCCTATGTGATGTAGGGCACCTGGACACCTTGGAGGCTTGGAGGTGTTGGAGATTTCTATCAGTTCCTTTCCTTGCTTCCAGCCCACAGTTTCACAGCAAAAAGTACAAGGCTGGCATGGCACTGAGCCAGACATTTTTTAGCCTATTTGCCCATGTTTTGTTCATTGTGCTGGGATCCCAGGGAGCAGGATTGTACGTGCTCAAGCCTGTGCCAGCTCAGTGAGGCTTTCACCACAGAAGACGGACACCCTGCACTTGCCTGTGGATGTTTGTGGGGGTCAGCACATCACTGGGACTTTGTTGTTTGAAATGAATTTGTATAAATGAGGAAACAATGGGTTTCCTGGTCCTGCCAGTGGGAGCCATTGACAGCTCGGCTGCCACCAGGACACTGTTCTTGTTGCTTTGGACTTGTACAACCAGACAAAGTCCTTCTTAAATGAAGAAAGTCAGTGATTCTTGGAGTTGTTTATTTTAGCTACTGTAACTTCATATGATATTCAAATCTGTGTGAATGTCATCCTTGTGTCTTCTATGTTAATCACCTTAGTAATGTGTATGGAAGTAGTTTCTAGAGGTGATTCACTAATTTATACAAGCAGTTCCTCATACTCATTTTGCTTTCATTGCCTTTTTTCTCCTCCTGCTCTTGCCATATGGAAAATGCATACCATGTTGCCTAATCCTGTATTTTCCCCTTTGCCTGGCAGTCTTTTTTGCAACCTTCACCCCAAGGCCTTCACCTGACTTATTTTACTCCTCCTTGCCTGAGAGCAGCCCTCAGGTTGGTACAGAATGCACGCATGTGTACAGTTGCATATGCGCACGTATGCATATCTATATACAAGCATATTATTTTCATGTGGACTGGGAGGACAACATGATTTACATCATCTCACATCTCTTGCCCTGACCTTTTCAAATAACTCATATGAAGTTTCACTATTATTTTAGTTTGTCTTAGTAGCAAGTTTGCCATTGAATTTATATAGTATTTTATAGTTTTGGTTTTTTTTCCTAGTTCAACTGTACTTCAGGGAAGAAATGTTAGAAAAAAAATTATTGTGCAATGTAACACTAGTATATGAATATATCATGCAATATACTCTAATGTTAGAATTTCAGTGTGCTATAAATAATTTCATATATAGATGAGGAACAGACTTTTGATTTACTACTGTCTGTCTGAATTAGTCATATATGGTAAATTTCTCTGAAGGGGTCATATTTGACCAAAGGTGTCTGTTATTGTTGGCATTAAGTGATATGCTTTCTAGAACTGCTAGACTACTCATGGCACTAGACCAATTTGTTATTTTGGGAGTAGATAAAGTCTTTGTTTAGCCTTCTGGCACTCAGTGTAGCTCTTGAAAATGGTTTTCTTTGTTTTGCTAAGGTTTTCTGTTCCTCTTAAATCTGCTCCGGTCTGTGGGGTTTTGTCAAAGGAGACAAGAGGGCTGAGTATTAGGTGTACTCTTTCTTGGATGTGTTCCCAGAAGGCTCAGTTTCAGGTGGATGGGAGGGGGACACGTGCAGATAATGTACAATACTGTGCTTGTATGTTGCAGTGTCAGCACTCTGGCATGTGTCTCAAGCCAGCAGCTGTCACTGTTGCTGACGTTCACTAGATGTCAGATATGATTTTCATGTTATACAATAGCACCTGGAGAAGTTGAATCATATTTTTTTTCCACGTATAAGTGTTACCTCATTGTGTACAACTTTGAGTCAAATCCGGTAGAGGACTTGGACAGTTAAAGTGTGGGGATTTTTACCTGACGGCTAAACTTCCTCAGTTTCTGATTTTGAGATGGCTGGGCGTGCACGTTTACACAGAGCCAGAGCTGCCCCGGCTCTGGCACAGATATTACCCCGGGGTGTGGAGGATACCTGAGACCAGCTGGGATCCTTAGCAAAATGTTCCTGCCCTGCAGCCATTGCCGTGCTTAGTACACAGGCAGGATTGTTCTCACAGAAATACCATTGGCAGCTTCCCTGAAGGCAGCTTGTGGTGCTATTGTGAGCGACAACCTTGCAATTAGAGCAGTTAACAAGAGTCTGGGAAACCTGGATTTAGTTCTCTTTCCAGGCAGAAAGGATGCCAGTGGTGCCCTTGCCAGGCTCCAAGCTGCCCTGTGGGAGTGGGACTGTCACTTGTGGGTGCAGAAGGAGCCTGCACTGTTGGAGTAAGGGCTTATCCACCCTGCTCTTCCTTATGCCCAGGGCTGCTTTAGTTCATCACTCATGGACTGCTTCCTGTAAGAGCATCCATAGGGGTCTGAGCCTCTGTACTGCTCCCAGGTCTGTGGGCTTGATCCCAGCTGAGGCTTTCATCCTGTTACACAGTTGAATCAGTCTTGTGAAGCTCAGAAGGTCAGTGGGAGCAGTTTGCTGGATTCAGGCTCTGTACTTAAGCTGTTTTTACTGCAGAAGTTCCCAACAATGCTTTTTGTTTGGTCAGGGATGAAGTAAGCTCCTTGATAAAATGCCCACTTAAGGACATCCTTAAGTCCCATTAGCTTGAAGGAATCTGAAGTAGGCTCCCCACAGTTGCTTTGCAGAGCAGAGCTGTGACCCTCAGTACAATTACTCGGTGGGATGAGGGGGCTGGTATTGCAATGCCATGGCTCAGGTCTTGGAGCTGAGTGAGGGTTTCAGGCTTTGATTCTTAGTTGGAGACAAGGCCACCCCTTTGGATGTATAGCACAGAAATGGCACTGTGCTGTCTTTCTGTACTGTCCTGCCACGGCATGTTTTCTAGAGGGTTCAACAGAGGTGGTAGACTTAAAACATTTTTTCAGTTGAGGCTCATAAAATATCTTTCACTCCTCAGCCTTTTGAACTGAAGCACTTTAATATTTTCTCAAGGCACTTATTAAAATGCCAATCAATGAAAATGTCTCCAGGAATCCAGTTCTCCAGGAGACAGCTCCTTATTTATCATGAGTTCCAAGTTACATTGCAAAAGGCCCAACTCAGCAAACGTAAACCCACAAATTTACTTTAAGACCCAAGGGAGCCTTGCGGGGTACAACTCTGCCTTGCATTAGCATGTGTTTGAAAAGCCTGAACAAAGAGACCTGATACTGGAAATACTTATGATGGTTTGACAGCACTTATTTGGAAATGTCACTCCAGCAGCATGTGTATCTCACTCCAGCCCTCAGGAAAGCAGCAGGTGGATGTCACTGATGCCCTGTGCTGCAGGTGCTCTGATAACAAAAATTTAAAAGATTTTTAGGGGGATGAAATTATGTTTCAACACTTGGTAAATTCTTATTCAACATGTGCCCAGTCTGTACAATTTAGATGGCTAAATGTCAACTTGCATTGTTGCTTAAAATGTAGGGCTGTACCTTGTAGTCTTTCAGTGGTTACTTGAGGCTTAGGCATCTGGATCTTCTGAAACTCAGCTGAAGGAGCAGATGTGGGCAGTGCTGTGTCACAGGTATGTACAGTACCCTCAACGTCCCTGTTTTCCTAAGGCCTGGGCTTTTGGCTGTACCCCCACCTTTTGGGGGCCTGAGAGGAAGGACATGCCCCGACATCCTTGTATATAACCCCCTAATTCTGGAATCAAGGCTTTGAAATCTCAGACATGTCATTTGGTTTGTTTGTAATTCATGTGAAGTGGCAGGACAGGGAACTGGATTCCAAGAAGGGAGGTCATCCAAAGGGAGCAGCACTTAGCTGACAGGGGCAGGCTTGTGAGCAGCACTGATGAGGCTTGAAAGGTACAAGTGGCCTATTGGTGGCCAGACCCTGAAGTCCCCATGCTATTATTTGCTGAAACAGACTGCTAACATCAGACAGTTTGTCTGCATGAGGTGAGGTATATACAGAGTAAGAGCATTGGTGTTTGATGTCTTATGATGAGGGAGGGAACTGTAAAACTCTACAAATAAAGAATATGCTTTATAAAACAATTTGAAGAGCAAAAAGGGGTTGAAGGGTTGGACAGGAAGGCGGGTCTCTTGGCTTATGGATTTTAGCTAGAATGGATTTTAACACAAAAGAGCATTGCGGGTAGAAGAAGACTCAGCTGCTTTTTGATTCAGTGTTTTGGCCAACTCATCGCTTTGCTTGTTTTTGGCTGAGTGGCTGTAGGGGCTTGTTTCCATGGTCATCACTGGCTCATCAGCTTTACTCAATTCTTTGGCGTTTTCAAAGGGACCAATTAAGGCCATTTCCTTGAACTTCATCATTAGAGACAGTGCTCAGTTTGTGCATTCTGGTTACTTGCCAGACCTGGCGCAGCTGTCCCATGTTTGGGGACTTCTGTGCAGCTTCATTTTGTGGAACTGGGATTTCTCCTGTCACCAGAAGAAAAATTTTCTACCTGATTTGAATTTCCCCAGGCCTAGAATGATACCCAAGAGGAAACTGGAACCCATGTTTCTTTTATTTAAAATACATCTGCACAAACATGTGTCATAAAGGGGGCTTTGAATTACGGGGAGCAGGGGCAAGTTGGAGCACTCCACAGGGTATGGGAACATTTTGTAATGTGTAGGATTTGGGTCTTAATTAGAGTTTAGCCAAAAGAGAGGTGTCAAAATATTGATCTTTCCAAATTCTATGCAGCATGTATTAGAGGTGGTTGCTGAGATTTTACTTCAGTCTGCATCAGGACCGTTGATACAAGTCACTAATAAAAACATTACTAAAAGATTCATTTTTCCCTTTTAGCAGGGCTTCTAGTGCTCTGAAGTTTTCAGTTTCATACTTTTTTCCTGACTATTACTTATTAAAAATGCACATTGAATGGGTTGCCTTTTTGGCTAAATAGATTTTTTATGGGGTGATCAGTGATGTTTGTTGAACAAAAGCCTGGGTCAAAAGTGATGCAAAATTGCAAGTGTGCAAATATTCCTAATATCTTTTAACAGGAAAGTGATGTTGAAGAAACATAGTCACCATCCTATAGTACCTGACAGTGGATGCATTCTCTTACTTGAAGATTTCTTAGCATCACATCTCATGTGAGAAAATAAAACATTTGATTTTTCAGATGAGAAGAGAGGTGTATGGACATTTTAATTACAGTTATCCCAGCCATGAGCTAAGCCCCACACAGCCACTCACTCAGTCACTCCCCCTCCAGCAGGATCAGGGAGAGAACTGGAAGGGTAAAAGCCAGAAAACTCATGGGTTGAGATAAAGAATTTGATAGGGAAAGCAAAAGCCACACACACAAGTAAAGCACAACAAGGAATGAGTTCACTTCCCATAGGCAGGCAGGTGTTCAGCCATCTCCAGGAGAGCCCCATCACTTATAACAGTGACTTGGGAAGACAAACATCATCACTCCAAATGTTCCCCCCTTCCTCCTTCTTCCCCCAGTTTATACACTGAGCATGATGCCATATGGTCTGGAGTATCCCTTTGGTCGCTTGGGGTCACCTGTACAGGGTGTGTCTCCTCCCAACCTCCCAGGCACCCCCAGTCCCCTCACCAGCCTGGCTGTATAAAAAACAGAAAAGGCCTTGGCCCTTTGTAAGCCCTGCTCAGCAACAACGGAAAGATCCCTGTTTTAGCAACCCTGTGTTCAGCACAAATACAAAACACAGCCCCATAGCAGCCACTGTGAAGACAATTAGCTCTACCCGAGCCAAAACCAGCACACTGCTCAGGAAGTTAGGATCAAAGAGCAGAAATGATGCTTCATATTTGCTTTTTTTTTTAAGTGAATTAAACAAGCTATTTTCTCCTGTCCTGGGCTCTGGCAGCCTGAAATGCATGGTAATCTGGTAATGGCTGTTGTGCAGTAACAGGTTCCTTCTCTCTTTTTTCCTTTTCCCTGTTAACCTATTTGTTTCAAATATATCTATCAATTTCTTTAAGCCCTTGTAACTAGGTTTAATTGCAAAATTGAAAAGTTATCTGTTTTCAGATAATAGTATAATTAGGAATGGAAATTCAACCCAGGTTATGCTGTACAAGCAGTAAGTGTACTTCTGCTACAGAAAATCACTTCCTTTGCAATGTTTTGAATGACTGAGCAACCAAATGATAAATGTCAGGGTTTTATAGTTTTTTTCCCTCCGGAAGGGCTATGAAAAAAAGACATACATACGTACAAAAAAGACATACATACATTTATTTTCAATTCAGTACCCACCTGGATTCTGTTCTGAGATATGGAGAAACTGCATTCTGCTTGTGTCTCTGATACCCATTTCAGCAAGTCACCTCAGCTGAAGGCACTGGGGGTTATACCACATGAATGTGTTGATTTATGCCCAGGACCACACATATATTCTCCCTGTACTGTGTACAAACACCCTGTGGTGAATAAATACCAGTCCAAGGGTGCCCATCAAATGCAATCATTGACAGAATTGGTTTTGGATGAGGCAATGAACTTGGGCCTCCCTGTGCATCCGTGAAACAAAATTTTGCTTTTGGAAAACTGACTAAGAAACTTATTTGCCAGTAGATTTCCATGTTGAACACATGAATGCAAGAAGGAGAAGTAAGTACAACAGCAGATGTAGGTAAGGAGTTAATAGCCCAGAAGGAACAATGAAAGTTTTAGGATGGGGAGGTTTTTCCCCACTGCAGTATTACGACTCTCTTATGTTGTGAAAGGGAATGTGATTAAGCATAGCTGTGTTGCTATAATGATATCAAATGGTTGGGATGGTATCTTTCAAGGAGACTATCAAATGATCCAGTAGCATGGATAACTAACTGCAGATTTCTCTGCATGACAGGGCTAAGTTGTAATAACAGCTTGGGAATAATACCAGTACATTTTTCCATTAATGAAGGTTTAATTTCTGGAACTTTGACAGATTTTTAAAGTAACGTAGACATTTCTTACCACTGAAGCCCACATCTTTATTACAAAGCCAAACTGTTCTCTCTGAAACCACATTATGCATGTTGTAACAGTACTCTCCCACAGATGATGAAGAGTTAGGACATATTTTTCCATGTGGATCATCCATTCGCTTAAAAATAAATTCTCTTATTAAACAAAATACAACCATGTGACAGGTTTTTGTAGGTTTGTCTCTTCATTAGATTATTAATGTTTTATTGCTGCTTCAAGTAATTTTCTGATGATTGCATTATTTTTCCTCTTTACCCCTCCTTCTCTTTTCAATGCAACATAAGGCAGTTTCCAGCCTCACTTTGTTGCAAGCACGCCTCAGTAAAATCAGTGAGTAAGAACTGATCCTGCAGTGAGATGAATGCAAATAGAGCTGTAGTGTTCCTTGAAACCAATGGTCGCACAGCTGTATATGAAGTTGCCTGACTGTATTTCTCTGCTGGATAAAGCCCGTAAAGAGAAACAAAGCCGTCATTACAGTTCTGGACCCTGATCATTGAAGAAAACAGTCTCCACAAATTTTTGTACTTTCTTTCAAAACTAGGAGGTTACAAAGGGGCATAAAAAGCATCTGTTGTTGTAATGCTGGTGCTCCAGGGGAGCATCCATCACCAGATGCTAAGTCTTGCCACAGGTGATATGGTTTTCATGGTTATTATCTGGCTGTTTCACAGCCCCAGATAAAAGATAAAGAACATCCTAAGTTCCAGGAGTGATTTGTTTTGATAATTGTTCTGCTGCTTGCTTTGTGCAATTTACTTCTATAAATACACACTAGGGGAATCATTTGTCTGGTGTACCATGGCACAGTAATTTCCTATATAATTTCATCCGAATGCTGCAGGAACTCATTTGAGCAATTGTTAATTAATCATTAGCAGTCATTAACTTTGGGTAGCGATGATTGCTAATCAAGATTTTCATGCTGCATTTCTTATTTCTGAGGGTTCATAATTAATCAAATTAGTAACATTTTTTGTTATTTGAGAAAAAGAAACAGTATGTTTTTAACAGAACTGCTAGTTGTATCTTTGCCTTTAAAATCCTTGCATGCCTTCAGTCTGGCTGCTTTTTTGCTGCATAAATTGCTCGAAAATATTTTGCAGTTTAAATTAACAATGCTCTCCCATTGTTCCTGCTATTGGCAATTATGCTGCTAGGAAGAACCATGAAAGTAGTGACACCACTCCAACTATTTCCCTCATGGTTAATTTTCTTTGCCTCATACCTCATGGCTTTGAAAAAAAAGAAAAAAAAACACAGATATTTATAATACTTTTAATGCCAGCTTTTTCTCCATGGTGTAGCTAATAATAATCTATTTTTTCCATTAATGTACCCTTGTGGCCCATCACCACCATGCTTGTAGACAAGGAGATTTTGCTACATAAAGACTTTGTGCAGCTCTGCAATAGAGGAACATTTAATTCCAATTTTCTCTTGCACTGGAATGACTTTGCAGTGTCCCCTTAGAAAGAACAGAGTGGCACAACCCATGGATGACTTGGGGATGGAAACCTTCCCTTGGGGAGAAAGCCAGGTGTCTCTGTTCTCCTTCCTCCACGCCTTTGCCTGCCACCCTGGGTAGCAATGTTGGTGGGCAGGAAGGAGTAAGGGTGGAGCAGAGCTGCAGCTGCACTGCATCTCCAGCGAGGACCTTCACCCTCTGTAGCCTGGCCAGGCTGCACCAGACCATTTCCGTTCTTCCAGTCCCATACAGAACTTAGGGTGATCATGTGGGAGAAATTGGACTTAGAGAGTCAAATATTTCCCCTTCCTGAGGCGATGGAGAAGCAGCCCAGAAGCTGTCAGGTTAATAGTGGAACCTTTGTAACCACTGGGAGAACAAGGACAAAGGGCTTCCTAAACTGGCGACTGGGTCAGCTCCAGCACCCCAGCTTTAGGCAAGCAACTCCCATTTGTGTGCCTTCACTCTGGCCAGAAATGTTAATATTTAACTCTCGGGGTTGTGAAGTACTTGAACAAGAAAAGAGCAGCATATTTGAACAGCACCTAAATCCAGCTGAGCCTACCTCCATGATGCCAGGGTGAGCTGCCGGATGGGGTGTGACCCACCAGCCTTGGGATGGAGAGATCAGCCACTCCTGTCACTGTAGTTACCCAGATAAACTTATCACACGCTCACCTCACTGCAAGCTGCAAAGACTAAGGTTGGCAAGTCAGGTCCCTTGACAGTGAAAATGCTATTGAATTGCGCTAACACTTTATCGCTGCTGCTTGCTGCACAAATACTTGCTCTTACATTTATTATGAGCACACATTTCCTATAGAGCTGTAGATTGCAAGGGTATGAAAAGTATAAGGGTGAAATCAGGGTGATCTTATTTCAAGGAATTCCAGAGGAATGAACAATAATTTGCCACTAATTGTAAAGAAGCTTTGATAAAAACTCTGAACAGATTCCCAACAGCACATATTTTCCAGAGGCCGCCTGGTAATTTTCAGTAAAACCCAGGAACAATATGACCATTAACTTGTGTGTTAAATGTCATCCAGATTTGTTCATATCATTCTCCTCTGCACTGCATCTTTTCTATGCATATTTTCATAATTTATGGTGTGTGGCCACATTTGGTCGTGCTCAGTTATACACCCATGGAAAAACATTAGATGAAGGTCAAATGAAGCCCACAGGGATGGTGATTATCTTTCCCATTTGACTCTTTAAAAAGTACCGAAGTTACCTCCTAGCCTGTGGCTTCCTTTGTAGACAGATTGCATCTGCACAGAGCTCTTCCCATGTAAAGGTACAGTCAATACTTCCTTGAAATGATCAAGGTCACGAGCAGTGATGGCATTTGATGGCACAGTGAACCATGCAGGGATGGCTTGTGGCACTGTCTGCATGCTAAATAATGGGACATGCTTGTTAAGAAAAAACCCAAACCTCTTCATGCCTGGCTAGTGCTGCTGGTATGCTTGGCTAGGGCTGCTGATATTGTTTGATGGCTGTAAATGTTCAGAAAATTGCCAGCTCTATGTGAGGCTGTGCTGAAGGCTTCCCAATTCTAGTAATGCTGTTCCATTGTTGTGAGCATTTATACAAGGTACAGGTTGGTTCTGCTTAGATTTGTTGCCATTTAAAGTTCCAATAGGAGTAATCAATACCAGATGACTTAAGTTACCAGCCAAACAAGAAGACTGGTTGATGGTTGAAACAAATACCTCATGGGAAAGTTAATTGTTCAAATTATTCAGCAAATATTGCAAGTTCTCAGACAATTAGAACATTTGAATATTTTGTGATCATGCAAGATCTATGTCTGTGCAGAATATTATTTTAAATTAATATTTCAACTGACTCATGTTTTATTTCTTCAGTGTAGCTGGCCTGGTTTTGTCCTATTGATAGAGGAAGTAAAAAATGCATGACTGTGTTCTGATTCCCCAATTCCCTATTTAATAAAACATATTAAAAAATTAAAAACAAGCTTTAAGGCACGTCCTGCTGTGTGGTTAGTTCTCTTAAGAAGATTAGCAGACAATCCTAGCTGTGCTGTGATCCCAGCTGCCAGTGGCTGAAAGGCTGGGATGCACAAATCATTAAAAAATATAGTTGTTGATGTTTTAAGTTGCTTAAATTAGGAGAGGTCCTGATATTGCCTAAAGTGGGAGATGTGCATGATAGTCATTAGTTCAAATTGTTTGCTGACATAAAGCCACAGAAAGAAATGCAAGTGACTGTAAAGATGTAGAAAGACCTTTAGCACAAGACTTTTTATTTCAAAATAAAAATATCAGCTATTATTATTTTGTCTTTAAATACTAAGGGTCAGTGCAGATGAGATTCTTTGCATGATGCACTGTACTTGGTAACCATGTGGGTAAGGTTTACTGTCTGTGTTCTGCTTTCAGGTGTTCAACTTGGGACTTTGGTGTGACCACCACTTTTCCAGCTATTTGTTGGTCTGAAGGTACCAAAGCGAAATTTGGTGAGTCTCTTATAATTTCAATGTACTCTGATTTAAAATGTAGAGCAATGTTAGATGCTGATGTATTTTTTTCCTGAAAAATAATATGCAGCTTGTTATCCAATGAAGCTCCTCGAGAACTTTTGTATGAAAGAAAATGGCTTGTACCCAAGCAAAGCACTGACACTTTGCTGAGACAGGTTGGTCTAATTTTTTTGTGGATGAGAATATGACTAGGTAGAGCAGCAGGCTGTCCCAAGAGAGGAGAGTGTGCTTTTCCTGGAGACAGCAGTTTTCCCTCTCCATTAAGTTACAGAAGTTGGTTTGTGGGCTAGAGCTGAAGAGCCAGGGTGTCTCTCTGGCTTCTGGAAGCTTCTGCACAAAAGGGCATGCTGGATTTAACTGTGCAATTGAACATTCAATTAAATGATAACTGAAGCTGCCTAAAATACCTGCAAATCTGGTGTGGATGCTTTCCACATACTTGATCAAAGGTGTATATCTTACCCATGGGATCAGCCAAGATAAGGATTGAAAGCCATTGCAAATGTTTGCACATGCACAGGTAGGACTGTGAGACGAGCCCTGGCAAAGGGCTGAGAGGGTCAGAGCATGTGCATCAGCTTCCCTCATTCACATCAGCCTCTGAGTAGGCTCTGCTACAAGAGACAGTGGCCACTGATGTATTTATTGAACTGGAATAGTCCAAGAGCAGTTTGTCAACTTCAGTCTAACAACAGGGGAAAAAACAGCCAAACAATATGCTGTAATAACTCCCACTATTAAACAAAGAACTAGTTTTCATCAAGGCAAATTACAAATCTGCATCTCAATTCTCCTATAGCCAGAAAGCACTAAGATGAGAAAATGCTTATACTTTCAAATATTTATGCAAAAGGACATGCATAGCTATTGTATCTTCGTTTTTGCTGATTTATGTCATTTTGTGTAATAAGATATTTTTAAATGACACCCTTCTGATAACTTTATAGAAGAGCTATAATTTCTTTTCTCCCTTCTTTGCTGGGCTTTGTAAAGTCACATTATACTGCAACATTTAAAGCATGGACAGAATTTGACAGTACTTCATACCACATGTACTTTTCAGGAACAGAAATAATAAATGCCCAGGAAATTGCTGTTTTTACTGTTATTGCCCATTAAATCTGTGGAAAGGGAGATAAATACACTGCGAAGTTGGTAAAAGACCCACCAGGTCAATCTGTTTTTTAAAGACAGAGGAAACTTCAGGAAAATTCAGTGATGTTTTCTACAAGCAGGAAATTCTAGAACTAAGAAGATTTCATTTAGAAACCACTATTATAAATTGCAAGTTTATTTATATTTTGCCTTCTCTTCTGCAAATAAGTTTTCCATGGTTTTGTCTGTGTATTAGGTGTTCCCTTTGAGGCCATGCCGAAGTTGTAAGGCCAAAACCTCAGTTGTCATTAGATTTATGAATTGGTTTTGCTACAATGAGGAACTCTAAAAAAGTGAAGCAATCTGGTATTTCTGCTATAGGAAACAAATTGTCTTCCACAAACTCAAAAGCATATTTTTTTTGTTGCTTAATGATAATATTCTATTCTTTTCCTGATTTACGTGTTTTGGCCCTTATGAATACGCTTTATCTTCCAATTAGTTTCCCCATTACATGTATAATTAAAGACAAATCAGATTATGGTGATTAGCATATATTATAAGTCATTTTACTAATTTCTGAGGGCATATTCCTACAAGGGATAACATAGAAATTAGAAGACTAATTAGGCCAAAATTACCTTCACTAATGAATATAAGCAGTAGTTAAATCCTCTAACAAAAGAGACATTTTTGCACTTTGGAGGTTGAAGGTGTGATTATCAGGAACCAACTTAAGGAATAAATCTGTAGAGTTTCAAAATCTACAAAGGGCTCAGCTCGAAAACACCTGAACTAATTCTCTGAAAATCTGCTGCCACTGGGCCTAACTGTGTTTTCTAAAGTCTTTCATAAAATAGCTCTCTGTGAAATACAGCTCTTTCCTCTGTTCTTGGCCTCATAGGGAGAAAGAAGAAGGTTTGAGGAGTGAATGCCAAATTTTACTTGTGACGTGAGGTTATAGTCAGGCCAGAACAATGACACCCCAGCAGCAGGGTGAAGGCAGGGTGTGTGCCCATGTGCTTGTCCCTGTTTCCCAGGCAAAGAGATGTTGGATGAGGAGTTGATGCAGGGTCGTGTCAAAGTGTCAAAGACAGAAACCTGGAGTGAAGGAGTTCGTCGTGCCTGTCTGTCCATGTCATGTGTGCACTGGTCCCACTCCCTTATTTAGCAAGAAAGTGTTCTGAACTCAGGAGCAGTTGCTGTAACAGAACAAAACATCTCCAGGTGTTGAAACGCAAGCCTTGGGTTCAGGAAACTCATGGTGATTTGGGGCCATGGAGTGGGTACACAGCCTTTGAAGGTTAGTTAATTCCAAGCCTTTACATGTATTTGAATTGTTGAATGTCCTTGGACTTAGGATCCAAAATAGCTTTTAGGGCTTGCATCTCAGTATGCCTGTCATAGAGTACTCTATCTGTAAAGTGGAGAAAAAACCTTTCTGCTTCAGATGTGCTAATTATGCTGAAGAGGGAGGAGTGGTTCAATAATAGAAAGGAATGGGAATAAAAGTACTTAAAATCCACCAACTAAGGACTGCCAGAGCTGTTGCAGGCACAGTCCTTCCCCAGGCTTGGGCTCACAATGAAGTGGCACTGTTTACTCCCCTTCCCCCAACTTCTCCACTGGGATAGGTATCAGTGCTCAGCCTGGAACAGAGTGCCTCTTCCCCTCATTCTTAATTGGGATGTATGTTTGTTCCTGTTTAACAGCTGTATTTTCAGATGATAATTACCTGCTGAAAATTTGGGCCTCTGAGCTTAAGCTTTCCAGACCAAGTTTTTATCCCAAATTAATTTCATTTAGAAGTGTAGTTAACAAAGAGCAGCTATTCTTGTAGGCAGGGGAAATCTCCCGTCATGTGAAGGAAAAAAGAAGAAAGTGATAGATTGGTTTGAGCAGCTTTGGTGTCAAAATGGGTGGGAGCAAGTAAAGACTGAAATAGTATAGGAAAATAGTCCTTGGAGGGGTGACAAAACTTTTGGAATTCCAGTGAAGCTAGCCAAGGTTTGGGTATGATAGTTTCCATATGTATAACTGGTTTGCACAACTATTTCCCCATTTTCTGCATAAAATGAAGAATTGCTGTGCATGGTGATACTGTTCTTTGTGCACTCTGGAAAACTTCGCTGGCTGGTGAGGTGGGCTGTACCCCCAATGCTCTGGAACAGGTGAGGGTATGGAAGGAGGGAACATGTAGAAACGTGACAAGCAAAATAGCCTCAACGTTGGAAATTAGTTTAATTTTTGGCAAATTAACATAAATTTTTTTGCTGGTTTGGATTTTGAGGAAATGAAGATGATTAAACAAACAGGAAAACACCTTTCCTCCCCATTCTTCTAACTCAGCTTAAGCCAGACACCTCCTAAGCCCCAGATTCCTTTGTTTCTGCCAGCCCTCACACCCAGTCCCTTCCAGCTTCTCTGGTGAGGTGATAGGCACTGCTGGATGTTGGATCTGTGCACAAGGGTTTCTTCCTTTTTCCTAGTCCCTTCTTACTTTTTTTCATCTATTCGTCAGCTGCAGGAGTGTCCCTGCCCCAATGTGGGTCATGTGCTCTGAGGTACCACCCCAAGCACAGAGCAGCTTCTCCCAAAAGCGTGTCACCAGAGTGCTGCCAAGGAGGGGAGAACAGAGCACGAAGTGTGAGCAGTAGGTGCAGAAGAAATGGAAAGGAGGTTAGAGCTGAATGCATGAGTAACTTGGCCATGGTTTGGAAAGAGGAGGTGACATCCCTGGTGCACTGCAAGCCGTGTATTTGAGAGAGGGGTACACACTCCTGCTCAGACAGCGAGCCAGGAGGGGCTTGGGCTGGAAGTCCAGTTGCAGGAGTTTGCAGGAAAACATCCAAGCCCAGGATGAGTGTGACGGGGTTAGGTTAGATTACGCCCTTCCTTTAAGCATTTCCTTTTGGCTAGCTCAGGTTTCTGCCTCTTAACCTCCAAGGCTGGCATAATCAAGGACTGTAAATCCCTCTCTGGAAGGCAGCCAGGTGAAAGCTGGTCACTACTGCAGCAGCTTGTTGTGGTTTTAGGTCCGTTTGCCTGTTCAGAAGACACTACTGGCAGCTCTGCTCCACGTACCTTGGCCCACAAATCCAGTTGTTTTGGAAAAAAGCTAAATCCTAGCCGGAATTAGGTGAACGTTGTTATGCACACGATCACTGAGCAGGGACTAAAGGACTATCAAAAAAGAAAAAGCTGAGAAAATCCTGGGGATGTAAAGCAAAATTCCCTTAGGGAGTTTATTGTCTTATATCCTGAGTGGTAAATGGATGAGTTCCCTTCCATTTTCCCTGGACATCGTGCCATTCAGCACCTGTCCTTCCTCTTCAACACAAAGTCTTCCTTCCTATGGACTTGTACAACAGTTTATCCTGACACATATGAGCTTGGTGGCAGCCCTTTGGCAATGATACAAAGAAGCCATAAATCACAACTTAGGCTGAGCTCTTGTGCACTGGGTGCAAAGCCTGGCCACCAAAAATTACCATCTTCACTTGGAAAAGACCTGCCTTGAGGCCAGCATGAGTGGAGCAGCAGGAGACCTAAAACATGTGGTTCCCAATCTTTCTTACCCCTGCCTGACTGTGCAGGGCATTGCTGTTGTTTGATTGATCTGTTTGTCCTTGTCCTCTGAAGTGGGCACCCCTCAGAGGGGTGTCCTTGAGCTTCAGGTAGCTGGACTTGTTCACACTGACTGTCTTGACTTGTTTACACATCACTACAGCACATATTTAATCTCTTTAGAACATTTGCTTAACCTCAGGAAGGTTTTCTGTTAGTGCAAGCCCTCGGAGATAGCCTGATTAAGCTCGAGTGAGTGTAATTTTACTGCCTTGGGAAGAAAGGGGTCCTGCAACATAACATGCAACAATTTATAACACTTTTCTTCCCTGCGGCACTTAGAGAATATGTCAAGTGCAAAGAATTGCAGCCAAATATAGAATTCAAAACACAAAGAACCTTAATTAATTTTCTGGAAGAATTTATCATGGGAGAATCAGTGGGAGGTGAGAAGCAGAGCTTTTCGCTGTATTTCATTTTCCTTAGCTGTATGTGACAGTAGCTGTCTCTCAGCATGGCTCTCTCTCGCAAGCATGCTCAGATGCAGCTGGAAGCTGGTTAGCCTGTGACAGATGGTGCCAAACCTCTGTTGTTTGGCTGGAGGTGGGTGTTTTGGAATGGTTTTGATTTAAAAACAACTCTCCTCCCAACTTTCCATTCTCTCTGAGGTCCAGGAAAGGTTTCCAGCAAGGAAGGAATCCTCGTAGTGATGTAATGAGTGTAAATCTACCATTACTCTGAGATCATTTCTACAGGCTAAAAGGTGGAAAAACTCAGAAGCATTCCCCTGCCTGGTTAAACATTACTGCTGAGCCATTGCTAGAACGTCGTGCTCCAGGACAAACCTTTCACCAAAGGGCAGACAGACGCTGCTGGTTGCGTACATTCACAGCCGGCTGGGAGCTCCAGCGAGGCTTATCCTGGAAATGTTGGCTGCAGCAGGAATGTTGGCTGGGCTAGAGACATGTGTTTTAATACAGAGGATCAGTGCCAACAGCAGCCGTAGTGTGGATGCAGCCATGCTAACACAAGTGCTCTTGCCAGCACAGTGTATACAAAGTATAACAGCAACAGACTCCCTTTCCAGCGCTTGGCATTCACTTAGGGAATTGAGCTAGAACCTCCTCTGCATGCTCCTGAAGTCTTGGAGGCAGAATTATTGTTTCTGAACCGGGCGTAACACACCTGCCAGGGGATGGTGGCTGCTGCTGCTGTCCTGAGCACAGCCCCAGGAATCCGTGGTTCCCACTGGTGGAGCAGGTTGCACCTTCAATCAGGGACAAGCTTGGGGTACAGAATAGATGGTTCTTCCTCTGCACTGGGGATGGCATGGGTGTGCCTGTATTGGCATTAGGTCTCCTGAGAGCTCAAATCAGGACTAATCCCCATTATTGTTAAGTCCTTACAAAAATTCTGCTAAGAAGGGTAAATCTTGGTAAACAGGCGTTCCACTTGGCAAGAGTCACGGCCAGCTGGCTGAAGCAGGCTAAGCTAGCTGGTGCTGACTGTTCCTTCAAACTGAGTACCCTCAAGGCCCTTCAAAAAGCACCCCCATCAATTTGTTTCCAGAGCGAGCATATTGCAAAGGCCAAAGGGATCTTGGGTAGAAGAGATTTTGACTATTGCTTGCGAGCTTGACATCCTGTAAGAACAGCTTACCTTGTTAGAGGCTAGCAAGTGCCAGTGGGAGGGAATTTGTGTTCCCTAGACAAATGCAAATTCCAGTGAGGAGATTAAACTTGTAAGAGTCTTATGGAAAATAAACATCCTGGTTAGGGAGGGAGGCTGGAGAAACAACGCTAAGTATAACCATTGAGTGCTTAGCCTCAGCAAAGAGTATTAATGGATAACTTGATATCCAAAGTGCTAAAGGAAACCTCAAAAGCCCATTTGAAAGGAGTTAAAGAAACTCTGTGTATGTGTAAGATAAGGAAAGAGGCCAACAAACACAGCACTATTGAAGGTGCTGGGAGTGATTTAAGAGACAAGAAGATGATCCAAAAGGCTATTAAGGCTGCAAGAGACCCTACTTCCAAGGGTAATGGGATTCTGATCTTCACAATCTGAGAATACAAGCAGGAAAAAAAGATTTTATTCTCCATGAGAAAGTAACTGTTTGAATAGAACGAAGCAGAGGCAGAGCCCTTACACCCTTATTTCTATTATACTCTGTCCTTTTTCTGGCTAAAGCATATGCTTTTGGGAAGGAGTAGAATGATAGAGCAGAGAGTAAGTCCTGCCAGACCTTTCTTTGAGAATCTCTCTCACACACAAACACACACACACAAGAAAGAAAAAAGGAGAAAAGAAAAAAAAAGCAGCAAGCATTTTTTATCTTTCCAGATTAAGTAAAAATGAAAGACTGAGCTACCTAGACGGAAGACAGACATGGACACTGCCAGGACACTGATACTTTCAGATACTGGTAAAACTGTGTGAGTTCCCTGGGGTTGTATCTGTTCTATGATCACATCAAGACGTTGCACACAAGGCCTAGATGATTGTGGCCTTCCCCTCCCAAGACAGTATAAGTTCTTGCTCGTTTTTATGCTAGAGAGGTCTTTCTCATATGCTCTGCGAGTAAATGCATACATTCTTATAATTATCCTTTAGGAATGTGATTTAATACAGGAGGTCTGATTCTGCACTGCTTAGTGCTTGAAATCAGAGGGAAACAAAAAATGAATAAACAACGGCTATGACTCCTTGGGTTTGCTAGCTTTTTAATTTATTTATTCTGTCAGCTTTGCACAAGCTGAAGTGACTACAGAATGTGCAAGGTGCCAAAAGCTGCAGTGCAATAAGATATCAATGTTACACCTTCATAGGCCATACTTTCTTGAGACAGCATCAGAAGACAGAAGCAGAGAACTATGGAGCTGTATTCATCCTACCCATGAAGGTACAATGGGCTAGTTTAGATAACAAGCAGATTAGGTTATTAAAAAAGGGTATGCTTTAAAAGTGTTTCCACGTCAGCATTCAGGATGAAAGCTGATGAAATACACACAAAAAGGAGTATACCATGTGCTAATAGAAGGGCAGGCAGCAAAGGAGTTGTATGAAGCCATTGCTTGAATATGTACACACAAAATCAGGAAAGTCAAAGTCCTGGAGCTGATATTAGTGAGGTATCTTAAGGATACTAGGAATACCACAAGCATGCTAGTTGCAAGAGTGGATGTATGTCTGTTGGAGGAGACAAGTTAGTTTTGGACATACATGGAAAAGGCTGAGAAACTCAAACAACTTTTTGCTTTGGTTTTCACAAGCAAAACCGGTTCCCAGACCACTGTGTACATCAGCACAACTGGGAGACTTGAAGGACAGGCAGCAGTGGGGGAACAACACAGTTGGTACTGCCTGGAGAACCTGGATGTATTCAGACTTGATGGGCTGGATGAAATTTTCCTGGGTGCTGAATGAATTGGCTTATGTGATTCCACAGTATGTTGCTTGTTCTCTCTGACAAATCTGGTGATTGGGAGAGGTTTGTGACAACAGCAAAAAAACTTGTAGTAAATCACTGAGAAGTGGAAAAGGGAAGAAATTACCTAGGAAACCTCACTGTGCAAAGGGCAGCAAACTCCACTTTTGTTCCTGAAAAGATTATGGAATATGTCTTCTTGGAATCCATTTACAGACATGAGATGGGCAAGAACCCACTCAGAAATAGTCAACACAGATTGCCTTCTACAACTGCGACTGTGTGGAGAAGGTGAGAGCCATGTATGCAATACGCTGTGACTTTATTAATGATTTTGGTGCCATCACCCACAGCGTTCTCATTTGGATGCTGAAGAAATATGGGCTAGAGAAACAAAATGCATGGTGGACTGAAGAGCAGCTGAACATCTGGGCTCAAAGGGTGGCTCACATCTGGTTGGTGGTCACTTATGAGAGGAGTACTGCCGGTGCTGCTTAACATTTTCATCAGCAGCCTGAATGATTATACAGAATGAACCATCAGCAAATTTATACAAGATATTTAATTAAAATAAACATTTGAGAATATGAGTGGCAGAGCTTCAGTCTAAAACACCTTTGCTAAACATAAGGACTGGCCAAGCTCAAATAGTTAAACAAGGAGAAATGCAGAGTTTTGCACCTGTTGCGGAATAGTCCCAAATATCAGCACAGGCTGGGAAGTGACTGATTAATGGTAGTCCTGTTCAAAAAGTCCTGTGTGTTTATGGGTGATGGATGCTGACAGGGCACTCTCATTGCAAATAAGTCAACCCCTATCTCACTTGCAAATAAGACAAGGCCTAATGTAGCTTTCCTTTAGGAAGAGTCTTGGGATGGCAACAGTCCTGCTTTGTGCAAGAGATTGGTGTAGATGACATTTAAAGGTATGATCCTCCATGATCCTTTAGCTTCAATCTCAACAGCAGCTTAGTCTTTAAATAACTTATTTTTTTCCCCAGCAAATATGTGTGAAAGACTCCACTCTCTAGGTATACATCAGTGTGGAATCCAGACAGTACTTCAATTTTCCACACAGAGTCATCTTCATCCCCAGGCAAGAGCATTTACCATGAAATCATAAGGTAGGCAGAAGGTTATGAATGTGGTGTGTGAAAGTTAGGAGTTTGGTCAGTAACACTCCTACCCTGGGTACTTCTGGTAGTCTTAAAACTATTTGCTTTATAGTTTAGTTAATTGATGTTGGTTGCTATGAGTCTTGTCAGCTGGAAGGGTAATAGTCCTTTCTAGTTTACATTTCTGGCCTGTATAATTGCAGTTAGTATAAACAATGATTTCTTAAAATGCACTTTGTGTATTGCAGGTGTCCTCAGACAAGAGAACAGAATGTTTTGTTAAACACTTAGCCTTTACAGCAGCAGCAGAAAGTCTGATGCTCTCCTCTGAATCATGTGAGAGGATAAAGGAGCACATCCCTTGCTGAGAATGGGGTTTTGAAATTAATTTCTCCATCTTGCTCTGGTTACCCAAAACCCATTTTGGTACACTCATTTATACGCCCACTCTCTTTCTAAATTGAAAACGGAATGCTTTGTGCTTTTGGGGATTAGTGACTTGAGCAGAGCCACTGAGATGAGATCAAAGCTCATGGGAAAATAATGAGCTAGACTTTCTCCAAATAAAAACACAACAGAAACCCTCCCAGGGTCCTGTTTTTGCAATGGCATGAACACCTTTGCCCAAATTCATCCCATCACATCATAGGCACTTAACAAGGCATCTAAATTAAGAGTCTAAATGCTTTAAGTTCTCTTATTCCTGTAGTCAAAGGACTCTGGAATGCAATTTAGTCCTCTTACAACCTCAATTACTCTTTCGGACTGTTTGTCTCTCACTGGATGCTCAGGAAGCCGCAGGTGACTCAGGGAGGCGCACTAAAGCTCTCATTGTGGTGTGGAAGTCAGGATCTAGATATTTTTCTGTGGAAAGATTACAAGTTAATTCTGTTGGTTGCATGATTGGATGCTATGAGTCAGGCCAGGGCTGACACACTGCTGATTTACTCTATCCAGTCTAGAGGATGCTACAGAGGAAACAAAGCAGTCAGTAAGCTCAGTGACTCTGCTGTAGACAGATAGGCAAGAGATTAGCTAAGGATAAGATCTGAACTTGAAAAAAAGTTCTACAGCTGAGCCTGCACAGCAGCCTAATACTGTCAGTATGCTGCAGCTGTCCCCCCTTCACTTTCTTCTCTCTCTTTCCTTCTTGGAGGTGTCAGACAGGCTGTGATAGCAGTATGGTTTGTTGCATCAGTCTGCATGTATTGAGGGAGCAAACTTCCAAGATTTCCATGAGTTTCTTTGTACATACATATGCAGTAACTCTGATTCTGTAGCTAGCTATGTGAGACCCTGAGACACAAATTAGGTGTAAAAAGACCTGCCACAGAGATCTAGTAGCACTTATCTTCTTGCCTCCCCACCGGTTTCTTTTACTTATGTGTTCCTTCAGTCTCTGGATGATTCAATCCCACTGGAGATGAAAGAGTTGAGAAAATTTCCCAGTCTGCTCATTCACGTGGCTCTCTGGCCATCACACTCCCAACGCCACAGATTTTCACTGGTGGGACCGAAGGCCCTTCACAGGAGGCAGCTCCAGTGAGCCCATGGATGCCCTGCTTGACCCCCTGACCCTGTGTCCCCTGTCAGCTGCGCTCTTTCAGAAGGGGTGTGAGATGGTTAGGGTAACATCCTTCCGTGCAGCATTTTGCACACTAAGTGTGTTGAGGATAATAACATTTACCTTTCCTTAGAGCTGGGTTGCCTCCTGCCAGAGGTTTCTTTACCAGCAGCTCATGTGGACTCTTCTTGGATCTGAGCTTATTCAATCATGTTAATTCTCGGCACCATATACTACATTCCAAATACTACTTTTGAAAGGTGGCACTGTCTTTCTCCCATTCCAAGCAATGCAGTGATGTCTCCCCTTACATTTACCACACTCAACAGGAATTTTCCTGGATGTGCTAGTTGTGTCAGTCTTTAAGAAAAGTATTTGTTGCCAATGTATTGGCAGAAACAGAAAGGGGCACTGCAGAGACAAGCTTTTGCAATGACATCAGGAAAGATTTTTTTAAAACTGTACTAAAAAGCCCAAGAAATCAAGCTGGTTCCAGGTGACAGTTGGTATTTTTTAGCTTGCCTCAGGTAACATAAGAATGTTCATCTTTCTCTACTGTTCACCTTCCCTAGACCAGGGCTGGACTGTGCCATGACTCATGAAGTGCGAAAGGAGGTTGGCTGCATCCTGGAAATCCTCTTTCCTGCTGTCAGCTTAGAAAACATATCCCAAGGCTCAGGAGTTGTTTCTGTGAAATAAAGGTCTTGGTACCCATAAAAGATGCTGTCTTTCATGTTCAGATGTCCAAATACACGTTCAATTTTTGTTTCATGCAGCTACCCACTTGTTTGAAGTTGCAAGCACATGCTGAGTCTTAGTTTCCTTCTTTCCTTGTTTCAAAGTGCACACTGCACGTTTGTATAAAAGTATCTCTAAGTGTAGGAAATCCTTCTTCCTTTCATTGTGCGTCTATTGGACATGTGATCCATTTGTGTAAACAAAAAGGGAAATTTTGAAAAAGTGGAAGGAAAATCACAAACATTTAATTGAATTAATACATTTGTTGTCTTTCAGTAGATTGTATTTGCCTCATTTTCCAGTGTTACATTCCCGAAACTTTCCCCACCAGCCTGCCTGGAGACCAGACCTGTGTGTGGTCAGACTGAAAGACATCCCCAAAATGAACAGGTGCAGGCTGTTTCCAGGGGACCTGGCAGGATTTGGAAGGCAACATCTTGGCACCCACGCTCTGTATAATGCCCACACATTGTGTGGCACTGCCACACATTATGTAACACAAACAGTGGGGTCCAGGACCTCGGTGCACTCCCAGCTGCTTCTGTCCCCAGGGTGACTTGGCACAGCCTGGGCAGGTGAAGAGCTGAGAGAAAGAGGCTACAGAGATGTAGCACAAAGCTACTGTTGAAATTCCGGCTGCCCAAGCTGGTTCTGGAGAATGTTTTGGAGACACATGAGGCTTTAAGCTGCAGTAATTCAACATTTAAAAACAAATAGGTTTTCCTGCCCTACTTATCCACGAGACGATGATGTTGATCCAAAATGTTCACAGTGCCAAAGGCCTATTCAAAGTGGTAGAGGCTTCGAACCCTGCCTGTCAACACTGGCTCTTAACATATGCCTCCTTGGAAATCAGTGCTACAGGCCTAATCTGGCAGGCACGGCTTTGGAAGAGCCCAGAAGATTTGTAAAAGAATGGCAGGAGGGTACTCTGTGGCATTTCTAATCCCAATTGCTATAAACTGTAACAGGATCTGTAATGCTTTAGTTGTTCAGATGGGGGCCTTGGCAATTGTTTTCTTCTCCTGGCATTTTTCCATTATTTTTTCTTGAAATGCATATATAAGAAATAATATTCTACTTTATGGAATTGGTCAGAAATTGGGGGAAAAGAATCAATTAGAGCAGGAGCTGATTCTGTTTTGAAGTGACTTCTCCCTGTTGCTTTCACTTCTCTTCAGCTCTCTTCATTCCCAGGCATTCCCTTCATTCTCAGCTTGTAATGTCTGAGATGAAGTGATATTAAATATAATTAAATATATTTAGGAAACATGATCTACCACCTTTCTGGTATCTATAAGAACAGGTGCTCAAAAGCTGCACAGAAAAAGAGAAGTCCATTCTTCCAAGTGTAGCAAACCTACTGCACAGTAATGCTTTCTGTCGAACTGTATCTCCATGCCTTACTGTTAAAACTCAGGAATCTGGTCGGGTATTAATTTCCAGAAAACCTTTTTTCCGTACTGTCTGAAAATGGCCTCTTAGTTTTAAATGATGATTTTAAAACATACCAGAAATGTATTTTCCTGTATTCACTATTCATTCTGCCTTAAGAATATATAAAAACCAGATGGGACTCGTTTCTTCTTACTTGGTCCAAACATTTCAACAAGTGGGTTATTTTTCTTACCAGTCTTTGGACTCCCCGCTGTTCTTAATAGGATTATTTGGATAAATAAACGGATCCAACTTTGACCCTTTACTAACCATTCACCTGAGGCAGAACATGCAGCAGTTAATGGAAAGAAAGGATGTCTGCTCTGCTAAGTGAGCTAATATTGCTTTACTATGAAAAGACATAAAATTCCTCTTGCCTGAAATGAAAAATCATGTGTTTTTGGCATAAATATCCAGTTTTATTTCTGCCGTAGTTGAACAAACACCAAAAAGTGAACAGGTTGGAACAGTTTGGGGAGAAAAAAGAAGGAAGGCTTACTATAAATACCTTATGGTTTACAGGTGTTTGAGGTAGGCGTATAGACATCTCCTTTGTTTCAGAGTTATCCCCGTATGATTGTGCCAATGTTCAAACTCATTTTTCCCTTTAAGGTTTTGTCTGCCTTAGCTACAATTGGAAGAAAGCAGGATATAGTCTAGCATACCGAAAAAGCAAGATAAAAACAAACAGTGAAACAAAACCAGTTTCCGCTGTAGACAGGAAAGGAAAATTTTCAAAAAGTGAAATGATGAAGTAAAATAGGACAGACATTCTTCTTGTTCTTCAGGGCTGAATGAATTAACAGTAGAAAGAGTCAATGCAATAACTATGTCAGTGATAGATTTCAAGGACAATACTGGGATGGAGATCCCAAACAAGGGAAATGAAAAGATGAGCAGTGCTGTAAGTATGCATGCAGGTCACAAAAGAGGTGCAGGTTAAATTCACATATGTCATCCTTCATCTGCTTCCCAAGCTCTGCTCATCAAGGAGCTGAAGCTGTAGTAAAGTGTTACCTGCTCCTTTTTGTTTCTGCTGGGCTGCCAGAAACTCCTGTTGCTAGACGTGCCAGTAGTGCTTCTCATGAAACTCTCTTCCTTCATTCAGTCCCCGTGAGCTGAGGTAATTAATGCCTCTGAATGAGAAGTTTGGAGTAAGAAGTGGTTGAGGAGACGCTCTCCTGATGAGCAGAGTGGTGAGGAGTGGTTTGCAGAAAGCTAAGAGCACTTGTCTCCTTGGCTGTCAGCATTGCATTTATCCTTGGTATCAGGCCCTGTGAACTTGGCCCAGTAATTTATCGCCCTGTAAACAAGGACCTGGTTCCATCTGTGAACTCAAAGAACAGGCATATAATTATGTTTTTACGAACTCCTTCAGCTAGAACTGCATTAGGACAGTTAACTATAGCAACTGAGAAACTAGACAGACCTGTAAAAATTTTTTTTCTCAAACAATCCTCTTCTTTTATATAAAGTACTAATAAAAAATAATTCAAGTTATGGAAGAGTGCATAGGTAATAGCACTGTACTATAATTTCTCTTTATATTCGATACTATGGGAATAAACCAAGCAGACAGAGTGGTGTATTTGACAAGAGGTAGAGGAGATGACCCTACACAAGGTGATTTTGTTTCTGTATGGGACATATGTCACAGCTGCAGTATTGTCCTGCTTTGGATGAGAAGGGTGTGCGGTGTAATTTTTAATGAAATATATAAGACCCTGTTCCCAATGTGAGTGTGGTCTAATGAACACTGTGTACTAATCTCCATTAACGTTGACTGTGCAGTGACCTTGGATAAATCATTGCATCTCTTTGTGCATATGCTCATCTATAAAATGTCTTCCTCCCAGATATGTAGTGAAGATTCATTAGTTCATGCTTACAAAGTGCTTTGAAGACATAAATACAGTTATTGCTTTAACAATGCTGAGGTTTTGAGATTAAGAGGGCATTTTATCATCTGCATCCCACTTGCCAGGTGGGGACTACAGTGACTATTCATAAGTAAATGCATCTTTCACACTGGTCTTTGCACATAGCTGTTATCTTCTCCTAAATGTCACTATAAATCTACATGGTCACTGGCTATCCACTGTCTGTGAGTATCCAATCTTTTATAGCAATTAAGGAATAAATTATATTCATTTTTGCAAAAATTGAACACTAGAGATGAAAATCTTTGCCATCATGATTTGTCACTCCAAGCAAATATTGGGGGATTTGGTTTCAATCATTCCTTCATTCATCTAATCCATAGCACTTCATTTCCCAGGAAAACAGGAGAATCCTATCTGGACCTGGGGGTGCCATTAAAATGAAACAAGTTTGAAATTCATAAGTTTATTTCATGCCAAATCTCTGGAAGACATTGGCACTGCTGTAAGTGTCTTTTCTGAACTTTCAGATTAATGTACCCAACTGATGTACCTCCACTTCTTACACTGTAGTTTAATATGCAACAGGAGATCTCTCTAGCACAGTGAATCAATAGAAATCTTGATCAGAATGATTGAAAAAATATGCATACTCAAACGTGACTAAAAATAGTATATGCTGCTGAACATTAGATTTCCACCAATGAAAGTTAAATCTGACTTTGTCCCAGATTGGTTGTTAACGTATTTTTTGGCAGAAGGAACAGCAGTGCCATGGAAATAAAGAGGAGCTGTCAACCATTAGAGTAGTCCAACATTGTTTCTACGTTGATAAGCATACAGTTATGTTCATGTCTCCATTTCCCTATGTTCTTCTAGTTTTTTGTATTGGGGCTAAATGGGTTCAGAAGAGGGAGACATACATGGAGATAAGGGGAAAAACAGCTCTGTGTCTGGAATGGCATGAAATGGACCATGAAAATGTGGATGAGGATTCTTTCCTTTACCAGGAAGGATTACTAGGAAAGAAGACCATGAAAACCATGAGCATAATTTCACTGATGAAAAAAAGCAAACCATGAAGCCACAGGTTTTTTGGCTTTGCTGCCATCTAGCAGAAGATGGTCAGCCTGACATCCATCCACCTGCTGGGACAGAGAAGAATATTAGATTGCTGAGGTGGGTGAGGGTAAATGTGGATTATGGTTGAGGTCTGAGCTGGCCGTTCTGGCTAGGTTACTCTTAAAAGGTGGCTTATTTTTGGAAGAGCAGATTTAGAAGCAGAACTAGCTGAGACTCACTCCTGTTGCTGGAGGAGTGAAACAGACTCTGCTCCCCTGTGGGCAGTGTTGGACTGAAGGAGATGTGCAGCAAAAAGAACAAGACTTAGGAAAATTCAGATATGCCCTCTAAAGACAAAGCAAGATAAGAGCAATTTTCCTTTCTGTGGAAAGGAAAGTGCTCCTTGTGTGTACAGACTACATTTAAAAATAATCAGTTAATAATATCAGTCACCTTGATCAAGGTTTGGTTAAGACTCATGCTAAAAAAACCTTTAGCTTCTAACACATTTCAAGCAAGTCATTAGCTGATTCTGAGTATATACTGCTTTATCATCTGAACAGTCTTGAACAAAGCTTAGTTACATAATGATCATGTTAGGCTCCTAAATGAGTTTCCTTTCCTGTAATTATTAATCCTCCAGCTTCCCTCTTTCTTGCAATCTCATTTTCTTCTGCAGTGTATGTTCTTTTTGCAGGGATAGATAACTATGTCTTGCAGACAGTCATTTATGGTCTATGTTCATTAGTTCACAGGCAAAGGAAGCAAAGCAGACTGTACTCTCATTTTCCCTTTGTGCAATGGAAAGTGAACATTTATTGTGGTTCCGTTGCTGAGGGGAAGTTCAATTGCTAATGTAACACAGGCTAAAAATTTGCAGAAATGAGTGTTTCGTGTTCTGGAACAACTGAACTCACATGTCTTGTCCTGGGAAGGAAAAAAAAAGCTAAACTTGAGTTGAGGTGTTCTTGTGAGGCTGAGAAACATTGTGATGATGTTGTGCTTAGGCTCAAACTAAGGATTATCCAGGTCACTCAGCCTGAATGTTAAGCTTTAAAAGAAACTGAGACAAGTTAAGATAGAGGACTATACACACAAATCATCCAGGTAAGTTTGCCTGTAGCTGTGTTCTTTATATGATTGAAAGTAAATAATTTTCCTGCCAGATCAGATTAGACTGAATTTTTTAAAGATAAAGTGAGAAGTCTTAGTCCCATTCTTCTTGTATTGGATGTCACAATATGGCAAAGGCCATTTGCCTGTGAGGAGCGTATCAGAAACTATGAGGCCCACACTCAACTGAGTTTCTGTGATGCTGCTTTTTCCTAGGGCTTATGAATTCAATACTGAGTTACATTCTAGGTCTCTAAATTACATTAGATGTCATATGAATGCAAATATATGTTAAGTAGTTTTAGAAATGCCTTGGGGAGTGAATGTTGAGCACCCTTCCATGCTGGAAGGGCATGGGGCATGCCTTGCCTTCTTCAAGGGAGCTGTCAGCTGGACAATCCCCTTCAGCAGAGCGTGGGGAAGCTATCAAGGGCAGAGCACTGTTTCACACACTCAGCACCTCCAGAGCCACAGCTCTTCTCCAAGTGCTGTGCATCAGGATGTCTCCTGCCAGGGCCTGTGGCAGGTGTGGGACAGACATCACCCCATGAACATCCACTTCAAACTGTGGGGGTGATGGCTGGAGGGAGGGAGCTGGGCAGTGAGGGTGTCCAGGGAGCCATCATGGCCCATCGGGATGCATGGGTTGCCTGGAGGAAAAGCTTGGGTGCTGTGGGACCCTGTCCTGTCCTATACATTGCAGGTGCTGGGTTCTCCTCCTCTTAACTTTGCGGTAGGGATATTTAAAGAGATTTTATTACACATGCCTTCTTCAACTACTCCTTTTCCCCAGGTCCAGTAGATGAGAAGGGAGTGGTGTCTCTGCTCAGATATGCCCCAGTACCCAGCCCTAGAGAGCTCGCCCCACTCATGTGGTGTCTGCAGTGCAGTGACATGGATGGCCTAAAAACTCTGTTATTGTGGGGCTCAGCCTGGCAGAGTTCCATGGTTAGCCTCTGCTCCTGATTAAGAAGGAAAACATTCATGTATGCTTAGGTAAAATAAATGACCTTAACAGAGAGAAAATGAAAGAGTAACTTTAGCTTTAAAACTAGATAGTTTTCAAAGCATAGTGTCAGTGTCACCCAAATAATTGTTTTAAACCCAGTTAACTCAAATAGAGTATTTTGTCACAATGAGTGTCTCATGCTGCAGAAATGTGCATTTAAGCCATCTAAACAGCACTATCATGGCAGTACAATTATGATTTAATACTATATTAAAATAAATTGATTTTTGCATCAACACACTGATGCCTTTACAGTCATTTCAGTGTTTCTGAAGACCACCCCAGTGCATGATTCCTTTATGACCTGGGAACTCCTAAAAACCCTAGAGAACATTCCTTTTTTATGTTCACCTGGTCAAGACTGGTGGAATTTGGGTTGCTTGGAAAGAGGGTTGTATATGCTATCCAAACCCACCTCTAAAAGCAAAAGATGTTTAAAGTAAAGTGCCAAATTTTACACATGCAAAGAAAGAGGAGTTATGTGCATGCTCCTTATTCTGACTGATGGCTTTATGAAATCACTCATGGCCCTGTAAGCACTTCCTGTGATAATTTACTTACAGCTGGTGATGGGAATGGAGTTTGTCTATTTTAGTGCAGTGTCCTTAACTGTAGGATGTCGTTGATGATGCTCTGAGCATACTTTAATTGGAATTAACTTTTCAGGGCAGGAATTATGTTTTCAGATGTGTATATCATGTTATGGGTTCAGTACAGGATCTGAGCTTGTTTTTTATACAAGCAGTAAATGCAGCTGGCTTGAGGGGGCAGAGAGTTGTGTCTTTCTTTTTGTAGAGGGTGTAAGGTATTGCCCAGAAAACGACAGTTTGTCCAACCAACATGGAGTTAGCTAAAATAAATTTACAAAAATTCAGTGTTAGATGATGGATTTATGGGCTACTGATAAGTGACTAAAAGCAGGAAAGATCAAAGCTGCCTAAACCACCACCATCTCTTTTATAAGAGTGCATTTATGCCTTCTAACAATCATTGATGATTTTCATTCACTCTTCAGTGTGTTTTATTCATTAATTTTAACATTTTGTCTGGTTCCCATGGGAGGAGAAGGTGGATTCTTTTCCTAATGTCCTCTCTATAATGTTTTCACCTCCTCACTCAAACCAACAGTTCTTTATGTGCAGATAACTGGATGGACGGCTTAGCTTCCAGTGGTGACTTATATGTTCAGGAGATGTCAGTTAGTCATGGAACAGTCATGGAATGATTCTCCAAAAACCACCCTTTGAACATGATGTTGCCCACACAGAAACTGTTTGTTCTGTCAAGTGAAGGCTGATAACTTTCTGGGAAAAATGTCAAGGTCTATCAAGGAAAAGGCTTTCTGAAAATTCTCAAAAGCTGAAAGCTTTTTTTAAAAAGTTTTGCAGATTTTTTTTTTTTTTTTTAAATTGCAGAAAATGTGAGGAATGGCATCTTTCTCGCCAAGATGGAAACCATGAGCAGAAATAGAAATTATTGTGTGTGCTCCCCTGCTATTGAGATACTTCCAGTCTCAGAGAACTTATGGCTGCTTGGGAAAACTCCTATCTGGGTAGAAGACCAATAAACATAAGGAAAACTAAAAGAGATGCCAAGACAGTATCATCTATGTTATTTAAACTGTTTAGAAACTGGAAAAACCCCACTCTGTTTATACCATTCATATATTTAGTTTCCTGCTTTCTAAGGAAAGCTGCAATCACTCACTGCCTTTTGGAATATGAGTGCAATATGATGACTTCGTAATGCTGGGGAAAAGAGTAGGGAGCCCTACATGACAGAGACTGTCCCTGGAGGCAGTAGTATCATTTGATCCTTGGCACAGCCAGTGTCTGACATCATCTGAGACCAAAGACTCTCAGATTAGTAGCTTTACTTAAAGAGGCAGCAGTTATGCACCTTAACTGTTGCTTGAAATTCCCATCCAGCAGAATAAATGCCTGGTGCACAGGTAATACTTTGCACATATCCTGAGGGAATATATGTACCTGGCTACAAGAAGGGGAATGGAGGGCAGGCACTGGCAAGTTGGGTGGACCCAGAGACTTATTTTATTCTTGTGGTTGAGCTTTTGTCAGCAATGCTGTGTTTCTAGGAGCAGCTTGTGCATGGATTCCAGCTGGGCACAATGCTAGTGCTTGTCGGAACCCCAGGCTAATGCACTGACTTGCTGACACTTCGCTATGTGGGACAGTATGCCACTTACACATGCAAAAAAACCCCCAAAACAAAAAAAGCCAACCAAACCAACCAACCAACCAAAACAAAACAACATTTTGTTTAAAGTATATTTGATTTATGAACATATTTAGGTCTAGAGTGCAGCATTACAGATTTCATTATCAAAGGCCATCATCAGTTTGAGGTGAGAACTTGGTGAGAACGTCTGTGGTGCAAAATTGAGTGGCTGTAGTTTTGCTGCTGCTGGGGACTTGGAGGTGGTTAAAGTGGAGCTAAGAAAACTTCTTGCTCAACATCACAGCTGGCATTTGCTTAGAAATCAGCAAGCTATTCATGTGGACAAAGTCTGGCAGAACTCAAACATGTCAGTACTTCTGTAGTGAAGGATATTCCCACTTGCTTGTCCTCTGAGATCCCCATTATTGAGATGCTTCTGTGTCTAAGACTTTCTGGAAATTTTAAGTTTCTTAGGGCCAAAATAAGCCTTTGTAATGCTCTGTCTGGAGAAGGTGTTTGGAAGAGGAATCAGCTGCAAGTGCACTAAGAGCTGTGACAGAAAGGTGTTGAATAGGTCATGAGGAACACTGCAAACTGGGCTGTTAAGAGCTTCTGGAGACTATGCCACTTCTGTCTCCCCAGTCTCACCTTTCTGAAAAAATATCAAGCCCTACATAGCCAAATTGTAGTTTTATAGGGTAATGGACTTCATCTATCTGTGTTAGCTGGAAAACCTATTTAGGTCTTTTCTTAGCTCTTCACATACAACCTACGTGGTATGGCTATAAATGTGATTTTCCTGGCCACAGCAGATTGTGGTTTGGGCATGGCAGCAATTTGTTGCTAAGTAGAAATTTTGCTTAGTTTCATATCAACTGAAATATTTTCAGTGTGTACAGTTCCCATTCCAGATGTGCATTTCAATGGCTTAAACTCAGAAGCTATGAACATCTTGTCACACTTTGCTCCAGGGAAAAGGTGTTGATAGGACAGAATTTAATTGAGATTAATGCAGTGAGATTACAATCTTATGTGATATGACCTTACTGCAGGCATTAAAAAATGTCTTGCAATGAGGCATCTTAGCATAACTAGCATGCTGCCAAGATACTTTTCTTAAGCATTAATTTTCTCAGCATCTCCAGATATATCCCTTGTCCTGTACTCAGAGAAATCAGTCCCACGGGCTCACAAAATTGAAAGCCTTAGGAAGCAGAGATCAGAGCAATCTCCTTTGATAGTTTTGCTATTTGTCAACAGGCACTCTCCTTGGAGTATGTCATAATATGACTCTTGATGCGTATCTAGTGATAATGAATCCAGGTGCAAAGCGGGATTGTTTTGAGCATTTGTCTATGTTACGGCATGACCAATGTCCCGTAGGAATGACTCATTCCTCCCTAAAATCCCCTGGAACTGGGTCACTATGCAACAGGATATTAATTGAAGAAATCTACTCCCAAACAGCAAACCAAAACTTCACAGTTGAATTACACACTGGTAAAAATAGGAGGTGATTGTGGTAAGGCTGAATGCTGAATCCATTAAATTGAGAGTTTAAAAAATACCTCCAGTGTTTTATATATAGATATATATGGATATTTTATTCATGGTATAACTTTTACTATCTTGAGAGGAAGCACAAAAAGATTTGACTCCTCTAACAGACACCACAAATGTGATTTATGGATTCAAATTGATCTATGAGTTTCTGCTGACAGAATTCATGATGTACTTTAGCTAGCAAAAGTTTTATTCTGCAATTCCAGTAGAATCAGTGACTCCATAATATAGGAAACAAAAACAAAAACAAAAACAAAAACAAAACAAAACAAAAAAAAAGTATTTTTACCCTTTATTTTTGGAAGTTCAACCATAATACAACAAGGACTTGATTAAAATATAGCAGAAAATTTCTTGAGGACAGACTGGCACAGATTCATTTGATTCCTTAAGAAGAAATGAGGTGACATACAAGTGTTGTGTAGACAGTATGGTGTGGAACAGTTCTCTGTTATCAGGACTAGATGAATTCTCTATTGCTTTGTTCAAAAACTGCTGCAATGAGGGAAATTCCCTCTCCCCACTTCCAGGAGCTTCTCCATATTTTCTATATATTAGAATTGCTGATTTCTAAATGACAACTTGGGACAAGGAAGCAGGGACTGTTCCTAGAGAAGCGATATAGTTGCGTGCCCTTTTTAGTCGCATCTCAAAAGATGTGAACACACATCCCCGACATGGGAGACCAACTTCTCCACTCCCATAAAAGCTAGTACAGGGTGGGCAGACTTAGAGAAAATTACCTGTGAAGCAAGATGGATGGGTGAGGGTGGTTGTGCCCCAGAGGGCTATGCCTGAACAATTGCACCACTTTCCCGGCGGCATGTTTATGGATTTACCTCAATTTGTAACATCTTCCCCGTTTTACAGAGCTCAGTTAGGGTGCGCATCTGGTTTGCGGTGTGGAGAGTGATGGGACCCATCAGAATATGTCAAAATGCAGTGATATAACAGAACACATGGGAGAAGACGTTCACAGGAGGGGCTATCTTTTGTAAATGCGGGTGTTTGACACAAAGGGTTTCACCCTCAGTTAATATACACAGGCAGAGGCAGCACCATCTCCAGCTGCTGTACGGGGCTGGATGAACACCAGAGCTGCGCCACCTAATGCAATCCCACAGAACACCAGCTGAACGGTTTTAGGGGACTGGCCGAGAAAACATCCCAGTGCAATAATCAGTGGTTGATTGCTTGGATTTGCTGATGTTCACCCTTTGACGAACTGCTTCTGAAGCTGTGATCATCTCAGTTTCACATTTTTCTAGGCTGAAATGGAAATGGCCTAGCTTCTATTCTGGCTCAGCTGTAGCTGACTGGCTGGCTGTTGTTACCACAAAGGTTTCTGAATTTCTTTTCTTATTCTCCTCCTCCATAGCATAGGTTTCATTTTAGCATCTTGTCCTCCAAAGTGTTTGCAATGGTTTTTTTTTCCCTCTTGTGTACAGTTTCAAGCTGCTGTAAACAAGTTGTATGACTGGTGAGCAGACAGGAAACAAGTTGAAAGAATAAGAAGGACATAGAAAAATTAATTCCCATTAAAAAGAGCTGGAGTATCATCCGCTGATTAGGCAGGTATTTGCACTTCCAATGTGGCAATTAGACCCTTCAGTGCTGGTCTGTTGGAGGGATATGCAAACTTCGTATAATATAGCTTTCTGATAAGCGGCTAAGAACAAAAATCCATCAGTTATAGCAAATGCTGGATATACTCTGACTCTGGTAGAAGATAGCTTTAGCAAGGTGTAGTAGGGTACAATTCCTCTTGTGCCCCTGGGGTGGGTTACTGTTCAGTGAGCAGTGGCTGCTCCTGTCATCCCACAAATGGCTATGTTCGGCTGGTCCTGGTGAGTACAATATAGAGAGTGACCACAGATCCTCTGGAAGGAAAGATATTTAATCTGGCACTTCATGCTGCTAGTCATTGATCCAAATGTCCTCTGTTTGAAGTACTGCTGAAGGGGGAAGTTCTTTTTGCTCCCATCTGGTTATGATTAATCTCAGCCACGCTCCCTCTGGCCAAGGAGGAGCCCAAGACAAGGACAGTCTCTCTCCCTCTTAATTACGCTGGTTTAACAGAGGAACACTAGTAATTACAGCACAGAGATGCCAGTAGGTATAGGTGAACATGATGTCAGTTTACAAGGTGATATGTTAAAGTTGATTCAAGCCTGTACATAATCTCTTTCTCATTACAGAGGTATAATTAATCACTTTGTCTCATTAGCACACTATTGGATTAAACAGAGTCATTTTAACCTTCCTCTCTATCTTGGAATATACCCTCACAAAACAGAAGCCAATTTCCTTTGGAAAATATGATCAAGCTTTTGTATCTGTGTGGATGTGGCTCTGTAGAGTTAATTTTAGCTTTTTTTTATTCCCCTGAACTTAAATGGCATGTTAAATTCATTGTCTTGGAAACACTCCTGGTCCAGACATGTCATTGGCTAAGCTGAGGAACTTGGCTGGCCGAGTCCAAGGTGGGCTCCTTTGCTGATAAGGGCTTCAGGGGAGAGAGCTAAAGGTGAGACCCTGCCCCTCCTCTCCCTTGGGGGCTGCTTTTCAGCTGAGGCTTTATGCTGGTCCCACCCAGGCTAGGTGGCAGCTAGGTAGCAGCTGTGCCTGGGCTCATTGCTCCGTCCCTGACCTTGGTTCAGACCCAGCCTTGCTGGCTCAGCCTTCTGGCTCGGCCTCAGAGCAGCCTGGTGGCTGAGCTGGGTGCTTGCTGGGCTGCCTCTGGCCATGGTCATTGTCTCTGGGCCCAAAGCAGACCCTCAAGGGCATTCTGGCTCCTGGCTGCTGAGGCTGTTCCCTCACCACCCTTGCCACCACCCTTGGCTTCAGCTATCCTTCCCTTGGGAGTAGCCAGCCATTTCTGTGCTGTGACACAAGATTTTAGGCTTCACCTAAAGGAGAAGGATCCAGGTCTGTGTCATGCCACAGCTCATTGGTGCCTCATAGCCCTGCATGGGGAGATATCTCAGGGAGGGATTTCTGCTACTTGTCTTTGCATCTCATTTTTGTTTTAATATTCCTTTAATATTGGCCAAGCAGAATCCCTTCTTGAAAATAAAACACAGCAAGTAAGTGTGACCCAATTTTGCATAGAATTACAAAAATAACATTTTTCTGTGCAAAATCATAATCCAGACTGAGATTGTCTGAGCTCCAACAGACTTAAAAGGTTTATGAACCTTTGAGATTAATTTTTCTCTCTTTAATTAAGCTCATGTCTTGAGAAAGCCAAGGGGAGGTTTAAAGACATGTTTAAGAAATAACAAATGGCAAGGACTTTGCTAGGAAAAGCAGGTGGTCTGGTACTTTCTTCCTGTCCACTGTTTTTTCCCAGAGATAACAATTCGCTAGGGTCGTGCAGGACTTTGAGGCTTGCCTTAACTGGAAGAGATGTCCGGAGAGACTCTTAACAGGGCAGGAGGGAGGCTGGCGCCTAAGTGAATCCTTTTATCCCCCACAGAGGCTCCTGGAGCTCAGCCCCAGCTACTCTGGCAGGGCATTGCATAGTTATCTGATTATACCAAAATATATTCCCTGAAACATTTCTTTCCTCTTTAATTGTGTATGCTGGGAAGACTGAAAGAGCTTTTGCTTTCTTAGCCTCTTAAAATACTCTTTTATCTAATGCATTTGAAATGTTTTTGTAAATGTCTTATATGCATAATGGGCTTTTTAAAAAACTTTGTGATTTCTGCCTCACGCTGATGGAGAGGAATCTTACATTAAAAATCAATGATCAGACAGCAAGAGGTCACTCAAAATCCAGCAGGCTTGTACTGCAGGAGCACAGGGCAGGTTTTGATGCTGTCCCAAGCTAGTAGGCTCTGATATATCCAAATAATACGAAGACCCAAGCAAGGCTGAGCAGAAAATCCCAAAATTATTTTCAAAATCATTTTCAAGCCAGTGACTATATTGTCTGACTGTTTCTTAACACCTGCTCTACAGGGCTGGCCCCTGCCCTCTTTCCATCTCCCTCTACATCCACAAGCTAGATACTCAGCTCTTCCGACGCCAGGTGGTATTCCTGGTTGTTTGACATTTCTCTGGATTTAGAGAAGTCAAAGACTGCTTCGCTCAGTGTTGTGCAGTAGATGATGGGTAGAATGAAGAACTCCAGAATCAGGAGACTGACCCTCCCTCCTTCAAGCCGATGTAATCAAGAGTGAGTTCACTGGAGCCACTGGCATTGTGTTACTACAAAGCAGAAAAGAGCACAAGAGTTTGAGTGTTTGCCACTTAGGCCTAGAGTGTCTGTAGAGACATTTTTAACCAATATCTTCCTAGTTTCAATGCAATAAGGATGAAAACCCTAATGGAGGTGAGGTGCCAGTGGGTGATCTTGTCATTTCTTGGGGCAGGCCTTAGAGCAGAGCTCTAGTCAACTCTTCCCTAACATTTTCTACCTTATATTCATTTAATTCCTGGTGCGTTTCAGACACAGAACTAATTGTTACCAGTTAATCAAGATTTTGAAGGGGTTTAGGGTGATTAAATCACAAGTTGGTTGGTTATCAGTGAGATGCAAAGACTGTGAAGAGGCAAAGCATTTTTCTTAGCACTGAAGCATTGGCTACCTGAATAAGGGAGGTGTTTCCTTCTGGAAAATTTATTGTGAAATCTTTATAGCTACTTATTTTCCAGGCTTTAAATTGTTTCCCCTTTCTTCCCAAAAGATTAAATCTAGTCCAAATTGCCCCATTTCAGCTGCTGTTCAGGTACTTACCAAGATGCAGTATTTTATGTATATTGATCGTTTGTTTGGTCTCACTACTGTGCCTCTGCTATCACACCATGCTTTGGGGGTAGGAGGATAAACTGCTGGTTCACAGCTGTCAGTTTTGAAACAAGAAAGCAGCTGTTGGAGAAAAACAAGTTTCATGCTCCCCTCCCACCCAGATTTGTTATAACATCTATGAAATTACAATGCTGTCACATCCAGGGTGAGAAATGCCCAGTCAGAGGCAGGGGAAAGGTGTAAAGTTTGGCATCTCACATTCAGGGCCAAAATGAGAACTTAATTATTTGGAAAATGCAGTAAAATGGAGGAGCTCCAGGTGAGGTAGAAGGTTTTGCCTCGTAGGAGGTCCCATGGTATCAGACTTGGAGGTCACAGCATTTTACAAACAAGCAATGCAGCCTTTTGCCACCCACAAACAAAGTTACTGTGGCCTGCAAGGGGAATGGGGAAGGCTTTGTGCTCTCAGACCTTAAGCTGGTGCTGACTGACATCATTAGAATTCATTTCATTGCCCTAGGAGCCCTTGGAGAAAGTGCTTGAAAAAATATCCTAAATTCCCATCACATTTCTGGTGCAATAAATGAATCTGGAAAGAATCTGGATGCTAATGCTTACTGCACACATGGGTCTTCTCAGACCACAGTCAGCATGGCTTAAATTTGCCCTAGTTGTGTGTGAAGCCTCTCTTTCTAACTTGTTTACATCTCAAGCTATTAAATTTTAAGTTATTAAGCAGGCCATGGACCCTTGCTCAGGACTCTGGGCTGGAAGGAGAAAGTATTTCCATGACCCAAGCACCTCTCAGGAAACCCTGCTTGTTGACCAAGACAGCTGAAGATCTGCTTCCCTTGAGGTGGTAAGAGCAGGCTTTGCTTTGCTTTGCTGCCCATTGGAGACTTCCCTTTTGCTTGCCTCTGCCTGGATTTGCTGGCAGTGCTCAACACCTTCCAGCGCCAGGAGGTGATGTTGTCTCCCAGCTGGCTCAGGGCTACCCAGCCCAGGCTGGGAAGCATTAAGACGTTCATCCACAATGGTACTGCTTGTGAATTTCCCTTTTTTATAGAGAGAACTGAATCAGATTGAGTTTGGTACTCCCCCCTAACTATTTTTTACTTCAAAAAACGGGAGTTGCAAAGTGCACCAGTGAGGACAAGAATTGTTGGAAGCTACAGCCATGGTCCTCCTCAAGGAAACAATGGCCATGGCCCCATCAGTGGATCTGGAGCAGGATTAGGGCTTATTAGTGCTTCTCACAGTATATTTAATCTTATTAAACTTCTATTTTTTCCTAATCAATTGAAAGGGAAAGGTACTATTGTTAGGTCAAAAAAAGCCTAAAAACAATACTGAGTGAGTTCTGAGTTTTCCTTTCAGAAATGAGTTTTGAGGATCTCAGCCATTTGCAACTCAGTCATTTTGCAGCCTTTGTTGGTGACATGAGACACCTCTTTAATCCCGGGCAGGGTAAGGTGGTAATACTGGGCTTGCTGAAATCAGTAGTGAACCTGCTGTTGATTTAAATGGGAGCAACTCGGGTTTGGGTTGAGCTGTGTCTTACGCATGCGTGGTTAGGGAAGGGGAGGAGAAAGGGAAGTGGGTCTGCGGCTGTGTTCCCCACTTGTTCTTTCCAAGCAGGAAAGGACAAAGCAAGCTCCAGCTCCTCGGGTGTCTGTGGCTGGCAGTTGGGCAGGCATTGCTGCCATCCTGTGGAGAGCAGGACCGAGGGACGGCTGCAGGGACATGGGGGGCCCAGGGAGTGTCTGGGCAGGCCCTGCAGCAGTGCTGGGATGGGCTCCCATGGTGGCCAGCCAGGGATCACCTCACATGGCCTTGGGCCAGGGCCACCCAGTCTTGCCTGGCCTGCCCCGAGATTTTAAGAGCCAGTTTACATTGCACTGGTCATTGTGCCTGCAACAGCTGGGTGGGAATCATGCCCATACTGCATGAAATAACTGCATGCTGGAGCCACTGGGCTGAGCTGTTTTCCTCTGCTAGTCATTCAGAGCTTATCCAACAGGGATTGCTCACCTGGACATGTGGTGCAGGAATATTTTTTTTCAAGGATTCCTTGAAAGTCCTCCACACTGAAACTAGAGCCTCAGTTTTAATTTAATTTTTTATTTTGTAGAAGTTTAATATTTTGCTAAAAGATAGTATAAAAAATATTCAACCCAACAGTGTGATTGGAGTAAAGCTATATGCAGACAGGTAAACAGATAGCTAGAGAGCAGGAAAAGCAGGACATCTAATCACTGAAGAACAGTTATAAACAGCAATAAAATTAATATCTATATTAAACTAGCAGTGCAAAAAAACAAACTGGAAGCAGCTTTACATTAAAAATACAGCTTTTTAAATACAGAAATAGCACCAATTTACAGAAGACAATCAGAAATGTAAACGTGGCAGACAGATTCAAGTATAACTTATATGCTCAGCCTCCTCAACAACTGTCTTGGGACAGAAACGTTTCATAAACCCTGCAGAACTTCCTGGGTATGCACTTTGCCTCAGTGCAAATACAAATTCTGCTTTTCCAAAGCTACTTTGCTGATGAGTTGTTCCTAGTTTATTTAAATTCTTAGCTTTCAGTGAAGGTAAAGATAGGAAAGGTAAACCTATTTCCTCTTGACAACCAACTGCTCCCCCTCACCAGTCTAGTTCAGCAGCTTGGGCACAGAAAGTAGCTGCCCGACTGCTTCAGTGGTCCCACTCTATTTTAGTGAGAATTTTGCATTGACAAAAATAAGACAACATATCAACATCCTTCTTCTCCCAGACTCAAAATCTGCTTTCCCAACCATGACCCACGGAAGAGGGAGTTAATCCTCATTTCCAGACCTCCTGTATTTACAGAAACTCAAAACTAGAAGCAGAAATTGGAAACTGAAAAGCCATTTGCACTCCCTGCATTTTCAAGTATAGTTAAGTTAGTTATGGCACACAGTAACATTACTAACAAAGAAAAGCGATTTTGGTGATGATGCTTCAACTGGACCAAAGAGCCAATATTAGCTCTAATCCTCCTCTCTGCTCCCAGCTGCCATTTCACTAAAAGGCTGCACCATACTAGAGGGAGAGAGAAAAGACAAGGTTTGGAGAATCAGCACCCACCGTGTTCCCTGGAACCCTAGCAGCCTGTTCCTGCCTCAGCAGCAACACATGCACACCAGCAGAAGTGCAGGGGCAGCACCGTGTTAGTGACACACTGCTTTTCAAAGCAAAATGTATCTAAGTGGGTGTGTAAGAAGAAATAGTTCAGAAGAAAAAACTGTAAACTTTCATAACTGTAGTGTCATTAAAATATAAAAAAATTAGCAGTCCAAAGATGTCTCTTTACCACCTCTGAAATTTCCTATAATTCTGCTATAGACGTTCTTTCAATGAGGGCTAGCCAAGCCCTTCTCAAAAAGATGTTATTGGTCTATTTAAAGAGTAGGCCACATTACTCAAACTCTCAGCTTCACTAAAACTTTCTTAAATTCCATTTTCATAATACATTATAAAAATAAAACCCCCACATCAAATCCCCAACCCTCAAAGTCCTAGCCTCCCTTGACCAACAAAATAGCACATCCATGAGTGCATCTACCCTTGGAAAATCAATACCAGTACCGAAGAGAGAGCTGATCATGCTGGCCCCTTGCATTTGCTAAAAGCCCAGAGTAACATGATGTCAACAGCAAGACTTTCTTTTGAACAGGAGACTGCACAAATTTAATTGTAGTTTGCTACGTGAGTGAAAACATACCCAAACATAAGAGCATTAGCTCTTAAAATTATGTCTTATATTGATAATAGCACCATCCATTACCTGAGGTCTCTGAATGTCAACTATTAAGACTTTTCTTCCTCATTATCTTCTCCTAGGGTATGCTGATAATTTTTTATTATTTTTTAAATATTATTTTAAAATTCAAGGCTCCTGCTCTTTTCAACTTCTTTTTCTGGTTTAGATCTCCCTTGTCTTCCCAACATGCTCAAATGCACTATTAACTAGTTAACAAAATTCCTGCAAGTGAAGAGTTAGGCACTTAAGTACATACCCCTTAAGTACACTTCAGTAAACAGGTAAGTAGGCACTTAGTAGACTCAGGTTAGACTGAATCTAATAATGAATGAGGTTAATGACTTATCAGTATTCCTTGGTCATAAAGGTTAGACTGGATATTTTAAATGGAGATGAAATCTTAGCACAGTCCTCTCAGTGGCTTGCCACTCTCAAATCACTTTGTCAACCTATTTACGGATTCAGGTTTTGTATTCTTTACATCTAACTTGCATATTTTACTCAGAGTAAAAGTAAAAAAACCAAAAAACAACCAACCAACCCAAGGACTAATACAGTTCATTAACACAACTATAAAAATGTTAACATTCACAGTAATTTTGGTCTTAATATTTTTCACATGTATACATTCATTCATACTGTTATTATTAGGTTTTTCTAACAAGTGCTGGGCAAATTGTACAACAACCAACTGACATTCAAGTAATCCTACCCTGAGAAAATCTGTTATTCTGAAACTGCAAAAATCCTTTTTTGCACTAATTCCACTCCAACATACAAAATAAAAAGCAAGAGGCTGCGCTGCAGACACAGGATTTGACAGATTGGAACCAAGAAAGCAGTTGCTCTCTCAACTGCAAAAGTTTATAATTTTCACCACAGATTTACTCAGGGTAAGTAGAGTACATGCAAATATAATGCTTACCCCAGGTAAGTGCTAGACATCTCACTTAAAACCATGAATAAAGAACCGCTGGGGACTCCAAAATAATCTGTTTGCATCTCCTCACAGAAATAAACAGAGTTTTCCAAATTAAAATCGCAATTAAAATTTGATGCCCACAAGGCTGTGTGAAGCACAGAATGTGAATTCAAATCAATACTAAAGGAACAATTCAGTAAAAGGATTTCAGTACCAAGGATGATTTTGAAGAAGATGACTAACAGAACCGGTGGGTGAATGGATAGTGGGGAAGCATACTAAAATGGGTGACATTTTAACGTGCTCCTCTTGCCAGGTAAGAGCTTGTTCTCTTGTAATTGATACAGGGTCCGAAGACAATCTGCCCACCCCTTGCAAAGAGCAGAATTAGTCAGGGCTGTTACTAGAGATTTCCAGTCTCCTCTGCACAGAGCTGGCATTTCTGGTCTGGTTGCCTTCATTTTTCTTCCATGCCACGGGGTCTCCAAGACTTCCAGGAGTTTTGAAAAATGCCTCATGATGTGCAGGACGAATACTCTTGGGAGTGAGGGGAGCTGATGAAGGCTATTTGTGAAACAAAACCAAAGTGATTCAGCAGGGTTTTCTCAAAGCCCACACACAAGCATGCAGAGGACAGCTGGGAGGCATTAATCCCTGTACCCTGCTACTAGAGGTCAAACATCCTTTCAGAAGCTCCACGTGAAAAGCTATGGGCTTTGCCCCTGCTTTTCACTCTGGAACTGTATACCAGTACATCACTGCTGGAAGATGAAAGCCTTTATCTCATTTCCAACTTAAATCTTTCCATGATTAGTTCACATTCATTTGTTCTTATGCCAATCTCGTCCTTTAGCTTAAATGGCTCTTTCTCTTCCTTGATATTTTACTAATTTCTGTTATTTGTTATCATCAAGAGAAATAAAAAATTAGTCTTCTAAACTCTGACCACTTCTAAGTGCCACTCTCTTGTAACCCGCAATGTTAGTATCTGTAATCAGGTTGGCTGCCAACCAGTCTCTTATTACAGCATTTCTCAAAGCTCGAAGGAGATAAACATAAAGTAGCTTTTAAACATAAAGTTTATAACGCTCCCAAATGTTTTATCTACTTGTCACTGCATTAGACAATAGGAAATCAAATCACAGATTTACAAATGTAAACTGAATTTGTGCCAAAATGTCACTGCTAATAGTTGTAAAGACCCAGGTAACACAGTGTGACATATCTGTTTTATGTCACTCGTATTTCAGAGACATGAGTCCTCCCTCACTTTTGAATTTCTGATTTTTTTACCCAAAAGGCTGTTTTCTATTAGATTTTTAGATTTTTAAAAATGCTTTTATAAAAAAAAAAATCAACAATCCCACAAGAATAATTGTTTTTGCTCAGCTCTGACGCTGCTATTACATTTCCATTATGTAGTGAAGAGAGATCAGAACAGGGCTGAGGGGGTAACCCAGGAGGACACTACTACCTGAAAAGGTGCTGCAGCCAGCTGACTCCTGAATTCTGACACACAATCCTCCTGTCCTCCTAATGTTTTTCTGTAGCCATTGCATAACACACAATGACACTGTCAGATGGGGAAAAATACTGACTGAGATTGCTAGGGAATTTTAGAATTCCTGGAAGTTATAAAACTAACCACTTCACTGTTCAGGGCTAAATGTGCTATGCTGGACTATGTCTCCAACAGTGTCCCACACCCTGTGCCACTGCTAAGACAGACACACACAGGCGAAGTGGAAGACACCAGCTCTCAGCGTGCCAACGCTGCACTGACACAGCGGCACTAGCCTGCAGCACACGCTGCTGTCAGGCACCTGGCACAGCTCTTTCATCCCCACTCCTTTTCACCTTTCCCCCTTACCTGCTGCAGCTTCAGAAGGGTCACCGGGTGTCCCATACACACGGGGGAGTCCACTTTAACTGCACTGCAAGATCTGGTAAGCACAGGACTTAGGTGCAGAGCGGGGTGAGCTGGCTGCTGTGGATCCACCGAAGGGGCGGGTGACACCTTGGGGGTGACAACGGCCGTGGTGCTTATGAAAACAGGGGTGGTTGATGCCAGGCTGGACATACTGAAATTCGTGGAGGCAGCAGCTGAGAAGGAGCCATCGGGAACTGGGGAGAGGGGACTGGTGAATGAAGGAGAACAGACGAGAGGGAAGGAAGCCAAGGCTGCTGATGGCACCATGACACAGGGTACACTTAGAGAAGGCAACTGGTTTGCAGCCAGGCTGATGGCACCAGGGGCTTGGTTTCCAGAGAACAGGAAACTAAAACTGCTTAATCCTAAACCAAAGAGAGAAAAAAGAAAGCATTGATAAACTTGAAAAAGGGAATTATACTACTGTAACTTCATTTAGAATAGGAAAAGGGTGTGACAATAAAGGAAAGTCTGCCTAGGAAGTAAACTATGACAAAAATAATAAAAAATAAGGAAGAAAACTGTCACAAACCCTGATTCTTCTGTCTAGCTCCCTTTCCTTACCTTTCTCCACTTTCCCTACTTGTCTATTCACTGTACCTGCATCCATTTACTTTACTTCGGTAAAGTAAGTATCAGCCACACCCCTTGCTTTTAGAAGCAGTTTTCTGCTTCTAACTTCAATTACAATCAACATCCTGGCTAAGCAAACTCTTTTTTTTTCCAATAACTGGAATAATCTTCTACTGTATGAAAACATATACATTGCTTTTAATGAGGAAAAAAAACCAAGACAAACCAAACCTAATAAATGGGAGACACCCACAAAGATATATCACAAAGGCATTAATTTTGCTGAGAGCAGCTGAACTACTGCATTGAAATAGAAGCTGCTCTGGCTCTCGGTTTGTCTGACCTTCCAAAACAGTAGGATCAGCATTTTCAAATTAAGCATCTCCATCCTAAGTGAAATCCCACAGACCCCACTCTATGTCACAAGTGAATAAAATACTGAAGCAGTAGTCATGTAAATCTGTCACACATCCTGTTCCCACAAAACAGTTGTCCACTGCACACAAACACAGGCATAAAACATGATGGACACAAAATCCTATTGCAGTATTTTCAGCTGCTTCCTCTCTATCCCTTTGGTGTCCCACAAGCAGGACTGGCTACATCCCCAGTGCCTTGGGTTTTGGAGTTATCCTGATTGTGCATATTACAAGACAGTACAAAGTTTGAAAGTGATTAAATTCATACACTCACAGGGATGCTGCTGTTCCATATTGGCCACCTTACTGCCAAATCTAGACTTCCAGCTCCTTTGAGTTTTGAATGCTGGATAAGTGTCTTTTTTTGCTGCACATAATTCAGGCACGCAAACCCCACATTGCTCAATGCTATTAATGTTTGGGAACTTCAGAAAAATGCCTGTCTTTTCAGAGGAGCAACAGTTCCCATTAAGTCAAGAGATTCCAGAGTTATAAATCTACTATAGAGAACTGCCGTCAGGGTTTTTTGTGCCGAATATACTTATTCGCCTATTTGTAGGACTCAGTATTTGCTCAGAATTTGAACAGATACAGAAGTTTGGGTGCCTCTAGGTCTCATGGCTGTCCTTACCAGCAGTAGGCTGAACATAAAGATACTGTGGTTGGAAAGGTTGATTAGCATTTTCTTTAGAGATGTGCTCATTTCCTGGAGGGAGCTCATCAGGGTCCTTGTTCTGAGATTGTTTTTCTTGCTCCTGAGAATCTAAAGGTTTAGTAGACTCCTTGTTTGCAATCTCTGGAGCAGCAGGACTTATGAGGTCAGGCTGATAAGTTTCTAGATGTATAGCAGATGAACAGCCACTTCCTGGGGAAGATTCTGCCTTGGGTGACTCAGAAGGCTTCTAAGCAAAAACAAAAGTAGAAATGAAGAGTCCAAACTGAAATAAAACAATGCAGTACCTCTCATGCACCTTCCTCATGCATCTGTGCAAAGGAGCAGCACAAAACTATTAGCAAATTACCAAGTTAAAAATTTTGTTTGTGGGTTTGAAGAGCCGTATTAGTGATGCCTAAACACTGTGCTCTTTGCTGTGGTCCGCTTTCAGTACTTGGAGACACTACATAGAGATACCCGACCTCTGGGATTACTTTTCTATTGATAAGGAAAACACTTGTTTCAAATTGTTTATATTCAATATTCAAATGGCTTATATGATATGGCCTTGCGCCTGACCCCTATTTTCAGTATTTAAGAGAATTCTGAGATAGCTACACATCACCTTCATCATCATTGTCTCTCTCTCACCAGCCTGCTGTGGGCAACACTGGGCTTGAGAGAGGAACTCAGGCTGGAGAGCAGGGGGAAGCTACAAATCATATTTGCTATAGCTCAGTGGAGTAAGCAATGCTGCTTCAATCTGGGAAAGCTCAAGCTAAGCGGGAAAGATGAGGAATAATAGTTACTTAGACTTCTTCCCCTCTGGCCCATTGTTTTGCTAAAGACAATGATCAGGACACTAATTCCAAAGAACAGCTGAGCATGACATCACTATGCAAAGCAATCAAAGTCCATTTTGCCCTGGTAGTATGGAAACATCTCCCAGTTAATGCTTCTACTTCCTAACACAGCCCACTTACAATTTTATTAACATGTGGGAGGCAGTATTTGTGTCTCTCAAGAGCAGTGTACTGAATTTCCACTTCTGAAAACACTGTCTTAGGCAAAAGTCTTTCCTCACTATCAGAAAGCCTAAGTGATAATGAAATTCACTTTACCTTGGGTACTACAAGTGAGAGAGGCAGATCACTCTGCTTCAATGTCTGCTTTTTAGCAGCTGGCTCTTCATCATCTACAGGTGCAGAGGGCGATGAGCACTTGTGGGAGCTGCGTTTCTGGCAGACAGTGGGAGCTATGGCAGCCTGAGCTTCTGCACTCCTGTTTCCCATGTCTCCTGCAGTGGGCAGGGCCTCGCTCAAGTTTTTTTCCTGAAGACCACCGCACAACATAAAAAGGGATGAAGATGGGAAGCACAGGAAGGGTTGGTTGGGGATCAGGGTAGGTTTTCCATTTTCTGTTTTGGAGACTGCTGGTGTGGAAGGGTGTGAAGCCTGGCTGCTGATGCCAATTGGTAGTGAGAAGCTTGGCACATCTGCCTGAACTACAGGGAAAACTGCCTGAGGCAAAGGGTTAACACAAAAATCAGAGTCCCCAGGGACTGGAAGAAGGGAGAAGGGTAAGGTTACATTGGAGTTCTTTGCTGAATTTAGTATCGTTTCGGTGTCACAAGCTTTATTCCTACAAAAAAACAAAAACCAAACAAAACCAAATAGTAATGAAAAGAGGAAAAACATTTATTCCAAAATTAAACCCTTATTTTATCCTTACAAGCAAAGACATACATATTTTTGGACATAAATGTGGAAAATTTCTGCCCCCAAACCACTATTTTTACACAGTTTACAGGAAGGGTCACTTTTTATTATTTCTAATTGCATAGAAGCAGAGTCCTCAGGTTTTTGGTGGAACAGTAATGCTTTTGGCTGCACTTGACTAGTCAATCATTCACAAATGAATTCAGATTGGGATAGGTGTAGAGAAGACAGATGAGAGACAGAGAGGCCCTTCCATGGAATCATGATTTGCTCAGCCTACCCATAGAATAGGTCAAAGGATGCAGGAATGACCTCTATAAACACACATGACAGAAAGGACTACTAAAGCACAACAACACTAGCAGAAGTACAGGTGGGTATAAAATCACCATGAAAAAAAGCCATGCTGACGTCTCTCACTATTAAAATTGTAAGAACGAGACTTTATGGCAACTTTAAAATCAATGGAATCTATCCTTAAACTAAACATGACAAGCACAAAGCTGAAACTGGACAAGAGTTAAGACCAACCTACCCAGTATCTTCCTCTATTTCCTGCCTGCAGACAGCTGCTGGATTTATCATTTTGGAACAATTTTCATCTGAATTCACAGTACAGGCTGAAAGAACAAAGAGGCATTCAATTAATCACAGATAGGTTTACCACGCATATTTTGATACTGGCTATATAAAGTAATTGCTACAATTTTTCAGGCCTGACATATTTTTATAACATCTACTAATCACCTACAGCCAGAAACTGCAAGACCCTCAGAACTCTCAGTCCCACTGGAGGGGTGTTCAAAATAATCATTTCCTATAAGAGGCATCTCTGAAAAGCCCTGTAATTACTTTATCTTTTTTATAACAACTATCCATTAGATTGTTACACTAGATTTCACTATATTAGGAACCATAAAATAAAGCAAGCATTTCACAGCAAAGATTCTTTCTTTATCTATATCAAGTTTTCACAGAAGAAACTGTAGTATAGTTGCAGTTAATACAGAACAGAAACATTTACCAGAAAACTGCAGATTCAATTGCAGTATGGCCCACATTCACCTTATACAACTTTAAACATTAGACTGGAGGTTCTAAACCAGAAGTTTCATCATCACATGGACAGTGCAAATATAGGTACCTCCCAAGAGTAATTCACATATTTAATAGATTCAGCCAATCAAGTGCCTTAAATTAGTGCATGCCCTCATTTGGGCAGACCCAGTGGGATACAAAAGGGCACGCTTCATTAGTAGTTACCTTGCCTCTCTTGACGTGGGCTGTTAGGCTCAGAACTGACCTTCCTTCTGTTTGCTTCACAGGGCTGTGCACTGTTAAATGAAGCGTGACGTGTAAACCTTTGCTTTGCAGTAGCACAGGCCTGGTACTGGGCACAGGCTCCTCTCTGTGTCCCTGGCAGAGGATCTGATGTTGGGCTATGCCCTCTCAGCTCATCTGTAGGGACATAATTTTGTACAACAGTCCTTTAGGCAACACAGCTCATCAATTAGGCTTCCGCCATACTACCAAATGGCGTTAAGGGAAGAGGCAACCTTTATATTATCTCAAACCCCACAACACTGAAACAAACCTACAACTCAGTAAGCAGCAGTAGACAAAACAAGGGCTTCCCTCCTAACCATTCCATAGCAGCTGCAGCAGCAGCTACATTCTAGTGTGCTAGCCAGGAGGAAAAAGGGTACTAAGATGGTATTAACATTATCCTTCACTTTTACTTGTTCCTGGCACTGTCCTGATACAAATATCAAAGTCAAAGGGCTTCCCTTTGCTCTGGCTTCTAGCCAAGGAGCATCAGCTTACAGAGATGCTCTGTCCTACCACCTCATTCTTTGCAGATAAAGCTTTTGTAAAAGGGGCCATGTGCAAGAAACAGCCCTGCACTACCTTGGTAAGTCCCCTTACAAAGAAAATAATTCACTATATAATTATGGAATTATCAAGATTTTGCAACCCAGAAAAGCTGTGTACCCCAATTTGAAGATGTCAGTATTATCTGCCATTGCTCTACAATTCATACAATTATGCATACAGATATCGAAGTCAGTGTAAAAATACCTGCAAGACACAGTATCCTTCAACATCCCTCCAAAGATCCAAAGTCTAACAAGGGCAAATGTTGAGCTGGCAGCAGTAAATAATCACAGGGTACACAATGAATGCTGAGCCATTCTTTACACACAGAAAGCAACCTTTTACCACTTGGGAAAGGACTGTCAAAGCAGAAAGAAAATAAATACAAGCTATACAAGTTACCAGTCTTTCCAGGGAATTCCACAGGCCCAATCCACTTGAAAGCTGGTTTGCGTCCTCGTTCCTCTGTGACATGAACTTTCTTGATCAAGCCTAGGCTGGTGAGAACATTGGCAATATCGTACAGTCTTCGTACCTTTGCTAAGAGGAAAAGGCAGAAGAAGAAAAGAGAGTCAGGTTTACAATGCATACAGGACATACTTATGTGCTAATTTCATTCCAGAATATCACCACAGCTTTCATAGATGAGGTGGGCAAAATCAAAGTGCGATGGACTTAGGCCACCTCTTATGAAGCCTGCCATGCCAGCTCCCACCTGATTGTCACTGCTACTTTATATCTTAACTGCTCAGGTTTAAACCCATCTACCTCATTTTGATGGAAATAGGTTAGGGAATGATTACATCATCAACTTGCCCAGAAAAGGCAAGTACCTCCACGTGGATAAAGACAAGCTGGGGCAAGAGGCACAAGAGTGCACAGCTGATCACAAGAGGAAACATATTTATCATTTTAAAAAATGTAACACGCTCAGAAAAATATCTGTGACCATAGTACATAACATCTTTGAGCTGACTATGATACCCACATATTGTCCAGCTAAACTCCTCACATTCCACCTGATATTTGGGGTAGAATTTTAAGACTGAAGTGCAAGTACTTTCTTTTACAAGTACTTTAAAGACTTAAAAGTCTTTATCTTAGATGCTGAGTTTTCCTATGTTGTCCAAGGGATTGAAGTACTAATCCTCACTAACTGAAAGCAAACCCTGCCATCCAGCTGTAAAAGATTTCTGGGGTAAAAAGCAGAAGTAACATATTTCTGCAGAGAGAAAATTATTTCCATTAAATTAAACAACATGTTTCAGTTCTGAAACATCATTCAGAGCAGTACAAGAAAAAAGGTTTAAGTATGAAAAAAAATTCAACAACAACAACAAAAATTTTCTTCTTTATTCTGAAGGTAAACTTGGAAGGTAATTGTCAAAGTGACACTTCCCTACACCAAGCTCTGTTTTCACAAATAGGCATTTGCAATTAAAAAAAACCCAGACCACAGTTCAGGAAAAGATTCATTAATTTCTTTTGCTGTTACCTACTGGTGTCTGTTTGGTGCCAGTCCAAACATGTCCCCCCATTTTCTTTACTCACTGACTGATTAATTTGCCTCTCATTAGCCATCTTACTTTTAAATTTGCTGTGGTCCACTGTATCCTGGGTTTCTTCTATCAGTATCTTTGCTGCGATGTCCAGAGTGACTATCTTGGTCTTGGAGACAAGGAACAGCATGACAAACTTTTGGCTCATAATCCGCAATGACTTGTCCTTTCTGCTGTTTGCAGCTGCTGTGTTACAAATAATACCCAAGCCTCTTAGCATATGTCATCCATCACAGCCAGAAAACTAGTAAGTAGGTTTCTCACACACAAAAGGAGTAAAGTATTTCCTTCTCAGGAAGCAGAAATTTATTGAAAGGCAGCAAATAACTGAGTAATGCAGACAGGAGTCTCTCTTCAAGGGGCAATAAAAATTCAGACTTGCAGAAATAGCTTTAAGAAAGTGAAATTCCAGAGCTGCTTCTATGTTACATTACAGTTTTGTGCCATTATAATGTTGTGACTCTAATGGACTTTGTAACTTGAAACCATTTTGTTTTACATGGGCAGCATGCAAACAGTGGACAAATGACATGGTGCTTTCTGTCAGGATAAAGCATTTACTGTCAGATACAGGTGGGGAAAGAACTGGATTGTTCAGCAGAAGTCCCTGTAGGACAGAAGTCTGTAGGACAGAGGGAAAAGTCTGTCCTGAGACTTATGTTAGGGACAGAATAGAAGGAAGAATTCTGTCTCATCCATGGTGAATTCAGTACCTTTTTGCAAAGGATAACTTTTCATTATTTAATTTAAAAGCAAAGCAAGGGGAAAAGTGACATAGTAAACTGGAGAGAGACTTGTGTTTGTGTATCATCACACATTTAATACTTATCTTACCAGAGATGCAATCTGGTTCTGAGAAGTCCAGCAATGGTCTCTCTTGAGTATCAACAATAGTTTCCTTTTTCCGTTCTCCCAATTTGTACTCTAAGTCCTGCTCCTTCTGCTGGAAGGTCATTAGCTCTCCATACTGCAGCTCTCCTGCTTCCTGAAGCATTTTCAGAGTTTGGCTGAGGTTGTGCCGACCATGCCAGCAGTACTGGTTCTTGGCCACGCGGCTGACCAATTGCAATGACTCCAGGACGTTCACGATATCGTAAATTCGTCTCCGCTCAACTCCTGTTTGGGAAGTGGGGGGGAACAGATAAAAAAGACACAGATGCTCATATTAGTTCAGCAGAAGCAAACAGAGAACAGGTTGTTCTCTAATAGACATTTTTCATTGTTCACGTGGACACTCCATTAGATACATCCATATTTGCACACTGAAGATCTGGCTTATGTGTGTCCGTGCTTCACATGGTATGCTGTTCTTTGTCTATTTTCTTAACTTCCAGCCCAGCCATGGCTTCAGCTTAAAGCACCTACACTGTGTTTAGAACAGATTGCAGTCTGCCAGCCCCATTCACTCAGGCCTACCCCCACTGCCCCAAGGTCTTCAGGGCACTTTGGCCCTTTCAGACAGAGAGCTCCAAAACTCAGACACATACCTGTATACAAGCCTGTGTGTAGAGGGCAGCAAAGGGTCTGCCACAGTGTAGAGATAAAAGCCCCTCATACAGGAACCAGCAGGAGTGCAGTCCTCTGCTTGCACTTCCAGTGGCACAATTACTTTTACTTGCTAAGCAAGTACCAAGTAAAGGGGCATCAAAAGTTTCACAAGGTGCAAAGCAGTGTAGAATGAGACCTACCGTTCCCAAATGCAACAGAAATGAATCGCCAATGCTAGCTGGGTTACACCTACAGGAAATTTATGAAATATGCCCAACTTGAGTTCAGCCTGGCTGATGTGAGCAAGGTTGGAGACTGAATATGAACAGGTTGGTGGTTATGCTTGCTGTCCTGAGTACTTGTGTCCAGTGCTGTTTGAAGTATGGCTGTTATATATAATACAGTCTACTATATCCTAGTGGCATCATCTGCACCAAAAATCCTCTAACAGCTAACATCAGCTGAGCAGAACAAGTGCTAGTTAGGGGGAAATGTTTTGAAAGACTTCCCTGTGCAAGGCAAGGCCTTAATGCACCTTTTTACCCATCTAAAGAACAGGGATACTTACCAGCTTCAAACACATATTAGGTTAAACAATTCATGAGCATTTCCATGTGTATGAAGAACTTGGAGTGAAACATACTCCAGAAAAACAAGAGTGCTACACATATCCTGTTGCCTGTCAGGCACCAGCAGTATAGCCCCCTTTGTGACCTTCTTCAGGTCTTCCCTGAGCAAAACAATATACATTTGTAGCAAAAGCTGTATCACAGATATAATTTGTTACATCCAGAGCAGCAACACCAGCAGCAGGTAATTTCGTGGTCACTGAAGCAATTGGATGCTAGCAAGAAAGGGAAAACCACAGGCAGAAGGACAACCCACAACCTTGCCCCTCCTGGGAGGTAAAATTTCCAACAGTGATTTTTAAAAGAAAGTTTATATTTTTTAGGAAAGCAAGGTAATGCCACTCCCAACACAGAATAAAGCATTCTTCATGTTAAACCTGTTCAAGTATAATCATCTCATGCAAACACATAAAGGAGTAACTGAAAAATCTAAAAGAACAATTAATTTAAAAAATAATTTATCTATTTACATAATCTGTATTTTATCCCATTTCCAATTCACATCACCAAGGCAAATAAATGGGTATTTCAAGGCCTTTCTTAACAGAGTCACAGAAGACATCATTCTTCCGTTCCTTTTCTTCCTAAAACATAAAAATTTCATTTTTGCTACATCTTTTCTGTTAATACCTGAGTTCTAAATGTAGATACAAGATTTATTTAGTTTAAGTCCCATTTTCTAAAGTCCTTCCTAGCTAAGAAACAGCCTTTCCAAAGACCTGGTTATTTTGGTTATGAGTGTGGCCTGGCTGAGACCTCTCTCACAAGTTTTATTACTTCTTGCAAATATTTCATTAATCTTTTAACTAAAACCAAACTTAACAGCAGAACCAGCAAATGGACTACACAATACCTACTCGCTACCTCAATAAAAGACATTTTCTCATGGTACTCTTGCAGTTCTCCCAGTACCTTCCTGTCACAAGACAATATTTAAAGCTAGGGTAACCTTGACGTACCATGAGATCTTTGAAGATATGATGTCAAACATGTTCAGAAGTCAGACAGTAAACACCACTGATCTCCTACACATACTAGTTTGCAATCGTTTCCCCAACTGTTTCATTTTGACAAAATTTGTTGTTTATAAGTCCTCCTTCAGAGGGTTTGTAAATCCTAACTCTTTCAGTGTTCAAAAATTTGAATGTTTAAGAAAGCAACTGAGTTGGTAAACAGCTGGAGGCAATATATGTTCAGGATAAAGTGCAGAAAGTCAGAAAGCAGATTTCAAGGTGGTAGTGTTACCAAACAACTAAGACACTGAGGAATATTAGGCATTTCCAACTCTTGATTAGTATGATTAGAAGAGCATCCAGACCCTGGGAAAGGCAGATCTTGAATATAGTCTGTTAGAATATGATCTTTGGAAGGCCCACCTGTTAGGTTACCCCAGCTGATTAGTTACCCCACTTTTGGAGATATACATACCAAGAATTGAAGCCACTTCATCCAAAGAAATAGTAGTTTTCTCCGTTGACAATGGATAATTTGGATAGCGAGCTAGAAACTTTTGACACAAGAGTCCTAAGCTTTTCTGTTTTCTGCTGGGTCTCTGCTTTTCAAATTCATCAACCGTGCTGTCATCTACTATATCATACTGTTAAAAAATAAATGTCAACCCTTTAGTGCAGAGCTTTTAAAAGCAAGACATAGTCAAGTGAGGCATATTTCAGATGTTACCAATATTTAAGATTAGATTTTCAAAAGAAGAAATAAATCATGGACTCCTTGCAAGTGCAGAGCATTTGGATAACATAATTGCAAGCTCTTCTTATTTCATCACACAAGATAGCTACAGAAAAACTCTCATCTGTGTGATCACAAAATAATAGTTGTGCATAAGGAAAAAAAAAGTAAGACCAAACACCCAAGACTAACAGATGATAAGATTGTACTTGGAAAAAGTAATTCTTTTGGAAAGAAGGAAGAATATGCCCTCAAACCCTTCTGGCTCTAATAAACCAGGAGATACAGAAGCCATCAAAAAGTTCCTGCAATATCTCTTTCGAAAGATTTTGATGCCCTTAACAGTGACTCTATCACTTTAAGAAACTGGTGGTTGTGGAAGGGGTGGGGGCATGATGCTCAGAGACTACAAAGGTGCTACTCAGTCTTTGAACCTTAAACTCAGTCAATATGTTAGCTTAAGTAATTCTGTAAGGATGCCTGAATGTGGTCTTTCTGTCCCTGCAGTGGGAAAAAAAGAGAAACCAGCAAAATTGCGATGGCAAGAATGTATGAAGAGGTATGTTTATTTATCACGAAACGAGAATGATGAAAGATTTTTTTGCACTGGTAACTCTGGGTTTTCTTTTGTGTTTGAAAAAGGAAAATTAGTCTTGCCCTCTGGCAAATAAAAGCTGAAGGTGGTTGCAGCTGTTGAAACCCATGTTTCCGTGTTTATGGGATCTTAAACTGTCCTTTGCTAGTTGTGACTAAGTAACCTCGTGGCAGGCTGGTGCTCTGATAGAATTCTTTGGGTTTTTTATGGTATGGATATAGTAGTATTCTTACTCTAACACTTCTACTTCTTTTGTAAGTTACCTTTCTAAGTGGAGAAAATTATTAAATGTAAGTTTTATTAACTAGAAAATATTTGAACCCTTTATAGTGGCCACCCTAAAAATGCTGTGTGATCTTAGCGGGTTTGGAGTGGTAATGAACTAACCTTCATCATCAACTATTTTTTACTTACTGGATGCTATGTTAGGAATGATCTTTAGAGAACTGTTTGCTTCTTTATGACTATGAAAACTGCAGAATTTTCTACACTACTAATGCTAGTGCAATGAAATTAATGATTTTTCTATTGTGGTTCCGAAGTACTTCTGTTGGGGAAAATCAAACATCTAAGCTCTACTTCCTTCACTGTCCTTTTAAGTAATATTCAGGCTCTTGAGGGGATCTCAAGTCAGTTACTAGTAAGACAGTTGCTTTTATAGTCTTTTGAAGTCCTACTGCTCAGCCAGTGCTGTGCAGGCAACTGTCCTTGGGAATGTATTACAATTCTGCAGCTTTCCATAGGGAGCAAAGAACCAGTTGGAAGATAACTTAGGAGCAACTTAAGGTCTGAGTTCTGACTGAACATGAGGTAATTGTGTTCTGAGTCTCACCTGTAATGAATCAGGTGTGTCACTCTGCTCACTGTTTTCTATGGGTCTGAAGAGTTCTTTCTTCTTCTCCCTGTCCCTCATGTCAGGACTAGCAGCACTAACAAGCATCTTCAGGTTAGCAGTAGGAGTCCAGGGATCAGGCTGAGGTCTGTCAATGATCTTAACAGGTGTAATTGGATTTCTTTCCGGTGTGCAACCTTTTTGCTTCGATAAATCAATTGGTTCATTCTTAATGGGAGTCTTTGGGGCCATCCTGGATCGATCAAATATGTTTTCCTATTAAAAACAAAGTTCTTTAGACACAAGAGGGAAAAAAACCATTCCATCAATCAATTTCATGATTCTTATGGAGGCAATTTTACTGACTTGTGCCTTGGCACTCATAGCTATATTTAGCACAGTTCTGCCTTTGTTGGGAGAGTGAAAATATTCTGCATGCTGCTGTACTAGAGGAAGTATATATGACATACTGCCTTGAAATACATAACCTGAGGTCAACCAGTTGAACTTGTGGCCTATTAGGCTTTTAAACTCTGACTGTTATTACAAGACAGCATTGCCCACAAACATAAATCACAAAAATCACAGTGAAACTGAAATCATGCATTGGTCACATTACACTTAGCAAGAAAGCACAGTTCTGTTTGAAAAGTCCCAGGTTAAAAGCCATGCTGGGGATGCCCCTCAAAATCACAAAATGTCAAACTAAAGTGGACATAGCCTCATGCGCAAGCAAGGCAGGTTTTGCATCTGCACTGTCTGCTGCTCAAAGCAACCAAGAAAATCTCCATAACTCTTCCTTGACTACAGCTAAGAGCTGCTGGAAAGAAAAGTCTAATTCATCAGCTGATTTTTATCGTATCTTGAATGAAGCTCAACTCCTTTCAGTCCCTAGCTACCATCAAACTTTTTCAAATTTCGTCTTTGGATCCAATTGTACCCCTTTCTCTTACAGCAAGAATTATCACTACAGATGAACTCACTTCAAGGGACTGACTGAAGGAAGCATTAGTGGTATCTTCCACATTATGTATTTTATTTTGTGCTTCAAGAAATCCAATTCAGAAATGGAATAAAAGCCTGAAACAAAATATTAATTTATACTTGTTCACCACAAGAACTGCCTTAAGTTTTTCTCTTATGTGGAGTAATTTAACTATTCTGTCGCTGAAATAGATATTTATATAGATGATTCCAAAGGTCATCCTAACATGCACCGTCTAGCTAGAAAGCAGAAAAAAGTTCTAGTAACAACAAAAACTGGCTTTTGCTAGGAGCAGTTTTGTAGCATTCAGACTGGAAACAAATTTGGCACATCAAAAGCATTGTGCTCTGACCACTGATGAACAACACCTCTGCATACATTCACCTATGAATTACCCAAAAGGATGTAATAAATACACCTCTTTTTTTTACAACTAACAGTCTGCCAGCTGTAACTTACTACACTGTGATAAACAGGGGTGAATTTAGAGGCCATGGTACTCCTTGGAATATATATTCATGTAGTGTTAGCATTCAATATTTTCTTGCAATTTCATGTTTGGCAGTGAATCAACCCTTAAGTATTGGAGAAAGTCTATCTTCCCCTCAAGTTCCTGTTCATTATGGCTGGTGGTAATGGAACTGCAGTGAGGGCAGTTGAAGCAACTTGCTGTTTTAGTACCTAAAATTTTCATGTTTGTGCAAATACCACAATGAAAAAAGTAGTGGCTCTACATGAGAAGCACAAGATGCTGGCCTTTCAGATCTTTATTTCCTACTATCAGATCTTTATTTTCTACTATCATAATTACCTGTTAAGGTAAGAAACACTTTTACCCTCTCTTCCCTTTTCCAGTAGCTACAATACACAGTGAAGTCCTACCTATATTGCATGAAACTGCAAGGGCAGTTGGTAGAAGTATGAGACAGAGGATGGGAAAGGCCAGCTTGATGAACTTAGTACGTAAGCAGGAATGGAAACAAATCTCTGAGATAACAGGAGTGGAATCTGATAAGAACGATGTGATTTTTGGAGGACTCAGACTGAGCATGGACAACAGGTCATGAGCTGCATCTAGTTCAGGAGACATTACTGAGCAAGGTTATGCTCAAGGCTACATAAGCTCTCTCCTGGCTGGTGAGGCAGGAGAAAAACAATGAGCTTGTTCCTTGCTGAGTGGCCCGACTTAGCCTCTTAACTCGAGAACATCACTTTATGAATATAGACCAGAAGGCAAGCATAGCGGATATTATCCATCCGCGTGCTCAAACTGCTGCTAAATATCAGGACTATAATATTCCCGTGCCAAGTTAGGCTTGGTGGTTCTTACCTTTAGAACCGTGAATCTCTACAAGAGCCCTCTCCACCTTACCACACGGTAGCCATTGGGATACTTGAGATCACTGAGTTTTACTCAGGTGAGAGCTAGAAAGTGTTTCCCTGCGTGTAGTGCCAAGTGCAATCAGTTCACTTACTGACAAGGGTGGCATGACCCGGGCTTCTTTCACGGGATTATCTCTTTATCTTAGGGGTAGTAGTGCTGGGCACCCCAGTACTTCAAGCGTTCACAAGTAAGATGCTGCTGTACAGACCGACAGGGCAGAGCAGGTCCGATGGGCAGCGCCTCAAACGCTGCCCACGGGAGCCACAGACGCACGATCCCGGGCCCGACCCACGTCCAAGAGCCCCGGGTGGCGGCCCTGCACTCGCGGGCTGGGGCTCCGCGGCACCCACAGCTCTCGCCGCCCTCCCTCCCTCTTTCCTCTCCTCCCCGCACCGGCGCGGGGCTCCGGACTACGCGTGCAGGGAACGCACGGCGCCGAACTGGCCCGGCCCCCCGCCGCGCCCTCCCGCTCACCTTCTGGGCCGCCTCGGCGCGTCCCCGCCGCCCCGGCCGGGCGCTCGCCAGGTCCCGCAGCGCCAGGACGCTCACCTCCATCTGCAAAGCGAGAAGGCTCTCTTAGCCCCGCTCTTAAGAGGAGCCGCTCCCGTCCCCGGAGGGACGCAGGGGAGCGCGGCTGCTCGGGGCTGCGTTCCCGGGGAGGGAGGGAGGGAGGGATGGAGGGACGGGAGGGGGCGGGAGGCTCGGCGGGCTCCGCGCCCTCACCTCGGCCGGGGCCGGGGCGCGCGGGGGGCGCGCGGCTCTGCCGCTCCCGCCAGGCGCCCTCAGACATCGCTTTACAATCCGGCCAATCAGGGGCGGCCGCCGGGGAGCCCCGGCCGCGCCGCCGGCCAATCAGCGCGCGGGCAGGCGGCGCGCGGCATCGGGCGCGCGGGACGGGGCTCCCGCCCGCGCGGAGCCGTTTCGCTCCTTTTCTTGGCGCTCCCCGCCCTCCCCCTCCCGCGCCCTTCCCGCCGCCGCCCGCGCCGGGCGGGAAAGGGCCGGCGGTGCCTGTGCCGGGAGAGCCGGCTGCCTCTTGCCCGGAGCCGCTGCAGCCGCCCGTAAGCCTGTGCGGGGGCAGGAACGGCTGACTCAGCGGCAAGGGGTGCCGCCTGGGTATCCCGGCCAGGGGCTCGTAGGAAACGCCGCCGCCGTGTCCGCGCCGGGGCAGCACTGTCCGGGCCGGGGGTCGAGCGGCACGGCAGCCCCGGGCAGCTTGGACAGCGTTGTGATCCTCTGCCCCATCCCCCGAAACGAGTCTGCTGTCAGGAAGGTAGAGCGAGCAGACGCCATGGGGAGCAGCCTGGACACAAGAGACTTTCCGCTTTTCCCTTGAGACTCTGCTCTGTGCTTTCCCTCCTTTGGTACCTCACAACATACCAAGATAAAGGAAGAATAGGAAGGGAGCCTTGTCCAAAGTTAGCACATTAAATCCCGGCAGCATGTGGATCTGTGCAGTGATGAGATTTTAGTTGTACCTGTTCTATGGAGACACCAAAAAAAAAAAAAAAAAAAAAAAAAAAATTGTCAAAATCATAGTTTTCTGCAATGTAGGACTACTTCAGTCTTGAAAGTGATTGCCATAAGCTTGAGACCCTGTAGAAATTTGCTTTGTGCAGTGTAATAAGTTTTGCTCTTTGAAATTATTTAAGATTTTTTTTTCTTGTATTGAAGATATTTAAGATATTGTTGTCGTAGTGGTGATGGCAAACTGCTGCGTTATTCCTGTCTTGTTTTGTTTTTGGGAAGACTTCCCTCTGAAATAGCTCTTGAGCTAGTAATGCGTTGCACTGAAGAAAAAATCCAAGGCACAGTTCTGATAATTTATAAAAATATTCACTTGGTAATTTTTGAGGAATAGAAAAATTTTCTTTTTAATAGGAATGTAGAAAACAGGTAGATATTGTCTCTTGCATTAATTGTAATTTATTTGTTTTTAAAATAGTCTGATTTTTTTCTTTTCAGCAAGTTTCAGTATGCCATAGTTTGCTGAAGAGAATGAAATATAAAGTCTCAGAAAATCTCTTTTTATATAAAAAAGTAGCCCTATGCAGAAAAGCTCTTCATGCTTTTTAAATCTTAGTCTTCCTATTTTTAAGAGAAGCATTGATTCCATAAATGCCAAGTGTGTCTCTCAGTACATATTTGCAGATATGTAGAAAGAAACGTTGCTAAGGAGTGAACTATTACTGCTGCTCTCACTCACAGGAACTCTGAAAACAGACTCATGAGAATCATAAGTGATGCACAGTCAGGGAAAATCTAAACAGAATCTTGTGCCATGGACTGGCATGCCCAGGCATGATTTCTAGGCCAAAGGAAAGAAGTTGAGAATAGAGTGTAGCAGCTGAGAACCTGCTTGTGAGCTGCAGCCCCAGCGACAGGAAATTGCCATCTGGCCCCTTTAGTCATCTACTTAAACTAAAGTGACATGGAAATATATATCCTCAGACCTTTATCTTAGATCTGTCACAGGCATTTGTGTATCCACTGCCAATTAACATCTATCGTGAGGTATTACATGTTGTGAAAGTTCAGTAGGTCTAACTGCATTTGCAGCTCTAGCACAGAGACCTTCTGATTAAGACCTTAATGGTGCTTAGGACCTTAATATTTGAGTCACTTGCTGAAATACTATGGCATGTGCATGTTGAAGTTCATTTGATTTTTACAGTTATTGCTTCTGGCCTTAGGAATCTGGGCATTTGTAAGCCATTAATTGGAATATCTGTAGGCTGGCATGAGACTCATGAGGCCTAAATCCAAATACCTGTCAACATCATTACAAGCTATACAGGCAATGGGGCGCATTCTACTTGGGATGTCACTGACTTATGACACCATAATTTTGCTACTGGGATGGATCTGGGGCCTTATTTGACCTTCAGGACTTGTGACTTCTTACAGGTTAAGGATGCATCTGAATATAAAGTGAGTTACAATTAAAGGTCTCTTCAAGTCCTCAAGGGAGAACTAATTTGAATTGAGCTTGACACCTTCATTTAATGTTTTACATGCACAGTATTTGGCAGCAGAGCTGGGCACTGCTTGAAGGTCCCTGGCTGAAATCTGCTGGGTTAAATTCAGCCCCAGAAGGTGTGGAGCTCAGCATGCAGACAAGAAGCAGAAAAGCAGTGTTGGAGGGAGGGAGAGAGGCGTCACTGCTGTGCTTAAGGGAGGTGCTAGAGCCCACTGTGGCACTGAGTACGGCAAGGAGTGTGAGTCACATATATAGACTGAGGTGGGAGAAGTGAGACATAGCACCAGATGGGTGGCTGTGGGAGCCACCGTGGGTGTGAAGGGACACTGGGTCTGCTGCTTTCGTCTGAGGAAATGGTTTTTATTTAGGTTGGAGAAGCGCTTTTCTTGGGAGGTATTGACAGTGATTTGGATTCCTCTGTACAATGATTCTTCTGTAATACGGAAACGAGAATGTTCAGGATTAACATATTAATATTAAAGTGTTGCACAATGTGATGAAGATATACAACATAAAAATATACTTTGCAATTTATTATATATTTTCATATGGAAACATATTTGTTAAGCAATGCTAATCTTTTCCATAAGATGAATTCACAGTCCTGTAATGCATTTAATAAGCCATTTCTTTGCTCAGTGAAATGAACAAAAACCCCAAATATCTGACAGTGAAATGCAAAGCTTAACTGGTAAACGAGTTATGAGTTAATCAGAACAAAACTATGACACTGCGTTTCCTTGCCTGGCTGTAGTTGCTGAAAGAAGGTTGCTGATTATCAGATAAGATTAATTGTTGAAGCCATCATATATCATAACATCTTCCAAGATTATTTTTATGTCTATTTCGATACGCACAGGTAATCTACTACAACTGGAAGGAATAAATTAACAAATGGGCTAATAAATTTAAACGCACGTGCCTGTTCTTGAATGATTTTGTAATATAATTTTTTACAGGACCAAACCCCACTATCTGATTATTTATGATTTTGAATGAATGGTACATGCTCAAGTACACATATACATATATTCTATTTAACATGAATATAATTAAGAATTAAGCATTCCCATGAATTTACTTCCATTTGTTTCTAGACTTGTAAATGCAGTATTTCATGCAAGGTAGAAGTGAAAGTGCCAATTCTTTGTGATAGAAAGCCAATATCTTTGGCAGAGGAGATGGATAAAAACAAATCATATCAATGTGTTCAACAGCACTTTTCATCTCAGAGTAGGAAATAGTTTTTAAGACCTTTAAAGCTGTTTGACTTCTTATAATGCAATAAATAAGATGGACCAAAGAGCCAGTAGGTCCTCTATCCTCTCTCCTCAGCTGCCTTTTCCTATGAGCTCAGTTATGATGGAAAATTATATTTCTCTGTCTGTTTTGGCTGATATTTGAAATTTCAGGTCAAAAGTTAGGAATGAAGAAGAGACAGATCAAATTACAATCTTTTATTTCCATTAAAAGCCAGACTGAGTCACCCAATTGCTGAGCCATCAGGGAACCGTGTATTACCAGTGCTCTCACCAGTGAAGGTCGTGGTGTGCCCAGTGTCTGTTGCTGATCGTTTCCCAGAATGCTGCTGGCTTAGGCATCATCTCCTCCCTGGGGCAGCTTGGAATTTCCCACTCTTCCAGGACCTCAAGTTGCCTGGCATGTTCTGCACCAGCAGGGGCAGTAACGATGACCATTTGACATTCAAGAACAGCTGGAAGAGGTTGCATTAAGAGTGATTCTATGGACATGTGGCACCATTTGTCTCTGGGCTCTGCCTTATCTATAAAAACAGTAGGTGATTTCCCTGGACTCAAATCAAGGAAGGCACTGATGATGTTTAACCTGAGGCTACGGGTTGTTAGAAGGGCTTCAGGTCTTCGGTGTTTCCCATTGCCGAATTCAGGTGCAGCCCTGCTCAGAGTCACAGATTCACTGAAGGCAGCTGACTGTGTAGTGGGTCATGTAGGCAGGTGCTCCAGCTGGTTTGAAAAATATCATCTAGGAGTTGAGGAACTGGCATGGCCATGCCTCAGTCATGTTATGGGTCTGATCTCAAGTAACCTGACAAAGGTCACATAAGGAAGCAGGTAGCTTGCTATATCACATGGCTCTTGGATCAGCTTTGCACCTGAAAATCACTTCCAGATGCTGCTGTTAAAAAACTTGAATCCTTCACAAATGCACCGGTAGCATTGCACCCCCATTATTTTGTTCAGAATTAAATTGCTATTTGCATACTAAAATTAATGGTCAGCTCTATGTAAAGTTCTAATTTCATCACTCTTTCTAAGTGGGATACAGTTTGCTTAATATCCCATACCACTGACCTTCTCTGCTAGGGCTCAGGCAGCTGACTTTACATTAAAGAGAAGTGAACAAAGAATCGATGTGTTTACTGCAAAACAGTTTTAAAATTATTTAAACGATTGCTGAGATATTACATGGTGACTCTAGGAAGCCACCATAATGGCTGAAGCCTTGTCTTCTTGCGCATTGTATAGTATTGTTATCCTGGATAGCCCTTGATCTAAAAGATAAGGGTCTATGAGTATCTTTCATCTGGTTGCTGTAGCAGAGAGAAGCTGCGTGCAAACTTTGTCCTGTCAGGTTGCCTGTAGTGAAAAGTGCTTAAGCACCTCTGCATAGCTTGTTTTGACTCATCCTAAGATGAATCAGGACCTCACAGCATAGGATGCTATTCAGACATGAGACCACACATCTATGCAGCTGCAATCTCCATTGATTCAAATTAAAGTCTAGTGTTCTTTGTTTCTTTTGTGGAATATTAAGAAAACACCAATACAGAACCATTCCTGCCTAAAATTCACAGGAAAAGATTTGTTGTTCCATAGAACTGTCAGTAGTTTAACTCAAAGAGAGAAGCATTCTATGCTGTAAATATTCAGAACTGCTCTCTAGTGATTATTTGCTGTTATTTCATTGTGCAGAATGGTTCAGCAGTACCAGTTTCCTCCATGAACCTGCCACCTGAAAGTTTAACTATTGAACTGACAGTGAAATAGAATGCCAAGTATCTTCTTACAGATGAATGGTTTTCCTTCCTGATTTCCTGTCTAAGAACAGGACAGCTGCTTCCCTTACTAATTAAAAAATTTCTCTTGACAGCAAACATGGAAACCAAAAATTTGAAAAACACACTCTTACCTGGAAATTATCGTAACTGTTATAGCAGAAGTCTCAATATGACCCTACTGATGTGCTACCCAGGGAATTCTGTAAGACCGTTTACAGTCTTACAGTGATACCACCTATTCATGAAATATCCTCCTATGGAGGAGCAAAATCAACAGATGGACAGGCATGACAGAAAAAAGAAAGTCCCATATTTGTTAATTTTTTTGTACTGTAGTCCTGACAAAGACTGCCATACACACTCCTGACTAATTTAATTTCTCTGCCCTGTACTTTTTGATCTGATATGATTGTTCCTAGATTATAAAGCTAGAGGGACCTTTAGATCATCTGGTTTGACCTCACGTGTGTTACAGGCCATTAAAATCGTATTCATTACCCTTGTATTGATCCTAAGGACTTCTGCTTGGCGAAAGCTTGTGTTCCAGAGAAGCATGTGGTATTGATCTGAAGACAACAAAAGATTGTGAATCCATCATTTCCACTATTATTAGTTTAAATATTACCCCATTGTCGCTATTAATTTTTTTTTCTTATTTCTAATTGGATTTTGTCTGACTTAAGTTTCAAGGCATTAGCTCCTGTTATGCTTTCCCAGCTTAAACTGCAGGGCCTTTCACGTATTGTTTTTTCCCATGGCAATAATAAGCAGGTCACCTCTTGCTCATTTTAACAGACTTCACTTCTCACTAAAAGCTATTTTTTATTTTTATGGAGCAAATCATCTTGAGTGCCATCATACAGCACATACAGGACACCTAGGGGGTCAGGCCCAGTCAGCACGGGTGTATGAAAGGCAGGTCCTCTTTGAGCAACCTGATCTCATTCTGTGACAAATTAACCCACACAGAGGATGGGCAAAAGGTTGTTAATGTCTACTTGGACTTTACTAAAGCCTTTGACACCATTTCCCACAGTGTTCTCCTGGAGAATATGGCTTCCCACAGCTTGGACAGGTGCTCTGTTTGCTGAGTAGAAAAACTGGCTGGATGGCCAAGCTCAGGGAGTGGTGGTGAGTGGGGATACACCCAGCCGGTGACTACACATTATGTGGAGATTTTGGTTTCAGAAGTGTATTGTCTGGATGTTGAACCTGAGCTGCTGCCACCTGACCCTGCACTCATGCTAATACGCCCTCAGGCTAATAAACATTCCTCACTTCCATCATGGGCAAAGTAGTATTTAGAACTGCTATTGCTCATGTCACTTTGATTTTTCCATGCCCCTACTCTTCCCTTTTACCCCAAGGCCATTAACCAGTTTGCTTGGAGCTGCCCTAGATCTGTTGTTTTATATGCAGTGATATCTCTACCGTTTTTCAATATTTTATTTCTTAGAGTTCTGAGCAAAGAGAGCTCCACGGCTCTTCAGGGGACTAATTTCAATCTGGCAGAGCAGCCGTGTTTGCTAGCTGGACTGCTTCCACACAAAAGCATTGTTTCCAGGCTATACAGTGGAGCAATACAGATGCACTCATGCAGGGCTGTCCCTGGGGTAATAAAATAGCACTAAGCTGCTTCTGCACAGAGCCATATGATGTGTCTCCAGCTGTGGTGAGGTCAGTCTGGAAGGCAGATAAATTGCCAATAAGAAACAGAGCAGAGCTGACTATATTTCTGAAGTCTGTACAACTGTGTTTTTAAAAATAGTGACACTTAAAGAAAACAATGGCACAGTGTTGCATTTGATAGATTGTAAGGGCTTATTTGACCTGCAAAGGAATGAAGACATTTGGCACCTTCCAGAAGCAGACCCTAAATCTCTTGGTATTTGTAAGGATTTAGTATTATACTTAAAATGCTCTTCAAGGAAAATAGAAGTCTTATGGTTGGCACATGAAAGCTGTGATTTATCAAAATTTCTTCCCCAATGTGAAATGAATCTCTTGAAAGCAAAACAAATCAAAATACCTATTTGTAATGATCTTGTCAGGGCTAGAGAACAGGATAGCATTTCCATCTTATATGTTTTGAGGGATATCTTACAAAAGGTGTCCTAGAGATTTCTCTAAATACATTTTCATTTCTCCAATGTTTGTAAGCCAAGAGTGACATTTCCCCCTTTCTTTGACTTATGAATATGGCTGTTTTAGCAGGGGTCAACCAATACCATGAAATGAGCAACAGAACCCCAGCCTAATAGGGTTTAAAATGTCAATGCAGAATTGAGCTATGTGTCTCTGCTAAAAACCAAGTACCATTCGTCTGATGCTCAAGGCTTGCCCTGTAAGCCCCACAAATCAGCTGGGGAACTGATAGGAATTTGGTGCATTTTAGGACCTGACTTACTACAACAGCTTATCAGTTGCAGTGCAAGGGATTGGATAGGAAAGTAGTTCACAAGCCCAGAAAGCCCATCTACCCTCTAGGCAGTTGCTCTTTCTGTTTCCCTTTTTACATTTCTTGCTTCAGTACACTATAGAGAAAGTCACAGGAAAATACCCTCTCTCATCAACTGGTAAAATTTCCAAGTGAACTGTTCTGTATTTTTTTAATTTAACAATTGTGTACTTAAGCTTGATATAGTTCATACAAAACAAATGGGAAATAAGATATTCTGCTGGAGCCTTTCGAATGTGTTTTGAGCAATGGTTTACTAGAAAGATTGTCAAACTCAGTATTTATATTCTTTTAGAAAAATACAAACAATACCTGTTTCTGAAGTACAGATAACATCACCTTCTCAGAAATATAACTCTGCCATATGTCCTGTGGGAGAGATGATAGTAAGAAATCAGAGGAAGGACAGAGAAGGAAAACACTTAGCTTGGGTCTGGTCAAGCCTATTGGCTGCAATTAGCTTGTGTAAACACACTTAGTATCCATTTTATTAAAGACTCCCATGTACATACAATCTGTCAGTCACAGGAAGGATACCAGGTTCAGGAAGGTTACCTTGAGCAAAACTGTACACCATCCATGTAGCTCAGTAATTATAGCTAGTGCTGGTGTATATAGGGAAACGCAGGGACAGCCGTGTCAGACTAAGCCAGAAGTCTGCCCTGAGCGGCCCTGTGTCTCACAGCTAGCAGGAGCAAACATTTAAGGGAACTACATCCAATGAGAATATACAGAAAGGGATCTTTTCTCTGATCATTCTTCCCAGGTCCTGTCCTTCAAGGAACTTCCTGGGAAAGCACTTGCATCTAGACAGTCTCATTGAGCAGCTGCCTCTGAACTGCACCTGCACAAAGTCGCTTTTGAGCTCAGCTGCACTCTTGTCCATCTCAGTGCTCTGAAGTGACAAGTTCCACTCTGTAATTACACAGTGGAATTACACAGTGTGGAAAGTACTTCACTTTGAAATATGTTGTCTGACTGAGTACAAAGGCTTTCTTTACATTAAGGTGTATGTTAAAACAGTAAAAATGCACAAATGAAACATCTGCTACAATATACCATGTTGGATTGATCTCCAAGAGTGTTAATGCTGCTAGTTGACTTGCAGGTGTAAATCACATATTTAAATGACAGTGATGTCCTTATTCTCAAAAGCCTTCTAGGGTATCTGAATGAGATGCTGTGTTTGAGCTGCAGAGTGTGCAACCAGAGGCTCATGGTTCCTTTAGGAGTTCAGTTATGCCATGAAATTAATCTCTTTCAGCCTCTCTGGTTGAGCAAGTGAAAAGTGAAAATAATTATCAAGGCTCTGTGGCCCCTAGTAATTGTGTGAAACCTCTGAATGTGCCTGCACTGCAGCTTGCTAATACAGTTTGCAATTGTCTGAAATGAGACAGTGCTTAAAATAAAGAACAGCACTGCTTTCCTTTTAAATGGCTGGAAAGCTGCAAAAAACAGGTAGTCTATCACATGCCTTTAAAAAGCTACTCATTTTCAGTGCAAGCAATGGGTGAATTGCTTACTCAACATATCCAGTGTCCTCCTGACACATAGCTGGGAATGCCAGTAATTAGGCTCAGTGCAGTGACTTGTCTCTTTAGATGAAATATCAAGAACTGATTTTACTTGTACTGCCTACACTAAAAAGAAAGAATGCTATATCTAACCTAGAGAATTGGCACCAAACATTAAATGGAAGCTACTCATAATTTTTTTTGGCTGAATACCAAGGATGGCTAAATAAAAGCTCAGGGCTTACTTTCATTGCTTGGTGAAAATAGTTAATAATCTAGTTCTTAACCCTTCTCACTCATTAAGGAATCAGAATAATTTCTAGAAAAGTCAGGAACTGATTTTGCTCTTATTTTCCGTTAGTCCTTTTTTAAAAATTCTATTTAAAATGATCAGTACAAATGGGAAAATTAAAGATGCTCAGGAGGGAGGAGGGCTGTTAAAGAACCACTTGCTCTTACTCAACAAATATGTAAGAAAGTAATGAAAAAATGTTAGCATATATATTATGGCCTTGAGCTTTATAAGGTTTGAAGTTTACAATAAACTTTTTTCCAGATTAGGCTCGATCATTCTTTTTTTGCTGCGTCAACAACAACAACAACAACAACAACAACAAATTACTACAGCCTGTAAAGAGCCACTTGGTATATCCACCTGAATGGACTCTGGAGTCCACAGTTAGAGGCTCAAACTCCTGCCTGGGAGAGTGGGTTGTCTTGGAATAAAGACAAGACAAATCTGCCCCTGAAACCTGAACTCCTTGGCTTCTGTGAAAGTATGATTAACAGCCACTAGGACAGCTTGGTATCCAAAATCCAGCAGGTGTTTTCAGTCTTGTGTTTCTAACCAGGTTACAGCCATGGAGGGATGCTTGAAGCACAGGTTTCAGGCCCAGAGGAGAGACAGGATTTCAAATCATCCTGCAGTCAGCTGGATTAAGCTTGACCCAGTCTCTGCACATCTTATGCTGAATACCTAATTTTGCACTTTCTGCAGCAAGATCTTGGCTTTAGGAATTCCACATAGAGCTTGGCAATGCCCTAACTGAATGTGAAATTGAGATCCAGATGGTGTTCATGCATAGATGCTGAGTGTTCCAAATTATGTTGGACCTGGACACTCCAACATGTTTTAAAGGAGTCACACAGAAAGGTGTGCAGCAAATTGATGTTCCTAGGGCACTGGAGGGAAATGCTGAGTGATTTGGAAGATGAAGTTTCATCCCGTTGCCATCTCCAGTCAGGATTCTTGGTTGCATTTAGTCCAAGAACAGCAGGCTTTCTCAAGCATTCAGGTGATAAAATAATGTGGCTTTTTTCACAGAGCAAATGGGTTTGCTGCCACTGGCTGGTGACTGGTGACATTGATTCAAGGTCAGAATCTTGTTATCATAGCTAGAGATAAGCACGAAGTATTTACAGGCATGAAATGTCCTTGCTCTGACTGAGACTTGATAACTTCTCTAGCTGAGAATGGAGAAATACCTCTTTTCTTGTGAAGAGGCTTGTATTATCAGTCTAGAAAACATATAGATGGATTGGTTAAAGCTGCTGCATTCCCTGGAAATTGGGAAGTATGTTAAGTACAAATTATTCAGCAAGTACATTTGTATGTACTTAGTGAACTTAGGTGCATCAATCATAGATGTGCCTGATGGAAGGTCTCATAAGGTTTTCTTATGTTGTCTGTGTAGATGGAATGTGATATGAAGTAGGTTTGATTCATGAAGATGCTGATACTTAGAAGGACTGGCTGTCAGTCAGTATTGATTCTGGAAATCTACTGCTGCTGGAATGAATTTGACAGAATAAAAGTTCTAAGTGTAAACCTGTCACTACTCATTTGTCCTTCCTGGCCATTTTTATAGGTGTGACACTGGCATATGAAATGGAAAAAGCCCATGTTAATAGTTCAGGGGGGAAAACAACAGTTGATGTAGAGGATGTGGTAAGAAAATGCATGGGGCAGCCTTCTGTTTTCCAAGTAATTTCAATAAAAGTACATTGACATACCATCTGTTCACTGAACAAGGTAACTCAAACCAGAGTGTGAAAAACCCCATTAAATTGGGGGGAAGGATGGAAAGACATGCTTCAGTTACTGTATTTAAACCAGATTGCGACTATTCTGTTCTTACAGAAAGATCCATGTCTTGTACCATTTGTCATGTAGGCAGAGGATAAATTCAGAATACTGTGGACAAGAACTGTAAGGACTTCAGTGTGCACTTACATCTGCCCAGTACATTTTTCTCATGCATTTGGTTTATACTGTCATCAGATTTGAGTTTAGAGAGGATGTTCAGGTTTTTGTGCCTTACTACAGCATGGGGTTTTGTTCTCCCAATGATTTTTCCAGACATTTTCTTCTCAATAATTTCTCTCCTTCTTATGGATTCCAGTGTTCTCTGCTTGTAGCATGCCCATGACACACCTTTTGAGATGTTTAATAATTGAAACATTTACCTTTCATTGAGCAGGTGAGATATTCTGTCATTTCAGAGTAGACCCTCTTGGCTTTTGTTCTGTGAGACTCTTAAAAACAAAAGGGATTTGATGCACTGCACAGCACAAGTGTTTGAGAACTTTTTATGTCATTCCTGTATTTTCACCCTATGTATTATTGAGAACAATAATATTGACACACCACTTTTAAGTAAAGACATTTCTTTTTCTAATGAAGGTACTACATGTGTTTCTACAGAATATTTAAAGAGATGTTCTCAGAAAGGAGTGTGTAATTGTGTTTTTTGGGAAACCACCTTTTATGAGCAACTGGACTTCTCTGTTCAATATATCATTCAATATATCTAGCCTTGGGTCCAGATTCTATGATCTGATTTTGATAAACTGGATGACAGTAGCATAATTACATAAAGGGATATGACCAATTTGATTCAGCCTGATCTTCAGTCTTGAAATATTCTTGCTACTTCTTGACAGCTTGACAAGGACATGACAAGAAAAGAAAACGGAGCTGAAAAGGAAGTTAGAGTATTTATTAAATATTTAGTGTGACTGTGCTTGAGGTATAGTAATTCTTCTTGCTGTTCATTGTGGTCCATCTGCCCCTTGCCTTTCTGGAGGTCACTGCCAGGTGAGGTGTTTGCCTGATGGTTCTTTAAATATCTGGAATGATTTGTCTCAACAAAACACACACACTCTCAAATCCAGGTTATTGTAATCTCATACTTTCTTTAGCAGACACACTGGTTTAGGAGTTCCTGTCTCTGGGTACAAAAAGATTATTTCTGACCCAGAGGAGTTGTCTGGCCCAGTTTCCAGCACAGCCCCAGAAGTCCTTGGCACTATGGTGAGGGACCAAGTATCTGAAGATCAGAAGAGAGAAGCAGGACCATCCTGGGTGAGGCAGGATTGCCTCTTACAGAAGGACACAGGCAGCCCAAGGACAAGTCTGGCATCCCATGGTTGTGGTTTCCACCTGCCAAAGGGCTGATGATCTCTCCACAGTCCTCCCTCTCCTTCCCATCTCCATTCCACAGTTCATCTGCACTCTGTGCTGATACAGCTTTTTCTGTGGATGCTGTGCATGCCAGACCATAAGATTTACCGGGCATTAAAAATGTCTGTTTGTGGCATATTTTTAATTTGGATCCATTTTTAATCTGGATCATTCTACTGATATAGTTTAGAGCATGACATACTAAGGAGTTGCCTCAGCATAACATTGGAAAGAGTGAAGGAAATAATTCCTGGAGTCCAGAAGGAAGGGGCAAGGAGAGAAAACTCTTCTAAACTGGCTTTGCAGCAGAAGGAAAAAAACTATAGTGTTCCAACTATCTCCTACAGAAAAAGAGGTAGAGTTTTTTAAAAAAAAAGAACTGCCTTAGAGAGGCTTCTCTCTTTGACTGGCACAGCTGAGTGAGCTGCAGACTCCCACAGGGTATGGGGATGAGTGACCACCTGGGTCTGGAAGATGTGACTTGCCTAACCACTTCAAAGACACAGCCACCACAACAAACCCAACTTTTCTCCATAGCAGACTAAATCTATAATATGTCTTCACTAATCTGATATAGCTCATATTGGTATATGAAAAACTTTTATAAACCTGAAATAGCTTTGGCCTTTTCATGCAGTTTACTGTATTGCTCAGACAAGCACAGAGCTGTCTGAAAGGATCTGCAGATATTGTTTTGTTAGAGAGGAATCCTGAAGTAGCAAGAGCTGTAACACAGCACCCTTCCTTGCATGATGGGCCAAAGACAAGGCTGAGTGTAGGAAGAAGCAGCAGTGTTGGTATTGCAAGCCAGTTAAAGACAATTTCTATCAAGAAAAAAAAATTCTCGCCATCTTAGCTGTTGTAAAACGCAGACTTAGCAGAATTTTTTATCTTGGCTATAGTATGTCAGATTTATGGGCTTGATTCAGCAACATCCTGAAATTTTATGGCCTGGAGGTTTTGTTGCTATTTGTATTTTGTTTTCAAACAAAGGAGGTCAAACTAAATGAGCAGAGTGATGCTTTCTGGGGTTGGAATATATGAAAGATTCATTCACTCTTATTCATGTTCTCCTTTATAGTTATAAGGCATAAACTAGCTACCATAGCAAATCCTATTAAAAGAGGAAGGGCTCTCAGAACTGGTCTTGCTTTCCTGTTAACTGTCTGTTGTTCTACAACTTTCAGTTGTAAATCAAATTCATCCAATATTAACATAAATATGTTTTGCACGAAGTAGATACTGTTATACCATGTACCAGATCAAAAATACATGTCAGCTTTGAAGCTAAAAGCATCTCTCAGGTGTTGGGAGTTTTAGTGGCTTTGAAAGTTTCTGCTTAAATTGCACACAGTCTTAAGTTCTTCAGACTCCAAATGCAGCCATTTGAAACCAAACTGATCTGGTCATAGTTTTAGTTAGGTGTGTCAAAACAGCCCTTACCAATGGAGAGTGCATGGGAATTCCTGTCCAGTAGATGGATTTCAGGTCTTGACTTTGACCCTTCATATTTCTAAAGTCCTGAAGTTTTCAAACCACTCAAGAATAACACTGTACTGTAAAATTTTTTCTTTGGCCCTTTCAGACAGGCAGTGCCATGTAGCTGTCACATGAGTCTACGAAAGGGTGACTGTTTAGACTATTAATTGATGTCTAGTTAGATCACAAAGTATTTGAAGGGTGTCTCTGTAGAAGAGAATTTAAACCCCAAATAACATTATAATAATTATTGAGGAGCTGTGTCTGGGGACACACGAGCTGTGGACTCTGTCATTGCTTTGTTGTGTGACACAGAGCTGGTCACTGCACTGTGCTGTGTCAGTCTCTCTCCAAAGCAGGGAGGAGGATGGCGATCTTGGTAAAGCTATTTATGAAAATAGGAAGATATTAATACTTATTTAGGCAATGTCCTATTTATGCAATCTGGTGCAGGTCAAATCTGGACATCTTGGAACAAAATCTTCAGTCTATCAAGGGGAAATGTACCTGCAAAAGCTGTGCAGGAGAGCTGCCAGACCAGAAAACAGTCCGAGCAGAAAACCTCATACATATCCTGCATACAGGCTTTTGTTAGCTGTTCAGGTCCTGGTAGAATTATATATTTCTGCCTGAAAATGACTTGATTTTCATCTCTCAATCTTTTGGCACTTGTGTGGCAGTCACTTTGGAAGGGGCATCTGTCATTTCCTCCAGCAGTCTACAAGCCAGAGCTTGTTTTCACAGTCATCTGGTAGATGCTCCCAGCATGAGCAGTGTGTCACCTTCTGTCAAAGAGGAGGCAGGGAGGGAAGGAAAGAGAGACAAAGAAGGAATAATCAATTAACAAGGCAAAAGGCTAAAGGCAGAGAAAAATCAAGCAGGGATGGAGAAGAGAGCAAGGGGTTCCATAAAAAAGAAACAGGTGAAGAAAAGAGTAAGATTAGTGGAGGGAGGATAGTGATTCCTGTCATGCACCTAAAAAAGCATAGCATGTCTGTTCACAAGGCCTTGTGCTTTTTGTTCTTGTGTAACAGTGGCAGCTGGAGTTAGGCAATGAGGTCTATCCCCAAGGAAGATTCCCCCAAAAGTGCTGACCTGCTTCTAGCTTAATCAGTGCAAGCATCACACAACTAATGAAACAGCAGTGCCATTTCAGCTGCCAGGGCAGCAGCAGCTCACTCTGCTCAGGAAGTCCCACCATCTCTGATCTGTTACACAGTGGTGTAAATGGGGGAGAAATGCAGTCCAGCCTAGTCTGGAGCAGGGATAGAGATCAGTCTGCCAAGGCAACTGAGAACCCTTCAAGGAGATAGAAAAGCAGATTTCTGTGAACAAGTACAGGCCATTCTTCATGCTCATTAATAGGCTTATGTTTTAGCTCAACTCCCAACAACATGATTTAGCTGCTTTCTGATTTTTACCATGTGTAAACCTTGTGTGAGTTGCCGGCTGTCAAAACTCTGGCTAGAAGTAGGGTAAAGTCTATCAGATTACTGCTTTAGGAAAGAGCAGGCAGCTGAATGTAATTTCTCTCCTGAGCTTTTTAAAAATGCCTCATGTCCGTTTAGTCATAGCCATTCTAAGAAATATAACCCACAGTCCTGAAAGTACCTTCATCTTTGTAAACTGAATAATCATAATTTTCCCAGTGGACTGTTTTGAGACATTTTTGCAAAAGGCAACCTAAACTAAACAGATTTACAGTTAGTTGTCATTCCTCAAAAAAACCTAGAAAGTTGTGTTACAACAAAAGATTGTGTGTTTCATATGCTCTTCCACATACAGATCTTTGCTGTACTATAGTATTATAAGAGCTACTAATTGCATGTAAGGTGCTGTAGTAGAGGAAGGTGGGTGTCAGGATGTGAGGAAGGATCCTTATTGTCCAACCAGGAAGCAAACATATATATTTGGGTTTGTTTGCCAGGAATCATAACATCTCTAAGCCCCTCAATGTGCCTGTGAGCACACATGGCCCAACAGCCACCACTGGACATGTAAGGGGAAATAGAGACAAAAGCAGCATATTGAAGTGGGACAGTAAAGCAGGGGAGGTTATAATAATCATTTGACTGCATAAATGATGAAGTTCAGAACTTTTTTTTGCTCATGTGTGAGTCTCAACCTCTGGAGGGACAGTTAGTGTATGTGTCTACCAGACCATCTTTGTCCTCTTACTCGCAACATGCCATACTCCTGTATTCCCCTTCCTAAACACCATGAGGAAATGGATGGTGCATAGTAGGAACCATTTAACCTGAAGAGAGATAGGCTCAGAGCCTCAGGCAGCGTGTGGAGGGCACCATCCGATAGCTGTGGGAAGAGGACACTCATCGCCTGTGAGCTGTTGCTGCAGGGATGCTGCTGCAGTAGCTGGAAAGGGCCTGAGGAGGGTGAGAGTGAGCTCAAAATACTGTGTTATCGATCTGGCTGGGCTGATTGGTTAATGTCTGCCAAAAGAGATTATTATGAGATATCGGACTTGCACGGTTAGGAAGCTTTTCTCTTGGAGAATCTCGAAGAGCTGTGTAGCTGGCAGCCTGCTGGTCCTGGCAGCTGTCTGGATCTCAGCAGGGTTCCTTCTGCCACTAGGAGGAAATTTCAAGTGTACTGTGCAGCCTCCTGCTATTTTATGCTGAGAAGTAGCCCCTGCAGGTGCCACACTAGAAGTCACAGCTTTCAAAAATAAAGGACAGAATATTAATGTCTCTTTCCTAACTTTAAGCAGGGACTCTATCAGGCAAGTGCAACACAGACAAGGATTCCCAAGGACTGTTCCAGCTGGGTGCCTTAATCAGTCTGTGGAGGCGAAGTCATGCAGGAGGAACTGAGGGTGGCTCAAGGTCCTGCTTGACATGCTGGGGCAGTCATCTGCAGCTCAGGATAGACTGTGCACAGCTGAAGCCATACAGGCTTGTGTTAAGTCCAGAAAGACACTGTCCTTGGGAGGAAGGTGTTGGCAGAAGAAGTGGCAGGGAGGAACATCCCAGACAACAGGTCCATCAGGCCCCCTCGGACAAGAGGGGCCCTTCAGAAAGTGATGCGCTTCTGACATCTCCTTCAGATTTCATGTTAAATCCTATAATATCTAGTCTTTGTCATAAAACTTTGTGTGACGGCCTGTGCTTAAGGAAATCTTTTATCTTCATCACCTCTAAAGATAGCTTCCATCTTTCAGACTGCAACTAACAATGCAAAAATGCAAAATAAAAACAGACCTTGTGATATACCTGGTAGCCATTTTTAATGTCAGTGTTCTGGCTGTCAACCTACTCCTTATGTGAGCTTTGCATTCAGCACAGAAGTTTCAAAATTGCCTTCTCTCCTATTGCCACTAAGGAAAAGAGACCTTTGCAAATCCTCTCTGTAGTTACGAACTGCAAGCTGAGCATGTTTGAATTAAGGGAAGTATTCCTCATAATGAATTACCATGAAACATTTGTGCTTGCTCATCATATCACATGATGAATGTGTTTTACATATATTTTACATCAAATAGCAGGAGACATAAGGGGCCTTGGGCAGCACCTTCTCCATCCATCCATGGATGAGATGGGCTGCTTCTGCTCTAAGATCTGTAACAGTGGACTCCAATGTGCTTAGGTGCTCCCATTTAGCTCTCTTTCTAGCAAACCCATGAAGGAAGCCAGTGGTTCAAGTGTGGACTGAATCCTAGCCAGCTAATGAGATGTCCTGCATTTTCAGGGCAGGCAATAATTTGTAACTGTTGTCCAGATCCCTTGCAGGATGGGAGCCCCAGGACTGTGACTGTCCTTTGCTGCTTTGTAGGTAATGGTGATCTCCTGTTCTACTGTGCATGATCTCCTCTAGTACTTCTTCCCACCATATCATGTTTTTCCTGAGCATCTCTAAATGCTAGGCTTTTCCTTGATACAAGGGAAAAAATTGCCAGCCAACACCTATACATTAAAAAACCTGCCAAAGATAGATAGTTCATTTTATGGTATGTCATTTTATTATTTATTACTTAAGTGCACCTTAATCTGATTTTTCCATTTCATATTTTTCCTGCACTGTAAAGTCTGGGAATCCTTCTTTCGTTTTGTTCTCTGTAAGTAGAATTAGACACCTGCCAAAGTGACACAAGTCTATCAAATAGGTACTAGCATCAAGGGATTTACTGGGCAAAGGAATCCTTAAGCTGTACATAAAAACATCAAATGGCTGATCTGGTGAAGTATACGTTGACTTAAGGGGAAACATTATAAAACTCTTTAGAGCCTTGAGAATGGCTAGGCATGAATTATGCTGATATATGTCCACATTACTCTTTTATTGAGAAAGATAAGGATAAAACAGGAAAATCTATCATATTCAAGCAATCCAGAACTACTGAATACATCTTGAACTGCATTAGGCAAGTATTTTTATCCATTTATGTAGACAAATACTTTGTCTTGGTCATAAACAAAATAAAATGTGTGTTTTTATCACTGGTCAGTTTAAGCTTTGCTGCAGACATAATGGAACAAAATGGCACAATAGCCTAAGGCTGCACATTTTTCTGAGGAGCCAATACTTTTCGTTCTTTGTGCCTGAATGAATATTTATCTTGGAAGGAAAATGTTCTTTTACATGGAAACGAAACATTTCTCAGTGTTTCGGCCTTGATTTTAGTGCTGAATATATTCTTTAGGAAGAATGCAGTAAAAGAACTGTTTTGGGAACAAAACTAAAGTCTAATCTTTGAAAGCTTAGTAATGTGAAATGCAAAAATCTAAATCTGTGGTATGCCTCTATGGTAGCTGAGGTGTTTTCTACCAGAAAACATTAACAAAAACAACCCCTGAATCTGGCCACTTGAAAAACATATCATGCAACCCTACTCTAGTTATGGAATTTAATCTATTTCTAGAGGGACCTGTGCTATATAATTCCACAGTTCACTAGGATTCTGCTTCTTATTCAAGAACACTCACTGAACCAAAGAAATCTAGGTTTGACTCAAACTAATTAAGCTTGCGAGGATTTACAAACATCAGGAAAAATCTTGCCAGCAAAATATTCAATGGGATACAGTGTAGAAGCTCAAACCTCTCCCTGCAAATTGAACAGCTTTCCTTGGATCTCCAGCTAGGAGTATGAGGCTTAGGGGATATCTTTGATTTTAAATAGGGATTTTCAGAGTACAGAATGGAAACAAAATGCTTAGGGACCAAAATGTTTTACAAACTTTTTTTGTAGGCTGTGCTGAATGTCTGAAAGTATTAACGGCTGAACAGATGATCAGTTTACAGATGGAAAGCTGAATTGACTTAACCTGCCCTGTTTATGCACTCCTGACTTGGCGCCATGGTAAAGCAAAACATATTAAGCTAAGCTAAATATATAGGGTTTATTCCTTAGTTGCAATGAGTCAGAAGCATGCAGATGGTTAGTTAAAATCTTTCTGATGATGAATCAGCTTCTCAGACTGCAGTAACTCAATTGTTTGCAGTTAACTTTAATGCCTGTTGTGGTCTCACTGTACCTTTGCTAAGCAATAAAACCCCACCAGTCTTAATTTTCCATTCCCTGAGCAATAATATTGCACCTGGCACCACACACAACACCTGGGTGTAGCACAGCCCAAGAATGCTTTTCAGAGCCTACATGTCATACCATCATTTCCATTCCCATGTTCTTTCTTGAATCTTGAGTGAGGTGGGAGGGTTTCAGTCTGGCAAGTTTGTGTATTTTTATATCGACTTTGCGTCAGCCTGAAAAGCTGTGAACATGATTAAGGATTAGTGACCCACTGAGCATTGAATATGCTTGAATTTGTGGAACTGGCTCCTCTCTCAGAGTCTGCATGCCATTCACCAGCAGATGCCTTGTGCGGGTGAATGTCATGCAGACTCGGAGAGGAGAGCCAGTTCCATGAACGCAAGCATGGCCAGCCCATCTGTTTCAGGATTCAGGCTCCTTGGGTTAAATCTGCTTCCTTCATGTAACTTGTGCCTCTGCTGCGTACAATCCTCATTAGTGGGTTCCTAACTTAATAAATCAGACTGTCTCTGTTAGGAAGAGAATACATACTGAGCTGCAATTTTTAAAAACCAGATTATTGCTGGTACTGGTGTTGAACAGTTTCTGCATGCTCCACCTCTCCCATGGTGGAGGTGTGAGGGGTAAGAGATGCTCAGGGAATGATGGAGAGCAGGTTCCAAAGGGTGCACCCACTCCTGCTCAAGATGAAAGCCACAAGCTGTGATGTAGGACCTCTGGAAACCTTGCACCTTAACAGAGAGGCATCTGCAATTGGGTTGGGACAGGCTAGGATGTTAGATGACTGTATTCAGAGAAGCGAATTGAACTGAAGATACTTCTGTTGTCTTCAGAAGAAGGTGATGGCATTATAACTCTTTTAATGGTAGCTCTGTAGGAGATATGAGTTATGTCAGAAGCTGTAGCACTTACTTAAGCCATGATATTCAGTGGTGTGTACCGTCAGACACTCCACTTTCCAGTGAGGAGAGTTCCCATCTTGGGGAATGAGCAGGAAATACCCAGCCCAGGTTTGTCCAGAGAGAAAAGCAGCTGGTGAGGGAAAGCGTCAGAGACAAAGGGCCTGGATCAGAGATGACAAGTTTCTTCCAGAGAGCAGGAAAAGGAGTTTCAGAGGAAATTAGGGATCCAAGCTGGTGGGAAAACTTTAATAAATGCAGACCAACATGTGTGTTTGCATGATTTTCTTCAGCCTTTGCCTTGACTTGAGCTAGAGGCCATGCAATACAGAACTCAACCTTCCATCAAACTCTATTTTTTAGTAAAGTCACTGCAATTGCTGATTGTCTAGCCTGTGTTAGATGAAGGTCACCATGGAGAGGTATAGGATGTCACTGTCATGATGCTGCTGAAGATGTCTGCTCTGAGGAGTGGTGTTACATTCCCACCATAACTAAATGTACTTGTGATGAATTACGAGGCTCTAGAACAAATATTGACAAGCAATTTGGCTTTCCCCTTAGCAAATTCTTCTTCCACACATATATGCTTCTGCATTTGCACCTGTTCTATCTTTAGTTATACCTACACTTGAGCAGATAGTGAGCTGTAAATTTTGGGTGTAAAGGGACAGATGATCTCATTCTGACAGTATTTATTTCCAGCTCCTTCCTCCATCAGGAATCACAGAATGGGTCAGGTTGGAAGGTACCACAGTGGGTCATCTGGTCCAACCTCCCTGCTCGAGTAGGGTCATCCCAAAGCGCATTGCACAGAATTATGTCCAGATACTTCTTGAATATCTCCGTCAAGGGAGACGGAGATTTCTCAGAGAGAAATCTGTTCCACTGCACAGTCACCTGCGCAGTAAAGAAATTCTTCATCGCATTCAGGCAGAACTTCCTGGGCTTCAGTTTCTGCCCAAGGAGAAGGAAGAAGCAAGAGCTGGGAGTGATTTTTTATTTCTGGAGATAGTCTGTGAATAGCAGAAGAGAAGTATGAAGAAGAAATTTCATTTTAGAATATATTTTCAAATGATGCTGAGGGATATCCTGCCTTGGAAAATGGAGATATTTTAAGAATTCTATAAAACAGGCTATTCCAAAACTGGTGGGAAGCATATTAAACAATTAATTGTATCTCATGAAATGCCTTTCTTCCATCTACTGCTTTTTTCCTTCACCAAACCTTGTATCTAACTATGTTTCTATTGCACTTTTCAATACTTCTTTACATATAGGTAATCTCTGCAAGCTATTAATTGTGCTTGGCATCAATTACTTTCCCAGTCAATAGCTGTAGCAAGTAACACAGTAGCTCTACACCTGCTCAGGTGCTTCCTGCACAAAGGTTATCCAACCCAGTTCCTACTGAAATCATTGTTACAGCTTTTTACTGGAATTTGATCAAACTTTTAATTTTATAGGCTTTTTTGAACACGGAAGCTTTTCTGTATCAGATGAAAAGAACACAGGGACCTCACAAAACTGTGTTGTTATTGATGAATTGTACTGAAAGATTGCTTGCTAATTGTCATTAGTTATTCAGGTAGTTTCAGCAGTGAATGGCATATTATTAATTGTACTTTAAAACTAAGGATAATTCTATTCAAAGTCTCCTCTTTCATCTCTTTCATTGTACTGTAAGGTCTATTTGCCACATTTTAAATGAGCTATTTATTATCCTGTCTGAAGTATTGAAAAAAATTACCAGCTTAGTAATTACTTCAGAATAGCAAATTTCCAGTAAGTCACAGCATTTTATCTTCTGAAAATAAAAATGCAACACCTCTAACCTTTGTTAGGATGTAGTGGTTTATTCATTCCATTGTTTTTCATTCTGTTTCTTGGGGGGAGAGAAAAGTTAAGTTTGTGTTCGTTTGGTCTCAAAAACAGACAGGAAGATGAGCAACACTTGACGATTATCTCAGCAGATAAATAATTGGGTTTGCGTATACATAGATATGAACAAAAAGCATAAAATAGTTGTCTGCAAAGAAATCTGAAGTTGATTTAGCAAGGAGTCCTGTGGGATGCTTGCAACTGCTTTATTTTAAACATTAATTATTTTCCCAAGGTCAACATCATGAATAATGCTGTGTGATTAGCAGCAGGGATAATTGTGAGCAGAGTAGTTCACCCACTACTGGCTGATGGCAATTGACAAGCCCCATGGAAAAGGCAACGGGGTGAGGTGGGGGGAAGTGTTTTATGATTTGGTTTTATTTGTCATTACCCTGCCCTGACTTTTGTTTGGGAATGAATTAAATTAATTTGCCTAAATGGAGTCTGTTTTGCCCGAGTTGTTAGTGGAAGGTACTAAGTCATTAAGATTGGAGAAATGTTAAGAGTTTCTATCCAGATTTCCTTGTCCCAGTCAATATTTCACCCACAGCTTGTTTAATTTTTCTGGTTTTGAGCCTGACATAACCATGCTCAAATCTCTTTAGCACATTAGTGAGGTCTCTGTTCTGGATCTTTGGGAATTCAATCACTCTCTTACTCTGTTTACACTAAAATTTCATTTATAAGGTATATTTATAAAATCTGCTGGCATAAACTTTTTTCTTTTTTGACCTTGTGCATCAGACTCATGTTCTGTAATATAGCTGCACATAGAGTATCCTTGCAGGAAACTGTAGAGAGCAATTCCGAGATCTAGTCCTCTGCTAAAGGCTGATCTATGTGTAAGCGTCCTTGCTGTGTGCCCTAACCTCACAAAGGAACAGAATATAGAACATGATCAGACTGCCAGGGGTTTGGATTAGCTTTATCATGTGCTGTTAACTATTACAAACCTCTGTCTCTGTTGCAGGTTTGCAAAAAAAGAAACATTGTTGCCTCTGAATCCCAGAATCTTAGAATTCTAGAATCCTAGAATCATCAAATCATAAGATATTCTGTGTTGGGAGGACCCATAAGGATCATCAAATTCCAGCTCCTGGCCCTACACAGGACCATTCCCAAGAATCACACTGTGTGCCTGAGAGCATTGTCCAAACACTTGAACTCTGCCAGGCTTGGTGCTGTGACCACTTCTCTGGGGAGCTCTTCCAGTGCCCAAGCACCCTCTGGGTGAAGAACCCTTTTCTAATACCCAAGCTAAACCTCCCCTGGACACAGCTTCAGGCCATTCCCTTGTGTCCTGTCTCTGGTCACCACAGAGTAGAGATCAGCTTCTGCCCCTCTGCTTCCCCTGATGAGGAAGCTGTGGACTGCTAAGAGGTCTCCTCCAGACTGAACAAACCAAGTGACCCCAGGTGTTCCTCATATAGCTTCCCTTCTAGACCCTTCACCATCTTTATAGACCTTTGGATACTTTCTAATATCTTGCTTATATTGTGGTGGCCAAAAGTTGTGAGAAAAAACACTTGTCAAGAAAAGAGAGAAAGGATCACCATTAAGACAACACATAAACTGAAGAACACACAGTTGTTTCAGCTGTGAGTCCTAAAATTTGATTTACAAGCCTTAGCAGTGAATAAGACATTCATATTTCTCACTGAGTGTCTAGAAAGGTATCATGAAACTGAAATTCATAAAATTCCAAAAGCAAATAAAAAAGAAACATTGAATAGAAACTTAAATTCTCACTTTTCTTCATACTTGTACTGTTTTTAAATGTACCCATGCAACTTAGGAATTACATAATCATTCTTTTGACTTTGAAATAAAATGGTTACCAAATTATTCATGGTAGACTTTTCCATACACATTTCAAGCAACAAATTGAAACCACCTAAGTCCATTAAAAAAAAGGAGAGGAACAAGCCGGATTTCTCACTCTCATGTTTTAGAAAGTGTTGGGAAGCAATACATGTTGTAGATTGAATCTATGTCAATATTTTCTTTGCAGTTTTTCAAGTTGTATGTAACACTGGTCAAAGGAGCACCAGTTCTATACTGCTCTGCATGGAGGCAGGTTGCATACTGAGCAGAGAATCACAGAATCATTTAGGTTGGAAGAGACCCTTCAGATCCTCAAGTCCAGTTGTTAACTCAGTGCTGCCTCACTAGACCATGTCCCAAAGTGCCACATCTTCACATTTTTTAAATACCTCCAGAAATGGTGACTCAGCCCCTTTCCTGGGAAGCTCGTTCCAATTCTTGAGAATATTTTCCTTGAAGAAAATCCTAATACCCAAACGAAACCGTTCCTGGCATACATGAGCAGAACACAAGAATCCAAACCAAAATGCTAGTGTTAGTGCACCAGATAGCAGCTGAGAGAGCTACATGATGGGATGAGATATTAGAATGAATAATGTTAATTGACAAAAGCCTTGCTTGGTTCTATAATTTAAAATTCAAGAAATTAGTCTATAAAACAAATCTTTTCCTGAGCCTAAACCTGTAGACACTTAGAATGTACAGGACTCTCCTGAGATAACCTGTCAAATTTATTTGTCTCTCCAGACAGATTGCCAACCTATTTTCTTTGTGTTCACAGTCCAAAGGCAATCTAATAGAAATAGGTGAAGCATGAAGTAAAACAGTGGGTACATGAACTCTAGGCCTCCTGGTCAAATAAAAGTGGGCAGGTTTTTAAGTGTTAGTTGATAAAGAGTTTCCATTGCCCCTTTCTCACAGCATATACCTAGGCTAAAAAATCAAGAGTTTTGTATGTTTTGTTATCACTGCTTCATTTGTCCCCCATATGTGATATATATCTCAATAGATGGAGCCCAGGTTTCAAAAGGTTGAAAATTGCCTTCTGCTTATTTCATAAAAGAGCATGAAAACTGCAGGCAGAGGGGAGTCTTTTGCTGGTGTCCCATTATCCTGTGCAGGCTATACAAAAGCATTCATGAAAACCATCCTCTGGCATTAACCAGAGGAAGTGCTACTTAGAAAAAAATTAAGTTATTAAAATACTACAAAAGAGGTGTGAGCCCACACCCACCCAAGTCTTATCTCCACTGGAGACCTCAGGGGCCAGTACTTCTCTGCTTTCAGGGTCCGAAGCTGCACGTAAAAGCAGTATCAAACTGAATAAGGAGGGAGGGAAGGAGGAAAGTTCTTTTGTTTTAAGAAAATCATGGCAGCGTTAAGTCACTAGGCTGCCAATAGTAACTAAAATATCCATTCCAATGAGATCACAGCTCTTTGCTCACCTCTTTTCTTCCTCCCTAACCTATTGCTATCTACAGGAACTAACTCAAAGATGTTCCTGTCATTCTTTTTACCAGGGTTAACTAGGATCAAATCATGAGTAAAGATTCCCTTTTAAAACTTGCCTCTTTCATTACAATGCTCTGTAATAATTTTTCTAGCCTCTGTTCACAGACTGAAACCTTCCCATCCCTTTGCTGCCTGGCATTCAGAGACTCAAATAAATCTCCTTGGTGTGCTCTGTGCTTGCAGAGGTGCAGTCACTCAATGCCGGTGAGTCCCCACCATTTACGCTCACCCCAGAGGTTACTGGCCATCCAAGTGCCAACCATACTTAACCCCCATCCCTAAGGCTGCTTTTGCTTCTTTCTTTTTCTACCCCTGTGAATTTTGCAGCATGTAGTTGGTGAGTGTGACTCTTTGGTGCTCTCTCAGTGTACACCATGAGCGTACAGGAGGACTGGCTTGTCTCACAGCTGACTGTCACTCTGGGCACTGCCTCTGAGTATGTCACCTCTAGGGTGCTGATGTGCTTAGGACAGAGGCATCCAGTACCAGGTTCAACAGACCCTTATTCCTCTCTTTACTTGGAAGAAAATTGTTTCTAAACTGCAGGGACAAAGGCAGCTTCCTTTTAGGAAGGGCTGCCTTATTACCACCCTCTTTTTCGGATGGCAGATTTTGCCCCTGCAGTGATTGCAGCTGCAGTGGTGTCACACAGAGCTGATGTCATGGGGGCTTGCTGCTCCCATGGCATGCTGCTCTCATCTTGGGGTCTTACCAGCATAGGCTAGGAGGCTTCTAGCTTTATCCAGGCCGAGTGACCTCAGTGCTGGGGGTGCTGGCTGAAGGTGGCAGTCACAAATTCATCCAATTCTTGGCTGCAGATGCAGTGAACGGATCCTGTGATCTCTGCATAAAGTGGGTCCCCTAGTAGTCAAGATCTTAATGCTTCCCCTCCAGTGGAAGGGAAAGAGAGTGCAATAAGGATATTCATGGTGTTTAAGGTTCTGGAGTTCAGGCCATCCTAAGCCCACATAGCTAAGATTTGTCTGCAGTAAACTCTTGGCTAGAGCTATGTTAAATAATTCTGCTGCTCTTGAGCCACCCAGTAAGGATTTCTCTCAGAGTCCCAGATCTCAGATCTACAGGATTTCTAACCCAAGCATGGAAAATGTTCACTGAAGTGCCTGAGTGGGGGCTTGCTGGTCCAGTGCCTTCCTACAGTGCCTCAGTAGATGGCAGCAGGCAGTTCCTCCAGGAGCAGTCTCCAAAGCAGCGGCAGCAGCAGCCGGTGATGATCTTCCCTTGCGATGGTTTGAGATTTAAATCTGCCTGCAGACACTTTTTAGGATGCTGTCTCCATGAAAAGCAAAATGTGTTGCTTCTCAGGTAGGGTGTATGCTGTTACTGTAGTATGAAAGCAGTAAATAAGTATTGGCCTCTAACTCTATAGTATTGTAAGAAGATTAAATATTTGGAACCGGGGAGATTTTGTGCTACATTCAGCTGGTTTCTTGGCAGTCTTGAGTGTTCACAAATCCCACTTCTTTCATTCCTTCTTGAGTCGGATAACGTCGCAAAAGTCTGGCAAGGGGATATACTATTCTGAGAAGAGAAAATCACAGGTAGATTCCATGTATTTAAGAAGATAGAGAAAAAACATACCTTAAAGAAGACTAGTGTGCTTCATGGGCTTACATTCTCTCTTTCATTCTGAACATTTCAATTGTGAGTTTTACACAGAGGTTGTTTGTTAAACCGTGTCAATCTGTCTCAAGCATTGGGCAATAGCTACAGGTTGTGTTAAAAATGAAGCTCAAATTCCACATGGAAGAATATAAACCTAGATCAAGGGTTTGGCCAAATCAATCCCCATCTCACTTAAAAAAAAAAATATGGGGGAACTTTTGTATGTCTGGCACTCATAATGCCATAGCAAGAGCTGATATTGCTCACTGGCTGGAAAATGCAGTAGCTGGAGTTTTACTGTGGGTTCAAGCCAGAGCTGGAAAAAAGCTCTTTTGCTTGTGGGAACTCTTGTGCTTGCAAGGCATTATGCCTGAAGGTATAGCTTTGTTTAGTTCTTCTTACTGAGTAGTTGCATTGCACTTCAGAATGGTTGTGTTGAAAATTACCTGCAGTGACCAGAGTGATGGAAGACAGATTTAATGTTCCATCTAGTGGATAGAATTGACCCCCTCTTGTGTTTGTATCCTGGTGTTGGATCAAAAGGCTATGTAAGCTATCAAGCTGATGGTTAATGACCAAGCTTTTGCCTTGCAAACTGTATTAGCAGGCCCTTTATCAAGAGGACGTGATGTCTCTGTGAACTGGCTCCACAGTCACAGGCACCAATTCATCATAGTCATTTACTGTGAAAACAGCAGATTTCAGTCTGCAGTGAAATAAAATGGTCTGCTTCTCAGACTTGTGCAATCTCCAGAGAGAAAAAAAATGAAATTTAAAGTCAAGTTTTCATGTGAAATGATGTAAACATAAAATTCAATTGAAGTCAAGGTGAGCTGTATAACAAATTTCTGATCTCAACCTTCACAAAAGACCTTCAGATGGTGTTTTTAATATGAGCACATAGGTTTCTGAGTCAGGAAGCACTAGCTGAAGGAATACATTTGAAACCTGTGGGAGCCCCCTGTGTGGAGGACTCTATTCCTTTTGGGGCTATGAAGGTTCTTGGCCCTCTCTTACATCTCTGCCTTCACAGCATAAGGCATTTTTATTTTGAGATGTGAGCTATATTACATGGTCTGGGGAAAAAACAGGTTCTTGTTAATGTTTCAGGGCTGCTGTGGGCCTAGATGATTTTCAGACTTGGTCTCACTTTTATTATTTGTGCATGTAACTGTACAATCTAGAGAGAGGAAAAAAGAGTGAACAGAGACAAAAGGTATTAGACAGATTTACAAAGATGCAGAAGTCTGGGTGTTTATTTAAGAACTCCAGGAAGGCATTAAGGAAAGACTGCAACTTTTCTAATATCCTTTTAAAAACTATCATCTGAAAAGCCATATTTTTGAGTTGATATCACTCTTTTACTGTTTTCTAGATTGATAAAATCAGGATGAAATCCAGCGTCTCTAAAGCTATTGAGCATGAACATGCTGCCTTGCCATCTCTTTCCTGTAGCATGTTTTCAGAAGCACAATAATTGAGGCAGAATTGCTCTGTATGCCTATAGTCCAAGTCTTGATATGTGAATACTGTCAATGTAAGCATTAACATATTATTCTAATTTTTTTCCATTTGAAACAGGACCTAAATAGCAGAACAAACCCAGCTGCAGATACCAGCCATCAATATCTTTTCATTTTATGCTTCACAAATATGGTAGAGCTGCTGTGTTTGTAGTTTTCCACACAGCTGAAAAAGTCAGCACTGAATTACTCACCAGCCTTTGGAAATCGTTCATATGTGCTGGCTTCTGTGAGCTGTAGAGCACCAGAATTCCCACTCCAGAGGACTAAATCACTTCCTTCCTCTATCCTGATATATATCAGGGTGCGTATATCTTCATGGTGATAAGCTATCAGCTTTGCATCCTCTGCTGATTGTTCTGGAATGCCTTCACATGTAAGCTGAGGAAGCTAAAAAGATGTGTAAACAGGGAGTGAGAAATGCCTGTGATACATAATGCCACCAAAATCCTCTTGCACGAACAAGTGCTCTTCAGATACACCACACCTGAAACCCGCCGTTTGCTCTGCCTGCGGCAGCAGCAGTCTGAACCCTCCATCCTGCTACTGGGATAGGAAGGAGATGGCACAGTTCACCAGGGCTTTTGGTTAAAGGAAAAGGTCTGAGGCTGTTTCCAGTGGTGCAATTTGATGCTGCAGATGACTTGATTTAATAGCTAATTGTCTTGGAAAGTGGCATCCCCGTGGCTCGTCCTGCACTCACACCACTTTCCTGATGCTGGCCCTCCCCTGTCTGCCTGGAGACCGATTGCTGGATCAAGAGCTACTGCCAAGCGGAAAGTGAAAGGGAGAAGGGGAAAGTGGGATCAAGCCTCTTAGCAACAATTAGCTCTCATCTTTACTTAGCTGTACTATTAACAGCATTCCTGGGGCCTGGAAGAACATGGTGACCCTTGTAAGTCCAGCAGTTTGCATGGTGAAAGCTTCTGGGCATTGCTGACTACAGGGAGGATAGATTTTGCTCTATGATTCCAGACTTACATTGGCGACATTTCCATCACAGAATTTGATCCTCTGTGTGGACAGAGTACCTGAAGCTTGTATGTTCAGTAATGCTGATTTTGACCAGAGGTTCCCACCAGGCAGCCAGCAGTGCTGCTTTACACATTGTGCATGAGCAGGAAGCAAGTGGAAATTACTGTAGTTTGTTCTGATCTGGTCTTGAGTCAGTGCTGCCCACTGAATAATTAGCTTAAACCTGACTGACGTAAGGTGCATTTATTGTAATGCCAGCTCAACAGTCCCAATCTCCAGAGGGATTAAATCCATCCTCAGTATAGGCCAGCAGCTCTCCGCTCAGCACTGAAGGGCAGGATGACCTGCTGGATGTCTGGCTCTCCCTGTGCATGGTGTAAAGAGCCATGTACCTCCATTGCAGCAGTGATTTTCACTGTGGGAACTAGCCCCTTTAGAGTTTGACTCACCCACAAACTTCTTCTGCCTTAGTTGTCTCAGGATCCCTGACATAGCATCTTCCATATATTTGCATCCATTGCTTAGTCAGGTATCTCAGAATTGGAAGCTGGTAGACAGGATTGGGTGACACAGCTGAGAAATACGTGAATGCAACTCAAAAGGACCTGAAATCTGACCTTGGACATGGATGGTGGTGACATGCAGGTGAAGTGGCAGCTAGAGGAGGAAGAAATGTGGTCAGAGGGACCTGCCCTGGGTCCCAGAGATGAGGGAGCAGCCAAGAGGGAGCTCTGTCATGGTGCACACTGGCGCTGCTGCCTGCAGAGGATGTCAAGCTCCTGATACAAGCTCCTGATGTCAGTGTTTTGCCCCAGGAATTCAGAGCGTAGTTTTGGATTTCTGTATCCCCTCATGTAGATACATGTCTTGGAGAACAGAAGTATCCCACTCCGTGTGTGTGTGTGTGTGTGTGTGTGTGTGTGTGTGTGTGTGTGCTGTTTTTCCACGTGGAAATGGATTCAGTCTCTCTCAAAATAGCATATGGAAATGTGTTCTTGCTTTCATGTTCATTTTGTTCTGCCTTACACCTGTTAGACTTCACATTTTCCACAAAAAGAAACAGCCACTACCTTTTTTCAGAAAACTTTTTTTTTTTTGCCAGAGCCAACTGAACACCTTGTTCTCCTGATCAGTTTAAAAAAAGCTGTTCACCTAAACCCACAGATAAGTGAATCATATTCAATGAGGTCACTTCTTCCCAACTAAACAAATGGATTTTCTTCCAGGGTAATACAATGTTCTGTTTCATAGATATTAAATTACTGGGTTTAAAAAAACAGAAGTCTTAACCTTTTAAAACATCAAAAGTTTGAAATTTTTTGTTCAACAGTCTAGCTAGCATAGTGGCTTACTAAAGCAAAACAAGAAATGCTTCTTCTTGAACATCTTCAGAAAATATTTGAAGTGTTCCAGCATTCACTTAGGTAAAGATTGGTGCTGGAGACTTTTGTCTCTATTGTCCTCAAACCGATCTGTTTACTGCCATTGCTGCTATAGCTACAAATGGCTTATGACTTCAAAAAGTCACTTAGGAGACTGGCTTTGAATCTGCCTTCTACCTAACTCCACTCTGTGGCTGGTGTGTTGCCAAGGGAGCTGCATTGTTTCCTAGTGCAGCAAATGAATAAAGTTAAATTTATATCTTGCTATGTGCTAGAGAAATAGAGATGTAGTTATGTATGCATAACCTTGAATATAAATCGTATAGAGATCCCCACCTCCTCTGTCTGCTACAAGGCATGCATGAAAATGTCCCCCTGGAATAGAAAAAAACCATAAAATTCCATGTCTGTAGTTAGAGATGAGTCAGACGCAGATTTTAGAAGTGGATCCAGATTTCAAATGCCACCCAAATCTACATGTGTGATCAAAGGTTTTGATTCTGACCCAACTCTAAAAAACCATAACAGCCTGGATAAGATTCTGAACCCATAAATCTTTACGATTTTATACATCCATTTAACCGTATGGAGTTCCTTTCTCAAACTGGAGCCATGTGAAACTGGGGGATGCCTTGCTGAGCATTGCAAGACGCAGGTATGACTGCCAGGTCAGATGCAAAGCTCTCCTGTGGCCTTGGGTACACAATTTAATCCTGGCTGGCATTTCAAAAGCCATGGGGCCCAAAGGGGCAGAGCCAGGGCTGTCACAGGCACTTGGGGAAGGACCCTCTGCTTCCTGCAACCTGCTAGCAGGCTCTGCAGCAGGCTTGGGGCTGATCCCTGCTACAACCTGCTCAGGAGGAAGAAAGGGAATAGCTGGGCTCCATTCCTCTATTTTAACGCAGCTTCTTGTCCTCATTCCAAATTAAAGCAGCCTTCATGCTCTTAAACAATCCTCTGTCTTGATAATCCTTCTGTCAGTGGGATAAATGCTTCTTCCCTTTCACAAAATCGGTATATGGGGGGTAAAATACTCTTTAAATTTTGGGTTACTGAGATCTGGTTGTTACAAAGGCACAGACTGACCAGCAGTGGGGAGATGGCTAAGATATTTTGTGGATTCATTGGGTGACCTTTAGTGATAATGTTATGTGGGTTTTTTTATTTTTTTCCTAAGTACAATTTAGGTTTGAATTAAATCTCTTTATTAAAATAATTAGTTTGGTTTTCCAACTTTCATTTTATTGCGATAAAATGTTTTGTTCCAAATGTTTTTGTCCCATTTTCAGTACTTCAGGCAAAACAAGAAACAGCATTGAGCACAGTTCTCTTAATGATGTTTGCTTTCTCTTCTGCTATATTTAAAGTTGGTTTTTTGGTGAGTGCTGAAGGTGAATCCAAGTATCGGTTAACTTTCAGGTCTGACATGGGTACCAGATTTGAGTTTAGGCAGGTCACTCAATTCAATGTGACCGATAATGTTCCATCTCCATATGTTACATCTTTGGGTAGCACCATGCATGTATTTTGCTATTCAGAGCAAATTAATTAATTAATGAGCTATAAAAGCATGAGTGCTTATATCTCCCTTGGTGAAAAAAGGACCTTATGTACTACTATCTAATATTACATTAAGCTTGACTGAAAATTATCACTTTTAGTCATAATTAAACATGACTTAGCTCAAATTTAGTATGGTGCTTAAAATCAGCAAGTGATTTTTGTTATGAGGACAATGGAGGGGATGGGGCAGGGTGGCAGCAGATAAGTTCTGTCCTTAGGCACTGTCCACCCACCAACAGAGCACACTGTTCTCTTTAAAGAGGGAATTACTAAAGCTAGGAAGTGGACAGATACATTCCTTGTCTACTTTTAGGTGAAAAGTCTACATTAGTGTGCTCAAGGTTAAGACATGAAGTAAAAGAAAGCATTACTTTCAGCATACAGTAACAATTCCAGCTCTAAATGGGAATCTTATTTCAAAAGTACACATTTTAAAGCATGACTGCTCCACTTCAACCTTCTAAAGCTGTTTCTTGTTTTTGGAGGAGAAAAAGAAGTTAAAGGGATGGAGCAGAGGGCATTTAGGATGAGAATTAGAACAGAAATTTGGAAGTCAAGAAGACTTTCAGATGCTTTAAAAATAATAAAATAAATAAAACCCTCTAAAATGTTTCTGAGGCATTAACTTTGGTTTCCGGAGGCTTTCAGTTTGACAGAGACACTATTTTATTGCCTCAGTTCTGTGCAGAGAGAATCTGAGCTCATGAGCACTGCGTGGAGATGCCATATGGGAAGCTTTGTAAGCCTCTGGCAAATATCTGTATCAAACATGCACTTGTGTATTACCTTCTGCATACAAAGCACAAAATGGCAACAAACGGAACCTCCCAGCACCAGCGGGAGGCAACAAATTACCTTCTCCACTTACAGATGGCAAAATGGGACCCACCTGTGCTCCTTGTAGCCTCATCTCTGAGAATGTAGTGAAAAATGTTGCTGCTCTAAGCCACTGCTTTTTGTCTGTGGTTAACAAGAGAAGTCTTGGTGGGAAGGGTGATGAACCCAGCACCAGCCTGGGGGGAATGTGCTCCTCCCAGGCTCTCAGGCCACCCTTCTGCTTAGGACTGTGACTCCACAACTGGTAAGCATGTATTCTCTGCAAAGACACAGATGCAGGCATTGTATTTATTTGGTAACAGAAGACTGTATGCCTTTTAATGCTCCTGTGAGAAATACTAATATGAATCAGCTCGGATTGTGTGACGGCATTGCAGCATCCTTCAGTGCATGGGGGCTGCCCTCCCTCTGACACGCCTTATTGTCACATGAAATTTCCACATTAATAAGCTTTATCTTGGTGGACCACAGACCTGTCACAGCTCAGAGTGAGGAATCCGGTCTTCAAGGAGCAGTGAGCCGGACGATACCCTTTATGGCATTCACCCAGGGAAGCCACATGCTACAAAGCAGAAATGTAAATCAGTTCTTCCACGGCAGACTGTGAAGCAGGGTGACTGCTATCAGGTCCATCCATAATGAAAAAGAAAAATGGGAGCATCAGTCTTTCCCTTTTCACATATATCTTTCACACGCAGTAGTCTCCCTGAGCCTGAAGTATTGAAGCACCTTTATTGAGCATTAAGATATATCGTACACACCATTAATTCAGCTTCATAATTACCAAACAAGCAATTAGGACCATCTAAACCCTGCTTCATAGTAGGTAAATATGTGGAAGCAGCCTTCATTCAGCCTATAGAGTTATACTGTTCAAAGTAGTCCTATATTCTAATTATTCAGGTTCCATGTAGAGTGCTATGGATTCCTCCACAAGCACAGCAATTTTTAAGTGCAAATTTTTCCTAGCCATTTTTACAGAGAGGCAGTTGCAATACTGCAACTATTCCTTGTACAGTCTCATCAATAACACCGGTCTCCCTCTCAGACACCACTAATAAATGCTGAATTTAGCAGCTGTGTGCCCAAGCAAGGAAATCTAACTGCAGGGTTTTTTATTGCCTGCAGCATCCACTGATAACAATAGAAGGGATACAGTCTTTATGAAGATCTTACATGTAAGCTAGATTATGCATCCATAGCTTAATTTAGCTCCCTTATGCCAAAGCATTATGATACATTTGTTAATTACATGATCACATACGGTGTTTTCCACATTCAACTCCTGCTCCAGTTGTTGCATAGGATGCTCTGTGATGGGCAGCTGTTCAGCAGCCCTCCTTTTCCAGCTCTTCCATGCAGGGGCCCTGTGTCACTCTGACTAAGCACTAAGCTGCATGAAATGGAGGTAATCAGCTCTTCCTCATGTGCTCCTCTGAAGCATGAATTGCTGGGAAATTGGACCTCTTCACAACTATCACCAAAGTTATCTTTAGAGCTCCCCTGTGATAATATGCAAAAGGGATTATCCTATTTCAGAGGCATGGCTGTGAAGCTCATGCAAGTCTTGTATCTACTGCAATATTTGCCTGAATTTGACCCCCAACATTGCCTGAAGTTATTCAGTCTCACTTCAGCAATCCAGGCTGGGAAGTAAAAAACAGACACTTGCTTTACAAGGGGAGTGTGTGAAGCCTCCTTCAGAAAAGCTCTGAAATGCAGCAAGCTCTTAACACCCATCCCTAGACAGGCTCCAGACTGTAACTCATAGCTTCCAATGACTCAACACAGATCGTCTCCCCAGAAGAAAGCCAAAGCGGGGATGGAGTGTTTTGAGTGGTTTTGTGAAACATCCCGGTAGAAGGAGAAATGGATAGTACATGGACCATCAGCCAGAAGCAAAGACCTTCCCCATAGCAGGGGGAAATCAGTCCAGATCATCAGCCTAATAAAAGAGGGAGAAAACTTCAGAGAGCTGTGTAATTTCAGCTCTGACTACTCTGCCTGGAGTGCATCTGCAGACCAAAGCTGCCTAAGCAAACACAAGTGCCTGCACAAGGCAAGCTCGTGCCTCAGCTGTGAGCAAGGAGAGTGCTTCTGCCCAGGCCTTTTCGATCAGTCCAGTGTTACTGATGTTAATTAAATTCTTTGGCATGTACCCCTGCCTGCAAGCCAGAGCTGGCCCAGACTTTATAGCTGTAATGTTACATTAATGACTTCAGATGGCAGGTCCTGCCATTGATTTCAGCAAGGCTGCGTCAGTTGCAGCCACAGGTGGAAGTGATCTTTCCTCTTGCTGTAACCATAGAGGAGCGATGCAGGAACATTCCACAAGGGACAATCAATAGATTGAGACAAATTAGAGCTGGCAACAGGTATGGCTGTTGATATAATAGTATTTGTGGTAAGAAATCTATCAGTTTCAAACGATCTTGACTTTCAAAGTGTATTTGTTATTGGATTTTCCATGATTTCCACCCCCACTGAAAAACTTTGTGCATACCAGGCAACATATACAAATAGTATTTAAGATTAAATGCTCTCAGGCGCATAGTGTAGTTCTTGGGGTTGCCCTGTGCAGGGCCAGGAGTTGGACTTTGGTGAACCTGTGGGTCCCTTTCAACTTGGGACATTCTATGATTTATTGTAGACATTTTAAACTGAGTGAAAGAGTCTGAGCAGAAAGGAAATGTCTTTCTGCATAATGATCTGTGAAATTCAGTGCCATAGGAAGTCATGGAGGATGTGAACATTCAGGTTTCAGAGAGCAGGTATTTATACCAAGAAGCAGAATAAATAGATTTAGAACAGTAAGCTCCTTAAAAGATAGATGTGGGTGAAGGGAAGCCTGAAACATCATACTTCCAGGTTAAGGCACTAGGGGTCTGGAAAAAGCTGTCCTATAACTCTGCTCTGTAGAATTTTATGTATCTTTTGAAGTGTCTGCTGCTTCAAAGTTGGCAGCTTGATCCACTGTAGAAAAATCTGTAGCTCAGCCTGAATAGGATCCATCTCCCTTTGTATTAGACCCATGTAAAATATTCTTCATTCTCAATAAATGGAGCAATTTATAATGGCAATGTTGATTGGTAGTGTAAGAACTGACACCACAAAGAATAGTAGTAACTGTGCCTTTTCTTCCTCCAAAATGGTAGCATCCTCTGCAAATCATCTTTTACATGGTTACCCAAAGATCTTGCTCAAGGACTGGAAAGTGGGGGTTTGATGCCTGCTTCAGTGTAAGGAAGGCTTAAACCCATTACTCCTGATTTTTTTTAGACAGTACTACTCATTATGGCACAGACAAGATGAATGGGGAAAAAAGGCTGGAGAAAGGGGAAGACAGGTTAATAGGGTCTTTTACCTCTGCCAGTTGAAAATGTGCAATTGTAAAAGGAAAAATTAATGGTCTAAGAGCAAGATTTCAAGCAAGAGCCTGTCTCTTACCCCAGCGAAGTGGGGACTCTGGGTTCTGCGTTGCACCCAGAAGTAGTTTCATTGCACTTTTCCATTAATTGTTGGTTAAAATCGCTGGGAGGAGGAAGGGACCAAACCTAACAGAAGAGTACTTAGAACCAATTCTGGGAAAGACCCCCCAAACCAAAGACCAGAGAGCTGAGGCTGATTATACCTGATGGCATCACTCCTCAATTCCTTTGCACAAAGGCTGTTGAGTTGGCTCTGTGATGAAGCACCTTGCAGGCTCACAGACAGACAGTTAATTCTTATAAATATTTGCATAGCCTGCTATGAAGGTGATTAAATAAAAATGGATAATTTTCTTATTTGATTGACCTAAGATCTTGTCAACCACATTAAGTTGTGCTGTAGAATCACAACTCATGACTGTGAGCTCTGTTGGTCAGAAGTGCAGCAGAGTGATTAAAGTGGCACCTCCAATTTTGCTTACCTTGACCACAAGCCTCTAGTACTTTCTATGCAGGACTCCTTTGTGGGCCACCACATATCAGCACAGAGGAGACCCTTCTCAGTTCATACATGCACTTGACCAAATGCTGGGCACCTGCAAGGATGCAAAGAGCATGGGTCTCACCTTAGAGGACTATGTACCAGCAGGTTTTGTTTCCAGTCCACCAGGATAATGTGTCAGCAGTGCCATTCTAGTACAGAGCACTTTTTGTCCCTGGCCTGGCATAAAAAGGAGACATTTCCTTTCAATTCATAGCAAAAAGCAGCGGTTGCCCTCTCCCAGCTGCACAGGGTTGGCCTCAAATCTCTCTGAAGGAACAGCCTCCTCCTGCAAGCAACCTCTTGATGTTTATTAGCTGTGGAGAAGTAGGCACACACCCATTCCCACAGGACTGGGATGAAACCATCTTTCCTGACTTTGGGGGCTGGAAGCACATTTAAACCTGCCAGCTCTGACGAAGGTCCATGGGCTCAGTCCCAGCACCTGCACTTAATTTTCCTCCAGAGTAGTTTTATTTCTGGGTCCTTAAAGAGGTCGCACTCCCTGACATGTACATGCTGGAGCCTGCTGGGTTTGGGACACTGTATCTTTCAAACAGACCTGTACCTGTATGAGACTTGTGCCAGCTGGGCAAGTCCTGGGGTAAATGCTCAATCACTGTCCCGCCCCAGAAGAAAAAGGCTGTTTCTGGGGTCTGCAAGCATCTGCCTCCTGCTGTACACTCCTTCAAGTGCTGTAATTCAGGGGACCATGTAAGAAAAAATTAAGGATCCAGGACATTTTACTTCTTCAGCAATGCGGCATCATTTTAAGACCTGCCACCTGTCTTTGAGGCACTATGGCTGTCCAGCCTGGAAGTGCTGTGAGCCTCCATTGGCTATATGGGAAACAAGGCTGCTAAAGATCTGTAGCGAGTAAAATCCTAAAAGCTGTTAAATTTGTATCACTCTGTGGCTGTTTGCAGCCTAATTCACAAAGGCTCTTACACAACCAGTATCACAACCTAAGCTCCATTCTCCTTTATGTCCTCGCAATTTTGCTGGAGGTCATGGGGTTGTATACTCTATCACATTGAGTTATTAAGTGGGAAACACACATATGCTACAAAAAATCGAATGAGTCATACTAAAGCAGGCCTGCTCCTTGCAGTCTCCAGAGCTGTGCTGTTAAGCCCTGAAATTGAGGGTTTAACAAAGGCAGGAGACCATTCTCTCGCAGTCTCTAACCGCTTGCAATTTGCAGTTGGGTTTTAGCTGTATGAGTGCCACAGGATTTGGCTATCACTGAACTTTTTAAATGTTACACTCACTCAAAATCTGACAGAGGCAGATTTTTGTCAGGAAGCGGATGAATGAGATGCTGGTGTCATGGTAGTAGACAGATTGTTTAAAATTCAGAAGATTACTGTGAATCTGTATAAAAAAGGTAACATTTAATATTTGGCACATTATTAAAGCAGTGTCAATTCTAATTTTTTTTTTATTACACATGTGTGGATTCAATATAATTACATTTCTGTACAGTGTGTACACATTTTTTGTCTGCATGAATGTGTGGCCTCACGTGGGACCATTTTGTACAATTCATTTAAAAGCACAATTAATAGTCTCTTACCCTTACTTGTATCCCAAGTAGCAATATCTGGTCCAAAAACACAATGTTAAGGCAAAATGTTCCTAGAGCAAGCCAATCTCTTTTGGAAAACAGGAAAACTGTGTAGCTGTTTTATGCACATAAATACTGCTTAAGTGTATAATTACATGTAGGAAATTATTTCAAACACAGAAACACAAGAAACATCAAATCAAGTGTGATTCAGTAAAGGCAATCCTTCGCTGTGCTTTTCCAGGAAGGGAAGCCGCCAGTCTTATTCTGACATAGTGGTAGTTTCCAGAAATGAAAGGAAAAGCCAAAAGCAGAATTCGTTTCATATAACTTTTTCGTCTAGAAGTAAGGCCTCTTGTACAAGCTGTTCACCTAGACTCCCTCAATGATCTGAGAAGTGAGAGAAGAGATCAAGAAGGAAACCCCACCAGGTATTTTGTCACATGGTATAACAGCGTTGTCAGGAGGAGGGTTTTCTCCCAAAGCTACCAATTTCAATCACTAGCTGGAGAAACAGAGGATTAAATCCTCATTTTTTTTAAAATGGCCCAAATTATGTGATTAAACCCCACCCTGTAGTATTTGCCAGAAGCCTCAGAGGAGGAGAGTGGTACCCACAGAGGGGATCCCAGGCACAGCAACTCAAGCCTTGCCAGAGGTGAAATGTCACTGTCCTGTCTCTGATCCACCGGAAACCCTTCTGAATTCCACTTTCCAGGGTTTCTGCAGGACAGTGTTTAGCAGGATGTCCGTGGCTCATGTTTGAACACCTGTCTGTTGGAGTCCCGTGTTGCCGTGGGGGTGCAGCCAGTTGTTTGCCACCAGTCAGAATGGGAGCAGCTGAACAAGGCGCCTTGCACCAAACTGGTACGCTCTACCCAAGCTTGTTTCTTGCTCTGCACATCAGGCTTATACAGCTCTAGATTTCTTCAGCCCTAAATTATTTACTTGCCCCTTCTGATTCGACAATATTTTTGACCCTTTTTTTCTCTTTTCAATTTTTTCCCCCTTCATTTGTGAAGACACACTACATGTAGCTTTTTAAATGTGTTTCCCTCAGGGCTAAATTTACTATCATTGTGCCTTATTTGGGAACGTGTTTGTGTTAAATGCTGACAATAGATAAGATGGTAGTAGAACTATCTGACCTCCAAACATATGCTTCTGATTATCTTGCTATTACGAATTATCCTAGGTTTAATTAAATTAGTCATTTAAGCATTATGATGACATATTCATTAAGTTCCTTGGTTAAACAGAAGCCAAAGAAACATGCCAATGGAAATTACATCCCTTCCAAAGCTCTTCCCAGACCCCTCCTTCTTGGCGATGCTGGGGCTGCTTGCTTAAACACCCCCGGACAACACAGAATTGCAAAACGCAGAGTACATGGAAGAGCCTTGGAGAATCACTTCCCCAGGAACCAGCCTGGCTTCTCTTGGCCAAGACTCTATGCCTAAGAGCACGCAGACACCAGGATTCGTGCTAACGCCCATGCACACTCACAAAATAGCCTAATCCCCCCAAAGAGCCACATCATTTTGTAGTAAGAGGGCTATGCCCTGCCTTACAGCATGTTCCTCACAGCACTCGTGCTTGTGGGTTAGATCTGTCATGTCCTCTTGAGAGAATTTGGGGATGGGTGGCTGAGGATTCATCTTCCTCCCATGGTGTGTTATTTCACTGCACTTTCTTGAGATATATTTTGAAGAGATTTTTTCTCCCAAATTGCTCCATACATCATTACTGTTGCTTTAGATAGTACAGCAGAAGGAGAGCTAAAACAGTAATATAACATTTTCTTCATTCAATGTAAAACATAAATTCTTGTTTGCTTGTTTTTAAATCAAAGCATAAATCTACAATTTTATTGGAGCATGGCCTCTGTGAAAGGATTTATGGTTATTTAAGAGGAATATGGGCTGTAAAAAAATGTAAGTTTATTACACACTTGGCTTAAAATATTCCAGTTTCTCTAGTAAAAAAGTACAGCTTCTGAAAAACACTTTAATATGCTATGCTTCAGTTTTTCACACAAGGGTATAAATATTAACACAATAAATTGTGCAAATAAAGATGATTCAGGATAGACAGACAAGGACACTTGATATCCAAAATTTTCCTCTTCTGTATTTTGAATAATCTCTTGTAAATGCGAGAATAGAGACCTCCATGAGCTCACCCCACTGTGTCAACCCACCTGCCTGCTGCTGTTTGAAAATGAACTGGGACTCTAGACTCTGGTGCATTTCCAGAGCAATTTATCTCAAAGGCACTAAAGGCAACAGTGAGAGCTTGGCTGTTTCTGAGCCAGATCTTGATGTTACTGTGCAGGCTTGACATAACAAATATTTTTACACTGAGGTTTTGCCTTTATTTGCCTTTGCATCAGACAATTTTCAGGCTTAGTGTTATCTAAAATGTCACTTGCTATTCCTATGTCCTTGGCTTTGTATACATCTCTGGGTTCTGCATTTTTAACTGATTTACTGGCACAGAAATATCTCCTGTTTGCTACTGCATGATGTAGGTCTCAGAGTCATGGGTCTGTATTGTTCCACACATAGTATTACTGACTTCTACATTTTATTGCCTTAAATCACATTTAAAACATCACGGCAATATATAGGAAGAGTACTAAAATATTTATTAAAACCAATGTCAGATGCTTGGTTAATTAGCATACCGTTTCCATCTGGCAATGTCTGAAATGGATTTGCCACCCCGTCTAAAGAAGAAGCAGAGACATCCTCTCTCATGGGAGCTCCTGCTCGCATCAGTAGCAGTGCATCCATGGCAATCACTGGCACAGAAACGTGTTCTTACATTGTAAATACAAACAACCAACAAAGTGCCTTATGGTTTTTTCACAATGAGTTTATGAGATGCACGTGGCAAATAACTCCTATTAATGGTTAGGAAGCAGTATGTGAACCTCCGGTGAACTGGTGAAAAAATAGACTGAAAAATTGGCAACGTTGCAGTCTTGTCTGATTTGCATACTTAAATACTCGTGTCCTCTGCACTTTCTCAGTGAGAATACATAATGTAATCAGGAATAAAACGCAAATTTTTAGCTAAGGAATGTAACTTTTTTAACAAAAGGAGACAGAAGTGACTAGTATGGTGTGGTGCAGGGACTGACAGAAACACCTTTGGTTTACAGCACTAATTACAATGTGATCTGTTTTCCTGTTGTTTTGGGCTTTTGTTTTGTTACTTTCATCCACTCAATATTACTGAAACCAGGTCATATTCAATGTCATTGCAATCTTTCTAACTGTTCTGAGGAAAACCGGTGACATTTGTACATACAGTTGAGGGGGTAAATATTGATGATGGATCAATAGGAAATGATGGTGAATGTCACCTGCAGAAGCAGAAAACTTGTTCTGTATATGCCCATAAATGTTTTAAAGCTCATATTTAGAAGCATTTGTTCTAAAGGGATATGTTGATGTCTTCTGTGTTCGATCTTTAAGACACCACTGTTAGAATAATTTATACACATGAACTAGGTTTCCCTTGATTTGTCATGTTAACCAAATCAGAGATACCCAGAGCTTTCCTCTAAAAAGATAATTGCTTCAAGTGGATGCCCTTTTCTTTACACTGGCTTCTGCTATTTTGTCTGAAGGTTTGTAGGTAATGAAGGGATCCTTTTCAACCCACTCTGGGACTGTAAAATGCTTCTTGAAAGTAGTATGGGACCCACAGAAAACTGTACCTGGGGGGTCTAAAATGAAGCTCGTATGTTTGCTAAGATTTATGCACAATATTTCCTGATTTAAAAGGGATATTCCTTGCAAAGCACTGGAGGACACTGTCCCCTTTGGCATGCCATTTTTTAGCTTGCTCTTACTGTAGCTACCACTTTCTGATCTAGCATTCCTTTTACATGAGACTTTTCTATTGAAGTTAATGAAAAATGAGGGTGTTCAAGGAAAGCAGCTCTATTTTCATGTTTTAACATAAAGATGCAAATTAGGACCAGTATTAAAAACCTAACAAAATGGATGGAATTGTAAAGCAGAGTTTGTATTGGATATAAGTAATTTGCTCTGACATTTCATATAAACATTACAAATAAATCAGGAGCTTTACTATAAATACTGCTTACTGCTGAATAATCTAGATAAAAGATAGTTGCTGTTATGGAGCAGCTTTTTAGTTAGTGCTTTCAGTGAGGGTTTTGTACTGGATTTAGGAATTTACTAGAGTGCCCTTTCATGATGTTTGTGTAGAGGTTCCTGCAGACAAACTGGGAGGATGAAAGCATTAAGATTGGGTCCAGCTCCTCAAATAGGAAAATTGAAAATTTAGGTTTTGAGTATTTGAGGATCACCTCATCCAAGCTCAGGAGCAATAGATCCTAGCAAAGAAGAAACCAGGTAAAAATATCAGGAGGCCTGCATGGCCTGCATGGGTGGACAAGGAGATCCTGGACCTGCTTGAGCACAAAAAAGAAGCTTACAGAGGTGGTAGCAAGGACAGGGAACCTGGGCATAATACAGAGATGTTGTCTGTGTGGACAAGGATTGGGTTAGGAAAGCTAAAAGCTCTTGTAGAATTAAATAAGACTAGGGATGTCAAGGGCAACAAGAAAAGCTTTTATAAATATTTTAGTTATTAAAGAATGACCAGGGAAAATATGGTGTCTCTCTGGAAGGAAATGGGAGACCCGGTTACCACGGGTTTGGAGGAGGCTGAGGTACCCAATGAATTTTTTGCCTCAGATTTCACTGCGAGTGTTCGAGCCCCACCACCCAAGTCACAGAAGGCAAAGGCACTGGGAGAATGAAGAACCACCCACTGCAGGGGAAGCTCAGCTCTGAGGCCATCTAAGGAACCTCAAGGTGCACACGCCCACGGGACCTGATGAGATACTTTTGCTTGTCCTGAGGGAACTAGCAGATGAATTGGCTAAGCCACTATCCATCGTATTCGAGAACCCTTGGCAGCCTGGTGAAGTTCCCACTGACAGGAAAGGTGGAAACACAATCCCCATTTTTACTAAGGGAAAAAAAGGAAGACCTGGGGAACTACCTAGCAGTCAGTCTCACCTCTATGCCCAGCAAGATCATAGTGCAGATCCTCCTGAAAACTGTGCTAAGACACATGGAAAATACAGAAGTGGTTGGTGAGAGCCTACATGGCTTCACTAAGGGCAAATTGTGCAGACATGATTGACAGAGGGTGGGGACTAGGACACTGGGACACAGTAGCAGGAAAGAAAAACAGAAGTTGGAAACAGACTGGCCACCTGAGAAACAGAAATGGCAGCTCCATTGGTGCTCATGGTCAATTTTGTATTGTAAAGTAACAAGCATTTTGTACAACAAAGTAATGGTATTTCCGTACTCCTTCTTGGCATTTATCTATGATGGAAATTATTTACTCTTTCAGCCATTATGTTATTTTTCTCATATTTTACAGCTACTAAATTCTTCTAAAAGCCACAGCTTCCTCTGATATTCTTTGCACCCCTTTATAAATGTGGCTTGTTTTCTCCTGAAAAATGACCTCACATTTGGTTTTGTTGAAACATGCATTCAGATGAACCCCTCTTTCCAAGTGACCCTGACCTATGCCCATCATCTCTTACCTCTTCATTATTTTCTTTTTATTTGCTTCAAATTCTATCAGCAATGATTTAATATTTTCTTCAAGATCAGTGAATGGGATGAGAGCAGCTCCCTGGAGGCTTCTGCTCAAAAAACCCCTAGCCATTGCAAATGCCTTACTGAGATCTACCAACTGAGCAATCCTTAATCTTTTTTAAATGAGTCTGTATTGATTTTCTTGTACAGCTAATTTTTCTGAGAATGTTATGAAGGAGTTGCTCTAACGACATAAAACTTGGGTAACTGAATCAAATTCGTAATGTCACAAAACTTTTGAGGTAGATTATAAAAATTAAAAAAACCCTAACAATATTGATTGAATCACTTGTTCTTTTGACTCCTTGCTGATTGTTTTCTCTGCCAACCTTTCCTGGATTTTATTAGAGACCAATGTTAATCTAAGCTTGTTTGTAACCTTGCAAGTTGGATTTTTTTTATCATTCTAGGATATATTAGCATTAATAATTCAGAGAGCTCCTTGACCACAATTGTTATTTCTTATAGATGCAAATTATCTGGTCTTGCAAAGTCAGAATTGTCTGAACAGGATTCGTGGGAAGGTGTTCTCTCTGCTGTGCCAGTCCCCAGTGGCTGACTCTGGCTGCTGGTACCTCAGCTTCTCAGCACCTGGGGGAACCACTGGAGTGGTTTTTGTACTTTGTGATCAATAATCCTGCCAACCTTGCCTAATAGCAGGTCCAAGCTGTTAATGAGATTTAATTTCATTTGCTCCTGATGTATGTCAATAACTATTCCTGGTTAGCCTCACCCTGGATGACCAGTGGTGTCTTTTCTATCCTTAACAATTTTTTGTATTTCCACATTGCCTTATTTCTGCCCATTGCTATCAGGATCATTTTGGGTTTAGTAGTACTCCTACCTCCCTTTCATCATTTAATGAAGGGAGGCATTTCCCCTCTGAGTAACTGAGGAGTCTTTGCACACACAGATATGGATGATTGGGAATTGCTGCTCAACTTTCTGCGGAATTTGCTTTCTCTCAACCTGAAAGAGAGAGAATATCCACCAGAGTACACAACTGGCCTCTCTAAGATGGTGTCTTTTGGGGTCATTGGCTGTGGTCAGCTCTGTCCCTGCGGTTCCAGTGTTGAGTTTGCTCAAGGCTGTGCAGCAGAACAGGCAGACAGAATGTGGTGTGGAGCTGCTGCTGCTGCTGGAGGAGAGGTGGAAGTGGGATAAGACCTGGAATGATTCCCTGGACAACATGGCTCCTTCCTCCAGCCCCACATGAAAGGGGAGAGAGAAATCCAGGGGGTACCAACTTAACAGCTACCCTTTGGACAGGCTTCTCATCCCCTTACCCCAAAAGCAGACAGTGCCTAGTGTTTTGAGGCCCTTCCCCTTGGAAATAACACCATCCTGGCACCGGCAGCCATTCCACCCACAGCAGCCCACTGTCCTGATGTGCCAGGGCTACAGCAGGTATCACCCTGCACTCTGCTGGGATAGCAGGCTACCATGGGCTATGGCAGCATAGGCATGTTGGTTTGGATCTCTGTTTGGTGGGAAAACTCATGCAAGAAGGGCAAATGCCAACAGACAGCCCCAAACTTGCTCTAGTGCTACCACACATGAGTTTATTGCTTATCACTATCCTGAAGCTGATGTCAACAGACTCTCTCCTGCTTGCTTTTGTTTGATTTTTTTTCAGCGTTAGGAAAGTGGTGTTCTTGAAGAAGCAAGAGTTATGTACTGCTGGTGAACACTGTAGCTCTTAGCCTATGGCAAGTGAATGATCATAACCACTTGCATCTACACTGACTGACATGTTTTTGTTCACAGGTAAGATGGTTTTATCCCCAAATCTTGTACTTTTTGACAGACAAATCAGTAACATTACTGACTTCACTGTCTAGAAAGAGAGTATTTGCCTCATAGATAAAGGGGAACAGATTTTGGTGTTGTGCAAGCGCTAGATGCTGCTGATACTTTGTAATATATTGTAGTGTATGATGTTGTTTTTATAGGAAAAGCCAGCAAATGACATTTAAAAGGATACTTGCATAATAAGTGGTGGCTGATAGACTGGTAAAGGATATCTCAAACAAAAATACTCTTTCTATTAAGTAGTGTGCAATTTAATACATTTGACTTTACATGTCAGAGTCTAGTTGACCTTTTAATACATCCCTTGGATATTAGAACTATTTAGAAATATTTGTGGTTTCCAAAAAAAAAAAAGAGCTCTGAAAAGACACTGCAGTTTAGTCTTAGTGACACAGATCTTGGCACAGTATAACTTTTCCAGTTTCTTAGCTGGACCTTGAGGGCTGGTGGCAAGCTTACCCTGGGCTCCAGGGGCCACAGAGCCCCACCAAGTGCATGGGTGCAGAGAGTGATAAATGCCTCACAGGAAAGGGCAGGCTGTGCCACAGGCTATTCTCCCACCATTGCTGGTGTTACAGAAAAATGATAAAATCCGAAGGAATAGCAAACCCTTCATATTAGGCATGGGGCAGTACAGATCGTATGCAAGATAGAACACTAAGAGAACTTTTTTCCTTAAGTGCATTTGTAGTTACCATTGGGATCAATTTAGGATTGATGTTTGTAACTGGGAATATTATCCAGGAAACATTAACTAAACTGAATTTACTTCTGAGTTTACTGAAGCCATGAGCTCGAGGTAGCACACACAGGCTAGGGATGGCGGAAGCTTACACAATTACAAGACCTTAAACCAATATATAATGCTTCAGTTCTGCTTCCTCCTCAGATGCATCAGGGGCCACTAAGGAGATACCAAAATTATGCATATTGAGGTAATTCAAGGAAATTTGCTTTAAAATGCCATAACTTAAAGACGGCAGTTTTATTGCCAGTGAGTATCATATGAAAGACTAACATGCACATTTATGCAAAAATCAGTCAGTTGAGTTTACAACAAAGCAGAATAAACTAAATCCAGACCAAAAGGGATTTGTTAGCAGCTTTAGATTTTGTTTAAATTTCCCCATAGGACATCTGAACCATATGTGGAAATAAAATCCATGCATAAAACTGCATATTCCTGTGCAGTTTATTAGATACTTGACATCTTAATCAACATACTAATGTACTTCCTGAGACAACTCTTAAGCATCTGCAAATCTTTCCTTTTGATTGCTTTTGTCTTCTTCCTGTGAAAGAAATTTCCCTCTTCTGACTGTTTTTCTCCTGACCTTGTAACCTTCCCTGCCTGTCCTTGTCTCAGTGCTGGCCAAGCTCAGTCCTATCTTCCTAGAAATGTGGTGACTCAGAAATTTGTCTCCTGATGGCCTCACACTGGGAGTGTCCAGCTTCTCAGGAGAATCTCTTTTGGCTTTGAGCTCTAGGATTTAAAAGAGGGGCCCTGTGAAGTATACAAAAAGTATTTTAGAATATTTGAAGAGTTTTTTCATGTCTTTATGCTGAGGTTAGGTATTTTTGTTTTGGTCAGAATTGTGCCATTCAACTTACATTAACCAAAAAAAAGTCTACAATCTGTCTTGAGGTGTCCCTGGGTACAGAAATGTTAATACGTTAGGTAGAGCGTCTGTTCTTCATTCCCTGAAGGGAAGTGGCAAGCTCTGGGCTCTACTTCTGTAGCAGAAGTTGCTTTCCCCCTTCCTCCTGGGCAGAGTGACTACATCTATTCTGTCTTCTGGAAACAGATCCTGGCCTGTGTATCACACAAACTGTGCTTGGGGGTAGTCCAGGAAAGTACTGCTTGGCATGGGTCAAATCTGTGCTGGGTAATGTGCTACTCCATCTACTCAGTTAAACAGGAGGATGATCACAGGCCAATGCTCTGTCTGCCACCCTGCTTTGTTTGCTAGAATAGGCATAGCCCCCAGATCCCATCAGTAGGCATTTCCAGGAAACTATTCAGAGCATCTTGTCTCAACAGCTTGCTGGAGGAGCTGGGCGGAGAGATGTAGTATTTATAGGGGGAATAAAAGCCTATCCCTGTCAGGGATTGGCACTGCTCCTCCAGTTCACCTGCCCTGGGTTTTGTTGAGGAGCATGCAGGAATCTTGTACAGCATGGTAGAGGTTTAACTGCCTCTCTTTTGGAGTGGCGATGCACATCATCACCATGCTAACATGTAGACAGAAACCCCCTTTATATTATGCCATCATATTTTCCTTATATATCTTCCTCCCTCTCTGCTCTCACTATCTCTTTCCTTCCATCTGTCTCTAGACATCTCTTGCAAGGGCTGGAGCAGCACAGATTTTGAATACTGACAGTTCCCAAGCATGCAGAATATCAGGAATTTGCTCAGACCCGCTGGTAAAATACATTCTCTTCCTGCCAAGGTAGCCACACACTAACAAGAAGATGGCAAAGCGAGCTATTTAGAAAAATCTCCAAAATGCAACAAAGCTTTTCATTTGCCCCCACTTGAGCTCAGAAAGACTCCACAAGCTGTGCTAACTCAGCACAAACACTAAGGAGCAGCTGAAGAAGACTGCTGTCTCCATACAGCTCAGATCCTCAAGTCTAAGCAAATGCAAATCCTACCGCTACACTGAAGGCAACCAAAACATCAGAACCACAACCAAACACAGAGTCAGACAACTGGGCTAAGGCATCCTAAGTCCATCTGTCCTACAGTTCTCAACTAGCTTTGGCTCTTTTCTCTTTCCAGGGTCACTCTGTCTCCATGCACCAGGGCCATGGGCTTTGATACTTCTGTCTGCCCCTGGTGCATGGAGGCAGAACCTTTGCTCTGCTGCTCCGTCACAGCCATAAGACCTTGGACACCTGAGCTCTAAGTGGTCTGAGCCAAAAGGATCCTTCAAGATACAAAAATTGCTTAGGATCACCTGAGTAGCAACTGAGCTACACCAGAGTAGCAACTTTGGTGTGTTGGTCCAGAGGCAGAAGGTAATGTGAAGACAGAGCAAAACCGACTCTATGAGTGTTACTTGCAACTTTAGGCAGCATGGGAAAGATCCAGCTTCCCACAAATGTCAGCAGTATTTTTCTGCACTCTTTCCCTAGTCCTTTAATCAGAACATCTGAGGACCTCATAGGATCCTTATTCATCCTGTTTCCTCACCCCCACCTTGCTAACTCTGAGCCACCGCATTTGGTTGGACATGGAAAGAAAAGAAGAGGAGAGAAAAGAGAACATCTGTGTTTTAGGATGTGCTCCCCAATGGGTGTCAGGAGGCCATCCCTGCGTCAGGGAGGTCACTGGGGGTTACACCAAGCTGGAGGGGAAGGATCCCACCTGCTTGCTCGACACAGGAGGAAGGAGATGTGAGTGCTGGGTTGCTGCAGGAGCAGATGGACCCAGGCAAGGGTCGGTGCTGGAGCTGCCACGGAGTGCAGGTGGTGTTCCGGCTCACGTTCCAACAGGGCTTGGCTCCGGCTGCAGCACCATCAGCCTGGCTCTGGCAGGAGCCACGGCCACGGCTGTGCCTGCAGAAACACAGCCAGGGACCTGCAGCACTGACAAACTGGAGCTGACTGAAGCCCGAGCTTTCTAACATAGGCTTTCCCAGCAGTCCCACTGATCCCAAATACCTGTGGGCTCTGGGCCTCAGTGACTAAAAGGGGCCCTGGTGAGAAGAGGGTTTTTCAAGAGCTTGAACAGACTGTGTGCCAGCTGAGCATCCCTCCCACGGTCTCCTGGTGTCTGAGTAAAAAGCAGCTGCCTAGCAAATAACTTACAAATGCTAGCCCTAATTGAACTCCTGGCAAATACCATGGTAAGGTAAGCTGCTGCAGGAGTCGAATTTTCAGAAAACTAGCAAGGTTAATTTCAACTGTTTTTCCGGACAAAAAATGAACATGGGTAATAATTCAAATGTTTCAGTGAGCTAGACCAGTACATCTGAATGGCCCAAGGGCATACAAAGCAACGGTGCTGACGGACGACATCACTTTTTTTTTGTTTGGAGGCAATATTAGGAAGCTGTGTTGCTGAAGCAGAAGAACATTCATGTCCGTTGGCACCCCCTGACAGACAGGGATGCTTCATAGTGACAATTGGAAAAGCAGAGATAAGCAAAAATAATTGTTTTGCTGTTCTTCAAACTCCTAGAATGGCCTGACTTTAAAAAAATCTTGCTTGAAGATATCGTAATAATTTTATTGCAATTTTGTGCAGGAAAAATAATCAGTTTATCAGGTTTTCTTTTTCATGCGCACAAGTAGATGAGGAAATGAGGAGAAAATAACAAATCTTACAAATATTTCTGGATTTTCAAGAGGTTAGGTATTTTTTCAATAACCATTCATTATGAAATTTGAAGAAGGAAAAGGATATGTACAGATATATGTGACTGTAAGCACATCTAGCTAAGATAAACCTTAGCTATACATTTGTTTACATACATTTATAAATGGTATATAATAGATGCCTTTAATGAAGAAGGAACAAACCAAATTATATTATTTAGGAAGCATGCAAGCTGTGAAAATTCGCTATTGATGTTAAAAACTTGCCTATTTCTTTACAAAATGTCTCTATGGATGCCTATAGAGACGTGGTCCTTGGTCCTTTCATGGTCCCTGTGCACTGCCTAGTCCTGCTGCCCAGGCAGAGCAGCAGTGGGGCTTGGTGGCTGGAGACCAAGCTGGAAGGTCAGCTCAGCTCAGCTCAGCTCAGCTCAGCTCAGCTCAGCCTCTCTTCTACTGTCTGACTTCAGCCCTTCTACTTGTTCTTCCAGAGGGAGCAGAGCATTCACAGTATCTCCTTTTAGACATTAGATAATTTGGGCACTGGACTGTGTTCTGGGGAATTCCACCTCCCTCTTTATTCACCAGATATGAATCATGGAATCATTTGGGTTGGAAAGATCTTCAAAGATCATTGAGTCCAACCATTAACCCAGCACTGCCAAGTCCACCACTAAACCAAGTCCCCAAGTGCCACATCTGCACATCCAGGGATGCTGATTCCATCACTGCCCTGGGCAGCCTGTTCCAATGCTTGACAGCTCTTTCCATGAAGAAATTTTTCCTAATATCCAACCTAAATCTCCCCCAGCAGAACCTGAGGCCATTTCCTCTGGCTCTTTTGCTTACTAGCTGGGAGAAGAGACCAACCCACATGTGGCTACAACCTCCTTTAAGAGAGTTGTAGAGAGCAGTGAGGTCCCCCCGAGCCTCCTTTTCTCCAAGCTAAACAACCCCTGCTCCCTCAGCCAGCTCTTACAGGACTTGTGCTCCAGACCCTTCAGCACCTCCGTTGTCCTTTTCTGGACTCGTTCCAGCACCTCAATGTCTTTCTTGGAGTGAGGGGCCCAGAACTGGGCCCAGGATTTGAGCTGTGGCCTCACCAGTGCTGAGTACAGGGTTACAATCAGTGATCTCGTCCTGCACATCACACTATTGCTGATACAAGCTGTATTTTTGGTATAAAGGCTAGGCCTGAAATTATTACTGCAGGACATAAAATCCAAAACTTTATACTTTATGTCATAAATGCAAGAAGCACATGGCTATTGCAAATATGAAGAAGAAATGTCTATTTATCTAACTTACCGTAGTCAAATTTTGAAAGGGCACCACTGCATAAAAGCCCGTGGGAGGGAGAAAAGAGCACACAAGCCCTGACAAGAAAGGCATGATATGTCTGAGCAAACCAATGGAGATGTTAAAACTCAGAAGCCTCACAGACATCTGCTAACTCGAACATGCAACTGGCAGCTATCACCAAGCTGTGCTCTCATGTGGTTCTTGGCTGTTGCTTGCCTGTATTTTCTAATTCCAGCATGTCTCCTTGGTGTTACTCCTACATGAACTGGCAGTGTTGTCAGAGGAAATCATGTCAGTGCACTGCAGACCATTTTTTGCCTTGTGAAGAAGTTAATTTGATGGATCTTGATGCTTAAAATAAAAATGTAAGTTCCATCTATGTGGAGCTTTTTATTTTGTACTGGAAACACAGGAACTATGTGAAGGAATCTTCTTCCAGCCATAAAAAAAATCAAGTAGGAGGAAGGTGCTTCCTTTCACTGCAGGGTGATGAAGTCCACAAGCAAGTGGATACTCACAAGGTTTAGGGGGAACAGTACTAAAATTATATCTTTCTTCAGTAGTCACAGAAACCAGTGTGATAAAAAAAGCAGATTGGAAAATCCAACCTGGCTTCGGGCTCGCACATACTCTTAATAGAAAGCTGAAGTGGGGTATAAGTAATTATCAGGGCTAAACAAACTTTTGCAGTCTGCTAATGACATAGATTATATGGTTACCCTCTCCGCTTCCCCCCTTCTCATGTGGTGGATACAAGTACCTCTTTTTGTACCATCCTATAGCCAAACCATCATGCGCCTGGCTCCTTTTCTGAAATAAAGTCCACTGAAAAGACTGTAAAAATCCGGAATGAATATGACTCCTGTCTTTTAGACTTTTTCATAAAATCCCCTTCTCATGGATTTACCTTTGCTATATGTTTTGGACTATTGGACAGATGCATTTTCTCTATAGCTCTCGCTATCTTTATATTAAAGGGCTTGTTTCGTGGCTTTGATAAAATTCCCCTCTCACTTCCCATGAAACAACCCCTAAAACTGAAGTCTGCAAAACAGCAATCCCTTTGCTGTTGTTCTTTAAGCTGGGAGTGACCTTGGTCTCCTGGAGCCCACGCTACCTCGGGGCTTACTTTGGAGATGAAAAAGAATACCAAGACATCTCGAGAAATACCCACACTGTTCAGAAAAAAAGGATCAAATGCAGCAGTGTAATTAAGTCAAAAAAATCCTGGCTTGTGAGGCAATCTTCAACTCTGAGCCCGTAGCTCTGCCCTTTGGACATGTCTCTCTGTCATTCATGAAATGCATAGCATCAAGATGCAATTTTGGGAGGATGTAGCTGCATTAATGTGCGAGGAAAACAGAGAGAGGCTTGTAGGGCATCCTCCAGGAATCCCAAAGCAGTGTGCCAAAACACTTTTTGATAAGGTGCAATGCTCTAATAAATACACCAAGCACTTATGATAACTATATAATTCAGAGCTCCCAGGTCTTATTTTCTGTAATATGTTCACCTTGTGATTAGGATTGAACCCAATAGTGCTTCACGGTCTTCAGTGGGGTCAAATAATTGTAAATACTATACTGCATCAAGATAATCTTTTCCATTTTGTTGCTTCCTTTCCATTTTCCCTCTAGCTAACTCCCTCTTCAAATACAGAGACAGCAAATTAACTAAGTGATTAAATGAAAGATCATCCTATTGCGGACAAATAGAGCTCTATGAAACTTCTTCAGTCTGCAAATCACAGCCTTCCCTCTAGCAAGTGTTTTGTGCAATGTACAGCCACTCAGTCTGATTATATGTGACTTTGAGCAGTGGGCGGTTTTGTGCTTGTCTTTATGCGTAAAGGTAAATGTCAGCAAAATGAATGGAACTTTGGGTATTACTTATGTATTTGACGAAGCCCTTATATTCTCTCTACCAAGTATATTGTAAGTACTTGACTAGATTTATCAACTGCTTTATGAGGAGCAGCAAGAAACCCAGATTAAAGGTTGCTAAGTTACAAACCAGATAAGGCATACGCATATTTCCAAATTTATATAAGCACCATGCCTAAATTAAAGAGAAGTGTGAGAAGCGGTTTGAGCTCAAGAATAGGTTAACGTGCAAGACGGATTTTTTTTCTCTATTTCTCTGCATGGTTTTACTTCCAGCAATATTTCAAAGGGGTATTACAGCATTCAGAACCTATTACAACATGCCAAGTATGAGAGAAGTAATGCCTAATACCCAGCATGGGGGCTTTTTAATGGTAATGCAAATATTATGCAGCATTTCCCTCCCCAAGTCAAGCCACGCTTGCCTTGAATACAATCCTCCTACAAATACAAACATGTGCATCCTGGGTGTACAGGCCCTTGTTACAATGGGGACAAAGTGGAACTGTATTCACAGACAGATAACACAGACATTAATCCGAAGATTGAAGAAATGGGATTTTGAACTGTGCAAATTCCAGTTCAAAGGCAGGATCCTTCTCAGTGTAGATGTCTTTGTTATCAGCCCATGTTTAGCTAATAAATGTTTTATTAAAAATGGTATGTCTGTGAGTGGCTTACATACATATTACTGGGTTTGGAGTGGTCCAAAATTATGGCTTCCTGTGCTGGAAGAGCTGTTAGGAAATGCTTGCGTGCACCGTGTGGGGAAGCAGCATGCAGAAAGATGGAGTTCTAGAGGCAGCACTTTTTCAGCCTACTTAAGTTCCTAGGCTTTTTTTTTGGTCTCATATTATTAGTAGGCATCATCACAGATGGCTGTGTTCTGAGACCCCTATTTTCTATGGAGGGAAATGCCTCTGAAGCCTTGAGCCCTTAGACTGGAGGAGAGGCCATTTGGCGTGAGGTAGCTCATGGCTGGCAGGTGTGCCCAGCTGTGAGCCTGGTTCCCCTGGAAAAATGTGTGCTGCAGACTCCTGTTGCGGGAGAGAACAAACTGACTACTTTAAAACATCTTGTGGAGAAATAAATATATTTTGCAGGCCAGCTTTTGCCTTCAGAAAGGCTAACCTGGGACATTTATCAGATGATTATCTCAATTTATCTAGTTCTTCTTAAGGAAAAAAGAAAAGGAAGAAAGAAAACTTTAATTGAATTCCACCTACATATGGCATGATGGCTAGAAAAGTCTCTGGCAGGAGCTGGATTGCTGGGGTACAGACACACATTGCCCATAGGCCTTTTTCTCATGCCCTGCTCGTCATGTGGATACAGAGTCCAGAAAATTAGGCGAAGCTATGCTGCACCATATTGATGCCTTCAGGGAATTTCCAGGAAAGGGGTCAATTAGGGCCTTCTGGCTTCATTGCGGTAGTTAAAAACAGAATAAACACCTGACTTGCAGACCATGGACACCTCTCAGTCTGGCTTTATCATCCCTTGGAGCTCTGCAACATAATGTCTTAATAAAGTAAGAATGATGTTGTACTGTCTTCTTTTTTTTTTTTTTTTTTCTTTTTTAAGGAGTATTTTCACTTACATGAAAGAACAATAAAATGCAACCTGATTCCTATCCTTCTGTTTAATTACCAGCCTTTCTGTTTTCAAGCAGTTTTAAGGTAAGCATAATTGTTATGAGAGGAGTTAGGAGGCAGGAAATAGAGGGCTTTTTTTTAGCTAGGAGACAAAAAAGTGCTCTGAAAGCCTCGTCAGGCCAGACAGCAAAACATACCTTAATGTTGCTCAGTTATAACAAGGAGAAAAATAATATAGGCCTAGATTTAATGGAAGTTCAGAGCATTGCTTGGCCTATGAGCTGTCTGTGCTCCTGTCTGCTATCAGACAGAGAGTTCCAGAGACAGAAGTCCTGTGTTTTGTGCATTGATTAAAGTCCAGCCTCGTCAGAGGTACTAAATTGATGTTACCTTTCAGCTGCTGCAACAAAATGCTCATTAGAAATGGTGTGCTTTACTTTGGAATGCTTTTTGCAGTTGCACATTTTTCCTTCTACTTAGCAATCAGTCTCATCTCTGGAAAGAAGCAATTCCCATCAATTTTTTACTTTCTTTCACATGAAGCCTTTCTCCCTTCTTAGCTCAGAGCCCTAGAGGCAATGACACCTGGTGGTCCCTCTGTCACTGGTAGGACACTCCATCTGTACCAGCTGCTCACTACAAGACTCTTGCTCCTTGCTGCTCTGAGTAAAGCCAGAGCACATACTTACAGCTGCAGTCAAATTGATGCTGTTTGGTGAACACTGTTATGAGGGGCTTTTTGTAGACCTGTTCTACATTTTCCTACTGTTCTTTGCTCTAGGCAAGATACCACCCCAAGAACATCCAATAGAAATAAATTCTGATGCAAGATTAAGTTTTGGACTGAGCATTTGAGTCATTGGCCTTATAGCTAGATGCTCTGGCTTTTCTTTGTGTGTTTGCCGAGCTGACAATTTAATCTCTCCCTGCCTGTCAGCTCTTGACTGTGAAATCCTTCAATCTGTGCTCCTGGACATCTCACTCATCCCAACAACCAGTGCCACTGTTTTGATCATTTCAACCCACTTTTGCACATCTGTGGTGGTGAGATGAGAGAGCAGCCCGAAGAGTGAGTTTAAAGGGCTTTTCTATTGTCATCCTTCAATTTTATTACACAACCTGAGTTTGATTCTCTCTTTTTAGGAAGGGAATAATATGGCATTAACTGATAAGCCTGTTCTTAACCAAGTCACTGGAAATTCCTTCAGGAATATCAGGAAATTAAGTTCTACAGTTTCTATTTCATAGTGTCATAGAATCATAGAATCATTTCGTTTGGAAGATATCTCCAGGGTCAGAGACTCCAAACATTAACCCGGCACTGCGAAGTCCACCACTAAATCATGCCCCCAGATTCTAAACACCTCTAGGGATGGTGATTCAACCACTTCCCTGGGAAGCCTGTTCCAGTGCTTGATAGCTCTTGTGGTGAAGAAATTTTTCCTAATGTTCAATCTAAACCTCCCCTTAAGGCCATTTCCTCTTGTCCTATTGCTTGTCCTATTTGCAATTCTCCCTCATCCTTTCTAAAACAACCAGAAGCTTTTAAACCTCCCAAGGAGCAGCATATCAAAGTGTTAAAACAACAGTGGCCTTTAAAGCTCTTTCCCTTCATATCCATCTTCTCTTTCCTTCTCCTTTTCCCCTAGAAAAAAATGAGGCTTTGTGAAAGATGAAATCCCATGGGAAAGCTGCGCAGGCATTATGACATCAAATTTAATGGGGTAGCCCCTGCCACTTCTGAAGTAAGGTCTGCACTACAGGTTTTTGTAAATCCTATAAGGACCAAGGTCATTTGGGGCTGGATTGATTTTGATTAGCTGTACTTGTCTAATTCGAATGTGATGCCCAAGGTTCAGCCGCCTAGAGTCCTTCCTAATTCACAGCCTTCCTGGTGAGGCAGTCATGCTGCAGGTTGCCTTCCTTTTTCATTGATCGGGCAGCAAACAACCTGAGAAGAGATTTGCCATTTTTAGACAGTTAAGTTTAGAAGAGATGACTCACACCTCACTACTGTGGTGCCTTCTTGCTGTCATGAGTCCTCTACAAGTTGAATCCCTGCATCCCTTAACTTACCCCTGTAACTTCAGTGGCTTTTATGAGGCTCCCTGTGGGAATCTCTCCTTACTGTCACAACTCAAGTGAGTGAATCATGTCCAATGTTACCCACATTAGACTAAATACAAATACGTGCTTTTGGAATGAGAGCAATGCTTCACACCCAAAGCCCCCTATTTGAACATATTCCTATTGAGATTTTATTTATTATTTACTGTATCTCCAGAAAATCCCACAGTAGTTTATAAATTACATTGGAGATTACAGCATGTGCACTCTAACCTAAACACTGTGATTTACAGAGAGTTTGGAAATCATTAAGGAAAAAAGAACTAAATGGAAGATGAGAACAAGCTCCATGACTAAGCAAAAGGAGAAGGAATTAACATGAATCTTTCCAGCATTATCTGTCATAAAGCTGCAGAGATGTGGCACAGTTCTATTTCACTTTTATGAGATTGTATTTACCCGCAATGGAGGTAACAGCAGTGCTTTCAGAGACACATGTGAAATTCCAAAAGACCTTATTTTTGAAGGAACTCAAAGCAGCAAATTCAAACAAGTATGAGCTGTGGCAAAAAAAAAAAAAAAAAAAAAAAAAAATACAGTGTCTGAGATGTGTAGAGCTATAGATTTTTTTAGACTAGCTGTAAATGGGGAAGAGAAATTTACATTGTATATTTCTATTCTGTCTAATTTTCCACTTAGGGTACATTGTCATACTCATACAAGATTTCTGATGTTTCTGTTGAAAACAAAGAAGCCACATGCAGAGACAGACACCCCCCACACCCAGAAATGCTCCCTGCAGCCGTGGCGTGGGAGCTGCAGCCTACCAGCAGTTCCCTGGGGGGGCTTTAATGGGGATGTGCCTGAGATTGATGCTGTATCTGCGGCACGTATCCATTTGTGGAGAATCCATACATAATCAGGCCAGCAGGGACATCAGAAAGCCAAAACCACCATGCAGCATCACCATAACAATATGTAAGCCTGTGTTAGTTGCTAATATAATTCTGCAGATGGAGAATCACAAGGGTTCAGGACCAGTGGGCAATCGGGGATAACTGGAGTTAAAAATAAATGAATCTATCACACATGAGAGATTTAAATGAAGTTTATGTGAGGAATACAAAGCTGAAAAGTGTCTGTTCAGTGACAGACAGATTTAGTCTAAAGTTTGAATTCAACCTAGAAATAAAAATCCCTGATAATATGCACTGGCCTGGCCAGCAACAACGATGCTGATGAAGCAAGCAGATAAGACAGTGAAAAAATCCAGGCTCTCTGGTGCTCAGTTTCCTCTCATTGTCCTGGTTTAGACTCTTTCCATCTCCTTGTTTCTATTTAATTAAGGCACATTAATGGCAGTGCCTATCAGCTAGCGGCTTTGCATTCGGCAGTCGTGTCTCTCAGAAGAGCTGCCCAGTCAATCTGACGGATGAGGAGAGTGCTTTGGCTTTTGCAGTCATTTAGTTGCAGCCTCCATAGACCTGTGGTGCGATGCAGATGTGATAGGATCCATTCCTGTGCCAGGGCTTTGGAGGAGCAGCCTCTAACTGAGCACTTGCTCCATGTGTGTCCATCCTCTGAGCAAACCCACTTTATTATCTCTTGCATTTTATGATCAGCTCTCTGCTTTTTTTTTTCTTAAACTGCTTGTAACATTATCCCTGGTAAACGAAACTTTTAAATAGTGGGTTATTTTCCTGTGTTTGGTTTTTTTTTTGGTCAAAGATAATTTGCAAACAATGCAGATTGCTGTACTTCAGGGAAAGGTAGTTATGGGAGAGGAGTAGGGGATTTGTGCATTGTTTTAAGAGGGAAAAGGAGGTCATAAGCAGTATCGTAGAAAAACAAATAACTGCAGATCTTTAGTTACTATTGAAAAAAAACCCCAAGACTAGGAAGCCAACTCTGAATTGGGGAAATACCATTCATGGATCCACTGAATTAATTTTTTTTTTTTCTGTATGTATTCAGGAACACCGGCCAGCTGCTGATGTCCAAATAAAAGTGATACAGATAGAAACAAGCTCTGATCATTTTATTTTTCCTGTAGAGCTGTCATGCATCAAAGAACTTCATATACACCAGTGAAGTCTCCTGACACCACAGTGGGCAAATGAGCATTACATAGCAGATGGGTAAAATGAGACTTAAAAAGGCTGAACAGAAGTGGCCTCCATGGAAATACAGCTGAGCAACCTCCTGCTCAGATAAGTACCCTCAGCCTCTTTCTCCATCCTCCCCTTTGCAGCCACAACACATCTGTGACAGTCACTTGTGTGAACATTACCCTGGAGAGCCACAGTGGGACTGAAGCATCAGACATGGGATCTGTCACCACTGCCCCATGCTATTCTGTGCGAGCACGGTGTCAAACCTTCCACCTCTGGGAACCGATGCCCACGAGACGTCCATTGGAAACAAAGGTAGCAAGAATTATCCTGCAAGAAATGCTGGGAATCCCACTGAACTATGTGCCACACTCCAAACACATCACTACTCCATGCCTTAGCTGTTAGGATATTTTTAGTGCAACTGAATGTAACCGACTATAAATATTTAGGGACAAAGTCTAAGGTAACCTCTTCAGAAAACTCCACTCTGGCTGTCACCCAGACAGGGAAGGCAGTAATTGGTAGAGGGCACATTTTACCACCACATGAGCTCAGGATGTTGCAAGATTTTCAAAGGAAGCCAATTCTTTGCTCTCGTAGCCACCCTTTGAAAAATGACAGTAAGAATCAAGCCTCTCTCACAGAGAAACCCTCTAGTGCACTTGAAATTGAAATTTTGAAATGAAGATCAGCAAAAACCATCTACCTGAAAAATGCTGTTTTACTGTTTTGATGTGTGCTAGAAATATGGAGAGGCCAATTTCATTGTTAGTAAGGTATGTCCTTTCCCCTGGCTTCAGCACCAAACTTTGCAATCTTAGAAATAATTTCAGACCTTTCGCTCAGTGTTAGAGAAAATATTTTGTTTTGTGCACAAACCTGACAGAGGGCCAAAATCTTTCTCTTCTAAAATGCAGAAATTTCTGGACTTACTCCAAGGATGCGTTTAGTCCCTTCTGTTCAAAATTTAAGACCTGCTGTTTTTCTGAGAGCGCAGGTAATTGCTACAGCTGGAGCAAGGCTGTATCTCATCGTCTCCAACCTCAGCCCCCCTACCATTCTCTTTTCCCTCAGCAGAACCACAGTGAATCCCTCAGGGCACGCCGAGGGATGGATCCAGTGCTAAATCCTCACTCAATGGTAGCTGACTGGGGATGTCTCTGCAACCTGCAGCACATTCCACACTGGTTTCCCTGCAGCAAAGAAGGGTCAACACCTCACCCATGTGGGTGGCTTGAGGAAATCCTGCAGATTCCAAGGTCACTGCAGATGTTCCTTCCCTTCCACTAGCCCTGGGCAGGAAGGACAAACTTCCTGCAGTGGAGTCAGTTTGAGGGCTTTTTCTTTCACTTCTCTGCCACTGAGACCCCGGTGTGACTCCTATCTCCCCATCACAGGTTGCTGATTTGGCCATAGGATGAAAAGCAGCTGATGGCGAAGAGTCACCTTCCAAACAGAACAAGGTGAAAGCCTCTGCCCCGGAGAACTTTGGAAGGAAGAACCAGAATAAAGGCACTAAGGAGATTATATTAGCTTGTTTTTACAGCTGGAGACCTGAAGCTCAGAGCTGAGATCTTCACAGTGATAACTTATGCAAGACCATGAGCTCACTCAGACCCATGGTGGGCTTTGAGGCAGACCCCTCCACTGAGTCCAACTGCAGCATCCCCATCACGTGGGATGGTACCCCTCCGGCGAGTCCTGCGGTAGCCACACCTGAGCAGCTCTAAAGCCTTCTCCAGTGGGAGAAAAATCATCATTTGTACATGGAGATGGGATGTTTCTCAGCTTTTAGGCTTCCTAGCTGTAATAATTCCTTGAGAAATGGCTGTGAAAAGGGCAGGATCAAGAGGTGAATTGTCGGACACTGTGCTGAGAACAAATTGGCTGGCTTTCTGCTATGCCATTCTGCTGTTGTACGGATACACGTGCTCACTCATAAACCCAAATGTCAACAGATTATATTTCCTTCCAAACAGGATCATCTATGAATATATATAACTCTATCTTGAATTAGAAAAATCCATCAGTTTTTCTTCTCCCTGTAGGTACACACATACATATGCACAAGCCTGTGTAGACATGAGGCTGTGGTGCAGTACACTACAAACAAAATGTGGAAGTGTAATTACTAAAGCTAAAATACAGTGGACTCAAGAGATACATACCAGCAACTCCCTAAATTCCAACACCTCCACAACTGAATATATCCATCCCATAAATTTTCAGACTTACTGTTACAAACCATTCCAATTTGCAATCTTTCGCTTAAACTGATTTTAGATTAATCTTATTTCTTCTTATTAGCTGCATCTTTCATGCAGAGTGTAAACCAATAATCCGCTTGTAAAGCTTACTGGCACTGCCTCTCATCAAAGTGCAGGCAGAGAGTTGCAGCTAATGGCAACACAGAGAGAGCCTGCTAGCTGGGTGGCAGCACCTCGGTGTTTTTCCTGCCTCCCTGCTGCGGGACTGAAATCCATGGATTTCAAAGCTGCTTGTGTCTTCATAGTCATTATGGAGGTATCCGTCAGCCAGCAGCAATTAGTGACAACTGTAACTTTTAAAGAAGAGAAGTGTCAGCACCACCTGGAATTCCTGGAAAGGGAAGGGCCTGTGGACATGCCTTCTGCAGCATGGCAACCTCCATTGCCACAACCAACACACAATCAGACTGACCTTTCGTCATTTTCACTTCTGCCTATTACACTTTTTTGTTCACTAGTATGTGTTGGAATACATGGATTTTGGTGTTTGAAGGATTTTCTAGTGGTTTGACCCCCTAACGTTTGGCAGAGCAGCAGCAGCCCCTAACTGTGCGCTGGGAAGCATTATTGTTCAGTCTGCTTTGCCCTAGTTCTGAAAAATCCTTGTCTTCCCTGGAACGGCTGTGACTATGCAAATAACAGGAGTCATTTTGACTGTCCAAAAGATCAAGTATGGCCTTGCCTTATCTATTTACCTAAAATATAAAAATAAATATTTAAATGAATAGTTTATTATCAAGCTGTATAAAATTCTTCAGCATTTTTAAATGAAATGAAAGAGGAAATGTTTCCCAATAACGCCATGCTTCAATATTTTTAACAGAAAGCCCAAGCTAGAAAATTGTCCTGTGTCTGTTTCCCAGTCATGTATAGGTATTTTTCCTGGAAAGGTATAGTGTTCAGCAATAAGCAGTGGTATTTAACCTGTGAAAACATTGCATAGATCAGTCATTTCACACTGGTCTTCCAGCACTATCTGATATTTTCAAGCACATGTTTTAAAATCCGTGCAAAGACCTTGGCAAGTAATTTTGCATGTGTCCTTCTTTCTGGAGGACTCTGGAATGGACATGCAGAAACAAAGCCCTGATTTTGTACTGATGAATTTGGAAATAAAGATGCAAAATATGCTGTTTGGCTGAAGGGATATGAGGAAATCAGAAATACAATACCGATTACATCAAATACAGAATGTGTGACCTATTCAAATGAAAATTTTCCCTTTTTTGAGAGATGTAGTGTCCTGAATTGATAATTAGCAGCCTTTTTTCTTCTCTGAGCTCTCTTAATGGCCATTTTAATGACTGTCTACTCAAGTTTACCGCCAGCTGTTTAATTACTAAATGCCAATATTTATGGAAGCCCAGCATATATAAGTGATAATGACACAATTCAATATTTATAGGGAGCGCATTTTTTGAAATTACCAATACTGAGTACTCACAGTACTCTCTGTACTCCCACTAAATTTAGAGGACAATGATCAAGATTTCCTTGAAATTTAAAATCCAGAGACTATTCACCCCTTATCCTCTCAGTGACTTTAGACCCAGCGTGTAGTAGCAGTAAGAAAGAGCTACAATTTCTTATCCCTGAAAACCATTGTTGAATTGATGGAGTTAGGGATATTTTTAAGGTGCTGTGACTAGTTTGCAGGTGGTGGGGAACCTGATGAGGTGAGCATCCAGAAGACAGTGCTTAATGCTCTGGTTTTTGCACAATAGCTCAGTGATTGGAACATTAGCAGAGGCAGAGAAAAGGTGGTCAGAGTATCAGACTCCCTTTGCCTCTTAAAATCCTGGTTTTTTTGCTAGTAAACTTAAAAGTCCATTAGAAAATTGCTCAAGAGCAGAGGCACTTCTTGATTTTAGGTCCTGTGAGATGCAAAGGTCCTTGCTGAGTGCAAAATCCTTCCCTAAGGCTTAGATGACTCAAATGCACCTACGCTCTGGTTTTGCTGGACTTTAGCCAGTGGGCATCAGATCCAAAAGCCTGTGAGGATGGTGCGGGACAGACATCATGGAGGGAGGGACTGTACTGGCTAACTTTGTTTCCATGTAGTAAGGGAAAAATTGCAAATTTGAATGTTAAGGAAGCTCTTTCTCTCTACTGTTGACTTCCGTACTCCCATGTTTAGGTCGCAATTATATTTACCACATAATTGCATCCAGAGGAGAACTTTGGGTTTATATTTTATTCAAGAGTAAACTTTCTACTGTTGCCATATTTTATAGTACTAGAAATGATAGTAGGAATAATGTCAATAGCTCACACCATTTCCTGCAGAGCCTGTTTCCCTAAGACATGTTGTAGAGCAATATTCATCTGAAGTAATGAAAGGTGTAAATTAAATGGAATAAAATCAAATGAAATTGAGGAAATGTTCATTCTGCCTGGGAATAACCATACAGATATCTAATGCAGTTTAAATAATGTATCCTAAATATTTTCCTTTGGCTAACTTGATTACTCTTCCTGACCAGCCCCATGTAATAATCAGATGTTCTCTGCTGGAGTATTAACCAGGCTTTTGCCTTTAGAAGTCTGCTCTGAAGATTTGAAAAAAGATTTCCCTGAATTCACAGGGCTTTGCATCAGAGAGCTGGCTTGCAGGGCTGGCTGCAGGGAGGGCGAGTGGCAGGGGAGTGGCCTGCCAGGCTGTAACACGAGCGTGTAACATAACACAGAACATCCACATGATGTCAGTGCGAAGGCTCATCTGGTCCTGCTTCGGCTCTCCCTGCACATTATTAAGGGAAAGGAATATAAGAACAAAGAAGTGTGTGTTTGCTCCTGGCTCCATAGAGGGGGAACATCTCTCTATACCTCCAAAGGAATAGGAGAATCTCTGGACTACGGGTCATAATTAGATGTTCCTGTTTAGTAGCCACAATGGACCACTCTTTCCTGATTTTTTTTTCTCCTCCTTAAACTTTTTATACTAATTAAGCTCCATGTGAAAAGGCCTTTTGTTTAAATTCATTATGCTTCAGCTGCAGGTACCTCTTATGTTCCTTGTCCTATCCTGGCTTTCTGTCCCTAAGAACGGCAGTGGCTTCAGTACTTGAAATAATTAAGTAATAGTAGCATAAATTAAGATTTTTATGCCTGTCATTTACTTGTGGAGGGTGAGAGGAGGCAAGTTGATGAGATGTCAATGATTAGTTGCCTAAAGAAAAGACAGAAAGAAAATGGAAAAAATTTTCAGGTAGAGGGATGTAGCAAGCCAAGCAGATTCAGGAGCCCTGTGTTTACACCCATTATTTGATTGTATCACTCAAACTCTTTTAGTTTCTTTCCAAATGTGTGAAACAGAAATGTGTAGTATAAATGAAAACATGAGCTACTCTGATTATAATCTGTATATAAATTTGAAGGTTTTTATTACAGTATAAAAGGCAAACACATGGGGGGTTTTTGTCCTTACTGTAAATAGTTTGCTTGCATTGGCACTGTCCTTACTTAAATGGGTTAAATTGCTACACATGCTTATATATAATATATACATTAAAAATTGTTCTTATTTAATGTACTCACAAAGAATTATAAAATAGCAGTTATCAACACCTTTAGATCCTGTCCTTCTCTTCTGGTTGTAACTGGCATAACTTCTGATGCTTGATTTTCCCATGCTGCAAGTTTGCTCTTTTTGCTCAATTTTTCTTTTGTTCAGTAAGAAAAAGAATTCATGTGACCGAAGCTCATTTTCCTGTATGAGGGTTTGGTAACAGCAAATAAAAACTGTCTTCTTTTGAACAAAATATACATATACTTCTGTCTCATATTGGAAAGCCTCACTAGCAGTGATCCATGAAACCAGATTTTTGACAGGAAGGTGTGAAGTGGATCCTGAAACAGAACAAAAGGAAAGGATCATATTTGCAAATACACATCGAACATTTGCCACTGATTCCAATAATCTTTGCTGAACAGCAGGGCATGCAGATTTTTTTTGCTATGAAAGGCTGCTCTTGCCACAACCTGATAGGGAGAACAAGTCAACTGTTAAACAAAATAACCCATTAAGCAACAATTATAGAGAGATACAAATGCCTCTTCCTCATTAACTTTGAATAAAGCATGCTGAACAAAAGACTGATATTTTAAAAAGTTATTTACAAGACTGAATAATAACAACCTTGGATCCACAATTCTGTCTCTATGATCATCTCTCCACTCCTCCCCTCAGCCAAAAATCCTCAGCCATGATCCATTTTGGTTCCTAATCTCCATTTTTTCAAGGAATTCAAAAGAGTTAATGTGCATAGTTCACATCTAAATTTACCAAGCAGGTTCAAGTCTCTTCACTACCACTGAGAATGTATACTGTTTTTTGAGCTTTGGTAGTTTATTCAGAAGTATCACCTTTCCTTATTTCCTTTTAATTGTTTTTTTAATTGGGGTTATGGAAGTGTTGAGCTGTTACTGAACGTGCAGATCATCATTATGGCAAAGACAGACAGAACAAAGTCGTGGTCTAAACAGACTGCTCAGACATCCTGATTCTCCTTATTCCCACCTGCTTCTATTTCTATCTTAGCCTCATCTTAGAAATATATTTTTATATAGCTACTCTTTCTGGGCATTGTAAAGGGAAAGACAGTGCAAGTCTTGACACTGCCTGTGCCGTGCCTGTACGAGTAAGGTGCAAAGTCAGCAAGAGAGCAACAGAAGTACGACCGGGAGGCTTCATTAATGGGTTACTGGCACAGTATGAAGATTACATTAGATATTTACTGCTGACATGACAGGATCCTCCCTCAACAGGGATCATGGATTGAAAGAAAAGAAACATTGCCAGCCTGAAATCCAAACTGCCCAGCCACATACCCTGGTACGTGCCTGCTGTTAGCTTCCTTCGAGGTTTTGTGAAGTTAGCTAACATTTATCATTCACAGTAAGTCTTTAAATAAAGTCTATGTATGGAATGAACTAAAAGGATCTGCCAAGTCGTTGTGCCCTTCTCAGCTGTGGATGTTCTGTACCAGAAATGCCATGTCTAAGACAAGGATACAGGGGCTACCATCCCAGCCCCCTTACTAGGGATTTGTATTCAAAGGGGGCCCTTGTGAGTTAAATGATGGAATGAAGCTGGATCAAATAGCCAAACTACAGACAAGAACAGAGCCAGTGCAAAAGCACCTGTCTCCCTACCTTTGTATCCATGTCCCTTTGTCACAAAAGGGTGTACATTTTAAGGAAACTTTAAACTTGCATGGATTTAGCCCTTCAGAAAGATCACTCCATACCCCAAAGGACGGGACGGCAATTGTTTGAAGCACCTATTAAACTCTTTTCATTATTCATTGCATGTCTAGAGAAACATTTTGACTGTTGTAATTCTATATCCCCAACAGGCTGGTGCCAGACTTTCCATTAAATGGTGCAACAACTACCTGAGCTGCCTGCACAGGGAGAGTCACAGCCCTGTGTTAACCCTTATCGATCTACGCACAAGGGAAAAAAGATAAAACAGTGCATGGAGGAGCCCTAGCCTGTCAGTCTGTCTACTCAGAATAGGCTAAAACTTCCATCTACTCTAACTGGAGCTGAAGACACTCAGCAAACAAAGCTAAAGTTGTTGATTCGAGGACAGGATTTCTGCTACAATTTGAATACTAGATGAGGTGCTGTCCCTGAGTCCCCTGTTCTGGGCTTGGAGGAGGAAGGCACAATTCTGCTGTGCTAATATAAAAGAGTCTGGAATTGCACAATCAATAATGAATAGAGGCTCACTTTTGCTATATATTTAACTCTCTGCCAGTTTCCTTATCAGCTAACGTTGACTCTGGCCAGGTGCCCCGGCCCCAGCCTGCTGCATCACTCTCACTCATACCCACTGCCCCTTTCAAGATTCCATCAGCACTGACCACCTTCTCCTCATCCTCAGTTAAAACAAAAATCAGGACTGAGGCAACATGATGATTTACACAGTCACTGATTAACTGATTCACCCCAGATGGGCTGTGAACCTGCCCCGCGGTGACCCCACAGGACCCCATTGCACATGCACATACAGTGAGGGAATGGAATGGCAATTTGAAATTCAGAGGCAGCAATCTCATTCTCTAAGGCAACCTCTGCTCCAGAGAAGCATGGCTTTTGTTTAAAACACAGTTTTAAATAGTGTGTATTCAAGGCCATTCTCATTAAGCCTGTTAATCCCCTAAAGTAATTTTTATTTACCTCTTCTTGTCCTGTTGTAGCACTGTCATCACAACTGCTTTTTGGTTTATGAAAATACAAGGAAAAGGAATTTGTGTATAAAAAAAAATAAACCTTTCAACTGAATTTTGTCTTGCAGCTTTCCTGTCTTTCTTTCAGAGAGCTTTCCTCATTTTACTGTATAAGGGCAGTGCCATAGTCTCATTGCCTTCATTTCTTTTGGCCTTTTTTAGCTCTGTTCTATTATTTTCTTCATTTTCTTACAGAAAAATACCTGTTTTAAAGGCACAAACAGTATATGTGGGTATATATCTCAAAGGAAGCCAGCCAACAGCCAGGTACCATGCATCCTGCTTAAACTCTGAAATCCCAGCAGCCCAAATGGTTTTCTTCCAAAAGAATGGGGTGAAGTCTCTTGGACTGCCATGGAAACAGGCTGGGTAGTGTTTTCAAAAGGAATAAGAATTCAGTTGTACACATAATCGGCAGTTAATGTGAATATTGTTCATTGCCAAGGTATAAATGTCATACTTCATAAGAAAAGGTTTCCAGCAGATGTTCCCGTAATCCTATTTACTGTTCTACGCTATTTCCGCTGGTTGCATGACATGACTATTCAGTGTTGCTCATATGTTGAAAAAAAATTTAATGAACGCAATTTAAGAAATAATTCATCACAGGCAGAGGAATGGAATAGATGACCTAAACAATTTCCAGTTTGTTCTTATACTAAATATGCTCATAACTAGAAGACAAAAGAACAATTATTCTAATGTAAAAACATCCATGTTATTTCTCAGAAAAGTAAAAATAATTTGGTAAAATGTCATGCCCCACAATTAAGGACTTGTATTGGACAAGAACTCTGTATTAGCCAGGCTTGGCAAAAGGCTCCGCATGTGGGAAGTTGTGCTGGAGTGTGCCCTGGCCTCAGTACACTGCATTTCTCGGGGCATTTACTGTATCATTTCCTGAAATATTAAACTAAACTTTTTTTTCTTTCTTGCATACAGAACACAAACTAGATTAGCAAGAAGTGCAGCTTCAGGGTTGTATTCACAGGGTTGTACCTTCTCTCCTTTCTCTCTTCCAATCTGGGGATTGTTTGGTTTTAAATTTTGAAAATCTCTTCCTGGGAAATCATCCTTACATAAAAAGAGGGGAGAGAAAGTAAGGAAATTATTTGTTTTTACTGAAAGAAAGCAAAGTGCAACATATAACATTTTAACCCTAGATGTGATAGGAGCCTTCATGAGTAAGTACTTTGAAAGGAACTTCATTATTTTCATGGTCCCAACATAAAAAGGACATGGGCCTGTGGGAGCAGGTCCAGAGGAGGGCTGTGAAGATGATCAGAGTGCTGGAGCACTTCTCCTGTGAAGAAAACCTGTCAGAGCTGGGGTTGTTGAGAAGAGAAGAGAAGAGAAGAGAAGAGAAGAGAAGAGAAGAGAAGAGAAGAGAAGAGAAGAGAAGAGAAGAGAAGAGAAGAGAGAAGAGAGAAGGCAAGGCTCTGGGAAGACCTTGTACCACCTTCCTGTACCTTAAGGGAACATACAAAAAAGCTGAAGAAGAACTATTTACAAGGGCTGTCATGATAGGAAAACAGGGCATGGTTTCAAACTGAAAGAGGGCAGATTTAGACTAGATACAAGGAAGAAATTCTTTACTGAGAGAGTGGTGAGGCACTGAACAAGTTATCCAGATAAGCTGGGGACGTCCTGTCCCTGGAAGTGCTGAAGGCTAGGCTGGCTGGGACTTTGAGCAACCTGGTCTAGTGGAAGGTGTCCCTGTCTATGGAGGGGGGTTTGGAACTAAGATCTCTTTAGGATCTTTTCCATTCTATGATTCTTTGCTTTTAAGTACTCACTTAATTCTCAGCAGCAAAGTATAGGCATCTCTTCCTATTTTCCATATTCACCAGGGATGTGTAAATAGCTCTGGACAAAGAAGGATCAGTTCAAGAAATGATAATAGATTGGTCAACACTGGGAGCCCCATCTGAAGGATGGAGCTGGAACAAATATTCTTCTCCTAGACTATAGAGCTGTCGTGCAATTTTGCTGTCATGAAACCTCTTGTTGATCTGATGTTCCTGGCAGCACCAGACAACTTGTGCATGGCTTCCGTGAGAACAAAAAGTGATCAGAAGCAAATCCTGGAATCACTGGCACAGTTCCTTGCCCATTTTTAATAGGTGTGTTAGTATTTTGACACCATTTTCCACTAATCTATTGGCCTGTAGACAATGTGAGCTGCCAGTTACCTAAAATGATGCCTCATTAGAAACGACATAAATTTATCCAATGTTAACAATGTCCTAGTGTCAGACATGACTTCACCAGTAAAAATGGATTTGCTAAGCATGATCATACATTTACTTGGTAACATCTTCTCATAAGGCTGTCTCAGGGAAGTAGAAATGGCAGTCAGGGGGTGTTTTGCCTTTCATCATGGACAGCACGAGCCTGTTTCCTCCTCCCAGTCCCAAGGACAAGTTACCCCTGCCATTAATTCTGGGGTTTTCCATTTAGTTCAGTTCAGTATGTCATGTGCAACATAACTGAGTTTCTTTTAGACAATTCTTAGTGGAACCAGCAGAAAAGGCTTTTTCACAGGTTTCTTCATTCTGTAAATAATTGTAATGAATCCTTTACAACACATTTTTAAGAGATAATATTCTTATTAAAGAACTTAATGTCTGAAAATGTATTTTAATCCCATTTCAATAACGTAGTTTTGTAATCAAATTATTTTTTACACTTGTTAAATGTTAGGATTAGATTTAGTCTAAAAATAAAGTCAATAATTTTAATACAGTCTTCAGAGAAGTAAATCAGAGCTGGAAGTTAGATGGAAGCTAGTGGAAACAGTAAAGAACAAATAGAAGTATGAGACCTTCTGTCAGAAGATATTTCACTCCCTGACACAATGTAGCAAATATGCCTTTAAGGATTTTAAAATGTAGATTATTGAATCTATAATTGCTAACTGATGTAAGTGCAGTAGGTATTTGGTTAGGATATATCTGAAGAAGATAATGTTTTGGGCAGAGGACAAACTTCAGTGTCACAGTACACAGCACTTTTTCTTCATAAACTTTCTTGCACTCTCTTAAACTTTCTTACATTATTGAATTTCAGCCAGGTATTGCAATGCATACACCAGATAGAGGGAGTGCTGCTGTCATTTTGGCAATAAATGAATCAAATTTACCAATATTTCAAGCAGACTTTGCTGAGGCAGATACAATTAAGCAGGCTAAAGGGTTTATAAATCTTCTTTTTTAGATATCATATGCTATCTTAAAAAAGAAAAATAAGACATATATCATTAATTTCCACAGATAGATAAAGTGCTGATTCCTCTGAAATGCAAGAAAAAAGATGCAAAATATGAGTCAGTGTCAGTGCCAGTTAGGGAAACATATGAACCCCAGCACACCAAGTCAAGCTGCAAGTGTCCCAGGATCTGAACCCCTTGTGCATTTCCTGAGTCCCCCTCTGCTGCACCTGCCTTTCATCCTTCTCTGTCTGAAAGCAGTGGGAGCTCCAGGAGGAGGTGTCTAAGAGCAGATTTAGGTCTCTGGGCTATTTGTTTTTTGAGTTAAAAAGACTAAAGTGGTTTCAGTAGTATAATATACACATTGCTTGTCAAGTTTAGATCAAAGCAGCTTTAGTTATATGAGAATAGAAGATGTCTGCACTTGGCAAACTCCTATTTTTCCTCCAGGTATGCTATACATTCATCAAAGAGCAACTTCACAAGACACACTTTCAGCTGTCACCCACTCCTAAAAATATTGCAGCTGCCTTCCTTTCTTCCTCAAAAAGATAGAACGGGGCTTTTTTCAGCCCCAGCCACCCTCCCCACTGTGTGGAGCTGGGGACTGTGCCACACAAGTCCCTCAGCCTGGGGTCAGGTGTCCATTCTCTCCTGGCCCCAGTGGTGTGAGGAACAAGCTCACAAGCAGGAGACCTAACAGAAGCAAGTGTCTTGCTTTTTTTTCTTTCTCTTTTTTTTTTTTTTTGGTCACTTTCCAGCATTCTGTAGCACTAAACATGCTTAAATATTTGCAGGGGTAACTCAATTTTTTGTTCTTGTTGTTGTTTGACTAAAAATTTGGGGGGTTGCCAAGATACAGATCAAACCAGCAGCAATCACTGTCTGTGGGAAATTTTTTCCATGTTGAAAAAATTTAACAATTAAATTGAATAACTTTCTCTGACCTGTAACACTCCTGTTGAGATCTCAATCATTATTGCATGGGCCAAGCACTTATTCTGGATTATATCTTCCCAATTATATGACCAAGTATTCCTTCAGTACTATGGTCTTTTTGCCAAAAGATTTGATGTTCCATAGAAGATGCAATCACTGTACAGAGTTTGTGCAAAAAAAGCAAAATATTCATCTACTGACATATGTATAGACCTGACAAAGGAAAGAAATTCAGTACCACAGCTGGGTAAAATGGCTGATAGATCAAATGGGTGTTTTTAATGCTTTTAATTAAAAAATCCTCTGCTTCTGTTTTTAAATACATATAGTCAGATTAGGAAAGTGAGTATAAGATCATAATGTAGCCACAGAAGGATAATAATTTAAATTACTAAAAATATTAAGCACTCCCCAATTTTTCTGGAATTGTTTAAAGCTAAAAACTACAAAACAAAATTTACAGAGTTGTTGTTTCTGAAGCGTGGACTATACAACAGTGATAATGAAAATGCAAACAAACCTCCTGGGACAGTGGTGCTATTTTGTCCTGCCAGATGCAGAAACATTTCTATACTTTTAGTCTTTTATGTTGTTTTTAATTTTCTTTTATTTCTAGGGAAAAACTGTGCCTCAGGTAATTTTGATGTCAGATTTTACTTCACATTATTTTTGTATGAGGTGAATTCCTTTTCTTTAGATACTCCAGGAAAACATTATGAGGAGCCTGAAAATTGATTATATGAGCACTGGCTAGGATGCAGCCTTACAGAAAGATCATGGGCACTAACTTTCCTTGCCAGCAACTATTAAAATATATCAACTGGCATTTTAAAGACTTTGAGTTGAATGGTAATGACTCTAAATGGCTTTTTAAAGATGGTGACAAAAATAGTTATGGGTGTTTTTCCCTACTCTCATACAATTCTCTGTCTTTAATGTCATAATCATAATAAATGTTGCCAGACCTGAAGAAACAGAGAGTGAAAGCTTGTCCATCTTTCCTAAGAGTTCCTATTGTTCTCATAAACATTTCTCTACAACTCTCTCCTCTCTTGGATACATTGTGGTATAACCATGCTGACATAATAAGCATTAATAATAGAAATAAAATTCAGAGCTACAAAATTTATTGTACAAGGAAAACAGATACTGAAATGGTAAGTAGTGTCAACATACATTCATGGGAAAAATTGCATGAGCCCTGCATAACTCTGAAAGAGCAAACTTTACAGTTGCTTTCAAACATTCTGATCAGCACAGAAAATGCAGAGAAGCCCTATTTTGCAGCGCTGATTTGCATCCTACATGTGCCACAGCAAGGTCAGAATCCCTGGAAGCACACTGCTGCTTGCCTCAAGCTCTCTGGGAGCTGCTGCCTTGCTCCTGGCTCGGAAGACCTTGAAAGACAAAAAGGAAGAGCAAACAAGTGTGCTTTTTACCGGGGGTGACTCAAGTGATGAAATTGCTGCCCGCTGGCCGTGCTTTGCAGAGCACAAAGGGAAGATTGACCGCCCAAGCCGACATTTGAACCTTGTGTCTTTGAAATTCCCAGTGAATCCCTCCCAGGTACACCTTGCTCCCTTGGACTCGGCACACTGAAGGCACCATCAGTGAGCAAGCTGGGGGTTAAATGCAGCCTTTTATTTGGGATAGTAATTCACTAGTATTCAGGGACTGAGAGGATTGGGGTTTAAGTACAGTCTATTTCTGCCTTGGCAGGAGGAGTTGGGAAGTACAGACCACCTGAAGCAGGGAAGAATGGAGATGTGCCAAAGAGCGAAGAGCTTGATTGCCCACTCAGAACAGATCTTCATGGGCTTTGGGAAGCAGCAGGATGTCTGCTCTCATCTGCTTTGTGAGCTGCCTTTCTTTTCCTGCATATTATTTCCATTTCTACTACTTGCAGTTTCTTTTGTTGCTCTCTTTGCTCCTTACTATGAATCGATATGCTGCTTGAAGCTAAATACCAACAGGGTTGATAAAGATCGGTTATTTATATCTTCTCAGCATTTAAACACCACAGAAGAAAGGTGGGGGACTCGAGCAGATCAAGCAATGTTTTGCACCTGCAGCCCCATGTAAATGACTAAGTGCTTTGATGGCAGGTGCATTGGCAGCTTTAGTTTGGGTATGGATGGAAAGTAGATTGCTTTTTGGAAGACAGTGCTACTTAAATTTGTTATACCACAGCTCTCTCAAGGATTAGAGCATACCTGGGCAGTGTCATCCTGTAACTAGCACAGTGCTCGTGTGCAGTTTTCACTCTGAAGTTGAAGCTTCTTTGTCTTTCATCCATCAGGACCTGTTTTGTTTACTGCTATAATATTTTCTTGGTGGAGGAATAAGAGAATCCAAGCACCATTCCTGCTAGTAAGGGACTTCTCCATCCATTTTGAAAAGACATAGCTGCAGCGTTAGGGCGACAGAGCATTCTCCTTTAAAAGCCTGATTTCTGATCCCTGTCTGACATTGTCAGGAGGGGGTGACTGGGAATGCTGAGGGTGGGAGGAGGGGCAACCAGCATAGGATACTCTCCACAGCCTGCTCTCCTGCACTGCTGTCTCTGACAGTGACACATCAGCAAATCTTTGGAAAAGCGCTGCACTGACTTACTGAGGAAGCTGCTGTTTAATCCATGTTTCTCTCCTGCTCGTCTTCTGGAAAATGCCTTATTTCCTCTTCTGCTTCAGGGAGAAACAAGGAGAAGCTGTTTTGCCTGAGATCTACACAAGAAGCAGAAGGGTCTCCTCTGCCCCCTTCCTATCTGGGACAGTGGAGTCCAACACACACCTTGATCTGTTCTCACTCCTAAAGTCATTGAATCATCAATGTGTTGGGAAGTGACTGGAAAATATAAACATAACACAGGACATACTCAGCAGAGGAATGGTTGCTTTTTGCTCTCTGTGTGTTTATGTGTGTATCTTCTCAGGGCTTTTTGATCCTCCACCCTTGCAGTAAGGGAAAACATGGACTTCACTTTGAGGACATGGAGTCAAGGAACAGAAACCTCTTCTCTGAGGCTCCTTTGTGTAACATTATGCCATTTGTCATCGCCACTTTCTCATTTCCTAAGTCCCTTATTCCACCTGTGAGCATATGCAGCCTCTCTCTTAGGCAAATCATCCCCCAGTCCTTTGGTGGTCTTGCAGATCCCTGGGCCAATATGACTTGTTACTTGAGAGTACAACTAGGGTTCTAAAAGCTTGCTTACTCTGAGGAAGCAGAAGTGAATTTACAAAGACTTTAACGAGATAGGCTGTCATTTCTCTGTGGATGAGGCACAGAGAGGGCTAAGGCACCCCTCAAAGATCACAGTTTGGTTTTTTTTAGTAGCCACTCTGGAAAACTATTGCACCTTCTCACCTGGAAGAAAACTCTGGTACCTCCAGCTCTGTTTTTTATATCCTCATGAACCTCCTATTGACATCAGGATGTAACAGCCTACGTAGAGACTGATTAGGTGCTCAGAAAAATGAAAACCATAAGTCTAGACTGCAGACTCTTGGATCTGGAAATCAAATGCGTGCATGGATGACTCATTCTTATTTTCCAGAAAGAAAACTGTACACTTCCTTTTAACGAAGGTGTATGAGTAAAACCCTTCTCACTGTGCGTTAAGCACATACTATTTGAAAGATCTCGAAATGTGTCATGTACTGGCAGTATATCCTAGCAATAAAATATGCACAAACTCATAAGCACCATCCTCTCAAACTATTTCTGGCCAAACTCTCTTAGAAATCAATGAAAAACCTTGACAAGGGAAGTAAAATAAGATATAGTGGATGCCAAAGAAAGAAATATCCTTCTCCTTTGGCCTTCTCTGTCTTTTTGACCCAGCTTAAAATTAGCCAGTGAGGCATTTGTGCTGTATGTGACTTTGGAGAGGCTATAGTTAGACATATACAGTGGCTCGCACCTCAAACTGACAATCAAAACATTTTTGTATTTATGAGAGGGTCTCTGGACAAATTTTCAGATACACAGGTTTGGCTTTTTTTTTTAAAGTCATAATGTCCTGTTTTCATGTGTTAGAGTGTTTGGCCATCAAGGGGAATATTTAATTTTGTCTCTTTTGAGAACCATTAACTGCACAGCTTGTCTGCCAAGTGTCAGATGCAAGCTCTGTGAATTTGTTGTCCGTTTTCTGGCTCTGGCACTCATCTGTCATGTGGGCATGGGTATGTCCCTACACTTTGTGCCTTTCCTTGACTCCTGTACAACTCATTCGGATAGCAAGCTTTGCGAGGCAGAGTTTCCTACCTAAAGTGTGTCCACTCCAGATCCCCCATGTTAGCTGGAGGTTAATGAACATAACATGAATTGTGTAAATTAATAACACATCACAATAATACACTTCACTGTTATTCATCCCACTCCAAACAATCTTATAGCTTAGCCTCCAGATATTAATTTTTCACTGGTGATAAAACAGATAATTTGGAGATAAATACCAATATAAGAATTTACCTCCACCATTATAGAGAGTTACTCTCTTGGTGTAGGTTTCCATTCTTTCTGGCCTACTGTGACTACGTTTGCTGGAAGATGCCTGCCTCTGTTCTGCTGCCTTTCTCACAATCAGCCACAGCATGATGCTACTGCAGGCTTCTTGCTTGTCAGTCAAATTATACCACCACAGATGTCCCAGGTTTTTTCTTCCACGGATGATGTAGGCAATAAATGCTTGTTTGCCTCCTGACCATGGTGCTTCTTCTATTATGTTGGGAAGATAATGGGGTAATGTCCGGTCTCTGTTAAGGCACAAATTATAACTGGTAACATATCCATAGGTAAGGTCTTAAATAGCATAATCCAGTGGCAGTGAAGTCTTTGATTGCCAGAAAAGAGGCCTTGATTTAGGTTCTATATTGAATAAAGAAGAAGGAAAAAGTTCAGATTGCTGTGTTAGTGATCAGCGTATGATGGTCTTTATTGCTAGGTAAAAGGCTGGTACATTTTGTACAGGTCAGAATTCAGGGAGCTCCAGTTTCAGCAGCAGATCTGCAGGAAGTAACATCAACATGGCAGTGACCATGTTTAGTTCTTCATGGCTTGTCGAAAATGTTCTTTTTAATTGAAGACAGAAGTGTATGAGTTTTACTATGATGGGTTAATGGAAATCCAAAACCAGTAAGTCCAAAACTTGAGAGTGAGACTTATTTTAACAATCTTAAGATTTATGCTTTTTAAATAAGGAGAAAATTCTTAAACATGCTTTCCTCTTCCCATAAGCAACTGCTCTGTTTTGTCTGGATTCGCCTTAATATGATTATTGTTCATTTTGATATTGCTTTCAGCAGGAGGCTGGATAGACAGCACTGTTCTCCACGGGATGCAGAGAAGAGAGGAACTGAAGTCTTTGTGTTTCAGGCTTTCTTACATGGTTTGTCTCACAGTCTCACAGCACTCCCCACACCCCAGATTGGATGTGAGACTTCAAATGGTGATACACATCTGAAAGCAGGAAAGTTTGGCAACAGCTGATGTAAAGATTTGTCAGAAGCAGTGTCGTGGTAGTGGTCAGTGTAACAGAGCTGAGCTGCAGGACATGCCCACCTGTTCCACCACACTTCAGCAGTGCAGGTAACTAACTGCATGCTCATCCTGTTCTGTTCAGTGCTTGAGACAAAACAGCTCTTTCTGCTGCTGCTGGAAGTGGCAGGTGAGATGATTTGAGCTATGCTTGTAGAAAGATATAAAGCAGTAATGCTTTAGTAGCTCCACACTCACTAGGCAGAGGAATTTACCTCAAGGCACACGTGAGACCTGAAGGCACATCTGGAGGTAAAAAAGCATCTTCAGAAAAAATGTCTACATTTAGTCTCAGAGGAAGAATTTGAGCCACCTCAGAGCGCTTCTGTTTCATTCTAAGGGTGGGGTTTTTTTGAGGGAGTAATAATTGTAATGAACTACCAAATGGGAATTTTTCCTCTTCCTTCTTTGATGGAGGACAAGCAATGAAAAAGTGGCAAGTGTGCTTTCTCTGGATCGTTGCTAATATCTTCCTCCAACATTTGCAGTTTATTACAATTTGTATCTCCTTTTCAGTGGTCCATCAGTTTGAGGTGATGTCTGGAAATGAATAATCGTTTTCTTGCTTTGCATTACCACTACACCCTCAGCTTTAAGAGGATTCTCTCCGTTTCATGTTTAGATCTGGTATTACATTTTCTGCTTTATTCATCCTTAAAAGACCAGAAGCCCTTCGCCTCTGCTTTTAATTTACTTAGGAAAAGCACATTAATTAAGCAGTTACATTTGGTTGGTTGAAGGTTGCACATGATATTTATTTAGCTGGAGGTTTATCTGGCTGTCAGAATAACTCACTGGAGAGATCACAATTTGATAACAATGCTGGTCAACCAATGTGACCTTCAACAGGACCACCTGTGGTGGACCTTGTGAGCCCACCTGTGGCACTTTTCCCTGCCTTTTCTGGCATGATTTTATATGCTACTGTGCCTCAGGCACACAGTATGTAACTTCTGTCAAGCCTTCAAGAGCCCAGCAGTGTGATTCCGAAAATGCTGATAAATATACAAGATATTACTCAGAGATAGCCACGTTACCTCTTCTTCTAAGGTTTCCAGGACTGTAAATAAGGGAGGACTGGAAAAACCAGACAATCAATTTATGGAACACTGAAAAGGTCAAGGTATTGTAATATGCTGTGTTGCACTGAATATATGGGATATTAAAATTCAGATGGTTCATTCCTAGGAAAAAAATTGCAGTTATGCAAATACAGAAGCACAGATTCCCACCGCGGTGGCAATTACACAAACAAATAGATCTACTCTAATTACAGTCTGAGACATACATTCTTGTGTGATCCTTTTTGGAGTTTGTATATTTGGAGTATTAAGGTTTAATTGTTCCACTCAAGCAGAACAACTTAACCTGGTGGAAATCTTCTTTCTTTCTTCTTTCTCGTAAATGAAATGATGAGGAAACATGAACAGTCAGATCAACCTCTGCTAGCCTTCTAACTTCAACAGTTGATGTGACAAAGTCAGGAGCCTCTCTTAGAATCTTTTCACATCTTATTTTCTTTCTGTCCTTTCTGTTTCGTTAATTTGAACTTTACATTTTAATTGTTTTGCTGGGGTAAGGAATTTCACCACCGACTATTAGCTTTATTTTGACAAACCTCTCTTATTTTAGCATACAGAGTCCCAGAAATTTAGCTAGGAGCCATTTTAATATGAAGGAAACACCAGGTTTCTGGTCTGTTTGATCCTGTACCTCTTACAGGCTTTTGAGAAAAAATCCTTTTCTACAGGACGTGTTTTCTAAACCTCCGGTCATTGCTAGTCTAATTGACCCTAAGTGATGCACACCATTTTTTAAATCCTTGCCTAAATCTGGACCTACAGCTACAGCTGAGGCTGCAGCAGGAACACATGGAGCAGAAAGGCTATTATATGTATCTTGCAGAAAATACTCTTCTCAGTACATCCCTCCTCTCAGTGCTGGCTTACGCACTGAAGCACTGAAGACCACAATCCTTTATATGCAGCGGAACTTGACCATTTAGAAAGAAAATAAATTAGCTAACCCAGACAGAATCGAGGCATTACTTCAAGGGAAATGAGGAAGGTGATGTCTGCCATTTGTCTTCAGTTACAGGAAGAAATAAGTCCCGTCCCAAATTAAAACAGGACTTGCAGGCCTCTTGCATTGCAGCTACAAAGAAAATTGAAAGAGTATTCTGGCAAGAGCTTCTGAGTTAAAATAGAGAAGATCAGAAGAGATCCAGGTCATGGGAGAACCAAAGAACTGGAAGATTAATAAAGGAAGCAAAACCATGTCCATGTCTCCCTAAGATGTTTTGTGATATCCATTGCAGAATGGCGAATTTGACAGAAATATATTTATGTCTGCCAGGCAGATATCCAGTTATAGGAAAAAATTCTGTTTGCCTATGAAAACTCTGTTTTCAGTAAGAAAATTATAGAAACTAATTTCTGCTGTATATAAGCTCTTTTGCAAACAATACAAAATCATTCTTCAGGGTACTTTTACTTTGCATATCAGGAGGCAAACACTTTTATAACACTTTCTTATGGCTGTATTTGTGACATAACTGTTTTGCAGTGTTATTTTAACTCAAATAATTTAGCTTTCCGTCTGTTTTATGCTTAAAAGTTTGGGGGTTGGGTTTTTTGGCATTTGGAAGAAAGTCAACTGGAGAGCATTTTCTATGCCATCTGAGGTCGAAAGTAACAGCATGGAGTCAGAGAGAGCCATTCAGCCGGCAATTTGTACCCCCAGTTGGGTATCCCTTCTGTTGAATGCAGCTGGTATAAAACATACAGGGTCTGGGGCTAATAGAAACAGCAGAAATTAGGAAAGTGAATTTTCTAGAAATTCTTAAAGTATAGAAGAAGTTGAGCATGCTGTTGAAGAAGTTGTGAGTTTGGTTTGGGGCACTGCAGAGCTTATCCCTTCTTCAGAGTCATATTGCAATTGGTAATACAATAGGAAATAGATGTTTAACCCACTTTTTCTTGTGAACTGGCTGGTTTTAGATGCTTCTAATATATTGTCCATTTCTCACCATATAGATTGTTTTGCAGCCACAGTGTGATAAAAACCAAAGTTGTTGAAAACTTCAGCTACATATGAAAACGGGACTTGGAAAAAATGGTGCTCCTTTACCAGTATTAAAGTTGTGCTCTCTCCTTTGAGTAACTCCAGATTTAGAGCAGGTATTTGAAAATTAGTAGTGAATTAATCATAGATATGTCCTTTACCATACCATGACAACATCTCCACTTTGGGCCATTTTGGAAGCCCCAGCTGCTCTGTCCAGTGCCCTCTCCATTAACAGCCAAAAGTAAGGGAGATGAAGACTCCATCTTCACCGAGAAAATCCATTTCAAAACTTGCTCAAGCTATTAGATCTTGGAAAATCACATTTGCCAGATGCTGCAGGAATGTCTTGCATTGTTTCCCGTGTGCATCACTGTGTGCTCCTGCACACCTCACACCCTTGCAGGCAGCTGGGTCTTGCCTTCCCCAGCAGGGGAGAGGGCACGATGATCCTAGCTACACAGAGATCCAAGTGCAAGGGCAGGCTTTCGTTGTGCCTCTGCTCCAAGGTGGTGTCGGTGTTGGAAACTGAGGAGGGAATCTTCCTCTCCTTTGCTCTCAGTAACTCCCCACGTGCTAATTAATGATGAAGTTTTACTGCCTACATGACTAAGGGACGTAGACATGCAAAAATTTTGCCTACAGGGTATGATAAAGACATTACAAGACTATATTGTGAGTAGTTAGGATAAAACATATAATTGAGAAGATGCTCATCAAGTGAATATCATCCAACAGGTACACCAAATCTTATATGAGCTCATTTAAGAATATGACTAGGCGTAAGTGGCCAAATTAAGTTTGGCAAACAATTTAAATTGTGTTATTTCCTATTTTTATGGAATGCTTGACTCTGTATTTTTCTTCTCCCATAGGCGTGCACACGTGTGCTTGTGTACACATAAACAGGAGATCAATACACGTGATTTGCTTTCAGTGAGGATTACAGCCTTCTGGGGATCATTCCTTGAACATCAAGGAAAAAGCTATGGGTCTTGCAGGCATCTTGGGGAGGAGAAGGTGATAAGGCATCACAATATAACCAGGAGACCTCCAGAATACAGAAGCTGTATCAATATGCTAACAGAAATCTGGAAACTACTGCAGCTACTTTTTCTTCCCAAAGAAAAACACAATTTCTCTCTCTTATTTCCCTTCCACAATACCCATTCTTGTGAATTTGCCCATGTCTGGAGTTACAAGAAAAGCGTGGAAGTCATTTTTCAGGCCACGTTGCCTCCTATGAGATATCCCTCTCACCTGAAAACAGGAATGCTTTAGTCTCGGGTCCATGTTTGTCCTTGTAGATAACATGGACATGCCAGTGGATGGTGACTCCAGTATCACACTTTAAAATGGAACATATTTTCAGTTGGAAAACACAGTCCCTAATCAGTGACAACTGTAATATCAACAGTGTTACAGAAAACTTTATAATAAGATCCATTTAGTCATTTATGGGGACAAAAATGCAAAACATCATCTAAAAGGGCCAATGACGCAGAAAGAAGGAGACTGTCAAAACCTGGAAGGAGGCTGGTGCTTACCAGGTGGCTGCACTTAAACAAAGAAGAGGTAAGGCAATCCTAACAACAAACAGATGATCTGAAATGTCTTATCCAGTCATTCTCCTGAGGGAGACTGGAATTTTCCCTCCTTGATTGACCCTTTCCTTTCCTTTCCTTTCCTTTCCTTTCCTTTCCTTTCCTTTCCTTTCCTTTCCTTTCCTTTCCTTTCCCTTCCCTTCCCTTCCCTTCCCTTCCCTTCCCTTCCCTTCCCTTCCCTTCCCTTCCCTTCCCTTCCCTTCCCTTCCCTTCCCTTTTTCTTGGGTTTTTTTTCAGTTTTGACTTTTCCCTGATGTACATTCAGGGTGTCAGCTGTCCTAAACGTGTTGTGCCCATGGTTTTGGAATACATGTGGAGTTTCAGCTAGGCTTTCTCTTCCTGCTGTGCACACTATCCAGTGGGGATGTGGCCTGGAGCTTAGGCTGGTGGTTTTGGAGTTCGGTGGCCCTCTGCACAACCAGCACCTGCTGTCCCACCAACTCTGCATCCTCCACCAGTGCTGTCCTTCTCCTGCTGAGGCAGGGAGGGACAAGGGCATCAGGAACATCAGGACTCACAGTAGGCTCAGCAGGGTGACAAACTGGAAAATGCAAGGAAACCTTTCTGCTGACAGTGGAAGGAGGAAGTGCTGTCATGGTGCCTGAGGGAAGGTAGGCAGGCAGGGAAGGGTCTTACAAACAGCCGCAGCAGGCACAAATAGCCACAGCAGGTATCCGGGGGAATGTAAAATTAAAGTGCAGAGGTGCAAATGGCTTTTGTAGATCTGGAAGGAGTTGTGCAAATGTCAGTTATTGTCCTGTCCAGGTGCCTGAGTATCTTTGCAGAAAGAAGCTACAGAGCTCCCCTAAAGGTTCACCTGCAAGATGTGAAATGCTTGAGCTTTACTGGGTAATTCTCATTTAAAATTTTTTTCAGATATTAAAGGTTGTATTGTAATTTTGCATTTGGACATGCAAATGTATGACGTGTGACACATGCTTTCCATGCCAAGTTAAAAAGGTTTTGCCTTTTATTTTATAGCAGAAAACACTGAGAATATGCAGAATGACTAAGTTAAGATTTTGAGACAAATATTAGTATTTGGGGTTTTCAAACTTTTTAATACTGCTGTAGCAAGAAACTTTTGCTTTAATACAGCATCCTTCGGGGATGAAGAAGCACACTCTTATTCTGTCACTTGACACCAAAGTCATATAAACAGGTTTTTGTCTGAGATGGGGATTTAGCAGACAAAAGGTGCTAATATATTTGACTAGCAACGTTTAAATCTTTATGGTTGATAGGAGACTCTATAGTCTCTTGTAATGAGGTCACATGTCATATGGTGATGTAATTTTAAAAGGACTGAAAGTCCACAGGGATAATACATTAGTTTGCCTTTGTAAGTTTGTCATTGTTTGGTCATTCCACTTACATAAACATATGTTAGCTAAGATTGATTGTATTTAAATACACAAGTCAAGATACTGCAATTTCAAATTACAGTATATCCTGAAATAAATTTACATTTAATCTCATGTTAATGATATCGACATACTTGTTTACATCTCCTGTAGAAGAAAACAACAATGTAACTAATGTGTTGAAGTTTCATATATTTAATGTATAACTGTGTAGTTTATTTTAAAGCTTTCTGAGAGTCACCTTTTTATTCTTCACCACACTTTTTTAGTCAAATGTCTTGCAACAAAGGGAAAAATAGGCAATTATTTAGATATTTTCTCTACAAAACTACAAAAGCCATTGCAGAAAATTCTTGCTAATAAGCAAACTTCCAAGATATTTCTCTGCTCTGGAATATAACTTCCTACAAGACTAGAGCATCGGTTACTGTTTCGCTGTCAGACACAGGATCCTAAAACTGCTTGAGGCATAAGATTAAATGGTTGAGCCTAAGAAACAGCAATATATTCTATCAATTTGCAGAATCTTTTACCAAAAACCCCAGCAATCACAGAGTAATCATTGGCAAAAATGAGGTGGGAGCCTTGTGCATGCTGCTGTCTGTTTTGGGACTGGGGTCTGCACTTTGCATTGACAGTGTGGCTGAGCAGATGTGGCTGGACCACCAGGTCTGATCTTTGTACTGGTGAAACGAAATTACTCCACACCATGGTGAAAATTTTATGCTAACAAAACCATAGTTCTGTCAATATGAACTGCATCTACATTAGAAGCCTCTACTGGCACATCTCTGCTGGGTAAAAATTACACCTCTAACCCAATTAACCTTTCAGGGAGAAGTCTTCCAGCACAGAGACTGCCGAGATAACTTACTGCTCTGTGCCTTTCATGCACTGAAAGAAATAACCTCCAGGTTATTCACTCCAGGGATTGTCATTTCTGAAAGATGTCGGTCACCTGGGATCTTCACTCATGTATTTGTAATTCTAATTTTAAGATACTCAGCCACTCTCCTGTCTCACAGCTTTAAGAAAAGGCGGTGTCAGATGTCCCATTATGTTTTATTGTGTAAACTATGGTCAAAATCTATCCTTTTTTATTTTCAGGAATGTTTCAAGTTACAGTGGTCTTTTGGTAGGAATATTTCAAGTTATGATGATATCTGGGAAACTGGATTCCTGGACACTGGCTGTCCATTCCTGCCTTTTGGTCAGCCCTTTTAAATAACCTTCCTTATTTCTTAACACTAAGCTCTCACTAGGCTGCAAGCTGCTGTATATTTTATGCCTATTGCTTTCTTAAATAAAAAGGCTAGCTGAAATGTCAGGCATTATTCAGAATGGGGAAATACCACACAGCTCAGTAGGAGAGATTTTTTTGTTTCTTTTATTTCTTTTTTTATTCCTGCATCCAAACATGTCTCCAATAGCTAATTCCCTCACCTCATGAGGTAGTTTCAGCTGCAGCTGTGCTGACCATCACTGATGGTTATTTGTGCAAAATAAAGAGCTGCGAGGCTTAACTGGCTGATAAATTTGAAGGGGAACGTTTTTTGAAGACCCACAGGTATCATGGGAACCACTAACTGCAAGCTATTTTCCCTGAACCTATGACTTGCAAAGTATTCTTCCTCTGGAGAGAATAAATTCACATTTTTACTCCAGAAGGGACTCCTTTTCTTCATAGGTGTTTAAGGCAATCATTTGAAGACTTTTTTTCCCCACTTTTCCCCTTTCTTGGGAGCTGAAGCCCATACAGTGTTAGACTGCAACAACAGAGCAAAGATGGGCTTTCCCCGTGCTCTGCGGGCAGACATTTTTCAGAGCTGGAAAAACTTAGAAACCTCATTCCCCATCAGCAGAAACTTGTGGAATGTATTCTGTAGAGATGAAAACCATTGTTTGGGTAGTGGATCCTGAATCTGCTGCAGGACCCGGAGCAGAGAGAGGGCTTGTGGTGAGAAATGGCTCATGCAGCAGTGGGATGGAGCGGAGCAGCATGTGAGGGGTGAAGGTGGGGACAGGGCAGAGTGAAGCGGTGGCAACTGCTGCTAAGCTCTGTCCACGCACTCAGGCCACACTCTGCATGTGCCTGTGTGAGTGGCAGCTGCTGGTGCAGCTCTCTCCATAGTTGGGCTTCAAATGGATCCAGCCCCCAGGCTTGCCAGGGTGTCCTGCAGGCCAAGCTCACTTCTCAGGACTGGCAGGCTTGACAAGCGCTTCTGTTTATCAATAAGGGACACAGGCAGGATGATCTGTGTCAGAACTGTTTGTTGAATTTTTTGAGTCTTTCAGTCGCAATTTTAAAATTATGGTTTCTGGGCTGGGGAGGGTTGGGATGGTTAGCAAGTTTTCAACCCCTCCTCACGCATTTCATATACTTTTTCCCCTTTTGTCTGCCCTCACTGCTCACATTACAAGCTCTCACAGGCCGGGGCTGCCTCTTATCCGTGTCTGTGTACAGCGCTCATTGCAACCGAGCTCTGTTGAGGCCTTTGGATCCTGCTGTTACGCCTATAATAATTCATAACGCCCAGGGCTACGCACAGCAAACGCGTCGCTCCCTCATCCCCCGCGTCCCCGCGGATGCCCGTATCTCAGCGCACCCGCGGGAAACTTTTGGTTACAAAGGCACACCCAGCCGGCCCTGGGCGGCGGGGGCAGCGGCACCCGGAGAGCACGGCCCCTTTAAATTCCAGCTGTGCGGCGGGGGCAGCACCGCTGGCGGCGCGGCGCGGGGCTGGGGCCGGGGCCGCTGCCGGTGCGCGGCGGCGGAGAGCAGCCGGCGGCTGGCGGCGGGGAGCGCGCAGCCCTGCGCCCGGGGAGGCAGCGGCTCCGGCGCCGCGGTCCCTCGCGGAGGCGGAGAGGATGAGGATGGCTTCTGGCTCTTTTTTTGCCTCCTCGCGACGATTTCCATAGTAACCCGATCGAGCGGTGAAATTTCGGAAACTGGGGTGGCTTTATTATTATTTTTTCCCCCCATTCTTTTTCCCCCGCTTCAGCTCCCCGCTCCCCGAGGAGTGCCAGCCGACAGGTAAGGTGCCGCGACCCCGCGGGGGTGTTTCTGCGCCGCCGAACTTCCCAGGGCGACAGCGGCCAGGCGCGGGGTCCTGCCCGCGGGGCTCCGCTGTGCGCGGCCGGGGGCAGCAGCCCGGGGCCGGGGCCGGGGCCGCGGCTGCCGGGGGGGCCGTACGTCGGGGCGGGGTGCCGCGGTGCTGGGGAGCCCGCCGGGGGGTCACCCCCCGAGGAGACCGCCGAGCTCTTTTTACCGTCTTTGTTTGCTTGTTCCCAGAAAGGGTTTTATTCTTCCCTTTGTTTCTCCCTCCTTTTCTTCGCCCCCCCCCCCCAATCGCTCCCCTGCCTGGTTTGTTTCCTTGATCATCTTTCCTTCCTCCTCCCTTTTGTGAGGGTGAGAAATCGCACGCACTTAACCTTAAAATCTGCGAGGACACAAGCCAGCCCGCTGCCCATTCCCGGCGCGGTCGGTACCTGCCGCATCTCCCTCCGCCTGTCCCCTAGCCCTGGCCGTGCCCCCCGCCCCGAGCGCCCCGCAGCCCTCTGCAGCCCTCCAGCTGGGGCGGGCGTCGGAGGGGAGAGGGGCAGAGCAGCCCAAAGCATCCCCAGCCGAGTGTCACGGTCTGGGTCCCCCGAGGGGGGGGAAGGCACATCGTGGAAACCTGTGAGCAGGTTAGTCTAGAAGCTTCTCCCTCCATGACCTGCTCCTTGCCCACCTGCCTGGGCCCATCTGGAGAAGTTGGGGATGGGGGACTCATCTTGCCACTGCCTTGGCATTGAGATGTCAAGGGTGCTGACGGCCCCGTGGGTCCTGAGCCATCTAGCCCTGCTCCACAGCCTTCTCATGCAGCCGTACATTGTCTCCCTTTCCTCTGTGGGCAGCATAGGGAAGGCCCCAGCAGGTTGGGTGAGGTGGTGAGGATTTACTCCAATTTCTGTCATACTCGGTTGGTGGTGCCATTGCTATTGCCAGGTGGTAGTTGTTCACCAAGAAGATCTCCGGTAAAACTTACTGTTGCTTGCCATCTTCCATAGCTCTCTGGGTTTCATCCTGAAATGGTGATTTTGACTGTGACTATGTTTTTTTCTGGGGGGGGGGAGGGGGCAGGAAGAAGGGGGTGTTTGTCATTTTTTATATCACTTTGCACTGAGCACAATGAATAGATTAGTCTGCTCAAGGCTTTTTGTTTCTGTCATAAGTGATCAATAATCATCTGGTGGTAAAATGATCTTATTACAGAAAAAGCCAAAGTGCACGCTGAGAACAGCTGAAATACAAGGTCAATAACTCTTGGGTTATCAACAGTAAACCTGCTTTGCATATTTGAAGATGACGTATTTCTTTCAAAGTAAAGGCAACTTCAAGCTTTTGATGAGCTTTATTTTCAGTGTAAATAATAAGCATACAGTCAACACAGAAAACAAGCCTTGCTTCAGAGTAGGCTACTCATCCTTAAACATCCCTGGACCTCATTTAATCTTTCCCTTTAGTGAAGGTGGACGGGAATTGCAGTCCTCCTAGGTGAGAAGAGTTTTTTTAGCTCCCCATACAAAGGTTGGTTTGTTCCTAGTGCCCAGCAACTGCTACAGGCTTTCCAGACACAAAAGAAAGGCGTAGTCTGTGGCCTGAAGATCGTGCATGCTAAAAAGGCAGTCAGCTGGAGGGTATCACAGATCAACAGCCAGCTCCGCCGCCGCCGCCTGGTAGCTGGCTTCATTCCGGGAAATGTAACAGTTCAGTGAGACGAGTCGTTTGTGCCGAGGTGCTGGTGGCTCAGGGAGGACTGCCGTCACCTTCGGGTCAAGCCTGGGGTATGAGGAGCCGGGGCTGCGAGAGAGGGAGCCTGGACAGGAAGAAGCACTGGGGGCAGGTGAGGCAACCTTTCCATAGAAGGCGTTGGATTACAGCACCGAAGCAGGGGAATGAAATATGAAAAGGGAGCACGGCAGATAATCGGCAGGGGAAGAGGTTATGCGGGGACTCAGAGCCTAACATAAAAAGCTTGAAGTAATGAGTTTAATCTACGAAATCTGGTTCTTAAATTGTATGTGCTTGCCAATTAGCTAACCATTCTGCAAATCAGAATGGAATTCAGATCGTATCTTGGTAAATGTATTGACTCTGAAGTGCTGCAAGGAGAAAAAAATAATTCTCTCCTCTTTCCCCTACTGTGGGCTTTAAATATGAACAAGAATCAGATCTGAGAATTGAGGAACCTTTTAATATACTTACTTTCCTGAGCTCACATTCTATCTAGCCTAGACTACCGCAGTTAAAATCAAAAACTCCTATGGTAATATGACTTCAGGGGGCCAAATTCAGAGCAGTTGTAGGGCTTTTTACTGGTGAATATTGCAGTGCATTGTGAGGAGGGGTCACCATCAGTCACAGTATGGATTAAAGTGCAGGAGATGTGAAGCTGTACCTTGCAGGGAGAAAAGCACTTACAGTATGTTGAGGGAACCTACAGCCCTCTTGGGCTCCACTAATAAACACTTAAACATTATGTGTATATAAAAAAGAGTTGCAGCATAACCTTTGTTCTCCTATATTAAAGAATGTACTCATGTATGTATTAGTTTATGTGTGTCATAACAGCTTTCAAAATGGCTGAATGATATTGTTTCAACTAAAAATGCTATGAGAGAATAGCAGAAATTAGTTTGAATTTCAGTTTAAGAGAATTGTAAAAATAATGTCAGTTTTACATCACTGGACAGCTAGCTGTAGTAATTCATAGGAACTAACAGAATCCTTCATAAAACTATAGTTTTACCCAGATTTTACTGGTATGGACTTAGGGTCTAGTTGGTGGCAGTTTAGGAAAAGAAGACATGAGTCAATGCCAGAAATTGCCACCAAGATCAGCACCCTGGGCAAGAATATTTACAGCTGTGTTTCAGAGTCTGGGAATGTTTGCTTTAGATGTCTGGCAGTACTGTGCTCTATACTGCAGAGGATCAAAAATTCATTATGTTTGATTGGTAACACAGGGATGTAATAATAGAGAGTTTCTCATTTTCTTAGAGAAGAGTTATCTAATTTGTGCTAAATTTTGCAGTTATCCTCCACATTGAGATGGATCAGAGGTGTATGGCTGGGAGATGTGTAGCTGTTTTTTTAGCAGGGAATCTGACTTGCACTGATGCATATGCATTATTTTGTACTAGCCTCCTGTGGTATTGCCTGCACGTGCTGATGAAATAATCTGCCTGAGAGCATTAGAATTTGTATGTAAGGAACTGGTTTGTTTATATGTAGATCAGTTATTACTGCAAAGATAAATGTATGCATGGAAAATTGTTACCACAGATGGATGCTGGATTCTGAGAACTGGGTCTCTTTAAGATAAACTTCATGTATCATGTCAGAGAAATAAGCAAGATGGGGGCAAAAACACTACTGTGTTTTTTATTACATTCTGCTTATGCCAGTCAGTATAATATACATTGCAAGGACCTAATACTGTGCTTGCCATGAAAAGACTTTGGATTTTATCAGTGTCAAATCAGACTCTTACCCACATTCTCAGTGTTTGCCTGACAATCCTTATAAGAAACACTATGGTAAAATTTCCTTGCAGAAACATTTTGTAAAAGATGTAATATGCATTGGTAATTGCTGTATGTTTTGCTTGTACTCTACTTTAATGTTTCTTTTCTCCTCTGGAAAATGACTGCATACAAATATTACTTCTTGGGTTTTTTTTCCACTTCCCTATCTATATTTAGAATTCTGTCTATTTAATTGAGTGGCAAGTGTTCTTCTGTTAAACAAAAAAAGGCAAATAGGATAATGGGTGTGTGAGTTGTCCTCTCTTCTCAACCGGACATCAACAGACCAGGATTTGGCTTTGAGCCCCATCTCTTAGCATTCCCAAGGCTCACCAGTCCTTGTTCCGTGTCCTTTCAGTCCTCTGGATTTAGACTACCTTGAGGCATCACAGAAACTCTGTGGACAGAAGCATTTAACAAGTCAGTTCTTCTTCTGACAGACCTGCTTGGTCCTCACTAGCTTCTTGGAGCGCTGGTGCACATGGTTGTCTGTATGCAAATCACGTGTCCTCTGGGGACAGTGCTGGATGGTGCAAGCATTAATGCTCCCTTCTAACTAACTATATCAGGAAAATGTATGCAGAAAAGGCTTTTTCCAGGGATTTGTGTGAAATGGAGCCAGTGGATCTTGAGATCCACTGAGCTTTGACTGCTAATTTTTGTGGATGGAGATGGTCAGGTCTCTCAGGAATGGGCTGGTAAATGTCTTTTACTGCAGTGATTGGGTCACAGTGTTTGTGTTCAAGTGGAGTCTAGGGAGATAAAGTCAGGCTCATGGCTCCATAGAGCAAATGTATTCCACATCCAGACACCTATGCCAGGAAGCATATTTCAAATGAGACAGCAATGTCCTTCTAGACTAATTCCAAGGGACAGAAAGGAAATGTGAGCAAGACAATAAGGTCACACCATTATATCTACTGATGACTTTTGATCTCTGATGACTTCCCATCTCCAAACTTAATTTAAATGATAATAATTGTATTATGCATCACAATATAGTCATGACTGTTTGGTTTACTTGTACTGCACCAGTGGGTGCTAAGCTCTAATTTGAAACAGAGGTGGTCCCAGTTGGTGCTTGGAGGGTGGCCCACTGATGATACCTTTTAGAAGGAAACACTGCAAATAATTGAGAAGTTACTGAAAGCTGGTGAAGTAATAGTGTTAGTAAAGAAAGTTAATATTTATACTGAACCAGAAAAACATTTGCATAAAGTTAAAAAAAGCCTAAACACTATTAAAAATTGTAAGAGAGAATGCTTGACTGAGAGCTGACAGAAATAGAAGCTGTTGTTGTTTCCCCAGATTTTAATCAATCTTCTCTCAGTGACAAATAGAAAACATGAAATTTTTTGGTTATTCAGAACTATGTTCATAGAGAAATAAAATGTAATCCTGGAGCCCTTCTACGTGGGATATCCTGCAGTGTTCCAGATAATTTGATTTGGAGAGAAAATATATCAAATATTTTTTATCATAAAAACAACATGAGATATTTTTCATGTTAGATTTATTACACATACCTTCGTTGCGGAAAACGTGCTGCTTCTCTCTCTGTTATTGACATTTTCATTAGCAAGATGATAGATGCTTCTTGAAACAAAATTTCAGTGTTTTAGGTTTGGGAAGAAATATCTTCCATAAGGAAGATGCTACAAGCTGTAAATGAGGCATTAATTAAGTTTACAGTTACAAATATGAATTTATGGTGCAGTTACGTTTCTCAGGAGTCATTATTGCATTAAGGATTCTGTTTTGTTTATGTTTGATTTTTTTCACAGTGATGTCAATTACCTCTTACAGTTAAATGTTACTTTTCCTCAAATGTGTATGTAACATCTAACTTTTTTGGCCAATTTGTTTGGCCAATTTTCCACCTTGTTTTTAAATAGATGTCCATGTCTGCCTTTGTTTTGTAAAATGCCAGGTTGATTGGAAAACCAATCCTAGGTAACATGGCAACTTGGAAGAGCATGTCAAAACCAAAATGGTTTAATAGTCTGTTATTAACAATTATATTTACTGCAGATGAATGGGTTTTATGGTAAAACTCCAGCTGGACTATAAAACTTTCATCGTTGGACTATGTCCTAATGTGTTGTTATTAATCCTTAAAAATCAATAAAATGGGGAAGTACATTAAATTGGCAAAAGTTAAAATAATTTTTAACTGGCAGTTAAAAATTGTTGATGGAACAGCTGATGAATTTGCAGAAGAATCTAAAATGATAAGAGTCGCTATGATCTATTTAAAACCATAGCAAATTCATGCAGCATTGCTCTTCTGGAAGTAGCAAATCCAAATATCCTTACAAAAAATCTTGACTCACAACAAAGCTGATTAGTCATCCAAGCCACCAAAATAGTTAAAGCAGGAGTCAATATATCTTGGAATATACACTGGAGAATTGATGCAGTTATTTGAAAGCATTTCAGCATTCATAAGGCACCAAGTTACACTATAAACTATTAGGCAATATGAGACTCCAGTAAAATCGCTGTTATTTAATTGTGAAGCTTTCGCTGCATGTCACAGACACAAACTCCTGTAGAACTCGTGTATTTTGGGGCATGACTTCTTTAAGATATATCTGAGTAAACTGAAAAATATCATTCTGAAGAATATAAGAAGGGGTAACTTTGCATGTAGGAGTTGCTTCAGTAAGATTAAGTAAAAGTGAAAGAAACTGAAGTATGCCACATCTGCACTGATGCACAGGGCGTTTTTGAAGGGCTTGTTTTGGGATGCAGGCTGGTTATTAAGAGAGAGGCAGACACACCAGTTTTAAAGAAAAAAGCTAGGAGTGATTTAGTCTGGAGCAGTAACAAGTGAAACTAGGCAGTTACTTTGGAGGGTCTGGGAGGAATTTGTTTATCTTCTGTGGCTAGAAAACACTGTTTATGTAACCTGTTGTCCTTTCTCTTGAGTATCAAAGCAGTCCAGTGGTTCTGTGTCACCATGATTCAGAGGTAATCAAAGCAAACCTTCAGAGACTGCCAAAACATTGTCATTATTTTGGCAGAGCATTGGAGATAATTTCAGCAAAGAGGCAAAGAAGCTCTGTGTTGATAAGCAGGTTTCAGTCTGGACAGCTGATTAGAAATAAACAGTCCCAAGCGGGCAGATCCCAGTTTAAAACCACCCTGCTGAGATTTTTATTATTAGCAGAATACAGTGCCCAGATCACGAATTACTTCTAAATAAAAGCAATATCTGTTTAGCGGTTTTTTTCCTCCCTCCTTCTGTCCAACGCTAATCCTCCTAGAATCTGTGCTAAGGCGCATAAAAGAGAGGGAGATGATTCGAGACAGCGAGTACAGCTTCACCAAGGGCAAGTCCTGCTTGACCAAATGAGTGGCCTTCTATGATTGAGTGACTACATCTGTGGACAAGGGAAGGTCTACGGATGTCACTTATATGGACTTCTGTAAAGACTTTGATACAATTGCCCACAACCTCCTTCTCTATAAATTGAGGAGAGATGGATTCGATGAGTTGTCTGTTAGGTGGATGAGGAATTGGTTGGATGGTCACATCCAGAGGGTAGTGCTCAGCAGCTCAATGTCCACATGGAGATCAGTGGCAAGTGGTGTCCCTCAGGGGTCTGTGCTGGGTCCAGTACTGGTTAATATCTTCATCAATGATGGACACAGTGGAATTGAGTGCACCCTCAGCAAGTTTGCAGAGAACACCAAGCTCAATGGTGCAGTTGACACAACCAAGCGATGGGATGCTGTCCAGAGGGACTGGACAAGCTGGAGAAATGAGCCCATGGGCACATCACGAGGCTCAACAAGGCCAAGTGCAAGGTGCTGCACATGGGTTGGGGCAAGCCCCAGTATTAATACAGGCTGGGGGATGGAGGAATTGAGAGCAGCCCTGCCAAGAAGGAATCAGGGATACTGGTTGTCTTGGTTTGAAAGACAGTGTCTGTTAAGGAAGTTGGGAACCTCCCTTAGAATAGAGAATATGACCCCCTCTTCCCTCCGAATTGTTAAAACTTTGAAATCAAGGGCTTTCAGGAAAAGATATGGGGAAAGGAATAACAGTTCTTTACTAGTATCTATAACAAGGCAAACAAGCAGCAACAAACAAACCCAAAATCCTGCTGGCAGATGTCCCTGGGCTGCCGGGCACTGTCCCCTCTGGTGCAGTCCCGGTCACAGCCGCCAGGGGCGCTGTGGGCTCCCGGCAGGGCAGGGCGGGTGCAATGACTGCCCCGCCGGTAGGGGGCGCTGTGGCGCGAGGTCGGGAGGTGCGATGGCTCCCCCGCCGGTAGGGGGCGCTGTGGCGCGGGGCCGGGCGAGCCTCCCTCCGGCGGTAATGGCGGACGGGCTGGATGGGGCACGGACCGCAGCCGGAAAAACCTCAGCGCAGCGGGGCTGGCTCACCCGGGGCAGCAAGCGAGAGGTGGTAGAAGCTCCACAGCTGTGGTAGGAGCCGCGGTGTGTCCCGGCAGGCAGGGGGTGCGGGGCCACAGTGCAGCAGAAAAGCAACCCGAGTCAGCGGCAGGAAAGTCGCGGGGCTAGGGAGCGGCAGCCAGGCTCCTCCATAGGGGAAAGGGTCCCGAGTTTCCCCTGAGGCACCTGAGTGGACGGTAAAGGTCCTCCCCAGTCAAATTTGGTGTTAATAAGGTCCCGGTTCAAATGGCTGCTCTTACAAACAAAAGCTCACCCAGTAAGGAGGAAATGCAGAGCTGCACTCCAGCGGTCACAGAGAGCCCTCTCGCAGCTCAGGAGCTCGGCTGTCCCCTCCATGCCCAGCCTGCAAGTGAAGCTACCTGCGGCCAGGTGCTCTCCTCCCCTCATCCCACCCTGGCCACATCTTTTGTCTCTTAAGTATACTTGGTGGTTATTGTTCCTTAGCAACAGAATGGGAAAAAATTTCCCAACCTCCAGCAATGGTAGATGAAAAGCTGGACATAACTAGAAAGCCAACTACATTCTGGGGTGCAACAGAAGCAGTGTGGCCAGCAGACTGAGGGAGGTGATTCTGCCTCTCTGCTCTGCTTGGTCAGACCCCAGATGGATTGGTGCACCCACCTCTGGAGTCCCCAACATAAGAAGGACGTAGACTTGTTGGAGGGGGTCTACAGGAGGGCTGTGAGGTGATCAGAGGGATGAAGTTCCTCATGTATGAAAACAGACTGGGAGAGCTGGGGTGGTCAGCCTGGAGAAGAAAAGGCTCCAGTGACGCCTTATTGTGGCTTTTCAGTACTTAAAGTGGCCTACAAGAAAGATGGAAACAGACTTTTTAGCAGGGCCTGTCTGATAGGACAAGGGATAATGGTTTTAGACTAGAAGAGGGTAGATTTAGATTGGACGGAAGGAAGGTATTTTTTATGATGAGGGTGGTAAACACTGGAGGTTGCTCAGAAAGGTGGTCGATTTCCCATCCCTGGAAAGTGCCCAGCACATGCTGAACTGAAAAGACATTTTAGTTAGTTTTTAATAACTAGCTAAAAGGAGTTGAAAGGAAAGCCTTCTGTAACAAGTTACTCTAAGCGAAGAACAAGAAACGTACATGCTCATACATGTAAGTATTTCCTCACCGCATTTTATCAATAAACAGATAAAGGCAAAATGACGGTCCGCATCACTCAGCTAGGTTTTGCTGGTAAATGGCAAAGTGTTGTGGGAGTCTTGAATATGATGGTGGCACTGAAAAAGACACAAGTGAGAGTTTGAGCTTAACATAGACGCACTATTAGCTTGGATGACAGTGTACAAATAACATTTAAATCCACATTTTCTGCAGTGCCTTTCAAATGATGCTTGTGTCCTTGTGATTATATTGTTATGTGCAGATGCTCATTTTCATTGAGTCAGTTTTTAAACACTGACTTTTACACTCTTATTTGTTTTTTAAAGGTCTACTACACTAGAAACAAAACATAAATTTCTCTTATTTACAATAGGTTGGCTGTAAGATAATTTTCTTATCCATTGATGAATCAATTAAGAATTCTTGCTACTTCCTAACCCATTCCCTTGCTATTCATTTTGCATGCTTTGATAGAAAATTAAAATCAAATATCTTTGATTTTACATTTTCATTTGGGGAGAATTTACAAATATCTGCTTTGTAAGAGGACTTAGTAGATCTGTACCAAATACTGTATCTTTTTCTTGCATGTCATATTGCAAATACTTTGCATTATGGGTAAAACCCGAAATTCTTTAAGTTATCTTGTGGATATCAAGTAACCAATTTGTGGACAATTGGCTGACTGCCTGGAAAGCACTATCATATTCTGTGGCCATTTGGGGCATTTCCTTTATTTTTTCATTTTTTTTCTTTATTGTTTGTAATCTGTCTTAGAAGGGTAGGCAACCATGCTGTTTACAACACTGAATAACTGATGGCTTAAATGTTGAGCAACAAAGTAGTTAACAGCTTTCAGTCTGTGTAAAGGAAAATCAGTTTCCCTGGTTATTAAGGATCATTGCAAGCGTTTGCTCTCATCAGTGACATGATTAAAGACCAGATTTAGACCAGGTGTGTGTCCATGAAATTCCCAAGTGTACAAATTTACAGGCACTTTTTGAAACATATATAATGATATAGCTAAAGGCTGTTGTTGGCAATGTGCTCCTCCCTAGCTTACTCATCCTCTGCTCATGCTGATGAAAACTTCAGTGCAGTAACTTCATGGCACATAATTCAATGATGTTAAAATAGGATAATTTATTCCCTTCCCTCTCACATTTTATTTCTTTCTATTAAATAAATTTCAAGCTCGGAAGTAACAAGGGAGTTGAGTTCGTGACCTGAATAGAGCTGAGATTTACCTGCAGATTGCTTCCAGTCCCATCACATGTTCCTTCCATTTTCAAAATGCTGTTCTCTCTAGTAATATCATGTTAGTTTTTCATGCAGAGATTTTTAGGCTCTGAATTCCAATAATTTCCATTTTATGATGATCAGTCAATGTGTGCAAGTCAAGTCCTGATTTATTCCAGCCATTACGTAGCAGAGATTCTTGGGTATTTGGACTACAAGCGCTACATTTTGCCAGAAGAAGACACTTCTGATGTTCCAACACACATATTTTGTGATCTTCACACAATCAGAGCCTCAGAACTGGTATGTCCTTCCTTGAAGAATAAGAGGGGTAAGTGTAGTTTTTCTCAGGAGGGAGATGGAGGTGGCCTCCAGAGGTCCAACACACTTACAGGCAGAGTGGTCTTAGACTGACATAACAATGGCCTCAGCATCATCTGTTAGCTCAGTTTCTTTCTCTTGCAGGACCTGGACTACCTGGCAGTTTCTCTGTAGCCCCAGTAGGAGAGGTGCACATGAAGTAATGTTAAATGAAGCTTGGTGTTAGGTTACTTCCTGCTGCTTCATTGTTGCGCTGGCACACAGGGTTTCCAGTATATGCTATCAAATACCACATAGGTCAATGCTAGTCTAAGGTTAAGTCAGTTATTTAAAATGCATATTCACTGCTGATAAAGAGAGCAGAATAGATCCTCAGATTAATTTTCCGAAAATGTGTGGCATGTTTTGAGAAGAAAAAGGGAAACAAACAAACAAACAAATAAGAAAGCATTTTTGTGAGCAGCAAATAAAGGAAAGTTAAAGAGGGCCCAAGATACTTGTTTCTATTTCTTTTTAAAGCCCACTTCCCCAAATTGCTGAATAACAGTGTGTGTTTGAAAAAATACGAATGCCCATGCCTAGCTGCACATGTGTGTATTAGCTCCTGAATGTGCCTGTGCTGTTTCGGGCAGCAGACAGGACATAGCCAGTCTTGAGCTGCTCGAGGCATAATCCTCCTTCTACCCAGCCCTCTCATTCATGGCTTCCATGAGATAAAGCCACCAACAGTGTTGAGTGACCTACACTACCACTTTCCACTTTGGGAGCCTGAAATAGATTTTCCACGTGTCTGATGTGAAAATCCTGACAGTGCCCTACAACCTTTTGCCTGAAGCATTTCAGGAGAGCACATAGCAGATATGGAGGCACTGGAGTTTAAGGCAGAAGAAATCTGTCTGCAAAGCACCAGAATATGCAACTGTCTTGCCACATGGCGTAAAAATGGCCTTCCCTGACAGATTTCTGGAGTTGGTCAAAGTAATCATAAAATGTACATCCTGCTGCACGTGAAGTGCCTTCCCAGTCAGGGTAATGCAGAGTAACTCCACAAAAGAAGAGTATTTAGCAATAAGGTTAACAGCCTAAGTACAATGGTGCAATAAGGCCAGAAGTTATAAGGAAACATATTTTGGGCTTTGTATATATCATAGACTTATCTGTGGGTTTGAATATGAGTTGTCATCTGAGAGTATTCACCAGGAAGCTTGTCTGGAAATAGTCAGAGGTCAAATCTTTTGATATCTACCTGCTAAAATAAAAAATGTTTAGCATTTAGCATAACTACTCTTCAAGAATACTTGTAAGATGATCCGGTTTTCTTATTCAGCAAAGCATGTGTTCAGAAGAGTGGAATTAAATTTAATGAGGAACCTGCAAGTTCAGTCTGTCCAACCAGCCTTGATGTGCCAGAGGTTAGAGGTTCTCCTGACTGAGCTATACAGGTGTTTAGATCTCACTGGTGGGTTTTTTTTTTCTTTCTCTTTTCTAACATAATTGCTTAATGGAGTTTGAGAAATATTTTCTGAGTAAACACAGTAGCCTTTGTTTTCACTGCTGAACAGATGACTTGGGAAGAATCTTCATTCTGTAAATACAAGTAACGATGCTAGAGATTTGCTGAGAATAATGAACAGTTTAGGGAGAAGTGAAAAAACATCAGTGTGAGAAATGAAAAAGGTGTATTATACCAGGAGGTTCATTTTACCTTGTAGGAAAGAACAGAGGAAAAAAAAACCTAAGTTATCTTCTTACCCTTTTGGTACCTTTTCTTATTGAAAAGGAAATAGTTTTGAGATTTTTTAAATACTGCTCTGTATTTTCTAGATAAGTAGAGAACATGCAGGAACAATGTCTTCTTTCCTCTCTTTGCTTTCCTTTGTTTTTTTCCAGTGAATATGATAGAACACACATTCAGAGAGGGATTATTTTGTCTTGGTCCCACTCCAGCCTAATATATTTTTTTAACTGAAGATTTCTGACAACTGTTTAGATAGCAATTTTAATTAATGTCCCAATTATTAAGAATATACCCATTCAGAGAAGCGTTCTAAACAGCACAATTGTAAAGGTTAATTGTTCAGATATAATTAGACCCGTACTCTATCCTTAAAAGCACTGGCGAATTTCTCCAGCCATATTATTTAAATCATTTAAATCTATCTTGGACTAACGCCATTATCTCTAAAATCAAAATCTGTTCCATAGACCTTGGTTATCCTCTTGCTTATGATATTTTTGTTGTAGTATGATGTCAGTGTCTTCAAGGTAATAGTGAAACTAGTCTTCTCATCTTTAAACAAACAAACAAAACCCAGGGAAACACTTTAGAAAAGAAACAATTGCGTCTCTCTAGTGGTCATTCCATTCAGACTTTGGAACAGAAGGCAAAGCCTGTTTTCTGTACAGCAGTTTTCTGAAGATTAACTGCAAAATAATTACTACTTTTTAGTTGTGTGAATCAGTGAGACACACGACAGGAATAGTTGGAGGAGTGTTGAAAGACAGGGAGGAAGTGATGGTGTTAATGGAAAAGAAGTGGGTGGTCAAAGCACATTAAAGACCCTGGGATATTAACCTTTGACTTGCACATGTTGTTTATTTCATTCTTGATTAATGTTTTTAAAATTTAGAAGGAAAGGCACCTTTTGGCCTTTTAAACAATAGACACCTTCAGTAAAACACTTCTCTTTGTTTTGGGTTTTTTTTTAATTGGAAAGGAAAAAATCAAATAATGCTTTTCAGGCTCCCAGTCATTTGTCTGAATATATAGTAGTAGTTGATGGCCTCTTATTTGGAGCCTGTGTGGTTTCATTGGGAGTGCAACACATGCTGCATTCATCCAGACCGAATTCTCTGAATTAGGAGGGTGACCTTGTCAAGCGCAATGTGTTTGGAGATGTGAGGTATTGGTTCTCCTTGTTTTTGTAGGGAATTTTGGGGTTTGGGATTTTTTTCGGGGTTGTTTTTTTTTTTTTGTTTGTTTTGTTTTGTTTTTTGTGTTTTTTTTCCTTTAATTTTTTTTTTTTTTTGGTGGTTGTTGTTGTTGTTGTTTTTTGGGGTTTTTTGGGTTTTTTTTTAATCCCTGAAGTTTGTAGGCTAGTTTATCCATGTTCCCTTTCTCATTTATGCTTTTGAGTGAGTTCTGACAGTATTCTTAATGTGACAAGATGACAGTGTCTTCCAGGTACTAGTGAAACCAGTGTTTTATCCTTAAAAAAACAAACTGAGTATTAGACAAAATTCTGCCTCTGCCACACTTGTTGGGTCCTCCTGCTTCCCAATGGAAACCGGTTGCAAGAATCTAGTTTGGCTTATAAACCTTCAGTCATGCATTGAGAAAGACTAACTCTAGGATGGATGAATTGGGCTAAGTACTGCTCTGCTGACAGTGTTATTATATTTCACTTTAACTCACAGTAGTAAGTGAATTGTCATCTTCGTATGTGACTTTGTCATATTTCTGTAACAGAATCAGTGTGATCAGTGCAATTTACTTGATATTGGTATTTTACATGAGACCCTTTAAAAAAATCAAATTCCCATTTTCAGGGTGAGCTATTAAAGAACAGATTTTTTTAAGGTTTTTTAAGGTCTTTGGGTGCCAAGTTCCCATTGAATTTTATAGATCCCTGCTGTAGCTGGGAAATTCTTACCCGAAAGGTCCTGAAGGGGAAACAATCCCCATTTTCATCCAATCCTTAATCCAAATTTCTTTTAGCAATACAGCATAATATATAGATACTGTTTTTTCTATAGATGTTTCTCCTTGCATTACATGAGTGAAATGTCTCCCATATATTCACCTATAATGAGCTTTGGTTTGAAAAATCAACATAATGAAATGTTGTTTAGTGTTGTAGACTTTAGTGTGTTTGCATAGCATGCAGTTTTATTTCTGTAAACATCAGATATTCATATCTGTTATTTATGTAAATTTCTCTGTCTGCTATAGATTTGCAATCTTTGCATATTCTCTATTGAACTTTGATTATGCTGTTTGTAAAACACAGACAAGAATTTAAAGCCTATTCCTGGTGATGATGAAGCATTTTCTTGCTTCTCAGAAGTATACTTAATCTTTTAATTTTATTAGAAGAAGAATTTAAATGAATACATCTGGAAAGCTATCTGAATGAGAGTGTTTTTTTTTCTTAAGGACCTTTCAGTAAATGTAGTATGACTGAAAAGAGCTGCTGTGTGTGGGAGTAGTGGTGTTTGAACTGCTGATTGCTGCCAAAGGTTACTGGAGTGAAGACAAATGAATCCTTCAAGGCAATTAAAAGTAATATAATTGATGAAACAGAAGCTGCTAATCCCTTCTAGTTTCATATAACTTAAGATTTAGGGCATCATGCCAGACATATAAGCTGCACAAAAGGTGAAAGCCACTGCTAAAAGTTGCGTACAATTGGTGTATCTTTTGGGGAGAAAGGAGTACCAGGAGCATATCACACTAATGCTCTGCACGCTCCAGTGGCTCCCTATTCAATTCAGAATGCACTTCGAGGTCCTGATCCTGCTGTTCCTAATGGATTAGGGTCTGTCTTGGAGACTACCTTTCCATTTTCAGCCAGGATGCACGGGTTTAACGGAGATGCTGCTGTGATTATAGCCCGGTGTGAAGCTGGGAGCCAGAGGCCAAGAATACTTCGAGCATGGCTTGAGCAACCAGCAAAGGCTAGAGTGAACCTGGGCCTGCTTATGGCATGTTGTGAAGACCAGAATTTTCCCTATAAATCTTCCCTCAGCAGAGAGATCCAAATTAGTTTAATTCTCATGAAAGGGAAGAAGTGAAAAGAGGAAAAGGGTGAAGCAGTAGGATAGAATAAAACATGCCAATAAAAAAAAAAAAAAGCCAGGGGAATGTAATAAGCATGTGCTGTTCTGGAAAGCAGGCTGATTTAAAAAAAAAAAAATTAAGCTTTCTGCTATTAATTAAAATAATATGCATCTGAACAATCTTAAAATAGACATCTTTCCTATCTTCCTTTAAAAAAAAAAAAGGAAGAAAAAAAAAGAAACCATCTCTGATTTTCATCAATTTTGGTTTTTTTTTTATTTTAAGATGAGACTTGCATGCTGTCTCAGGTTCAAATACCAGGTTTCCGTGCTCTCACAAAAGTGCATATAAACTACTGAGTAGTTGAAGGGTCATCACTTTAGGTCTGCTAAGGGCGATATGCTTTCTGTGTTAGCAAAGAAAGATTTAAGAGGAAAGAACGGCTGAACCCAGAGGTCGGAGCATTCCGTTGTCAGAAACTGTTGCTGCCCTAAGCAGGTCAGCTGAATTTTTAATATATAGAATTTTTAGCTTACTGTGCCACAACCAGAGCTTGGTTTTGTAACATTTCATACTATGCTTTTACTTTATATTTACACATAATCAAAAAAGGATCGAGTTCGGTAAGCCCATGTAATTGGTAAATGCCCATGTAAATAACACTTAGCTCTCTGTAGATTTGTTGCTGTAGAAGGAACTCAGCAATAGATACAACTGCCCCAACTGCCTCACCCTCACCCAGTGCCAGGTCAGTGGGATGTGTATGTTGAAGTCACTTTGAGCTTCTTAAATATTACATATTTTCACACTCAAAGAAACAGGCTTAGAGAGCAAAGCAGGATTTTTTTCTCTAAAATTCAGCACATTTTTACTATAGCTAATCTATGAGGGAATTAATGCTGTGAGGAGCAGGTATTTTGACTGCTGTACCTTTGTGCAGTGTGTGCTTCTCCTGTAACATAGGGGTTCAGGAAATCTAAAATGTCTTTAGTTATATCAGCTGGAGTTTTTGAGGTTTCCCAAGATAATACTAAGAGAAAAAGCTTACATGGTGTTCATCTTTATAATGATCTCTTCTCTTACTCATTTTCTTTAAGAAATTTCTCTAGGCACACAAATAGGTCAAGGCCAATACATCATATTTAAAAATAGACCTCAAAGCAGAAATTTGCAAAATGCCTTTCATCCTCATCCTTCTCCAATCTGACCATCACTCATAATCTTTTCTCTACTGAGATCATCTCACGTTGTGAGGATATGTGCTGCGCCTTTAGCCTCTGATGCTCAGGTAGTGATCTATTAGCTTCTGTGGTGCCAAATTGGTACTTGTTAGCCATTACCACCACTGGAAGATCATGTTGGCTCCGAGGTGTGCAGGATTGAGTACCTGAGTTCTAGGAACCTGCCTGGAAAGGTGTGCAAGTGCTTTTGGCCAAAGTCAAGCAAGGTCCAGATTTCCCTCTCATTGCAGCTCTCTGTGTGGCAGTTGCAAAAATAGGGGACAAAGCAGTGAGGCATTATGAGGAAGACACTCTTTATTTAATGCATGCTGAGCTAAATGCTATAAGCTGTTTTCTGTGATGGTACCTGGAGCAAAGAGGCTGCATCAGGTGCCCACAGCAGTGGTGTGTCCCAAGGAACCCACCACCCAAACTTTCAGAGATACCAAAGTAACAATGATCAAATGAATAGTTGGAGAAGGTGATGGGGTTAAGGGAGAGAGGTTAAGCAGGGACACAGGAAGAAAGGGAAATGGTATTCTGCTGGCAGAGGATAGACTGGACCAACTATTCATTGTATAAGGAAATGAGACAAAAGATTTGAGAGAATGAATGGTGTCTATTTTTAGTAGAAAGAAAATGGCTTCTGCATCTTTTACATAAGCAGTGGCGTGCTATACATTTTTGTTTAAAATGAAGGATTCAGTCTAGCTATCCAGTTCAACCAAAATGCCAGTAGGCTTCATGGATATCTTTAGCGATAGATAGTGACTTGGAGATACTGTACCTGTGTCCTTCTGTACTATACCCAGTAATGTCCTGGCATTTGAAGCATGTTCTTCTGCAAACTCTGAGGATCGTGGGGAGGCCATGAGACCCAGGGGAGGGTGTCAATTCCCTGCCTGTGTCATGCAAGGCCTGGTCTGCACTTTGGGACAGCAACACTTGGTCTCATTTGCAGTGATGTGATGGGGCAAGGCAGGGGGCAGATCCCTAGCCAATCTGGATTTCAGTCTCAGAGGTGACAGTGGTGGCCATGTGCACCAAAGTTGTTATCTTGTTACCATAACAACGTGGCACATCCTCTGCAGTCCAGGCACTCCATGCCTGGTGTGCAATGCTCAGCAATTGCTCTAACAAGATTCACTTTTATTTTGTTCTTGTATTATCTATTGTTTGGGATAGAGAAGGAACACAGCCGTTGGGTTTTCTGATGCGTTTTGCCAGCTTGTCCTAAAACTCCCGGGTATGAGGGAATGGAATGTCCAGATGGCAGTATTTTGCATTCCTGTTTTAAAGATTTGGAAAATAAGTGCATGGCATATGTATATGCACGGACAGAAGACACATACAAGAAACAATTTAGCATATCTGGGAGTTGAATGTCACAGTTACTTGTTTTTTTGGATTTTACTCTTTGTTAGTAATAGAAAATATTGCTGGGGTTTTAATAGTGTGGTGTCCTCATGGTAAGAAGGGACTGAATGTTGGCCTGCTCTATCAGTAATGTGACATAAATCATGAGTGCAGACCATTCTTCACTGTAAAGTCTAAACCCCCTAATTGTTTGTTAAAGAGTCAGGGTCAGGAATAGTATGTAAACAATGCCTTTTATTCTCTGTGCTCCGTCTGTGCTTTCTTATTCTGCAGACATTGAAAAGTCATGGCACAGGAAAATGTGAAAGAAGACATCACTTCTGTTGCATGACATCCCTAGCATTCAGGAGGACTTTTGTGTGCCTAATGTTTCATGCCGGCCCAATTCTTTACCATTAAGTCAAATTCTGTTACCTTTATTTTATTTACTACGTCAATATTTGGTAGTACTTAAAGTAATTTCTATGGGACCTGACTTCCACCCTAACTCTCAAAAAGACCAAAACCCTTTTGAGGTGACTCCAATAATCTTTTAACACCTTGTCCTAAAATGCTCTGAGGGTTATTGCAAAGCAAGACTAAAAAATGGTTTATTTTTAAAATAACGAGAAGTGCATATTATTATTTTATTATACTTTTCCCAACTGGCTGGGTAAAATATTTTCCTGTTGACATTTCCAAAAGAGGCAAGAAAATTCTTGTTCAAGAGTGAGTTTATATGCAATGAGGAGCTGGAATAGCAACAGCAATCTTTGTAAATCCTAATGAAAGCCATAATCCAGAGGAATAAGTTTGCTTCATAACACTGAATCATTATAATTGCCACCTACTCTTTCAAACCCACAGATAAGCAGCTCCAAAGTACCAACTCCCTGTTTAGATATACCAGTCAAGAAATTTTCTCTCTTTGTGTATACATATATCACCCACTTATGATTCCTAACTCAGGCATCAATGTCAGAAATTTAACCACAATGCCTTGAGGGCAGATGGTCAGCATATTAGTTTACTATTCAGCTGAATCAGTGCTCCCTCCAGTTGGTTTCTTCATTCAGCATGCTTTCTTGTGTGCCATTAAGGTAACCCTGGCTCAAATCCTCACAAATAATATTAATAATTCCCTTTAAATATTTTGAGGAATTTTTTTAATGACCCGCCTTGAGTAACTGGATGCATTTTACTCCTGCAATGTATTTCAGGTATTCAGTATTTTCTGACTTTGAGACAATAGTTTTCATATGTACAGCTTTGGTGGAATAGCAATGGGATGTTTGCTACATCAAATTGCACTTGTCAAATGCTGCCTCTATTATTAGCAGGAGTCACTGCACAATATAGTAATTTGAGGCCAACAACAACAACATAAAAGTACATATTTTCCATAATAGGAAACCTCTTTCTCCTGTGTGACCAAATTATAGTCTGCTAAGTCAACAGACAATGAACTATTTAAGTTTTGAAGACTTCTAGAATAATTCTGGTGCCTAAGCAGTCCATAAGTTAGGTGCTCATTTATCCAAGTTCCAAAATGCTAACTTCATATTTTTTCAATCACATGAAAATTAATTGTACCAGAATAGGCTTTTAAAAATTAAAACTATGTTATCATGAGGTATTTTAGTATTTAGTATTTTGAGCATTGAATGAAATATATGTAACAAATCTTTGTTTTCTGATAAGAATTGGACAAGGGCCATGCACTCAAAAATACAGTGCTTAATTTCTTCAGTGTAATTGTTTCTTGGTTTTGGGCAGCTATTCCATGCTACTATTGGAAATAAGAGTTCTGCTAGATAAAAAAAGATAAAAAGATGGCCAGTGAGAAAAAAAAGTGAATTCTCAACCTGTTTGCATGAGAAAATTTAGCTAAGTTCAGGTCTTGGGAACAAAGGAAGTGTTAACACTCCTCTGGGCTGCTCTCCCACTGCAGCTAAGAAGCTGTGAAAAAATAGACTTTTTCAGGGCTTGAATGTGAATGAGTTGAGCTCTCCTGTAACTAGGAAATCTTTTCAGCATCAGACAGAACTGAACAGGTTTTCACTTGGTCATATCCCATTCATTCCCTCACTCCTTATCCTCCATGTGCTGATTCAGCTTGTAACAGAAGAGGTTAAGGCTTTTGAAGTCTGATCAAAGATCCCACACTGGCTGCAGAGAGGTGGGAAAGAAGGAGGACACCTTGTCTTTTGTGCTCATCCTAGTTGCAAACTTTACTGCTTCATCACTGTCATCTGAACCAGAAGCAAAAGTGCATATTCCTCTGGAACTTGGATGGTGTTTTAGTTTTTCAATTATGATTAATCCAAGAGGCTGGCTAGTGCTAAATGTTTTTGTTCTTTCTGTTCATATGCTGATTGCTTCTCAAATCCTACTGCCTCAGCTCCCCAATCTTAACTGATGCCTCTATCTAAAATGCCTTACAAGAACTATTGCTGAGTACACCTGCATCACCACTCACATCAGGAGAAAAAATTACCTGGCTCATGTCTAACAGCCACACCTTATGAACCACTGATGCATTTTGACAGTTTTAGTCTTCCCATGTCATTGGAAAAATGAGGGAGGAGGAAGGCACCTTGTCATTAAAAGTTGTTCTTCTAAGTATGATCAAAAGCATCTTTTTTGTATGAAGCCCATGTAGACCTGTTTTTACTTGAGGCCCATATCCTTCACCTGCCAGGAAAGAAGGACTGGCAGGGAAGGACTCTGCCTATGCTGAGTCATATTTTGAAAGAAACGGAAATATTTCTATAGTCTCTGGACTAGTTTAAGGTACACTGGTAAAGCAGCCGTGGATAAAATATTACAGTTTTGAGTTAACAAACTTAAAATTGTCATCAAGATACATTTTTTCCATTGAGTTTGGAATCAGCTGGACAGTGTCTATATTTTTGCTAATAAGTGCTCTTCTATTTATGTTGACTCCTGAGAGTACCTGGACATTCAATTTTAAATCAGGGAGGTAACCTTGAATTTTTTTTTTAATAATCAAATACTGGGTATTGAGCCAGTGACTCAAGCAAAACCTTCAGCTCTAGCCTACAACTTTTATTGACTTGTTGGCATTTATATGTTTATTACTGTTTTTCCACTCCTTCCACTTATCCTTAAATTGAGGGGCAGGATAAGGTTTTTAGACATATTCTTCTTTTGAGCTACTCCTTAGTTCTTGTGAGGAAGAAGAGGTGGGTCCCATGCCTGTTTTCCATGCCACAAAGCTTTTTGCAGGAGCAGCTCCGGAAAGGACATCATAACGTCCTTGGTAGATGTGTGTATAAGTAGATCCCTGTACCATTTTCCTCAGTTGCAACCTGTCCTCCTGCCAGGGAGCATAGCACCAGAAAAGGTTATGAAGGATTTCTCTAACTGGACATCGGTGTAATTTTGCTGCCCAGCTCTCCTAATCCTGAGAGTTTCTCACTGTCCACATCTGATGTCAGTACTCACATGTACCAAGCTGACCAAAATGCTTTGACTAGTCAGCAACACAGGACTCACAAGCTGGCATTTTTCACTTATCTCAGTGTTTCTTTCCTGCAGAGCAAAAAGCTGATGGTCTCTGTATAGCTTCTGATGCAGGGTAAAGTCTGCGTCCTGCTGTCAGTTCATTTCAATTCACATTTCGTATTGTGATTGCATGTGCAGTGCAAAAATTATTTTTTTTATTATTTGCAGCATAGCAAACAATGAGACTGCTGATCTGCCGCAAACTCTGCATCAAGCCTAGCACTGGGTTGTCCCAAGACCGTGAAAGTTCTGGGCAAAGCCTGGGGTCTAGAGAGTTCCATTTTCCTTCACAGCCTTGTTATTTAAATGGCTGCTGATAAATGAGGTACAGAAAATGGTATTAAAGTGACTCATGATGTCAGCAAACACTGCTGCTTGGAAATGTCACATTGCTGTCATTGCACAGAGAGAAAAGGACCCAGCATTGGCTGGCGTATACAGTCAATAAGGAGAATTCATCCCTGATCCTTTCCTGCCCTTTGCAGAATAGAAGTTCTTTTGACCAGGAGAAATAAGGAGAGGAAAAGCAACATACAGTCACAGAAATAAATATTTTTGTGACCTAAAATACAGTACATTGAAATATTTCCTGGTGAGAGTGATTAGAACAGCATGTAATAGTGTCTGACGAGCAACATGAATTCATTGACAAGCAGCTGTTGAGTCTTACATATTTGATCTGTTTCTACTCCTTATGTTTTATTAATGCCATCCTTCAGTTCTAATAATGCCTGATTCTGTGCTTCTCAGTCAGCTACTGAGAAATTAATTTTCTGTGACTAGTTTCTAAGGAAGAAATGATGTAGGATTGAACCTGTCATTCCTGAGGAGCATTAACCAGGCTTTGGTCTTGGGAGAACTCTTTTAGATCCCTCCATGCAACATACTTTTCATAAGGAAAATACCATACAGTAAGAAATACAGTCTGTGAGTTTTGTAGCTTTATGTTTTGCTACATTGAAATCTGGTAGGAGAAATAGGACCATAGCTGGGACTCTGTGATTCTGCATGGGTATGTGTGGGGCCAGGTAGGGAGGGTGCAAGGACCCACCACCCTGGGGGCATGGCAATTAATGGTCAGAAATACAACTAAATCATCAGTTGTGATAATGTATTACAGCTTTGTAGATTTAGTGCCTCTGGGTCTATGTGTAAACCATGAAGACCAGATCTCTGGTCAGCATAAAAAGCAAAGACCAGGATAAAGCCTTGCTCACCTCCTGCACTTCCATTGCTTCTAGAGGAAAGCCCGAGGATGCTGAGAGGAAGCAGAGGAGCTTTGGCACTGGCTCCATCAGGTGGCCTGGCTCCAGTGGGTGCAGGGATGGGGTTTGCTGCCTGGGCAATAGAGCACCCAGCAGTCAGCGCATGGGCTGGTACAGCCACAGCCACAGCCAGAGCCACTGCCACTGCCACAGACTCTCTCACTGTGTGCAGAACTCCATTTGGTCTGTCCTGATGTCTGCATACAGAGTCATTAAATAACATGCTGTGAGGGGAAGGACATATGGAGGCAGGAACCATGGCGTGACCTGATGAACTTTTCATTTCTTTTAGGCTGCTTTAGCTGCAGCCAGGCTTGGCAGAGAGGGAGCACATATATTTTTTAGAGTATTTTTATAACTGCTTTGTTCCCCTGCTTTTTTAATTTTTTTTTTCTCTTCTAAAAAAAATTCTTGTCTTTTCATTTCTATTTGTTTCAAAATATACTTGATTTAAAGCTAACAGATTCTTCTAGTGAGGGGGTTTCTGGGGAGGTCACCATTAAGGCAGAATGGGCAGGCCAGATTAAATGAAAATAAATAGCATCTGCTCATGTGTAACAATGTCTTATAGAGAACCCTATCTAAGTGTGCCTTGGTGTTTCTGTGATACAATAAGCCAGCCAGAGTCTCCCCTTTATTTATCTTACAAGCAAGAGATGACACTTCTGATAATGTTTTCTCAATTTGTAGAGACAAAGCACAGACTTGAAGGGGGCTCTCTTTCTGCAATACAAAGATCACAAAATTTGGGCTTCATGGGTGCAAACAGCAGACTGTAAACCTTGTGCTGTTTGTCTTTGGGATAGCATACCTTACAATGACAATCGAGAATGTGCTCTATTAATCACATGAGTGTTGTGTCCTTTTGCATGAACCATCTATAAAGTATGCATCTCCCTTGGTGTTTTAAAAACAGTTTTAGCCTGATGTTTTAATACACAGGCGTATTGCAGAATCGGTGTCATACAGCATGTCTTCATTTGTATTTGCTATGTTCTATGTTGCACCACACAATTATTTTGTTTTCACGTTGTAATGTACATTTGCGAAAAGCTTTTCTGAAGTAAAAATACACAATCGATGCTTTAAAAAGTATTGCTTGAGGAAATAATTTTATTAATCCTACACACAATATCCATCCTGTCGAACAGTGGAATTTAGATGGCAGAATCAATAATGTAGTATTCACATGGGAATTGCTAATACACAAATTAGTGCATGGTGCTTCTGCACTTGGTGGAAAAGATAGCCTGTGTTCCCTCAGCCTTTTATTACTGTGCAATCAAAGAGAATTATGGACATAAAAAATCCAGTAAAATATAATGGAATATTTCATGAATTGCAGTGTTTACTAACAAGAGAAGAAGTTGCTCCCTTCAAGCTGTGGCTGAACAGAGAACCAAGCAATATTTAGGGTAGTAATAAAAGGCAAATTAACAGTGCTTTCCTTTAAAGCCTATCACAGAGATAAACTAAAATCTAATGCAATCTGGTAACATTAATGCATGCTCTTTATGGCGTAGTGTGTGAATACTGGAATACTAATCGTTCATCATATTTATTCCACATAGCAATATGCTTTTGTGTTATTGAAAATGTAAAGGGATATAAATTAAATATAATGAAATAATTTAATTTCTAATGGTTGTGGAATGATCTAAATATACTGAACAAGACCCTGTGACTGCCTGCTCTAGTAATTGCTCAGTTGTGTGCTTATTTTCATAATCGATGCATTACTCAGACTATCTTTAGTGGAATTTATTACCTCATTTTCAGTTTCATGCTACTTAAATATGCAGTAGGCAGTCCCACAGAAAATTGTGATCTGTAGAGCAAAGAATCATGGTGTCAGAGGTCAGAGTTCTTTGTTTTCATTCCTTTGAAATCACTCTTTAATATTCTAAAAGGGGCAAAAAGCATGTAATTTGCATTTAAAGTACAGCTTTCCTGCATTACCTCCCCTTGAATATATCTTTTGGGTAGTGGAAATTTATCATAGAATTCCTCTTGACTCTGGAAGCAGTGCAGAAGGTAGCTGAAGAACCTTTGTAACTGTGCAGTACAAGGCAATAAATCTGAAGCTGCCACAGGATTACTATGGTAACCATCAAGGCTGTCGGTCTCCCAGCCGTACTGAAAGGTAGGTTCAATTTTCAGCTCGTCAACTCCTCTCCATGATTTACTTGTTGACACTGCACATTTGATGTAGTAGCGTTAATGCCCTCTTGCAGCACAAGGGACTAATACTGGCACTGTTTTATACGGCAACGTGCAGGAGCGACCCCAGGAAATCATTTAAAATTGTGGAATTGTATTCCTGTCAGCAAATGCATAAAGTGGCATAAATTACCAGATTTTGAATCCTGTTTTAAGCTGCTTCAGCTTTGTAAAGAAGAAGGAACTGTCTTCACATGGCAGTGTGCAGTATGAGTTTAGAATTGAGATTAAAATTGCCTACTTACTTAAACATTTGTAGGAGGGGATATGTGCAGGTCATCCTGGGGTGTGTATCCCTGCACTTGCAGCCTTCTTCAGTTCCTTACTACAAAGGTGGAGAGGGTTTTGGCATGCAGTGAGGTGATTTGTCTTTTTTTGTCTTGTAGTATTCTCCATGGAAATGATCTGTGGTTTTGAATAAGTATGGCAAATGCTGTTACGCCTCAAAACAGATTACTTGAAATGTTATGTTTTGCATTTACACACCCACTGACTTTCTCCCTAGGGCAGACTGAGGCTGTGTCAGGTGAGCCAAATAACCCAGGGACTGCTGACTGACATCTTGATATTTTTATTTTTGAAGCTGTCCTCCAGGTTTCTGGGGTCAATCCAAGAAAGAATGTTGTGTAAGTGAGCTTATAGTGCCTTTGTTGCTGAAGAAAGGAGACACACACATATTATTTTTTAACACTTAAATACATTCAGGAACACTGAAGCCTGTGAAGCCTGGTTTACTAGGAGTATTTGTGGGTGTGGATGTGGATGTGTCATACGGAGTGTAGTTTGATCCTCTCACATCTAGTTAGATGTGAAATCTGGTTTTCTGAATGAGGATAAAGGCAGTTTAGTCTCTGTTATCATATCTTTGATATGAGTGGATTCTTCTTTGTGTGTTGAAAGCCAGACTCAGCATTTAGCTTTTCTCTCAGTGGGGGTACTGATCAAATTTAACGGCTCTGCTCTTATTCCTGTCTTCAAAAACATGGTAGGAACTTAGTAGATTTTTTACTTCCTCTCTCTGTCAAATTTGGTGGAAACTGACTGGTTGTTGCTAAAGGTAGCAGAAACGGGGGGCGTTTGTAACCCCTCATATATGCCACTCTATAATCACCTTTAGAAAAAACCAAGGGGGTAAAAAATGCATACAGCAATTGATATGTTGTTAGTCCAGTGTTCTTTGAAGTGGGGCTTCTTGACTAGAAAAGGTGTGGCTCAGTTTGAAATAACTTTCTCAATCCAAACCTTTCAATATCTAATATTGCCATTCACTCCATCTTTGATTGTAAGGAGGATTTAAAGATTTTCAGCTTGAAGGTTCTTCAGATATTAATTTCTTCCTTTCCTTAAAATATTCCATAAGATTCCCCTCAAAACAATATATTCATATTAAAGAAATAAACCAACTAAAGCACTGCTAATAGTACTACTGATTTGCAGCAACATATCTGCATAAAATGTTACCCTTCTGCTATTGTGAAATATTCCACCAGCTGAAAAATATTTAGTTGCCCTCCTTGGGACATAACTGCTATTTATCTGCTGGTAATAATCAGTTTGGTTAGTGTGAACACTGCATGAAATAACATGGAAAACCACCAAATTGGAAATGTGCTGTCCTGTACTCCTTCTCACAGCTGAATTTGGATTGTCTTCAGAATGATAAAGGCAGAGGCAGTAGTGGGTCCCTCATCCCACAGTCAGTGGTTCAGCCCACATGCTCAAGTTTCTTTTCACTGAGACCTGGAGTAAGTGATCTCTAACCAGCTATACAGGTGCTTTTTTTATTTTTATTTCCACTGGTGGGGATTAGTTGTTATTATGGGGAAGGGGAATTTTGACCTTGGCTGGCTGCCAGATGCCCACCCAGCCACTGTCTCACTCTTCCTCAACAGAATGAGGGAAGAAAATAAACTCATGTATTGAGATAAGGAGAGGGAGATAACTCACAGATTACCGTCATGGGCAAAATAGGCTTAACTTGGGGAAGATTAATTTAATTTTCTCCTAGTTAAAAACAGAGTAGGACAGTGAGAAACAAAGACAGGACTAAAAACCACTTTCCCCACCTCCTTCTTCTCAGGCTCAGTTCACTCTTAACAGTTCTACCTCTTCCACTCCCCAGCTGGTGCAGGGGGATGGGGAAAGGGGTTGTGGTCAGTTCATAATATTTCATCTCTACTGCTCCTTCCTCCTCCCACTCTTCCCTGGTTCCAGTCTGGAGTTCCTACCACAGTTCTGCATGGACTGCTCCAGAGTGGGGATCCTACCACAGGATACAGTTCTGCATGAACTGCTCCAGAGTGAGTCCATCCCATGGGCTGCACTTCTTCACAAATTGCTCCAGCTTTGGTAATACCAATCCAAGCTTTCAGTGCTCAGCACAGTAATGAAGACCAGCACATTTTCCTTCAGGGCAATGACTAAGATATAAGCGAAATACTGGGCAAGAGAAGGTGTCAACTTCTGACTTTTTGCTGGCACCATATATGGGTTATATCTGGTGAAATTATGAGGAAATGTGTTTCTTCAAGAAGGATGGCCTTCAAAAATATCACGTCCTTCTTACATTAATTAGACAGATCTCTCCATCTTGTGTGATGACTTAATCTCATGCCCGAGGATCAGTAGCACATTGTCATTTAGGACCATGGGCTTTATGAGGAAAGGCTGGAAAAATAGGAACACTGCACCTTATAAGGGATAGCAACAAGGAAAATCTGAGAAAGGAATAATGTGTTTTTGTTTAAACATTTGATGGTGATAGATGTTGGCTAGTGCTGCTTTCCAGACCACAGTTGCTTGAAGGCAGTAAAATTAACTTTTTCTGGCAGGCCATAGTGAGAGCTTTGTTTGAAACATTGTTTCTTGGCTACTCTGCTAAGTAGAAACTTGGTAAGCATCTGTATTTTTACAGTCCTAAAGTTCTATCTGAGATTTAGTAGAGATACGTATCTCTCTGGACATGGATTCAGTTCTTGTTGGAAAGCTGCTCATAATTTTCTTTGTGTATTTTATGTATATGTCAAATTAGGAATGTGCCTAATAAAACTTGGTACCATTTTGTAATTAGAGCTATATTCAAATAATCTTTTCTAGAAAGGTGTTAAGGCTGTGAAAATAGTGCTGATTTCCTAGCATGAACATGGTAGATAATTTAGCAAAAAATCTTCTGTTTACTAGAATTGTATATCTTCAAAATTTATCCCTTGCCATAACATTTGGTTCTGAAAATTGAACTTTTGTTTAAAGAAAAAATGGTCCCTTGACTCTTACTGCTGCAAAGACAATCTTAAAAAATATGAAGGGAAGGGTGCCTTCCTTCATGATCTTGACAAGGTGAAATATGAGAGGTTAATAAACCTGAAACTTAGTGCTTTGATAATTTTAAGGCTTGCTCAACTACTTCACAAAGGACAGTGCTGTCCTTTTTAGTGGATGCAGCTTCTTTGCTGGCTTGAACTATCATCATTAATAGCTACATTGATTCAGTCATTCATTTTTATATTTAATTCATTACAAACTGCAAGCACTGAAGAGGTTACAAAATCCAGAAACCTCAGTGCACTAAATTGGAAATTGGAAGATGGAATCTGTAAAATGCAAGGGACCCTCGTTTCCTCATTTTCACAGGAGTTGTCTTTGTTTTCTTGGTATTTCTGACCTATTTTACACACTGTCATTTGGGCAGCTTTTGAATTTTGTTCTTCCCCTCTATCTCTACGTGTTGCTGCCAGGAATTTTTTGTTTGTTTATTTTGACACTGTTACTGGCTCTACTCCATCAGATTCCAGCAATATTGCACTAATAGGAAGCTAGTGACTGTATAGGAAAGCATGGGTGAAGAAGGGAGGACATCATTATTTTCCATGTTTTTACAGTTACAGAGCTCTGATGCATTCACTAGTGCTATTTATGTAAGTGGCACTAAGCAGTAAATAATATCTAAGTTTTAAAATAAAACATGGCTTAAAAAATCTCTAATAAAATCCAAATGCACTGCAATGTGAAAGAATTTCTTTTGTTTAGGCATATTTCCTTTTGGTTTCAAAGACTACTATCTCTCAGTGATGGAGCTGAGGGAAGTAATTGCATAGGAGATCTATGACTTCTTCTATGAGTTCTTCTTCCAAAGTGTAGAGCTTTGGGGGGGTGGAAAATGGAGGTAGGTGGACATTTGAGTCTAAAAGCATGTGGGATATCAGTAGATAGGCTGGAGTGTTAGAGAAGGAGGTCTAGGGGGATTAGAAATTGAACAGGTGCTTTACAGTACATGCGGGCATGAGCTGCCTCTCTTCAGGCTGGGAATGGGACTCGGTGCTGGGAGGTTAAGGATGCTTCTAGCAGACAGCATGTCTGCTGGAGACTTTGTCAGAGACACTACACAGGCACTGCACTGAGTGGGCAGGTGGTGTGTGAGCATCCATGCTGGCTTTGGTTCCCTGGGAAGGACTGGCAAGGCCAGAGGAGCCTTACCCTAGGGACATGATTAGAACTCCATGGTGGATAAGCCATGCCTGAAGCACAGGGGTTGTCTGCATAATGGAGAGGTGCATAGGGTATCTGGGAAGGGAGAAACTCCATCATGATTCTACTGTCACCTGTAGATTTCAAAAAAATCCAATAGCTACTTTTTCTAAGAACACAAAATTAATCCCCCTCTATTACGGGCAGAAGAGTATCACGTTGTGTATGCTAATTTGAAGTTCTCTTTATAATTCAATTCATTTGCAAATCATGTCATTCAATTTCCATGTCATGCAAACCAAAGCTCTGGAGTGAAATATGTTGTTTTAAGAAAAGGTGGACAGCAGCATAAATCAAGCACAAGCAGGTCATTGTTCCATGGCTCTTTCCCTTTGGAGAACATACAGTAATGAGATTTTGAGGAGGGTATGGTGCTTGCAGTAGAGAAATGTATGGTGGTGACTGACAACCAAAACATGAAGAATAAAGGCACCCATGTTTTCAATTAACCATGTCCAAGATCAGGCCTTGAAAATATGAAAGAGTGTCTATGTAAACTATGCATAATTTTTGCCAGTCTGTGTCAAAAGGAGACATTATCACAATGTGTATTAGCAGGGGTTGCCAGAGGCAAATGCTTGTGTACTAACTCCCCTAAGTGAATAAAGAAAGAAGCCAAACTTGCATGGTGTCAGCTGCAACATTTCATTTGTTGGCAGGCATTTTCCATTTGGGAAGCATGCTTTGCAAGTGTCAGAAATGCACCCTTTACACCCCAGAAGAAGGGACAGAGAAATGGAACACTTTAAGCTATATATTTTTGTTTGGTTCTAACATTTTTTCCTAAGTCATTTCCTTTTGGGGATCTTTATCACTCGTGCATAAATTTTCACTATTTTAATCCATTGCTAGTCATCAGAGGTACACAGCATAGCAAAGTATAAATTTGTATCTGAATTGCCTTTTCTGTGATATTTTAATGATCTGTTACAGTCATCTATCCATTTTGCCATATGGATGTCTTTTAGTGGTAGGAATATTAAAGCATTTGATTTGTACCTGAATCAAAGATGGATTCTGGTGATAAGGAAAATCTAAAATATCTTAATTATATCTTAATATTAGCTTGTGGGTATATCTGACACTAGACATAGAACAGAGTATCTTGTGGATGCTGCAGGTGTTTCCTCTCCATTCAGGGAGGTGCAGCTGGTGAAAATACCTTGTCTTTGAAGACATGGCAGGTTCCTCAGTTGCAATGAGCTAAATTGGCTAAGCTTGTTGATTCATGTGCAGTATTGCTCTGGAATATTCTTCTAAAGTGAAAACAGTTTTCTAGATGTAGTCTGTAGTTTTTCTATGTGGAAATATGTATTTGCTCTGCATTTAGGTTCCAATGCAGAAGCTCCATATTGGTTGGAAGTCTGTGCTTTCTAACAGCTCTTAGGCTGCAGACCTCTCAGTCATGATCACAGTAGGAGAATGGCATGTTCTTTGAGGTAAAGCTCGATTATTAATTACTTGCAAAGACTGACGTATTGCCCCCTCTAGCCCCTGCGAACATCTCAGTGTGAGGCTTGGCTTTGCACATAACGTGGTTTGAGTGGAGGCTGTGTTCAAGAGGGGCAGTCCCACACTTCCTCCATCTCATCTGTCTCCTTGGCTTACACTGTACTGGGTTGAGCGATCTGTGAGTGCAGGGTGAGTCAGTTCAGCCAACTGACTGGATCGAAAACCTTGTTTTGGCAGATTAATCTTCTGCCAGGGAGGTCACTGTGCCAGCTGGTGTCGTGGTCTCATGGTTGCTGCTTCTGATGCTAGGGAGGAGTCTGGTGGGAGAGTGCTTCTTTCCGTGGCAGCCCATGGTTTGACCAGCCTGGGTGTAACTTTGTACTCAATTTCAGGATTGGTGCCTGGATTTTGAGGCCTGGTGAGTGGATTTAATGCAGTCATTTGTTATGCAATTCATGCTGGACTGGTTTTCAGCATCCAGAAAAACTGAACAGTAACTGCCAACAAGATCTGAAATTGCGTCAGTCTTTTTGAAGGGGTTCTTGTCTTTACATATTATGTGTAATTACAAGCTAAAATGAAAACTGTTAAAGTGGGGTTTTTTTTTGGTTCTCTATTCCTTGCAACCTGTATTTGTCAAGATAGTAATGCAAAGTTAACTAGTCTGTAGTGTCCTGGGTTCTTTGTGCATTTTTCTAAAGTCCATCCTCAGAAAGTGTTTTCTTTAGCCCATGGCCATCTCCTCTGTTTATTTTTGTTTTGGTTTTTATCATACCCCTCCCCATAATGGAGAATTAATGTAAGCAGGTGGCCATTTGTGTTGCCTGAGAGAAGAGAGAAGTGCTCTTTCAGTACCAACCTGTGTAAGTTCTTGTGCAGCTCTTTCCAGAGCAGCAATTACAGACAGCCATTACAGAGAAGCACTTTACAGAACACAGAGATAAAGCAGCTGTTCACTCAAGGCAGCTCCTGAGCCCAGATGAGAACTTTCCTTCTGATCCCTGGGAAGCACTGAGATCACTTTTTGGTGTGGTTGGTAGAGTCTGTAGACTCCAGGTTGTTCCCTGCAGGATGGATGATGCTCCAGAGCTTTGGGATGCATTACTCCAATACTTGGTCCCATTTTATTACCTCCTTATTAGGTTTTTGGTGGAGAGAGATCTTTTCTCCTCTGAGGACAGGGAAGGAACTTGTTTTGTCTTAGGACATTTATGTCCTCTGGAAATGTCATACTTTCTTTCTCTCTTAGCAATTTTGTTTTTCTCTTCTATTAATGCTTTTATCACTTTTTGTAACAATTCTTGACATCCACTTTTCTTATTCTGTTGGTATTCATTCCTTTAATTTGATGTTAAGGTGCTTCACTTTACTTCCAAAGCCCTCCTAGTGCTGTATGTACTACTGCCTTTCTGATGTCAGTTAAAAAGCACTTTTGGAAAACATTTATGTTAGCACTCAAGTGTTTCCTCCAGCCCTCGTTCAGTGACAGTCCCATAAGTATCTGCAGATGTGTTTTGGGGGTGGGTATGTTTGTTTTCTTTTGGATTCCCCCTCTGTGGTAAAGCTATAAAACCAGTGGCATGCTGGTGTGTTTTCTTGGCTAGTTGTCAGACTTTCTTTCTCCTCCTTTCTCATCTCTTCCTACATGTAAACTATTTAAGACAGGAAAATTGATTCCTTTTGAAGACCGTCAAGCCCAATGGGGGCTTGATCCATGATAAGGACCTCTTAGTTGCTTAGGCATGTGCTACTTAGATGTGATATCCCTGGAAACTTTTTCTGCAGTACCTGTTCCTCAGTCTTAGTACTTTATTTTCCTTCCAGCAGCTTTTTTACCCCATTCTAACAGTTACCACTGTTCTCATTTGTATAAATTTTGGAAAACAGTCACAAGTCAAAGAAGCTTAATTCTTTCACCCAAAGTGAAAAAAAAAAAAGACAAATCATGCATATTGTGTGTTCTTGGTTTGTTATAATCTTAATGATAGTAACTTAATTACGGACATTGTGATTGGAAGCTCTCTCCTATGGAACATGATGTTTACTACATGTATGGAAAACAAGCTGTAGAAGTAGAACTAGAATTAGAAAGCTGACAGGCTTGAATAACTCAGCTGAATAAATGATTTCCCTCATTTTTGGGATGGCAAGTTTATCTCACCCTCCCAGATTTCTCTTTTCTCTCAATTTTATGATCTTCTTCTGGTCAGTAACAAGATCACAATATTCCTCCTCTTCTCTTAGCATTAATTGTCACAGTTCTATGTTATATATGTATATTTCTAAGGGCACAATTGCACTTTTTAAATGTTCATTGCTATTTGGTGAAACTTGTGGCAAATGGCTTAATGGAAAGTTGTCTTAAAGAATGTGGGCTCTTAATATAATTGGCTAAAAATGTGAAAAATATTTATGACTAAAACATAGCTCCTAGAGAACAACTTTGTAAAGCTCAGAGAACATGAGCAAGTAAAAAATTCTTCACTAAAATAAGAAGCAATTAAAAATCAAAATGTATGTAATGGAGAGTAGAAATCAATTCTTCAGTTAAGAACAAGTTCTTTCCAAAAAAAGTAGTACTAAACCACACTTCTTTCCTCTTTTTTTCCTTTGTTATTTAAGGGACGGTGTTTCACTATGAGCATTGTGCTTGCCTTACACATGTATGAAATCAAAATTTTTGTTCAGCGAGTGCTGCTTCAGGCTCTGAACCCTGGAAAATCCCATATCTAACCTGAAGCATTTATGTAAGAAAATCTCAGTAATACAGCTTAACTGCCTGATATCTCAGTATAAAAATGTAATTTTACATCTATGTGAAAAACACTGCTGCATTTGGAACCAAATCTTGGACAATATCAAATGACGCTAAAACGCTGATCAAGTAACAAAGACAGTGGATAATTACAAAAATAGCCAAGAGATAAGTTAGGTGATTTCCCAGGGCAGTATTGCTTGTATTGTGAAGATGGTATTTGCTTAAGATTTTTATATGCATATGTATTTGCTCTTTTTTATCCTTTCAAGCCCTTAGGACAGCTTATAATCCTTTGGGTTGTCCTTTGTTTTGGTTTTTCCTCTTCTTGTCACATCTCACTTGAACCAGGAGCATAGAATAAACTTTGGATGCATGCAATGCTGATTCCATTATTTTGTTCAAGACATTTTTCTTGTTTTATACAATGAAAGTGAAATATTCTCTGCTTGACCTCCAAAGACCTTTCTGACATGTTGCACACTATTCCCTGGTGTTGTGTACTCTATATTTTATAGTATGGGTTTCACTGCCCAGTACTACTTCTTTCTCTTTACTGATCTCCACGTTCTATTTGTTTCTTCTTACCTTTCAGGTTGTTATAAAACTTCCAATTTCCTCTAGGAAGTAGCAGCTGCTCGAGTTCAGTAATTAACTGGTGCATACCAGATCAAAGAGCTGAAGATGGGTCTTTAATCTGGAAGTTCATTCAATTGCAGTGTATGAAATACTCCTGGAACTTCCTGGATCAAAACACTCGTCTAGTTGCCTCATGCGATTTTTTTCATCATGGTCAGGCATCTACTTGCAAAGAATTCCAGATATTGACACAAATTACCCAAATACATGAGTAAGGATGGGAAGATCACTCCCCCATAGCATATGGTAGGGACAGTACTGGATGGAAAATACAACATTTGCTTTGTGATTTCTATGCCAATGGGAGATCTATTTCCCGGAGCCACTGACTTCCTAACCAAGTCATTGACTCCTTAACTGAGGCCACTTCTCTCCTTCCTGCCCCAGACATCATAACAACAGATTCTGGGCTGAAAAAGATGGTTACAGGGGGATAGCAAAATTCGAAAAATTGTATGAACATGAGTAGCTTGAGCCCTGCAAAAGGCATGTGCATTGAAGTGCAGAGAAGGATTTTAGGACAGCCCACCAAGAGCAGAGCCAGTCCTGTGGCATTTTCCATCATCAATCAATATAGCTCTGATTGTGGTTTAAGTTAATAGAGGCTCCAATCATGAACAAGACAACTGTAATAATATCATACATATTTTTTCCTGTCATATTCCCTGCAGAGCAGAGTTCTTCCCACCATTTCTTTCCCTTTTAATCCAGCTTATCCATGTTTTTAGGCTATAAAATTCATCCTTGACTAACAATACTGATAGAGAAAAGACTATGTTTAATACAGTTCTCTGGTTGAAACATTAGACACTGTTTTTCAGCTTCCAGGAAGAAATAAAACAAAATGGTGTTGAAATCATTTGTGACAAAGCAGGAAATGGCTTGGGCATGCTTTCTTACTCTTGTCCTCAAACATGATTATGTTCTTCTGCTTATTGTATGTTGCCTTATCAGCATCAGGATTAGACTTTGCAATGAATAAATTATGAGGGAAAAAGTATACTGCTGTCCAAGAATAATCAGACTTATTGGCTACTGCATTCAGGAGGATGCTCAAGCAGTACTAGAGGTAGTTTCTGATTTCTGTAGTGTATTGTTCTAAGACAAGAGTACTGTCCCTCTGACTTTTCATGCTCTCCACTGTTACTGCTGTGTTCTTCTTTGTGTAAAGCCATTGGAAAAGTTATAGCTCCATGTGAAGCATTTGCTCAAATGATTGGTATACAGATAAATAATTTGGGGAAGAGATAGAGAGATTTAGGAAAGAAACTCCATGTAGACAGTGGACAGAGATTGAAAATTCCTTTTAATACTGAAATATTGCTGCTCAGGTGTGTTCCTGAGCTACTGACATCCCAAACTTAGCATATGTATAAGTTTGACCTGTGTGCAAGGATGTTGACAGTAAAGGTTTGTTCCTGTCACTGTCCCTGGGTGCAGCCAGACTAAGAAGTTCCATTGAGGGCTGGCCTCTTCTCTCAGGCAACTACCTGACAAAGGGAAATGGCCTCATGTTGCACCAAGGGAGGCTCAGGGTGGATACTGGGAAAGATTTCTTCACTGGAAGAGTGGTTAATCATCGGATCAGGCTGCTCAAGGAAGTGGTGGAGTTACCATCCTTGGAAGTGTTCAGAAAATTAATGGGCATGGCATTTTGTGATACAGTTTAGCAGGCCTGGTGGTATGCAGGTGGAGGTTGGACTGGATGGTCTTGGAGGTCTTTTCCAACCGTAATGATTCTATTCCATAACATTGGAGGGTTGAATGCTTTTGGATGGCTTCACCCTGAAGTTTCACTCAAGACAGGGAATCTTGACCAGCTCTTTGGGATTTCCAAAGCTGTGCTGGCAACCTAGCCACACAGCACCATGCGCTCCAGCTCAGAGGGCTGTGTGTGGGTTGTAGAATGTCCTGGCTTAAACCCAGGTGAACACCCACATGCATTTCCACAATGAGAACTGTCAGAATAAACATTTGGCGGGGGGAAGCAGCCCCACTGAGAGCAGTGGCAAGGAAGGCATTGTGCATGTGGTCTGTACTTTGCAGTAATTGAGTGGCAGCAGGCATCCTGTGAAGTTCATAGCTGCTATCTCTGAATCTTGCCTGTGTTTCCCTGTGCTCTCACCCTGGGACTCTGCTTCCTACGAGTAGTGTTGACCGCTCATGGGATGCAGGAGCACATGGAGGGCAAGGGGAGCCATCCTGGTACAAGAGAGAAGCATCATGTAACAGCTTGGATCACAGCTAGTGTTTTCCAAGAGGGAGTGAGACCCAAACCCCATCTGTCCAGCCTTGGGAGAGAGCAGTCTATCCCCACTGATTTTAATCATGAAGGAAAGAGACCATTAAGCCTTGTTCCTCTGTGCTCTGGAGTCCTTTTGTAGAGGCCAGAAATATCTAGCCTTCAACACTTTCCCAAGCAAATTTGATCTATTTGTTACTGCCAAAATGTGTACTTTCTATTTTGTTTACACTTGGAGAATTGTGGTCTTACACAAATTGTCATCACTTCCAAGTAAAATAACCTATTCCTTGATATTGCTTTCAAACTTCAAAGATAGACGGAGGGGCTGGAAGTGTCAGTATATTATTAATTCTACAGTGGCAAGTTCCTGGCACCAGTCATTCAGATGAAGAGCTGTGATAAAGTGGAGCAGTTTAAAATTACAGCAAGTTCAAGGTAGATATAGTACCTCATTCACAGTATCTTCAGGCAAAATACTGAGATGAAATTGGTGAACTTTGGTTGATTGTTAGTCACACCAATGGACCAAGCTGATGAAATCACCTGCCCTTTCAAGGTAGTGTGCAGCCATTCATTTCTATCTTGTCATTTGTGCAGTTTGTGCAAGAAAAAGCTTTTAAAAAATGAATTAAAATTGATGCAAGTAGCAGGTAGTGCACATGCAACTCATGTGAATTCCAGCAATACTTGTTTTGCAGGGGCAGGGGAGATAAAATGCACTTTCATTTTCCCCCAATCATATTTGATGAAGATGAACTAGATTAGTGTGATTATAGACAGGAAAATAGCTCTGAGGGAAGGGTATCGCCTTGCCTTGCATATTGATCCCTCAGAGTGCTGAACTGTACTTGTTCATGTCCATGGAGGAAAGGAAGATTGCCCCACGCTGCCAGTACAGTAGTGAAGTAGCAGGCTTCTAAGACTGCCTCTGTGCCTCCCTCCTCATGTGTTATACTGAAGTCTTTTTACATATACTGGCATCTCAGCACCTCTTTTCACACAAATTAAATGTGAAAAGTCCATGTTTCAGACCCACTCTGAAGCAATGCGATTTTTCCATGTAGTTACCTTCCACTTTCACCACCACTATAATAAGCTTCCAGTTGATTATGGCAGTCAGAATGTTCTTTTACAAGTTGCTGAGCCACTCTGGTGTGTTGCTGCTGCCTGGAGTGAGAGCTGTGCTCCTGTTCTTCCTGTCCCCTTCCCATGACTTCACCACCTACCCCTTTCTTGCAGTGGCTGTGCTGCTTTTTGACACTATGAGCCTATTTAATCCATAGAAATGGCAAAAGACTCCAAGTTTTCCCGCATGGTTTTGTGGCGTTTTGATGTTCACACACGGTGCTTGCTCTCACTGAGCAGTCAGCACCGAGGGAGGAGGTGGCCAGAGGAGTTGGGGAGGCCTTACCTGGTGGATCCCTGTATTGCTCACCCAGTTCAGCTGAGTTCAGCTGGCTCAGGTGAGGTCAGCTCGGTCCACCTGACACATGAGCCTGGTAGCAGTGTCCAAGCAGGGTGCCAAGGTGGGCACAGAGAGAGACTGTGCATTGCTCTGGCAGTGCTTGCACAGAAACGGGTTGGACCCCTTCCTGAAAACATTCCCATCTCCTTCTCCAAACAGCAGCAAGTACAAGTAATAACTCTTCGTGTGTGTACCCGAGGAAGAGCCCCAGACTGCTCCTATCTCTACAGCTGAGGAGGGAACCACATGTGATGCTGAGGAGAGAGTGTCGTGTGTGCAGGGGGGACCTGGGAATAGCAGCTCTCACTCTTCTGATGCATTTGGAGGACATGGAGGAGTCCTCTGCAAGAGACAGTCCTGAGAAGAATTTGTGTTGAGAGTCCATGTTGAACTTGCAATACAAGTGGCACAAAAAGTGTACTTTGATTTGCAAATGGCTGCATTCTGTATGCAAATTACTGAAAAAAAAAGAAATGTGGAACCCCAAAAAGTTGTTTTTAGTTAACATCAGAATGGAATCCAATTTTAATGAATACAGCCTAAACTTTTAAAGAGATTTCACTTAATTGGAAAAATGTTTATTTGTTGTGTTCATCTTTTTTTCTGAATGAATATTTGAGATGTGCTTGGAATATATTGCATAACATCAATAAGCATTTTACTAGCAATATGTCTGGATTTGTGTGTGTTTGAATAAGTTTGCTTTCCTGGTTTTTTACCAGACTAATGCAGGAACTCTATTATCCATCTTGCAGCCTGCAAAATAAGCAACAATTTAATGACTCGCTGGGACTAATTAAAAATTAGTCTTGCTCCTCACTCCTTACTTTCACACAGAGAAATCTGGAAGTGGTACATCAAAACTTTAGACAGCTTCTTGTCCTTTTATACATTCCACGTGATCTGTGAGAATTGCCTGCTCACTGCAGATACTTCGAGGTGGGAAAGTTTTTCTCCTCTTTACAAGACTCAGGCCACTGTGCAGGTCCTTGTAAAGGGTGACAGTTTGCTCCCAGTCTGGTAGAGCAGAATCTCAGCTGGGCTTTCCAGAAGGTAAGCACAATGTCCAGGGCTTTGGCTGTGTAAGGGGATGGACACAGTGGGAAAACTGCTTTTTTATGAGCAAATCGAGCTGAGTGTGACAGGATGGTTTGCAACAAGTTGGGAGAGCAGAGGTGCAAAGGGCAAGAGATTATAGCACAGAATGGTACTTGGATAGTTACTCATCATGTACTGAAATGCTAGAGAAGTGGTAATAGGAGAGGATTTTCATAGACAAAGGGATCCACTGCTTAGAATTTTGTATGGCTGTGGTCCTAATTTACATGACAGGAGATGAGAATACGGAGGTTAAACTTATTCTTTCTTCACCACCCTCTCTTGCCTTTGGTGTTTTGTTGGGTTTTTTTTCTTTTTCCCAGTAGTATTTTTCAATTAATTCCTCAATTTAAAATAGAATGCTTTTCTTCTCAGACTATAAGAAAACTTCCAGAATTAAACCACAAAGTGTTAGAGCTGTGTGATTTGTCACATTCATGTTGAAATAAGGTTTTATTTTTGTACATAAAGGAAGTGAAATCAGTCTCCAGATCAAAAGATTTTGTTATCGATTCATTCCACCCAGTCTGAGTTTTATGAGGTCTCTATTTTTTGATAGCAAGAATGACATAATAGGACAATAATGAAAAGTGTTTAAATCAAACTTACACCATTGGAAAGAGACAGAGGCATAGGAGGATGATTCAATTTAATTTAAGTCTAATTTTAGCAGGAATAATTGAAGATTTATTTTATCCATATCTCTATTATTATTGAAGCTTTAAGTAAATATTCTTACTGCCTATGTCTGCAATCAAATTCTATTTTTTTAAAAAATTCATAAATATTGTGAATTTATGGCACTCCAAATTTCTATGGACAAGTAAACTATAATTAGGCAGGCAAGAAATCATCTTCCCTGCCAAATGCCATTTGCTTTCATGTTAATCACACAAAACAATACTGTTACAATAAGTTCAAAATTTGAAAAATCAAAGATTAATACCTTTACTCATTAAAAAATTAGAATGTATGTGACAGTTGGTTTAGCAACAGCTTTCTCCAGCAAGCTTTCTCAGGGCTTTCTCTTCTGGCACCCTGGAACTATCACTGAGATCCCTAATGGTAGATACTCTGACTCAGACACGTTGCATTTATTGAACTTAGGGTCTGGATAATGATTTGTTTAAAACATGGTGGGGGGGCAGGGGAAATGAAGCTTTTCAAAGATTTGTATCTGTTCTTTAGGTTTCTCCAGTTTTGAATGTTCATCTTTAAGGTGTGCAAAGGTTGAAGAGGTAGTGCAAGTAAGGTCATACGAACCTATTTTGAGTATGTCCCTTGTGCACCATATTTGATGAAGTACCTCAAATGAGCACGTATCAAATACAGTGAGTTCTGACTGGCTGGACATTGCAGAGTCAAAAAACTACAACCTACTTAGCTGCTCTCACTGCTGAAAAAGTGCTGAATAGCACACACAAAGGTGAGATCTGACAGAGACCATGTATTTTTCTGGTAAGTGGAGAGGTTTTCATCTTATCCAAGTTGTTTTGTTTTTTTTTCTTTGTAGGGCAACACCTGGTTCTTGAAACCAAATGTATAAAAAAAATAGAAGACAGAAATATTGTATGAATAGCAGAAATTGATAATTTATTTTGGAAAGGATAGTGATTAGCAGCTGCTACACAAATGTACAAAATATGATCAAATATTAATATGTGAACTCAAGTAGACATTTCAATCTCTCTAAAACATGCTATGAATGAGCTCCCTTATGAACTAATCAGGTGGGCTTTTATATCCTTTGTATGATATTTCACTATAAAATAAATAGGTGTTTCCTGTTGCTGATGAGCTGTTGAAACAACATACCCAAATGCAGAGAGGTTAAATTGTCTATTCCTTATAGTACTTGGGCACTTTTTGAAGATCTAGAATTTATAACCTGATATTAGCAATTTCTTCGTTTTTCTTTTTATACAACCCCAAAATTGCATAAACTTGAGATGTTGTCTGAACACACTCGATAACAGCTTTGCCTCACGCCATCCACAAAAAAAAAAAAAAAATTTGTAACATTTCCTTGTTTATTTCTGTCTCTACCAGCTGCCTTCCTTTGCTAGAACCAGTGGTTGTGTGTGAGTCTCATGAGCCAGCTGTGGAAAAAAAGCCCCATTCTCTGATCTCATTATCACAAGCCTGTGGTGAATTAGTGGCTAAAAAATGGGAAGACAATGTGGGGAGTGAAAGTAATGGCCAAAGGAAAGGAAGATGAGGGAGGACTGCTCTATTTGGCAGCTGTGATGATGAAGGTGGTGGCTGAGGACTGGCTTCTTCTCCATCCCTAGTGATTGTAGGCCAAGTCTGGAAAAAGCAAACCAACCTAAACAGAAGTTATCAAGTAGATCTGATCTTTAAGAAGACTTGTAACCTCCTCCTTGCTATACCAAATGCAGCTGGGAGGAATGGTTTTACTAACAAGGTGTAGAATGTGGAGAGGAAAAGTGACAGTCTCGTGGTGACAACCTGCATGCATGAACTGAACTAGACAAACAGCTAATATCAGTCCTCACTCCTTGCTTTACATTATCTGTTGAAGGTGGGAAGTTCGCTTCCTCATTCCGCTTGTCTAAGGGAATGAGGTTCCATAGGAATTTTATTTGCATTTGTTTCTCTGACTTCCTGGATTTTATTTAAAAAAATCCATCTTGGAGCTATTAAATATTTTCTGAAGAGCTGTAAGCTGCTTATTTTGGCTCTTCCAGGACTTTATATATCAATAGTACTGTTATAAATTGTAGCTACCAAGAGTGGCCTCCATAAACTAGCATAAGTTACTGAATGCACAATAAAGATGAACCTTGCTCTTAGAGCCTTAAAATTTAAATATGATCTGAAAAAGAAGCTTTATTGTCCTTATTAAAGGGGAATCGAATCTTTGTGAAATTGAACAGGAAATCTTCCTTCTGCAAAAGTGAGTCAAATGCCTGATTTTTATCAAAAACTTCCCCCTTCTCATGGACTTGCTAAGAGAACAAAGACAGGAAATCAGATTTTCTGAATCTCAGCCCTGCATCTTAAACAGTCACTCTGATCATCTTTCTTTACTATATATTTTAAAAATAATTATTTTGTCTTATTAAGAGAAGGCAGGACTGCTTGGTTAGTGCCAGGGAAACTGATTAAATCCCTTATGCTTAGTGAAAGGTGCATTGGTTATTATTAAACAACATGGTCTGGATGCAGCCTCAAGCTCAAAGGTCATTAAACTATTACCAGGAGCTGCTAAGGGAGAATCTATTTGTCTTTTTTGGGGTTCAAAAAAAACCCCCAAAAACCTACACCCTTAAAGCTGTCCCTAATTATGTGAAGAAAACAGAAAGAAAAAGTTTAATCTACAGGGAAATAAAATAAAATTCAAACACTCCAGATGACTGTCCAGACAAATGAGACAAGAATGAGGGTCACTATTAGAATCACGACACTGAGCTAGATTGTCATTTGGTTGGGAGAAGAGTATGGTGTCTGGTCTCAAAATTTGAAATCAGAAAACTTTCATGACATTGATCAAGGAGCTGTAGAAGGCCCTTTCGTTTTGCCAAGGAAGGTAAGCTCATCTGACCTTCAGCAGGAGGGCACCCATTTGATTTGTTAACATTCATGTCCAGAAGCTGTCAGTCTTGAGTAACTGCTGAAAACTGGTTAATACTGTCACTTTTAGATCAATATGCAAGTAGGTGGCTCCTGGGTGGTAGAAGGCAGAAAGAAAACATGCCTGACTTTGGGTTTGTTCTCATCTCAACCCTTTCAAAACTGTGATGTCTGTATTTATTGCTGCATAGGTTGTCTGTACCAGTGTGGTAAGTGACAGCTGGTGGTAGTAATGAGGCTGCAGACTTCTCTCTAATTGAACCCTGTTATTCTTCCCATTAAGTCTGTAGGATGTGTGTTGCCTCATCAATCCAAACTACTGTTGTAATTTCTTCTCCCCATTGCCCACCTCACCCTCATTAGTGCAGATAAGGAGCACCCTGTTTTACCTGTCACATGCTTGTATTAGCTACTAATTGCTGCTGCTTTGGTTAGTCAGATTGGGGGCACCTGGCAGCTCCTCAGTTAACGGGAGGCACCTTGGGGGGCTGGTCGGGTGGTACTTATTGTTCTGAACAAGGGAGGAGCTCTTGATGCTCATTTGGTCACTCTGCACCAAGAAGGGAGGAGCTCGACAGCCAGGTCCCTGTGCCTGGAGCTGGTGTGGTATGTCTGAGCTATCTGCTATGGCCATAGAGAAAGGCCTAGGTGTGCTAGGCAGGGACAGGAGACTGTAGCACAGTACCTGCGTTCATATTGGCCGCGGTGTCCCTTTGGAAGGTGGGCAGCTGGAGTTGCCAGTGCCTGGATCCATCTCCCGCAGGTAAGCAAGTCTCTCTGGCTGGAGGTGGAAAAGTTTCTCTGTGTCATGATAACTATCTAATAACTAATGCACTCTTGTAATCTGTGTTTATGAATACAGAAAGTTGCTCTTGCTGCGGTAATTTAATGCCATTTTGTGTGTGGATGTGCTTGCACTGAGCCCCCGGAGGACTGTGGTGGGCTCTGCTGTAGTGTGGAGTTGAGCTTTGTGCCTGTCTGCGCAGGGTGTGCAGCAACCCCTCCCGCTGGGGTGGGGAGAGTTACTGAGTTGTTGTGATAGATAGAGAATAAGTGTGTCTGGATAGTTTATTTAGTTCTAACTGCTTGCATCCTTCCCCATCCTACCCTGCATTCACTGTATTTTTTTTCACTTTGTGGAATCACTGAAAATATCTATATGCTTTTTGGTGGGCTATTGCAGCAGCTTTTTGTTTTAATCTGTGGCTAGTGTTAAGAGAGAAGGTTCATATGTGGTTTGTTACTGTAAGTCTGCTGCTCTTTGTTAGTGCCATGATGGCTATTTTTTTATTTGTGTAGTTACAAATATATTTATCCAACTTTATGTGACAGTAATGTTCTTATTTGCAGTAAGAGACTCATAAATCAGGAATACTGTGCATTGCAAAACAGTTGAAAAACACAACATATTTTCAGCGAGATTTCATAAGAGTGTATTTTTTATGGTGTTTGAGTATATTTTTTGCCTCAATTCTACAGAAGAAGCATTGAAATGTAAGTTAGAATGGTAAAACTCATGGCAAGATGTTAATAAACAGTGGCTATGTAGCTGTACAAAGGATCATACTCACTTTGAATCAGTTTCCACAGTCACATTCTTCTGGTTGCAGGACAATCTAAAGCTCCATGAATAAGAGAATTTTCATCACAATGCAGATGACTATTGAGGAAAAAAAAAATAGAAATTTGACACTATATGACCTGGAAACTCCACTCTACAAATTTTTGTATACCAATTGAGATGAAATAATGTCATTTAAACTTGAAAATGAAAATGCTGCCCCTTTAAGGTCACATTTTTCTTCTTTGCATTGTCAAAGGCAGCTGCAGTTACTGTGCCTACACACCTTCAAGGTGCAGTGTTAGCACTCTCAACTTTGACAGGCTGAAGTTTGGAATTGAAGTATAGTGACAACCTTGGCCCTTTATACCTCCCTTTAAGGCAGCAACCCAGAAAACAGTACCCAGTTAATATTAATTGTGTGTGTTGGTATAATGTATATGCCTGAGCGAAAAGAAATAGGACTAAAATGCCACAAATGAGGATAAAATGGACTAGCAGAAATTGGTTGCTTAATAGATGTGGTTTTTTTTAAACAACAGGTCGAACTTAACCACCCTGGAAACCCTAAGGATAATTTAAAGTGATCTCTTAAGATAATAGTCTGCCTATTGGGGTAGTGGTGCATGTGCTTTTCTGTCACCTAGACTGTTACGTTTCAAGGGGTGCAGTCATCTGAAGGTCTCATTGTGTTGGTATGTGGAAGAACAAGATGCTAGGTGAGCTGTTCTTTTGCACAGAATACCTTTGCAGAGGCAATGAGAACTGACCATGTCTAGGGAGTGTGATCAGTGGCAAAAGAAAAGCAGAAATCACACGGCTCAGCACAAACTTCCAGGCTGTTGAAAGAATAGTAAGGTTGGAGCAGGTTTTGGTTCATTTGGTTGGTTGGGTTTTGTTTTGGGTTTGTTTGTTTGTGGTTTTGTGGGGTTTTTCTGTATGATTGGGGTTTTTTGTGCCGCTTTTTGTTGTTTTTAGATTTTTGGTCCTTTAGGATATATGCCCTCTACACTTAGAGAAAACAAGTCGATATATTCTTAACCACCCAGGAAACATTGACTGTTACTGATTTCAATGAATCTGAAGTTTTTCCTTCAAATTTAGTAGGAGTGTGAAAAGGGGAAAAACTTATAGTACTGTCATGACTGTGTGTATATTTAGGATATATTCAATTTATGCCTTTGTGTATTTTTCCCTTAAACTATGAGATCCAGAAATCTTCTTTGTAAGTGGAAGTATATAGGTCTTTTGAAGCTATTTGTACTTCTGTAATTACAGGTAGTAGATAATATGAGAAAAAAATAACATTTGATGTCATTTGAATTATGTTGTCTAGCTTAAATCCGAGCTCCATTTATTTGACAAGACTTCCTAGCATTTGTTTTGCTTTGGTCCTGAAACCCTTGAGACAGCTTTTGTTCTGCAGCATGTGAGCCGAGAGCATGGAGAGTCAGTTGGTAATGTGATCCTGCAGATCCAGATGCAGGAATAAGTTTATGAAGGCAGCAAATGTGGCTTTGCCAAATGCTCTTGTCATGTACTTTTAACAAGATGTGTTGTCTGATAACTTCAGCTGTAAATCCCTGGGCCAGCCCAAGCTCTCAAAAGGCTGCTCTGACTTGCATGAAGTGTTGCTCTGCCAGCCAGGAGCATCTGGAAGAGTAGGCTCATGCTCTGCTTTTCATGGAGAGTCTGGGGGTTACATGGCAGGTAGGAGGGTGGCCACAAAAGTAAAACTATAGCTGGATGCAAGTTAACTTTAAAATGCATCAAGCTAGTCATAAAGAGCTCTACTTTGTATTGTAGGTGGTGCTTTAATCGTGTTTCCAGTGGAAGCCTATGTGCTTATTTCCATGTGAGATGTAGACGTGATCAGAAAATTCATAAGAACATCTGCTTGGATTTCAGTCTAGAATTATCTCTCGTGTGATAATTGGTGTATTTATTAAGTTTTCTAGTAAGCTTTATTCTTCCTGAAGATAAAGCAGCACTGAAAAAAACAGCAGGTAGACTGTGCATTTGTAAAACTCCCTGTCTTACGAGGGAGCTTCCTTCTATTCTGGTGGAGTGCCAGTTCTGCCATACTCTGACTAGCCTTTTGTTATCACTTAATACCCGCGCACATGACACTGTGAAAAGGGCTTATTTTTATGCTTTTTATCACTGTTAAAAACTTGTTATATTATGCATAAGTTTGTTATTCTGAACATGATACACATGAGGTAAGTCATGACAGTACTATGGGTTTTCCCCCTTTTCTCAGCCCTGCTGAATTTGAAGGAAGAAACTTCAGGTTCTTTGAAATTGGTAACAGTGAGTGCTGGGTGGTTAAGGATATATCTGCTTGTTTTCTCTAGATGTAGAGGAGATATGTGCAGAAAGAAAATGGAAAAATTCTTGTCAAAAATCTTGCTTTCAGGGGACAAAAAACTTAAAGATGGTCTTATTTCTTCCTCCTAATTGATATTGTTAGCTTAAATATTTCTTAGTGTCATTTTTCCTCTTCTCTATTGCTCATGGGAGTGCAGGAGAAATCTGAGATAAATGTGTCTTTGGAGCATTGCAGATCTAAGATCCCTGTTACGAATGGAGAAAGACAAATGGAGAATAGACAAATCTCTGCCTTTTGCCCAGGCCTTTGGCAGCAGGCAGTAGCTCTTATTGGGGTGGCCAGGGCCCCAAGACCCGGTCTTGTTCACAAGTTCTTTAATAATGGCCGATTAGATCTAATATGACATAAATTATCATTTATTAGACACAGAAAATAACAGACATAAGACTTGGGACAAAACTACATACTGTACAGGAATAAAACAAAATAAACTACTAGTAGAGAGAATTCAGTGTGCATAAAGATACCTGCTATTAGCGCTAGCAGGAAATAATATTACTTAGGAACCAATGTATCTTACCAAAGCCAATTTGGTGATGAAGTATACCTTGGAATCCTTTCACTCAATTCCCAGGAAAGTAACCAGCAGAGCCTGGGTCCAGACTCCAGGGAGAAACCTTTGCGCAGTTCCAGAGTGTATGTGTGAGACGTCTGCCTCTGTGGTGATTTGTGTGTCTTTTATAGTGTAAAAGTGTGTCTTTTGGTCACATACTTATTTCTTTTCATCTCTTTCTACATGCACTCTCCATACCTAGATACGGATTCTCGGTTGGAGGCCCCAGACTTTCTGGTACCAAGACATAACCCCTTGCTGGGCTTTTGACCAGTCTGAGTTATCTATGCACCAGCCATGATGGAGAGGGAGAAGGGGAGAACATCCTCTGGCAGTCCCTGAGTGAAATCTTGGTTTGCTTCTGCAGCTCCCTGAGTCCCCAGGTGAATGGGTCCAGGGGGATCATCTGTTTTGCTATTTCAGTTTAGCACTTTAGTGTGGCCACAAGGTGAAAGTGATCCGTACGCAGAATTCAGACTGCTTTTCACACATACTGGTTCTCATCAGGGGACTGAGTCTGTTGGTGGAATTACTCAGTTGCTTCTCTGATAATGCAGTCCTGATGCATGCATTTGGACACTGTACAGCCCTATTGCTTCTTCTCTGTGCCTCTCTCACTCAGAGGAACCACCCAAAAATGTTGGCTGTGGTGCACCAGGATGCTGTGTTTTTGAGTACAAGTCAGAGATGCCCTGGCTCCACTGGAAGAGGCTCTGCAGTGATCCCTGGGGGCTTCACCTCATCCATGCCTGGGTTGTGGGCCACTGTGCTAGAAATAAATAGTTCCTCTCTGCATTTTCTTCTCATATTTTTTGGAGACCCCAGGGCACAGGTTTTGTCTAGACTACAGATGTTGTTTCTGGGCTTAACACGAGCTTCTTACACAAACTTTTCTCTTTTTGTACATGATTTAAGGCTAATGTGTTATCTTACATTTTGTATTATACACTAGACAGGGCTGAGTTGATAGAGAATTTCCAGACAGGACTTGTTAGTATGGTTTTGGATGGTTATAAGCTCTTCAGAAGGAATGGGCAAGGAGGAGCAGTTGGTGGGGTGGCTCTGTATATTAGGGAGTGTTTTGACTATAGTGTTTAATGACAGTGATGGTAAGCTTGAGTACCTTACTTGTGTAAGAATCAGAGTGAAGGCCAATAAGACATCCTGGTGCGGGTCTGTTACAGACCACACAACCAGGATGAAGAGGTAGATAAAGTATGCTATAAGGGACTGGCTAATGTTTTATGATGTTTTGGGCTCATGGGAGACTTTATCTTGATGGATGTCTGCTGGAAGGTCAACACAGTGAAGACAATGCAGTCTAGGAGGTTTCTGGAGCATGTGTAAGATAAATTCCTGAGACAGCTGGTAAGTGCCCCGCTGGACCTCGTATTTATGAACAGAGGAGGGCTGGTAGGAGATATGGTGGTCAGAGGCTGTCTTGGGCCCAGCCACCGCAAAATGATAGAGTTTTTGATTCTTGGCAAAGTAGGGAAAAAGGGGTCAACAAAACCTCTACTTTGGACTTCTGGAGGGCAGACTTTGGCCTATTAAGGGCACAGGTTTGGAGAGTCCCTTGGGAAACAGCCCTTAGAAGCCAAGGGGTCTAGGAAGGCTGGACATATTTTCAGAAGGAAGTCTTAAACAGGCTGTCCCTGTGTGCCCAAAGACAAGACAGCAGGGAAGAAGTTGAGCCTGGCTGAGCCGGGAGCTTTTGCTGGAACTGAAGGGAAAAAAAGAGAGTTTAGGACTTTCGGAAGAAGGGACGGGCAACTCAGGAAGAGAACAAGGATGTTGTTAGGTCATGTAGAGAGAAAATTAGAAAAGCAAAAGCTTGTCTAGAACGCAGTCTGGCCACCATTGTAAAAGGTAATAAGAAGTGTTTTTATAAATATACTAACAACAGAAAGGGCCTCCATTCTTTATTGGATGCAGAGGAAAACATAGCTAAGGATGAGGAAAAGGCTGAGATAATTAAGGCCTTCTTTGCCTCAGTCTTTAACAGAAAGACCAGCTCTCCTCAGGGCAACCAGCACCCTAAGCTGGTAGACAGGGAGGGGGAGCAAACTAGATCCCCTGAAATCCAGGAGGAAGTAGTTAGCAACCTGCTGTGCCACTTAGATCCCATCCAGCCCCATAGACTTGTGATTGTCTATCTGAGGGTACTGAGGGAGCTGGCACACAGGACAACTGAGGGATCAGGCCCAGCTAGCATGTGTTTAGGAAAGGCAGGTCCTTTTAAGCCAACCTGATTTTATTTTGAGACAGGTGACCCACCTTGTGGATGGAAGAAAGGCTGTGGATGTTGTCCACCTGGAGTTCAGTAAAGCTTTCAAGTCTGTCTCCCACAGCATTGTCTTGGAGAAGTGGGCAGAGCGTGGCTTGGATGCACTCTTTGCTGGGTTAAAACTGTCTGGATGGCTGGGCCCAGAGAGTGTGGTGAACGGAGCCATATCCTGGAGGCAGCCAGTCACTGTGCTCTCTCCAAATACCTGAAAGGAGGTTGTAGCCAAGTGGTTGGCCTCTTCTCCCAAGCAAACAGCAACAGGACAAGAGGAAGTTGCCTCATGCTGAGCCAGGGGAGGTTCAGGTTGGACATGGGGAAGATTTTTTTCACTGAAAGGGTTGTCAAGCATTGGTACAGGCTGCCCAGGGAGGTGCTGGAGTCTCTGTCCCTGGAAGTGTTTGAGAAAAAACTGGACATGGCACTGAGTGCTGTGGTTTAGTTGGCATGGTGATGTTTGGTCAAAGGCTGGACTCAGTGATCTTGGAAATCTTTTCCAATCTTAATTATTCCATAATTTTGATTTTACAGTTGATTTGGTATGATTTTTTAGTGTCTTCAAGCCTCTAGATGAAAACTGTACACCTTTCCCTTCTTTCTTTTCTATCCAATGATAAACCACAATATGTGTGATTGCTGGTCATTCAACCACCACAGCTCATCAGATAATCTTTGAGGATACCAGTAGCTGATGAAACAGTACTTCACAGACAATTTCATAGCTCTATCCAGCAGAAGATTTAATCTTCTTCAAACAACACAAATCACTCAAACAATTTCAACACTGAAGAAAGGTGGTAGTGACTACTGAACTGAATAAAAGAAAAAACATACTGATTTTTGCTGGATGAGGGTGCAGTGTTAGAATTGCCACTTGTGCTGTGATATAATAGACTTGGGCCTTGTAAAATCAAAATCTCAGAATGAATGCTTAATACAGTGTTTAGAGTGCAGTAAGGTATGCACACAACTTTCCTGGAAAGGTTTGCATCTTATTTGGATGAGTTAGCTTGATATGTGGTATAAAAGTAAATAATTTTAGGCATCATAAATGGGAATAACTATTTTTCAACCCAGTCTAATAGAATAGAGTTACATTGTGTTATCATGTCTTAAGTTGCTTGAAACTTTCCTGAATATTGAAGTTTTGGGTAGAAATCATCTCTGGCTCCTGTATGTCTCAAAAGATCTGAGGGAAAGAGGCTTATACAAAAATTATACCAAAATCAACTCTCCCATTTCTCAGAGCAAGTGTATGAAAAGTGGGTTGTTTTGCCCATATTAGATTCCCATAGGGATATTGCTGAGAAGCTGTTCTCTTCCTGATTTTTCTTTTTTAAAATTTCTGTGAAGTCATGTATCTTTTTGCCATTTTCTAAGGGGGGTGTTGTTTGGGGTATGGGTGTAATTTTTCACAGTAGCTCAAATCTGATTATGAACCTCTGGAATCTGTTTTCATAGTTACTTACAATATTACAGCTGGTTGAAACTTGGCATGCCTGTTTTCAATGAAATGCCAACGCTGAATTTTCTTTTGAATGAGTATGAAAACAAACATTAATTTGTCCATAAAACTGATTTTTCAAAACACATTATTTCAGCTTCATTGAAGCAGTATTTTAAGGAAATCAAAACATTGTATTCGGCTTTTGACTCTTCTAATTGTTCCATGTAATAAGAAATAACATTCTAAATGATATGTCTTTGAATGAAGCATGGCTTTTCAGAAAGGAAAAAATGATAGAACTCAAAATATTTTTTGTTGTTCTACTTCTGTTCGTTAATCAAAATCCTTAAAAGGAATCCTTGAAATTTCAGTCTCATCAGAATAGCCTTTTCCACCATTGGTTCTGAATACAACTGAATCATGTTAATGTTCAGAAAATGATTAAAATTTCATATTTATGCAACATTTTCCAAGCCAGGAAGCACTGACTGAATGAGACCTCTCTGAAACTGCTTCTGTCTATGGTCAGGAGACAGAGCTCAAGAACACTACCTGTCTTTTGGTCCTTCCTCGCCTCTCCTCACCTCTATCCTGTTATTTGTTCCTGGGCGGGAGGAGAGAGTTTAGTTATTATTAAGAGGATGTAAAGTGCTTCCTTGCATTTAGGGAGCTGGAAATGGAGAAGAAACATGTGAGGTTAAAGTATAGAGCAGACTACTGTAGATTAAAGATGAGACAATTGGATGGGTTAGGAATGAGGGGCTGTGACATCAGTGGTCACCCTGGGTTTGACCACCATCCTGTCATCAACAAGAACTATAAATGCCACTGAGGAAGCATGCATTTCTTCCCTTTCGTAACTCCCAGGAGAGGGTTATTTTGGCCAACTTAATGTGTAGATTGCGGTATTGTGGATCTCGTCGTTTTCTCTGCTTGTGTTCTGCCTTGGGGGGAGGTAAATAAGGAGCAGGTATTTCCCTGTTTGCAAGGGGAGAGATGCACAGAATCTACACAGCAATAAAATCGCAAGTAAATGAAAAGCAAGTCTCTTCTATGTAATGTGGTGTAGAACCTGTTGCCAGATGGAACTTTTGTTTTGATAATTTTTTTGAAGTCATTGTCCCTATGCTTTGCACACTTGAAATTTGTAGTAGTTGTGACTGGATTGCTCCTTTTTATATTTTTTTTTATAGTTTATTCCTCAGTTTTGCTGTCGTTCAGTTCATTTTTATTTTGCCAGTAACATTGACCATGATTCTCATTATGTTTTCCAGAATGCTTTTAGAGAATGTTTTCCAGAAATCTTTTAAAGCTAGTGTTTAACTTCTATCTCAAAATTTTCATCAGGAATATTTGAACATGGGCAGTGCTGAATGTAAAACATCTCTTTTGCTTTTCTCAAAATGCTTACATTTACCTTTCCTTTATTAAAGCATTTGATATCCAAATGTTGAAGGAAAAAGGGATGCATTTGCTGTTATATAAATATGGCTTTGTTTTGCCAAATTCATCATTTCCTCAGAAGAAAAGGAGAGTTCTAGGGAGACAGTAGCATCCCTGTGATTGATTTAAGTTTCCTGCAGTGTATGTGATGAGAGATTTGTGAACGTGGGGCAATGTAGTCCCATGGCCCTCCTTGTCTGAAGGGCTCTAGGACAAGAGATTCCCTGGGTACCTGACAGCTTTGAAGAGGAGAAAAGTGGCATCCACAGAAGCAGCTGCCTTCCTGAGCTGCAGCCTGACCTTCTTTTCCTCTTCAGGTGTCAGATTTTAAATATATGTTCAGTTGTTTTCCAGATCCCTAGATAAAAACCGCAGGAGAGATTCAGTGGCCACTCCTGGATGAATGTGAACACTGTCAGTCACTGCTTGTATTCCATGAACTACAAAAACGAGGCAAAATTCTAGTTCACCTTCACCCAAAGCTGCTAAAAAGTAGAGGAAGCAGAGGTAAAAATCACGTGCAAGATGAAGAAATAAAACTTGTTGGAATGTAATTCAAAATCCTATTCCTCATTAGCCTTGAAAGACAAGATATAGCCACAAATCAGCTCTCTAAATGAAACTACAAATGAAGCTTATAATAAAATTTAACATGGCAATAAGAACTAAATACAAGATTACAATGTCAGTGATAGGTTGTAGATATATTTTCTGACTTGAATTCAGGTTTACAGCTAGAGTTTTAAGGTGTTTTTCTACAGGGATGCTCCACAAACTTTGAGGGTTGCTGGAATAATCTCTGGGAAGTAAACCTTGAACTACACTGAGCTCTATAATCATTATACCCTAGGCTATTTTTTAACTAAGATTTATCAGCATTTTTCAACTGGATTACAAAGTGTAAAGCTGCTAGGCATGCTTATGAACAATGCATAGTAAATATGCTGCCAAAGTGCTTTCTGCTCCCTTCTTCAAACCCTTCAACTCTTAGAGCTGAAAAATAGTTTTGTACATGTGCTATCTAATCCTCTGTTGTTTAAATATATAGTGGTTGGGGCTGTATTTTTCTATTGTTTGCATGGGAAGTAGATTGCATTTCCATGGGGTTTGAGTTCAGTTTGTCATTATTCTCCCACTTGGCAGCTGGTGCACATCTCTGGATGCTGGCCAGAAGGAAAGGTGAGAGAAGGGGTGTAAGCTTCTAAAGAGAGAATATTTGTTTGGTTTTGAGCACCAGTCAACCACCCCTCCTTTCCGTTTTCCTTATGTGCTAATGTATCTCAGGGTTAATTGCAGTTTGAGACTGGTACCTGAATTTTCATTCATTTATCATTTGCTATTACATATGAATAGGGCATCTATTCATATGTATTCATCAATGGGGCATCAATTCATCTATTCTATAACTCCTGTTATATTGGTGAAGATCTGGGAAGTTCCTAAAGAGGCACCCCTTGCGCCTGATGCTGGGCACGCTTGTGGTCTTCAGCTGTTAGTCCATGGACATGTGAGTCTTCCATCAGCCCCATCTGGTATCTGTTATCCCTTGGGCACTTTAAATGATGTGAAACACTGTTGGTGAGGCAAACTGCATTGAGCTTCAAGTCAGGACAGGCTACAGGCTCCTAGAGAGTGATTCTGCTTTCCCTTAAGTAGACACTTTAAATCCGTTGTCTTGATTAGTGGCTATACTGGGAGCTTGAATGCTTTTCAGAGGCTCTTAAGTATGGATGTTTTAATCTTGGATAGATCCCAGCCAGAGCAATTACCTTGCCTCTGATAACAGCTTGGGATTTTGGCGGCCTTAGTTGTTAATTTACATTATGAGAACTTAATTTTTGTAGAACAGCAGTTTTCACTAATAACAAACCTTTAATAAGATTTTTCCATTTTGGTGCTGGCCTTCTTTATTATTAACTACATAATGTTGTCACTAGAAAACCTATATATAGATGTGAATACCTAGCTGGAGAATACTTACTTCAGTAATTGTTTGAGCTGAAAGTGGCTTTCTGGGAATAATTTTTACACAGGCATGCATACAGTCTTCAAGTGCACATATACACCAAGAGCAGGTTTCTTGTACCATCTGATTTAATTTCAAATTAGCCTAACAGCACTTTACATTATTTTAAATTGTTTCCACGCAATAAGTTATATCAAAATCTATTAGTTGATGACTTTTTCTTTTGTCTTGGTTAAAATAGTACATGTAGCAGTCTAAATCCATCCAGGAGCAGCCTGCCTCTTAATCAGTCTGACTTCTGAGCAACAATACATAACACCTTCCTAGGCTGGGTACCCCATATTGCCTGAATTGCTGTCAATGTAGTTCTTATTTTATTTCAACAGTAATGTTATTTTAAAAAACAAAGAAACCACAACAAAAATCCCAATAGCAGCACCAATATGTAAACCGCTTTATTTCCTGTTTGTATTATTCTAATCACAGAGTCATTTAGGTTCAAAAAGACCCCCAGATCATCGAGTCCAGGCTTTGACCCATCACTGCCTTGTCAACTGAACCATAGCACTAAATGCTACGTCCAGTTGTTGGTTGAATACTTCCAGGAATGGTGTCCAGAGACGGACACCTCTCTGGGCAGTCTGTTCCAATGCTTGGCTACCCTTTCTGTGAAGAAATTCTTCCTGATGTCCAGTGTGAACATTCCCTGGCACAGTTTGAGGCTGTGTCTTGTCCTGTTGCTGCTTGCCTGGGACAAGAGGCTGACTCCTGCCTTTCTACAACCAATAACATTGTTTTGTTGACTGTATTTTACAGAAAGGCTATGGGTAAATTGTCAGTCATGGAATTTGACAGAAAAAATTATCGTTGAAAGCTGAAACAGCAGAATCTAGAAATCTGATAATTCAGGGTGTTTGTATGTATGTTCACTATGAAATATCTGAAATTAGGTTTGTGAAGAGGCGTTGGAGAAAAATGTCACACAGATACAATTAGACCTCCAGCCCTAACAAAGGGTCTTGAATTTTTCCCTATATATTAAGTAATGCAGGATGAAATGTTTTTGATAATGACTAGTAAAGGTAGAGGTAAGAATTAAACTTGAGTGGAACACTAAGGTTTCCTTTTGATATTTAAAAAACTTGATTTTGGAAGAAGCATGAAATAATCAGAAGAATGGGTAGAAAAAAATAATTCTTCAGTAACAAATTTGAGTGAGATATTTAAACATATGCTCAACTTTAAACATTCAATATATTTTTGGGCTATATCCAAATAGAAAGCATGTAATTTCCTTCTACCTAAACTTAAAATATAAAATTTCAGATTGTCTATGCCGTTACCATCTATTCTGGAGGGAACCAAACTTTATTTGCAGAAAACCTCAATATTTTCTATGGGCTTCAAATATTTGTGAAATATATACATATATATTTATGAAAATGATAATTCACTGACAGAATTGTGGTATGACTTTTAACTTGATTTTGCCTTTTCATATTTTAATGTCATTTAGTTTTGAAAGCTACTGTCCAATGTGAAGGCATTTCTGGATTCTTTTGGGGCCTGACTGCCCCATTGCACTGAATGGGAGAGTTCAGGTTTTCGAATTAAGGTTTATGGTTTAGACTGTACAGCTATCTGCTACTAAGCTGACCCTTCCTTCCCCAAAGTGTAAGCTGATGTGATGCAAAAGTCATTGGAATGTTAATTTGAATTTGCAGATAAAGTTTTAAATTTGTTTTCTAATGTTTGAAAGAATTACATGTAATGTACCTTTTTGAAGACTTGGTGCAGTAAATGCTTTGTTTACATTTAGGTGATTTTTTTTATATTTTATATTTTAGTGTGAAAGTTATGGTTTTGCATAAGGATACAAGGCAAAGTATGATAGAGAAGTAAAGATTGATAGTGGGAAACTAATCTGGTATGTCGTTCATAAAAATGCAGAAATATTTCATTTATGGATCATTCCCCATTATGGCACCAATGATGAAATATGGCAGGTAGGAATGTAACAGTTCCAACAACCAGGGTCATTCATTCAGCTTCTGCACATAGATCCCACTGAACCTGAATAGGTATTTCTGGGCTTTCTCAGGTTGAACACACACAAGGTGCTGTCTCTGGCTGCAGATACCCAGGCAAGAGTGATGGCTCCCATGGTGGCTGAGGGTATTGTAGTGCAGCTGGTTTGCTGCGACCTGTGAAGTGCAGCTTGTGTGCTTAGCTGATGGCACAGGGCAGCTGTACTTGGTTTAACCATGTTTCCTTGTGGGTTAAGTGAAGTTGAGTCTTTAGCTTGCACCAAATGCCAGATAGGGCATGCAGAGATAGTTGTTGGTCTTTTGAGCATCAAACTAGTAATCTAATGTAACTTGCTTTGTAAATTTTCCTGTTTTGACCCCTCGTTGTAGAACCTGGGAACTTTTGACCACTACTTGCTTCTTCAAACCTGTAGCTAGCTCAAGAAGAGGATCCAGAAAATAGTGTGGTGACAGGGCATCACTCAGTGAGGAAAGCAGACAGACGTGTTCCTTGCAAAAGGTTCAGCACTTCGCATTTTAGAAAGTACTAGTTCTTCATTCCATCTTCACCTCACTGAAGGACTCTTTAGAAACTGGGCCAGAATCCCTTAAGATCTTCTCCCGAGAGCTTTAATTTTGAAAGTCTCATTTCTGCTCTCTTCTTTCCTGTAGCTGACTATTCTTACCTTGGCTGTTCTTGTCAAATCTTTCTCATGTCCATCTTTTTTCTGATTCTCTACTTCGGTGTGATTTTTCTAATTTGTTTTTAATCAAATAATTATTTAAACTTATATTTAACATATATTGTCTTTCTTCTCTGGGATTCAGTACATATACATATGTGGGTCTGATTTGGAGAAATATCTATTTCTTCCAGTTTTTGCTAACTTGCTATTCCCACAAGGAAGGTGGCCATCCTAGATTTTACCAGGGTATGGTTTTAAATTTTTTGTGCTTATACAGGTCCTGAGTAAATTACGTCCTCTGACAAACATGCCCATTTTTCCCTTGATTGCTGGTCAGAGCAACTTTATTGGAGTAGGCATGCTGTTCAGTGTTGAGCCTTAAACACTGAAGGAACAGGATGCTGTGGGAATCACACCTTTCATGCATGTTTCATAGCTAAGCTTGCAACTGGAAGCATAGTCTAGCTGCTCTACAAATATTAAGGTAACTAAATGACTCTGCAATATGATACTGTATAAGAAGAATACAGTGTCCATATCCTATCACATATTTAGTGTTTCATGTGATGGACTGACTGATGCCAATGGTGGTCAATTATGGATGGCAATGAATGACTGATGTCAGTGGTGGAATAATATTTTCATTGCTTTTAAACAGATTTCACTTGCAGTCTTTTAATCTCTTCAAGCTTTATTGCCTCAGAGAAAATAGTTGCCCAGCTTATTTTTAGAGTCTGGTTTATGCCTGGCCAATCCATGAATATAAAACCTCTCCCTCACACAGTTCTGCCCAAGTTCTGTTTTGTTTTGTCTTTGATGTCTCAGTAAATGGTGTTTTGATTACAAAAAGCCCCCAAACCCTCACAAAACTCAAAAACCAACACCAAACAGATGGTGAAAGAAGAAAAAAAGAATTTGCCAAAGGTAATGGAGAAAACAAGGATGACAAAACTGTCAGTCATACTTTGCTTATAAATCAGGTTGACTTTGTTTTCATGCTCAGCAATTATAACCAGATTTCTGTATTTTGTGCAGGAATAATCTCTTAGATTTGAATTCCAAAGTTAGTATCACTTACTCATGCTGAACCTCTGTGATGGTGGGCTTAGAGAGGCAAGATGCTGCAGAGGCTGTAATCACTCAGAAATTACTGATGTGGTGACTTTGTGCCGACAGACTCCTTGTCACGCTCTCCAGTGGTGGGTCAGTGATAGTGACCATGTGGGATACCTATTCTGCCTGCTGAGGAGCTCCAGTACTGAGGAGGATACTGTCCTCTCCAACACTTTCTGTGGAGCACAGCTTCATAGTCAGATCTTCTTGTCAAGCTGATACATGTTATTCTGATCCTGGTTATAATATTTTAATTTGTCAGGACAAATAATGTATGAGCAGTATTGCTTGCAAGCTGTGGGTTTGGACATCACGATGGAATGTACATTTCCTTCTTTATAGTCACTGATCATGAAAGACAGGCATAGTCTACAAAGATGATATCCAGCTTTTCATACAGCTCAGTTCTAGAAGTGTTCTGAATGGAGGCTTTTTTTTTGTGGACCACCTCTCTTGTGTGCTGGACTGCATGTACAGTGCATGAACATATAAAATCACAGGTACTTGTTGGTATGCTACCCCAGCGGGGGCCTGTTGATCCCATCAAACAGACCACTGCTGCACCACTGCCCTTAGGAAAATGTAAATCATAACTTTCTGCTGTTCTTGGTCACACTAGAGCTAGCCGTGTGGCCGTTTTTGGGGTATCCTGCAATACAGCTGCACTTGGGAAAAATTAGGCTTTTTCCATGCCCCTCTCTCCCAGCCAATCTTTACAGCAGGATGAAGCTAAAGCTACCTAGTTATATATAAAAATTGGAGCCCAGATGTCCCACATGAGTCACAAAGAAAATTCTCTGAGGCATTTCACTGAAAGTATGGTCTTTACTTTCTGAGACTCCAAGAAATTTCAATCTGTGCAGAACATATAAAACAGTATTAAAATTCAGCACAGCGTAGAATTACATCATGTCACACATGCTCTCAAAAATAGCATCTTGTTGATGGCATTAAAGTAACAGTATCTAATTGTGCATTTTTTCAGTTTTTCAAGATGCTTTGTGGAATTTTTTATATAATAAGAAAGCCAAATCCTTTTTCAGTCTGTGTACTGAAGGAGATAGACTGCAGCCCAAGGATGGGAGAGGACAATGCATTTCATTTTGCCCTTAAAACTTTATCTGCTCTATTTTAATTGACAGAGCTGTGTCCAATCTATATTTCCCTCTTTCTCTTTGAAACCCTCTGGATAGTAGAAAGCGTTTGAGGTTTTAAGTGTTGCCCCTCAGAGTCAGGCAGTGCTTCAACCAATATCTGCAATGGCTAAAATTGTCCCTTTTTAATGGGGATACTGCTACAAGTACAGATTTTCTCTGGCAAGAGCCAGGTTTTACACAGTGGGAGTTTGTTGCAACTTTAACTCTTCAAATAGCTCTAGGTCACTGGAGTGGGATCTTTCAGTAACGAATTTCTGCCATGGAGGAGAGAACCAATATGTTCTTTGTTCATTCCAAGCATGTTGCTCCCAGTGCAGGGCAGAAAAAAGTTGAGACCAAGGCTTGGCACTGGCAGATGTATGCTAGCAGGAAATCTCCCAGAATAGAGTTTTGGCTGGTAAAGTTTGGCAGGATAAGAGTTTCTTTTTGCTATCTCGGTGAGAAAAGATGATTCGTTCTTGGGAATATGTCCCCGTGTCTTTTGCTGCATATGTAGTCACATAGCAGGTGGCATATAGAGTGTACCACATAGAGATCCACACATGCAAATTAGCATGAACTTAAATACAGGGTGACTCAAGACGAAGGTGACATGTACCACACACTTGGGAAACGGTATTGCTTCTTGTGGAGTTCTGATCTGCATGCTATTGCTCTCTCTTTCCAAACAGATATGCCTTTGTCCTTAGACTAGGGAAGCAATTTAAGCCATTAGATGTGGTGTATTTGGACAAGATGAACTTGTATTAAAGGAATATTTGTTTCATGGTGCTTTCCTGGATTTGGAATGTAGGCATGCTCTGAGCATCTACTGGTTTGAACAGTGGACAGGTTCTTCTGTTCTCTCAATTACTTAATGCTTTACACATCAAAAAGCAAGGTAGCTGTAAAGAGCAGGAGATAGGCCTTTTGATCATGGGGCCTGTGTTGGTTGCCTAAGTATAGCGAACTCCATGTTTAGCTTTTGTTTATATTAGTGTTTGAGCTTGAATTGCGATACACTTCTGAAATCAGTATTTCCATCTTGGTTTTTAGAGAAGTATTGGAACGCTTACCTCCAAGATGAAATGAAGTGTTCCAGCCACCAGTGTGTTTTCAGTCCATGGAGTTATTTAGAAATAGTCACCTTCCCACGCACAGGATATGCATACCGTGGATATCATATACTCAACACCAGCTGCTTCACACTACAAATCCTGTATTGGGATTTGCTGCTTCCTGATACAGCCCTAAAGCGCTGCTGACAGGAAGAAGGATGGATGCTCTGACTCAGGGCACCGTGGTGGAGGGAATGTCTCATCCTGGAGATACAACTTGGTTCCACTTTGGGATCTAAACTAATAATACATCACTGTCTTTCTAGAGTAGAGGGCTTACTTCCTGATCAGCAGAAGTGATAATCAGACTGGGTCTACAAAATCTGCATTTAATACACAAACCCTAGTTTGCAAAACCCATTGGCTAAGGTCAGCATCTTACAGCATTATGCTTTGGCAACTTAGAAATCTTTGCCTCAAAACTGCTCTATGCAAATATGTATCTATATAGTAATGAAATTAACAATGATAATCATAAAAGAGAAGCACTTTTAAGACTTGTGGCTTGCAGCACCTCTGATCCTCTTGTCTCAGTGTTTCGGAGAAAAAGTTCAGTGTTAAATGTTTGGCTGCTTTGAACCCACAGCTTGAGAACCTGGCACAGCTTTAGTGTATGCTCAGGTAGATAATAATTGGGTGTCAAGCTTGCACAGCTGTGTTTTGACTGTTTCATAAATGCGTATGATGGCTGAGTTCATCTTTTAAGCCTGATTTACAAGTGCATCATGCAAGATTGTGTGCATTATATACATCTGCTGTTCTTAACTCATTATGTTCTTTAATGAATATATACTTCTCAAGCAAAAATGGTGATGATAACAGAGCCCTATGTAGGGTAACTTTTATGCAGTTACAGGTAATCCAAATGAACCTGGAAATTTGCACTTGTAGGTCCTTCTTTCTACTGGCATGTTCCTTGAACTCATAAAAAAAAAAAAGGCAGAGGTGGATTTTCCTCTTGTCACCGTTATTAAGAACTACTGTGATGAAACCCTGTATTTCTTAATTTTTACTTTTATTCTTTAAAGCTGTTTTCTTCTCAAATGCTGGGTCTGTGGATGTCCTGGCTCTGAGGCAGTCTTGCCTGTATTGGCAAGGATATCAGCTTTGGACCAGCCACCCCACTGTAGCTTCACAGCCCCACACCCCCAAAGACCCCTGCCTGTCTTTCATTCCCCAGTGCCTCTGCTCACATAAAAATCAGAGTAGAAGTGTGAAAATGCTCAGATGACATCTGAAGAGTTTTTGGCACACGCGCTCATTGCTCATATCTCCAACCATGCCTGTGAATGCTGACTGTTAATCCTGGGAACTGCTATTGAGTTGTGCTCTCACCTGTGTGAATCCCATATGAATGAGTGCATCTAGCTTGCCAGGACAGGTGGAGCAGGGGAAGAGGAGCTTGTTCATGCTGCATGCTCCTCTTCTTGCCTTGTTAGTGCTCTAATCTTTATGGCATGCAGTGGCAAACCCTTGATCCTTAGTGGATTTTCTAGGTGCTCTGATGTTACTGTTTCTACTACTATGTAGAAACAACATTGATCAATTCAAAGTCTCACCCCTTTTTCTACTCTAGAAGGATAATTCTTTACGTAACTGTGCATTGTTTTTGCTTTTCTGTCTGGTAATGGATTTTTTGCAAATCATACTGTTCGTTGTCACCAGTGTTAAGCCCCTTATTCTGTCACCCGTTGTCACATTACAAGGTGTTTATTGCATCTTGTCACAGCTTGTCCTTTAAGCATTGCAAGCCCAGTCTCTTGTTAATGCCACAAAATCTTGGTTGCATTGGAACGGCTGTCTATTACCATAATGAACATATTAAATGGTAATTTCCTTCTGAGATGGCAATAGATGTAGCATTCCTGGGAGTCTTGCACTGCTTATCAAATAGAAAATTTATCTTAACACCTGTAGCTGAAATGAAGTAAAATACTTGGTGGCTGCTGTGCTAATGTTTCCATGTAGGAGAAAAAAAACTGAAAATGTATCCAAAACCAGTGATAATGTATAGTATAAATGTTTATATCCAACTATATGAATCGGTGAGAGGAAATACTATTCTGATGTATAGTTTGATACTGATATCTTTATAAAGAAGTGATTTTTCTCAGCATTCTGTTGAGGAAAGAGACTATCCAGCATGTTGCAGCTGTGGGTTTTAAGACTGGATGATATTTTCCTCTTTCCCTCTCTCTCTTGCTCTTCTGCAAGAATTTGATTCTTTGATCAGTGCAGGAAAGATAAATGCTGTCTGCAGTACTGTTGGATTATTTCCAAACTAGCTGATTCTGTTAGAGAAATTATTTTAAAATATGTTATGGTCTCTGACCAGTGTTGAAATACTTTTTGAAACTAGAGACAAAACTCTGCCTTTACTGGCAGGCACCAATGATGCCTCAAGTTTGTGCTCTCGCTCAGGTCTAAGAATCCATTGTGTCCAGTGAATTCAGTGCAAAGGGATAGTCTTTGAGCTGGTACCTCTTCAAAGTTACTCACTTACTTGCAGTCAGCTTTGCATTGTTGGCAGCAGCTCTTAACTTTAATTCTCCTGTGGAATAGAGATACAGAATTTAAATACTATTATACATTGATTCCTGTTTTTCCTGTCATATTATAGAATAGTATTTGTGGTGCTATGGCAAGTATCCATTTGAGTATCCATTTTTATGAGTATCCATTGCTCTGGCTGTATTTCACTGTTTAATCACTCTACCATGGGCAATATCCTTGAAAGGGTAACAGGATGTCAACATCCTGGTTCATGAAGAACATATGCAACAAGATTATTAAGCAATCAGTCTCCATAAATCCTGTTTTCTTGGTGTATTACTGTATGTTTCATGCCTGTTTCAATGCTTGACAGCCCTTTCCATGATTTTTTTTTTTTATTAGCCAATGTAAACCTCCCCTTACGGCTATGTCCTTTGGTCTTAGGCTTGTTACCTGGGAGAAGAGACCAACACCCACCTATCTATAAACTCCTTTCAGGTAGCTGTAGAGAGGGATAAGGTCTCCTGCAAGCCTCCTTTCCTCCAGGCTAAACAAACCCATCTGTCCCTCCCAAGACTTGTGTACCAGACCCTTCACCAGCTGTTGCCCTTCTCTGAACATGCTCCAGCACCTCACTTCTTGTAGTGATGGACCCCAGACTAAATGCAATACTCAGGGTGGGCCTCACCAGAGCAGAGTACACAGGGAGGTTCACTGTCCTGGCCTTGCTAGCCACACTATTCTGGATACAGGCCAGGATGCCACTGGCCTTTGTGGCCATCTGGGCACACTGCTGGATCATGTTCACCAAACTGCCAATCAGCATCGCATGATTTTTTTCCATGGGGCTGCTTTTCAGCCACCCTTCTTGCCAGCCTGTAGCACTGCACAGGCTTGTTATGACTCAGGCTGCAGTAATTTCTTCTTCCCCCCTCTTTCTTTAAATGTATGTTAGCTGAATGATATCCCTTCTGTGCCTTCCAGAGTTTCTAAGGGAGAAGAGCTCAGAAATGGACTGAGTTTTACAAGAAATATTGCACCCTCCTTCTGAAATAATTTGTATTTCATAACTTAAAAGAGTGACAAGCCTCTTAAACCCTTTCAAAAAATAGGCTTGGGTATCTTTAATGGGAAATAGTATTAAAATTCCATTATGCTAAAATGGCCAAAGTTCAGCTATCATTAATTATCACAGACCTTCAATGAACAAGTCCAATCTAAAGATCTATATCAAAATATCATTCATTATTAAAGCTAATTGTTTGTTTAATTATTCACACTACTGTCATGGATTGATTTGTCTGCAGTCCTCGGCTAGAATTTGATTAAAATTTTAGAGAAATTGTATAAAAAATTTCTCTAATTTTATTAGCAGCATATGTAATTTAAAAAGTTTTGGGGTTTTGGTTTTTTCCCCCCGAAAGCATTTTGGTTTACCTATTAATAATGTAAATATCAAAAGTAAAGAGCATAATTCCTGTCTGTGGATTGATTCTGAAGTTTTAATTTGATTTCTTGCCTGATATTAAAAGATAGTTAAAGGAAGATGACAGGGCTTTGCATTAACTTCTATATTTACTGCTTCTAAAGAGTAATTTTAAGATAATTTGATGGCATGGTAAATGTAGACTGATGGAAAAAGTGCATATGTATTGAAAATGTTAATTCTGTCCCTCTCCCTTTATAATTTCTTTGAGTGTATATTTACGTCTGAGGCTGTACTTATCTCTCTTCTTTCAGCTCTTTTGGTATTGGATGCCAGATGTTGAGAACTATATTTCTTTACAGTATACTATCTTAGCCATCACTGATTTAAATTCAGAGAACTAAGGATGGCAAGTGACCTGGCCATATGTGCACTGTGTTCCCACATGTGATCATTGTTATAAGTTAATGTTAAAATAGATTGACAAAAGTCAGGCCAATTAAAATAATTTGTTTTATTGAGCAAGCAGGCAGCAAACAAAACAGCGCTGGGCTGCCGGGGAGTCTCCGCTCCACCACGGCAAGCAATTTCCCCTCCCGTAGTCTCTGGTTTTATCCCCTTCTTCTTCCTGGTGTACGTAGATCTTCCTGTAGTACTCTGCGTCTGCGCGGCCTGTTGCTAGGGGGTCTTCTTCTGCCTTTTGGTGGTCGTGAGGCTGAAGGCTGTAGGCTTCCTCCGATGGTTTTTGTTTTTGTTTTTTTTTTTTTTCGTAATCTTACATAATAGGGAGGGGGCTTTACGTCACCGGATAGGTGGTCCTGGCATTATTTAATTATCTGCTCCTTCTGAGGGTCTTGTGGTTCTGGCATTTCTTAATCACCTGCTCCTTCTGACTTAGCTTAGACAATCTCTGTTTCCTTTCTTGGCTTTTATTTCCTTTTTTGGCTTTTATTAGGCAAGGTTAGTTCCTCTTGGCTTTTGTTAGACAAGAGTCATAAGCTTTCTTAAGCAAAGTTCGATTAACAAACACAAGACTATTAATTACAATTTCTAACAAGATTTGATTAACAAACTCAAAGCTATTTATAACAATCATCTTAAGTCATTCTTCACCAATGTTTGAAGGGGTTTTATTTTTTTTGGAAACAGACCAGGAATGACAGCATTTCTGCCATTCAGTTAGGACATTTATCCCAGGTTTATTCTTACTCCAGAAAACCCTGTCAAAGTTTGTGTGTGTTCATGGCCCATGTCTGTTCACATTTCTATTTTTATGTATTCTGTTTTCTAGACCTGTGGATATCCTCATGGTCATTAACTGAGTTTGTTTCAGAGGGTTCCTATCCTTATGGGCATGCAGAGATAAAGAAGTCTGAGCACTGAAGGGAGCATGATTTTTCATATCTTGCATGTGTTTTGTGTTTCAAAGTGCTGGCTAGCTTCTCTCTCAGTGTGAAATGGGTTCATTTTTTAATGAGTAACCTGTTCCTAGCAATATTAAAGAAGGGATTGAGCAGAGTAATACCTAGGATACATTCTCATAACATTCACTTGGTAGGTGATGGAGTTCAGTCAAGCCAGTGCAAGGAAGAGGTGCGGGACCACTGCAGTCCGAAGTACACTTTTATTGTACACTTATCTAGCTTTTTCTCAGTTTACAGCTTCTTGAAATGAAGTCATGCCTGAACACTACTGGAAGCTGAATTGTAATCAATGAGCTTACCTAAAAAGTTTTTGGACCTTATTTAGATTTTAAAATATGCTGCAATACATGTCCCTTCATTTTTTGGTCTGAAAAAAAATTAATTTTTCTTGATTTTATCAAACTTATATTTGCTTAATGTTATTGGACACTCCATATGTCATTAGAATTAGGGAATATTATTTTCTATTTACATTTCTAGATGATTTGTGATTTTACAGGAATTTATATCAGTTTTGTATTTTCTCCAATGCTAAAACTGAACAGTTCTGCATTATAACCCTCTAAAACAAAAGTAATTTCCATCAATTTGTTGTATCCTTGTTTATTTCCAGCCTCAGAACTTTCTGATGAAAGTGAAGGACACCAGAACTCCATGCAGTATTCAAACTGTAAGTATGAAGCATATATATACACATACACACGTATATATGCACACAGATATACATACATACACACACAAACTTGCACATACATCCCCACGCACATACATCCACTGACATATACATCCAGCATCATACATCCACACAAAAACACCTACCCACACACACAGCCATGCACACATGCATCCAACTCCACACCCATCCGTCTACACACACATCCCATTCCACACACATCCATCTTCACAGGCATCCGTCTTTGCAGGCATCCATCCAACCACACATCCATCCACATGCACATACATCCACCCACACAACTCCACACGCATCAGTGTTCACAAACATCCATCCACCCACCTGAAACCACACGCATGCATCGTCACACACATGCATCGTCACACGCACATCTTGAGACACGTGCAACTTTGCACACACACACCTTTGCACACACACATCTTCACTCACATACATCTGCGCAGACACATCTACACACACAGATGTCTTCCTACACGTACATCTTCAGACACATACATCATCACACACAGACACATCTACAGACAAGTTCTTCATCACACACATGCATCATCACACACCTGCATCTACACACAGATACCTCTACACAGACTTACATCTACACACACATCTACTCTCATCCACCCACACTGATGCATACATCTTCACACGCATGCAATGTCACACGCATGAAATGTCACACACATCCAACTCCACACGCATCCATATTCACACACATGCTTCCACTCACATGAAATCACACACAAACATCTTCACACGCACGCATAACACACCTCCATCTTCACACACAATTTCACACACATACTTCACGCTCACACATCTTTGCACACATATATCTTCACACAAGTACATCCCTGTACATACATTTGCGCAGACACATCTGCACACACGTGTCTTTAGACACAGACATCTACACACACATGTCTTCAGACACCGACATCATCACACAGCATCACACAGACATCTGCACACACTCATCTCCAGACAAATTCATCGCACGCATCCATAATCACACACATACATATTCTCTCTCATGCATGTCTACACATGCGTACATCTACACACACTTACATCTACTCACACACACATCTCCTCAGAGATACATCCAGACACATACATCCACCCACACATATATGCACACACATTCATCATCACACACGTACGTGTTACCCATGCATCCACACACACAGCTTCGTGCATATACATCTTCACACACATACATGCCCATACACATGCATCTACACACACATACATCTGCACACATATGCATTGTCGCACTCATACATCCCTATATGTATATCGGCGCAGGCACATCTACATGCACATACATCTTCAGACACATACATTGTGACACGTATCTATCATCACACACAGACATCTGCACACACACATCTACAGTTAAATTCTTCATCACACACACTTCCCCCCATATACATCCCCACACATACATCCACCCTCATATGTCTACCCATGCATACATGTTCATGCGCTACCTCCTCACACACATACTTCCACCCACGCATACATGCACTTGTGCATATATCCGTACACATACATCTACATGCGCATTCACGCATATGCATATATACATACTGACTCATATACACACTCATATACCCACGCGCATACACTCACTCACACACAGATGTGCATCTACGTGCATCTACCCACACATACATTTTCCTATGTGCGTCCACACGCATACATCCAGAATCATGCATCCACACACGTACATCCCCACATGCATACATACCCCCACGTATATACACATATGTATGCTCACATATACACCCACACGTGTATGTACACACATTTATACCCACACACACATGCACACATGTGCATACACCCACCCACCCACCCACCCATACATCCACACATGCATACACACATCTACACACACGTATATACGCACACGCACACAAACATCTGTGTGCACAGACACAAATACATACTCACATATGTTCACGCACAGATAGACACAAATGCATGCATGTGCATGTATACACACATATACAAAGACATACAGATAAATACATGCACGTGTACATACACACATTTGTACACACGCATACATACACACATATACATACGTAGACACATTTATATACATGTGTATACACATGCATACATCCGCAAGCATACATCCATACCCGTACATGTACACACATACATCCACACACATACATCTACACATACATATATATGCACACACACAAACGTATTCACATACAAATATCTACACTCATATATCTACACACATCCGTATACGCACACATCTTCGTACTTGCACATCCACACATATGTATACACACATATATATGCACATTTACACATGCACACACACACACATATACATATCCGCAGATATACATACCGCTTACACATATGCATTCACATATACATACACACACATATGCCTCCACAGGAACATATACACACATGCACATATATACACACATATATGTACACACATACATATGCATTCATGCACACCTATACACCCACACATATACATGCGCACCTGTATAAATACACTTTCATATATGTGCATGGAAATATACATACACACATATACATACACACTTATATACACACACATATACACAAATGCATACACACACATATGCACATGCACACCTACACGCACACACAAACACACACACATATACACTCAAAGATTTATACACACATGTATACACGCATACGTACACATACATATATACATACACACATATATACACGTACACACGCATATATGCACACATACCTACGCAGGCACAGACATACATGCGCATACACACATACCTACATGCATATATACATGCACATATATATACACACACTTACATACACACCCATGTACAAGCATATACATGCACACACACACCTACACATACATTCACACGCATGTATATACACACCACTATATACACACACTTATACATACACAGATATATACATGTGCATATATGTACGCACACACATACACACTTATATACACATTCATACATACACATGCATATATACACACACATGTATATGCCTGTATACATATACACACAGTCATACACACACATACATCCCCACATATATAAATACATATATGCACATGTATATGTACTTGCATTTATGTACTCATACATACGTATACACACGTGCATGTACATAAATACACAGACTTACTCATACACATACAAATGCCCACATACATATACACACACATGTATACCGAGACACAAATACACACAAACACATACACGCGCACGTATATATACATACGTATACATGCACGCTTATATGTACGCCCATATACACGCACACACATATACACACATGCATATGCTGGCATACATACATATGCTTATATACACGAGCACACTCATATATAAACACGTGTATGCGCACATATGTATACATGCACACACACACAAATACATGTACGCACATATATTTACACACATTCATACACACACAAATGTGTGCATACACACATATACACATGCTTATACACACATACATATGCACTCATATATACACACATCTATATACAGACAGATGTGAACATATACACACACATATGCACTCTCACATATATAGGCGCACCTATATACACATGCATTTATACACACGCGTATATACACACACACATATTCACATACATATGTATTCACAGATATATTTACCCACGTGCATATACGCCCATATACACTCACACACCTCTATGCAGACACCTATATTCATGGACTTATATACGCACACGTATATACATGCATATATGTGCATGCATATGTATGGAGACATGTACACATACACACACACACACATATGTATACGCTCCTATATATGCGCATGCTTGCACCTACACACGTATATACACATCCATTTATGTACACATGTATATTCACACACCTGTGTACATACACTCACAGACATATGTACACCCACACAGACCTGTGTGTTCTGTATGAAGGTTTTGGAAGCTTTCACCATGTCCAGCAGAGCTAATCTAATGGTTCTGAAGATAATGGACATGCTCCTGGCCAAGGCTAGGCCACTTAGAGGTGTTGATTATGCCTCTGTGGTAACATATTTAAGAAGAAATGAAAACAATGTAAGCATGCACTTCTTTTTAGCCAGAGAAGGAGAAGGTGAGAATATGTGAGGGAAAAGAACATGGAGACACCAAGGTTAGTGGAGAAAGTGGGGGACAAGGGTCTCTTGGTGCTGGAGTAATGAATCCTCTGCAGGCTGTAGTGAGCACTGTGGTGAAGCAGTTGTCCCCCTGCAGCCCATGGGGTCCACGGGGGATGCAGAGGTCCACTCGCAGCCCTTGGGGAGGTGCCCACACCGGAGCGGGTGGATGCCTGGAGGAGGCTGTGATCCAGTGGGAGTCCTAGTGGAGAGAGAGTTTTTGCTCCCAAAACAGAACAGCCTGGCCTTGGGGGTCTGCACCCCATGGATGAGGGGCCTGCATCACAATAGCTTTGGGAAGACTGTCTGACCACGGGAGGAGGCTCACATGCAGCAGGTTCAGGCAGGCTGCTGCTTGTGAGATTTGGACTCACACTGGAGAGGTTCGCAGTGATCTGTCTCCTGTGGGAGGGACCCCGTGGTAACGTAGAGGATGACTCCTGTCTCTGAGCAGCAGAAAAAGATCTCGGTGATGGACTGACCAAACCCCCATTCCCTGCCACCCTGTACTGCTGGTGGGAAGGAGGGAGGGGTGTGAGTGGAGAAACGATGTCTTAAAGGCTTATTTTTATTTTTAGTTATCTTCCTCTGACTCTGCTAGCAATAAATTACTTCAGAACTTTAAGTTTCAGTCTGTTTTGCCATCAGTGCATCTTCTCCCAGTTCCTTATCTCAACTCATGAGCTCTCTGTGTGTTAATTTTTTCCTTTCCTCTGCCCAGCTGTGGCAGGGGAAAGCGGAGATAGCAGATGTCATAGGCTGCCTGGCATTTGGCCAGGGTCAAACCACAACACACATCTACATACACATGCAAATATACACACATACATGCACACACATATATACGCACACTTATATGCGCACACACACATACATATGCACGCATATATATGCACATATGCATGCACATATAAACACACATGCACACATACATGCACAAAACACACACACATATACAAGCGTACGTATATGTGTGTATATGCACACGTATATATACACACCTACACATGTATATTCACGCATACATATACACATATATATACAGACATATATGCACACACATATATATACTTCTTCGTTGTATTTCTTACCAATATTTTGTTTCATTGTTTGAATGTTTTTTTTATTTGTTAACTGGGGCATTTGATGATGGATCTACACTGTGGTCTTGAAATGGTAATAATTAGTTTAGAGTCTATTATTGCTTTTGACAACCAAAGCAAGTCTTGGTTCTGTGCCTTATTTTGGCACTTGAATTTTACTTGCCATTTTATTGCCCAGTCTCTCAGTACTGTGAGAGTTTTCTTTTGCTCTTCATAGTTTAGTTCTTTGGGAATCACTCAGAGTTACTAAAGATGCTTTTCATTTGTATTCCTTTTATTTTAAAGCACATATTAATCTCTAAGTTGATCTTTTCTCCTATTTCGAGATGGTCATGTTTTTCATAGCTTTCAGTCTGGAACCTTGCTAGTTTTGTGACTGCTGTCCTGCTTCCTGATCAAAGACATTTTGTAAACCCATGAGATCATCTTTTATTTGCATGCTAGCTAACTCCTTCAAAGAGTTTTTAATATTTTTGTCTCATACCAGTTCTCTTGCTAAATCTATGTTGGCTCTTCTCCTATATATCATGGCTATTCATTTATCTAATGATGCTATTCTTTACTGTAATTTCTATCACTGAAGATGATTTAAACGATAGATTGTACAAATGGGATATTGCACAATGGTTATGACAATACTTTGGCAATTTCACATAAGACGTCCTTTAAATCTCTCGGGTGAAAGCCATCTGGCCTTGAAAGTTTGCTACCGTTTTTTATGAATCTGTCCTACAGCTCTTCTACTGACACATTAGTTTAAGATGACATTCTACAAAAAAGAAAGACTTGCTGTGGGATCATTCAAAGATCTTCTAGGGCAAACAAGTCTTGTAACTATTTTGCAAGCTTTACAAGCTTTCTTGTAGGTTTCTCATTCACTTAATTATATTTGAGTGAAAAGAACTAATACTGCTATGTCAATAGTAAATTTTATACAAATTATTTGCTAATAAATCTTCTTATTTTACATTTAAATTGCCAGAATTTCAGCATGTTTTATTTACATGTGACTTCTATGACCAGTAGCTGACTTCTTTTGTTTTATTGAACAGGCAAACAAGGTGATTACTTTGGGGGTTTTTGGTACTTCTTTTGAGGTTTTTTGTTTGGTTTGGGGTTAGTTTACTTATTTGGGGTTTTTTTTCCCCTCCCTGCCGTCCAGACCCTTGTCTCTGATCCTTCCTTTTGCTATGGAACACGAGCACCCTACTTTAGAATTGGCCCTACTTTAGCTCTCCTGGACATGTGGAGAGGTGTCCCCTCTGCACCCAGCAGTGCAGTGTGGGCTTCACTGGCATCACTGACCCAGCTTTGCTTGCCTGGGAATTGCATGGTACAGGGCAGCTTCAAACATCTTGTAGAGTGAGCCAGAAAATGTGTGAGCTCCTGCTGGGCTTGTATTTATGTTTGCTTTCACCAGTACATTTTGAAGTTCTCTCTGATTTTTATGTGTTTGTTCATTCCTTCTCTTCTGTTTCTATTCTAGCAGTGCTGCCCTTCTCCCCTGCTCTAGCATCTATGGCTCTGTGGTTTTGTTTGGGTTTTAGCTCACAGTTAGAGGTGAAGGCCCAATTAGTAGATGCACAACTTCATCTGTTCACTTGAGAAAGTCTTGGTATATGAGGCTTTTTGTTTGTGAATGCTAACAGAAACGAAGGCTTTATTGCCTAAATTTTTTTGTGTTTTCTTTGCTGTTTTTTTAAAGCTCCACGTTCTTGATGGTTGTTTTGTTGCCCTACCAGAGTGTTAAGGAAGAAAGTTAGAATTCAGTTTGTTTAAAGGTTTAGATAAAACTAGAAGTTGCCTTGGAGGTTCAGAGCTTTCATGTAATTACAAAAAAAGAAAGGAAGTCTTGTCTAAGGGGATGTGTGCATTTGATGTCCAATGCTTCAGGAATATCAAACAATGCTTCAAAATGTATGGAGTAAAAATATAATGGCATTAATACTCATGAAATGAAGCATAGCATATTATTTTCTACATTGAGAATTTCCTTAAATATTTAAGTTGAATTAATTTGTAACATAATGGTCACTTATCCTAAGTGTGTTTCCTTACAGCGATAACGTTTTGTTTCCTGAACTTTTCTTTTATTGAAAACCTGGCTCTTCTTTTGAAACATCCAGCAGCTTTCCAGTTGTTATTACTTAAACTATGTTACTCCAATTAGAGAAGGGAGGCGGGACCCCGTAAAGTCAGAATGATGTGCATAAAAATTTAGACATTTTTATCTAGTCTGCTATTGACTTTTAACACTTAAAAAAACACCCTTTCCCCCAAAACCATTGAAGAATCCAATTAAGAAATATATTTTTATGGACACTCTTTATGGGGTATATTCTCAATTGATGCAGGTTGTTACAACCCTGTTAAAATCCAAAGACTTGCTTCAATTCATGCAAGCTGAGGTGTTGTATGTGTAAATCTTGAATTGTGGGAAGTGTTTAATTTATTTGTAGCTGTCTGAGCATGGTTTGGGCAGTGAGGGCTCTCTCCCTGCCACTGTCACAGACAGTGCTAAGGGTACCAGGGCTGCAGTGTGCTCTTGCGGAGTTACTGCGGGCAACTGCAGGACTGTTGCAGAGAAGTACAGTGGAGGCTGGGTGGGAGCCAGGACAAGTGCCTGAGTTGCTTGGGGAATTCAGTTGCCATATCTTAGGAAGTCTTCGAGCATGCATAAACTGATCCCTTTTTCTCAATGCAGGTTTTTAAGAGATGAGAAAAGTGTGGTCTAGTCAGCAGAGATGCTGCCTGGCTATTTTGAAACCTATGCCTCTCAAACAACAGTTCCCAGCTTGGTTCTGCTGTTTGAGAATGGGATCTCCACCCGATTCATGGGGTGTTGGATATGTGCCCATTCATGTGTTTCTTGCCAAAAATCTGTGTCTTGTGTCTGGGGAGTGTCCAGATAAGCATGGTTTGGATATAACAGATTTCACAGTGTGTTTCTGGTTATTCCGCATCTTAGCTACTCCTCAGCATTTTCTCATCTCTCCTGTTTCTCAGGGTGCTTCTACCCTTCTTCTCTCACCCAGGTAGTGGGGATCATGTTCTGGGACCCTGGGGAAAGTAACAGGTGTGGATAGACTTTGCTGACAGAGGAATCCCTCTGGTTGGCAAAGAGGGGGTAACCAAAGGAACCCCTTCCTGCACTCCACGCATCTTCCTCAGATGCATGGAGTGCTCCTCTCTCATGTTTTAAATAAAAATTAAAAATTTAATTAAAAATGCTAGACTTCCTCAGTGAAACCACTACCAGCTTGTTTGATTGATTTTAGCAGGGATTAAGTAGTGGAACTGCTAAGTCTGAGAACTGTCTGGAACTCTGTACTATCATGTTCCATGTTAAATGAATGCATCCTAAAGGAGGTACTCTGGGTAGACTATTTCAGTTGAAATAGTTCAGGTTGTCAAAGATATAATTGAGCAAAACCAGTCTTAAAACAGATTGTACAATTAATTGAAATTGGTGTTTGCAGCATCACCTATGTGCATATGTAAATATCTCTGAACACTTCTTTAAAAATAACAGTATGTTCCTACTCCATAACCATGTAACTCCTCATTCTAGAGGCTGAAATAGCTTTGTATTCCAGGATGGATGATTCTTCAAAGTCCTTGTGAGCTGGGTAACTATTCAGTTTATTTTATGCCATATAGAAATGGTCTGTCTTCATCATCTGGCTGAATATTTCACTATAGGGTTATATTTTTATTAGTGATGCTCTCATTAATGAAAGTGCTAAGTTGTTATTGTTTTGTGGCAGAGTTTGGTGAAGATCATTTAAGCATAGTGGAATTCAAGCAGCTTATTGGCTGGAGAAAGATGTGTGTTTATAGGACTAATCACTTGGAGAATATTTTTATATCTGATAAAGGGCTTAACTAAGAGATTCTACAGTCCTTCAAGAGATTCAGATGCTCAGATTTCAGTTAAAAATTAAACAATAAAACACCTACCAAAAATAATAGGGAGTATTTATTATAAAATGGGAATATATCCTATATATGTGAATATATCCAGTTGCTATTAAACATGTTATAGAAATAAAGTTCAGTAGCACATACTGTCTTGTGAGCCAACTAAGATGTATTTTATGTGTCATTACTTTTTCCATCCTCACAGTTTCTTTAAAGCTATGGTCCTATTTTCTTTAATTTGTCAGGAAACTCTTAGAAAAAAATGAAAATGTACCTTTAGATGAGAGGATAAATGTGCTTTGGTTCTGAACTGAAACATGACTACAAAAATTGCACCTTTCTACCCAGGAGGCCTGATCTCTACATTTTTTGCCCGTTTCATTCATTAATTTTAATGACTCAAAAGTCATATTTCATTGGGTTTTATCCAGTAGGTTAGTAAACTGTCATGTAGCAAAAAATAGTTTTTATTTTTTCCCTTTATATTTTATCATTGAAGTTGATAGTTAATCCTCAGCTGCAGGGCCAATTTATTCCAAGTTTGTTCCATCAAATTCCATAGTATAAATTATTTTAAATGCTGAAGAACTGCCTTGGAATAGCTGCAGATTTTTTTTTTTGATGTAAGTTTGATAGCCCTAGCTGGGCAGAAAAGAAATTAGCTCATCCTTCAAAATCCACTAGGCTGCTTTCCAGCTGCTATATCTGTACTTCTACAAAGAAATTGTCTTTAAATTAAGGCAATTCAGTTAAAATAATTGAGGTATTCCCACAAGCATCTTCTAGGATGAAAGCTAAGAAGAGGTGGGACTAATTCTTGGGACTTCAGTGGGCTTTGGACCATTCTTATGAATACATTCTTAACTAGTTGTTGACATCATAAATAAATTTGCCTTGTTGTTGCTTTCATGGGGTTTTCTGGGGGCTGGAAGTATGGGTAGGGTTGACATATTCCTAATTAATTTTTAAGATTAGATAAATAGTTTCTACTGTCTACTGCTGTTTTGACCACAAATGAGAAACTACTATAAATTAAAATGTATACTTGTGTTTTTCATATATTTTTAATTTTAGCTTTCAAAGCTTTGCTTTTTTTTTTCCTAATTTCCTGCTTCTAGTGACCTATTTTGCTAATATGCTTACCATCCTGTTTGTTCATTAAAATGACTGCCAACTAAATTTACTTTTATTTCATGTTTATTTAAAGTCTTGTGGAAAAAAGCTATTCTTTTTGTTCACCATGCCCACAAAGGGCTCTTCAGACATGGCTCAAGCAACGTCTTTCATGGAGGTACATGTTTATGCATGCAGATGGATGGAATGAATTGCATTTGGACTACTGAGTCATAACTTCAGTCATTCTCCTTGGTCTGTGTGAAGGGGATGTGGGTAGAACTGAAAAGCGCCCGTGCATTTGGTGCCTTAACGCAGATTTATTACTGTGGGGGCACAAATTGTACCTAAGGATGTTCTTGTCTCTTGGAGTTTCTGAGTAGTGTCCTGAGATCCATGTTGGCCAACACCTGAAAGTTAAGAAGTGTCTTAGCTTCCCGCCCCCCGTTCACCAAATCCAAACTGGTTTTGCTTCCAGTGTGAGAGGTTCTGAGAAGTGAGAGTGAAGGGGTGTGGAGGGAATCCCATGTGTTCTTTGGTCGCAGATGATTTCTGTTGCCTGACTTGAAACATTCAAAGGCCATTCTCAGACGGAAAACTGGGAAATGTTTTATCCATTCCTTATTGGTATATGGGTTAAGGAAAAAGGGCAGACCTTGAATTTGGTATTGCTACATTTATTTCATAAAGGTCACCTGTGTCCAAATTTACAGGAAGTTATTATTGATTTCTTCTCTGGTATCCTTTTGTTGGATGGGGAGCCTCTAAAATGGAGAAATGAAGTTGTTGATTGGTGTTATATTTGTTTGTTGGCCTGAAGAAGGGAGAGTTCAGTAAGATAATTTCTGACCATGTATGTAGTTAACCAGAATAATCAGATTATTTTGTTTCGAGTAATACTTGCATGTGATAATGTAATTCATACAACTATACAAAATAGAATAGTTGGTAAATTAATACAGTTTTTGCTGTGATAAAGCCTGATTCAGATATAAAGCTAATGTCTAGATGTAAGTATCCAAGCAAGGAATTACTACTTTGATGTGCAGAGATTCTTTTCTACATTATTGCTTAATGGCTGAATGTTAGAAAAAAAGCTTCAATAACAGGGTTAAGCATTGGGGAGTAATTAGAGACAAAACTTGCTCTCAGTTATTTCCATTAACTACAAAATAACTGAAACATGTTTTATTGAATTGAAAGGGTGTGATCTATAGCCAGAAATACTCTTTTGTGTTCTCTTTAGCTAGCAGAGCTTCACTTCAGGTCTGTGTTTGCCTTTTGGGGCTCTACAGTAGCTGCCAACATGATTTTTTTGGAAACTACATTAATCCTACACTGGCTTTTCTGCTCTTGGAAGGTGACAGCTACTGATACTCAGAGACTGATGTGGCCCTGGTACAGCTGCAGCGGGGAGGTTCCTGTGTCTGCAGGCAGGTGCATCATCCCTGAGTTAGTATAGGAACCAGAAAATGTACTAGATTAATTAAATTCATTAATTAAATTCTTCCAACAGCTTGCAGAGAAGTGGATAGGAAGAGATAATTGAGGATTCAGGGTGTGGGTTTCTGAAGTGTACTATAATTTGATAGGTAATTGATAAACTTGGTTTGGCAGCTCTGTTTTATTTTAACAAATGAAAGCGGATACTTTTTTTTCTCTGGAATTAAGTGATAGCCTGCTTGTTTCCAGTAAAACAGCAGCTGTTATCTGAAGCATTTTTACAAGTGTGAAGAAAGTTTGGTAATATAGCAATATAATTTATATTTTAATATCAAAAATTAGATGGCTAAGTTATTAAAGCCACAGTTTCACCAAGCCTTGAAGGCAGCTACCTTAGGTATATAAATGCACATACTGGAACTCCATGCTGAGATTAAATGTTCAGATTGGCTTCAGCTGATTTACTTAACTTGTTAATTTATGCAGCAGCTGTGTTCCTATAGCAATCAGGGAAGGAACTCAGTAGGAACCTGACTTTGTTTGGACTATATAAGGAAAATGTGGTGGACCAGATTAATTCCTGCTCTTGAGCTACGTATAGAACTACTCTGTATCATGCAGCTGTCGGAATTGTTCCTATTCATGGAGCTTGATCTATCTAGACCTCTGGGGAGTAGTTCTGATAAAACTCCCCAAGAATACTAATGCATTGTTTTGTTACAGAAACCTAATGCAGTCTGTAAAGCATAACCTGACTGGCTACAGCCAATGCTGTGGCCAAGGGTGTCACACAAAATATATCTGCATGAGAAATGTGATTGAAATGGAAACCTCTGGTAGATGATTTGTAAGTAAGGAAAAGTAGCTGCGTTAGAGGAAAGCAAGTGTAGTTTGGCTGGAACCAGAAGGTGACAGGAACAGTGGTTTCTGTGGTGGGAGCTGCAGGATGGAGACCGGAAGGGTATGGTCAGCAGCATCAGGAGGATTTGGGTATTGCTTCCCATGACCTTCCTTGTACAGAACTGTCTCAGGAACTATGGCTACAGTCTTTAATTCAGATAAACAGAAATACTGCTGGTTTATTTCTACTTGTGCTCTACCTATTAGTTTTGCCTCCACATGTTTTCTGTAACTTGCCTCTCCTCTTTTTGCATTTTGATTTTTAGTATGGAGAAGAGGAGGTGAAGAAGTCCTTAAATGCTTCAGGTAGAGGTGTTGAAACACTAGATTTTAAACTGTGTCCTGTTACTACAGACTTTAAATTATAAGGCAAATCTGTGTCTCATTTTTTAGTTCTGTGAGTGTGGCTGCTGGGAAATCAACCAAAAAAACTAAAATGTAACAGATGAATCATGGCATCCCTTTCAGTGTTCAGTTCTTTGTTAATCCAAAGTTATTCACCACATTTAATCTGAATTTGTATATGGTTTTGACCATCTTAATGGTATTTTTCAGTGAATGAAAATTTATGTGGAAGTATTCTCTCTATATAACTGACTTTGGAGATCCTAAAAAAAATAGGATGATAGATAGTTCCGTGGAAATAAATTATCTGGCAAATGCCCCAGATACTTCCAAGTTCTCTACAGGCAGTTTGACAGACTGCTTGGTTTTCCCACTGTAATTCTGTATTACTGATTTCTGCATAATTCAGCATTAGCCTTCTTAAATCTGTTTTGATACATCTTACTGTAATAGCAAAGCAGTAAAAGCAAGACTTGAACCATGAACATTTGGTTCCACTTGTCAAGCATTTTATCTTTTAAAAATTTTATTTTACTTTAGAGGAAGAGATATGTAAAATGGGGAGGGCTTAAAAATAAATTCCTTCTTTAAGGGTGGGACCTGGATTCTGAGTTTGTTCAGTAGCTGCAGTATTTCAGAGATAGTGTAATCCTTAGAGTTTTATAAGAAGGTTTGATGCACTTTGTTGAATGCTTGTAGGTGATTTGGATCTGCTTCTGGGTCCTATATTTTCATCCACAGTTCTGATCCTGTGCATGAACTGTGAAGATCCAAGTTATCTGTCCTCAGGCTGCTTGCTGCTCTGCCTGGAACTGGCCCCAGTATGGGACACTGATTTCCACTTGGCTTGTTCACAAGGATGCAAATGAATGTCACCTGGTTAAGGTTTAAGGTGATTTCTTTTTGTTTCTGTCATTTTGTAGGTGACTTGAACTGACAGAGGAAATGGTGTACCTTCTATTCAAATATGCCCTATGTGATATTTGCTGCATACACTTGGGGGGGAAAGGATTAATATTTACATATCATAAAGATCACAAGCTATCAGTTTTCTTCCATCCTGTTCACAAACTCAAGGTGTACCTTCTGCAAATCCCCATTAGCCAAAAACCCATTTGCACCTGGTTTTTAAAGGTTAGTGCAACCTTTAGAACAACAGTAGATGATGTGGAGCTTTGTTTCCTCATGGCTTATTTATGCCCAGGAACTGCTGTCTAAGCAGGGAGGCACATCTGCAGTAGTCTGGCATCTCCCTGTATATCCAGCTGCAGTACCAGCAGCATACTGGGGGGTTCCTCTCACCCAGTCCTGCCTCGTCCCCCTGCCTTCCCTCCATTCCAACCCTCAGCAGGACTGGTTTTTGGCTGTTAACATTTCTTTAAGAGAAGATCAGGTTTCATGTTTAATACAAATGAAGTATTGTATTCTAAAACCATTGTGTGATTTTATCCCTTGCTAGGAAATCTCTGTTGGAGGCAAAAATTTACGGAAGCATTTAATTTTCCCATACTGTCCTTAGTCCAAATTTGCTGTAAATAGTACTTTCACATTGAGTCTATAAAAGCCTTTGCATTGGTTTTGCTATCTTCATTCTTTATAGTAGCTTTTTTTTTAATTGCCCTGAGTATTGAAATAAATTTTTCAGCAGTGGAATACAGATGTCCCACAGAAAAAGGAAATATTGGTAAAAACAGATCCATGATTAATTTCATGTCAAAAATTTTAAATAATTTTTAATAGGTATTTATTAAAATTGTATGAATCATTATAAAGAGCTGTAGATACTGCTTTTATTAAGCAGTGAATGTATCGGCAAAACTTATAATGCTTGTTGTTAGGATCAGGAGTAAATCTGGTTGCTGCATGTGTGATAAGAACTGGAACTTGGACTGACATGGAGAGCCCCTTGGAGGCAGCCCCATGAATGTTCCCTGTGCCACATCTCTATGTTGTGTGAGGGGAAATGTTAAGAGAGTACCAAAGCTCTGGAGTTGTGGCTGGTTTTGTATTTGTATTTCTGTATTTGTATGTGCCCCTCCCTAGTCCAACCATCAGATCAGAAGCCATCTTTACATTCAGGTTTTTTTCCTCTTGGCAAAAGCCCTGAATGAGAATGATTTAAAATATATGTGGCATTATGCTTAAAACAACAATATTGCAGTTGCCAGGTTTTAACATTGGCCAAACTATATTTTACTTAAATCTAATGACTATCAGTGTAGATACCTGAGTTAATGTGGAATTATGGCTGAGAATTTAAAGGCAAGAAGAAAAAAAAGACGTCAAGAAAATTCCAAGTGATGGTTACCAAAGCAACTATGATTCTTCCCCACTTGTACTCTAGTAGTGCTGTATGCTTCTCTGTGCTTCTAAGCTCTGATGTGTTAATAGATGCGTGCAGCATAGCTGAGTTACTGAGGGAACCAAAGTTGTGGGGGATTTTAGATTAAAAATGTGTGCAGGTCTCCTAGCTCAGCAGTCAGACAAAAGCAGAGGGTAGGAGAAGAGCAGACTTACACATGGCAGGATATGCTTATTTTCTTGCTCCTGATGAAGAAAATAAATTGAAATATTAGATTAAAACCCATAAATTAAAAATTGTGGTTTTAGAAAATGGGAAATGCTTTAAGGAAAAGGATCTAGCTGGAAGAGTAATGCACCCTTCCCACCAGCACCAGGCTGCCAAGGCATGGCGTTGGCAGGCAGAAAAGAAGTTGCCTGAACTCTCCTGGTAGGCAGAAGAACCATTCCTGACCAGTTTCTCCTCTTATGTGGTGCAGTGAGAGTTCCCCCTCCTGTTTTCTGCCTTGCCTGAGCTTCCGGATAGTACCAACCTTCATTAGCATTTCAAGAGTATTTTAGAAATCTGTGAGGAGCTATGAAGCCTGTGGCCAACACTTCTGCATAGCTGAGAGAGGCCTTTTAGTTAAGACAGAGGATGACCTTATGGCACACTGTGCCTTTGGGTGCCTGGATCACCAAAGCACAGGTGCTTGAGCTGGGTAAGCGTAACACTGGCAGTGACTTCCATGAAACAGTTAACAGTTAGTTTTTGTACAAAAATACCGTCCTTGTGTCCAAGAGGGAAGTTCTTCACGTTTTATAACCAGAATGTGTCTGCTTTTTCAGACTTCAATTTTTGAGCTTTCCCCAGTCAACAATCAACCCTGTATAGTAAATTACTGTTTTCTAACTAAGCCCTGCCAACAAGCCTGAATAAATAGCTGAAGGGAAGGAGATGCTATGATAATGGGAAGAAAATCAGGAAGTTTGCAAGACACATTAATAGGCCTGCCTCCTTGTATCTCAAACCTTTCTGTGGCAGCTGCATTCAAGCAGTTGCATTCATTTTGTATTAGTCAGAAAGTATGGTTGAGTTTTATTCTAGCTTCATGGGTTTTGTGCCAGATAAAATACCTGATAAAGTGACAGCATTACTGATAAGGTGATACCTTATCTATTGTAAAGCAGGTGCACAGGTTGAGCTGTTAGAATTGTTTGAGCTTAGATAAGATCAGTTATTTGTGTCATGTAGTTTTTGTGGTTTGAATCCAGACATTAAAGTTGGATTTTTGATCCTGTCAATTCAAAGTTTGGGAACAGTAACAAGAAAATAGGCAACTTAAACTTGCAGGCTGAGCCGACATTCTTCACACCTTTATAACTCAATTTTTAGTAGGCTAAGAGGTCAGATAATCTTCATCTAGTGTGCAGCATATCCTTCATGCAGATGATAGGATTTATCAAATGTTGAAATTCTTGTTTCATGTTATTAAACCAGTATTTATATACTCTGTGAATTTCACCTATAGAAATATAATTCTATAGAGAAGTACCAGTTAAACACCCAGGTACAGGCAGTTTCAACCTTGCCTTTTTATCTGGATTTGGGGCTCCTGAAGAGAAATCAGAAAACGCTATATAGAAGTCATGGATACTACACAAGATCTAAAACATCCTTTAACTTATTACTGGAAACAGATATCTAATAAAAAATGTTTGCCTTTTTGACCATGATATGTAGATTGCAGTAGTTTGAGAAAGGCTACAGACCTTGTAGCTGTGCTGGTAAGGAAGGAAGTGATTCACTGTCAGTACATAAGTGAATTTGCTAAAGGATGCTTCATTCAAGTGACATAATCACATTAATGATTCTTAAATCAGCCTAAGATATCTTCTTCCGAGCTGCTCTTTATGCAAAGTGGATCACCTATTGCCATCCACGTTTAAAAATATTTAAATAATAGTTGTTTGCTGCCTTGTAACAGGTTTCCCTCCTCTTGATTTATTTTTGGGCACAGCCTCATTCTGTTTCTCCTTGAACACTGCAATAGAATTAATTCCATAAATAACTTGGCACTTTTGTATAGCATATCTAGCAGACAGATTTTTTTTTCCCAATGAATATATTCTTGTGTAGATTCCTGTTACTGGGTTTTTTGGGTGACTTTTGAATGAAACTTCCATAATCTGATATTAATTTAAATGTCAAATTAAGAATGCATCTATGGGAGTCAAGTATCCTACCCTAGCTAATTATTCACTAGGGGGTCCGCATTCTATGTTAATGAGGTACAACACACAAAAGCCAAAATAGCTGAATATCAAAGCTGCTATAAGTGAATATGCAAGTGACTTAAAACAAAAAAAGCCCTGTGCAGCACTTTCTCAACATGTATAGGTAAAAAAGGAGGTACTTAGATGGCTTAAAGCCATAATAAAATATTAATTCACATCCTTAAATGTCAGTGCAGTGAGGAAAGACTTCAGCTATCCACGCATCAGTGGATAGCTTGTACTTATGACAACACAGACATAAATCTGATAGAGCTATGCAAATGTGGAGGTGGTATTATCAATTTCCAAAGAGGATAGGTCACTCTCCTGTATGGGTATGAAATTTAGACAACCCTGATGTACTTTAGGGAAACCTGCAATAAAAGTGCTACTAGAATCCTCATTTTAATTTTAGCATTTGTGTTGGCAGTGTTTTTGGAAAACCACCATAAAAAAAGCTGTGCATCTTTCACCTGCCTAAACAGGGATATTGAGAGATGTGGTCTGTTTAGCAGACCTTATTCTGGCCCTTCATAAGTGTCTGCCACCTTGCAATCACACTGATCTGACCTGTTAGGTATGAGCAGCAATTTCCCACTAGCCTTCAGCAAAGTCTGCCAAAAGCAGTAGCCTGGGAGCTGTTCTGGCAACCTGCATGTTTCAGTAAGATTCCTGGTTTTTGCAATTTGGGAGTTTTAAATTTTCTTGTTTTCATTAGGAGGGACAGCATCTAGCCTATTTCTGATAGCGTTGACAAAGATGACAGTACTTTTTGTAATGGTGAACAAGAGCAGGCAGTTATTGAGGTATTTTTGTGAAATCATTGGAAAGGATATGGGAGTGTTTATGTACCTCTGGTGTTTTATTTGGTCTGTAGACCATTATGGGACTCCTAAGTGAGCACTGAGCAATTCTCTGTTTGTTGCAATGGTATTGATAAAATTATGAATCTGTCTGTTGCACAGGATTCTACATCACAGAAAAGGCCCCTCCAGAATGCCTGACATCTTCTATAAATCTAAAGGAATAATAAAAATAGAAAAGGTGTGTTGTGCCCAGAATACACAGACAGTATCAGTTCACCTGGGAAATACCTTCTGACAGATTCACTGATTGGTAAATTGCTGATGGGATTAGAGAATAGTCAGGGACCAGTGGTGTAGAAAAGGAGGAGTTTCCATCTTTGAACTTTTAAATAGTTGTCCTTTAGGGCCAGTTTATCATAAACCAGAAGTGTTTGTTTTCTAAAGAAATTGTTATAGATAAAGGATGTTTATTTTCTTTTCCTATGAAAATTCCCTTTCCTATCGTATCAGTAGGTCTTTATAGTAAAGTGTATTAACTTTGATGTGTGTGAGTATATATATGTTTACATTTTACACTATAATGTAACAAGGCAGTGGAATTTTACTAGAGACTCTGGTATTGTTCATGCTGGAATAAAACAAAATACAGCCTATCCCTGGAAATAAAGACTTTGCTTAATGGAAACTTAGAGCTGCCTGTGAAGGATAAAGGGTATCCCAGGACAGGCAAAATATCACCAGAATTGCATCCCTGCTAACATGTCCTTGAAACACTCCCAGCATTGTCTGATGTAGATAAGTAGCTATAGCAAGACTGATATATGGATCAATGGACTTATCCAGAATGCTGCAGGAATATAGTTGCTTTGCAAAGTTTTGCTCTAATTAGTAATCAGTAGTGTGAGTGCTAGTAATTTGTCAAATTGTGTTGTACCTGAAAATGTGAAGAGTATAATAACCCTTTGTAGAATCACATTTGAGGTGTCCCAGTTTGGCTGGGACACCTCATACACCTGAATGAATATTTACTCTTGCAGTTATGCACTTTGAATCTTAATCTCTCTCTGAGGTCGGCATGGGCCAGTTGTGAATTTTTGTGACAGCTTCTGCTTGTCTACCATGTTTTTTTTTTCTCCCCTTGTCCTTTCTTCTGTCTTTCAGTGCTTGGTGTTCTCACATTATCTTTTTTTTCTTCTCTATTTCTTCTTCATTGTTTCTGCATTACATTGTCCTTTTACAGTCTCCAGTGATTTTTAATCCTTCTTTTCCCTTCAACCCCTTCTTAATTGCTTCTTTCTTATTTTCATACCTCATAAAATGTTCATCCTCCTCCTTCCTGCCTTCTCTCTCTTTGTCACGATGGTCACCTCTTCTCTCTAGATCCAATATCCCCTATCCTCTCTCCACGAACATTTAAATTTTTCATTTCTTCCCTACAGTTACAATGTTCAAATATGCTTCCACATGTATCTAAGAGATGAAAAAAAAAAATCTATTCTCTTGATGCTAATTTTGAACCTTCAGGCACCGGTCCTTTCTATCTTTCCAGTAGAAGGTGCTTTGTGTGTGCACATAAAGTTGCACTGAGCAACAAGATTGGCTCATAATATTCCTCTGCACATTCTGATTCAAACAGTAAATCACGTATGTATTGAGGATTGGAGGGTTGAGAGGGAACAATAGGCTCTTTTTTCTACCTCGTATTTTGAAATAGCATCTAACCTTTCTGATGGTAAATGGCCTTCTTTGGTAATATGTTCTTGAATAAATCAAAACAAAGGAAAAACATTTAGAAGTGGGAGGGAGATTGGATAGATATTACACAAAAGAATGGAAAAAAATTCCTGTTCTTTTCTACTGAGACAATACTGAATCCATTGTTAGTTTCAGGGGTGCTTTTTTCCAGCTATGTGAGCTGCTGTGAGTGAGCCAGGCTTTCAGATATTCTAAATGTATATAATCCACTTTACACAATTGTGACTTTGAGTTGCACTTAGCTGTGTACATGTCTTCTCATTGATTAAATTATTGACCTTGAAATTCAGTGGCTGTTGAAGGAGACATAATTTTAATTTTTTTCCCCTTTTGTATGATTATATTTTTGTGTGGTTTAAACCTCTGTTCATCTAGTTTTATCTATTGTGCTATCAATTCTATAGCATTATCTATTGAAAGGATCTGAGAATCATATGAGACTCGAAGCTAGGCTGTTGAACCAAAATCTCTGATTTTTATTCTGAGCTTCTAGGAACTAATGCTTCTGCAATTAATTGCCCCCAAATGGTAAGCAGATCAGAAGCAAAAATATCTTCAGGGGCTTTAGCATACTGACATAACCTCACAGTACATACTCATACACTGATTTAAATATAACTCCGGAGTCAGAGATCTCACAAAGTTGAAGGCGGCTTGAAGGTGGCAGGGTACATTGTATTGCCTCACAGTTGCAGTGATTTTTATTCTGTGAACATGTGCTATTGGATTTTGCCCCTAAAACAATTTGTACTGTGAATTTTGATTAATTCTTCTTCTATAGTTGCCAGTGACATCTGGTAATTAGCACATATTGACAAACCTGTCCTTATAGGCTACAAGATGATGTAGGATCTTTCACTTCCATACCTGTAGTTTGTCTGTCTATGAGATTTGCTAAAACCCATCACAGGTCCTGGGATTAAGATAAAAATGTAGGGTTGGCAGCACTGGGTAAGGTGTGATGAGTCTGACTTTCAAGAATTTTGAACATTCATATGTTTTCTAAAAGCACAGTTTTTCCTATTCCATGGTAGTGATAAATTACAGGAGCTAGAGGTCATATAGGACAGTATCTTATGTGCCTCAGCCTGCCTTTGCAGCTGACAGAAAACAGTGTGTGCCCTGTAAGCATTGCATTGCCTGATGTTGATCGTGCTTGTTTCCCAGGGCCTCTAAAGAAAGGTGAGGGTCCTCAGCCTCTCTGGAGTGGTAGCTTTTAGTGGTAGCCAAATGTGCCACACTAACTCTTCAGCCTTGCTGTGGAACAAGGACTGTGAACCGGTCTGTAGGATGGGAGCCATCGGGATTGCTGTCCTGTGTCCTCAGCAGTCCCATTTGGGTCCTGTTACAGAGCTCTTACACACAGGCTTCAGCTGAGGCAATTCCCAGAATATACCAGTCCAGGGAGGTGATGCAGCCCATAAGCAAATCTGTCACAGCCTCTGCTGTGATTAGTTGATGCTGTGAAGCATGAAATAGCATTTGCTTTCTGTGCTACAGCTATCAGATGGTGTGCCCTTCTTATTGTATGATAAACAACTGTATTTCATGAACTGGCATTTCCAAAGAGGTCTCGCTTGTTGAACTGAAGCCCATTAACACAAAGTTTAACCAGCAATGACATATAAAACTCTAAAGCTAATTAATGGTGAAAACCCATCTTAAGAATGATTTGATGTCTGAAGCATTAATATATCACATGCTTTAGTTTCATTTTTTGCAGCCCTGCTTACCCTAGTGGATATCAAATTTTGACTGTTATTTAAAATGGGATTACTTACAGGGGATCATTAGTTGAAGAGAGGTTATATAAGGGATATAGCTAAAAAAAAAAATCTCTCCAGTATGATGGGAAGAACTGAAGGTTTGTAATAGCTGAAAGATACACTCATAAGTAAGGAGAAAAAGGAAAGAAATCTTGTTTCAGTTGGCTGATTTTAACAGAAGCATATTTTAGAGAAATAGGAAGTTCTGTCCTGGCCAACAAAGTATTGCAGTAAGCTTTCTTTTCAAAATGCAAACTCTTGGAAAAATCATTATCACTGAGCAAACTTTGAAACACTTTTTGGGATTCCATCACTGTAGTTTGAATGACATTCAGTACTTGTTTTATTTTCAAAATTTTATTTTCAATTAAAAGCTGCTCCCTTGCTTTTGCTTAGGGAGTTAGTCCATTAAGGACATTTCAGCAGCAATCAAATTTACTTTTTTCTGGACATTGTACTTACCAGTTTTCAAATACAGATATCTATTACAACTTGAGCCTCTGTTATATGCACTGTTCATGCTTGGTTTTGGGGAAGGACTACTTTTGTTTCAGTACAGAAATCTGGTAACAGTAAAAATGTGATGATCTAGTCACATAGAATAACTTATTTGCATAGATTGACCCCCTCGCAGTTGCTTTGTCTGCTAATTTTCTGTCAGCTTTATTCATGTTTCTCCTAGAGTGAGTCAATTATATAAAAGTTAGAGTGAATATTCACCAAATTATTTCTGTTTTAATATTAAAGTAATATATGGCACAATAATTTCGGAGCTACTTAAATTCCTGTAGCTTGAATCCTTCCAATTTTTTCTCTTCATATTATATAGGACTTGCTGAGATGATTACATTAATAATGCATAACTATAAAAATTCAAGTGCATCACAGAGAACATGCTAATAGGTTTAATTGATTTAAACTTGTAAGTGGGTGCCAGCAATCATAAGCCAGGTGCAAGTCTGCCTTAAAATGAACTGATAGTGAGAACATTGCCAAAATCATTGGCAAGATTAATAGTTCTGGCGTTAAAGAAAAAAATAGTTAAATATAATAGACTTACTTAGAATTAGGCTTGAAGAAAAATGTGAAGTATATGCACTGGACTTTTATAGTGATACTTCTTATTGCTGTTATGAGCTTAAACCTCAGTATAGTAGTTTCACACATTTCTATTTAATTTCTATTCAAATTGTTTCATATTTTAAGATTTAAAAATAATCATTGACTAAGATTAGTTTTATCCTATGCAGATGGTGAAAGTAATTTTCGAAAGAATTAATTTAGATTTCAAGGCATCAGAAAAACAGTGAATATTTAGCACCAGTTAAATGCAGGACTCTGCCATTGCATGTTCTTAGCCTTACTGCTTCTAGTTGTTCTCTAAAAACAGGGGGAAATGGTAATATCCTTCATCTTAACAAAAACAGAGCATTTACAAAGCTTGGCTGTCATTGACATGCAAATATTTATCATTTTATTAACAAGTAGGAATGGATTGTACTTTGTAGAGATCTGGGGTCATGCTTTTATCTGTGTCTCTAATTTTGATTTATAGTTGCACTTCAAGGTAACTTAACACTTGAAAGTGACTTTGAACTCCCTAACTTCTGTATGTGCTGCTGTTTAAATCTGGTCTTGGAGACAATCTTTTAAAATCAATTAATTGTGAATGTTCAAATGTAAACTTTACTGCTGCATGGCAGATTTCTTTAAGAGCTTGCTCCTGTCCAGACTGTGCCATGTTCAATATTGTGTACGAAGAGTGGAAATTTGAGGTCTGGAAATGAGGATGTTGTCAACTGTTTTCTGACCACTTCAGATGCTATGATTCAAAGACTGGATTTTGTTGTGGTTTTTTCATGCATACCTCTTCCACAACTTTTGCATAATATCAACAACATTGAGAAACCTACTCTTTGTTTATGGTAACCCTTGTTTTGGAGGTTTTCTTAAATGGATTTTTTTTCCATTATATTTTTCCTGTCTGTGCCATAACATAGTCCTTCAGAAAGCTTATCTAGAATCTCTGTAGGATGCAGGGGAATACCAATATCTTAAGTGTACAGACCTGAAAATAAAAATGGGGGCTTGTGGAAAATCATGGAAGAAATTGGTATCAGATCTGGAAATTGAATCCACATTTTAGCGTACAGCTCTATACATCAACTGGCTACTATCCATGTCCTTATTTCCTGCAAATTAAAATTTGAGACAGGAAGCTTTGGAGATCCTGGGCAAGATTATAGACCATTGAGATTCTTGTGGCTTTTTGTAGAGAAGTTTATAATACACCACTCTTCCTTTTACAAGGGATAAATCAGTATGAAAGTCCACCCCATGAATTTGCCAGGTACCTGACCCAGATGTGCCTTTCTGTGCAGAGATAAAGCAAGAAACTCTTTAAAGAAAAAGAGAGGGGAAAATAAGTGAAAATAGGGAAGAGAATCCAGCAAAAGCAAGTATCGGAGTGGGCGTGTTAAATATACATTGACATATGATGGTTCATTAATTTCTTAAATGATTGGCCTGGATGTCTGCTTCGCTCAGTCTTTGTGAGCTGTCTGAGAGGCTGGATAGATGGAAGTGGGGGTGGGGGGAATTGCGGAGTGGTAGGTAAGAGGATGGGCTTTTAAAAACTGGCAGTGGGTGTCAAAACAACATATTAACTCTAAAGTCCTATAGTCTTAGTTAGATCATTCACTGCTACAGGAATAAGTTTCTCTTAAAATGTTATGGGCTATATTGCTGTTTAATTCCTTTGTTTGCTCTGTTGCTTGTGGTGGGGCTGCAGGGAAGAAGGCAGCTGCCCATTTGTCTTGTCCTGCCTGCTGTGTGCCAGCTTTGATGAAGGCTTGGGAAGGAGGATGACGGCTTGCTCCCGAGGGGAGAAATCAGTGTGCAGGAGGATGGTAATTCCTGGGAACAGCAAGGAGGAAACACATGGGAAGCAGCTGGGCTTACTTTCTATGTGGTGCCTTTGGGTCTCAAGAGAGCTTTGGGGAGACTGAGGGGGGCAAGAAGCCTCAGAGGAAGTGTAAGCATGAACAAAAGGGTCCTTTTGGAAAAGGCAGGCTGAGCAGAGGAGGAGAGGGATTTGAAAGTCTCTCTTACTGTTATTCTGTTTTACTCACTAGAGAGAAGTTCCCTCTCTTTTAAAAGGCCTTATGTTTTATTCCAATAAAACCCAACAGGGGACACTTGAAGCCCTTTTTATCTTCTTTGGGATGCTGAGTGTAAGAAAAGGTGTAGTCTAAGTTGTCTGAAAGGCCATGACTCAGGGACCCATTGGGCAAAGGCTCCTTATTTTTGGGACCTGGGTCTCAAAGTTCAAATGACTCCAAAGCATTGCAAATAGTAGTGACATAATTATCTATAGGTACCATGCATCATTAGTGCAGAGTTGATTCAAATTATATTTATTGCTGCCTCAGTTATTTGTCTAGAAACACACTTAAAATTCAGATCAGGAAGCAACATTTTCTTAATCTTGCCCTAGAATGGATTTTCTGATTTTCTTCTTTCATAATTGGGGCTTGGCTAAACAGGAAAAAAATAAAAGGTGCTTGATAGTACATATTAGAAAGCTGTGTGTGTAGTGGGAGATAAGCTGATGTTTGAAAAAATATAACAGTTAATTACACTTCAGGAGGTGGTGGTGGGAGACTACAGAGGGTTGATATGTTTACCTGCAGACTCTTGTTTTCTGAGTCAAGAGTACAATACACAAGGGAAAGAAAACTGAAAAAATATTCCACAAGCATTTTTTCCTTTAGAAGTGTGTCAGATTAATTTCTAATACAGTAGTGGCAGTTTCATTATATATGCGTTACATGTCTCTTTTCCTTTTTGCCTACTGGTGTTCAAATAAGAATTAGTAACTTAGTCTTTTTTTTTAACACAAAATTTTCATTCAAAGGAAGTTGACAAACATGAATGCTAGTCATGAATTCATTATTATCAGATTTTTCTCTTGTGTGTTCTGTTTATGGCACTGACAGTACAGAATAACATTACTGTCCTTTTTAAGCAGCACTCTATTATTATTATTATTATCTGGTGTATTTAATTGTAATGTGCATTATAGATTTTATGAGGTGTGGATTAAAGGTAAAAATCTGCGGAGTTGAACTGCCAATAGTCATGCTGTGGGTTTCAATTATAGAATAATTCTTCAATTTATTCTGCTTAATTTTAGGAAGCAAAGGTCACAGGAATAAATTTTCTTTGTATGAATAAACACTGGGGAAATTATTGAGGACCCAACTATTATCATATGAGATGACAGTCAGTTCTATCAATCTAGATATTTGCAGGTCACAGTGATGGTAAATCTGCGCTGCTTTTTTAGCGATAATGCTAATAGTCAGAAATTTTAAGGGAGCCTTTAGAAATGCTCTTTCTGAGGGTATTTGCTCCAGTAAAGCCACTGCAGGATCCATAGGCCTTACCATAAACACAGATAGGTCAATGCTGAACATTTTGGTGAATTTCATCCTTCTGTTTTTAATAGGATGGGAAGGACATGGTAGTGAATGCTACAGACGTGTGGAAACTCCTCCAGCTCCTGTCTAAGACTGCAGCAGTAGTGTCCTGTCAGATCTCTGACAATTTGCTCATCTAATTTTGCTCATCCTTGGTTTAGAAATTAAGATATTTTCCTACCAGAAAAGATGGGGTGGGTTGGTTGACACTTCTAAATTTTTGACAGTCTCCAAGTAATATCTACAGCATTGGAATACTACAGAATATTGTTACATTTCAGTATTTTAGTCAAAGGTCATGGGGAAATGCCTCTTTGGGTGTATAAAAATCCTCCTCTTCTTCTGCTTCATTTGAATGTTAAGCAATCCTGTAGACATTTTACTTGCTACTTGTAATTTCTCCAGCCATTAATAACATAAAGGCAATGTGTAGAGTGCAGTGATGTCAGAAGATTCTTCAGGTGCCTTCTTCAGATACTGTTCAGTTCCTTGGAACGGGAGGGTGCTGCATGGCACCAGTGTGTCTGAGCTTGGAGGAGATGGCCAGGGAGGCTGGGGTGCCCTTGGAGGCCTTTGGAACACCACTTGGCAGGACCTGAGCAGTGTGGCCTGACTTTGAAGTTAGCTTTGCTTTGTGTAGGGGGTCAGACCAGATGGCCTCCAGAGGTCCTTTCCAGTCTGAGTACTTTCATAATCCTATGACTTGGCTTGGAACACGCTTTCCCCCACTTCTCCCTGCCGTCTCTTCTGCCTTCCTATGTATTTCTTGACCTATTTCCTTGGCTGAGAAAAGTATCCACATCAGAACCACCAGACTGGAGCTAAAAGTGTAACTCTCCATTGTCTCAATTATCTTCACTGTGAATGCTGTCTCAGCATTGTGGACACATACACAGAGATGTTTGTAGTGGCTAATAGAATACAGCTGAGTGAAAACACATGATGTTATATAAAGACTGATACTTGGGAACATGGACAAGGGTAAGAAATTATAAAAGGCATCCAATTTTTCAGAAGAAAAGCTATAATGGAGATCTGTCAAGAGGAGGCCTTAGGGTATGAAATGAAGAACAGTTTTATTCCTATGTATAAATAGAATTCAGAGCTCCCAGAGACAGTGAAGTAAAAAAGCAAAGATTTGTCACTTGGATGTAAAGGAAATGTGGGAGATTTATGTCCCTACACTAAAAAATTTCATATATATAAAAGCCAGCTAACCTTTTTAGTTTTGTCAAATGAGAAGGGAATAATTATTCATTCTGGTTGATGTTCTATAAAGGAATGTGCTTATTCAAACTAGATGCATCTGATAGAAAATGAAAAGCTTAGCCTTTTTTGTCTTTATAAAAATCTGGTTCCTTTTTAATGGTGACATTTAAAAGGAAGAGAAAAATTTAGCAAGTAGTAGCCAAAAAAATCCCCAGCAAAAACCCAACTAAAACCCCCAAACAAAAAAACTTCTTTTGCAGTGGGGGAAGGGGGATTGTAATTAATTTTATGTATTTAACATTAAAAAATTAACAAATCCAGGGAAAAATAATTGAAATATTTGAAGGAATTTTAAGTGAAACCTCATTGCAAAGTTTCAAGATGAAATTGTTTGGCTGTGAAACACCAACAAATTGGGATGGAGATCTTCATCTTTGAGCATGATTTTAATTTTCCTCTGAATTACTCAAATATGAATTTATTTACACATAGCTGGGATAGGAAAAGTCTTAAGAGAATTTGATCAAGGATGGACAGGGTCACAGCAGCAAAGGTGATGTCTGGACTCATAACAAGTGCTCTAAAGTAACTGTAAGATGAGGCTAGGGCTCGAATCCAAACAACCTGGTGAGAGCCTGTGAAGGGTATTTTCAAATGAGGCACAGCTGCTTTCCCTTTTTTTTATACGGGAAGTTTTAATAAGACCTTGCCAATCCTTAGGTTTTTCTTGCTGGTTGGGGTAATTTGAAGTCTCACATCTACGTGCTTGTTGTAAGGGAAAGGCTGCTGTTGCAAACTTAAGCGTAGGGGTTGTATTAGACACTCTGGAAAGAGAACTTTTTGGGTTATCTGGTTACTATCAGAGCCTCTACACTTTCATATTGCTGAAGCATAATTTTCATGCTTCTAGGATTTTTACATACCTGCTTTGTTTTTGTGTCTGAGGAGTCAGTTCTAGCTGGCTTTGCTAGCAAATTATTTGTGTAGTTCATTGTGATTTTTGTCATGTAAGGATTGTTAGAGGGAAAAGTGCTTTTACCAAGACACACGTTTTTCCTTGTGCTTGTATTTCCAAAATTTGAGTATGTGAAAATGATTATTTTTTCAAGGTTTTGTGGAGGTGATTCTTTAATGCATTTTTTTCCTCAGTAAGGTGATGCCATTCACTAGGCATGCAAGCGGAGACTGGATATTGCCATGCACCATGGGGATATTCCATCGTGTTGTAAGCATCAGTCGTCCCTCATGACGCTGACTGGAGTTCAGATTGTGTTTCTTTTGTGCTACTTGAACATGAGCCTCACTGTGCAAGTGAAATCTTTGAATCAGAGTATAAATAGCTCTGATAGTGTTTATGAGTGAAAGGCATCAAACTAGTTGCTAGTGTGTTTAATATGTAATATGTATTAAAGTGTCCTTATCGTGTGTGAGTTTAGATAGGCTTTAGAGGGTGCTGGACAAAGTCTGTTGCCACCTCACACTTGTAAGAAGCCACAACGACATTAGTGGGGAATTATGTTAAAAGAAAGAACAACTTCAATTTGAAGGAGATACAAATGACTTCCTGTGACTTCCTTGGAAGCTCTAATAAGAATCCTTTCAGTGGTCCCTGTGATCTGGGGAAAGGAGAGAAGGAGGAGGAGTGTGTAAATATCTGTGAAGAAGTGGTAAAAATCTCTTTCTGGATTCCCTAAATAAAACCAGCTATATGTCTAGAAATACTTTTACCAACTTGTTTCAATGTGTTTGCAGACAGAATGTATCTTAAAAGTGGAAACGCTCTCTTATACTTTTAAAAGTCATTATGTATTTGTTAAAACAGAATTGCACTATATTTTAATGGCAGTGGCATTCTTCTAATATGGTATTTCTCAAACTTTAGATTTTTCTTGGTAATAATTTTGAGCAGTTTTAGAAAAGTATTGAGCTTTCTTACTGTTTCCTAGTGTTGTAAAATATATGATTAACATAGTTACCATTGCACATAGACGATATTTTGATTGTTATCGCTATAGTTCAGTGTCAGAGTTCAGAGTACTTTAACATTATATTTGTACTTTAGATAAAAGGAGAAAATGTATGTATAAAACCACATATCAACTGTATTTTACCTTACCTAGGAGGATTGAGATGTGCAGGTAATATGTGACAAACATTTATAAAGTGTCTTTTTCTGTCTTTCTTCTCTTGAAAAGTCATTTGCTGTCATCTGCATGGCAGCTGTGATCAGTGTTATAGAAAGTATTTCAGCATTCTCCCTCTTCAAAATGTTTCCATGAATCTGACAGTTGGTACCCAAATAAAGTCATTTCCAAAAGCAACAGCAGAGAATCTGCTGCTGCTATTACTTTTGAAGAGAAGACTTATTTTTAAACTCTGATCAGCCTGCTATTATGTGCATGCTGGTTTTACCTTGTTATTAAAATATCACAACAGGGATCAAATTCAGCTGTGAAGAAGAACCATGCTATCTGTATGTAATGCTATTGCTTAAATGTATGGTATGTTAATAGTCACATGATAAAAAAACCCCCACAGTCTAGAATTTATTCAGCTGTATAAAGACAAGGTAGGGTTTAAATATTCATAGTTTTTCCTTTTTAATTTTATTAAGAGATAGAATGGAAATGCAAGTATCTGGGTCAAGTTTTCAGGCACATGTGAAATGTACTAAATAGAAGAGGTTTGGGAAGGTATCTCACCCCTATACAGAGGGCTAAGAGGGATTTGGTTAGCTCTCACACAGCATGTGGTGGCTGAAGGCAGTTCTAGTTGATGCTGACAGTGACAGCCCCATCAGGGCTTTTGTTGGCATGTGGACTGAGATGACTTTCTGTCCCACATATATATTTCTGCAGTATGGAAAAGAGACAAAATAAAATCCATTACTTTATCCTTTCTCTATGCTGTTTTCTTACTCTTTTGTGTTATATAGATTTGTGTTTCAGTAAGCTGCCCTGAAACATGTGGAAGTTATTTAGGTTGCCATTTTATAATCCAGGAAATGACCACCTCTTTGTGAGAGGGCGTAAGAGATAAGGGAGAATGTGAAGCTGTAATTCCCCAGTGTTCTTGAAATCTTCATAGGAATAGCTATGGCAATATAATAAGCAAAGCAATGTAATACTTCATCTTCTATGTCACTGGCTTATTTCCTTTGCTGCCAACAGCAATGCAAAATTCTGGAAACTTGATTAAGGTGCTTCATAGCCTTTTAACATCTTTTTAGGAGTAAAGCCAGTAGGATTTTGCTCTTAAGGAAAGATACAGTAAATGTACTAATAGTGGCTGAGGCATGGTTGCCTTAGTCTTCAGAAATTGTATTCGTGTGAGGGAAAGCAGCCATCTCTCAGTCAGATAGTCCTTTTCTTTCCCCTGGTGGCATTGGCATGCCTAAATGTTCTAGTGAGCTGGGACAAATGGGAAAACTATTGTTTTGGTAGAACAGCTTTGATCCAGCTCTCTGTGAAGTCTGTGGAAAGAGTCCAGCTGACTTTCCTGGGAAATACAAAGTGGATGAAAAACCCAGTCCATGGGAAGCAAAGCTATTGCATTTTCCTTTTCAAATTTAACTGAGACATGTTAAGCATTTCTGTGCTCCAGTTTTTTTCAGAGAGCAATAACTTTTGTCACCCTCCTCCCCTCTTCTGCCTACAGAAAATCTGGTTTTGCTGGTGTCTTGTTCAGTTGTTTTTTTTTAATGCAAATGTGATGACACACCATATACCTGCCTTATTTGCAGCATGACTGTGTGCTCTGTTCAGATGAAAAGGCCTCATTCAAGGAGAAAATGTTAACATAAACTTTATTTTTCTCTAGGTATCTTATTCCAGTGGCTTAAGACTAGGTTGGGAACGGTCAGTTCTAACTTTGTTGAAAAACCATCTAACGATTCTTTCCATGGGATAACAGAAGTGTAGCTAAGAGTTGGCTGTAGATAGCGCTTACTGTCTGAAAATGCAAATTGTGCTTGCATGTAACAAAGCAGGACCAAATGAAAGCATCCCTTGCCTAGAATATGGCACTTCACACACTGGATACAAAACCCCATATTATCTTCCTAGTTGAGCAAGGCAGGCCTGAAAACAGTGTGGACTGCTGGCTGGCTGTCTCTTTCAAACACATAGTTGCTTGTGTTGCTTTATGATCTGAAAGGTCTTTTCCAACCTAGTTGATTCTGTGAAAACACAGAGATGAGGCTTGAGGGTTGTGCAGGTTGAATGCTTGCATGTGCTCGGCTAGACATGGACTGACCCTCTTGATCTACTTTGTCAACAAGCTCTTGAGCTGTTCCTGCCTCTCATTATCTGAAGAGGCAGGAAGGGAGTACAGAGCGTAGTTGTCCTTCTTGGCCTTGCGTTCTCTTGCTGTGACTAGTAGTTCCTGGAGAGAGCAGAAAGGATGAAAGGAAGGGTACAAGGTGTGCTCTCTCCTTACCACTAGTAGGCTAATACCAGGCAGGTGGCTGTGAAAAATCTCAGCCTTAGAATGAGCATTCTGGCATTGTTAGTCTGTGTATTTGTTAGGCAGAGAATAGGCATATTTCTGAGTATTGCTGGGCAACTCTGTAAAGAAGGCAGTGAATGGAAGTTCTTGTTTCCTATACAAGAATGTTTAGTGAGCCTTTCCCATATTTATTTATTTTTATTTGTAAGATCTGAGTATTTCTCTTCACTTTAAGGAGAAATTGTAATCCAGAACACATAACATTACCAATTGTTAGCTCATTGAGTTACTAGTAACACATCTTCATATTTGTCTTCCAAACATATTGGGGTTGTTGGGGAGTGAGAGAGCAGCTGTGAAAAGGTCAGTCTTGGCCTCAACATCATAATTAATTTACTTTCATTTGTTGACTAGCAAGTGTTCCTATCACCTGAAAACAGGAGTGCATTGGTAACAAATGATAAATATGAAGTGACAGAACAAAATTACTTGATAGGTCCTGACAACAGATTGGTTAAGTACCTTCCCTGTAAAGATTTTACTTCTGTTTTTTCTGATGTAATTTACATGTGTGTAGATAAAACACAGTGGTGGACTTGGGAAAAGGGAAATTCCCTCTAACTTTCTCTTAAAGTGTGTTACTCACATGAGAATACAAGGAATGACAGCAAAAGCTGTATAGAAAAGACAGTTTTGGAGGAAATCAATAATACAGATTTCCTGTGAATCTCAAAAGGGAGAGCCCTTTTGTCTTAACCTTCCAGGGCAACTCCAGGAACTGGATTTCCCTCTTTCTTGTTGGTGGCCTGCTTCTTGAAAGGGTTTTGTTAAGGTCTTCCCTAAATTCTCTGAGCAATTTCACAGCTGACTTGGAAGTTCTTCAAGGCTTGGTGAGGTATCCCTGGAGCTGTTGCTTAAGTGTTATGTTGTACCCTAGATTAAAGGACAAAAGCACCTACTTCATTCAGACAGGTAAAATCACTTGTTCTCGAGTATGCTTAGCTTCCTGTTAACCTCAAAGTATCTGACAAGTTCTGCTAACAGCTGATATGACTGGGGTGGGGGGGTTGGAAATCTGATGTGAAATTTGAATACTACAGGATACCTGTTCTGGTAAACAAAGCAAGATTCAAAATGTGAAGAACTGAGGGCAGCCTAGCTACGGGATATGATGTCTGAGGGCGTGGCACCCTAGTTCCTGAAAGGCCCAGGCCGGTATTGCCTAGAGTGTGAAAGCGCTTGCTGGCTCTTTCCTCAGTATTCAAACCTGTCTGCCTTGGGGAGACCTTTGACCATTTGCTTCCAAGTCAGTTAAGATGTGGTGAAAGAGTATATCTGGTGGCTAATTTAAATAAGGTACCATGAGAGAAGCAACAACTTGAACTGTACAGAAATTATAGGTAGTACCATTTGTAGTCTCTTAAGTTGGGGGTTTCTGTTTTTAAGGGACTACTGTAAGAGGGTTCAGATGTTGGACAACGTAGCTGGATGTAACTGCAAGTTCTGTAAGCTGAGAGTCATGAAGAGCTTATGCTGTTCTTATAGGTACAAGTGCATGGCTTTATTTCTTTCCCACCAAGTTTCTGATATTATCTTTGCTTGTAATAATAATTTGATTGTAATGTTACTAACTGTGATTCTTTTCTTGACAATGATAACAACAGGTATGAGGAGGACTTGATCTTTATTTAAGATCATATAATGGCAATACAGGAGTCTACTTAAAATGACGGATGCCTTACCTATCAGTAAGCATCTAAATTGGTTGGTTTTAGAGGCTGTTTCATTAAACTAGGCTATGTAAGTTATCTTCATATTCTCCTTTACTTTGTACATAGAATTTACCTGTATTTAAGTGCAACGTAACCTCTGTTTTAAAACATTAAATAGAAACATTTAGAATCTGCATGAAGAAAAGGAGATGTTTGAGGGAAATCTGAGTTTTTACTGCCAAAGTAAACAGACATTTCATTACCAATTTCAGTTTCTCTTTGTTTTCTGAGTTGACTAATGACTCAAGAAGTGTTTGAACTGAGGCTTTAGGGATTTTATGCATACAGTACTTTAAATGACTTTCAAAAAGTTGGTTTAACTTCTGAGGCACTGGCCAGAAAATAAAAGCTTACACTCCTACTTTGTACATCAAACTGCTCTTACCATGTAACAGAGTTTTAGTGAGTGATAATGCAGGTGGATAGGTTTTTTTTTATTACTTTAATTTTTTTAGTTTTTTTTTCTTTAAAATAAGCTTAATTTTCCTCCCATTCTACTTAATATGTTTCAAAAAAGATGTAGTAACATAGTTATAATATATTTAGGGATGGGGGAGGAAAGGAATTAATAGGATAAACTTCCAACCACTTGCAGCTTGCTTGAACTCCTTTTATTTAAGAATGGGAAGGTAAAGTTCTAAATGGATCTCTTTGCATAATGCCTGTTTATTCTGGAACCACTTAACTTAGGTCCCAAGTAGTTCTTAACCATCAAACAATATTTCGATAAACATCTTTCAGAGCAGGTTCTAGGAATTTTCCTGAACAGTGAGGTAGGCAGGCTAGGTAGTACAGGACAATCTCCAGTCTGGGTGCTGAAGCCTTTCTAAGAAGTCCCCGCTTGCCTTGTGCCACTCCTGAGAAGGAGTTTGCCATTTGTTCACTGGCATGGTGGGAGTCCTGTAGACATTGGGGAGCTGCACTGTAAATGAGCTCTATGGAAAAAGGCTGAGTAAAAAGTAGCACAAAAGAAAGAGTATTTCCCCATTTTCATATATTAGAACATAATTACATGAGTCCTTTGAACAAAACTCATCAGCTTAAGGAAGTGGGATGGAAGTGTCTCCATAGTACTGAACACTGAGTTTGATTTTAATGTCAGTGGAAGTAGCTAGTAAAAGTGTCATATGTAGTTGGATAAAATCAGCTGGTTATAATGAGCTGCTATGTTAATTTTAAAAATATTCACCATGACAGAGACATGCCATGTAATTGTTGAATCTCCACTGTGTTTCTTATAATTGAATATTTAATTGTAATTTTTAAATGATAATATAATTAGCATAATTTATTTGAAAAAAAATCCCTATTACTATCCTTAATTACATTATTTCTAGCAATACTACACATTAAAGATAGTCTGATAAGGGTTCACATACTTCTGTGCCTTGGTACTTGCCCTCCAGATATCTGATAGTAATCCTTATATTTTGAGGAAAAAATCTATTATTTCAATATTATAGAAATCCGTGTACTTTGGCAAATCAATCCCATTAACCTCTTTTACCACATGGGTTTGGCTATTCAGAGCTTTTTGCATGAAACTGTAAAAGCATAAAACTAACAGTAAAGTAGGTTTAAATCCTTGCAATCTGTTCTGCTTTCTGGATGTTTGTATCACTGCAGATGTTCTGAAAGAATGTAATCCAAGTACAGTGTATATTGGATTGTTCACTTTTAAAGACTCCTCTTTGAAGAAATATCTGTTCAGTGGTATAAACTTCTAGTTGAGCCAGATGTCACAAACTTAAAACGGAACCAAGAGTCCTTCTACAGCAATGCCTATTTATATCTTGTGTAAACCAGAAATATTTGGGATATAAACATGCAGGGAAACACTGACAGTGTTCGTGAGGGAACTGAGGCTGTGTAAGCTCTATCACTCACAAAGGGACTGTCTGTGAAGGAGCTGGATTGGAACAGCCAGCTCTCACGCCAGCTCCCGGGGTGTGGGAGTCTGGCTCTGTGCACCAGCTCTGTCTTTGCCAGGGTCATGTCGGGAGTGCACAGCTTCCTGCAGGTCCCTGGGCCCACCAGCTCCTGTAGGCAAAAATCATACCCTGGGAGTTGTTGGCCGGATGTGGTATCTGGTGTGTGAATGTCCCAGCGTCACCAGTCTGTGCCTCTCTGCTTAAAGGTGGAGAGTCGTTACTGTCTTATTAAAGCCGCTGGTGCCAAGAAAGTGGACAAAGCTCTTCTGTGTCTATAGAAGATATCTATGTATAAAATATTTATTACAATTAAAGAAATGCTTCTTTGTCCAATTGAACTCTTCTCTGTTTTCTCTCTTTGCATCTCTTTTTTCTGCCTTTTTTTTTTTTTTTTTTTTTCATATACACAGAAGCTATATTTAGGGAAAAATATCAGTGAAGTCTAAAGGAATGCATCAAGTTGTCTTTGGAACTTAAAAATCTTGGCTGTGGCAGGACTCAGACTGTCTGTGTCTGGTGATGCTGGCTGTTAAATCCAAATGTGGTTGATTGAAACATTTTTATTTCGCAACCCTTGCAAATTGTTGGTAATTTTAACTTGATGCGAGGCATTTGAAACTCGGCTCCTCCTCTCTATGCTTACATAGCCCAGTAGGAAGGAAGGAAGCCTTTTCTTCTATTTTGTTTGCTACTACAGACAGAGGTTCATCAGATCTCAGTCAAGAGATAGTATGGTTTAACTATGTTATATATGTGCATACAACCCACTGGAACAAATCTTTTATACTTCTTCCTTGTGTATTTTGGTGTGCTTTTTGATTATCATGGATTTTCTTTTTTACATCACACAAAGCAACACCTCAAAGTATTTAGCTAAAGTCTGAGTATTAAACATGAATTAAATAGGAGAAGAAAAATGCTTAAAATATATTTTGAGAAAATAAGATTAGATAAAACAAGAAAAGAACAAGGTTTATTGGACAGAAAAGGAATTGGTAATCCTATGAACTAGACAGGCCGAGGTAAGAAGTATAAAGTAAGAGGTAATGAGCGTAGAAAATGAGTTGTTTAGGTAGGGAAAGATCCGGGTTGTATGCAGAGGTGGCAAATGGGGGATTAGAGAGTAAAATAAGCCAGTTACTGGATCAAATGTTGAGGAATCTGGATCAATACAAAGGGGTGAAAATCTAGGCTTCTTGGGAAAGGATTAGTATTGAAAAGTGATAATTGCAGTTGAAAAGGAAGACAATAAGGCTTGCACAAGAGAGGAAAAGAAGGATAAAAATGAATCTGAAAAAGCAAAGTAAAAAACCCAGGATTTTGTGAAACAGAAGTATACTATGTAATAGAAGCCTCTCATTTAATCCAGGGAGGGATGATGATAATACAAATGAATAATCAATTTGGTTTCAGTTTTTCTCACATGGTGTGTGCCTCACAGTCTTTCCTGGAGGACAGAGGCAGAGAGGTCACAGTTGTGATTACAGGAAATTGATTTGGAGCACTCATCATTTTCAGCTGCTGCCAGGTATGCTCCAAGGGGTAAACTTTCAAAACCACAATTGGAAGATGCGTGTACAAAAGCTTGGGGTTTGTTTGGATGAAAATGGATTTGGGATGCATCTCTCTTCCACTGAGTTTCAATCCTTAAATTTGTCAAGAAGACCTCCCATTCTTCCCCAGAGTTACGTATTTATTTATTTTTATGTTTATATTTGGGTAGTGGTAGGAAATTTCTATATAACCAGTGCGAATTTTGTTTTCTTCCCTTGAGTAGGAAATTGTGGTGGAAGAATAATTTTACTTGCTAATAATAGAGTTTGGAGAAATTTTGGCATTTTTCTTCATGGAGTCTAGTGAAGCAATAATGAACAGGGTTAGTCTAACACTAGTAAAAGTATTTAAATAATTCTCTGACTGATTAGAGGAGTTATCATTGAATGAATTATTCATAAGCTATTTTTCACACATAGATTAAAGCAAAATGTATTCACATTTTATTTGAAGCAATATTGGAAAATTAAAATAGGATTGCAATTAATAATTTCAGCAAGGGTAGGCATTGTTTATGATGATTTTTACTTTCTTCAATAACTAAGATATGAAAAGGAGTAAGCCAGATATAGTGATCTGAAATGAAAATGTTTGTTTATGCTGCAGAGCTGAGCTCTTCCAAGGAAAAGAAATCACTGAGCCCCTTCAGAAATGTTCTATAGCATTTTCACTTCAGTGTCCAAAGTTGATACTGTTGGCTGCATTAATCTGCTTCTTTGTGTGTTCTGAGGATAAGGTAGTCCGAAGTTTCAAGTAGTAAATATTCTGTTCCATTTCGCTTCATGAAAAATGTATTTGTTTCAGGAGCATGGTTTCCCGAACAATTTCCTAAATTTATTTATTTTCACTGCCTGAGGACTCAATTCTTATGACTCCTGCATTTTAAAAAAATTTTGTTCTTGTCAATAAAGTAAACCATGGTAGTGAAATGAACATCTGTGTATGTGTACCTTGGTTGGTTCAAGGTTGGATGCATTTTTCAAAGGTCTATCCTAATCTGTCACAAATTCTTGGTTTCAGTCCTAGATTAACTATGATGATCCACATTATATGGGCCATTATGCACTAAACCAGAATAGAGGACCCAATCTGGCCTTTCTCAGCCTCATATTGTATCGATCTTGGATAGTATGTATCTGTTCAATGTGAAACAGAAGCATAGAGGGTAGACTCTAGTTTCAAATTATGTGTATTACTCAGTAAAAGAAGGTGGTTTTCATCTTTGAACAATTAGACTATATTAATTAGAGGAATCTGACTGTAATTACTAACATTTTAATTTTTTGGCTACTACTATTACGACAGTAAAAGTGCTAGCACCAGATCTTGGGACTCTCTGCCACTCCAGATCATAACCCTGTTTCACATAAAGGTAGACATAACAATAAAGGTAATACTCTTGGTGTTCATGTAACTTCCTGCTACAATTTCGACTTTCCCCACTGCCGTCTGATCAAATCTGACCAATTGTTAAAGATGCCTGAAGAAAGAATGCCTAATGTGGTTTTTTATTTCCCAGGAGATTACTTCTTATGAGATCATTGCCTTATTTAGGAATTTTGTAAAACCATGATGATTTAATAAATGCCTCTAAGTCACCTTTCAGTACCTAACCACATCATACACCAATGCATCAAATAATGAGCCAGTGGAAGAAAAGCTGCCTGGTGTGGAAAATCATGTTCAGCTTTGACATTTTAAGTCTGAGTGCTAAACTAAAAAATTGTGTTAAATAACTCTTCAGGATCGTTGACATCTCATATTTGTAACCAACCTCCTCACTTTGCAGTGTAAACCTGCATTTTAAAACAAGTAGTTTTTTTCTTGTCTTTTGTTGTCCCGAAGGAATCACTCACTTTGGATTTATTTTTGCTACCTGAATAGGACATAACACATCTTTAATAGTTTTGTTGAGTGTGCTTATTCAGAAATAAGTATGGTGCTTTCACCTTTTTCAAAGATGAAATATATATTAAGGGCTAATTGAAGTGAGAAAGCAGACAAGTTTTGTCTTTATCAAAACTAGATGTGAAACTCCAAGCATGTGTGAAAGAGCACAGCAAATGTTGTTTTCATCAGCAGAACTGTAAAATTTCCATAGTCACATGAACTTTGGACTAATTGTTTTCTTTTCCAAAGTTTTGTAGTGAGTGGAATTGTTGGAAGAATTATCCACAAACAAGTTAGTTTTCTTTGAATAGTCCTTAGTGCTGTATCTTCTTCTTATGGGAGCTCCTGCACTCCCCTGGGCTGGAGATGAGACCTTTAATGTGCTGCTGCCTTTGTCCGTCTCTGCTCCAGAGCAGGAGTGTGCTACAGAGCTCAGCAAGAGATGTGACTGGATGTTTCCTCTCTTCACTGCACAAGACATCTTGCACAGTGTCTTTGGAAACTACCATGACTTCATTTCTTTAACATTATATTCATGCTTGTTTCTCCCCTTGACATTGTTATGTTTTTTGGCTGTAGCAACTTTCTTATCTAACTATCTAACCAGATAGAGGGCATAACAAAAATTTCAGAAAAATTCCCAAGGCATTCACTAATTGGCTGTGATCAGTAAGAAACTACATCACTATCCAATCATTTCACCCATATAATTTTTATTGTTTCTGTTTTCATTTCAAACATTATTAGACTTACTATTTTTAAGTATACTTTTTGTTTAATTTTGCCACTTAGATAATGCTCATAGATCTATCACAGCACAGATGCTCTGTTGAAAGCCTACAAAAAGGATTACTTATCACAGAAATATCCCAAATATTTTAATTAAATGAATAATAATCTATTATATCAAAGTTTGAAGCTAAACTGAGGGGTGAGGAGGGATTCTGCAGCCACTGCTTTTTGCCTCTCAGTAGAAGGGTGTATTGAACTACATCTCATCTTTGAATAATAAATTAATTTATTAAATGTACATGATTTCCACACCCTCAGGGATTTAAAATTTGTTTGGCTTTTCTCCTTCTCTCTGGTCTCCTGGTGTTACTTAAAACAGCACTCCACCTTCCACCAAACAAACCCCCACCACCAACACCATTTCAGCTTAGAATCACTGGTTCATCAAGGCTGTCTTATGTATTAAATCAGAATTCTAATTACTACTTTTGAAGAAATACAAAGTCATGAAGACTTAATCTCACACCCTCTTTTTTTTCCCCCTCCAAACTACGTGATAATGCATTAGTACAATTGCTATGTGCTTTAGTTAAAAATACAGCCTTGCCTTTAAAAAATGCAAAAAGGATTATCTTCGTGATTTATTGTAACCTATGACAAGAGGGTTAAGGGACAGTAGAAGATTATTTATCAGTTCAAAAGATTATTGAAGGGAAACTTCCAACCACATTGCTGTGTTCTGGAAATACCTACAAGTGTTTAAATGTTGTTAGCATAAAGGCCACTCCGTTCAAGGCAAGTTTTTATGAGACCTTTTTTGTAATTATTTGAACTTAAAGTACACTTGTGGCTATACTTTGGGCCTAAATTCACACTTAACACTGACAGCTGACAATTCTCCAGCTATATTTGCCTTTGGGGATTTTCAGTGACTACGTACAGGATAGTTCTGATGGTTCCTCCCTTATTTACCTCATTGTTTAAGAGTCTCCATTACTAACTGCATAACTTGATGAAGAAAAATCATAACAACCTTCTTTTCCATATTGGGTAAAAGAATTTCCTTTCATGAGTTACTTTCCTCTTAATCCTAGATAAATCTACTGAGGGTCTGGATTTCATTGTCAGGTGATTTGTCCAGACCTTGCAATGTCCTTGTGGAAGCAAGAGCAGGTGAGTTGGCACAGGACACAAGGCATGAATTTGCCCATCCGATGCCTCTGTTTTAAGCACTGAAGCACACAAATGTCTTCAGGTGAAATACATATCTACAAGAACATCTGTTATTGCATATTTTTCTTTTAATAACAGTTGAAGTTACTAAGATGAAATGTATTGGCAGAAATAATTTCTCTATGTGTGTGCCCTGTATTTGATATTAGAAATTCTCACCTGTTTTTAGCCTTTTGGAGATGGAGGTCTAGTGAGTTTTTATATATGATTCATTTTTCCAATTACATTGCTTTTGTTTCCTTTAACTACGTGTCAGGTTTCTTAAGACAGCAATTTAAAAATCTTAGGGAAAAAAAAAATCCAACCAAAAAAAAAAAAAAAGGAAATTAACAGATATTCCTGTCAGCATGTGATTAACGTGATTTACATGGAATTACAAATAGTTATGTAGCAAACTTTTGGTCCACATGTTGTAGGCTAAACCCATGTGACTAAAACCTTTGTCTCCATTTTTGCTTTCGAACACAGTATGGTCGAAGTGAGCAATAGTTCTTAGCTACTTTTTTGTGGCATTTGCCAGGCCAAACAAATATCCCGGACTATCTATTACCATGAAGATTATATTGTTCTCTAGTTCCTCCCAGTAAGGAAACGATAAAGCTCAACTGGCACTGGGTATGCCTCCGTTAGCTTTCTAGCCTGTAGTTTGGTTGAATGCCTAACCACTAGAAAAGTAAGTAAACAGAATTAAAAGCAAGAATTGTTTATGATTAAAAAACCCACAGAAACAAGCCCAACATAAAACAACAAAAAGCCAAAAGAACAGAAAAAAATGGACAAAAGTCATGTAAAATTAAGATTTGTTCTAGTTTGGACCTAATTTAAATTTATATGCTAAGTATCTGAAACACTTCCATCTGGGGCGATACTTTTATTAGGAAGGAATGCTATTTTCTCCTTATTTCACTTTTTTCCCCCCTAATATAAGTGATCCAGCTATCACAAGGATAGGTTCCTTTAAGAAAAATAATTTTGAACCTTTGTCATTTCAGGTGTTAATTAAGTGTTCTGCATAATTTCAAAAGCAGGTATTTTCATTACTGTTACGATTGCCAAACTGCCACAGTAAGATGTGACTTTAATGTGATCTCATTAATAGAATAGAAATCAGGAATTGACAGAGTGAATGTGATTAATTCCTGTTGCTGTTCCTTGGGGCTACAGAGAAGCAGGGTGATTACCTGCCCTCTCATAGCTCAAAAGAGGTGGAAAATCCAGTTCCAGTAGGAGAGCCCACTAAGATGCTGCACAATGGGAGGAAAATAGCAGTCAAAGCTGGAAAATGAAATCTGGGGTTTGTCATTCTGTCAGACAAACAAGGAGTGTTGGGCAGAAAGGAGATGAAATGGGAGTGTTCATGGTGGCAGGAGCTCTCTGTGGGCTACTGAAGGAAGGAGAAAAAGATACCTAAATATATGATTCCTTACTGCCATTGCACCCATGGCGTGCAGAAGGGCTTTTAGGGCAGACATCACCTCGCTTTCTCTTCTCATGTCAGGCAAAGCAGTGATGACCCTTTATATTTTGCTGCAAAGTCCCTCAGGTGGCTGGTGGTGGTGCAGAGTGGCAGAAACAATTTTGTTGGTGATGTGCAGTGTCCCACTGCTCATCCTCCCCATACTGTGTACCGGCTGGTGTTAGACATCTCCTCCACCCCATGCCCCTGCAGCACCCAGTTGTTCCTCAAAAGCTGTGTCTCCTAAAGCAGTACCAAAGACTAGGACTTGGCATGCCGACATGGCAGACATGGAGCACGGGGAAGCAGGCTGGAGAATAGGCTTTGGAGCTCGGGGCAGGATGGGACCCAGGGCCTGGACAGTCACTTCCCAGCAGGGTCTGTCCCTGCCAGCTTCCCTCCTCACCCCAGCCGTCCCTGGCATTCAGTGGGGCTGCAGCTCTGCTCAGGTCTGGTGGGGCCTGGGCCCCCGCAGGCCTCAGCGTTACCATCGCAGAACGCCCTCACACTGTGTCTCGCCCGGTGTCAGTATGAATGTGACACTTACGCGCTTCTAATGCCATCACTAAGGACAGCGTTTAGTGTGGATGTCTGTGCAGTTCCTACTTCAGCAATCATGGAATGTTCCGGGATTGCTGCAGCAGTCTCACCACTCAGCTCTGGCTTCCTTGGGAGTCCACTCAGACTTCTGCATGGAATGGCACCAGGAACTACTTTCTTCTTCCTCTTTTCTCTTTGTTTCATCTTGTAACTAGACTCTGCAATTTGAAGTTAAAAACCTGGAATGTGTACAGTGAAGGACAACTAAGCTATTGAATGGTCTGGAGTACAAGTCTCATGAGGAGCAGCTGAGGGAGGTGGTGGTGTATAACCAGGCAAAAAGGAGGCTCAGAGGGATTCTCTACAACCACCTGAGGTGGCTGTAGCCAGGTGGGGGTCAGTCTCTTCTCCCAGTTAACAAGGAATAGGACAAAAGGAAGTTGCAACAGGGGAGGTTTAGACTGGATATTAGGATAAATTTCTTCACCCAAGGGCTGGTCAAACATTGGAACAGGGAAGTGGTTGAGTCACCATACCTGAAAGTGTTTGAAAGGTGCTCAGAGATGTAGATTAGTGGTGGGCGTGGTAGTGCTGGGTTAATGGTTGGACTCCATGATGTCAGAGGTCTTTTTCAACCTTAATAATTCTATGGTTCTAAAAAGGTTAGCTGCAACCTTTTTAAATACAGATCCCGAATCCACGTTGTGGTCTGTTAATCAGCTAGCTTTTGTACCTTATTTATCCAAACCTGTTTGTTTGTTTCTTTATTCCTGAGTATTTAAAAATGCATTTTTGATTTTGGCGCATTAATCGTTGTTGTTACCTTTTGTGCTGTTAGTCACAGCCAAGTGCTCTCATACCTGCTGCCTGGCTATGAATGCAGGAAAATTTGAGTTATTTTGACCAATGAAAAACATTTTTATTATTTGAGATGTTCACTGTGCCATTTCTGAACTGTTGCAACTGGCTCAGAATGCGTTCTAATTAGGGAAACTGTTTCTACTCAATTCAAAATGGATCTGTATCTGAAACAAGGAAAATCCAGTGAAATTTGATATTTGTTCATCTTGCATCTCTTCATACTTCTGAACAGCAATACCCTGCTGAAAGGAAATTAGTTATTGTTCAGAGGTATGAAGAGAGGAAAAGTAACTCTTCCTGGTAATGCACTATGGTTAAAAGAAAACATATTTAGTATCTTGCTTTATTATAATTACATGTCTACATAAAAAGGTGTTTGAAAATTGGACACTTTTCTTCCCCTGTTTAGATCCCTCCTGTATTGCCAAATATGAGAACCGTATTGTTAGCCTCTAGCTTTAGGAAGTCATTTTTTAAACCATCTTGTGTTCTAAATCTGGGCTTTTCTTGGATTTGGGTAAAATGCAGTATTTCAGAGTAATTAATCTGTTTGTGTCGAGTTTATTCTGGGGACTATAGCCATATTTTAAAAAAGAAGCTATGAGGTCATATGACTTTTATGAAATAGGCCATTGATGGAAAAAGCATAGGATGAAGCAGCATTCATGTAGGCAGTGTTGGGAGTGGATTTTGGCACAGAAGCAGCACCCACACTGACTGTGAAGATCAGCGCGTCTTCCATTCTGCTGTCTTGGAGCACTGCTTGGTAAGGAGATATCAGCTGCCAGTAATCAGGTATTGATGCTTCTAAGATTCATGGATTTTTGGTGTTGAGAGCTTAAAAAGTGCATGGCTTTAGTTCTTGTCTTCCATAAAGAGGAATCTTATCAGAAGTGGTTAAATTGTTCTCCCATGTTCTTTATTCTCTCTTAGCAGTGTTAGTAGTTATTTGTTGAATCCAGTCTGACAACAGCAAATGATGATTGTGAAAGAGTCACGTAGTAGTCTAGTACTAGACTCAGTCATGCAAGAAATGATTTGTGAAAGGGCATCAGGACATCTCTAAGTATCTTGTATTTGTGTTTTGAGGGGTTGCACTGGCTTGTGCTGAGGACTGTCAGGTTGCAGTGTAGATGGATGGTTGTTATTGTGTTGTCTCAGACACAGAACTATAATGAAGCACTTCAATACTGGGTTACTTAATGGGAGGGGAATTAAAAAAAATAAGAATTTGAGAGAGTGGTTTTATGATATTCTTTGCTTGTTTATGTACAAGCTCTTTTTCAGATTTAAATTTTAGTGGCAGTTAACTTCCTCCCTTTGCCTGATCCTTTCTTCCTGGGTCTCTTGGTCTGCTTTGGTTAATATCAAAGTAGTTTTTCCTGTCTTGTAATTCTCCTTAACAGCCTTGGTGGGGTTAAATCTGTCTTTGCAAAAATCAATCTGTATGATTTACTCAGTTGCTCTATTTTTAGATTTCTTCCTGCTCTGTGGGAGATGCAACAAGCAGAACCCTCATTTCTATGCAGAATCATAAATTCTGTAGCATTTCCAGTGCATATGTTCCAAGTCAGGCAGAACAGAGAATTATACCTTTGCATGCTACATCCAAGCTGAAAGCTGGGCTCAGCAGGACACAGACATATGCTTTTCTTATTTCCCCCAGCCACCTTTGGATGTCAGTGCTGGATGAATACAGCCTGCCTCAGAGTCTGAGAACTGGGGGGGCTTAGTTGTCTTCTGTGCCCTTCCCTCAGAACTGAGGCTACCCTAGGTGTTTTAGGTTTTTTGGATCCTGAGTGGGTTAGAAATTACTGGTATGTAAAAGGATGTGCAAACTTTGACTGGGAAAAATTGAAATGCCCTGGAGACTTGAGAAGTAATAGGGCACTGAAATGTGGACAGAGTGTTTAGTGTGATTAGATACTTCAAAGTCTCTGTAAATCTGGTTCTCCCTGTAAATGAATATCTTAAGTAGCCTGTGGTGATGAATAGGAGCATGGATAAGTTTTCCACGCATTGAGTGGATTTGTTAATGATTTACTGAATACTGCTAAAATTCTCAGAAAGGGGACTTAGCATTTTTTAATGTAGCACTTATAAGGCCCAGGAAATTACAGTCTTGTCTAGAATCTCATGGCAGTACCACACAACAAATGTAGAATAATAACTCTTAACCAGAAAAGCATTGTACTAGATGCTTTCCAGACCACTGAAGAAAATGATATCTGAGAATGAAGTAAAGAAATGCTGGTGATTTCAGTAGAAGCCATTTCTTGCCAATGCTATGGAGAACTGAAGACTTACAGCTTCTTTAAATCAAGCTGCATAGATGCAGTTTTAATCTGAATTTACGGGAACTGCTTGCACCCAAGCACCTGTAAAACTGTTGAAGAGTAAATTACTGGTTTTGTTCTTGTTGTAGCAAATAAAATGACTAGCCACTTCCAGAGTATTCATCAGTCTTGAACCTGTGAGCTATAGGAATAAGTTTTGAAGGGCTCAAACAATTAGGGAAGATTCATTGCTGTGAAACATCCTTCATATCTCAAGCCATTCACAAATTTGAATACCAGCTTCATCTGCGAGTGAGTTTGGTTTTCTCGGCTTGAGTTGTCCTTAAGGAGTAAAGTGGTACAAAATTTAGATCCTGAATCCTAAAATACAGTTGTTCTCAAATACCATGTAAATTGTTCTTAACGGAATCCCTGGAAGCTTGTGCAATGAAAAAGTACACTATGTAGGTTCACATTTCAAGCACTTGTAAAAATGTTTTACGAGTATCTGATGGCATGAATTCACAGGTGGTGGTACATGTTTTTGTAGTGTCACTACACCTTAGTTGCATCCATGTAAGTCTTATTATTATGTCTCTCTTGTATCTTTTCCATTATTAACAATCCAGCCTATATAAATAATGATAATTTGATAGAGAGCTCTATGTTTGGGTTTGCTGGTATTGTACTGATACAGCTTTTGTTGGCACCTGCCTTCTTCTAGGTAGGTTATAAACTTTTGTTTGCTTCTCTTTCATACAGGTAGTCTAAATAAGAGCAAGAGTAATGCTTGCTAGAAGCAGAAGGTAATTCTGTAATTTTTTTAAAAAAGTAATGTTAGTTTGGTGCTCCGTATGATATTCTGTTTGTGGAAAATCTATAAAACATGCTCAAAGAGAATCAGAAATATGTCTGAGATCTTTTTTCTCATATTTTCTTTTTGATTGATTATTTAATTTGGAAGATAGCTCTGCAGCAAGTTAAGTGCAGTTTGTTTTCTGACTATGCTGCTTCATGGTCCTGTTTCAGTTTAAAATCTGAATTGAAGGAAGAGCTGTATTTTTGTCAGTCTCCCTGCTTTAATTCAAGCAATTGTTTAAAGATGCAGTTCCACAGCACAAAAGACATTGGACTTTTGGTGGAAAAGTTGAGTAAGCAAACCTGAAGGTATCTGCAAAAATAATTGTGATCAATTTCTGTGCCTGCTAAAATGACAGAGGTTGGATTAGCATTGGGTTCTGCCACAAATTACAGCTTTGCAACGGGGCTTAGTAATATGAGTGTCTGCCTGTCTGTCTGTCACACTATTTGATACATGTCAGGCTCTTGCATAATCTTTTCATTGAATAAATAGGGCACTTGAAAATGTGTCAGAGACAATAGTCACTCTACACACAGGCAGAGTGATCGACTTGATGATTTATTAGCCTCTTTGCTGTTTTTTTAGACTGTGGTTTGCCCTGTATATACATAGTTTTACTATTAAAATATATTCTATAGTTGTAATTAATATGTAATTAAAGTTGAGTGATTTAATAAGATATTTTTCTTCCCTGCTCCATAAAAGGAAATTTTGGACTAGATTGAAACTGGCTTTTTACATATAACAGTGCTTTCAGTTCACTTTAACACATGCTTAGTTTTAAAGTAATTTCTGTTTGCAGATGTCACAATGCTTCAGTCCTGTGAAAGGTGTTTTGCTGGCTACAAAGTCCACTGAAGGTTGGTTGCTTAAGGCCCTTTTCACTCTACAAGTCACGTTCTTTTTAAGCTTCATTGCAGATCAGTTCATTTAACTGACACAGTAACAAACCTTCAGCTCCTAATTATAGTTCTATCAACCAAAGGGTTGTTTTTGAGAAGAATAGGATGCAAGTGATGGACCCTATTATGTGCAGAGCCACCATCACATGAAAAATTTTATTTGTGCAATTGTAGTGTGTGTGTGTGTTTGTCTACCTGCTTATATCTGCATGCAGAAACCGATCGGTTGTATTTGTTTTTAAAAAAATACATGGCTCTAACATGAGTCATATTTTATGTATGAAGTTCATTTGCATAAGGTTTAATTTTTGTTCATTTACCTACAATTATCATTATAATTTCCTGAAAATTACCGTTTAGTCAAGAGGGACTTCAGGATGAATAATAGAGGGGTGAATGAATGCAGCATGTATGTTACTGTTCCAGCCATCTGCTATATGTTAGTCCTGGGAATTTCTACTCTGCTTGAATCAGTACTGTCAACTTTGTGATCCCATACAGTCTCTGACTATAGAAGTACTGAGAGAAACTCTGATTTTGCAAATATCTATGTTTTTCAGGATTAGGTAGCTTTGTTTGGTGTCAAGTGGTATACCAGTCCAAGCTCCAACATTGCCCTGTGTGCGTTATGTCTGTCTTTTAGTGTGGACACTTTCTCTTTAAATGAGCTTTTAAAATTTCAGTTATGATTCATCTTCTTGAAAAGGTTGGATAATGAGCTACTGTGCCCTTCAGAAAAATAATTTTATTGATATAGTAGAAGAGAATCAGACTGAACTCTCTGCTTGTGTCAGGAAACTGCTACCTGTTCTGCTCCTCAGATGGTGGGAGGTGACATCTTGTAACTGGACAAAGTATGGAATTGCTTATGAATGCCATGTTTGCTCTAGTAGGTGCACATATTTTTGAAAGGAATTATTGCTAGGGAGCACTTTGGTTAGCGACATTATATCTGCAAGTTTTTGGGTGTTTTTGGTTTTTGTTTTGTTTGTTTTTTGGGTTGGGTTGGGTTGGGTTGGGTTGGGTTTTTTTTTGGCTCTGCTAGGAATTTTACAGAAACCGAACTTGCTCTTCAGATTTCAGGAGGAGGTCTGGTCTCCTGCCAACAACTTCTATCCGTTAAAGGGGCAGGAAGAAATGAAACCATAATAGCATTATTGTAAGGGATAAAGAGGAAGTCTCTCAAAACCGAGAAGCCTATTAATCTACCTAAAAGTATATAAATTGTGAATATTTCAACTCAGAGTCAAAAAGTATGTAATTATGTTTTGGATTGTAAGCTCATCTCTAAATTTCGTTGTGTAGCTGCCATGTACTTAGAAGTTGGTTATTTTCCTGTCACATTCATTGAAAATTGGGCTTTGTAATTTTATTTTTTCTTTAGTTTAGCAAACATTTAGGTGCAACAAACATAATGAAGCTGACTTTACAAATCACAATAGTACAGCATTTTGCCACTGATTACTGCTATGGATTTCCTAATTTTATGCTGTGGAGAATTCACTCATTTCTTCTTGTGAGGTATTTTCTCCCAAATTATTCATATTTTCTTAATATGGTTAATTGTTTTGAAAGTCACATAATGGAATGCTATTGAAATAGGAAATTGTTATCTTGATTTAGATATCAAATTTAGTTATGCTCTTGGTCTTCCACTGTGTCTGATTTTTCACTTCTAGAGGCTTTAATGAATTTATAGATCCACTTTGACATATTAACACTTCTTTTGCATGTGATTTAGAAGCTGTGGGTAGTATAACAATAATTGTGAGAGCAAATAGCATATTTTGCAGTGAAATTTAGTATTTTATAGCTTTTAGTTAGAAGAAAAAAAACAAATAATGTATTTTATATCTATACGAAAAGAAGATGTGTGTGTTTCAACTTCTTAATCTTCACTCTGTCATTTGTCAGTTGGCACTGGTTTACTTTTATTTTCATGATAAAAGCAAATTCATATGAAGTTTTCTTGCAGCTGGCTATTTTTGTTTCTATACAAATTCTTGCTGCTTCTAGCAAATATACAATTGATTACAAATAAATGCTACCATAAAAAATTACTGATGATAAAGTATAATCAAAAATCTAGGTGGCCAAGAAAGCGTTGAGTCAAGAAAGAAACAACTTTTCAAAACTTGAAACAAAAGCATATCAAAACAATTATCAGATACCTGCTGGAAGACTCATGAAATTGCTTAGATTCAAATTTCTTAATGTAAGATTGTCACTTTTTTGTAAAATTCAACTTTATTACTTTTTTCCAAATTCTTGTTCATTTATGTAGTTCACCATGCAGTACAGCACTTATTAGAATTATCTGGTTTCAAATATTCTGCTGGTGAAGTAGCACATCAAGCACTGCTGGGCCATGTTAAGAGTAGCTGATTCTCATGATAACAAGATGATTTTTTCTTTTTTAGTGTGCTCGCAAATGAGAACACTAGTTTAGCTTGGGGAAAGCTGCATTAGTGTAAGAATGGAGGTAAATACTATTATAAGACTCAGAAACTTTTAGCATATTTCCTAATAAGAAGAATATTCTTTAATCAGCAGAAATACATGCTGAGATATGCACGTATGCCTTCTCTTTAGCCCACTTTCCTGATTTTTGCCGTAAGCGTTCCTAAGAAGTATTCTTCCATTTCATGCAGACTAAACGCTTCTTTGCAGAAACATCTTTTCTGTGCAAAACCTTTTCCTGTCTGCCTCCTTGCCAGCTTTTTTAAAAAAATGTAAATATATAAATAAAAAAAGCCTAAGGGGAAAATAAAACAAAGCCTTAGAAAAATTATTAATGCCAGATATATCCCTATTCCAACATGAAGCTAGAGAAACCAAGTAGGATGTGTAATCTATCTGGAGAGGAGTCATATTTCTTTAGCCTAACTCCTGGATGGTCTCTTCAAACTCTTGCAAATTGTAGACCAGAAAAGACCCTGGTCTTAGCACAGGTTGTGCTGGTGGCAACAGGAACACCTCATAAGCTCTGTCCTCCTCGTCAGCTTCAGTCTTGCAGTCTATTGTCACACTGTTTTCAGTGAATCCAGTGCACTGGTTTGTTCTGCAGGTGCAGACTAAAAGCTGACAAATCTGGTGCATGAATGGTAAACCTGTTAGGTGATGTAGCAGAGTTTGCACTGCTGTTCTAGGTTTTACAGAAGAACATGGGAGGTGCATCTTTTCTTTGAGCCTTCAGCAGTGAGGTTGTGAGCACTTTCTATGCTTATTTGAGAACAGTGAATTGCTTCTCTGCCTGGCAAGTGTGAAGAGCAGAGGTAATTCAGCAGTGTGGTCTATCAAACATGTTTTCAGATAACTGGTTTGCAGTCAGACAAAAATCTCTCTTACGTTCCCTTTCTGTACTCATTTGGCTTTGTCACTTGGTCAGTGTCCTCTTGCCGTCTGTGGAGGTTTCAGTAACGCCTTCTTGGTGACAAGAAACAGTAGCTGTGGAGAGATGTCATCCTAGCAGTGTGACTTCATTACTGCCCTCTTCACCACCATGCTTCTTCTCTTTGTGTGTGTATTTTTGAGTATGTGCTGTTGAAAGCTAACTCAGACTCATGTCCTTTGTCCCAGACAGTCTATTATGAAGTGTTAACACTTTCTGCAGTGCTTTCTGCTAATCTACCTTTCTACAAATGAACCTTCTTGCATAGTAAGATTTGAGTTTATTTGTCCAAGACACTTATAGATCTATCACAATTATTTTTGTGGGGATCTTCCCTTTCTGAAGTAAGCAGCAGTGATTTGTCTTCATGAGAGCCTCAGAGCTCCACTACTGAGTGCAGTGCTTGGGCTCCTGCTAGTTTGTTTCATGGCACAGAAATGCAGTTGGTTCCAGCTTAGCAGCCAACTAATCTGTGCTCCTGTTTGCAGTCTTCTAGTATTTCATGCCAGTGTCAGACTGCAACTGAATTTCAATAGTTTTTCAATGTAAAATGAATTCTTAAAGGAATCTATAAATATTAAAAGCAGTATAAAAAAATTCTGTGTTGTCACGCATGTTTACTTTTTATATTTCTGTTGCTTAATAACTTTCCTTGAGTGGATGCCTTCTTTGTTACTTAAACTTGCATTTACATCCTAGTTTGATTATGTGGATGAGGCCAATGCAATTGCAGCATTTATTTTTGCTTCTAAGAATGTGATTTTGGATGCTACAGTTTTTTCCTATTTTTTATCCTCAGTGGTGTCATTAAGTACTTGGATATGCTTTACCTAGGTCTGTAAGCATTCTTTGATTGTTTACCATAAAGTCGTGATTATTCACATAAAAGATTGGCAGCCTTCTAATATGGTCCACTTGCAGTTTTCAATTTTTAACTGCAATTGGGTATTAATCGTGACCTTTTTGAGTAACTGACTTCCGTATATTGTCAACAGTCAATCTGATAATCTTTTTGTTTTGGTTTGGTGTTTTTTTTTTTTTTTTTTTTTTGTTGTTGTTTCTGTGTAGTTTTTTTGTTTTTTTTTTTCTTTTTTTTTTTTTTTAGTTTTAGTGGTCAGTTGCACATATTTTGGAATATTTGCAAATTGATGTGCCATGATTTTTTTGTTTCTAGTTCCTTTGGAAGCAATGCACAGCTGTGGAAGCTTCTCTTCATAATTAGATATGCATGGGATGTGTGTAGGTAGTTTATTAGTATTTTTTAATGCAGACAAGATGATTTCCATAAATAATTTATAAAAAAAGAATGCGCAAATTGTTTTTTGGGACTTGACTTCATACAAAATTTATTACCTCCTTTGTCATATAGCATAGTATTTAATTGTCTGTTAATGTGAAAAATTTTCAGTTCTGAGGAGCTGCTACTTTGTCTCTCTGCTGAGTACAAGTGAGAAATATGTTCCCTTTTCCACATGATTGCTACATATTTATATATGCCAGCATATTTGCAAGCAGTAATTTACGTGTTAAACCTCTATGGGTTCTATTCTCACTTCAGAATATATGCATTTGGTTATGGGTCTGTTCCAAGTTGTTGTTGGAACAACTTGGTCCTGGAACTCTTTTTCTGTTGCTTCTAAAATTCTTAAACAAAAGCAATTCTGTAATGTTTCAGATAATATAATAGTTTTGTGCTTTAAAAAAAATAAATAGATTTTTAAAATGCAGTGTTTTCCCCAGAGCTATGCTATTTTTCAATGAATTTCTAATTTTTAAGATGTTAAACCTCTGAGTGTTATAGCATATGCAAGCACTAAATGTTTTAAAGCAACTGTCATTCAGTGAGGCATTATAGGTATGAAATGCAGAAGAATGTGGAATTTTGTTTGTGCCCTTATTTTCAGCTGGTTGTTGGGCCTGTTACTTTTCATGCCCTATATCCCATGTGAACTCTAAAAGGAGTCCTCCCAAAGCACCAATTACCATATCTCTTTCCTACAAATGCATGCGTAAACATGTAGTGACCTTTTTTTCTTGAATGACAGCAGTCACTTCTGACAGTAATTGCTGGTTATAGTTTCTTATAAAAGTGTAAGAAGTAAGTCCTCTCTAAGTTTAATTACGTAGAAATATAACACTGAAAAGTGTGTTTCTTCAAATTGTAGTTTGGAGCTGATGTGTATAGTTGTCATGCAAATACAGTAATAGCTAAAAGGAATGTGTTATTAATAAATCTGAAGATCTGTAAAGACATTCCTGCAAACAAATAATTTTCTGTTGGGAATTTTGTTTTCATTTTTGTTCTTGGATTCTTTGCTTTCTTAATCTTTAAGTATTGACATCTTGTAAGAATATTAACAGATATTCTTCTCCTTTGGACCTGTCAAGCACCATCCAACCAGTGTATTATGAGGAATAAATGAATAACCTTTTTACTAGCCTATAGGATAATGCCATTTCTTACAACTTTGTGATGTATGACATGTTTCTTGATTCCTGATTAAGCTGTCACAGGTTGTTCTGTGTCTGTAATATGAATATATGCTATGAGAAGGCACAACTCTATCCTGGCAACATGACTTCATTGTTACTGGTAATTTTCTGAATATTTGTGTCAATACAGAGCTGTCTTTTTATTAATTTTCTTTGTTATTTTTATTTGATAAGCTTCTGATACTAGTAGTGTATTCCTTATACTTTATATCGCTGGAACTAGTGAAAAATGAATTATTCTATGATAATATTCTGAAATGTATAAACATTTGGGGTACTGCGTCACATCTGACTTCTTGAAAATAATTGTATTTACTTTTGTCATACTTCCACAGTGGAGATGGGGGGGAGGAGGAGGGAGGGAGACTGTCCGGATTGAAATGCAAGTCTCGGTGTAGGCTTTTAATTAATTTCCCAAGAGAATGATATTGCAAAAAGGATGGAAGAGTAGTGCTGCTAATGGTCCTTGTTGTGACACAAGGGAATGTGGTGATGAACTTATAACCTGCAAACAAAATGGTGGCCTTTTGTTAGGGATGAGCTACTTTTTGGGAGCTGAATTTTGTGTTTACTATAATCAAGACATGAAATGAACAAACCCTCCTCCTTCCAGCCTGAGGCTGGCTACTGTGTCAAAAGAGCAGATTGGCTCCATACTCGGAGCAACTAGTGGCCAAGCAATAAGATTTTGCACATCATGAGAAGAGACTCTGTGATTCATCCATGTAGTCATGGGACTGGTGCTGGCAGCAGCGAGCTGTCCTTAGATACCCTCGTGGGGATAATGAAGTGAGAAAATCTTGGACATGCAGAGTTGTGTCAGGTAAACTGTTGAACTGCTGCCTTTGCTGCCTGTGGTCATGTGGCAGGGTTTGATTTTCTATTTTTCTGTTTGGCTTGGGGTTTTTGCTATTGCAGGAATAAAAATGTTAGAATAACTTGATTCAGCTTTGCGCTTAACTGCATTTAAGGATATGAGTCATGTGTCAGGACTAAACAATACCAGTCCTTCAGGCTCTGTATTGTGCATTGTGCTGCTTAATTTTTCAGCTATGTGAATATTTCAGTCACTTCATGCTAAATGACTGTTTTTCCTTCTTCCTGTGACCTTAGCATTCATAATCAAATTAAGTTTTCCAGGAGGGTTTTGTCAAATTGATTTAGATATTGGAGTCTCCAGGATGTTTATCTTCAGCAGGCTCTTTGAGAAAACAACATTTGTTATAATGTCTAATACTAAATGCTTTGAGAAGAGTAATTAAGAGCATTAAGAGTCTTCAAGAAGGAAAAGTACAAATTCACCATAGTCCAGGTTGGCACATGGGCTTCTGGAGGACAGAAGCTGTGGGGAGGGTATGGAAAGACACATCAGTGTGAACAACTCACTTCACGCATGCTCTTGTGCAGCAGAGCTTAGGCTGAGCTTTGGAGAACTTTCTGATAAGGCTTATCACCAACTGAAAACAAAGTAAATTTACATATCTTTCTAAAGAAGGTTTTTGGCTGTTTCAAGGAAAAAAAATATCACTGCAATAGGAAAATATATGAGATGCTGGAAGAAACTTTCATCTTCTTCTGTGGGTGCTAGTTTCTGGAATAATCCTTCTGCTAAGATGCTCTCTTCCTCTGTTTTTGGACACAAATGAGGATCATAAGGACCTCTACCATATGCGTGGTGGTTTTGTTTCCCAAAGCGTGAGGAGACTGATTGTCAGACAGGACATCGCTGACTAACTCCAGATGTGCTGTGGCAGTAGCACTGTGTGCTTGAGTGGTGTACATGAAGTAGTGGCTATAGCAGTGTAGTGATGTGAAAAGAAATTTGTGTGCTCCAAAATGATCAGTCCTGTGCCTATGTAATACACAGTATGACCTGGTAATAGACTGGTATAAAGCCTTTCAAGCAGTAACTCAAACTAAAAACCAGTGGGGGAGGATTTTGGGATTTTTCTTCTGAGCTTTCCTTGCAAGGTATGCTATCCTCAGCTGTGTGCATTGACACAGGCAAATAATGATGAGTCTTTACATATGTTAGGCCTTTAAAAATACATCTTTATAGATATTCAGCAAGAGAGTTGGATTGCATTAGAGACTTAGAGTAGTCTCTAGTCTTTTTGCTGGAAAAGTAATCTATTCTATACAGGTGAATAGGCCCTGGTGATGAAATGATGCAGGTATATGGAGCAGAGGACAGAATGGGAAAAACTTATTTCCCAGGGATAGACTGCAACTCATGAAGTCAGGGTTGAATAGTTTTTCATGCAGCAATAAACAAGACTGTCAAATCATCCTAATAGTGTATTTCTCACATTTTCTGAAGAAGCAAAATTTCAGTATGAAGCAAATTGTATTTAATACATATATTAAATGAATTTATGTGTAGTATGGGTTCCTGAATTTGTTATAGAAGACACTAATCAAAAAATTACTGTCTTACAGTATCATTAATTCTCTTAATTTCATATGTTTTGGTGCAGTCATTATTTTACTGTCAGAAGCGGTATTATCTCATCTTCCTCTCAGTATTTTGTGTTCCTGTTGGCTGACTTAAGGTGCCAACTCTTCTGCCAGTTCTGTTTGCTTTCCCTAGATCTGAAAATTTAATAATCCAGAGAAAGGATGTTACTAATTAACATAGTCTTTTTCAAGATGACCTATAGAATCTATACTTTAAGCTAGCCTGCCGGTTGTAGATGTACTAATTAAGTTTTTTAAACATAATTCTGGTAATTCTTGCTTCAGTTATAACTCAGACTAGTGGTTTTCTGCTAGGAAGAACTGCATAATAACTCAGAAAATGATGGATCAGTTGATTTATTGGAAACCAAGAGCAGGTATGTTAAAAAGATACTTCTAAAGGCAGTAAAAGAAGGGATGCCCAGTAATAAAGAGGTTGAACTTTTGGGGTTTGGTGTGTTTTTTTTTTTAAAAATTTTTTTATTTTTTTTTAAATGCTGTATTTCAAGATATTTCTCTGTCCTTGATCTTATCTTTCTGCTGGCTTGTTTGCTTTCTTTTCTTGTGAAGTTTCTGATGTACTGAAGTTTTATTTAGTCATTGCAGTCTGCTTTGATGCACTTCCTTCAACATTCTATTAGATACTGAAACCTTTCTGATCTTAAACAGCTTGTCTTGTCTATTTTCACTAGAGTATGGCAGAATAATCCAGTGGAAGTGTATTTACACTTAAGTTACCTTATTTATGAAGTCAGAGATTAGTGCTTTTCAGGTTTCATTCTTCCTATTTTAATAATTAAAAATGGCTCTAATATTCTTGGTCACCAATATTCAGTTTACTCATCACTAAGTCATTACAATTTATCACTTAAAGAATCATAATTCTAAGAGACTTCTACCTGGCAACAAATATTATGGATGTAGAGCATTGTGTAGCACAGTATAGTGTAGCATTGCATAGTTAGTTGCAATTCTGCTCTGCTTCCCAGAGATTGGAGTTCCCTGAAGATTTCTTTGTAGCTCTGTCTCATCTCCAGTCATGTCTTGATTTGGAAAGAAATTTTCACAGAACAGAACTTCTGGCTGGAATATGCCTCTACTTTCTCCTTCCTCAGATGATAAGCACGCTTCTTTGAATGGCGTAGAGTTGAATGTAAATGAAAACAGTCTCTGGACTGCTTTAATTTTCATTAAGGATCTGTTGTGGCCAGTATCCTGAACGTAAATGTGACTTTTACCCCTTTTCCTCTGCTTGTGCTGGGCTACGATGGAAGATTTAGACTCCAATTTAGGGAGGCCAAAATTGTGAGCGTCTCTTTTGGAATTACTTTAGTATTGAAAGAGCCATTTTCAGTATTGTGAACTGGTAAACATGGTTGGGATATTTTCAGCCAATTTTTGAGCTTTCAGTGGAACCCCATGAATTTTTTCATGTTGTGAATGTACTTAACATTACATGTTGTAACAATGTACTTAACATTGTTAAGTACAATGGTGCTGCTAAGTGAATATAGAACCAAGTTAAGCGAGCTGTTCTGGTGTTTAGAAAACATCTGCTAAAGCAAGTCAATGGTAAAGATAAAACAAATGAGAAGAAGAGGCTCGGGGGAGACCCTGTCACTCTCTACAGCTGCCTGAAAGGAGGTTGTAACTAGGTGAGGGTCGATCTCTTCTCTCAGGTAACCAGCAACAGGTAGCTGGTTACCTGAGAGAACCTCCCCTGGCATAGCCTTAAGCCATGCCAGGGGAGGTTTATGCTGGACATTAGGAAGAACTTCACAGAAAGGGTGATTGAGCCTTGGGATGCTCACCCAGGGAGGTAGTGGAGTCACCGTCTCTGGAGGTGTTTAAGGCAACAGTGGATGTGGTACTCACTGCCATGGTCTCGTTGAGAAGGTGGTGTAAGGTCATAGGTTGGACTGGATCTCAAAGGTCTTTTTCAACCTAGTTGATTCTGTGATCAGTTGCCAATTTATGAATCTTACAGAAAAGCAATTTTCTGAGTTTCAGACAGCTTTTTGAATTCCCTTTACTTATTCATTTTCTTGCAAATATTATGTTATAAAACTGGTCTGACATTTAACGTCCTGGTTGGCCTGCAGCAGCGCGTCACACAGATTTTGTCCCTGTGGCTGAATTTCAGGAGGTAGTACTAAGCAGAATATAAACCTCATAGTTCTGCCTGTACAGTTGGCATATTTCATCATCAAAGGGAAGAGTGAATGTCAACGGGCAATATGGAAGAAGGCATAATAAATGTATTACAGCACTGTTAGTGGTGGCTCTGGAGATCTTGATGAGGAGGGTGGTAATGTCTCTCAATAGTTTTTCATAGTCTGGAATAAGGTTGTGCTCTCCTTAAGCAGAAGTTTAAAAAATAGTAATTCTAAAATTTGTTTAGTTAAAAAAACCTACAAAAACAACAACAACAAAAACCCCAACACCTTAGGAGTGTGAGATTTATGAATTTTCTAATATTGTGTATTAGAAAGGTAGCATGGTAATGAAAGGAATTTATAGAATAGAAAGAAGCTGTAAATAAAGTTGATGAATAGGCACTGAATGTGTTGTGTCATTTGTTTTGTTTTCATGGTTCATGAGAAAACTATAGAGATGGTTTGAGTCATCTAATCCTTCATTTTAGTTTTGTAGCATAATAGAGTAGAAACAGGTAAGGTTTACCCCGGAAGATAAAATTATATAAGCTAAGGTTGATTAGGCCAGGAGCAGATTAGCTGGCTCACATATTCATGAAATTAATTGCATTTTCCAATGAGATCATTAAATGAAGCAGTGTAAGGGAGTGTTGGTGGCAAAGCAGGAGAAGGCTAGATTGAGACGAAACCAAAGAAGTGGGCACATTGAAGCAAAATAATTATGTATGTGTGCATATTTGCTCATTTGGGTGCTGCTTTCTAGATTTGGAAGCCTGTTTTCAGATTGTGAATGAAGTTTCACAGAGTTGTGTTCCTTTTTGCTAAATTTTGGGTTTGAGGAAATGGAAGGTAGCATGAGATCCAGTTGGTGGACTTGTTTATATGCATGGATTTATTGTTTCTTTATGTGATTGAACGCAGCAATACTGAGATACCAAAATATGATGCCATCTTGATCCAAAGCCCATTGAGCTACACAGGGAAGAAAACATAGGATGATGAGTTTTTGGTCAGGCCAGGAAACTGCCCCCTGTAAGCTTGAAACCCAGATATTTTCCCACTGACCTAATGCTGATAGATCTGTCATTACAATGTCTCGGCTCCAATTACAGGGGTGGTTGTTGAAGGTATTATTGCTCTGTTTCTACTGTGTGTGTTATTATCTTGAGTCAATTGTACTGTAATCCCCATGCTCATGCACTGTCTAGTAAACCATGGTGATCTATGTGATGTGGGTTAATTGAAGGGAAAGAAAGTCCTGTGAATCAGTGGTAACAGGCATTAGCAGATTGTATTTTTTTATTGGCTCCTCATTACACAAGCTTTGAAATCTGAGGAAGACTTCCTTCCAGAGGTGGGGGGGCTGGGAAGAAGGATCTGCATTTCATATTAGCTGCCATACCAAGCTACCCTTGGGCTAGCATATTTGCCCTTCTTCTTTTTTCTATTGTTGCCTTTTTTTTTTTGGTTGGATATCTGTCTGTCTTAAGAGCTGGTTAATTTATTTTTGTGTTGTAGCACTATTAATTTTTGCCTTTTGGAATAGTTTGAATGCAGTGTGTGTTTAAAAAAGGCAGTGAGAGCTTGGTTTTATTTTGGGTAAGAGCTCTTACTATTGGGGGAGGCTAAAGAAAAGATATCCTGTAAAAGAATTAGGATTCATCAGTTTTAGTGACTGACATGTATCTTAATAACTCTTTGCTCTAATTGACATTTTAATTAAAGATGACATTTTAATTGGTTATTTTACCAATTTAGCTTGGTTATTAGCATCAGCTACTCCTTTCATTACAGATGATTTATCTATGCCATCACAATACCCATACTAGATATTTAAAAATAGTATTTTGCAGTTCTGGCAAGACTAAAATCCTTGTCTCTTTCTCCTCCAGTGTACTTTCTAGTGCTTGGGCTAGAGTCTACAGTGTTTGCCATTGGAAAAAGTGGACTTAGTGTATCATAAATAGTGCAGATGAACAAGAAAAATATCTCAATAGCAAATAACTATAAAATAATTATCATTGTAACCGTTAGTACATTAAGTCTTTGGAATGCATACCAACCGTACAATATTATAGACTACCTGCCAGCTGTTGTCTAGTTATGCATTTTTCAGATATTTGAAATATAGTCTCATAATTTTTTCCTTCACTATTCTTACTCCATCATGGTTTTGTTTATGATTTTAATTTCATATTTTGAATTTTCATGAAGGAAAATAGAAAACATACTCTTAAATCTGAGATATAGTAATAGCATATCCTTCTAGAAAGTAGGAGAGCGCAAAATATTCATAGGCAACAAAAAACACCCATAAATACTGCACAGAAACTTCAAAAAACCCATGAATTACAAAATAAAGCAAGGATGGGGCAAAGGTATATGCTTAATAGGGTTTAATAATACTGAGATTTTCATTTCTCTTTGAAAAAAGATCCTTGGGTTGATTAGGAAAGTTAGAAGCTTCAAAGAAGTCCACAGGAGCTCAGCTGGGGCCTTGAATAGGCTTTGAAAATCGGAGCTTAAGAAAATTTACCCTCAGCAGCTTTAGGTTCTCCATTATTATATTTTGCTTTTTAAGTAGCTGTCATGTTGTTGTCACCACATTGTGCCACAGAGGATAGAAGTGTGGATGAAATGATTATCTATTCTTTAAATATGCCTTTTGAGAGCTAATTAATATTAAGCACTTGAAAATTGTCTGTCAAAGGGCACGATATAAATGGAATATATGAGAAAAAGGTTTTTATTATGAAAACAGCAAACTATTTTTGAATACTTGTACAAGAGACTTAAGGGCTCTTCTGAGGTGCCAGATTGACAACGCTGCCTGATCCTGTACCCACAGAACATATGCACCGTGGGCAGCAGTACGGCAAGTTATCCTGCCTGTGCTTCTGCCCTGTCCTAGATGGCGATGGCCTGTCTCCAGCTTGCCTCCTGGCTCTGCTAAAGCTGACATTTAATACCTGCTTTTGTGATCATAGCTTCTTTTTACTATGGGCGGTTGCCTGCTGTGAGCAGGATGGAGGCTATCTTCTCTCCATTTCATTTTTCATTCTGTGCTAATGAAGGACATGGTGTTAAATGGTTTATCTAGCACAACAACAATTTTTATGTAACGGAAAGAGAGCTCGCAAAACAAGGTGCTGAAATGTGAATCTCATGGTCATTGTCATTTATTCTTTCACCATTTGACGTGGAGATAGAAAATTGTGTTCTTGTAAGCACAAATGGCTGCTAAGATGCCTCTTAGCCTGATTGTAGGAGCTGGAGCAGAAAGTGGTTTGCTTATAAAACATCAGCGTTGTTTTGATTATGTTTTATTCTTGAAAATATTATGCAGAGAAATGTCACTATAAGTACTTAATGAAAACAATTTCAGATCATAAATTATAATATGGGTGTCTACATTTTGACTGTGTTACGCCACCAACATCTGTTGTAAACTGCACAGATAAGCTATCTTTGTTATTAGTCCAATTTTTGTGAGGCAGTCACGAAAATGGGCTATGTTTATTTACTTCAATTCGTTTTATTAAGGGGTAAGAATAAAAAAGGATAAGGGAGGGGAGGCGTGACCTTGTTCCTTTGCTCTTACAAATTAGTAGCATGTTCAAGGTAAACAAGTGTGTTCATAATACAGAGCCCATACAGGTTTAATCAGATTTTAAAAATTGCTTTAAACAGGACTTTTTTTTTTTTTTTTAACATTTGTGAATAACAGTTGTTTTTATGGCTCATCAGAAGAGAGCCTGATATTTCTCCCAGTGATGTTTTCTTCATGTATTAGTTGACATATGTTTAAAGCAGAATGTAATTGTTCCATGTGGAGATATTGATGTTTAGTGTGGGTGTCCAGCACTGCCATGGAGTGCTAATAAACCTTGCTAATCTTAGAGCAATTAAAGTCCTCTAGACCATAAATACTAGACTACAGTTTCAACTTACTGAGAAGTTATGCGTAGAAATATCTAGCTGAGTGAGTTAGGGATGGCTTTTTTGTTAATATTTGTTTACCGTATAGTTGAGTATATGTTTTATTGCTTACAAATCTTACTTACCCCTCCCTATCTCAAACTCTTATTGAGCCTACAGCTATTTGCTTGCTTCAGTTACATTGAATGACCAGGTCATGAATTTTCACAATGATTCTTGAGCAAATGGCTGTTTTCTGCTTCCTATTATCTAGGAATGTTGTGTGTGTAAATGCATAGTTGCTGAGTTAGACTGGTTTTCTTTCTGCTGTTGTTTTGGAGAAAGCTTGTCCAAATGCTTCTGTAACCCCAAATGTTTCACAGCTCTCCCTTTTATCTTCATAGTCAAGGGTTCAATATTAGAGATCCACTTTGTGTCAGAGGATGTCTGTGCAAAATAGTCTTGCAGCCAGTCAATACTGCTCCTAATCTGGCAGGATAAAGCCATGTGTTCCCTTCCACTCCAGGGGACTGCCTTTACTGCCTTTGCAACTCCCCACTGCCTGCCAAGACCAGACTTGGCTTGTTGAGGCAGTGGTATGGGGAATTAGGCAGTGGCCTGCCAGACTAGTAAAAGCAAACAAGCTCAAATTAAACAGAGATGTCCTCGATTTGTGGTGCTGAGAAATATGGAAGGGTCTCTTTGTCTGAACTGCAGTATCTGAGCTAGCTTGGTAGGTTGCATGGTAATACTTGTCTCTGATGACAGCAGGCATCTAACATGCAGTGGGTTGAACGCTCTCAGGCAAGCGCTTTCCGCCTTGTAACAGTTTCTGGTAAGGATGAGCTGTCACCACTCGATGTGTGTAGAGAACAGAGGTCTCCTGAGATAAGGCTGTTCATTATGCTTCCTGAAGAACCATTAAATTTCTGTCACTGCAATGTGATCCACTTCTTGGGTAAAGACATTGTTTTCTGAGCCCTTTCTTCTCCCCTAGCCTCTACTCGTATGGTGCTATTTATTTTTTTTTTTAATCTATAAACAGCAAGAATGTAGAAATATGTAAGTAGCAATATTCAGTGTTTTCATGCAGAATCTCACAGTGACATGATGAAAAATTATGCATTCTTACTACATCATCTGGTATGTATAAGCCTTTGTAAAATGAGAGATCATTCACATCATGTTGTTTCGTATAAATTTGCTGGATTTGGGAAATAGTGCTTTATTTTTAAAAATAAATCAATACTGTACCGGTATTCCAATGTGGGTGTTAGTATTATCTAGTAATAACTAACAATCTTTATTTTGGTTGTGGCTGTTTAGGCTGCTTCATCTAAATTACTAAGAGAAAAAGTTGGGTTTAGTTATGGGAAAGTAATTGAGATATAAACATTGAGATTTTGTATCTATCTGAGATCTATGTGCATGCTATTTAATAGCAGTCATTGAATTTGTGTGTAATTTTACCTTGAGTGTGTAAAAAACGTATGGAGTACTTTTCTGCAGAAAAATAATATTCTGTGTATATTTGCTAAATTTTTAGATGCAGTAATATGTTTGGGATTACCCTTTTACTCTGAAATGTTATTGGCTGTCAAAAGTTAACGGGGCTGTAACATCTTTTTAGGGTGAAAATTTTTAGTATTTGTACACAACTATATAATGCAATTAAGTAAAGAAAGTTCTTCAGGTAGATATTATTTCTGTGACAGAGTACATAATACATTTTACAGAACTGTTTTAGACTTCTTTTTGCCAGTCTAAGCATCTGGTGAACAAAATAATTGAATTTGAGTTTTTAATTTCAGAAACCAGATTTTCTTAAAATACATACTCAGCCCAGCTGCTAAATCTCTCTTTTGGAGTTCCTTCATACCTGATTTCTGATTATGTAAGGCTAATGGTAAATTGGATTATTATACACAAGATGCAGATATTATCCAGCTAAACACTATTCACAGTCCATGTATGTTTCATCGCATGAAGCAATTGTGCTTATTTTGTCAATGTGGATGATCTTTGACCCTTGCATTTCTTTATCTTGAATGATACATATTCTGTATGTTGATTACTAATAGTGTCTGGGAGGCTGACAATATTTAGATGTAAATACAGCAGTGCAAGCAGTGCACATTTGTGGTCTAATTCAGCAGCATGTTTGTGACATGAATCACGTTTTAATAATTGGGAGGGCAAATTACAAGACAGCTGTCTCAACAGAGAAAATAAGAATTGTTTGCATTGATAATTAGCATTTTTTTTTCTTTAATTATTGCACATTTCAAACAGTTAATTTTTTGGCACTTTTTGAAGGGCTGGAATGTGTTTGTTTAAAAAGAGGAAAAGAACCTCTGGTAGCTCACTTCAGGTGAGTTGCAGATCAATGTTATCATCAGCTTTAATTACTAAATTGTTCTTATCTCAACATAAAAGTTTTACTTTGGTTTTTCCACCCCATTCCATCAGGGTGGGAGGGGCAGAGGAGAGGTTGAGCAAACAGCTGTATTGTGCTTAATTTTCAGCTGGTCTTTAAATCATAGCATAGATCCAGTAGTTAACTTGGATGAAGGTGGATTGACAACAAGCAGAAATTCACTGTTACAGTTTAGCTTTCAGGATCTAAGAAAAGTCTGCAGTACTATATGATATTAAAAATTGCTTAGACATGAGAAACAAAATCAGAAGTGCTACAGACAATGTAGTTCATGCAGTAAATAGTAGAAAATATTACAAATGGTATTATAAAACGTGTGGCAAACAGAGCCTTTGATATAAATTTCTTTAATCTAACTGTGTGACAAAGAATCCCAGAACCTCTAAATATAAACACAGGATATGGGTGAGGAGGGAACTTGTAGCTAGGTCAGGAATCCATGTAACTCAGGGATGGTGTTTATATAGGTAGAAGTCATAAGGTTGTCCCAGTTATTGTTATTTTTTCAGCACAAGTCAGTTGTATGATGTGATAAGGAGCTCTTCAGTGTTATATTACAGAAATAGGCCAAGCTCCATCTACTAAGAAAAGAGTGTCAAAATAATGTTCTGCATATTAAGAGGCAGAAAACCTCTCAAAGCTGTTTCAAAGGTTTAAAAGAAAATACTAAAAGGCCTACTTTTTGCCTTCAGGAGTGTCCTGCTTTTGGCCAGGACAGAGTTAATTTTATGCAGTAGCTGAGGGGACATGACTTGGAGGTTTTTCTAGATCATCTCACAGTCATTGCCTGGGGTTGAGCAAAGGGGCTCTCTCTCGCTTCTGAGAAGGATGTTCCTCCCAGAGGGAGAAAATGTGATGGGGAAGAGCCAGTTGGTATTTGTTTGCTGTCGCAGGCTTTCTGTGTAAATCCTTTCTTTGTCTTAAGCCGTTTTCTATTAATACTGCTGCTGTTACTGTTCATTTTCTTATCTCACCGCTCTTTGCCGTAAATGGTTCTTGTGTCAACCCGTGATCTATGCCTTTTGTGCTTCCAGTTGAAGGGGGAGAGGGAAGCAAGTGTAGAGTAGTTTTGGCAGGACTAAATTGGAGAATATAATTCCTAAACCACAACAATGAGGTTTATTGTCTTGAGTAGCTATATAATGAATTTTCTTTAAAATAATGAAAAACAGGACACAGTTTGAAATACTTGAGGTGTGTTTGTGCTTTTTGTACTTAAAAAGAATCAGATAAGTTTTTGTGAGGCTATTGAAAAACTATCTGCCAAGTCAACATTGAACTCTTAAGAAAGAAGAGGTATAGTTCTCAGTGAAGCAATTGTTGTAGGCAAGTTTTTGTGTAAGGAGCAGATTCATTTCCCCTAGAGTAGCTCAGTTATTGTGACAGTTAACATTTTCACCTGTGACAAACCAGAAAAGATCAGTTGTTCTTGCACGTCCATTTTGAATGAAGAGATGGCTGGTAATGGCTGGTAGATAACTGGTATGGGATTATTCCAGTAGGATTTACCAGATGTGTTGGTGTGTTTAGACTTGGTGTTTTGGTGGTTTGTTTTTTGGTTTTTTGTTATTTGTTTTTTGGGTTTTTTAAATGGTTTCCTAACATTTGTTTGAATGTATGAGGCTCCTGTCCCTGAAGATGTGTGGTTTGAAGGAAAAGATTCTTCTCACCTGATTTCATACATACAGCAAAAGTCTGTGCATTCCAAAGCCACTTAGATCATGATTCATCTTTAGGTCATGATTCATCTCGGCTAGTTTGGATGAGAAGAATTTCATTCTAAAAATGCCTATTTATTTTCTCATACTACGGAGCGACCACAGAGCCATGAGTTTAAACTTATGCAACTGTGTTCAGATAAATCCCACCTGAGATTATTTCACAGACACTGGGTAATTTGGTGTGTACCTAGTGATGCAAATCTCTTTACAAATGGAGTGTGACATTGTTCTTTGAGTACATTACTGTCTTGAGACATAATTTAGGCATTCATGACTGGACATATGCTCTAGGCAGACACAAAGATCTGTACTTCCCATTACAATTATTTCCTACGTGTTACCTCAAACTCTTTTTAGTTCTACATTTTCAGTAAAGCTTTGGACTATCTAGGTATTCCTGTATTTCCAGTTACTGACAGTTAAAGCTCTTTTAATGTAACCAGTTAACTGGACTTCCATGTTTGAGATTCTTGGGAACAATTGACATAGCGCTTCGACATCTTAAAATGCAGTTGTATATGTAGTACTCTCAAGGTCTATTTGAGTTTCACTTGAATGAATTGAGACCTAAGATAAGTCAAAAATCAATGTTTGCTTAGATACTCATATTAATAAAAGCAGATTTTTAATGTGTTCAAAATTATAAGGTTACAATCAGTATGTAAAAATATATGGAATGAACAATTATCTGTGTTCACAAATATTGATATAAATTGCTTGAAGAATGGTAAAATTCAGTTTAAAATTTAACCTGATATACCCATCCTTTCAGAAGCTTTTTAGAGGATTCTTCTCTCTATTGGGCTGTTCAATATTCTCATGTGGAAAGCACTGTGAGCTGTCACTTGGGACTTTAGTGTAATACCGGAACAAAGCATTAGAAAATACAATGTAGTAATATATTCTGCATTGGCAGACCAGGAAGCAATGTACCCAGAAGGTATTTCCCAGCCCAAAATTTAAACTAGTTTCTGATGCAGTGATTCTGACGACAAATAAATCTTTAGGTCATCTTTTTACTTCATGGTTAAGATAGCACCACCTACTGATGCTTTTTGTCTTCAGATACTTGAAATATATTTTGTTACCTGGCTCTTTCTATAAAAAATGTTTGTAGTCCTTTTGCATCACCTTTTCCCCCCTCTGTTTACTCCTTCCTCCACCCCCAATCGGCAGTGTCATTTAGTTAGTTATCCCTCTGCTCTGCAGTCTCTAGGAGCTGTTGTTTCAGCCACATATTTGTTTGAATCAATTGATTTAATTGCAAGAGACTGGTCTGGACATGGATTGAATACTGAAGCACCGGGTGTAACGGAGCATTGTTTGCAATGTTTGATCAGCACGTATACGTAGTTTCTTGTGATGAGCATGGAGTTCACCTGAAAAGGCTGCCACTAAACAAATACTGAAAGAATTAATTGGCAACTTTTGAAGCACCTGTGAAATTGTCTGTGAGCATAGGTAAGATTTTTTGCTTTCTCAGTTGTTAGAGGCATTGAGTTAAAAATGCTCTGAAAAATGCAGCTGTGTCTTTAATCCCATAGAGTTATTTAGCAAGTCTTGATAGATCAAGAGAGGCTGTGTACTTGAATTCTATTCTCAAGTTTTAAGGACGTAGATTTATCAAATGAGTTTTTATTTCTAGTAAGGTAGCGGTGTTTCATGTAAGAGTAACTGGTGAACCTTCAGTATGTTGTTTTTGTGTTTGCAGATATAAATTGCTCAAAATAAGAATGTATGTGAAACTTTAGTCTGTGATCCTATTTGTCATATCGACAGCCTATGAACCAGAGAGAAAGCACCTCCCCTTGGGCTGCATTGCCATTGATGGATGGTAGCAGTTTTAACATACATTGGGTATTGCAAAATACCAGATATATTAGTCACCACAGACCTACCATATATCTACATATTTCCCAAAGCCCAGGGCCTTTTTATTCCTGGAAGTTTTGTAAAGTGCACAAAAATAAGTATTTAGTAATTTTTCTGGGATTTCTGATGTCTTGGCAATCTGGGTAGAGCAATAGCTGTAAATGATTAAAACTCCCAGAAGATCGGCCACTGCTCAGAGACAGGTCAGCTGCATCTTTTCTCAGCATGCCAATCAAAACTTAAAAGCAAGGGAAATGAAGGCTTAATAGCTCCCTAGGAAACAAAATTTCAAAGGTATGTGTGCTCTCTGCTATTTTTGATTAGCCTTTCTCTTTCTCATGAGCCTCATAATTTTCTTGCATAAAGAGTCTGTTTCAGTTAGTGGCTTAGAGCTTGCATTGTTTGATGGAATTGTATTTTCTTGCTTACTCTTTCCATTGTATACCTAGAATCTGAGAATATGCTTTCTATTTTCCCCTTTATTTTCACCTCAGTGTTGTCTTTCTTTCTCATATCCTGTCCAGGTTTTTGGTAGGTTTTGGAGAATATTTGCCTATCTTCTTTTGTAAGGTAGCTTTTTGTCTGCAAAAGTGCTGTAAGGCACAATGAAATGTAGATATTTTATGAATATCTTAAGAGATTGCATATGTAGCAGGGTAGTGCTGGGTAAGGTAACCAAATGTCATTTAGGTCTGATGCTCAGTTATGTATCTTGACACAGAGTACTCGGCATGCAACAAAACTGTCATCCCTCACATCAAATCTTTAGGAGACATCATAGTAAAAGGCTAGACTGGACTATCTCTTAAAAATATACTTTGTATTCCCTTTCTTAAGCTTCTTTATCTCTGATACTCAGTGGCAAAAGAATTGGATGACGGAAGAGAGAAGGCATTCCTGTCTGGTACTGGTTCCAAGCCTGAAATAAAATTGTCATGTAATAGCAGCTTTAAATTCTGTATAGAGAATTCAGCCTGTTTGATGGAGGTTGCTATATAAGATAAAAAGGATTTGAGAAAACCGAAAAGATTAGAGTTGCTGTACTGTTTGTAACAATGGTTTCTGAGAATACAACAGTCTCATACATATGTGTGTGTGTGTGTGTATATATATATGTATAATTTTTAATTCATTTTTTTCTAATTCATTATGTGCACCAGTGTTAATTTGTGCATTCAGTCTGATGATTTTGAGGCAGTTGGCATCCTGCTTTGCAGAAAAGCATTGCAAGGATGTAAGTATTAGATTGCCCTTTATCTTTTTCTTTGATATGTAAAAAATCTGAAAATAAATGTTTTAATATGTATTGACTGGAGTCAGGAACAATGCAAACAATTGTAATGCTGTCCTCACTGATAATGTGGTGGCTCCACATAGCATTCTCTACTGAGAGGAGTTTTGTCTTATGAAGAAATGCAGAGGATGGAGTGACACTACTTACAGAAATAATACAAAATATCAGCCACACATACACTTAATAAAGGAAATGTAATCTCTAGACTTGTCCTTATGGGGTCACTTTTTATCTGAGTGAACAACATTGCATTGATTAGAAAAAACTGTAAACACTGCAGCTTTTTTGTATTGCTGTGAATCAGGCGTGTTTGGAGCAGAATTAATTTTGTATCAGAATAAATAATTCTGTAGTCAAGCCTCAGTGCTTAGAGATATTTTTTGGCTCACCAGCTGCCTTCCAGACTGCTTTTATCTGGTGCAGACAAGCCTTTCTATGGCACTTCTATCATACATGTTTGCAGAGAACAGATATTGGCTTCTTATTCTGAATGCTGGCTAAAAGCAGTGTCCTCTGGCATTGCTCTCAAATCCTCCAAAAGTCAACATCATCTTATTTTTCTGATAACTCTTTGTGTGCCTGCTCATAATGTTTGCAGTTAGACCCATACAGAGACTCTAAGTGCTTTCTCTCTGTGGCAAAAGATTACAAAGAACGGTAAGAAGCTTTCATGATTAGAGGTTTTTTAAGGCCATGGAGAAGCTATTTCTATAGGTAAATTATTAGAGCCATACTGGGGTGCCACATCACCTAGGCATTTTATAGGAGCATATCAAGTATGGAATTTATATCCCTGATATCCCTGACCTGCCTATCGTCAATGTGAAGCTGAATAACTTTGCAGAATATTAGTGATGAGCCTTGTTTTTATTGTCTGAAGTATCAGCCTCAAGGACAGTGAGACAAAGCGTGCCTTGCACAAGATGTGTCCCATCAGGGTGTCTTGATACTCTTGCACCATTTCTCTCAGCCATGCTGCCGCCCCTGGGAACAGTGATGGGAAAGAGCAAAGGCTGGTTTGTATCCTGGATTTGCTTTAGCTATACACTGAGATTTACAGGTGGCATTTGTTTTTGGTCCTGGCATAGACACTATTGTGTTTGAAAGAGGTAAATGGGTATTGTGTCCAATTTGTCATCCCTCCCAGCCCCAAAATTCCATATCTGTTATAACTGCACCTAAACTAGAAGCTCCATTTTAATAATGAGGTATTAATACTGAAAATTGCTGTTGTCTCCCTCTAAAATTTTCATGGCATTTCCTATCAGCATACCCAGAAAATAATTTCTCTATCTAGATTTCCAGAAATATTTTTATAAAAACAAAACTTTCTTAAGCATAAAACACTATCAGTGCAGCTGATAATATCCAGGATGCAATTCGATAGACTTATCTTGTACACAAACAAGAAAATTTGAAAAGCTTGAATTGCAGTCCCAGTTTTATACCTGGACCTGCCTCAAAGTTGCTTTATTGGTATGACAAAAGTTGAGAATGTCCATGTGGGCACAATGGGATTTTGGAAAAGAAAGTAATCTGTTGGGTCTGTAATGTAGCCCTTGTCCCCACCCTTGCCAGTGGTAACAACCACAGAACAGTGTTTTGGTGTGCAGCCTCCCAGGTAGCCATTGGAATGCACCTTGTGTAGTCATGGAGTTTTAATACATCTGAAGGCCAATGGCAATGGGAAGAAACCCAGGAAAAAACTCATTATCTAATTTTTTCCTATGGCTGTACAGCAACTTTTGCTTTGTAGATTTTGTAGAACCATTAAAACTGGCCAAAACATTAGTTGCTTACAACTCACCCTCCCTGGACCTTCTCCTTAGCCAGGTTGATTTGCAACATACTGACTCTGTAAAGATAATTGTGTCAATTTTCACCAAATATTTAGTGAATATGCCACTTACAGGAAAGTATTATCATTTTTACTACTACTACTACTACTACTACACCGAAGACGCTTGCAGAGAGCTTGAGGATTCTGGTCGCTCTCTGAAAATCCTGACAGTGTAAACTTTTCGAGAGCTATCTTATGTGTTGATAATAAGGGCAGTATAGAAAGGATAATTCTGGTTAATTCTCAGAATCTATTCTGTGGTTGTTCCCCACTATTAGTAACCTGTAGCTCAAAGTGAAGTAAAAGCTTCTTCAGACACATTTCACGTGACTTAAGTCCACCTGAATTTAGACAAGTATTTGAGGTACTTAAACCAGAAGCTTCATCACCGTCAATGCTTTCTGTAGTTTCTCTAGAGGAGGAAGTCACTAACCCCCCTCACTGTCACAAATATTTCCACTTAGCATTTTCCTCATTGTGCTGTTTAGCAAGAAAGTCTAAGGATGCTCCTGGTTTCCACAGCTTGCTCCATTTCTTTTAGGCCTGTGTTTGCAGTGTTCAATGGAAGACTATTTTACTATAAGTATCTGTAAATTATTAGGAATTATTATTGAGTGACATTGGTGTCTGTTAAGAGAATAAAATTGTAAAAGAGCTTGAACTCACCTTGACTTTTACATTTATATGTGACCTAGTAAAAATCTATTATCTAGTGTGTGATCATCATGCTGTTTGGACTCTGGATATTTTATTCTGTGATTATGTGTATGTTAAATATCAGTGTAAAACAGTGAATAATAAATTGGGTTCTACTGTAAAAAAAAAAAAAAAAGCCAGCCGAGAGCGTTTAATTACAGCTGTTTATGTTGAAAAGGCTGAAGACCATGAAACAATGTGCTGAATGGAATGAGCAAGAATTGCCACCCTGTGCTTTGCATGTTAAAAGTAATGAGGGCAGTCCAAACAAAATTATTTGCATTCTGTCCAACTTTGGCTTGAAAACACCATGCAGTTCCACAGAATAGCTTAATTGCCTAGCATAGCATAATTGCCAGGTATGGGAAATAATATAATTCACATGTCTGACCACAAAATGAACCAGAGAAAAACCAGAGAAACTGCTGGGTTTTAACAGCTTGGTTTTGACTTATCTTGGATTTATAATTGTTATAAGCATAAATCCATATGTTGATGCCTGCAGTGGTATCTCATGTTTCATCTTCCTGTATCCTGCATTATGGTTTTGTGCTTTCTGTGCACCTATGAAACTGTTAAATGGGGGGGAAATCACAGGTGGGGGTGGGAACAGGCTGCACCTGAGAGTGATATCTGGCTCTGTCCTGCTGTGCTTCAGAGTCTGTGGAAACAGGGTGAGAAAAGCTATGTGTGCTTGGGAAAGTTATAGCATACTATTGAATCTGATCTGCTTCTTAATCCAATAAAATCCTAAATTTATGGAAGATTTTAACAGCCTAGTTCTAGTGACTACTTCCCATTTTATAGGCAGTTAATGCCTTACATTCTTGTTTCTTATTCCACTGACCTTCCCAGGATGCTCTAAATAATTAATAGAAAAATACTCTCTAAGCATCTGAGTTTACTTTGGTGAGTGTATTTGTAATAAACTGATTATCTGTAGAAGGAGGTGATTCTCAAAAGTTAGAATAGGAAGCAAAATTCATTATATGCTTAGGTAAGATGTATTAGGCTAAAGCTGTGTTTAGGTAACAAGCTATCTGGGTGCGTGTTCTTTCATTCAGTAGCTTAGTGTACAGTTGTTTGTATTCCTGTGATTTCCCAAGGCAAATGCATCTTCTGTTTGTTTCTAGTAATTTTTTGGAAAGGACTTGTCCTTATTGCTTGATTAGCCCTTTATTGCTATCATGTTCAATTGTATGTGAAGATAAAAATGGGTAAGAATAGCTGTCTCACATTGTAGTGTTGAGAATAACTACAATTTTATTTATTGTTCAACCTCTCTTTAGTCTGGGGAAGAAATTGTCTCTCATGGGGTACTATGCTATCAGTGCTTCTTTTAATCAATATCTATTTTGTCTCATTGTTGGGTTTATCTCACCCTTGTGTTTTTCTCCTATTGGTAACTGAATCACAATAAGAAAGCTTAGTGGTGGGACTAAGCAGGAGGATTTTTTTGGTCCATTTTTAATTCAGTGTTTTCAGTATTTTAGCCACATAGTCTTTGCTTTTCTCTTTCCTATAATTTTTCCTTTACATTGGTAGCTGGAATTCACTAGCTGTTCTCAGTGAATACTCTATGTGCCCACAGGGATGTAGAGGGGAATGAATGCGATCATGTATTACTTCATCGTGCCAAGTACTAAATTAAATTCCAGTATCACTTACTTAACAAAAACAAACAAATAAAAATCCAACAAAAACAAACCATCAAAACCAAAATACCAAACCAAAACCAACCAAACAAAAAAGCCTACCCCGAAACAAAACCAAGGACAAAACCACACAAAAGCCACACACATACCTAATGAAGACAGATAATCAGTTGCAAAGAGTGACAGAAAATAATCAATATTGATGATTTTTTTTTTTTTGTCTCAACAGGTCCACAGTCAGGATGTAACCTCCTATAAAATGGAAACCGCTGAAGAAAGATACAGATAGCAGTTGGAGTTAAATGTGGTAGATGAATATTTCTCTTCTTAAGCATCAGCTTTTTAAAACGCTATGGTGATTTGGAAAGTTTCAAGAGTGAACTGCAAAGTTTTCCTCAGCTCAGTCAATGCATTTCTTGGTCGTTTCTCCAAGTCATTGATGTTCAGAGATGGTGTGTGATGGAAAAAAGCACCATGTTTCTGTGTTTGTAGCCCCTGTTTTTTGGATTAGTTTGCTGCATTGCTGAAACAATTTCATTTTGAAGGGCAAGGAGTGAATGTGATGGATTTATCTTCAGAGATGAACAAACATGGAAGGAATCCTGTAAGTCATAAACTAGAAGATCAAAAGAAGGTAAGATTATTTGAAATTATGTTTAATTATATTTAAATGACTTGCAAACTCTTTGATGATTTTCAGTAAACTGGAAATGAATGTTCTTTTGAGGATAGTGTAACCTGCTATGCTCACGCGATACTGCAGCACAGAACTCCCTGAATTTGTCTGGCAAACTGTCTGTCAAAACCTGTACTTGCTGGCCTGCTGAGATCTGACATCAGCCTGAGACAGTGGGAGATCTTTGTTTTTTATTGTGGTTGTGTGGGTAGACCCTTCTCATTGTGAGCTGTGAGTAGTTCTGGATAAAGTACTGCTGTTTAACTTCTATCCTTCAGTATCTAAGGCCGTTTAAGCATGTAAATTTATGCTTCCACACAACGGGAAGTTCTTTCAGACATCCCGCTTCTGCAACAGGCTGTCCTAAGAATCTCACCTTCCCAGTTCACGTCCTTTATTTACTCATACTAGAAATAGGAATATTTCTAATGCTTATTTCATAAACCTCAATCTGAAACTTTAGGGTTTTTTTGGAAAATAGAAGAATCCATGCTTTATTGGTCTTTTGTTATTACATTAATGCATTGTTCCTGAAAAAAAACCTCTTTGTTTGCTTAGTTTTGTGGGTTTCTTAATCTCTAGATTATTAAAAGTTCAAAATGTTCTAATTTTCTTTTTGCCTGGGTTCTAAGGTAAGGCCTGCACTGATTAGCAGCCAGCAGAGAGAATATGTTCTGGTGTGGTATCTGAGACTGTGGTGTGCTTCGTACAATGCCTTGAAGTGAGATTTACTGGCCTCTTTGCGTTATTGCATAGATTCAGTGGGACTATCCAAATCATGTACTGAAGTGCAGGTTATGTGCTTCATTATTACGCAGACTTATAATAAATGTTTCTGGGTTGGGTTTTTGGTGTTTTTTGTTTGTTTTAATTTTAATTTTTGGTATGAATGTTGCTGTCGAATGTTTTAAATAAGTTTTCTCTTATTTGGGAAAAAGCAGAAATTGGTGTAGTTTATGGACAACTTAAATGAAACTATTTTAAGTCCTGTAAAATCAAATACTTTGTTTTAGTGCCTCTGAGATTTGTCTGCATTAATCTAAGTTATTCAGTTATAGCCAATAATCCTCTAAAGAGCAGAGAATTGTAGGAAATATACTATGAGAACACACATGGTGAAATCATTGCAGAAAAAATATTCAACCTTTGAGCATTTTTTGTGTAATGGAGAAGAGAGAGAGGTATATTATAAAAGATAATTAGTTTACAGCATGAGAATTTCTCCAATTCATAATTCCCATCCTTTTGTGGCACAAAAGAAAAGCTGAGAAATGTTAGCATTAATTTTCCCATTCAGTGAACTGTTTTCTGCACTATTTTTGTGTGATCTGGAACTGAGTATGCTCGAGTCCCCTTTTCCTCCAACCCCCCTCTTATTTCAAAAGAATTTTTTTTCCTTCATGTCTAATACCTGCAGATTCACTCCTAGAAACTAACTCTTTGGATTGCTTAGGAGGAGAAGAATTGTTTCAAAGAGAATCTGTTGTACCTCAAGGTCAAATCTTTTCTTTGAGCCAGTCTGTAGATATTTTATCTATCTGTAGAACTATGCAATGGCCACCAAAGGCTCTGCAGCTGCTAACAGAGTCTGCTTTTGTGCTGTGGTTGATGCTGAAGAAGTAAAAGTGATGATAATAATCAAAGGTCTTGTTAGTTTTCATTTAATTCAGGGATCTTTACTAATAACTGAATATCATTGATATGCTAATTTCATTATAGGAGGCTAATATTTTTTTAAAAAGAAGGGTTTAAAGGTGGTGGGGAAACATAAAATGTAGTAGTAATTTGACTATTGCTTTTTGCTGTGGTGGCTCTAAAGCAAATTTTAAAATTAACAGATCACTTCAGGAAATATTGTCTGACTTACTAGCTGACGTGCATGCCTTAGTTGTGCACTACCTGGATCAGAGTAGGCAAGAGTCAAGCTGAATTTCTTGGATACCTTATGTCCTTTCAAGAAATAAAAAATATTGTATTCAGGAAAGACTCAATTATTGTATTGCTGCAGAATGTATTGTTACTGTTTTCTGCAATGAGCAATTTAGGAAAAAAGTCAAATTGAGAAAAAAGCTCCATATAGGACTTCTCAGGTAGACTTAAAAACACAGACTGTGCTTTGAGATGTTATTTTTCTAAAAATTTCATAGCTTTGCTATATGCATAATAGCATAAGGTTATTTTTCTGTGGTCTGGATTTCGGGCTGAACAACTATATTTAAATAATTTTTCATATTGCTAGTATGACACTCAAATATGCTCCTTATCTCAAAACTCATTAAGTGGTACCACCTGCATTTTAAATAGGTGCATACTTCTCTTGCGGCTGCTCTTGGACTGTTGAGTTCCTTATCCTTCCTATAGTTGCAAGATGCAATGACATTTTTATTAACTTCTGGAAATAGCCTGCTTATGTTTGTGGGACTGGCAGGTGTGTCTGGGCTGATGCTCACAGTAAAAGATGAAGCTTCATCATGAAGTTAGAGCTTTCAGTAGCCATGTGGAAGCAGTATTCTGTTTTTTGTGGCTGAAGCATTGGGGAAAGGAGGGACTCAGGCTAATAGAAAACAGTGCACAGGAAAAGGTTTAGAAAGGTCATTGTAATTAATAATTTGAGCTCTTACAGAAAACAGGCATGGGAACTTCCCTCTACAAATCTTTCCATCTGGATGCAGAGCTTCAGGAAACTGATAACGAGCTGGAACAGGTAGTTCTGGGATGTCCATTATTTCTATTTGCCCAAGGACCGTGTGTCTGTGGTAACTCTGTCCAAAAGATGCCCTTTCTTCCTCCAGGCTTGACGTGCCAGCCATACAGCTTCATCCAGGTAGAGATTTCAGGTTAAATGCTGTTCTACTGCATCTGTTTATCCTTTCCACAGTGTACTGTAATTTCTTATTAAATAAGTATGATAAAACTCAAGGCTTTAGGACAGAAATGTCAATATGTAGCAGATCCATATATTGCTATTCACAGTATCGTGTGCGAGTTCATGATTTTAGCACGTGACAGAGAGAGTCACGGACTAGCCTTTTGAATATTTCTCTCAGCAATTTGTTGCAAATAACTATTTTGAAACCTGAAAGAGGCTGTCTTACCTATCTATGTTTCATCATTCGGAAGGGTTCTTCTGTTTTCAAAATCAACATTGCAATTTGTAATCTGCTGCCACATACATGACTTACGCTAGCCAGTCTGCAAAATGCATATTCAAAATTTCCTGACTACTCCAGCATTTTAAGTTTAATGTTTTGCCTACAAGAAGGTCCCATTGTGGCCATTTCTTTGACAGACTGTCCAGGTTTCATTGTATCTTCAAAAAACACCTGCTTGCTGCTGGCAGGCAAAGCCAAGCCTTAGAATGATGCTGCAGCTGTGGCCCTGTTAAAGTCTGGAGACTTGGGGGTGAGAGCCTGCCTGTGGTTCACTGTGGGCGTGCAGATGTCTGTGAGACAACGCACAAGTAAATAACACAGGTTGCTGTACCCTCAAGTATCATTTATGTACTTGATCCTGTGCAAATCTGTCAAACTGTTTCAGAATTATAGGAATGTACAAAGTGCTTCCCAGTAACAACAATACTCTGTGCCTTAAAGGTTTGGCACATTTGCTTTGTCTGCCAACTAATTTACTGCTTTCTGTTCCACAGTGTCTAGGGTGTTTCAGACAAGCCCTCTGAGTCCCTATCCTGATGCACACTGAAAGATGTGTGCCCGGATTTGAAATCCGTTATGCAGAATACAGTAGGAATTACATTCTTGCAGAATTCGTTTCCAATATAGGAGACTTTGCACCTCTGCTGATACTGCTTGTCCATGTCTTGGAGTTTGCATACCCATAATACTTGCTATGGTCGCAGGAAGTTTTTCATTACCTTTCTTTTAAACTCTCTTGACAAAAAGCTTTGATCTTTCTGTATAGAGGTGAATCCAAACCAAATTAAAATGGAGAAAAGTTTTTAGCTCTGCACCACCACCTCTCCAAATATATGCTTTGACATTAAATATGAGAAAGTATAAGAATCTCCGTTGTTTTCAGAATAAATGATTTTGTTTTCTTGTCTTTCTTTTGGTAGGCATATGAGCCACTGTACTTGGAGGGACATTCAAAGAGGCCAAGACTCTATTACTGGGCAATAATTAAATACAATTAATTAGCAGGAATGCCAAACAAGCCTTGTCTAGTGTTAGATGCTTTGCTGATCTCTCTGCTAGCGATTTGGAGATTAATTAAAAGTCCAGTAATCAGTCTGGTTTTGCTGGATAGCATAAAATAATAGTTTACTGTCCAAAGCATCAGGTGGTCTTGATATATAATCATTTAAAAAAGCAAATCAAGAGAAAATGTTTGGAAGGGACAGATATAACAGAAACAATCAGCATATACATCACACTGTTCCTCCATCCCCTGTCTCCCTTGTCCTAGTCAATATTCAGTGCATGGGACATCATGTCAAGAAAATCAGATATCCTCATGAGGCATTTGGGCCAGAATGATAGTTTATTCTCCTGAACACACTTCTGCTGTGTCTATGCTCCCCATTTTCACACCTCAGTTCTCACTTTTATGACTAATTCTGTAGTCACCCAACAATATTTTTGAAAAATAATGACATGAAATCTTGGGCAGGCCAGAGTTGTTGCTATTCTTGTTTAATAGTGCATTTTCATTTGAAGACCTAGGATCCGAATGATGTAGCTTGTTATGTGAACAAAAAGGTTGATTTTTCTCATTCTGTTTTTATTTCTCTCTCTGAGGCTGCTCTAACTAAGCTTTCTCTCCCTTTTCCTCATGCACCCCAGTCCCTCCTACACATATATACATATACATGTACTTTCTGTGCAGCTTTTGTACATCTGCTCATCCATGTCTGTCAGGGGATGCTTTGCAAACAGCTGGAGGTCTGAAGATCTGCTGAAGAGTCAGACTCATTAAACTCAATGTTCACTCTTATCCCATACTTCACAACAGCTGGCAGGAATTTTGTGCGGTTTTTTTTCAGGACATATATTAAGTGTTTTAACCAAAAATAGAGCAGCAAGGGAATGGTGAGGGATCATCAGGGCTGAAGGAGGATATTTGGGTTTTTTTTGCTTTTTTTCTTTGATACTCTAGAATTAGGCACAGATAAGAAGAGCCAACACAGCTGGTAAGGAGAAGTAGGCTGTAGGAATAAAACTACAGTTGCTTTTCTTGTAATGTATTGCCTCTGTCATTCCTTTCTTTAAGATTTCTCTTTCAATACCCCATGTGTTTTCTGTTTCAAAAGTTTTGCTAGAAAGATTTGAATTATCTTCCTGTCTATCAAACCTTCCTGGGGTCCTACCGGCTGAGTCTTCTCACTTTCTGAAATTATTCTGTGCACTCTGCTAAGGAAGTTCAAATTTAAAAAAAACACACCACACAACTTTTACAGTCTTGATAAATGGAGTTAAATATCATTTTATGAAATATAAATCCCATATTTAATAATTTATAAAGTAAATTCATGTCCTCTGCTGCATATTAACAGGGCTTTTTATTCCTTTTGGAGAATCATGATGTAAATAAGATGGTATATATTTCTCTTTTATATTTTTTTCATTGCCTTCCGCAAGCTAGTATTTGAAGGAAAGACCTGATTACAGAGAAATATTTTATCCTAGTGCTGCACCAAAACAGCTAAGAAATTAAGGACTGATTAAATTCATTATTTTCTTAAAATGATACTAGCTGGCTGTTTTTTTGTATTTTGTTAGTATGCCTTGGTTTTGTAGGTGTTTGCTTTCCCTCCTAATCACTATCGCAATCAGCTTTATCTTATAGTTGTTGTTAATGTATGCCTGATAATTGAATAAAACTTGGTTTTACTCAGGAATACCAAGTAAAACTGGTACAGGGTGTCATCACCTCCTGGCTGGAAGGAGATCAGCTGCTTTGCAGTTGTTACTGCTGGCAGATTTTTGTGTAATCAGATAGCTGAAATGAATACTGTTCTGTACGTATGCATAGAGCAGAGTTTGGGATATGCGCTACGGAGTCAAGTGAGAGAAGGTGGCAGCTTCTGGTTTGGGTTGATTACTTCCCTCCCTCTCCCCACTGAACAAATAAACTGCCTGGCCTTGATCTTCACTTACTGCTAAACGCACAGTTTCCAGTTTCTACCAGTTGCATTGCAAAGGTAGATTTAAGCATCTTGTCTCGAATGGTGTTCTCTGATTTGGAATAAGATACAATGGCTAAGAAGCAGAAAACAGTGAAATTAACAGAAATACAATCTCAAGATTATACAAGATTCTCTAGGACACCTTGATGGTTACAAAATATCTGCAAGGTTTAAATATGTCAACTATAAAAGAAAAGAAAATACTAAAGGACTTTCTATTATAAATCCTGTTTTTAGTTTGCTTTTGCTCCTACTTTCTTCAAACAAAGCTCTTCTTAACCTCAGTACAAAGAATATTTTAAGTGATAATAAATAGCTAAGCAAGTAAATGAAGCTTTCTTTTTTTGTTGCTGTTTCTCTACAGTGACATTGCAAAGTAATGACATCACTGTAATTGTTATTTAGCATTTTCCTGCTCTTACAATTGTTACTTTTCAAAGTGTTTCTGAATAATATTTATTTAGCTGCTTTTGTCCTGAATCGTCATCAGGGAAAATCTTATGAACTTCAAGGATGACTTGCTGAACTAATCTGCAACCTTGTCCTATTTTTTATCTTCTAAGAAGGAGCAGAAGCTTGATAAGCAGTTACATAGAGCACTGTATAGTGGAGAATCTGAAGTTAGCCTTCTACCTGATCCCTGCTCTTGCACTGTGACATTGTTTTGGGTATTTTATCACCCAGCTTCATGTAGATCATACCTTCAAAAGGTGCTTTGAGGTTTCCGCCATTTCAAATCTCATCTTTGTGATAGGTTCCATAATGTGAGTGAATTAGCAGTCAACCATCCTGCTTGCTGATTTTGAAAGCATTTTCCTAAATCTCTTCTACAATCCCGTATCAAACCATGCATTTAGAGGTAATGCCTATTTTCTTGTCCCCGTTCTCTTGAACTTTCCTATGAGATTCCTCACTATGGGCTTCATACAATAAAGGCTGATAAAAGAACAGGCAGAAGTCCTCCCAAAATGTTGGAAATAGTAAGTAAAAATAACCAGAACCTCCTGCTTATTCCAGTTCTGGACTTGATTTGAATCTCTGAAAGACACAAAAATCACTAGAGCAATGTTGACATGGACGAAACTAAAGCTATTTTTCACTTCCATAATTTTTCTACTTTAAGTGACATGTACTGCTGTGTTTACTAAGTAGTTGGGAAAACCTGTTGTTATTTTTACCACATTTGCATTGAGCTAGTTTCTCTAAATCACTCAGTAATGTTACCTTGAGATTTTACTGGATCCGAAATTCAGGTCAAGGACTCTGCTGCTGCCTAATTATCTCTGCAGTCTTGCAGTACAAGTAAAGCATTATAAGTGTTGTTGAATCTGTATGTCACGCTTGGAAGTCTTACAATTTTTTCTCTAATTCCCTGGGAAGGCTGATTTTTGAAATTGGAAGGAGAAGCATCTGCTGCTGCTGCTATATCTGTAGTAAACAAGTGAGGGGCTGTACTGTAGAGTGCCTTTGTGGGAGGGATATAAAGACCTTTTCAAGACTGCATTTTGTAAACATTAGAACAAGAAGTTTCTTGTGAAACTGCATTGTGTGTCTGCTTAAAGAGCAGAGTTAATAACATTTTAAACTCATTCTAGATAGGCCTAGCCTAAAGCAATATATGACAGGACAACCTTGCCTGGTACTGTGGCTTTTAGCTTCTGAATAGAATCATCTGGTGGAGAACGGAGTGATTGCCAACAACAATTAGTAGTCCCAAATTAAACCAGTTCTTGTTTTCTTAGATACGATATGTAAATACACATTCTGAATAGAGAAAATGAGAAAGGGTTGTATGAATGCAAAAGTGATGCAGAGAAAATTTAAAGTCTAGCTTCTACAAATGACATTTTTTCCTAGGATTTTTGCATCCTTACTAAAGGAAATACATGTGAAAAAAACCCTCCAAACCTCAAAACCTGTAGAATTAGGGACAACATTTATTGTGAATGTTGCATTAGTTTGTCACATTAATTTCATAGTGCACACAGCCCTCAAATATGAATCTCTGGAGTCTGGGTATTGTACCACAATGGAATACTATGCTTTGTTACATCTTAACCTGAAGTGCCAGGGTGCATTCATGCTGTGGCCCAATAAAAGAATACCACTGGGAACATGCTTCATTTTTATTTTTTTTAATGGCTAGGTAGTGGTGTTGGCTTTTCTCCAGTACTCAAGTACAAAAGAATGCAAAGGCAGGGAAGTACTATGGAAATGTTTATCATTTTCTTCCTTCCTTTCACAGCTGGCTACTGGCAAGTACATACATATCCATTTTGATTTAAATATGAGTGTGTGTATACGTACAAAGTAACATAGTTAAGTTATGTTCTGTTTTCTGCAGGTAAATGAGAAAAGCTTCTTTGCTAGAAGGGAGTAAAAAGCTGATAGAGCTACTGAGTTTAGTACTGATATGTTTCCTCTATTTCACATCTGGGTTTTGTGGTTTTTGTTGTTGGGAATTTTTTGGTTGTTTTGGGGCTTTTTGTTTGGTGGGGGGGCGGCTATGTTTGGTTTTTTGTTTATTTGTTTTTGGTTGTTTTTTTTTTTTTTTTTTTTTTTTTTTTAAACTTCAGGATGCTCTACAGTTAGTCAAGTGAGCCTTAGAATATTCTTTTTGTAACATGTAATGGTGCAATAACATTGTATCCCAGTAAGCACTGCTGTATGCAAAATACCCAGACTTTTTTAATATTAAAAGTCTTTGATGTCTTCTAGAATTGTCAGTATTGGGCACAGAAATGTCTCTTAATGGCACTTTTACCTAAGTGAATGAATATAGGTTTTACCCCAGGGCAAGGGATGGATCCTGGAATGCAGGGATGTATTAAAAGTTTGTAGCAAAGCAGCTGTTGTACCAGTTTAACATTTATTATTTTTGATAGAAAAATAAACCTGTATTTGAAATGCAAGTCAGCAGGCTGTCTTTATTAGTTGGACTTTTGGTATTATTTCTTTGGCCTGTTTCTCCTTTCCTTTTGTTGTTACTGTTGTTTTCCCCTTCCTCTGTCAGGAGTATTCTCATTACTTGTCATGTTCCCTCTATCCTTGTTGCATGTTTGTTGCCCTCTATCTGTTTTGTTTTCATTTTCCTTCTCCTGAGCTTAAATTACCTCAGCTTATCACTTTTTTCAGTGTATGTGTGTATAAAAACATGCAGATAACTGTGTATGTGAAAATGCATGCATGGATATGCATACCTGCATGTGTATTTGTGTGTTACAAGTATTTTGAGTGAGCACTTATATATAAACATGTAATACAGACAACAATGCATAGAAAGATCTCTGGTGTAATTGAAGAAAATTTTTTCTTTCTCCATAATCCATTTGTTTTGTGGTTTTTCTGGAAAATAATGCTCTTAGTGCAAGGTCCTTGTCACACTATTCACCTGTGTGCACATCTGTGCAGTGCTTAGGACAGAAATCACATTTTTGTAGCTGGGGCTCTTCAGTATTTTAAAAAAATAGTAGTAGTAATTATATGATTTAAAAGTTTGTTGTTTTTTTTTTTCAAATTGAATTTTTTTAGTGGTGGTGATGGGGAGAAATTTGTGTGTTTACTTGCTTCCCCTGATAGAGCCTGTCAGTATTCTCCACCTTAGTCAGAAACATGTTCATTGCTTTTAGCCCTTGATATAAGAGGCGCAGCCTTAAAATACTATTGGTCTCTGTGTCATCTGTCCGCCATGGAGTAAATTTCCTCCTTTCTCTGAATCCCTAAATTTATGCCACTGGTAAGTTGCATGGTAAGTCCATGATGAGGAGTGGTTATTAGCAACTATGGTGGAGGCATTGTACCAATAAAAGAGGACTGGGGGAAGCTGCCAAAAATCTTTTTTTGTTGTTGTTTTAACTTGTCTGCTGTAAACACTGTGTCAATAATGTGTAATTTGGAAGGGATAATTTTCAGCAGGTGCTATTTTTGGCTTGATTGCAGAGGTCAGGTGACTTTGGATTTATTGTTGGCATTGTAAATGAGAAACAAAGGGAACTGAAGTGCAGAAACCACTAAGTGGTTTTGCATCATAACCTCTAGAGCACTAGCAAGTATCCATAAAGCAGTAATTAACGTGGCCCCCTTTGGTGGGCATCATTTAAAACCAATTTTTAGCTATGGTTATTGCAAAATATACTCTGCGGTCTTGAAGATATTTCTTACTTACTTGATGTGCAGTGATTGAGGTATGTATTGACTTCTTGATGGTGACACCCTCTTAAAATTATTTTTATTTTCAAATATGTTGACTTTTTAAACAGAAGTTACTTTAGACACCTGTGATTTTTAGTGTTGTGAAGGTACGTGGTAGGTTGACCTTGGCTGGCTGCCAGGTACCCACCCAAGCTGCTCTATCACTCCCCTCTGCAAATGGACAGGAGAGAATGTAATAAAAGGCTCGTGAGTTAAAGACAGGGAGGGGTCACTCATCAATTACAGGCAAAACAAACTCGACTTGGGAAAATTAGCTGAATTTATTACCAATCAAAATCAGAGCAGGATAATGAGAGGCAAAATAAATCTTAAAAACACCTTCCTGCCACCCCTCCAACCTTCCCAGCTCTACCATCTCCCCAGGTGGCAGAGGGAGAGGGAATGGGGGTTATGGTTGGTTTATCACATGTTGTTTCTTGCATTGCTCAGGGAGAGGAGTCTTTTCCCTGATCCATCTTGGAGTCCCACCCACTGGAGATAGTTCTCTGTGAACTTCTCCAATGTTAGTCCATCCCATGGGGAGCAGTTTTTCATGCACTGTTCCAACATGGGTTCCTTTCTACAGGGTGCAGTCCTTCAGACACAGGCTGCTCCAGCCAGGTCCACCACCAGATCACAAGCCCAGAAACCCTCTCCGGCATGGGCTCCTCTCTCCAAGAGCCCACAGTTCTCTGCTAGGACCCTGCTCCACCATGGACTTCCCATGGGATCACAGCCTTCTTTCAGGCATCCACCCACTCCAACATGCCTCTTCTCCACAGGCTACAGGTGGATCTCTGCTAACCTCTGTGGGCTGCTGGGGCACAGCTGCTCCACCACGGTCTGCACCACAGGCTGCAGGGGAATCTCAGCTCTGGCTCCTGGAGCACCTCCTGCTTCACTGACCTTGGAGTCTGCAGGGCTGTTCCTCTTGCCTGTTCTCTCTCCTCTCTTTGCTGAACACTATTACATCTGTGAAATAACTTTTTTTCTCTTTCTTAAATATTTTAACCCAGAGGTGTTACCACCGTTTACGATGTGCTCAGCCTTGGCCAGCAGTTCTGTTGGACATGGGGGAAGCTTCTGGCAGCTTCTCACAGAAGCCACCCCTTCAGACAAGCTGCCCCCCTCTGCCAAAACTTGGCCACACAAAACCCATACAAGATAGCAGAATAATATTAAGTCACAATTCTGGAAAGTGGTTATTTAGTTTGCCTGAACATACTCTATATTTAAAGTGCAGAAGTTATAGTTGTTTCTGAAACATCGTTTCTATCTGTAGGTATTCTGCAATAGCTTATTAATAATATAAATATTCCTATTGCTATATGATAGTGTTGCGGTATCACTTTTAGGAAGGATGATGTATGTTAAGGTTTAGGCAAAAGGCTAAAAGTCTGTTTCTCTTCTAGCTTTGTCAATTTTTTTTGTACCCTAAGGGAAGTTGCTTAAACTCAGTTTTATTCATCTGTAAAATTAAAAGATCTTCTGAATCATTTATCATTGAGTTCTCTCAGAGCATTAAGATCCTCAGACTGAAGGTCAAATATATTTACCTAGTGTTTAAAATGAATACACTGCACTCATGGCTGTTTATTTGCATTGTGAAGTCTCAGTCATGAATCAGGATACAGTGCTGCTGCTGCTGCTGTCGGAATACAGCAACAAAGACTATCTGATTTAAAGACCTTGCAGCTTGCATGATTCCACTCTTGTATTTAATCCCTAGGAGATGAATGTGTCTTTTTCTTAGTACAGTGTGATCTCCTATACAAAAACACGTCATTTAGAAACATGTGTGAGAGGAGGGAGAAGTTTGTGTACAGAAAAGAAGGAATATACAGGCTTTTTCTTTGTCATGCTCACCAAAATACTTATCATGCCCTAGCTGTCATTGCATTGTATCTCCTTTTTTTAATCCTAATTTTCCATTAGTAATCTAAATATGCTCTCAGGGATACAGCGACCTGTGGCTGTGCTTTAGATAGGGGAATACATTCTTAATTAATTCCATTTAGGTGATAGCTAAAGTAGATGGCACTTTCTTGTCATTGTCTACTGCAACATGACTGCTTCTTACAATGCCACTTCTCTATGTATTTCCAAATTATCGTGTAAAGAAATAATTTCAACAGGACCAAATGGATCAGTCAGAGAAAAAGAAGATAGAAATAATTGAAGAAAATGACAGGATTTTCCCCGTGTTTTCCTTTGTGAGTGTAGACAACCGGGATTGTGTTCTTTTTTAAAGCAGATGGAGCTGGTTAGCATTTGCTCTGGAGTAGCACCAGTCCTGCTGAAAAATGAGACTTCTGGCTCAAAATCCAGAGGAGCTCTGTTCTTAAAAAATGCACCAGTAATGCAAGCTGATTTTCAGAATTGACTTCCATACAAAAAAAAAAAATAAAATTATGCATGAAAGCAACACTCATGAGCCATAGCTCTCTGTTAGGAGTTAACATTACATCAAGATTTAATTTGCATCTCTTGCAGAAAAGGAGTTCAATATTCCATGCTATCCCATGCTCAACAGTAATGAGCCAAAATGGTATGTAAACATTATAAACAAAAATGATCCCAAGAGCCAGATTCTTAAGTGGATCTGTAATTCAGAAGTGCCAAAGAGTGATTATGGAGATCTCAGAGTTCATTTTAGTCCATTGTAAGCAGAAATAGTGCACGTCTTTTTTGCTCCCCACTCCTCTCCCCTAGTATTTTTGTCCGCTTTGGGTTAGTATTGCTGTAAACAAATTTTTAAGCAGTAAAAGAGATGCAAAATACCTTCAACAGTAGTTAGTCCTTTTCTTGCCTTTTGCTTATCTGTATATGTCCATCAAACGATTAAAGAAAACAGAGTCATTCCTCTATAATGTGTATCTAATAATTGTGGCCAGTCCAAATTTGGTCGTTGTGTTATCTTAATATGTCAGCTCACAGCACACCTAGAAAGAAAGGAGGAGTTGTCATTCTGCTAATGCAGAACAGCTGGCATAGCAGACTCCAAGTTTTGTGTTCTGGGAATTAATTTATTACCAAGGTAAGCTGAGTCGCAGATTTTAAACCGTTAAATTTTCAGCTCAGGCTGTGCTACTTGCCTGGGTAACAATAGAATTTCAGGGGAGATAAAAGGGAAACCATGCAACATATGTTTAAGGGGTGCTGGTCTTAATTTTTAATTTCTTCCCCTGTAAAGGAGTAGTCTGTGACTGAAGCTGATTGTTCTGACAGCTGCATCAGGAAACCAAAGACTCTCCTGTGTGGAAGTCAGCACATGTATGCTATATGATTTTTTTTTATTTTGTATCTTTATTTTTTTTTCTTAGGAGGATTTTTCATAATAAAGCAACAAATGAATCCTCATTAAGGGGGAAAATAAATCCATTGCTGCTATTTAATATTTTCAGAAAGTACTTCTTTCTTCCTGTCATGAGATCCTTGGGAAAAGGAGAGGAAGACACTGATCTCTTTCTGTGGTGATCAGTGACAAAACCTGAGGGAACAGCCTGAAGTTGTGTTATGGGGGTTTAGGTTGGATATCAGGAGAAGGTTCTTCACCCAGAGGGTATTTGGGCACTGGAACAGCTCCCCAGGGAAGTGCTCACAGCACCAAACCTGACAGTTCAAGAAATGTTTGGACAATGTGCTCAGGCACATGGTGTGACTCTTGGGGACGGTCCTGTGCCCCTGCAGAAGTTGGACCTGATGGTCCTTGTGGATCCCTTCCAACTCAGCATATTCTGTAGTTGGTTGTCAATGTATTTTCAGTAGCCTGAACTCCCATTTTTCTTCTTCCTTCTTTACTGCAGCATATATTTTGGGAATGCTGTGGCACAATATTCCTAGAAGTACACCACTTGAGACATGAGGATTCTAATAAAGAAAAAGAATAAATGGTTGCTAGTTTTTCATGGCAAAACCCCCAAATTTTTAGATTTGAAAATTCATTTCTCTGTGTGTTTTTAATGCTGTTTAAGATTTTTACCATTTAATAACATAGATGGTGATTGAAGGGGCAGGTACCATTTGTTATATTTGCAAGATACTCTGTGAATATCTTGGTACAATATCTACAAATGCATTCTGATAAGTGCTCCAGGCATGTGCTGTGAGTGTTTCTAACATCATGCTTCTCCAAATCAAATCAGTAGCTGTACATGAGTTTTTTAAAGAGGTGTAGTATTGCTGGCAATCTCATGGTTAAGGCTGTGATTGGATTTACATTAAAACACTTCACAGTTAGACTCTAAAGGTGTAATTACTCAGACCTCTAGATAACAGTGGGAAAACTTCCAATGATTTTTGGCAGGCTTTCTGTAGAAAATTTTAATTTCAATTTTTGATTGATAGAACTTATTTGTTTCAAGAGAAAGCACATTTTTTCCTGTTTGTTTTTTTGTTTGTTTTTTTAAACCCACCAAACAACCCAAAGCCAAAAAAGCAACAGGCCCAAATGTTATCTAGTCACAGCAGGTGAGAGTTACAATCCCCATCAGTTGCTAGTTTAGTGTGTGCATGCAGACTGTGACAAAACTTGGGCCTGGGGGTTACATTAAAGAAGTGAGGTATCTGTAGCTGTTAACCTTGTTGAGAACAACTGAAATTCAATTTGTCAGACAAAGTCTTATCAACCTGCCAAAGTTATTGCAGGGCCATTGAAGTCCACACTCTCTTTTGTTACCTCTTGGGGAGCGTTAGTGACTGGATTTGCGTAAAAGAAGTCCTAATAAGAAAACAAACACATTAAATCCTCCAAAAGTTAGACAAGGAGGTTCCTTAATGGCTTTGTTTTTAAGGCAACAATGCAGATTTCTTCTAAAGACTGAAACTCTTCCAAACCATGTTTTGTCTGAATGAGGGCCTTAAATGAGACTGAGTCTTCAAACAAGGATTGAATTGGTTGAATTGCCTCTAATGTTGTTTGGGACAAACACATACTGTCTCTTTTAGAGGAAACATTTTACTGTTTCTTAAAATTCTTCATTGAATGTAGTTTGCTTTTAGATTTGTTTAACAGAAAGTCCAAAAGGCAGAACATGAGTCAGTACCTAAAAAAAGATGATACTCTGCTTTTACTTAAGCATTATTTCTCGCACGGTCACTTTACTGCAGAAAATTTATCGGTTTACTCCAAATCTACTGGCTGTTATCTTTCCAGAGTTTCCCATTTTATGATTTAAAGATAAAGTTCACTGTTTCCACATGCAGTACACCCAACCTGCCTTGCTAGAAAAGAACAGCCTGTAAGTTAAACTGAAAGGGTTGACCTTGGTCTGGGTATTAGCAGTATTCTTCCAATGCAGTGAGCTGGGAGAAGACGGCTTACAAGGTGCCTGTGCTTTGTATTTTCTGGGATGTCCCATCAGTGGCTGCTCCACAACACATCTGTCTGGTCCTATGTCTTGGTGAGTCAAGAGTGAAGTCTTTTTAAGAAGATAGAGAGTGTAGATGACAGCAGGAGGAGCAGCTTTTCCTGTCATTCTTCCTCTTATGAACTCCACCTGGTTTTTTTTTGTCAAAGGTAGTCTAGATATGATGAGGTGGATGAGAAATTTATGTAGATGAGGTTTTTTATTTTTTTTTAATATAATTTGTGTGGAAAGATTGTTGTAAAAGTGCTTATACAAAGTTCAGGGTAGAATAATGAGACTTGTGACCTTAGAGACAACTATTATAATTCCTTATATTCTCAGTATCAAATCAAACTTTTTGTACAGTATTTTTATTTGGTTTGTGCTCTGATACTTAAATTATTTGGTTTGTTTTATATTGTGCTTATTACCTTTTATTGAAAGTATGAGCTGTTAGCACTATAGAAATTCAGTTTCTGAGTAGTATTGACTTTTCCTTGAAAAAATTCATGCCACCAATATAGAATCAGTTGCTGCCTTATTTTTCAAATACACATGCATTGCATGCTCATTTTGAAAACCCAACTGCAGTAAAGCCCAGAGCTTTGGTGCTATAAATTATTCTCCTCATGAAAATACACTGGCATATTAATGTTTCTGGCCATTTCAGATACATGCAAATGTCAGGTTAATTTTTTCTACTTTCACAGATTTTGGAATTGGGGTTTTTTGATAAGTTGTAAGTGTCCGCATTTCCATTCATATGGAAATAAATGCAGAAGATCAGAATGTCTGTTCTACAGTTTCATGAAGCTGACTCTTCAGATAGTGTGGCTCTAAAGGCCACTGAAAAGAAAATGAAGCAGTAAGTTATCAGGGAAAAAGAACATATTTTATTCCTTAAATGAAAATCTAAAGAAACTGTCATTTAACATGCATTTCATGTCTATATCTACAGCCTGGAATTTTCAAATAAGCTTTTATCTTTTAAAAAAATTGCTTATTTTATATTCTTGACGGAAATAAAATAGCGTCTGATTATCTGGTTTTAGTAAACTTTAAGAGTGGGTTGTGAAAAAGGAGTTTGTTATATTGAGAAGCAATAGATACTTGCCTTTCCTTGCAGTTTACTATTTTTTAGAATCACAGATTCCTATAAATATATTAGTTTTATTCAATAATGTTGATATTGTCTTACATTAATTATGTCTTAATTAATTATCCAGTGTCTCCATTGTACAGTATTTTGACTGATAATTTGCCAAATAAAAGTTTTGGTCTTCACAGATGGTGGAAAAGAGGTAATAGGGAGGGGGAGACTGTCTACTCATAGAATTAAGTAAGGGGTGAATGAAAAATTAGAATACTAGGGGTAAAAGTAGCACCTCTGAGTTTGTGCGACACAATACCTTGTGTGATGGAGGACACTGACAAACTGAGGACATGCAGCAATGATTCTATGCTTCCACCATAGCACAAACTCATTGAAATTGCTGAAATTGTGGCAACAATTGTGACTTAACTTCTTGATTTTTAGCTGACTATTTCTCGGCTTAAAAGTATTAGTCTCTTATTACTACATCTAGTTTTGTTTGCCTGTTTTTTCATTCATCTTTTTCCTCTTTACCCCTGCTCCTGTGGTATTTTATACTAAACTGAAGGTGCAGGTTCTTTGTGACAGTGACTTTTTACAGTATGCCTATGCAGTGCTTATATTCTATATAATAGAATATATTTAGTTTTTTACTTATTTTTCCCTTTCATCGTAGTTATCTTAAAGTTTAGAAAATATGATTTATTTATTTACGTGCTGAAAGTAGAATAAACATGATCTGATTCCTAGCACAGGGTGGAGATCCATCTACTTTAGTGCTGTCATTTTGCAGGTGGGCACCTGCTGAATGTTTGTGTGCCTCTGGTGAATGAATCCCTGTCTTTAGCTTGGCCTTGACAACAGGGAAGAGCAAATTGCCCCAGGGAAGAACAAATAATTACTAACATTATTGTTATTTCATAGTAATTTATACTCAAGAAGACTTTGGAGTTAGAGTCAGGGCCAGAAAGTCCCATGGTGGTATATATTCCTTGTATACATACAAATGATGGGTTGAATTGAAAAATTGCCAGTCTAAAGCAGTATAATTAAAGTAAGCAGCATATTTTGAGTAGCTAGTCTACTTTAAGAGGTTTCCAAAATCAGACACATTTTTTAAACTTGAATTTATGCATACTTCCACTGTAAATGTCCTGAATAAAATGTAGTATTTCAAAGGTATGAATCTATCCATAAACAGGATATGTTCTAGTATATTTTTAGTGTAGAACAGTTGGACAATTAGAATTATATTAGAAATGTAGAATGCTACAGAATAACATAATTAGGTGGTGTTTGTTAATGAATGAGTAGCTGTACTGTCATTTAGAGACATGATCAAAATAATGTAGTAGAAAAGTTAGCTTTCTTGGGACCAGATAGGGTGCTGTGTTCAAGACTTCCACTTACCACACTGTTTTTCACTCATATGGCTATTCCAAAATCTTGGCTCAATGTTTTTAGCATTTATTCTACTTTATTTTATAAAATAAGTTGCTCAATAAAAGTGTCAGTTAATGTATCCCTCCTGTATCCCTCCTGTATTCCCTCCCTCTCTGCTTTATCTTGCACAAATTTGATAGCATTTCATCCGAGGGTTCAACATTAATCCTTTCAATCACAGGGCAGATCTTTTCTGTTGTTTTTTTTAAGAAATACATATAATTAGATGGTATTTAAATTACAACTATGTCTTTCACATTTAAGTAGTGCTGTTAATTAATGCTAAGATGCCATAGATATATTTTTTATCTTCCTTTTACCCTAATTTAAGTGAGAGTTGGTGGCGATGACAATTAGACAGGAATAGACTTTTGAAAGAAGCAAATAGTAATGTGCAGAAAGTCCTAACTACCTTTGTGTGGTTTTGCATTACTCCTGAAGTGTTTGCGTTGTGGTAGTATCTACCAGCCACAACCTTCAATCAGACCACATCATGCTTGTCACCACACAAAATTATGTACAGTGATTATTTCTATATTTAAGTCCATGTACCAGGCCAGAATCTATGTGAGCAGGTTGGGAATTTATAATTAATGTCTATGATACTGTTGTATTTTTGCTTTTTTTCTTCCCCCCCCCTCAGCCCTGATGCAAAGGGGTGGTTGTAGTTGCAGTCTTCTGAGAAATGAAAACGCAGAAGACTGTAGGCATTACTGACTTTGAAACCTGTGACTGTGGGATGCTTGAGCTAGAAGGGAGAGGAGAAGGGAAGGAAATCTTTCAGATCTTGTCAATAGACAGCATATTTGAATCTACTGAAAAGAATCTTGTAATTTATCCACTAAAGTACAGGATATGGTTTGATGGCTGTACTGTATTCTCCTGACATTTTGCCACAATTAAAGTGACATCTGCCAGAATATCAACAGGTTTGACCAACTTTTTCCTACCTGAATATACAGCTCTTGTGTATGAAGGGAGATGACCCCAAATTAGAAGCACATATAGAAACTTCGCAAGAAAGTCAAGTGAAGCACAGGTTTCTATAATTAATAGGAAAATGTAGTATGTTGTTATGTGTTCTCATTTAGCATAAGAGTCTCTAGATAGCAAGAGAGAATCATCTTGAGTTGGATTATATGTCTTCTAGGTTTTTCTAATGAAGGTTTCTTATTCTTGTGGTTCACTTATTGAGCATGTAGTCTCAAAAGCCTTAATTCAATTTCCTTTCCTTAAAAGGAAGCATTTCTGTGCCTTGGGACCCACATAGCAAATTCTGTCAATAAATGATTCTTACATCTTTCTTACCATATTTTCTGCCCAGTGTTCTGAAGCCTGGGAGACAAAGTCATGGTGTCAAATAACAAATAATGTAAAGTTGAATTTGGAAGAGGTCAACATTAATGATAATGAGAAATGTGTCTGTAGGTTAGCCCACAGTACAGTTGTGATGGTCTACTGCTTGTCAGAGAATTTGTCCTGATAACAGAAGACAGAGGCACCATTATCACCTGTGTTTGCAACTGTCTGAATCTTTGTTGCTGTACAGATTTTGCAATTATTTAAGGTCATACATTTACAAATGGAACCATCTTTAGTGTTTTGGCTTATGCATTATTATACAGTGTAAATAAAAATCAATGGACTCTGTAGAATTGTTGGTACTGCTCTGAGAAAACTGCCTTTAGCTAAATCTGTGCAGTTGCACTGGAAGATAAGAGCCTGTTGTCTGAGAACAGCTGAAGTCAAAATGTAAAGACCTTTAAGTCATACATCTGCTGGTGGGGGTAAAATCTGATCAGCAGGAATTATCTTTTGCAATTGGTATTACGCCAGCTGAAAACAAAAAATGCTTGATTATCAGTTTCAAGGTGAGGTGAAAATCGTCTCTACACTCCAAGTACATTTGATCTGTATATCATGGGAGAAGTCCAAAATGTTTTACATTTTGCTTTCAAAAGTGTCAGTAAGCACTGTCCTTGAATGCAGCAACAGAAACATGCAGTATTTAGTGTTTCTAGCCCTTGCAGCATACATGATCAGCCATTTTACACTGCTACTGTAAGTGAACACATTAATACTGTTGATTACACAGCCTGCCTGTGTACCATATGAAAGTTCAAAAGGAGGACATTTTTGAAGAACATTTTGGGTAGTTCTCTATTTTTCATGTTGTCTTCACCCTCTTCTCTCTAGTCAGGAAGATACACATGTATGCGTGAAGATTGTTTATTAGAATTTATCTAAATGGCTACTGAATTAAAATATATGTCGTTTTTATAGTTTCTCTGACTCTCTTCCTAAGAAATGAGAGAATACAAAGAAAATAAGCTTTAAACACTCTTCTAGCCCCCTACTACTTAGAATAGTATTTTTATGACCTCTAAGAAAAAGAAATGGGGTGTTGAATCTGTGTATGCTCAGCTATTTAACAGGATTTCCTTCTGATTAACTAAATTTATAAAATAGCAGCAAGAATGGGCTCCATCCATTAAAAATAAGAGTTTGCTAGGTATTTTTAAGCTAGAGATGCTTTTCTCGTCTTTCTTCACAAAATTCAGTCTTTTGATTTGGAAGAATTTTATGATCTCGTTCGTTTTATGATCTCGATTTCTTTCTCTCTGGGGCTTGATAGATAAGTCCAAATTGTCCTTTATTATATGAATTTAATTATCAATTTTCATTTTTCCATGATTTGCACTATATTTGAAAGTCATCTATATTTTCAATGAGCATTTATCTGGAATATTTCTTTCTAACAAAGATATGTTAACATCTCCTTGCTATAGTCTAATCTATTTATGTATGGTTGGAGCTCAGTGAAAAAGCAAGTGTCTTTTTCTATTTTTAGTTTTTTCTGATAGCCTTTTTGATCTAATATTTTAGCCCCTACTATTAACTTAAAAATGTGATACGCATTGGAACTAGAGATTAAAATTTCAACCATATAAATATTAATTTAATCTTTCTGAAAAATTATTTTATAGCTTTTTAAATGCTTTGTAAATGCAGTAATTACTACAGTACTGGCCAAATAATTAATTAAAATTATAATAAGGGTATCAACTGAACCTTAGCAGTCTTGCGATAACCATTTATTGTTTTATTCTGTTATCAGTGTGCATATAAATTTATTAATACATGCACTTAGATTTGTGTGTGTCTATGTAAATCTATGTAATATTTCTTTAATATGGCAATAAGATACAGAAGTCAGTGGTAGTCTTTCAGCATTACTTTGCTTCAGTTGGTAGTGGTGGGTGCTTAGCACAGCATAAGCTTTTATTTAAATGTACACTTTGGAAACATTTTTATCATCAAACCTGAAAAATAAATAATTGCATATAAAGACCAAGAATTGACAGGAATAGACTAATTAGGAAGGCACTGAAGGAGAATGACTCAATTTGCTTATGCATTACTACTATTCTGATCTAGTTTTTTTCTACATAACTTTCAAGCAAGTAGCAGATACAGTGGGGAATTAATACAGTCATATCACATCAGGCCTAGTCACAATGTACTCGTAAAATTCATAAATTTGATATAACTCCAAAATTATACCATTCAGATAGTATACGGTATTTTAATAGACATGCAAATAGGATTAGAGATGTTCAGGGACATTACTGTTTAACATCTGGGAGCCACTGTAAATAGCAGGAATGTCCCTGGCTATTATGAGGTTGTCAGACCATCTATTGCTGCCTTAAGTCAGGTGGAGAAAGGCCACTGGAATGAACAGGGTCTGTGGTGCTCCTCTGACTGTCTCTGTGCTGGAATCAAGACAGGGAATCTATGCCATGCACTAGAACACCTGTAATTTATCTTTCTGTGTGCTAGAAGAATCTGGGCAAATTCTTCCACCCGACAGAGGTGTCTGTTTGAAATACTTACATCCGTGCTTTTCTATGAGTAGGCCTAACAGGCCAGGTGGAGGATACCCTACAGTTTTTATCACTTTGACAGTGAACAAAAAGAAAAGCATTGACTAAGATGTTTCTGAGAAAGTTGTAACATTTTTGTAGTTATTTCAACAGTTTAGCTGACATGTTTTGATTTTGAGCTTCTGAGCTGTGGGTGCTTATGTCCAGGCACACCATTCAGACACAAATTCAGTGACTTGTCTCAGTGAACCATCTCTTCACAAGGTCTTTTCTATTAAGAAATCCATCTTGCAACATGTCCTTGAAAGGCAACAAATCCAATCTGAGACGTTGGATGCAATAAAGGGATAGAATATATAGCTATTATGTTTGCAAAATGAATATTCTGCAGAGACTTTGTTTTTAAGTGAGAGATGTTCAGTTTTGGCAGTGTAGATGGGGGAGAGAATTTGAGAGGGGCTGAGGAGCTTTAACACAAAAGAAACTTTGTAGCTAATCCTTGTGTCTTTAAACTCCAGCGATGAATCCTTGCTTTTCAAATAATTCTAAGCATTATAGGAGAGGGAATGTGTCAATGTAACATGCTTTCTGGACCCTGGTGGCTTTTCTCTCAAAAAAAGGTTGCAATCAAGGAGCAAGAGGCAAAAATCAGAGCTCTCTTTAACTGAGCACTCAGTGTGCAAGGAAGATCTAATCAAAGCAATGCAGAAGTGCTGTGCTTTCTAGAAGAGCTGATATAGTACTATTGGGTACTGAACCTTTTCTTAGGCTGGCAAAAAATATTTCTCTGTTATTAGTTGCTTTATTTAATACCGTTTTACTTCTTTTTCCCCAAGTAATTTTCATCAGTGAATGAATCTTCATATAAATTTATTCTAAATGAGAGTAAGACACTTGCCTTGGAATGGATGTTTGACCAGAGAGAATTTTTCTGAATAAGAGGTCACATTGGACAGTAAAGCTAAATCTTAGGTTTGCTGTTAAAATACTAAAAATAACTAATTTTTCATTATAAAGTGCTGAATACACATACAAGCCTATAAGCTGTTTTAAAATGTGTTCCTCATCTGGAAAATGTATGATTTTATATACATTACTTTTGGCACAATCAGCTTAAAAGAATGGGATTTCTACATCAGAATTCTGAGATTTGAGTTACTTTTGACCACTCTCTTTTCCCTAAAAGGTTATCTTTGATAGTATTTTTCTTTTAATTTATTTGTCTCATATTTGTTCCTCTTAAGTTTTGTTCCTTTCTTCTGTTCCCTTTCTTTCTGCATTGATGCCATTGTATTTTAATGTTTATGTCATCACTTGGGCCTGAGCAAATAACATTGGGCCAAAACCTTTGTTATTGGTGTTGCTGTATCAAGGCATTACAGTTTGCTGTCAGTGCTGTGCATCTGAACAAAAGCAAAAACTTTTCACATTCAAATTTCAAGATCATCAGACGTTAAGGGCAGTGTCACCTATCCATGGTGGCAGCTCATTTATGTCTAGGGCCATGAATGTCGCTGTGGTCAGTAGCACTCCTTCCCTGTGTTGTTTTTTGCAGCCAACTTTCTGAAAGCATAGCTACGTTTTTTTGTGGTTTTTTTGTTTATGCTTTAATCTGGCAAAATACAGCTCCGGATTAACATGGCACAGTGCCTGTGTGATTGTATCCTGCAGGTATGACTAGGCTTCTGAATGCCATCTGGCAGTGCTAAGGAGCCAAATTATATTAGAGCATCCAGACAATGAAATGGAAAAGGTTTCATAGTAACCTTGCTTCACCTGTTTTTGTGTACCTTGTATGCAGACAGAAATAGATTGTAATGCTTATTCATGTTGGATAAATAAGGGCATGGTGAGCTGCTTAGCCAGCAAATGTAACCTTTAGATTTTCTCAATTCTGCAATGATATTCATAATTTAATGTTGCAGTTACATGAATTTATGTATTTAATTCCTAATTTTTTTTTAAGTACTGCCTGCCTGAAGACCTAAAGCTTTGTCTCTGTGTTGGGGCTTGTGTGCTAAGATTCATCTAAAACCTGAGCTATGGCATGTGCTTTTTGAAGTCTTTGAACTGAATATAGCTTTAGTTTGAGTTCTGTCTACTTCAGAGGGAAAGGAAACACTTTCCTATTCTGCTCACAGACAGCCTGTGCTGGAGGGCTGCTGCCTCTCTTCTCACAATAACTGCAGCAGCTAATCATGTATAATCCTTGTGTTACTGCTCACAAAGAAAATCAGTGTCATTGGAAAGGCATAAATTGGTGGATATACACATTTTACATGGGTAGATGCTTATATTTTATATTATAAACCACATCCTTTCAGATGTTCCATTGTTCTGCTTTTTATGTGGCAGGTGTCAAGATTTCATTTATACCACTTTGCTGTTACGGGTTCCTGAACCATCTTTATAATGAGAGGCAAATCAAGGGGGAGGGGGAAGTGGGAGTTTCCATTTTCATTCTTTAAGATAAAATGATGAACTGTTATAAACTATATAAAAACTGCTTGTAAACGATATGTTTAATAATAGAGATGTTATATGTCTGAGTCTTAGACATGTCTTCCCCCCCCCCATGCAAATACCGTTCCTGGATATCTCTTTGCTGGCCTGCCTAAGATCTCGAAACTTTGGACAGATACCCATTGCAAGTAGATGAAATGATTTTCTATTGCAGTGAGCCCAGTGCAGCAGGGTTTGTCAGAGTATGTGAGTTATGCAAGGCATGTTTCCACCTTCAGATCCAGAATTTGCTGGACAGAATTTTGAGTCCTACTAAGTGTGAGGGATTGCACTTCAACTTATAATATCAAGATCTGGATGGTTTTATGCTCCTTAGCAAATATGGGTCCAAAATGTCAGCATTTTCACATGGTGATTTAGATGAGATTGCCTGTTTCCATTCTTGTATTCCAAATTGACTGGAGCACAGTTGGTTTTTTGGTGGGTTTTTTTGTTTAGTTTTTGTTTGTTTGTTTGTTTTTGTTGGTTTGTGGGTCTTTGTTTGGGTTTTTCTTTTTTTTTTTGTTTTGTTTTAGTTTGTCTTTGGTTTGGTTTGGTTTGGCTTAGTTTTGTTTTTGGTTTGTTTATTTGTTTTTTTCTTAGTGGCTTGATAATGTAGCTCACTGACAGCATCAAACTACTCACTACAAGTTGGCATTTAGGCATACACCCTCACTCCCTGTAGAAAACTATAGGACAGGTTTTCTCACAAAGATGAAGGAAGCATAAGTGTTTTGGGATTTGTTTTGTGAATTTTTAAAAAAAAAAATTTAATGATTAATTTTGGTATTGGGTTTTAACTAGGGATAGCAGAATGGTGTTTAAATCTTTCTATTCTTTTATTTTGAAGGAGTTAAAACTTGATAACTTTTCTGTTCTACAAGCACTCTTATGCCAATTCAGGATTTAATTTTTCACCTCTTCTAATGGCAATACTAGGTCAAGCATGTTTCTACCCTATAATTATATCTGTAAAATAATTCTTGGAAGGATTTGGATTACAGCTGAGAGTCTGTTGGAGTCCAAAGTTCCTTTTGCCAAAAGCAGACTTCACTAAATAAGGATTTTCTAATATCTACATGAAATTAAGGCAGAGGTGAAAATTATTTCAGCATTAGTCTAAATCATGTAGAAGAATTTTTGACATGTGAACTGAGTATTTGTAAATGACAGTAGAGTTATGTTTAAACTCCTGAAAGATGTTTACTAACCACTTTCATTAAGCTGAGAAATTTATTAATCTTGATGAATATTCCCCATATATTTTTCTAAAATAGATGTTTTAAATATGTTCTTAATTGTACCTTATCTGTTGGGGTGACCTTTTCTTCTAGATCAGCCTTTACAATGCTTATATTTTTCATAGATGGATTGGATCATGATGTTCTAGCCTGAGTTTAGGAGCATCTGAAGGCCGCTTAAAAATTCTGTTCATAATAAGTCATCTTTCTTACTTAATCATATCTCATATAGATTTGTACTCTGTAGATAATATAACTGACAATTCATTTACAGCCTTTAGAAGCTCTTAGTAAAAGAGAGAGAAATCAGGTTTTTGCATTTCATTGTAACAGCAACTAAAAACACTGGAAAAAAATAAAATGAAAAGTATACTTGGTATGTATTTATTTACAATTCACTCTGCTATTCTGGGTAATAAATGAGGTGGGATAGGGAAGATAAAGCAAACCCACAAATTGAAAACATATGTAAAATAACTGCAAGAGCATTCTGTACATAATTTATATTTAAACATGAAATGAAGATATGGAGTGAGGTTAAAAATGAAAAGGAGAAAGTTCAGGGTATTTTCTGCATGTATTATGGTTAGTCTGAAATCTGGATAGTTTTTCCATGAGTAACTGAAAATTGACTATGCTTCACATCTGTTTTGGCTTAACTAAAATATGCCAACTACTACTTCTACTCAGAGCAGATGTTCTTTGTATCTTGTACAAAGGTGTCCTTTACCTGTGCCATATTTGTTACATTTTGAAGATCGGAGTCAAGGCCTACAGCATAACCAAAATGATTGTTTTGATTGTTTTAACTGCTCTCTTTGATCCATATTTCTTTTCTTTTTACATTTTATTTTATTTTATTTTATTTTATTTTATTTTTTTATTCTATAGTTCTAATATCTGTTATAAGGTACTAAAGAAATTCTGTCTTTCCTATTAAGGCCATCTTTAGAGTACAAAGAGACTGTTGAGAACAGTGGTAAGGAAATCTGATCATCCTTAGATTGTATTACCAGGCAGACCATGCAAGTTTGTTTTGTTAATTTACTTCTGTCTTTTAAAATCTCTTGTTGTCTCCTGTTCTTTAGATATTTCAAATAATGAAAGACTGAAAGGCAAACTATCTTAGAGGATTAGGCTAGGATGTTTTTTGTTATATTCTTGATGTGATCTAATTTGATTTGTTCTTTCAGATGCTTCAATCGTAGTCAGAATGAATTGTGTTATTGCTTGCTGTTCAGCCAAGATGTGCTCCCTCTGTGATGCAAAATTCAAGCTGCTCTTTAGATGCTCTTCAGAATATACAGAGTAATCATTAGATTTAAAAAAAAAAAGAAAAAGGTTAGTGTCAGGGAATATTTTAGGGTGAATTTCAGTTGTGTTTTTAAAAGAGACTTATGCTTTATGTGAAGCTTCAGAATTTGCAGAAAAGGAGCAATCCCCACGCTCAATTCTGCTCCCAGTGCTAAAGGGAGAGGTGTGGTGCTGCGTTTTGCAGTGAGTGCTGTCCCCAGAAAGGATTGTGGAGGAGGTGAAGGAATCCTTGACTGCTTAAGGGATGACATCATGGGTTTCTGACTGCAGAGTTCGATTACAACTGTCATGGCCTTACTTAACTATTTCTTGCTGAGCTGGTTGTCTTTTTATGTGTATTAATCAACTTCAATATTTAACTGTATTTAAGACTTTTTTGAAATTTGATATAGTTATCTGGTATTCTCTGAAGCTGCAGAAGCTTCTTTGCTTACTGACACATCATTTCCTAGAAACAATCTTTGCTTGCTAGGGGACGTGGCCATGCAAATGTGCATATCTGTGATTTCAAGATAAGTCTGCAGGGAAATATGAGGGAGCTGTTTAAATGAGTCATCTCGTAGCAACTGTTGTATCAGACAGATAAAATGTTTCTGAAAAGATCTGGAGGAAGGAGGTGGGGGGAGATTCTGACACTAATTGACACTGCTATGTCTTTCAATAAGGTGAAGAATCAGCATTTGTACTCCAATTCCAGTTCGAAGAATAGAAAACTGCTGCTGTTTTAGGGTTAAGGAAAAGAAAATAGAATCTTAGTTTAGAAGCAAAAATTCTTCTAAAGAATGCTTTTATGAGAAGGTGGATGGTGGCTTGTTTTGCTCTCAATTCCTTGTGCTCTCAGGCTGAGCACAGTCAGACCCACCATGCCCAGAGCCTGTACCTTCGTCTCCAAGTCTTCACCATCCTGGGCAGGGCTCATGAGCGCTTAAGCCTGAGGGAGAGGAGGCATCTTTGCAAAGAATGGCTCCTGAACAGTATGGCTGTATCGCAGACTAAAATCTGCAGTGGGGCAAGACAGAGCAGAGCTAAAGACCTCGTTCTTCACCACCTTTGCAACATGACAAGATTCTGTGGATGAATGAAATATACAGCCCTCTGCTCACAGAAATGCATCTGTTCCCCTCTCATTTTCAGTGCAAAAACATTTGCGTCTCCTTCTGTGAGGTCCCAGTTCAGCCCCATCCCCTCCCTGTTAGAACTCTGCCCTCCCTCATCACCAGTGCGGTCTCTGAAGTAGTCTGTCTGTGCTTCCCCTATAATCTAGACTTTTGCTCAAAAGTACACAGTGAAGAAAAGATGAAGATAGAGGCAGGTTTTGGCATCTGTGTGTGTGTGTGTGTGTGTGTGTGTGTGTGTGAAATTAGGATTTCTCAGACATAAATAGTTGTGCCGTAGTTCAAATTTTTCGGAACCCAGAAATCATCAGTCATCCACCAGGTGTGAAAATTGCTTTAACATTAAAGATGTTCAAGGATCAGAACAATAATATAAAAGCATCTCAAAACTTTAGTTCTTCATTTTTGCTCTTGATGCCAGGTTATGGCTTTGATTTCAGTCTGACTTCACTGGAATTATAAATGTGCCTCTGTTATGTTACATCTAGTGTTTAGGTGAAGCCTTATAAAAAGACTGCCTTGCTTTTTTGTAACAGCAATTTTTGCAGTATGTTTTAATTCTGTTCGAAATAAACAATGCTATAGAAATCAATTAATTTTCTTCACTGCCTACCAGAAAACCACAATACTGGCATTTGATCTTTGCACTTACAGACATAAAGTATTTTTTCATATAGGCTTGAAATCCATAGAAATTATTGTTCTGCATATTGCGTAATCCATTGGGCAAACGCTGTGGAGATGCTATTTTCAAACTCTAGAATTTAATCTAGATATCTTAATATGTCTGAATTTAGCAAGTGCTACTTTAATAATTGATTAGTTTTAGATTGGAAAGATGGTGTGATTCTATGAAAAAGAATATTTTTGGTTGGGCAATCTCCACATTTATCAGCAATTTTTCTGTTATTGGAGGTACTATCTTTCCTACATGCAGATCTCTTTTCTGAAAGGTTCACTCACAAGTCCAGAGGTGAAGAAGTATTAATCTTCAGAATTTGAAAACAGTTTTTCACTTTTATTTAAAAATAACCCATTTTGTTTATACAACAAACGTGTCTGTGTAGTTGGTAGCTATTTCAGAACGAAGGTTTTGTAAAGGTTATGTTGGAGGCCTTTCTGGGGAAAAGAAGCAGAAGTCCTTTTGTATTGGTATGTATGCGTCCAGCCATATACACTACATACGCAGAACAAAGTTCTTTTCCACCCCCCTCTCCAGGGGCTTTCTTCCATTCAGCAGTAAATTTTGATGGGCAGATATAAAGCTGAAGCTGACTGCTCCAGTTCACACTATTTGGAAACTTGGACATTAAAACAGTGCAAATATCAATGCAAATATGTTTTGATTCATCCAGCTCTGTATGCAGTACTGACACTAGCATTGCAAATGTGATTTATTTCTAGCTAAAATTGCTCTGGCTGCTGAGAATGGAACTATTCAGTTATTTCTTTTATTTTGGGATCCCTACCTACTGAGATTAGATACTCAGGAAACTTAGTTTTAATTCTCTTAATACTGCAGGAAACAGTTTTTTAGAAAGCCAAGGTTATCCACAGTCCTGGAACTTGCAAGGAGGAGTTCTAGCAGGGGAACGGGACCACAACGCCAGCTGAAATAGCACAAGAGACAATGCCATTTTGCAAGTGACAGCTGGAAGAAGTACCAGGATGCAAAGTCAACAGCTGTCTTCCGTTGTCCCGGTACAGTGATTTCATCACTGGTTCACAGTGAGAATTGTGATTTTTACCAGTGTCTTAGTTTGGGAGAAAGAAAATGACTTCCTGGTAGGAATGCTATAGCTGAATGATTTTGTGTCTTAAGAAAAATTATAAAGTGAGAGTAGATTTTTGGCAAGGCTTTTGATGCTCTCTCACACACAACATTCTTGTGTGAAGGTGTTTGAAGTCTGTGTTGTGCTGTGGTGAACAACAACATTGTTTGGATCATTAGGCCTAGAGAGTGAGTTTAATGGGTCATACTTTGCTTGGAGCATGCTACCGAAAGAAGTACTACAGGATTCTGTTCTGGTTGTGTTGAATATCTTAATCTATGACTTGGAGGAGGGAACAAAGTGTTGCTCTTGGGAGTCTTGCTTGTGGGAAGAGACAATTCCTCACAAAGTTATAGGCTGAGGTCTGCCATTCTGTGGAGCAGCTCCATGAAAAAAGTACTGGGGCTGTGGTAGATAGAAAAGCAAACATGGGACAGCAGTATCTGCTTGACAGGAAAGGCAGCAACAACCTCCTCAGCTGAGTGAACAGACATATAATCTGAGATCAAGCGAAATGATGATCCCCTTTACGCAGCATTTCTTATAACCCATCTAAAAACTACTCCTTACAGTTTGGGGCCTCTCTGAACAAGAAGGGTATCAATATGCTGTAGGGAGCTCAGCACAGTGCTACCTGTGAGAGCTGGGGCTCCGTGGCTGAAGTCTGGAGAAGGCAAGGCTTGACAACAGTCCATCAGCACCTACCAGGAGATCATCAAGGACACGGTACCAGGCTCTTTGTCTCCCACCATGTTCAACAGGAGTAAATTGAAAAAAGAGGTTTTGTACTGAAAGTAGAAGGTTTTTCACCATGAGGACAGTACAAGTACTGGAAGAGATGGCAACTGCATGGGCTGTGCACACAGTCCTTGGAGATTTTCCATCTGGGAACAGCCCTGAGCAAGCTGACCTGAGCAGACTCTGCTTGGAAGAGATTGGAATAGAGCTCTCTTGAGGTCTCTTCCAGACAGTATTATTTTGTGATTATCCAGTGGGGGCACTTTATGAAACAAATGGAACAGCTCTGTCCTGGTCTCACAATTGAAGAGAAAAAATTCCAAACAAGCCCCACAAAAAACACATAAAAACCACCCCCATCAAAAAACCCACAACACAACCCCTCCTCAAATATTTCCTATGGAAAGATGGGGGCATCAATGGACATACATATTTTCAGAACAGAATGAAGTGCCCATTGCCCCTCAAGGGTGGTTCTCCATCCTGTTGCCAGACATGCAAAATGAAAAACAAACACAGAAGAGTTCTGTATGCAACATCTGAAGATGAGGATCTGAACAGAGGCTTCTCCTTCACTAGCTATTCCATGAGCTTCCTCTGCACAGAAGGGGTTATCCCTCTTTGGTTTGGACTCCTGTTTTATTTTACTTTTTTAAATAACTTTGGTCACTACCATTTGATCTGACAGGAACTTCCCCCAGGGCCTTTTCCAGAATCATGACAATGTATTAATGTCATCGCGAGGGAAGAAGGAAATTAATATGTGTGTGTATGTGTATATGTGGATGTATTTCCTGATTTGAGTTCTGCAAGTGGGGGGACAAAGAACAGGATGTAATGATTGCAGAGACGATGAACACAGAGAGCTAAGGAAGTCAGTCACAGGCTCTAAGGATTCATGTTCAGTCTCATCACAAAAGAATGTTATGAAGATGACCATAAGAGAAGACAAGTGATGCCACAGAAAACAAGACCCAGCTCTTTATGAAGCATCTTGGGAATGCTGATCTCATACACAGTCATGTCTTAATGAACCAGTGTTCCCATACAGTCCTCTCTGATCTCCCTGCTCCCCCTTGTCCATCCTAAAGCATTGCCTCTCTTGGCAAGGTCAGGGTCCCATCAAATGCACTTGTGGACCAGTAATGTAAACCCAGGAGCACCATTTATTAATGATGAGGAAAAGTAATTTGTCTGTGGGAAGCAAACTGTGCACAGTGGAACTGGGGTAAAAAAGGGATAGAGAACTTCTGTTTCAGAGGCAGAGCGCCAGTTAAAGGGAAAGCAACATGTGGATCAAATCAGTTTTAAGAGTTACATCTTTGTCCTGGTGATGACACTTAAGAGACATAAACACCAGTAACATGGAAGGGGTATGATCAGACGGTCTGAATTACAACCAAAAGAAAAAGAACTCAAACACTTCTTATTTGGACAGAACTAAATTCCTTACTACAATGGTTTGTTCATCAGCTCTTTGATGAACACAAGTACCTACCCAATGTATTGGTGTGGAACCTGCACCCAGAATTTTCCTCATTTCATCATAAGTAATTTTTATAGTTTCTTGACATACAACAATAGAGTACCTTGTGGCCTTCTCCAGCCATCAGCTCTGAGAGTACAAATTGATTATTTCTCATGGTGTTACTTTCAGTTGCCTCCTATATTTTTCTGCTTATGTACATTTTCCACTCATCCCAGTATGCAGAAGACAGAGTGTGAAAATCATGCTTTTCATGTTCCTGGGTAGAGCTGCTGTTGCTGAACACACTCAAAACAAAATGACTAGTGTTTCACAAAATCTTAATAGAAATTAACCACTGAGATTATTTTTTTACTTGCCTTGAAGCAATGTCTGACTTTCCCCAGGAAAGCTTTTGGTATGAAAGCAAAAATGGTTGTGTTTTTTACAGTACAATATTAAAATCATCAAAGAAGAAATACAGTGTTATGTGCCAGATATTTCTGTAGTATCTACCTCAATTCCAGCTTTCCAGTCTCACAGAGAACAACCTTTGAACCTGTGTTATTTTTCTCTCTGCCTTATTCCAGAGACATATGTGGTGATAGTATTCATCTGTTTTAACTGGTCTGTGAGAGCAGTGTTTTGAACCAGATGATATTATCCAATGGGGAGTTTTTCCCAGGTTAGCTCCAATGTTATGTCATCCATTTGATAATATAGATCCTGCCATAGATGAAAATCACTTCCCAAAAAAATTCAATCCTTTTTTTTTTTTTTTGTAAGGTATGAGTCCACTTTCTAGAAGTAGTGTCAATATCAAAGTGAAAAGTTCAGGGCTCTGGTTTTTAGCCACTCACTTAAATTCATCAAAACCTCATCTATGTCACCTGAAAGCTGACCCACATGTGCTGGTTGTGACAGACACCCATTCTGTTCCTTATTACTGATATTTTGGGCATTTAGACTCTAATTTTTTCTTCCAGATGAGAAATTAACAGCTATTCAAGTCTTATTGTAACAATTCTCTAGACCATGGCCTGATCTAGAGAACAGATCCATTGTATTTAAATTTACCTCTCTGAGTAGAAAAGCCCACAGATATGACCCACTTCTGTAAGAAAATCTTTATTAAGAATTGATGTCCAAGTAATTATTTTGTTGGTTAATGAAATTAGTTTTGTATTCCTCAGCAGGAGAGACTGAAATTGATTACTATTGACAACTATTTTCCAAACACAGACAAAAATCTTTCAACTGAAAGATATTTTATATTCATCAAGTCATCCCTATTTGCCATTGACAGACTGATTGCTGTCCCCAAGGCTCAGGGAGACCAATGTGTCCTTTATAATTTATGTCTGGAGTTTGTAGCTTGAGGAAAGAATTTTCAGGTATTCACAGACAAATATGCAGTTCTCTCTGTATGTAAACCTCAAAAATCTCTTGTTTATTAAAAAACAAAACAAGAAACACCAGCAGCCAAAAACAAATAAAAGATTTTTTTTTCTGTTTTCACATTTAAAAAAAAATTATTAGTATTTTTGTGTTTCTCTGGATTGCTGTTCTATTTACCTTACAAATACATCATTATCCACAAACCCTTAATCAGAACATGAAAGGTTCATTTTATCTCCTGTACTACTTTTTGTACTCTATTTCCCAAGGCCTATATTGTTTTTTTTTTTAAATGCAAATAACTTAAAACTATTTAATTTCAGTTGTTGCAAAGCAATTACCTTTAGTTAGAAAGGGTTTAATTGTGATTTTACTTGAATGCTATATTGGAATTTCTTCTAGTGGTTCATGATGTTCGTGTGTTTAAAATGAATTAATTATGTGTTTGTAAAAATACTAAAATATTTATATTAGAGTAAAAAAAAGTTATTAGAGTTATACTGGGACTGTGTAAAGATTCTCAAGCTGTCAACTGCTGTCTGAAGAAATTTTTAACAGATGTTTCATAGGTACTGGGCTTTTTTCATTACAGCCTTCCACAAACTATCTTGTGAATAAATGTATTGATAATAATAATAGTTTGCATTAAGTAGTGGGAGGATAAATACTATGAACATATGTTTAATGTGGGGATTTAAAATTATTTTTTTAAAATGTATCCATTTTCTCAGACTTCTGAGAAAACTGGTCATATCCTGCAGCCATATGGAAAAACATATAGCGCCTGAATTGCAGGGTGATGTTTTATAACTACTGATGTAACTGCTTCTGATCGTATGAGTACATTTTAAAGTTGCATAGAAAGCTTTCATTGCTCCTGCATAAGGATCAGATTTCTTAAGCAATTTATGTTCCAATAACTTTGGGATATTTTGACATAAGCACTCCCCTTTGTCTTTTCAGTTAGATCTAGTTCTCTCAACTAACAGTATTGTTCTTCAGAATCCTCATTTCTGCAGGGTAAGAAAGCATGGACTTCATTTAGGACACTAAAGAATATTGAAGCTGTTTGCTTATGTTTGCATAGTCTCAATATTTCATGTTTTAGGCATTTCAAATTTTTTTTGGGTGATTTACCTGTGAAATAAGATATCCCTGATAGTAGACTGTGTCAATGCAATGGGTTCTGCTGTACTGAGAATATGCATATAGAGCTTGTTTCTTCTTGTGCCCCTAAGCCATATGTTGACAGCCCTGTCTAGTGCCGAGGGGCTCTCAGTTTTGTACAGCCTAAGGGAGCATGGTGATCGCGGGAAGTGGCAGGATGAAGCCATGAGGGATGTGCATGGATGGCTCTTTGTGCAGACAGCCAAAGGTGCAATTGTGGCTGGTGTTGAATGGGCAGCACGAGCAGAACCCATAGCAACCATGGCCTGTCTTCAGCTGCTGCGTTCCCAGTCGCTGTCAGCTCTCTGCAGTCTGTGCCACTGCTGGCTGTGCTGGGCACCAGCCAGCCCGAGCGTGAAGCCATGGTCTGTGCTCTGCTGCCCCAGGAAGCAGGATGGTTGCCTGTGGGACAGGAGGGGTAGACAGTGCTGAGAGCTCTCGAATCAGACATTGTCTCAGGTGTGCATCTGTCTTTTGGTAACCACTCAGTGTCAATATCTCTGCCCCACATTTGGTTTTCTTGCATGAGGCACAAGGAATAGGCAAACCCAAGTACAGAGCTACAGATATTTGGGGCTGTATAACAGCCAATGAAACACGACAGTCTCTGGTAGATGATTGGAGTGGGAGAAGAGCATCTAAAGTGGGAATAATGTGTGACAGAAGTAAACCCACCCAGTCTTCTTCCACTTCACAACCCACCCAACACCCCCAGTACTAAGGTTTTACCTGTGCTGGAGAGAGAAGAGCTTTGCACCAATGCTCTTTATTGCATACTTTATTCATTATGCAATTCTGGATTAAAAGGAAAGTAACAGAGAAGTATCAAAGTAACACAGTACAAGTCCTTCCTCTTTCAGAATGACTCTTTAATAAACATAAGTAACTAAGGCCTTTTTCTATGGCTTACTGTGGAAACAGCACACATTGGTACTGAGCTCTGTGGCAGTATTGGTTGGGGTAGTGGCCCATTCTGGATTTGCAGTCAAGACTATGACCTGCAAAGTTGCCTTTGTCAGTTCTGGGGCTCTCTAGATTTTGCCCAAAGTGTCGTGTAGTCCAGTGCTGCCTAAATTCTTTCTAACACCTCTGAGTGCCTCACCTTTTCAAGTTTCAGAAGCAGCAGTAAGGTAGAAGTAATTGCAAAAATGCCTTGGAAACACTTTCTAGACTTGACTGCAAATCCTCTGTGCTGAATCAGACATGGACAGTGAAGAAATGCAGCATTTCCAGAATTATCAATCATGGAATAAGGGACAGTCAGGAAGGACTTTTAGTGCAAAGGTTCCATTTCAGGCAGACGTTCTAGTGCTGCTCTTCTGTGTCTGCTCCAGCAGCAAGGCAGACACTCATTAGTGGGTTCACTCAGTGCTGAGTCAGAGCTTCAGGACAGATTTCTCTCTCCTAGCTGAAGGCAGGAAATCTAAAGTGCACTTTCTTTCTGTCTCTCCTGTTACAGCAGTTGGTTTCAGAGGAAGGTGTTGCTCTTGCTCTACATTAGGAGTCAAGGCTCCGGGTATTCCAGGCTATGTATTCTGTTCTGTTTCTCTCTGTCCTTCCCTTTATTGTCCCCTGCTCCACCTTTTGCTCCTAAACATCCTTGAAACAGCGCTGAAAGATCCTCTGTTCCATATACATTCAGGGACAACTTTCTCAGAGCAAGGAATTGTTGAATCCCAGTGTGGGGGATGAATAATAGGGGACTTTTTTTACCTAACAAAAGCTCTCAACATGTTAGTTTTATCTGAGCACTTGCATCCTCGATGTCTTGAAAGCCACTTATTCTTCAAGGCTATGACTTTTATATTTATAAGAGGGGTTTTTTTTGTGTAACATTTGCTGTTTCCATTGTTCTTTGTTTAGATGTTTTGGCAATATTAGTGGGCTCACTGTTTCAAAGAGCATTTTAAGGCAAGTAGCATCTTACTCTTTTTGAAGAGTGAGGTACTGTGCTATTTGTAGCTAATGTTTATTTTTCTGCTTAAATGCAGTTAGTCTCATTTTGAAATGACCCCACGTTTTCATACAACGGTCTCCTTAACAAGAACCAAATGCATAGCACATGTGGGATTTATGTATTCTTACAGAGCCCAGGACCATATCCCTCAAACAAATAACCTCCTTCACTGAATGCCAGGAAAGGTTGAAAATTTAACTCTCTTCAGCTGCTTATTGCATTTATCTTCTTCTGTGTATGGTGTACAAATGAGAATCTGTAAGAGCTTAAATAGCTTTGCAGCTGACCTCTTGATCTCATGAAGCTTTTTTTTTCTTCCCTCATATTTCTTGTCTTTGATTATGAAAGTGTAATTACAGGTATAGAATGACAATCTCAAAAGTTTTAGGAAGCCTCTTGGATGCGGAGCATTAGTGCAGGTGTTTGCTTCTACACTAGAAAAGCTGTCATTTTGCTTTTGTTTATGTTCATCATATTGTTTGTGCCCTATGAATTACAGTGTTTAGTATGTTTTTTAAAAAGTTGTGTGCATGTGTCACCTTCAACTCTTGTTGCATCTTGATTTGCGTGTTATGGTAACAATATAAATGAGAGAAAATAAGTTCTTTCCTTCTTTTTTGTAGTTTCATTGACTCTCACAGTGCAGTAGAAATTTCCTTTTGCTCTTCACTCTCTCTACTGTTAGTAATTAACTTTTCTTAGTATTTAAAGAGATTTAATTTTCGTAATGTGCACTTGCTGGAGCATAGGTATGCTGTGGGTATATGCTTAATCTATGCACATTTCTCTTTTTGTGGCTATGATAAGCACCCTTACTTAAACTCATTGAGATTTTGTTTGTTATGTAAGTAAAAGTACACGTGGGTGGGTAAAGATCTCAACTGTGTCTGTTGCACACATGTAATGCTGTGGCAAGATAACGTATTTGGCACATAACTGTATGTTATGCTTAAGTAAAACATGAGAGTAAGTGCTTTTAGTGTTGCTCACTTAGTGATTTCATTGGCTTTTCTCAAGACTTAAGGCGTAATATTATATGAACATGGGATTTTCAGAAGTGTTTGCATTGGTGTAAACTTCTTTCCTGTCAAAATCCTGGCTATGGATTTAAAAATTTTCCATGTTTCTTAATATTGCTGAATGGTTTAAACATCAGAAAAAATAAAAAGACCCATAAAAAGATAAAAAGAGAGGTAAATTCAACGAAATTTGCATTAGAAAACAATAGATGCTTGTTCCCTGTACCAGTCCTATCCAGTTTCTGCCAAGGGAGAGACAATTCTATAGAAGGTAGGGTATTTTTTTACTAACTTTTAAGCCCATTTGAGTACAACAGAAACTTGTTAGCACAAATATGCTTCCCACTACATTACCCTAAAGATCAAAACCCAGTTGTCCCTGAATGGTGGTACTTCCTCTACTACCTTCTCTGCTTTTGGCTTTTAAATAGACACTTACATCATCTTTAGAGGTGAGTGCTTTTGTTAGCCTAGAAGAAATTATGGGGGAGGATTTGGACACTTGTCAGTGTGTCCTGGTTTTGGGAACTGCTGAGAAAGCAAGGACTTAATGTTCCTTGATTTTGATTAAAAATGCCTCGTTTTCAGACAGATGGCTTAAGTCAGCCCTGATTCAAGCCCAGTTGAGGTGAAATGCAAAAAAGAAGGAGGTTTTTTAGAATATCAGAACAGCTAATCAGTTTAAAATATTTGATCCAGATACGAAGAAATTAAAAGAAAGTATCATTTATTAATCTATATTCACCTGTATAATCTGAATTAGTCTAAAAATGAGATTAGACATGGGTATGCATTGTTTTTGTTTTAAATGAGCATGAGAAGGTGATGTGGAGTCCATTTGATTTATGCTAGTTACGGAGGGACAGACCGTATCTGGCTTGATGTAAACCCTGTGGGTACAAAGCTGTAAGTTCACACTGAATTTTTACAAGTTCCAGTGGCTATATGAAAAAGGGAATTTTGAGATTACACAGACACTACTGTGTTTTCAGGGACCCTCTTTCTCTCCTGTAAATGAAGTCTTGACCGTTGTGCATGATTATTTTTTCTTTCACAGTACAATCCCTGTTCAAAGAAATAAAATGCACAAAAATTTATGTAACACTGACAATACATTTGGACAGAATGCTCTCAAGTGACAGTTGATTAATAATTTTTAACTATACCATCATTTCCTAGCCCACCATGATCTTTAAATAGAGGATTTTTTCTTTTTAAAAAATATATAATCTTTAATGAAGATTTACGAGGAAAGTAAGTTCTTAAATTGTCTGCTTACAATTTATGAGCAGCAGAAAATGCAGTATAAAAACCTTTCCCTGTGTAAATAAATGTAAATCTCTGTGTTTAACAGTAAGATTGCCACCAGTGATTTTTCTCTCAAAGTAAGTGTTTCGATACTTTATTTTACGCAGGTTGTCAGGATTTGATAGATAACAGCTGTATAATAATTTCTCAACAGTGTAATAGAAGGTATCTCCCAGCTGGACTGCTTGGTTTGGGAATAAGTTTTGGGAGGTCACTTTGAAGAGGGATTTTATAAATCATATGTGAGTGAGTGTGCTTTTGGTGAAACTCTGATAAATATTTGGACTTGTTGTGTTTTAGTAAAGCTATTTATGTAAAGAAAAACATGTATTTGTACAATTAGAGCAAAAAAACGCATCAGTTCTGTGCTCTACCACTGGCCATGTGTCAAAGTGAGGAAATCAAGATGACTATATTAATCAGTAGTTAATTTAAGACCATTGATTTCAGAGAATTAAATAGGAATGTTACCTTTCTGAAAGATCAGAATATAATAGTTTTGCCATTTTTCATAAAATGAGATAAAGCTGTCTTCCGTTTTATGAATGGAATGAAGTATAGTATATATCTCTACATCGAGAGATGATTACATTGAGGTAGAAAAAGGGGACCCTATAAGTTTATGTTGATTTATTTCTGTCTCATCTACAAAATGTTGCTTATATTCTACATTAGAATTCAACTCATATTGTCTGCCTTTCTGAGTGGCTGTGGCTTTATCATTAAATACACAGAGGAATAGCAACCAACCTGTCTGAGGAAGAAGTCCGCAATGAAGAGCGTTTAGAGCCAAAGCCTGTGCCTCTACTGACATCACGGGAGTTGCAGTCTAGGCTAGAAAATGCCACTGTTCACAAGGCCACATAATAGAGATTCCTGATCTGAAATGTAGTCTTTAAATCTCCTTAGCTTCCCAGCCAGCTTTAGAACTGCAAATTACATTATTTTGCGTAAAATCTGAAGAAAAATATTTCCTGCAAGTCTGAAGATAAAAATTTTGGGTGAGAAAAAAAAGAACAGCTGCAGCTAAGCTCTACTTAATAAACCCAACAAGTCCTGGTTAAATGGAAAATTGTCTTTGAGTATACAGAGGTATATGTACAGAATTCAGCTTGATAAGAATGTTCAGTAAAAGGGATATTGTGAAAAGTTGGAAAATGCGTTAATCTCTGGCTACCTGTTCATGTTTCTGGTGGGTTTTTTTGGTTTTTTTTTGTTTAGTTTTGGTTTTTTTTTTGTTTGTTTGATTTTTTGGGGTTTTTTTTTTTGTTTTGGTTTTTGTTTTTTTTTTTTTTTTTTGGTTTTTTTTTTTTTGGGTTTTTTTTTTTTTTGGTTTTGGTTTTTTTGCTTTTCTCCAGACTCTCAAGATATAGACAATAAAATTAATTACTTTTAATTGCATTTAATTACATTTTCCCTTACCCCACGCTTATCAACATACACACCTTATGCTATCTAGAAATCTATTATTTTATAAAAATATATAAATAATACAACAGTGCACTAAAATCACTGATGCACAACTTTCTAATAGTTATTTTACAGCGTTGGATGTAGCAAACTTATTCTGTGGCAGCATCATGCTCTCTTATTCCTTTTTATATTGTGTACCACTCAAGCATTTTCCTTGTTATTCAGGCTCTCCTGAGCTTTATCTACGCTTTATGGAATGCTGGTGTTAGTGTGGGACAGGAATTCTTGAGTCAGTCTCTTGGGACTGTTTTAAGAGTCTGTGAGTCTCTAAGGGTAGAAAAACAATTCCATGTACACTTCATGGTCTTTCACACCTGTCAGAGGCAGATCAGCCTCTTGGTGTAGCAGTGACTGTGAAGTTAGGTCAGGACTGCACTAAGTCTCAACTTTACATGTCCATCTTTGGATTTGTGGCTCTGTTACTATCCCTAAACTCATGTGAATGAGGAAGTTTATCATATAATCATACACATTCAGAACTTTTAAGATATGTTATATGTTTCAGTTTTGAGTACTTTGATAGGCCCTTCAAAAGTTCTTTGAATAATCATAACTGAATTTTCTGCTGAGACAGAAGGCAGGTTACACCACTGTGCTTATTTAAACTGTAAGACATGTTGGTCACTGGCAGTTTCAGAGAATGACAGTCTGTTCTTTCAGGCTATTTAAGATAAAAATGGGAGCTGCCATACTCGAGGGCCATGAAAATAGGGACAGTTTCAAATTATCTACTGATATATTGAGAGTGGGTAAAAAAGCATGTCATCAGACTCCTGGAGGTTAAAGGGGAGTCAGATCTATGGTGGGAGATAGAGACTTTAAAAGTGAACATACATCTATATATATTTTTTCTTAGCATATTAAGCTAAAACAAGTATTGCAGATTCTAAATTATGAATGGAATAAACAAAAAGAAACATGAAATAGATAATAAAATCATTACTTTAGCAATATTTAATTTTTGAATATCAGTCCAGCTGTATTCTGCTTGCATCTGTCCTTTTACATACAAGAGATGTTATAAGGGCAGTCTGACCTTATAAGAAAGGAAGTGCACAGAGGGTTTTTGACTGTGTTTTCCTGCAACAAGGAATATCTGTTGCAGCCTTAATGAGAAAAGTCAATGTTGTATGTCCTTTATGACTATTTAGGCTTCGTGACATGAAGGCAATCTTGATTTCATATTGAAAGCATCATTGAGACAGTGTTTGTTCACCCTATGAATTTCATCTGATGCACCCTACTGTTGACCTCAGAACTGGAGTTTCCTAATGTCATTATAATCACGTCAATGTTTAGAAATACGTAAGTCCTATGAGCTTTGCTTGGTGACATATTCTGATTAACTTTTAGTATGAGTTCAGGTAATACATTGGTTGGTTTTTATTCTGCCTTTGTAGAAAATCACAAATCCATTCATTAGCTAAAGTAAAACATTGAAAAGACACAGTATACAAAAGACAAAAATACAATTTGCTCGGTGATAATTACTAGTGTTCATTTTCTCACTTAAGTGATAGGACACATCACACTGTTGCCATAGCAACTCCGATTCTGTCCCATTAACTGCCTAATGTGAATTTATGAATGCAAGTTTCAGTGTGTGGAAAGCTGCTCAAAATAGGGAGTGATTCATCATGTACAGCACAGACAGCTGAGTTGCAGCCTAAGTCAGGGATGCCTGATTTGGTTTTCAGTGTTAAAAGGCTATGCTGTGGTGCAGGTATCCAATTAAAGATGAAGCAATTTGATATTTAGTGAGATTTGAAATGATGGTTGAGTAGCTGTTTTAATTTTTGAAATGTTCTATGCTGCATCACAACTCTAAAAAAAATAAAATCTGTTTTTTTGTAATGATACTGGGAAAGATAATGTTCTGCAATGATTTGTTTGAGATCTGAGATATTTCAAAGGTGTACTCATTTCAAGTTAGCTTGGTAATGCTGAATATTCTCTTGGATACTGGGTTTTAATGGATTTATCCCAAGCTTTAATTAGCAGTTTGCACCTCAAGAAAACAAACTTGTGACTAAGGAACTGGAAAGATATTGGCATTAAAATCTTGGCTGTCCCATGGACTTCCATGAATTTGTGGTACATGTTTAGGTCTGTGCATGCTTTTCTCCCATGAAATATGAAAAAAAATCCTGAAAAAAAAATCCCCTCTTTACTTTTTCTTCTCTATGTCATAGAATCATTAAGGTTGAAAAGGACTTCGAAGTTCATTGAATCCAACTGTTAACCCAGCACTGCCAAGTCCACTGCTAAACCATGTCCCTAAACCATTTCATAGCTATTTAGGCTCCAATCCTGTGCCTATTTGCAGTTTTCACACTTGTGACAAGTTTTAGTAAATGCATCAGCATTTATAGGAATAGTCTTCTATCTGTAATAGAAAATGTGTCTCTACTTACAGTCTGCCTACTCAGTCTCAATGTGCTGAGACTGAGTTCAGTAGCTTTGTTCAGTCCCTAGGCCTGCTATGAAATGGACAGTACCAAATGCAGTAAAACTGCGTTAAGGAAATGATCTGAATGTGAAGCTAATCATGTAGAGGTGGAATTAAGGTAGCCTATGCAGATTTATTTTGCATTTGTGCATCTGCATGATGGTACAGTCCTTTATTTCCTTTATTATGTTATTATGAACTATTTTTAGTAGGTGGTTTGGAGCTACAGAAGTGCTGTTAAGTCTTTCTCTAAGAAGCATGTTAGTCTATTCATTGGGATAATAATAAGTGTTGAAGTTTACTTGGGATAAAAGAAATATACTTCTTTTTACAATAGCTATCTTTTGGAATTAGATTCATACTATGGACTATGCACTCAATCTTTTTTGAATAGCATAGCAGTGGAGTCAGACTCCAGACTTCATTTTCATGCTTTGCTTTTCTGTGCATTATTACATTACACTGAACCATTCCGTTCCAGAGTAAGATTTCTGCTTTATTGTAGTTGATAAATTTGCCTTTCAGGGTTGTTCTGTATGGAAGCAAAGGACACATTATTGCTGCTGTCATATCTTTATTACATATGGCCAAACACAACTTACTCCATTCCTCTTGATGTTTCTCATGGTACCATTATGGTACCATGTGCACCTACTCATCTCTTCCAACTGATCCTAGTAACACCATTTAGCGAAGACAATCCCCTCAACTTTACTAGTCTTCCAGACAGAAAGGCCAATTTTGCTTATAAATCCTTAAACACATACTTTGAATTGTGTAGGAAGGGTCCTGTTTTCTTTAACTGGCATATTAGGACTTGCAGAAAGTGCTTTGAAACCTCTTGCTGTCAGGATATGCAGTGAAAGTGTGTCACTGTTTAAAGGGTTAAAAAGTTGCATAGTCTTAGGGCAGCCCTTCAGAATTTCAGATCACAGTATCAGAGAATGGGTCAGGTTGGAAAGCCTCCTTGTGGGTCACAGAATTGCAGAATATTCTGAGTTGGAAGGGACCCAACAAGGATCCCCAAGTTCAGCTCGTAAGTGAATGACCCATATGGGGATTGAACCCACAATCTTGGTGTTATCAGCACCATCCTCTGACCCACTGAGGTAATAAATCACCAGGTTGTCTTGTCCAAACTCCCTGCTCAAGCAGGGTCATCCTGAAGAGAATCAAGAAGAGATACTTCTATCTTTGGTAACTTGTTGCACAAGCCCCTTGATATTACTGGGACAAAAGCACATATGGTACGTTTAAGCCATAAATGTACATTTACATGTGTAGTTACTCATATACATGGTTGCTTATATGGATGATTTATGCTCATCATTTTTAACAAAGAAAAATCAGTGAATTTCTATCAACTCATTGGCTTCTTGGGAGTGTGAAATTTTGAAGTTTAGTCCCAGATCACAGGTGGATATTCAAGATACTTCAATGGTTAACAATGGCATTAAAGGGAAACCCACTATTTCTACAAAGAAAATGTCACCCTTTGCTGCCAACTGGATGGCCTTCTGCCATGTGTTGACCATGTGAACTACTGCCATGAGAGCTACTATCTTGACTGCAGACAGTTCACAATCAGCATCACAAGGAGCTGTCAAAAGTATATCAGAGTTGAAAATCTGGGAGGGGAAGGAAGTAGGGTGCTTTGTAAGAAATACCAGAGAATTTCTTGCATTTCAGTTAATGGAAATTTTGTAGAGTTGGTTAATAAGAATTTCTCCTGAGGATATGCACTTGACATAGCTTTTATTTATTTTTAATTATTGGAATTTACATCAGGGAAAAAAGTTTTGACATTTAAAGACTGGCAAAGGAATTGATAAGTTTTAAAGGGTACATTTTCTACTAAATGCTGTATATGTATATGCAATGTGAAAGCTCATGAAAGGTATCGCAGTTGACTAACAAATATTTGGAAAATAATTTATAGCACATTGAAAACTTTACAGGAGGTTTTCTGCATCACTTGCATGATTAAGAATTTAAAGCATGATGTTTGGGGCCCAGAATTAGTACTAGAATTAGTAAAAATAATTAAAGTATACTTAAGCCTCAATTGCTCAACGCAAGTTAAAAATATTTTAAAACTTAAAGGTATAGTAAATACTGTCTGAGTACCTAAGTATTCTGCTTATCAATATTATAATAATTGTCACTAATTGTTACCAAATTTATCTTAGAAACACACACATTAATGGAAAAAAAACCCCTTATTTTTATTTTTTAATGTGGGAAATCACATCTGTGTTTACAACTGCTTGTAATAGCATGTTAACTAATAAGGGTGCTGCCAGTTACAAATTCATAGCCTGAACTAGGGTTTATACTTCATTTGTATCATCAATACTTGGTGAACATGAGGCTGCAAAGGAGGAAAGTTGCAAGTGCTTATTAGCAAAGAGGTTGTGAAAATGCATGAACTCTTCCTCCAGCAACATGCTCTCAGTTTTTTCCTGGCTACTTTTCCCAGTTGCATCTGTGTTTAGAGCTGCCTACTTAAGGGGAATACCTGATTTACAAACAATTTTTAGTTGACACTAAAAATATTTAGAAGTTGTGGGAGGATTTCTTGGGAGGTCACACTTGGATGGATCTCAGTGCTTGCAGGGACTGGGAATATAGAGCAGACTTTCTCTCCAAGGAAGCTGAGTTGAAGTTACACCAAGGCAAGATGTGCTTGAAAGGGTGCACATATATGGGCCATCTCCATATTCAGTGTATGCTACAGAGTTGTGCAGAACCATCACAGCTGTTCAGTTGTGTTCACATCTTCCTCTTCTGTAACCCTTTGATGCTAATACGATGCTCTTATGACAGATTTGTGTGGCAACAGAAGTCCTTTATTTTCAGGTTTGAACTGAAACTTGAGAGGAGCCTGTACTTTTTTTAAAAATAAGTGTCCTAGGAGGTAGCCATGTTACAGATCTTTATTGAAGAGACTGTACAGCAGTTTTTAAATTACAATTAGTAAATAAAAGGTTTTCACAGACAATAGGTTTCCTTTGATAAACCAAGGAGAACTGGTGTCTTTCTGCTTTTTCAGCTTTTGCCAAGTTTATTTGTATAGTTTAGTGTAATACAGACTAAGGTCTCCTCAGGGGTTTATTCAACTAGTGATCATTAATTGAAAAACTCATTTCAGATAATCCTTAGGAATGAAATTAATCTCTTGGTTTTGATGAAGTCATACATCACCAATTCCATTTAAAAATGAATTGGTAATACTCTCCATGTGTTTTTAAATGTCAGGTTTGGATGCTTATTTTTTCATTAGTGACTATGACATTATGTTCTTGATGATTTAAAAAAGAATACTAGTATTGCTTCTATAAAATAAAAGGAGGATCTCATTTTTATGCCCTTTCTTACATCACAAGCTTTGCAAAGACTGTAGCTGCTCTTGCTTATTTTCTATCCCAGCAAAACTGTTCTTGAAACTGATAGACATAGTTCTCAATCTGTTTTAATCTCAATGTGAATTACATTTTTCCACTAATAAATATTTAGAATTTAATCGAGAGAGGCATTTAAACAATTCTAACATAAGATAGAGTAGGGTATTTAGGAGGATCCCTCTAAAATCTGTATGGAGAACTGGTGTTCTGAGGCAGTTAAATGACTTGTAATTATTTAGTAAACTTGAGCAGCAGTGCTTTCTTCTCTTGATGTGTTTTTAAACATGTTAATTGCTGTACATTAGACAAGGATTTAGTATCAAATGTGGCGTTACATGACTGCTTTTTGGTACCTTGTGGGTGAGAGACCAACAAAATTTGCTCTTTCAGGACTACATGTTATATGTAAACCAGTAGCATTCTAGGTGCCATAATATAAAAGTGTGTGTTTACACATATGTAGTCGTATTAAAAGAGCATTGTCAAAATAGCATAATCAAATAATGACATAAGTGAAGGCAACATTTGAAGGTGCTGATTCCTCAGAAATTCATTGCTTAGACTTCCATGCACCGGGCTGTGTTCTCTGAGAGCTTTTTGCACTTAATGGAAAAACTAGTGAGGAAATTTTCAAACCAAACAGCTAAATTTTGGCAAAAGTACATACCATTAAAATACAGGTTTTGCAACAAAATTCAGGTAACGTTGATATACTATGTGGCCATTCCTGTGGTTTGTATAAAGTTCAGACACAACCGCAAGCTCCCGTCAGCACAATTATATGATAATAGGCTTAATGAAGCCAGTTTGGGTAGCTTTAACCAGTCATTACATTGGCATAAGTGTCATTCTTGTGCTCTTTGAATCAGAGGCTGAAGGATCGATTCCCAAATAGGTCGTGACTGGTGGTTGCTGCTGCCTGCACAGAAGCATCTGAATATCAGAATTTCCACCTGAGTTCAAGTATCAGTATGTGTCAATGTGGTCACAGGAAATGGTGCTGATATGGTTTGACACTGTCAGAATGATTTGCAGATAAAGTAGTCTAGTCACTGTCCATTTAATTTTTTATGCTCTTGGAGAGAAGAGGCTGAATTAGGCATGGACACTATGGGCTCTCTAGAAATATTTTATCAGTACGTATGTCGAAATAGGAAGCTGTTTTGCTTAAGTATAAAGGCATTATAACCCCCTAGCAAGGAAGACTTGGGAAAAAGGCAAGAGAAAAGTTTAGTAAAATATTATCAAACAGATTACAGTTGTCAGTGATATACATCTGACTCACCTAAAGCTTGCCTTCAGTAACTTCAAGGATTGTAAAAATGACAGACTGAAGTAATTACCCTTCATGAATGAATGGATGAAGTGATCAAGATACTCCTGACTGATAATTGTTTTGGTGATGTGGGGAGTGAGGAAGATATCTCACTTCCTTTCAATGCAAAAGGTTATGGCATTCCCAACTTGCTAATGCTGAGAAGACAGTATAGGCCCCTAGTCAGCAAACCTCATTAGAGAGCTATTCTGCTCCCTATCAACTGCAACTGTGAGAGGCAATCTCATTAGTGTGTGACCTGCTGAATGCAGACAATGTTTGTGCCTTTTCAAGCTCGAATACATATTTTGCTGATAACATATTCTTAGCAATTATCCTTTTCTCTATCAATTTTGTGGGTGTCTAGGGCTTTGGAATATTAGCTCTCCTTTAGTCTGTCTTTGTTGAAAACATCTAAAAGAAATGTGTCAGCCTTTGGCTCATATGGAGCTGATGCAGCTTCATTGTCACCATCTCGTCTGTCTGTGCTGGCAATACAAATGCTCCTGTACTGATAGGTGTAGGTGTGTGCAAAGGTTTTTCAGCATTGAGGATCAAATTCAAATGTTATGAGCTACTCCTATGGTTCATTTTTGGATACTTGAAGTAGGAGTAGTCTTAGAATCACACTGCAACTGTGATTATTGAATATTTTGACATTTGTTTTCAAATTTGACTTAAAAAAGAAAATTTAGCATTTGCTAAAAGCACCTGATTTCTCTAAAAAACTCCTCACAACAACAACAACAAAATAACCTGTAAAAAAACAAACAAAAACAACCCCCCAAAAACATAGAAGAAAATAATTAGCTTTATATACCTTTTTAACATTTCTCTAGTACTAATAGAGTTATTTTTAAAAATTGCACGATGTTGTTGACACAGCAAGAATATATGCTTACAAAATGAAAAAAACCCCAGAAGATACAAATCCCTCTTCTACTAGTAGCTATTCTATTCCTCTCTTATGACACTCATATTGATGTGATTCTTTTGTTTCTATTTTTTGATTTAGTGGGTTCTTTATTGAAGTGACAGAAAGTCGTATTTACAGAGCTAATTCAATTAAATAAGACAACCTTCTTAGTGGATTAAAGAAGTACAAAAATTTGTAGGAGGATTTCAGAGGGAAAAGATAAAATATTATTAGTGTCATAAGTAATACATAAACCAAAGGCAATTTGATAATAATTATTTATGTAATTATAAGAACCATATGTATTTTCTCTACAAGCAGCAAAATCAGTTTCTCCTTCTGAAGTCTGTTTTCATAGTTTCCAATAGCTCATTTCTCTGAGCTAATGGAGGACCAGCTTTGATAATAAAGTGTTTCCAGAGATTCCTCCCTTGTAGGGTACAACACTGTGGGTGTGCTCAATTCGCTCTGGTTTTTCTCATGTGATAGAAACTTACTATTAGGTTAAAACGGGAATTAAAAAGTAAAATTAAAAATGAGAAATTCCAGAATTATTCTTTTACCTGTTACCCTCAGATATGTTAACTTATTTTTAAACAAATGCTTTTGAGACAAATACCCTTGACATCTCCAATGAAAACCTAGATTTTAATTTAAAATCTTGATATTTTGACAATATTGCTATTGATGAAAGAGCTACTACTAATAGCAGTTCTGATCTCCTTTATGATATCTGATGCTTTTGTAAAATTAGTTTTTATAAATTAATCAGGTTCATCAACTAAGTTTTTTTTCATTTTTGGAGAACTGTCCTCTCAAACCTCAGGTTTCTTTTTTCTCCTTCAGGTTTCTTTTTTTTTTTTTTCTTTTTTTTTTCTTTTTTTTTCTTTTTTTTTTCTTTTTTTTTTCTTTTTCTTTTTTTTTTTTCTTAGGTGGAAACATAGGTGATGTAAGCATAGCTGCATAAAAATTAGGTTTCTAGTCTGTATTTGTTGTCTAGCATCTCAGAATAGCAAACACAGAAAATGGGAACCCTCAGAAGGTGAGTTACTCCCCATCGTCCTTTCCAATATTTGTAAGAAAAACTCAAGTATAGATGCTTAATTTTTAGGTGCTTGAATTTTGTCAAAGTGATGCTGTCATTAGTGCTGGGCTCTTCATATTGGTATTTTCTACATTTCCCAACTATTTTGAATTATCATCGAGTAGAAGTAACACATTTTGCTTTATCTTTCTAGAGCAGACTGCTTGCCATGATGATTTCAGGGCAGTCAAGCAGAGTAGCTCCCGAGTTTGATTTTCAAGCTTTCTTGTGATGCTGAGCTATCATTTGAATTTTGCCTGGTCTGTCTTGGCTTGTTTAGTGGAGATGATGATACCTGCTGTGATGGTTTACAGACCAGACCTTTCCTCTCTTTCCACACTGTGAGCACCATAAACAAGCAAACAAACAAACAGACAAGATGCTGCAGGTTATTAAAATAATTTTAAACCACTCTCTTGACTCAAATAGAGCAAGAACATAGTGCCTAAGGAATCGAATCTGAAATCTTTACTAAAGTTTGGATGGAGAAACAATGTAAGGTTTACTTGAAAGTGTCTGTTAATAAAAAGTAAACTTCCTGCTTCACAGTTATATCTCACAGTGCATTGTAAAGGTGTTTTTTAACTGTTTTACCCATTGTTAAAAACATAACCACGTATTTTTAAGAAAATAAGTGATTACTTTATTTAAATACAGGACCAGGCTTGCTTTTAAGAAAATGGGCTTTATCTTTCTCCCCCACTCCATCCTCCCATTGCCATTCTTGTTTCAAAATGGTACTCAGACTAATAATTAGCTTGAGAAATTTTCTCATGAGCGTGTGTTCTGAAAAACCATTAGTGAGACCAAAATTCTTTCTGAAAAAATATGCCTCTTGCTTTATCAAGTCCCCGAAAAGACACCTTATTTCGAGCAGTTGGTGGGAGGTTGCTGAGTGCTGTCTGGTGGCACTTCTGCCTCCCTTCTGGGATGCAGAGAGCAATCCCAGAGGGTAACACTGCCACCTTGGGCCCCAACTCTGTAAAAGCACAAAGGGGAAGTTCTGCCAAGAAAATAAGTTTTCTAATGCTGTAGAGCTGCTTGTTACCTTAGGGTAGGGAAACCCAAACCCTGATGTTCCTTCTAAAACACAGCATCCCTTCTTCCAGGCAGTTAAGCAATGACTCATTGCAATGGGATTTTCTTGCTCTAGCTGTAATTGGTTTCTTCTGGATGCTTTGTGGTGCCTTTAAGACTTTGCTTCTCAGTGGATGTTTACAAAGGAGTTCTAATAGCTGTTTCATTTCCAGTAGCTCTGTAATTTAAGTAGTTTTCTTTTCCTGTACCTTTTATAATTTCATGTTTTACTGATTAAAAAACATATTTTGCTTTTTTTCTTCTTAAATACATTCTTAGCTTAATTGACTTCAGTTTGCATTAATTGACATTTTGGCAAATACTACGTGAATAGGCAGAGATTTGTACAGTTCTGCTTTCTAAAAGGTTTCACCACAGGAAAAAAAGTTTCTTTTTGTGGCAAATTGTCTCATATATATACTTTGGGTGTTACATTTCTATGCCCATCTTACAGAGTATAAAGAAAGAAAAAACAAACTAGCACATCAATTTATGTATTTTTTAATGTATTTTTTTATTAGACTCTGAATTATGTCTCATCAAACCAGTCCAATACTTAAGTATGCATCTAATACTTCCCTAATTGTTAATAAGATATGGAGGAAAGTAAGGATTAGCACCTCCCTCTTACCCTGCTAAACAGCCCCCACATGTATGACTAGAATATAAAGGGGTGCACCACTTCAATTCCATGTTGAAGATGTTTAAAGCCAACTTCACCAGCATAATTCCTCTAAATTTTGCATACGTATTTTTTCACCACTTGTTACTTGCACTGTTCTGGTTGTGATTTGTAGCTGTGAATGATCAAGGACAAAAGATGAGCTGTCTGCAGGGCAAAGTAATTATGGGAGGGGTGTGCACCTGATGCAGCTGAGAAAAAAAATTTTAAAGGTCAGCTATCTAATTAAAGATACTAATTGCCTCTAAAAATTGGGGGAAAGACACCTTTCCTCTGCATAGTAAAGCATTCTCTTCAACTGCTCTGGATAAAAGAACATAAATTATTTCCTTTCAGAAAATAAGTATGTTTTCCATACCCTGTATATAAATGATCCTTGGGAATTGCCTCATCTTATTTAAAGGAGTATAGGCATGACTTCTGTATTTAACTAAATCCTACTCATATATATATTCATGTTATACAGAAATAAATAATACAATATGAGTAGTATAAAAACATCCTGCACAATTCTTATGCAATCTATTCCATGGCTTGATTATGCCTAACTGTGAGCTTGTAAAAAAAAGTGAGCTACACCCTTGTAGCTGGTGTGGTGTGATACAATTAGAATATGTATCTGAAACAAGAGATCTTAGATTTGTTTTAAAGAAAAAGTACTAACATGGAAGATGAAAAAGGTAAGTGTTTATTCTGTATTTTGGGACTTGTATATTTTTAGGCAACTGCAAGAAAAATTCTGAATTAGTAATGAGGAGTTCTGACCAGTGGCTTGCCAAGCACTCTCAAGGGAGTTAATAAACCATTGATGTTTTCTTATGCTGGTCATTTTTTCACTTGAGTGTCTGAGACAGTCTGTCCCTATGTCACTCCAATAAACAGCATGTTTTATTCATTGTCTTACAGAATAAAGGCACAATGGTTACTCTCAAATGTAACAGGAGTGGTGGAGTGGTAATGGAGTGGTGATATTTTAAAAGTTTCTTACAATGATGGAGATGTTTAGTCACATTTATATGATTAGGCAAATACTACAAGATATCAAGCCTATAGCTTGAGATGAGTTATATTCATGTGTAGAATAGCAAGTTGGGTTAACTTAACTGTATTTATGGGAGATCTTTGCAGAATTCTATTTTTTCCCCTGTCTTAGAGGAGATAGATCTAGGGTTATAGCTATTCATTTTGTTTACCAAATGGAAGAATTACTTTCCTGCCCAAACATCTCAGTATAATCCATCTCCTGTATGTTACCTCAAATATAATCCTGTGCCCACTGCTTAAAAAAATGATTAGCTATATTGTAAATACAAGAACTAATCCTCTCCTTTGAAAAGCTGCATAAACAGCATGGGTTTGCTTTGAGGATAAAGGGAAAAGAGTACTCCCCAAAGCTGTTTGCAGCAAGGAAATCTGCTCTGTGCTTGCTATTATGCTTCAGGAGCTTCTGCACCCCTTGCTGTGGCCTCAGGAATGTGTACATCTAGTGTCAGCAAGGCATTTAATTTTGTGCTTAACATTGAATTCAGCAAGACCTATACACTTATTCAACTTCAATGCTTGCTTGCCATTATCGGAAAGAGTGGATTGCTCAACTGAGATTACAGGAAGGAAAGACAGATTGTCCTGGTAAGGTAGATATCCATGGGTGCCTGCATCTCTACCAACATCAAAGAGATCTTTTTGCAGCTCAGAAGCACTCAGATCAAAACTGCAATGATTCCTTTCCAGTGATGTGCCTAGCAGAGGAAAGAAAACAGCTCTTGCCTCTCTCTAAAAACACCTCTTGTCATTCTGCATCCTGCATGTTCATCAGGACAAGTGAGGGTGCTGTGGAATTGCCTTTCTTCCTCTCCTTATTTCCTTCCATAGAGTGGCCGACATTGAGATACTATTTTTCCCATATTGCCTTGTGTCCTTGATGATGCCAAAGACAAGTGTGGAAGGTAGGTTGTGGTGATCTGCTGTACAAATTACAGTATTTCTGTTATTCTCTCAGAAAATGTCAAGTTTCAACACTGTACATTCTCAACACTGTACAGACTCTTCTTCCCAGCATCACAACTTTGCAGATGCTCACTCAATGCCCGTCCATTTCTGTACTTGACATTTGTAGGACAGAGCTTACTGCTTCAGTTATTAACACAAAATTCAAATTAACAAGAGCTAACCTGCATTAATTTGCAGTCTAATGCAGCTCCAGCTGAGCTGCCTCGTTTTCCCTTGGGATTCACCTGAAGTACTACTATAGTCAGCTCCCTGCAGAGCATGGGAGGCCATAGCCATATAGATTTCTGACAAGGTATTTCATTAAAGGCTTCAGAAGAAGATGAAGTGTAAGGGGTGCAGCACAGTTAACAATTGGGATGGAAGCATATGGTCATTTTTTATGATAGTCAGATGCTTCTAGCCAATTTCTTTAAGGATTTGTGCTGTTCACGTGAAAAGGTCTGTGAAAGAGAATTAACATTCAGTTGACAGAAATCTGTGTGTGATACATTATATACTGTAATTCATTGCTGTTAACTTATATTCTTCTTTTTATTTACCATTGGTGTAAGTGGGACATTTGAATGCATGAGGTGTATTCTTACTAGGCAGGACTGTTAGCCTCTCTGACCTGTAAATGCCTTTTATTGGTATTAATTCGTTTGAAGCCTGGGAAAACCTCATATTCTCTAATTAGAGAGTTTATGCATCAGAATTCAAATATAAGTTATAGTCCACATTTTGTTGGCCAATTATTCAGAAACTATGCCCAGTCTAACAGCTTTCCTGCTGGATCATCCTGTATTAATACACACAGTCATCAAGAGCAAGCTGTCCTTCCTTTCATTTTGCAGTGCTGTAAGGAGCAGGTTTGAATCCTGAGCAAGCTGGCACCAGAAAGTTGGAAGGAATTCAGAGAAAGCCATCAATGATGATTAAAGATTTAGATTTCATGAAGACATACTAAAAACTAATTTGGATGAATTGGAATTCATCCAAATGCTGAAATAGCTATATGCCAGTGCAGAGTTATCCTCACAGGAGAAAGGTGAGGATCAGTAATGAAGAAGATCAATTTGCAGTCCTCAAAACCTCCCCCAAAACAATGCCAAACCCTGTGGAGTATACCATTGCTTTCCTAGTCTACAGAAACTGCTTGCTAGAAGGCAGTACGATTTGCAGTAGACAGTCTCCTTGTCTACATTACTTTGTATAATCAGCCTAATGTTACTTAATTTATAGTTGTACTCTCATGCCAATTGCTGTTTCACACTTCTTTCCTCTCACAGATTCTGAGAGTGAAGTTCATGGTAGATTAGCCACTCAGTGCGCACCGTGATTGCCTGCTGCATAATTCACAAACATCAAATGACTAGACAGTCAGTGTAGTGGAGTAGTGGAGTGATCAGTTGGAAAGTGGAAGCTGGAGTCCCTCAAACTTTGCAACTCTTGATCAGGAAAAAAAAAAAAGAAAAAAAGCTTTCTGCTGCTATAAAAAACCTCCAGGATAAGAGGGCTTGACTGATTGGGTGCCTGAACCCTCAGAAGTCTTGAGTGTTTGTGCTGGGTTTTTTTATGAATTAGCACAAGTACATAGGATCTTGAAAATCACAGTGTAACCACAAGCTCAGTAAGTAACAGGACATTGCTTGCTTTTGACAGAGCCTGTGGGGTACAGATGGAAGATCCTATAGATTTTACTTCTACGAACCAAACTCCCCAGTGATACCTTGTGCTTTCAGTCTAGGGCTCTTCCAAACTGCAAATGAATTCTGCAATGGAGGCCTTCTCCATCAGTATTTCAAGGTGTAACCTTGCAGCCCAAATCATCACATAAGTTGTTTTTTCTCTCTACTCAATCAAAAATGAAGGATTTGACTTTGTTTTAATTTCTAAGAATTTTTAAATTTTCTTTTCAGTATGAATGGGTTGCACTGTAATATCTTTGAACTGTGGATAAATCTTGGCACATCTCTGCCTTTGCAGAAGCTTATTTTCATGCACATCCACTTCCCAAGGAATACCCCTTTTTAATACTTACAGTGTTGATCACAAACCGTAGTTAAGATCAAGGACCTGCTTTGCTTGCTTGTTTGTTTGTTTGTCTTTTTTAAGAAGATGGTCTGAAAGAATGTAGAAAATGAATGATGGGTGATGAAAATGGATAATTAGTCCAGGTGTCTTTGCTTATGTGAGATTTGGCAAAAATGAAAAGTCTCAACTTTGGAAAGGTAGTGGACTTTCCACAACCCACTTGACAACAACTGCCATTGAAAATGAAGACAGCACATCTTTGTGTGAAGTCTGAAAGGTTTACAAGTTTCCTCTCTGGTTGTATTGTATTCAGCTATCCTCCTCCAATTGTCATATTAGGAATGCGTACCTTCATCTTTTTAAACTTGTGAAATATGAAGCACATTCTGTAAGAAGCTGATAATCAAACAGCATGGGGAAAAGAAAAATCAAAATACTGAACCTCATGACAGAACAAAAAAAAAAATTAAAACAGAAAAAGTGCAATGAGGAAAGAACACAGTAATAAGCTTTCTAGCTGTTTTACAGGCATTCTCAGAAGCATATTAGGATTAGCCTAACTCCTGTGTACACACACCAAATTTCCTCTTGAGCACTGCATAGATGCCCATGGAAACAGGCATGGCTAAAAAACAAAAGGCAATGAAGAGCTACAAAGGAAGCATGGAGCAATCCAGTTTTTACTAGTTAAGTGAGTTAAAGCATGAAAGAGGAAGCTGAAACTATAATAAGGTGAAAGACATGCATGAAATAGCACAGAATATTTCAGAATGTTCACAGTGATGAGTGGGCTAAATGAATAGTTCAAGCAACAAAAAATCTGCCTGTTTAACATGGTTTGCTGTAATTATTTAATCTGACCAAGATAATCCACTCAATGAATGCTCACCAAATTGCAGTTAATGTCAAATACCATTTAAATAAAAAGCTTGAGTCTTTGAATTTTGGGTTTTCTGTCTTGATAGTCACTCATGCCACCAGTAGTACTTGGAGTCCATTGATTTTTTTACACAAATTATATAGTGCTTCAGAAAGATAAGGTTTTTTAGCTCTGAGAACTATTTTGGCAATACACAGTTGTACAAAACCAGTATCCAGTGATTCAGAGTAGCATTGTTCAAGAAACATGAATCATAAATCCTACATAAAAACTTGCTTCCTTTGACCTTCTTATAATTTTTTAAACACAAAGAAGCACCCTCCATTCCACCAAGCCAAATACTCCAGTTGCACTGCATAAACACCTGATTAAAACCTTAATATCTAATTCACTTTGTGAGGGAGGAACAAGCTGAAAAATAATCCTGGTTTCTAAATCTTTAGATCTCCAGATCAGTGCTTAGCTGTCAATGTGAGCTGCATCTTAAACAGACAGGAAGGACTTGATTTATCTACAGTGTCTGCTTTGTATGATAAAAGAGATCATTTGACCTAGGTAGAATGTGTTCCTGAGCCATAGAAGATGAGTATTGTTTTAATGGCCTTCAAATTTAAAAATTAAATACAAGTGATGTGAAAAGTACCGTCTGTAGTCCTTGCTGTAAGTAAGCTCTCAGTATCGTTATAGTAGCTGACTTTGCTTAAAAAAGAGAATACTGGAAAGCTAAGGTCACAACAACAGCAAGGGAATTTACAAGTCTAACATCTGATAATGGAGATCATAACTACAGCATTTGAAGGTTTAGTTGGCAGTACAGGCTGATGAAAAGGCTGTTTTTCAGAGACTTAAACCACTAAATAGCAGGATTGCCAAGTGTAAGTTTTGTGGAGTGTCTGTTGTGTCCTCTGGAAAAGTCACCATGGAATTTAGGATGAAATCGTTCTGCTTTATATGTGATGCATTTTAAAAACTTGGAGATTTGCATAAACTTTCCTCTGAGCCCCTCTACGATAAATAATCTCTCTTGTGTGGAAAATGGGCACAGGAAGTCTCCTGACATTTCCTCTGCACTGTGTGCTACCTTCCTCTTCTAGGGAGATGCCTTCTCACTCTCCTTTCCTGACTGGCAGCAGATTCTTTAAAGAAAGATGTGTGGAGGTGTTGTGCCCCTGGGCCACTTTCAGTCCTCAGACCATTGAGTGTACCATTCTTGGGTCAGTCTTTCTTGTCTCCAATTTATTTATCAAGGTATAGTCCCTAGACATAAGAACGCCAATAAAAATGGGTTTCATTTGTTCAAGTTGGAATGCAAAGTGACATATGAGATGTCCTGTAAGTTTATATTTGTGTTTCTTAGCCTGTCTTTTATCTTATATAGTTCAGACTTTATTGTATTTCATTACAATACATAGTGTGAAATTGTAATGTCATATGCCTTGGTCATGAAAGAACTGTAGTGATGGAATATGCTTGACAGATATGGAAATAATGCTTACATCCACTAGATCTGTTCAACCTATGGTTAATTTTAAATGTTTGCTCTCTTGAAAGAATTTGCTTTTTAAAAAATGTACACACTATTTTACTTTCACAGCTGCTCCCTTATTTTACATCTGTTGTATATTGGTGACTCCATATTTATATTTTCTTGGCCTTTCTGTCCCCTTATATTTAAAGAAGAAAACAATTCCAGCAAAGTGGGAGCAGAACTGCAGGCACCATATTTGAATGCTTAAATTGTGACAGAACTGCTGGGAACTGGCTTACTGTTAGCTCACTTCTCCATTCATTAATTTATGTTAGAAATCTTGATTTGGTAGTCTGCAAGGTATGTCCTTCATTATTGCCTAGTGCCACACGTGAGAACCTGTGTGCTATATTTATCGATACTGTGGTGAAGCCTTATTTCAGGCCATGAGCCAAAAGTGCTCAATGTTGTACTAGCAGAAAACATCCACAAATCGGGGTAGTAAGCCTTCTTTTTTGTTGTTGTTGTGATGAAATATTGGGAGAGTTTTCTTCAACTGTGGCTTTTTGATTATGGATGTGGCTGTGGAGAAACTATCCCTCCAAAACGCAGATAATTGGCTAAGATTCCACTTCCAAGCCCATTATTCTAACATAAAAAAGTCTCACTGAGGCAGTACTGCCATAATGTCTTTCCTTTTATGAAGAGTGCATTGATTAATCCATAAATGTGTAACTTAATTTTTTGGGATGTCAGCTGTATATGTCTTCCTAGCTTTACTTTTTTTCTCATCAAGTGACAATTTGTACTTTAACAGATTGAGACATGTTTATTGAATTTAACTCATTTACAACGTAATGTAGCTTTCAAGTACAAACCTCTGGGCAGAGAGGTGCTCTGCTTTGTTTTGCCAGTGTCTGTATTTTTGTGTCCTACAGTGAGAGCTCAGCCAGGCTCCCCACTCTGAATTCCCTAACACAGAATTAACATTTACATGGCATAAAATATTTTTGACATCTTATCTTGTCAGTGTCAACTAACATGAATGCAAAGAATGAGGAGGAAAAAGTAACAGATGTCTTTTCAGACATTGCAGATGCTCGAAGTGTAGTTTCTTGTATGACCTTTCCACACACTCCAAAGGTCCTGTGCAGGTAGTCACTCTAGAACACGAGTAGGTGGCCATGGGCTCAAGTGATGACAAAGCAGAGATGAAAAAAAATCATTTTGTAGGCCAGAACTTATTTTTCTTAATTAAACCTGGTGGGACTAATGAGTGTCATTGTCCTAACAGTTCAGTAGGGACTGAAGTAGATTACTCAGCATTTTGTAAGAATGCATTTTTGATGTACCCATACAGTCAGCTAAAGTGAGATTTTGTTATCTGCAATTTTCAGCATAATCTGCAGAGCAGTGCTTGGATAAGTGCAGGAGCACACAAGGTCTGGAAAACTGTAAATAAATAACACAAGGAAGCTGATACTGAAAATTATAGTTTAAATGAACAGATACTGGTTAAATAAATGCCACTTAGACAGCACACCCATTGATTTTCTAGTCCAAGACTAAATACTTATCCAGGTTCTGTGAGTTCTTTTTATTATTAAAAATATATAGTCATATCCTAAATCAAAATAGATATGTATGTGCATATATATTTTAACCGAGACAATGTGGTGATAACATCTTTTGATACAGTGATCCCTAAATTTGCATTCCAAGTCAGAGTCAAATTAGGATTTGCAGGAGACTCCAGAGAGAAGATAGAAATTGAATCTGAAAATGAGAGCACTGCAGGTGACTTTGGAAGATCCATGATCAAAAGAAACAGGTGGCAAGGTTTGAGCCAAGCAGAGCCAGGAGCAGGAATGGCATTGTACCTTATAGATACTGTATAGTGCTTCTGAACACCAGAAAGGCTCAGAGGGAATAACAGCACCAAGAAGCAGATTAAGCTAATGGACTCTCCCAGGCTGCCTCCTTCATACAATCAGTACAGCCTGACTGATCAAGATTTGAACATAAATCACCAGGCGTTTCTTCCAGCCTCCAATTTAGCTGGCAAATCACTGTCCCGTGCTTATCATAGCTTTTGCAATTCTTGTTTTGTGTGTCTGGACTCTCACTGCATGATTGTATTGCATAACTACCCACTCCTTCTGAAGGACATCAGTAGTAAAAATACAGATTGAGAGTTGCAAGGCTAATTATGAATTTTAACCTGTTGTGTTCGGTGATTTTTTTCTTTTTTCTTTTTTTTTTTTTTTTTTAATGGAATGGGTGGGTGTATATCTTCAAGGTATATCCTTCAATAATAAGTTATGAGCTAACTACAAAATGGCTTTTTCTTTTTCTTTTCTGTATGTTATTCCTGGTTACTGTGCTTCTCTGGCCTATTATTATATTTCATGTTTCATTTCTGCTCTTTTGAATACCATAAGATACAAAATGATACAAATTTTCACTCTAAAATGTGTGGCAGCACTAGAAACATGTAATTTACTGTGTACCAGTTGCTATCTAGTAGTATTGATCGATTTATTTGGGGGAACTTATTGCTTAATTTATAGGTGCAAATGCCATAGTTTGACCTGATGATTATTAATATAAGTGCCAGATGTATTACTAATGAGACAGAATGCCCCACAGGAAGACTTTGATGATAGACTTTGATAATATGCTCTTGCAAATGAATTCTTAGACTGTGGAGGTATTAACTCGTCAATGTATAAACCTTTGTGTTTACTGCTGAGTACTATCTGGAAATGTGAAATAATGTTATTGTAGGGCAAGAATTCTGCACATTGAAGGTATCACATAGATGGATTCAATATCTTATACCTTTGAAGTACAACACTGCAAGGCCACAAATGAATTTAACATCTCAGAAGTAACCTCTGATTTAGAAATAGGAGTAGAACGCTCAGGATAACAAATTTAGTAGCATATGACTTCCTTTCTTATTCTCCTTTAAGATACCTTAACCAGGTAGATATGAATAGCTCAGAAACTATGCTGATATTTTTTCTGTCTTTCAGAGATATCTCTATTAAATAATGGAGATTCCTTGTGTATTAAATATGCCTCTGATATGCAATACTTCGTTACAGAGTAGTTTTTTTTAAAAAAAATCAAACCGGTCGTATATGAAATATACATACACTGTATAATGGTGTCTATAACGTAACATTTATGTTTCCCCTCACACAAGTTTGAGAATCTTAGTTTCTAAGGATAGCTTTGTATTTAAATGAAAGACAATATATTTTTATATATTTTTCTGTTTGCAGCTGGATTTTATTCTGTAAGCAACATTTAATTATGAAAACACGTTCACCAGCTTGCTGGTGTCTCAATTTTCTCTCACCGTCTTGGTTTGTTTTCCTCCTCCTCATCCCTCCTCCCCCAGATTGTAAAAATAAATAAAGGATGAGCTTCTGGTGTTTTCCATAGAAAGTTAAGCTTCGCTGACATTGAGTAATTTCTTTTACAGCTCACATGCACTTTGAATTTAAAATTTAATCTGTTCAAATCAGCTTTCATTACCAGGGAATTGTGCTTAGCATGTTCCATGAATGATTCAGTAGATCTTAATAGCTACCTCAGTAATTTTTTCTGAATCATTGAAAGAGATCACATTAGTAAACATCACTGCTAAGTGCTAAGCACATTTTTCATAAAATTGTATTTCTCTCCAATATCTGTTGTGTAGGTTTCATGTAAGGAATTGTATGTTGTACCTTAGATCTATTGTTCTTGTAAAAAAGAGTACATGGCTTTTAAAATTTTTTTTGAGCTCTCTGCAAGTGATACAAACAGTGCACTAACACAACCACCATGGCACTGTGCTTGTCACCTCACAAAGAGTGCTGCCCTCCATGGAACAACTGTAAAAGTGATATAAATGTACCTCTGGCTTCCAGGTGAAGCCTTTCTTTTATTGTACTCACTTATCACATATGCTGCTTCTGACTTCTGGGAAGATGAATAGTGTTATTAGCAATTGGAGGAATAAAGATAACATGGAAGTATTAAGGGAGGTTTCTTAAACTTTATGTCCCAATGACTTTGAAGTAGCCCTTAATTCAGCAGTAAGAAAGTGGAGTGATTCTTCTGAATTATGGTTTCCTTGAATATTTAAATTATGAATGAAGAATGCCATTGTTCCTTGAAAGTTTGTAATACTTATTTGAATTCTGGTCCATTAATTTAAAAAAAGAAAGAAAAAATAATTATCTTCACATTCAAAAGCTTCATTAAATGGCATACTCACAGTTTTCATATATTAATTATGCTTAATATCTTCACTTTTATTTTGAATTTATAAAAAACCTAATACAAGAAACACTTAAGAGTTGTTTTTATTTAAGAGAGGTATATGCCACTATGAAATAATCTGTGTGTTTTAATATCATCTAGCATTTGGATGTTTTCAGTGAACTGTTTCTAGTGTGATTTTAACATGTTTATTACTTTAACTAAATACATGACCCATAAAGCTACAAGAACACAGAGTGGATAATTATAAATTTAAAGCTTTGGAATGTCAGTAAAACTACTTACATATCTTTTGAACATTATTTTGCTCAGAATACTTGCAATATAAATTAAATAGAAACCCCTAAGTGAGATGGGAGGGCAAAAATCCCAAACCTGAGGACAGAGCTCAGCAGTGGAGCTCCTGCGCACACAGAATCATCTGTGGTCAACAATGAGCAGGATCAGAATACTGAGACAGGGCACATTGAATCTCTTTGCTGTACTACAGAGTGGCAATATAGATAGCTATTTTTGCAGTCTCATAAATACCCATCATTCATAACAGTCCTGTTTTGCATTTTTATAGTTCTTTTAATTTTATAGCATCCCAGAATGCAATGCAAACAAAGTATGCAGGAAAAGGTGCATAAATAATTCTGACACATGCACACTTCTGGTGCCCATCAACCTGTGCAAATACAAAGAGGAAAGAAAATCTGGCAAGCAGTTCTCCTAAACTTCCTAAGAAAGAGCAGTGAGGGCATGCATATATGCTGTGAAGTGGCGATTCCTTCCTTCTCTTTCTGGAAGTTGTTCTGTGGGTAGGGGTTTTGCAGTTTTGTGGTTGTCCTGTTAAATATGATTAAACCATTAAGTAACACTTGTATGAAAGTGCTGGTTTTGTCCTTGTGATAATGTCTGTGTTTTGGAGTTTGTTAGTGAGGCTTCATCCATGGTAGTAAGTACTGTGCCTGTGACTTAGGGTTTGGAAGATCTTCTCTAATGCACGATAATGCATTAATTCCTAGAAGTACACATTAGCAGGGTGAATTAAGGTGGGACAAATAGGCATAATTTTGACTTCTCCTAAAATTTTTAGTGTTTGACTTTGCAAATACAATATTTTTTACTAGTTTAGCCTTCTGTTAAACCAGAAAAAGTCATCTTTGACCATGTTTGGAAGCTGTTAAAAGGCATTTTTGCACGTCCGGTATGAACTTTACTTATGAACAGGAGCTCAAAGTAAACTACAGGAGTCAAAACTGGCCTTGATTTTGAGATGTTAATTGCAGTTTGAGTTAAATGAACCATGTGTCAGCTGACATTCAAGAAATTCTGCCATTTTCTGAAAGAGATCCATTGTATTTAGCTTGAGAGCAGGTGCTGTATTTAATCTTTTTTCAGGAATTTCTTACTTTTTGCGAGTTTCTATCATAATTCCAGTCTTAATAAAAATAGTGTGCTTCTCAAGTAAAATTCATCATGTAGCTATATAAACAGGATTGTATTTAACATCTTCTCTGGAAAGCTTATGTTGGAAGCCATTGATTTATATAGGCATAATAAAGGTTAATGTAAGCAGCAACAACATTTATCTCTGACCATAAGGAGTCATCACTTTTTAAAAATAACACAATATACATCCATATTGTTGACATACTAGTAAATCAAAGACTTCAGTAAGGATTGGATTGGAACAGAGAACTGTACTAGAGTGCAAAATTTGGTACTTCTAGAGGAAGAAAAAGTCATAATAGTAACAAGTTTTATGATAGTATATAGGCACAAAATAATGTGTGAGCAGATCTTTTGTCTTCTCTTCCTATTTTGTCAGCCATTGCAAGGGAGTTTCTGTACAGCAGAATAGAAAATATGAGTGCTTAGGTATGGAGGCTGTAATGACAAAAAAGAACATTGTTTTAGTTGAAAAAAAATTGTATCTCAGTTCAACAATATTTCCTGCAGCTTTTTATAAAGTAGGTCAATCCTGAAATGAAAACCCTTTTCCAGAACAAAAGGTTGAAAAATTTGTTTAGAAAATTACTTCAAAAAGTCAAAAAGCTATCCCAGGATTTTCATCCAGACAGAATTCTTTGCCAAATCTGGTTTGAAATTGTGAGTAATTTGGCTGAGTCCAAAAAAAGCATTTTTAGTTAGACTTACTCTCAACTAATAAACTGTTTCCAGTTCTGTCATTGTGTCCTAACTACTAGCAGAATGGAGATTTTCAAAGCCAAGAAAAATGTCTTTCTGTATTCTTCTAGGCCACTTAAAATATGTGGGACACCACAGCCTTCAAACATACCTTATTAATGTTGTTTAAGGAACAGTTGCAATTAGTTTTGATTACTATATATAAAACTAATCAGAAGTAGTGCCAAGTGAGAGCTTATACATACTGAAACCTTTTTAGTGTTTCAAATACGCTGAAGCAGGCATGAAAAACATGAAAGATAAAGGAGAATTTGGGGTATTTTAAAACCACATTAATTTTCAGAATAGGTGTGGGGCTTTCTGTTTGTTTTTATTGAAGATGTTTCATCTACAATGAAAGAACTGCTATTTCAAATGACATTTTTGCAGGTAATTAGGCTGTGATATTTCTATACTTCTTGTTGATATTTTGGAAATATATTTAAATAATTCAGCATTTATTGTTTTCAGTATCCTAAGACTACTTTTTTTTTTCCTCTGCATCTATTTCACAGTAATATATTACATGCAATACATTATCAGCATATAAATTCTGTTTCATTTGTTTGGAATGACTACAAGCAGTGTGGAATTGAATGCACCTAATTTTTCATTCATTGTCCATAATATCAGAAGTAACCAGTACCTTAAAATGCTCATAAATTTTCAGTTCAGAGTGTTATGTGGTGTTCTATGAGAAGAGAATAGTGGTGCTACAGCCTTCATATTGTGGACAAAAAACTAGAGTGCAGGTACTGAACTCGGTCTACACAATGTGGCGTGACTTCCACTTGCCTCCGTGCAGTGCAGGAACCACACTGGCTGTAATGAAGTATCTGGTTAAGAAGCCAGGATAATGAGAAACAAGCATTATGCATTCCTACTCATACGACATTTCAATCACCACAATATCAGGTGTCAAAAAAAAAGACATTTAGCTGTACAGACATCACATCACCAGAGCATTTCAGCCTGTACTTGTTTTTTTAAAAAATCGAGCATAATGAGAGTCTTTCTGTACACTTGAGTCATACTCCCTTCATCTTCGAGCTCCTGGTGGCGTGGGGAGAGTCCCCATTTTCCAGAGGAGCAGTGCTGCAGGAGTAGCTCCTCCTCATGGGGACTGTGGTGCCAAGCCCCTCCGTTCTTGGCCTCAGTGGTCGGTGTGTGTGTCACTTAATGCTGGTCGCCAGAACATGCCTTTAACATTTTTATCTTGCATTTCTGTCATCTAGCCTGTGTTTTGGGTAGCCTGTGCTTCCCCTTTTCAGTCAGATAGCTTGAGGATTACTGTAGCAAGAGCAGAGCATGTGGTATTTAAATCCATCCCTTTCTTTTAGAAGGAGCATATGCAGCTATCAGCCTGAGATGCAGTTTGGCGGAAAATGTTATAGAGTCTGACCTTGGGAAAGTGTATTCTCACATATGGTGTCTGAGATTGATGCTACTTAGAGGTAATGAGCTGTGTGCTACATTTTCAAAGGAATAACTCTCATTGTAGACATTTACTTAAAAAATGTTACATGTCATTTCTTTCCCAACTCACAAGAGTTCAGAGAGAGGAGATGTAAGGCTCAGAGAACTGTAATTTAATTGTGATTGTCACCTCTTCCCTTCTTGTTGGGAGGAGCTCCAAGCTGCTAGCAACTGAAAATTAATTATCATCTTGCCAACTGTTTATTGTGCATAAAATAACTTAGCAATTGTGCTTCAGTTTTCAGTGCCAGGTATCCTCACGACACATACAGTGATGCCAGTTGGTACAAATTGTCGATATAGTTTGCATTTCCAGAGAGGAGAAAAGATAGGGAAAGAACTGACCTGGGCATAAAATGATGGGTTTGTCATCTCTGTTCATCACAGAAGCTACAGGATGCAATTGAGGCATACTAAGCCATTGTTCTCTTTTGATCTCTTTGAACTGATCAAAAGGGAAAAGCTTCTAAGTTTTCATGATTGCTTAAGCAATTTTGATTATATTTCTTCAGTACTTCTATTTCTTAAAAAAATATTTTTTGCTTACGACACTAGATGTTTATGAAATGTCAGTACCCCAGAAGATGTTACATTACTTTGTTGCTGGGCTAATTATTTACAGTCATTGAAAATAAGGAGTCTTGCTTATTAAAAATAAACGAGATTTATCATTGACTTCTGTTTGCTGAGCAAAAGATCATATCATTGTATTTCTCACCAAGGAAAACACATACTTTATTCAAATTTGATTTTTATTAGCCTCTAGCAGCTAAGAAACATCAAAAGCTCTGTTCTTGAAACTGGAAAAGCTGTTTCTTTAAAAATAGTTTTATGTAGGTCTGAAAGAATATTTAGAAGCAGAAAGAAGGCAAAAAAAAAAAAATTCAGACAATTATTTTTAGGCCTCCCCCTCAAAAACCCTTAGGCTCAAGGAATTCTAATGTATTTTACTTTTTCATCACCTGTACCTGCAACGACGTTTCCATTTCATAAATAGACTCAGAGGTGAGCCTTTAGAGTAGCACATAATTTCTGATTTCAAGCCCTGTTAAGAGTTATGAATTTTGTATTCTGATACATAAAAGCAGATCTTTGAAGAGTCTTGATGAAGACGGTATTAGAAGCCCAACACATAATCTGATCTATGCAAATTCATAGATTAAAGAGCATTTTTGCTCTGCTGAAGGACAAGAGTGTCACTAGGGTGCTTTAAGCTGGAATAACTTGATTAGTGTAAATACAAGCCGTAAACTACACCAGCTGAGAAAAGGTAAAAATCTTGTTTTCCTAATACTGATTAGTTAGGTATTTTTTCATCAGGAATAATTTTGCTTAAATTAATATATGCTAAGAAATACTGGCAAAACATTTCATTTATTACAGAGTCTTGTACTTAGATACACAGCTGTAAATTCAGGATTCAAAAGTGCTTCTGGAAGATTCTAAAAATATAGAAAAAAGGGCTTAATCCTGTCTTTCAGTTGGGAATATGGCCAGGTGGTACGGAGAGTCAAGTGAGATCTGAGAATTATGAAGCCTGATCACACAAGGACACTGAAAAACTCAGTTAATGTCATGAGTTGGACAATTCGGTTACAGTCTGTGACCTTCCCTTTTTAATTTCATCAGTTACTTCTGCCCATGTTAGCACAGTCTGCATCTCCAGCTATTAAAGAATAGTTATGTTTTCATTGTAAATGGAAAAAAATTGTGACAGACATCCATTTGGGCACATTCTGTAAGACTGTGTACCTCTTTTTACAGAGCCAGCTTTAAAAACATTAAAGATAACCTTAATACTTTTAGAATCTTGAAAGTAAGGGAATTTATAATTTGAATGAATTTTCAGGGAGTTTTCTTAACAATTTCTGTGTTTAGTTATGCTTTTATACATGTCAAAAAATCCTGAAAATGAATATCAGGTTTTGTAAAATCATATTTTTTTTTTTTAACTTTATGTTTTTTTTTAATCCTGAGAAAACACGTGGTGGATTGTGACTTGTACTGAAAGCAGTTTAGTTTTAAGAATATACAAGAAAAAATCGTTTCCATTATTTGAAACAGCTTTTAGGTTTGTGTTTCAGCTTTGCATTCAAGTACATTGACATTCTTACTTCAATACTTTATATAATTAAGAGCTCTTTATGGAGACAGGTTAACTTTTCTTAACTACTATCAGTGTTTTTCAGAGGGCCTTTTTGCCTTTGTCTAATTTTACTTTATTGCATGTGGCATCTGCCACCTTCTGGATATTGTCAGAATTGCCAGTAGTTTAAATGCTCCTTAAAATAACTGGAAAGTGCTTTCATCCCCCACCTATCTGTTACAGAAATGAGTACAACTGGTATCCTTGGACAGGTTAATATATCAAAGGAAGTAGCCCACAGCTACTTCTCAGCCAGCCACTTTAGCAGTGTACAACGGTTTTAGATTGAAGTCTGGTCAAGTTTTAAGCAGTGTTTCTATGTCCTGCGTCATTCTAATAGACTGATTGTTGCTCTAAAACAGTTATGCATTTTGACCAGGCAGTGAAAAGCAATATTGGAAATAAAAGCAGTAAGCTATCAAAAAAATATGCAGACCAACCCAACTGAGAAGTACACCCAAAGTTGTTCAGGTGGGAGAAGTGTGCCCATCTTACAGAAAAATTGGACATGTGGTGTGAAAGCTTTTCAAAGTAAGGCATAAATATTCTGAAACTAGTTCTAAGATTTTATGTGTAGCTGCTGATAAAAAGTGGGGTTTGATTTATTGAGTCTAAAAATGAGTTAAAGTGCCTTGCCAAGTCCCTATAATTTCAGTGCCCTTTCGTCTCTGCCACAATTCATTCTCACTTCGTCATGCATTAATTTACAATAACCTTTTCCCACATAGAAATATGCTGAGTCTTGTATGCTGCCCTTCACAGTCCTCTGTTGGTACTGGAAAAGTCTTGCTACTCTTGTTCTACGTCCCAGTCTCATGCATGCAAAATGATCACATGCTGCTTTGTTGACTTAAAATTACAAAGGGGAATAATTTCTTACGTGCAAGAATAGTTGAAGCTACTTTGAAATTAAGTTGCTACTTAATTAGAGCTTTCATTCTGGAAAATTTAAAGTTCTAGCTTTCTTAGTCTACTAGACTCCATCACTATTTCAGTCAATGTAAACAAGGTCTTTAGTTGATTGTACTAAGTTCTTGTTTTCATTTGTTGCTATTAAGCTTAATTTTGTCTTTTGTCTAGTTTTCAGTATGAGTTGTTCTCTTTAATAAGATTTGGGTTCTAAATGAGATTTTAGATTTTATGCATGAATTGCATACAAGCTCAAAGATAATTGAAAGATGAGCTTTTTCAAGTCTGATGGGTAGTGAGAAGGAAGCCTGGAGTTTGTAGCAAGGCTTGTAGCTTGACATGATACAGCAGAAATTTCAAGCAGAAATGCATAAAAATTATGTCAAGTCTCAAGGCTGTCTCTTCAGATATTTTTTATCCAACTGCTGTTTCTCTTCAAGAGATGCTCTGTGCAAGCTGTCAAAGTCCTCATGGCAGCCAGGAATTAATTCTTTTAAATCTTTCCAAAATATGTCTTCCCTGGGGAATTTCAGCTTCCAGTTCAGAAAGGCAAAATGTTGAGTTTTTCTCCTCAGTTTCCTAGTGTCAGTGTGTTGGCTGATGAGCTGAAGGAATTTTACACCCTACTAACTGCAAAAGAAGGGGGGGGAAAAAAACCTCTGCCCTTGAGATGTGTCTAAGTGAACTCAGTTTAATTTTTTTTTAAAATGCAAAATAGGAAGCCAATGAAAGGCTAAGTGACTTAAAGCCAAGCTCTGTGTGTCTTTGTTAGTTTAAGCTTTTAAAGCTCTAGATGTACATTCTGGATGAAGCATGAGATGGAAGGAGATTTAAGAAAAAACGTAATATAAAAAATAATAACTTTAAAGTGATTGGTGTGTAATTGGAGCAGAACAAGTAAACTATGAAAAAGCTGCACTCAGTACTCAGCAGTTCATTTCAGGCCACACAGTCAGAGTTACTGCACTTGAAGAGATTCTAACCTGAATCTACAAGAAAATTAAGCACTGTTCCATGAACATGGAATTGAAGTAAATATCATAAGGCAAATCAATATTCAGGTCAGGTTACAAAGCACATCCTAGACCAAATATTCCTTTAAGATTCTGCAGTGCAACTTCAAGCATTTGCTTCTTGGGGAAGATCTTCCCTCTTGTTCTTTGGGTAGAGTTCTAACATTTTAAGCTAAATAGAAGGCAAAAGGTCCTTAGAAAAATGTGCAGCACATCCCTGCTTTCTAATATGTGATTAATTTCTGTGGCAGCTTTCTAAAATGAGAGATTGAGTATGCTTTTTCCAGAAGGTTTGGTTGCATTCTTCTTTACTCAAATGCGAAACAGAGTTCATCCCAAAACATTATTAGCCAAGAGATGCACAACCATGAAATGTAAACAGTTTAAAACACAGAGGTTAGAGGGAGAAACCAGAAACATGTCAATTCCCAACCCACATAAATAGTCTTCCTATCTCAGGGGGGTGAAACAGTCACTCAGATTAGTATTTTGAAATCCTCTGGAATATAAAAGCAACTTCAGAAAAAACCAAAAACACAGCTCAAAACCTGTTCTCAGAGGAGTAGCCAGTAAATATATATTTTATATACAGTCAACTCGCTCTCCATTAACACTTTTGATGTACCACATTAAAGCAAGCATATGGAATTAGGTTCACTTTCATGTTATATTTAACTGGTATTTCCTTTAAAAGGAATGTTTTCCCTCTTACCCTGTCAAAGGAGTCCATACTTGTCTCCACTGTAACTCTTTTTCCATGTTGCAAACAACAAATGTAATGATTGAAAGAGGTTTGAGTCACACCATCATATAATAAAGCATTTCCAGTTACTCTTTTAAAAAACGCTAAGATTTATTTTATTCAATGACTTGATGGAAAGGACTATTGTGCTTTTGTTTGTGGAAATAGGCACTGGGAGAGAAATTATTGGTAAAATATAGAACTGTACTCCTGGTAAGGTGTGAGCTTTAGTTGCTAAAACTTGCTACTTTGTTTTCTTCATCTGAATAAGATTCAGCATCATAGGAATAGATTTTATCTGATGTAGCTCAGATGAAAATGTCTAGGTAATGTCAGTTGAGGTTTGTTTATGTAATGAGTGTGGTACATGCAGAATTAGGAATTATACAAGCCTGGGCATTCACAGAAGTAGGTCCCTTCACTGTGGATGGATTAGAATTCTGGCTTTGGCATGAATAATAATTTTAAAACGAAGTGAGGAAAAGAACCATGTAGTCTCTTAACCCATTTTTATTAAATAGAAAGGTGACAATTAGATGAAAAAGGGAAGTAATTTTGACAGAATGAAGTAGAAAAGGTAAGGAAAACAAATATTTATGCGACTTTCCAGGTAAATTGTATAGATAACAAAAAGACCATAGTTAGAATGGCCAGGAATTGACTGTACTCCACCAATCACAGCTCAAGGGCTTATACCTAAAGGTGAAAAATTTGTAATTACTTTAGACTTTGAAACCAGGTATTGTTTGTTTAACAAAGACATGGTTGAGTAACTAATACCACTGGCACAAATACTGAAGGGTTCTGTAAATACTAATAAGGATGGCAAAGAGGGTAGATAAAATAATTTTATTTGGATCAATATCACTTACATGAAATCAGGATGATGAAGACATACAGATTTTAATGTAATTTTAATGTAATGAATGTGGTATCTTTAAAGTTGTTAGAGAGAAAAAGACTTCTGAAATGTGGGTCAATATGGAAGATCAGTCCCTAGTTACAAATACGAGAACAAGCATTTCTAACAACGGTAAATCCCAGCTGTCTCAGAAAGGAGAGCCGCATTTTTCACCACAGTGCCAGTGAACCTGCAAAGTGAAATCTTTTATGTTTGATTGTGTTAATTTGTGATGACATTATAGAACTGTTAGCAGAGAAGATCCTCAGCTAACGTGGTCCCACATTGATACCATTTGAATGAAATATAGACTTCTAGCACCTTTCATTTGTAATACAGCAAATTCTGAGGAATTGAAGAAGTTTCTCAACAAGGTTGGTTAGGTTTGAGGGTTGGAGAACTTGGGGGTTCTTTTAGTCAAAGTTGAAAAAAGATTTAGAACTTTTACCCTCTCTCCCACTTCCCCTGCCCCCCCGCTAAAAAAAAAAAAAAAAGAAGAGAAAAAAAGATTTGCATCTCAACAGAATGATATGAATGTTCAAAAGAGATATCTAGATATGCAAAGAACTTGAGCAGGCAGTACTTAAAGTCCATTTTAATATCAGGTAGTACTGTGAATAAGCGAGCTTTGTAAAGTGAAGCTGATTAAGTGTTTTTCGGGAACTTATGAGAAATTGTGTTAGGCTCTTTAGTGACTTGAAAAGAGAGAGGAGAAAGATGGGAGATCATTACACTGTGACTGTAACATCCAGATTAAAGCTAAAGTCAGTGTGACCTCACAACTCAGTGAATACTTTGAGTCAGTTTTCAGTAAGGATATCGATGTTGAACATGAGGCCAAAGGCTAAGTGACTAAATAACTGGAATCAGTGTATAAAATGGAAATTACCATACCCAAGAGGCAAGAAGGACTGTATTCTCAGTAAATGGACTGGAATTTTTTGTTCATAAAGTACAGAATGAGGGGAGAGGGAGGCAGGAGTCAAGTCTGGTATATATGAAGCCACAGGCCTTGAGTTTTCCTGGGTACTAAACTAAGAATGGCACTGGATGAACGAAGAGTGATGAGTCTTTTACCAATATTTTAAGGGAAAAAAAATTATCCAAGGAGCTATAAAACTTCATAAAATGCTTTCTGAAATACTTCAGAAGAATGAATGTGGAGGTAAAGGAATGATGAGAAAGAAAGTGGCTTGGATTTACCAAGGTGGGTTATACCTTCTTGTCCTGACTAGACATTTGCCCTTCTTACTGAAGGATACATAATAGATCACAAAAAGCCATCAATAGTCATCTGAGGAAGTATATATTAAGACAGAGAAAGTTAGAATTAGTACATGATTAAAAAGATGTGGAAGGAACATTAATGAGGAAATCTCAAACTAGGGTTTGAAGCAAATTGCTTGAAGACTTGCTGTAAGATAGGTTTGGGGGTGGATCTTACTCTCATTAATAACTATGGCACAACAAGGTTTTTGCCAGTGGCATTTGGAGATCACAAAGCTGAGATGCATCATCAAAGGAGGATCAAAACATCATGAAAGAGAGTCTCTGAGGTCCATGAAGTAACATAAATTGGGGCAAAGTGAGTCTGTATTTATAATATATGAGCTGCTTCAGCAAAAAATAAAAGAAGGGAAAATGATACCTGTTGATCATAAGATGAATATGAGCTCTAAGAGGGCTGAAAAGCTAAACGTGATCCTCTATCCTGTGTTCAGTGAAAATAGTGGCATGAAAACTTCCCTATCTGTGGTGTTGGTAAGGTGTCATTTGGAATGTTGTTCTCAGTTCTAGCCTCCAAAGTACAGAAGGTTTAATAGAAACATACTGGAATACAACTAGAGGGTTGCTGGGATGGTCAGGAGAGTGCTCAGTTTATCTTGTGTATTTCATGAGAGCTTGTCTAGCCAAGTGAATCAGAAGTTGAGAGGGGATATAATTTCTCTTTATGAATACATGGTGGGGAGGAATGAGCATTAGGGAAGAAGAAAAGCTTAATGTTCCAAGAAAGAAAATTCCACAAAAAATGATCCTAAAAAAAAAAAATCAGGGTTAGAAATTAGAACCATCAGAGAAATGAAGCTATGGAATAGCTTTCAAATCTAAATACTTAGGGGGGAAAATTTGTTATTTCAAAGTGTAGTAGGATAGTATCTATGAAAGGGAAGATGTGAAGTGTTTCACTGTGATAGCAGAAAGCTCAATATGACTTAGATCTCCATCCTCTTAACAGCAAAACAAACAAACAAAGGAAATAAAGTGTTGATTCTCTTAAATTACTGTTATATTACTTCAAAAATATTATTTGCATTTCTTTCAGTAGGACTCTTACTGATTTGAACACATGCAGTCTTTTCCCCTGTTGCTTCTATAAATGAGTTACTGCTTGAAAAATTAAAATGTTGGCAGTTTTTACAAAGAACTCCAACTTCCTCTCTATTTCTGAAATCCTGCATGTATGTCCATAATTCTGTTTGTTTCTGGAAGTTCCATTTCTGTTATTTGAGTACTTATAAATTCAGTTGTTGTAACTCAAGAACTGGGTGATCGTAAACTCTGACACAGAGTGGGGATGTAAACACCAAGAAGAGAGTTGAGTTATTTCATGTTGCCCTAGGAGAAAGCTGATAATAATAAGATAAAACTAAGCAAAGCAAGAGAGGTGAATACCTGGAAGCTGAGAAATTCCTATCACAGAGACATTTAAAACTCCACTGGAAAAATCCCTAATATAAAATTCAGAGAAGAAAGATTTAGTACTGTGGAAATGAGAAATTACACCACCTGATTTTTCAGTCTAATCTTGATATTTTTTTTCCTTGCTATTCTCTTCCTTTCTTTTACCAGTGCATTGTTGTGTTATTACAGTGTACGTTTCCGCATGGTGACTGCTCATGACTCTGTAAGCACTAAGATGACTAAACACAACTGACTCATAACAAAATGTGACAGGAAGAGAGGAATTACATTGTAAGATCATCAGTTAAGCTACAGTTAAGCAGCCTTACTGGTTCGACCACCCTGTTGCTGCTGATACATATTTTAATAATGAGGCTGAGGTATAAAGGAAACAGCTAATTTCCCTTAAAATCTTAGAGTAAGTCAGTTCTATAAGAAGTCATCAGTTTGTTTTCTTGCCCCTAAACCTTCAATACTGTTTTTCTGAACCATTACTACTGCATTTCAGTGCTACTGTATGCCATTGTACTTTGTTCCTGTCTGCACACCGTCCTATCCTTCCAATATGCTTTATTTCCTTCCCTGGACTAATTCAGAATGAATTGATTTTTGTTTTGTATTGATGTGGGTTCTTCTGGCAGCTATTTTCATCTTATTTGAAATGTCTTGGCTTCATTCTGACTTGGATTTTCTCTCTTGGCATGAATATTATACTATTATGCTGGTTAGTTGATTTCCAAATCAAATAGCTTATGAAATAATTGAAGTAAAGTACTCTAATGCTGAAATACTTTGTACTGCACAATGACATTTGGAATGAGCATAATTGCCATTTCTGGATACTCCTTTGTTTTGGGAATAATTGTGGGTTGTTTTTTTTTCTCTATGATTTTTATAAAGCAAAGTAAAATCATTGAATTGCTGGGCATTTTTAACTAAGCATTAGTTACCAAAAAGAAACTTGTATGCCAGCAACCTCAGCTTCCTGGTGTTATTCTGATTTGGAACATCCTGATTTCGCTGATGTTCTCTTTAACACTGTTTCTGAAGATCCTAGAAATAGTCAGGGGTCTTCCCACCAAAGTGTGTTATTAACGTCTGGGTATTGCCTTTTCTTCTTAACAATTTAAGCACCAAGCTGAGAACAGGCAGCATTAGCAGTTCACTTCCATCTTAGAATTCATCAAAATCCCAGCAGGAGAAACTTCAGAGCAGACAAGAAAGAGCCTGAATGAAGCCATGCAGACAGGGCACTTGGAGGAGAGGAGCAGGAAATACTCAGAGCCCTGGCCTTTGCTCCCTGGGCTTTTTTGTAGTTATCATCTAATGGAAGTCTCATGTAAAATACATGCAGTTTCCAGGGAGCTGGGTCTGTCTTTTCACAGTTGAATGTCCTGATCCCGGGGTCAGGTTTTACCTGATCTGCACTTCAGCTGATCACAGTTTTTGTCTGCATGGAAGCACAGGTGGGCTGGAGAAGAGAGTTCTGTACACCTGCTGGGGCCTGGAAGTGCAGGATAGTCTTCCGTATTACAGGAGATCTGTTTTTATTGCTATGCAAAGTGAATACATCTAAAGCCTAAACCTCCCTAATTCAGGAATGAGGTCTTTAGCCAAAGTCTTGACCTTATCTGTTTTGCAAGGATCTTTCTGAGCAACTGGAGTGCAACTCATGCTTGTCTGGGTGAATTGTGGCAGGAAGAGAATTTTGGATGGGGGAAAGCACTTGTCCTCTCAGGACACACTCCCCATTGTCCTATTGATAAAAGTCAGAGACTTCCTTCTTGTTTAATTGAAATTTTAAAAATACGTATTTTTTTTTCTCTTCTTGTCCGCAATTTATTAACTAATGCAACACAGCATTTTTTGCCCCAAGCATATACATACTCTGAAAATGGGGAAACTATTAGTAACTTTATCACTAAGTAAATATTGTGCAAAATGCATCCTGGCTGGCTGACATCTAACAAACTGAGGTCTGTATTCCTAATGGTTTCTGTCTGGATTTGACACAAAATGAAATTTCCCTTATTAAAAAAAAAAGAGAGAGGAACCCAATTAACTATTATACCATTTTGTATATCTTTTAAAAAGCAATTTTTTTCTTAGAAATCATGTACTTTAATTCATAAAGTTATTTTACAATACTATATAACTGTCTTAAAGAGCACTATGGTATTAGTGCCAGAGGAAGATAGCAATAAAGGTTAAAATGTGGCAATTATGACACAATTATTTTGTATGTTTGCATTTCACCTCTCTGTTATCTTTAAAAAAGTGCTGGTTTCATAAAAACATAGTTCTTTTTAATGCCCAGTGCTGCAGGTGGTTCTGAGTTCCTTGACATTTATGCTTTCATCAGATATTTTTTTCCTTCACGTTGCTTATATTTCTCTGTGGGAATGGCAAAAAAAAATCTGGCAGAAAATGAAAGGAAATGTGCCCTGAAAGCTTCACAGAGTGTGGTATTAGTTTAGATGTCTCAAATAACATAATCTTTTGGCTGGAAATATGGCATAGAATCAGATGTGTACTCTTCTGTGTTGGGAGAGAGCTCATGTGATTTTTTTGTAGCCTGTTGACTGCTGCTCTGCTTGCTGTCCTGTGGGTTTGTGTGCTCTGGGGCTGACACAGGGTGGCCACATGCTAATGGCTTGTCACTTGCTTCCAGCTCTTGATATTTACTGTGTATGAGCAGAGCAGGAGAGGATATAAAGTCAAGGCAGTAGCTATCATTTTGGTAGTAAACAAAGGTAATAGAAACAATTAGGCATCACGAAGGAATAATTATGAACTTGAACAAATTTTTACTGTGTTGTTTACAATGAATCAGGAAAAGAGCAAAGAGGTATTGAGGCAGAGGTGCAGTCATTCTATAGCGTTTCCCTCGATGTAAGAAATCACATATGACATAATGAATTTAAAGAAAATTAGATTGTTAATTTTATGTTAAAATTAGGATCAACAAGAAGTATGAAGGCAAACGGCATAAACTAAAAAGCCCCAACCAAACACCCAACATCCTGCCCCCCAACCAACACATCTTATGCTGAGGTGTGTTTAAGTGGATAAACACATTATAGATCTTGAATAAGCCCCTTCTTCTGTGTTTAGCTTAGTTAAAATACATAAGCACATTAACAAATATGCTTGCTGTCATGGAAGCATCACAACCCTTGATCAAGAATTGAATAACTAACCATAATGAGCCAGAAATCTTTTCATTAGTAAAAATAAAATAAATAGAATTATCATAGTGCAGAAAAAATGTGAATATTTTAATAAGTGAAATAAAACTTGCTATTGCCAGGAAAAGGTTTTCTAAAAAAAAGGACAAATTATTGATGAGCTTTGAGATGGCATTCATTTTTTTCATTAGCTTTTGTTAATATACCTCAGGGCTTATCATTAACTAAGCTCAGAACATATGGTCTGAATATTTGCTGGCATGGTTCTATTCATTTCAAGCATTTTTGTTAACAGCCATATGCCAGCTCTGCTGAGAATGTAGAAGTGAATTATGATAAAGTTCAGATATTTTTCCTGGAGGCCTCAGCTTGTTTACAGGCTGATAATGTACAGTTACGCCATACAACTTTTGTTTACAGGGCCTATTTCAACCTCTGTAAAGCAGGGCATCAGTAGGAGAATAGTGCAAAGTTTGGGAAGGGAGAGCAAAGTTAATGTGTATTTACGAGACCTAAGTGCAACAGGTATTTATAGTCTCTCACAGTACAGCTTTCGAGTGACAGTTTAAACTGTTCATGTTTACTTGTTTGTCAGAGGTGGTACAAGTCTCTGCATAATGTATTTGTCTTACATTGTTGCCCCTTCAAGGCCCCATAGAAGTAATGCAGAGTTCCCGTGAGTTTCTTGGACTTGCCATTGAAAGCCACTGCTTTGAAAACTAAGACAAACACTTTAGAAAGAAAAAGATGGCTAACCAAGAACCAAAAATGTTTTATATACTATAAACAATGACAATATTATTATTTATATAATTTCAAGAGGAAGAGAAGGTTTTAGTCCCAAATTATATGGTCGCATCAAAATATTGAAGCTTATAGAAGTCACTGTAGAATGACCTGCACTATTATGACTATATCAACTCTCAAATACAGAATAATTTAGTGCTTGCAAAAGTGAGACAATGTTAAAAAAAATCAATCTCCTTCTACGGAGTGACAGATGTGTCACAAGGTGTGTGACTGTTGAGATTCCACCGCTGACTGCAAGACCAAGTTATGGGTTAGCTACAGACAAACAAACTAGCAAGTTGGGAAAACTTGGTGGAAAGCAAATAAATATCAATCACAAAGCATATTTTGTCCACATTGTTTGAAAACTGTGATATGTTGCTTGTTCAAGTGAGGATTTCAAAGCATGGTAGCAGTGGACAACCTCCAGTGAGATATAATGTAGCTTTTGCAGTAGGACCTTTGCATACAAGCCCTGTGCTCAGAAGTAGTTGACTGGTAACACACACTGTAGAACTCTTGAGAGTTTCAGTGTTGCCACTACAGTTTGGAAAGAGTTGGAGGGTAAATTGCTCAGAAATAAGATATGTTTTCCTGCACATATAGTTTGCATTGCTCTTGGTTGCAAAACAGATGGACTCTCAATATGGAAATTATTTTACAACTAATTCTTGACCTCACTTTTATGATTACTATTATGTTTTAGTTAATTACTTTTGTTAGTACTATAGATATGTGACTAGATGGTAAAGAACTAGAAACCTTTAGTTAAGGAAATTTCCGTGAGGAGATGCAGGAATCTGATATTAAGGTCTGTAGCAAACTTTTTGCTGATTATACTAAATAGATAAATATGTTATATATTCTTCATATTAATGGTGCATTACATTAGGTTTTGATTAGCCTTAATGAGATTTACTTCATGTCTGCAACAGTGTTCAAGTTACATCAAAAATCACAGAAATGGAATAAAATGAAAATACTCTCCTTCAATTTGGTTGAAATGGCCTTAATTTATGTTATTATGCAGCCCATTGAACTCTTTGAAGAACATCCAAGCTGTTTCCACACTTATTTTTATAGGGATATGGTTTAAATAAAAGAACTATCAGAACTGTTCTTGTATTCAGCCACATACATTGTCATTACTGGCAGAATATCATCCCATTCCTTTAAAATTAGAAATGTTTGTGAGATATCACAGGTTTCAGCCACTCTTCTCTGTGAATTCTAATTAGCATGCTGTGTTTAGTGGGCTGCCCTGAAGTTTTTTTGCCTCATTTTTATTATGAGTATTTCCAGTGCCCACTTTAGGATTCAAAACCATGATATGAGGGTTTTGCTAAAAGTTTTATGAGTTTTCTGCATCGATCCTCACTTTTACTGTTTTGATTATTTGCTATTACACTGACACATGAAGTTTGAGCTGATTTTGCAAAATGAAGTGTAGTCAAATGGGGAGAAAGGTATAGCCCAAACTTGTCTTTAGAATCAGAATCAAAAAGAAAGAAAAAGCACCAAAAAATCCCCCTCAAAACCCAGCAGACAAACAGTAGGCAAACATTAATGCTGGAGTCCCATGGCAGCCTAACCGCAAAATCAGCCAGAGCCTCTACTCTCCTGGCTTGCAGATTGGATCCAGCACATTGGCATATGTTTTCAAAGAGGCCCCAGAGGCATTGGCAGGGGTCAATATCTGAGACAGTTGATCATGGCTCTGGTACCCCAATTTCTTTTTCAGTCACCTTGTCTTTTCATTTCCTGAAATTGTGTTCCCCCCGGCTCCTGACCAGGCCTGGTAACAGCACATGAAAGCAATCTCAGGCCCCTGTCTCTTCTGTCAGATGAGAGGGGTTGTTTGCTCTAGGTTGCTTGACAGGTGCACTGAGGTTTGATGGTGAATGGACTGGAAGAACTTAGAACTTGGTCCTGGAGACATCAGGTCTGGTGGACATGGAGTTTGAGAAAGTGTGGTGGGTCATGGGCCAAGAAATAGCTTTTCAAACACTTCCAGGCAGTAACTTTGAGATTGCTTTAATATATAGATAAGACTGGGAGGATCATTTAAATTCTCTTCTCACCTCATGCCTTACACAGTGCTGTTTACAATGTGTGCACCCTTTGTATTTAATTGGGAGATATGTTTCTCTAAGAGAAATTGCTTGAAAATATATTTTCCATTCAAATTAATTTCTATTTTGTTTTATTTAAAACACAGTTATATTTTCAGTAAAAGTAGTTCTTTTTATTATACCTTTGATACAGTTACATTGAATTTTAACTGAAAAGCAGAACTAAGACTACATTTCACATAGTAAAATCAAATGTTTTCAGCAACAATCACATCCTCCTTAGAATTCTGCCTTAAATTAAACTATATTTTTAGCCTTGAAAGCTTTTGTAGAGAAAATGTTTTCATCAGCTTTGCCTGCACACAGGAATTTTGGAAGAACAGCCTGTGGTTTACACTGAAAGGAACATCTGCACCCATATGGGGTATGGCAACCTGCGAGTCCATTTGAGCACTGATGTAGCCAGCACTCTGGGCAAGATGACAGATGTGCCAAGTTGTTAACAGGAATATGGTGATCCAAATTGCCTGCTAAGGGGCAACAACCACTATTTCGGTCCACAGCCAGCAAGAGACTGAACTAAAGCTGTGGCCTTTTAGTTAATTATAGACCAATTACATTGTCTTCAGATACAGGAGGATGGATTTCAGCCACAATATATTCTTTGGATGTTAACAAAACACCAGCCTCTTGCTTTATTTTTACACAGCATTCAGTTATAATTCACTTCTTTCACTAGAATTGCAAGATGTTCTTTTCTCAAAATTCACTGTCTCATAGATTTTGATGCTGTCATGAAGTGTACTAGCTTCATTGCTGGGAAGTACACTGACCTGTTACAGCAGATTTACTCATAGCAGATACGGAACTATTGCCAACGTGGAACTATTGGATTTTTGCTGCTAAAAGCAAATCTTAGTCTAGTAAAGACAATGAAATTTATCCAGAAATTGTTTATTCTTGTGGATATTTTCCACGTCTAAAAGATCATTTGCTCTATAGCACTGTCTCTGTGCATCTGTCCTACCTTAAGATATGAGTATTGTCATTTTTTTTAAGTTTTTCAATAATTATCTGTAATTTGGTTGTCTAAAGAATCTCCTTTTATGATGGATAGGGTGAAGCATACATTACCCAGAATGAGTTCAGTAATCAAAGCAGGTTGCATTATTTAGACATGTTTTAATTTCATTTAAATCTAAAATAACATATTAAATTGTAAGGAGGGTCAAGTAGTGACACAGGTTGTCCAGAGAGGTCATGGAGTCATCATCCTTGGAGATATTAAAAACTTAACTGTACGTTGAACCAGAACAACCTGCTCTGGGTGACCCTGCTTTGGGCAGTGTGTTGGACTAAATAATCTCCAGAGGTTCCTTCCCATCTCAATAATTTGGTGTTTGTGTGAAATTTTAGAATTGTAGGCCATTGCCTCTTTCATTTAAGTTCATTCACCAATACAATTATTCATTATGAAAGCTCTATAAAGTTTGATAACCAGCAGAATAAAAGATAGGCATTTCTAAGCTCAGTAATTTCATGCACTGTCTCCTCCTCATGGCTGTCTCAGCACGTTTAGTCAGTTCAATTTAATTTTAAATAGCTTGATTTATTATCCTGTGCTAAAACATAACATCTTTCTGTTCCCTTGTTCATACTTGCCTTGCTAGATAGTCATCCCAAAGTGGTTCTTCACATAAAAATCTGGGAAAATGGAAGTGCTTTTAAATGCTGTTTATAGATATTGAATTATTGCCCTTCCAAAACACCACTATGGTCAAATGTTAAATCCTTTAGGAATCAAGAAAATGCAGGTTCGTTTGTGTTGTTTTTTGGGTCTTTTTGGTTTGTGGCTTTTTTTGTTTATTTGCTTGTTTGTTGGGTTGGTGGTGTTTTGTGGGATTTTTTTTTTTTTTTTGTGTTTGCTTTATTTTGTTTTGTTTTTGTAAATAGAAAGATCTCTGTTTTTAAACAGGTGATACTGGTGTTCTTCCCTTGCAGCTACTGCTGCTAGGCAGACATCAATAAATGAATGTGTGAAACTAGCATAACCTTTTTTGTTCTTGTGTAGAATATAAGTAGCTGGTTCTACATGTTTCAGGATAATGACAGCATATATTCTAGTGTGAAATTTTAATAATTAGAACAGGGGAAAAGTGGCAGATATCAAAGGCAGGCTATTGTTCATTAGAACAGTGTGGGAAGCAGCAGTACATGTTTTCAAGTCACTGGACATCTGTGTACTTGGGGAACACTAAAGTTTGTGGATACTGAGATAGAATTCAGCCAAATTGTGTGCTTAATTCTAATTAAATTTTGCCTTCTGATCTTCTTTCAGAAACTGGGTTTGAAAGTTTCAGTCAGCCACTCGTGTTTAGAAAAAAACTGGAAAAACCATGGGTTGTTTAGAATTGAAATAATTTTGATGTTTCATTTGAAGTAATTTGAAATGTGGTGGTCATGTGACCTCCGTGTCAAACACATGACATTTTTATAGCTGTGGAAACCTGTCTAGATCTGAGAGATTAATAAGTCTTTGAAGATTGTCATCCATCAGGCATGTCCAGTAAAGGCTTCTGTGGCCTATTCTGTGCTGGCATGAGTTGTTCTCTGAAAGACTTGCGTTTGTCCATGACCTGCACAAGGACCTGTTTGCCAGAGTGACTGTGTGGTTTTCACCCTAGGTGGCTAAAGCAGGATTTTCCTGAAATGTTAGTGTTTCGCGGAGGCCAGGAAGGATAAAGCACTCTCCAAGGTTAGGCAACAAATCATCCCTGAATTCTTAGCAATTGTCCTGTTCCTCCCTCGGCTAAAGCAGGAGTTTGCTTTCGTTAGAAGGCTTGGGTAGGGGATGAGAAGTCTGGGACCGGAAGATTGGACAATGGGAAGAAATAAAACTGTGAGAGGAATTACGAGGGAGAGGTTTAGGAATCAGCAGAAGAGTTCGGTATAATTTGGACTGTTTGTGAGTGGGAAGGAGAGAGCTATGAGCCAGCCACTGGTGAGAGACATGGAGATCACACAAGCCTGGAGGAAGGGGAAGAAGTGTCTGGCTGGACAAACATATTCCTTTACAGAATTTCTTATTCCCTAGTTCCCTAGACATTGCATATATACATGTCCAAAATAAATTGTAGGTACCAAGGATGCCTTTTTCTTCCTTTGCATTATACATGTACATTTATATTGTCTTCTTTTCAGAATTACAGCACCCTTTTGTTCTCATGTCTGCTTAATAGACAGCAGTTCTAGGTTCAAAATATATATATGTATATATATATATATATATATATATTTAATATGGGGAGAAATCACTAAAGATGAAGCAAAAAAGGAAATAATACTCGGTCCCTTTTACTATTTCGAGCTTTCTTGGGTCTCTATGTATTTTGCCTCTCAGGAAGGCTCTGGCAACATTTCTACAAGATTAGATCTTTGTCTTTGCTGTGATTTTTATGGATACTTACTTTCTCAAAGCATCTTTGAAATGTCATTACTTTGCAGAGGCAACCACTGTCCTTTTAAATGGCTCTATTAAAATAAATTTGAGGTGCCCTGAAGCTTTCTCAGGCAAATCCCAGCAATAACAAATTGAGCTCCCTTAGTGAATGATTGATTTGGTAGACCTACCATTCAAAATAAAAGATTTTTTTTGTTTTTTTTCCTTCTGCTTGTAAGCAGCATAAGTAAATACTTGTTTTGTTCTTTTTCTTGGTTCTCACTTTATTTCGGAGGAGAAAATTTTGAATAAAATGGATAATGACGTCAAAGGGATTGCCTTGGTATAACCTTTATGTAAAGCACCCTTTTGGTTTCTTGTAAGTTACAGTACTAGCAATGAGTCAGAGTATGATTTGATGGGAAAAGGGAACTTTAACAGCAGTTTTACTAATGGTTCTGCATTAATTATATGTAGGATTACTTGTAATTGTTTATATTATTTCCCTTTCTACTCCACAGACAATAGCTATTCTAAAAAAATTTATGGGGAAGCCATCCTTCTCCAAAGTCAAGGAATTTTAAAAGCTGACTTTTAAAAGATCACCAAGACATTCTAGTGTCTCAGAAAATCTATTATCCCCCCCCCCTTTTTTTTAATCCTGATGCAAATATGGAAAAAGAGAGGGAATTCAGTTGGATTCCTACCATGTGAAATTCAATGTAATTGAAGACAAAACCAGTACTTTTTATAACTATTGACATTAATAGAAGCATATAATGAATTCTTCCAGAAAAGCTGTATTCAATTTCCTTTTACTTATGAAAAAAATAAATAAATTTGGTTTTCAGATGGTTGATGATGCCCTGTTATGAACAGCATGTATTGAAAATATTATTCTTAAAATCAGACCAATAACCAAAGTAGTCAGATTTATTCTGATAGTTTTTCAGGTAAAGTTCAGTTTAGTAAGATATTTAATTCTGTAGCTTTTAACAGATACATGATCTAATTTCATTGCTTTACCATCTAACTAAAATCTTTACTGGGAAAGGTATCAATATGAACACATAAGTGTAGGTACTGATCTGAATACAAAGTTTAGTGCTTTCCGTGACTCAAATGGTAACTGTGGAAAGCAAATCAAATTTGGCATGAAATTTCAATAGTCTCACCTAAAATATCATTGGAAGAAATATCATGGCACCAAGCAGCATACATTTTATTTACATGAAAGTGAAACTCACATAAGTCATCGAGCAAAATTTATTTTTCTTGCATAATGATTGCTAAGTGCTTAGTATATTTGAGTATCTATTAATTTTGGATAGATACTAGGAAGAAGTGTGCCAGAAAAATGTGTAAGTAATATAAGTCTTCATGTGTTCTCTTTTCCCTTTTTTCATTGCACCGCTGAATTTAGATTCAAGGTTTGAGCAGAAGTAATGACTAGTAATGGTAATGGTTCAGACATTATTACAAAGATAGTCATTCACCTGCTAGAACCATCACTTCTTTCATCTCTGTTGCAACACCTTTTTGATGTGTATTGCAGACTTTGAAATTATTTTTTAAAATATTATAAATCACTTCATATATTGCACATAGAAAAGCTGTTGTGTGGCTACAGAGATTTAAATTTCTCTTTTTAGTTCATGCTTATATTTACTTAAAACTAAGGTGTTAATGCCAATATTTTGAAAGGAAAAATATTGGCAGATCTGAAGCCTGCCTCTGCTTATGCGTGTGCATGAGACAAATCTGACTCCATCTGGTAAACGTCAAGGCTGTTATGGAGTAGTGACAATTCAAAGGAGAGTGAAAGAAGCAGTCATGCTCCCTCTCCCTGCAATTCTAATTGCATGTCTGTGTGTCCTTGTATTTTTTAAGCATTTCCCTCAAGGTTGACATGACGAGAATGTTGTTTTCACCTTATTCACCTTCATAAAAATATACTGTTGGCTTTTTCTTTTTTTTTTTTAGAAAAAGAAAATCCTAACATTCCTGTCATTAGAAGGTTAGAAATGTTTTAAAATCAACTGCATCTTTTAACTCCTTGCACACACTCTGGATCCCACGAAGAAGAGCTGATGAAAAACATAGAGAAAATTTGCACAGCGTTTACAAGCCAAATGGGTATATGTGCATACTACATAACATGAGATGACTTGGGCATGGCAGGCTGCTCATTATATCGTTGTTCCTCTTCCCTTCTCCCACCTATGTTTTAACAATCAATGGAGATTTGAGAGTGAATTTTTGAATCTGATAAACAAGCTTTCTGAAGACCGAAGTGCCTTCTCTGTGCTCATCTTGAAACCTAAGGACATCTAAGCAAAGATAGAAAAATATTGCCGGAAAGAGTCACTCCTTGGTTTGGTATTCTGTATGGGAGTGGTAAGAAAGAATGACTTCTTCCCCACCTATTTTTACTATAGACCTTTGTTCCTGTATTGAATATGTACCCAGACGTGTATTCCAAATGAACTTACTGGAAGAAAGACAACAGGCGCTTGAGACCTTAAATGGTAACAGGGATTTTGATGACAGCCCAGTTGATGCTGCAGTTGCTGGGACAGATGTTTCTGTAGGCACCTTTTGCCATTCTGAATAGTACCTCAGAATAATGTTTCAATACTACATCTCATGGTGGAGAAAGAGAGTTTGTCCCTTGGATATGGATTGGCTGGTCTAATAACACTCTTCTTTTTTCTTTTTTCTTATTTTTTGGTGAAAATGTGTTGATGATGGATAAAATACCAAGTTAACTATCTTGGAAGATACTGGACTTGGATGCTTAATTATCTTGTAAAACCTTGAGCCATTTTTACAAAAAATAATAATTTTATGGCTCTGACAGACAGTGACTGCTTGGTCTCTACTGTGTGCTGCAGCTTTAATCCAGGCTTGTGATGACATTTTGCTCAGCAGTAAAGGGATAAGTATGGGCACAAATTTGCAAAATTAGTTACCATAACTTCAGCCATTTGATGGGTCATTGGTGCTTGAGCAGACTCAAAGCAGACTATTTGAAGCCAAATTATGTTACTGCACATGATCAGGTTGATATTTAACTGTGAAACTTAGAATGCAGTGTGCTTGTGCTCTGAGTTCTGCATCTGTCTTATTTTAGGCTCTGCTCAAGAAACTTGCCTTTGACTATCCTGACCCTTGAAGATGTGGTACTTCTTTCTTTGTATGTTTACTAAAAGAAATGTGACAAAATCCTTTATATACTAATGCTCATAAATATAATGCCATATAAATGCTTGATATGATCCTTGAATATAACCTTAAAAAAACCCCAAAAAGCCACCAAAACCTCTACAATAACATCAATAGGAGGAAGCCTTAAACTGTGAGCAAGTTAATACAGATGATTAGGGTAATTTTATATCTCCAAAATACTTTATGCCTTTTAAGAGAAATAAACCTAATGGAATATCGCCTTGAAAATGTATTTATTAGTTTGTATTTTTCAGCTAATTTTGTTTACTGACATCTTCTAATTGGGAAGATAGTTGTGTGTTGATTTCACTGGGAGATATTTATACTTGTGTTTTGTCTTCTCCAATGTGTGAATTTGTGGTGTCTCCGCCATCCAACAGTGAATGTTTCTGCTGTTCCCAGTGATCTAAGAAGGGAGGTAACAACTTGAAAGGATGCATCAGAGTAGAGCTCTGGGGATCCTCACCCCAGTGGGCGGCATGGCATGCCTTTAGGTACATTGCCGAATCCAGCCACTTTCTCATGTGGCACCTGTAGCTACACAGCAGATCAAATGTGCCCCAGACCAGCAGGGCAGTCCACAAGCCAGGCTGGGGCCGTGATGTCAACATAGCACTTAGAATTAGATTTAGAGAATGAAAACAAAATTATGCATTTTGTTGTCTCCCTTTCTTCCACCTCCCTCCCCCCCACTCCCCCAAGTACTCAAAATGCAAGCATTCATGTCAAGCTGTTTGAGTTTTTTTGTATTTTGGCCCTATTTTATTCTTAAGCTGTTCTGAACTATTTGGGGCTTGTTACTTAGTTTTTCTGTCCTTCTTTGTTACTATAGCGGTGAGAGAAAACTTTGATGTATGAATGTTTACTGCGCTGTACAAAATCATTATGAATCATTGCATATATTTCTCCTTCCTAGAGTACAAATATCTTACTTAGGCTATTTCATACCAAAATATACTATTACGTGTTCGGCTGAAGCCTACAGTCTCACTAATAGGAATTATAGTTCCCATAGTGAAAGGTGACAGAGTTTCTGTCACAAACAGGTTTTAAAGGCATTTATAAAGGATCGCTATATCATTTTGTAGATGTGTAATTGTGCTTTGCTCAACAGTAAAGTACCTTTTGTAAGTGTTATTTCTATATGTGGTGTTTGATGGGAAGATATCTCAAAAAACATGGTGATAAATTGACTTTGACAATATATGTGTTACTTACAAATAAATCCTACCTGCTCTTCTTTGGCAGAATCGCCATGGCTTTGTAGCATTTTGGTGAAACATAGCAGTAGCATATCACTAGATGAGTAGGAGTTAATTTAATAGAATTTGAACTTAGATGTGCAGGAATACATTTCACAGCAATTTGTACTGCATCTGTATACTTATTCTAGTGAGGAGAAGCTTCCAAATTAGTAGACCTTTATAGGTAAGCTTAAGTTTAGTGGGGTAAAAGAGAATGTAGGCATCTAAATAAGGATCAGACATTACCTAATTCTTGCCTTCTTTGAAACAGGAACATCAGCTAAGTCTTCAAGTGTTTATTCTTCCATCAGAACAATACATCTAGCATACACTTTAAAGTACTGTTCCACATTTTACAATGACAAAGTTAAAAAGAAATGTGTTTATGTTTTTCTTTTATTTCTATGCAGAGAAGGAATGATTTGTAGTTATTAGCTGAAAGGAAAAGTGATAAGTAGTTTATAAAATGGACATACCTTGACTCAAGAGGAATCACTTGAAGAACTAATATTTATCATCCTCTTACAATTCAAATTGACGTAGTATCCTTATGTCCCTAAAGGCATTACTGTTCTCATAGCAGAGCTGTGAAAAAAATGTTTTGTTTCTGCCCCAAGGCATTGCAATTAACTGCCCCTTTTTGCGCACAAATCAACTTCTCACCTACTTGTGAATTAGGGTAGCTGAGGTGTAGGTGCACATTTGCTTCTGTCACTTCTTCTAGAGGTGTGATAATGTCTGGCAAAGGAATGAGTAAGACAACATTGAGAGGATGGAGGTTGTATATTTGAGAATATGTAAAAATCAGTTACTAAAAGATCTGCTAGGACTTTCAGAATTGTGAAGTTTGTCAGAGACATGAGGCAGGATGTGTTGGTGCTTGACTGTTTCACTTCTCCTGACCCAGTTTATGGTACTGACTTCTTAGTATTGAATTTTATGTGATTACAGTCCTGCCAGACAAACAAGTAGAAGTGTTTATAAATGGCACCTTATATGCAAAACAAATTAGGATGAAAATTTTCAAGAAGAAAAAGTAAGAAAATGAAACCAGAAATTTTTGAAAATGGAAATCAACCACAATTTTTAAAAATTCTATGAAAAAAAAAGCAATTACTTTTAGAATTGTTTTTACCTTCCTAAGGAAAAATGTAGTATCTAACATACATAGAGCCTATTAGGAATTTTCCCTATTTCTTTCTTTATCTAACTCTTCCTCTTTTCCTCCATTCCTCTCTTCCCTCTTTCCCTCCTTCCCTCCCTTGCTCACCCTTTATATCTGTGCTCTAATAATTTGATCTAAAATGCATATTGCAGTTGAAGGCCAGTTATTTTCCTAGTACTCACAAAGCAGTAAGCTATTCCATGACATCAACTATTTTAAATGATCCTTCTGCTTGATTATTTGGTTGGTTATTTAGGGGTAATATTGGAAATATTAGACTACTTTGAGAGTATAAATCATATACCGCCAGACAGACGGGAGTTTGCCTTGTCCAAAAATATAAGATATATGACTCATTTTTATCTTTGGTTTTCCACTCTAAAGAATGGGTGTCAGCTTCCTGTGTAATTTTGATTTGTTTATCCAGCAGTTTTGTTTGTCCATGCAGTTTTCTCTTTGCCAGTTGTGGTCTATATTTGGTTTCCATAAAAGGTATGTTTTCTTTGAGGCTATCTTTTTTTTTCTTACTGTTGCCAAAACCACAAGTGATGCGCCGTTACTTGGACTTTTGTTCTTAATTTAAACTTGGCATAGTATCTTCCTCTGGTGTAAAACATGAAACAAAATCCTTTCTGACATAAAAGCTAGGAGGTAACTCCTTCATTTGAGATTGAGTGTGGGTTCTATTGTATCGAGTGAGCTTTTCTACTTTCCTTGCATTAGGAAGTGGGAAATAAGGGATGAGGCAAAAATATTTACTTGATGGTTGAATATTTACTGGGGTCAGTCTGTCTTATGGAATATATGGGGAAGGCTGTAATAAAAAATACAAAAGTTAAAAGTTGGGGAGAGGTAGTTTATTTTGACAAGAGTGTTCCATCAGAGAGCTGTACCAACCCCTTCTTACTGTTTTTCCTAGTCTGAATGACTTTGGTGTCTGAGCAAACTGGAAATATGTGAAAGTGGAAAAAATCGGTTCCAGTTGCTAAAATATAAACACATGTGGGTCTGCCCAGTAGCAGTAGTAGTAAGAAGTTCTGAGGTGAAATATTTGTTAGACTAAGATGACAGCAGTTGAGAAGGTTTCTCTTGCTTTCCCTGCTTTTTATCCTCCCCCTCCTGCACCCTCCCCTCCCTTCCCCTCCTCTCCCCATCACACCCTTCCTCCATATCCTTTACTTTCTTCTTATTTTCTTTACTTCCTTTCTTTATTTCCTTCCTTGTAAGACAAAATTTGAAATGCCAAACTGGTGTGAAGCATGACAAGTATGGAAAGGTTGACCACAGGGAAATAAGAGACATGAAAGTACAAAATTTTCCTGTATTTCACCCTGTATTGTAAATGCAATTTATTTACTTATCCTGAAAAGAAAGGAAATTGCAATATAATATTTTATGTTATGCAGTCTTAGCCAAGGCTATCCAAAGCAGTCTGTGAAGAGAATACACAAAATTTCTGTGATAAGACGGTGAGCTTACTTACCTCCTGCAGCCTATGGCAACCTCTTGTCATGGTTGTGCCATCTATTTGCCCACTCTAAAGAGGCGTCACTGCAAATCTCAGACAGCACCTGATAAAGTTTTTCTGACAACAGGCTGTGAAAATGCAACCTTTGGCTTTTCTCAGCCCTTCACCTCTACTGAAGTTGGTATGAGATCAGTCTATATTTGTTGCATTATAGATTATCACAAGCTAGTCCTTAATCACCTACCTTTCTCTTTCTGCCCTTTATTTAATAATTTTTATTCTGGGGAAAGTAGCATCAAGTTAATAGGCCAACACAAGGCTGTTGATTTACCTTGTCTTAGCCACACAGAAATAAGTTGCTGTGTTTGAGCTTTTTAGTGCCATCTGTATCTCAGCATGGATGAGAGAAGTAGGATGTAGACAGAGGAGAAGGCTTGAATTGTAAAATCTATGCTACTTTGTCACGGAGCCTCTTTCTTTCCTTGCCTAGTTCTGAAGTGGAAAATACTGCGCTTTATGCCTTCAAACAGTGGGGAAAAGCAAAGAGAGTGTACCTTTCTATTTGCTAGAGCAGTTCAGTTCAGATGGTAATATAGCGTCAGCTTGGAACTTACGGAAGATGGTTCTCTATCTTATATATATAGGTGAAAAAACAATAAAACAATTTGAAAAACTAACCTAACTCCTCCTAAGAGGCAGATCTGCTATTTGGCCTAGACGTGTAAACATGATTCTCCAGGTATCTGTATCCTTTCTGTTGTGATGTTTGACAGTGCAAGTGATTCATTCATTCCTACTGACACTTTGAACTAATGCTTTTCTGAAATTTTCAAAGCAAAACCCACAAGAGATCCTAGTACTAGCTGTACCAGATTTAATATCTTCACATAAATATAACAGCAGGGTGTGATCTGTTAGAAAAGAAAAACTTCATTTTGTAGTGTACTAATTTCTTCCTATTCTTATAAAAATTTTAAGCGACAGTCTGCATTGCAAATAAAGGAAAAAAATTTCCCATTTAGGTAAGATCACAGCTAAATAGTACTTTTGGCATGCAGGGTATGACTTTTCAGTGTTTAAATCAGAGCAATGAAGAATACAGGTATACAGTTCAAAATCCCCATTTCTGTGCACTGCGATGGAGAGGACCGTGCCTGAAAAGCCTGGGGAAAAAGACTGGGAAGGTAGCATTCTGTTAGCTATAATTCTGGCTGAAGTCTCACATTTGGTATAAGTAATTTCTGTTGCTTTGGGGTTTTCAACTGTAAAAGTTGTAGTTTATTGCATGCATCACAAAATACTGAAATGGCTAATTTTTGTAATGTTTCCTAGTAGTAAAAGAGAACTAATACATAACATTATTTTAATGTTAAAATAGACTGTGACTTGTTTGAAATAATAATTCAGATTTTTTTCCAAAAGAAAGTCCCACAGTTTCTATGCCACTTCGATTTCTTCAGGATTTCCATGTGTAGTTCATTGGAAAAATCACATATAAACCACAGTTATGTAGCATAGCTTATTAAATAATTTCCTTTTTTGACATGTTTCTATATATGATTTAGTAGTGAATCTTTGACAGCCACATTATATCACCAGACATTTCTATCACCACTTACAAGAGTAAGAAAATTGAATTTTGCTTAGCAAGGATCAATTAGAAAAATAAAGAGATAAGACTTTAAGCACAAGTCAGAGGATGCTGAAGTCAAGTGATATCCCCAGTATACTAGAAGTCTTTGTTGCTCTTAAGTTCCTTGACTTTTTTTCCTCTTAATCCCATCCAAGATATTCTCCAGCCATATAAAATGAACTTTTGTTTTAATGCTGTTCTCAGGGCTTAGTTGAGAAACAGGAGTGCAGCTGTGATGGCCTTGGCCATAGACTCTTTTTCACTGAGACACATTCCTTTCTCCTTGCCTGCATCACTGGGCTCTTGTCCAAAACCAACTACATTGTGTTTATATTGTGTCCTCCTATGCTTTAGCCTTCCTTAGGATCCTGTCATGCTCAGCCCTCACACTATGTCACATTCATTATGGTGACTCCTTTATTCCCCTTTCCACAGACTAAGTTGTGAGAACTGTGTCACGTCACTTTGTGCATATTTAACATTTTTTTTGGTTAGGAAAAACACAGACAAATGGTTACAGGGATACCAAGAGAAAAAAATGTCTTCATAACCAAAATTCCTAATACTCTTCATAATTTTATCATCAGCTTGATTTTCTAAGAATGTTCAAGTTCTGTCAATCAGAATTTCTAAAAGATCTGAAGCTTCAAGTGCCAGACTGTCATCCAAGGCTTTTCTCTGATTGCTCCATGCCTTTCTCCACTCTTGTGCTTTTGATATTGTAACCCCTCAGTCCAGTGTTCTTAAAATTGAACCATTTGTTTCTTACTCTCAGCAGAAGTACATGCCTGCTAACACAAAGGCTTTTTACTAGCCGAACAAACTAGTGAATACAAATTGACAGGCAATTCCATTTTCATGTGCCTTTGAAAACATTCTTAGACACTTTACCCTTACAATGAAAGAATTGTGCAGAACTCTGTCATCACTTTGTGCCACTGTGTCTTGCTGCAGAAAATGAAGTTAGTCTCATTTTCATGAAAAAAAAATACACTCTTTCTTGTGTCGTTCACTTTTGGATAAATATTGCAGTTCAGTTTTTCAGTACTGTGAAAACTGCATGTTTTCTTTATGCAAAACTGGAGAAAACAAAGCTGCCAAAAGTTATTGAGAGAAATGTATATCATTGGCAGTGCCCTTCAATTTAATAAGGGAATGGTTATGTACAGGTGATTGAATTAAGAGTTTGATCCTTTCCTTCCCTTTCTGATCCCCTTCTTTCTCTTCCATTCTCTTTCCTTTTCATGAAATAAGTTATGTTAAAAATCTAAGTCTCCCTAGAGTATTAGGTCACATTTTACCATGAAAGCAAATGATATTATGAAAATATATGAGGATCTCCCTGAGGCCGTATGTTACAGTTTTGTATCTAGTGTTTATCAGTGATTAATTTGTCTGTTATGCAGTGCTCCATCTCTAGATGCTGCAAATATCCTTTCCACAGCTGACATGTCTCTTGGCTCATAAAATTTTCTCTAAATGAAATATATTGCAGATCTGGCCACAGTAAATAGCAGGAAAAGAGTTTCATGGTGGAGGTTATCCATAAACAAGTTATCCACCACATCTTCCATCAAGTAACACAAACTGAGCAGTGCATTATCCTATCTACATATTCTGTATGTTTTGTCAGAAGCATATAAACACAGCCAAATACAACTTAATGAACTATCTCTTTTTTATTTTTAGTTAGGAAAGAAAAATGTTTTTTCCAGTCTCTTGCTAATGATAAATGACAAAACACATGAGATTTCTTAATACATATTATATTTATATATATATTTTATGTAAGGAAGGAAGAGCGTCTAATGTTGAAATTTCAGTGACGCATCATGGCAAATGTATTTCCTAGAGGTTTTTATAAAATCTGTTTATCTACACAAATATCTCCTTTTGGTTTTTTACAGAAAATGTTGAGATACTTTTTAAGTACAAACACGTGTATCAGGCTATAATCTTTTAAGTGTGAAACAAACTCTGTACACCTAAAGTTTTTTTGCAGCTAGAGGGAAGGTTTTTAAAAGCACAAGTAGCAGGCAGGTACATGTAATTGTGTAAAAGCTCCTTGTGGGAATTGTCTACAGTGTACTCTGCTTAGATGATCCACTCATTTCAAGAGTGGTGTTGGAGTGTCTCTGCAAACCCAAATGCATGACTGAGATAAATGTGGTTAATCCAAACCCAATCTGTGTATCATCACCCAAGACATTTGAATGGAAGGTTCACAAGAATTTTTAGAATGGGGATTAGACAAAATATTCTATCATTTAGTGAAAGGCCTGATTTGGTAGATATTAATGTTCCTGATCCTTTACTATGTCCTTTACTGTGACTCCTATGTCACTGTGTTAGTATCACTAACAAACTGAATGGAGTCTCATGTTCTCCTGGGAACAATTCTACTTCTGTTTGCCTGACTCCTGCTTCCCATTCCAGCTGTACATCATGCATTCATCTATCAAAAGTGACTTTTAGCACTTCTAAACTGACAACCTCTTGGGTGTTTGCAAGGTGGAAAGTAAAGAGAAGAAAATGGAGAGTATAAAGTTTGAATTAGATTTTGGAAAACAGATTCTTGAGTCCCTGAAAATTTATCCTGGCCATGAACTTACACAAGCCCCTGTAAAATATTCTGTTGGGGAACACCTGGCCATGAGGAGCTTACCTTATTAAGTACAGATTTCTTTTAAATACAACACTTAGATATTTTCTTGATAATTGGATGGAAGACACAAAGCTGGGCCATCCCATTGGGGTACAACTACTGGACCTCCTGACAGCAATAGCATGTGTTCACAAGGTGAAACCTCAGTTGCAAAGCCAGAAAGGTTCAGATTCTGGGTAGGAAACAGCAGGGATTTCCTATGTCCTAAACCTAAGCTATAGCCATGGGATTATATCTTACCTGTTGGGGTCAGTGTGTAATAGGTATTATTTGATTTAAACTTAAATAATACTCATGAGTTTACCTAATTTCCTTTTACACATAAAGAGTGCTCAGAGCCCTCTGCATCCATGTATACCCAAATACACATATTTTTGTTATTTTCATGTGCAAGGAGTAGCACAATTTTCTAGGAAATTCCCAGCTGAGAAATGACTTCAGGCTTCAGATCATTCTTCTGATCTTTCTTCTTCTCATGAATTTTAAACCTGCAGGAAATGCATTCTCATACAGCTGAAGGCTGAAGTAATTATAGGTTTTCTTTGCTTTGGACACACTATTTCTCTGGGGGTTTCTTTCCTAAATGTGGAACATAAGAACCACCTAAATAAACCAGGTGTCAGAAATTGATTCGCACAATCATTTTTATAGTGAACTGAGTAGCTGAGCTTTCTAGACTCCTGAACTCTGCTAAAGCTATAAGGAATCTCCTGTGTAAAATTAGGATATGAGGCATTTAGCATTTCAAAACCTATTTTTCATTAAGTTAGGCCCAAGAGCTGCAGGGTAAGTTAATGTGTGTTAGGAAAATTGTTGTTTGAATTTACTGTGATTATTTAGATACAGAAAACATTTCTTTTTCACTCTTTGTTGACAGTCATCATTAGATTTGAAGGTGGACTCTTTTCATTAATGGGCAGTAGCTAAAGTTCTAACCTAAATCTGTATCAGTTTTTAGTTTAATAATTAAGAAAAACAGATTTGAAAATCTCTGGGCCAGGCTAGAAAGTGCTCCATCATTCCTATCTCATTATTAGCTGTTGTCTTTTTAAAAAAGAGTATGTTGAACTTAAATGTCTATAATTTACTAAATAAGGACCAAGGGAATCCTCACCTGCATTTTAGACAATGGTGCACTTACATACATACAACTACTTATCCTGCTTCTTTTGAGAACAGTGGGACCATCACTTGGACTTGGAAAAGTAATTTAGGGTACTTTTGACTCTTTCATGGATGTTATTACCATGATTACCCATAAAAGACAGAACTTTGATATAAAATACTCCTTCACTGAGGTGATGACTCAGGTTGAAATAAATAGTTAAAAAATGCTTAAAACCAGACAAAACAATTTTCAGTTGTTTTACAGTTTGAATGAGAGTTTTAGAGCAGAGAACTTCCTTGCCAAAAGCAGACTGCTGGGAACAGAAGAACAGAGCTAATAGACTGAGTGGGTGTGCAGGACAGGAACTGGGTTTTGAGATACATTTCTTAATTTCCAGTCTGTTCCTCTCAAACATTTTACATCAAACTGATGCCTGAACTTGAGGATTAACATAGTAGCACCAACTACAGCACACTGAGAAGTATTTCCATTTCTTGTTTATTAAAATCTGCATAGGAGTTCTACACTTGCCAGCCAGAATTGGCAAAATGTTCAAGTGTTTTCTCCATTGGTTCAGTTTCCTTAGTAGAAACAGCACTGAACCCCAGTGTAGAGCTGGTGTGGCACAATGTTGATGCAGCCAGCACTGGCTGCATGCTTATAACATCTGTTGATAAAAATATTTCAAAACTCCAAGAAGTAGAAGAGTGTGTGTATATAAAGGCAGTTCAAAATATTATAGTGCTGCTGTAAGAACAGTGGTGCTATTGGCCATTTTATTTTTCTGAGTGTTTTATTTCTTAGGCAGAATGTGTGTTATATTTAGTACATTCTTTAAAATTGACTCTTAAAATACTTTTGTGTAAATATAGCTACAGGTAATAGATTCTCCTCTCCCTCTTGAACAGGGATGGTATTAAACTTGTTTTAGGGGTACTGTAAGAACTATAAAGGCATGCTGATTTTCTGAACTCTTACTTTCTACTAAAAGCTCCAATGAGTTCACAATGCTTCTCCTTATTAAAAAAAAGTCATTGTGTAGTGCATTCAGCAAACTTTAGCCCTAGAAGTAGGACATCAAATATTACTCTATTATTAGAAACTTATTTATTATTTAAGAAGCAGGAGTAGCACATTCTTATTGTAAATTATGCATGAGAATTAAAAAAATTCCAGGGTGACTGGAGGTACAAAGCCAATTAAAGTCCCTAACTGTTGAGGTGGTTTGAAAATCTCATCTTAAATGAAGTACAGAAAACAATGATGATCTTGTGGTAAAGTTCATGAAATAAGCAGCAGGGATTTAAAATTTCTGTTTCTACTGTGACATGTTTGGTTTTGAAGAAACAGTTTTCTCTGTGCCCAGGTTCCATACCTCTAAGGAGGAGTAGCACTGCAGAGACACATAATGATGATAAATCAGTTGAGTTTTAAAAACAGTTCCTGTGCTAATTGCAATTTAAAAAAATAAATTAGAAGCCCTATCAAAAAATACAGTACAATGGTATCTCATTATCTCTCTTTTTAAAATCAGTCTTGACATAAGGCTGCTGTATGTTGGCTTCAATTTGTTGGGGTTTTTTTATATTGCCTTGGCACATACAAAATGCTTGATTGCCAAGAACAATCAATTTATAGAGATGAGAATGGCTTCCAGAACTGTGAATATTAAATGATGTCTTAAACATTTTCTGTAAAAACATATTGGTGGTTATGTTTGAATGCGTGAATTCTGACTGCTGAGATAGTTCCTTCAAATGGTTACTGAGTAATGTAAAACTCCTCTTCCTTAGGTCTTTCACTCTCTAAAGACCATATCCAATTCTCATTAGTGGGAGCGTTAGTGCAACTAAATGCAACTTCAGTGGAGGTCAGTGAGGACACTAAGTTAAAAAAAAAAAAAAGTTAAATTGCAAATATGAAATCACAGATTGTACTTAACTGTTTGGTAAAAATCAATAAAATGTGAGAAGCTTTCAGCAATCCCTAGTGGCAAGATTCTCAGAATTGTCAGGGCCTTCTGTTTTCCTCTTTCTGTGGAAGTGACACACGTGTTTCTGGGAATTTGGATTTAATTGATATAGCTAAAGCCCCAGTTTACAAATAAACTAGCTTTTCAAGGTGTCTTATCCTGCAAATAAGAATTCATGGAGTTTTGGAAATCCCCCTAAGAACTTACCAGCATATTAGGCAAGAAATGCCTTTACAAACTAGACACAAGTGACTTCAAAACTAGGCTTAAACATAGATGTTTAAGATTATTGAGTCCTGTTTATGTCAGTGGGAGTTGGATGCTTAAGTCATTGGGATGTGAGAGTGCTTTACACTTCTGAATCTGGATCCATGTCCCTGTATGTAGTCATCTCAATATATATCCCTGAGGATGAATACTTGCCTCATCCTGTGCATATCCAATGGGTTCCTCTGGGTTCAATTTTAAACTGCAATAAATTGCAAGCTTCCAGTACTTTTTATGGGAATTAGATGATAAAATACATTTGAAACCTTTATCTCATAGTTTTTCAATTTCAAGATGGATTGCAGCATGTTCCAGAGACAAATGAGCTCTACAGGTTTCTGAGCCATGTGGTTAAAATATCAGGAGTGGACAAACTGTTGTAACACCAAGTTCTACACAAGTTACATTGCTTGGCCATGTATGTTAACCCATAGAAAGAACCATACTGCCCTGGATCACTCAAAGTGGCTGTAGTCTCTTTTAAAAGAAATATTTCAGTGCTTTCAGATGCTTTCTTTTTTTCTTGTATTTGCTTAAGCACTACAGTAATGGATGCAATGTAAATCTGGAAGTATTAGACATGTAATAGAATGACTCCATCTTGGCACGATTGTAAATACAAATATAGTCATTTGTCACTGCTGAGGTAGCTAAACAATAGGCTGGGTCAATATTCTGTGTAAAAGGAAAAGAGGTGGGCATAGACCATCTTAACTCCATTACTGAGGGTATACTAAGAAGCTAAAATGGTCAAGATTCCTTCTGTAAAATTAGAAATGTGAATGTTATTATTCCATTAAGGGGAAAATATTAGATGTTCTGAACAAAGGTCCTACTATTTCAGAAATCAGGCTCGTAGCACCACAGGAAGGACCTAAAATCAGAACTAATACTAAAAAACAAGGAATTGATCTTGATCCAGAACTTCTTACTAAGGAAAAAATTATATAAAAACAATTGACCTAAAACATAAAATCCTGCCTTGCTTAAGACAATATAAATCTGTTAGAAGGTCCAGATTCTGCTTATATTCAATGCAAGTGAAGAGGCCATTTGTGTTTAATGGATCTGCAAATGGGTTTTAGGCTGCTAGAGCATACATGCTTGCACTATGGGAGAAAAGAATTTCCTTTTCTTGGAAAAGAGCTAATGAAAGCAATATCAAGAATACTCTCGAGAATTACTGGTACTATACATGTGAGTGAGTGTACAAAGACTTGTAGGATAAGGACATGGAAAAGTAAATTATGTGGCTCTCCAGTATCTCTGTGTAAACTCAGTTTTTATATGAAGATTTTTGTTTTTCTTGGCGTTTCACAAATTCTTGCTTTGTTTTTGATAGGTTTTTGAGTATATTTATTTTGGTTTTAGGGGCAGTAGTTAAAGTGGGGAAAGATGTAATTGTCTTTTCTTCTTTGCTTAATATTTTAAGTATACAAAATAAAACCCATAATTATTCAGTTGGCTAATGGCATATTTTTTCTGGCTCATTGTTATCAGTGGACAATAATTTGTTGTCATAGATGGTCTGTTGGGAAAGAGAGTTAGTCTAGTCCAGTGGTGATAGAACAGATGGAAAATGAATTACTGAATTACTTCAGCGTACATTTCTTGACTGGCTTGAAGCTTCCATGCTTGTTTCTCCACCCTGTGGAAAGGCACATAATATTCCATGGGTAAAATCTGTGAGAAGCAGTCATTCAGCAGGGCCGGGTTTTACTCCTGAGGTTTCTCTCGCAGTGGACTTGTGACAATAAACTTAATATGCTTAAAAAGACTTCTTTTTAAATAGACTGATACAGATTTTGTAAATTAATTAGAATATATGTTGTTTAGAGAACTTTATACTTTGAATATTTCACGTGACAGTGTTTAATTGCCACAGATGAGGGATTTTCACTCTGTGGTCTGTGGTTTCTTGAGGTGGCTTCCAATGTACTGCACAGTGGTTGAAGTGCTTCCAGGTGGTCCACACAGAGGCCTTCATTACTAGCAAAGTATCAATTCTTAAATCTCTCATGGCTCCATTTATAATGCTTTAAATTCCAAAATAATTTTGGGACATAACATTTTAAAATATGAGTATCTTTTGCCTCCAGTTCAAATTCTTCAATATTAGGGCTGTTGCTATAACTGCAGTCATGTCTTTTTTGAAAAGTCAGGAAAGGACAAGCATAGAAGTGGTGGGTCTGTAAATCTGTAAATGCTGGTGTGAGTGCTAAAGTAGAATCCCAGAACCAGGGAATGAAAAGTTAACATTTAGGAATATAAGAAAAAAAGATGGGTTATAACCAAGTGTTACCCCCATTTTAATATAAGCCTGTTGCATCTGGCTCCATTCACACCCTTCTAATGGCAGTGTGGATGCAATCAAGCATGCACATATCCAAAGGAAAAGTGCATTGGAATTGGGTAGCTCTGGGATAGGCAACTTTAGGATATTTCTTTCTTAAAAAATGGTCTGCAATGTGGCCACAACTGAAAATCAATAATAGAGGTTTTATTTGGCTAGATACTGAGTTCAATTTAAAGAAAAAGAAAAAATCTGAGTTAAAATATGGGGAAAGGAGTAGAGTCTTGACTAGGATCCAGGCAGTTCGTGGTCACAGGTGATCCTATTATGGAAGAGCATGACAGCTATGAGTTTACTCCATCTCTTGAAAGCCAACAAGGGATTCTCCATCTTGCTTCACTAGAGTTTTTTGTGTCTAAGTGTTGCCTAAAAGACAGGCTACCTGAAACAGAGGCCAAGACAAATTAGGAGTATAAAAAGCAGACAATTTATTCAAGGTCTGCAAAAGCCTTGAAGATACATCCGGGCAAGCAAAGTCCCCCGTTGGGGACGACACCCAAACTGGATGCTGGTTTACGAGCCCTTCACCTTTTATAAGTTCTGTCCCATCAGCATATTGGCCTTTAATTCTCCAATTGCACCCTCAGGTGATGATGTTAACCACCTGAGGCCTGCTCCCCCCTCTAACAGTTGTTTACATATTTTCAGGCTCTAAGGCAACAAATATGTCCTGGAATCTGTATTCAGCGAGCCTTGGTTTGGCCAAAGGTGCTGGGAACAGAGGATTTTAGCACTTGGTAAGAAGCACAGAACTACAGCAAGTTACAGATACACGAAGGGTAAAAACTAGAAATACCTGAAGGCATCATAAGCACAGGATGGCTAACCCAAGGGTTTCTCTGCCTCTTATTTCATGTTTTGAGGGTTTAAGCAGGACCAAAATAGAGACTACATCTTCATTGACCTCCTGAGCTAAAGTGAATTTCACCCTAAAGGCCTCTTTTGGAATAAACAGCATTTATTTCCTTAACTAAAAACAGAGTTGCTTCTGATTTGCTGAAACCAGATAAAAGAATCCAAATCCATTCAGTTCTGTTTGGTTTGGGTTCTGAAGAAAGATTTCATCCCAGTTGGGTTCATACTGCAATTTATTTTTTGAGGATTTTTTACATTAGGGAGAAGAAAGGGGATGTGGAAGGGAGAGATAACTATGTTAAATCAGAAGCAGCTCTTTTCTAAAAGGAGTTGAAAGTTCCTTTTCCCATAATTAGCACGGTTTTTAAACTGCTGACAGAGCTGCACTGCTTATTATGAATAAAAGCTGGACATGGATGAAGTTGGGTTGAAATCTTGCCCGGAAGGTTTTGAACACAGAACTATATTTTATGTTCAAATGTTATATTTTTATCTTAATTTTCTGTCCCTTTTGACTACTATTATGAGATTAAAGTTAGATGGATAAAGTCATTTGAGAAGCTGGGTAAAAGTTAAATTGCCTGAGTCAGTTCAAACAACGAGAAACAAAGATGCGTTCTTCCTGGGTTTAAAGGATTACTTCTGATCACTAAAATGGTCTTTTGTGACCTTGAGATTAAGCAATGTTATATGATAGTGCTCAGACTTCATTCTCCTCATTCAACTGGAGTACTCTTTCCTGCCAGCTGTTACTATCATCAATTGATTGTTTTCAGGTTGGCTCTAAGAATCTCCTCTCATTAAAGAAACATCAGATTGATCCTTCTGGGCATTTTAGGGGTATCAAGACATGAAATAATTTAATTAGTGTCATAAAAGAGAATGTTTTTCTGTAGTCTGGCAAAACATGATAATAAGCAGAAAGGCTGTAACTGCATGGTGCTGCTGTCAGTCAGGCTTGACATATGGTGGCGTGGGGATGGTGTGTGTATGATTTTTATCTGAATGCCAGGGGTAGCAATAGCAAAAAAAAAAAAACCCATATGGCCCTATTTAAAGCTTGGGTCTGATTTTTAGTCTGCATCTTTGCATCGCGTACCTGCAATCTGAAGACTGAGAAGATTTGGGGGTTGTTCTGTAAAGGCATGCTTCTATTTAATCAAGAATTGTTGCCATGAACATTCAGGTGTTCGGTCAATATTATGTAATTTTTGTTCCTATTTAACTCATAAAGGGAGAACGTTTTATTGCTGTGTCATGAGCAAAATGCATGGGAGATGTGGAGGACTTGACTGAATGCTTGATAAAACACTGGAGTGCCTCCCTGCAGAAATGTCCTCTTCCCATCAGTTCAGCAGAAGTGTATCTAGTAGGTGGAGGTGTAATAAGAGCTTCACTTGCATATGGAAGTCCAAGAGACAGTGAGTCTTTCATGCCGGTGAGTCTTTATATGTTGTCTCTGCAGAGATATCTTAGGAATAGAAAGCCTGGGAGTTGCAAGCTAGAGGAGTCCTTCCATCAGTGCCAAGCCAGAGAAAGTAGGTGCTCACAAGGAAACTGGGACACTCTCAGTGATCAAAAAGTGAACATTGAGGAACATGTTTCTCAGCTAGAATAAATAGAATATTAGGACAGCATGGGGACCATAGCATTATTTCAGTGGTCAAGATTTCAGTCCTTTTGAAATTAATAGGGATTTTGTCACTGACCCATGCAGTAGCAGGATTTCAACCCAAAAGTAGCTAGGCTTGATTGCCCATGTTGTTGACAGCAGGAGCCAGTTGGGAGCCATCTTCTTCATGGGTGCCAGGAACAGCTGAGTCGGAAGCTGCAGAAAAGGGAACAGGTGGGCAGTGATGTGTGTGAGCTTTGGGGATGTCCAAGGCAAAAGGGGCACCGTTCAAAGTTGCCCACTGCCCTGCTTCCCTGCCTGGCCCGTGCCGTGCTGCGAGGCTGGGGCGATGCACCTGCCTGAGCCCCGGGCTCTGCTCACTGCCATACACCACAGCTCTTTGCCGTGCTGAGAAGACAACCAACATTTAAAGCAGCATAGGTTCATATGGTTCTTGGTAAAATACCAAGATATGGCAGAAGAGGGTGTAATTTTTTCAAAATTATGGCAGGAATGTGGCTTTGTCCAGGAGCACAGCTCAGATTGTTGGCTGTCCCTGCAGTGGAAGCGTGAACTTCTGACACTTTGGTTTGCTATTTTGCTTTTGTTGGCAGATACCAAAAGTGCTTCCAGATCAGTACAGGAAAGCGCTGATGTGAGTTGGATACCTGAACTTCTTGAACCCAATAAGAGTTTTATTAGTGTCACCAATTCAGGGACTTCTGTCCAAAAGGCATCTTGATGGATGCTCCAAAAGGCTCATATGGAGATAGCATAGAAATACACTGAGGGAAAACACCGTAGCGGAGAAAAAAAGTGCAGAATACTAAGTGTTTTAAGTGTGTATATATATATATATATATATATCTAAAATTTTTTTCTAAACCTATTTTTTCACTCCATCTCTGTTGTCTCATTTTGGGGCCTGTGTTTTCATTTTTTATGCTTTTGTTGCTCTTGATTACCTCTTTTCTAACTCCTTCATTTCATGTGTATGGGAGCAACAACATTTCATTGCAAATTGTACATTTTAGTCCAGATGACAGTCATTATCTTCCTGCACATTTTCTGTGATGCTGAGGACAGATGTCACAAAGAGTTCTTTGCAGTGATTAGCTAAGGCAAATCCTTAGACCTGTGTCCCCTATGTGTTATGCACAGCAGTGCCTCAGTATATACTTTTAATTGTCTTTTAGTAGGTCATCTGTCTAAAACCTGGGACAACTGTATTCTTGTAATAAAATTTATTTCATCCATGTAATACAGAGACAATTTAAAGAGAATGCTTTTTGAAAGGCTTTTATTTCACTGTAAATCTTGTCAAATGAAATATTGTTTTGTACACTTGGGCAATGCATCAGCAGAAACATAGTTCAAAGAATGAAGATAATTTCTTCAATGTTTTGAGGCTGCCTATAGTGAGCAGCAGTCTGGTTGAAGGGTAAACATTTTAATGGAGACCATTTATTCACCTAAGTCCAAATCTTTGCTGCAACTATTGCTAAGCATTGCATAGAGCCATCTTTCATCTTCTCCCTGACCATAAAATAGATACTTTTTTTTGTATTAGTTGTTCAGTATTTCAGATATTTCAACAAGGATATGATGAAATGGAAACACTCAGTGTAACTTGTACTCCCTATGTCTAGCAGCTGTCAGTCTAAGGAAAATGCCAAATATAGAATCTTTTTTACTCTTTGATGGGAATGCTTTTCTCAGTGACCTTATACTCCTAATCAGGAACATTTAACTAAAATCTTCGGGTTTTTTAGGTTAGCTTGGGTTAAATTGGGGTTTTTGTTTGTTTGTTGGTTTTGGGGTTATTTAAAATTGTATAGCTTTCCAGATGCAACAGCCGGTGTCCAGGAATCACAAGATGTATTTCTGCTTCGAAGAAACTGCTCATATGATATGAAAATTGTACTATTGCAGATGTCTGCAGATTAGTGTGTATATTTTGGGTAAAGTATCTTCTCCTATAGGTACTGAGAAGTCAGTAACAACCATCAGTGGGAGTAGGCTAGAAAAATGTGGTTAGAGGCTCATGCATCATGGCAGGCTATCAAGCTTTGCTAAGTCTGCTTCTAGCACGGCCCAGCATATCATGGTCTAAATGCAGGTCTTGTGGGAGGCTGGTTTTCTCTCTTAAAATAGCTAGCATTACAGTCTTATGGGTAAGTTTTAGTTTTTCTTGGTATTAATATGTGTAATCTGTGATGCTTTGCTCAGTATTGGTCTTTTAATAATGAAAGTTACTTCACTAGAGCTAGTGACTTAGGAATGGGTGGCTTATTATGAACATACAGAAGTAACTTTTCATGCTATTGTGAGATAAAAATTTGAATTTTTGGGCTTGTCTGTACATATAGGTATGAGGACTGCAAATCTTGGTTTGGAAATATCAAAATGCATTCTGATTTTTTCCATGGAAACATCATCTATTACTGTAAAGATGGGAAAATGTTCCCTGTAATGCTCTTGGTTGTAATGGAGCTGGTCAGAGAAAAAAAACACTCTTGTCTTCAAGACTCCCAGAAGGAAAACAGTTTTCACAGTGTGAACCTATATGGATCCTAAAAGGATAAGACACCTTTTTCTTGCTAGGAATCACTGAATCACAGAATAGTCAGGGTTGGAAGGGACCTCTGGAGATCGTCCAGTCCAACCCCCCTGCCGAGTCAGGGCCAGCGAGAGTGGGTTACTCAGGAAATCATCCAGGTGGGTTTCGACAAGGAATACACCAACGGCTCATTAGTGGCATTGCAGTTGTTTTGCTGCTTCTCTCCAGATCCCAAATCCCTTGATCTCACCAGATGCTTCCTCTGCCCCTGCGTGAGTGTGGCGCTGGTGCGTGTGGCTCTGTGTGCCAATGTGGCAGGAGGCACCAGAGCAAGACGTGCCTTGTCCGAAAGCAGCCGTTCAAATGAATTCACTCACTGCATAACAACCTTGGGAAGAGCAGCTTAACGGGATTTTAAAGTGATTTGAAGCAAGACCTTGAGGTCTCATTTCAGTGCACTAGAGCTGAACCAGAGAAAAACAGCAATATTTTCTTTTCATTTCATTGTGGCATACTTTTCTAAGTTATCAAAGCTGCACTCTTCCATGTTGAAATTTTGGGGAACATACCTTCCGGAAGGCATTTGGCTAGTGTTTCCAACTGGAAAATTTTTTGGTATGTCCCTAAATTCTGCATCTCAATAGGAAATTAGTGGAAAAATAAGTATTTTTGTAATATGGGTAAACTCCTGCGTGAATTCTAAAATAGAACCTTTCATTTTATTTAAATTTTATCATGTTGCAATTTTTTGTCCTAGAAGAATAGAAAGCTAAACTGAACAAAAAATTAAATATTGGAAGTTGTTCAGTATTCCATTAATAGTCCCTGATTAGGACAAAATTAAAGAACAATACAGTAACGATAAATTATTCCAAGAGTTCCTGAAACTTGTGCACATGCTCATGGAAAATTAGGGACATAACTATGATACTTCAGACTGAAGAAAATTCATTATTTACTGTTTTTAATCAGGACTGGCATACTGCGGGAAAGGCAGAAATTCACATGCATGGAGAGAGGAAAGGCATAGTTTATAGAGTCTAAGAAATATTTGTTATGCCATGAATTTATGCACTCATTCCTAAAATGGGACTTAAGTAAGACATAAGAAGTATACAGGTCTAGTGCCAGCTTTCTGCACAGGGGTGAATTTAATCTAAAATGAATAAGGGTCTTTTACTTATTTTGTTTATTTTTTTGCAGTTTCTCTGCCCACTTCCTAACACTGTGTTTTTTAGACGGTGTTTTAGACAGCAATGCACCACCTGTAATTCAAATACCAAAGGCAGTGTTTATAGGAAAGTTAATATATTGCTTTAATCTAAATCAACATCTTGCCTTTATGGCTTGGCTTACTAAAACATTAAGAAATCCACCAATAATTTTTAAATGCTATAGTTTAGAACAAATGCCTTTATGAACTAAAAAAAAAAAAAAAAAAAAGAAAAAAAATGCTAATAATCAGAACAGAACTGGATTTTTTCCCCATCAGTTGTGTAGTTTCTGGTGCAGCACCTGATAATTTCTGGCATTATTTGTTCTATGAGAGCATTTTGTGTGATATCCTGTTCAGTGCAACTTGTGGCTGCAGATTTTGCCACTGTTTCACTATTAATCTTTTTTGTGAGCTGTGATTTCAGCATGCTGAACTGTCAATTTAGCCATTTAAACATTTTAAGTATTAGATTTCTGAATGTTCGTGGGAGTAATCTGGTTTCTTTTTCATATGACTGCTATAAGTGGTGTTAACACAGCTAAAATTTCTTTTAATATTGATACTTTTAATGCATCCTTACCAATTTAGAGCGTGTGAGAAACATATGGGTTGTTTGAAATTAATTTGCCTTTCATCAACAATTTTTTTATGTCTAGTGTTAAACAAAGTAGTTTGCACTAAGGACATAGGAGGCAAGTTTGGACTTTCGTGTTTGAAATAATGTATTCATTTTTATTATGAAGAAAAATATAATAGCCTTCAGTAATACAGTTGGATCACAATATATTTCACTTATTTTTCTATCTGAATGGTTTTTTGTGTTCAGCTGAAAAATTACTCTTTTTAATTATTTATCTTTGTGAGCATTTTTATATATGTGCATGAATGATCACATTTGTAATTTCTATTTGTTTTAAAATAAAATTTGTTTCTAGATACACTTTCGTAAAGATAGTTGTTACATACAATTTTATTTTGTACAAAGGTACCTAGGGTTGGAATTGTCTCCAATACACCAGTAGGCACAAAGACCACAAAGCTTTGTAATGTAGGTTTTGCTTTCATTTTGTGTCAGACATTTTTTCATATTAACTTCTATTAATTCTTAAAACCAGAATCAGGGTTTGTTTCAATGTATGCAATTCATACTTATTGCAGGGGGGGAAATTATGGCTATATTAAAACAATCTTATTTGGCCTATATGTAAGCAATCATATTGCTAAACTCTGAAGATAAGGTCTAATTTTACAAGGGAACTCTCATACATGAGGTAGAGGTACGCATCTGCTTTTTTTTTTTTTTTTAAATATCAAAAAGCATCTTGACTTTATGGATGTTAGAAAGCTTTCTGTAAACATTTATCTAAGCAATGGTAAACATTGCCTCAAGCATTTTTTCAAAGCAAGTTATTTTCATCCTACAAGGATTCCATGCATTAAAGAAAAAGTGCATACAGCTGTTTGTCAGGGGGACTGTATTCAGGAAGACATTTTGTGGCACTAAAAAACTTAGCTTTGGGGCTACTTGCAACTCACCTCAGTGCAAGAAGTAGTGTAAATATTTTGCTTTCATACTATGCTTTACAACAATTCATAAAATGTCATTATGTGAGGATGAAGTACACACTTGTCCTCAGGCTTCTTGGAGATCAAAAAACCATGAACTTTGAGCATTAGGTTATCATGTGTAGCTTATAAATAAGTAGGTACAGCTATAATCTTATAATGGGCACTTCTGCGCTTCTTTTTGCTTGTTGACTAAAGTGTGCAATGCCTTTTATGGTAACTCTGTAACTTTGTCTGTGATGGATGTGATGCAGACCCTTACATTTTAAATAGGATATTTCTTCTTAAATCATGTTACTTGAAAGTTCTTTCTTTTTTCAGGCTTAGGTAATAGCCAATTTAATGGCACAGCCAGGCCAATATTTAAGAAGGTGTTATTTTGCTCAACCATAGTAATCTGTTTGCCAAAGTTTATGGACAAGTTATAAATGTCTGGATGTAGGAATTTTTTTAAAAAGCAGTGGTAAATCCTTAACTGTAGTAGTCTCTGTGTCATCAGGCAGCTGTGTCATGGTTAGCGCTTAGAGACATGTTTTACAAATTGAGGTAATTACTCATCAGTGACCCTTTCACATTCTGTTCTTCCTTGTGTTCACACATGGCATTATTTTCCTTTAGTGATCTGACATCAAAGTTGGTATTAGGAATAAACCTGTCAGATAAGCACAAGCTAAAGTATGTGTGCTACCCCTAGAATAGAATACAATTTTGCTGTTGAAATTCTAGGTTTTATACTAGGTCACAGCTGGAGCTGGATATTAGTCCTTTCCTATCTAGTTCCAGTTATATCATTACACAAACTCATGAACATTCACTAAGTGTAATTCTCTCTCCTTCCTCCTCCCACCACTCCCATCTCCTGTCACTTGAAAAACCTGTAAATTATCTCTCATCAGTCTGCAAATGCATGACTGTTTCCTCCTTTCAGAAAACATACAGTGAAACCTGACAGATTTGATGGGATTAGCAGGAAGCTGGAGGAATCACAGAGAACATTTACTCAGCTAGTTACCCACTTATTGCCATAACTATAATGCTTCTCAGCCCCAGTATTTCACAGGAATCCCCCAAAGGTCTGCCAATAGCTTAAAGCAGTTTTTCTAGTATGCTTCATAGGACAAAGGGGAATGTTTTCTTCTCCCACTCTAAGGAAAACCCACGATGACAGGTGTGAAGCTGTAATGGTAGTTGTGGTGTCTGCCTCCTCTTCCTCCAATTGCCTCATACAATTAACAAGGGGGAGCAAGGCAAACTCGTTATCAGATGGGAGCCCAGCCCCTCCTTGTACAGCCACAGGATCACACTGATTACACATCATATTTTTCACACCTTTTAATATGTGTGTGGCTTAAGTCCAAGTAAGGCATTTGAAACAGTGCTGTTAATGTGCAGTTTTTCCAGGTGCTGCTGGATTAACAGGCTTTGTTAATCTGCAAATCTGTGTCTCAATCTGCACTAAGAGTACTTAGCTCTTCAAATGCTGTTGCATTGCGAGGGAGAGAAGATATTGTTGAGAAGCCTTCATTCCTCCAGCAATATGCACCTATCCTGTACTCACCTGGGGCCAGGTTGAAAGTAGCTCAAATCATACAGAAACTGGGACCAGACAATCAGAAAATCAAAGCAGACAGGTGTCAGCCTGAGTCCCTTTTTAACACTTTTTCATTTGTTACAGCTTTCATTTTTTCTTTGGCTTCCACTGTAACTGACATCTGCATTTTAGATTTTTTTCCATGAGATCTCATCAAGTTGTTGAATGCCCAACACTTGCTTCTTTTCAGCCTTCTGAATTCAACATTTGCCTTTGTCAGTGAGAAAATGGTGCTTTCAGCTACAGATATTTCAGCTTCCAGTGATGAAAGGAGAGATTATGGTTTATAGGGAGATGTGCTATCTTTTATTATAACAGCTGATACAGCTGAAGGAAAAGACAAGCTTTTGAGCACAAAGCCCTAGTCAAGGACAAGCTTCTGAGAAAAGATTTTACTCCCTGCTTGATCCACATTAAATAAAAAGTGGATGAGCACAAGCTAGGAAAATCTCTGAGCAACAACAGCTGCTCAGTGTTTTGAGTAGTTCAATACAGAAATGTTATTTTAGCCCAAACTCCCCTCTTTTAACAGATGACAAGAGAAGTGGTAATCTTGCTGTGTTCACTTGGAAAGCAAGTCAATTCCCTTGCACTTTCTTCTACAAGTCTCCCAGTAAATGTCTAGGGAAAGACATTAAAATGTTTTAATGATATACGTTTTGGTTTAGATTATATTGGAGAGATGTATGTATATAGAGATGTGCAAATTCTGTGTTTGTTTTGGTAATTTTTGACATTTAGAAAAATCAGCCTTCTCAAGCAAATATGTACTATGCATGAGCAGATTAGTCGCGCCATCAGTAATAAAACCACCACTGAGTCCTGGGATGGAGATCAGCCCTGTGACAGCACTAGCCATGCTAGATTGACCCCAAAACAGCGTTAAAGCAGAAGTAGCCCTTCCCTGAATCAATCTACTTTTCTGTGTTCCAAGCTGGAGCTGGATATTACTCCTTTTTGATCTACCTCCAGTCATCCCGGACAATGAATAACCAACTTGAGATATTTCCCACCCTGTTCAGAGGACAGAGAACAGAATACACAAAGGGGAGAAACTCCTACCTTTATTTTCATTCTCTGGTACCGTGGGATAACAATTCAATAGCTTGGGGCTGCCTGTGTTACATCAGTTGGCTTTTTCTCTTACTGTTAGAAAACAGAGGCTGTATTTGAGCTCTGCACTGTCAGGGCTGTTTCTGCCTGAGAAATACGCTGCATGCACATCTAGCTCTCAGTCTCTCTCCTTTACATTTATATTTGCTGATTGGCTTTATGGTTGGTTTCTTCTTGAAACGGAGGTTACTTGGCACATTAGATGATGGGAATACCTCAAGATATCTGGTCTGGATTTCTCAGTCTCCAATAATTGTGGCTGAACTATGGTATGTTTTCTCAGCAAAAATTTAGTGTGACCTACAAAATTTCCAGTAATGAAGAGATCACCACAATCATTGACTGTTACATGTTTATTGGTTAATTATTGTGACAATTAAAAAATGTGTATGTATTTTCTCATTTTAATTTGGGGGCTCAAGCTTTCAGCCCTCCTACACCTTCTTTCTATTTTGCAGTCAGCTGTCTACAGATGAGCTTGTGTGGTATTTGCAGCACACACTTATCTGAGTTGTGTTAAGTCTGGCCTTGGGAAAAGGAATTTTCTCCTCTGTGTGGATTAATCTGATTGCAGCATTCATATAATAGGTTGAGATTGCCTCTTTTTTTTTGTTAAAAACCAGAAAATCTATCAATCTACTCAAAGTATTTATTACTTTGGGAGTGATAAAAATCATGCCATTAGGGAAAAATGAAGTACTTTACTTATGTTCATTTTATGTTGGAAATAGCTCTTATGGTGATGTAGAGTTTAATGTTGGGAAAAATTGGCCTATTTTTGAGATCTGGTTTGCTTTGATCTCTTATTTCCTGGGGATTTTCCACAGCTTCTGTGTCATGAAAGCTGCTTTGCCTCTTTGACCTTAGTAGAAGTCATACAGCAGGCTGTTTCCTTGTGTTTGCATAGCCTGAAGTTTCTCTTTTCTTCTCTACACTTTCTATTATGTAATCACTGACTACTTTTTTTCTTAAAGAAAATTTTCCCAAATATCTATCCTAAAAATCTCCTTCAAAGGAATAAGAGCTGTCTTCATTCTTCTTCACTAAAATTGCACTCAGTTCTGTGCAGTGTCAGTGGACGAAGGTTTTTTCCAGAAGACAGGAGACACTGCGTGGTACTTGGCAAAATTCTGGCCTTTTTAAACCTAGCTGGAGCATATGCAAATCCATGGCATTTGTTTTGGGCTAGTTCCTTAAATTTTAAACCATACGTTTCAGACAGTTCATTGCTTTGCTTCTCTGAATCTTGCCAAAGATAATGTACGTCCCCTTTTTATCTTTCATGATGGCATATAATGATTCCGTTGTTTTGACATGAATTTCCTGTTATTTCTTCCTCTGCATATTTTAGAGTAGCAACTTCTAGTGTGAGCGAGAGAGATTTGGAAATGCGTATGCTTTTGGAAAAATACAGATATCCTGGATGAGATAATCAAGGAGGTAATTTTGTATTCTGCTAGAAACTCTTGAAATGAAATGCAGTTTTGACCCTGCTGCTGCCATGTTTATAGAGACGAGACATTCCTCTGGAAAGAAGTGCTAGCGTAGTCAAAAGTTTGTCTCCTGTGAGTGACTTCTGTGCACAGATTTTATCAAAGCTTTAAGGAACCAAGTTATTCCTTTGTTCAGTTAATGTTTTGAAAAGAGTTCTATGCAGATACCATGGCTAAGTAGCAATATACAGTTTAAGGAAGGGGTGAATTTTTTTTCCCTCCTTTTTCATGCCTTAATTTTTGCTCTCCTGAGCCTGAGTTTTTTTTCTTTTTCTTATGAAATAAATCAAAATCAAACACAGTTTCTTTGCTCTAATTTCTTCATTTTTATTTATTTTATTTTATTTTTCTTTCTTTCTCTCCTTTCTTTTTGTACTCTGTCACCCAATTTGGGTTGAAATGTTCAGTTTCGTTTTATAGCAAACCCACAGTCTTGTAGCTTTTTCCATGGTAAATTATAGATCAGTTTTTATTTGAAGAATGATAGATATGGACTTGGTTAGATTGTTGTATCTGTCTTAACTTGGGTTCATTATATTCCACTCTAGAAAAAAAAGACTTGCCAAATATTTTTGTTGGCTTGTCACCTTTACTGTTACAACATTACATTGAGACTCTATTAAAACCAGATTTTAAAATGCCTGGAAATCATAAGTATGTCTTGAAATAATGTGTATGGAGTCATTTTAGTGAATGTCTGATTTTTCATTAAGTTTTTGTAATTTTCAAAATCATGCTGCCTAATTTAGGAGTTCCTTAGGCACTGCAAATGCTGTCTTTTACTGCTTCATGAGGGAATGGATAATTAGTCTGAAAACTGTGAAAAGTTTCAGCTAAATTTTCTCTCTGAAATGTCAGGGGAGGACATGGCAGGAAGAACTGGCCTTCGAGCAAGATGATCTGCAGTGTCACATGGAAGGTAATGCCATGTCTGGCAGAAAGGCTCCAGGACACACTAGCTCAGATTGTCAGAAGGGAAAAAAGATTGTAGGGAGCAGCAAAACCCGAGCCATTTGAATTGAAATAAAAGGAGAATGCACTGCAAAATTACAAGGCATCTTTGTATTTTGGGGTGGCATATGGGCCTGGATACTTTCTAAAGTTGTGGTAGACTTAGCCCCATTTTATAATAATTTGCCAAAACATTAGAGACACATACAGTTTAATAAAACTGAGCCTTTTTATAATATATGCAAATTTTGATTCATAATACTCTCTTGAGGAGCACTTTGTGATGAGGGTTATGATTAAATGGAATATCTTCCTATAATAACAGAGGTATTAGCAGTAGGTTTTTTTTCCTTCCTGCCAAAGAGCTGCCTCTAGGCCTCCGGTGGCTTTTCTTCATTTCTTCATTTTTCACCATTTTGCACTGGTGAAATCAAGATTAAATCACTCAAGAATTAAATAAGAGGAAAACCAAATTGATTATGTTTGAGAAACTTTTTTAAAGCTAGAAATAAAACCAATTTACATGCATGCACATACATATTTACAATCTCTTGCTGAAATATAAATTAAAGAAACACAGCCAGATTATTGGCTGTAAGCCAAATTCACTTAATTCAACACTGATAGGAACCCAGGCATAACCAAAAGACCAGTAGACCTGACTGCTATAAACTAACAGTTCCACTTGTGCTCAGGTCTGCCAAGAACTGCAGAGCACGAAGAGCAGCCTTTATTAAAGACACCCTACATCACTATATAAAACTGTTGTAATTTAATCTCAACATAGTAGTCTCATCAAATTATTTTATTCTCCTTGACATGATCTGGTAGGAGAAATTCAAAGGGATTTTTAAGTTCCCTTAAAAAGATTTAGTTGCACAATTCCCACTAATTAATTTATCTTGCTGAAATTGCCACCTAAATTGTAAAAGAGTTAAATATGCAAATAATTTTTTAGAGAATCAAGGACTTTTTTTTCATGCATTCATTAAAAAAAGTGTGTTTTTATTTGGACCATATTTTGCTTTATTTTCTTAGAAACATTTTTGTTTGCTTTCTATGTATATTGGTAAATTACGTGTTGAAGGGAAAACTATAGTAACATTGTATGAAAAGAAAAGTGGTTAATAGTAATGGATTTTTTTTTCCCTTTCTGGTCTGAAATACTATGGAAAAGTTGCAGTGTGAGGTGTGATAAAATCAGTACCCAAGGATTTAGACTATTCAAAAACACGATCTGTGACAGAACAAAATTTGACTGAACTTACTGAGGTGTTGCCCACAAGAAAGATTTCAGGGCAGCTTCCCAAGTTACAAAAGCAACAACCCTAATACTTCCTGCTGCCAAAGGCCACTCCCATACACATACTCGCTTGTCATCCAAACCTCTCCTGAGCCAGAACACATGCTGTTACCAAAACACCATGTGCCAGGAAAAGCTTTCTAATTGCTTTGAAGATAAAGTACTGGAACAGGTTGCTTAACAAGATTGTATAATCCCCTTCATGGGAGATGGAGAAGAAATGCTCAGGCAGTTAGCTGATGTGTGTGGCCCCTATATTTAATCCCCCTCTGTGCTTGGCGGTCGACGGGATACCCTCTGGAGAGCCCTTCTTAACAAATTTCTAGGATTTTTGTGATGGTAATCAGAGTATATAATTGGCATTGATATTCCTTGTATTATTAGTGTTAGAAGAATTGAACCAGTACTTGGATTGAATGGAAAATTTCCCCAAAGCCCTCAGCACAGACCCAGTTTCACTTGTAAATCAATAAACATTTCAGTTAAGGCTACTACACAGCCCTGTGGTCCTTAAAAACATTCAGTGACAGGTAGTGGACTGTCCTTCTATTTAGAGAAAGTGATTTCAATCCTTTTTTTGTCTAGATAAAAATGCAGATAGCACATCAACAGGTTTTGCCACCAGTCATGTCAAGCCAGATGAGGTCACATGAACTGCAGTCATAGCCCAGATACCTCTGTGCTACTTCTGAGCAGATAAGCTTGGAGCTCTTTTATCTTGAGGGCAGAGAATGTATCAAAGAGAGGAAATTAGGAGTGAGTTGTGCCTTTGAGCCAAAATATACTGTAAGGACTATCCATAAGCAATAACACTGAAGGATAAATATGCAGTAAGACACTTCATAATATCATTCTGTGTGCCTGCATAAGCAACCATTTTAAGAACTGGGGTGTGAACAGAAGGAATTAAATGGATAAAGCACAACCACAAGTGGAAAAACACCTATTTCATTGACTGTATTTTTAATTGCTTTTTTCCTGCGAAACACATAAAAGCTGTTCCCAGAAAGCTTTCTGGTTTTTATATATAAATACTTTTTGAAGTGCTTTAATGAAGTTTGTCTATAACCTGATGTCCTTCAGACATGTAAATTATAAAATACATTTATGCCATTCTGCTGTAGTATTTTGGAGCTGAAATACCCTCAAGAAATCTTAAAGGTTTGACAGATTGTTTAAATGCAAAGAGCTCTTGCTGTTAAGTTTGCCCAAATACAGATATTACATTTGGTACCTTATTACTTGTTGAAATTCTGAGAAAGAATATTGGATTTTCATATATTGTTACTATGTGGATAGCAGTAGATAGTCAAAGACATGAAGTACTGGATTGGAAGCACTTTGGGAACAATTTTCCTTATAAATTAAGAGAAGAACCAGAGGTGATTCAATTCATGTATGGGTTTCTTATGTTGCACATAAAAGTGTTAGTCATCAATAAAAGATGGGAGGTTGTTTGAAGGCTATGAGTTTGAGCTGCATCAGGACCAATTATTCACTTACCAAAAATGACATTCAAATTTGCGGGTATATACAAAAGTTGTTGAGACTTGAGATTGATTTTATGCCCTCTAAGACTAATTTTTCCTCCACAGGAAATTTGCTTACCTCACTACAGTTTCATCTAACATTACTCACCACCAGAGTAGTCCCATATGTATGGTGAGGAATCAAATAATAACACTGTGATTTTGTTGCTGTTCGGGCTTAATATTGTGCTCAAGTGAAGCAGGTTTGTTGTGCTACCTGGCTCAGAACTATAGTTCTCAGATTATCACAGGCATTGCAGCAAAGCCAGGATTGTGTTCAGTGCTGGTCTTCAATATGTGTTTTGTGTTCTGATCCTTGGTTTTATAATCAGGATGCATGAAACTCTGCAGAAATACTGTAGGCTAAGAATTATCCAGAAATCTTGGGGACCATCAGTTTAGAGATGTACAGTATGAGCTATTGACCTAAAGAACTTGCAGTCTGAGTGGATACAAGGGATCTCCTGTATGTGGCAAGTGGGACCATTTAGTCCCATCTCAGCTGGCTTTGGATGGGACTCAATCACTGTCCTTATATATGGGACCAGTCTCAGGACACATCTTTGGTGGTATAGGATGCTCCTGTCCTTAGCACCAAAGTTTGGGTTGTCTTGGATAATTGGACTGTAGCTTGAAGCTCATGTTACTGAGTATGAGATGGACTTTTGATTGACTGAGAATACACTTTAAAGATTCTGCACTAAATCCAAGTTTTATTAGTAAGCAGCAATTAAAGAGGAGAACTGAGTCACCACACATTATTTCTGCCTGCAGCTCAACCTGTTGGTTATTCTGGAGTTAGATTAGGCAATTTATTCTATCTTTAGGGGGGAAAAAAAAAGAAAAGTTCTTGGGAAAAAAAGGGAAAAAGGTTTGTTTAAAAATAGATCCATTCCATTAATAGACATGATTGGCACTGCCAAGTAGTAGAGGCCTGTGGCATGGAATTGGGCGTGATGTTGGAGTCAAGAGGACAAAGGTGTGAATAGTCTAATTGAGTAATTCAGTGGTTTTGCCTCAATTTTTGTAACTTGAAACTGTAACCTTGTCATGCCAATCCAGTCATACAGGAGACTCACAAGGTGGTCAGTGGAAGGAAATAGGTATCTCAGGAGGTTGATCAGCCTCATACAGCAGCCTCTAGTTTCTCTCTGTTTTACATATTTCCAGCTGGGGCTGGCTTACTTGGACACAGATCTGTGAAGATGCATGAGATGAATCCCTGCTTGTGTGGGTCTTAGAACAGGCAAAACCCCTTCTGCCTCTAATCCTCTTACTCTGGTGTGATTCCTTTCTCCCAGTACAGACCAGGTCTTAACTATGACTTCTGCTGGTCTTCTCAAAAGCTCCCTTTCCATATTCAGTTGTCTCCCCAGTTCTAGTGACTTCCTGCCTCACATTAAATAGATATTCTGTGGGATAACTTTGGTCAAACAGTTGAAGTAGACTTAACAGCTGAAGAAGTAGGCTTCAAATTGCAGCTTCGATGGTTTTTCAACATTATTCTTCCACTAAGATGTCAAGCATCTTGCAGGAAGGGCAGCTGTCTGGCAAGGAATTTGATAGGTTTGCTTTGGGCAAGATTAGACATGTGTTCTAACATAATACAAAATGTAGTTCATAATTTCATTGAGACATGTTCCTCTCTGTAAGGGATACAACAGACAGATGGGGGAGCACAAGTTTCAAGAGAGACAATTATGATTCATTTGCAAAACAGGCGTGTTGTACAACAGCTGCTTGCCAACATCAGCTATTCTTCTTTTGCCCTACAGCTGTGTAAATCTATTTTAAAATTTTTTAATTGTTTTAGAGAGATAAAGTATTTTGTTTGATCTAATGTATTTTAAATTTTTTGATAAATAAAACATGGAATGTTTTGAAATTAAACACTTTCAAAATTAAGAGTATAATGTTTGGAAGAAATGTAGCAAAGATATGCTTTTCAGTACTTTTTTGGATGTAATTAATCACTGAAATTTATCACTACCTAATTTAAAATGTAACTTAGGTCAGTTTGAAAGAAGAATTTTGAAAGAGAAAAATATAGTTGATAGACAAGAAGGAGAACTACTTTTAAAAGTAAAGAAGGAATAATTGCTCTTAATAATTTTCAGTCTGGAATTTAGATTTTCTTAGTATATTTTATCTTTTTTTTTTTTTTTTGGGAAACATTTCTTTTGTTGTCATCTGTCTCCTCACATTTTTACAAATTTTCTTTGTCAAGTCCCAGTCCAGATATAAATCTATGGTGGTTGTATGTCTTCCAAGTTGGAGGAATATCTAAATCATTTTCCTGATAAAATCACTATTGCCTGAAATATAGCAGCCTGTGATTTTACAGTTATTTATTAAGTGCTCAATAGATAAAAACCAAACATGAACTCTGCTGTTTTACTTGTAAGTAGAAAGTTTATTCCTCCTGTGACAATTTTTCTGGCTTCCTTAGTGAAACTAATAACATCTATACATTAGGGTAGTAGCTTTTAATTGTTTCAGAACCTTCCTGGAAATGTGGGATGATTTAATATTTCATGTGGTTTTCTTTCCTGCTTTTGTGCTTCAAAGGATGGTGAACAAATTAGCAAAAACCTCAGAGCCAGCTACTGTCCTATATCTGCACAACTCCCACCAGCTCCAAGTTGCAAGCTCTGCTTAATGACTTGAAATGGATATGTCTTTATAGTCTGCATCTGATGGTTGAACCCCTGATGGCAATGAGTATGTGCTAGAGCTGCAGGATACCACAGGATAACTCCCCTTAGGAAGTACGTTACACTGGTGTACAGCTGAAGGCTACTTCTATGCTTTAGCTTTCACTACAATTGAACTCATGTATTTTAATCCATACCTCATCATATTTGACTTAATGTGAGAAAGAAAATTTTAAAATTGCTCATTAACTATTTGTGTTATGCATTCATGTGTACATCTTACAAACTCTATAGACCCAGATTGTTTCTAAACAGGTTAAGCTGCAAGCAGAAAAAAACATGTGGTGACTCTCAGTTGTCCTCTTTAAGAGCTCCTTGTTAGTGAAACTTGGATTTACTATAGAATCTTTAAAGTAAAAAAATAATGGTTAGTTAGGAATTTTGTAGAAAGGGAAAAAACCCCAAGTATTAATTTCAAGCTGGACCCATAATAGTTATAGGGTACATTTTCAAATCTATATAATTAAGGGCTCTAGAAGGATTTGAAGGGAGCTTAAGTCATAGGATTTTTAGGTGAAATGCAGTCATGGGCTATGCATAATAATCTGGATTTTTTCCTGCATTGATCAGCTGAAGGACAGTAGAATGGGCAATGATGAAATTACTGCAGAATCCAGGTCATGACTCATAAATGCCCCTTACTGTAAGCATAAGGATACAGCACTACTAGGTTTTTTTTTCAGTAGATAGGTATATGAATAAAATGAACACAAGAATAATGAATGGCCAGGCTCCCATGACATTTTCGACAGAGATGGATGAATGGATGGTGGATGGTGATAGGATGCCATCTTGCTTTTCCTGCAGTTAGATACTTTTCTGAGTATCTGCTCTGTTCCATCTGAATTCTACTGACTGTAAGATCATAGTCACTCACAATATTTTTCTTAGCATCACAGTTGTTTGGTTTACTGATTTCACAGTTCCGATCTCTTCAAACAGACTGGCATATTAGGCAATGTTGAGGTATCACCAGCAAAATCCAGATGATATCCCTTACCCACGATATTCCCTAAGGGAGGACAGACCCTTTTTTGTTCTCTGTATAGATCTTGGGGTCCTGTGGCTATGATTGTTATCTCGAAACAAATAGAAAGGGAGTACTGAGGTTTGATACTGCTTCTCATTGCTGTACAATCTCATCTGTATAAAATTAAAAGCTATAAGAAGGTTTCTAATAGACTTCAAAAAGAGCCCTGCCTTCAGTGTCAAAACTCCAGGGCATGAGACTTGGATTTTGGAAGGCATTTGGGAATAGACATTTTGCATTTATATCATGGCAAAAAAAGCAATGGCTTCTCTCTGTGACCTCTCTCGAGAAAGGAGAAACCAACATATTTATATGGATTCAAAATAATTTAAAAAGCATCAGAGGCTTTCAGATTCTAAATCCTTTTCTGACTTCTCAGACTAGCACTATCAATATAACATTCACAGATTTACTTCTGAGCTAAAAGTCTCAGCTTTTACATAACCCACTGTCATTCAAATTTTTTTCCAATCACAGCTGAGTTTTGGCTTCAACTTGGCTGCCAGTAGAATAAGAGAATTTGAATAAATAAATCTTTAAAAGCAGCCTTGATAAGTTTTTTAATCAGTTCAGAAGAGGTTCTGCTTAAGCCAAATTTGTTTCAAAGAGTTCATAGAAGTGATGCTGAATAGTTTAGCCTGCCAATTTAAGCAAATCTCATAATGGTCCTAAAGTTTCACCATCCCCACTAATTTCTACATTTTCTTTGAACTCATTTACATAAGTGAATAATATAATCCCAGCCTCAGAGCCCTTGAGTGAGAACTATTTAGCACATGTGGCCACTGAAGTCTATGGAAAGATTTCTGTCTGTGGAAAGATTTTTGTGGAAATTTGGCTTGGTTCTTGGGTTCCCTGAGACCACTGCAATTAGGGATGGATTTTTCCTCTCCCTATCATTGAAATCAGTGAGAATTGCTTACTCAGAGACCTTTAAAGTAGAGACCTTTAAAATTCTAGCCTTTCAACAGCCTAGCTTGAAGCCATGTTTGAGAAATAGTTCTGTAAGATTGTAATTTCATTTGTACTCTGTAAATGCAGATATTATTAGTGAGCACTTAAAGTGGCCTAAAGTGAAGTTTAAAATGCCTGGATATTTACACCCAGCTGAGGGCATGATCTAAAAGGATGGTGCTAAGGTTTGGCTCACTTTAACTCTGTTTCCTTTTGGGAAATTCTCCTGTTTAGTGTTTTTATTTTTTTTTAAATTAAAACCAACTGTCTTTCTTCAAAGAGGGGGAGAGCGTGGTATTCTTGAAATCAAAGATCAAAGAAAAGAAGTTCTCTAGTCACAGTTGGACAATGTCAGAATTCTGAGCTCCAGGTACTTTGGTGTTATGTGAACAAACAGGGTGGGTTGAAGCAACTAGCACGTGCAAGAATAACTCTGTGACCCTGCTGGCTTCTGTGCAGGGCAAACAAAGGGTGACATTATCAGCAAAACTGTTTCAAAAAACCCTACTGGGATAATTTTTTAACCAGAAGTTATAACATAAAAAGGATTTATATTTTGTTAAATCTAGCAAATTGTTGGCATATAATATAAACAATAAATTCTTTCCTGCTGGAGGAAAACTCACTGGAATTAATTTAACTTATACCAGGGATAAGGTTCACCCAACACATAGAAAGTACACTTTATTGAAATAATTTTCATTTTTGATGAGGTCAGTGATTACAAAACAGTTGTGTAACAGTTTTAAAGATACAGATTTAGTGAACTTCTTGAGCTGCTTGCTAATTGAATAATATTAGCAGTCTAGAGATTAATAAATAGTAACACTTCTGCAGACTTGAAGAAGAACTGGACAGTCATGCATGCAGCCTGTGTCAGCACAGAAGAAGGTTTCTGTATTGTTCTTAAAGATTTTCTCTGAGGAAAGAAAAGCTCCTCTTGATACATGCATTCTCTTGATTTGGAAATAAAATATTTCCAAATATGATTTGTGTTAAAAATTCCAAATATTTGTTGTGTCAACTTGTAGAATAGCTTAAAGGAATAAAGAGGGGATTAGGGTAAAGTTGAACGTTCACAAGTGTGTTGGAGGATAGAAATCTTGAATAGTGTAATATTTATGAGCAACGAAGAGGCTACATTCTGCTGTCAATTACTCTGGCATAAATATAGAATTACTCATTGGAAGTTCAAAGTTTTTGCTGCAGATTTACACCCATATAATGAAGAACAGAGTTCAGTTATGTAAGGGAGGGAAAATCAATTTGGCCAGAATGTAACTAGCCTGGAACGCAAACTCTAATCACAGAAGGAGACCTTTTCCAGGTCAGAAAGCAAACTGCACATTGTGTATCCCTCTTTTATTCTTCCCCTCATCCCCCTCCATCCTTAGCTAATATATTCAAGCAAAAATAGACTCTTACTCCTTGCATTAGCATCCTATGGCATTAGGCATTGGACTGCTTCAGCTTTATCATATAAGGCAGAATAGAAGTGCTCAGGTACATTGGATTTAAGAAGTTCCGTAGGAAGCTAAAAAGAAGTAGTGCAATATAAGAAAAAGTGGCTGGATTAGAGTTTGAGTGAGTAAAAGGTAAAACTAAAAACAAAATAATGGGATATTGGGAAATTTCCTAAATTGAAGTAGGTTTCAGAAAAGACCAGAATCTTTTGACAGGTTGTTGGAGGAGGTTTTTGAGTAGTCTGCTAGTTACAAATCCCAGTGTTGCTCAGGTGGTTTGTACTGCAGAAATTGTTATGCTGTGCTGTAACGGTTTCTGAAAAGAAAATAAAAATTCTGCCTGCACATCTTGTTCTTATTCTGGAGAATATTCTCTTGCTGGGTGCAGGGAAGGTAATGGCATGAAAAATAAAACTTTCAAAGGGAGTATTTAAAAAATAAAGGCATAGAAAGGAATAACACATGGAATCTAATTAGGCCTTTTTAAAATGGAGAGATAGACTATAGTAATATGACTTGTACTTGGCTGACAGATATAGCCAGAATTATGCAGTTTTGTACCAATAGAAAATTGTCCTGGATCTCTCAGGAATTATTGTACTGCTGGCTGTGATGCTACATGAACGTGTAATGAAGATGTTTTCTGTCTGAAGACATATCTGTCTGACGATAATAGTTTCTGCCCTTGTCACCATTGAAGGTGCATGTGCTACCAGTGACATTTTCACTAGTGGCTGTTAACTTAGTTCTTGCTAATTTATAGCTAACAGTATCTGTTTAGCTGGATGCTCCAGCTACGTAACCAGTTTAGTCTCCCATCTGGTTTTGATAAAACTGTGCTTTCTTTGTAGCACATCCTAGGGTAATTGTAGGTGGAACAAAATTATTTCGGCTTTTTGTTTTATTTTTTAATTTGTGAATGTTGATGTTGCTTTTATGGCTGCCAAATGCTTGTTTCATATGTCAGTTCTAAAAGACCAACCGATGGATGAAAGCTGGGAGAGGAGTTGTATCATTTGTTTCCCATCTAGCACTTATCTTGCACTTGAAGGTAAGTCCAATATAATAAATAACCATAGCCCTTTTTTTTTTTTTCTTTAATATATAACATGCCACATCTGTAAGGTAATATTTCTCCCCAGTATGCAGAGAAGCAGGAAGGAAGCATCTAACATCTGCAGGATTTGAAGTTATTTTTGACAGCTGTGTGCTATTGAGGGTTTCTATTTCTTCCTTTTTTTTTAAAGATAAAACAACCCAGGTGAATTGCTCAAAGGGCATCAATGTCTGTCTGACATGTTAAACATGTGTACTCATGTGTACATAAAGATACACACAAAAGATGAAATCATGCATCTATAGACAGAGTAATGGTGAGGAAATACAGTTTGCTGACCAGAAAAGCTGCTACTGTAATGTACTCTTGGATTTTTGTTGGAATGACACGAGGTATATGGTGTAGCATAGATGGGAGATGTTTGGTAATGAGAAACAGCAGTTCATCCTTTACACTTATTGATCAAAAAACTGGAAGGTTTAGTCTAGTGACATACAGAATCCATTTGGCCTGGAGCACGCTCTGATCACAGCAGAATGGAGAAAGGCACAAGCTTTCAAGGCTCACTGTAGGAAATGTTCACATGTGGCCAACAGGAGACAGAGGCAGATGGTTGAGATTTTTAGTACGTGCATTAGGCCAATTTCTGTTTGAAAGAAAAGAGCACCCGCTTACAGCTAAACTATACGTGGTCAAGGTTTTTCATTCGTTGACACACATGGCCTGTCTGCTTAATATACTGCAGGTAGAGGTGAGTGACTGTCTCTGCCAGAGCTCCAGGCTGGCCAAGCACAAGGCAAGAGCAGGAAAACCACAGTGAGTGTAGTGATATGCACTGGTGAGGAAACACTGTTGAAAAATGTGGATTCTGTATAATGTTATCATAACTCCTTAATGAGAGCAGCCAAATGGCACAAAAAGAGCATGTGTCTTTATCAAAATAAAACAAAAATCCTAGAGTCACTTCAAGGTACAATATCTGTTCTTCATGTAAGAACTTGAGATCCAAAATGACAGTACTGGTCACAGGAAAGTTCCATCACTTAGGATGGTACCTCTGACCATTAGCAAGAGATGATGTGCAAGGGAAGTATGCAACGATGGAGCCTATAGAATCATACAATTCTTTAGGTTGGAAAAGACCCTTAAAATCATACAGTCAGGCTGCAAACCTAGCATTGCCATGGGGAGTAATGCTTCCCCAGCAACAGAGCACGGTAAATGCCAGATTTTCCAATGGAAATTCTGGCAGGGAAGGTGATGTAATGGTGATTTTGTAATGCTTCACCAAGAACTACAATGTTTGTTCATACTTTATGCTGAGATAGTAAGTTTGCTGTAGGAAATCTTGCCTTTAAAATGTGTATCAGTATCTGCTGAATTAGTGCAAATCACAGGAAATGTAGGATAAATATGAAATATTTATGTGGTTAAACATGAAAGTAATATGGGCATTGTAGGATGTGTTACTTGATAACAAAATTCATTATGATGAATATCTGGAAAGGCCAACAGGAAACCAAAAACATGGCTGGGAACATTCCCGTACACCGTGATAAGCAGTGAGGAATAACAAACAATATTGTGCAATAATTACAACGTAGATCAGGGTCTGGGGTAGCAAATGGGTACAGCTAGCACGGTAGGTATTACAAACTGTGGGGGATGCAAGTTGGCATTGAATGATTACAGTCTCAAAGCAAGAAGGAAGCAGACAGTAGATTGTGAGTCAGAAGTGCCCCTCTAGCTGCAGTGCAGCTTGTACTTGTAAGGTCAAATATCAAAGCTAATCCCTTAAAATCTATCTATCTTTGTTTTCATGAAGTATTCATGAAGTAATAATGTAGTCTTTTTTTTTAAAACACCTATTGGTAATCTTTCACTGCTAACAATTTTCATGATTGTTAAAAAAATTGTTCTTTTCTTCGCTGCTGTCTATATGCACTTTTGGCAGAGCAGGTTTTCTTCATATCTTCCAAACTCTCTGTGCAGTAATTTCCACTGACTGCAGGGGTATCTGCTGGTGATAGCAGAGCTGATTGACTTCAAAGTCTCTTACTGTTGTTGCTGCACTTGGCCAAGAGTCTGCTCATGACCGTAGCAGATGTTTCTAAGCTATTTTTTTTAAAGTAACATTTTTTTTAATAGACCACTGGGAACCTTATGTAGAAGTTCTTCACTGCAATGCTGAAGCAAATGCCAAAATAACAATGATTTTGATTTTGAAACCCTCTATCAGATCTGCAGTGCTCGTAAGACGAAAGTTTCCTGCAGATGAAGGCATAGGTTTGCCACTCTGCCAGCCACCTGATGGCAGATATTCAGTACATTCCTTCCTGGTTAGCCTCAGTTTCATTTTCTGGGTTATTTTTTACAGTTTGTTAGAAAATTTCATAGCAAGTAAAGTAAGTAAATTTCTCTGAAGAAATTTTGGATGAAAGTTCTAAACAGTTCACACTTGGTATCAAGAGTCAGAACAGCTTTGATTAACTACAAATATTGCCAATTTCCTTCTCATCTAATTAGGACTTATAAATGTCTCCACAGCATCATAAAATATTCCATCAAAATTTTAGGGTGTATGTGCATTGGGAGAATTTTTTTTTCTAGGGCAATTTGTATTGAGGGCAGTAGTGATTGGGGAGAATTTATGAGGACCATTTTTGGAGGGGAACACAAGATAATTTAAACTTTGGTCAATATTTCAAATTGAAAAAAACTTCTTCCATCAATAATATTATTAAAAACAGGCTAGGAATTCTGTTCCTTACCACTTCCACTGAAAGTAATGTTATCGCTTAAGAGCTTAATCACTCATTGTATAAATGTCTGGTTTTGTCATGTCTACCTTAGGCATTCCTCCAGCAGCTCCACAAAGAGCTCTGAAGCTCTTAATTACCCTGATAAGTGGGGGAAATTCTCCTTTGGCAATGCAGCAGTGAAGTCATGTTTCTGTCATGTGTTCTAAGAGAGAAAAATGCAGGGCAAGCAGAAGAAATCGTAATTCACCATGGCCCACCAAAAGTGACACGAAGCCAGAAATGTTCAGAGAAAGACAAACTGTGAGGAGAGCAGAAGTGGAAGAAGGCAAAGATACCTGCCGGTGTCCAGAAGGATACTGGAGAAGCCAGTGTGCCTGCTATGGCTGTGTCCTGGAGAGAGTTTGTAAATGAGAAACCAGACAGACAAGGTAGCAAGGGTAGAAAAGCTGGCACTTCGATCCTTAGGCTGACCATTCTCTTTCTGACCAGTTTATGCAGATTGAAATAACTGTGGGCTTTTCTTGTTAGCTGCAGTTAACCACAGCTTTGAGAGTCTTCAACATTTGTTGTTTGGTTTATTTACTTAGAAATGAACAAATAGATTATCCAACTTTTTTCTTCCTTTTCCTCTTCCACCTCCCAAAGAGGAAAGCTGATCCTTTCATTAAGCTTTTCCAGCTGGCTGCGTGGTCTAGCCAGTAGGTCAGTATGTAAATACTTACATAGTGTGTTCACTTGCCATCAGTTCTTTCTTATCCTTACAAAATCTTAGTTTACATTTTCCAATCCTATAGTATTTTAGCTCGATTCTTTTAGGCCAAATACTGCACAATTAAATACAGTGTGCAACAGAGAGAAATAATTGTAATTTTTAACTCACACAGATTTATAATTTTAAAAAGTCACTACTTAAGAAAGTACATACTGAGGCCCCATATAGACCTGGGAAGATCATTTAACCTCATGGTTCCACTTGACTATATTTTAGTATACCTTAGGTACTTCACAGGGTGGTGTGGTACTAAATTACACATAAAGGTTTGAAACTGTCTGATGGAAGATGCTGCAAATGTACAGCATGAATGAAAGGTATAGAAGAACTGGTCACTTTATCAGTTACTGCATTCAAACCCTTAAACTCCTGTCTGAGTTTTGAAAGGCCAAATTGTACAGACGATTAAACGATATCCTTATTTAAAAGTTGTCCTCTTTGAAAAACTTCCCCAAACATTCAGCCAAAGCAGAAGGATTTCCTTTAGGAAGCCGGATGCACCTTTTTCTGCGACTGTAACTGGGCTTTGCATTATATATCTTTTGGAATACAAAGCTGTTAAGAAAAACAACAACAGCTTACTCAGTAGTGTTACATACTTGCAGATAAGATTAAATACTTGTTACATGTCTTGCCTCGAGACTAATGGATTCACCTGATTTTTGTATTAACAAAATAGTGTCCATAGAATTATTCTCTAAATAGGAGTCAGAGCTGAAGGATTTGTTTCATCAGTAACTGACAGGTTGAACATATTTTGTTACACCAAACAGACATATATACTGTGCTTCTTACTTGCATTATTAAAGTTTAAACCTGTCTTATCTGGAGTAAATACATCATACCGGTTCAGGTAACTTCAGTATTTTGGAAACGTTGGTTGCTTTTTCAAGAGTTACCCATCCTGAGCTGGGGAAAACTTTCTGCTCAACCTGTAATTAGTGAGCACAAAATCATGTGATTGTATTGGCACATTGAAGCTCATTCAGAAGTTGGCCTGGCTCACATAAACTCTAGACACAGCTGCTACATCAGTGGGATGAAGTGGGGAAACAGCTCAGAACAGAGCTCTGCAGTCTCTGGACCCCTGACATTTCCTGTTTGACCCTGGACACATGCAACAGCTTCCTTGTTGAAGATCATAGAGCAGAAGGAGCAAACAAATATCTTGGCTCCACTTTTGAGGCAGGTGTCCCCTCTCTTGATATTTCCTGTGCTCTGGGAGACCCTGCCAGCTGTCTGTTCAGTTCATGTGAACAGTTTGTCTGAGGGCTGGGGGTGCAAAAGGGGAGCAACTTTCATGGGACTCGTACTGGTATGAGACTCAATGATGGAAGGGAAATATATGCTGGGGTGTTGTGCTATGAACAGGTATTTCTGTTCAGTTCTGAGAGCAAAATTTCACCATAACATTACAACTGACTATACCTTCTTTTATGAGGTACTTTGGACTTCAAGTGTGTTTCCTCCTGCTATTTGAAATAAATATGACAGCTTTTTTGGGATGTGGGGATTGTTATACTGACTGCATACATACTGTCTTACTTTGTGGTACAGATCATTAATATAATCCATAATCTCTGTAAAAATGTTGATCATGTGACACTTTCAGAGTCATGTTTCACAGACAGATTGTCACTATTTACCAGCTAAAGCAATGGCCCTACCTTCAACACATCACTAGAACTGCCACTTCTGTTGACAAAACTACGAAAGATTGTGTTTTGACCTTTGCTCTGTTTTCCCATTTTTTGGTTTCTCTTCACATTTTTATCTTCTTATCTAGCATCCCACTTGAAATGTTACCCTCTATTTTTTCCCACATCTCAGTTGTCTTCTGGCTTCCTCACAACTCACTAAGCTTTCCTGCACAAATTCATCATTTCCCTTGTGTCAGGGCTTTCAGTCATCATCTGTGTTCATTCTCCTGCATCCTGAATGCAGATGATGTCCCCTAGCTGCCTGGCTGGAGGATATCTATGTTAGTAAATGTCCAAGAGGATAAATTAGAAACCTACAGTTCCTCTCTGAGCAATGCTTAACCTGACCTGTTTCTCTGCAGTCGCTTTCTAGATGTATCAGTTTCATGTAATCAAGTGAAGATGTGTGTCCCTTATTTATGTCAGCCATATCTTTTTATTCACTGCTTTCTCTGTCCTGACTATAATACTTTTGTCCCTCATGCCAGGCAGTTCGGTGTTGCATTTGTTTTCATGCAACTCCAGGTTATAGCCATAGTTTACACCTTCTTGTCCCCTATTTTCTCACAGATATGCCTTTTTTCTGATTGGGTATTATTCACACCTACCTAAGTCATCCTAATTTTGATTTTGGGTTCTCCCTTGCTGCCCTCTTGACAGTCACTTAGCTTCCCATTCCAGAGATGCCCAGGAAAATCCCACAAAACTCACATTGTCAGCTTGATGCCCTTCTTTGCAGCTTCCAACTTTGCCCGTTCCCCACAGTTCCTTCCCTTAGAGAATCTTCAGACATGTCCTGCCTGCAGGGTCATCCCACCAGCACCTGAATCTGGTGACAGTTTGTGTATGTTGTCCACAGATGCTTTATCCTGTAGTTTCCTGTTTGTGTGGAAAACAGTACTGAAGCTTAGCTGTTAAATATTCTATCCCCCAGGACAGCCTTCATAAAAGCCACATTCATCATGAGGTACACAAGAGCCTTTTCAAGCAAAAATTGTAGCTAAGTAATCTTTTAAGAATAGCAGATGTTTGTTTATTTATCTTTTGCTCAGAATTAGAGAAAGCAAGGAAAGGAAGACTAGGCTTGTAACCCCATTCTTACTTACAGTGTACAATTGTTTTCCTCCATTATCTTTCATGATTCCTACAAAGAATCATGCATATTCTTCTTTGCATCTTCAATGGACTGGAAGCATTTCTGAGGCTCATCATTGTACAAATTCTAGCTAGATGGGGTTCTGAAGCTGATGGCCCTGACCTGGTACTAGCTTAAAAGCCAACATATAATGAAGAATTATTTTGAAAGAGTAGCAGTAACACCAGCCTCACATCATTGTTTCCAAATCCTGTTGATTATGCATTACAGATGACTCTCCTAGTAAGCTTGCTTACTTATTACTTTCAGGGTTTCTGTGCTGGGAAAATGGGTTGCAAAAGAGACTGTGGGTATCATGACCTCATCATTCATATTCAAAAGAAGATCAGAAAGATTACCATAGTGCATTACTTTGTAAAATTATAACCGCGAGAAGTAATAAGATTCAATTACATTTTTTTGGCAAAGTTTTTTTTTAAGAAAGTATCTGTCTCGTGGCTGTAGTTTATTCTTTGTCTTGATCATTGGGTAACAGTTCTCATGAGGATTTTTCGTTTTCTCAAACTTGCAAGAGATAAATCCCTCTTTTCCTGTGGTCCACTTCAGTCTTCGCATATGTGCATTTTCTGAAGCGTTAACTGTTAACAGTTGTGCCTAAGAAATCTAAATTCCTTACACAGCCACAGTGCTTTATAATGCTGGAGAACAAATGCAGACCGCACAAGGAGCTTTCTTCCCCTTTGCTCTGCAGACGACCTGAAATATCACACCAAACAAGAATATTCCAATCATTGGAGCAAACTGATGGATCCTGTGGGCTAGGAACTTGTCTCAAATGCAGAGCAGCTACCTCTGTGCACTCTTGCACAAAACCCTTTGCAGCTACTGTTAATGGTGGAAAAACCAAATGGCAGATAAGCAGAGGGTGCTGAAATGTGTTAGCTGATTCTCTGTATTCTCACTTCAAAACTCAGGAGATTACTAAACCAGGTCAAATTCACTCCTACAAACCACCAATAAGAATGGGATTATTTGTAAGTTTACAGAGAGAGCTGGATTTACTTACTGTGTCAGTGTGATCTTTGTAAATGAATGATAAAGGACAATACTGCAGGTATCACAGGTTTATTCTGCAAAATATTTTCAAGGAATGATTTTGGATCTTCTTAGTCTGCTTCTTATTTTCTTTATTTTCTTTTCAATGCTTTTGCCATCCTTGTTTTGACAATGTAAAAGTCCTGAAGGCTCTTATTTTCTCTTGTGCTTGTGTCTGTAGTGGTAATAATACATACTATTCAAGGAAGGCATAGTTAAGACCATGTAGTATATTGGGGCGGACTAAGTCAAGTCATCTTATATTTAGTTTTGGAAGGCATAAGAGAAAAACACATGCTGGGTGATAAAATCCCATAGGAGTTAAATGTGTGATGTTTCTGCACAGGTTTTCTCCTCATGTCAGTTTAAAAGGGATTCCCCTGCTACAGGATCTCAAAGGAATTTACAGTTGTTCTTTTAAGTAAGTGTTTATGCTGCTCAACAATTTGGGCTGTCCATCATGAGTCATTTTGGAGCCTGTTCTGCCTGCCTGACTTGTATTTCTATGTACAAGGATTTGAGGTTGCCAGCAAGAATATTTCTGTGAGCAGCAAGCAGAAATGATGCGTTGGACATGGACTTCGTGGAGCTTTCTGTGTGTTTAGAAAGGGAAGTGTTAACACTGAATAGATGACGTTAACACCACCACTAAGAAAGAAAAAAAAAAGAGCACTGAAAAGCTGTATTGACTAAATCTTCTAACAATGCTCGTGATTCTCCTATATCCTGCCTGTGTTTTTGTATGGATTTTTCATAGCACAGACAGACGTTACCCACAGTGTGATTCAGTGTCTGTTTCTAGCCACGCTCTTGCATGATTTTAACCTGATTTCACGGGAGGAACAGAGAATGAAACACCGTAGCTCATGGTTGTCAGCAGTGAAAAATAGCCAGGAATCAGACAAACAGCTTCATTGCTGAGATTATTTCCGGGATGAAAACTCGTCCAGCAGCTGTTTACTTTGGCCACTACTCAGGTCCCTTTTTTTTTTTTTTTTAATCAGGAAAAAGAAGAGGTTTGGCTTTTTTTTAAGATGTGGGCTGGTTATTTATGTAGTCAGGAAGAGGTCTCTGCTTCCAGTGTTGTGGTCTCGGAGCTGTTTTGACAGTTGGAGTACGGGGAGGTTTCCTCTCTTCTCTCTTTCCTTTTCTCCCGTCCTTCATTCACTTAATGCACAGACCTGGAGTGCTGTAGGAAGAAGAGAAAGCAAGTTTATGAGTTCTTTAATCCCAGACAGGCAGCTCTGTGGCAGTTACCTTCAAGAAAAGTTCACGCCCCAAAGGAGCGTTTAGTCTTACAGAGCCACTGACTCACTGAGCAGTGCGTGTGAGTGGCTGCGAGGGAGAAGGGGAGAGATGAAGGAAAAGTTTTGCTTCCTTGTGAAACTCGTAATATTATTGTTTTAAGACTTTTTTGCAAAGATGACTGCTACTTTTGTTTAAAGCATTTGTTCTGAAATTGCTGAAGCTGGAGTCTACCAGACTGAGGTCAGGAGCATTTTCTTTGGCAGAAAGAAGATATTTTTATAGAAGCCATGCCTGTACTTGGGGTTGCCTCCAAGCTGAGACAGCCAGCTGTAGGGTCAAAGCCTGTCCACACTGCCCTCCCGATACCCAACCTTGGCCCCGCCGGCTCACAGAAGTACTCACCAAAGTCTTTGGAGCTTACTGGGGCAGAGAGCTCGATGCTTTCCTGTCAGCTTGCATTAAAGTCAACCTGTGATTTTGGAGAGAGGAAAACGCTTCAAGGAAAAACCCAGGAGACTGAAGACAGCAAGGTTAGTTGTAAACTTTACCTGTGGAACTCTATTCTCAAAAAATGTTGATTTGCTTTGAAAAAGCTTTGATACAAACTTTCTGCATGCAGAACTTGGGGTTAAATGAGTAAATAGATTTTTGCTGTCATCACTGAACTCTCATAGCAGCTTTGGAAATTTGTTTTGCTCAGAGTTGCTGTTTGAATAAATACTCTGTTTTTAAATGTTAGTGTTATTCACTTCACAGATGAATTTTGATAAGGATCAGTAGAATCATAAGGAGAGAAAAATCATTCTGGCACCCAGTAAACAGTATTTAAAAAAAAAAAATCTTGGCAGCTTTATGTTATATTATGAAATTTAAAAAGAGATCTCACGCCCACACCTATTCCCACAGGGAGGCTCTTTTAAAATAAAAACATGCAATTGATTTTCTTTTCAATTTTCAAATGATCTGGCTATTCTTGCTGCAGAACTGCTGAACAAGAAAAACAGCTTCTCAGTGAAAAGTACTCGTGCTTTTCTCTTCTGCAAAATAGCTTCTTCCTAGACCCTATCTAGCCCCAATTCACTGTAATTAAAAAAAAAAACCCAAAACAACAGATTATCTGAAGTAGGATGTCACAATAATTTTTAGACTTCTTAAGATTTTTTCTTTTGTAAGGGGATTCTTTTTGAGTCCTAATTAACTTTAAAAAAAACCTCCTGCTTGATTTTCAACTAGTCTTTCTGCTGTAGTTGAAAACATTTTTCATGCTTTGTAAATGAGTATTGAGTCCTTGTCAGCAGCATATATTTCTGTAGGTCTTTCAGTCACTGTATTACGGCTGCATGTGTGGCTTACACAGCTTCAGCAAGCTGTGAGGCTATTTCCTCTTGCTTTTCTAGTACTCTTGGTTTGTGGAACTGATTACCACACTGGAATTAAACATATATTTGTAATTGTATCTTAGTTTGAAAACACTTATATGTCATTAGAGTTGTTACAGTGGCAAGATGCACATAATATATATACTTGTTTTTTCTTTGTTTTTATTTACTGGGTTAATTCAGTATTAGTGAAGAAAGTTGGTTTTGTGGTTAAAGCATGGGATTGGGATTTTGAGCATTTGGTTTCCTTTTTAAACCTTGTCACGTATTTCCACATGAGATTTTGCTCATGCCACTTAACTTTTCCCTTGTAGTTTTCTGTGTCACATCTCTCTGTCTCCCAGAGACAAGGCATTAGTGGTGTCAGACAAGCTATACAGAAATGTAAAAAAACTGTTCACCTCTTGATTACCACAAGTGATGAACAGCCTGTTTCTATAACATGAGTACGAAGATAATATAAATTTGAAGATAATAAGTTTTTAACACAATGCAATTCCTGCTTGTTTACCTATTTTTAATAGAAAATATTCTTTGTTTGTTTTTTAATGGTGTTCCTTAACGGACATTCCATGATAAGTAAATTAGATTTGCAAATACTGTTTTCCATGAAAAAAGCAAAAGGTTACATTGGCTGCTGAGAAATGTTTCTTGTTTACTTTAAAAAGTGTGGAGAAAGATATAAAGCATCTTGCCTTCAGTACTGAAACCACTTGGGAACTACTAGTAATTAGTGTGAGACCAACTGGGAGTCATAGCCTTCCAAGGCATGTGGTCCTGAACCCTGATGAACTTCTGGTGAGTAAAGTAACAGGCTGGATGCATGCAAACTGTGATAACCATTTTGCCATTTCATTGGTTTGACAATACCTGTCATTTCAGAGACTGTTTCTTAAAGAAAGCAACCAAATGCAAACCAACTTCCAAAAACAACCTACCAGCCATGACATCCTTCTCTATATATGTTCTCAGTAAAGGCTGCTGAGCAGTTTTAAAAGATGATCTGTAAAGAGTAAGACCAAGCTGTCCACATGATGGTCTGAAAGCTTCCTGGCCACCTGGATTTATAGAAGTACTGAACATTCAAAAGTTACTAATTTCTGAAGCCTTTTTGTATTACCCCCATGTAAGTCCAACACTCCCAGTAAAGCTTAGTGGCAGCCCTTTACTCAAATTTCTTCCAGGCACATGTTTTGCAATATGCTCTTTTATTCACCTTTTAAGCAAGTTTCATGAAATCTTTTTGCCAAAGGGGTTTGGACTGTCAGTTGGATGGGTATTTTTGAAGAAGACATTATTTTAATGCTTTTCTTACTAGTAATCTTCAAAGGATCAGCCTAAAAGTACTGAATGCTGTTTTCTCAGTCAGTGATGGAGATCCATGCCACCTTGGTAGCCTCAGAAGTACGTGTTTGTTATTTAAACAGTAGTTCTAAGCACAGATTTGACAGAGCTGTTAGAGTTAATGTCTCCAGGTTTGCTGAGCAGATGCAAGTTCTGCAGTACAGGTTGTGTCATCCCAAAGCTTGACCATTTGGAGTATTGATTCCAATAGACGTTTGGTTAGCAAACACATTAATCAATGTGATATCTCTGTGTGACTTGTATACAGTGCTGTACATTAGGGCTGTGAAAGTATAAAAATTATCAGATAAAAGGTTTTTCAATCAAAATGTAGTGAATACCTAGTCAGTGTTTCCAACTGAGAGTAAAATCTGACTAGCATATTTCTTGTATGTGTATGTTATATATATCATTGGATATAAGGCAGCACTGATTCTTGAGGTGAAAAATATAGGTCTCTATTTGCAAAAGACAATGGAACGTATGAATTCATCATCTGGTTAACTTTTGCTCTTATCTGCTGAAAGCAGTGCCTTTTGCATTGCTTAGTCTTTTACATTTGCTGCACTTAGGTCACAAGTTTTCTCATCCTGACTGGAAGGCACTTAGATTGACACGTGTAGTCACCGTGACATATCCTGTTGCTATCTATAAGTGCTAAGGATTCTAAAATAAATTTGGGTTATGCATGTCAATACAGTAGATCATTGCCATCCAGCTGTTTCCTCTATGAACTTCACTCTCACCAAACCTGATTGTTCAAGACCTTTGACACTTGTGTTGGCTTTCTCACAAGGCCAAGGCTGGTTAGGAATACATCAGTTCTCTTTTCTGCTGCTGTTTCTCCCATCTCACGTGATTTTGTTGCACTTGCACATGTACTCTTGGTTATTTTCTTGTTTGTGGACATGATGAAGTTTGAAGTTTAATAAAAGTGATACTATCATAAAAACTGTGGTAGAAAAAGTTTGAGATGATTAACTTTTTCCTTAATTGGATAGAACTTAGTTAAGCTTATGAAAGCAAATAATAAGTTGCTAATGATTTAAATTATTCTGTGTGTAGCTTATTTAAATGCACTTTTGTTCAAAATTTTCATAATTTGTGCTTAGGTACCTAAGTCTCATACAACAGGTCCATCTGCTTTCTTGCTAAACCCACTAATGTTTAGGCTGACTGCATGAACACTGTATGATGTGAATAGTCATGCAAAATATTTGAACACAAGTATTCAGAGCACATTCTTTTTCCCTGAGTATCATATAGACAAAAGTTTATTCCTATATATGTACACAGGAACAGAATCCAGCTGCTGGATTCGTGAGGTGAAATGCTGGCTGTCTTTGAGGCAGATGGAGTTTCGCTGTTCAGCTGGACCATAGAGTGTTTTTATGCAAAACTGTGTCTGAAAACACCACTATATTTTCTAATATTTTTCTAACTGTGGGTATAGTATTATCTGTATTTCTTTACCACTGCTTTTATACTGCTTGCAAAAGTAATCATCAGATCAGGGTAGGTTGCTTTTTGATACTGTTCTAGTTGTAGAATGTGCTACTAAACAGTAACAAAGTGAAAAAATATCTATCGATATTGTAGAAAAGTAAATGAAACAATGACTTAGAACTGTAGGAATGAAGAAAGAATTTATTTGCAAAACCAACTTATTTGACCACTAAACCTTAACTCTGAACTATATTATCTTAAGGGTGGGTGTTGAGAGGCTGGGACCAGACTGTTCAGTTGTTCCCAGCAACAGGACAAGGGTCAAAGGGCACAAACTGAAGCACAGGAATTTCCACTAAATTTCAGGAAAAAATTCTTTACTTTGAGAGTGACAAAGCACTGGAACAGGCTTCCCAGAGAAGTTGGAGTCTTCTTCTCTGGAGATACTCAAAACCTGTCTGGACGCAATCCTGTGCAACCTGTTCTGGGTGAACCTGCTTTAGTAGGGGGGTTGGACTGCAGGATCTCCCATCTCTGAGTCTATATTATTGACCCGTAGCAAAATGTCAATGACAATGGTGTTTCACTCCAGGTCACCTAAAAGTGTGGTTGATTTCAGCTACTCTCACATATTTGATGGTATAGTTACAAGTGCATTGCCATGAATCTGCTCCAGCACAAAGCTGAGTAGCTGCTGGGAGTCAGCAACCCCTGCTGGACACACTGATCTGGCTTCCTGGGTCTCATCCTTGCAGTGCTCTGCTTTATGTTCCCAAACTTTTCCTCCCGTCATCAGACTTTTCTTTTAAGAGCCCTCCACCATCATGTATGCCTCCAAAGTGAATTTTCTCTGAGATTAATCTGATATATTAATTGTAGTGTGTTGGTTATATGACTTGGATGATAAGATTTTAGCCTTCTTTCCTGAGTTAATGAATTCCTTTACTGTCATATTATCTTATTTCTTTGAGGGTTTTTTTGTTTTTAGTTTCTCTTTGTTCATGTTATCTGCCTGCTTCTGTCTGCTTTATCTACTTCTTCCTTCCTGTTGGCAGACATCTTTACAGGCTACTGAATATGACTTATTTTTCTATGTATCCCCTAATCAAGTCTTTCTGTCTTGTCTGTAGCATTTTTCATATCACTGTTCATTATCAGAAAGCGCTAGTCAGCCTCCCTGGCTGATTCAGTACACATATGTAAACCTAAAACTTTTCTAGATACTTCAGTTTTGGGGGTTTGTAGTAAGATCCTAGTAGTATGGATATACTGGTGCCTAGAGGATAAATAGACAGTTGTTTGTGACCTCTCTTACAGGGGTCCAGCCCCACTGAGTTCATTAAACAATTCAATTTTTATATGGGAAGATCTTAGGGGAGCTCAGGACATGGATCTTCTGCAAGGCCTTCTGGAAAAAGTGGCAAAGAATATTATGTGTCCACCTGAATAAAGATACACAACCAACTTCTTCTGTGGAGCACAAGAATCTGAGCAATTAAGCTGGGGAAGCAGTCTGTAAATCAGCAGCACAGAACAGAACAGATGTGTGCTACCTGGGGAGCATGTCCAGCAGAGAATGGGGTCCAAAACACTTAATTGTACCAAGTGAAGATTGTTAAAGTAATCTAAAATGAATGGCAGTGTCACAAAACCGAGCTAAGTGCTTTGATCTGATTAGGCAAAAGCACATTCCGGGTCTGTTAAAGTGACTCTTAAGGTCCATTTCATTTGGTGTCTTACCATTGCATCTCAGTTTTACTCTGAGGGCTTCTAGCGTCATTCAGCCAGCCCTTTTGCAGTAGGGCATTAAGAGGAGCATGGAAATGTCTCATTTTCCCCTCATCAGTTCTAAGTAGTTTGTCAGTGATGTGGTAAATCCTGCCTGTCAAAAGACACCAAACTTGGAGAACAGCTAGGCTCCTCTATACAGACAGATCTCAAGACAAATATTTTTGTTTTCCATACATGGGTGGAGCTCCTGCTCACGTCAACGGGAGTACTGTGCACATTGGAAAACCAGATGTGTGCCATAAATGACTTCCATATCTCTGTCTTTCCTCAGCTAACCCTTCCACACCATTTACTTGGGTTTTGTGTGACCCTTTCCCACCATTCCCCAAATCTCTCCAAAGCAAGGCATCTGTTGCAATCCCACATCTCTTTGACCTTTTCATTTCTTGGATACTTTTTTGTCTGGTCTCTGAGGGCCAAGATCCACTGAGTTTCTTGACACACTGAATCTAGGGAACATAAATAAATGAGTTTCTTTCCCCTTTTTGTCATACCCTTCATTTTCTCAGCACTAGTGCACTGGAGACATCTGCCTTATGGGTTGGCAAGAAAGGAAGCTGCTCGTTGTGCCGAGTGTTTCATTTACAGCACTACAGCCAAGGCAACAAAAAGGGCAGCAGAAGCAGCCAGAAACTGCCTATCTTCTCCCCATAGTGACCACTAGTGATGGGAAGCCAACAGTGTTTCAAAAGCATTGAACTAGCTGCCAGAAATTTCAGTCAGCACTGTGGACACCTGGGACTATGTGTGTTTAAAATTCGCACAGCCCCAGTGAAGCCAGGACAGTTGGCAGGAGTTCAGATTGTCAGCAATTTCAGCTTCTTGCCTTGTGCTCTGAATTATTTCTTTATCAAACAGATAACAGTGTCTTTAATGTGCTTTATGTATCCAGTACCATCTGTCTACATTATATTATAACTGACTTAAGAGCTTCAGGCTGTATATGCTTGGCGTAAGTTTCAGTGTTATGTGTTTATTGTCTAATCATCTGTATCAAGCACATTTTCATATAGTTGAGATACATGTAAAGTAACACAATATCAACTCTGAAAGCTTTTGTATTTGTGAACAAATTGAATTGAGTGTAGGCTGAATGATGTTTCTCATCTGTAATTTGTGATTGGGATCATGGACAGGAGGGTATTGACCAACCTGAGCTTAAGACCTCTGCCTAAATTTCTACTGCTTTCATGTTATTTCTCTTACAAAATAAGAACGTAGAACTCAACTTACTCCATACTAATTGCTGCATTGTGAGCTGGTGTTACACATCATCAGAAAACAATCACACTTATTCTTTTGCATTACATTTGTGCCTGGGGAAGCTGCTTGGAGGTTTCCTGATTAAACAAGTATCCTATGAAAATCCATTCCTCAAAAATGGGAGTGTGTCTGCATGATGATGCACTGTGAATGCACCAGAAGAATTGAAGCAACCCAGCAACATTTGCTTGGTGCAACACTCTTGCAGTCCACTGGGATAATCTGTTCTTCATAACCACAAGTGGAGATAAGTGGTCTCCATCTTCAGATAAAAATAATGGGCTTATATTATACCCCAGAAGGTTTTAGTTAGGCTTTAGTAAAACTTCCCAGCCATCACAGTAGTTAAACAGAGGAACACTTTGCCTGCAGAAATTACAGCATCTCCATCACTGGAAAACTAAATGTGTACACTTGCAATTTGTAGTATTATAAGCATTGATCTTTCATTGTGCAAAGGAACCTGCGACAATCTTGATGGTTTCCTCATTCTCTTTTCTCATTCCTTGGTTCAGCTGACTTCAGGTGCGTGGTAATGAAACCACGCTTTCCTGGGAACCTGAGCTGACAGCACTATGGCCCACAATGATGTAGATATGTAAGGGCTCTCTTTGGAGACAGATTTACTTCCTTAGAAAAAGTACCATTGTGTGGTGTGGATGTTTCCAGAGGTATTACACTGAAATATTGCAGTTCCTGTTAAGTTTCCCAAAAGCACATGTAGGGTATTCCTGGAGCCCAGAAAGCTACTTGCTTGCTTGGAAACATTCATTTCCCTAGTTTATCAGTATTGGAGTGTCCTCACGCCTCAAGATCCTGTGAGATCTGACAGCAGAGTGACTCTTGGGGACTCAGTTCTTTGCTCTACAGCAAAGAGCATAGAAGTCCTATGAACTTAAAAATCCTTAATTTCAAATCCCTTCAAGAGCACTGCAGTGAATATTTCATCTGGCTGCATTTTATAGGGGGTCCCTGGAAGAGCGGAGCTTCCCAAAGCACCCAGCAGAGTGAGGGGTACCACTGAGGAGTTTGGTTGTACTGAAAAGCATTCCTTCCCTCAAGTAAAAACACAATAATGTTCTTTCTGTGGATTTTTCTGTTCAGTTCTTCCAGACCTTGATCCTAGAAATTTTTACTAGATTGATGTCTTACCATAACAGGTAGTGTACATGTGTGCACAAGATAGTCCAACCCTACAGAACATATGGCTGTATTACATGGACTGTGGGAGAAAGGGAAAAACATTATCCCCATAGTGCAGAGGGAAGGGAGAGATTAAAGGGAAAGTGGATGATTTTCCCACACTCAGGCTGGGCCTTTGTGTCAGGACTAGGAGTTTCAAGTCATATATATCTCAAGTCCCAATCTCCACATGATAACCACAAGCCTATCCTTTGTCTTTTCTAAGCGATCAGTTAAGAATGAAACATCTAAATAATGAGTTATTTTTCCTGCTTGCCTCATAAGGACAGTTTTGGCTCTGTCATCATTTTATTGTCAATAGCTAGCATAAGTGTGTGCCCAGCTCTGAGCTGCTGGTAGAGCTATATTCCTGGAGCCATATTCTCTTGATTTGGATGTATCCAGTCAACACAGCCTAACACAATTTAATAAAGATGCAGAATATTTTGTGCCCTTTGTGGAGCAGTATAACACTCATCAGTAGTCCTGTGTGTAATGCTGTTGATAGGCTGTTCACTTATTAAATATTATGTGGAAAATCTAAGTATTTGTGAAGTAAAAACAGGCCTCTTTTGAAGGGAAATGGATTTTTTGTTCCTAATTTCTGCCTTTGAGCACACTGCCTAGCTCTTCTTCATAGAAGAAACTTGTATTTAGGAAATACTAAGGGCATGAATTACAAATGAGAACTGTTAATTTTTTTTTTACTATGTGTTCATTCTGGTCTATGTCCACTGTCCCTTTTTCTCTAGTATACTAGACTATTTTCTGAGTCACATAGTTTTTCTTGCACTTGCATACAGGGCATGCAAAGAGTAGTTCATTTAAATCAGCTCTGTGTTTCACTCTGACCTGATTCACAGGATGTGGTCTTGGAGGAAGCCCATGCCTTAACAATAGCCTTTTGACAAGTGAGGGTGTTTGGGGATTAAGCTGGAAGAGGAGGAAGCATATATCTATTCTCAAACCTAGTAGTGGACTATTTTGTGCGAATCTTCACTTGCCCATGATGTTTTTAAGGTCACAAACCTTCCTTTTTGTTTTTACTGGCAAGAGGATGTTGGCTGAAAGATAGCCTAACTTCTTTAAAATTCAGAAAAGGAATGCAGAGTGTTTTGTCTGGTAAATGTGAAGGGACAATTCCCCTGTGTAAGATGTGCAGATTTCTGATGGCTCTTGTGTATGTTCTGTGTAAACCAAGCTGAGAGAACTTGGAAAATAAGCAAATCAAAGGGAAGCATAATTTTGAAGTGGTTAGAGCTGGATCAGAGTATTTCTGGATATATAAACTGAGAAGGTGCCAGCTACTAAATGTACTAACTCTGCATAAAACATGAGAGAATTTGACCAAGTATAATATTAGTATTGTCCTAACCTACTTTCAGCATGACATTTGGTCTGACTTCTCTTTTTAGTTATATTTATTCCCTGTAAACCATTCACTGCTCTGCCCTTCTGATCTTAATTCAGCAGACAGCATTTTATCCTTCAATATATCTCTCATCAGTTGATCAAAATATTTTGTACAGGTGAAACTCTCCAATTGCAGCAAATTTGAAAACAAAATGGAACAAAAATAGTTGCTGAGCTCTCTCTTGTGTTTTCCATTTCAAATTATCTCTCTTTGACAGTTTTAACACCTGGCTTTGTATCTTGTTGATGTTGCGTTAAGCTCCAAAAGATTTGGCAGTGAAAACTTCCTGTTGTGCATCAGGACTTGAATTACAGGGCATGAGTAAAAACATCACAGCTTAGTAATAAGCATGGCCATGCACAGAAAGATGACTGCCGAGTAAGTGTTGTAAAACATTTGACCACTTTCATTAATCAGGAAAGGCTGCATGGCTCACACATGATTTAGGGTGAGTAAGACCTAAGTCAGGGTGCAGGATTTTTACTCACCACTACAACAATGAGATTTCCTGGCAACACATCTATGCAGTAAACAAGCTGGTTTTGTTTTTTTGGTTGGTTTTTTGGGGTTGGTTTTATTTTTTTGGTTGGTTGGTTAGTTGGTTGGTCTTTTTGGGTTTTTTAGTATTTTTGGTTTGGTTTGGTTTTTGGTTTTTGGGCTCTTTTTTTTGCAGGCTGTCTCTGCAGTGGAAATAAATAGGCATTCAATAAGAATGTGAAATAACAAATAAAAGTTCAAAAGGAGTTTAGAAATTTCCTCAGCCGAGCAGTCTGCCTGCTTTAGTCATTGCTGGCCAGCTCACCAGCCATAGACAGAGTGCTGGAAGGAAGAGCTGAAGGAATCTGTTTCTCATGAAGGAGCAGTGCAAATCTGAAGGCTTGAGAGCTGCAGGTTCAGATTTTCTGTTGAAATGCTTCTGAGAGGGAGTAAGGCCGAGTGACTCACATGGGAATTCACAATCTAGTTTCATTTCTGATTACTATCAAGTACCTCCTTGAACTCAGCTCATATATGAAATGGTAAAAATGAATGGATTTTTTAGAGTGAAGTTATTTCTTGGCTAACTATTATTTGATTATTCTTTTTTTTTTTTAATACTGAAGAAATAATCTAATCAGCTACTTTTTAAAGTGTTGTTGAAGTTACTTTTAATTATCATAGAACAAATAATTTTTTTAACCTAATCAGTTACTGATGTTTTCAGCTTCCTGTCTGTCAGGCTAACAAGGCATCCATTCTTTGTTCCATCTTGTAATAAGAAGACACAAGTAGAAAGCATTTTATATACAACATGCATTTTTTTTCCTGTGTAAACTTGTGATCCTGACAAAAGTAACAAGATAATTACAATGGCTTTGCTGTTTTCTTTACCTTGCTGCAATATCACTCTGAAGACTTGGTGTGGTTCTGTATTGTTAGCTGAAACCTAAGAAATAGGTTGCTGCACAAAGAAGTTATTTTCAGTCAAATACTCTGTTCATAGGTGATGCCATCTCCAGATCTGTATGGGGGGGTTTAATACAGTCTAATTTGCAGAACTTTCACATTCAGAGTTCTCTTAAGCCAGAACAAGGTTTCTCCAGCTGAGTATTGGGAATGGGCTGATGTTTGTGTTACCGATGAAGGAGAGCAAAGCAGCCCTCCCCATCTATGACAGCTATGTCAGTCACAGCCTTAACGGGTTTTGGTTTATAAGATAAGCTATTAGCACAAGGGAGTGGGCAATAAAAGAAAAATGTGTGGAAATGAAAACAAGGCTTTCTTCCCAGGGCCCCACCAAGTCAGTGCAGGATTTTTTCTGAGTGATTGAGCCTTATTTGTGGACCTGATACAGAGATGCAGAGTACTGAGGGGAGCTGATTAAGCAAAGTTTCAGAACAGGGAGCGCACAAAGCTCAACATACTGAGTAGCAGTGTGTTGAACTGAATAGTGTCATTCAAAAAATTATTTAAAGGGGATTTGGCAAAAGGAAAATAATATAATACAGGAGATTCAGATCAGCAAAGTAGATACTGGATAACTCAGACTTCCTAAGAGCAAGGGGATTATGGACATACTTGCATCTATGGAAAATCTTATCCCTCTTTCCTGGACATTTAATAGTCTCTTTTATTTGAGCAAATTTGTAAGATTTCCTTTTGAAATACTTACACGAATGCCATGAAAGATAGAGTGATAGCAGTCGCATTTCAGTCTAAGGGGACAAAACTTCACTTCCCATTAAGAATTTTATCTCATATGACAATAAAGTCAGTATTTTCAAAAATAATTTTTACTCAGGTGTATATTTGTCTTTACAGTCTCAGCAGCCTTTGCATAGAGTAACACAAGATTCACAAACCTTTCAATATAAACAGGTTATTTTGTTCTAATTGATTAGATAGAAATATTGTGTATCTTCATCGAGCCATAAATCAGTATCCTATCCAAGTATTGGTCTTTTGGAAAGTGAAGGTGAATATTGGTTCCGGCCGTATTTGTAAGTCTGTACTTGTAGCTTAGTCCATTTCTCACAAAATTCTGCATGGATGCAGTAGCTAATCTGAATTGAAGGTTGAGTAGGGGCTTGAGTAGAGGTGAATACTGCCACCATTTCAAAGCCACAAAACATTTTGTATAATTTTGGAAAAGGTTGGGATATTACTTTGCATAGATCCACTATGAGGCAAAGTGTAATGTATTTGTAATTCCTGAGCTGCTGTCCTTGTCTTGGTAAGACTAATGTGGATTTATCACTAGCTGTGTGATTATACAACTATTTAATGCTTAAACATTTTAACAGAAATATGCAAGCAGACTCTTAGACGCAAAAATAAGAAATTCCAAGTGCAACAGCACTGTTCTACAACTACCTTTGGTTTTCTTAGTAGACTTTAGGAATGATGATATTTCAATTAATATTTGATGAAATTCCAATAGGATATTTAAGTACTGTGTAAGGCAACATTACTACACAGTGCTTTTTCTTTCAGATCAACACATTGTCTTCCTTTGAGTGCAGTTTGGATGTTTTGCCCTTAACAGTTAGTTAAGCTCTTTAGAACAGCTATTTGACTAATTATTTTTGTACTCATATGATTAATTTTGTTCTGCAGCTGCTTTTAGGATACTTTCAAATGTGTTTCAGTGTGACAAGCATTGGTGTGCCCTAATACATTTGCAGCAGTGGGATACAGCTTGGGTCTGACTCAAAATGTTAAAACAGCAATTCATTGAATAGATTAGTGCAGCTCCTCTAAAGCCACCATGAGATTTCATTTTTTAACACAGAGATCATAAATGTAGCCTTAGCATTTCGGCATCAGTAGTGCATCCTATGTAGAGTGAAACATATTTAGTTTATGGTGCATATTAAATACAGAGATGGCTATGTGTGCTCATATACAGATACCTGTTAACATTTATCTATGTATTTACAGAAGTTTAAAGTGTAGTCAATAAATGATTTTTTTTTTACTAATGTGGAAGGTGGTTTAGAGATGCACATACGCATATTATACATGTGCATGTGTATCTACATATACGTCACTTGTCATATATGTTATCTTTTTGGTAAAGGACAGAACTTTGAAAGAAGGGATAGAATTACTGCTTATAATAATGCGCAAAAAAGTGAGATGTAGAACATATCTTTTCGCTTGTCATTAATTGTCGAATTAACCGATATGTTCAATACCAAAACCGGCAAACTCAGCAGAAGCACTGATCCCTGTCCTGCTCAGACCATGTGTTCCGTCGGTGCCCCCGCAGCACTCAGCAGCAGCTCAGCAGCCCACAGTCCCAGTGACAGTCTGGCACGTGGTGCTCTTGTCTGTCCCTCCACTGTTCCTCTCTCAGGGTATATTACCTCCTCCAGTTCCTCTGGGGTGTGAATCCGCCTCTGCAGTGCTAAGGAGATTGATGGAAAGATGGTATATAAATTCTTTAAGTTATTGGGAGTCAGTTTCGAAACACACTATATTCTGTTACCCTATATTTGTATGCTTCTGCAGCTCTCTCATAACCTCTCTGATGTTGTCTAGGAAGATGTCCATTGTTCGCTCCATCACTTTAAATACTTCATTCTAGACACATGACAAAATAATCCTTCTAAAATTAGAACTTGCTGTGTTCTTTAAATCAGTGGGAGTTTTTCTGTTTGCTCACAGGAGTAAGAGCATCATCCCATTTCATTGTGGTTAGACAATTTATAACCTCTCACATTTTCACAAGGTAAGATTTTCAAGCCATACTATCACGTCTTATTTTTGGGAATGCTGGGCTATATTCCTGTGATGTTTTATGTCAGATGACTGGTATTTTCTGATAATAGTTTAACTGAGATTTTTATTCAGGGAAATTATGGATTTATAGAGAAAAAAAAAGAATTTCCACTTCTTTGTGCACTGAAAACATTCAGAATGAATTGTTTTACAAAAGCCAAGCTTGTTACAGAAAAAAAAAACCTCTTTCCATTTACTATTTTAAAATTCATTCTATCTGTTTAGATGACCTATGGAATTTAGTTAATTAAAAATTCCCAAATATTTAGGTTATGCTTGTTGCTGAAGTATTTGGACATTTAGATATTTCTTCTAAGTGATACCATGTTGTGTTTTTGAACAAAAATATAAGAACTATGATTGGCATGTCACTGCCTTTAATCACCATGTATGGTACAGTATGCAGTTCATGTCCATTTTATGCACTGTATAGCCAAACTTGAGTATGCACAAACAGTATAAGGAAAGGGTAATCAATCTGACTGCGTGAAAACTCTGAGGAAATACTGATAAGTAAAGCAGCTCATAAATTCTGCAGAGAGAATTGTTCACATTCATGGCTCCAAAGATTAAAATTGAGGCTCCTTCTGTCCCACCCATAAATGACTTTTGGCAGTAGAAATGTGTTCACTTAGAATCCACTCACAATCTTTACTGCCAATCCATATCAGCTTTCTCTGTCTTACTCTGTGTACCAAAAGAGTCCAGGCTATATAGGACTATTGTTCTAAAATACTGTATTTCTTTAATGAAATCTTTCTGAGTTCAGTAATATTAGGTCCTGATAGCTGAATGTTGCTGTTATGTCAGGACTAAGTGCATGTGATTAATGGTCAGTATGAATAGAATATGTGGAGCTTTAGGACTGCTTTTTCCTGTCTGCAAATAGCTTGGGACCAATGGAAAATATCAGGAGAGTTCAAGAGAGTCCTAACTCTTTCTTGCGGCGTCATATATCAGTGAAGTTCAGAATCAACATAGAATGGGGAGCACAGAACAAAAAATTGTTTGAGGAAAGGTTGTTAATTCTGTCTTGTAATTTTTGTATTTATTGAAAATTTGAACCCTATTAATTATATCTGTCAGTTTAGGAAAGGATGAATGTGCCTGCTGCAAACTGGGAATTCTCTACAACTACCGGAAAGGAGGCCGCAGCCAGGTGGGGGTCAGCCTCTTCTCCCAGGCAATCAGCAACAGGACGAAAGGGGACAGCATCAAGCTGCACTAGGGGAGGTTCAGGATAGCCATCAAGAAGAATTTCTTCACTTAGTGGATGGTTAAACAGTGGAACAGTCTGCTCAGAGAGATGGTGGATTTACCATTCGTGATAGTGTTCAAGAAATGAGTTGACATAGCACTTAGTGCTATGGTTTAGTTGATATGGTGGTGCTCGATGATCATGGAGGTCTTTTCCAACCTTAATGATCCTATGATTCTATGAGGCTCTGGTCAGAGTGGAATTCATCTTACCTCATTAAAGGCAGTTAAAAGGTTGACGTCTAGTCTGAGCTAGTTGCATGGGCTCCTACTCTATCCAGATGGCACAGATAAATACTTCTTGAGGGCAATTCCTTTCATTTTTCTGAGTTGTTTATGTAAATGTAGAATGACTCACCCTCTGGCACTATGTGCATCTATTGCTTAATTAAGGGGAGACGAACCATCTAATTTAAGTTAAACACCTAATTTTCAGTGTCTGAAATTAGCTGAGAGTAACCTTACCTGTGGTACAGAACTTCTATTTGTGAAGTTCTTTTCACGAACTTATTGCTAATGTTGTAATTATTATGACAGATTGTACTACTGTGTTTCAAAGTACATTACTTAAATTCTTTGAGGCTACTTTGCAAGCTAGTGGAGACACAGTCCTCATAAGGGTGAGGGATCTGGGCATGCTCTTATCAGAGGGACATCCTCTTTTGGATTCTTAAAACAGATTAGTGCTATGAAGATATGGAAAGTCCCTGAGAAGTGGTGAAGAGGAGTGATAAGCAAGCAAAAATAATACTCAAAATGAGCAAATTGCACGAGAGATAGAGATATCTCTGTGAAGAAGGCATGTTTCATTTTGATATATTCTCACAGCTTTCTGCTTAATGCTGCAGAGATTGTAGAGATAATGAAATGGATCATTACCCAGAAATATTATAATGAATGAGTTTACTGAATGTATGACAACACAACTGTGTATATAAACACATGAGCCTTACATGTGCACACAAGGAGAAATATTTAATGAGTTGATGGGCAATCAGCTTGCACATGTAGATGTACACCTGGGTGTACTTGCCCAAATTTTGAAAGTTCTCTACTATCTCAGCAGCATCTCATACAGATGTACACAACACTTGCATTCATCTGCTGGAATTAGACTCCCTCCTTCTTCCTTGCTGTCACAGTCTTTCTGAGGAGAAGGGTGGCATTAATCTAGAAGCTATGCTTATACTTTAAAGAGACAGAATCTGAAGACAAGTAATTCAGCCAGTATAAAAATGGGATGTTCATTAATGTGTTCTCAGCCTTGCAGGGAAGTTTTTCTTGAGGATTACCACCTCCCTCATGTGAATTATTTTTCTTCTTGTTAGGCAGAGAATGACATTGCTGTAACTGCTACAGCCTTTGCATATAGGGAAGGATATCATTAAGGAATTGTGATTTCTGCTTAACAATTTGAAACAAGTAGGAAGGCTTATAGCAAGTGACAGGGCTACATGCAGGCTTAATCAAGTTGGATGTGTGCTCTGCAAAGGGTGCTGCTCATTGGCTGTAGTCGCTGTAATCAGTCTGGTAAATCCCTCATGAACTGTAAGCTACTTTGCTTGGCAAACTGTCATGAAGTAAAAATGTTTGGAAAGCATTGTAAGTGTCACGTATCTAGCCAGTGTGCTTATTTTCATTTTGGACATTGTGCTTGCTGCCTTCGCTAGAGGGGATATGCAGATTGGTCCGAGTGTGCCCTGCAGGTGTGTGTTGGTCCTGACAATCTGGTTTCTGCCATTTGTATTTCAAACCAGGCAGTCCCAAGAACACAAATGCAGAGCCTTATACCAGTGTATGAAAGAGAAGGCATCAGTCAAATTACAAGGATGTCTTGCAACATAGACATCAAAAGGTAGCTAAATGCCTGCCATTTCAATAATGTACACATTTTGAGGTATAGTTGTTAAAGGTGTGTGGGAAATAAGCATATTGAAGGGGTGACTGGGCTTTGTATCTGAGGGTTTAAGGTCTTTGCAAAACACAGAAATTAATTTTCCTATCAAAACTTTTAAATTGAACAATCTAATATTTGAGGCTAAGTTCACCAGATGCATCTAAAAATTGTTCTGCTTGTAGCTTCCTATTCACATAGAACACCGCTGATCATGCTAAAGAAAGTGCCCGATACTGTGTTAATTTTCTCATGTCTCTTCCATTATGTTAGAAGTGAGAATAAAACAGATTAACTCAGAGAAAAGTAAATCATCAAGTTGTTAATATTTTCATGTTCTTTGGAATCAGTTTTAAACAACAAACTTATTTTAAATTGTAGCAGGCTGAACTTAGCCCTTTTTTAAATTTCTCCAAAAATTTTTGTTACTTGTGGGAAACGGGTGATGTTTTTCACTTTTGTCCACTGTGGCTGCTGTAGTACAACTATTGTACAGCACAGCTTATTCTTAAAGGACTCCATGGCTTATTCTTAAAGGGTTCCAGTTCTTGCAATAAGTGTTTTAGTATTATACCTGCTTTCAGTGTATTTCTTAATAGTTCATCCAAGCTATCTTTTTAAGGGTAAAGAGCAATAGTTTTTAGCTTCATGACAACAAATTTGACAGTGTATCGGAAAAAAAATGTGGCATACTGTAGACAAAAGTTTAATTTTAAAAAACCCTTTTATCTTCTGCCATCTTATGACTTAACTATTAAATCCAAGCACAAATGAGAGGATCAGTGATACCAGGCGCTATACAAGTGGAATAGTGATCTAAATTCCATTTACATAATTTGTGATGTAAAAAGAGTCTCAAATAAGTGAGGAGAGAAGGAAGCAACTCACAGATACATAGAAATTTTTATCTATGTTTATGTTAGAACATAAATGTTTAAATGTTGAACTTCTTTTGGCCCTGCTGCAGTATGCTTACTTATTTCTTATCAAATACCTCTGCAGAAATCACCCTTTGGAAGGGGCAGTTAGAGTCTTACAGACTTTCAATGCCTTGGGAATGGGGTGAAAACAGTGTGTGTATTTGGGTGAGGACTGGATGAGTGAGGAGCAAGGCCCTGCTGTTGCTCTGAAGACAGTGGAGCAGTGTTAGCAGTTGGATAGATATGTAAGGGCTGTGTCTGTTTGAAAGAGCCTGAAGTTAAAGACTAGAAAATTGAACTCAAATGAATCAAAGGAAGGATGTTCAGAGAAATGGACAAAAAAATCTTCACAGCTGTCTCTTCTATTTGGCATGCCCTAATTGCTATGATTGTTTTTTAAGCAGTGCTTTGATGATTAGGGGAATCTTTTCTAAACAAAGTACACATTCAGGCTGATACTGCAAAGTTATCTGGAACTGTTTGTATGAAAGTGGCTGCAACACAAATGCCACAGTCACTGCATTCACTTGCTTGACCAGGCAGCCAGCAATTTTACTTTCTCATTGAAAAAGAGCTTTTTTTCCTAACTCCACAGGAGGGTAGAAGCAGAGAAAGCAGATTCTTCTGTCTTATTTGTCCTGTGTCTGAGTGTCACTGTGCTTACAACTAGCATGTCCTTCCTAAATATTTTGCTTGCAAGGTTCAAACTAATAAAAGGGATTTTAAGGAGAGGTGAGCAGGGAGTGAGATGGGGACCCTGAAGAGACGAAGTGGGGTTACAGCTACAGAGGAGAGGGTTGTACATCTCAGCGCTCAACACAAAAGGCTGACTCACAGTCTCTGCCATGACAGCGTTCATAGACACAGTCCAGCAAGTTTTCTATGTGCACTGACTCCATGTGCATTTAGGTTCCCTCACTTTCTGTATTGCTACTTAGACACCTTATGATGTTAATCCTGGAAAAGACAGTGTGAATATTTGAAAAGGAAATTACAACTTGCCTCATGTCTGATTGTCTACAAGAACTGAAATTCAGCAAAGGCAAATGCAGGGTCCTGCACCTGGGGAAGAATAACCCCGGGCACTAGCACAGGCTGAGGGCTGGCCTGCTGGAAAGCAGCTCTGCAGAGAAGGACCTGGGTGTCCTGGTGCAAAACTAGTACTCCATGAGCCAGCAGTGCCCGGGTGGCCAAGAAGGCCAGTGGTATCCTGGGGGACATTAGGAAAAGCATTCCCAGCAGGTCAAGGAAGGTGATCCTGCCCCTCTACTCAGCCACAGTGAGGTGCACCTGGAGTGCTGTTCTGGGCTCCTCAGTACAGGAGAGTCATCCAGCTCTTAGAGCAGGTCCAGCAAAAGGCAGCAAAAGATGATAAAGGGACTGGAGCATCTCTCTTATGAGGAAAGGCTGGGAGAGCTGGGCCTGTTCAGCCTCCAGAAGAGATGACAGAGAGGGGACCTCACCAATGGCTATGAGTATCTGAAGGGAGGGTGTCAGAGAATGTTTCCAGGCTCTTCGCAGTGGTGCCCAGCAATAGGACAAGAGGCAACAGGCAGAAACTGATGCACAGGAAGTTCTGCACGAATATGAGGAGTATCTGTACTGTGCAGGTGACCAAGCACTGGAACAGATTGCCCAGAGAGGGTGTGGAACCTCCCTCACTGGAGATATTCCAGAACTGTCTGCACACAGTCCAGTGCCATGTGCTCTAGGGTGACCCTGCTTGAGCAGTGAGGTTGGACCAGATATGATGCCCTGTGGTACCTTCCAACCTGACCCATTCTGTGGTTCTGTGAAGAGTAAATCTACCCACTTATTGGAGTGTTACAAGGTTCTTTAGCTGACCTAGTTAGAGTCACAATCTAACTAAACAATGAAGTAAATATCTTAATTCTGCTCCTCTCCTGTTTCTTAAAAAACCTCTAAGGTTGTCTCAGAAACATACTATGAATTGTCTTTCAAAGTTTACCACTAAAATAAAGAAAAAACAACTCTGACTTTTTCATTGGATGGTGTTTATATGAAACGGTGAAAACTTGATAAATTTTGTGCTGTAAAATGCAGAGTAATAAAATGCTCTACAAACTAGTGCTGGACCCAGCTGCTGTAGTCTTTGTAGGTGGATGTCCTTTCTGATTCCTCATTTTCCCTTGCACAAAGGACCCAGATTGTGGTGCCATCCCTACTGTTCTGGAAAAAAATTAGATGGGGTGGTTCCTGGTTCACCTCAGTGAGCGCTTGGTTTGATTGGAGAGGATAACTTGGGAACAGCACCAGATGAGTCATCCTTCATCCCTGCCTTCAGGGACTGAACATTTCCCTTACCCAACACTTTCAGGCTCTTGTTAGGCTGCTCCTGCTGAGTAGAGCTGTGGGAAGTGTTGCCAGCATGGGCTTCTCCGTAAGAAGCTCTGATTCTAGAGGAGTATGGATGATGTCAGTTACAGCAAATTTCCCTTCCTGAAGCTAGTGAAAATTTCTCCAGCACTATAATCTTGTGTCTGTGGGGTCCTTAACGTAAGGGAAGGTGGCTGACTGCAGTGCTGAAGTTTGAGTCACAGCTGACTGGTGTGTAAGCACTCATTGGTGCTCTGCGGGATACTGCTGTAGCAGCATCAGTGGTATGCTGCTTCCAAAACAGGGTATGGTTTCATGTAGATTTTTACTACAGTTTGCATCTATGGGCTTATCTAATGATACTTAAGCTGATAGTAATTGGAGGTTCTATAAAGCTCACAAAGTATGTTTGATGCTTATAAAACTAGTTAACACCTTTTCTTCATTCATTCTTATTATTTCAAGTTGTCATAGTTCCCCTAATAGTGATACATTTTCATATAGAATGCCCATGAAAACAGTGGGGGAGTCTGGTTTCTTAGTATTTTGGCCCTTTTCATAATCACTTGCTCAGAGCTGAAGTCCAACCAGGGGTGAGCTCACACTGCAGTCTTCACTGAGAGTCTTTTCTTCTGGCTTCCTCTTTCTATTGGAGGGGGGGGAGGGGAGGGGTGTGCAGAGAAGAAAAAGGAAAAAATTAAGAATGAAAAATCTTTAAAATCTTTGAGAATTCTCACTTCTTTCAGATTTTTGTTCAAAGTAACCAGCATGCTCAAAAGTTGTTAGATATGAACAGGAATGGAATACAATACAATAATCTGATTTGCATTAAGAAATAAATTTCTGCTCTAGTGTCAGAGTAGTGTACACGTAAGGAGAAAAAACCCTACTCTATCTTCCCTTTCCTTCATCATAGACCATCTGGTCTGTATACAGTATCCACAGTATATATGGAGATGTATATGTATCTGTATAATATTATATGTCTATATAGTCTCTACAGCTTTTAAAGTTCAGATTTTTCTATCTTCCTCTCAGCTGCTTGGCTATTTATTACATTTTTGGACATTTGTTTCCAAGTCTTTGCACATTTTCTTATTTATATGCTTGTCACAGAGAGATTTTTATTTTTTGTGTGAATCTTAACAATTATACATTTTGTTGAGATAAAACTCACACTTTAAATTTTGCTAGAATTCATTGAAGTTAAAAAGGTCTCTGTCTTGTGGAAACTCAGATATTTTTCAGAGTAGTAACAAGAGAAAACTCTTATATGCAAAGTTTGTATTAATAACCTACAAGTCTCTTTCATTGTTAAATTTGTCCTAATCAACACAAGTTCCTTTATCAGTCTGAAACCTGACTGTGATCAAGTGAGACATAAAAAAAAAAAAAAAGGGAAATGCAAAACTATATGGTTTCTCTTTGCTGTTACCAGGATAACCTTAAATACCAAGTAGGCATTTTATTTTTGGCTTTTCAAAGCCAGATATATATTTTAGAGTACTCATTATTGTGCCTATACATGGTAAAACTGTATGTAATACCAACATGAACAATGCTGAGCTAAATAGCCAAACTACAGATTTTAGGGGCAACTATTAAATTTTGAACCTAGAAATACAAGCTTCAATTGTTTAGCTAATTGTACAGTTTCCATGTTTGAATACGGCAGCATTACGCAAGAAGACAAAAAAGCAAAACAACATTAACTGTTTGGCATACTTTATAGCAATTCAGTTGGAGAGGAAGAACAGAATTTAACGGTCAAAATATTAGAAGCAGCTGTGGATACCTTAAACAGGTTTAAAATTTTAAAAGAAATGCATTTGGCTTTAAAAGTGTGCAGGGTGTAGCATTGGCATTGACTCATACAATTTTTGAATGGCAAGGAACATAATATTTCAGTAAGTCTTAGTCAAGCTGTTCTAATTAGCCTACAAAAGAAAAAAGATCTTATGAACCGAATACATCTTGCACTGAATGGGTAAACTTGATCAGTTTAGTCTGAATTATTTGGCTTCAGTCTACATGTCTCATTTGATGTTTGTTGGCCTGTGTACAACTGTAGAAGAGTCATGTAGGAGAGAGGGGTTGGAAGCACTGTAGAGTGTTCTTTTCAGAGACATTTGTCCCTCAAATTTGTGTATTTGAGCCAGAAAGTTCAGGGTAACGCTATGAAAAATAGTGCTTCTTGAAGCATAGCCATATTTATTTGGCATTAATTCATATACAGTGGATACAACACTGGCACATTTACAAAAAAGGAACTGATTACAAAACTGTATGGAGTGGTGGTTTTAATAGGGTCACAGTTTATTAAAATCATAGCAAACAGAAAAGGAAACCTCTTTAGGAATTTTATCTTATTTCTCCTCCATCCAGCCTTTCTCCTATATATATTAATCTATCACTATCTACTGTTTTTTTTAAATTTAAATCCAAAGAGAAGAAAAAAGATCTGTAAATGTTTCATCTTTATAAGGCTCTTCAGCCATCAAAAGTGTTCATTCTAGCACACTGTTTTCATTTGTGTGATAGTAATGAAGGCAAGTTCTAGAAGATTAAAATTAATAATATGTGAAATGCTATCAGTTGTCTTTCCTCAGAATCCATGCCTCAGAAAGCCTTTGCTGCATATGTAAAACTGGAGCTACTCTTAATATTACCTAGTAGATCCAGCTTTTCTGGCTTTTTAGGGCCTAATTTAAATTACTGGTGAACAGAGGCCAAAAGTCAAATATATATACACATACATAAATGTATTTTTGAGTTAGAAAGGACTTTGGATGTCTGCAAGTGCACAGACACAGTTTGACCTGAACTCTTCTGACATTAGCCACCTGTTGCATCAGCTATAGGACTAATAAAATAGAATTGCAGAAGTATACTGTTCTTTTACTTTTGAGACAGCAAAGCATTGCAGCCAATTTTTGAAAACTGAGTGGGAAACAGAAAGGAGGCAATAAGAAAACCCTCTAGAGATATGGAGTGTTTTTCCTCATGGCTGTTTATGGTACTGTCAGAAGGTATAGTTGTGCTCTTACAGATAGGAGTAAAACTACATTCCTCGAAGCCATTAGAAAAATTGCTGTTTGGACTTGGTCCAAACATCTATTGCTAATTACAGGTAGACCAGTTTTTATCAAATACTCAAAGGAGAAACTGTGTCTGAAATTATTTTAAAGTGAATTTCCAAATCATAATATAATTCACTCTTAATTCCAAAATATATTTATATGAATTAAGAATTTTTTGTTGTTGTTCTTTTCTTCCTTTCCACTCTTTCTGGTGTTTTCTCAGTAGAGATTTTGTATTTTTGCAGGTTTTTTAAACTTGGCTTTCTGTAACTTGGCTTTCTGTAACTCTTAAGGGGCTTTTCCAGATGTTGGATGCTCGTTAAAATGAATTCTATTCTAGTTCAAAAGTCTTTGGAGAAGCACTGAGTAAGGCAACAGTCCATTGATTCTCTCATGTTAGACTCAGTGTTGGGTTCATTTCACGGACTTAAGTTCAGCAAATAAAAATGTGCAGCTGTTAGTTCATTTCTCAACAATGTTTTTAGCCAAAGAAGGCTTTTATGTACTAGTGCAATGACTTATAGGTTTTTTTGTGGTAAAGGATGCTCTCTGCTTCCTTTGATCATTGTTGTGTGAATCTGATGCACTAATGATGAATTGCTTTTAAATACACACTGACAAAACTGAGTTTTCTGCCGTTGGTGAAAGAAGTTAGAAACAACAACATGACCAGACTTTGCTGAGTCTGCTGAGTAATTTAAGCGTGTTTAGATTGGCTTGTTTTTATGTTTGGGAGAAGGAAAAAAAAAGAAGAGTCAACTTTAAAATTCATTTTAAAAGCAGGGTAATTCTACATAGAGTAAGAACATGTTACAATGAAAGGAAGTAAATTCAAGAACACAGGGGTTATATCCTACTTCCTTTGCTTTTTATACTAGCCCATAGTAACTTAATAGACTGTACTAGAGAAGTTGATAGGGGAAATGTGTTTTTTATTTTTCTAGGGAAGACAATTATTTTTCATATTTGATTGCTAACTGCAGCTTTATTTTTTACCTAACACACAGGCATTGCTCAGGTGTGTTATTTATGGGTTAGTAGATTGCTTAAAGTAGATTGCAGTAAAGTGCTTTACTTTTAACTTAAACACTTTTTCCATCTTTCGAAACAAATTGGTTCCTATTATCTTGGCGAAACTGTGATAATGCCAAAGGAATTGTCCCTTTTAAAGCACTGCATGTTAAACAAGCTTCTAGAGTGTAGAGAATAACAAGAGATATTTATAATTAATACTCAGCTTTAATGCCAGTTTTAAGTATTCCCCCTGCAAAAATTACAGATTGTTGATTCGCATGTAAAGTTTTTTTAATCTCACTGTTTCATTACCATCAAAAGAAAACACCAGTTCATGTTAAAACGCTGTCCATCAAATGGTAATTAAAGAAGGTTTCCTTTTTTCCTAATAACTGAATTAACCAGTTCTGTTTACTCACTTTACTAACACATCCATTATTGTAACCATTGTAAACTAGATACTGTAATAATCAGCATATCTGATTTGTTAATTTTTTAGTATGCTAAATCTTACTGCATTAGATATTCTATACTTTTGACCTGCTTTCACTGAAATAAGCACCTTTGGGTTTTCTTATTGGGAAAAAATACAAATCCACTTTATGTAAAATATATGAGATTCTTCTGGCTGCCTGACTGCAGGCAGCATTTGAGGACACTTTTAAAGACCTGCATGGCAGAAATATAGTTGAAATGTGTACAGAAGGAAAAGAAATTATTGAACTGAAACCATTTTTACTTAAAAGAATATACAGAGAAAATATGGAAAAGGCACCTAAAATTAAGAAATTTAGCTTTCAGATTGAAAATGTGGTTTGAAAAAAGCTTTCCTATAGCTTACCCCATTTTCATGGTTTACTGAAGAAGTTTTTTCATTACTCTGAGAAATCTATGGCAGATTCTTAAGGTATCCCTACAAATAAGGCCAGTATTCATTAGCACTGAAAACTTCTAAACATTTCTCTACATGAATAAATTACCAAAATGCTAATTACCACTAATCCAAGGATTGGGATTTATATTTCATTGCTATCCTGTGAATGCATAATGTGCACACTTTTCACTTTAACCCAAATGCGAGGAATATTAACCACCAGCTTGCTTCACAGTAACTTGTTCTTGTTCCCAACCTTAATTACAAATATTACTTTGGTTTTACCAGGGCACAGGGGTGGATAGGAACCACTGTTACTGTCTGTAACAGTCACTAGTATCAAAGGCATTTTTGCAGCAACTTCAGGGGGCCCAGATTAAAGCAGATGTGAGATAAGGCAAAATTCACACCAAACCTAACATCACTTTGGGCTGAGCATTTTGTCTGAGTACATCTGGGATCCATGCATATCCGAGGACAGAATGTAGTCCTTTAACTCTTTGCCAGCAGTTAGGGATTAGAAAGTCCCATTGGCCTCATGGTTGTTATTAATTCTAATGAAACTATCCTAGCACTTAGAGAATTTATTTATAACATATATTAGGAGTTGTCTTTTTTCTTTAGAAGACTGCACATGTGCACAACAGCAGCCTTATGGTGGTTGGCAGGTATCCTTGCCTCACTCAAGCATCAAACTGTTGGGTTTTTTTCCTGAAATTCCTGCACAGGAAAAGATTATACTCATGGTCGCCATCTGGTTGGCCATGTTCTTTTGTTTTCAAATGTCAGGGAAATCTGTATCAACTGCATAAGGAAAGTTTTTCAAACCTGATTTGACTGTACCGATTGTTGTGTGTAGTTCTTTGTTTCCAATTGTCGTGGGTTTTTTTGAAAGTTTACTATTGGCATTTGAAAACCTGTAACATCTTAAAATAATAGACTTGAGTATGAGGATACATATTATAGATCTACTCATAAGATGTAATTTCCTTGGAAAACTTTCTTCCCTGCTTTGGGCAAGTAATTATTTTCTGATAAATACTAGGATAAAAACTTCAAACTATTCCTCTCTACTTCTTGCACTGTTTTTTTTGGTGAAACCTCTATTTTTCTGCACTTCAGCAAGGCCTAATACTGAAAATTTTGTTCCCAGGTGTTTCTTGTCAACAACAAGGGCAGGGTCCTTTAATCAGCACACTACTTTCATTAGCCATATGTATTCTTTGTGACATCTATTATTCTTCAGCAAATACTACTGAATTATACCATTTCTTCTTGAAAGTTTCCTTCTGTGATTTTATCTCTCAGATTGACTTCAATTTATCAAAAAGATATTTTTACTTCCCTTCCTGCCAATGTATAGCATCCACATTAAGGATAGGATATGATTCAATTTACTGCTGTATACTTAACTGTATGTCTCCATGACTGTCTACTTTCAATCTTATGGAGAGAGTGTGGGAGCATACCTTTGCATGCATTACCTCCATGTGTACATCAGGATGCCAGGAAATCCAGGTCTTTGTAAAAATTGAGCAGCTCTATAAGGTCTTGGTGTATATGATCAAGGTACTGCAACTTCTGTAAGCTTAATAACTCATAATTCTTCTCAAAAGACTTTTAGCTCAATCTTTTCCCATTCCTCAGCCAAAGGACAAAACTTTATTCCTAACAATTTCTGCATGCCTTCCTCTTGAACAGAAGGAAAACTGCAAATTTCATGAAGATTGCCACTGCTGCAAATTAGAAGGGCTGCTGGTCTTTGGTGCTTATAGTAGCCTTGAGATGGAGCAGTAATGCAGATTCTCATTGTTTCATGCCAAGTTAAAAGATGGTGCACCTCACCTCACTCCAGATGGGAAGATGGATGATCTTAGCAGGCATCAGCCCTTTCGGAGTTCCTGTGTGCTTATGACATGATTCCCTCCTCTCTACCACCCACTCACATCTGCTTAAAAATTTGGTATGATTTCATGTATCAGCACAACTCCAGAGACAGCTCAGAGTTTCCCTTCATGATGTCTTTTGAGCTAGAAGGAGCTGCTTTGGCACCTCTTATACTTGCTCCCCATTCAACAGGAAATAGAAGAGGCCTCAATAAAGGTGTAGTCTGTTTTTCTGTTTCTGTCTGTCCCCTACTGAAGCCCTCTGAGGAAGCTGGCATTGATTCTTGAGTTGAAGCTAGTTGTCTGGGTCACCAATCCTATGTTAGACTTTGTAAAACAGAATTTCTGAAAGGCAGCATGAGGCATCATTATGTATTGAAAATAGCAAGTTGATGAGGTCTAAAACAAGAAAGATGGTGTGCTTTGGGTTGAGTCTAGGTGTCTCTCTTAATGTTAAGTATTTCCTCCTAGATAAATAAAGTAGTGTTTCATTTTCATACAGTTTTATTTTACTTCCTTTTCCTTTTCATGGGAAAGGATATTAAACTGGCAGTTGCAAAAACCCACTGAACACATTCAGTGTTGTCTTTCAGCCAAATTATAATCCATTAAAAGTGTGGCAGAAATGAAACACAGATTAGATATGAAATGCACTAAGAAAAGCATGATTATTGATTTTTAGATTTAAGTTCCTGTATTTCAGTTTTCTTTTTTGTCACAAATGATACTGAATTATGAACAGTCCTCCTCTTGAATGGTCTTCATTCTCCTCATAAGTGGGCAGGTGAAAAAGATGGTGTAATGGACAGCACTCAGTTATGTTAAACCTTCCATTAACATCTATTGTTCCAGAATCAGTTCAACTGTAGCATCTGAGGAATGTATGGGTTTGACCATTTTGATCAATTGGCATTTTCTGGGTGATATGTACCACTTCTGTCATGCTGCTGTAGGCACAGAAAGAGGATGCTTATAAATGACTACATCTGTTCATTTGAGAACATTGCTGCTGTTCCAGTCATAGGGATTTATGATGAAACCCACTCATGCACAATATTATTTTAAAACTGAGAGGCCTTTTTGATTTTAACAGGGCTCTGCTGATACCCAAGAAATTTAATCAAGCAATTTCCTAAACCCCTTCTTATCTCCACATGTGTTTTCTGCCTTACAAGTCTAAGTGAAGTCAGTGTCAGGTTCTCATCAGCACACATGCAAATCAGAAAGGCAAATACTGAAGGTTAAAACCTTTTCTGAAGAGCTACCTTTGAAAACATGTTCATATTTTTATAGATTGGTCAGTGCCTCTTTGAGAAGGTTGCCTAATATTAAGCAGAACGGTTTTATAAATGTAAGTTCAGGAAATACCCTGGATGTTGCTGAAGTAGTGTTTGTAATTTTGCTTCTAACTACCTGATCCTACTGGATATATAGTGTGTAGTCAAAGTTATGAAGAAAAAGCAAAATGGTTTCATTCCTAAAATTTAAATGTTGCTGTTTTCAGTAACATTTATTTCAAATGTAGATATTGGCCAAATAGTTTCATAATTAGCCCGTGAGCTTCACATCTCTCAGAGACTACCTATCATCCACACATTACTGTGAATTCCCAAAGTCATGTGCAGTGCATAAGGCATTAGTGCTTCTCCATCTGCATTTTCTGGGTAATGATTGTTCTCCAGTCCTGCTTTTGCAAACACTCAAGTATGGCTGTTATTCTCCCTTTGACTCCTCTTACTACTCAGTCTTGAGCTAGTATAAGTATTTGAGTAGTCATGTAGATTAATAGATCAGAATTCATAGACTTTTACCAGAAGTTAAATAAAAAGTATGACTTAATCTGGGTCTGTTTTCTAGTACTACTCACAGACTCTTGGAACAGGAGATGAAGGGAGGAGTAAGCGGTGGGTGTAGGAAATGGATGGGACTTTTGAAGCTGTTGTCAGTTTATATCAATTTAAAACATTCCTTACGCTAAGACTCAATAGCCTCAGATTAAAAATAAAAGCACCTAAAATAAATAGAGGAGGCTTTTCAAAGCTTGTATTTATGTCTTTGATGGATAAGAAACTACTATTTGAAAGTACAGTGGGTAGACTTAAAATCATTCTAGTGTTATTTCCTAAATTTATATGGAATCATTGGAAGATCATCTGCTAATCAGACAATCTGAACCTGAATATTCTTGATTTGAAAACTAAGCATTAGATTTATACAAAATAAAGGCATGTAACCAGCAAGTTGTATGTAAGAAATAAATAAGAAAGGAATTCTACACATGATGCAGGATACTGAGTATAGCAAGCTTTTTATGAAATGACTTCCAGATGAAATTACAGCTCTAAAGTGTCTGGAGTTAATTTTATCTGTGCTAATTTACATATCGACAGAACTACGTGACCAAAACCACCTTTGTATGATTTTTTTCCTGGGATGGCCTATATATTTCCATATGAAAATTTCTTTTTTTTTCCCTAATACAACAAACTGTAGTTGAACCTGTGCTAGGTCTCAGGAGTTAAGAATAAACTTCCCTGTGAATCTGTCATATTTAAACTAGCGTTCATAAAGTTTTGTAGGAAGCTCTATCAAGAAAGAAGGAATGTTAAATCCTGCTTTAAATAAGAAACATAATGATGCTTCAAAGGAAAAACACACATAATTGGAAGGAAGGAAACATTTAGTTGACTGAAAAATTCTTTTAAATTAGTGTCTAACAATGAAAAACAGGTATATATGTATATGTGTTTGAGAAACATGAAGGGAATTATTTCTGATCATTAAGAGCAAGTCAGCTATTTCCTTGGCTAATCAAATTTATCTCTCTTTTTCATTATTCTTTTTATGAGAGTTATTAAGCAGATTTATGAAGCAAATAATCCTTTTGAAATTTTATTGCTAAATCAAGATGAGCTATTTCCAAAGACAATATAATTACTATTATTGTTGTTAATACTATATTTTAGTATCATCTGACCAGAAAGCAGCTTGTTTTCTTCTGCTTTATGCCAGGTTTCTCTTTTTGTTGTCCATATGATGATTCGCTCAAGAAATTCTCAGTTCTTTCAACCTGTCTTTCACTCCATACCTCTTTTCCCCCTTAAGATCCTCTGTTATTTTTGAAATATTCTCTGGCTACATTCTTTATCACATTTCCTCCATCATTTACATTTCTTTTATTTTCTCTTCTCGCATCTTTCTCCTTCACCTTCATGGTGTGCCTGAGTGTGGAAGAAAAATGGAGGGGTGTTGATGGGGTGTTTGAGGAGAAAGGGGTATTTCTGTTTCTGTATGAGCGTTTTTATTTCCCTGGCATGTCAGTCATAGGAGGATAATTATACCATCTTGGAAGTAATTTTAGAAATACATGAGAGAAACAGAGAGTACTTTGGCTCATTCAGATTTTACTTCTTCAAGTTTATTTGGAAGGTGGACTTGTCAGTTGGCATGTACTACCTTTTTGTCCAACTAATTGAAACATTCTATTCCACTCTTCATCACAGACAGTAACCACGTGACAAATACCTTGTGCAACAAAAAGTTTTTCACTTAAACATGTAGCTCTTAGCAGCATAAAAGAGTTTTGAACAACCAAATAGTAATTATGGCCTGTAATGTTCATAAAAATATAAAGATTATGTACTGTGAAGAGGAAATATCATTAAATTATGTATCAACATAATTTTTTAATTCATATGTGTGTTTAGACTGTGGTAAAAATAATGCAAAAGTTTTGTGTGAGGTTTGGGCACAAAATGCAGTTACTTTATCTTGTTACAGCTGTGATTAGAAGTTATGGAAGGGAGAGAAGAAAAGGCTTAAAAGGAGCAGAATAAATTAGAGAGTCTGTCAAATGCAGAACTCTTTTTCCAGGAGGTGAAAGATACACTATGGAAGGGGAATTAATCCCATTCAGTGGCCAGACAAAGAGAGACATTGGAAAAAGAAGACATCTGTTGGTGAAGCAGAGCACAGATTGGCAAGAGATGAAGTGGGATGACCGAAGGAAAACTTTTTTAACATCTCAGAGGAACATATTTTAAATGATATTTTGGAATGGAACAGACTGAGGATTGCAATGCATTTTGATCTGAATATAGAAAAATTATTCCAATTTAGGAAAAAAAAAATTTGTGGTGGAATTAAATATTAAGGAATGAATATATTCTAGATGAACAGTGGAAAAGAGTTTATAGTTTTTTTTCAAAGGTAGGCATGTAGTTGTGAAAGTGAAAACTGAGCAAGATTCTGGTTTTAAGATAAATATCCATGCTCTGAGCCTCAGGTAGAAGTCATTTGAAGAATATCCTTGAATAGAAGTGTTGACTAACTGGTGAAATTTCTAGATGCTGGGACAATGACTTTTGATACATTAAGCAAATATGAGCTGATCCATCTTGACATAAGGGAGGTGGAAACAAGGAATGTGTTTACGACCTGTTTGAGATTATAATCTTGTAAATAGAGGACTTGATCTTAAGAGCAGTCTTGAAAATAATTTAGAGCTAGAAAAAAAGAACAAAGTAGTTAAATCTTAAAGGTACTATATTAACAGTGAGATCACAAATTCACAAATTGGATCAACCCCAAGGATTTAGGAAAACAAGCAAAAAAATTTTACCTTCTATCCAGTGGCAGGCACAATTAAGTTTTTCCTCAAAGATGTACTTAAGTGAAAAATTCTGTAACTCTGGGTGCCTCTGAGAGGTTCCTTGTAGTCAAACTGAAAAGCTACGTTCCTGTTTTATTTATGGGACTTTCAGATACTTTCTAGTCCCCAGAAGATTTTAGTTCTTTGACTAAGCTCCAAACACATCTCTTGTTTTTCTTTCAAGCTATGACAGAAGGAAGATGTGTTTACTTTATGCATAACAGTTGAATATTGTACCTAAATTTTATACTCGCAGCAAGAAACAGAAGACATGAATTTTAGGCTTTTCACAGTCTGAATTCACAGACTGCCATTTCCTTGAAGAGTCCCCTAATCACGTTGGTTTGACTGGGAAAATCCATCAGTCATTCTTTTGAAATGCAGTGGATCCAGGAGCAGAAGTTACTGGGAACCTCTTTCTGACACCATTCAGAAAAATAAAACTTTGTCTCTATTCTGTAAGTGAATGAGAATAATTCTTTTTGGTAGGATCAACCTGTAGGATCATGTGCAAGGTAAATTGAACATTATTAGATTACTAGATGAGAAGGTTAAAAAATGGAAGAGACAAGTCTCCCACCAGGATGCATCTATGGCTTGAGCAAGGAGAGTGAAATGGCTGCTGCAGCTTAGAGCATTGACGATGCATCTCATAGCTCCTTCTCACCGTGGGGGACAACGCAAAGCATAGCTGGCAATTAATTAATTAAAAGGTAAAGAAGACCCATTCCCTTTATACATGCTCCCTACAACAAGTAGAAGGGGAATCAGTTTATTTGAATATCAGTGTAAGTGATGTGATCCTCAGGTTCCTATGTACTTAACTTCTACAGAGGATGAAACATGTTCCTATGGACTGAATATATTAAAGAGGTCCCCAGTATAATGTGTCTATGGAGAAATGGAGAATTAGGCACCTGAAAGCCAGATATAAGAAATAACAGGATAAGGGCCTTTAAATACTGTTCCTTGTGAAAGTTGGCTTTGCACAGTAAAAGTGAAGAGGTAGACCACCAATGAACAACTCGATTTATAGATTTATAGCAAACATTACTTCTGTGGGATTAGATGACATGACAGTTTTTATAATACTCAAAATTTTGTAAGAAAACATAGAAAGGAACAGCTTTCTTTGTGAGAACAGAAATTTCCATAACCAATCCCTTAGTTTTCTGTTTTATTTTCCAAAAGGGCAAAATGGATTTAATATTAGAAATATGTTCTCTCTGGATCCGGTTTCAATCTTGGCCACACTCTCTAAATAAGAATCTATAATCCAACGGACCGCTCTTGCAAAGTTCCCTCTAATATATCTGTAAATGAAAATATGTGTGTGAGAACAGACTGCATAAGTTTAACTAAATTGGCTTGAAACACACATATTTTAGCTAAGTGAGTGCAGGATTTTGTGCAGACAATGTCTATATCACCTGCCTATGTGCTCTGTTTTAGTTAGGAGATATAAGAAGGGAATGTCTGTGGTGGGAGGAGAAAATTCAGTTATAATCATTTATTTAAGGTTTTTTAATGCAAGCCATATTATGGAGGGAATAACTACCAGTTTTCAACTGGTTAGTATGAAGGTTACTGTAAATCTGTAAACTTTGTAACTGATTTTTTAATAAAACAAATCAAATCCCTTTCTTGCTGGAAAATATTTTTCCACATTAATGTGGAAAAATGAAATATCATAGAGATAAACAGAAAATAATATTTGAATGTTTAACATAATAATTTAGAGCACTTAAAGAAAAAAAAAAAAAAAGAACCAAAATCTGCTCTTAATTATACATGGTTTTCAGTGAGTCCAGAAGGGGTAGCACAAGCACATCCAAAGAACGGAATTCACCTCAGGGACGTAAGGAAGAGACTTGAGAAATAAAAACTCTATATAAGCCTCATCTTCATTATCATAATAACATACATGTTTGAATTTTAGAAATTGTTTGAAATTGTTGCAACTAAAAACTATTGCTGTTCAATAGCAGGCAAACTGCAAATTTACATGAGGCATATATTTTGAATTTAATTCCTCCAAGTTATGTGTCATTTGCCTTTGAGTTGTTGGTGTGGTTTTGTTGTTTGGGGTTTTTAATATAAATTATGCATTATGATCATATTTAACTCCTAAGTTTTTCAATAAATTCTTATTTAAAGTTTCAGATTTTAGAATTACTTAAAAGGGTGAATTTCTCCATGAAGAAATGCCATGGTAGAATCAAAAGAGTGGTGAAATCCTTTAAGTACCATATCTTTGTAATTCATATTGCACCTGTGCAATTTCAGACCAAGAAGACACTGTGTCTGTGTCTGGTTGTGCCTTCAACACTGTAAATGACAGTGTCCATAGTGTTGATGATTGCCCAGCTCTAGTGAACTGGTGTAAGAGCTGTTGGCAGAACTGTACTTCCTTCCACCACCTGCAAATGCAGAACACAAGAGAGCTGAAATGACATAAATAGCAGCTGTTCTTTTCCCTGCTTGATAAGTTGATCTTATACCAGAAATCTCCATGGGAGTTCAAAGTGTTGGAGATGGGAAGATAGGAATGTGTCATGAGCATTGCAAACTTGAAAAAGTTTTAAAAAAGGGTCATGTGAGCAGGAGGACTGTTGATGAATAAAACCTTGCAATATGTTTCTGTCATCCTAAAGGGAAATTATCATAGTTCATCTTCCTAGATTAAGGCTGGCTACTTCAGAGTAATGTTTGGTAACTAAGTATACTGTGTGGCTGTCATAAACTTCTAGATAACAAAAAAGATCAGATTATAAAGAATTATATTGTACAATTCTTATGAAAGTCAAAACTCTTCTACTTTAAAAACACAGATGCATCTGTTTAAATGAGCTTCCAAAGAAATGCAAAGCTGGAGTTTCACATGAGTCTAGGTGAAGTTTTGTAATCTTTTGATTTTCCCACTGTAATACAAGAGTTAGGCCTGTTCTACAATAAATCCTGGATTCTTTTTAAATTAAAATATATGTGAAAATTGTGTACACAAATTTAGAATTTCAGACTTGTCAAGCAATATTAAAATTACCTTATTGTAAAACACCAGAAAGTGAAATTAATATTTAAAAGACATGCTGAAGATTCACTAGTCAGAAATGCGTATCTTCCAGCATTCTGTGTTTTATTCTAATTTGATCATGCATTTCATAAAGCATGGATAAAATCTGAATTATAAATATTCTATAGTCCTTCAGTGAAAGTACAGTAATTCATTGTCATGGTTATTATACCTATATATTGGACTAAATTCTTACTGGAAAAAAGTTGTACTAGAGAGGGAGCTTCTCCAGAGGCTGATTTTCCATCCATTTCAGTGCCCAGCAGACCTCAATATCCATCTTCATCTTGGTTGCATTCACGGAAATCCTGAATATTTTTATTTTAGAAGTCAGGCATATAGAGCTGGCAAAAACAAGCGTTTCTTTCTTTTATTTCCTATCATAGGTTAGAGTACTATCAGCCCATTCATCAGGTAACCTTTATTTATTTTCTGAGACTTGCGTCATTGCATCTCACTTCGCATTTTAAGTCAGAGTTGATAGTGACTTGTGGGAGCGAGCAGGTTTCTACTGACGATTCAGAATTCAAAAAAAAAAGGATAGGTCAGTGACTATTTCTACATGATTCATATGGCTCTTCCAGGATTTCAAGAGTTCTTGCTACACTTGAAAGGAAGATCAGAGGCTTGGAATGGAAAAGGCTTTGAATATTCATTTCAAAGATACTGGAATAGAGATAGGAAGTAACAACCACAAATCTCTAACTGCAGTCTTCTTTTCACAGAGCTCTCTAGCTGTTAATAACCTCTTGTTTTTAAAACCTGTTTGAACTTTGGATGTTAATGGAATGCCCCTACTTGGATCACACCTGTTGTTAATATTATGCCTGAAATAGACAACTGTGATGTGAAATTCATGTCCAACCTAAAAACATATACATTCTTCAAGAATATTTGTTATTGTTTTTACAAAGAATATCTTTTCTGCTCTTCATGCCTGCTCTCTTTCTTTACCAGTGTCAGGGATAAACGCTGGCTGGCTCTGCTGGCATGAGTGCAGGAAACACAGACCCCCAGCCGAAACAGGAATGTAGATCACTGCTATTTCTCCCTACTTTGAGAGTGAGCTGCATGTGCTATTTCACACACTATTCACTAAAGTCAAGGTTTGCCTGTTTGAACCATACACCATGACTGTTGGAAATCTCCACTAAAGCTGCGGATGTAGTTTTACTCTTTAGTTGGTTTGTATAGCACAAATGCATTGGTTTGGCCTTGCCTTGGATCAAGCATACTTTTTTTTGTCATTCAGTACAACAGCACAGTGTTGCAAATAAGATAGGCAACAATAATTAATCCAATGAAATCAAACACAAAAATTCTGAAGAATGTTTGTACTGTTAGAAAACTTTGCAAAGCTTCTTTCTTTGAGGAAATAAAAATGCCTGGTCCAAACCAAAATATCTGGGGTTATCCTGGTGTATATTAAACCACTATATTTTTATCCTCAAATAATAATTCAACTTATTCTGGTCATTTAAATTATTAACATGTAAGGAATGTAGAAATCCATTCACCACTTGCTGGCTTTTTGCAATGAGAGCTGTACTTTGTTCTCTTGCAGAGAATATGCATGAAAATAAAGGTAGTCCCTAGCAAGGCATTGGAAGGACAGTTCATAAAATTTTGGCTGGGCCAGTTCACAAAGGGGAAGCTGATCCTAGCCAAAAGTTATAGGTCTTATTCACACTGAAAATAGGTTGATTATTTGTAGAATCCAGCTAGACAATTATTCAAATGAGACAACATTTGTAAGTGCTAACAGCTCAAAAAAAAATCTGCAGTTCAAATTGCAGTTATGAGTGTGCTGCCATAATAGGGGAGTAGTACTGAAGTTCCCTCCAGTGTTCCAAGTGGGTTTGCATTTGTCCTTCTAAAAGGCAGGCAAATACCTTATTTGCACACATAGAGCCACACGCATGTACACTATTTTAAGTAAAATTTAAATAATGGCAAGACAAATTAGAATTCTAGTAATGCTATTGATAATAGTTCCATTGGTCTGGAAAACCAACAAGTGGACAGCTTGTAGAATTGTTCAGAGAAGATAATGTAGCAGAAAAACTACACTGATATGTGTCATCTTCTGTGTACTCTGGAAAATACTAGGATATTCTTTTGCCAGAGCCCTTCTATACGAGGAAGTTCTAAGAACTTCTGTATAAATCTGGTGTGACTCTAGAAAACATTATTATGAGTGAAATGCATAAAATGGACAATGAAAACTTTAAAAGTTCATGTATTTTTCTGCGAAGTTGCAGAGAAATCATCAGCATTGCTATGTAGCATCTTGCTTGACTGTGCTTGGGAACCAAGGGACTGCATGAAGCTAAGTATGACACCAGTTTCTAAGCAAGTTTGCAGGAAGAGTTGTGGCTCCCACATCAGTAGTGGGAAGATTAGCAGAAACAGGATGCGTTTGGACTGACTCAGCAGTAAGAACCAGCCTCCCAAACCTCATGGAGTTCTTTACAGGGGTCTGAAAGCATGAGGAGAAGGTAGATCTAACTGATACAATCCACTCTCATTTACAAGTGCTTCAAATATGCTTCCTAATTAAAAAAAAAAAAGAAAAAAAAAAGGTAGAAACTAGCTATATCATGACTTACATATTTTGACATGCAGCTGGTTATAACAAGCATTGAGAGTGTATGATCACCTCCTGTGGTGACTTGGCATAGGCTCTATCAGTGAAGTTCTGCAAGCATTGGTTCTAGAACCAGGTACATAAGAGACCCAAGGAAGGGATGAGAAGTTACCTGACAGTTATATATGCTATGAAGTCATTCAGACTAAGGATGACTGAAGAAATTGTGGGACATTATACAATTGAGCAAAAATATAGCAGAGGAAATTATTCACAGACAAATGTTTTAAAAAGGCACATATGAAGAATCACCCTTACTTCACACATTGAATTATAGCATGTGTCATTCCTGCTCGTCAGTAAGACTTTTGGATTATGATCGCTAATTCTATAGCAATGTCAGCTCAGTAGTCAGTACAGTAAGAAAGACAAGCTAAGTATTTGGAATTATTGGAAAAGCAATAGATAAGGAAGTAGCAAATGTAATTTCAGCATCCCTGCCATTGTGACAATTCATGCTGTCTTAAATACACATCTTTACTTTTCACATATCTGGTTTCTTTCCATCTAATAATGGATAAAGTTGAAATGGGAAGGTTGCTGAGAACAGTGCAAGAAAAATAAAGATATGGAAGGATCACTGTAGAAGAAACGATTAAGCAAATTTCAGTCCTCAAAATAAATGGCTGAAAATAATATGTGAAATCAAGAGTGTTGTGAAAGGAATGCCAAAGCCTTAGGTAGGGGGAGCAGTAATTTTCTTTCTCTTCTGCTGGAACAACTGGAAGGCCACAAGTAAAGCTATAGAGACCAAGCTCAGAACAAACAAACAAGGTAATTCTTTATGCAACCAGTATATGAATTTTTTAACCACTAGCCACAGGATGTTGTGGATGCTGAAAGTTTACATGAGGTCAAGAGGAGACAGAACAAGCTCATAAAAGATTAATTCACTGAAATTTATTAACTACCTAAAAAATGGATCTGGCTAAAGTTCTTCAGCTGAGAATGTCTGGCAACTTCAGATAAAAGGAAGGGGTAGTATGTATACTTGCTTTTCTTTAACATACTTTCTTAAACATCCTATTCTTGGCTTCTGATAGGGACAGCTTAGTGGACCAGAACTTTTGCTCTTACCAAATATGGCCATTATGATATTCATACCAAGTTTTAGATTTCTTACTTTGGGGTTAAAAATGGATTTCAAATCCAAAGATAGTTTATCTCTCTGTCTTTCCCTGCCCCCCCCTTCCCCCCACCGAGTACTGGATTTCTGTCTAACAGTCTGTCAAAGCATTTTTCATGCTGGTTAGTGAATCTGATTGAAATAAGTAATAGTTTTAGCTTAAGGAAGTTAAATTTTGGATGTGCTTTTCAGTCACTTTCCCAGACACTGAAGAAAATAAAGTTCCTGTATTCAACTGAAAAGGGAAGGGACTTACATGTTTTTACAGTCAGCAAAGTATGGTTAAAGATTAATTTTCCATAGTCTATTTTACAGATTCATCTCTGTAACTGATGAGAAAAGTTCACAGCATTTTACAAAATACATTAGAAAAAATAATAGGACAAGATTTTACTTTTTAAATTTTTTATTCCATTTGAGTAAAAGTTTTGTTTTAATTAAAAGGCTAGATGTAGTAAAGAAATTCTTTTCATTAATTCTATGCCATTCTTAGTGCACTGTGGATTACAGATGAGTTCTGCTCTGAACAAGATGAAAAAGTTCCCAAGAACTTTTAAAATACATCCTATATGAAAAAGTGGGTTATCCAAGTTCAGTATTTCATTGAAATATTATCTTAATCTCTCCCTTAAGTAAGACATTAATTCCTTGCTGAAATTGAACACATAATCAAGACTTGTAAGTATATCCACAGGCTGATTTGGCTTGAAATGTCAACTAAGAGAGAAAATTGAAATTCTGTACAAAAAAAGAGCAGTAAAGTCATATTCTTAGTGAACATGACAAAAAATCCTTCAGTTTGCTCTTCGTAAAACATCATGATGGGTAGATTTTTTCAGGCAAGGAATTTTTTCCAAAGAAAATTGAAAGGCTTGTCAGACTAGATGAAATAAAAAATGTGTCTTCAGCAGGGTGATTGAAATCTTTTGGCCTAGCGGTTCCTGATATCTCAGCCTTCAGTACTCCATATTTACCAGATGTCTCTCAGTGTAACATTAGAGCCCACTATAATCATGACTTCTGGCTCTGGAGCAAGCCCAGGCTGTCCAGCTCTTGTGCCTGAGAGGAGACAGAGAATAAAATCTGAACAGAAGAGTCTGTGTGCTGTTACGAGAAGGTATTCCCACCAGTCAAAGCTTCTTAAACATGCATTTTGCATTTTTAATACAAGTGGATTGACCACTTTTGGGGAAGGATTGTTTTAAATAAAAAGGTGAGAAATCTGGCATTCATCCTTTTGTAAGAGTCTGATGATTAAAGATACCCGAAAGGAAGTGTCTGAAGTTTTGAACTGTGCTCATAGAGTCAACCCCACCTTTCCTACTTCATGCAAGAGAGCTGAAATCACTAGACTATGGGCAAATGTAGCATGAGGTTACTCATCTATTGTTTTTGAATGACTTCACTGCCAATAATGGAAGACTTGGAAAGAACATCTCACTGAGTTCATTCTTTTGGAAAAGGTGGGCCCTGACTTCCAGTCTTGTTTTAAGGCCTGTTTACTTAGTGCCTGTTTAATGTACATGCTAAAGAAATATTGGGAAAATGAACATGCAAGTCATTTCAACTTACCAAGTACAGAGGTAGGCACCATGTTTCTTTCATTTGCCACCTCAGCTGTGACACAGATGTGTAAGCCTTGCTTAGTTCACGAGTCCTATGGGAAAAATCCTCAAGAAAATGGAGCCTCCTCTAAGTCTTTTACCTGAATCTCAGTCTTTGAACGTGCTGTGCACTGAAGTATTTCTTTAGGCGCTTGTAATTCCAATAGATGGATCACTTAGGCTGTTTTTTGTTGATGCCTATTTTTTCACAAGCACTATATACATAGCCTAGGTGACTCAGAAATATTTATGGATTCTTCTTTGTACCAAAAGGCTTAAAGTTAGGCAATTTAATATCTGATTTCTTGTACCTTTGCCATTTAACAGAACTGCTCTGCTTTGTTGGGATGCTCTGCGTCTAAGCTTGATCACTTCAAATGTGCTCTCTTATGAGAATGCTGGGAGATTGCATTGACCAGTGTATTCACACCTGTGAATAGGGTCATAGATACTGTTCAGCAAAACTGACAGTGGGAGATCCAGCAACTAACTTAGCAGTTTTGGGGTTTTGTATTCCCTGCCCAGATTATTTTTTTTTTTTGGTGGATGTCAGAGTTTGATGTGCTGCATAGAGGGCAAATAATTAAACTTCCCCATATGAATCAGAAGATGTTGCTAACTCTATGAACAGTGCTTAGGAGACAAGGAGACATGATGCTCCTGCTTAATCCAGAAAACTAGGTCATTGAGAAACATAAAATATTTACAGTTATATATGGTGTGGAAAGAGAGGTACAGCAGATGTCTATAGTGGAACATGATGTGGAAAAATAGGTGCAGCAGATTTTCCCTTTGTAACTGTTGAGGTGATTCCTGGAAACTCTGCATCAGTTTCAGCTAGAGGCCACCCAACTTCCCTAATGAGTCAAAAGCTTGTGAGCTAAACAGCCCAGGCTGTTCTAATAGAGCATTTTATTTCCTAATGAGTCTTTACTATCAGGGTCTCTTTTCTCCTTGCTCCAGTTTATCAGGGTTGAATTTAATTGCTGTGATCACTGAGGGGGAAAAAAAAAGGATAATTTGATGCCTAGTGTTCTAGCTTATATCAGCTAATGCATATTAATGACTTCATGCTTCTGTAATCAAGCTAATAGTGACCTCAGACCCTGCTAAATATGGCAAAAGCCAACTAAAACAGAGCTCTAATAATTCTGTAGACAAAGTGGAGTTTTCACATAATGTAGGAATTCCATTTGGATCCTATCCATTTATATTCATTTTGTTGAAGAATGAGGAAGAACGCAGTATTTCTAATAAGAATTTTTGGTTGTGGTGTTTTCTTGCAACCTCATATTAAAAAAAAAGAAAAAAAGGATTCTTACATGATGTAAAGACAGCAACAAGCTCTTGAAAAAACATAACGTTCATAGTCCTAAAAGCCTCAAACAAAGAAAACGCAGTTTACTTAGATTCTAACCTATCACATTTTTTATCCCATTGTTTCAAGTTACATCTTCTGTACCAGTGAAACCTTATTTTGTCTTTCTGGAATGAAATTCAGCTCTCCCTAAATATAGTCATGAGACCACAGCCTACTGAAAGCCATCAGTGAAACAAGATTCATAAGAGAAGGTGTGGGAAGAGTCCACTTAAATCAGGAGGTCTTTTAACTCAGGTGCCCCTGCAGAAGCTCCCAAATCAGCCCTTCAGGGACATCTCTGCTTTTCTAATCATATTTCTTAGGACAGCATTCATTTGTACAACTACTGCAGATAAAACCATCCATTTCTGTCTGCAGATCAAAGCATTTAATCAGCACAGAAAAGCATATAGTTGGATTTCTACAGCCCCTTAGTTCCTAGTGAAAAAAGCTGTCTTATGCAAATGTGTCTTAAACTTCATATTATTATCCAAATAAGGTTTAAAATCATACACCATTATCAGGTATTTGAACATTCCTGTCTTACCTCAGTTTAATGTTTTCTTTTTTTGTCTGATGCTTTAAATTATCTTCCTGTGTTTGAAGAGATTCTCAGAGAACATGTTAAGAAAAATCCCTCCAAAGACACATCTCAAAGAGTAAAAAAAAAAGCTTAAAAAAGGAAAATTATAAACTAAAATTATGAATTTAATTTGTTTTAATGAGAAACAGTAACTAATGAAAAGTCAAGCTAATGCAAACAGCATAGAGACTTTTATTTCTAGGAGGCTGTGATTCAGTTTAAGTCCAGAACAGTCATAACTAGCTATGTGATGGCCTGTGTAGGGTAAGTGTGTGGTCTTGCATGTGAACAGATGTTGATATTTCAGAAGTCTACACCACAACTGCAACTAATTAATACCATGCTGGAGATCACAGCAAGGAGGCCAGTGACTGAGATAAACTCAGAGACTAAACTGTCCTCTGACCCCAGAGATGACTTTGCCCATGGCAGCTAACATAGTCATCATTAAGAAACTTGCTATCCTCTGTACCATATGCATGCTTTGGGTAAACAGAGAAATTACACATTTTTAGATTCCAGAGGCCTTTGATGGTTGTTAAATTTGTATAAAATAGGATATGTAAAAATGTTAAACTCCAGTGTTCTTGTTTTCGTGCAACAGTATTGATGTTAATGATTTGCACAGTTAAAGTAGTGTTGCCAGATCTTGCAAAGCCAATTAATTATAAATCCATGTTTATAATCATGGTAGTGAAAGTCCCATGGATTCTTTACCTGAATTTAAATTTATGTTACTTTTTCAAACCCCATATATGTACAGAGAGTTGGAAACTGCAGCATCTTAATTGAGATCCCTTTGTATCCAGAGACATGAAATTCTGAAATTATATGTCTAGAATATCTTCTCTTTTAGGGAAAAGCTTACAGTCTTGTGGAAGATTTCAATGTGGAGAAATTAAGGTGCTTGACTAAATCATTTGTGTACAGTTCCATACAGTCACTTCCAAATTTTGGACCAATTTCGAAAAGTAATAGATGTATAGGATACCACACAGATAGGAGTTCATTGTTCTGCCAGTGTATTAAATTTCAGCTTGCTCATTGGAATCTGAGGTAATTTGTGACATTTTCAAGATGGTGAGGAGGTCTACATCAATTTTGTGTTTGTGTGGTGAAATGCTGTCTGCCAGTGGAAAGCAGATGTGTGCTAGAAGAAGAGCTGTTTCTGTTAGATTAGAAGTTACAGGCTTCTCCTCATTTAGGACATTGACCGTCTTAAGCAAAGATAGTAATTTGCCTGTCTCAGAGCTGTCAGAATAAGGTATGCAATTCTAAACACTGTGAGACAGCAGATACATGTGTGTACAAAGTAACTGTGGAAGATTTTAAAAAAATAGTTAGGAGTATGAAGTGACTTTCTGAAATCGTCTTGAACAATCTCAGTTTTGAGGAAGGGATTCTCAAACCGATTTGGAAAATATTGGTCACTGCATGTAAATGGTTCTAAAAAAACTCTAAAGTTATTATTTCTGGCATTGATTTGATCTATAAACATGCAAACATTATTTCCTTCTACTTTGAAATGTTTCTTCAGTCATGACAGTAATGAGACACATTAGGTCCTCAAGTCCCTCCTTTTGCCCATGGAAGAGTGTTTCTTAGGGTTTTTGTTTTTTTAAATTTGTACATTTTGGGAACGTTTGCTTACTTCTGTGTGAACATGATTTACCCTTTCACGTAGATGGTGATTAAAGATACATGTAAACACTGAAATGCAATAGATTTAAAGTGTGGTCTGAGTCCAGTACTTCCATTGGTGAACCACCCCGAGGTCCTTGTGTAAAGCCCTGATGATGTGTGAGGTGCTGGTTGGTCATCAGAAGAGGCTTTGGCGTGCTGTGGCAATGTACTTTAAAAAATAGCAAAACAATGTACTTTTTAAATGCTTTGTAAGTGGGAAAAGAGGAAGTTCTCAAGTGGTGAATTTCTTTGTTAAGACCTGAACTGCATTTGCTGTGCAGGACCATTTTAAAATACTGCTGGAAATACTTTCTCTTTATTGCCAAACAGGAGGAACTGGGACAGGCATTAATGGACAATCTTATCTTTAAACATTGCTTTCCTAGCACCCTTTTCTTTACCCATTTGAGTTCTCAGATAGTGCAGGGAACCATGACCACAGGAATCGTCAAACAATTCTTTGATGTAAATCATGACAGTAAAAGCATTTTAGGTTTTAATATGCACAAAAGCATTACCTTTTCTGTGTGTTAAAGGTTCAATTAAATTTTTAAATGGATTTAGCTATCTAGTGCAGGTGGTTGCTTTCAGTCATTATTTCTATTTTAAGCTATCAAGAAGTCAGAAGCCTGAACCTTTCACAGATGCCTAAAGCTCCTTTTTTTTTAGTGTGTCTATGAAGATATAGTCAAGTTTGGTAGATCTGTGACCCTGGAGGCTTGTCAAATTATAAACCTTAGGTGAAACCAGTGCTATAATACACATATAATCAGAATATTGTATCATATATAACAGTGCAAAAATAATAGCTTATTTCAAATGGCAATGGTATGTTTTACCAAAAACTGATATTAATGGACATAAGGGTACAAGAATGCTGGTTTTATGGTAGGTCCATCTGTAAAGCCATCTAATGGAAAAAATTATTATTTTCAAAACCCTGCAAAATACATTTTGGATTTTCAGATTGCCATTAGTACTTCTCATATCAGATTTTATAACTTTCTTATAAAATATGTGCTGGGCTGTTTTAGTGAAGTTAGATCTGACACTGTAAGTCTGGGTCAGTGCCATACACCTGGCTTTTGCATTATTATAATCTGAGCTTTGAGATGGAAACCAGCTGAGTATCATGTTTTAGGGCACATCACTGTTTACATGGCATATGTTTATTAACTAACTTTTGGTATTTCTTTCTGAATATCAAATCAAGCCCATAGAGCAACAGAAGTCAGTAACTTAAACCAGTTGTGCTTTACCCAAAGCTCATTAAAATCCTGGAAAAAATTCTCATTGGCTTCAGCATGATTGAAAATAATGACTTTTAACTAAACATTGAACAAAATTCTACTATTGTGTTTCTGAGACATCTAGATTTTTGCAAGCAGTTATACATGGCAGGTGGTTATGCCTTTCACTGCAAATTGTTGCTTGGCTAAAACAAAGAGAGAAGAAGTTTTTTTGTTGTTGGTTTTTTTTTTTAATGCTCTGGGTCACCACAGTAAGATAGCTAAAGGGTCCCTAAAGTTCAGAAATAACATATGGCAGTTGCTGGGGTTAAGAAACAAAATGGGTTTGATTGTACACAGTTAGTCATGTGTTGGGTTACATCCCATCCTTTCCAACAGAGGAGCCAGAGAGAGAACAATTGGGTGGAAAAGATATAAACAAAAGAGTTAGAGATGGCCCTGAGGCTTCCCCATTTAATTGGTGTGTGCATTTTGGATACACATAGATACTGTTCCCTCCTGCTTGTGTGATTTTGTTATGCTGCGCTTCACAACATTTACTCAAGTGTGTTGACTACATGTTACAATGCAAGGATCAGGACAGGAAAGGTAAAATTTTTGGCACTTCCAGGTGCTAATCTGACTGCAGAAGTTGCATTAACTGTTCCTGTTAGCTGTTTTTTATTTGATTTTTCTCTCTTTTTAAAAAAAAGAGATATATATAACGTTCGAGCAAAGCAAGTGTTGTACATCTTCACCCAGTTTAACTGGAAAGAAGGTGTGGGCTTAAAGCTTACACACAAGTAATAGTCACTGTATTGTGAAAGCCTGTATTTTAATATGTTGCAATGAAGATAGAGCTTATATATAAGCTAAACAATTTAAGTCTTATTCAGAGAATTCTGTGCTACTTACAGTGTTTTATTCTGTTTACTGTGTTCTCATCTTTCATACTAATACATTCCTTGCTGGTGCTTTTCTGAAAATTCTTTGAAGACATAATCTTTTACTCACCAGCAATTTCTACTCTGTTTTTGTGACCCTTGACCTTGCTTCAGAGGTAAGTCTGAAGCTAGGAAGACCAACAGTGGATAAATAATATTGTACCAAAGTAGTGTTTACTGGTAAAGCTAAGCAGAAGTAATGTTTTACATGAAGAGGATATTTTCCTGCTCCCTTCTCATCTGCTGCCTCCCTGCTTAAGACCACGTGTTCTCTTCTCCCGCCTATGGCCAGCAGTGATGCTGCCAGACAGCTGGATTGATTCAACTTGCCCATCTTTTCGGTAATCATTTCTCTCTGCTTGTCGAGCTGGTTTCTGCTGTGTTGAATTGCATTTGTTTGGCAAGGTGGGTGATGGCTATCCAGTTTTGGAGAAGATTCATGGTGGCAAACAGAGTTATAGGAGCAGGTGACAGAGATGAATAGCACAAGACCTAATTCTATTCCTTATCATGTGACTTAAGTCTTGATGATTCCTTGTGCATCTCTGTGGTTTAATAGGCACAGTTTGTTTTCCTGGGTGTAAGGTTCTTTATTTGCTATATAAGCTAAAGAAACATGGAGAATTCCATTCATACATCACACATCAATTTTGGATGTTATCTGTCTACCCATCTCTTTAGTAATTCTTATTTTTGTTTTCTGTTTTAACATGCATCAGTATAGGAATTTAATATTAATTTATTGTAGCAGTATCGAATCTAATTATCTTTCTAAGAGAAAACAAAGAGAATTTGAAAAAAATCAGTACTTTAGTAACTTAAGCTTTCAGCTTGATTTAAGAAGTGAAAAGATTAGGAGGTGTGAGTAAATTTCTCCTACTGGGGAATCAGAAAATATACTACGAGCTTTAATGAGATTTTTAATCATCTTTAAACTTCTTGGTCTTGATTCAGCATTTGACTCCTGTCAGAACACAGTCTTTAGAACTGGGAGTCCTAACTGTAGCACTCACGCTGCAGCAGCACACAGGTGCCATGGCTCCCAACACACTTTGTTTTCTGTACAGGTGAATTTTTCTCTTCCTAAAGGGATTTTAGTTTTGTCTGAACTGCTGTTCAAAGTCTTCTTGCAAATATTTTTTTCATAAACACGAGCTCAGGAATATCTTGAAAATGAGGTCTCAAATAGTGACTTTTGTAAAAGTTGCTACAAAAAATCAGGGTATAAGAGTTACCCAGCATGAGCTCATATAAGTAACTTAGAGTACTGCATGTACTGCATTATTTTTTCTCAGAGAGAGTTTGATGATGGTTGAAAAATTCTTCCATTGTAAAATGGTGTTTCTAGGACCCAGTTGAAAAGCAGCTGGGGATAAGAATATCTATGAGTAAGTAATTTTCTGCTGGTGTAGGTTTGCTAACCACTTGGAGGTGATAAAAATGGAACTTGTAGCTGGAACTACAGATATTGCTGGAAGCTTAATGTCAGCAAGGAGCCCAGAAGTGCTCCTTAATCAGGTCCGAATTGACAAGTTTCACTATGACCATAAATTCCTTTAAATGTGCTTCCTTTTCCTTTTCCTCCTCCTTGCTCAGCTGATCTTCCCATGCAATGGAGTATTTTTCAAACAAGTGTGTGACTCATAGTATAAGTGTCCTTTTGCTGATACTTGAGTTCGCATTATGTGATCAGTGCACCCAGATATTGCAAATGGATGGCAGCTGTTACAATTCATCTCTTTGTGATGCCTTAACATAAGCCTTTTAAGTTGGCAAATGGTTAAGTTTGGATTTTTATTTATCTTAAAACTCCCCACTTGCCCCACGTTTCAGAGGAGTTTAAAACATTTCAATTTTCAAATTCTTCCACTTTATGAAGTAAATCCTGTTCCTTGTCTGAAGTTCCCAGCTTTGTAATCAACTTTTGTAACTTCTCCTTAGGCGCCTATTATATGTTTTTACGTGATTGCATCCAAAGACAGATAATGTGTGGGAAGAGGTTATCAGTTTAGATATTTGTATTTGTTTATCTGTAAAGTGAATTCAATGTCTCTAGATTTTTTTTTCTTATCTTTTGCTCTCAGTTTTTTAAAACTCTTTGAATGTTTGTAATTAATTTGTTTGGCCTGGGATGTTCTTGTGATATTAACAGATCGTGGTGATTCTGTACTTTCACATTTTTTTCTGCATTTTGTATAAGAACTAGAGCAATGCACGAGTCTTATCTCTGAGCTCACTTGGATGTAGTGATAATTGACCGACTAAGGAATCCAACTTTGGAAATTACTAATAAGCAGTTATTTCTGTATTTTAAAACCATGCCAGAGTATTGTTCTAAGAGAATAATCAAGCACAGATTTCTTTTACTTTTTGTGCAGAGTAAAAAAACATGTCCTTTTATTCTTCAGATGCTGTATAAAAAAGACTATGACTCTATTCCAAAACAGCATCTTCCTCCAACTTTCCATCAATTATAGTCTGTTTTATGTCCCTCTCCTGCTTTTACATAATATCTACAGGTGCTGTCATCAAAAATCCAATTTAATCCCATCTAGGTAAATTAAAACTGCATGTCTAAACTTCCTTGCTACCTCTTCTTCTTCCCCTTTTGTGTTTTCCTTGGGATTAACATTTGTCATTCTTTTCCTCCCAGGTCGTTTGATAGACTGTATGATATAGTTACAGTATATATTGCACTTTCTAACGTATACGTTCATTTGTGAGAGAACTTTCTAATGAATATCTAAATATCAGTAGGTATTAGTTAATTTTCATATTATTATTATTAGAGCAATTAACACTTGGTGACTGTATGTGAAATTTTATTGTTTGTGTCTCAAAGGACTAATAGCTTATCTTACCTGCAATTCTAAAAATCTTAATGAGCAGCAGAAAGTGTAATGGTTTAGAAAGGAGAATAGTGAAACAGTAATAAAGAGTGATTTCGGTGACTCATTTCTCTTAAATTACCTTAAAATTAAATATATTGACTACTATAACACTGCATGTCTGGTATCCAGTGAATAATATTAAAACAAAGAATGCAGGGCATTAAGATTTTTTTTTCAATTTTCATCATAGTATTATCTGCAATTTTCAATAATGGATCAGGCTGTACATAATATTTTCTTAATAGATTTTCTTTAACAGAGCCCTATATCTAATGCTGCCCCAAATTATCCCCTTACAGATATTGTCTTTGTGGATATTAAAAAAAAATGTGTGAAGACTGGTTTTACCCTTTCCCTTAAGGATTAGTTTTTAATTACTAACAGAAATTATACAGCTGTTAATATTTTTATTATCCAACTGTGGAGAATTAAATGGGAGCTGCATTGCTAAAATTGTAACAGGACCTAGTCTTCTTCCAGTTACATCATTGTAAACATGGAGCACAGATTTTAAGAAGTTAGCTTCAGCTGCAAAACCATGTACCTGCAGAATACAATCTCTTCTTTTAAAAAAATCACTAATAAGGACTGACATTGTATATGATCTCCCTAAACTAGTTGGCCACAGAAGGACAATGAAAACAAATTTAATTCAGGAAATACACAGTCCCCTTTTTCTGCTGAACAAATAAAGCATTTCATTGACTTCCATATGGTTTTGTGGTTCCCCTTCCCCCCTTACTTTCATATAAAAGAAGACGGCTTTTATGGAATTTCCGGGTTTATTGCTGTATTTTTAAAAAATGAAAAGCAATTATTACGAAGGAAAAGCGTAACAGGAAAACAGATCCGAATACTCTGAGCCTGAGTGCTGGTGGCTCTATTTGAATAAAAACAAACCCCAAACCTTCCTGTGGCCACAGTCTCATGCCTGCTTTCGCTTGAGCATTGTTTAAACTCTGAGGTTACTGGGAGTACTGTAAAACAAATGATACCAAAAGTGAAATGACAGCATATTTTTCTCTGAAAAAAATGCTCCCCACTGTTAGAATCTCCCCACCCCTTGTCAGTCAGTTAATGGCACAGAGTAGCTAATAGTGCATTAGGATCCTAGCAGGCTTCACATCAGATAACAAATGGCTTTAGTGACTTTTGCAGTAACAACCAAATTCCTCTAACATATTTATTGGGATTTTGCAAACTTTTATTTTTGCCCTCTTGTGCTCTCAAGAGTCTAAAGTGTATGCTTGCCCAGTTCTGCTTCCTTTTCCAGTCTTCATTCCTTCTCCTTAAGGATGACTTTGACCCCCTCAGGCCAATTTGTTTATCTGAAGTTCCCACACAGCCCTTTACAACATTTTATTTGCCCATATGTTTTTTGACTCCAGGTAGTGTTTGATGCTGCAGGTAATCTACGTTCAGAGAAAAATCAGAAATGGTAGTGCCTTTCATATAACCGGAGAACACCTTTTTTTGCGGGTGTTGTCTTTATGAAAACAATAAATACTTCTGAGAAAGGACCCTTGCTGAGCAGGCTACTTCTCTTAGGCAATTGTTTCATTTATAGGCCTATTTTACTGTTGTTTGAGAAACTTGAAGAAATGCTATTTTTAACTCTAAAAATAGACCACGGGTTGTGGTCTGCTGGGACTGACAGAAAATTATAACTTGTATTTTGGATAGAAAAAACCAGCAAAACCTACATGTTAAATGCTTAAAACAATTAATAAAATAACATTGTTGAACTATGGATTATGCTTTGGGACTGTGTTCCCCCATTTCTGAGTGCCATAATGTCCATGCCAGTGACCCCAGAGCAAAGGGGGTGCAGTTAGTTACCTCCAGCTCAGAGTCCTGCGCTGGGGCCTCCGCTGAGCCTGCCCAGCAGCTGCAGGGTGCTTCTGCCACATCTGGCTTCTGACTCAATGGCTTATTTATTATTGTTCCTCCTTCCAGCCAGCTAATTAGCACAGTGGACCATTCGTATATTGGGGATTTTAATTCTGATTCCATGTCTTTTTCCGGTGGAGGCTTTATAACTGCAAACAGATGATGCACACACTGCAGTTAATAGCCAGGTCCTGGAGGTGAGACATCTGATCGTGCACTGAGGTTCTGCACACAGCTGTCCTAGGGTGGGATGAGGGGTTTCTGAGAGACTTTCTGAGAGACTCAAGTCTCTCGTTGATTTTAAAGTTTAGTGATATCCATCCTTTGAAGTAGACAGCAGAAAGGAGACAAGAACCCTGTAATCTGTCTCTTTATTTCCAGGGAGGAGATAGTCAACCTTCCCCATACAGGCCATAAAACCTCCCAAGAGAAATAAAGCTGAAGTAACACTTGTGAGCAAATTTTCAGAGTGATTTAGGGATCTAGCATCTAGGGCTCAATGAAATTCAGTGCCAATCTACCAGATATATTAAAAGACATAAGAATGATGGATCATCTCTGTATATCACAAGGCCTTGTTTTCAGCTATTTATAGTTTTGACAACTTTAAATATACGGGCTAATACTTTTAAGGCAAGTAATTGCTTTAAGAAGAAATTTTAGAAGAATAGCAATTAAATTATATTTAATTTATTTCAAAGAATGAAGATGAAATGGAGATAGGCACTATGGTGCTGGATAAAATGAAGAAAGTCTTATGACTGTTTCACTATGAAGCTATGACAACTGTTTCAGGGCAGAGTCTTCAAATTTGGCAAGGGAATGCTGGAGAGTCAGCAAAATGCTTTTCACTCCTTCCCTGTGAAAAATCTTCTGAAATTTGAACAGGACGTGAGCATTGGAAAGTCTCAGTTCACACAAGCTTTCTAAACTTGGAGATTAGGAAATAAACCACCCGTAATTATACTTGCACTGAACACACTTCGGTCCTTGGGCTTGCATTTCCCAGCAATCAGAGGTCACTGTTAACACTGGACAAGGGCACTGAGAAAATTAAAGCTCTGCCTGAGCAACAGGATTTATCTTCCTCAGGCCTGGGTGACATTTGGAGGAAACGGCATCAATGAAATAATAAAGGGGTTGTAGTTTAGAGATCTGCTGAGAAGGGAAACTGAGTTTAGGAGAAAGCTGTGGTTAAAGAAAAGGGTAAGTGAGGAAAAAAAAGGGATCCTGAAACTTGGATAAGAGGTCAGAAGTGCCACAGGTGAGTGAAGTTATAATGTTGATCTTATCCCTTTACAGTAGGGCCATTCCAGAAGTGGAAAAGGAAGCAGTCGAAACTAAGTTTTGGGAACCCTAATTTGGCAGAATAAAGGTCCCCAGAGCCCATGATATTTGGGTAAATTAAGAAATTGCTGAGAATCTTTATTATTAAACTAGAGACTGAACTGTAAAAAAACAAGGCAATCTGAGGTATGGAAGACTAGGATGGCATTAATTATGGCTCCCCTTGGTGCCTGGGTACTGTCACCTGAGCAGCACAGGACTCAGAAGCCTTCCAGTTTGCTGAACTGGCACTGCTGCCCAGGGAAGTGCCATGTCCCTGCTCCCAGGGGCTGCTCCTCCTCACCCATCAAGTACAGGACCCTTCTTTATACCATCAATGGAGTTTCTCCACTGAGGTGATAAGAACATTCTGCAATCAAACAAAAAGTATGAGTAGATTTTTCTAAATGTCAGATTGAAGTCCTAGGTAGGCTTTGTAGGATTCTTAGTCATGTTGCTTTAAAAAATTTTGAGGGAAAACAATGCCATTAAAAAAAAATCATTGTATGGATAATTTTTCAGTGGCTTCAGGCATAGTCTTGACACTATTTCCTAATTAAATATAAATCTGGTTTACCCTGCTATTTCTCTACCAACACACTAATTATAATCAAGTGCTTCACACTTTGGCCACATATCCATAAAGCTCAAAACATCATAAAACTTTCCCCCTTGGCATAGTAATTGCCTTCACTTGTGAATGGTCAGTACATCTGGCCATAGAGACCAAACTCTAATGCCAATTATTGTGAGCAGAATATGTGCACGCTTTCTTTACAGCCTTGCTGTATTGCAGAGGCAGTTTATTTTCCCCTCAGAAAAGGTAGATGTTGATTTTACACAGCAGAGTATTTTGGCTACTACATTAAATTTGTGCATAAGTCATGAATAATTTGCCTTTCAGTTAACCTCATTCACTGTGTGAATATTGCAAACATTTTCTTTTGTAAACTGTGCATTTTCAAGAGGATCTTGAGGCCCCTGTTGGGATTTGTTTGGATCTGCACGTAGATAGTAGTGATTCAGAAGAGTGTAAAAATAGGGTAGCTCACAGAGCTGTCTGCATAAAACACCACTGGGATTGTATCTTGTAAGGAAAGGGGAAGAGTTGCACAAAAATAAAAGCTCCCTTATAGCTATTTAAATCACAGTTTTTGCCCAATTCTTACTTTGTTTCCTAAATGTCCTTTTCTACTGTCTGGTGCCTAACACCTGCTGAAGAGTGAGTGTGATTCCTTTTTCTTGTTGCTTTGCATTTTTCTTACTCCTCTGCTCTTTACACACATTTGTCTCACTTCACTGCTCGGGCCCCACCTCCACTTCCCACCTCCTACCTGCTGGAGGAAAAGAGGATCCAGTTTTCACAGTTTTCTGTCTATTGGCAGAAAGTCAAAAGTACCAGTCACAGCATGTCTCTAATTCAGAAGTATGGAAGAGCTGCAAAGATGAACAGCTGTGTTGGAGGAAAGGGAGGTGCTTTAAAGGACAAATCTCTGAAAGAATTTAGGTCTTTCTGAAGCAGTTAATTTCAGGCAGCCATTCTCCAGGCAATTAGAGCTCTCTCCTTCACAAAATAATTTATCCTAATAATTCATTTAAGAAAGAGAGTTGAGGGGCTTTTTTTTCATGTTGCTGATAAACAGCTTCACTGGTGGTGATTTCTTGGATGGTGTACCAGCTGGTCCTTTAGCTCTAAGCAGGCAGCCACTGCTATGGAAGAGGAGGATTTTTTTGGAGTGCAACAGCTTCAGAAGTTTCTTTTTCAGGAAGCTTACTCTTTAAGGAGTGAAGTTGTTGTTCTTTTGCCTTTTCCCCCTTGCCTTTGTGGCATTGACTCAATAGAGTGTTCAGCAGAATTCCAGTATGTTACTTTTTGGTGACAGACTGTAAAATAAGATATATTTTTAATTAGATGACATACTGATGTGAATCAAATCCCATCTTGACTTCAATTGCCAATATCTTCAAATAATAATTAAACTACTTTCAGTGCCAAGCCACTCATGATATGAGGATTTGAAAAGTGAAATTTCAAAAGATGAGGAGTATGGTTGGATAAACTCTGGGCAGTCTTTCTCAAGAGGGCAAAATGCTATTTAAACAGAGTTTAAAATTAATCCAAAAGAAGTGTGGCAAAACATGAATTAGATTGGGCAGATCATTTGAGAAGATTAATGTGCTAAAGAATACATGGTGATTATTCCTGTGAGAAAGAGAAAAAAAAATGTAAGTAGAAGCCTTTTAGCTAGAAATATATTACACACTTAAGTTCCAACAAAATAGGTATGAACTAGCTTCCATCCAATATCAACATGGACCGAGAGGAGGACTTTTTGGACTGTGCAGAAAATAAGATGTAAACCATTTGGTGTTTTCTTATATTTGTCATATTAATACTGAAAACTGCCTCCTAAGCAGGCCAAGTAAGCTATAGAGTCTTGACTGAGCCTGTATGACTTGAGTCTTAAAACATGTTGAGTGTAATGCCTCAAGTAAACCTGATGTTCGGTGTGCTGGTGATGTGCAGTGAAGGTTGTCTGCCGTAGTCACTTGGGCTAGTGCCCCATGCATGCCCAGATGGTGCTGTCCTCGGCAAGGCAGACAGCCCATTCCAGGGACCTGACCCCGTACTTCTACATCTTGTTGCGCTTTTACTTGTGGATTAGTACTTGTGCACCAGAAAAGCATGAAAATACCACAAGTGAAGGCTAGAATTCACTCCTGGAGGGACAGGACATTTACCGTTCAAGAGTATTCCCAGGATGATATAGTTTATTAGAGTGTTTCTGCACTTACAGAGTAGGTGTGTCTGGTGTTCTCCTAAAGATGTCTTTTTCTATCAGTCTGCATCCTCTCTTGTAGATGGATCTTATACTATCTAAAGCAAGAAATACTTTTTTATTCCTTTTTTATTTAGCTGCACTGAAGATCCTGGAGTGTAGGAGGACTTCTTGATGCTGCAGTACTTTAATTAGTAACATACACAGTACTTTGTTTAGCTGCTCAAGAATATTTTTGAATCCCTGCAATGGGGGAGTGTTATAGTTTAAATCATTACAGCTGCTGTTATTTCTGAAATGCATGTCAGGGGCAGCGTGGTAGTTGAAGCTGTCTAGATGCTTCTCTTCATTAGTGGTGCTGCACTGGCTCTAAGAGCCATTTGGGGAGTGGAACAGGTGCCAAAAGAAAAGGACGTGATGGTGAAATTGCAGAGATTGGGCAGGCTACTGGGAGGCAGAGGTAATTTTTTTTATGTGTAAATTTCAGATGTTAGAAACGGATTTAGTGTCATTAACAATCTTCCTTCTCCTTACTAAGCTGAGATGTTGTAGACTGTCGCTGCTTCTTCTTTGGGAGATAAAATACCGAGCTTTTATTTTTGTCAGCATTTTAAAAATCTTGATTTGCACTATAATATGCTGAGGAAAGAATTTGAAGCCCGTGTAAGACTGTATAAGCTGGCAGAAAAGAAAGAATGTAATCACCACCAAATGTGTTTTCTCCCATGTTAGTTATTTTTTCAGTGATTTTAGCGTATGTTCCTGAAGTTTTACTTTGAAAATAGGATGCTACCATTACCCAAATGCTGTGAGCTTTCCCCAGGCTGTGTTTGCTGTTTTGCTCCCTCCCCAGCACCTCTCCTTGTTCTGTCAGCTCAGTGCATCTGAGGGGGCTGCCTGAGCTGAGCTGGTAAGCTCCTCTCACTAGAGCTCAGGCTCTCCTTTGCCTTCAACTTCTGCACAATTGAAATGGATGATAGATACACCTCGATGCTCCAAAGGTGCAGGCTGTTCTTGGGAAAGCAGGGACGAGTTGAGCACGTTCAGATGGTTCCACAGGTTTCCAAGCAGAGGACCTGTGTCCTGCCCTTAAATGAAAGCTGTTCTGCTGCCAGCGCAAAGTGCTGTTAGTGATGAGAAGGGCTCAGGAGCTTTGTAGCAGCAGCAGCTGCTTAAGGAGATGTGTCTTTCAGCTGTGTGAGGAATCCCTTCCAGTCAGGAGCTGATTGATGCAGTGTGGAGGCTTTTGGGACAAATGGCTGATAGGATGAGAGGCAGAGTGGACTAAAAGCACATACAGAGTGTTATTAGTTTGCTCCAACCAACATCTGGCCTGCTTTGAGAGGTATTTGAATGCGGCCATTGTATAAAACAGGACTAATTTTTTCATCAAAAACACATTCCTGGCATAGTGGCCTAGTTTCCTCCCCCTGTTCTGATTTGTTTTCTTACTGAACTGTGAAGCTAGTGGTGTGGGTGGGACAAGATGTTGTTTTGCTTACCCATGTACACATGCTATTTTTAATTTTTTTTTCCAGTTCCAGTTAATGAATTTTGGGGGTTTTCCCCTTAATTGACAGGTATTTTGATTATATTACAGTTTTATGAGTCTAAGTTAAGTGAGTGTCACAAATATAATATATTCCTGGTACTTCCAGAGCAGGATTTTCAGCTCAGTGAAAATGCTGCAGTTCTTTGGATTTCCATCATATTTTGAGAGAATAAAAATAACATATTCACCTGTTATTACCTGTACAGCACATATTGCCTCATAACCAATGAAAATAAAATTATATCTTTTCTGTATTTGAATATGCCATGGTATTTGAGGCTTTCAAGCACCAAGGCTTGTCTACTTTGGTAGCAAGTTAAACAGGCAGACCTGTGAATAAGTTCAAAGACTGAGGAGGGCTTTTTAATTGATAGATCAGCTAGCCAGTTTGTAGTTTTTCTTACATTTTTTTCCAGAATTTTTCCTTGGAAAACATTTTACAATGCTTATGCCTCTCTTTCACTCTTTTCATGAGTATTTCTTTCTTCTTTATTTCATTGTTGACATTAAAGTTTTCATTTGTTTTGGTTTTCATGTCCCTGCCTGTGGCACTTCCCTTAAGGATTTGGAAATTTTCCTCATTCCCTAATATTGTAAAATTTGCATAATCAATGTAAAAGTCCATGTATGAAGTATTCAATATGTAGGACCAGAGAAATTAATTTCAGTCCTCTGTATAATTAGTAATGGATTATGCATTCCAATGTATTAAACATTAGATTTCCCTCTATCATTAACAATTACTTCTGTCATAGGAAAATATGAACTCAAAATTAATTTATAGAAGATCAGTGTCTAGCACAAGAGTCCTACACATCTGCAGGGGCTTGCTGATTTTCGTGATACCAAATGGAATGGCATCACAGTAATAAGGAATACAGAAAAGTAGACCAGGGTCTGTCTCTGCCTAATGGCGAAACTTTCTTCCCTGTTAGTTGATAGCAACTACACATGTATGCCAGGAAAAATTTTGAAACAGAAAACTTTAAAAAGCGTGTACGGATTATCAGTGTTTTTAGTTGTTTTGCTCTTAAAAACATAATGCAGGACTGTTGAATTCCTATTGCCAAAACATGCAAATATGAAATATGTTTCCTATTACACACATTCTTATGTGATACTTCAGAATCAGAGGTCAGGTGATTTTACAATGATCCTTTCATGATGTGAGTCTGATTCTTGCTTCACATTCTGATCTGGTTTGGGACATTTTTTTCTTTCTCTGGCTGCTCTGTATTCATATTGACTTTTTCCATGCAGTGAATCAGGTGCTCTTCTAAATTTTAACATCATCTTAAAGATTCTGGCTTGCAGTATGTCCTGGGAGATTTGTAATAGATTTATTCATATGCCATTTATGTACATTTATTAATTCTTTTAGCCTTGTGGAAGAAAGTTGATGATCTTGTTTTATACTTGCTTTGATGTGATGCAAAAAGAAATGTTTCACATTGAAAATGAAATAGGTTTTTTTAATAGGATGTCATTAATTATATCTGGATTGTTTAAGCTTCAAGGGCAAATACATGCCATTGGCTTAAGGCACCTGTTTAGAATACACTGTGGCTCAGGCCTGCTTATGGATGCCACATATTTTGTTTACATGAAGCTTCACTTGAAAGAGTCCCTTTAGAGTTAATAAAGTTTTGTGGTGACTTTGAAGTGGAAAATTATTTGACCAAAAGTGCCCTTGAAGCAATAGTGAATGAGAATCTGGGGACAGTCAGGAGAATGAGAGTCTGGCAACAAGTGGAATTGCTGCTGTACAGGGGATGCCAATGATTTCAAAAGAAAATTGAGGGTAGGAAAAGGGTTACAGCTGCACATCAACAAAAGTCAGCAGGATGGTTACCTGTTAGGTAACCAAGACCTATTATGTCTCGGGATAGTACTGCCATTCTTTGCTGCAGTCTGAAACACTTTAGTGGGCAGTGTAAGTGGAATGTAGTTCTTACCCCATGTGAAACACCCTGCAACTGAAATTATATATGGAGTCCAGATTTTACCAAAAAAACCTTTATAAATTCTTTCTGCAAAAAATCCAAGTCAAGAAAACACACCACTCCCATAATGCTATAGGATGCTGCTCAACAGTGGCTTTTATCCTACTCTTTCCAGTATTCACTTAAGACATTTGAGTAACTCTTTCAAGAAAAAAACACCAATCATATGCAGTTTTCTTTTACACAATGTAGCAAACAAACACACAGCAAGAATCCTACAGCTCCTGTTTGTCTACAAAGGTAGTAATTTTTAAATGCTGGTTGCAGTTTTTCCTTGTGTAAATAAAATGTGTGCCTAGAAACAAATGTTCTTGGAAACCAGGCTGGGAACATTTCTCTCACTAAATTATTGATTTGTTCAAAAAGTTGGCGTTGATATTTGAATTGATCACAGCTCATCACACTGATCATTCCCTTCCCTTTCCCTCACCAAGGATTTACATAAAAATAAAGCTCACCAGCAGCTTTCATTCTCTATGTGTGGACTCTTTAAATGGAACTCAAAACACCACATCAAAGTATGACCCTTTCCCTCAGTATTTTCCCCCAGTGCTGGACTCTGAAGGTTGCACTGTTGTATAGCTGGCTGAGTAATGACACATCCAGTTGAGGTCAGCCTTGGGAGGATTCAGAGCAGTGCTTTCACCAGATAAGATGGCTGTCATTCGATGAGGACCCTGGTGGGGACACTCAGTCTGGTGGGCTGTGGAGAACCATGACTGCTGGTAGGTGAGGCAGAGCAGCTGTAACTGGGGATAGCTTCAGCCTCATCATTCATGAGAACTGTAGGACAATTAAGTCAGCTGGCACAAGGTGAAGCATTTTTAAGGCTACATTAATTAATGCCAAAATATTGGCCTGATACAGAGCTGGCTCAGGATCAGAGGAGAATTAAAGCAATTTATTGTGTTCATATGTATGTGCTATGTGTATATCATATAAATGTATTAATAGTGCTTGACATGTTTATATTTTTATATTGAAAGGATGGATAGCTCTAGAGTAAGTTTCTGCTATTACTTTATTTCTCATATTTAGTCTTTTTTACTTCCATAGATGGAATAAACTGAATTTGCTAGAAGCAGCTGACTGCATTTCTATGCTCTATCAAATTATTAGACATCTGCTTAGATAGACATTCTCACTTCTCTCCTCATATCACCTCCTTCAGTGAGACAAACCCCCAAACAGAGGTCTTGCCACATTACGAAATCCTGCTCTCAATATCTTTTTCTGTATTTTCATTTCTAACCTTCAGTTCCTACTAAATATGTGTACACTTATTTAAATGTGTGATGAGCTTGTTTGTAGCAATATATGTGCGAGGCCTGGGATACTTTTTGATTGTGCTGATAGAAAAACAAAAAGGAGACAGTGAGATAGTGAGATGGAGATGTTTATCCATATCCATATTCCAGGAGTGTGGCCCTCCTGAAATTTTTGAGTCTTCACAAGCTCCTGCTTTGCAAATTCCTGCTGTCCTTTTGCAGGAACAAGTCAACACAGAACAGATTTACTCCATTCAGCCTTGCTCCAGTAGAAATCAACAGATAAATTAGCGAAGATTTCGCTAAAAGTAAAAATGTGAGGAACAGTATCTGCTGCGCATTTTTTCTACAGACCCTCCTACGCCACCTTTTCAAGCAGATGCTCCAGGATCAACCACAAAATTTGAGTTTAAAGATAGTCATGCACTATATGTGGGATTAGTCTCACTAGTTTTTGTCCTCTAAAAAATAGGAATTTAATTTCAGAGAGGAATTAATTCTTCTTGTATTAGGCTTCTATTCTGCTTGGGTTAAACTGCTTCACAGTTTCCTGTTTCTCTTGGTACAGACTGTTGATGGAGCCTAGATGCCTACCTCAGGCTAGATGCCTGCATTTTGGAGGGAAATATCTGGTTCCTAAATACTACCAACTTTAAGTGATCAGCCATATTTATTTCCATATCAGACAAACTGGTATGGAATATGCATGTAAGCATAAATACATTAAATACACATGTATAATCAAATATGCAAAAATCAGAAATGCTGCAGCATAGTTATGCAAGGCTACTATATTATATATTATTTGATATATTCTGTTGCAATTAGTTGGTGCATTTATTGCTCTGAGCCCCTCAGGTGTGGGAGCAGCAGAGGTCACAGAACTGAGCTGGGGGTGTGTGCCATTGTTGGATGCAGCCCTGCTTTCCCATAGGTCTCTTCCTGTGTCAATGCTGGCCCTCCTGCATCCTGTGTGTCACCGAGCTGTGGGATGAGTGACTCGCAGGCTGTGGGGGCGGGAGGTGATGCTCCTTCTCCACCAGGGTTAGTCACAGCACGTCCTGCACCTCACCCTGTGGCCTCAGTGCCACCCCTGTCCCCAGAGCTCCCTGCTCAGCTCTTGCTGTGCTTCTGGGAGCGCTGGACTTCGTCTGCCTGACTTGAACTGATTTGGATGCCTGGCAAAGATGACAGTGTTGGAGAAAGCAGTTCATTCCACCTAATTCCACATGAAAAAGGATTAGGGCAGAACAAAGTTCTGAATGGCATTAGCGAAGCAATTGATCCAGCACAGAAACAAGGCAGCTTTCTAAGTATCTGCAAACAAGGCAGAGCATCAGATACTCATTAGTACCATAAGCTTACAATAAGCTGTGATGAACACTTCAATTTGCTCAGCAGTGCCAAGGGGGGATGTGGTTTGTTGGTTTGTTTGTTTGTTTAGCTCCAGGCCCTACTTCTTAGCCCTTCTTACCCTAAATGCAACAATTCTTCTGTTTATATGTTGTCTTCAGTGGAGATATTTCTGCTTTCTTGTGGTACAGGTAGGGGGAGGCCAGACCCCAGAAACTGTAATGAAAGATCTATCTGAAAACAAATGAATGTGTTTTAACTCCTTTGTGCGGAGAGGAATGCTATTTATTTTTTGCATCAGTATATGTTGCAGTTGGATGTTCTTGAAGGAAGTGAAGAGGCTCTTGCTTGTGCTTGATGTCATGGCATTGGGTGTCCTGCTAGTAAACAGATTTACTGACACACATTCCTAACCCTTTGGCTTGAATAGCTAGTAAAAAATTCAGATTTTGGTAGGTTATTCCTGGCAAAAGGAAAAAAAAATTATGAATTTCTAAATCCCATTTTCTATGTTACATGAACTTAGATCTTTCTGTTTTAAAAGGGAAACTATCCAAATAATCCAGGCCAATCTCCTTGCCTATATCCAAGATTATTTTAGCCACAATCTTAACATGAAATATTTAGTTATTCTGCACATTGATACTATTCAGGTTATTCTGTGATTTTGGGATATTTTTCTGCAGTGATTTTTCTGACCCTGAGTTTTGTCTCTGCTTGTTCTAGTCAGCCCATTTTTCTTTATCCATCATCTCAACAAAAACAATTTTCACGAAGTCATTCTGCCAAATTCATTTGAATCCCTGAAAATCTTGCATTTGCTTTTGTTACTAGCAAAACTCTATGCCTAGCTGTCTCTGAGAGGTGTACCTTATCTCTTGATTTAGATATACCTTCACAAAGACAAAAGGTATCAACCTTCTCTCTTAAGGGAAAGAGCAGTGATGAAAACTATAACGATATTTTATGAAAAGATACCTACTTTCCTAATTGTTTTCATCCTTAGTTCTCAATATTTGATATCATATGAAATATTCCCTCCTTATGTTAAGATTTACAACACATCATATAGCAGACCTACATGAATCAGTGGACTGTTTTTAAGGCATCTGTGAAAAGTAGTTGAAAAAATTCTTACTGTAAGCTGATTTACATGGCTATACAGAAGACAAAATAGTTCTGCAGGAAGATGTTTTGAGGCCGTCAAAGTTTTTGACAGCCGCTCATGTTCTGGCTTCAAGGTAAAACCATATGTAAGGTCTGCCAAGAATATGACAAGAAGTGATGGCAAAAGTTATCTGTCAAGCAAAAAGAGGAGGAGGAATTATATGGAAATATTTTCTTTCTTTGCCCTCTTCAGGCTGAGGGCAATTTACTCTTTCCAAAGATGAGTGTAGACAGTAAGATTAAAGGGCATCTTAAAGCTTAAAGATGATGGTGCTAGAAAGTAGAAGCATCGGTAAGAGCTCATAGGTATAGAAAGAAAAAAATAGGATAACCATTATTTTTGAAAGGTTGTTGTTTTAAAGAACAGAGGATTTCCAATCAGCTTACACAGGAGAGGGGAATACAGAGGCCCTGCATTTCCTGGAACCACATGAACTGCCTCAGGGTTTAAGAGATCATTTCTTCTTCACGGGGCCCATGGGCAGGCTTGGAGTGGACTGGGCCATGTTGTGTCTATCATGGCTCTCTAAAAACTCTGCAACCACAGTGACAGAAGACAAGAGGGCAGCTCCTTCCAGCCAGGAGCAGAGAACAGACTAAAGTGACTTTATAAATGCTTTCAAGGAACACTGAAAACAGGCATTGGGAAAAAAACAAACCCATTAGTTCCTTTAAGTCTTTGTTCTGCCCCTGACTTTAAGTGAATAAATACATGAAGTTTGTTTAGAAGTGTTTGGGTTTCCCAGCAAATGCTGATTCTGACAGCTTTCCACAAAAAAAAGCTTCACTTGTGCCAAAGTCAGATGGTCTGGTCAGTTGAAAAAACAACATAAGAAACTGAGCAAGCCACAGCTACTTTGAGGTGTTTGCACTGCCTATTCCCATGAAGGGCAGCAAGATGGGTGTGTACATAGCTGAGGATTTGCACAACTGTACACAGTGTGCTTCAACATCATACCTTCCCTAATTTTTTTTGCCTCTCTTCACATGATTTTGCTATTCATTTGGTTGTTAGATTCTTCATGAACTCTGCTTATGTAGTGTATATTCAACAACTGGAATATATATATAGCTAAAACAATTAAGTGATAATCATACTATCTGCCTGTGGATTTAAGAAATGTTCTCAATTCTTGGCTTTCTTCCTGTGTCTTTAGGGTCAATCCATCCAAATGCACACTCTAGGTTTTCTGGGTTTGTGCTTTTTTAAAAATAAATTTTACCTAGTAACTGCTGAAGGACATATGTGAACCTCTCATGTAAATTGGAATGCCCAGTAAACTTGTAAATATTTGTTCTGCAAAGAATGGACAATATGCAAATACATGTGCAGGCTGTTGTTTTAAAATTACCTTTGCTTCACATCAAGTACATTCAGATGGGTTCCTTACTCTGGGAAGTTGGTTGGTTTAACATCGTCTCAAGGCTGATTATGCAGTATTGACTTGTGCCCTCTGTATCACTGCAGCAGCTATGTGATTGGAAATTGGAACATGCTAACACAATTAATGGAAATATATTGTTCTTAAGATAATTATTTACAGAAATGTATTGTACTACTGAATATCACTGTGAGTATTTTAAATAACATTTTTAGGATGTAATATTTTTCAATGGCTTACAATGCAAGACGCTTAGTCATTTGCACACTAAAATACATATTTTACTGCAGTATTTTCAGACATTTTAGAGTGTACCTTAGGGATTCAAATCCTGCAAGCTTGTTTGACGTAACAAATTCATCTATTTTGCACTGTGGTACAAACAATTGCTTATAAGAGAATGCTTCTCTGGATTTGAAGTTGAAGGAATACAGTACATTCATCTACACAATAAATTTTATATATTTTACATATATAGATAAAAATTTATATATTTATGTATATATAAAATTATATATTTATATATATAATTTATATATATATATATAAAATATGGAGAGGCGCATTTAATCTATCTAGCTGAGATGGGATTGTTTTACTGTAAAACCACAGACTAGAGAATCCATTTGCCCTCTTTCATTCTTCTTTAATGTATGGAACATCTTTTTTCAGTCAAAAAGACAGATGAAACTTAAGTAGTTTAGCAGACTCTAGATCAGAGCTTGCGACTTAAAAGAGTTTTGCTGCTGTGACTCAAGAATAATTATTAGGCAGATAATGCCAATACCATTATACCCTGTAAGCGTAATGACAGTAACATAAAATGATACGTTGGTGTAAGTATGGGATTTTATTCCTGATAGTGAAATAACATTAAACTGTCCAGGGAAGGTGAGAACAAAGCCATCTGGTGCAATGTTTGAGAAGCCTCTCTGTGGGACTGAAGAACTTGAGAGGTATACCAGTTTCATAAAATTTCAAACTTCACTTTCCACTTCAACTTGAAATTCCGTCATGTATAAATTCTTAAAAAAAAAAAAAAAAAAAAGCATTAGGGTTCTTTATGTTCTCAGGAAGCTTCTCCAAAGCATTTGTCTTTACATTTACATCAAAATGAAAGAAATTCAGCAAGTGTTATTAAAAAAAAATGTAGTCCTCTGTTATCAGGGACCTTCAAGAACAACTATAAGAATTTAAGGAAAAACTTGTTTTAAGGACTATTCTGTTCTGTACTTATGCACTATGTAGGAAATGATTGGACTTTTAACAGAGGATTTCCTTTGTACAGTAATTCCTGAAATATGACCTTCCCTCCTCCCCCAAAGAATTTATGTTCCTGTGACCTTTCTCACTTGCATTTTAGGTGTCTATATCCATCATTCTCATCCTCAGAACTCCCACTCAGCAGCTGTCTTGGCAGTGCTCATATTCCGTCCATAGCCATTCCAGGTTTTTGCATTAAGGATCTGTACAGACATGAAATTGTACCTCTGAGAATGCTCAGAAGCTGCGTTGGCTTCAGAGAGCCAAGTACCTTGCCAGCAAGGTTTATTTAAAGGGCAGGTGAAATAAGCACCTGCCTACTTTAACAAAATTTAGAGCTGGGGTAAAAAAAAAAAACCCTAGCCAGTGTTTCAGAATGAAATATTTATTATTCATCAGCAGTAAGTGTTTCCTGTTTAAAACAACAACAACAAAAACAACAAAACAAACAAACAAAAAAACCCCCTAGCATGTTTAAGCTCTCTTTATTCTTACTTTTTCAGGGAGTTAGGAGGTTAATGGGAATGGTCAGAAAAAAAGTTTTTTCTTGTTCTAAAGAAGTAGACTAAATGAAGGGGTGTCAACAGAGGTCCCCTAAGTAATCCTCCATATGCCCCTGAACAATTAAACAGCTGTGTGGGCTCTCCGAGAGTGGCAGCCTTCTCAGAGCTACCTGAGCGGCGAGCTCCTGGTGCCATCAGTGCCGTGCAGCACCACAGTCCAAGGAAACAACTGAGCCTAACATGGTGTGGGACATAAGGTGGTAAGCAGCTGCATTAGGGACTCATTTGAGAGGAGACATGATGCTTCTTTCAGTGGATCATTTTGTTTCTTACTTGCATTAGTAGGATAAAATACAGAAAGGCTCTTGGAAGTAAAGGCTGGAGCACAATCGCCTCTGTCCAAAATGAATACTATAATCTCTAGCCAGCAGAGTTATTTGTTTGTGTTTTCAGTGAGTCCCTTTCTTCCTCATCTGCTTCCTGCTCACAACTTCCCAAATCTTGAATTATTTTCTGTATAATGGTGTGGCTGCAATGAGAGTATCCCCTTCCTAATCCTTTACAGAAGCCTTTAGTCCCAAGGGGTGATTGCGTGGGAGGTGGAAGATATGGATTTAATTAAATTTACAGGCAGTGGCCCTTTAAAGTGAGTTAGTCAGGCCTTATCCTTCATTTCTAGTCTGTCATCCAAGAGACAGGTTATCACCGGACTGTGTATTTTAAAACAAAATATAGGACAGTGAGTGAAGAGTTGCAGATGTGGAAAGTAGTCCCTTGAGGAAGAGAGCACTGGGTGCCCTGTGTACGGACAGTCATGAGGACCCAGAGAACAAACCTCAAACACAAGAGCACTATTTTGTGTCATAAAAGAAGGAGTTTTTCATTGTCTTCAGAGGCAAATCATGCGTGAAAAAACTTTGAGTCATGAATCACATATCTTGGGTCTATTTTGTGGGGTGCTCTAGTCCTATAGAAGGGTGTAGAAGAACCAAAAGTTTGGATATCTGGTAGAAGGTGTGCCTGGGAGACTGCAGATTGAAGAGTGAATGAAAGCCCCAGGTCATAAGGTCCTCCCTGTGTGAGACACTGCCTCTTCTCACGTGATGTGTAGCCAAAGCATTCACTAGAGGCATTTAGGCACCTTTTAGGATAGAAAGGAAGGGTGTTCAGAACATTTTTAGTAGGAATCTAAAACCTTTTTATTTCCATAATAGGATCCTTCCAAATAAGGTTGTGTTACAGAAGGTGTATATGAGACACATCTTTCATTAAGAAATGAGAAAAATTATAACATTTATTTCCATTTGGGATGAAAAGTCTTCTCTTGTGATAGTTATGATAAGATTATAATCTCCTCTTCATTGTATAAGAATATTGGCTGACAGAATTTACTTCACACATAAGCTTTACTGTGCTGGATGATTGTAAATTTAAGTATTATTATAATCAGAATGGTAATAGTCAGGTATTTATTATGGGCAGTGCTTTCAATGGTGATCAAAAGAAAAAAGGAAATGTCCTGAAGTGGTATCTCAGTTGTACCAAGCTGCATTTTTAGTCTTTCAAGTCCTTGAAACACTGCATTTCTTGATCAGAAGTGTAAGTATAGGCTGTCATCTGTGTAAGCATGATTTCATTTTCCTAAGCTTCAGATAGGTGGCAAAAGGCAAAGTGGTTACACACATGACCATTACTACTCTCACACTCGCCACCAAGACCTGTTTTAACAGAGATTAATGACAGTAAGAGTCTCAGATCACAACACTTGAAATCGTTACCTTACTTTATATTAATGTGTTACCTATAGTACCTCAGTAGTGTTCTGAATATGTGCAAGACCTTTTTTGATATTAAAATCATAGAGCTGGTGAAAAAACAACTTTTAAACATCAAAGCACAGGGAAAAATTAAGCAGGAGTTAAAATATTTTGTTATAAAACATATAGCTCAGAAAGCAGTGTATTTTGTTTAGTTTGATTTGTAAAACTATTCTTCAATGAGAGGAAACCGGACAATTCAAATTACTTTTCTAAGCCTCAAAAAGTGCTGAAGACTCTTAAGTTAGTTACAGTTTCCTTGCTACTGTTTTCTCACAAGAAGAGAACAAATGTATGTCTTAATATTTTTGCATCCTTCTATATCAGAAATTTGCCTTCCCACACATAAAAAGAAGTGCTGGCAAAGAGAGTTATTTTGATCCCTGGGCCAAGTTCTTTAATGCCAAATTGCAGTGTGGAAAGAATCTCCCTGTCCAAGTTATAAATCCTGAAAATGAGCTTTGATGGAAAATCTGGAGCAGTTTCACAGTGGAATCTTCTCAGCTCCATGTGAGGAGCCCCATCGCTGATTTGCAGAGGCAGGTGTTCACCCAGGAATGGTCTGTTCGATAGTAAGAGTGGCTTTTTGTTTATGAACAAAAAATGAATCAACAAAGCAATAATGTTTTTGTTCTCAAAATTATTTCATGCTTTCCACTCAGGTCTGAGATGGTAGAAGTGTTCTCAATTCATCTGTGTTGTTATACTGGCGAGCCATTAAGGAAACCTGTTCAAATTCAGTTAATTTTTCCCTTTACAGGAAACTCAACTCTTGTGAGTTTCTTTATTAAAGTGAACACAAGACTGTTCATGAAACTTATCCCAGAAGTCACAAGCCATAGATGACACCTGAGATTCACACAAATGAGGCCTCTGGTATCCTGGATGCCCAGAAAACTAGAAGCATGGCTTTCTTTTTACCCTTCTTCATTTGGATAGCCCCAGGGGCTCCTTCCTAAGTCAGCTATTTCTTCTGAGGGAGATCTCTTTAGCCAGGAACTGTCACAGAGAGGCACATATCAGCAGGTTTGGATGATGTTCAAGTGTGGGTGCACACACAGGAGAGACAGGGATTTTCATATATTTCAGTTCATTTATTTGTATTGGAGAAGTCTGGTGCTGTGCTTTAAATCAAATTGCTTTCTTCACACATCACACTATCAAGACCAAAGCATGTCCTGTTCTTTCATCTGTCGCTACTGTAGCAACACAGCACCTTATGGAGACATCTCTTTGTATGTCTCACCACACAGGACATTGATCAGCTCTTTCTATCACAGACTCGTTCCCTTATCACTTCTGGGACACACCTATGTTAACATTAGCAGGAAGGGTTGTTCTGTAGCAATGCAGTTTGATACTGAGGAGCCAGGATCTAAGGTACACATTTTGGGGATGGAGGGTTACTTGCATAAGTTCTCATTTTGTTGCATGGACTAAATGCTGGTGATTGAATTGAGTGCATTCAGCGTGCTCTTGAAGCTCATCTTCCTTTTTTTTTTTTTCATGTGAAGGGGATCTTTGAGAGAGCCCAAGTGATAAGAGACCATCTTTAGATTCACATTCCTTGTCTGAACTAAAATTTTGACACCTTCTGGGTGATGTCTCTAGGTGTAACTCTTATGCCTACTGGGTAATCCTCGTCTTCCTTACTCTAATAAAATTATCTGAGACACTAGTTGAAATCAATGTTTTATGTAAAAGCTGCATTGAATAATAGGTCCTGTATTTTATTGTACTTTCACTGAATGGATGCTAAAAAGTACTTTAAAAATTATATATATATATATAAAAATGTATAGATAAACACATACATATATATCTATCTATATCCATATCTATATCTAAGAAATAGTTCCAAAGTGTTATGAACAAATACATGGCGTATTTATAACAGAAGGTCTCAAGGTTGCCTGCTTTGGAGGATTGCTTTGTGTGGGTGGCATTTAATATTGTCTCCTGATAATTCAGGGAGCTCGAGGCCAGTGTTAATAACTGTGGTGCTGTTTCTCCCTTGACAAGTACCACTTCCCCACAGCACAAGCCTGTAGAGAAGCAGCTGTCTGTTCAGGGTTCCTCCAGCTTCAGGACGAATATCTGGCTCCTTCCAGTGGCATTTTATTGCCATTGCACAAGACTGAAGCCAATAAACAAAATGATATGATTAAACTATAAAGCAAGTCAGTACGATTCTTTTCAAAGTACGAACAAATGAATTTATTCTATAAAGAGTTGGATTGTTATCTGGGCCAATATACAAATTACTCAGTGAACCTTACACGCAAATACGCACACAAATATACATTCAAAGAAGCTTATACTGTTACCTTCCATCTGGCACAGAAGCATCAAAAGTATTGCCCCTGTGCCACTGGTGAGTATTCGCCTCAAACATATGTGTTAAATTAATTCTGAGTTGGGATTTAGGAAGAAGTGAGTAGAAAGGGAGCACAGTAAGCCAGTACTAATGTTACTTCGGTGATTAGATCACAAACTGTAAGTGAAACTTGGAAATATAAACCAGCCCCCTTAAAGTTGGGTAAGTCATCTATAGCTTGCCAGTGATTGTTGAAGAGTATTGTTTCTACTAATTTTCTTAGCTGGGATTAGTGGAGTTTTGTTTAATTGTGTTTTTATCTATAAATTGCTGAGTAGTGTTGATGGATACATGCTGCTATTTACAAAATAGAATCGTACTACAGGGATTCTGACATTTTGGTTAATTGGCATGTATCCCTCTAAGTGGTTTCTATTCCTTAACTCATAATTGTTCTCATTTGCTCAGTGGGATTCAGAAACAGGGTTTGTGGAATGTCATTTAATACTCATTTCATTTTGTTAAATAAAGTTCATTGGCTTCCATCTTGCTGTAAATTAAGTCAGTCTAGTTTCATTTTCTGGCTATATATTTTTAATTGTGTAAATATTTTTCTTTCTCATGTAATTTGCTTAATGTTACAGAAAGTGCCACCCCCAGACCCTAGATTTACTTCATAGCAAATGAGTTGCAGGGTATTTTCTATAGTCAATTAAACCAAGGCATAAATTGAATGGTTGATCTGTCTCTTTTGGCAGTCTAAACGTGAACCATTGTTTTCAAAGTTAGCCTTTTTACTTGCTAAGTGGAGTACTGAAACTAATAAATTATTCTTTTGCATCCCAGAAGCATAACCTTCAATAAGAAAATATTTAAAAGGTCAGATCTTGCCTTCCAGTTGAGTTTTCCTTAATGTAGAGGCAGTGGGAGGGAGAAAGGCATTTCTTCGTAATCTGATTTCCTCACCCTGTTCTAACACTAATCAATGTGTTGTCCACCTTCTCTTTATAAATACAAACTGCTTCAGGGACGCTCCAACACGTGCTTTGCTACCCGCAATTTATTAGCCAAGAATAGCTAAGTTGAAATAAAGTTGTGGTCATGCCCTCTCCTCTGGCAAATCCTCTTCGCAGGGACTCTGGGACTGTTATGTAGGCTCTGTTGGGTATTCAGAATCCAGGGTAGGCCACACACTGGAAAACCTCCCAGGAAATAGATATACAGCCGTTACAGCCCATTTTTAACGTACTGGGGAACAACAGAAACAACTCATCAATCTCTTCGTTTTCAAGCGCAATTTGAAAAAGTGTCCATGGGTGAAAAGCTCTAAGTGCTATCAACTATCAGTTGTCTTCAATGGCAACATTTTATGCAGAGTGAATTCATTACATTAGAAAGTCACATAGCCCTTTTATTAAGTTAACTGTGCCATATTTCCACTTTGGCTGACTGTTAGAACTCTAGTCTAGGGGCTATTTAATAGTTTCATTTTCCTTTACTCCATTTTTCATAAAACAAAAAGAATTATGAAATGTATTGATATAATCCAAACATAGAATAAAAGACAGATTCCTGCTCTGCCCAAAAGTAGCATTGTGTATTGCTGTGAAATATTGCAACCCAGGTATACTGCCAGCAACATTTTTTGGGTTTTGTTTGTAATAGATAAATTTTCCTTCCATTTCTCCATTTTCTTCTTGTTTGCCACAAGATAAACACTAAAGAAAAATCTGCGGGAAGCTTGCTATTGCCTACAGATTCCTTTTGGGAAATGGAGTTCTTAAAAAGCCTCCCCTCCCTGAAAGGTGCTCATGATAGTGAGCACTGGAGGACAGCATTTCAAGTCTGCCATGCTAAAGAATGAGGATGCAGTTTTCTCCTACAGAATATTTTAAAGGACAAGTGATGAGAACTGGATTCTATCTGTTAATTCCACATATCTAGGAAGGACACTTTTTCATTTAGTGGAAAAATATTTAAATATTTTTGAAAAGTAACCTATGCTCCTAAATGGCATGGAAATCTGTCATGAGGTCTTAGCAAGGCTCAATTGGCAGCAACTGCTGTTCTCCCTAAGCAGCAGCATTGGCACATAAGGGAATGACAGAGGCAAATGGAAAGGCATCTTCTTGATAGCAACGGGAGACCATTTTCAGAGCTGAGATTCTATATTCTGTAGCAAACAAAAAAAATTAAAAGAAAGGATCCAAATTCTTGGAATATGCATTTTACCACCAAGCCTTTTTATAAAACTACCTGATATAAAAACTCACAGGAGAAATTATTTCAACTCAGAATATCTGGGTTGTATTCCCAGCTGTTTGCTCTTGAGTGAGCCACATCAAAAAGCAGCCTTTATGCCTCAGTTTCTTCACATCTACAGAAATAATAAATAGAAGGGGTGATCTCATTTATGCCTGGAAAGCATGTTGAGCTGATCTAGTGAAAGACATTGACTAAGTGTCATGCACTATTATTGCATTAGGCTGACTGCACTTGTGAAACCCATCTGACATTTCCCACTTGGCACTGATCGTGGGCGGTAACATTTGTGTATTAGTTTTAAAGAGGGTGCTTTATATCACTGCCTGATGTATATTACATGGTTTGTGATTAAACATTATCTGAAAACGCAGTAACCTGTGAGATCCTCTCTCTTTTTCACTTCATTAAGCTACCACATTACAAAGTGTTTTACTTCATTACAGATCCTGCCAAGCAGCTCCTCTCTGCTCCTTGTAGCTACATGTGAAGTGTCGAGGTGAAGTTCATAACTATATTTGGGTATCAGGGTTTATTTCCTCTACTCCGCTGAAGGTTAGCATGACGAGCAGCTGAGGAATGCTAGGGGAAACCGTCGCAAACATGAGCAGCCTGTGCCCGGGCTCGGCTTGCCCTGCTGAGTCCCGGTTCGTGTCGCAAGCACTTAAATCAGCAGGCTCTGGCATGGGCTGGGACCACACAAGCACAGCGTCAGGTCTGTTCCGCTATCGTGCGGCTGACACTGGCCCAGTGCATGGCAGATAGCAGTGGCTGTCCCGTACGCTGCCAGCAGTCACATCCAGCCTTGGAGTGAACACTCCCAGGTCAGACGTGCCTGTGAGCAGGGTGGTAGCAGAGGAAGCCTGGGGAGGAAATGAGTAAGTCAGCAGCCCGGCCCAGTGTGTGGCTGTAGCGCAGGGTTACTGGAGCAGTGAAGAGGGGAGGAAGTGTTGCAACAACTAACACTCATGTCTGTGTTTCTCTCTGAAACAGCCTCATTATAGAAAAATCTAAGATAAGAGGATTTTGGGGAAACATTGCTGCGCAATTAATGCAAGATGTCATGATCTATTGCTAGCTCTGAGAAGAGGGAGAGCATGCGCAGCTCCTCCTTACAGCTGCTCTGCACCCAGTGGAAGGGGAGCATTCTTAAAAAGCAGACTTGCATGAAGTTACTGATTTCTTATCTTCTGTGTGAGTTTTCTGCTTTGATAACTGAGTGTTTTGAATGATGATGCACACTGGAGCTTTGTATTTTCCCAAGGAGTTAAATATAAAACTTGTGAGGTGCATTGATACTTAAAAACTGTGAATGGTCGAGTCTCTATTTCTCATTATATTTGCATCAGAGAATTTAATGTAAAAAGATTATAGTGGCATGTGTACGTTCTTATAATTTCATGTGTCCATCTACATGCTTTTCATTTTTTACAAGACTCCTTACCAGTTGGGTTCACAGAAGAATGAGATGAATGATAAAGGCATCCTCTGGGGAAGGGGGGGAAGCAGGAGCAAGTGGTATTTCCTACAGAAAGAGTGGAAATAAAACGTGACATTCCACTGCCAACTGGGTGTTGGTTTGCTATATTGTCTTCATCAACAACTCTTTGCCTTCTTGATTTTTTTAGAATACTTCTGAAATGAAAAACCTCCTCTTTTAACACTGTCTCCTCCCAGTACTGTTTTTGTACCATTGCATGACTATCAAACGCTGACCATCAGAAAAATTTTGGTATCATGTGGATAAGCAGCTTTAGCTTACCAAATACTGTTTGCATTCTTTATGCTTATCACTTTTAAATTAATGAGAAAAGAAAATTATGAAGGCAGTGGATGGGTTGGTGAAGTCCATTCTTTGAATAGTAGACACTTGCAAAGCAGCTGCTGTAATGAAATTTCCTTGTCTGCATAGTGGGAGGATAGTTCAAATAGTAGTCAGAATGCACCCGATTATGTGAGGGTGTCACAAATGAAAAAGGAAATGCCTGGTATTTTTATTTGTAATATGAAACTAACCTAAAATAATTCTAGTGGTATTAAATTTTGTATGTTCCAGTGGATCAGTTTCATTGGAATACAGAAAATAGTTCTGCTTATATTAATAGAGAGTATTTTTGAAACATTACTTTAAAAGAGTGACTGAAGTTGAAATACTAGTAGTAGGGAATATATGATGCTATGGGTGTGGTATGTGTCTTTTATCATCATGGTTTCATATTTTTTTAAATACGTGTTCATACAATCTTTAGAGACCCCACATTCACTCCATATGCTTATACAGTTGAAGAAACACTTTCTTAGCTACAGTTTGCTTTAAAAAAAAAAAAAAAGAAATTTAATGGAGCCTTTTATGTTACTCAGCTGTAACAGTGAAAAACGAATATCAATGAGCGAAAACACAGGTGACTCAAGTGGAGCAGGGAGATTAAAGGCCCATTTAACAGCAGCATCCTTTGACTGTGGGAGAGCTGAATCCACTTCCGAAGTTTAATTCTTTGGATTTATTTAAAGTTCTAAAGCTGTCAAGAAAGCTATAGCAAACCAACTGGTGATCCACCTGCAAGAATATGGGAAGAAATAGAGTAGACCAAACAAGTTACGTTTTTCTCTCTCTTAATAAAGAGGGTGAAAATCTGTGGCAAAAGTACTGAGGTAGCGAAGGAGTCCACAGCAGGTGAGCATGGACTAAGTACTGATGCTTTTGTGGGGTGGAAAGCAGATGATGGTTCTCTGGGTTAGGCTCTGGACTGGGAATTGTCTCCATTTTCCCACCCTGGCTCTGCCACAGACTTCCTTGATGAAATAAGCAAGTAGTTAATGGCTTTGGCCTCTGTTTTTCTCTTCACAAAATGGGATTCTGACCCCTTCCTCCCAAGGGTCTATGAGGTTAAATAAAAGGATGTTTATAAAGTAAGCTCATTTTTTTTTTCTATGAAAAAGGTGCAGTTTCAACAATTTCAAACAATATTCTCAGCAGGGAAAGACTCTTAGTTATTACATTCACTCACACAGTGGTGCTGTCATACATGTGCGCTTTCTCTCAGTGGTAACATCCCACGGCAGCGAGAGGTTTGGGAGGCTCTGTACAAGTCCTGATTTCCAGAGTGAGGAAAGAGGTCACAGACACCCTGCAGAAGGGAGCCAGGGCTGACTGCCAAGGGCCACGGATCCCCTCCTGCTGTGCGACACCCCCTGCCAACCTCCGCTGTCATGAGCTCCCTCTGCATGCTGGGACACCCCAGCATGGTGTGAGCTGCTCTTGGGGTGCAGTCTTCCTTCAGTGTAGAGCTGAAGGTGTCTCTTCCTCTTATCTCACCCTAAGTGAACCTGGTTCTGCTTGTGTGCATACTGTAGGTGTTACCAAACGCTCTGTGTACATACACACCTCATGAAATGCCTTCAGCCTCTCTCTTCACGCCCCTCTCCCCCCTTCTTTTGGAAGATGTCATTCAGCTGGCCCTTTTCAACCTTTATTTGATAGCTGCCGCTTTTGTGCTGCCTGTTGCTCAGTATTTGGTGCTGCTCAGTCTCACTGTTCCCCGCTCCTCTTTAGGCAGGGAAAGGGCACAGAATATTTCCAGAATATATACACACTCTGATTCCAGTGTTAAGTTCATCTGGTGCTCTCAGGCTCCTCAGTGCACATTAGAGCACTTAGAGCTGCAGGCAAGGGGGCAAACGAGCTGCGCAGTGGGACACAGTGATTACTGCATAAAGTGTTACAGAGGCAACACCAGGTGCAGGAACACCAGCGACAGCCCAATTAATCCTTTCCCAAACACAGGCACACGTCTCTGCTATCACTTTCTCTTAGGCAGCCCCAGAGCATGAACGTTGTTGGTGGGGCATGCGTGGAGGTAGAAATGTGGTGGGAGGTGGAATTGCTGTAGATGTGATTGATTTACGACAGGAGTTTCCTTTACAGTCATAAGGGGAATTTTGCTTGGTCACAGCAAGTTTGAACCCTCATGAAACAGCCTGAATCATTTGAAGCTAAAATAAAACAGAGGATGGCAGGGGGAGGGGCATGGCCGTTAGGGGGGGAAAAAAAAGTAAAAAACACATTAAAATTGTTTCCCTTGGTGCTGACTTCTTAAATGGGAATGTATTCCAGAGTAGTTGTGCTATGTAAGCCAACATTTGTTTTAAGACTCTTTATTGTCTTTTTTTCCTCTCTTCCCCTTCTTCCCCCTTGCCCTCCCACTATGCTCTGCAGATTTACACTGACTGGGCTAATCACTACCTAGCAAAATCTGGCCACAAGCGGTTGATCAAGGATTTGCAACAGGACATTGCAGATGGAGTTCTGCTAGCAGAAATCATCCAGATCATCGGTAAGATCAGGGCTGAGGGAAGCACTGCGAGCTGACTCCTTTGCGTGGGGGAATATATAATTCGAGCTGAATGTATTTAACAATAAGATGAACCCTGAATAATACAATTTGACTGGGTCCATATGTCTCTGATATTTGTGTGGTTCATCCTTGTCTTAATTAAAAAATATGTTTATGTGAGCATGTTTGGAAGTTGCTGTTTAACCATACTTTAAATGGCCAGAACTGTATCTTACACACTTTGAATTGTCAGAAATGAATGCTCCATTAAACCATATGTCTCCCATGTGTGCATTTTGTTAGTTGGAGTGGCTCATACTTTCTGGGATGCCTTGAAACTGTATCCTGACCCTGCAAAGACAATTGTGGAAGATTTCATGTCAGCAGTTATTTTGCAGGGGCTGAAGAATTAGCAGCGACCTCCTTCGCACTTCCCCCTTTGCATGATTTGGCATATGGAAGCAACTGCTGCTAACAAGAGTGTTGTTACTGTACGACTGAGCTTTACTTAGAAAGGAGCTCTCTGTCAACAAAATCCTCTGCATTTTATTGCTGTGCCTTTTCTGCTTTTCTTCTGGTTTTTTTTTTTTTTTTTCCTGTTTTGTTTTTTAGGTGTTTGGGGTTTTTTTCCTTTTTCTTTTTCTTTTCCTTTTTCTTTTTCTTTTTTTTTTTTTTTTTGACCAGGGGTTGGAAAGGAAAGTTTTATCTCATTGTTTACTTTTGCTTTTCCCCTCTCTGTTTTTGTTTAGCAAATGAAAAGGTTGAAGATATCAATGGCTGTCCACGGAGCCAGTCTCAAATGGTAAGAAAAAATATATATTTTTAGTTTGTGTTGGCTCGACTGCACCTTCCTGAAATGCCTTTTAATAAGGATTTATTTAAAATATGAATATTCTGTCCCATTTTTACCATAAAGTCCTAATTCTTATACAGTGTTCATACAGTGTTCTAGATACCTTTTTCCCACACATTCTTAGTGTTTGTCACTTCATTTCTGTGTTAACTTTGGATCTTGACATAACCTGGCAGCAAAACTTCATCACTTCTAATTAATCCAGAACTCCCTTATCAGACCTGTTCTTCTGATGATCCAAATAATCTCATTTAACTCCATTTTATGGGCAGTAAATCCAAGAATAAATTATTAAGTGGAGTCTTTGTGTCTGGAAAACTGGTTTGATGAAAAACACTTGCCAAATTGTTTTTAAATATAAATAGCCTTTTGGATTGTCCACTGTGAAGTCCAGTTAGATGAAATGACTCCAAGACTTTCAGAAATAGCACTTTAGTCATATAGCTCTCTGAGCTATAGCTGGCAGCTGTCTAAAGACTTTTTAATACTCTCAGACAAGAAGCATTTAGTGACTGTGATTCATATGGAGTCTTATTAATCTTTTACTGTGTTTATGGCTAGTCAACTGCATTTAATAAGATGAAACCTCCTTAAAAGACTGCGAAAGTGACAGACACAAAATCTGAGCCTCAGTAAAATCACCATGCATTTATTGAATCATTTGCAATTCAAGTTATGTTCTCCCATGCTGAGGTATTTGCCTTTCTGTTCACATTCAAATAGTATATAAATAAGGTGCATAGTTGTGTAGCTGGCAAGGATTTTGGAGTCTAGTGTTATGGAGGAGCTTGCATTATAGCAAACTGCTGAAACTGGGTTTAAAAATGGAAACTAAATAAAAAAAAGAAATGCATTTATTCAGTGCATTTTTTTAAAAGTGGAAGGTGTTTGCAGCTTCTTTCTGTGAAGCGTCAAGAGGTAAGGGGAAAATTTTTGAGTACCTGTGAAGTGAATAATGGGCTTCTTACAGTTCAAAAATGTGCAGGTTTAGAATAAGTTTTTTCTCTGACTTTCAGGCTTTTTGAAACAGTCCACAGAAAGAATATATGCAATTTCCTTAATAATAGTTATTATTTTAATTACTCATATTACAGCAGCACCTAGTGGCCCTGGCTGAGAACTTTGGGAACTCCAGCATGGAATTCTAATATTACACACACAGATCAAGAGATAATAGCTCACCACTTCAATCATGTTAAAACTTGCCATTCCAGACAGGCAAGACAAACAAGAAGAGACAAAAGCACAGGAAAGTGGTATGATTTCCCAAGGTTATGTAAGTGGTTAGTGGCCACCTAGGATTGCTTAGGGACCCACCGCTCTGTTGTCTATTGAGCTCCATTCCCATGAGAGAAAGACTAGCTGCAGAAAGAACTATCCACTCTAGCAATGTTTACATCTCCAAAACAGCATTGGTGTGTGTTCCCTGTTGCATTTTTATGTGGCATAGGCATTCTGGATTTCATCTCTGGCTCCACGCAGCTATGGGGAAAGAATATGGCCAGAGAATATGTCCCAGATGCTCTGGGTCTCAAACCAGGTGCTTTAAAAATTCCTGTGCATGGTCATACATTAGTGTTTATGCAGTCACTGAGGTGTTGCATTTAGCCACTTCAACTTCATAGTAATATATTTATTTATCCTTCCTTTGATACAGTCTCTTTACTGAATTGTTTTATCTCTACAGACTGATCAAATTGTTTTCCTGCCTTTTCACATACCAGGTCTATACTGCTGATTTCTAAACTGAGTTAGGAGAATTAAAATATACTGAGGTTAATGTAGTTCAAACTTGTCAGTTTTTCTCTCAGAGCATCTCAGAGACCCCAGGTTTTGAGCCTGCTCTCCATTTCTTTCCTTTGGGCTGTGCACTGGTCTAACCTAACCAAAGGCACAATTTTACCAGATTTTCAGGTAGTTTTCCTTGGCAGTGCTCAGTTTTGCTAGCCCACTCAGTTAATGGTAGGGCAATTCTCCTTACAACAGTGGACTCTTAGGTGTTTGTAATATGCAGGGGAAAAAAGTGTAACAGTGGTTGAAGCTGGTTTGCATATTGTATGTTTGACATATACCCGTATGAAGCAAGGTGTCCTGTCAGAATTTGCCAAACATCAGCCATCAAACCAGCAACAGTCGAAATATTCCAGTAGTATTTGTTAGCCATTCATTCACCACTTTCATTTTAACATTTTTAGTTAATAAGCCTCAAGAATGCCACTACCCTCTTCTTGCACATAGGTTTTCATAATCCTTGCTCTCATAACTTGCAATTAAGGAGAAATGTTTTCTCTATTCATCTGCCATTTGATACCTTGTCCAGCAGGCCATTGATACCCATTTTCAGGAGGTCTAAGATATTTTATTAGCTTTAAAAAAGCTAGGGTGCACTGACATGGATTGTCTGCTGCTGGAAACCCATGATATTCTCTACTGATATTGATATCAGTTCATAATTAATCACTACCAATATTCCCAAGTTCTGTTCCACTCACAGTTTGGTTTTCCTCTGGCCAATGGTATCATCTTTCAAGTGATTTTTGAGGTATCTCAATTCAGCTGTTACCTTAAATTGTAAACATATTTTAATGTTTATTTTAAATGTGTATGTAATACTTAGGTTTTAGTTTTCCTTTAGTTAGTTCTATTGCAATGTCTTGCACTCCATGCTCATTTTGGCATTGATACATAAAGTACTTGCAGACAAGTTGAATTGGTTCCATAGGTCCAAGTTCATGAAAACTAAGAACCTGTGAAGCCCAGCAACATCCTGTTTCTGCATAGTTAGCTTTACCAGGATTCTCGTGGCTTTCATTATGCTCACCCATTTGATGTTGCACACAGAACTTGAGAGCACGAGATGTACTGGGGGATAAATTATTTTGTATTCAAATCTCAGAAGCTTTAAATAAATGAAATTTGCAAGAGAATTAGTGAGGTTTGCTTCTTTGCTGGGTAAATCTACAGTGTTGAAAAGATTTTAGTATTTCTTATTAATTGTTTTCATAAATATAATAAGGATTTACATCTCTGTGTATTACAACATACATTGTCTGTCTGTAGTGTTATGAAGTCTTGCCTATTTTTTCTTTACAGCTATGCTTTCAAGGAGGAATATGACTCTTCATCTATTTTTTATCATCTCTTTGAATGCCTTAAATGGGAAATAATACCACACAAACTTTTATCTTTTCCTTGCATTAATTATTCCATAAGTCTATAAATTAAGGACATTTCATATCATCTTTACTTTGAAAATAATGGGATTTCAAGGGTTTCCCTTTTGATACAATCTACAGCTAATTCCTTTCAGCTTCTTTATAACCCATTTGTTCCTTTAGTTTCTGTTCTAAGTTCCCCCATTAGGAAAAGGAGGATAGTGTCCTGGGTAGAAAATACATTATAAAACTTTTATCTAATTGTTCTAAGAGAAACAATTATCAGTTTGGTTTTTTTCCCTCCTGAACAAATTATAAATATAATGGAAAATCTCCAGTGTGTTGGCTTTTAACAGATCACATCAAACACACAGTAAGAACACAAAGCATACCAAGTGAATCCATCCCGGGGTAGTTAGAGAAAATGCAAGACAGTCAAACAGTTTTGCACTGAAAATCCTGTAATAGTGACACTTGCAGTGAATTTTACAAAACTCATGTTTCTATTCTTTCCTCATGCAGTTTACAGTGCTGTCAGCAGCATAAATAACAAAATAAATTCAAAGTCAACAAAAATTTTTAGTTTTTCACTCTTCAGGTTGATCTTTCCTTCAGAGATTGATGCTGCCTTAATAGGTGTTTTTTCTTCTTAGAATTAGCTCTTGCTATTTCCCACAAGAACTGTCTGTGCCAATACACATCTCAGTGTTCACTGTGATCAAAAATCACATCTCGATACACAAAAGCACCCTTAACTGTTGTTGGTAGCAGGTTATATGGCTGGAGAGACCTTTCTTATTAAAGAGTCTCATAGTGTTGTTGTATACATTTCATGAAGAATATTTTTTATTTTGTCAATCTGATCTTTGGCACACTTTTCAACCAATTTATACAGCCAAAGCTATGCATCAAAGGTAAATTTTATGATTTAGAATACAGATATGCTGCAGTCCAACAGAGGAAGTTGAGCTTAATAATAATACAGGTCTTGCTTATCCTGGAAATCAGGGAGTGAAGAAAAGGTGTTGGAGCTGTAGAACATTGCCAAATTGATAAGAATCTTTAGAAAAAAGCTTTAGTTATCAGAGCTAGCACCAATTTGGGATGAGCGGCAGCGTATCTGATAATGTGGGAATTGGTGTGAATAAGTTTAGGACTAATAAGATAATTTCTACAACATAGTACTTGATTTCATTAATAATGCCTTTAAAACTATGCTAATAAATTAAAAATGTTTCATTAAAAAGACAGAAGAATGCCAAAAATGTTGCTTTATTCTATGAGACTGAAGAAAAGTTGTGTAAGTTAACAAGAGGAAGGTGGAGTAGGTGAATCAGCCTCTGCTTAACCAGTAAGCTTTTTCTGTGAGAGAGAAAGTTAAAGAAGTGTGTGAAGCCTAAAAATCAAGCAGAACAAAGTTACCACGTATATCCTGGCAGACATTGCTTTGTAATTTATTGTGCTAGATGTGCTTTGTAGTTCCCCTGTAGTTCTGTAGAAGCCCCTGGTGGCTCCATCTCTGCTTACATGCTTGGGTTTTTCTCTGGAGGAGGACAAGGTTGCAAGAGGATGGGGTGCATGCAGATCTCTTCTTGACAGGGAGTCAGCCTGTGGGCAGGATAAACAGGTGGAAACTGCAACTGCAAAATGTGCCCCATGTGTCCTTCAGACTTCCTCTGACACAGATGTGATGGGCAGACACTGTTGAGTAGCAGCAGTGTCCAGCAATGTCAATATCCAAGGCTGAGAGCATCAGCATGGTATTGTGTCTAAAACTTGTTTGTGAAAAAACAGGATAACTGTGTATAAAATAAGCATTGCGTGTTCTACTAAGGTTCATGTATTCCATATGAAAATGTGTGTGGTATGGTTGTGTGTAGCTGTTTGAGGAATGGGAAACCTGAAAATGTCATCCCCATGTTCACTGTCAGGTGGGCCCACATGTGAGCTCTTCCTGCCTGCACAGTTTTGAACTGTTTAGGAATCTCCTGGCTTTGTGGGTGCAGTTGTTGCTGAGATTGGCTCTGTGGATTCAAAATACACTTTCTGTGCTTTGGAGCAGCTTCAGGTGAACCTTCCACACAAGTGTGACAGATTGAAATTTGGCTGGGTATAGAAATACGGTCCCTTGGGAAACTGGGAATTCAATCTTGGTTTTGAAAACTAATCCCAGCTCCTTTAATGTGCAGGCCAGTTTCTTCCCGCAGTGACACCTATATGACCCTTTTGACACCTGTATCATCTCCCTTTTTTTTAAATTCAGACCATATTGTCCACACTTCTGTGCAGTCTCAAGCCAGGTTGCTGCCCAGCTGAGAATTTCATTTTGCCCTCAGTGTAGATGAGCCTGTCCCCAAATGTTAGCCAGCTCCCAACAATTGCATTTCTTCCTTGGGCATTTTAAGTGGTAGCAGAAGGATCATGCTCCCCATTCCCTCAGAAAATTGTGTAATGGTAATGCACCATGACCCAATTAAAAAAAAAAAAAAAAAAAAAAAAAAGAGTAATAAGAGTAATAATTGTGAATATATAAATGGTGGGAACAAAGAAAAGAAAGAAAACAATTTCTATAAGGCTAAGGTTAAAGGTGTTAATGCTAAAGATGGTTGAATCCCAAGGATGTAGATGTTTGAATTCTTGTTTCAAGTTTTGCTGAAAAGGGATTATTAATGTTATTAACACAGCCAATTTGAGTAAGATGAGAGGCAAACTGGTTTAGCATAGAACTCGAAGAGGAGGAATTCCAACTGCTTTTGTGAACAAGCCCTAAAATTTCCAAGAACTCAAGAAATTTAAGAGAAAATATAGATGGGATGACAGCTGGACAGACAGAGTAACAGTTGCCTTTTTGTGGTAGACCAAGCATAGCTTGAGAGAACAAGGAAGATGAGGAAAGGATGGAAGAACTGCTGCAAGTGTTAGATTAATAGAGAATAAAGAATGGAACACTTCATTCATCCTGCCTAAGAATGTTGCTGTCTTAGGAAGGGGAGGAGAAGGCAACAAAATCATCTCTTTTTTTGATATGGTTTGATTCTAGTTTGACTTTTTGTGAGACCTCTTTATTCTGCACTGAAACAAGCAGTTCTCTTTACATTCAGAATATTACATTTGAGAACATTAAAAGGACCACAAGATTTATAACAATCTCTCTTCACAGAACAGCTCAGAGTTACTCACTGGTATCAGTCACTGAGATACATATTCCCCTGAGTCACTGACATTTGACTGTCTGAAATCATAAAAGAACATGCCACAGGAACACATCCTGAGTGTTATTTTACTAGGCTAGAAGTACATTATTCATGAAATACAAATCATGTGATGTTATTAGCCTTTTTGTTTACACCTACAAATCCCTTGTGTTATTACTGTGTAGAATTATATGAGAATAACTCATCTAGATGTTAATGAAATAATCATGTCACGAAAAGTACATATATTGTGATGAATACTTATACAGACTCCATGAAATCTACTGATTCATTAGGCTGTGGTTGGGTTTGCTTGGTTAGGAGTGGAATTAGAGTTAAGCACATTTTGCTTCTGTAGACCAAGATTACCAAACATTGAAAGGTCTTTTTGTTCCTTAAAGACAACTTGTTTCCCTCACACACTGTGTTCCTTCTCCCTCTCCCCCCTGCAATTCCTTGAAACCCACCTCCCTTCGATCTCTATCTGGAATATGCCACTCATGCCACTGAGGTATGACCATCTCACCCATCCATCTCTTCTCCCCACCCCTCACCTGTGTTTGTTAGGAACATCAATCGATCAGAAACCTGAGTTAAACTGTATTGGAAGGACATGCAGAGATTAAGTGCTGCAGTCTGCTTGAAAACTAATGGGTGATGTACGCTTTGAAATATTTATTGTTTGAAGAGATGCGGTTGATAGTCTCTCCATTTCACCCATCTGTAATTAGCTTTCCATGCTCTTCAATTTTTAGTTGGGCTTTTTTGTTGGGTTGGTTCCCCGCCCCCCCCAAAAATGTCATGTGAACATTCCCTGAAGTTTTAGAATTGAACAAAGATATATTTGCAATACATATGGTTAGACAAAGAGGTGAGGAATAAATGGCCTTGAAACCTCCATTAATAGCAATGCACTGAAAAGTCTTAACATAAACATGCAGTTAAAATACATACACACAAATTTTCTATGACATGCATTCTAGAAAGTACCTGTGGTTATAGACATTAACAAATTTTTCCCAGATAGCAGCAGCAGATTACAGTAAATATGTGTGCTTCATGATGGTGTATTTTTATCATCTTCTATAGGGAGAGTATGTTATAAATACTAGGAATGTCTAGAATGTTTATGGGATTTAAAAATAGAGAAGAAAGTGCATGATATTTAGCTGAACAGCAAAAATGCATATTTAAGATGAACAAGAAAATAAACAGTGTATCTGAAGTGGTTTTATTTTACAGTATAACCAAACAAGGCTTTCTGGTAATTTTGAGATTTTGTCAGCTTTCTAGATTTTTTTTCAAATGTATCATTATTTTGGAACTGTGGCAAAATGCCAGTTCTATTACAGTTATAGTTGAGGACTTCTATTTAAAGTTTTTCTAACCACTCCCACTTCTGCTTAGACTTTTGTAATTTTGAGTGCTGTATGTTATTTTGAAAATGTTATTGTTCTATGTCTGGGAAGTCCTGAGTTTTCTCTGAGAGGTAGACTTTTCACAAAAGAATATTTCTTAACACTGAGATGAAGTCCCCAGGCTTTTCACTCATCCTTCTTCCTAAAATAATCTGCCACTGCCTCTCCTGACAGTGGAGAATTCTGCAGTTTCAGTAACATGCAAGTCTCTTGAGAAACAATGTGAGCGTGTGTTTTGGTGTGTGGCCATGGTCATGCATCTGTGTGAAGTACCTTGTGTAGTTCTGATTGAGCTCTCGATAATTTTATTCACTTCAAAAGGCACTTAAGCCAGTCTCTCTACTTCTCGTTTGTGGATGAAAGTTTGTGGGAGCTTCCAAATTCTGGGAATTTTTGTATTATCTGGATATTTGTGAGAGCATGAGATGGCCACTCTTCTACAGATTTGCCAGAGTTACTATCTCTGTTCCTTAGGGTGAGTCAAGATTAAGTTTAGAAAAGAGCTACTAGACAGATTTTGAGAATTAAGCATCAACGCCTGCAAACAATAAATGAGGGCACACTCCAAGTAAGTATCATCAGCTTTTACTTGGTTGGGCTGGGAAATGCAACTACTGGGAAGATGTTTTAATGGAGATACAGGAGCTGTGCAACTGTCCATAAAATGCTGTCTGTGTAATGTGTAAAGCAGCAGAGGGTGCCAGAAAGCAACAAGTTGTGACTTTCAGTGTAATTAAAGGAGTTAGCAATGTTAGGGTGGAACAGGGTTTGCATTGTGAGTTTAGCTGCAGAAGGAAAGAAGGAAGACACACTTGTAATTTTAACTGCTTACAAATGCTTAAAATTAAAATAAACACTATGCAACAAATGATCAAGCTTTTGGAGGTATTGTGTGGTACATTATGCCTAGGTGACAGTGCTGGTTCCTGAGTCATCTTTTAGCCACTGTACATACCTGGTATTTCAAAGCTTGGCCTTACAGCAAAGAGACTGCAAGGCTTGAGGATTATAAAGTAACACAGAATGTCCTAGCAATCTAGTGTGTTAATTACAGACTAATGTGGCAATTAAAACTATCCTGTCTTACTACATTTAAAATTATGATGTACCTTAAAAAGTCTTGACAGCTTCCCCCTGCTCTCCTGTAAAAAAGTAAAATATCAAAAATTTGTTGCCTCAAAAAGTCTTGAGTTTTTTCAGCATTGTTCCATCACTTCCAGAATATAATACAATTGCAACATTAGAAAAGGAAGAGAAAGAATGAAAGTAGGTGCATACTGAAACTACTATGATCTGTCCAGATGTATTTTCTCACTCTGCCCTTGATCTTAGCTGGAACAGAAGCTGCCTACATCTGCTACAGCTTAGTGTTAGCCTGTTTCATGGAAAGAATGCCAAATGTGCTTGATTTTACAGTGTCTTTTACATACTCACCATTTTGGAGCTCCTTGACTTTTATGCACACTTACCCACCTGACCTTGTGCTTTTATTTGCCAGTAATTATATTCAAAGAACAAACTCCTCTTTGAACCCTTCTGCAAATCCCTTCCAGTCTCTCCCCAGTGTGCTGTTGCTGGCACACATGAATAGCATGCAGCAGTGGTCCATCAGGTCAGTACTCCCTCTCTGAGAATGACAATGTGAGAGGAGATTTAAAAAGAACAATTGACCCTGGCTTTTTTTTCCCCACATTTTCCTCTTCCTACCCCAATATCTAAAGTTACTGTGTTAGGGAATTAGAGTGTGCTTCTTCGCCTGCTCTTTCAGTATATATTTATGCACTACTGTTGTGAGCACCATATATTCCATGAAATGTCAAAATGAAACATGCTGTATTTCTCAGAAAAAATCTTGTGTCCCTCACAATATGTGCACAGACATGGGACCAGGTGGAGAGCAGTCATCGTTTTTTCACTCATTGAAGTAACTGCTCTGGCAGCCTTCTCCTGCTGTTAAGAGCCCGTGGGTCTGACCACTCTGAAGTAGCACCAGATAGCATGAGGCACCTGAAATTCTATGTTAGTAAAGGTTTTGACAACATTGAACTGGACTTAAATACCGATGTTTACTCTAAATATAAACTCTATTACAGCTGGTGACCCTATTATAGGCAATGCTGTTAAGGTACACAAGGGTAAATTGGCTTAAATTAACTGTAGAACAAGCAAGTTATCACAAAGACTGCTTATTTCAACAGCATTAACTAATCCCTTTTCATGTAAAGGCTTTTGATCAGGTTAATTAAATTATTAACACAATCTTCTTATTTTACTTTTTTATGTAACTTGTCTGTTTAAATCCACTATGACCTGAAACTTAATACATAAGTAGTTAGAATACAGTACAACCATTTTTGTTTCAGCAGAAATAAATAGTATAAATATAAATATAGTAATCTATTTGGCAGCTTTCTGATGTGCAGGAATTATTTAAAACACTCCCAGTCTGAGGAGTCTGCTGAGCATATGATCAGCAGATGACCCCATGACATAAATCAGAGCTATACTTATTTTAAGTTGAACTTATTTTAAGCTGGCCCAGTGTCTGCATATGTATTAGTCTGGGCAGGGTTCATTTTCAGAGTCTGTCCAAGATACTTTTTTGTTGTTGTTGGGACTAGATTGTATTCAATCTCACAAACTGATCACAAATATTTTTGCCTTTTTGATAGTTTATGTCAACTGAAAGCATTTGTTTACCTATGCAGTTCCCAGCAACTCTTTCAAGTGGCATCTGGACCAACACCAAACCAGCAAAGTTCTGAAAGGTGAATCTGAACAATCTTCCTGAAATAGAAATATATTTGTATTTTAGATTGTAGCTTTTGGCAGTCTTTAATTCTATAACAATTAGATTATACTTTGTTTAGGCTTGTATTGTCAGCTAATTAGAACCTTGTTTGAATTATTCATACCTCTTGATTCTTCAGCATTTCTTTGCAATTACAATGGGAATGTACAAATAGCATTTTCCTCTAGGGAAAAAAAACTACCACAAGAATTTTCTTTGTCTCTTGGTTTCCACACTTGAGAACTGAGATCTATTTGCATGTAATAATTCATTCTTTAAAAATTATTTTTCATAAATAATAGGTCATGAAGTTAGATAGTTATAGTCTTCTGTGTTCAAACTGTACACATAACTAACTAATCAGCATCCCAGCCTTGTGAGCTGTTTTGCCTGCCATAAAGATTTGCTCAGTAATTCCTCCCAATAACAACTTTAGATTAGGTGTTTGTTGTTTTTCTTTTGGTAAAAGCTCTTACTTAGTTCATGGGCAGATCACCAGTAACACTCCAGAGTAAACATGTGTGCTAGGGTGTTTTCACAGTTCTTGTATATATAAAGCTTCTATTTGGATTTCTTGGCATAAACAGTTTCAAAAGATTTATATTGTTGCATCGTATAAATTAATGTGTTTGAAGATATGTGCTCCCTCTAAAGCCCAGTAAATGCTTATCTTTTTCAAGTAATACTGGCAGTATTTTGGAACTTTAAAACACTTAGCTAACTATTTAAAAAATCATTTCCTCCTACACTTTACACTTCATTGGCTACAATTGGAAGTGATATGACAACAAGCAGTAAGTGCTTGTTAAGGCTTCATTTATAGGCTTGAACACTTCTGATGTTTCTCTTATAGTATTTGGCTGAGAAGTCAAGAAAAAAATCTGACCCTGTTGAGCTTACAAGCAGATATCCCACTGCCTTCTGTGGTTCCAGGTGCTTTTATTTTCCTTGACTGGGAATCTAGATACCAGATATTGTGAAAATGTGGAAAATTCTTACCATAGTTATGAGAAGGGGGCAGAGATGGGTAAGCATGAAAGATGTTTAGAAACATGGCATGAAAACACATACAACATTGCCTCATGTTCCTGTGTTTGTTATGCTAAACGTGGTTTAAAATGCAATGCTCAGGTACACTAGCAAAACTGAAAGCCTGAATATGAGTCTCTTGTATTATCCCTATGGTTTTTAAAGATGTCTGGTTTCATCTGAGTGCTTTTAATAACCTATATCAATTCATCATCAGGTTTTTTCTCTTTTTCTCTAGGGCTTAGATCAATTTAAGTCAGTAATATGAAAGCTAAATATAAAGGAAAACTAGTAACTTATGTTCTCTCATGCATATGTCTTCCCAAAGACTTTAAGTTCCAGCTGGAGAAAAAGCCACATTACCTTAGTCCCACAGAAAACTCTGGGCTGTACTTTTAGAGTTTGCTAATAACCAGAATTTTTATCACTTTTCTTTTGATGAGCTCAGTGTTCTATAAATACTAAAATAAATTTGATAAATATTCCCAGGGTGATTTGAAAAATATCTCTAATTAAAAAAAACCTTAGCATGTTTATGAAATAAAAAGGCCAGATGGATAGAAGCAAACTGTTAGTGTCTCTTCTGCACAAGCTGCAGCACTATGACTTCTGCTGTAGTCAAGAGGGAGGGTTCAGAAAGCACAGAGTGCATCTGGATGGATTCCAGTTGTAGAGTTCAAGAGATGAAGCGAAATGCCTCATAGTTTACCTGTTTACTTATTTTTTTAGGGATTCATTCTGTCACTAGTTGTATTGCCCTTATTTCTAAAAGGTGCTTTTTTGAGTGAGCTAAATGAAGTTGCTGTGCGCTACATAATGGTGAAGGAGAGAACTGGAATGCTTTCAAAGGTTTAATTAAATCTAGTAAATGAAGACTCTGTTGTAGATTCTGTTTTGACCTAATGGAGAGAAACTCCTCTGTTTTAAAAAGTGTGCATTTTCACATTACCCTCCAATTTTCAGAAGTTGCCGAGTTCCATAAATATTTAGACACTGGCACCTTGCTGACTCAGAAGTGTTGCAAAACTAAAAGAAAAGATTGTAGACAGGCTCACTGAAGTGGAACATTGCTTTAAGAAACACTGTGTTTAAACAGAGTTCTTTTTATCATTGGCTTATAAAAAGGTCCTCCCAGGATAGTATTTATGTTCAATTTTGTGCTCTTAGGGCATGTGTAGGGCTCATTCATGGTGGTGATAGCCTCAGGCTTGTGGAGATGAGAGTCCTGAAGTAGCAAGTTACCTTCAGACACTGGAAGAGTATTTTGCCCTATGTTTTCTTTTGATCCATACTGCTGTGCAGCCCTATTTTAGCTTTCTAAGAAATTTGTGCAACATATTGAAATACATCCATGTTCTTCTGCGTTCAAACCCAGCACTATATTCCAATCAAAAATCCAAAACTTTCTTCTCACAATTTCTATTATAGTAGCACAAAAGCATTTCAGAAATTACCATTGCAGTATTTTGTGCTTTACAATGTCTGCTGCAGAGACTACTGTATAAAAATCGGGAGAGTAAATGCAGACAACACAAGAAACAGAAAGAAGAGTGGGTAAGAAAGGAAGATAACAGAAACAAGCTCACACCATTATATAGATGATCAGAGTAAAATTTTGCATTCTTCTCTTATGTGATGGAGGGGTTTTGGTGTTTGTGGATAGAGCATTTTTTGGTTTCATATGAAAATGACAAGCAGATGTTTATAATGATCTGTTTGGCCATCTAAAAATTATGATTAGGATTGTTTTTTATTTAGAATAGCTAAATTATTCATTAACTTGCTGATGTGTACAGACAGAAAACAAAACAAACAAAGAAAACACCACCAAATAAATTGTGTTTGCCATTACAGAAATTATCTCACATTCACTCTAAGCTTTCCAAGCACCAAGTGAGGGGCTAGGTAAAAAATCCACAACACCAATTGTCACTCTTGTGTTCCTGACAGGGCTGACAGTAATTCATGCCAGAAGGGATTCAATTCCCACTGTACCATTTTCTTAAAAACAATACACACCCCAGCTCATGCTTTGACCTCAGCAGTGACCTCATACATTCTTTTATCAGCAGGTCAGTACATATGTCTGTTGAATTCTCCAAGTACTTGAGAAGTTAATTTGTTTTCACATTTCTGGGTTTACTGGTCATATTTCGTGTTTGGACTGCATGTTGGAAGAATTTGATGTGCGTGTTCCTTAATATCTGTTGGAAAAGGAAGTGGAAGGTATTTCAGTTTTAAATAACGCTGTCATATTTTCCTCAAAAAATAACTAATAATTAAATAACTCCAACATCATTTCCTAAAAATTTTTGCCTAGGAGGCCTTCTACATACCAGTAGTTATTATTCTCTAAGGTAAAACTCTCCCCAAATGCCTCCAGTAAATCAGTTTTTAATTTGCATATGTAGTCTCTTATTGCAAAGTCAATGCTTAGTTTGGAACAGTGTTTTGGAATGAAGCTACATGGTTCACTGATTGATACTTTTATTAAATGCTCCTTAAATTATTCTATTGCAAATAATGAGGAGTTTGCTAGAAAAGAGTTAAGCTGAATTTTTCTGTGTGTCAGTGTATTCTGCTTAACCCCCTGAAAACGGGTCATAATCTTGATAGAAATACGGAATGTGCCTTAATCTCTGCCACGTGCAGCAGCAAGTCAGCAGAATGCACTAAATAGCTCCCAGCAGGACTGCTAACACCTGTTTTATCTGGGTGGGTTTTCTAATTTACACCACCCATGGAAACTTGACATTGCCTTCCAGTGTAGTCACAAAAAGTTGCTCTGATAAGCTGCCATGGTAGGAGCTGGTGGAAAATAAATTACCAGAAAATAAATAACATGATTTTTGAGAGCTTGTTTATCTCCCAATACTCCCTTTCTTCAAATTTCCCCATTTCTACAAGGGAAGCTGAGAATTCATGGCAAATTTCACTCCATGTCAGTAGTCTGTGCCCAGGGGAACTCTGTAACGTGCAGACTGCCATATGAGCATCTTCCACAGATACTGCAAATTTGAAACTAAAGAGTCATTATAAGTTTTGCATTACTCTTAGCCACATTTCTTCCCATTGCATTTACTTTCCAATCTGGAAGAATTTCTGTGTATTCTCTGCTCTTCAAAGTGTCCTTATTATGTAGTATTAGTAAAAATATTTTATTATAAATTAAATCTATAATATTTATTATAAATATATATTTTTATTATTTTTATTTTTATAATAATACTTTGTACACTTTCTTCGCAAGGAATCTTGATGGAAATGTACAACTTTTAGACAGTCTTGCTCAATAATAAAAATCTGTAATTAATTTAGCATGAACACATTTATATGTTAACAAGGACACACAGCTTTAAATATGCAAGAGATAAGAAAGCACATCACTTCCTTTCAATTGTGTTAAACTAGTTTAATCTGCACAGTGTATATATATATATCAATGACCAGCTTGCTTGTTATAGTTCAATTGTAATACTTGCAAAATGAGTCCATCTGAGTTTATTTCACATTGTTCCCTTTGGAACCCTACTCTTAAATTTAGAGAATTATCCTCCCTTTTAGAATACCTAGGAATGAGCAATTGGGGATAGCATGCAACAATACAGTGTAGTGAAACTGGTACGACAGTTTTGCAAGTAAAATTTCACGACAGCTTTTCACAGAAAGCAGGTACGTCAACAACAGTGCCAAATGGATTGGAACACAAGGCATAGAAGGTGCTTCTTGTAATGATTGAGGTTGCTGGTTGGTACTTTTACAAATAATTGAAGTCTGACCATATGTTATAACAAATACATAATAATTTCTTACTTGTTGTGGATTGAATGCATTTTACCCCACAGAACATGGCAGAACATGAATACAAACTAGTGAAATGAGCTGGGAAGAAAACCCATAAGGAACAAAATTACAAGGCAAACCAAAAATCTGGGTGTTTCCCACACAACAAGTGTGTTGTCAACAAGTCACAATGTGTGTAATGGATGAGTCATTTAAGAACAGAAAGTGAAATAAACTTGTCCTTTTAAATCTCTGAGAACACCTTTGGGTGTAGCAGGTTGTGAAAGATTATACGTTTGGCCAAAGAATAGTATGTTTAGGTAGTGTGTGTGTGAGGATTAACCATGTATCTGTCAGAGTGTACATGGCCAACTCTCATAGTGCTATTAGACAAAGGTAAATCAGAGTTTACGCCATTTCCACCTTGAAATACTTTTCAGTTTCTCCCAGAGCATTCTTTATAGCTAAATCTATGTGGACAGTTAAGTTCTCTTACCAACTCCAATGCAGGCATCAAAAATGCTTTTATTCACTTATGAAGACATCTTGTTTCCTTGCCTGAGCCTCTGATCTTTTTAGAGCTTGTAGTTGAGACCAGATCACTGGTACTTCACCTACTAATAAGTAAGCAGCAAGAGCTCAAGAGCTGGTGTGTCTCCTTCCATGACTGATTCCTGTTAAAATCAGACAAATAGTATCTGCTTTTACATTTTTAAAAATTTTATTAATTTTATGCAACATGCAAATTGTAAATATTTAGAGTCCAGGTTGTCACCTGTAAGGCCTGAATTTTATTTTTGTTTTATTTTGATTGTACTAGTGCTACAGAGCTTGAAAGTGATAGAGCTGTGTAACAACAGTAATACATTTTCTAATTCTGCAGTCATTTAAATCCTCCACAAATTGTAGTAGTGATGAATATCCATGCAAGAGGAAGAGTCAAATGCATGTCTCTCAACTCAGGTTAATACTCTGGAGACATTTAGAAAGAAACCTTGCTGGTAAATTGTGTTTGAAATACAGTTATTGTGGCACATACTATCTCACACCCTAATACCAATCTCAAAGGAGTGCTATTTAATACTTGCAATGAAAAGGAAAAAAGAAATCCAGCACTGAATAGTGAAGAGTTTTATGGAGTTTCTGTGTTCTGGAAAGTGAGTATGTATGTGATTCTCTGGATTTTTGTGGAATACTGTTCTGTGGAATACATGAATGTCCTTAATCAGCTATCAGCAACATTAGAAAACTTCTACAGGGAAAATTCTTTGCCAAATTTTACTGGGAATTGAGTCACGAATCAGAATGTCAAAACAAACACACAGAACTAAAGAAGATAGTGTTGAATGAAGTGCTAGCAGAAATTATTGCCTTACTTGTGGTGCCAAAATAATCAAGAGTATTTAAGAGCATATACGTATAGAAACACAGTGTTAATAATAATGTGTCATTTTTATAAAAGTGTCCCATTCTTCAGGAAGAATCCAGCTCAAAGCAGGGGAACAGTAACTAACTTGTGTATATGTCTATGTGTTCTCATAAACCATATTGTCATAAACTTTATTAAAAGAGAGTTAGTCAGATGAAGATATTTTTCAGAGCTTCTTATACACACGCAGAAACATAATGCTGTGTTAGTCATAATTACTTGTCTTCTGAGCATCCCACAATTAAATTTATTTTTGGAAGTGAAGAAACTGTTGTCTGTCAGACAAAGGAGATGAAAGCTCATCTTGGTAACAGCAAAAATAATAGGAGTAGACATACTCTGTATGTTGAGCCACTGGTGAGTACATCCCACAAATGAGCTCTTCCTGTAAGTCTGCTAACTGCTGGGTATTTAGTGCTACTGTTTATCTACATGCGAGTACCCCAGTCTGGCTTAGTGATTTATTCTTGTCAGTTAAATTTCAAATAGTTTTCAGTCAAAAGTTTTGACCCACAGCTATGCAATGTGACAGCATATTTGCAATGTATCTTCTTTGCATGCCACCTAATTTGTAAATATTATCAGTTGTGACATTTTTGCTTATTTCTAGATCATCATGTGAACTGTATCCCCTTAAATGGCAGTGTAAAAATGGCTTGGGGATCACTAATATTTACGGTGCTAAGTATTTCAGGTGTTTTTTTCATGATGCTGGGTGTATGAATACTATTAAAAGGATCAGATTTATGAAGAACGCTTAATACATTGTAAGCATAACCCATTAGACTGAATTTAAAAAGCATCAAATGGTGTTATCTACCTGATGACGCCCACAAATTAATTCCTAAATTATCATCATCTCAGCCGAGTTTATGTTTACCTACAATGTTGGAGCTACATTTCAGAATTTAACATACTGCTCTTGAGTTTTGATAAGGAAGTGATTAGATTTCAGAATTAGGTTTTCGTTACCTCTGAAAAGCAATCTTATGTAGTGTTGATTGACTTTCAACATGGTTAATTGAATAGTTAAGTGGTAAATATCTGCATAGCAATGAAGGTTTATTGTATCATTAATTCATTATCCTATTTATAGTTGTTAAGGTTTTTAATATTGCAGGTTTGCTATTCAATGTGCTGCACTTATTCCACTCTTTTGAATCTTTAGTATAAAATAAGAGCCTTGGAACAAAATAAAAATTGGGGGTTGACAGTGGTGAACTGTATCTATAGCAGTCCGGTCTTGGCAACATGTACCTGTACAAGCAAATTTGCAACTCTTGTCTGTCTTGATATGTAAGATTTTCAGTCAAACTGTATATCCTGAGTTCTGTACTGTAATGAGCAATATCTTCTGCTCCAACGCCTTGTAGTTCTGGTGATAGTATTTGCTCTAATGATAAACATAATCTCTGCTATAAATTAGCTCTTTTTTGCAAGCAAAATTCACTACAGAATTGTGGTTGTATGTAAGACACAAAATTTATCTGGTGTCTGTGCTGTATTACACCACAAAATCTTCAGCCACTGATATATAAGCAGTAGAATTCTACACATACAGTGTCAGCTCTAGAAGTTTACCCCAGTGAATAATAACCTCACTGCTAACTACTTATATAAACATGGACTTCAGGAATTCATGCCACTCTTGATTGAAACAGTACTGAGGAGTGGAAGCTGCTTGAAATCTCTTAGAACTTTTGTAATTGCAAAATTACTCTCATCTGGGAGTGAGTTTGAAGAAAAAGTGTTTGGGGCTGCTTGGGTTTGAGTTCAAAGAATAACTGGTTTGCTAGGGCAAGAAGTAGATAATTAAAGCAATATTTAGAGACACACTGAATACTTCAAAACAGGACAACTTTAAGGCTAACATTTTCTAGACTGGAGAGGAAAGAAAGTGGAAATAACCCAAGAATATATTAATGCATGTCTTGTTGAATCCCCTAACAGTTTCTGAGAGTTGTATAGTAACCACAGTTATTATCAGAAAACTGACTGCAAGAGTTGTTTTCTGACATTTTCAGTGTACTATGTGGCTGTGAGTTGCCACACTAAACTTGCTCAATTCACAAGTCAAAACAAGACTTTATTATAAGGCTAACAGTGCAACCCCAGTCTATTGTCTGAAAGCTGGCCACTGCTATTATTTAATGCACCCCTACCAAACGGGTGACTTTGGACCCAGGGCTTCTGTTACACTTCTCTTGGTGAACTCTGAAGCAAAACAGAATTTGCGTTGTAGTCCTGCAGCATATTGAGTCATTTGTGTTAGTGATAATGATTAGTTTTGTCTGAGAGTTTAAGAGACATGACTTCAAAGACACGTGCTGTAAAAGTAGACACGTAAAGTAAGCAGGTGCTATTTCTATAGGATATTTTTCACCTTAAATGTATGTGAAGGTTTAGGGATTAGGTTTATTATTTACTAGATATTCGATATTGCAAATAGCTATTGAGATGTTTTCACCTTAGAGCTTAACTGTTCTCCAATGAACAAGGTTTTGTTGTATCTGTGTTCTCCTGAACTACAGAATGTGCAGAGGGGACATGCCCTTTATGAAAAATTACATGATTAAGCTAGAATATGCATTAGGAAATATTGCTCCAGTTATTTGGAGATGGGTGCTACTGATGTACTGTACTGATTTTCTTCCTTTTTATTCCTTTTTTTTCCTCCCTTTGGCTTCCAGTAATAAGTTATAGAGCAGAATTTCCCATCTTTGAAGTAACTGATACTGCATTATGGTTGATTTGAAGGTTCAAAGACACGAGTTAAACAGCTAATATCCAAACAAATCTTCATTTATTTTAAATTCTTCAGGGCCAAAAAATCTCTGTTCAAATTTTTCTCTTATGCAGTTAGCATTGTTTAAATGTCGAGTAGAAATACTCTCTTCATGTGCACTCTTTTCTCAGCTGGTGCAGGGGTTTAGTTGGAGGTCAGGGCTGAGCCAGCCCAGTGCCTTGCCACTGCCACCAGGAGTGGCACCATCCACCTGTCCCTCCTTCCCACCTCCCCTTTCCTCTCCCAAACCATACTTTACTCAGGCTGGGACACGCCCTCCGCTCTGCTGGCTTCTGCGCTTATCTGGCTTCACGGGGAACTGGGATGACTGAGATCCACTTGCTTTTTTGCTGGGTGAGTTTTCTGCACGGAGCCAGCTCCTGGTGTGCTCAGAGAAGCACTGAAGCCCAGCAGCAGCAGGGCCCCCACACCTGGGGAGGAAGAAGAGGTGAGGAAGAATCAGATCTTCCTATTCGAGCTGCAGCCAACTTGCCCCGACTAAGCTGTGTAATGTCTCTATGTCTTAACAAAATTGACTTAGTTAATTTGGGGGTTTTCGTGGTGTAAAACTACATAAACATTTAAGAAAATGACTGAGTTAATGCCTGGCTTCCTGCAGTGACTGTGCTTGGCCAGACCAGGAGTAATCCCATTGATTTTAGGATGGTTATTCCACACTCAAAGCTGTGAAAACTGGTGACACCCACCAAATTGATTTATGAAAACTTTATGGGAAACACCAATTTTTTAGTTACTTTCATTAGTTTAGCTGCAGACTTTGGGTTTTGTTTTTTTTTTGTAATTGGTTCAGTAAAGAGATTATTTATTATTACCTATGAATGTTAGCATACCCTTGAAATCAACGTTTGAAAAGACTTCTTAAAAATGTGTTTATTAATGTTTTTTAATATTTTTAATATTTAATGTTAAAGGACATTTATTGTCCTTGAAGAGCATGTCTAAATATTTTGCAGGTATTTATAAATTTATACATTTATACCCATGGATCAAGACAAGTCTGTGAACTCATAATATGTATTTCTAGAGTCAGCAGTAAAAAGAATATTTATATGCTTTCAGCCACTACCATTTCCAGAGAATAATGGCAGAACTGCAATATAGAAAGATGACAGTAGTAAAAGACTGTCCTAGGCGAGAGAAGATACTGCCAAGGATCAAGTAGCTTTCATTCAAGGAATGAATTTACCTCTTATGTTCTGATGGTTGAAAACCATTGGTGAGACATTGTAAAATGTGTAAACATTCAAATAAAATAACTGCATGGACTTGAGCTACTGCAGGCTTATGTTTTTAGTTTTGAATATTCTTTTCTTTATTTTTAATGCTCTCTGTTGATAATAGGTATTTAAAATATATTGTTAAAATTTTGTTTTATCTTTGCAGTCCCAATTCCCTTGAAATAAATTCATCGACCTAAAAAATGTATTTTAAAATCAAATCTGTTAAAGCCACCTGACATGGAACACCTCTCTATACATAATTCTTCTATTTTCATATTTATATGCAGAGGTGGTAGTTTTTACATTTATAGCTGATTATTCCTTTGCAGGTCCTTGAAGGACTGGGGTCATCAGCTAAGGATGGTGACTCAAGAGAATTTTTTTGAGCACCCTGTGCCCCTTATCTGTTAGACATATGAAAGCAGTCAAATTAAGTATGTGATTATTCATTTTAGAAGCAGAAGTTTTTATACTTTTATTGATCTACATTTAGGCTGCCTTTTTGTATGTAAACCTCTCTGTGGTAACTGTCGATTTCTTCTAAATCACCAAGAGAAGCCAGCACTATGTTCTTTACTAAGCAAGAACTCTTCTGAGGAGTGTAAGCATTAAGAAAATTAAAGTTCTTTATTATATTATTTGAAGGAAATGAATTAGAGAACCAACCACTAGTGAGAGTGATATCATTTTCACAGAATCCTACATCATCCCAAGCAAGTACCTTTGCTAACACAGCTGGAGATTTTTGCCTACATTTTTTAGTAAACTCAGCCACTCGCATCTCCAGACATACTCAGTATCTAATTCTCTATGGATGCTTTCATTGCTGCTTGTTTGTAGCACAGAAAATCCAGTTTTATGTTAACTAGGTGGGTTGCTGAGTTGCCAGCATGCCATTCTGGATTGGGCATTTGTGAATTGTTTTTAAGCACCAAAGCGGACAATGAAAGCTTTATATCAATTCCCCAATTAGCAGTAATCATTCTTGCTAAACTTTGGTAAAGAGCTGTAGTATGCAATGAATGTAAAGTATTCATTCCTGGGAGTTTCTTTTTTTTTTTTCCCTCTCCCAACATTTCTACGCTTTGTCAAATAGTCTTATGCTGCTTGTTATTTCTATTCATGTTGCAGATTGAGAATGTTGATGTCTGCCTTAGCTTTCTGGCAGCCAGAGGAGTAAATGTCCAAGGTCTTTCTGCAGAAGGTAAGAGAAACAAATCATCAGAACAAATAACAAGATTTTCTTCTGAATGCTAAATTTCTTAATACAAATTACTTGCACCTAAATACCAAGCTCCAGCTGTTTTGAACAGCATGCAAATATAGATTAGTGATAGGAAGTGAGTTTCCTTTTAATTTTCCCTTGAAATTGAACCAAGAAATGTCTTGTTTGTGAAGCTTGAGATAATGTTTTGAAACAATATTTTTTCAATAGTAATCTTTTCATGTTACCTCCACAATATTAGATAGGCACAGAACTTCCCAAGCATGCTTTTTTTAACTTGGTCATATATTTGATTCAAAACAACAAACAAGAATATAAGAATGTTGCTCAGTTAAATAAACCCCAGGAAGACTATTTGTTTCAGCAAATTTATTATTAGTAGTAATGCTGTCCAGATGAGTCTGAAAATTATAGTATTCCTTTGATGTCTCCTATTAAGTGAAAGAGTGAATGGTTTTGCTGCTTCAGTTATTCTGCTGTATTAGTCACCTTAAGTGGTTGCCTAACATGGTTGCAACTAAGTTAATGAATATAATAAACAAAAACCATTAAGATATCTGTTGTCTTAATTATTATGTAATATTTGCCTTGTTCATGTAAGAGGCAAGTGAATTAATAAAACATATATAAATCTTGTTCATGTAGCAAATTAAGCAGTTCTGCAAGGTGCTGCGCTCCTTCAAAATCCTTTTGACCTCTATGGTAGCTGAAGGTAACAGGTATTAATGAGATGCAGCCCTGTATTTTTATTTTGCTTGCAGCACAACTAAAAGCTGGAAGGAATTTTTTTTTTCCCAGAGATGGTAATTTCAGTCAAATTCTAGAAGATTCATGGAAAAGAAATTTGGAATGCTAACCACTATTTGATTTTTAAATTAAGTCAGTATTACTATCTTTCACCATGTGAAACTTTCTAGGACTTTAAACACAGGTATATGTACCATCTATTCACTTTGATTGTCAAATTGTGGAAGGCTCCTTAAGTGATTTTGTAACCTTTGTATCTTGTTACAAGAGAATACTGAAAGTTTACATGTCATTCACCTCAAAACTATTTAGAACCAGAATTTCTAGAGCACACTATTTTTGCTTGAATATAAAGTATGAATATCATGAATTTATTTTATGAGGATGCTCATCATTGTTTAATACCTCGACATGGTACATGACACATTTTCTGTACTTTTTAAAATCAAAATCTGTGTGCATTCTGTAATGCCTTTATTCCTGCCTTTGTTTTGCTTTGGAAAATAATTCTAATAGGATATAAGCTTCAGTTGTGTAGCTTTAAGTTCATATACTACTAAAAGCAATAATACTACATAGGACTAAACGCAAGGACTATGATTTAAAATGCTCATTATTCTTCAAAACCGAATTTTAACACTTAGTGCTGAAGTAAGATTAAAATTCATCCTGCTGTTATCCAGTTGGTCATGTATCTGGAGTAAATCCACTACTCCCTTTTTAATGATACTCTTCAAAGAACAGCAGAAGTGTGATTCCCTTTAATATACCATTTGTAGTATGTGTTATCCTGAATATTACAATTTTTTAAGGGGTGAAGAAATTGAGTTTCTTGTAATAAGCTTTGGTAAATGTGTCTTTTTTCTACTGGGTCATTTATTAATGACCAGAAAGATTCTGGAACAATAAACCATAACCTTAACGAGTTTTCAAGATTTCACAACCAGTTTCTCACCTCATTTTGACTCTTGAGCAAAGAGGTCTAGGAAAAAAGTAATTTTCAAATCTTGACTGCCAAATCTTTGCTTGAGAGCCCAATTTATAAATAATTATCCAGTTGCTACAAAGAAAAACATTCTCCTCATTTTCCAAGTATGTATTTAGTACACAGAAGTTTCTGGGTTTTTTTGCTTGTGAGAAATCTTCTAACTTTAACTCATTTAAAAGTACAAAAGAAAAAGTTACTGATAGCATCCTTCTCTAAAACTAGTAAAAAATATAGTTTAACACAAAAGGAGCAAAATTTTAAGATTAAAAAGTGTTGAGTGGGATTTAACAAAGGATTCTTTTTCTGAGCATCAAGTGATGCAAAATGATAAGAATAAATAAACTGGTGTCATGTGCCAACAGCCTTCTCAAATCAGAGCTGCTTAAAATGGATAGTTATGTGGTTTTTAGTTTGTTTTTTTTCAGGGGGGTGATAAGGATAATTTTAAATATAAGTTTTCTGTATTCCTTGATCTTCCGTGAAGCCAACGTGACTGCAAAAGGCATAGTTGCCTAAAAAGTTCACTTGTTCTGGGAAAGTTCTGCCTATCTCTGGTGGTCTCATTAGTAATCAAAGATCCTGCCACATCTTCCCAGGGAACATGAGAAAGTATGGCTGCTTAGAACAAATTTACATTTGAAAAGTATATTCCAGTGTCTAGGATTGGGTTTGCTTTTGAGGAACAGGTTGTGAGCATAAAAGCTCCAGTATTTGCTGGCCTGTTAGTATATGTATTAACATACCACCTAATCCTGTTTCCTTAAAGAAAATTAATATCGTTTACAAGACATGAAAATGACAGTAATTTTGTGCAAATTCAGCTTGAAATTTAACCTAAGAAAGCTGTGTAGCACGCGCAGCTCAGTATTTTGATTTGCAGATATGGCAGAAAGATTGTGGTGTTGCATGTTAGGTTGCAAGTCTATAGTTCTAATAAAAACCTTTCACAAGATGGTCAATGCCAAAGAAAATTAATAATGAGATTATGAACAGACCCACATGCTGCAGGTAATTTCATTAAAGTCTTCTGACGTTTCTTTTTTGATACTGAGATCCTTTATCAACAAAGGATAGCATTATCCTTTTAAAAACTTCATCTCAGGCTGGGCAAAGGCTAAAAGAGGAATGGGAGACATCGGGATGCTACTGTGGTTCACCAGAATTGTATTCAGGGAGCTGTTTTAGCCTTGTGAAAGCCGTAGTTTTGAAGTCTTCATTATCAGTAATAGCAGCATGAAATGGAAAGCTATAAAATCATGTCATTTGAAAGTTCAGAGATATAATCATGAGCATTACAGTGACCTTTTTTAAAAACACCTTTCCATTCATTTTCTTCTCTCATGTTCCCTGCACATGTGTATGAATGGATACGTGCTCACCGACAAGAGTCATTACCATATAGTCTTGTCAATTTTTCTAGAACCCACTGTTTATTACCAATGTGCACAGAATTTGCCCCAAAAGCAAGAAGAGTAAAGTCATGAGGTTTGAAGTGATGTATACCTAATTCAGATTTTTCTGAATGAAATTCTCCTTAATTAGAATATTTGTTCTTTGTTAAGACAGAAATATTCACTTCGGATGTATCTTCTGTAATGTTGGACATACTCTTGTTTATGACCATGCAAATGACTCATTATGAGGGCACTGTAGAGATAGGTGTTTTTTGCAACACTGACACATAAATTAACAAAAATTCTTATTAAAAATAAGAATTATAAATAAGAATTATAAATAAAAATAAGAAATATAGGTGTCAGTGACACCTAAAATGCCTCTGATATTAGAGGGAAATGAAGAGATAGAAGCCATAAACACATATAGCTGTAGGTATGTACAGAGATATTTTAGTATGACTGTTACCAAGCTGAAGTCTAAAACTAAAATGTTTTCACTTCCTTTTCTCTTTCTTTTTTTAATTTTTTTTTTTTAAATAGAAATAAGGAATGGAAATTTGAAAGCCATTTTAGGGCTGTTTTTCAGTTTGTCTCGGTACAAACAGCAGCAACATCAGCAGCAACAGTACTACCAGTCTTTGGTGGAGCTACAACAGCAAGTCCCTTCAACTCCAGCTGAAATCAGCCAGTCCAAAACACACCAAGATATGCAGTCAAGGTAGGTTAAAAAGCTAGTTTTTTCAGGTGTAAAAGCTATTTATTTTTCTGTTCAAAAAACAAAAGATTTTGTACAAAAAATAGGCCATTTTATTTTCTCTTCTTTTTGCTATTTACGTAGCGGATTCAATGTGTTTTTGGTAGTAAGCCTGCATTTCTTGGGAGTAAAGCTTGAGCAAGAGCAGAGAACATTCCCAATTAAATTCAGTTCCAATTTTATTTAACTGTAAGCCTTTCTTTTACTTTATTATTGATTTTTCTGCCCATTGCACAATAAGAGGCAGCTAGCACACAATGTGGTTAGTATACTGGTTATTTTCATGTTTTCTTCACATACCCAGCTCCACATATAAATGAACAATTTCCAGTAATTAGCAAAATACATGAATAAAAGGCACAATTAATATTTTCATTTGTTATAAACTCTTTTTATGCCCACATATTCTGAGTTTTGAGGGCCTAATTCTATTTGAATGTTTTTTTTAAAAATCATTATTTTAAAAATAACCTTAATCTGGTTCTTTAAGTGGCCAGTTTTTTATCTAGTTTTAAGAAAGCAGAGCACTCAGCAGAATCCTTAATTGCTGAATTACATTACTTTCAGACTGAATTCAAAAACATATTTTTAGAAGGTAGTTGCTTAAAGGCCACTACAGAAGAGTGAGTTTGAAATGCACATACTTATTTAAGTGGAAAGAGTATTAAAAATGTGTATTTTTATTGGGGAAGTTAAAAAAAAAAAAGCCATACACATCTAGTACCATGGGAGCTGTAGTTCTTAATGAAGAGTTTTGTCTATTGTTTTGTTGAGTCTAGTACTTGTTGCATTTTTTATATCATCGTTTAAAATGTTTTTGTGGACCTACTGAACAACTGTATGTCTAGAATGTGGTAAGTCAATGATCTATGTTGGATTAAAAGTGTCAGAATAATATACTGAGATTCTGGTTCTTTAGTCCATTCACATATAAATTACACTTTTATGTTTACAGTGAACATATTTCTTCTTCAATTGACAAACCTTTTAACACTTCAGCCTGATAGAATTCTATGTCTTGAAACCAGAAGTGTTTTAAAATATGTTGTAAAGGAAAGTGTTGCTGACAGCATTTTAATTTACTCCATTTGATGCAAAAATTAAGTTACATTTGTGTTTGGCTTGAGCATTACAAAGCAAAATGCTTTTATTTTCTCTGCTACTGAAAATTAATGTCTTTGAATTCTTTCTCTGTGAAGTATAATATTAACATGTAATCTAGGAAATTATGGTGTGGTCCTAGAAGAGTCTGACCATTCTCAACATTTTCCAAAGTTGAATTTCTGCTTTATGAAGGATATTTAATACTGCATGAGAGGCAATGACATCTTGTTATTCAGGAATTAAGTGTTCATAGCTTTAATCAGTGGAATTAAGAGCTTAACAAGCTTCCTGTAAATATCTTTCATTTCTGCTTTTTGTTTATAATTTAGTAAAAGAACTGAAACATTTCCTGATTTTATAATTTAGCCATGGTGAATTTTTAATAACAAAAAATATTTCTAGTGTTTGTTTGTACATCATGACTATTGCAAGGGTTTTTCCAAAAAGCCTGGATAAAGCAGGTTTTTTGACTATTTGGATGACAGTGATTGCACATGGTAGGCAGAGAGGTGATGAATCTTTTATTAAGTTTTCCATTATAATTCCCTGAGATCTCATGGTTTTTCTGTTCTTTCTTCTCCTCTTCTACTTTGCTATGTTAAAACATGCTGCAGTAAGGGGAAAGGCAATCAATCCATGTCCCAGAACACCCACATTTATGCTATTGTAGAGTGACACCTAAGGCTGATTTAAAAAATTTCTACTTCCGTTGGTGTGCTTTAGACCTTCCACTTTAATCTAGGAGTTTAAAATAATTTAATTCTTTGATTAAATTTATTTTTGTATTTGTATTTCATGTGTAGAATATTTCTATGCAAAAAAATCATTTGACCAATATTGATACCTTCTTTCTGATTTCTTATCTGTAGACTGAAAGCAAGATTTTTTCTGTTTGCTTTCATATATAGAGAAGTTTGATGCTTGTCAATATAAACTTCTGTATTGCCTAAGAGAGTATGGTTTCTTCTCTCCATATGTTTCTCATTTAAGTCTTTAAGGACAAAGAAAGATGCCTACTACTAAAAACTTTCTCCTCTTTGAAAAGTTTTTATCATCTACTGCGAATACATCTAGTTTGCTGAGCTGCTAGTGAAAGAAGGAGCCCTGGAACTTAGAAACAAACAGAAATACAATTTTTTTTTTCAATACTAATTTTCTTCTTCTCATTTGTCACTGTTTTGAAGTAATATAAAGAAATAAGCATAAAATAATATGTCCCTTTTAAGAAAAATGACTACATGTGAAAATAAGTTTTCCACAAATAGATGAGTATATGTAAACATACACAAGTGTGAATTCTCTGTGGTGGACATAGCAACACTTCTTTTTATATCAGTCATTTAATTTAATTTTTTTTCCCAATAAAAGAAATAATTTGAAAAATAATATAAAAATATTGCCCTAACAGCTTTTTATTTTAAAGGTGCTAATGAGTAAATAAAAGCTTCTTTTTAGTAAGAACCCAAAATATAAAATTAAAAACCAAAAGATGGCTTTGCTGAGATTCATCTTGCCTCTTGCCCACCTTTTGCTATCTGAAATGTAGACAGGTAGCTCACATGATTACCCAAACTGATTTCTGTGATTGCTTTCATATCAGATGTGTCTCAGCAGTAATTACAGAAGCAACCAACATAACTGAGCTGATGGGAGCTCATGATTTAGAAGGTCCTAATGAGCTCACATGACTGCTCCCGGGGACACTTGAGGCCTTCAGATATTTTTGGCAAAAAGTATTTTTCCTACAGATACTAAAACCTACATATTTCACTGAATGGACAATTTTGAAAAGTGATAAAATCTGAAGTGTATATGAATGTACATTCTTCGCACTGTCCTTATGAAATTATTAGCTCAATAGATAATCTGCTATCAATCAGTAATGGAGTCATTTTACTTTTCTTCTGAAGTGCTGTTGATAAAACAAGCTATTTTATCCTTTCATAGTGAATGTTAATTTTTAAGGCTATTTATTATTACACATTTATTGTGCAGGTATGCCTTTTTATTGTTACTATGTTACAGTTCTGAATATGTTTTTAAAAATTCTTGATTCTTTCAGTTTTCTAACATTACTAACATAACTGTGGAAAGGTTTGGTATGTACAAGCCTTAAGGCAAAAAATCCCTTATGGTGTCTGTTTTGGAAAAAATATTGGGCAAATCCACATACCAGAGAGTATTTTCCATTAAATTGACCTGTGGTCTTTTATTACCTAGAAATAGTTCTTTCAGGTTTTTGGAAGGAATGAGAAAAAATACCATATTATTATGGCAGAAGCCAGATAATGAATATAGCTGCTAACACGTGACTGGCACGTTCATCTTTTTTCAATAATGGCAAAATGCTTCAATCCTCATTTGAGTAAATTTTCAAGGGTATTGTGAAAATTATCTTCTTATCCCATGGGTATTTTCTTTTACTGGAAGACTCACACATATCTACTTTGTAAGACACCTAAGAAATAAATCAGTCTCTTTGATGCACTCTGTACATTTAAGTGCATTTGTTATCCTTGTGTTTGTATGTGCGCATACATGTAAGCAAAAGCAAAATATATACCCTGAAAAAAGTGGCTGCTTTTTATAGACTTTATATTTTTTTAAATCTTCAATAATCAATCACATTTCATGTTGTGCTTTAAGTATTTGAAACTATGTCTTAGTTTCAATTAATAATTGAGGTTATTTCAGGTTAGAATATTCTATGAGAAAAGTTATCTTCTTTATTGCTTCCAGCTAAGGTATAGTAAGCATATTGTGTAAGTTCAACTCTATTTCCTAGGAGGTAAAAAGCTGTTGTATTTTCTTTATTAAACAAATATGAAAAGGTGATGCCCTTCACTTTCTCCATGAGAAATACAGATTATTCATGGGAGAGGGAATACTTCTGAGAAGTCACACTGAAGATGGTCAGATTACAGAGGTGGTAGCGTTCAAGCCCTGCTGAAGACCAAGAAAGTTTTGGCTAGCATCTTGCTCTCCTAATTTGAAAGACTAGTCCTGGTGGTGATGATGATGATGATGATAATGGTACTCATCCTCATTTCCAGGTTAAGATGTCCTCAGTAATGATCATCTGTGATCGTTACTGTGTCTGAACCCATTCTGCGTGTCACTGAAGACAAGCTACTGTGTACAGTGTTGGAGCCCTTTGTCAGCAAAAACCGAAACAGGCACCAAATTCTACAGGTTTCACACACAGGTTGTTTTGCTAAGATAGAGAGAGGCCACAGGGGAAGGTTCTAATCAAGCCAGACCCGGTTTGTGCAGAAATAGGGAATTCAGGAGACTAATTCAGGAGGCTAGTTGTCCTTGGATGACTAGGAGACAACACAGAACAATAATGTAATTAAATACATTTCTGGAGTAGCCTCTCTCCCCTTAGTGCAAAGCTTGTATGGGAGGATAATGAATCTTCTTTCACAGGCTCCTTACAAAGTTATCCAAAATTGGTCAGTGTGGCAATACTCTAACATTCCTATTCCCATGAAATCTGTGACCAATGTCAGAATTGTGAAAACTGTGCACACAAAAGGCACAGTTCAAAGGCACAGAAAGCAAAATTTCTGTTGTGAAAGAATATCATTAGCCTATCTAATCCTATGGCCAACAGCAACATTTCAAATTAAATGTAAAAAGAATGAAGGAAGTTGAACTCATGGTAAGTGAAATTTCCTTGCAAAAAGCATATTTTCTTCATGGAAAATCATAGTTTTGTACCACCAATTATAAAAACCCTGAAATTATTAGACTATTAGTGAAAAAAGTCTGTGGTAAATCCTTAGTGGTAATCAAAGGCAAAGAATAGTTTTAGATGTGATTTCTGCTTTCTTTTTACCCTTAAATTTCCTACATTCTTCCATGACTAACTGTGGGTATTGAATACTTCATAATCTGAATTTGGCACTTCACTCTTTCCTTATGACTTTATTGCAGCTCTGAGATTTATTTTTAAAAATACGGTGCTGGTGGCCTTATTTATATCTGTCAGTGCAGATAGATGACAACAATGGTTACATTATATTTTTATGCTTCGCTTTGCTAGTGGATTCCATTATCAGAGTAATACATCTGTGGTGATGATCTTTCAACCACCCAGATACTAAGAGAAAACACATGTGGATGAAAGAAGTTCTGTCTCATTTTCAGATTAGACAGTAACTGGTTTCGGTAAGCTGTCAGAAAAATTCTCTGAGACAGACAAACTGTTTTATCACGTACAGGAATGATGAGCACAGCTTGAGGTCCAGATGGACTTTGTTAAATTTGTTATATTAAAAGTGCACCCTGGTTTTCCTAGGCATATAAACAAAGTTAGGTAGCTGATTTCTACAGGCAGTTGCATATATAACTACTGCAAGGAGCTGGGTTTCACGTTGCCTGCTTCTCAGAAGTACTGGGGAAGAAATTAAGCATATTGGGCACAGAGCTTGTGCTGTGTGAAATACAGTAATGAAAACATAGTGGTTATGATTATGAATTGAAATAGATCCATGTCAAAGTAGTGACAATCTGCGTAGCAGTCTTGATTACATCACTCTGTTTAGAAAAAGGCCTTCATTTAAATATTCTCAAGGTTTAAAATACAGTTGCAGCAGTCTACACCAAGTGCATTGCACTGATACGTGGTAGAGAATGGAAGGTGTACATAGTTGTGTGTCTACCTTGGTTAATATATAGGCAAGTGATGAAGCAAGTCCCTTCGCTGTCCATAGCTCTTGCCATTGCTAGTCACTTGGTTTTGGTGAAGGGAAATGGGTAGGTAGTCCCTGCTTTTCCCGCTGTCATTATCTAATCCCAGATGATTCCCAGAATCATTATCTAATCACTGAAGAGAAGAAAAATTAGGAAAATATTTATTTATTCTTTCTGTTCCCTGTTTGCTAGTAAGGGTCTAAGCAAAGAAAGTGCTATTAATCTAATCTGATGTGTTTTTATGTGTCTGGGAGATAATGCAGGATGAATTGCTTAATGTGATTATTCCAGGATCTGCAGAAAGCTGACCTTCAAATGGCCCTTAGGTATTTAGTTTTATTTTAACCTTTTATTTTACCTTCCAAGTCAGCTTTGACCCCATTTTGTTCTACTCCCCAAAGATACAATCATTACAGTCTTCAAGGTTCCCAATGACAGGAAATTCAGAAAGGAAGTTTTTTCATCGTATTTGTCCTGAAGTCCAAGTAAATAAAGCATTTAGTATCTCTCAGTGACAAATGACTAACCTGTCTAATAACCTTCGCACAGAAAAGACAGAACAAAGCAGTAGTAAGAATGCATTTCTCACATACTTCTTCCCTGTAGCCCATCCTCTCTAAGAAGATATCTAATAACATTTCTTAAGTTTAAAATAATGGGGGAAAGGGTGTTTCAAAGTGACATTCAGGTTGTAAAATAAGTGGTCTTTCCTGTAGTTATAATACACCACTCTAGCCTACTATAGCATGCCTAGATAGAAAATAAAAAAATGTAAATTTTAAAGCATTTTTGGTCTCTCAATAGCATTTCAAATTTTTTAAACTTCTTCCCCTATTTGACCATTTCACTACCAATCTTTCAAAAACTACTTGTGTCTTTTACCTTCTTTCTTACTTCTGTGGCCTGAATCCTTGAAACTTGTCCTTTATTGATTGGTATCTCCCCTTGTTTGTTACACAGTTTTTTCTCCTTGCAAATTACCTGATGCTGAAACATTTTCTTTAGGAACCTGTGACATGTAGTTACACTGATTTCTTCTGTTTATAAATTACCTCAAGAAAAATATTTTTTCCCTGCCTCATCATCTGTTTGCAGTTCAAAATGCAACTGTTATCTTTTCTCATTATCTGTTCTTACAGTTTTCAAAAGGGTGTTTTAAATCAGTTTAGTGGCAATTTTCATTTTGTGCATTTCAGATATTCTCATTGCCTCACATGTGACCTGTGTCACATACTTTTTGTATGTCAGTTTTGATGCACTTTGGCCATAATTTTCACTGTTGCTAATCCAGGTCATGTAGAATTTAATGGGAAGGGTTCCATTTATCCTTGTAGCACTTGAATCCTATATTTTCTTTTGAAGGAATAGAAACTTTATAATGAAATTTTCCCGTCAGACATTCTTTATTGCTATACCCTCACTCTCCATTAAGATTCATTAGTTCTTCTCTGAAAATGAAATCTGATGCAAATGTCCATACATTTATTACTTTGCCAGACCTGCCACCTATTTAATTCTGATATCCTGTGAGCATTGGCTGTTACCTATAATTATTTGTATATGGCAAATGAAATTCCAACACATGCAAAGTGCAAGGGTAGCCATAATAAATTATTGCAGTCTTCATTCTTTTTTTTGGTCATATGATTCCTTTTTAACCTATTATGAAGTAAAATGTTCTTTCTTTGTTCCTGTTTATTACTTTGATAAATTCCTTGATACCAATGTGTGGCCCAGTCTTTTCCTTGCATTATTGCATTCATTTAAGTCTTAGTTTTATATTTGTACTGCTACTTTCTTTGCTTCTGTCAGTCCTTTTTATCAGCTATTATCTCCTATTTTCACAGATGGTGCAACAAATTCGATATTCTACATATTGTGGTTTTTCAGGTGCCATTTAATGAAATAACATTACAGTTGGCAGCTTCTGTGGAGGAAATTACTTTCTTTCATAATCTACCTAAAAAACTCCAAAATAAAAATCCATATATATAAATTCCTAAGAAGCATAGACAGTGCTTTTGACAATTATTGCCTGTGGAAAATAGATAAAAATAGAAGGGAAAAAAAAAGGTATCTTTTATATTTAAAATTCACCAGACTTAGAGGAATTTATTTGGGTTTTGAAAATACTTAAGGGAAAATGGCTGAAATGCTGGTAGAATCTTTTGTATTTTCTTTATATTGCAAAGCTCTTTATAATTTTAAAATCTGTGGGGATACCAAACAAAAATGCTTACAAACGTGTTTTACTACTGTCAACAGAAATAGTTAATTTTGTGATAATTTTTTGCCTGATGAAGGTTTATAGCAATCCCAAACATATATTAGGATGTGTTATGAATGTGGATTTTCTGGAAATCTATGCAAAGGTTTGAGAGACAATTAATGTAGACTTGAAGAAGTAAGAGCATCAGCATTTCTGTCACCTCCATTTTCATTCCCTCTAGGAAAAAACTTTATTGCAGTTTATTGTATCAAACTGTGAAGCTGAATGGTGGCATATGATTCTATGCAGATACTCTGATATAATTTTGTTCTAGTATAAGATCATAAATGTTATGGAGATAAGGTCATAAAAGGGTACACTTGATCCCTAAGGGCCTCATCCTAGTTCCGGCAGCACGCTGTTATCCACTTGGCCAATTTGTTCAGAGAAAAATAGTAGGGTTTAAAAGATGGCATTTTAGGTGTGCTACAAGTTAGGTTAAGCGCAGTAGTTAAGTAGTACAGTGTCCTAAACCACAACACACAGTTACTGCTTGATATCCATTTTGTTTTTAAATGCTGTGATTCATGTACTCTTTCATTAAATTCCACAAAGTACCTGTACTGCAAATACTGGGACCAGAGCAGGAAAGCTATGGTCACTGTGGCAGATGGTTCACTCTTACTATAAATCTCTGTGTTCTGCAAGAATGGAAACATTGATGCAAAACTGAGTTATCTGCATTTTGGTTTACGAATTGAGAACAACAGGAAAACATTGAAAGCATAGTTTTTCTTGTACCTCCAAGCATGAATCATTTGGAGACAGATTGCTTGAGGAAGATGCCAGAAGTTCAAAGAGTGGAAAGGAGAAATGTCCAACTAATTTAGAACAGATGACAGGGTATGAGCTAGAACTGCCTGAGCCATAGACATTTCCTCTTGTGAATGAAAAAATAAATGCGTGTTTATGTGTTGGATATATATCGATAATATACCTCTATCTGTAAAATACACATTCATATACAATATTTGTATGAATGTTAAATGTTTTTTATCTCTAAATAAATAAAAATGTATAGATATAGATATAGATATAGATATAGATATATTCGGATATATAGATATATCCATATATTAATTCACCAAGACTGGGCTAAAAAGGGAAAAGAAATGTCTGAAAAATATTGTTTGTACAGAAAACCAAGTTTTTTTGTTTCTTCCTCCGTGTTCCTTGCCTGTACATTTGGGGAATCAGGGATCTTCTACCTGCCCAAATTCTTTGGTATGGTGAGGAGCCTAGAAACTTTCGTTTCTTGTGGCATCTTTCCAGGCACACTTGGAATTTGGAGTTAGGTATATCTTAGAATATTATCTCTTGTGCTTTTCAACTGGTAGGATGACAAGCAGCCAAGTAGCTTATTTAAAAAAAAAAAAAATAAAAAAGGGTGCACAGCACAGTTGAGACCTATAGAAATTTTTACATTGAAAAAGCAACTTTTAAAAACTAATCTTTTTTAGAGAATCGTTCTAATACAAAAGTCTTGAGCCGTCTAGTGTTCACACTAGAGATTAAATGTATTTTATAAGATCAACAGAGTATTAAAATTCAAGTATGCCAGTAAGGAAGAAAGAGTTTGATTATATGCTACAAACCCCTTTGCCTTTTTCTAATTTTAACATAGTGCATAGCTGGCATTTTAGAACCACCATGTGACTCTTAATATTATAGGAAAATGACAGTGTGATGTAACATGATCCTTTTGATCCTTTGGAAGACTTAATAAAAAGTACATGATGTTCAGGGTGTCGCTGCATGGGTTACTTTTTGAAGAAGGAGGTAACAATATTTTTAGCTTTATTCATGCTCTGCTCAGGTTTATAGAAGTTTCATTCTTCAGCGTTATGTGTTAACCCACTTTCAAGGGCGTGCTTTTTTCTGACATATTGTATGGCAACAAGATAGACTTTCTGGTAGTTTAGTCCTGTGTCAAACAATCTGTTGGCTTCCCTCTTCATAGAATCATAGCATGATTTAGGTTGGAAAAGATCTCTTAAGTTCATCAAGTCCAGCTGCTAAGACCTGACACTGCCAGGTCCACCACTAAAGCCTGTCCCTAAGTGCCACATAAAGTCATTTAGTATTGTAGCTTATACTGATTTCCTAGTTTCATATATGCTGTGTTGACTAATGTTCCCCTGCTTTGTAAGACAAAATATTAATGACTTCCACCTGGAAGACACAGTCCAGACTATTTTTGCAGTGTCCAGACTATTTCTAAGGATTTGGTATCAGATGTCTATATACCATTTTACCTGCTTTGGACAGGATTAACTTTACTTCCCCTATGTGTTATTTGGAAGAGGAGAGCTAAACATGATGCCTGGTCCTGTGTACATGGTGTAAATGATTGCTGACATGAGTATTATGACGGTGGAAAGGGTCTTGGTAGCAGGCAACTGAGAACCAGAGGCCTTCAAAATCCCCCTTTCCAGCCCTCTGACAAGTAAATCCTTCCTTGTCCTGAGTGTTGTAGCATTGAACTGGTACTGTCTGACCTGTTGAGATCCATTTACTGCTTCACTGCAGACACATACTTACTATATCAAGGTGTGGATTTGTAAGCATTAAAAATAACTGTTTTAAGCAAAACAGGTTTATTTTCCTGACTGACAGACAATACCCACAGACAACTATCTGTAGGACGGAGGGCAAAAGGTAAATATTTGTTTATACATTTAGAAGAGTGGCTAGGCTAAATTCTAGTCTGCAACTGTGTTGCAGCTCATGACTGTAAAAGTGAGGCCAGCAACTGGGAAACACATCCATGCAAAGCTTTAATGGGCCCGGAACATCCAGTGCTAATTGAGAAGGAAAACCTAACGTCATTAGGAACTTGATGCACCTGCTTTATGAGTTGTTAAATTCTCTTTTTACCTTTCTTTTGTCACATTGCTTTGGAAAATAAATTTACTCAGTCACAGAGGAAATGATGCTTTGCAAATCATGCTTCACTGACATTGGCACTTTCATCACTGACTTTCAAGCCTGTCTGGAAAGTTTGAAAGCAGTCTATAGGCTGATGTTTCATGAATTTGCTAGTGGATGGAGACCCAAGTAACAGGCACAGGAGGAAAGCATTCTAGCAAGCATTATCAGATAGGTGTTTTATGTATTTGGTGCTGTTAAAATGCCTGTGGACTAGTTTATCAACACTGAGATTAAGTTTTTGATCTTTCCATTTACTTTGGAGTGTGTTGTTTGAGGTAGAAATGCTCTGATATACTATGCCACTGCATCCTATTCACTCTTTTCCCATCTTACTGTCCATATTGATTGTACTGTGTATCATTCCACCTTTTACAGCATAAATGCACTAAGGTTTTATTTGACATACAAATTTTTTCACAAATGTCTTATTTTGGTCAATGCAGATAACCAGCTATTCAGTTCTAGATTCCTTCATTTTAAGTATGTTGGGAAAAAAATTTGAGAGAAAGATTTCATTAAAAGATAGGCTATAATGCCAGGCACAAATGTTGCAATGGCAGTAAAACAACCTGTGGCACATTTTCATCGTAAGTCCAGACATTATTAAGAAATATAGCTGTAAATGAAATATAATTCAATATAATAAAAACTAGATAAAATACATAGAGTGTAATTATTATTATATTCTTTTGGTATTGTTGTAAGTAATTATAATATCCACAGAAGTTACGGACATACAAAAAAACAATTTGTCAGCGTTACTGTGAAGATATATGTCAGAGAATTGAATGCTGCTTTTACATATGGAATTATTCCTTTTTGCCCTCTTAAGACTGAAGTACTCTCCTTTTTTTAATATTCATCATGTGCAAATGTGCCATTTTTAATTGGCGGGAACAGAGGCAGTGCTGAACCCTTTGTTGGGGTTTAATTTGGTAAAGTAGCATATCCCATTCCAGTCTCACGTTTTCGCTTGGTTTGTGCCTTCTCCTTGCCCCTTTTCAGCACTGCAGTGCTAAGAAAGTAAGACCTTTCTTACTTGACAGCTTCTCCCATCAGCTCTAAACTCAGGCTGGCTGCTTCAGTGGACGGGCAGAAGTTGCTTACCACTGTTCTGGTAGACACAACACCACAAGATGCTTCTTGTAAGTGCTGCCAGTCTATAAAGCTGGGACTAGAGCCCTGTGGTTTTGGCTGCTACCCAGAAGAATTGCTGAAAGATGCAAAACTTTGAGAAACAAGAGAAATCTGTGACTATCAAGAGTTTTTGCTTACTCAGTTGTCCATGACTTTCTTAATTATTCAAGGAATTTGATGCTCTGATTGCACCTGGCTCGGGCACCTGTCTACAGCCTTAGACTGTGTGGATCCCACAGGAAGCACCTGTTTATGGAAGCTCAAATTACCTGACAGAAGGCTGTACCTTGGCCATATATTTGACATAGCCCTATGCAAAGGTCTAAAACATTAGAGGAAATAATTTGCTGCCTAGTAAAGCCAGGTTGTTGGGCATTAAAAGGAACATACAGATTTTAGCCCTATGGCATAGCAAGTCTTCTGTCGCAGAAGTACTTCTTGGATGCCTTAATAGACAAAGGTGCATTTTCCTATGGAATTTCCTAAGCACATGCCAGGACTTTCTTAATGCAGCCTCTGATTCATTGCCTGGGTCATCACATACATGACCTGTGCTGTAACTAATAAAATTTATGACAGGTTGCTTCTTCCATATAGCTCTACCATCAGGAGGGTCACCTTGCTTCAGCTGGAATTTTTCTGAGTCCACATTTAATTTGGTATAGAAAATTTGTTCCTAACAGGCATACTGTTAATCCAGTCAGGCTGCTGGAGAGACCATTAGGTGTGTATTTGTGCTTAGTACTTTTCATGGAAAAGAAGAACACCAAAAAAAAGCCACAATGTTTTAAGGTACATTCTGTGTGAATTGAGCTATACTTCAGGAATTCAGTCACTGTAGAAATTAACTCACTTTGTCTATTCATAAGATAATTTCTAGCAAATGAGACAGGTTATAACAATATCCATTATTTCATAATCTGTTCATTGCATCTCTCATAAAAATCTGTATGTTTACATTGTTTCTTATTGTTGCCAGTTAATTTGTGTTTTCTATCCATGTTCAATTTGCATTCATTAACTCATATTTGCTGGTAAGTGTGTTCTTTCTATACATATTCAAAGAAATTCTTTAATTCAATTTCTCTGTTTCTTCTCATACAGTCTCACAGCCAGATATGCAACTCAGTCTAATCACAGTGGAATTGCAACCAGTCAAAAAAAGGCTTCTAGGTCAGTTAAATGTCTCTGATTTATTGCTTGTTAGTGATACTCAAGCAAGTATATGCCCATTGATATTTTATCCTTTGGACTTAAGCAGACACTAAACAATGTGTAATTTTTGTTACATGTGCAAGCTTTGCAATGATGAGCTTTGCCACAGAAAAGCCTTGTATTAATTGGCTTTTGGCCAATTGGCTGATTTGTACTGTCTATTAGCAATATTTCTGGTTGTTATGTATCCTGCATCTTTGTATCCTGCATGTAAAATATTGGATGTGAAGGAGTAGTTGGTGATTTTAGTGCTCTGTACTTTCTGGCTCAATTCCTGACTTTAGTCATGAGTGAAAAGAAGTTTGGGAGTCCATCCCCGTTCCCACTAGATATTTTGTATATATAGCAAACCTACCTGAAAGTCTGAGTTCACAAAGTCAAGTTTATGCAGAAGCAAAATAGAGCAGAAAAAAAGAATTACTTCCAGGACTTCTGCTTCATCAAGAATAGCCTGCACACAGTCCCCATGAATGAGAGTCTTTGTTTTGGCAGTGAATTTGACAGAGCTGTGTGTAGGAGCTGACTTGTTTCAGATTTCATCAGTACTTTTAGTCTGTCCTTTCCACGAGCACTAAAATCTACAAGCCAGATTGCAGAAGAAAGAAGCTGAGGTCTAAAGCTTACTCTTTTTTCTAGCTTTTTTTTTTTTAATTGGGGGGGCAATGATTAATGTGTTCATTAATTATACCTTTGCTGTACAGTTCATTGGTGAGACCAATGAACTCTAAATTGCATAATCTACAATAAAGATTGCATTTTGCAGTGTAAAACACTAACACAATGTGAGTCAATGGTCATAGCTTGAAATGAGCTATACCACAGTCCAGTTGCTTTGCACCTGCACTTACAGGTCTTCGTTTTCCTTATTGCTGATGCTCCTGTCTTGTCCATATTCAACATGTCAAGGTTAACAGTCTTATTGTCTAATACTTTAAATCTGTGGCAGTGTTTCCGAAGCCTGTTCAGAGGTATGTGACTTGTCCTTTATTTGTTATATTCTTCTTTGCATTTCCTTAGCTGCTTAACATGATTCTGCAAGAGCAATTTAAAACCTGAATTCAATTAAGAAAGTCAACAAATGAGGTAAACTTGGCAAGTGTGTAGAGAAAATGACCTCATGCATAATGTGCTTACTGTGGCAAGTTCTTGAATTCTGGCATGCAGAATATATGCAGAACTATTTTGTATTTTAACAGAACAGATGAGTTTCTAGTGTTGCACATGCCTTTTCATTGCTTTTGTCATTACCTTTGACAAATGATCTCAGAGCTCTTACTGCCTGTCAAATTAGGGTAATGAGAAGGAGCAAATGGATTTTTAAGTTTGTTTTAGTGCATTCTTCAGGGAACAGAAGATCAGTCGAATTCATGGGTCACGGTAAAGGTTAGCATGCGTACAGCTGCAGAGCAGAGACAGTCTGCTCTGGGCTCGGCACAGAGACTAGCAGGGCAGGCTGGCAGCCAGAATGAGCCATAAAAATAACTAGTGGATTAGCTCTCTGAGGTTTAAACTGGTAAAGAAAGAGAATATGGAGCTGTTTACATATGTTTGAAAATGAAAACAAAATTATTTTAACACTTTTTTTATGCCAGTGTATTAGACAAACGAAAAAAGTTTGGAAGAAATCAAATGTTTTGTATTTCTTTGTAATGTGATTTTTTTTCCTTCCTTCTGATGCTGCTCTTTCATAATAAAGTGAAACAAACAGAATTTGATAACTCTGGTATAATTTGCACTGCAATTTATATTCCAATAAGCAAGAAACAAATGAGAGATGCTCTTCTCCTATGGCAAAAGCCTATGACTGATTTGAGCAATTAATTTTGTCTAAGAAATAACAAAACTGGAAAGGATTGTGGGTGCCCACAAAGGTGCTTTAGAAAGTTTGAAGTAGGCCATATTAAGGAATCATACATCACAAAACAGATTCAGATGGAAAAAGGGTGCAAGCTTACTCATACCAGAAACAAGAATCTACATTTTTCCTTAGCATAGCCACACAGTAAGGTTCAGATGGTGGCAGCAAATACTAAGAAATGAAATGTATAGTCTACATTATATACTTCTATCTAAAAGGTATAAATGCACCTGTATCATCTAGATAAAATAAGTATTTTCAATATTTTTCATTTAAAATAGTAAGGTGGAATTATTTTAGCCAATAGCCTTCTGAAAAATAACTGAAGAAGATAACTAAAATGCCAGATTTTATGCTAAACACAACTGTGAAACATTTATTAGAGATACAAAATATTTCTCAACTATGTATTGCTGTGCTTTCTAATCTGTTTCTTTAATATTTCCTCTCCAGAAGTGACAGATTTTAATAAAGGTTGATATTGCACTTTAATATTTGTTAGGGTGAATCTGTTTTAGCAATGTTAATGGCAAATGCAAAGCATCTTCTTACATGTCTTGTGACTCTAGAAAGCATCTTTTTCCCTTTTGTGTGCATAAGGATAAGCTTTTATTTTCATTTGTGGAGTCTAACTAATTTGAATCCTCCTGTTTGTTGTTGCTTACCCAAATTCACTGGGTTTAGTTGGTTTAAAATTGTGACCTGATATTTGCATACCGTCTCCGCTATATGTTGCATTACATAAAATGAACTTATTTCTCACTGATTTCTCACTGATTTCTCACCATTCCAGGCTTCCAGGACCCTCAAGGGTGCCAGCTGCAGGCAGCAGTACCAAAGTCCAGGGAGCTTCCAATTTAAATCGGAGAAGTCAGAGCTTTAACAGCATTGACAAAAACAAGCCTCCACAATATGCAAATGGAAATGAAAAAGGTAAGGGATTAAAGTTACTAAGTTTACTCTCCATTACACACAAGAAGGGGAAAAAAAGCCATCCACAAGGGTCAAAGAAGTGAATGTAGTATTTAGATGTGGTAAGGAAGACCGATGGAAATTGGAGCCTGAATTAGAACTTGTGGTTCAGTTGGGATTAAAGTTCAGATGTGAAAACTTTCAAGATGTTATATTTATATTTTATCCGTCTTCAGTGGAAATATCACAGGGTGATTTTTACAAAGTAAAAGTTAATCTATATTGGATGCCTATAATTTTGTTCCATATTCAGGTCTACTCTTACCCAAAGGAATACTGCCATCGTTTTCAGGGGATTTTGCATCTTAGCCTCTAATGGAGAAGAATCAGAATATTATATTTGCATCAGAATGTTACATACATCTATTCTTTCAGAACCTTACCTCGTGTGTGTATAATACTGAACAAAGGATAGAAAATTAAGTCAAATGTAATGAAATTTTGCAGGGATTTGGAGCAACCATTACAACAATGAACTGAGTACCCTGGGTCCTTCCGTTTCTCTCACCCTGACTCTATTTTCCTGGAAAATGTGCCTCTTCTGGCTTTATCTCAAAAAGAATAATGCAAAAATGCAGCTTTCTGAGTTGTGTAACTAATCCATCCCCTTCCTCCCCTTCTTTCTCCCTTTGTGTAATGAACAGCATTTTATTCATATCTCTGGGTTAGAATCCAATTGAAAATGATACAATATACATAGTACCCGTTTGCATCCTTGGGGTCTGTGGGAGGAACAAGTATGCAGTGAATGTTCTTCATCCAAGCAACAGGCAGCTATCCAGATTTTTTTTACAAAATTCTGATGAACACTCTTTGCCCCTAGCTGTATCTGAAGATATAAAACCATCCTTTCAATAGTTATTTCTTTATTTTTACTATCAGGGTTGAATGTTCACATAGTTCTATAGTGGATTTTATTTTACTGAGGACTTGTTTGTATCGAGACATCCAGGCTAAAACTAGAAAGAGATCAGAGTGAAAACTGAGCAGACACTATAGTTCACAAATACGATAGAGAAGTTACGAAGTAGATGTGGCTGCTTCAGTGAAGGTATGTACAGAGATTTAGGTTTTAGAATTGCTTCATAATGTTGACATGTTTGCTACTGAAATATGTGAGAATGAAATGATCAAGGTGAGACATGCTTGTAGATATTAAAATTCTTAGCTCATTACTTGGAAACTGTCTTTTGACTGCTGAAGTTTGCATTTCATTGTACATTTATGTGACTTTCTGCATGATGTATTTCTTCCCTGTTTCATTACAGCAGAGAATGAGAACCTTTATGAGGTTTTTAGTGAAGTCATCACTTGCAAGAGATTAAGGGGTGGCTTTTTTTGTAAAGCCAATCAATTAATTTTACGGGAAATAGAAAGCGTAATGTTGCATATCTAAAGACTACTGTATTTGAGATGTTTCCATCTGTTCTTTTTTTTCCTATCAAAACAGCAGAATGGATGAAAAAACATTCATTTTATATGATAATCAAAGATAAATTCACGTTTGTTTTAGGGTATAAACCAGAAGTTCATTACAGAAAATTACTGCTGTGATTGCAAGGGTAGCAAAGTGATACTCTTTCATAATATCCTAAAAGGACACAAGAACCTGTATTTGAATACACTGTGCTGCTACTTTGAGTAAAGAGAAAAACAACTGTACCATGCTATATTTGAAATTTAGTTATTATAGTGGCTAATTTTTGAACATTACAATGAGATTTCCAAGTAGGTTTTTTTTTATTTTTAAAAGTATTTTAGGATGTTTGGTGACTTGAGATTTTTGAAATATTAACTTAGAAACAAACTTCAACTCTTACAGTAGTAATAATACAAAAACCTCTTTTTAAAAAATAGTGTCACCATGCAGTAACACATGATTTTTCCTTACACTGCAGCACAAATAATAGACCTTATATTTCAGCTTTGGTTTCTGCTGCAGATGCTTGGAGCAGGATAACTTTTAACAGCTTTTTTTTAATAATTGCACAATCCATACGCCCTAATTTCAGGGACAAAGAGAGGACTTGTGCTAGGTAAATAGCTATTTGTTGTTGGGACCTCCAAACCTCTTCAAGGGCAGACCACTTTTACATTTTTCTCTGCTGTACACCTACCTGCATGTGCTATGAGGAGACCTCAGAAAATATATATAGCAAAAGATCTTTTTTTAAAATCTAGTTTTAGGTAGTACTTGTAATCCATTCCTGCATAACACGGCACTCAGACACAGTGGGGAATGGATATGCAGTCACAGAATTAAAGGAGACCTGAAGGTGATCCAAAGAAGATGTGATATCAGCCTTTTATTTAGCATTCTGTTATTTAGTCTCTCATTGGTATGATCTCCTTTGGATGTTGCTTAGGGAGTAGTTCAACACAGTAAGAAACCTGTCTCCCCTGAGAAAATGTGGGTTTCCCGTTTACTGAGCAGCCCAGTTTTCACTGACAGACACAGTCCATTGTGGCACACAGGCAACTGTGTACAGCTCTGATTAAGTCAGAAACACAAAATGCACCAAACAATTAAACAAGCCATTAGAAAACTTGTTTCTGGAGCTTTAGTGAGGTTTTTTGTTTTTTGGTTTTTTGTTGGTTTTTTTTTTTTTTTTTTACGTGTCTGCTTTTCAGACATGTCAACTTTATCTGCCTCCAACTTAATAACATAGAGATAGAAATAAAACTAGGAAAAATAAACTATTTAAATGAAGTAATTATTCAGATTGCTAATAAGGTAGAAAACCAGTGCGTCTTGAGCACAGCAAAGAAATAATGTTCTAGTTCACACCACATTATTAAAACAAATCTTTACTCCTTAGATATTAGAAACAGTGTATCTGAGCACTGATATGGGTCTCTATGTCATGGAGTTTCATCGCCAGTTTTTCAATGTACTTTAATGATAAGAGATGGCATTTGTGTCTTCTTCAAACTCAGTTTTAACAGTATTTGGTTATTTTGTCCATACCCACTCTGAAAAACTCTTCCCTGGAACTTTATTGTGTGATGATGCAAATTGTTGTTCATCTGTGTACATCTAGAGCTAATTTGTGCATGTTTCTTCTGGTGCCACTATTTTTCCAGTTGTCCCTGATGGTGTTCTCCACTTCTGCTGATAAGGAGTAGCTACTTTCTCATGGACAGCTAGAAAGGGAGAGTTGAACAAGCTGAATTCTTTTAGTCTTACTCGATAGATCTCCCATTCCTGCAAACATCCTTATAGCAATGCCTTGCAACTCTTCCATTTTCTACTGACTGTTTTTTTATTGTGAATAACTAAAAATGGATAATCTGGACACCTGCCTGCTACAGAATATTTAGATTATCATACCTAACTTTGCTGCAGTGGAGGAGCTCTTGTTATAGAGCTTGTCTTCTCCAGCAGCATAGAACACAGCAAAGGTCACAGATGAGAATACAAAGGAGGTCGATTATGTACTGGGCCCAAGCGGAACTCTTCACGTGTTCTTTATTTGTGCAACAGCCTATGAAAAGTGGATTTGAAAATGTCCATTTGATCATCATGGTCTTGCTGGGTTCTGGTAAAACTTTCTCTTTTTTTTCACTCCGTGTGTTGTATTGCTCCTGTACTTTTACAGCAGATGTTGAGCTCTGAAGCACTGAGTTCTCAAGCAGAAAACTGTTTTCACCACAAGCTGACTATGCCTCCCTCTCAGGAATAAGGGGTTAAGCCTGAAAGAGAAGACTGACTTATTGGAAAATTTAGTTTACAGAAATAAGAAATCCTTTTCATAGGTTGGGTTCCCTCTGTCTCAAAATCACCACAAGGTGGGGACAGGTTTCATGGAATGAACAGCTAAAGCCAAACCCAACAGAACATGCAGAAAGCAGTTAATTGTGTGCAGCTTCAAATAATGCATTTGTGCTGGAGGTGTGGGAGGGTGAATAGATCTTTTAATTCCAAATCTTTCAACATACAGACAGGTTGTCAATATTTCTTGAGAGTATGCAATTCACATTCCTTGTATAAATATTAAGGATTCCCTTTAAACTGAAGATTAATGACAAGCTAAAATTCTCTGTAATTTTTTATTGCTGTTTATGATTTGTGACATAGGGATCAAATGAATACCAGTGGTTCCAGGAACCTGTATTTTTTTGTTATATATGTAGCAGAACAAGCTGTTGATGAAAGAGTACATACTTTTCTTTTTACATTTTTTCCCGTCAATGAGTTTAATATTATACAGTCAGAAATATGGCAAGGCATGCATTCTTCTTTTTAATCAGAACACTTCTTTTTTTTTTTTTTTTGGTAGTAAAATCAATAGCCTGAAGCCATACAAATGTAACACAACTAATACAACAGAATGTAGTGGCATCCCACTGCTCACAGATTGTTACATGTATTCCGCATTAGCTTTGCATATTCTTACGGTGAATTGTTCTTCTGCAAAACTATTGGTATCACTTAAGACCCTAATCCTCCTGTGCATTTAGGGTGAGCTTAGTGCAGGACAGCATGTGTGCAAGCGCACACCCACTTCTGAGCTATCAGCCCTGTGGCTGATTGCTGATATAAGTTAAAAAAGCCTGAGGGCTGCAGTAATTTCCAACAGCTGTGGTTGGCCCCAGGCTCTCTTCCAGCTCTGAGGCTCACTAGACAATAGCAGGGGCCCAGCCACAGTTCCTGCCTTGGTCCCAAGGGAGGGATCAGCTATGCAGCTGCCCACCAAAGGTGCTCCATGGTGCAACCAGGAGCCTGGGGAATACTCTGTGACATCGCCTGTCACAAAAAATACCCTGAAGCAAGCCTTAATGTTAATTAGGCAAGTTAATGTTTTCTTGCTTAGATCAGGACTCAGCAGACCTTTTGTGAAGGTGGAATGAGCTCATTTACAGAATCACAGAATGTGTCAGGTTGGAGGGACCACAGTGGTCCAACCCCACTGCCCGAGCAGGGTCATCTCAGAACACATTGAACATGGTTGCATCCAGATGGTTTTTGAATATCTCCAGTAAAGAGAGACTTCATAACCTCTCTGGGCCATCTGTTCCAGTGCTCAGTCACACACAGAAAAGAAGCTCTTCCTCATATTTGAGTGGAACTTCATGTGCATCAATTTCTGCCTGCTGCCTCTTGTCCGATTGCTGGCCCCACTGAGGAAAGCCTGACTTGACACCCTCTCTCCAGATACTTGTATACGTTAATGAGATCCCCTCTGTCTTCTCTTCTGGAGGCTGAATAGGCCCAGCTCTCACAGCCTATTGTAAGAGAGGTGCTCCAGTCTCTTCATCATCTTTGTCATGCATGTAGCGCTGTGGCATTTCCATATCACGCTGTGGAGCACACAAAAAGCCCTGGGCAGATGGAATTATATAGCATCTATTAAGGTGGAAGTGATTGGCTTAGTGGAACTAGTTGCTAATAGAGTTAAACAAGTAAAAATGTTACATGTTGTCATGTTACTTGTGCTCAGATAATTTTATTTTAATATTTTTAAACTAGAACTTCTTGATGCTATTCAGAGCAGTAATTTTTGCTATGTTTACATTCTCTTGTTAAAGAAAAGACAACTCCACTTTCAGTATTCCCAAAATTTTGCCTTTCCTGAATGTGTTAGCAGCCTTCAGACTTCCAAATGGGTAGTTGAATCTTTACTTGAGGTTTAGGACTGAGACTGGAAAAATTAAAATGATGTGTAACTTCATACTCCGTGCTGAAGGGACAAATGTCCTCAGTGCTCTCATTTACGATATTATTCAGACGGAGGGCCGCAAGGTATGACATACAATGTGTATATCCAAAGCATCCAGCACTCCTTTTGCCATTACATGAACTATTTGCATTGTGTGATTCATGGGCTTTTTTGTAGTACACAATTCAATATACTGTAGGCGGGCTTACATCTGATTCCCTGACAGTCTGAATACTGAATGGCAGGACAAGATAGATCCACTAAAAGAAAATGTATCAGCTGCTGAAATACTATGTACCACATGATTTGATTGCCATTACCACTTCATTTCCCTGGTGCTCCAGAGTGTTTCTGCTCGAATATGTCTTGGGAATCTGAACTTCATACAGAAGAGCTTAACCCTTTCATACACTGGTCTGTTTGGCTTAATAAGGCTAGATGATGAAAATCATGGCTGTTAATTGACATAGTTTGGTTATTGCAGAAGGAGCCTTGTTCTCTTTAATTCTGAAGATTCACTGAAGATCCTGGATGATGTAAATGTAGTGAATGTGCCAGAGCCTTCTGCACCTGCCTGAGTTCAGACCCAAAACAGCTATAATGGCTGTACCCATGCAGATGATGTATCACTGTAACTTTCAAGTACTGACACTGGTGAAATTGTTGATAAAATTTTTTCCCACCTATGAAAGTGTACTGGGATAAGTTCCTGAGCTGCTAAATGTTGTTAACAGTACTAAAAACTAAAAAATATATAGTTACCTGCCTTTTTTGTTTTTATGAATATTGAGTTTGTCCATTTAATTTCAGTATTACTGAATCCTCGTCCTCTGGCCCAAAACCTTGGCTTTCTAGTACCTACTTCTCTTCCGTTAAACATCAAACCCATCTTTGTCCAGTTTTGTTTTTCTGGAAGAACTGTAGCATTCTTTTTTTCTTCCATGTCTCAGTGTTTTGTTATCAACAAGTGATTGGAAGAATTTATTACATAATAAAAATAAAATCTAAAACTGGAACGCTTGATTTGCATAATGAAATTGTTGTAACGAAGGTGTATCTGAGGCTTTCTTTGGCTTTTGGAAGTATTAAACAACACCATGACAATGGAGGAAAGAAAGGCGTTTTCTATTAGCATCCTTCATGTTCCATGCACATATAAATTGTATTTATTATAGGTCACATGTAAGTTTGTTTTAAATGCTGGGGGAGTATGATACCATTTTCAAGCAGGAGATGGGAGAGTAACTATACCACTATGGGTTTTTTCTGTTTTTTTAGCAGATTCACCAAAAGGCCCTCACCCCTCTGCAGGCATGAATGGAAATGTGCAGCATCCCACCAGCACCGGGCAGCAGCAGGTCTCTGCCATACCCTCTCCAAGTGCCAGCAAGCCTTGGCGCAGCAAATCCATGAATGTCAAACACAGCGCGACCTCTACCATGCTGTCTGTGAAGCAGCCTAGTCCCGCGACCTCCCCTACTCCAACCTCAGACAGGATCAAGCCGCCCCCTTCTGAAGGTGTGAAGCCCCCTTCATCTGGACAAAAATCTATGCTGGAAAAATTCAAGCTGGTTAATGCTAGGACTGCTCTGAGACCTCCTTTGTCACTGAGCTCAGGACCCAGTGACAGTGGGAGAGAGGACGACAACTTTTCAGAGTGCGGTGAAATGGATGTCTTAAGTGGTGGGGTGAACAGCGGCGGCTCCACAAGTAGCAGTCCAAAAGTATCACCGAAGTTGACCCCTCCAAAAGCTGGCAGCAAAAATCTCAGCAATAAAAAGTCTTTGCTACAGCCAAAGGACAAAGAGGAAAAGAACAGGGACAAAAACAAAGTTTGCACTGAGAAAGCAGTCAAGGAAGAGAAGGATCAGGTCATTGAAACATCTGCAAAGAAGAGCTCAAAAATTGCAAGCCTAATCCCAAAGGGAAGCAAGACAACAGCAGCCAAGAAGGAAAATTTAATATCATCTTCTAGTGGGATCCCAAAACCTGGATCAAAGGTGGCAACAGCAAAGCAGAGCACTTCCTCTGCGTGCACAGGGATTAAGGAGGTTGAAAAACTGAGGACTACTAAAGGAAACCAGTCCCAGTCAACATCAAAATCTCAGCTTAATGAGAAGGCTTCTCCTTCCTCTGGTCTTGCTTCTTCTGAAGGGAAAGAGACAAGTGCTGCTCTCCCCACAGGATCCTCCGCAGCTCTGTCGGCCTCGATGGCTGCAGGCAGTGGCCAAGGCACAGGAAATGGTGTAGTCCAGCTCCCTCAGCAACAGCAATACAGCCACCCCAACACTGCCACGGTAGCTCCTTTCATTTATAGGTAAGAGCGCAGAGGAAAATTGGGTTTGTGCTATCATTTAGGAAAGAGAGCTAAAATGGGTAAAGTAATGGTGGGTCACACTGATATCCCCCAGTTTCTGTCACGGCATCATGACAATGTTTTCCTAATATTTTTTTAATTAATGTTATTGTATGAACAATTTCTTACAAGAACTCTGAGTCTTTACCTTGTACAAAAGCAATCCATTGCAAATATTTGCCGTTTAAAATTCAGGATGTTTTGATTAGAAATACAGATCATATGGTACATACTCTGTGCTGCTTTTGAAAGGTCACGGCTGAGTCAGGCTTCTAGTGCGAATATTCTTGTTTGCATTCTAAGAACCTCAATGTCTATTTGCTAATATTTGGCAATATTTGCTTAAAATTCACTGTTCTCTTAAAAGATCATAAAATACACTCCTGATGTTTTCAGAATATGTAATAATACTTGTGGATATTTGAAGAAAAACCATACACAAAAACTTTTACAAGTGTTTAAAAATATTTCAACAGTTTGTGTAGACAGAAAAGGTTGCTGTTTGCAGTTCTTTTCCTGATTAGTTTTCTGCATGACCTACATGTAGGTTATCTCCCTGGAGACAATTAATTTTTACAGGCAGTAGTAGCTCTTCGGATGGCCAAGGCTCTGGAATGGAAGAATGAACAGTTAAATGTATCAACATTTGTCTGAATTTATTTTGCTATATGATAGAGCAATTGAAGAGAAGCTGGGAGATTTCACTGTTGTACAACTCAGAAAACAGAGTAAGTGTAGAAAGATTGACAGGCTGATTTGAATAATGTTTTCAGATGTCAGCTGTTGGAGGGCTTTAGCTACAGTTGTGGGTAAATTTAACATCTGATAAAATGACAAATACATTATTAAGCAAAATATACTGCCAGTTTTTGTTACTGAGTAGTACTCTAGATAATCTTGGCTAAAGATGAAAGAGTTGATGAAGTAGGCTCTGAGGAAGTATATATATCATTACACACAACTAAACATAGCTTCAAAACCAATCTGGATGACTGATCAGTTCAGAAAATCATATGGAAGGGAGAAAAAGCTCAATATAAAAAAGCTCAACTGTTATATTTATTCTAATATGCAGTGGAGCCTCTTGAGTTTCATTTAGATGGATTACTGTATGCACTTAATACTCATGTGACTGTCTGGAATAACCTCAGTGATACAAAGGATTTGTAGTGTGGTACATAGGACAGCCTACATATGTGTTAGGGTGCATATGTAAGGAGAGAGAAAAAGAAGCTATGCTTTGCCTTCAGATGTGTGTGCTGTTTGATGGCTATTTTACTACATATTGCTGCTATTTCATTGCATGATGGAAATGTCTCAGCATTCTTTTAAGCTCCATCTTAAAGCAAATTGTATTTTGAATTTTAAAGGGTGATAGAAGCATGCATCTTCCAGTAAAATTAGTTACTGATAATTGTCTCTTTGCTTCAAACAAATAGCAAAGGAGACTGTATTTGAAGTTGAATCTCACATGAAAATAAAATTCTCAGAGCCAATGTCTGATCTCAGAATGCCATAAACCCAGAGTAATAGAATGACTTTGATGACGTTACTTCAATATGTATCTCTCTAACTGAGTGCAGAATCTGACTCAAAAGCACATAGTAACTACATTTCTTAAAAATCTCAAGGGTTTTGTAATACCACACAATAATTTCATAGAGAATATAAATATAACCAAGGATAAAATATCCACATTTTCAAAGTCAGCATATTTAATTCTGTGGATATATGGTAAATGGAAATGAGCAAGAGCTGGGGTACTATATTTACATTTTTTGTTCTTCAACATAATTGTTTTCAAAGCAGTCATCACAATTTATACACAGAATTTTCAGGTGTGATTTTTAACAGCTTTATATGAGTTAGTAAACAATGGTTACCATTTAGACTAACAGGGGTTTTTTTCAGCTAGAAGGAATATCTAGGCTCTAGTTTATACTGCAGTCCTTGTAAAAAAATTCAATAAAATTTAGTAAAAATACAATGCTTTTTATCCAGAATTCTGCAGAATTTTGCCATATACTTGTATGATCCATTTAGACTGTTAGCACAAGCATAAGTAAGCTAGTGCTTTCTCTGATTCCTTGCTGATACCTGCAGATACCACATATTTTGAAATATCTTTTTGTTAACCAAGAGGATATTACTGTAGACTTGTGAGGGAAAGGAAGTATTCCAAGGAGGTTTTTTTTGAGACGGCCATGTATTTTGCTTAAATGAGTAATTCAGACCTATAATAGTTATCAATAGTCATATTTTCAAGCAGTCTATATTTTTATTAATGGACAGTAGATAGAAAATACTGTTTTACTGGGAGGTTCTCAAATGGCATATTGCACTATTCAGTCTTGCAGTCTTGGTGCTTTGTCCTATCTGATATCACATTGTATTTTTATTCCTCTTAAACACCTGACATCAAAATTCATATGGAATTATTACTTCCCTACAAAGATTAGCAACAGTCAGAATTGCATTTAAGATAATCTAAATGGGCATAATTTAAATTCTTCCATTCTGCCAGCAGGTGATTATTTATTTTCAAATGTGGCTGTGAATATATTATTTACAGTCCCATATGTGTCCCCTCTGAAGGTGGCTGCGGGGTCCAACTGATATAAGACTGAAGTAGATGTAATTTATTTGCCAGAAAGCTTGATAAGAGAGATACAGTGGGATGGTGTAAGAGACTGTATAATTGTTTAAAGTACACCAGCCGCTACTTAAAATTACATTCTTCTACTTAGACAGAATTGTAGAAAGAAGGAAATTGTGCCATTTTCAAGTCCTTTAGACTTGTATTGAAATTGGCCCTACAATTTAGCTGTCTTCCCAGTGGTGCTTAAATTTCCATTGGAGAAGAGTAACACAGAAGTTTAGTACTTACTAGGCTACAGTGCAAACAGGGGGAAAAAGGTACATTAATTATAACAAAAAAAGATATCTGAATCTGTCTCCTGAAAACAAGAGAATAGGTTAATTTCTCAGTGTTTTTTCATGCTCAAAAGTGGAATATAACCTTCAATACCAAACCTTTTCTTGTCCAGAGAGGAGTCCATTGCATCTATTGCATGCAATCATTGTGGTTTGGTTTTTTTTAAACTCAAATGATATATGTTTATATTATTTCCAAAAAATGGGGGGAAAAACTAATAGTCGCTGGAGTGATATGTGTCACCTCTCTCCATGGGGCAAATCCTTAATTGATGCAAGTCATCATAACCCTACAAGAAGTAATGTGATATGATGGAAATTAATATTTGCTATGGATTTACTGAAGGAGTAAAGGAATATTTCAGTAGGAGAACATTGGATTGTAACTGAATGCACGTACTGCACTTCAGCTTTATTTTATTGACTCCTCCAGTAACCACTGTAGGAGCTTAGTAGGTCTCTTTTCCATGGCTGAAATGTAGAATCTGAAGCTCCTAAATCCCAGGGGCTGTGATGCTCAGGAATTGCTTTTTGCCGGAAATGCTGGAAGTACAGAAACTGCTGCAGAGAATTAGCTGACTACTCATCATCCTGAGCTGCAGTTCTATGATGTGCTTTGCTTAAATTTCAGCTTTTCAGCTAAATTTTAGTTTATGATAGCAACATCTGGAAGAAGTTTCAGCAGTCTCTGAATTGCAGTCTTGCAGAGATATTCTTTCAGTGTTAATGCTGGACTTCAAATATGAGTTTGGCACTCTTTTTGTCTCTGCAGAATAAGAAACTGGTAGCTACAGCTACCTAATAGGTTGGTGTAGAGAAGAGGGTGCCAGATCGTTCTCCTAAATGAAGGGCGAAAGGATAAGAGGTAATAGATGCAAGTTACAGCAGGAGAGATGCTGATTGAAAGTTAGAAAAATATGGTTTTACCTTGAGGGTGGTTAAACACTGGTGGAGGTTGTGGAATCTCTGTCCTTGGGTATGTCCAAGACCCAACAAAACAAGGCTCTGAGCAACATAATGTAACCAGACCTGCTTTAAGAAAGTCATTGGTCCAGATGGCACCTAGAACATCTTTCTGATCTAAATTAGTTTATGATTCTCTAAGGAGTAAAGTATTCAACAAGATAGGGTCAGAAAAAGGAAATATCGATGTAATAAATAAACATTTTACTGGCTACTGAAACTTTCTTCCCAACTCCTTTACTACATGGTGATTAACACAATTCTTTTACTAGGCCATAGCTTCAAGGGTGTGCAGGAGGTTCAGAGCAGTGACAGATGGGAAGGAGCATATAATCTGGTTGTACCTCTGGAAGCTCAGTGAAATTCAATTCCAGATGCCTGATCAGGATGTTTTTATACAGGCTTAGGAAAAAAAATTATACCACTCTTCAAGGATCCTGCTACCGTAGCATCAGCAGGGTTTCTTGAAGCCATATTTATGTCCAGTTTTAATGACTAGAAGCTACTTCTGTGTCACTGGTTGTGCAGTTGAAACTAAGTTTACAGTAAAAACATTGTCAGTTAATTGTGTTTGCTAATAATGGATTATGCCACTAAACATACTTTCTTAAATTAAGTGAGGACTCAAAGTCATGCTGCAGTGCTTTATTAATTCCTGTTATTTACATTGCTGCTGTGAAAATAAAGCAACAGTCACTATCAAAATTTTGCAGTCGTAAACATTGCCACTCACCAGTTTTCCTTGTAACAAATACATGGTCTTTAGACAAATCCTCCCATTTTTCTGTGGTTGACTTTCAAGTAATAGTGCAAGAAAAGTTTCCATTGAAGAGGTATTAGTTTAAGAGATGGAAAAAAACATAGTAAGTGAAGAAGTCATTATAAACACATATTTGATTAATGCTGAGTTAAAACAGTAGCTTCATAAATGATCTGTTTTCTGTTTATGATCTGAAGTTATTCTTTTAAATTGCCATACAGACAATGTGGCCCTATTCCTTTGACTGAATAATCAGTAAAATTCAGGATAAAGGACCAGAAGAAATATTCTGTTCAGGCTTCTGTAACTGGCAGCCCTACTAACCCTTTCGTAAGCCAACTAAATTTTATTTTAAATTGGTTAATCCCCACTATTACAATGGGAAGGTTCCTGCAGAAATTCACTCGTAACATTTTTTGAAATGGTTTGCATCCTGCATGTTTATATTGCATCCACTTAATACTTTGTTGATATTGTCCGTTGACCTTAGAAGTGTTTTTCCTCTCTCTGATTGCTCTTTTTAAATATGCGAGGGAATAATCCCATCCCCTTCCTTCTCTTTTGTGAGGCTAAACCAAATCAACTCTCTTCTTTTTGTTGTTTTTCAGAAGGTTTTCTTCTTCCCCATGGGCATCCTAGTAGCCCTTCCTTGCATCTGTTCCCAATTTAACTCACAATTCTTGATCATGGGTGATCGAGCTGCTCATATTGCATACATGGCCCTGCCAGTCTGTTTCACTGACAGTGATATGCATTCTAGACAGCTGCATCTCAGAGAGCTGTTGGAAAAATGCCACCATATCCATCTGATACCTTTTGGAATGTCAACTAAAAAGCAAACAAATCTTTGATGTTATCTGTGTTTATTTAAGGTTGGCTATTTCGTTAGAGACAGGAAATGACTGACTGTATCAGAGACCACTTATTAAGTAGTGTTTCAAATTCTGTTCTTAATTACCCCATACAGGCTCATTTTAATCAAAATGAATGAGCTTATGTAGGTTGATTGAAAGATTTGTCTCATTAAGTGAGTTTGATATTCTTACAAATAGGTAACATGTAACTCAGTGGGTTGGGGATAAATATATTCTCTGATTGCCATGATTAAAATAGAAAACAGATTGTCCTTTTTCATGAAGGTTGCCTAAATTAACCTGCACTGTAGATGCACCTCACTGGAAGAAGTGTCACTGGGCTGGCTTTTTCTGAACTGAAATTATTTTCCTTTTTCTTGATACTGAGGGAGATGTAAGAATTTAATTATTTAAAGGCGGTGGGCTGTGAATAGGTAGAGGATAGAGGATCATTCATTAAGGCCGGTGTGCAAGGTTAATGAGAAGATCTCTTAATTTGCTGTTTACTTGCTCCGAGCTTGATCTGTGCTGCAGTCCTGCAGAGATCACTTGAATTGTTCGTAGGATTAATATGTCCCATGGAAGGACATCAAAGCCAGCAGTACGGGAGAAGACAAACCTCAAAATCTCATTTAACATATTTTAAAAATTAGAAGAGGCATTTACATGCTTGGTCCAACGTATCACAAACCCATGACAGGCCCACAGCATTGCAACTTGAAGTTTTAGGTACCCAGTGTGTACCTGAGCCTCTTTGTTTCCCAGGAGCCCCAAAATCCTACATGAAGTCTACTTGGAAGTCTTTAACCCCTAGCCTAGTCTCTCACCATTCTCAGTGGATCTGGGCTAAGCTGTACTCCGGAGAAAACAAGGGCCTTGGCCATCGTGCATGAAAAGGCAGGGCTGGTGTGGATGTGCAGGCAGGCAGCAACCCCCTGGAGACCTTGTGGAAAAAAGGCTATTTGTGGGAGACCTGTTCCCTGTTCCCTCCTTGGGGCATCTCCATCACAGCTGCCCAAGGGCCAGTGCTTTTAGTCCATCTGTACCACAACAAATAACAGTTGTTATTTTCTCAAGTAAGCAGAACCTAAGTTGCTGTGAAATCCATAGCCCTCCATGAGATTTCTGTTGCTTCCTCAAACAGTTAAAATTTCGATGATTTAAAGCCCTTTGGGAAAGCAAGTGGGACTGTGGAATTTCAGAGTGAGTTCACGGCAGAGGGATAGGGTGAGCTCTTTTTTTTACTTAAGAGACTCTCCTCTCAAGCATCAAATGTAAAACTACATTCAAGGTTGGTAGGATGTAGTTAACCTTGCAACGTGTGCTGAGCTTGTGTTTCCAGTAGTGTGAGACAGACAAGAACCAAAAATAGTGTTTTATAGAGCAGTTGTTTGTTTCCAGCATCTTAAAAGTACAGAAATTGTTAAGAAAGACTGTGCATCAGATGAGGCATAATTTACATTTCTGTTTCTGAGTTGAATGGTTCTAATCACTGGGTTCCACCATGTCAGTACTTGTGCTGCTCTTTATGCAGATACCTGTTCCCTCATCTACTATCATGAATTACTGAACAAATCTATTCAGTAAGTAACTTTAAAGAAAATATTAACTGGAAATTTATTTCATAAAATAAGTTGCTATAAAATTATTTTGAGAGATAAGACTGTTTTTATGAGGTTTATTTATAAAATACGGAATCATCACACAGTTAAATGTTTCTGTTTTCAGTTTAGTTGGTCATTGGAAACACTTTATGGTGCATTTTGAAAATCGAACTATAAATGTCACATTTTAAAATTAGGATATAAATATTTCATTAGTCTTTTAATAAATCAGAACAGTGACTGCTATTCATGTCAAGAAAGCTGGAAGAATTTAAAGCTGCAAGTGAAGATCTTTTAAAATTTTATTTTAAAAAGTGTCTATTGTATCTTTAGATGTATTCTTTTACTGTGTACACATGTGGTACGTGTTGCTATTTGATAACATCGTAATTCAGCAATTCCAGTGTAAACTACAGCTTTTCCTTAGGAAGAGGCAATAAGTGTGAGATATTTTTTATTATAATCGATGTGCTTATGTATTTCTTGCTGTTTACCTTCATATAACTGAAAGTAATTGTATTCAACAAAGGGTTCCCATTATAATTTATCATTGATATTCACAGAAATATACCCTCAAAGAAAATATAAGCTATTTTTTAGAAAGTTAATGGAAAAACTTGTATTATCCCATTCCCCAGAGTTATATAAGGGGCATTATCAAAAGAAGCTGCACATAGATTTAAATATCTGGGCCAGATTTCCATCCAGCCTTGCATAAGCTTATTCCCACATGGCCTTTCTCACTTAATATTTCATCAATTACAAGGGTTTTTTTTTCCTTTATATATGTGCAGGGATGTGACATAACCAATGTAAATGGATTCTGACTAGAATCTGTTTGAAAAATCCTGCAAAAAAATAAGTGGGGGGAAAAATGGCTCCAAATTTCACAGCATTAACTTGTGAGTTGTTCTTGCAGAGAGAGAGGGGGAGAGAGAGAGAGAGAGAGAGAGAGAGTGAGAGAGAGAGAGAGGGAGGGAGGGAGAGAAACCCTAGTTGCTTGTAAATTTGTGTAGCTGGACTTAAACTAGCATAATAAGAATGTGACAAAAATGGTATTTTCATCTAATAGTGATATGATTCTTGGTAGAGCTGCAAGTAGTGCTTTTTTCCATGAGTACATGACTGATAGATAATAATAATAATCAATCTTCTTGCTTCATTTCAGAACTCTCTCAGAAAATGACAGTACCTCTTTACCACCTGCTGACTCCTGTACCAGTCCTACTAAAATGGATTTGTCATTTAGTAAGACTGCCAAACAGTGCCTAGAGGAGATATCTGGTGAGTAACAATAAGTCAGGGGAAGACTGTGAACTTCTTTATTTCCATCTGTTTCTTACCAGGAGCTTTGTGATGGGTTGAAATAATACTTCTGACCTCTAATCATGAGTGGTATTAAATACACTGAAAATTTGGGTCATGCATATTTAGTGCTTCAAGTGCACAGTTCTCTATTTGAACTGGTATTCTGTTCAAATACCCTCTTCATCATTTTGCAGAAACTCGGCTCTCACAAGCTATGGTTTCATGTAATTGTTATTTTATTTAATCATACTGAATGTTCTGAGAGGAGGAGTGAAAACTCACTTCAGAATGCTTAATACTCTCATTTAATAACATCAAGTTAAATAATAACATCGGAACTGAGATACAAATTACATAAGGTACATGTTGCTTTTATAAATGAGTCTGTATTCAGAAAACAAGCAAGTCCTTACTCTTAGTACCTGGCTTGTAAGCTGCTGCTAGAGCTAAGCTGCTAAAGGTTGTGTTCTGGAATTCCTTGTAAGCCTGGATTAAAGTCCTTACTAGGTTACAAAGGTGCAAGGATGGGGTTTTTTTAATCATATTGGAATAATTCCTTTGAAGCCAACACAGCCATGCTGAGTTACATCAGCACTGGATCTGGCCATGACTCTGCCGATGGATGCAAAAAGCAAAGTGTGCCACAGCTCACTTTCTCATCAGGACTGAATTGCACCACAGGGTTGTATTGTTCCAAGTTGTTCCAAAACAAGTTGTTCCAAAGGGACTCTTTGCAAAAGCTGTTTCTTGGAAGTTTCAGGGTTTATTTTTGCTGTTGCTTTGTTTTGTTTTTCATTACCATCCTTACTCTTATAATTTTACAAAAATAAAAGGTGAAATCCTGACCCACTGGTTTTCCCTATAGTTTTGCCCTTTTACTCCAAATTTTTAGCATTTAAATGGATTTGTAATGAGTCATGTGGTTCTTCCTACATGGGCTATAACTCACTTAAAGCACTAATTTGACACATCAGTCTAAAATTATCTCTCCACCAGAAGGGAAATCAGATGCCCAAGCTTTATGGGGACTGTCTTGACATTTAGCTGACTCATACTGAAAAAAGGTTTTGTCCTGGTTTGTCTCAGTCCCTTTGGAAGTTTTCTAACATCATTTATTTGAACAGTCAGCTTCTGTGATAAATGTGTCACTCTGAAACATGGTGAAATGTTCCCTAGAGGTGATGCATAGCTGTTGAAGTATAAAATTGTTTTTAATTACTCCACAAATCGGACTCCTTGGTCTAACATGTATAAAGAGTTTAATTGAAACACTTACCACAAATCAAAAGATGCTTCAAGGAATCATGCAGAGATGCTAAAAAAAACCCCAAACAATTCAATACCTGCTGAAATGATCCAACAGAATATCATGTCTGATGGCCTTTTACTGTTCTGAACAGAAATGGAACAGCATCAAAAAGAAGAAAATTGTATAAAGGAAACTAGACACCAGAGATGTTCCTAATCTGATTATTTAGACTCTGGCATTAGCAGTTGATTGGCATAAAAGCCTGTAAAGCAGAACCACTGGGAAAATGTGGTCAGTGGTTTGCTGTGTACATAGGGAAATAGAGGTGTGCCACTTCTATTTAATTGTTAGCAACAAAAAAAATAAATGGATCAAGTACTATATTTGCTGAATAATCAATTGTCTGCACGGGTGAACTATCACCAAGTCATAAATGATTCTGTCATTGAATCTGCATGGATTGTTGCTCAGAGGAGTATTCCATGATGGATTATCCATGAGAAAGGACAGTTAAATTCTTTTACTTAAGAGCATCTTTATTCTGGTATGATCAAGGGATTACACTAATAGTATCATAGAGATAGGCAAGGTTAATTTCTGTGGCCTGGTCACTTATTTTCAGGGTATTAAGCAATGAATCCAGTTTCTTTCATTTTGGTATTACCTTTTTCCTGAAATATTCAACTGTTGCTATGGATGGCCATCATCTTTATATTATCTTGATCTTCTTTTGGAACTTGGTAGCCACCACACTAGCACAATATGTTTGTAAACAGTAAGGATAAGTAAGGATCATGCAAAAGAGGGAACATCTGTGGAAATCACTAAACAGCTTGGAGGAGTGTATTCATAAAGTGTTGTCCCACCTGTATTGTGTTTCTACTTTATTATTTTTAAAGTGCCAAATATTTAGAACTAAGGCTGGCATGCTCAGGACTAGAATATCTTAGCCAATATTGTTGTGTAAACTGTTTCTCTTCTTTCCGAATATTTACATGCTCCTGTTTGTTATTGTTTCTTGGCTGAAGGTTACTGCTCCCACAAACAGCCAAGTTGATCATATCAGAACTTCTAATCCACTTTGGAGCAATATCAGCCAATTGAACCTAAACTAATGCTTTAAGCATGTCTGTTTCAAGATTTCTCCATAATATAGGCAAAAGTTGGATGCAGAATAAATAATCTGAAACTTATTTAGGAGTAATTGTTCAGGCACCATTCTCCTTGAATAATTCAGGAATCAAACCTGTTAATTTCCTTTCTGTAGTGGTGAAAAGTCATGGCCCTGCTTTCTGTGCCCAGCAAGGCAGTTCACATCGCTTTGCTACTGTCTCAACAGCGGTGATGGAAAAGTAGAAAGTAAAGCAAGAATCTGTAGAGTCAGTTTCCAGCTCTCCTCTGCTCCGTCTTCCTCCTCCGAGGGAGCTGCTTAGAGCTGGTTACCTATATGGCCTCTCCTGTCTTCCAGCTCAGAGCTGGTGAAAGGTAAATTCAAAGCTCAAGCCACTTGTGTCCTGCCCACTACTTTGCAAGTGATTGCTTGGTGTCAGATTACAGGTCAATCTGACTGACCTGCACAGCCATGAGAAGAGAATGGTGCTGGAAGGCAAGGGAGGTGAGGAGGCTGGTGTAGGCATTGACTCAAAACTGTGGCCCTGCTAAACTGGACAACCTCTTTATTTTTAGCTTGTCACCAATAATTTGCTGCCCTTGGTGAATATACACATGGCTTATGCCTAAAGCTATTTCTGCATCTTGGTGGAGATACTGTAAATCTGTTCCTCTGTCTCTGCTGGGAATTTGCTCTAGATGTGATCTGAAGTGCTTCAGATTTTTTGCTACTTTTTCTTCCCCCCTTTGAATATTTCACAGCTCAGCCAGAGCAGTCCCAAGTGTTCCCACAGTGCACATGCAGATCAGCAGTAGAGCACGTGCAGAGAAGTTTTTAGGCTTCCTGCACACCTTGGATCCCCTCTGTGTGCACAGCACCACTGATATGTGTATTCCCACTAAATGAGCCCCATTTGTAGGCATGAGACACCTGTGGAGTAGTTCTGGTGGTTCTATGTATGGCAGGCTTGCTGCTCCTGTGGCACACAGGTCTGTAGACTTTTGTCCAGGAAATCCCAGACAGAAATATGGGAGACCTAAATAAGGAGCAATTCTGCATTCAAGTATGAATACAATTTATTGCATGTACATTATGTACCATTTGTCTCAACAATACTACTCAGTATCTATCTGCTCAGTTTCTGCCAAACTGGAATACACCTTTATAAACAGGATTATAAAATGAGAATGAAAAGAAAGGCTAATGAAGTAATCCGGTTTGGTTGTTGTTATTCATGATATGGCTGGGAGCAAATTCTTCAGACTTTCTTACCAAGTATTTCTTCTTAAAGTGGCTGTGACATTTATCACCTTCTGCAGCAAGCTTATTGGAGAAGGATGTCAGTAAGTTAATTAGTTAATAATCCATTATAAACTGTACATGTCAGTAAACTACAAAGTATTGTTTTATGAAATCAGTGATAGTATTTGGCTTTAACAAGTGCTGGCATGCTCAAAGAGCTTAATGCATAGTGTTTGATTAAGTAATTATTCATGAATTTATAAATATTGACTAATTACTAAAAATCTGAGGGATGAAGCAGAAATGAAAGAGTACTTTTAAGAGTTATAGGCCTATCTCAATGGCAGGATTAGCATAAAAACATTCGAGTTTTAATATTTTGTGTTTATTGTGCTTAATTTTTTGCTCTCTAAAAGAAATAGTTAATTAATATGTGCAGGAATAGTTTACAATTTTTTCAAATAAGCTTAGCTGAAGAGATTCATAATCTTATGCATTTCCAGATCTATTACATAATTCATTTGTAGGGTTCTAAACTATCCACTGAGACTTCAAAGGAAGTCTTATCTGACAGCAAAATTTGCCCAAAGACTATTAGTTCTTAAAATAATTTTTATAATTCCTTTTATGAAAGAGACAGTAAAAACGAAGTAGTATGTTACACTGTGATGGCTTGGAGGAAGCCCCCTAAGCTATTCTTGATGTAAACATATTCTTGCTTGATGGGTGGAGAACACACCGAATTGCAAGGTAGCTGGGGAATAATGTCGTCATGACATTTGCTCTCCGCTGGTGTCCTATACTTTCTTGTTAGCTTAGAAAGATGTATTTTTTGTTGCTATATCTCATAATTTTAAAATAGAGAGCTGAGATTTAGAAAATTATTTTTTCAATAAATAAACCTGAGAATTTTCAACATTGAAATTTTCTGTTTTGTCAAATGACACCCTGCAGAGAGATGTGGTAAAGTACAAGAATAATTTCAATGTTCTTTCTACTGAGCACTTGATCCAAGACAAATAGGCGTCTGTTGTATCTGGGGATGATCACAATGGCCTGTCTACCAACTGAGACAATGGGATTAATGGGAGAAAAGTTCATATAACTTTATAATTAAGAGATATAGTATAATGTTTGTATACATGAAGGCTGAACAAAATCTGTGTGACTAGCCTCAGTGCTTCTACATAAAATAATTTGACTCACTGTGTTTTTAATGCATTTAGAAATGAGGCAGGTGAATGCTGCAGGTCCTCACCTACCTACAGCTGACCATGGAGACACGTCACTGCCTGTAGCTCTTGGGGCACGAAGGGGCAGGTGGGGAAGTTACCATTCGTGGATTTGGAATATCAGGGAGAGATTCAGACTGCCTCTTTATGGCAGGAAAAGAGCCTGTTCTCTTGATTCCAAGACAATCACCAAGAGAACTTTGGTATCACTGGGCCAAATCACAGACTCACAGAATATTCTGAGTTGGAAGGGACCCAGAAGGATCATCGAGTCCCACTCTTAAGTGAATGGCCCATACAGGGATCAGATCCACGACCTTGGCATCAATAGCACTGTGCTCTGAACAAGTGAGCTAAAAATCATTGTCCTTTCTGTTCATTGGAAACGTAGCAATTGAGAATGCTGTACCAATTTGAGTAGAAATTCAGGATATAAACCAAATTAATGTGAAAAGAGTGAGATTGCCCTTCATTTTTCAAATTCTCTGTTGTCAATACATCCCTGAAAGGATGTAGCTTAACAGATATGTTGGATAGGCTGGCACAGCCACGTGGGACAACATCAGCACCACACCGCTCTGAGATAACATCAGCATCCACACCATAGCAGGCTCTGCTGCAGGCAGGCACCAGCACGTTCATAAAACCCTTTAAAGGGCCCATATGTCACTACAACTGGCAGACCCTGGGAGTAAACACAGCAGTGTTGCCTTTTGTTTCCATGCTGAAGAAGTGTTTAATACAGTGACAGGTGTTTAATATTTGGGACAGTTTTGTAGTAGAGCAGACAGACCGTTCCTCTTGTCTTCCTCTTGATTGTGTGGCTAGGTGGGGATGGGAGTGGTACCTCCTCTTGTTGTGGAACATGTCTTTCTAGGGATTTATCAATGCTTTAATATGGAAAACCACTATTACTTCAGACTACTGATTTTTTTCTAGGTTATTCTGTGTTTCTGAGAGTTATCTAGGAAGAAATGTACCTTTTCTTTAAAATTTTCAAGAATTTTCCCCTGTGAATCTTCGAAAACTGTAAACTGAACCAGTGGAAAGCAAGAAATACACTGAGGCTTCTGTTAACATCTGTTTATTCATATAGGAAATCTGCAAACAGCTTGTCATTCTGAGGGTGGCATTTTTAAAGGTTATTTGCCTGTCAGGGCTTCTCAGGTAAAGACTTGAGACAAGCATATTTTCACACTGACAAAAGCAGTTTATTTTATACAGCAATTTTATTATTTGTAGATTTCTACATAATGTTTTGTGAAATCAATTTCACCTACATAAAAAGTTTGTATGTAAAAAAATTATAATTAAATTCAGCTATTTCTTTGTTCATCTGTCTGTTATTTCTGGGACTAATATCTTTTTCTTTGTGAGAAAGAGCATACATTTAAACATAAGTCGTCTTTCTCTCTGGATAATGAATTTAAAAATAGCATTCAAAATTGCTGAACTTAGTTCAGACCCAATACCAATTTGCTTTATAAAAAAAAATACTATTCCATTAATAGGTTTTCTTCAGAATATTGTGAAACAATGATTTCTTTACAGCTTTTTAATTCTATACTAGCCTCTGAATCTCACAGAGGTGCAAACAAGGTAGCTTTCTAAGGAGAAAGAAATTAAATATTTCCTTTTATGAATCATCTTACCAGACAAGTGTTGTTGTGTTCCATGTCCTATCTTATGATCTTAAATTATATAGTTTATTATTTAGAGCAGAAATTGCAAGACTGAAGGTCTTTTGCAAGTCTGCTTTTAGCATTCTGCATAGGGAAGAACAATGATATGGAAGAAATAGCTTTTCATCCTTACCTTTCGGGGAGAAAAATAGAATTTGACTGTGAGCTAGATCTGTTACTGTAGCATCCCATTCAGGTGAAGCTGTGTCTTGAAACCTGTGGCACTGTGCACTGGGCAGAGGCTTCTGTGTCTCCGGTTTAATTCACCAGGATGTTTGCTGCCATGGCAGCCAGCAGCATTCACTGCAGTAGCAGAGAAGAGTCATATATCTGGGAATGCAGGTTGAATACTAAAATGTAAGGAGGCTTGTGCTTCAGTGGTTAATTTTGGCTCTTTATTGAGCTCTGACGTGGAGGCTGTACTTGCAGTTCTGTGTCAGCCCATCTAAAGTGAAGAGCTGTGCACTAGGATCAGTCATGAGCTGGTGAGAGGGAGGGAAAAGCCCGAGACAGTACTTGCGCCTACTTTGGATTTCAGAAGGCAGCAGCTGTAGAAAGAGATGCAGGCCCACCACTCCGATGAGACTGGTGATTGGATGGAGAGGGGAAAACACAGTTGGCTTTTGGGATTACTTCTGTGCTGGAGCAGAGTGTTTGATCAACTCTCTTCTGCTTGAGAGAAATCTAAGTGAAAATGACTGTAAGTATTGCAGATTAATGTGACGGACGAGAAGTGGCTTAGCAGAGACAGCAGCGTAATTTTAAAGAAAATGACTGTGCCTGTCTAGTCCCTTCCACTACATAGAGTGCATGCTTGAGCTGTGCTTTCACTGCGAGTGCAAGTCTGCGCTACCTGGGGTGTGCAGCATGTGGCGATGCAGGGATCACCACCCGGACCTTCCAGGGGAATTGAGCTGCTGTCCATCTCAGAAACATGAAATCTAACTGAGGTGAAGCCCCAGCCGGAAAGATGCAGCGATCTGCTGAACTGTCAGTGTTTAAAGGCACGGAGGTTAGAAGAGGGTGTGTTCGTCTTCAGAAGCAGAAGTCTCTAACCAATCTCACGCTCATCAGTGAAGGGGAGAAGAGGCGATACTCATACAGGGAGAACTGGTTTGGAAACGCCTCCAAGTCCAACCAGAGTTACCAGCGGCGGGAGGCAGAAGCCGGGTGCAGAGGCTCCCTTTCCAAAGCGTTCTCACAGTCAGTGCACTCTCTCTGCCACTCCAGCCTCACCACACCCCAGGCATTTCAGGGGATAGCACCTGCTAGAAGCAGGACATCCAGGAGGTCAGGAGACTGGTGTACAGGTGAAGGCTTTCAGACTGACAATGAGGAGAGCAAAAAATCAGATGATGAAAATGCATCCTGCACATCCCATTTCCCCAGCAGGACCTGGGCAGAGGAGGAGGAGGAAGGGTGCTTGCGTGAAGGGACTGCACATCTGGATGAAGATGTCATAATAACAATGCTGGGTGACCTAGAACAGGTCCTGTATACTGATATTTTAGGTAAGTTAACTTTGGCTTGACATCAGGAAGGGCAGGAGGAGACCCAAGTGTTAGCACATATCTGCACGGAGCAGATTTTTGATCTTGACAGTGATTTCCCGAGACAGAACTGGGTTTATTTGCAGTATTATGCAAAAATAGGGTCTAGCCATTTCTTCTTTTTTTGTTCGCTATGACCTCTTAAGACTGTATGAAATGAAGACAAATGTCTAAATTGCTTTTGATGGGTACAGGGGCAGCAACAGCCTGTGAACAACTGAGCATAGTTTGCTTAGCTTTTTGAAAAATAAAGTTAAATATTTAAGTGCTGTTAGTTTATTCTTAAATAATTTAATTTTAATGGCATTTTTTCTCATTGATTTAAAATTGGTATCTTGAATCCAGGGTTTGGGTGAGACAAAAAATATCTCAGCCTTCCTATAAACTGTCCCTCCGGCATTGCTTCTCCCTTCCCTAGGTCCCCTGCTGATAATTTCACCCCCACACGTGGAATTGTGAATGCCAGGGTTTCAGTTTAGCTTAAATAGCCAGCTTTGTTATATCTGTGCATGCCAGTGAGTATTTGAAGTCTACAGCCATAGGTGCTTCAAAGGCTTCTGTGTTACTGGCTTTACTTTTCATCTCCCAGCCCTTTGTAAGAGTGCTCAAAGTGTTCATTTCCAAAGCTTTGTTCTTCAGCCAGTCAAAAGGCTGAAGTAGCTGCTTGCTTTTCCAAGTTATATAGCATGAGCCTGGAGCTTCTTGCTGGTAGATATGTTAGCCCTGATTGTGTTTAAACATTAAGGACAAAATTTTTGCTGTGTGTGTAGTGTAAAAGGCTGTTATCTCAAAATAAGATAGAAACAAGAATTCTCTTTGTGTGCATACCTTTTATTATCAAACTGTACCAGTAGGTTAAAAGGGCTCCTGCTAGAGATCAGAGGCTTGCTAGCCCAGGAGACTGAGCTCTAACCTGCCTCTGTTTCTCTTCAGCTGTATGTCACTGACAAATCCTTGTTCTCTTGTAAGCCTCAGTTTCCCCACTTGCAGAGTAAAACGGGTACTTTCCTTTCTGAATTGAGTTAATATCTAATAGTGGACAACTCTCTGGGGAGATAGTCATTATTTGTAAATCCTTTTATGCAAATCAGACAACTGGTAGAATTATTCTTCCATTTGCTTTGGGCTGTGATTACATGTGCAGAAGAACAGAAATTATTATGAACAGTATTATTGAATGTGAAATTATGGGTGAGCTTCAGAAATGTGAATGTAAAAGTCTAACCTAGGTATCTAGTGGTTTCTGTAAAATGTCTATTTTGATTTCCTATGAATGCATCTCACACAGTGGAAGAAATCAATGTGGGTTTCAGAAATTTACAGAGGAAATAATGGTTCATTATTTATAAGCAAAAATGTGGGGACAATCTTTTGGAATATTCATGTTTAACATAAATGATGAAGCTACAAATGATTGGGGCAAAAGGCCTTTCTTGTAAGAGGAACAGAGTTCTCATAGAAAGTTTCAGGGTATCCTTGTTTTAGTCTTATCCCAGTCTCCCTACGTGTGAAATGGCTTTTTTTTACTGTACAAACCAGAATCACTTGAGATAAGCAGGGAGCACTTCTCATATGTTAGGTCATGCAAATATGGCTAGAATCCATGATTGCAGTGGGCCATATATAAGAAACATGTTGCCCAGAGGAGTCTGGGATCCCTTTGAACCCAACCCTGATGCAATAAGCACCATAGTATCTCCCTAGTAGGCATGGTGTAGCTACTTTTCAGAAAAATAGACTTGTTCTTAATCCCTATGGTCCTCTGTACAGAAGGAGGTTTGATGTGGATGGGGAGTTAGTGCTGTCATGAAAATGTAGGATCTTGTACTCAGTGCAGAAAATTTCTTCACTGTCATGTTCAACTGTTTATACTTTCTGACTTGTTCATCCATGGTACAGCAGGATTCCAGTGGTATGGCCTTTAGAGAATGATGGGAAGAAGAAACAACAATTCCTTTTAAACCACTCTAACAGTTAGTTGTGAGAATTTTTAGATAGTACTATGTAGTATTTTAATATAATAAAACTTCAGTTTTAACTTTTTTTCTAATAAAAAATGGTGGAAATGTTTTTAAATTGCCCTCTGTGTCACTGAGATCAAAAGAAATTGGATCTCAAACTTTTCACCTCTACAGGATGGAATAACACCCATTTTATAGTATAATTTGTCTGAAAGTGAAATATTCTTCACTGTGACAACATATTTTGGCAGCTTGCCATATATGTACCTTTTTATTTAATGTATTGCAATTATACCTCAAGGCTTTGTTATGCCATTTACTGTGCAATACATATTAAAAAAGACAGTTGCTGTCATTTTTGCTGCAAGAATTTCCAGTGTTAACATACAGCAAAGGACAACTGACAAGGATAAACAAGGAAGGAAAAGGGCAAGGTCACTGTAAAATATGAATTGTATTCAGTTCCTCTAATAAATATAAAGGTAAAGTATTGCTCTGCCTTTAATTCTGCCTGCACAGACCCTGGAATTTGTCTTTCTTTGTAAATAGAAAATTTTCTTATACCAACAAGCTACTCTTTCACCTCTGGTTCAAGGCAGGGCAGGTAACAGTTCCTGGATCTTCCCTATATAGGTATTATGGCAGGAATATAATGTGCTCCTGGAAGTCAATTTGAGTGCATTTGGCAGAGCAGGGAAGGCAAAGGGCAGTGACAGTGAGGAACTGAGTGCAGCACAGACAAGTGCCTGGAGGCAGGCACGGACAGTGTGCCTGGAAATTGTCTGGGCTTTGAAAAGCAGTCTCAGTCTAACAGGACGTAATTGTCTTCAGCTTAGCCTGGGCATGAGCCCTTTTGCCTCACAGGAATCTCCAGGGTGGTGCAGACTCTTCTACAAATACTGCATGGGTGCACTGATTGGCAATGCTTTATCAAACACATCTAGCTTGAAACCCAGGAGCAGCTGTAATTTCAGTGACCGAACGTTTGCCTCCTGCAAGGTACTTCATGTGGATATGTACACAGGTAGTTTATTTTACAGCACTAAATATTGTGAACAGCGATGGCCTCAGGGTGTGGCTTGAGAAGGGAGAGTCTGGCAGCAGTGCAGGACCTGTATCCCCATTTCTTGTTTCCTTCCTGCCCAGGTATTGATCCCTCTGTCAGCTCCATGGTGCCAACACAGATCTTTATAGACATTAGCATCATTGAAGCACTGAAGAGTTTTTTTTGAGTAATAAAATAGGCAAACATAATTACCCAAAGGACTGTTTGGCTGCAGCAAAGAGGATGGAAGACACAACCAGGGCAGAGTAAATGGGATAACCTCAAATTGGCATTGCTGTGAAATCTAGCTTGACATTAAGCCACAACTGCAGGGTATGTTGGCTAGTACAGTGCATCATTTGCCTATTGAGGAAGAATTTGCCTATTGAGAAAGAATTAAAGCTTTTATGGAATATATATGAAATAATTTATTTCCATTTAATGTCAGGAGTTGAGATTGTTTGGGCAGAATGGGCAATAGGACCTGACTGTAGAAGATCTGTGAGGTATGATGTGAAATTTGTAATTGATAAGAGTCAAAAATAAATTATTTGCACTTCAAGTTCAGCGTTTTACTTGTAACATCAAAACTGATGCTTTTTGCCAACCTTCTTACAAGCAACAAATACAGGACACAATCAGAAATAGAACTCTAGCCTTGAACAAATCAGCAATTTTTGTCACAGAATTTCTTTTGAAATTCTCTTATTGTTCAAAAGTAAAATGAAATAAACTTCCTTGATCTATGAATTTGCTAGAAAACCTCCATTTCTGTTTCTTTGTGTAAGACTACTGGAAGCTTCTTTGAGGCTTATTATGTTTCTCTTTTGTAACCTATCATATATAACTTTTTTCCTTTTTTGAGTTTATTTTTAATTGTGTGAAGTAAACATTGTTCAGGATGTTTCAGGTGAAGTTCTGAAAGCTTCATTGTCTGATATATGAGACTAGCTTTTCACAATGGATCATGAAGGCTGTTGAAACCCATACTTATATAAATGATGCATGTGCTTAGAGTGTTCAGATTTGTATCCCAAGAAGCGTATTTTATTTTATCCCATATGAAGAGTAATGTCCCTCTTCAGGAAAGCATTACAGTCCAAGAAAGATGCTTTATTAAGTGCCTTACTTAAGGAGTACTTTGAAATAGCCTGGATGTTAAGTGAAGAGTTGTTTTAAGAGTCATCCCAGTTCTTTCCAGACACAGATTTACTGTGTCTTTTTTTCCTACTGAGTTATGTAAAATGTCAAGGACTAAAAAGGGACTTTGTAATGTGTCAAGTGCTCTGGGGCTGCATCATGCCTTGATTACAGAGGATAAAAATCCCAACATTGTAAATCAGTTTTTCAATAATAGATTTGGGCCTAAACAGGGATACTTTGGTGGGTTTTTTTACATACCACATTATTTATAAGGATATATGTGTTTTATTAATGAATGGATGAAGTTTTATTTTTAACAGATTAAAGGGATAGCCCTATTTACAATCATATGTGTGCCCTTCATTCAACCTTATAAACTCATGTGCTAAAGTGCATGCTGGTTTTACTGTTTTCTCCCAGGGGAAGACCCTGAAACAAGAAGAATGAGAACTGTCAAGAATATAGCAGACCTGAGACAGAATTTGGAAGAAACCATGTCCAGCCTTAGAGGGACCCAGATAAGCCACAGGTATACTGGTTTTGTGTAGACTGCTGAAAGTATGGACCATGGGAGAGTATTACTAGTTGCTGAATGAATGAGACTTGCAAGAGAAAATTAGTTATGACACTAAACTGCCTTAGCAAATTGCATGTGACCTTAATATACTACACTGTCAAAGTGTCTTATACATTCATTCACAAAGGTAGTTTTTGTTTCATACACATTTACTTAGAAGCATATAAATTTATTTTGGGTAATTTTATAAGTAGATGTTGGGGATGAGATCAAATGCAAGGAAAAATCTAAATGTAAAAAATAAATATGCCAGTGATGTGGGAAAGACACACTGATGTAGTGTTACAGTTTTGAGGGTTCCAGGTGTTTGGGTTTTTTTCCTTCCCTTTTCTTCCGTTTTAATTTTGTTACAGATAAACCACCGCCTCCTGATTGGTCCCTAGAGTCTCTGCTAAATTTGTAACACACAAAAAACATGTCTCAAGCATTCCATGCATGTGTTTGTTTTCAATCACACTAAGTCACACACTTATACAGTGGATTTTCCACCAAAATAATTTTCCCATAGCACCTTCAGCCACATACACAGATTAGCAGAGCCTCTAGAATCGATATTCTCTTGTTCTAATCTTGGTTAAAAAGCCATGTGTTTGGCACCGTTTCCACAAGTAGAGGTTATAGAATTATAGAATCATAGAATTGTTTAGGTTGGAAAAGACCTATAAGATCACCAAGTCCAACAATTAGCCCAGCACTACCAAGTCCACCAATAAACCCTGTCCTGAAGTGCCACACCTAAAAGTCTTTTCGATACTTCCAGTAATGGGGACTCCACCACTTCCATGGACAGCCTGGTCCAGTGCTTGATGACCCTCTCCATTCAGAAATTTCTCCTCATATCTATCTAAACCTCCCCTGTCTCAGCTTGAGGCCATTTCCTCTTGTCTTATCACTTGTTATCTAGGGGAAGAGGCCCATTTGACTACTTTCAGGGAGCCTCCTTTCAGGGACTTGTATAGAGTGGTAAGATCTCTTCTGAGCCTCCTTTTCTCCAGATGAAACATCCCCAGCTCCCTCAGCCACTCCTCCCAGGACTTGTGCTCCAGACCCTTCACCAGCTTTGTTGCCCTTCTCTGGACAATGTCCAGCACCTCAGTGTCCTTGTTGTAGTGAGGGGCCCAGAACTGGACACAGGATTTGAGGTGTGGCCTCACCAGTGCGAGTACAGGGGAATGATCCCTGCCCTGGTCCTGCTGGCTGCACTGTTGCTGATACAAGCCAGGATGCCATTGGCCTTCTTGGCCACCTGGGCACAGCTGGCTCATGTTCAGCCACTGTCACCAGCACCCCCAGGTCCTTTTCCACCAGGCCACTTTCCAGCCACTCTTCCCCAAGCCTGTAGCACTGCATGGCGTTGTGGTGACCCAGGTGCAGGACCCAGCACTTGTTGCACCTCATGAAATTGGCCTCATGGAACAGGCCCACCAATCCAGCCTGTCCAGATCCCTCTGCAGAGCCTTCCTACCCTCCCACAGATCCACACTCCTGCCCAACTTTCTGTCATCTGCAAAGTGACTGAGGGGGCACTCGATCACCCTATCCAGGTAATTGATAAAGATATTAAACAAGACTGGCCTCAGTGCCGAGGGCATATACAAGCACATGTGTGCATATGGTGAAAGCACATACACACGCAGAGAATTTTTAAAAACAAATATACTTTCCTCAGCCTTCACTTTTCCTGATTTCTCATGAGCAGAGAAGGCACAGTTCACTGACTTCCCCATCCTGTTTGGCAGCACATTGGAGACAACTTTTGACAGCACTGTGACAACTGAAGTGAATGGGAGAAGCATACCAAGCTTATCCAGCCGATCGACCCCTGTGACTTGGAGGCTGGGGCAGGCCAGTCCTCGGCTGCAGGCAGGAGATGCTCCATCCTTGGGTGCTGGTTATCCTCGCAGCAGTGCCAGTCGCTTCATACACACAGACCCTTCTCGATTCATGTACACCACCCCGCTTCGCCGAGCAGCTGTTTCTCGCCTTGGAAATATCTCACAGATTGACATGAGTGAGAAGGGAAGTGGTGATTTGGACATAGCCTCTGAAGCTGACGTTGGTGGCTACATGAGTGATGGGGACATTCTTGGGAAGAGCCTGAGGACTGATGACATCAATAGTGGGTAAGCAGCACTTTTTCCCCATTTGTACTAATGCATGATTGGTAGGTTTATAAGGATTTTTCAGAAAAATGTTGGCACACAAGTAGAAGTTGTATTACAGTTGCAATATTTAAATGTACATGTAAAAAACCAAACCTCTAATCTGCCAGTGATACTCTCCGCTGCCTTCAGATTCTGTTCTACTCCTTTAACATCGAGATGACTTTGCTGTGAATTTTAAGTTCTGATAGTACGTACTGCAATTTCTTGGTTCTCTGGTGAACCATCATTTTGCATTGTTTTCCCGGGAATAGGTCTTCTTTTGGTATTTTTATGGTTTTTTTGAGCTGGTAGGTATGACATTGGATGTAGCTGGTGAAAAGCAGCTGTTGACAGCGCGAACTTCCTCTGGTCACTTCAGATATTGTCTAGCATAGTCTGTGTAATAGGCCTTTATTGCAGTTTTTCAGCTGTGTGTATCATTGGAGCAGCAGCAATATCTTTTCATAAAAGACTAGACCAGTTACTCTCTTCATGTATCCAGGAGGAAGAATCACAATTTTTATTTTTGTCTGCTTAATCAATTGGTTGACTTTAAGGTACTACATTCCCTGTGTTTCAAATTACTGTTCAACAATTCTTTTATCAGTCTAGGAACACAAGTCACTTCAATCCTATGTATGTTAGAACTCCTAGAACATCATTAAAAAAGAAAAGCCATGTTACAGTTTTACTCACACTTAAATTACTATTCAGTGCTGCTGTTGGCATCTCAAGGCTGCTTGCTGACTGATTTAATGCTGTGTTGAATAGAAGTTCCATAGAGTACATGGTCATGTCATACCACACCACACTGCTTCACTCTCTATAATTTTAGAATTCTTGCTGTCAATCTAATCTCTTGTTTTGAATTATAGCTATGATTAGAGACTAGTGGGTGATGAAATTGAGTATGAGACATTCCTAAAGGCAAATCTAAGTCTGTGATCAAAGCTCTCTCTAGAGCAGTGTCTCATCTCAAGCACCATCCAAAGATAGATCTCTAGAAAAAGCATAAGAAAGCATATTCCTCTATGTCCCTGGTCTATTGTCTCAGTGATCTGTGCATGGAGCACTGCTGACAACACTGTCCACAGCACTAATGACTGTCAAGTAGGATGCCACATATATATAACATATGTGCTAGAAAAGAGAAAATGCATATGGAAAATATGATACTTTAATGTCTGAGGACTTCTTATCAAAAAGGAAATATTGGTGCTGCCTTTGACAGATGCATGGTTTTATTTGAAATAATAAAAAAGGGAATCCTTTGCAGTGCCTGATGAGTTGTATTAATTAGCCTATCACGTTAAAGGATGAATATAGTCATCTTAAGTGACTTTTCTTTGCATCTGTAATAAGGATATCTAGATAGATTGTAAGTTGCACTGTGCTTGGTTAACATTTTTAGGTGTAGTAAATGTTAAAAACAACTTGATAAGCTCTGAAATTTCAGGATTCACTGAGGCATGGAAAGTCTTATCTCCTTTATGCCTCTTTCATTATCAGTTTAATTACTTTAAACACTTGGGGACAAGCATGCAGCAGTAATTAGAAATTAGTGCGAGGAAGGCCTGTTGCACTTATTAAGTCTCTCCATTCAGCCCTTACTTATAAGGGGGAAAAAAACCATAGTCTGGATTGCATTCAAGACACAGCTAAATTTAATATGCAGTTTTAGAGCTGTGGAATCTATTGGATAATTCAAGCCTAGCTAAATAATCTGTCCAAAAAAGTCAGATTTTTGTGTTTAATATAAACATGAATATAGTATGTAAGTGTGACTCTTAATTTACCCTTGAAAACAAATGTGAAGTTACCTTCTCCAAACTCCAGATACCAAGGTTTCAGAAATCCTTTGCTGAAACTTCAGGCCAGATCTTACCCATACATTAAATGCCTCGGAGTTTTGTTTAAAATAATCAAAGGAACCCTTTGTGTTTTAATGCACTTGAGGTTGCCTTCATCCATACTGCCACTCAGGACATGATCCCTTCTCAAACTGGAACTGCCACAAAGGGCTCCACTGTGGCGGCTTTGTTCTCCAGGGCTGCATCTGCTCATGGAGACAACTGAACTCTAGGTGGATGTTCTAGAAAATGTTGCTGGTACTTTTAATTCACAAACTTTAAATGGTTCTCGTGTGAGTAAACAGCGCTGTACTCACTGTTTCAATCATTAGACATTCATTATAATATGAAGTAGTAAGAAACAAGCAAAAGGAACACACATAGAAAAATATTCTTAAATATCATTGTAAGGTCTTCAGTGGTATCTCTTTCATATCTGAATAGTTGCATCCGAGCAGGGACTATGAATTTGGGCTCCTAATTTCTGTTACCGTTTGGATAAATGCTATTAATTTTTTCCTTTTTTTTCCTTCTTTTTTTAGCTGGAGTGATGTTTCTTGAACCTGGTGTTATTTTTTGGCAAAACCCACAGAATTTAAAATGTGTTTTTGAAGATACTTGAGGGCGTCAGTCTAAAAATATTTTAGTAAAAGAGGTTGGCCTGTAAGCCATCGCAGAAAAATGATCCCAGAAAAGAGGCAGATAGCCAGTCTCCCTCTGCTGGGTATATAAAGTGAGAATATTTAGTATAAGTCTACCATCTAATAAGACAACCTGTACCTTAAACATTTGAATTTCACAGACCATTAACTTTAGAGTGAAACACGGTTGCCAGATGGCTGCATTTCCCACTGATTGACCACAAATTTATTTTCAGGTACATGACAGATGGAGGGCTCAACCTATATACAAGAAGTCTGAACCGAATACCAGACCTCGCTGCCTCTCGAGACGTCATCCAGAGAGGGGTTCATGACGTGACTGTGGATGCTGACAGGTAACAGTGCTTTGCTAAGTGAAAACCTATCTAAGCTTTATAAATACTTTGCATCCTGCATAACTGCTAAAATATCACATAAGGAACAGGAATAGGAAGACAAAGCAAGTTTCTGAGGCTGCGAGGCGTCTGAGCACCCAAAATAGCAAACACAACAATGACTGGGGGAAAAAAGCAAATTTTTCGCATGGGTAGGAGACTTAGGAAGAACGTTTTGTTGAAGGTGTAAGAGAAAATATTAAGAAGCCCAGATCTTATTTGCAGTCTTGAACTTCTGAAATGGGACATGATTTTTACAGGTTGCCTCATGAATTGCTGAGCAAAGGGAGACTTCCCATAGTGTCTAGGCAGCAGACAGCTTGTACGTGCCTGGTGACGTGGTTCAAAGCATGCATTTGGAGTTGGCTGGAACTAGAACTATAGTCTTGTCCACCTGTTTTGCCCTTCGTAAATATCAGAAGAAGGCAGTACCTGCAAGTGAGAGTTGGGGTTCTATCCTATTGTCTGTGCAGTATGAAAAAAAAAAACAACTCCATCCTGCCCTTTTATATGGGTGTGAGCATAAAAACATGCTCCCACTAGTGTGCCTGTTTCTTTTCCTTAAGCTTAAAGTATATTCGTATTGGTGGCTTGTATCTACATCCGAGAAATAAAAATTCATAACCCAACTTTTGCAGAACTTGGAGCTGTCAGCTCTGAGGTTTTGGTCGGACCATCACAGAGATAAGGAACAGCTGTGAAATTTGGCAGTCTAAAATTTTATGGGGTCGATTTGAGTGCCCTCTTTTTAAAATCAAGTTTCTTTCCGGAAAAAAAAAAGAATCACAAAGGGAAAAAAGGCTCATGGAGTGGTTCTGGTTTTATAAACTCAGCAAATTAGCTGAAGAAGTTCTAGGATATTTATCTAGGTATGATATAATTTTTACTTTTCAGATTTTCTGATGAAAATATGCCTGTGACATAGGTCAGGAATAGTCTGCATTAGTCGAACAGAGCATGCAATGCATCAGGATAAAGGACATAATTTTCATCTAGCAAACCAGTTACTTAGGAAAGAAGGTTGCTTTAGCTGACATCAGAGCATTTGTTGACCTTGCAGAAAAAGCCTATTTTAGATAGAAATTCAAATGCACACAGCTAGGTTCTTTGGAATGCAAGTATTAATGTGATGAAAAGACTAGAGAAAGTTTACAGTAGGCGTTTAAGAAAATAATTTGGATAGAACTCAGGCAGTAACAGAAGGAGAAAATGAGAAATGAGATGTGGGCAGGAGGGACTTTTGTGGAGCTCTCTATGTGAGAAAAGGAACCTTACACTCAAAGTGGGAGAGAGGGTGGAAAATTTAGAGGCTGGCAGTCGTGTAATTAGAGAATGTCGCTAGCACCCACGTTTTTGTATGTCTCTCTCTTTTTTTCCACTGGGAGCGAAATTATTAGAGCTCTTCCCATCATGCAATATTCACACCCAGGTTTCAAACCACGCAGATTTTCCCTGGGGAAGGGAAAAAGAAAAAAAAAAAAGAGGTCAAAAATAAGGGATTTTTTACTTTTTTCTTAGTATACCTCAAGTTCTAGATGCCACTCAAACACTGGGTTCTTATTTGTGTAAATGTATATGTTAGTTTGTTCTGTACAGTGTGCAGGTACATATATATTTTGCAGAGAGTCTATAATCTACAAAGGGAAGTAGAACTTACTTCAAGTAATGACTGCTTTCCCTTAGACAAAGAAAGAAAGCTGGATTCCTGTGTTCTTCTAAGCCCTCTAAAGGAGGTTTCATGGAACATATGTCAATATTTAATTAAAAGGTTTGTCATAATGCGCAGGCATGAGGTATTTACATTATGACTATTCAGACAATTCTGGCATACCCTGAACTTTCAATACTTCATTTTTACAAACTTAATCATTCTTCATGGACATAGGGTGGGGTTGTTTTACATATTAAGTGTATGTTACTACTTGAAAAAGCAGAAGTTGTTCAGGAAGGGTAAAATGTAAATACTTTTATGAGTTCTAATGATAATTAAATATGCACTTACCAAAATTGGTTGCAAAAAACCCTCTCGTGAGTGGGAAAAAAATTGTTTATGATGATCTTCAACAATGTGTGCCATGTTTATGATGTGAAATCAGGTAGAAAAAGCAATAGAAATTGCTGAGACTTTGGTTTGTTTGGCAGGGTAAGTTTTGGTCCTTCACAGTAGTGTGGATACCTAAGATTTCATCCAATCTCACATAGCCTTTTACAACTATTTTCTTCTACTCTGAGAAAAAAATAATAGTTTGTGCCACAGCTTTAGGGTATGCCTTGCCACTGATACTATGAACTCCTGTGAAAGATGGTTATTCTTTTCACTGCCATCCCTGTAGATATGTGAAGGACATAAACATTTTCTCTGTGGAATCATTGGTATAAACCTTTTTCATAATTGGCATGATCTGCCCTTGCCCTTCTGTTGTAAAGGACACCGCTGGCATCTCTTTTCAAGCAGAAAATAAATGATATGCTGCGAATATCTGATTTACATTAGCAAGCAGGAGAGAAGTTTTGGTATTTTGTCCATTACTAGAGGAAGCAACTTTTGCTGACAGCAATCCCATGTTCTTCATGAAAGCTCAACTTGGGTTTTCTCTGACAATTTAAATTGTAGCTTCTGATTATATTTTAAAACTTTGTCTCTTTGTGAGCTGGCAGTACAATATTCTTTAGAGATGTGGGCTTATATCTCTAAGGGTGATGCTGTTTCTGGTAAATTTATACTTTCAGACTGATTCTCATTTCATGGATAATATAAAAAGACAAGCAGGTCCCCAGTTTGATGACACTAAATTGGTTCAGATAGCACCTGCATCTCCAAATCTTGAAGGATCTCCATGTGGAAATGTAACCTGACTGAGCTCATCCAGATATTAACATTAAATTGCTGTTTGAACAACCTCAAAAAAAGTTAAATTCATGTAGTCAACATGAGCCAGGTGTTACGTGTTGCTTGCATACTGCTCTGGAAAGCACATTGGTGCACATTGGTGCAGAAAGTAGTACAGTTTTGGGGAATTGTTTTGGGGAAGGGATTGTAAAGGCTGAAGGGACACTGACAGCATCAGATGTCAACAATTGTTTCATTCTTTCTTTTTTTTTTTTTTTTTAATTTGGACTCCTTTTTTTTTTTCTTTGTTTATAAGTGCCTATTCCTTCCAATTTACCTTGCTTCAGTTACCATAAGAAATTAATTAGAGAGGAAGATGGATTTTTTGCATCGGGTTAAACAAAGGATGTGGCTAAGAGAGTTCTCAGTGGTATGATGTTACATTTCATTTATTGTCCTGTCTTCTTCCTCTATGCTCTAGCATTTGCCTCCTGGGACTTTTAGAGAGACTATTTGAGGAACATTCTTGGAGTTCAAAACCTTTTTCAAAGTAAGATGAGCCAAAAGAGATTAGATGTAAGCACGCAAAATGAATTATATTATTTGGAAGAATAAGGTTTATTGCAAAGTAAGTTGTAATGTTTCCAAACCACCCTGTGATGTTCATGAAAACTGCTAGGGAAGTTTAAAATAAGCCTTATTAGAAGGGAATATAGCTCCACTGAGTTCAGACATTGCCCTTCCATTCCCTGTACCTGTGAAATTTAGTGCAGTATGTCATAAGCCAGAGTTTTCTTCATTTTCATCAATCAACAGTCAACATAGGTTCTGCAGCCACTTTCCCCTCACATCCCTTGAAAGCGTTATTCTTTCTTTTTCACCTTTTCTTTGGATGAAACCCAAAGCTTTAAAGTTTATGCTTCTTAGCGTGCTCCTATCATGAGCCATTTGCTGTTGCATTGAATCTGAGCCCCGTAATACAGAGTTCTTATGCATAAGGAGTCTTTCAAATGCTTCCACCATCTGTCACATGTGCAGAAGATTTGGCAGTTATCTCAGACTAACTGAGGCTGGCCTGTTTGTTCTCAGCCAAACCTTAATCATCATAATACATTATTAATTGCAATGAAATAATTCCAGATTTTGCCTGTAGTTTATTAACTAACTTCCTGCATGAATGACTATGTCTTCTTCTGGTGTTTATCTGAATAGATGAGCCTTGAGTTGGAATACTGTGCTTTTGAAAAAGGAACTTTTCCAGAATTCATATAGGCACTGAACCAGGAGCTCTGTCTCATAGGGTTGGTCATATCAGAAAAGGCTGAGACATCATGAATAGTGACTTAAAATCCAAACAGAATACAATGCCTGTTCTCATATTGTACAGATTTACAAGCACATTGTAATTTCTGGTGTCATTGGGAATTTAACCTATTGGGATGTTGCTAAATGGAGGGGATACTTTATGTTTTCCCTTTGTATCCAAATGATTCTGTGTAATGTGTGTTTCATCACTGTACTAATATTGTGCTTTCTTCTATGTCTCTCTTCAGTTTGGTATTGATGTGACCATTGGTCTGCCAAGTTGCAATTATTACCTGTTCAGTTTGCTGCTTCTGGCTGCAGTGTAGGATTTACTGTGGATAAAGGAAATGTGTATGCCACAGTGTTGAACCGTTCACTGTGTGCACACATTCAGCCTTCTACTCTTTCCTTTGCCAGCATTTCAGGTCTCTCCTACACTGGGTGCTGTGTCTATGACAATAAATACAAATATCCATCCCGTAGATATGAAATAATAAATATTAAAACATAAAAATAGGTACACCACATTCTTGCTGTCTAAGATTTTCTTGGGCAAAACTGAGCTTTGCTGTAGAACTGCACTCTGTAGGGAGGCTTCCTATATCTTTGCATCTGCCTTCACCACTCAGGGTGCTTGTGACTGTTATTCTGTTCACAATCTAAAAAAGTCATTATAGGCCTTAAAGTCAGCATGGTTCATATAGTTGTGTGATCTGTTTTCATTTTCTTGGTTGTGATTTTAGAGTATTAGTAAGTTCTTAGGATATTGAAATAATTTTAAATATTTATACTCTTCACTGTTTTTGCAGTTACTATTCAAATACCTACAGAAGCCATAATTATAGACTGTCTCTCGTGAAGCAATTTAAATTTTAAAGTGTTTTTACTATTATTGTTCTCTTCTATACTTCTAATCTTTGTAATTTCTTTTCCCAGCTGTTGCTGCTAACATTTCCCACCATTTACTTTTTTATTATTCTCAAATGATCCTGCATTTTCACAGTCTCTGGTGTAAATCTTTCCTCATGTTGGCATCTGCTAGGCTATCAGTAAAGTTGCTAGTTAGAAGCATCTATTTCAGTGTGTATCTCAGCTTTTATTGTTTCTGCAAAGTATGGATGCTAAATTTAAGTACCCAAACCATAAATATGTGTGTATCCATGCATGAAGGGCAGAATAATTTGTGTCAAAAGGAGCACTCCTGGTGTTTTGGCTCATTATGTTGTTAAGTATTCAGGATTCTTTGAGGATGAATTCCTTATTTTAAAAAGCATAATGAGGAATAAATTTTTCAGTAATATGATTTTGTACAGCATTATTAATTTAGAAAGAATGTTATTTGAATTAGTATAATTTGGCTTTGGTCATGCTTTCAAAAGTCAGAATTTGGATAACATAAAATAAGCAAAGCCACTGGACTTTGATCTAATTTCATGAAGTTCACTCCTCCTTGCTTGCTTTAAACATCTAAATTGCCCATAGAACCACAAACCAAAACATGGAAGCATTTACCAGCTGTGTGGTTTTAGGTTCAGATACTTTATTAATATCAGTGACATAAACAAACTGCATTGTTAGCATGCTGTCATTAGTATGTTAAACTGTCATGATCCTGCAACATCATATCTGCAGACACATTTCTTTGCACCCAGCTTACATAAGAAAATTACACTCAGAAAAGGCAAATGTGAACAGCAGATGTTTATCTTGAAACAAGACAAGGCTGCAAATGACAAATTAAGTTTTCTCTTTTTAAATTTTTTTAAGTGGCAGAAAGAGGGACAACTAGTTTCAGATTAGATTAAGAGGGAATTAATAAAAATAAGTTTTTTAACTTTTGCAAGGAATACAATTTCATTTTCATTCAATGCTAGATGAGCTGAGCATATAGTTTGCATATATAAAGGCTGGCTCTATACAGATGACATATATAATATTCTCATAAATGTACTTTTAAAAGGTGGATGGTGTGGAGCTAGGTATTAATGACATGCAATCTGTTGGCATTTGATACTTCTGCTTATTTCAAAATTTGGTTTAATACTTTAAAATTATTTGAAATGAGGCAGGACTTTTATTAACAGATTTCTAGTACGTCACTTCAGACAAAATGTAGATGTTTTATTTTGATTGCAATCTACTTCTGAAGTAATAACGTATTTAATAACAGCTTTCCAAGGCTCAGCTTATAGTTTCAGCAGCAGCAACATTTTGGTCCTTCATTTGGTACTTCATTGTTACCAGCAAAAACTACTGTACTGCCTCTTTGTGTTAGAACAAAATATGGGTAGCAAGATTTAAATCATTAACCTAAATACCCCAGGCTCAAATATAAAATTAAAGAATTTGAGTCTCCCATCTGATACATATTTGAGTCCTGTAGTGAAGAAACAAATTAATTTCTTTTAAATGTCTTGATTTGTTTGATGGCTGGAGGAGACAAATATTGTCATTTCATTCTCCTGCATGGCTATTTTAAAAAAGTCATATTGAAACTTGTAATAAAATGGGTGCAATTGATATTACAGTTCTAACATTAATACAAGCATGTGGTATTTCAGACAGGAGCTTCATAAAACTGTATATAAAAATACTGATTTTGATGATTTGTTATTGGAGATAAAGCAGCTCATGATTGCCAAGGTGTCTTTTGTTCTAAATTGCCTCAGAGATACTTACTTCTTTCTTAGTTAAGTCATTTTTTAAAGAACTGTTTTTATAATAGCTACCTTCCAGGCTGAGGTAGTTGCATGCTTGTCAAACTAAACATATGAATTATAAGAACATTCCAATTAACCCTTTCATGGAAAGCAATTAATTTGTAACACTGTAAAAATCCTTTGCCTTGGATTTCTAAGGTATGAGTTTACTTTGAATAAAATATGGATTTGGCAGCTTCAGCAGACCTCTAGAATAATGAGAAATAGGAAAAAAAAAGGGAGAGCCCCATCATGATGCACTTTTTATACTCTCAAGAGGTTATGAGAAAGGGGCTAAATGAACTGTTCCGACAGCTACTTGCTGTCATTTTGTACACCTGCTCTTTCTCCTCGTTGACAGGTGGAAAAAATAGGTAAGTGAAAGGAAGAATAAATTTAAGTTAAGCTAAACATCTAAAGTGTGTCTGTACTTTGCTGCTCAGGCTGTAGGGCTGCTTACAGTGCACAAGAGGAAAATCGAAAGGGTTTGACTCTTTCCCTTGCAATGTGCTGCTCTTGGAGAAAAACAGTGCTACGCTGTCCTGGGCCTCCAGGAAAGCAGCAATGTTCAATACATTTTGGAATTGAAATTGCATTACAAGGTAACTTTATCATTAGCAGTTAAAAAAAGATAGCTGGAATCCAGATGAAAACTGGTCATGGGTTATCTATAATTAAATAAAATTAAAAGGATGCATCTAAAGCTGTGCAGGTTAAAAAACATGGAAACCTTTTATTCTCCTTGAAAAAGAAATAGACTTTGAACGCTGTAGACTGGCTAAAGCCTGTGTTCAAAGGGAGAGAGCATGAAGGGAAAGCTGGGACGAATACCACGTGGCTGAAAACCTGCCAGCAGTGCATAGAATACCCTATGCTGCAGGCTGCCTGCTGGGGAGCTCAACATGTGTTAACCTCTCCTTTGGAAAAAAAAAAATATCCCTCCGTTTGCTTGTATCAACATTTTACTTATAAATCTTAACTATGTCACCTCTGAGTCTTCTTTTGATGGAGAGAGGAAAAGACAAGCCTCCCTCATCAATCTGTTCTCCAAGTACTGTTGGGGAGGCTTCCTGCCTCTCCTGGGCCCCTTGTGACAACCTCAGCTCCACGCAGGGAAATGTTTGGTGCAGCAATATGCTAGGAGTTTGTTTTCTTTTGAAGTTACAGCACTAATCTCATCTGTATCTAATTGTTAAAATATTAAGTCTTCAAAGATTTCCTTTGTAAACAAGAGATTGTCATAACAATTTAAGCAGGATCAGATGTGTAAATTTAAAGAGTGGAACCCTCAATGAATTCTACAGAAGTTTTTTTACAAAAGGATACAATATACTTATAATTCAAACCTGCTTAGTGGACTGAATAATGTAAAATAATCTAAAATACATTATTTGAAGGAGATTTTAAAACCAGATTTACCTAATTAAATTTACTCTAATAAATAAGCTTTTAATATCTTACCTATGTGCATTAGCTTTAATTTCTGATGTGCTAAACTTTCCCTTTTATTCCATTTGAATGCATTATGCTCTGGTATGTTTCATACTGCAGAGTAGAATGTAAAATGGCTGCTAACCCTATCCACCGCTGTGTATGTAAATACATGAAAACAAAAATTGCCTTACTGCAGTTTAAATACATCTGTAATGTTGGAAATAATTGCATTGCCCTGGGAAGTACAGTAACTGTTAGAACAGGTGTTTGTCATTCCTCAAAGTGTTTTATCCAGAAACAAATCTTATTGATATAAGCTAGTGTCTTTTATGTTTAAACACCAACAATTTTTGATCAGACACTAGGTATACTGATTGAAAAGTGAAATTAGGGTATTTCAAATGGATAGGATTTCAGCTAGTTTCTGGGAAAGAAATTACAGAGTCAGAAAACACTAAGTTTTTTATTGCCTAACTTCTGAGAGTTTATCAATGAACAGATTCATACAGCCAGGACCTAAAAGCTGAATTTTTTTTTTATTCAAACTAGAAATGCACACGCAATTTTAGTAGCATTGTGAACTTCAGGAATGAGATACGAGAAACAAAGGTACTTAATTTCTTTAAATCAAGCCTAGATCTTTCTCTAAGATATTTATTTACAGATTCAAATACTAAAGTAGACAAAATCTAATGAGTGGTCTCTGTCTGGGGTGACTGGAGGACATGTAATGCTTTTTGAGGAATCAGAGATTAATAAAGGTATATAATCTTAATGACTCATGAACCACCATCTGGAGACCCTTATTTCTATCAGCTGTACTAGGAATATCACTAGACATCTAACTTTTGGGTTATATTAAGATGAAACATAACTGTTTTGAAGAATCTAAAAAAAACCCCAAAAAACTGATGTATTTTTCTTTTAATTTTAAATAAAATAAATTCCAGTAGGGCACTGCAATGAAGTGACAGCCTGTCACCCAGGGGCAGTTCCTTAGTGGAAGGAGTTATCTTTCAAGGGATTTTAGAATGGTTTTCCTAAAATGGAATCTTTCTCTATACATCAAAGTTATTGAAAGAGAAATCAGCATGGTTTTTTAAGGTTGAAGAATTACTCTTTTTCCTCTTTGAGTTAAAATCATTCCCCTTCATGAAAAGAGTTGACTCAGTGTGCCACTTCTGACCCAAATCTTCTGATGCATAGTAAATAACTGAATTTGCTCTATTTTACAAGTCTTTTCCATTTGTGCAGTACGAATTTATGATCCCCTCTTTTGTACATCTTTTCTTTCTTTCTGATTTTTTTAATTAATTATACCAGCCATACTCTTGAGAAATGGATTAATATCAAGTGGATAAACTCAACGGAAAATCATGTAGGAAAAATAATTTTCTGTGTATTAAAAATAATATATGTTGACAGAGATAATTTAGAGCCTTCCAGATAAATTTTGAAATGTAATACCCTAACTCAATTTTCAACAGCTTTCCCTAAACAGCTATTTTCAATAAAATTATGTGCCACTTTTTTTTTTTCTTTTTTTTTTTTTTTAATGTATCTGTTATATTGAAAATGTTGGAAATGTAAGACAACTGGGCTTGGGGCTTGTGTATTTGTGTGTCATTACAACAAGCCACTGAATTATTGAGTAGTGGTAAGTGAGCCCCAATAATTCTGAATCAATTTCTGCAGATTTCCAGTGTGGGCAGTAAGAACAGCCTGCATCACAGAAAATTTATGATAGATAGTTTATTAATTTTGGATTGCTGCCTTGGTGGTGTTTTGTCAGATTCTTGGACTTACTGCAGCTGTTTGGTCCAAGTCAGGACAAAGGCAATAAATACTGAAGGTCGCTGGTCAGCAATGCCACATATAATTTTGGTCCTGAGTCTGCAGTGGCTTTGACTAATGCTTATTGAGGTAACCATAACAATTTCCTGAACAAGAGCTCCTTTCCTTTCCCTAGCCATGACTCTGCTGCAAGGAAGAACTGAATAATGTGGTATTTGCTGTCTTAAAGCTGCAAGCATCTTCTTTAGCACACCTCACTCTGAAAACATTAGCTGTTTTTCTTTCTCCATGAAAGTAGCAGTGAATCCCAAATACTGAGTCCACTTCACTAAGTATTGAATTGCTAAAGGAATAAAGTTTTTTGAGCTTCTCTTTCAAAAAGATAACAGTGCATTTCTGGGTTCACAGCTGTAGCCTTGCCATAGGTAGCCATAGGTAGCCTTGCCATTATTTTTCAGTAGATCAAAGGTTTTTGAAGAAATTTCTGTCTTGATAATATATCCTAAGTAGCATTAAGAATTGATGACCAGCTACAACTTCTTATAAATAAACTTCCTTCTCTAACTAAAGGAAGTTCAGCGTTTTTTGTGGATGATTCTTCTAGAAAATGAATACTCCTTATAAGGTTATCTTTGAAAGGTGTCTTCTGCTTTCCAACCTCCTGTCCTGTTCCTCTTGTACCACCCGTGTAGTGGATAGTCCTAGAGGAAAAATGAATAATGATATATATCCAGATATTCACTTAATTAAAGAGCCGCTGTGAAATATATTAGGTGTGGTATAAAGCAATCTAGTGGCTGCCTTATGGGCAGCCAAAGCTGGCCCTCATCAATCCCATGCGCAAGGAAGATCCAACAGAATATGAACTTATCTTTCCTTCCCCTCTCGGGCAGCTGTGATATTTTAGACCAAACACCTTAAAAAAGAGGATCAATTGCCAGTGCTATGCTAAGCATCATTTGTATAAGAGCAGAAAACAAAGGATGGTGTTGTCATTTTTATGTGTAATAATTCATATATTTGGAAGGAGACTAATCAAGGTTTCCAGTTAATTTCTTAGGAAATTCTCCTGTTTCTGCTCCCAGTTTCTGAAAAACCACCTTCTCTTGTTTGAGTAGCAGTTTTGTGTGTTTTGTTCCTGGTATCTCAGTTGCATTTTGCAAGGAGAAGTTGGGATAAAAGCCTGAGACAAATCCTTAGAACACTAATCCAACTTAAGTATCTCACACCTGGTTTTATAGGTTTTTTATTTGAAAACCTGAGCCTGGTTATCAAGAAATAAGTACTGTCTAAAAAGGAAAAAGAAGAAAAATTAAACTAAATAAATAAGAATCTTTTGATTTAAAAAAAATGAGAATAACCTAATAATTTCAGGATGGCTTGCACTGTGGAGGTTGAAAAGCTATAAATAAAAATATATTTTCAGAGGACAGTGTTAAATCTTTGCATGTTTACTATTCATCTTTTAGGCAAACAAAGAAGCACCTGAGTGAACTTTAAACAACTGTGTCTTCCACAGTTATTTGTCTTCTATTTTACCCTTGAATGTTTTTCCAAAATATTATTAGCAAAAGCGTGCCATAATGTAGAAATTATGCTGAACATGTTGTCAGGTCTTTCTGAATGGCACATGATTAGATTCAAGAGCTGGATGCTTAAGGTGTAGATTTAGCAAATTACTTTCTCTTTTCATTTGACCGTGGAGAATTTCCTCAAGCGAAATTCGTGGATTAATGTACATGTCATAGAAAGCCTTATCTCTTTAAGGAAACTCAGACATGAATGTTACTCTTCTTCCCTGTCTTTTTCTATTTCTGATAGGAAAATGAACACCACTATGTTGAACAATTATGATTTTAGAAAATGTGGAACAGTCTCATGAGAGTGTTGTGGGTTTCTAATATATTTAAACAGCCTAACTTTCTCTATATGCATTTTCCTACCCAGTCCCAATGAAAAAGATGAAACAGCTCCTACACTTCCTCTCCAGTGCATACCCTACATGCAATACTGTATTTGCCATTCAGAGCTTCCCAAAAAAGTTTTTCTTAATACACTCCAAATATTCTTTACAGTTCACCAAAATGATTTAGTACTTTCCTGAGCAGTTTTTCAAGATGAGTATATGTTAAAAGGGCAGTCAGAAAGTGACCTGCTGGCTGGGCTGAACCTGGAGCAGGAACCTTCCAGAGAAACAGCAGGGAAAGGCCTTCATCATGAAGAACAAGCAAACTGTTACTAATTATGTATCAAAGCAGAATTATCATATATCTCCAAACACCTAAAGGTCTTCTAAAGAGGCTGCTGAAAGTGTGCATGAAATACATCAAGAGGGTACAGAGGGGACTGCTGTTCTCAGCCGTGTTTGTACCATGACAAGCACAGTGTGCTTGCTGGTGTGGCTGCCCTTCTGCTCTGGTTGGTAAGCCATCAAAATTAGACCATGTAATATTTTCATTCAGTTCTACTGGGATATTCTCAAATTATTTTATAAGCTGCTAAGGAAAAAAAAGAGCAAGAATTTGTGTCTGGCTTTAGCATGGATACTTTGACTTCTTTTAAAGAAACGTGATTGTCCCTTTGTTGCAGAGGATGTTGGCCAGGTACGGACAGAGCCCTAATCAGCCCTGCAGTGCTGCTGGCAGCTCAGAGGAGCCTAAGAGCTCAGCAGAGGTGCTGTGGTTGCCTGAGCTTCATGCCTCAGCATGTCAGTTGCTACGTGTAGCCAAACATTCATTCAAGAACCCTTGGTGATGCTCTCAATTATTAAAAAACATTTCATTAATTGCCAGTTATCCCCAGGTTGTGGAAATCCAGACATGGCCTGGAGGCATCAATATATGCTGTGGGCAATTGGGATGGAACAGGGGATTTAACCTGCAGTAGCTCAGTGTGTAGAACTCAAATAAAGGAAAACTACATTAAGTCTACATAAATCACTGCTTATTGTGTCAGGAATGGAAGGACATTTATCACAATAGTACTTCAGAGTAACATCCTGTAGTGGCAAAAATTTTACTGATAGTTTTTCTTTGTGCTGCAGTTTCGAAGTTCTTTCATACATATTTAGCTGCCTGTTTGTAATAAAGTCTCTGTGTCATTTCCATCAGGATTTTGTGCAAGCCTAAGAATCAGCCAGCTTCATAGTCTAATCAGAATAAGATCTCATGAAGCTAAAATCAGAGGTTGTATAAAAAAGTATGGTAGCAACAGTTTTTAAGAAAAAATACATAATTGAATGTATTATATATAGATCATACATATATGAATGTGTGGTGTGTAGCAAGTTACAGTTTATACGTCAATTCACTTTAATGCTCGGGTTCCTTTAATTTCCATTAGTTAAGCAGGGGAAAATCTTTTTTGGTTTCCCAGTATATTTTCATTTTTGTGTTGTTAAATGACTTATTTTTGGCAGAGACAAAAATAATTTGTTGGACAAGAACATATACAATCATTCACGCATTTCCTGAAAGGTAGTATTATGTTGATGTTTCTCTATTAAGCTCTTCCATCTGCTATTTTTCTGTAAATTTCAAGAGAAAACTTACAAATGTTTTTCTTAAAACTTTCACTGGTAAAGCAGGGATTTCTTAAGAACAAACTTTTGCTAGAGTTTTAATTTTTTTCTTGTTGGAGATGTGTTTTTTAAAATAAGCCGTTACCTCAGTTATTTCTGAGTCACCACTAATTTAAAGTTAGACCTCCTTCCTTAATGGGTTTCTCTTCCTCATGCTAGTTTTTTCCTCTGATATTTTTATAAAAGCCTTCTGTATTCCCATTTGGATAGCATTGCTTCACGATGCTTCTTCTCAGGCGTTATCTCTTGCCTGCAAGACTAGTCTGAAGCCATGTTACTAATTGGTTTCCTCCCCATTTTTCTTTTACAAGAAAGGATTTTTTTAACCTTTGAACTTTTTACTCACTTTGGTCATTTCTTTCTTCTTGCATTTTTCTTTTGAAGCAGGATTGAATTCCATTACACCTCCTGTGGTGTTTTCTAAGGTTGACCAGCTTTCCTGTACTCCAGTAGTTGTGTTCTTTGGGTTTGGGCTTTTTTTCACATTTCCAGATAGTTTCATTCTTATACTCAACATCTGATGGTTTTGTTTGCTTGCTTGTTTGACCAAAGAAAAATATACCAAACTCTTTCCTCTAGTTGCACCTTTCTAGACTAGACTATAATTCAAAATAAACTCTAATTCTCCTTTTTAATAGGTGTTTGATTCTATTAGTTACTCAGCAATTAGATATCGGCCTTTCCATAGTGATCCCCTCTTTTAAATTTATTGCCACAGCATTTTTGATGGTGAGATTGTAGCTCAGTGATGGTTCCATTTTGAAATGTCACTGTTTTTTCTGTCCTTTTCTGTCTCTTCAGTAAATATAAAAACCTACTTTTGCTGTCCAATTGTATTTATGAAGATGATTGCCATTCCTTTTCCAGACTGGTTTTGTGGTCTCTTATTTTTTTCCAGTGTACCAATTTTCAATAGCCCTGTCTTTTTCTAGCTTGTCTTTCAATCTCTTGTAATATCTCCGTAAGCTTGAGTGATAAGGACTGGCTGGACTTTGGGAGAGAGGAACAGTAGGCAGAAATGAGAAAAAACTGCAAAAGGCTGATGTCAGTATTCAATTGGGAAAGAAGTCTTTGACATACTGCTTCTGGTGTGGAACACTCAAAGAATTACTTCAGCTTTGCAAAGTGGGTGGTAACAAACACGACAGCCAAGAAGTCTGGCGTGTGAGAGGAGGACAAAGTTTCCCAAGATAGCACAGACAATTAACTGCAACAGACTTTAAATGTTTTTGCTGTCTGCAGCTATATTTTTGTTTCATCTCTCACCTGCTAGCCTGCTCTCCAACTCAAATGTTAGATCCATTAATGTAGAAAGTGGGGAAAGTATTTCGTTGTAATGAGGAGGTGTCAAGGTGGGGGTTTCCCCCCCGTATAGTGGAGCCATTTGTGGCTACCTTCCATCTTTATTAGTGACTCACTTCTGAAGCTTAGTAGTCTAACTGGAGTAATTAATTGGCTAAAAGAGATGTGCTATGTTGGTGCTATGTCTTCCTCAAGATTTCTAGTTAATAAAGGATTTTTAAAATTTGTTTTGGTTTGGGCTTGGGGTTGTTATTTTTGTGTGTGTGTACAGCCAAGCAGTAGCCCTGCTATTTTTTTGTCCTTTCTGGCTTTAACTCAAGATGACATTTATGGGAGATGAGAGAGCTCCAGGATGCTGGGGTGAGATCCTGGGTGATTGGCTGCCGTTTGGCTGTGATTTACTGGAGCAGCTTGCCTTATCTCCCTGCCTGTGATCCCGGTACATTTACTGCTATAAACACAGCTAGCCAGAGGTCTCATTACCTTCTCAGCAAAAGTTTATTGTGTCATAGACTTTGTCATTCAAGTTCTAAGCCTAAGAGTTATTTGATTTTTAATATGAAACATTGATAAGTTCCAGCTAAGCTGTGGAAGCAATCAGCCATTTTGGATGCATATTGCCACTTGTATAATTTAAATGCAAATTCTGCTTTGCTTTCTCAGACAAAATAGCATATGTTTTGTAGTATTTTTGGAAAAGGATGAACATGCTCTGGGTTTCAGCCAGACTCTTTGTATTATGTGCAGGTGCTTTGGGGCTTTAATAATTAGAGGATCTAATGAAAGAATCAGGGGGTAAGGCAGGAAAATTACTACAACGTGGGTTTGCTTTGCCCTTACAAAACCCATTCTTTCCTGTTTCACCTAATACAAAACTGTAAACTTACAGCTGTATAAGCTGTATATATATATATATATATCAGGCCATACTTAGAGTAAACACAAAACAGAACTGATGAAATCATTAAATCATTATTAAGAATCCTGTGTTTCAAGCTGCCTGGATTTAATTGCTTTATCTTGAAAAATAAGCACCAAAATCCCAAACCAAATAGTATGGTCTAATTGAACAGGCAAGCAGGGCAAATGTCTGAAGTTCCTGGGTTAATACTATGTCACTTACTGTTTTTAAGTTGTTACACTACAGTAAATCTACGTGGATTGTTTCTTTTTCCCTAGACTGACTGGATAAATGGGTATGCTTTCTGTAGTAGGCAACTTTTCTGACAGCAAAATCAGGACTTTTTTCTTTACCGTGTCCACCCCTAAGACACAGGATTCAAACGAACTCAGTGTGGCTTTTCTGTTCCCCAGCAAACCCATCACTGTAAGTCACCATTCAGCACATTTTATTTATATCAGCATATCTGTGCCCACATGAGTCCTGCCTGCAGGTGCTTATCCGTGTGGTGTGAGCGTGCACTGGTGATACACACCCCTAAATCAGTCTCTCTGCATGTGTACACTGTGTGACCATGCTCTTAGTGGAAGAAGAAGTGCTGTTCACAAGCCACACTGCCTCTTCATGCTGTCACCATCTGTGTTGGCTCTTTGCCTACAGCTGGTGACTTTGAATATCACCCTGAAAACTGATGGGTGTTAAAAACCAAGAGGTCGTGACCTTAAGTGGTTAGCAATGACACAGCATGGTAAGTTTTTAGCTCTTTAAGGATAAAGCATGAGACTTGTGTTAGGAAGGTAACAAAAAAATAATGACACTATGAGCCAAGGGAAGAAAAAGGCAGTGAAAATATTCTCCTAGTAATTATAAATATGTTCTCCAACTGATTATGGATAGAGTAAAATTATTCATCAAAGAATTTTGCAAAGATGCATTAGGTTCCAGAAGCTATTTTGGCTCTTACAGTCTGATGAACTAGATAATTAAAAATTTACTTTGACAGTGTCGTTCGGATCTGCTAATTATTTACCATTTGTTGCTTGACAGCATGATGCTGTGTATTAGACCTAATTTACATTATCTCTTACTGTATATCTCAGAAAAAGAAATGGGCAATCAGCATATGCTGATATTTTCCTTTTGTTGCAATTACAAAGGAAGGAAATCTTCTATTATCACACTGCAATCACCAGTCTTAGGAAGTATGCAGTATTTAATATTTAATATTTCTGTCTTCCTGTACAAATGTTCATTAACACTCCAAACATCCCAGTGCTGAGTATTTTCCTTATTTTGAAATTGCCTTACTTCTCATGTTATTGATTAGGCAAAGAGCTTCTGTCTGTTTCTTTGTTCATTTCTTCATCTGCTTCTTTGCTCACTTTTGCGTGTGGTCACTGCTGATGCTTCCATGCTTACACTGGCTGTTTTCTCATCCTTTCATGGCCTAAATGCTATGGAAATTATAAGTATTCTGGGGCAAAGATTTTAGTTGCATGCTGCTCCAGTGTGCAGGGAACATATCCAACTAAAATATTTGGGTATAATTTCTAGAAGATACCATAATACATCTTATGGTAACCATTAGTAAAGATCATCCAAAGCAACCCCTACAAAATTAGCTTTACAGCCATTATTCAAATTCAGTCAAAAACATCACCTAATGTTATTCCTTAATGATTTAGTCATGCTCTTCTTTCAGAGTACTGAGTGTTGTTCTTTTTCAGCAGAATTCTTCCTTGAAATATCATGCCTAAAATAGATGGAATATAACTGTTCATGAAAAGATTAATTGAGGGTATTTTGTACTGAGATAGTGGGGCTGTGAAATTAGAGATTTGGATTGGAAAGCCCCTTTGTTTCACCATATAGTCCAATTTGGCACTGTTGCTAAATAATGATATTTGGCTGTTCTCACTTGAATACTCATTTCCCAGAGTAAAAAATAAATTATGATATGCCCAGAGCATCTCATTAAGTTGACCCTTCTCACTAAGCTGGGTTTTTATATAGGTTTTCTCAAATGCAGTAATGTGAGATACTAAAGTAAAAATTAGCAATAAAGAGTAGAAGGCAAGAAATTTAAAGGATATCTGTGACATTGCTGTCAGGAAAGAAGTCAGAGTATAAAAGGTAAAAAAGCAAAGCAAAATAATATTTTTTTTTATTTTATTAGCCAGGAGTCAATAATATAAAGATCACAATGGAATAAGAAAAGCAATACATTTCATAACCTCACTAATACTGAATTAGAAAAGAGGCTTTTATCAGATAGTAATGTTTGTGTCCATTTTGATAAAGTATTTACTGATTTTCTGGAAGGCAGTGGTTAATTATAAATGTACAATTAGCATTCAGAAACAACAACAGAGAGAAGTGTTCCCTGATAACTGTATAATCTGATGTATCTGGACAAAAAGAATCCTAGCATTTTGAAAGGAAAAGCAGGGAAACACTTTAAAATGATGTTCAATGAATTCTTAAAGGCAGGAAGTCAGTATTAGTTAATTTGAGAAAATAAATGCAGAACCACACAATGGGAATACAACCCACAGGGAATCAAGAAGTCATTGTTTAGTAATCCTGATGCTTTATACAATAAATTGAAGTGTATATTATTTACATAATCCTCACATGTGAAGACCATGCTATATTTGACAAACAGCCACCATGGGATGAAAGAGAACATGCCAAGCATATTGCTGCTTTTCTGTAATGCTACTCCTTTGCATTTGCTGTAGATTTTTAAAAAAAGGCATTTTATAAAGCTTTCAGACCCCCCTCTCACTGATAGTTGATCTCTGCTGTAAAATAACAGAGGCCTCCCGGACGCGCTGCATGAGAACTCAGAAAGAGCTCATTATCTAATCAAGGAGAGGAATCTCCTGACTCACTTTGTGGTATTATATAATTGTGTGCACAGTGGAGGTGGTCTACCTATTGAATGCATGTTGTAATAAACACTTTCCTAGAAAAAATGATGAAACAAAATGAGATTTAGCAATTTCAAAACTCTTTTTGGCACGTAAACCATGAAGAAACAGGAGAATTATGGTATTTCACGGTGATTGTTGTCCCTGGCAATGTTTTTAATATTCATTGCACTGTTAATATATCACTAAGTTAATGGAAATATTAATAGAATAATGAAAAAAAAGTTCTCTGTAGTAGCAGAAAAAATGGTTAAGGAAGTTATCATCCATCAAATATATGAATATCAAATTAAATTAGAGCAATTCACAGTAAACTGATTAAAAAACAGTGAGAATGAAGTTAGGTAAAATAATTCAACCTAGATCAAAATAAGATCATTTTCCAGAATGCTGTTTTCAGATTCTTTTTTTCTGCAGGTAATCTCTTGAAAATAACTGCAGACACTTCTTTAAAATCTTTTCTTTTAATCAATATTTTTTACAGCAGTTGAGATTAGGTTATTCATTGTAGTGACAACAATGTCGATGAACTCATTTGGCTTTAATGATTTGGTTCTGGCAGCAGCTACTAATTCTGCTTACCACGATACCTACGGTTTTTGTACGAAGGTTAAAGATAGAAGAGGCTCCTGGGATGGCTGACAGGGTGGATTAGTGCTGCTGAGCCCCGCAGGAAAAGGTCACCACTGCAGTGCACAAAGGAGGGTTGTCACTGGGGGAGGAGAAGTCACAACTAGCCTACAAAGAGAGCTTTGGGGTTGGGTAAATTAGGCATTGGCAGGGATAAGTAGGATTTGGTTGTTGTTTCCTGCTTATCTTTGCCTTTGCCTATCAACACTGCTTCTAATCATCGCTGCCAGGCAGCCATCATGTCAATGGGACTGTCAGCTGTTCTCCTTCCTTCTCCCTGCTTCCAATTTTATTTGTTTGAGACGTTTCCAAATAGAACATCTTGAGCCAGCACAGCGCTGCTGGGTGAGCAAGGGGAAATAAAACGCCTTTTTCTAATGGCAGGTTTTTGAGCTATGGGAAGTTCCTTCTGGGTTATAATTTACTTTTGAAGTTGCATACAGTATTCTGCTCTTATCTATGTCTCACTGAGAACTCATGTTCAATCCTAATAACTTCTGTGTCCCACTTACAGTAAGGCAGTAACTGAAGGTCTCATTACTTAGGACTTTACATGATTAGTCATTGGGGTGTAGGTTCTCAACGGATTCATAGAGCTGCGTAGCATGTCATGGCCTTAGGAGACAATTTCTCAGTTGCAAAAGGTAATATTGGCTATGAAATATGGCTTGCTAGGAAAATGATGGCTCAGCAGTTCACCCTCAAATGTCACACCATTTCAAACGCTTATCTTTCACCGTGCTGCATGTTGTGAACTTGCTAGGCTGTACATTGAAGTCTACATACACAGTAAGAATATTATACTTATATGGCAGCATGTGAGAAAGTGGCAGTCTGAAAAATGATGCCTGAATTATAAGAAATAAGAAGTGATTTTCAGGTTTTGATTTGCATTTAATGGTTCCAAGCTGCAGTGGGATGACGGCTGCTGTCTGAATTGGGTGAACTGATGGCATGGTCTCACTTAAGAGGACTAATTTTTTTCAATACTGGGTTTCTCCATCTGGGAGACAGAGTTTTTTCTTACACCAGCTCCAAGCTATACTCTCTCTTCAGTCATTCAGAGTGATCAGATTTTGGGGTTTTTTACTAGCCCTGCATATTCCAGTTATATTGCACTATGCTGCAATGTAAAAGTTAATTTTCTTATTGTTAGGGGAGCAATTGCAAATCACAATAGATTTTCCTTCCCAGTCCCAAAAAGTAAACTTCAGTGCAGAGAGTAATCTGTTAAAAGATATGTGTCACAAACTTCCAGTGATTTTAATGACAGTGCAGAGAGAAAGTGTAGTCTCAAAAATGCAATTTAGTGTTTCTAGGTTGTCACCCAGTCTGTCTGCAAGAAACACCTAGGACACATTAAAAAGGCAGAGGAAACCAAATGGCTAGTTTGAAGAGCTGTAAGCCAGTGAATTTAGGCATGGAACATGAATATTCATCACATCTTATTCCCTAAAATAATCATCAAACACAACGTTTCTTTGGGAAAAGCTGTCAAGTTTGACGTACCATGCATTCACAACCTGACTCAGAAATTATTAACTTTCAAATGGAAGCATCTTTTCAAGCAGCATTAACAGGGCATTTTAGCAGTTTCTCATTAAATTTTCTTCAGTATTTGTAAAGTTCATTGATTTCAGAGAAATAAAAAACATCAGTGTATAAAAGATGAAGACTTAGTACTCAGGAGTAAACCAACTCCTCCCCTTCAAACTTAAAAAATAAAGAGGCTAAGAAATTAATTCAGATAATTTAAAGTGGCAAAATAATCTGTCTCATATCTGGGAGTAATAGATAGAAACAAAGAGATAATAGGAGACCTTTCTGCTTTCCTTGCTCAGATGCATTATTTGCTATAATTTTAGGCAGATTGTCTCTTAACAGATGGAAGGGTGTGCAATAGCTGGCAAAATCATTTGATTTTTGTCACATCTGATGATGTCCTTAACTGCTTAAGTGTCATAGTTTTAGACATGTACAGCTGAGAATTTTGATCTCTACCCAAATCCTACATGTCGTAAAGAAAAATTATGTTACATAATATCAAGAAATTTGTACTTTGAATCACTCAGAAGTAAGTGCTGAAAATCCTCTAAGTTACGGTTTAATAACAAAGGCAATCTCCATTCTCTAAGGAAAGCCTTAGGAAAATGCTAATCCTAGGGGAAAGGTATTTAGGGATCATTTATACCTTAGAACATAAAGGGGCTTTTATTTTTATTGTGATATTAAAAATGCGTATTTACATTATCCTTATGAATTTCTAATTCCTTTTAAAAGGCTAGCTAGGATCAGGCATTTAATTGTGTGTTGCTTTATGGAATATATTTCATTGTTTTCAGTTGTTGTTTTTAAAAATTTTTCAAGTTGTTTTATATCTCAATTTGTTCCATTTCTTCCCCAAGAGACATCTGGTTTTTATGAGTGTCTCAAGTAAGAGATTTTAAAAGAAATTACTTTCAGCAATCAAACTATAAATAAAATAGTGAATATTTCCTTCAGGCAAACTGTGTTTTTGTACCATAAAAAACAAGCAAACAAAAAGCCCAGAAATTGTTAGAAAAACCTAAACTGAAGGTTTTCATACGACAAAAGGCAAATAAACTGAGAATCAAGTATCAGTAGATGTCAGATTTTTTTCTTAACAAATAAATATCTTGACTTCTACTGACAGACTATTTTGACAGTGGAAAAGAACAAAGATATAATGAGATGGACTCACATGCAGCACAATCTATGGGAGAGCCTTAATAGCTTGTTTATTTTCCAAGGACTCCAGCATTCCCAAGTGTAAGCCATCACATTTGACAGATCTGAAAATGACCAGAGGCCTGAACCAGCAGCCTGCCATGTTCGACTCTGCCAAATGCTTTTAATAGCAGTGTAACAGCAAAAAAAAGTGGGGGCTGAGAGCCTTGTCAATCTTGGGAGACTCCTAGGCTTTGCTGCGCTGCAGACAGACCATGCCTGACTCCTGCCCGTATTTTAATAAGAGGAGGAAGGAGTAAAATTTACAATTTTTCAGAGAAGAACTTGAATAAATGAATGAAAATCCAATAGAGTCTTCCTGTTTGTCATAAGAATTAATCCTGTGATGTTTGCTGTAATTATCTGTACAACCAGATTCTCTTTTCTGTGTGTGGGAGCACCTGCCAAGAGCTGCTTGAGTCATGGACAAGTCTATTTGCTGGCGACTACCACTGGTTTCCAACTTGAACTTTGATTTGGGACTCTTATTTTCACTCTTCACCAGCACTAATTAAAGAGACATTTTGGCTTGATGCCTAGATTTCTGCAGAATGGATCTGAGGCCAAAAGCTAGTGTGTGCTAAAGCCAGTACATGTGTCAGGTGCCTCAGCAGGGAAAGAGAAGTAATACCAAGGGAAGGGAAGGCCACAAGCAGAGCTTCACTGCTGAACACAGAGTACCCTATGGCCACCTGGCTTCTGAGCAGTAAATATTGTCTCCAGCATTTAGTTTTAATATGGCTGTTAAAAGTGAATCTTTAACCCATTAACCTATCATAGTTACAACAATCATCTGTATTTAAGTATCTCACAATCAGAACATTAGAATGGTGTTACTTGAACACAACATGAAATTCACATGAATTTCTCTTAGATGCAATGACAATGTTAGCGGTGCCAATTTAAAATCAGAGATTTGAATGAAGGATAAGAGAGCAAGAATCTTTACTAAGGCAGCGAGCTAGCAGAAAGTGAAGCAAGGTCAGAGGTCCTCTGACTGTTCTCTCTGGCGTTCTCCTCCTTTGGAAAACATCACAAAAGATAGCGAAGTGATTGAAGAATTGCCTCTGTGATACTGCTCCTCCTTTGCCTTTGCAGTGACTGAACCAATATAGTCAAGAAAAAGGAGTGGTGATTTTGCAGGATTTTCTTCTGTGCTGTTGCAAAGGAAAATGGTAGTCATCATTCATTTTTCTACCAATTTAATACTGAAATAAATGTTGCTTCTGTCATAGTTGTTCCTATCTGTTATATTTTAGCACAATAATCTTAATTGTTACCCAGTATAAGACAGGTACCCCTTTATTCAAATTTTAGTTCTTCAAAACCATTTTAGGACATGTTGTGATTTGTATTTAAGCCAGTAATTCTGTATAAATCCTGGAAAATTGAATTTGGGGGGGATTACATATGGAAGTGGAGGCTTTTTATAAGGAGGAAAGTTAGGTGTTACAAGCATTGGTTATTTGTAGAAGAGCTATGATATCTGTAGCAGTACATATTGTACGTGCCGGCGATTTTAAAAGGTAAGTTTACACTGGAGTTTCCAGCCTGCCATAACCTGTTCTTACTACAGCAATATCCTCTTCCCTTTAATTTACACTGCTTCTGATAATTTTCCGTAGTCTGTCAGAGAGCAAAAATTATCTGAATGTTAGGTTAAATGGGAGAGAACAGGGCAATTTCAGGTGAAAAGTAAGTAAACAAAGTACTTGACTAATGTAAAGACAACATACTTTCGCTGCCGGAATTGCACAGGAGGATTTTTGCTGCAGGCCCTGTGCTGCTGTCTGTGGTGCCCTTTGTCTGGCTATGTGTGTGTCTAGGGTAGAGACGATGCAGCAATTCAATTCTCCAAACTCTACTCCCTGCTAGTGTCTGGAGTTCTGACCTTTGTAGGTGACATTCACCCTTTTTTCATGCAGCATTTGAGCTTGGTGTCCCTCTCTGCTGCAATCCATCATATTTCCACAGTCTCTTGCTGGCTGCTCTTTTGTTGCCTTTCTTGCATCCTAATTATTTCTGCAACATTGCAGATGAGAATTTTAAGTCTCAGTTCTCCTAGCAGGTGGTAAAGAGGATTCTAGTCCTTTCTGTTCTCTTTCCAGCAGAACTACAGGCTTCATGCCTATCCTTTATGCTATTTTCTTCTTTTTTTCATGTAGAAAAACTGAATTGAAAGAACAATGTGCATGCATTCTTTCTTTCTCTTTTCTCTGATTTTAGATCCATTTCCCCACTTTCACAGCGTGCTTGGGGTTGGGGTTTTCTGGGTGGTAACAATAAATACCAAACTTACTATTTCTATTACTGAAGTTAATTAAAAATTCACACAGTTGCAAGGATAGCTTGCACTTAAAATAGATCTTGTTTGCAAGCCCAATGGAATCATCATCATTTTGGAGAGATGTTTAAACTGGCTCTGAGATGAGGTGTCCTGTGCAGCAGAGTGAGCTGCCTGGAGAGATCCTGCCCCTGGTGCCCAGCAGGATGCAGTGAGACTGACGGAGCACATATGCCTCAACAGACAGGAAAGGCCCATCAGGTGCCAAAATCTCCTCCCCTCCTGTCTCTGTCTGCTGCTGCCATTCCTTAAGTAAATGTGTGTAGCCGTGGTGGGCTGGGGAGGATCAACCATAGGACTTTGGTCACTGTCATTCACCACTTGTTCAGTTCTATCACAAAATTCTCTTTCTGCCCCTCAGTGTTGACCTCAGTGCGCTTCCCAGTCTTCCAGAATCCATGAGAAACAGCCAGAACTAAATTCCTTAAACTTTTGATAGATTTTGATATGTTAGGGGAGTAAATCCACTCAGGCAATTATTTATGCATCTATGGGGAGATCAGACATTGTTTTTCTCTTGCTGAAGATGCTTAGAGGCAGAAATGTGTTCCCTTTTTAAAACCTGCCATTCACACCACACTGACAAGCTGTGTCAAAAGTGTCTTGAATCCATGAGCACCATTTTTCTCTTTCAGTCAACCTGGCAATAACAGTAATTTCAGTACTTTCATCCCCTGGAAAGGGAGAACTCATAGTGAGATACATTAGTGCTGCCACCTTTTCAGCTGATAGGGGTTCTTTTAATGTGCTCTTTCTCTGAAATTTGAGCTAAAAACAGCCAAGGGAACTATTCTGTTATCCAGAAGAAGGACTGCAACTTTCTAAAAGGTTTGAGTTCTTCATTTTTTGAAGAAAATTGTTTACAAAACAGAAGGTAGCAATGACAGGAAATATCTGTCACTTTACTAGGAAGAATACCAAAATGTTTAGTATGCATAAAAGTTAGTCATTGTTTTTTATTGTGTACCTTTAGAGATTTGATCAAAATATGTAATTTCTTTTTTAAGGAATTTTTCATATTTTGGCTCTGGTTTTGCATGCAATTTTGAGTGACTTTTTTTTTTTTTTTTTTTAGTTTGTTACAAGAGAAATTGAATATGTTTGATTTAAGAAAGAGTAAATTATCTTTTAAAATTTTGGTTTCCATTTTATGTTACCCTTTATTTTATTATATATACATTTTTTCATATGACTAGTATATGTTATAATATTTTATTGAATTATTTTTATTAGAAAAAGGTAATTTTGTTCAATGTTGAGTTTTCCACAATGATTTGAAATACCAATTAAGTAAATGGAATCATCTGAAAGCTAAGATACAAAAAGAGCATTCATAGTCTCCTACTACACCTCTTTTCTCAGTGCAAGAAAGTTATTTCTGATTTTATTATGACTAAGTATACATTGACTGAAATTTAAAAATTGATTCCTAAGTGATTCCATTTTTTGAGAATTTTTTTTTCCCCAAGATGTTTCATTTTTTATTAAAAAAATTAGTATATTGTCAACTATATTTTTTTGGAAACTTTCCCCTAGCTTTATATCTACACAGCTGCAGGATGATTTACTCTTTCATAGCCCCGAAACCTGAGAAATTTATCTGGCCTATAACTTACTCCTAAACCCCTGCTTTCTCCAGAGTCTTACAAATTGGATAAGGATTAGGTTGAAACCTCAAGTAATAGTTCCATAAGTGAGCTCCTACCCTCGCTGGCAAGATGATAAACTCATGGCACAGGGACTTTTTAAGAGATTATGGGACCAACAAGGATGGGGTACCACTGGAACAGGAACAAGAAATATGTTTGAAAACTCCTAGTGATAGAGTCAATGACAGTTGTGATCTCTGAGCACAATTAAATTACTATTACTACCAATGATTGCTGCCAATGACCATGTGAAAAGCAGTAATGTAACATAAGGTGCAAATGAATGGCATTTAGATTTGCTGCAAAAGCCTGGCACAAGTCAGGATTAAAGATAACATTAAACCTCTCAAAGAGAATTTATCTTAAACTAAGCAATGTCAATAACGTAAATTCCAAGATAGCCCTTTAATGCAAAGCAAGAAAATATTGAACATTTGAGATATTAAAAAAAATCAAATATCAAATTAATGCTTGGATGGCTAAACCTCTGTAAATAAGTTAGGTTCTGAAATCTGTGTTTTCTAAGCTCAGCACCCTGACCTTCATGGGTGAAAAGGCTAGATGGAATTAAAAATCAGAAAATACTAAAATCTCAAACCTGAATAAAAATATTCCATTAAGCTATTTATTAAAAAGAGAATAAATATACACCTGAACTGCATTAAGCTTTTGGTTTTGCTAATTTATAAGCAGTCTGATTTTATGTATAGAATCATGATTGTCTCATATATTTAATTCATATTGCACATTTCCTCTCAGAAATACTTCTGCTTTACCTCTGTCTTCATATGGCTGTTTATTTGCTTGAGAGTTAAGAAATATAATTTATTTTTTTTTTACCTTTATGCCTTCTGCAAAGTTTTATTAAAATCAGCCAGTGGTTTTTCCCAGGCAGCAGTGATGAGCAAGACCCTGAAGGGCAGACGTACAGAGAGCGTGGCCATCAAAACCTTTATTCCTTACTGATGCTAAAAGTCAGGTCATGCAGATGCAGGTGAAAGTCCCTTCCTACTTTCTGCTAAAGCAGTAACCTGGGTCGTTACTCAGCAAAATTTGGGAAAGAAGCAAGAGGTGTGAGAGACAATCCTGGCAAATAAAACCAAGTGAAAAAGGACCCTTGTGTTCAGCTTAACTTGTCCTTTGCCAGACAGGTTGTTGTTGCAACACTGATTGCAAGCAAGTAATCCTGTTAGGCTTCAGGAAATAGGCTTACCTTGTTATCTGAAAATATTTGGGTGGATCAAGCTCTCAAAGAGTTTCAAGGGGGAAGGTTTTTGTTAAGAAGCTCTTTAGGCTTTGAGCTAGCACCTTTTCCCACGTTCACAACTCACTGCTGAACTCAACAAACCAGCACCTCCTCTTGAGACCTGCAGGGAAAAATATATTTTGTACGAGGGAATGCTTGAGGAAGCCCACTGCCTCTCAGGGTAAAGTCATCTTACACTCTCAGAGGGACTGTTTTTCCAGCACTGCTCATGTGCTCAGGGATACGTCCTGCAGCCAGAATGCTCTCCCTGCTCCTTGGATGGCAGTGCAAGGCTGCCAGCTCTGGGACCATGTTATGCCATGTTATGGTAAGAGGGTTATTAGGGAGTGCTGCAATGAAGTGGCAAGGACAGGAGGTGTCCAACTCTATGTTGTCAGCCTACAATTGTAAAGGATGATTTAAGAAACTCAGTGAAATTACAAATTAAACATAAGAATTTTGGTTTAGTCTCTGTCGGCCACATCTTTCCATTCTAAGCAAATGACAGTGTGAGGTAACAAATATTCCTCACAAGCCAAAACCACTCCAAACCTTGCTGTACCATGGTATAAAACTGCTGGATTTAAATCTTGCTACATCATGGAAATTCATAGGATGAGTATCATGACCAGAATGAAGAGAGATTTACTTATAATTCTGCTAACATAGTTATGTACACTGTTTTTTCAGATTGAGTTTAATCAGGTGCAGACAGGAAAAATAAATCCCTGCTTCTACTCATAAGCAAAATCAAGACAGGTAGTTCTAGCAACAAAAATGTTTAAACATGAGAGACTGTACAGAGCAAAGTAGGTTGCCAGTAAATCAGGATTTTGACATTGGGCAAATAATTACTGGGAATAGTTCTCCTCTGAACAATTATCAGGAGGATCTGTTTGGTTTCTTAATATACTGTAGAGACAAGGCTGAGTAAAGAGGTTTGATATTTCAATACCTCCCTCCCATCTGAAGCAGCCGACTGGCAGATTGCAAAGGTGAATGGCAAATTCTGCTTATCTCAGGGTGTTTAAGGGGCTGGTTTCAGTATGATTTTTCTTCAACTACAAGTGCAGATACCATGAGATACTTCTGTAAGTTTGCGGGATCTCATTTATCTTTTCACTTTTGGAGATGGGAATTGGCCATATACAAAGTGAAGAATGCAAGTTTTGCTTCATAAAGTGATGAAGTAACAAGAAGTAGCTTTATATTGTTTTTTATCTTCTGAAGAATTGCATGGGCAGCTGGTATTTTGTTTATTTATGTTCATTCAACTGATGTTAATTAACTTGTCTGAATCTGCATTTGAAAAATTTAAACATCTCTTGCATCCAGTGTGTAGAAAAATTAACAAACAGCAGCGGGAAGATAATTCCATCAAAAGATTTTCTCCCTTGGCTTGCTATGATGTTGTCAACAGCTCTTGATGGAATTACTTCCTTACATCTTGCTTCAGCCCATATATTATTATTTTCCATAGACTGTTCAAAATATAATTAAAAATGGATGCTGTTTATCTGCCTCATGTTAAAAAAAAAAAACAAAAAAACCCTGCATTCCAGAAATAAAATATCTTCCTAGTTGGATATTTATTGTTTTATTCAAGCAACACTTGCCTAAATTTCATTTTGCAAAATTCCTTCTTCTGATTGTTGATACATTCTGTTATGAATTTAGAGCTAGATAATGACTTTCTGCTGTCCCTATCATGTCAGATTAAGTGTTGTATTCAGAAATAAACCAGAAGGGGTTCTGGCAAAGACTTATTTGGATCCCGTGGTGTGTGTATGCAGGTTTTGCAAGGTATGTATAATTATCGCAAGGAATGTAAATCTTCCATCAATTCATTTTTTTCCCCTGCTGGCTCGAAAACCAAATTATTTCTTAAGGCACTTATTAAATGCTTGGAAGAATATGGAAATTAACTGACCTTGCAAAAATGCAGTTTTCTCTAATTGTGCTCTTGGGCTAGCTCTAATATCTATAGTAGGATATAATTTTCTAATTGGATCTTCTTATAAAATAAATTTCTAACATGAAGTAAAAAAACCTTTGCAAAGTGATACTGTGTCAAAGCAGGTGCATAAATGCATTCCTATTTTTTTTAACTCTGAACAATTTTCCTTCGAATATGCTGAGTGCATCCATTTTGAAATGTACATGGCATGATTTCCTGCCTGGGATCTCAAAATAATTCAGGATTAAGGCCTTGGCAGTTGCCCTGTTTGGGTATGACAGGTAATGCATTACACTTGCTGAGGAAAAGGTGGTGAAGTATGGGTCCAGCTGGCTAGGGTTTCATTTAGCTATGAGCATAGAATAGCTAGAGGGAAATTTATGGCCCCTCAAGTTTCTAGTTTTATTCAGGGTCTGAGCTTTGGCTCTCACAGTCTGTGGAATGAAGGAAAGTATTGATTTTACAAACTCTGTGCCCTCTTGAATCTGTCTGTGAAGGGTCAGTGTAGCTGTTTCATGGATAATGAGCAGCTGAGATCACAGCAGAAGATTTAAAAGGGATTAATTCATGTTGAATTGAACTTTGAAGGAGAAATTTTGCCAGCTGATATATTGGCATGTTAGTGAGGACTTGCTTTAAGTAAAACTGTCCAATTATTTTCTTATCTTTTCCTCTTAATGAGCTAAGAGATCATTTCTGTTCTCAAAAGTCAATTATGGAAGTAGCTATAAAGGCTTTATATTAGGCTGAATCGTGCCTTGCTCTCCTGAAACATAACCTGAAATAGGGGTGTCAGAGAAGAGAGTTCATGGCAACAGCCCAGAGTGCATGTTAATTTTCATTTCACTGGTGTGCTGTAGAGAAGCCACAACCACCTCCATGGAGTGTGTTGTGGAGACTAATTTTTGCATTTTGTTCCCTGTTTTATGGATTTTATGTGTGTAGAAGTAGCTTAAGCACTGACTGATGGTTCGCAAGTTCTATCTTCCACTTGCAGGGCTTGTGTGAGTAAAGTAAAGGTGTACTAAGTTCAAACTTTCTACTGTGGGCATATAAAGTCCTTTACTTTGCCATTATCTCTCCCACCTTTCCTGCTGCCCCTTTGCATGTATGTGCTTTCGTCTGCTGACTACCCTAGGGGATTAAATGCCAACCTTTTCTTTCTGAACTAACATTTAATGTAGATACCTTGCACATCACTGGCACAGATTGTCTTACACCCCAGGTAGCTGTCCACCTCACAGGTGGCTAAATCTAGGGATTTTGTGTTTTCAGAGCACTGTAGGGTAATTTAAATAACAATACAGTGTAACTGAGGATGTCCCAGTCCTAGCCGCTGCAGTAGGTTAGTGTACTAGCATCTTACTTGCCAAACATGGAATTGTGCTACACTAGTCAAAGAAATTGCTGGTGTTTCTCATACCTCTGCTGTTTTCATGCAAAATTGTGCGGTGACATCCAGAGGCTCTAAGAAAGAGACAGGGAGACCTGCATCACCTGTGGATTCATTGATATAAAACAATGAGCTGTGTGCGGGCAGAAAGAGGGGTAACGCCTTACTGCTCACCACTGGCCAGCTCTTAGTATGGGTTTGTAGATCCTCAAACATTCAGAAGTCAAGTTTCTGTTTAGCTTTGAATGTTACTCTTGTGTCATGATATCGGTTGTGTTATTTGTCCTCGAAGACCATTCTTCCCCAGCAGGAGAAATACACTTGGGCTCTACCCTGCACGCACCTGCCATGGCAATGAATGATTTTGAAGTGTTTAAAAGGGCTTCACAATGTGAAAGCTCAAAGTTGCTATAAAAAGCCAGTAAATGTTGTTTTGCTAAATGTGTTTGGATTCCTCGAATCACAAAGCCATACAAAAGTCCCTGGGGATATATGAGTTCCATTGGCATTAGCAAGAACGTGACTAAGGATTTCTCACTCCTAATCAAGTACATGTGTCTACTGCCGTGGTCTAAAGCTCTTCACGTGCAGTACAAAGCATGCGACAAATACAGTGCCATTTTCATTCAGTTACAAACCTCCCCAGAGAGAGGCAGTTATTCTGATTAAATGAATATTTTAAGAGGAAAGGTTTTGGTGGTTTTTTTCATTTTCTAGAGCTGTATTTTTGAAAGCTGCAGCTCCTGCTTCTGCTTGCAAAGATGGGTAATGAAACAAAGAAAACAATGCCAGCAACTTGTCAGACTATGCCAGGGGCTAGATGCATTGAAGGAATCATAATTTTCTGGCGTTCTTGACAGCCCATTGATTGGAGTCTTGCTGTGTCTGATGATCTTGTGAAAAGCTTTTTTATTTGCATACTTAGGCACTTTGGCTGGAGGTATTCTCAAAAATTAATGAAGTATGCCAATGTTGAAACAAATTCCAGGCATCAACCCAGTGTATTAGGGTGGTGGACTTCAGTAAGCTGGCCAGTTAAAGGGCTAGTAGGAAAATGCTGAAAGTAGAAGCAGGAAGGGTGGCTGGAGCAATGATCATGTCTGAGTGCTCTGTCATGTCTTTCTGCAACTAGAGTGTTTTGATTTTCTGAAACATGTACTTTTAAAGGAGAATATTTTAGATATCAATGGACCTAATACAGATTGTTAATACCACTTCCTCTTGTCACTTTCTGTCGGGATTCATTGCTCTAATCCAGTGCATTTTTACTTTCAGAAATCATGCAAAAATCTAGAAAGAATGGATTGCATATTTTCTGTAGGTACTCATTGTGTAGGCTACAGTCAAATTGCATCTTTGCCCTAAAGCTCTATTGCTTGCCTGCCTGATGTATGAAATAATGTCTTATTTTGTATAAAATATTCCTCATTTGGTTCATATATGTCAGTGTGTGAACTCAAAAAAACCCCAGATACTTGTGGAAAGCAAACAAAGAAGTTTCATGAGCACAGCTGAGTGTGTGAGTGAGTTTATCTTTCCATTTGAGGGCATACTTGTTGGAATGTGTTTGTAATCTTTGTTCAGTTCTACATACTGGTGTTAAGCACCGTGTGTTTTGACTTCAGACACCTTGCTATTTCCAGAACACTATGTGGTAGGGAGGTCAATGAGAGGATTATTATGAGGAGATCTCTTCAGTACTAGCACACACTAATGAAAGTGAGACAAAGAGTGATAGTGGAGACTAACCAACTGTGTAGATAGCGAGTTGTGGATTTCTCATCTTTATGGAGTATTTGATATGGTCAAGGATTTGAAACTTTGCTTGAAGTATTTGGAGCAGTTTGTGAAGCATTGGGATGTGTACATTATTCATAGCCACCTTCACCAATTAGTGATAATGTGGAAGTCTTCTCCAGCAGAAGAGTTACTTCTTGCTTCAAAATGGGCAAGAATTGTTCAGATCTGAAAGACGCAGGCTTAGAATTAGGGGATGAGTTTTAGCTGGTGCAGATAATCTCATTGGCATTACTAGTACATCAAAGAAAAACACAGATCTGAACAGAAAGAATATTGGCAAAGTTACTGCAAAGAGTCTGGGCAAAGTCTGAAGGCATCAGGTATGTTTTTGGGTGAAGGCTGTAACACAGTGGCCATCACTGTAACCATTTGTGCATGTATCATCTCTGATTTACAGATGGAAAGCTGAGGTACTGCTATAGTAAGGCCAAAAAAGAGGTGCTGCGTTTTGACAGACAATTTGAGTTTATAGTAACCTAAATTTTAAGGTATCCCTGCAAGAAAATGTAGGTTAAAAGCCCACATTTCCATGCATTATGTCTTTGCAAGTCAAATGCTAACAACTAAAGTAAATTAGAAGCTCTTTATTGGCATCCGATTTAGTAAAAAAATGTTGGTTAAAGCAGTCACGTTGCAGATTGCAGAGAGTCTGCTGCACCAGGGGCTTCAATCATGCTTCATATACTCCCTTTTGTTACATATACTCCCTTTTCTTCTTTGAAAAAAGACAGAAGGCATCTTTCTTTAATGCAAAATGCAGATTCATCCCTAAAGCAGACCTCTTATAAGCACTAAACTAATTAAGCTTTTCTAGAGAAAAAATAATACGTGGTTGTGCTATCAAAACCTGTGGTGTTATATGCGTTCATGAGAGCAGTGACTGCTGGGCTGTTTGTTCTCTGTTTGCCAATTTGAACCCAGACAAAGCAGAATGAGCTGAGCTGCTGAAAATAAAAATCTGTCAGGTACATGCAAGCAGTGATTTTGAAGAGAATTATGAATTATTCAGATTTAAGAAGATTTCTCTTAGAAATAGCAAAAATCATATCCATAATTAGAAGATTATGGCTTGCTGAATATCAAGGTCCTTCTCCAGATCCTCTTGGGATCCAGGGGTTTCTCAAAGAAAAAGTTTCCAGAACTTGTCAAAACAAGGCACTTTTCTCTTACCCTCGGTCTTCCAGACAGCTGAACACTGTTTGCTGACATTTTCTTTTAAAGAAATCAACCTGAGGCTGACACCAAGTAGAAATGAAAGAAGGAAATTTTGTCAACATTATAAATAGCGAAAATGTGGTTTTAAAAGCAAAGTGGTGTCAGGCATTAATGAGCAGCAGTACTAACCTGACCTGTCATAGACTCTGTACAATGTGTGAAAAAGAGAAAAGTAAATGAAAGATAAAATTAAAATGAAAGGTGAATCTTAGCCAATATATTAAAATATGAATTAATATTGTTTTGATGAAGGGTAGGAGGAACAAGAACTGAAATTAGACTGAGTTCATTGCAGACTCCCGAGAATGGGTTTTCAATATCAAAGTGATGCACAATAATTTTGTCAGATATTTTTGTCATGTGTTTGCTAGTTTAAAGGACACAATAATATGAATCATCAAGAATTTCTTTTCCAAATTATAAATTAGGCATTTTCATTATCAAAAACATATTTACTTGTCTGATAGCAACTATGCTATCTGGATTTGGGAAAGAGGTAAAGGTAGAAACAGTAAATACAGAAATACAAAAAATATAGCTGCATGAGCAAGTTAAAACAATTCTTGATAATACATTAAAATAAGTAAAAACAACAATCTTCATTGCCAAAAGGGTGGCTGATATGGTCTGTTCTGTTGGAGTTTTGCAGTTTTACGATGTCTTTTCAAAAGGCTGGTACACAACATTGTGTCAAGTTGGAATCAGTTTCTCTAACTGTCCTTACAATATGCCAGAATGAAAGCAGGTTTCGATATTCCTGGTTTTCACAGGCATACTGAATATTGTTAGAAATTTTGATGTATCAAAGCCCCCAAATTGAAAAAACATCTCAAGCGCCTATCATAAGAGAAAAAAAAAATCCAGACAAACACAGTGATGTCTCTGAAAGATCGGTAGTGGAGGTGTCAGAATAATCATCTGTACAGCCTAAACACGGCCATGAGTGTTCCCCAAACCCACCAGTGAGTGAGGTGTGAGTGTGAAACACCATAGAGAAGCCATAATAGAAAGGAAACATGACTGTAGTAATTTTTGCCTGAAAACTTTGGCTGTAGAGAACATAGTTATATTTTGTGAATCAGCTGAATTATTTCAGAATGTAAGAAATGTGAATTTTCTTACAGAGAAAAATAAGCACAAAATGAAGTATCAAAATTAAAATAGAATAGAATAACAAAGAGACATGGGGAAACAGGATGAAATTTGGTCTCCAGAGTCTTAGGTAGACTCAGAAAATGGATGGTCAAATATTATTTGACATGAATGTCATAACTTAAAAGCTCATGTTTCTTCTGGCAGTATCTAATACATATATAATTTTACATCTGGCTTATGATTATTTTTTCTTTTTTAAAAAGCAACTTTTAATGAGGTAATGTTATCTTTTCTACAACCTAAACACATTTAATATTATTTGTGTTTTTATCCATCTTTGAGGTTCTCAGTCTTAACACTGTTCTAAAGGTATGTTCCCATGTGGTACACAGCATTTTAATAATAGCTTTGTAGCATCAATGAAATCATACATCACATTAGGCAGTGAAAAATACAGAAAGCATAAATGACTAGCTCTCCAGAGATGGTTCTTAGATGAATGTGGACAGCCTATAATGTATGATATTATAATTTCATTATTAAATCACTAGTGTATTTATTACCTGGAAATGGAGCAGAAGACACATTTATTTGTAGTCATTGTACTCAGCAGTGGAAAGTGCAGCACTGCAATAAACTCTTGCCCTCCCTAATATGTTTATCTTGTCACTGAGCTGGCTCACTAATGTGATTTTCTACCTTTCAGAAAAGGAAGGTAATGCTTGCTGCAGTTGCTATGATACAAGACCAGTGCACTGAACTTTCTGGTGCATCAGCACACATTTTATTCCATGCAGTTCACTGTCACTGCTGCTGTCTCCCAAAACTCCAAATGTAAAATAAGGACTCACAGATTTTTTTTTTTTTGTTTGCTCTGAAGGACTAGTAGCAATAGTACTGAGCTTTCATTTGACTGTGGGATTGATTCATTTGTTTTTCTAAAAAGCGTCTCATCGGGCTACAGCAAAGCAAGGATACAATGCACTCTCCTGTGTTTTGCACTTTATCAGCATGTGTAGGCACCTAATTTTGTCTTTCTTGAAGTTATATATCTAGAAGAGGCTTTATCAGCCCTCTCCTCCCTTGGAAAGGAAAAGACAAAAAGAGGCACCTTCAGTGGACAGTTATCCCATAAACCTGAGAAATTTTAAGCCAGGATGAATTACCTCCTGGAGGAGGCTGTTTTTTTATACTGGTTGGAGAGGACACCAAGATATCTTAAACGAGATACCTAACTTTTATATATCTAAAACTTTAGGAGATGAACCCCATTGAAAGTGATAAGGTGAATTTTTTCAAACACTTGGCCTGGGAATAATCCAAAACAAGATTAGCAGGTGGAGATGTAGCAAAACGGGGAGTATAGTGCTGTATATGGCAATAAGATAAAAGTCAAAATTTAATTCCATAGAGAAGCAATTCTGTAGAGAAAACTCTGAGACACACAGGTTAACCTCCCTTCCATGCAAAAGCAAGGCTTTTGTGAGAGTTGGTAATGACATCTCTGTAAGAGTGGCCTTTCTCTCATTTGCATCGTTTGCCTCAGTCTCCCAAAGCAAAACAGTCGATAGACTGTGTTTCTTTAGAAATGTATAATGTGTTCTCTGTCAGCTCCAGTCAGTGACTGTATTCTCAGGGATTCCTATTTTTATGACATTGCACCAACTAGAAAGAGACTGAAGACAAGAACATAAAACTTTTGAAAATACTGGCTTCCTGCTGACAGTGGATTAGGCTGCAGAAAAGATACTTCTATTTTTATGTAGTCTGGAAATTCATCAGGTGTTCTCCAAGATATTAATAACGTTTTGGCTAGCAATATCAGGTAGGCTTAATGGATTTCTCTGCTGGTGTACTGAATGTGATTGCAATGAAGCATGAAACAAACTGTTTTAATGACTTACGCTTAGACCCAATGTTAATTTTTTGAGGACACCTGCATCTTTCATTAATTGAACAAGCAACCACTTGACTGTGAGTGAATAATTAATTTAAAAATCTGAAAAATAATATTCATTGTACCTTAGGAAATATTATTGAAAAGTTTCTGGTAAATCACTTGACAAATAAGTAATCGCATCTATTGATTTTGAGATGCTTTCTGCCTATTGAGACACAGTATGTGAAGCAGATGTGCTCCTCTCTCTGCAGCTGGGATGACAGCAGCTCAGTTAGCAGTGGCCTCAGTGACACTCTTGACAACCTCAGCACAGATGATTTGAATACCACCTCATCTGTCAGCTCTTATTCCAACATAACAGCCTCTTCAAGGAAGAATGCTCATGCCCAGGTGAGTAGCTTCTCATTGCCATTTGTTGCAACACCCCCCAAGCATGCAGGATAACAAAAGACAAAGTTTGGTATCAATGCCTCTAAACAAATGAAACATTGATGTTTTACAAAATCCTCTATTACACCTGAAGGCACGAAGGCCATAGACCCCATTGACCCAACTGTTATTGACCCAGGCTGTGAGCTGCCTTCTCAGATTGCCTGCTCCCAGGGCACACGTCACTGCTGAAGGTGCTGGCTGCTGAGACCCAACTCTGCCCACCCTGGGGGAGTCCCCCTGCCCAGCCCCTGCTGCACCCTCACACAAAACAAACAGGATTATGACTGCGTCTGTGATGGGTGGATTTCTACTCAATTCAGCTCATTTGGAGTATCTCTTTCAACATATGACACAATTTAAAATAATATATTTTTTGTCTTTTATGAGTTGGAACATATCAAGGAAGAAATATACAGGCTATACTGTCCTTCCAAGTGGCTGAGATTCTCTTCTCCCCACTTAGGTCCAGGGATGAAAGTGTCAATGCAAGCTGACAATGCATAGTGTCAAAACAGAGTTCTGACTAGCATACAGCCACAAGCTAAAATACATATATGTGTGTGTGTGTGTATGTAAAGCTCTTGTGGCAGGTATCCCAGCATTTCTTCCCAGCTCCCCTCAAAATGGCAAGTGATAGAAAAGTCAATACAGTATCCCTGCAGGACTTGGTTCCCCCCCAGAAAAGAAATAAAACCAGAAAAGTTTGTCTCAAAAGGGAAAGTATTCTCTGCCATGCCATCTCCTGTTTACAAGCAGGGAACTTCAAGACTGAACATTCAGCATAGAGGAAGAGTGGTTGCCTCCAGTGATTTGATGTCAAGTATTCAGGACACAAGACTGACACTTCTGATTCCATTTAGACTCCTGCAGGCAGCCAGTGTCTGCAATTCAGAGGTCTGTTTTGTAGATGTATGTTGCAGCAGACTCTGTGAGCAGGAGAAAAACACATAGTTGTCATTTCCCCCAGACAATAGGGAAATATAGTTACTTTTGGAATGAAAATTATTTAAATTTCCAACAGGGCAGCTATCAGACCAATGCTGTACTCATGCAGAGATACTCACACAAATGCCAACATTCTTCAGCCCTTATCATTGCCTTTCCCACTCCATCGGGGACTTCCATGGTTGCTGACTGGAAATCAGCTTCTTCCTTTTCGCAATAACAGTGATGGCCAGCTAGTTCTGACTTACTTTTTCTGCTGCATAATCGTCAGCATTGGAAAATCTCAGGCTAACTATTTAACTCTTTGTGTTTTGTTTTCATTTGGATTATCTCTTGTTCTAGCTGCTCTGTTGGCTTCTGCTTTATTTGCAAATTGTTCAGCAATAGACAGAGATGCAGTGCATGTTTAAATTTTACTTCCATCCCAGAGTTTCTTTATATTATGAAGACTAGAAACAGACCTTTATCAAGTATGCCTTTACCAGGCAGATTAAGCAGAACTCGCTGTATTCCATGCTAGCTGACAATCTCAGTCAGAAGCTGAGACGAACAGAATACTCATTTTGCCAGCCATTCTCCAGGTGTTAAATATACTGCAACACAGAGATCCCTTTCTCAGTCTTTTGGAGTCACTGGAGCAGTAAGAGCCGGCTATAGACTGAAACAGAAATTGCACATTTAGTTGTCATTTTCCTATTAAAAGCATAATAATGGTGAAGAGAGGCTTTTAAAAAGTACTACTCTTTGAAATTATGCAGTTTGCTTTAAAAATGTATGACTGTATGTTTACAGTCATTCATTTATGGGAAAATGTCTATAAGTACGTTGTTACATGTTGCATATGTAACAATAACTTTAATGAAAACTCTCATCTGAAGGACCCTGCAATATTTTTGTAGATATTTGTTTGGGCTTTTTTCCCATTAATCCTTACTCATAATCTGTGCTAGCATGTCCAAAGCACATATGTAATTATGGAAATGCAGAGAGCTTTTGCAGCTTGTACACCTCAAATAACAAATATGTAAACAGGAACTGATTATTCTGTCGGTCATCTAATCGGTATTAATCCTACTTATGACAGCAGTGCCTAGGAAACAGCCACAGAGGGGTCTCTGTGGTGAAGGAGCTGTGACAGCACAGAATAATAAACGGCTTGGCCCTCAATGCAATCCATTTTGCAGCCCCTCTTAGGCTGGTGATACCTGACAGCAGCACCATATTTTTGCTGTTAAAGAGGGGCAGAGGCAGGCAGGACTGGTGAGATGGTGATGTGAAAATAAGGCTTCAGACTGAGGTCAGGAGGCTGCAGAAACACACAGAAGGAAGAGTTACACCGAACAGCCTGTCAGCACAAAGAGCACCAGTCTTGTCAAACACAGAGGGTAGGGTCAGTCTCTGTGTCTATTTAAGCCACTTTCACTGCTTCTGCCTTGTCTTGTTGGGCTGCTCCTTGCAGCACTCCCTTATCAGCATGCCTCAGGGCAGGCAGGTGCCACAGGGGGGTTAGGTCCTCTCTGGTGCATCCTCCGCATGGCTCTGAGTTTCAGAGGGAGCATGAGCCCAGCTGGTTGCCTTCACACCACAGATGAGGAGTGCTGGCATAAGCCTCTCTTCTGCTCTGCTAGCTGATATAGCTAGAGAGAGCTTCTTGCTGGAAACAATTCATTTCTGTGGAAACAGAGCAGTAGAAAAGCCATCAGCTGTAGAATGAATAATTTTGTGGAAAATGCTACCCTTGCTCACTGGTGTCACAACATACTCTGTTCTGCAGGAGTAATATTCCTAATCCAATCACTGCAAAGCTTGGGTAGGAAAAGGCAAGTAGCCAGGCTGAGGTGATTTTAGTAGTATGTTTAGGAATTCACTCACCCAAGCTTTTAGTAAAACCTCTCAGCACAGTGATTTACTTCTGAAATTCATACGGAGTGGAAGAAAAATAGGGTATCACCACTGATGATTAGAGTAAATTAAGTTTTGCTTCATTATAGTGTATCTATAAAGGAAAGGGATGAAATCTTTTGAAAATAAAAAAAGAGAAACGTCATACCCAAATGGGTATGTTTTTAAACTTTTGGAATCCGGATACTAATGCTTTGAAGGAAAGTTTCTGTGGCCCTTGCTGCAAATAGACCAAATTCTCCTCCCCTACTATGATTTAAGAAATCAGCAGATAATGGTGATGCTGGTACTGACCATTTCTCATGCAAATCTCTTGTAGCTGAAGACAGACTCAGAGAAGCGCTCAGTTACAGACAGTGAAACTTGGGGCAGCACTGAAGAACTGAAGAAGCCAGAGGAAGACTTTGACAGCAACGTAGACAGCAGTGGCAAGTGGAAAGGCCTTCCCTCAGGGCTGTCTGAAGAGTCAGAGAAGGGGGGGCAGAAAACATCTCTCTCTGTATCACAGACCGGATCTTGGAGGAGAGGCATGACTGCACAAGTAGGAACAGCTCAGTCCAGGCACAAAGCAGGAACAAGTGCACTCAAGACTCCAGGTAGGAAATGCCTGTAGTTCAGATTACAGTGGTTTTAAAATAATTGATGAATATTATATAGTGTACATACTATATGCATATTGTTCTCTTCTGCCATAAATGACTGCAAGCCCAGATTGTAATAACATACTAACTTGTTAATTTCTGTAACTGTTAGTTTGCTACATGCATGATAATAATTTAATAATTACACATGGGTGCATCCATAACGAAAACTGTGATTGTGTTTTGTTTTGTATATTGACATTTGTGTATGTCAGCATATATTGTCAATATATGTTGACATTTGTGTATGTCAACATCTGCTAGGGAATTCTTAGAAGTATTTGTGGACTCATCTGTGCCTTATACATATTCTCTAGAAAACCTTACCTTTGATATTTGAACATATGCATAGAAATGGCGAAATATTAGAAGCTGAGTCAAAAAGATTGAATATCCAAGGCAGGGGACTCAAAATTATATTTTTAGTTATTTCTGAACTAAAACTGAATTATCACATTCCACATACTGTGGGTGTTTTATAGACCACTGTTAAGAGATAAAAAACTGTAAAAAAAAAAAGCCTTTTTACACACTGCCAGTGCTAAATGCCCTCCTACCTAATTTGCAAAGGCCTCTCAGAAGTAGTAACCACTTCTGCAATCTAGTTTTGAAGTGAAAAATCCAAAGCTGGTGAAAGAGATAATTATTAAAACCATCTAATCTTAATCCATCATTTTACTAAGGGAATGTGAATTCTCAGAAGGACATTTTCTGGAGCTTTGTTGTCCTGATAAAATAGTGCATGATAACGCTTCAACCCCTAGTTGCAAAGGCAACTAACAAAGATCTCCTCGGAATAAATTCCTACCCTTTGTGAACCCCTTTTGTTTCTTTTCAATTTGGACCTGCTAAACATTGGTCAGTCTCTGGTCTGTGAGATCCCTGAGGAGCATTGCTGTGGTGATAATACGAATACAGAAATTACACCCCTCTAACAGTAATTTAAAAATGGAGATACTAAAAAGTTTGCTGCATGCCAATCTAAACTTCTCAGATCTGTTTTGCTGAAGGTGATCAGGCTGCCACTGTGCAACACATAATCAAGGCCTTAACTACGAATGATCTGTATGTTTGCTGGGTCAGAGTCTGATCCATATCACAGCACGTGCATCCATTTGTGTAGCATAAAATGTGTAGGATAAAAATGTGAGTGGATTCAGTTCTGCTTTGCAGGTGTTGCGCTTTATTACATTTCAGTTTCTTAAGGGAAATTAGGTCATCCACCTCCAAAGCTTCCATAATCACTTGAAGACTAAATTAGAAACTCTGTTATGTTTTTGGAGTTATTAGGAGTATACAATAGATGCTTAGAGAGAAATTAGAATTGAAATGACAATTTTTCTCTATTTGTAAAATAGGAAGAGGGTACATTCTGTTAGAACATCTTATTTCAGCCTTTCTGAATGTTATAATAAAATTTTAGAAAATATGGAAGAAACACAGAAATATATGTTATGTAAGTATAACATAGAAATATATGTTATAAGACTACACAGGACAGAAGAAAACGTCCAAAAAAAAAATCTTGAGAAGACATCGAGGATAAGACAAAGACTATTAGCTTGTGTAATTGATATTGCTACAGATCAAGATGATTCATTCCATAACATAATCTCTCCCTGATAATTTTGTGTAACTAAAACCAGAACAAATTTAGTCATAAGCTAAAAAGATGTAATCAGTGAAAACCAAAGAGCTCAGTATGTACTGCTAATTTCTACATGCATAATTAATGTCAGATGTAGGATATGTTTATTACATGTAATATTTTATTTTCAAATATTATTTCTTTCATACAGAAATAGTGTTAACAGAAAAAAAAATAGTAAAATAAAATTCCTTAGAGTTCATTCAAGATAATTTTCTACAACTACATTTTCCACCTATATATGAAACTGGAAGTCCTCAGAGGAATTTCAAGCTTTTAATACTTAATGCTTACCTGTAATGTGTCATACCTGCTATGGATAGCTGATGAAAGACTAAAGACCAAATTGGTCTATTTCCTTAGGGAAATTCTTTTATATCTGTATTTTTTCATTTTGAAACTTTAACAATATAATGTTGAAATTAGATATTAAGACATTGCAGCTTAAACACAGGTGACGTTTTCAAATATACTTTTTACTTAGGAAAAACTGATGATGCAAAAGCTTCAGAAAAAGTGAAAACTCCCCTGAAAGGAGCCTCCATACAGCGATCTCCATCAGATGCAGGAAAAAGCAGCGGTGATGAAGGCAAAAAGCCTCCCTCAGGCATTGCAAGGTCAACTGCTACAGGGTCATTTGGATTCAAGAAGTCTGGGTTGGGATCTTCTACCATAATCACCACAAGTGGAGCGACCATCACCAGCGGGTCAGCAACGCTAGGAAAAATGCCAAAATCTTCAGCCATCAGTGGGAAGTCCAATGCAGGGAGGAAGACGAGCTTGGATGGTTCCCAAAACCAGGATGACGGCGTCCTGCACGTGAGCTCAAAGACGACTCTGCAGTATCGAAGTTTGCCTCGCCCATCAAAATCCAGCAGCAGTGGGATCCCTGGCAGGGGCGGCCACCGCTCCAGCACCAGCAGCATCGACTCCAACGTGAGCAGCAAGTCTGCGGGTGCTGCTGCCACCAAACTGCGGGAGCCCAGCAAGATCGGCTCCGGGAGGTCCAGCCCTGTCACCATCAACCAGACGGACAAGGAGAAAGAGAAAGTGGCAGTGTCAGACTCTGAAAGCGTCTCACTGTCCAGTTCCCCGAAATCCAGCCCAACTTCAGCAAGCGCCTCTGGCACACCAGGACTTAGACAGCCAGGATCCAAATACCCAGATATTGCTTCCCCCACATTTCGAAGGTTAGTGCATTTCTGCAATTGCCTGAAGTTTCAATATATAAAGCAGGGATTTTCAATGTGTTGAAGTACTGTGTAAAAAGCCTTTTCAGGGAATATTTTGCCACAAACAAATCAAGTAGAGAAAAATAAAAGGGCAGTATTTTTTCATAAAACACAATTATTTCTTTGAGATTTAAAGACCTTCCCACACCTGAAATGGCTGCTCCTTGAGCTTTAAGCATTTTAGGTACATCCCCATAACAACAGTTTGAAGCTTAGAAGTTGGACTCAATGATCCTTATGGGTCCCTTCCTACCCAAAATATTCTAAGTTCAGCCACATGTGAAGTTTCCTCTCAATACTGTGGTAAACGCCCAAAGGGAAGAAGGACACTGTGTTCAGGCACGTTCTCTTAATGGAACAGGCATTGCCATATTCTGGATGGAGAATTGAAGAGCTCTTTAAATTATAAAGATTTAGATTTGCTTTCACATTGTTGGCAGCTCCAGCTACAAACGCTTCATTATCTTAGCAGCTTTGTTACATTTTTCGACACAAACATTGGCAAGGCTAAATTTCAATTGTAAATGCTCTATTGTAACGTTTCTGGAAGTATAAATCCGGATGAAGTGTAAATTGGGATGGAGCACTTGCGCTGCTGGAGAAAAAGCCAATGGTGCCCTCTTGTGCCTGCTTACCAAAGCAGCATCTCCAGGCAGCTGGGGAAATGCAGCTTAGTTTTGTGGGCTTGGTAACATGTAAAATGGATTCATATGTTATTAGACATGCTTACTTTCCATCATGATAAGTTTTACATTTATTTACATTTAATTTATGAGCTGTACATTAACTGCAGCTTAAAATATTTCCAGAAATACATTAAAACATCACATGATCCTCTAGTTCAAGTTTTAGAGGACTCACAGTTTATTTTTTCATCATCACTGTAGAATTTTCATATCTAGAATTGCTGGAAGAAATTATGTGAAATACAATTTTGTCATTCTTGCCCTTGGAGACAAACTGAGCCCATTTAGCCATGGTGCAGTTTATTCTGTCTGAGTGGTTACTACATGACTGATGACCGCATGACCATCTGCGCAAAAAAAACAAGAAGAGGGAAACTTTGCAAAAATACTTAGATATTTATTAAACTATGAAGGATTCTGCAAGCGTTTGTTGCAATCATTAAGCAGATTTGAGAAGTGAGGAGTTTAAAAGCTAATGACTTGGGAACGCTTAATTACTGAATTTGGGTGAAAGGGTAATCTGTTTATGAACTAATAAGACAAACGTGATTATTTTACCTCTCTCTGGGAGGGTCTCTGTGCAAAGAGCACATCTGAATAGGAGTGAATAAGATCTGTTTCTAAAGAAACAAACCGTGATTATTGTGATATGGTTAAGTGAATTGAAATTTGCGCTGTGATTGATCAACTAGGTAGGCATGATTTTAGTAGCAGTATTTAAAAATGTGTAGTTTGGCTCTTAGGATGTTGCGCCATGAATGTTTAATGTGGCTATCGGTTTCTCTAAAGCTATTTGTTTTACATTTAGGTTGTTTGGTGCCAAGGCAAGTGGTAAAGCTGCCTCTGCACCCAGTACTGAAGGTGTGAAACCCACATCGGCAATGCCCAGCCCTAGTACCACATTGGCACGGCAAGGCAGCCTGGAATCGCCGTCCTCGGGCACAGGCAGCATGGGCAGTGCAGGTGGGCAAAGTGGTAGCAGCAGCCCCCTCTTCAGTAAACCTTCGGACTTAAATGCAGATGTTGTAAGCTTAAGTCATTCCTTGGCTTCCAGTCCTGCCTCAGTGCACTCTTTCACATCAGGTGCTCTTGTGTGGGCTGCAAACCTGAGCAGCTCTTCAGCGGGCAGTAAGGACACACCAAGTTACCAGTCCATGACTAGCCTTCACACCAGTTCCGAGTCTATTGACCTTCCTCTTAGCCATCATGGCTCTCTCTCTGGACTGACAACAAGCACTCAGGAGGTTCAGAGCCTGCTCATGAGGACTGGAAGCGTCAGATCTACTCTTTCGGAAAGGTGAGCTTGCCTATAGATACAGCAACCACGAAATCAGTGAGAGGCAAAAGGACAGGAGCCAAAAAAAATGAACCCTCCACCTATTTGGCTAAAGGGACACTGTTTAATTAGCAGCTTAGTCCTTTATGTAAAAAAGGAAGGAAGAAAAGAAAGCTGAAAGGCATTGGAATGTGGAATCAACTGCCTTTTAAGGTTTTTACAAGCACTTTTTCTATCTTGAGAATTTTTTTCCATTCCCTTGTTCTGGCGACAACAAGAGAAAAGGGAAAAATTGTCTAATTAAAGGCAAGTGTAAACAGCCAGCAGGCACATAGTGACTCCTGTATGCTGGATCCACCTGCTGTCCCAGCATTTGGCAGCTCCAAAGCAAGCAAACCTCCAGCTGTGGGACCCAACACTTCACTTGAACATTAGCTCAAAGCACAGGCAGAGCTGGTGGGTCCTGGCCTTCAGCTGACCAGTCTTGCCTTAAAATACTCAGTCCAGACAAGTTGCTTTTTACATGGTAATCGTTATACAGGTCCTTACTGAAGGGCACTTTCACTGGCAGAGAGAGAGTTTACAAGATGAGATCCTTGCTATATGCTCAGTTTCTCTGTTATAGAATTTTTTAGTATGTAGATGTTTTATCCTTTAAGTTACATAATAAGGAGGTACAACCAGCCTGGCACAGCTGAACCAAGTTTGATGGGGTTTTTTTTCACTTTTGTTTTTTTAGGGGTTTTGGGTTTTTTGGTTTTTTGTTGGTATTTTTTGTGGACCATTTATTTGACTTCTGCAGGGGAGAAAAAAGAATCTTTACTAGGCACTAAGTAACTTTTGCTTCCCATAAAAATGTTCAGGATTTGACAGTGAAACTCTTATCTCACATGGGGACTGCAAAACACATATTAAATATTTCATTAGCCTTCAATTCAAAAAGGAAAATTATACTGAATCAGTCAGAAATATTTTAACTTAATTAGTTTTTTAACAACACAAACATTTTAAGGAAAAAAGGGCTTTAATGTACAATGTCAAGATTTTTTTGCCCTTTATGTAAACTCAGAGATTTTTTGATACCCATCCTTTCCATAGACGGAATTCACTTTCAGTGAACCAGAATTTAAAAAAAAACCTCACAATAAAAACTTAGAGAAACCTAGGTGGAAGCTTTACACAGATTTCATTTTCTTATGTTACATTCGTAAGTATCACCATATCAGCTAAAAATCACATCTCTTACTAATATAATTACAAATCATATTATTATTATATATTAATATATTATATTATTTATTTTAGTAATTATAAAACATGTAGCAATATAAAGTACACTAACAACAGAAGTTAAAAATACACTGATACATGAGCAATTTGTAATTTGCACTGTGCCCTTAATTTTTAAATAGAAATTTGCATTTGTGTACTATGAAATGAATTTGACAATATTTCTTAAAAGTTTAATTATTAATACTGACAAAAAAATACTTACAAAATCCTTCACTGCTACATATATGCATGGTGAGGTCAATAGAATGATATGGAAGAGTATAAGTTTATGCCAAAATTATATTTATGCACAGGATATTTAACATCACATTTCAAATATTAATGGCTTGGCATAAGCTCCTGAGCAACCCCCACTACTAATACTTTATGTATTTGTTCAGTGACTTAATTTCAGTGGTTCCAAATACTTTGCCGTTGGCAATATTTTATAAGTTTCAGATTTGTCCATATGGGGATATTATGATTGAGTCCAGAGAGAGCCATTGTTCATGTTGATCTGGCCTCGAACAAATATATGTACCTAGAGCAAATGGTGTAATTTCTTGACTAAAGCCCTAATAGGGTTTTTGCAGTTTGATTTTTCTGAGTGGTCTGATACAAGTGCTGAATTTCTAAACTCTTTTACACGTTAAAACTTACATGTAGCAAAGTATTTTTTTACAACAAAAGCATTTATTTGCAATGTTGGAGACAGATATGTTTGGCAGCAGATTATGTCCTTTTTCCTTTGTAAACTCAGATTATATTTGAAATGCCTTTGGCAATACTAATTATAGCATGGAATAGCATAGCATAAAAAATTATCTACAAGGAGGTTTTTTCTTTTTCTGCAGTCACCCTAGAGCTTACAAAAGACTGAATCAGCAGTCCTTATAATCAGATATAATAATATAGCATAGAGACAAAATCAGAAAGACCAAAGTGCACAGTGAGATACAACTAGAAAGTGACATAAAGTCTACACAGGGAAAGTGTAGGAAAAACTGAGTGAAAAGAGAGACCTAATGATAGATGATAAAGAAAAAAATGGGTTAAGGATTATTTAGGCTTACTGATCCTGATGAACTTTTTATTTCCCTGCTTCAGACACAACCTGAAACCCTGTAGTCCTTAAAATTGAAAAAGAGTTTTCAAAGGGTCTGTGCTGAGGAAGGAGTGAGGAGGAGAGCTAGGATGCAGGGCGAGGGAATTAAAGGAAGGCCACTTTGCCTGGAAAGATATAGAAGATACTAAACAAAATAGGTTAAATAACAGCCAACATGGGATTAGTCATTAACAGCCTTTTGAGTAAGATTAATTTAATTCATTTGCAGGAAAACAGGCTCTCTAAATAAAGGAAAAATAATAAATGCAAAAATTATCCTGAGCTTACTAAAGCTTTAAGTGCTATTCCAAATAGCACTCTCATAAGCAAATGGGGAAAATAAAGGTGCTTGAATAGCTGGTAAAGAGTTACTGAAGATTAGTCTGAATGGTTATATTTGCATAGATAAGAAATGGAAAATGGTGAAGCTATTTTGCAGGAAGTGTCTACAGGGTTATAGTGCCGTTGCTGGGACAAAGCATTTTGAAAATGAAAATACCGCATAGAAGTCTTAGAAAGTAGCTATCCCAATCTACTTTTTCCTGTTAAGGTTTTAACTTGAGACTTTGGGACATCAAGTTTTAGGAAAGATTTAATGCAGCTGGAAAGAGCACAGAAAATGAGAACAAAATCTCGGGGTACATCTGTGTTTTCTGTGAAGGAAAAGTAGGCCTTGACTGCCTCAAAAAAAAAATCACCTTTCATGGAGATAGCAAAATTGTAAAGTCTCTGCTGTATTTGCCCACATATCCCTCCAGGGATGATCAGATGTTGCCCACAGTCTTCAGGCTACCCACTGAGAGATGGTATGGCATCAACGCAGAGCTGCCTGACAACTCCTGGAGGGAAGTGTCGAAGTTTACTCCAGCCAACTTTTGTGTGGTTCACTGAGGTTCTATTCCATTGTAACAAAAAGAAAAGAGACTCAGTTAAAGCTAGCAAAATGTTTTCTTTTTCAGAAAGAAATCAGGTTTTGCATCTCTCTCAGGCCTTTTGCTGGTTTTACACTGGCAGTATTTAGAAAAGTCTAATTCTGTTGTCCTAGCAGTGTAGCGCCCTATATGGGAGGACACTCATATTTTACCATACAACAATTTAGAGAGATTAAACAGTCATGCAGGTACTTATACTCTAAAATAAAAACATCTTCTGGGGTTAATTGGAAGTATTACTGCTTTAGCTGAAAAATTTTCCAGGTGGAAACATCACCAGTAGTTCTTTCTAACCCTTAATTGCTGTTGGGTATTGGAAATTTGTGACTTTCTTCTGCTTGGTCTGCTAGCAAGGGAGGCATAAAACTGCAGAAATATAGGAATTAACAGTGGTCTAATCAGCAGTAATAGCTGCATTTTAAGATTAGCAGAGTTGAAGTGGTTTCTAGTTACATACTGGCTTGCTCTGGTTTGCTTTAAAAGGATGCTCAGTTTTAAGTGCCATGAAAGTGTATTGAAATCCACTTAAGCCCTTCAAGACTTTCAATTATTTTAAATTATCATAAGTGATGGTTGTGGTTTTAAGGTGTGAAACAGTGCATCATGTATCAGATTTCCTTATACACCTAGCCATTTGTAGAAACTAATTTGTAAGACCTGGATCAGCTTGGCCCAGCCTGTCATTGAGCTCTCTAGTTGTTTCTTAGCTTGCAGTAATTTGTTTTATACCCTAACGGCTCCGAAAGAGTTAGATATAGCTCAAGGATATGCTATTATGGCCCTTTCCCAAGATACCCTCACCACTAAGGGGGTAGGAAAATGAGGAATACAAGGCTTCCTGTAGTTTCCGTCATAGAAGTTGCAGTCAGTATCAGCAGTGCAAAATAAGCAAAAGAGAATGAGATACAGTGGGCTTTATAACTTCAGCCTACATCTTCATTCATCATTCTTCCAGATTGCCTTTTCCAATTTACATGGCAAAGAAAAATAGGATATTCTGATACTCACTTTATATTGGTATTTGTCCATGTATGCATCGCTTCTTTCGGGAAAGGACTGACTTTTTTATCATTATTATCTTTAGAGATATGAGGTAAATTCAATTCTGTTTACCAAAAGTCCAGTTTCTGTGGAAGCAATGAATCCACATTTTGGTAGATGAATGATTTCAGATATTAAAAAGATAAGGGTAGTTATTGATCTGAATCAATAGTTACATGAAACCATGCTTAATGGTTTCATACAATTATCTGAAATCTAGGAGCATCTTTGTAAGCTTTAGTATTTTAAAAACACAGAATGAGCATTTGCTACACTCGTTTTTATGCAGTTGCAATAACTCCATGCTTACGTTGAGGAATATTCACCCCTATTTCATTTGATCATCTGAATTCAAAAGATTTTTGGAAAATCCTATGGTCACTCTTAGCCTGCTTACACAATTGGATAACTTTTGGCTTGTGGGTGGCTTTAAAGGAGTACTGACTCCTTTAATTTTAGATAATGTGCTATAGATTACTTTGAAAGACATATATCTCCAAGTTAAAGTAATATTGGGAAATATATTGTTCATAAGCATTTTAAGTGTTTGCATAAGAAACTGGTGTTATTATGATCGTGTTTATACATTTTGAAATTTAGAGTTGCATAAAGGTACATAAAGAAACATCAAGGCCCCATTCTTCTCTGTGAGGAAAAAAGAATAAGTAAATAATTCATTCAAATTTATGTTGTCTTTTTACCAACTGTTCTTGGTTCTGTTAGTTATGCTGGGACCAAAATGCTAAAATGCACTCCTCTGTCTGACATGGGACTACTCTCACATGGACCATGATAGCTGGGCCTGTGCTGAAATCCTGCTAATTTCCTCCTTCCATTTGTTTTCTCCACATGCAAAACAAGGGCCTTTATCAAGCTAGCAAGATTGTCTATAAAACTTCCTGGTGGTAAGAGTGGTTTGCTTCCATTAGCCCGAGCCCTGATAGTCATGTATTCTCAATGCCAACAGTGTTTTCACTGCCTTTATCTACTTGGATCAAGGTTACATGACAGTAGGATGCCCATCACCCCCAGCACCATAGGAAGGATCTTTAATAAGGGTGTGAGCCTTTTCTAGGGTAGGAAGGGTCCTAAGTTACTACTGCTCTCAGAGGTGTGATTATGATATGTAATATAGAAACTTTGAAAAGCCATCCTGCCATTTAATCCATATGGTGACACTAAGTTATGTTCTAAAGGGAGAAAACCTTGCAATACTTACTAATGATAACTAGTTCAACCCAGTCAGAGACCGATTTACCTAGACTTTATGATGAAATGCCCAATGACATTGGAAAGAAGGCTAGTGGGGACCCTTCTAGTGATGGGGTTTAAATTAGGAAAACTCCAGCCATAGATTTTGGGTAATCAGCCACTCTGGCACTGTGTGTGCATGAATATGCAATAACATTGTGCTGGTGCCTCTTTTCATTGTCCCCACCATCACTTTGCTATGGGAGCCCCTCAACAACAGAAAGCCAAGAGTCTGTATCTTTAGCACATATTTCTCCATGCAGAGCTGTCATTTGGCTTCTGGCAAGGCCATGCTGCCTCTTAGCAGGTGGCACAACCTTCACTTCTTTTGGAAATCTATTGGCTTATCATCGGCAACTGTGAAAAAGAAAGATTCATACTGTGACCATATGATTCTCACACAGATTGCAGAGCAAAGCTGTAGGAAGGTTAGAAATGGTAAAGATGCACTTCTTTCTGTCTTGGACAGTCTCCAAGTTACTATTGACCCAGCCCAGAGCATGTCTAGATGAAAAATGAATGTGCAGCAGTCCATGTCCTATTGTCCCCTCCAATGAGTAAGGGATTTATCATGAAAGTTATATTAAAAAGCATTAAATTACCTTCTGTTATGCACACAAACCTAGAGCTTTAAAATTTGTAATTCTGAACAGTCCTGTTTACTGTATGTCCTTAGGGATTTTTTTTGTTTTAACAGCATGCAGCTTGACAGAAATACACTGCCCAAAAAGGGATTAAGGTATATATATTTTTGAGCATGAAAAACTGCTGCTTCTCTGTTTTCCTGTAACCTTTTCTACACTGCCTTTACTTTTCTTTCTCCTTTTGTTGATCCTGTTTACAACAGAGTTATTGGAATCTAGATTCAAACCAGAAAATGTGAATTTTAACAATGGACTTTTTCTTTCTTCATCTGCCTAAGGAATAAATTTTCTTTCAAGATATATCATGGAAATAAATACTTTTAAGGATCATTTCCTTATGCAATGAATCTTAAAAGGCATTGAATCCTGGAGAGATTAAAGAGATAGAACAAGATACTTATGCAATTCAATACGACTAATTACTGAAAACAATATTGAGAAAAACAGGGTTTTAGAGGTATATCTGAACTTGAAGTCATGCAAATACTCATGCAATTTGAACTGAAGAGCTATTAAAGGGTGGGGCTAAAAAATGTTAATTTTTTTCTCCAAGGTTTGTAAGTATAAAATGAGTCCTGCTCCAGACAGTTTTCTTGGTTCTTATCCAGCAATACTCAGAGTCCAACTTTGCTACTAACTCTTCACTTAATAAAACTGTCTTCATCACAGAAAACAGAATTTATCCACCCTCTTCTCTCCTCCATGGTTAAAAGAGCAGATCACTCGGTAACTTGGCTGGTCTCACCATGCATGGAAGCCCATCTCCCCAATCCAGGAAAAAGATTTGGCAAGCAAGGATATATGTGCATGCACACAGGCACTCTGCAATCTTCCAATAACTGAAATGACACAGTTAAATCTCATGAGTTATGATTAAATATTTATGAAATTTTAAGATAATGCTAAACTGTTGTCAGTACAAAGCACCTTCTGCCCTTCTGCACTAGCTATTCCTTAATAAAAGCTTAGTCAAAATTTCCTGTTATCCCAAAACAATCACTTTGGATTTGGAGAGAATGGAAAAGGTGGAAGACATTAAAGGCATAATGGGGACCCTTCAAGGATACAGTGGAATGATCGAGGTTTGTGGCTGTATAACTCTAATGATGGCTGAAGGGTGAAAATGAAATGGAGTGGGAAAACTGCTTATAGGCGTATAAGAATGATCATTTAGCCTAGGGAAAAAAAAAAAAAAAAGTCAGTTTGATTTAATGTGCAGATATCCTAGTCCAAAACTCAGATCCTGAATTCTCATTTTGCCATCTTTCCAATCTGATAACCACTCAGTAACTCTGTGCTCTACCACATGCATAGGCAAAGATCATAGCTCTCTTTTTGAAAGGAAAAAGGAAATAGATATTTAATAAAGACAAGATGATTTACTGCTGTAAAATATTGTACAAAACCCCAAGCACAACATGAGAACTTACATGTTCATTTAATCTTCTCTCTAAGCAGAAACACTTGTGCCTCACAAGCCTGAAGCCAGAATATCAAAAGGTCTTTCTGCTGTGCTGTTTTGGGGAACACTGATGGCTCATGACAGTAGTGAAGAAGGTGTTCATTTCTCAGCAGGAGATTGTCTGAATGAAGCAGGCTATTGCAGACATGGCTGAAAAAAAATCTCTTGATTAAGACCAACACTGCCTGCACATTTTAATGTTTAACCACTGCTAGAATTGCCCTTCTTCCAGCTCAGCCAAGAGAGGCTGGGCCAGTGAGTTACCAGTTCTCCCTCTCAGCCCACATGCCACATTGCACTTGCTTTATTGGTTTACCATAGGAAGCAGTTGATGAATTATTTGATTGCCAAACTTCTTCCTTCCAGAGAACTTGTTTCTGCTAATCGTGTATTTTTCCTGTCCCTTTCCCTCCCCTCAGTTTGGGGCAGGACACAATGCCAGGTAGCATTCAGAGCAGCTGACCAAGTGCATATGACCATCAGTAGCTGTCATTATCAATGCAAACTCATTTTTCAGAGTTCTTGATCTGTTTCACTCTTGTCATCTAATCAATTGCCCACATGATCTGTGACAGATGTCATTTTGTAAGTGGCTACTCACATTCCTTGGCTTCTATTCTATCCGCTCCCCACCCTAACCATAGAGCTTCCAAGCCTTTGCATCAGCCTGTACACTTCCTATAGCTTTGAAGTCCTTTCCTGTCAGCTCAGTTGTCTGTCTGCTGTGGTTTATCATCCTGTCTCTTCAAAAGAAGGGAATGCTGTTTTGGGGAGGGGGATGAAGAGGAAAGGGGGTTCAAATCCTGTACTTTCTCTGTTGTAACCCAGTGGTAAATTATACCTTGTTAAAATCTCTGGTGATATGTTTTGTTCTATCTAACTGGTGAAGGGTATTGATGTGACAGCTGTTTCTCTCCAATACATCACCTTGTCATTGTCTTGAGCATGTCAGCTGTGATTTTTCAGATACACACCATCATCCCGGCAGACAAGTCAGGAGGAAGGCAAGGAATGGCTACGCTCCCATTCAACTGGAGGCCTGCAAGACACTGGCAGTCAGTCCCCGCTTGTTTCTCCTTCAGCTATGTCTTCATCTGCAACTGGAAAATACCACTTTTCCAACCTGGGTAAATGCTGATTCCCTTCACTGTTTCTCCTCTTCTATAATAGAACCATAAAATTCAACTGTTCGTATTTCTTAGTCTGCCAGACTAGGTAGTTTATTTTTAACATCTTCATCACCATATTGTGGTACCTCACTAAAGAAGGGAAACTCATGGTGTTGTTAATGGAGTGGGCCAGGGTACCGCCTATTTTGCACGGAGGTAAGAAAAGCACAGATTCTCTATGAGTTGCCCAAGGAGAGAAAAATTGGAGGCAGAGCTGAAAATTAGTTTCTAGTTCAAAGTTACTCATTTTTAGGTTTCACAGTCAGTAGGATTCTCTCCAGTGATTTTAATGAATGTCAAACACTAAACATTGCTATTTTCCTAAGTATGGGGTTGCTTTGAGACAGACCTTTTCAATGCGTTTCAGTAGCTGGACTTGGCTATAACTGCACTGGGCCTGATCCAAATCCTAACCTTGAATGCAATATAGTATTTTGGGATGTGAGTCCCATTGCAGTTTAATTTGATTACAGGCTAAAATTTAGATTTGGTTCTTCTGAATTGTGTTTGAAATTAATCCAACTCAAGCTTATTTTTCTTGATAATTTCATTTTTTTTCTTTAATGCTGAATAGAAACCACTTATTTGCATTGCACTTGACACACGCCTAGGTTCACAATGAGCTTTTTATAGTTTAGGCCCTTACTGAGGAATTAGTAGCAACCTTTGAAGTATTAACACTTCCCTCACTCTGTCACAGCTTATGGCTTCTATAGGTTTCAATCACTCAAAAGAAATTTGATCAGATGTACAAATGTTGGTCTTTATTACATACAGGAAAAGAAGTTGAAATAGGCTAGTTTTAGAAATGAAATTGGATCCTGGCTAAACAAGCCACTGCTTTGAATTTTCCTCCTGTAGTTTTAGACACACCTCTTTGTAAGCAGTGTTCCTTTCACTGTATTATTTTCTGCTTACAATCATCTTATGTTCTTTTTTTCATAGTTCTTGTACTCATAATAGAGAGCAATAAGATCATAGGGTTTTAAATCTATTTTGTCATTGTCCTTTGCTTTTTTCCATTTTCATAACCCTGTGGAATAATTTGCTCTCACAACACAGCTGTTCTGGTAGTTTATAACTTAAGGCACATCTTGCATGATCTAAAATAAAAGTCCAAACACTGAGGCAGAATTTGGCTAGACAGTTAGGTTTTTCTTCTAGGCATTCAGATTGTGTGGTCCAGGTGAACCATAGCCAGGCTATCCTTCCTATTGGCAAAAAAAAATTTGCAAAAGATTACAGTAGGTTCATCAATGCTGTTCTTGATTTCAGCTATGACTGACTACACCTATTTACTAGGATGTGATTCAGCTGGCCTGTGCAGGAATTTTTAACCTAATATAGTGGCAGGTGCTCCTGAAAATCAAAGGATAAATGTCTTGTATATGCAAATAAACTTTGGTCTTAACAGCAGTCAGTAATACAGGTATATAACAATAAAATACAGATACTGATTAATTAGAAGAGCTGCTTCTAAAAATACTTATGATCCCTTATTCCGTTTTAACTTTTGAATCTCCCCTGTTGATTTTCTGTCTTGGGCTGCCAAAGTGTGTTCAGACACCAGTGTTAGTGTTATCATGTGTTTTACAAGATTAATCTCATCCAGCTCTAGCTCCTTGGGGGCCATCTGCTTCACCTTTGTTGTGGCTTTAAATGTAGGAATAAAAGCCTTTCATTTTCTCAACAGCGTGAAGTCCACCTAGCTGTGCTAGTCTTACATTAAAATTTTGTGCAGAACCAAAATTCACGCAATGGAAATCTGCTTCATTAATAAAGCTTTGTATTCCAGTGAGTCCAACCAACCTATCACAGTTTAACCTTCCTGGACCCAGCATGATGCGTTCAAACAGCATCCCTGCACAGGACACTTCTTTTGATCTCTATGATGACTCCCAACTGTGTGGCAGTGCTACGTCCTTAGAAGAGAGACCACGAGCGATCAGTCATTCAGGTTCATTCAGGGACAGCATGGAAGAAGGTAAGACTGAGTAACTATTTAGATCAGCAAACGTATCCCAAAATAGATATCCAAAGCATGGTCAAATTTTAAAATATTTCTTCTTCACCCTGCACCATAAAAACTTAAATGATTTTATGAAGTTTTTATTAAATTCTGTTGAGTTGGACTCACAAGCATTCCTTATCCTAAAACATGGAAGGTATTTATTTCACCCATATGCAATGCTGTGTATCTCATACATGTACAAATCCTCTGTCAGAAATTCTGGAGGAAGGGAAGCCATTCTTGGAGAATTATTCTTTTTGCCTCTAAATTCAAAATGTCTGAATATACCTTGACTACTGTGTTTCTCTGCTTTCTTAATCCAACATCTCTGCTTCCTTTTTTTCCCCCAAACACCAGTGCTACTTAGCATCTCCTTTGTTTTGTAGTCATTTCATCTCCCCACTTTTCTACAGGCTCCTATAGCAAACACTATGTGAATTTCTGTATTTAAATTCTTTCATTCAAACTGACCTCTCTATTTTATGCAGATTATTACTGTCTGCTTTCTTTAATGCTATGTGCTATCTGTAACTTGGTGAATATTGTTTGATTTGGTTTTGGGTTTTGCTCTTTTTCATCCACAGAGCACCTTACAGCTCCTAATTAAAATGCACTGCAACATTTTCTTCTGACTAGAATTTCTGGTAAATCGGATTATTTTCAGAATTTCCATGAGTGCAAAGTTCTCACACCCTTTAATTAAACAAAAAAAGACAACTGAAATTCCACGGAGATTCATTCTATAACACCATCTCATCAATCTTGTTTACTGTTAAGTGATGTCAATATAAATTATAACAGGCAAATAAAAAAAGTTTTGCCTTAGCCCCAAAGCTCAAAGTTATGAGATTGGGGGGGGGGGGGGGGGGGGGGGAAGAGGGGAGGAAGGAAGTCCTAGGTGAAACAACAGACAAATAATACTTCTACTTTTTGATTCCTTCTACTGTATTTTAGATGATATATCAGGCAGACATCTGGGTATGTAATACTAGCAGTAGGGTGCAGGACAGCTCAAGCTGTGAGTTGTCAGTGCAGAGAGGATGGCTGACTGCACACAAGAATATCACATAAGTCAAGGACAGCGCTGACTACAAACTCTTTGCTGAGGAACAGAATTATCAAAGGAAACACTGGAAGAATAATAGAGAAAACAAAGCAAATTTGTGCATAGAAAAAGAGGTGTTAAATGTAGAATTTCAGTAATGGGTCACCAGTGGCTTTGCAGAAATCTTTTCATTGGTTATGTTTCAAATCCAGCTGGAGTGGATAACCGTGATCAACCTGAGTAAATGAAAGTTAATGCAGCAGTAATAAACAGATTTCAGCATTTTACAGTCATTAGAGATTAACATGAAATGATGCTGTTGGAAGGTCAAATGTATTTTAAGATAGGAGCTCTGAGGAAGGTTAAAGTGAAACAAGTGAGGTAATGCATAGAGCCCCTGTGTATGAATGCAGAATGGGAATTTAGCTGAGATATCTGAACCAGAGACTGAAAATCAAACATACTTTGGAAGCCACTGAGTTTCAATGGTCAGTGTACCACATTTCTGTAAATAAAAAAAACATATTAAAAGTCCATTTGGTAAATCCTGGGATTCTTGTAGTGTCAGGTGTTTGCATACAGATGCTAGGTAGCTATTAATGCAAAATAATTTATTTACCAAACCCTGGCAGATTATAAATATCAAAAAAAGTCTTGTGAAACAAAACCAGAAAGAGATAATGAAATAAATTCTCCTTTTTTTAAATTATCTGTGGGTGTAGTGTTCCTCAGGAAAGTCATCAGAAGCAGAAAGGGGCAATTTTTTTACATTTTTAGTCTTCATTTGCCTTTTCCAAATAGGCCAGGAACCCCATTTTTTGAAGTGCAGCCCTGCAACTCAATGCTCCTGAGGCTGACTCCACAGAGGAGTAGGGGAAATATGGCACTACATCCTACAGTTGCCCCTTCCCATGGGCCATGGCTACACAGGTCAGCATTGTGCTGAGGAAAGCTTGGGAGCTCACCCCACAGAGTGGGAACTGTTTTCCAAGACATTGTTGAAATCAATTGCTCAGCTTAGGACGGGTGTATAAACAGCTCGATTTCTGGTTTTTCTAAAGAGTGTATTTATCAAGTGATTTCTTGTCAAAGCAACAAAAGTGATGCTTGGTTTGCTGATAATAATACAAAATGTCATTGGCTTATTCACCTTCCCATATATTGGAAAGTGTTTTTTTTCTGTAAAGGACAATCTGTCTAAATGCAGGGAAATCTATCAATAGCTACTCTGTACTGATAGCTCATAATTTCTCTTTGTGGAAAATTGGTTCTTATTTTAAAAATTTGTTTACTTATTGAGCTACATAGGGGAATTTTTATGCTTTCATCAATATTTCATGTTATTTTCCTTTTTTTAAAGTACATGGGTCCTCATTATCACTTGTCTCCAGCACATCCTCTCTCTACTCCACGGTGAGTATTGACATTGTAAATAACAGTTCTGCCTGCCTCTGTTCTTGTTCATTGTTCACAGAAATTTCAATACTTTGAGATCTAGAAGAATTAAAATTTTACTGCAATAAAGTAGGAACATTTCTTTTCAACTTTGTACTACTGCATGCTATTTTAGAAAACAGTATTTTCATCTTTTCATATGAATTCCTTGTAACTGTTTAAAATCACCTCATATACATTTTGAAAGCTAAAAGGAAGATATTGTTCTAAGAGTGTCTCTTTTATGGGGGTTCTTATGCTGTTGTAATTGACCATTTTGAGGGATTTTGCTTACTTTCAGCTAGTGCACAATTTAGAAAAGTATTTATATCCTGGCACTGTTTGAGGTAAACTTCTTGAAAACCACAAGATTGCTTTAGGGTAAGGGAGATACAATTTGCAGTTAAAATGTCTACTGATTTTTCTTGCAAGTGACAGCATTTAGATGTGATTTACAAAGAAAAGATTAACTTTTAAAAATTTTAGTCTTAGGCAGATTAATTAGATTGAGTAATATTTTTTTCTATTTTGCAAAGTAGTTCTGGGTTTGGTTTTTTCTCTATTTTATTGGGTTTTGTTGGTGTTTTTTTATATTATGGGCTTTTTTTAATATATTGTGCATAATTTATTGCTTCAGTCGCTCTATTAACAAGAAATCATCCATAGGGGGGCAGTTAAACATGTTTGGACATTCCCTTGCTGATACACAGCAGTTGCTTTGCAACCTACTGACTAATTACAATTACATGCTGCAGTGGCCCCTTTTCACAGGAGAGCCACCCACTTACCTGCTTCCATCCCAGGCATCCATGAATAATAGTCTGTGTCCTCTCCAAGCATCCTGGTGTGGAGTAGTGTCAGCTGACGTTCCAGAGATGGACTGCTCTACCCAGAGCCAGCACCACTGCTTGCCTAGGAATACCAAGCTCATGCATTTGGGTGCATTTGGGTGCATTTGGAGCATTTGGTAGCTCTGTCTCAATGCTAAACTCATGTTAGCTTGAAAGGTATGCGCGTCTGTGCACAATGGTGCCTCTCCTAGTTCTGTGAAACCATAGAAGGGTTCATGCAAGGGTATATCTAAAACACCAAGTACACATGCCTTAGGTTTTACCAGGCCTTAAACTACAAGTTGCAAGTAATTCCAGTCCAGACCGGTCCTGAATTATTTGGAAGCGGGGGAGAGGTGAAGGTTGGGAGGAGTAGAATGTATACACAGACTGGCTGCACATGAGGTATGACTAACATTCACAGTTAAGCTTCTCACTTAATGTTTTGGTTGCTGAAAAAATCTTTAGAACTATTTCCCTGTCTATGATACACTATGATTAGTTTGCATGGGAAGATGTGTCAAAAATTATAATTCAAGTTTTGATGTAAGATTTTAGAAGAATGTTATGAAACTGATAGACGAAAAAATCAAGTTATAAAGTGACACGGGGTGCTTTCAGCACCTAGTAAGTCTGAAATATCTGTGCCCTGATGTTGTGTAATGTAGCAAGAGATTACTAATACTTACTATTTAAATAACCTGTTGTCTTTCAACACAGTATCTTGGAAGTATTAAATAAATCCCATGATAGTAAAGAATAGTATTTTTCCTGCAAAATTAACTTTATACTGTTTACCCATGTCCATACTGTAAATATCTTCTGAAATATCTGACTGTGAATTCACATTGCAGCTGACACCGCTTCTTAAGTAATGGATTATATAGGCAAGATAATGGAATTTACAGAAAAATCTGTTAAGGGCCAGAAAGAAATTGGTAGGACAAAATTACCAGGATTGACTTTTAGGGATGATTTTTGATCTGAATTTCTTCTGCTTGATCCTACTGTGAAAAAAGTTTAAATTTTTCAGCAATTAATCAAAAGATGATGCACAAGTGGAGTACAGAAACATGAAAAGTTTAACACTCAGTATCAAATCAGCTGAATGAAGAGAGCAATAGGATAGTTTCACAGTTTCAATCAAATGTATTTATCAGATTTCTCGAGCACTGTTTTAAGCTTTAGTGCTTAGGTTTTCTGTGACCTAATCACTGGAGACATTCAGACAAAGTACTAAATCAAGATCAACACTTTTATGTATAATTACCAGAGGAGAGTTGCAAATCTTCAAATTGTTCTCTGAAGATGGTTTCTTTAAGGATTAGCATATGAGATTCAGAAGAGACATTTCGTTATTTTCATTGCACAAGTCCAATGATACAGAAGTTCTGCATTCGCTACTATTTTCTGTATATATTGGCTTTCTTCTTGACTTGCATTTGGGTTTTCAGGACTTAACTTGCATAGACTGGAAATCTAGCTTGTAGAGATATGCATTTGGTTTCACAGGAAAATATACCATGTAAGCAGACATAGTAGACTGATTCAGTTTTGGCAGTGAATACATCTAGCTCTCCAAGTAATTGAAAAAAATATGATAGGTTGTCTCCTGCTTTAATCCCCTCCTGCTCAGTAGGTGAAACACTTGAATTTTCACACATTTAGTTAATTGCCAATTTCTCACACTGGCTCTCAGCATTAGCTACACTTTGACTCCCTAGGCTTCATTGATTGTGCTAACCCACGCTCAAAGGGGCTGTGTAAGGATGTGTCATTTGTACCTTAATATTCTAAGACTTCAAAAAAAGAAAAAATAATCCTTGCAAGGATGGGATGCATGCATATGATGGAGAAGTAGAGTGACAAAAAGAGTTTTTTCCTTTTAGAGCCTATTGAAACAATGGCTGATCTTGGGTTATAATAGTGTCAGCATGAACTTAAGTAAAAACTGCTTAGATGTATTTGATTGCCAGATTTTATTTTTTAAGCTGATAGTATGTCCAGACTCCTGTTCTTTCGCATTCATTTACTTCTTTCACTGCACACAAAATCTGACATGTGGGAGCCACCTCTCTGAACTCAGGGAGAGAGGCAACACTTCCTTGTGCAGTGAGGGAGTTGTGGCAATTCCTTCATCAGCAGGTTTGGTGGTCTAAGGATAAGCACCATGTCCCCACGTGGCAGCTTTAGTAAGAGATGTCCAACCCTAATTTTTTCCTTTTGTTGTCACAGAAGAAATCATAAGGGGACATCGTCATCCTCTCCCCATTTGTGACTTCCCATGCACTACATATTTGATGTAACAATAATGGGAATAGAATTTCTTTTTTTTCTGAAGGCAGATCTCCTTTTTGCAAACATAGATCAGAAAGTTAGTGTGTCACAGCATGTGTGTTGTGTCAGTGCTGGAAAAAAAAGTATCATTATAGTAAATCATCCTCACGTAATGAAGTGTCAGGTATTACAGTAGTTTCAGCCAAAAGCATTTCCAAGTGTTGCCAAGGTAAATATCATATCATCACAGTCTGTTTAGTGACTGCTGACAGATAAGCATGTATGGAAAGAGGCATTTTCCAGAAGTCTTCTCCCTTTACACCAGGTAAAGGAAGAAAACATTTCTATTATAAATCATTAAAATCATAACAGCACAAAATTAATGCCTAATACAGGCTTAAAATGAGCTATTATAATTTGTAATAACACTGAATAAGGCAGACAGGCCGATGTCAGAGAGTCTTCTGAAGAACCCTTACCTTGGGTTTTCTTCATGTTTCAGTGTTATTTATAGATAATTCTTCTACCTACATTTTCCTTTTACTGCTTACTTCTCTTCCAGATAATGTTAGACTGCTTCTCTGAACTTGGGCCACCTCAGACCATGGGGTGGATTGATTTCCAGTACATTAACTGATTCTTATTTTATATTATGAAAGGGTTCCTTTCTCATGGCATGCCATTCTTTTCCATTAGAATTCCACTGAAGCAAGATTTCTCTGTCCGCCAGTTGTCCCCTAAATAGGACTAATCCAGTGCTCAGAAATTGAATTACTTTCAAAGATTTGCCCTGCAATGGTTTAGTTTCTTAGCTTGTTGAAAAAGGCTGCTGAGTAAATAGCTTCAATCTATGGCACAATACATTACAAAATTATTAAATAATAGTAGCAAGTTTAATTGAAAACTTTAACATGCCTTGATAGCCCTTAATATTTTGTTCAGTATTCTGTATGGAAGAAATTACATTAAACTGCAGGTTCCCCTCACCTTCCCCAATGTATGTACAGGTATGCTCTCAACTTCTCTTAGCAGGGATTAGTTACTATCTTATTAGGAATATTGCTTGGCATGCAGTAAAACAAATATAAGTCTGGGAACCTTAATAATCATTGTAGCATAAAAGCTTTTTATGTCAGACTAAGGTCCATCCAGTGAGGGCATAGTAAATTTTCATTTACATTTTAGAAATTTAGCTGCAGTTTCTGCAGTTCTGATCCTGTTTTCCCTTTCGCCACTCATTCATTTTGTCAGTATGTTGGCAAGCTCTTTGGGGTTTCAGCTGGAGCCTTGCCAAGTAAGTTGAAAAGAATTCCATTTATTGTTTTTACTGGATACCTTCCTTAAATGTAATGGATGCATGAAACTATTCATTTCACCTCAGTGTAGCTGGATTTTATATTCTATTACTGCAATTATGTTGCATTTCTAAGCCATTTCTTCCTTGTTTTCTTTCAGGCAGAAGAAAAGGCACATTCAGAGGTAAGAACTTTTCTTCATTTTTATACTCATGGTATTGCCTTACATTATTTTAGAGTTCATTGTTTACCTGCTATGGCTAAACTGCCTAAGTGGTGGGGAAAATACACTCTGTGTCTTTGCATCCCTTTTTAAGAAGTATTGGTGAAATCCTGGTGCAGCTTTTAGTGTACTAGAAGGTGTTTTCTTAGCATTGTGCTGAAGAAAGCCTCCTGGCTGCCATTCTGAAAAGATGAAAAGAATCAGGGGGAACTGGGCATTGAGTGGAGGAGTTGTGAGAGGTCTGATTTCAGACTTAATACCACTCTGTGCAGGATCTAAGGGATTGTGCAATTCAAGGTAATGTGCTGCCTTTTAGGAGGAAAAATACTTCAAATGATTGCTTTGAACTTCTCTCCCTCACATTTTGCATTATATTAAATTTCTGAAACTGACCACTTTGATGGATTTCAGAGCAATACAGATTGATTTCAGATATAAATCAAATTTGACGTGGAAAATAGCTTCTTTCTCCTCGCAGTGTATAAGAATGGGTGACAAGCCTGGGTCAGCAGCTGGATACAATTACAGCCTTTCTCAAAATGAAGTCCTGGTTGTATTAAAAGGGCACCAAAGAGTTGCAGCAATAAAATACAGCACCAAGGGGTGCACTTCCACTTCACAGAGCTACATGCCTTCCAAGTCCTGCCTTTATGCTGCTCCTATTTTTACTATTCTAAAACAAAGAAAAAGTCAACAAAAAGATATTTTGAATAAATTGAACAAATAAACATACCCTTCCCTACTTGCTGCAGTATATTTCAATATAATTTTGTCTAAGCTCACTTCTCTTAGAGCAAAGGAGCTCAGTAGTGTAAATTACAATTCCTCGTTTTATTGCCTTTTATATAGGGCTGTATATAGAAGTGAAACAACATTTCTTTCCTGTGTGTTTCTACACACTTTTCTCAGTACCTGGGTCTGCTTGAAATGCTCTTACAGAGGATGTTGAACAGCACTTCATGAGACTTACCTTTGTGTAGTTGCAAGAGCACGATGAAAGTGTAGCTTAAGCTGGAATGCCAAATAATTGTATTTAGAAACCAAAGAGAAAATTTGGAAAAATAAAAAGGTCAGTCCAGGATGGAGAACAGCTTGATAATCTGCCCCTGTTGCACTGAGCTAGTGTAAATGAATGAACGATTTTTGTGTTATAGAAGTACAGAAACTTGTTCATTCTGAAAGCTTATGCAATATTCCTTGTTGGTTTTCATGGGAGTCATAAAGCTAAAGTACTGCAATATTCTTTACTAGTGACTGTTACATGTTCCCTCTCCTAGCCTAGTTTTACCCATTTTACTTCTTTAGTCCGGAATAATTCCTTTTATGTCTGAACGTGAAAAGCTCTTCAAAGTGAAACTACATGCTGTGCTTAAGTTCAGTACAATGCCCAGAAGTTCCTGTAGGATCTCAAATAGGGTAAAATGAGCTTAAAATGATGTGCAAGCTTCATGCTTGATATCTACCCCACCTGACATGGAAACAGATATTTTTCTTAAGGATTCTGTTTTTCATCAAAGGATACAGGAGTCTTGAATTAAGTTTATTTTCATGTCAACAAGCACATTCAAAGATTTTTTTTGTTGTTTTTTAAGTTGGCAAGCAAGTTTTTTAATACTATATAACTTTTAAAGAGGCTGCATGTTTGAATTTCAGGGACTGTAGGAAGCACGTACTACAGAAAAAAACAACTACTTTATCTCACCTAATCTTAGACATCCATAAAGAAAAAATCTGTCTGAGGTAGCCATCAAAGCCTTCTTCATGCCAGGCAGTGTGGGAGTAAGTTTTTCCCTTTATCTTAGTCTAATGTAGGCATTTAACATATGTTGGTTGCGTCATGTCTGCAGTCAGGCACAGTGAACATCACCCAAATGCACTCATGTTTCAAAACCTCAGGCCACATCCAGGGCGGCTCTCCTTGACTGCACTAAGCATATGTTTGGAACTTACGGGATTTGGTAAAAACCCAGGACATTTCCCTTGCAAACAGAGGATAGTACATATGAATTAATTAACCATTTGCCCATATGTGCTCCCTTAACTGGAGTCTTTAGCTCATACACTGTTTAAGTGCTAGAAAACAGCTGGAGCAACACTAAGAGATAACTTCTAGTAATTTGTATTTCTGAATAATTCTGAGAATAAAATGTGAAGCTAAGACATTTTAAATCTATCGGTGATTTCTCAAGAAAACATACAAAAATAACCGCAACAAATAAAATTGTTGACATACTGACAGCAGGCTGTTGTTTCTCCAGCAAATTCAGAAACTACGGAGAGAGTTGGTTGCATCACAAGAGAAAGTTGCTACCCTTACTTCTCAGCTTTCAGCAAATGTAAGTATTTTTGGTTTTGACAATAAAGAATACATTGTCAATAGTTCTTACTCAATACATAGTCTGGGAAACTTTTGCTATTTATTTATTTATTTATCTATTTGGTGTTTTTCTCAAATTAATTACTTCATGAAATGTCTGTATTGCCCCAGTCTCAAATACAAGAAATCTTGTGGAAGTGGAAAGTGGACAGTGGAAATGGAGAGTTTCCACACTTTGGATGTGACAGTCCTATCCTGTTGAGTTTCACTCTTTTCTCAGAATCAATTACAAAAAAAAAAGCCCAAAAGCAAGGGGACACAACCAAAGAAAAGGCATGATTTGTGTATTGTGGTAGAATTCATTATTTTCATTGCCAAAGATAAACCCTGCAAAATGCAGACAGATATGAAGGGAAGCACAGTGTACATGCGTATATAGAATTCATATGCTACAAAAACAGTGCTAATATATAAGCACTGAAAACTCAGCTATTTCACAGAGAGCTTCCTGGTGTTCCTTTGAATTGACATATATTGGTTAGCTGAGTCATTGAACGTGTTGTCTGAAAATAATGCCAGATACAGAATGCTGCCTACAATCCTGTCTGGTTACTGTGGTGTCAGATGAAGTTACTGGATAGTTACTGAACAATCTGTAGTATTTTGATTTTTAAATGCAATTCAGAATATAATTATCATTTCTACTGTGAAGAAAATCTGAGATGCAGTTGCAAGAATGTACCATTTTGCAGTTCAAGAAAGTTTCTTGATATCTTGGGTAACCCACAGAGTACCTTTTATGAAGTATAGGTGTCCTGAATATTTAGATTTATAAATACTACTGTAATTTTAAAGAAATTATTTCATGTTGTGAGAAAATAATCTCTAGCTCTGTGAAAGCTGCTTATTCTCTTAGAACTTCCACACACGAAAATGTTGAAGAGTTATGCTTAGCATTTTCTTCTCTGTTCAGATGTCTGCAGAGCACCTGTGGGTATTTGTACATCTGTAGCAGTGTAGGTTGCTAGACTCTTCTGAGTACTGAGAATGAACTAGTGAATCAGATGATGTGGGACATTGCAATTTTCATAAATACAAAATCTAGATTCTGTGTTGGGTTATTCATTTGAGAATGTATAGCTAGAATGGCCAGCATGTCTATATTGGGTATGGGGTTCCTTCACTCACATATTTTAGACACTGACCTCCATCTTTACCAATTTGGGCAGTTCTTCATCCACCTGTCCTGAGAGGAGCAAACTAAAACCCACACTGAGAGGTCAGAAGAGCTAATTTAGCATGCCTTGGGTAGCTGAGTTGACTAATGGATCTGTTGTTCTCTGCAGGGCACTTTTCTTTCCATCACGAATGCAGAGGTGCACAGCTGTGCATGGAAATGGGGAGCACAGGGACGTGGGCCATGGCTGGGCTTGTGACACAGCACAATCACAGACAGACCCCTCTGAGTACCCTGGTGTTATGCAGAGGAGTTATCTTGATTCCAGCAAGCCCCTCATTTAGTGACAGATGTCTGCCCAGAGACAGAAGTTGGCCTCGATGGTCATTAAAGGTCCCTCCCAAACCAAAACTTTTAATGATTCTAAATAGAGGTGTCACATCAGTGAAACTAAATTGTTTGCCTTTGGTGGGCTTGTGCTCTGTGCCTGTTCCAGGTGATAAGTCAGGCCTCAGTGCCATTCCTCTCTTTACTCTGCAGTCAGAAAAACAGTTTGCTCTTCTCTCCTTCCACTGGCTCAGGACAGCAAACACCAGCGTATTCTTTCTAACTGCTGTGTTGAAAGGGAGAGTTGAAAGATTACTCTACTTAGTCTCCATCACTTTTCAGTCACCCCAGAAACGCTGTCGTCTGTAATACAGGAACAGGCGCAATAAGGTGAGGATGTCAGAGCATTTTCTGCAGCTGAGGCAATGAAGGCATTGTTTTGTTTGTTTGCACAAATTGTGTCCAATCTCTCCTCAGTATTATTTAGAATTCCTTCACTGTATCTCTGGCCAGTAGGTCTTTCTATGGAGTAAACACCATACAGGCTGATTTCTCATAACATTACTTACTCTAGACAAATTTTCAAAGCCAGCTCCAAGTTACAATCAGATTCAGCCCATAATTCAAAGAAACCGAGTCAAGATAAAAATGGGTATTTTGGCTTGGTTTTCACTCAAACTAAATCACCTGCATGGGTAAAAAAATATTTGGGTTGATCCATATAAATCAGATTGGATTGTTGGGAATCTGGTCCTATCTACTGCCTCTGGGCTTCACAGCACCTAGAAAGAATGCTTTTCCACTGATCTAACTGTAAGGGCAATGTTTTCAATAGGATAGTTAAAAATATATGTGTATTCATCAGGTTTTGCCTATCTAGAAGTACCACAGTTAGTTATTTAATCATGTTCTTTTCACTGTTACACACCTTCTAATCCATCTCCACTGAGATATTCTTTAAACTCCAAACCTATAAGAAACCCTAAGGCTGATCCATTTAGCACATGCATTTTTTAAATGGTACAAGAGAAATCTTCCCTCTTGCCAAATCCTGAACATGTAGAAATTCCTTCAAAATTAAATTTTTTCAGGACCATGAAGCTTAGAGGCTTCAAAATCTCCAGGCATGAACAAGATTGTATTCACAATTAATACAATCTTAAAAGAAAAGTAGATATTACTGGACACTAGGAGTAAATATTTTTGGCAGGATGTTCTCATGAGATACATACTTTACAAAATGAAAAAATTGAAAAGTATTTCACAATAAATCTGGTCCTGAGCTCTTTCTCTCCTCTTCCTGGTACAGAACTTGTAAAGCATTAAAACAACACTCCCACATAAATCCAAACAATCAAAAGAGACTGCTTAAATGTGTTAGCACTACTTCTGTCAGTCCTTTGAGCACTTTATATTAAAAAATTCTATAAAGTATCTCTTAAACATCAGAAATAAATTCCACCTTGAAAGCAGAGAGTATATTCAACTATTTCATTGTGGTAGAGCAACTGAAATTTAGTCTACTTACAGAATTGATATTTAAATGCCCGTTATTAACTACCTTTCATAAAACTTCTGAGAGTAATTATCAAACAATTGATTTAACTTGACAAACTTATAGAAAACCTAGATGGGCTTCTAAATTTCATGAACTTGTACTGCCTTTGCAGTGGTTTCCTTGCATATATTCATTTATCCTTTCTAACAGACATATTTCACCAGTTACTGCCTTTTAAAGGAGAAATAGTCCTAATCACAAAATCTGGAATTTATTCTCAGATGAGAAATTAAATCTCTGCATGGACAATACAGCTATGATCCTCATTTCGAGTCGTGTTTGCATGTCAGTAAGGCCGAGACTTGAACGAGCATTAAATTTAATACAGAAAAGTTTGATCACTGCCTGTCTTCTCTGTAGATACATCCATCTCTGGCAGAGAGCTGTATGAACAGAGTATCTTCTGTGGTGCCTTCTTTAACCAGAAGAATACTCTGTCCTTTCTGATGCTTTTGCTCTAAATGCATTCATCTTAGCAGTAGTCCCAAGCTCTTCCAAATTTCCGTACCTTCACTGTCTGAAAATAGCCAACACTTTTTGCCTTGCTGTGATCTGGAGAAGGAAACTGTTAATAGCCAGAAATCTTGTTCCCTCATAGTTCATCTCAGGTGCAAATTTGTTGTTACCATTCCCCTTTGTAGAACTAAGCAAAAGTATTGTGCACAAGTGAAAAAAGAGCATCTTATTCATCTTGTTTCAACACTATTTGTGCCTGTCTTTGCTTCTCCACAGAATACTGTCAGTGACATTAGTACATAAGGCATTAAAAGACTGGCAAGTTGAAATTTATTTATTTAATCAAGGCTTTGCTTGATACATTATTTTATACCAAAATCTGTCAATTGCAAGTTACAATATTTCTCAGGCATTTTTGAAAACTCTGCTAAAAATTTTCTTACTTGGTTTCAGTTACTGTTCAGGTTTTGTTAGCTGGGCTCAAGTACTGTGCTTGATTTCATCAGTTTACTTTATTTGATTAACCCCAAAGTGCCAAAGTGTTTTCCCTGCATATGATTAAATTCAAGCAGGGTCCAGCTGTTGTTTGGATGCTTAATTTACAGATTTTCTCTGAGATTCTTGCTTTACCCCTGGCATCCCTCGCAGTGTGGCTGCAGGGCAAATCTCGATACTAATTCAGAAAGGGCCTGTTTTCAGTGCAGAAAATGTCCAACCGGCAGACTTCCTACGTGACTGACATGGGCTCAAATTGCAGTGAGCAGCCTGACCCAGCCTGTTCAGAGGGACTTTGATCAGTGCTTTGTACTGTACAAAGCTGCTTGCAAACTGTAGTAGAGCCAGGATGCCAGTAGAAAGCAGAGGGGGTTTGCTGGCTAATGCTCTGGTTTGGCCAGCTCTGAACCACTATCCTCCAGCCAAGCAGCAAGAGAATAGCAGGCAGCGAACAGAAAAGGTCACCAGATGTGCAGCTGCTGCTTGCAATCAGCCCGATCTCTTCTGGCCTTTCACACCTCCTTTCATTCAGCCGTGTCAGGTGGGAGGAACTTTATTTATTTACCTTTGCTTTGTAAATCTGAACGCCACAGGTCAAATGCTGAAGCGTTTCAGAAGACAGGTGTTTCATATGTGAATGTCATGTTCGGGATGGGCTGTAAACCTGAGAGCTGAGGTATTTGGGATTTGCCTGGCTGGGATAGTTTACTAAGAAGTAAATGTTAAAAATCAAATCTGTCGTCTTAGCACTGAAGTCATTCCCTAAGCATACATGTCTTTGGCTGTTTCCAATGGGAATTTCACACGTTAATAGGAGTCAAAACAAATTCATACATGAAGGATATATACAGATTAAGAACCATACATCTATGCATCTAACATGTATGCCATGTTAATGATGGATATATTTTGCTGTAGGCATTCTCCAAGTAATGCCCAATTACTTAACTCCTATTCCAGGATGTCTAATTTCAAGTACAAATACTGCATTCAGTTGTGAAGACATACTTCAACTTTAGAATGAGTGTTATATAAAACACATGTAATATTAAGGCTACTCTTTGAAGTATTGCAATGATGTGCATATGCCATGAATGGAACTACTGAATTTAACACAGAGATTTCTAAGGTGTGAGACTGGCTATAACAAAAAAAAAAAAAAAAAAAAAAAAAAACAAAAAAAACCAGAAAAAAACCCAAACAAAAAACCCCACAAAAAAACTCCCACAATTCCTAAATATTTTTACAAGAATGAAAGAATGGAATTTTAGATAAATTAAATAATCCTCAAAAATTACCAAATTTGTAAGTGTAAAAAAAGTTTATAATTAGAATTTTCAATTTCTGATGAACATTATTAAAGATGCAGATACTTCTTTCCTTTTGCTTTGTTTTTTGAAGTATTTTGCATTTAACTGTTTAAATGTGAAGCCTGATCTCAGATGGGAGTATATCCATATACATATGTTCTATGTATATTTCAACACACATATAAGTCTACTGATAATTTAGCCTTTTTCATGCTAGATTTTCTTGTTTTGTTGTATAGTATTTCTTTAGGGAAAATCTGCTTAAGTTTTCAACAAGTATATGTTCCTTGGACAGCTGAAGAAATGGCTATTACTATTATGGAGAAAGGCAGCACAGTTTGTTACCCTGGATGTAAAATTAATACTTCAATAGAAGAGTATTTTGTTGTAATAAACATTTAAAGAAATGAACAATGCAATTAAGAGGTTTCTTCCTTGAATAATTTTTGTCAATGGGACTCTGAATTACATTTCTTATTAGCAAATCAAGACCTGATAGTCTTTATCTGAAATGAGTTAGGAAAAATGCATCATCCTGATCCAGTTACATTTGTGATGCAAAAAGGTTGGTATAATTTTCCCAGAAGGTAATGTACTCTGTCACAGGCTGAATTTTAGTAAGAATCCTTGTGACATGGCTGTCTTTCTCTAAATGCTGTCAGAAAATAACAGTTTCAGTGACCTTTGATGACATTTTTAATGATGCTTTTTAGTACTTAATTTTTCCTATCATTTCCTTGTGGTTTTTGTCATGTACAATACAGGATGAAATGTTAGTTATGGAAAGGGAAAATATTTTGCACAAATATGCATCGTTTGGTATGAAAGTACTGTCGTTATTACAGTGTAATTGTGAGAAACGCACAAAAGCAATGCATAATTAAACAAATTATTCCTCTTTTCAAACCCTCAGTCCCCACTGTAATTCTCAGAGTAAAGCAGAACCACGGGCCATCAGCCAAGCCATAGATTTTTTTTTTTTTATGAGGCAGAGAACAGTGAGCTCCATTAGTTTCCTGTTAAACACAAGTAATACAGAGACATTTGGCTAAAATTCTGTAGTAGTGCATCTACTTTGTCTCTTGTTGTGTTCTGGGTCAGTGGTCATCAGCTTTGGAAATAAAACACCATAGATTAGTCTGGATATTTTTAACATGTAGCTATTAATAAAGTGAAAAGTAAGCTTAAAAACTAGTTACTTTTATTTTCTCAGAGGAATAGAGTAGTAAAAACAACCAAAGGCTGTAGTATTGATTGACAGGTTTCCAGGTTAATTTTATTTGAGATTATAACTTCAAGAATGTAGCCTAAGTAACAAATGTTACAATGGGAATATATACAATTGCTAATTAATCTTTAAGAAATTGCATATGTGTCAAGTCTTATGTTTATCAGAAGTTAGTCCTTGTGGTATGTGTCCTTTACCAAAAGAGTTATCCCCAAGATATCCTTGCAGATGCAGAAAGCAGGTCGATTGACCACTATACCCCTAAGTAATTAAGTATATCATTTACTAATAATAGAATTTGCAAGGAGTAAACTTTTAGTAATTTTAATAAGACTAAAATAAGAGGCTCTCAAGATACGTAAATATTTATAGCAATCCAAAATTAGTTAAAAAACACTAAAACCACTCATCAGTACAACAGCTCTGAAGTGCAGATGCAGAAGTAGCCCACTATTATATATATGATAATCTTCAATCTGAGGGAAAATATACAGAGCAGGGTGGCAAGAAGCTTATTTCCCTCTCCTAAATTGCAGAACAAAATCCTTTTTGGACCATGTCTTTTCTTGATTATACCTCGGATTCAGTATAACCACATACATTCAAACAATTTCAACTATGCTTGTAAAAGCATGCAAATCTGCAACTGAAAAATTTGCCAGGCACTGTGTGTGCCTGCACTGCTATAATAAAAAATAAATTTTCTCCGTGAGGAAGCTCAGTTAATCCATTTGTGCATAGAAATATGGTGGGTTTGAGTTACATTTCCAAGTGCCAATGTCTGAAAACTTTGCCTATTACCACTTTTGAGATGGTAAAGAGAAAATAAACATTTCCTTATGCTTTTACAATTTGATGTTGTGAGGGAAGCGGATGGAATTTTATGGACTTTCATAACAATTAAATTGTTCCTTTCCCTTGGTTATAGAAGCTGGCTTAGCATATTGGGGTTTTTAGGACCCCTTACCCTTCTTTTCCTACAAAGCTCAATGCCAGTTAGAGCTGATGAAGTATCATTTGTATAAATCTAGCTTGCATGCAGTGTAGGATACTGGTTGGTTAGAAAAAAAAAGAAAAAGAAGAGTTTTGTTCTTTTAAATCTTTTTATCTGTTTCAACATTATTGCTTTTCTTACTGAGAAGTAAGACTCCCAGTTTTCAAGACTGTTTTATATATATATTCACAAATATTATAGATGTTATATTTCCATTTTACTAAAGTTTTTCATTACTTTTATACACACACAGACATATGTGATCAATATAGTATTAATAGATTAAGCAAAGATCTCTTATAAGACTGTAATATAATTTTGTTTGAGACTCAGGATTTTTCTGAAGTGCTTTATTTGTGAAGTTAAAATTTGCTTTTCAAGATAAAGTACTTGAATTCTTGTTTTGAAATGTCCAGTAATTGAAAATAATTCCTCCCGGACTTCTCTCTAGGAGCAGACTCCTTTTGGCCAATATATCAGTAAACTCAAAGCAGGGAACTAAATCCATAATTCATTTCCAGGCAAAGATACCTGAGCTAATCTCATTGGGAGCTAAAGAAGCCTGAGGAACACTGCGTTCATTTAGCTGAATCATCTATCCAACTTAGCTCAGTCTGAGTTTAAACTAATATTAAAGAGCTGGAGAAAATGTGCTTGCAGGAAAAACATAGTTTTAAAAATCAAATAGATCTGGGAAAATTCTCCTATTATCATGACATATGCTGTCTTTCTTTCACAGGCTCATCTAGTAGCAGCTTTCGAAAAAAGCCTGGGAAATATGACAGGCCGATTGCAAAGTCTAACCATGACAGCTGAACAAAAGGTAGGTTTAGCTAACGGATGCTTTAATGTAGAAAACAGTCAGCAAATTATATTAGAGTTTTGTTTTAAATACACTGGAACAAGACAGGGACATCTGTGACAATAAGGCAGATTTTTCTGTAATGGTTGCTGCAATCAAATCTTCATGAATGTCCAGCAGCATCTGGAAAAAACTATGCAGCATCAGGTTTACATAGACTGTGTAATAAAATAGTTTGAAGATAAAATCTTTCGTTTCCAGAATTCAATTAAAATATGTGCAACTCTAGGTTTACTCCATACTGAAAGATCCTGTAACAAAGACTGATCATAAGCTGCTGGAGTGCTTCATTCCAGCCTCCCAGCACCTCCGCAATAATAGAATTACAGGAAGGGAAGAAGTTTAAGTAGAGAAAAATAGCCCCATTGAGAGAATAAATGAAAGTTAGGCATCCTATCCATAAGTAAACAGTTTGAGTTTTCACTGTGCTGTTTTGTCTAATGGGGGCAAAAAGAAATCTAAACCTGACAGGGAGTAAACTTAATGTGAGCCCTTGTACCAAGCTCAGGATTAAGAGGCTGCTTAACACCTTCCAGGATCGAACTTCTGCAACTTTCTACCCTTATGAAATTTGAACAGTATCCTATTAATGGAAAGGCCTCCTTGAGCCAAACTGTGAAAGAGTTTGAACCATTTATCAGTGAGCTGTTAGTCACCACTGAAGTCTGTCACTCTACAAAAATAAATTTTCAGAGCACCAACAGATGAAATGTGGTGAGACTCATTGTGAACTGGATAGAAAATATTTGTATTGCTTGCTTTTTTCATCCTGGGGGAGTGGGGAGGAGAGCACAACTGCAATAAAATTTTCTTAAAACAAAAACTTTTAACTATTTTCCAAAGAATAATTCCATCAGAAGGTTTTCTTTCCAGAAGGGGTTAAGCAGTGACATTGAAACAGAGCATCTCTTAAGTTTCTTTCCCAAAATATTTAGAAGATATTCTTTTCCTTTCCTTCTTTTCTGTATTGCTGAGTATAAATTCCTTTAACTCTCATAATATAAGTACAGAACTGGACAAACAGGGAAGTAATAAAAACAATAATAAAATATTTTTTAATAAAAATTGGCTGTGCATTCTAATACAGAACTTCCTGCACTCAAGTTGAGTAATTTTACTTCAACTTGCAGGACAATTTCTATTAAACAAGGGCTTTTGAATTAAATTAGTATTTAACAAATTAAATCTTTTGAATTCACCCATTAAACAGTAGCCTCACATATTAAAGGATGTAATTCAAATTGTTTCATTGTCTTTTGCAATGAAGTCATTGAGCTTCTCTTAACTTTGTATTGAATAGTTAGTTGAGACCTTTTTAGATTACTCCTTACTAAAACTGTTTTCTTCTTAAAAATGGCATGATTGCATTTTATAAAATAAATGAAAAATAATATGTTAGTTGACTTTAATATCTTTGGAGAGAAAGTATGCATTCTTTTTATTGTTGCCTTTATGTTCACCCAAGCAGTCCCATGATCTTTAATTTGAACTCTTATCTTGTAATTTTTTTCTTTTAGCTTAGACAAACATTGCTCTTTTGCCATTATTTTGATCTCTCTTGGCTCTTCCCACAGGAATCTGAGCTTATAGAGCTAAGGGAAACCATTGAAATGCTGAAAGCTCAGAATTCTGCTGCACAAGCTGCTATTCAAGGAGCCTTGAATGGCCCCGATCATACCCACAAAGGTATGGGTTTGTCATTGTTAAAATAAATGCAGAATTTCTTCCCAGGGAAAAAAAAAACCTGAGTCACTAGTTTTCTATTGTTTAGGAATCTGTTGCAAGGGCAAGCACATTGTGCAGTGAATGGTAGGCATTCTTGTGGTATTTCCAGAGCTGGAAACCTTGCACAAGCTTCCCGTCTGCCAAAGTTCCTGGAGCTTTATCTTCTTAGAGCTGGGTGGCCGGGAATTGATGAAGGGTTCACGGTGTCACTGCAGTTGTCTGCTGAAGTGCACCCAAGACACCAGAGAAGTCTTACGGTATAACGTGGTGACAGCTCGGAAATCCAATCAAAGTTGTAGCTTTGTAAATTGGTGTTCTCGTTTTTAAGAGATGAACAACAGCCCAGCTCCTTCATGAAGTGCTAAATCAGTGCAGGAAAGCAGGTTTTAAATTCCAGATGTCAAATTAATTTGTCGTTGCAGTTAGGCAGATATTGCATGATAAATATATACTTCAAAAGTGCCTGTTGATAAGCAACAGCAAAGGAATGACTTGAAAAAAATAATCGCGGTATTCATTTTTGAGAGTGTTATTGATCTTCCATTAGAGAGGTCATTATTTAGGTGTTTGCCTTAAGGTCATTTCACTACATGACTTGAGTGTAGCAAAGCGAATTTCTAGGAAGTGGAAAATAATCTAAAAAGTAATTTCCCTTGGTATTAGTGGGCATGTTCTGCAAGAATAATTTCCAGTGATTAAGATATAGTTATCAGAGACTTTTAAGAAATTGAAACTCAAAAGCCTCACCAACCGTTTTTAATTTTCTCCACTTCTTGGTTATTTTGTTTCATTCATTTTTAATGAACTCCTGCCTGATTGTTTCCAGCACGGTGTACTAGAAGGCAGCATCTAATGCAGATTAGGGCTTCTAAAAGCCAAGTAGTGCCTACACGCCTCAGAGCTGTAGTACATTTGACAATGCTGTGTTGAGTAATCCATGTATAACAGGCACTGCTCAGCTATGAGGGTGCACGTGCATAGGTTGCTGTGCAGGGTCATTGCCTTCATGGCAAGAACAGCCCAGTTTGGAGAAGCCCCTAAGTGTTGGACTAACTGTATGCACCCCTTCTCATCTCTGTGAGGTTTCTCACAGACTTCAATAGCTTGAATCTGAGCCACGGCAAGCATCAATGCCATTTATGTTCATTTAGACTCCCTTTGAGGAGGAAAATGCTACAGAAATACAAGAATTATTATTATATTGAAACAGAGACAGATTTCACAGTAACTTCTTTTCTTTAGATTTGCGTATAAGGCGGCAACATTCTTCAGAAAGTGTTTCCAGTATCAACAGCGCTACAAGTCATTCAAGTATTGGCAGTGGTAATGATGCTGATTCCAAGAAAAAGAAAAAGAAAAACTGGGTAAGTACTCAGCAGGTTTAAACCTCTCTTTTAGCTATGATGTTATTTCATAGTGTCTGAGTAACAAGACGGTCCATTTCATCTAAAATATTCTTGTGGGGCCAGATGGATATCAAGAAATTTGTGTGTATCCATAATGTGACACTACAAGCAAACTAAAAATTATTGAATATCAGCAGGGGTTTATTTGCATAAGTCAGTGTAATTAAAACAAAACAAACAAAAATACAAGTAACAGCTACAACAAGAAAACAACAACAACAACCATTTAAAATAGCTGTTGTGACCAAAACCATCTCTGGGTCACATTGAAACTCTGTTTGATTTTTCTTCAGTTGGAATTTGGTTCAAGAGCTTGACTCAAGTATATTAACCAGCTATGGAGGGAGTTGAAATCTGTTAAGAATTCTCACCTGAAAGTAGTACGATGTTTAAAGAAATTGGATGTTTCTCAACCGGAACATACAAATACCACATACTGCTAAAGGTTTAATCAAATATTTTCAGTAAACAATCAGAAAATATGTTTTTGTTGTATTAGAAATATTATCTGCATAAACATTTGTTTTAAAATACTGATGAACCGTCATTCCCTTGATTTGTAATTCCCCACTCTTTCATGTTCCTGCAAGGTGAACTCTAGAGGAAGTGAGGTGAATATAAACCATGGAAAAGCTGGCATGCATCTACAAAAAACCCTCTCTTGGCATGATTGCTATTTATTTTGGCAGTAGGCTTTTATACCTTCTAAACCCAGATTATCCTGTATGTCTTCTGAGTTTGTCTTTATTCATTTTAATCTCAAAGTTTAGGCTATAGAAAGGGGGAGTGTAGCCAAAATCCATTTCTTTCTCATTAGACATCATGAGCTGTAAAGGACTTAAATAATGTTTCTCATTAAGATCAGTGGTCGCACTCCCCACTCTTCAGTTATACCATGAGAATAATGTGTTTGAAGACCTCATTTTTTCATAGAGGAACCAGTTGGTCATTGAGTTCTGTACAGTTTTGATCAGAACAACTTTCTGAAAATAAAAACGAACCCCACATTTTTCCTAAGATGAACAAGTTCTGTATTTAGAAAAAGGTATGAACAAAGGGGCTAGTTAAAAACTAAAAAATCGGCAGACAAAACTGTTGTCATCTTGGCTCCTGAAATAAATGGCTCTTTGGCTATTCTGTCCCTTTTCAGTACTGGATACAAGCTTCTAGAGGGAAAAGGCAATGCTTGTACGTTCGGAGATCTTACCACTCTAAAGGAAACTGCAACAGTGTATACCTTTCAGCTAACATTCTTCTCAACAGTACAACAAAACAAACCTCATCTCCCAGCTTACATCCTCTCGATTGTGATCCAAATCATAGCATTTGCACAGTTTGACCATTCAAAGTTTTAATGGGGAAAATAAATTGGCAAACCCTGTAAATTGGACTTGTCTTTTCGTTTTAGCATTTAGTTCTGCCTGTACCTAGATGCAAAGTGCTTATTTAAAGCCGCCCCTTGAAGGGAATGCCATGGGAATGGGATTCCACTGGGGTTTAATGGCTTTAAATGAGCACCCCTCCCCAACAGCCGTACCACTCGGTCCTGCACTTTTTCCATAGCATTACTTTTGCACTGCGCTGGATTAATAAAGTCAAAACAAAGCACCGTATCATGTTTTTAGAGATACTGTGTTGCATATGTTAATACCTTGCTTCTGCATACTGACCTCAGGCAGTGGCTAGGATGGCATCTGCAAACTAACTCTTCAAAACATGAGCTGCGCACAAAGTGCTGCGATTAGGAAAATAATCTTGCTCGGTATTTGTTTTCCAGCTAAGAAGCTCTTTCAAACAGGCCTTTGGAAAGAAAAAGTCCACCAAACCTCCTTCCTCACACTCGGACATAGAAGAGCTGACAGACTCCTCTCTTCCTTCCTCCCCTAAATTGCCCCACAGCTCAGGAGAGTGTGGGGCAACATCGATGAAACCATCACAGTCAGCATCTGCGTAAGTGTTTCTCTTGGCAAATGGGATGGGCTGGGAAACAGACCTCCTCCAGTGGGGACATTTGCAGTTCAGAAACCATTGCCAACAGCCTCTTTTAATCCTGAGCTCCATCCATTTGCCAGATTTCTCGTGAGCTTCACACCATTTACACACTACCTCTGCAGCAGCTCTTTATTCAGTCATTCTTTCTTCCTTTCGCAGACTTTACCCAAAATGCCCTAGCTATACAAACTTCCAAAAGCTTATGTTGCACCCTCCCTGCACCATTAGCAACTCTATCATATCCATGTCGTAAAGGCCAAATGCTAAAATTTCCTTGTTTCCTTTTCTCACAACATACTAAAAATGTAATTTTTTTCCAGGTGGCTATGAATGTTTCCTATATACTCATCCCTCCTGTTATTGCTTTATCTACTTTGTAGCCACTGATGTATATAATTTTAAACCTATTTCCCCTCTTTCATCAGCTTGGATTTTTTGTAGGATTTTACTTTGATATTTTATTCACATCTCTACCTTTAAGGTTTCAGGTCTGAGAACAAGTCATCAGTCAACAGCTGTCCCATTCCTTCTTTTTTTTTTTTAATATCTGATATTTTCTTACAGAGCTCTTAGCTCTCATTCATATTCTTCTGGTTTTTTTTTTTCTCATTCTGCTAAACTCATATCTCTCTGATTTGGGGAAATCAACCTCTTTGAACCAAAAAATGCCTACTACTGATGTCAGACTAACTTTCCTTGTCGTAATTGAGAATAATCAGGTCACAATTACTCTTTCTTAAGGCACTCAGGGAATTCTAGTCTCGTGACTGATTACTAAGCTTTATAATAGAATTACTCTCTGTTAGGTTATGTGCCTTTTATGATTAAGTTTTTATAGACTCTAATGATTTTTATGTAGTAGGTTTAGGAGTCTGACAGCGAATATTCCCAAAAACTAAACACCCCCAGAATAAGTGTTTTCTCAAATTGTGTGCAGACTAGAAAGATATAATTCATCTAGGTCTCTGTATTTTTGTTGGATTATTTTATAGGAAGCTCATAGTTTTACCATTTCAGATATATGTGTGTTTTGGGATGAGAATTTCTACATGTTTGGGACCCTACTGTTTGACTTAGCAATTTTAAAATCACCTTAATAGTGAAAAGTCTTACTTAGAAACTGCCTGAATTTGAACAAAACACCTTTCTTATGCAAAATTCATTACTCATGATTCACAGATCTGCTCTATAACCTTATCCTGTCTCCTTTCTGCCAGCCCTCATTTTTCCTCTGTCTCTTTGACTTCCTCTCTAGGTGTGCTGATGTTCCCAGAACTTATCAAGGACAAAACTACACATCTAGTCTTTCATCCCAAGGTCTTCCCATGGTTGTTTGATCTCTGAGTCTTAAATTCTTAAATTTCATCCCATTCACAGCCTCATGTTTTTCCTCCATAACATTTTTAAACAGTGGTCTTTTTGATCATACTATTACATTTCTTATTATTATGACCTTTCTACACAGGATAATAGAGAGATTACAAAAAAATTTATTTATATAGATAACTTAACTTGCTTTGTCTGTTATACAGATAATGTCACTTGATTTGGAATACTCGGTTTTACATTGCATAATTTAAACTCCACTCTCCTTCGGGTCTTCATAATTGTTAGCAGCCTCTGTTCAAAGATCATTACTTACTCCTTCTACCTAAAGCAACCTGTGGATTTAAAAATTCTGAGGTTGTAACAAGAAGGAGAAAGTAAACGTCTTTTTAACTAGTTTGGGCCTTTGTCTCAAATCTGATCTGACTTTTTAATTTCTTTCTGTGACTGCTCAGGAATGCTAACTTATATTTTTGTTTTTCTTCCTTCTGAAGAGATTTCTCATCCATATATAATTTACAATTATAGGACCTAACTGTTGGAAAGTTTTGGGATCTGCAAAAGAAAATTCAGTTCATATTTTCTGCTTCCATTCTGCTTACCTTAAGAGCCGAGACTGGTTTTTCCCGTTTATTCCAGAACTGTAGCTCCACTCTGTGCTTCACTTTTGTATTCTTTGAAGCTGGCATGCCAAGGTCTTTTTGTCCATACCTTCTCAAATGTACTGAAAAGAAAAAAAAAAAAAAAAAAAGCCAACAAATAGATGACTTCCCAATTGTCCAGGTTGTTTTATTACCTAATATTTGCATGGAAATAAAATTTCATTTCTTATTTGCTTAGCATAGGCAGATATGGACACATCACAGAAAGAACTGTATCACAGAATTTGGGAAAAAAATCCTAGTGTATGTCTTCATTGATTTTTATCACATTTTAAATATTTGTGCATATTTTGAATGATATTAATTATTTTTCTTCCTCTATTTGACATATATTTTATTTGCCATGAGCTTCTTCATCTTCCCTTTGCTTATGATTACTTCATGTATTTTCGTGACCGAGTCTCATGTTCTAAACCATTACATTTACTTTCTTCCAACTGCATCTGTCCAATACATGTGTGTGCAGGTCATCTCTAGTCTGGGCATCAAAGAAAAGGCAAAATGGTCGTGTGGTCTACAAGCATAGATCCCGGTAAAACTGAGTGTGGGGCATGGAGTTGTATACCCAACTGCTGACCTGAAGAGTGCTGCATCTTCTTTCCCAAAATGCATTTGCATGCATTCTGGCAATTAAATGCTGACCGTTGTTTCTTTTTTTTTTTTTTTAATTAGTAGTAATAATCACAATAATAATACTTATTTTCATAGAATACTTTTCATATTGATTTTTTTCTGCAAATATTAACTATTTACAGTGAGAGTAATAAAGAAAAAATAACATTTATTGAATTGACTGGAAATACTGCTTAATGTAACAATGTAGCAAAAATTCGGTGTTTTATTTTCTACTGGTGGTTCTGCTGAGGATAAAAAGAGGCAAAACAGTCTGACATGAGAGCTGGACAATTGCGAGTCCCTAGGCTAGTCATATTTCAATCTTTTCTCACAATATAATGGTTTCTTCCCTTAAAATAAATGCTCATGAAAAATAACTGCATGGTAATCCAGTCTTTAAGGAAAAAAAACCCAAAACCAACCCAGATGATTTCAGATATCATACATTATAAAATGACAGACTATAGGGAAAACATCAGCCATCACAAATCAAAACCTTTATGGATCAAAATTTTCTAGACCATAAATTCGAGGACTGTCCCTTAGTGTGCAATTCAAAACAGAAAAAAATATTGATGCCAAACAAATACTACATATCAGCAGTCCAGTTGAATCAGCATACTTCCGTTCTGACTATTGTTACATAGAGGAATCATAAACTTTGCACCAAAGAAACTATGTGAGTATAAAATAAAATTTAAACAAATGGATGATGCACACTCAAAAAAAGATACCCGAAAAGTAGTTAAGAATTTGTTTTTCACCATAATGAACTAAACTAGAGAGCTATAAAGCAATCTGATCACTTCTTCTGAAGAGGGCATTTTTCCCTTTTTTAATTTGCAGTTTGATAGTTTTCATGTTCCTTTGATAAGTTTCTTTCTTCACTCATAGGTTTCACCAGCAGCAAGCATTTTTCTGTGCTTTGATATTTAATAATGACACTGCTTTGGGGAGAGAACCTTCCTTTAATCTTCTGCCTTTTTCCTGCACCTCTTTAGGATCTGCGAGTGCACAGAGGCAGAGGCTGAAATTATTCTCCAGCTAAAAAGCGAGCTGAGGGAGAAGGAGCTGAAGTTGACAGACATTCGTCTGGAAGCCCTCAGCTCTGCGCACCACCTGGATCAGATCCGCGAAGCCATGAACCGCATGCAGGTCAGTGCAGTGACTTCAGTGATGACAGAAGCACACCAAAGGTGTATTTCTGGTGTATTTCTGTTCCCAGTACTTTGTTGCAGGCACCAAAAAACCATCCATATAAAGTGAATTGCTGGATTGACAGTACTTCTTAAGGATGGGTATGATAAGTGTTCACCTTATAATAAAGACATTCTTAGCATATATATTAATAGCTAAAATGTGCTTAAGAGATATGGAAGAAGACATAATCCCTGCCCAAAGGACATTTATTATCTCAATCCTATGACTGGGGTAAGCAACATGACAGAGAAGCAGATCAAAAAGTGATTTCTACAGAGTTTTAAATCCTTGAGCCATGGAGGGGGCCAGGATTTTATGTGCATACTCTTTCATCATTTCTGATTCCTAACTCAGTCATGGCTTGCCAAGGAATGTAAAATTGAACTAATTACTGTATCCAGCATCACAAAATTTTGCTACATTATTTTGTGACACTGCTCCAATTCATTTGTGAACTCATTTTTCATCAGAAGATCTTCCCTATCATGAGGCTGAAATGATGCAAAAACAATGGCAACGTTCTTCAGTAGGGCACAGAGCTTTAGGGAACTCAACCTTGTTTCTTGCATGCAAATGCCCAGTATCAGGGTGGGTGCCCAAAAGTGTCTATAATATCCACACAGTATGACATAGGTCCTTCTGGAATGACAGCTAAGATGCCTATGTCATTCCTGAGGGCACCATAAATCTGTATTTGGGGAACAGAATCAAGGCCATGGGTTGGGCATTCAGGTTGAGACAGGGATGGCAACATTTATGAGTCTGGGAATGAGCTGCATGATAAGCTTCTGTTGTAGTCAATCGAGTCTTAGTCCTGTAGCAGTGAGGGCTAAAGAGCTGTCCTAAAATTACCCCGAGATATGTACAGAGGGTAAAATGGAGTTCTTTCGGCATAGGCACTTACTACCATTTGAACCAGCCTCAAGTATTTGCATCTGCACAGGACACGAAGGTTTAGCATTCTTCCACAGAAGACCATGTTCATCATGCCACATTGGCACAGCTGAATCCAGCCCCGTGGCTTGTCAGCTGAATTGCTCTGTGTTGGGTGCTTAGGTCAGGTGCACCTTTAGGCACTTTTGTGTAGATGCCCGTAGCGCCTGATTTCATAACTACAGAAATGGTGTGCTTGATGTCTTTTCTAGACCTCTTTGTTTACACCATGCCTGTATCAGTCTCAGCCACATCTTTAAACATCTGTGGTGCCTGCCATCCTCCCAGGTGCTCCCACCACTAGGTGCCAACATTACCATGGGATATTTGGCTGAACTTCGATTAGAGGGAAGACTTATCAAGAACTGGTCCATAAATATGGTTCCAATTGTCCAGACATAAATAAGACATTGATCTCGAGCCACTAAAAGGTTTTAAGGAACTGTGAGAAATAGCATACAGTTAATTGCAATGGTGAAGAAAAGGATGTGAAGGCTTATCGTCTGATTACAGTCTTATGCTGGGATATGAGTGCCTAAGCCAGGTGAGCCACCCAGAGGGAGGAGCCTGCTGTAGGCACAGTTTTCCAAAGTCTGAACTTCCTCAAATCTGGGCAGAGGCAACTAGATGACGTGTTGTTACTGGTAATCACCAGTTCCGAAGTTTTCCCAAAAGGACAGGCAGCCACCTTGCAGTTGCCAAACTGTGGTATTTTAGAGGATTGATGAGGATTGGTAAGGGCAAAAAGGACTGGTGGAAGTGATGCGTGAATACTTAGATACTCAAAACACCTTAAAATCCTAAAGCTCAGGTGAATGCATTCAGCAGCTAAGAGCTGTGTAATTAATCAGCATAAATTGCAGAGTAGCTCCTGATTTGAACCCTAGACTAAACTGATACACACATCTATTACCTTCTGTCACTATTACGCTGGTTTGTCCCTTCCCTTTCACTCTCTCCTCACCTCTGTGTATGTGATCCAATCTTCTTGTAGCTGTACCAGGGGTTTTTGTGATACTATCTACCCTTTATGTTTTTATTTGTGTAATATAGCTGTGCAGCCTCCATAAAAAAATGGGACTTTTAGCAGGGTGAGAGTGAATGTAGAATTAAATTTGATGTGCAGAACCTTCTGCAAGAATAAGCAGTTGCTTTGTAATGTGCTTTGTGAAGTGACTGGAAGCTAGATTTAGCTGGTACCAGCCTGTTCTCAGGGTAAGTTTTCATTTTATTATTGTACATTCAATAATCACTTGGCACCACAGAGGATTTAGCTAAAAAAAATTCTGGTTGTTCTGATTCATCTGTCACTGTATGTTTTCATCAGAGTGAGTTTGCTTGCCACTATGTGAGCAATCCCATGTTTGAATGATCAAAAAGTCTTCTTTGATAGCAAGAAGGGTTATGAAACTGTTAAACTATCCATTTCTTATTTTTCATTTTTAATTTAATTTCTCTGTGAAGTTACTGCTTAGATTTTATATTCAATGGCAATAATAATTTTCTGTGACTTTAGAAACATTGACATATCCAGTAGCTTTCTTAACTGACTGTTACCTAAGGTATTTGACAATAGAAAGTAGTTCCAAAAATAGGGATAGCTGGGAAAATTCTCACCACACTCACCTTATGGTCAACGGTACAATAAGCACAGAAGCTTGACGCTTGTATTTTTTAGGATCTATCTTGAGGCAAAAGATAAAATAAGGTTATTGGGGGTTTTCCCTGCATTTAAGAAGTAAAGGCAATCCAGTTTTCTCTATATCTCTGCTGTGAAAGTGGTAAACCACTTAGCTAGTTCAAGGGAAGAGCATCACCAGATTAGCCACTGACATTGGTTTTCCAAAAGAATAACCTCCTGTGCTTCTGTGTTGATTTCTTTTGTATATAGAATGAAATTGAGATATTGAAAGCTGAAAATGATCGCTTAAAGGCAGAGACTGGAAATACTGGAAAGCCTGCCCGGCCATCATCAGAGTCATCAAGCAGCACATCATCTTCTTCATCACGGCAGTCACTAGGACTTTCTCTGAACAATTTAAACATCACAGAATCTGTTACATCAGGTAAACACACTTTTGGGTACATGCATGCCCAGCAGTTTTTTAAAAATTTATTATTTTCAGCCTCTAAATAGGCTGCATAGGAGAAGCATCCCTGAAGATTACAACACCTCATATCACTAAGATTAACACCAGACATACATTCAGTAACAGAGATGAGAAAGAATGCTGGTGGTCATGTCTGAAAAATATAGCTTTTAGAAGCCCCTGAATATAGCAGTAACAGTTTTTTCATTATGCTTGCTCTGTTCCTAGCTATGACACTCTCTACCTATGTAGTTTACAATACTCTTTGGTCATACAGTTTACAATTTCTTTGAAAAGTAATATCTTTTGAAGTATACTTGACAACTATATTGATATATTGTCTTGCCCATACAGGATAAATATGAGTATATAATGTGCAGCTTTCTTCTTTTGGTTTACAGATCTTTGATCATTCAGTTAGCTTCCTCAATTTCACTTCATATTTCCAGCTGAGGCACAAGGTGGTCTCAGTTAACTTAATCTCTTACATTTTTTTTTTAATTCGGTACAGCTAGCTAGCCTAGGTTGGACCAAATCCCCATTTATCACAGGAGCCAAACCCCGCCTGGCTCATTAGGCACTCTCATTGTCTTCCGTGAATGAAAAAAGCAAGCAGAACTTAGGTCCACATCCTGAACATTAACATTTGATTATTTTCCATGCCATGGGGTTTATGATAATAAGCCTTCTACATTTGTTTTGATAATGCAGCCAAGAAACAGAAGTGCTGTCTCTAACATTAGAGAAGTAGAGCAGGAGTAAAGCAGCACTCATTAGCATAGATGCCACAGAAAGTATAATGCAGCCTCTGGAAGCAATAAAAATGTGGCTAATAATTGTGAAAAGAGTCTAGGCAAGAGTACAGCTGGGAATATGCCAAACTGACTGACTGTAATTTGGGTTGGCAGTTAGTCATATTATTTTGCCAGTCATTGATTACATGGATATTTGAACATTTTTTCTGGTTAATATCAGATTTTGTATGAAAATTGGTGTATTTTTTATTTACATTCCAGCTCTTCGAAAGGTTTAACTTTTAGCATGGAGGAGCCTGAATTGGGCCTCAACATGCAATGAGGTATTGCAAAAACAGGGAGAAAAAACTTAACTGCTCAAAGATCCGCACACATTAAAAGAAAACCCCAAAACAAAAAAACAAACAAACAACATACCAAAAAAAGTGATAATTTTTTTCAATATGGTGATTATAGAATGTCTCTCATGAGTAGCAGCCATTAGCACTTTGTTGCTTGGCACTAACTCTACCCAGATACAGGCGGAATAAACATTTAGGAAGAGTTTGAACAAAAGGAGGGGGAAATAGATAAAAGGGATGGGGGAAAGAAAAGGGAAAGTAAAAGAATGAAGATGAAGAAAACCAGGAAAAAGCATTCAGGAAAAGAAGAGAAAAAAAAAGCTGGAAGAAAAAAAGAGGAAGGGGAAGAGGAAAATGGGGGAGAGGAACGGGAAGAAGGGGAACAGGATGACTGGGAGAAGTGGTTGGACTCAATGATCTTAAGGGTGTTTTACAACCTAAATGATTCCATTATTGGAAAAGCTTTATATAATTTTTTGTGTTATTGTTGTAAATGTTTTTCTAGCATGCAAAGTAATTACTTTTGGTGATAAGAAATTAAAGATATAAGGGTGCCTAATGAGGAGTGGGGAATTTCATTTGATTACGAATCTGGAATGTTTGATCATTGCGATTATCCTTTTGTTGCCGTGCCAGAGGACTTGGAAGGGTGACAGCTTTCCACCAAGTCTTGTGGGATTTCTGAGACAGCTGGGGCACTATTGAACAGAAGTCCCTGAGACATGGAGAGGTTAATCATGATGAGGACTAAGCCGAGACAATTGAGGGCTTTGACTCTTCATATTATAAAAATGCCATTGCCCTTTTTGGGAGCAATGTCTCCACTTGTCCATGGTCATCTGGAAATAACCAAAGCTGTCCACTGTCACTTCCTTCCTAAGGGTATGATGATACCCTCCAGAGAGGTGTGAGTGGAGAGCTGGGATGGGGTTTGGTGGTTACAGACACCCTTATTTCTGTCAGTCACTGGAGTGGAAGGAGCAAACAAGGACCAGTACAAGACTGGCCCTGACTGCCAGAGCTCAGAAAAGAATTGAACTGAACTAATCATAGAATGCCTAAAGAGGAGACCTGGCAGGGAGTAATTAAAAAAATTAGTAACACCATGAAATTAGAGCCCCTTGGGCATCTTCTCAGCCCCTTGTGTCAGTGAGAGCTCTTAGAAGGTGGATTTTTTCTTTTGCTAGAGAGTGATTTCTCATTCCTAAAGACTTAGAGAAGAATGAATTTAAAGGGCTACATAAGGGTCATTTAGAGATTGAAAAAATTCACAGGGGGATCAGTTATACCACAATTTGCCCTCAGACAAACTATGGCATTATCAAAGCTCTTAGGTTTGCTCAAAGGTTTGTCAGATAGGCCAAACACAAGACAAGTGAAGTGAAACATTCAGTGGTGACATAGAAAAACTGTCTGCCTGGAGCAAAGCAAGCATAGATTTATTCAAACTCCCAAAAAAGAAAAAAAAATGCTTCTTTGTTCAATGAGTTAAAAAAAAAAAAACCAGAATCTGCATTCTAGATTTATATGTAAGTTATCAAAATTTTTACATGGAAGCTTATTTTTTAATACATAAATTGAAATTATATTCATAAGCCGTCTTTGGTTTTCCTTTGAACAAGTGACTGAATCTTACTGGGACCTCATTTAATTTGGATGAAATCTGACCTTGTGTAGACTGTGTCATGAAGTCGATGTTTTTCACACTAAGAACGACCGGGGCTTATGTTAGTGGATTACTGTGCCGGCCTTTGAAGAAAATGCAAATCCATAATCTCACCTCACTTGATAGTTAGTTTAAATGTCTAACAGTAAAATCTCAGAGAGAACTTCTAGAGGAAGGCAGCAGTTTTATCACTTGCAATAATGCTGCAGGCCCAGCCTTTAATAGAAAATACATCTCCTTTCTCATTTTAGGAGTTAATGAAGTGGTAGAAGCAGAGGTGCAGAGCAGATCAAAATCACTCTTCACCTCCAAGAAAAATGAAGCTGTTCCTTAGGGGAATGGCTGAAAACAGAGTCCCATATTCTGGAGGAGTCCAAAGTGGTTTTCTAGTGGGGGTAGGAAGGACTCTATCCATGCCATATGTACAGAAGGTTAAGGAATCATATGGAAAGTGAAATTAAATGCTATTTTACTTAACGGCAAAAATATCAATGCAAGGATTCTTATCTTCTCTCCTTACAACATTCTAAATGGCACAAATGAGTGCCCAAAGACAGAACTTTAATTTAGTTTTTAAACAACATTACTTTGTGAGCATATGGTAATTTTGAAAAAGTTCCAAGAGGGAAAGCAAAGACAAGACTATAATGCAAGATATTATTTATTTACAGATTCCCTATTCTTTTCCACATGATTATGTCCTAATATTCCTTCAAAAATTGACAACTTGTAACATTTTTGCACTTCCGATAGAAATGGTGAATTAGGAATAAATACAGATCAGAACAATTGCAAGTTGTTGTCATGGCAGTCTTTCTTTTTAATCAAGTCATGGCAGCCATTCTTTTTAACCAAAAAAATCCTTTGAACAAATACTGAACTGATGATGTGAACATTATTGATATGATTTGTCAGACTGATCACTTCCCTTCTTTTAATGTAGATATTTTGTTGGATGATGTCAGTGATGGAGCACTCCACAAAGAAGGTCATAGTGTCAAAATTTTAGTCACGATAAACAAGGGCTATAGTCGTGCCAAGGTAAGTGCATTAACCAGAGCAGAATTACAGCTCAAGCAAATACTGGAATATAGTAGCTCATTTTTTTCCCAGTATTTTAAGCGAGGAATTGAAGGGAAATATCCTATAGATAGCAGCCCTCTTCTGTCATCCGTGCTCAATAGTTAGGCACACTCCATAGACTAATGTCATATGGCCTCTTTCTGCCTTTGTGGTGGCTTAGACACTACCAATTCTCAGTTTAATTAGTAGTAGGATGTCCTGGGACTTGCTATCTCTGTTTAAAATTCATTATAAATTAGATCTATGCCTTGGACTCCTTAGGGTGCAACTATGAATTTGCTGCTGAGAAATTGCATTGTCATGTTTTCATGTTCTGTGTTATAAAAAATTAGAAGTACAGTGAAACCTTTATTTTTAGTCATCTCTTTAAAAAGAGCAATGCAATCAAAGAGCAGAATAAGATTCTGTATTTCCTTCTCTACAAAGATGTACCAAAGTAATACAATCTATACCTATTTCTGGCAGAGAGATTATTACCAAAGTTGTAACATCACATTCTAAATAATATTCTTATTCTTCATTGGGAAAACTCTGAATCTTCATAGAAAACTAATTTGCACCATTTTTAGTCTCCAGTTTCCAAAATCTCTCTTTGCAGGATCAAAAGCCACATGCATACCTGATAGGATCAATTGGAGTCAGTGGAAAAACAAAATGGGATGTTTTAGATGGTGTAATCAGACGTCTCTTTAAGGTAAGACACTGAAAAATTAGCTTAAGTATTTAAGACCAATTAAGACCAATTTTGCTCTTAATTTGAGAAAGTTTCTGTATCCTCTGAGTTGTCTTGCCAAGCTTTTATTTTGGTTTGGGGTTTTTATGATATATAGCTAATGCCACTATTAAACTTTATTCTTAATGTTGCTGTTCTTTTTGTTATGACTGTAAGCCATTTTAAAATTGCTTTCATTCAATAAATATTTTTATGTCTTATGTTTTCATATAATTTCAGGAGTATATTTTCCGAGTGGATCCAACTACTAGCCTGGGTTTAAGCTCTGACTGCATTGCTAGCTATTGTATAGGGGATGTAATTAGAGCCCATAACCTAGAAGTGCCTGAACTGCTGCCTTGTGGATATCTGGTTGGAGATAATAACGTCATCACTGTGAACCTGAAAGGTGAAACCCAAAGAATACTTCTGCAGATACTATAGAATTCTACACTACAGCTCCCTATACTTTCATATTAATTTTTCTTACACCTGACCTTTCTGAATTGTCTCTAGTTCCAGGACACATTTGTCACATAAACTGTCTGTAAGACATTGCATAATATCTAGCACAGTGCGGCCTTTAGAGGGAAATCTAAGAATATCTGTCCTCCTCTGCCTGACTGCCAAATCACAGCAAAGTACAGATTTCTAAACAGTGGCAAAAAAAACAATCCCAAAACAGAGATTACAATGAGAAATATTTATGCTTTATTCACTTCCACAGGAAAACTTCTATACATTTCAAAAGCTCTAGGGATTTGCTATTGGAGAGGAGAGGGGGCCTTCAGAAGAACTTTATATACATTGATGTGACAACTGGTAACCCTTGTGGCTGTCACTTTGACCTTTTTTTTGTCATCATTGCCAGTAATGTCTGAAACATATACCTTTGCCTCACTGAGCCTTCTCTTCACATTTACTTTGATTGCATCTCTCCCACTCATCTCATTTCACTACTGCTGTTTGATTTTTTTGTGGAAGGATATCAGTATTTCCATAGTAAAGAAGTCCTTAGTAGGGATTTGATTTAGAAGATTTAAGAAGTATCTTACCTTGCTTTGGGCATAGCACCGATGCAATTGGGCGCTGAGCCAAATACGTACTCTAGCGAGGATAAGACAGGCCTTTTTTTTTTTTTTCTTTTATCCCCAGGAGTGGAAGAAAACAGTTTGGACAGTTTTGTGTTTGACACATTAATTCCTAAGCCAATTACCCAACGGTACTTTAATTTACTGATGGAGCATCGCAGAATTATTCTGTCGGGACCCAGTGGCACAGGAAAGACCTATTTAGCTAACAGGCTGGCTGAATATATTATAACTAAATCTGGCAGGAAAAAAACTGAGGATGCAATTGCAACTTTTAACATAGATCACAAGTCAAGCAAGGTAAGTTACAGTCAAAAAAATACTCTATTGCCCCATTCATAGTGATGATGCAGAACAGATTCTATTAATTGGTGTACTCTTTTGCTGCTCAGTTAGGATTTCTTCCTACAAGAATTCAGTCTCCAATCCCAGCGATGTAGAGGCACCAGATATTTCTGTTCTAAATAAACCATTGAAGCACTGTGAAGGAAGTCTCAATTTTGTCTATTGAGGAAACCCACTTTAAGCATAGATGCAGAGTCAAACTCCTATGTAAATTAAATTTTTGGAGTGTCTGTAATTCCTTTGTCAAAAGGTTGGATATATAATAATACTAGTGTAACTTGCTTCTTTATGATGATAACATCAGCCTTTGTCAGCAAAGATTTCAAAGTGGGGATTTGGAATTATTGTCCTGGGCTCAGTTTCTTAATCAGCACTGGAAAAATACAACTGTCATGATTTCTGGTGTGCGACTGTCAGGAAGCTGACCATACTGAAATTGCCTCACACATCATGTCACATTCACAGTGATTTACATAGCTCAGATTATCAGGCTCCTAGCATGACTGTTGTGCTAGGCACAGATAATACTGTTCATCTGGCTGTCCTGAATTGGGTGTACTCCTAACTTGGTACCTGGGGAAAAAATGAAAGGGTTTGCCCAGAGCTTTCTGATTTGCACAGAACATAATGAATGCTAACATAATATAAGAAGGAAGAACATACAGATCCCAAAGGGGCAAGAGAACCATTCCAGCAAAAACAACAGCTTTTCACTGTCTTTATACAGAGGATTTGTGGTGCCATTTACTTTGGCAGGGAATGAGTTTATGCTTTATTGTTATGCCATACACATCTGTAAAGAAAATTGTCCCACAAAAGAGCAGACTTCCGGATTTCTGGGTAATTGCTTGGTCTGTGTGTTTTGACATTGGCTGTTGGTTTTTGGATTGGATTGATTGGGGTTTTTTTACCTTTTTCCTTCTATCAAAATTTCTGTAGAAATTCTGAGTTTGTGATAAAAAGAAAGAAAAAGCAACATTTTCAAATACCAAGGGTGTTTGAATAATACAGATGGTACTATTCCATGGAAGAAACCCATAATGTTCCCTGAGAGACACCCAATCATAAAAAGGCAAAGAAAATTCTTTCTTGAAATAAAAAGGTGCATGTTCCCATTAAAGAAGAAAAGATTCTGCTATCCCTGATCCAGAAAATGAAATGTCAATAGGAACTTTGTCCATAATACTGAGCATTTCCAACCCTGACAAACTTAGATACCTGTAGAGATACAGCTGTCAAACTTGACTACCCCAGATCCTCAGGAGCAATGAAGTGTTGACAAAAATATGAAATATTTTGATAATAGAAAACTCTCTTTTACTTCTGCACTAAACAGCAGACAGGAAAGACAGCTGACAGGGAAGAAGAATTTACACAAGAAATTTTATTATGAGGTGTGACAAACCATCCCCAAGAGGGCAGACAGATTTTCAGTGAGACTGCTGAAAGGAGATATCTAAAGGAGCAGTTCAATACACCAAAACTGTGTGACAATGTGGTGGGGCTTTTTGGTATATAAATGTGGCATTCATAAGAGTGAAAGTCCAAAAATTAATGTGAGTATCTCAGCCCATTGGAAATGGCATATTTTTTTGCAACCTGTTTTCCTCTGGAGATGAGATATTTGATCAGGAAATTTCTAAGGAATATATCCACCAACTCAGAATGCTTTGGTCATTTGCCTTGTGTTTAGCACCTTCGTTTTTTCCTGGCATGTGGCTTCAGTGTTGCCCTGTGTAAGCAGCATGTTTTCCTTCATGTGGAGATGTAGCTGAGTGATCCACAGAAGGAAAACTCTTTAGCAGTCATTTTATCTTTCTGGATTTTTTTTTCCAGTGAAATTACATCTATGGTCTAATTGGATTAATCTTTTCTGGGCTTGGGGCATGCTTTTGTGATTTTGTTTTTGTTTTTTAATTATTTCCGCTGAAGGATCTGCGACAATATCTAGCAAACCTAGCTGAACAATGCAGTGCTGACAACAACGGTGCTGACCTCCCTGTCGTCATCATTCTTGATAACCTCCACCACATCAGCTCACTAAGTGACATCTTCAATGGTTTCCTCAACTGTAAATATAATAAATGGTAGGTAGTAGTTCTTCTCTCTCCTTTCACACACGTTTTGCAATTAAAACAGTAAAAGCTCATTGTTATTTTGCAAAATAAAATGTCCCTATGAAAATTCAAACTCTCATAGGCCATCTGCAAGGCTGTTTTGTATTTCAATAATTTTAACCCTCTTCAGCCAAGTACTAATTGTCTCTCAGTTGTCTCCTTCACTTCATTTACATGACTCCCATGCTTCTCAGTGAGATGTAAATGTTCCACAAAATTTAAGAAAGTATTTAAACACTTGGCTGAATTATAGTCTTATCCTTTGTAGCCTGTCAGATTACACAAGCTCATTAGGACCATGAGAAGAGCATATACAGTGTAGTAGTGGAATTTGGGATAAACCATGCCATGCCGAAGCAGCTGTCTATCTAGCAGATTTGCCCTGTCTACAGTTTTCCTGCAGCAGTGCAGAGTACAAAGTTGGCTGACTGTCCTTTATTCTCAAGCAAGAGTAAAAATAATGTTTTCTATAACTTTTACTGGCCTATAACATTCATTGCTTCTGCTGTAAAAGTGATATCATAGGGACTTCCCTTCATAAAATCATTGCACACCATGTCTTACTCATGAGATTCTCTGGCCTTTGAAATTAAAATGCTAAGCCTACTGCCAAATTATGAATTACATTTTGAGAAGGTTGCTTCATTTATTTCTTCATTACAGACGGGCACTAGTAAACTACATATGTGCAAAGAGGGAAATCATACAAGAATAAACATTTTCAAAAGGGCGCCTCAGAAATATTTTAAATCTATGACTACAATACATCCAGAGACTCTTTTGAAATTGGCCTCATGCAGATAATAAGAAGGAATATACTTCGAATATTTGAATGAATTCTCCCTCAAAAAATCCTATTGCTTTTATCTTTCTAGTCCCTATATTATTGGAACCATGAACCAGGGAGTTTCTTCTTCACCAAATCTGGAGATGCATCACAATTTCAGGTACACTCACTGTATTTACTGTGGCCATGTTTGCACAGCTCCCTGCTTCAAAGCCCAGTTCTTTGACAAATATTGATCTTGTGTCTCATCACAGTAAAGTATTTTAGTTTCAGTGTCTCTCCTCTATTGATGGGTCTCTGAATGGTGTTGGGGAATGGTAAAAGAAATAAGATACTGTCTGGCACCTCTAGCAAGTTGCTGAAGATGATTGCATTCCTGCATTTCATTTGTCTTCAGCAGCATCTTGAATTCCTGCTGGAACCTGAAATGGCTGTGTTTTGAAACAGTGAGCAATAATAATGAGGTTTACTGGAGCAGTTTTATACTTGCTGACTAATGAGACTCAGAAGCTTACGACATTGCTTTCATCTATATGTTTAAGAGGAAATAATGTATTTGCTATTCATTGCTGCTTGACATTTATCTCTTCTACCCAGGTGGGTGCTGTGTGCTAATCACACAGAGCCTGTTAAAGGTTTCTTAGGCAGATATCTGAGAAGGAAACTGATTGAAACTGAAATAGAAAAGAATATACGCAATAATGAGCTTATCAAAATCATTGACTGGATCCCCAAAACATGGCATCATCTCAACAGCTTCCTAGAAACACACAGCTCTTCAGATGTAACCATTGGTGAGTCCATTGGTGGAATGGTTTGAAATAAGGATGCAGGTTGAGCTTTTTAATGATTTGTGATGATTTTTTTCTTTTGAAGTTGTCATGTCTCAATGGGAAGTAGAATATAGATGTGGGGAATTTGTCTAGTTATCAGCAAGATTGAAATGCAAATGGAGTTTCCTGGTAGTTCTTCTTTTGTTACTACAGACTTTCAAATAAAATATAATTTTTTAAAAAATTACCCCAATAGTAACTTTCCTAAGCTTATTTTTTTTTCTCCTGCTTTCACATTGCAGTATAATTACAACAATAAAAACCCTTGGACCTGAGGTCTTTTAGTGGAATAATTATGTTAGCAAAGAAGGCAGCTTTTACATAGCTTTTCCATAAAACTTGTAAGTGTTCATCAGGCCTTAAAATTGGACTGACACCAGTTCATTTTTAATAACAGGAGACTGTTAGCTCCTTTAATGTAGTCCTGTTTTAGTATTCTCTTAACTTGCGTTCTAGTACTGCTCTTTTAATTTTACAAAGATTATTTTAAGTGTGTTTCCTAGTTCTACCTTTTTTAATTCACAACTTGACTTCTCAGGCCCCCGTCTCTTCCTCCCTTGCCCTATGGATGTTGATGGCTCCAGAGTGTGGTTCACAGACCTCTGGAACTATTCCCTGGTTCCATATCTTCTGGAAGCTGTGAGAGAAGGACTCCAGGTATGTAATTTGTTTCCTAGATATTTTTTTAATTGCTTTCAAAGGCTTTCTCCAAGCTACTTTTAACCAATGTATCCTGGTATGAATGCTGTTGCATTTGCAAGAGGAAAGTCTTTGGAGGAGTTACAGAAGGCAGACTCAAATTCCTTTTGACCTGCTCTTACGCTGATGTATAGTTTGGCTTTGTCTGCTCCAGCACTAACATATCTTGTATTTCATTAAGAGGGTTTCTCCTCTGGGACTGGAGGAAGGTGGGTTTTTCCCAGAGTTTAAAGAGTTCACAGTATGGCTCACATTGTCTCCCTGAGTCAAGGCAGTCTCAGTCTACCTCTGAATGGAACAGTTAATGAGCTTTACACTGCTGCAAGAAAATAGCTTTGGTCTGTATAATCCCCTACCAGCTACGTACACATGTGGGTACACAGGAGTGTGTAAAAAAGCTTCTGAACAAGGCTGTTTTCATGGAATCATATGAGGGCTTGGGTTGGAAGAGACCTTAAAGACATCTAGTTCCAGCCCTCCTGCCATGGGCACTAAACCAGGTCGCTCAGAGCCCAAGCAACCTGGCCTTGAACACTTCCAGGGATGGGGCACCTATAATTTCTCTGGGCAATCTGTTCCAGCGCCTCACCACCCTCTGAGGAAAGAATGTCTTCCTAACATTTAATCTAAATCTCTTCTCTCTTAGTTTAAAACCATTCTCCCTTGTCCTATCACTAACTGCCCACATTAAGAAGTGGTTCTCCCTCTGTTATAAGCCCCTCCAAGTACTGGAAGGTTGCAAGGAGGTCTTCCCCAGGAGGATAAATCTCCGGGTCAAACCAGAGGAGGTTAGGATTTCAGATAGTTCCATATCTTTGGAGCAAACCTAAATCCTTATGTTAATACTTTCTTTTTTTATTTGTTCCTCAGTCTTTAATTGGTTTTCTCCGTTTTCCTTTTTTTGTTTATGCACTGCAATTCTATGCCCTCTAAAAAGATGCTTTGTGGAAAGGCATTTTTTTCCACCTATGACACCAAAAGAAATTAGTACACCATGCAGAGGGGATTGTTATAGACTGGGCAAAGAGCTATGTAAGCAGCTGCAGTTTCTTTATCACCTTGTATTGACACAGTAACATACTGATGCAATGGAGGTTTAGAATCTTGCCTGTTGAATATCCCATGCTTTCCTAAAACTGCTTATCTCTCTGGGAATTACAGTGTTTATGCCTTGTGCAGAAAACTGCCAAACATTTGATAGAACAGCCACGGTGAGATTAACAGCACTTGTTTAGACCAGATATAAAAATGCAGTGATATTCTTCATGCTCATATTTTCCCCAGCATAGAGGGTAACTGCTTAAGTGAAAACTTCAGTTGTGAAGCAGAAGATGGCAGCATATAGAAGAAAATATGTTTGTTTCATGAGCTGTACCAATTTTTAGCTGCTTTGGATTTCTTCCATAGAATAAAATTATTAATAATAAACAGAAACCTTTTATATCATATAATTAAGTGTTCCTGGAACCAAAGACGGTAGAAGCTGCCTTTCTACCCAGGTACTTTGCAAACTCACTTGTCAGACATAGGATTTACAAGCCTCGCTCTAGATTCCAGAAAAGATTTAGTTGCTGTTAATCTCAGATGAAAGGAAGTGTTAGACCCTGGAGTTAGCCTGAGAAACATTTCTTTTGGCTTATTTAGGCAGATCCCTGTTGTAGCAGCCTAGCCTCAGTGTAGGGCAGAAGGAGTCTGAGTGCCCATATGTGCCCAATATAGGGAGCTTGTCTGCCTGTCCTGAAACTCTGGATTCAGCAAGTGTTGCAGTGATCTGCACAGCTCATCACTCTGCCTTTACCACTAAAGTCCTGCCCTGTTTTACTCCCTTTAGGAGTGCAGCCCATCTATAACCCCCATGAGTGCGTGCCCTGCCAATAGCATGGTGTTCCTTGGATTGCGTGAGACTGTTTGAGGCAGGAGAAATTACAAAAAGCCCTGTGAATGGCTCCCCATCCCAGTGTGTCATTGTCACAGCTAAATGAAATCTTTAAAGCAGCAGCCAAGGGGCTCTCAGTTAACGTGTTCCTTGTGAACAGCAATGCAGAGAGGGGTGCATTTTAGTGAGGAAGCTACCAGATCTCCTAAAATTACAATATTCTCATTCTTCCTTCCTCTGTCCTTCCAGATTCATAAGCATTTTACTGCTTCATAATATGGAAGAATACATACCTTGTGAAATTCTTCTCTTAGCCTTTGAAAAGTTCTCACACTTACAATGTAGGCAGACGTCTGCTTCTGCATCTAATTTTGCTAGGAAAAGTGAACAGTCTGTACTGACACCTTCTAATTCACTTCAAACAAAATCCAATTAACTCAAATGCTTTTGATAGGTCTGTGTTAATTTCGCTGATATGCCTTAAGCAAATTACCTGAAGGTCTCATTTTCTGTTGTATCAAGAACTTGTGGCTCCCATTGTTGTCTACAAGTATCACTAGTTATGGAGTGTTTTTCAATTTGGAGCCACTCCATGTATTAGAGTAGCATTAGTGGAGATGATCCAGTCTTCTTAAGGTCTTATTATATCTGAGTGCTAAGAGAGAACATCTGGAAGCAAACCGCTTTCTGAAATGGTTTAGATGTTTGTGATTTCTTTTTTTTCTGCTTTTACAACTGGTATTGAAAACTCTGTAGAATACTTACCTGTGTTCTATCCATGATACAGATGTATGGTAAGAGGGCACCCTGGGAGGACCCTTCCAAGTGGGTGGCTGATACCTATCCATGGAGCTCTGCAACTCTACAGCATGAGTGGCCATCACTACTTCAGTTAAGACCCGAAGATGTTGGTTATGAAGGTTATGCATCAGCAAAAGAAGGAACAACCTCTAAGCACATTCCGCAGACTGATACAGAGGGGGATCCCTTGGTAAGATTCAAACTTTTGGGAAAAGACTTTTCAGTATGCGCTTTATTGTCACATGTTAAAATGTGCACTGTGCAGGAAAAATCTACTGTCCACCTGTTTCAAAATAAGCTTTTAAAATGAATCCTACTATAATTTATTAAAATGTTGAAAATGAGAGGAAGCAGGAAGGCATGTATCACCAACACGTTAATATGTCCTTATATTGTTTGCATTTCCCTCTGCCCAGAAATGAGTCTGATCTTCATCATTATATTGTTTGGGTACCACTCTTCAGCAACTTATTAATCAATTTTATCATAAAAACATCTTTCTGCATTGGGCAGTTCTTCATCTACATTATACGAATGAAAGACTGCAATATTCACATTTTCTAACTTGTCTATCATAGGGAGTTCAGTGAAAATAGAAATTAGATAGCCATCCTTCCATTCCTCAAAATATTTCAAGATAACTGATGACTGTAAAAGAGTCTTAATGTAGAAGGAATGCAAGTGTGGTGGCATTAAGTGATAAGAGGTTGATTTCCCTCAATGCCATGTATTGTTTTATTTAAATACAATCCCAGACATTTGGGTTTACCATTGCCTCCTCTGATAATGGACTATTAAAATGGATATGTTGAACTGCTATTCTTGTGTAGTGCTTTCTCTGTGGACTGCCTTTATCGCAATTCAAAATATCATTTTAGAGAACTGTATTTCTAGAATACAGGCAGCCCTTGGAAAAGAGAATTTCTCAGAGGAAAATTCATTTAACTTTTAACAGTGGCAAGAAAATGGCTCCTCAGCCTCACTGTTTCATGTTCAAATTCAGACTTGGCATCCTGAAGAAGTGTAGAAAATCATCTAATTTGAACTCCTCTCCCAGTCCATAAGCTTTCAGTTGATATTTTGACCCTGTGACCCATGTGACCCTCGTTCCCAGCAAGTGTATTGGACAGGCTTCCAGCTCAGCATAGTCTCCACTATGGTGAAAACACTTGGGCAGCCTGAGTTCAGTGTCCATTCAGCCCTGCTCCCTGCACTGTGGTCAGCATCTGTACCTGAGTAAACATCAGAAGCTTGAAAGTTGTGACTAGAGGGTTTGCCCCTGCCTCCAGTGCAGACAGGCACTGCACTTGTGCGAACAGGACACGTCATGTGCAGGCTGTATGGAGCACCTACCACACGTGTCCTGTGCTCGCAGCATGGATACCTATTAAAGTTTCAGCAAAAGCTATGCAAAAGTGTTGAACACCATCCCATGCCTAGAGAAAACTTCACTGTGCAGGTTCAAAGCATAGAATGTAAGGATTTCTGAGCACACTGGAAATAGGGGCTTAAAACACAGATAAGAACACGTCTTTCTCTTTGGTTATCACTGCCTGCTTTTTGTAATAATGGTGCATTTGTTCCTTGAAAAACACTAAAACAATGTCAACATTGCTTGCAGTCCTGAGCACACTGGCAGAGTAGATGCTTTATACACAAAATCCTGACCATTAAACAGAGTTAGGCATCAAGCATCCAAGTAATTTTCTGGGACTTAATGCTGCTATTTGACGATTTTCAGAGGGATTTCAGGTACCAGTAATACCTAAATTATGGGAGCACTACTCTCCTGAGTAGGAGGATCTGTTGCTGTTCCCCTCCTGGTCAGCCCCTCAGCAGCAGATGGGACTCATTTATGAAGCAGCTGGCATCAGTCCACCCCTCTCTCATTCCCTCCCCATCTTTCTCTTGTAGTGGGGGTATGTTACTGTGATTATGTTTTCAGTTGCTTTTCCAGTGTAATGCATCTACACCATCCAAAATTATTTGGAAGCTTGACTGTCTCCAAATATGGGCCCATATGTCCAGCTGAGATACGGCTTCCTTCCTCTGCCAGTGTTGCAGCTGCAGCTGGCCTCACCCCTGAATTAAAGAGAGTTATCAGGCAGCTTAATTGTATCCCTCTGGCTCTTTGGACCTTTAAACTTCTGCTTAAAAACCAGAAGGCAATGAAAAGAGTGCCAGTAGGAGCCGCTAACACCCTCCCCTTTCTGAAATCGTTTAGTACAGTCCCTCAGCTAGATACCAGCACACCTCATACGGCAAGGGAGCTTAATTAAATTTTAACATGGTCACTGCAGTATTAAATGAGATGAGATTATGTAAACACTGCTTTCTTCTTTCAGATGAATATGCTAATGAGGCTTCAAGAGGCAGCCAACTATTCGAGTGCACAGAGCTGTGACAGTGATAGCACCAGCCACCATGACGACATTTTGGATTCATCCCTTGAATCAACTCTCTGAAAGGGACAAATCTTGCTGTAGGATGATGGTAAAATCTGTTCCCAATAGACCACTGCCAGTATTAAAGCAGCACACCGAGGTCTCTGAGTAAGAATGGTGTGCTGTAGGTAGGCAGGAGACCTAACTCTGCAAAGTCAGGAAGAAAAACTGAAGTGGAAAGCTTGAATTAGTTTAATTTCAAGGCATTTCAATACCTATGGAGCCAAGTGAGACTCCATTTGTCAACTGGAAAGTGCCCTAGACCAAGGGCATCTGAGCAGATTGCACAAGTGTTAGCCAAACTGGATTTTTTTTTCCCTTATCCTCCTTCTCTCTCTCTGTCTCTCTCTCTGTGTTTCTCTGTACAAGTTTACAGTGAAACTTCTTTGGGTTTTTTTTTTCTTTAGTTTACCCTGAGGTGCTGCATGAACAATGCAGTCTCTAATTATCTTCTAACCTCTGTTGTGCCACATGGTGCTGGTCACAGGATGGCAGTGGTGTTTGTGTTATACACTACTGCCCATTCCAAAATGAGTAAAAGATGATAGTAACTCAGAAAGCACAAACAGTATTGTGCAATCACCAGAAAACATGACTGTGATATGCTGGATAAGTGCCAATTTAATTCTAACTGCCATGGTCACGGTGATGCGCTCCATCAAGTTTTTAGTACACAAGTCACAGATTTTATAAAGTTATTTTTACCACAAGGGTCTTTTTTAACCGCCTGCCCACTCCTTAACAACAGTTTTCTACCAATTATTAACCAACACTGATTAAAGGCTTTTTAGGGCTTCATTTGTTTGAGCCTTTTCAGTGAAAGAAGGAACATTTCTTATGGTGCTGTCTCACTGCCTTAAAACAGATTTCTAGAACAGTTTTACAGTTGGTTTAATTCCTAAACCATTGGTAATTTACACTGTTTTTTTCTTCATTTACTAATGAGAAAACATCAGTTAACATAGTAGCCTCATATCTGTATATCATGATTTTTTAAAGTAATGGATACGAGAAAGAACAGTTGCTATATAATATTTTTATCTTGTGAATAGATTTCTCTGCCTACCCTCAGAAATACACAAGGAACCCAAACCCACTTTCACTGCCACTTAAATGCTGACAAAATCGGCTCAAATCCATTTGGTCCCATGGAATGGAATTTTTGGAGGATAGATGTTTTGAATACTTATCCAGCAGAGCTGGATGCACTTGATGCAGCATGAGCACAAATATATGGTTTTTGGTTTTTTTTTTTTTTTCCTTTTTCTAGTTTCAGCATGTTGTTTTGATTGCTATTGTTGTACATGAAGAATTCAGCATAAAAGAACACTGAAGCAGTGATGTCCACTGTGGAAGAGGAAGAGTTTATACTGTAAAAGTGGGTTGGTTTTGCACAGTCTACTGGGTGGGTATTGTAAATATACAGAAAAAAAAAAAAGAAAAAAAAAAAAAAAGAAAAAAAAAGCCTTGCACAAATCAAATTGAAAACGAACAAACAAAAAAAATTGTATTTTATTCTGTTGGTGTTAAGAGATGTTTCACTTGCTGAGATTTCCTGTATGTTGCAAACAAATACAGAATGCAAAACCTAAAAGCTCTTATTACCTGGTGTGTTTGTCCTGTACTTACAGTGGTTATAACTATGCAGGAGCTATCAATGCTACAGTCAGCACGTTTCAATATCTATACGAAGCCAATACATTTTGGGGGGAAAAGTCTGATAATGTTTTAAGTTCATATGTCACGGCAGGCTACAACCAGACTGCATTCGGACTGCTCAGAGTAAGCAGAAACACTCTTTTACCACAAGAGCAGTGAGGTTAAGTAGGTGCACGTGAACAAGAAGATACCTAAGGGCTCTGGCATTGTGTAGTCACACACTGTGCACCTCCGTGGATGTTACCTTCGGGATGTGCATCTGGTGCTATTCACTCCTTGTGGCCGCCCTGGGGCCACCTGCTGTAACTTAAATCAATGCAGTTTCCAAATGGCACTGAGCTGCATCGCTGAACCTAGAGGTTCCTACACGGTGCTATTGCCCTAATAAAACTCTGAATTTATGCATGTAGGATTCAGTCAGACCAACATCATACCCCCCCAAATCTGGATCCGTTTCTGATGCAAAGTGTCAGCTCATACACCTTGACTGACTCAAATAACTAAAGCAAAGCTGCTCTTTCTTGTACCTGTGCTCTGAGCAAACCTGCAGATCTTTTCCTGCCATATTTAGCTCACAAACACACAATATTACATATACAAAACTTCCTGCAATACATCTCAGTGAGTCCACCTAGTTTACAACTCAGAAATTGTTTGTGAAACATTTGTCTGTACACATTTTATATTTTGTACATTTTTGATGTAACATATCTTGTAAATAGACAGAAACAGTGAAATAAATCATCTGAAAATTTTTGTAGTCTTTGTAAAACCCTAATAATAAGTATTTGGTGTCATCGGACTTAACTGGATGATGTATTTTCTATTGGTTCATTGTTCCTCTAGCTTGTAAACCAGCTTGCGTATATTTTTTTTGCAGGTGTGCACACTGTATCTGTCTAAATTATTACTTTGCCATTAAAGTGGAATTATTTATTGAAAATACAGTCTGGTGTTTTTGCAGTCAGGACCACTTAACAGTTAGATATTATTTTAAATATTTTAACATAACAAACAAAATGACAAACTGAAGGATGTGATTTTTCTATATTCAGCAGAACTAATCTCTGTAGAAACAAAATTAAGTAATTTTTCCAGTTCCAGTTATTCAGTAGAATTTTTGAATGGCTGTTTCCTTGGTGAAGACAGGTTGTGCCATTCAGAAACAACTTCACAATCTCCCCATTCTCAGGATTATTTTAAAATACAAGTCTATTGATTTTAGTGATGAAAAATCTGCCCAAAACCAGTGAAGTATAATGCCTTATTTTGAAACTCAAAGAACTTAGAGCCACTTCCTCAGCAGGTATACGTCAATATTGTTTCATAGAATTCAGAGAAAGAAAGTAGAATTGTGTTGATCGCCTAATCATAGACTTTGAGTGTGGAAGACATCATTATGCTCCTGCAAGTTGCAACACCTCAGCTGTAAGTTGCAGCAGCAGGTCTATCATTTCTCCTAAAAGTGCAATATGCCAGGAAAGATCTTTAGACGTATCAGTACAGAGTAGAAGATCCATCACCTCATTAACAATGTGGATAATTTTTCACTGGATGGTTTGGGGGGTTTTAGTGCTTTATTTGCAGTTACATCTTGCATATCACTTTTTCAAGAGAATAACATCCCATACTGTCCTTTGTTACGCCCTTTCTTCTTATACTAAAAATCCAGTCACAATCAAAAGCATCTTAATATATTTTACAACGGTCTTCTTTGCTTGTCTTTTTGATAAGACGGGCAGCTTGCTCATTCCTAGCTTTTCACAGTAAGTCATGCCTTTCAGACCTCAACATGTTTATTGCAGGACTTTCTGACTATGTGATTTATCAGAGCTCATTCTGAAATGTGGGTATGAGAGTTGCACACGGCATTCCTGTCGTGGTTTTACATTTGCTATAAACAGAGCTAATATCACCTTCCTACACCCACTTCATATTTTCCCTGCCTCGGCTTCAGGGCTGACATTCACTCTCTAATTGCATCATCCCACTGCAAGCTCATGTTCAGTTAATTATCTACCAAGACTCTGACTTCTTTTCATGTTCTATCATTTTGAAATACTTAGTCCAATCCTGTCTATATAAACTATGCTCTTTCTTCCTTAGATGTATGAGTGCAAATTTTTCTGTATTAAAACAGAATATTCAAATCAGCCCACCCTACTAAATGATTAATTCTCTACAATTGTCATCTGTCTAATTTACAACTTCACCAGCTTCCGTAATTTCCAAAACCTGCACTGGCATTTTACTTTGTCTTTCAGTTTGTACATAAAGGTAGTGAGTTATGTTTTGTCAAGAGCAGACCGCTGTCGAATCCTTGTAGGACCTTCCATGAAGATTTCCTGTTTACAGCTACATTGTTTACAGCTATTCATGCCATGGGTATATTTGTATTTCAGTTTACATGGATTTGAGCACCAGAATGTCATACGAAGCCAAATGTGTACAATATTATAGGAAATACGTGATGAGTCCCATGGCTTTTCCATCTCTGTAGGTCTTCAAGGATTAGATTAATTTCTGTTGGAAATCACATATGTAGAGATGATCTTCCACAGGAAAAGGAATAGACTAGGATGATGTCATTGTGCCTTTCCTATACTTCAGTGCTGCAGTCTTTGCACATTGTCCAGCTGCCATTACTGAAGGGAAAATACATGAAATTTAATTGTTAAACTCATTCTGCGTCTCCTGTCTCAGTATATCTACCTGTTCATCATCGTCTGGAGACCTGCTTGGTGAATGCCCAGGCTCCCATGACAGGAAAGGGATAGTGCAGCCTCAGAAAGAAGTGTTTTTAGCAAAGTACTTCAGACATTGCTCTTGCTTACAAGAACTCATTTTTTATGCTATCATTAACTAACCACAGTGTTTCTCAGCATGTACTTTTTCTTGATAACTGAATAATGTCACACAAATTAAATGCTACCACCAAGTTTGGCAATGCAAGAGCTCCAGATGCACTGTCATGGGAGAAGTGTAATGCTGGTAATAATACTAGTAGCTGAAAACAGAATCTGTCATGAAAGATAAATTAACTAAGGCCAGGGCCATGTGACCTTGCCTTTCTACACTAAACTGCATTTACTGTTATTTGTTCAATTGCAACCTGAAACAAATGCTGATAAATAGCAGTGAGAGAGCACACTGAATAATTGTGCCTTTAGTAACAAATTTCATAAATGAAATAATGTTTTGCCTTTGTTAGTGCATGTACTTGTTTTTCCAGCAGTTTTTGTTAAATTAGATTATACCATTTAGGAAACTAATATGTATCTTGATAATTAAATGCCAAAGCTGGAAGAAAAGACACCTAGTAACAAAATAAAGCATTTACGTGGTGGCATAACCAGCACTAATGATTTTATCATGCCATATATGGATGGCTCTGACAGAACAAGGAAGCAGACAAAACATGTATTATCTGTATGACCGAAGCCCAAGGACTTAGCCAACTAAAAAGTAATTTAAATTAGTGAACTGCATTTTAGCACTGATAATTCAGTACATCTTAAACATGTCCTGCTGCGCTCTGCAAGTGCAGTGAAAAGACATATACAGTCTGAAAATAGACTCTTCAGTGCAGGTAAGTTGTTCCACTCATGTAACCTGCATGCAATAAAGAGATACGGGTTCTGTGCAGCAGTCCCTGAGCTAGCAGACATAATTTGGTGGCAGAATGAATTATTTAGCTTCATCATTACCACACTTTTCATGTAACTGCCATGATCTTTAGCATTCTCTGTCTCTTATCCAGGTCAAGCTAGTGGCAGTGTTTTGGACTAATGGTACTGACTGTGGAAAGTCACACTGGAGGCAGAATTTTGCGTCTTAACTGAACTAACATTACAATGCAAATGCATTTTTCATCTAGGGGAAATAAGAAAACTAAAAGCTATATAAGAAGACCTTGTTGTCTCATTAGTAATTACTGTGATTAATCTCATTACTACCTAATATCTTTGTATTACTGCTTTTGTAGAGTCAGTGTGTCTCAAATACTTTATAAATAGTTCTCTTGTAAAAACAAGTTATGTTTCCAAGTATAAAATTATACTGCTTGTTTGAGAGCTGGTTATTACCTTGTATCAGTCTACCAGCCTGTTTAACAAACTACATCCACACACAGTAAATTTCTTCTCTAGCTTAAGGGTCTCTGAGGTTAAATAACATGTTTAGTCTTGCTATGTATTCTAAGTCATGTTCATTAATTTCTGTCCTGAAAATACGGTTAAACATGTAAAGTACTTTCTTAATTTCAGCTTCAGTGCCTGCAGTTTATTCCTCCATAAACCATCATCTTCAGAGAATAAGATGGTCAACTAACTGCTGCAAGATTCAGCTGAACATTGTAGCAAATGCGCAGAGTATTGCACTCAAGAATTATAATGTAATTGCATGCTTAGGCACAGCATTCAGTAGTTTGCCATTTTGCCAATTGTAGTTGAATAAAACCTTCAGCCCATGTTGCTATTCAGAATGGAGGGAGGTCTCCTCTTTCTCTGGAGCGGAGCAGCTGCTGACAATAAAACCTAACTGCCTATGTTTAGCTACGGGACAATAGAGAGGTTACTCCACCTAGAGAAAGACAGCCAAGCTATAGCATATGTTACAGGGCATGCTGGAAAAAATGGCCACGCTGAAAAAATACCACCATCATTCAGCTGTTACCATTCCTTGATGAGAATAAATCAGGTAAATTTTTAATTATTCATAATATATTCTTAGCAGGTGTCAAATATATGTGGGGGTTTTCTGAACTAAGCAGTAATCAAAATGTCAAATGTAAGACTGAAATTCAATGTGAACTTTAGAACAAATATCTAGGCTTTAAAGGCTGTGTTATACTGAAACTCTCTGTCTAATCATCAGGGACCTACTATGATGCGCAGAAATTATACCTATATCCTGAAAAACCTCCATATTTGCTCAATAATGCTGCATCCTGTCCTTCCTCTGAGGGAGCAGGATAAAAAGAAAAAAAGTGGTCTGGTTCATTTGCCCGTTTGTGTCCGCAAAAAAAATCCCCTTGCTGCTGATTCTCTCCCCTCAGTTTTGTTAGCAGACCTGCTGAATACCAAAGCACAGCTGGTCGGGAAGTTTCCAGCCAACAAGGCTGTCCTTTGAAGCCAAAATGGTGCACCGAAGAATATCAGAGTAAATAAACTTTCGATGTACCACAACCAGAGAATATTTTTGTCCTTGCTTCCTGCCAGCTCCCCAGGCAGATGCCTCAGAACCAGAATTGCAGAGATTTGTAGCTCTGCTGAAGTTTTGCCCAGGACCCAGAGTATGAAGCTACTTGCCACAGCAATGAAGGTGCCTGTTGCAGGAATTCAGGTTCTTGGTCCCCTGGGTGCTCTGGCAGTCCGAGTGGGTAGGGTATCCTGGCATCCCTCGGATGCTGAAGAAATACCCACACTACCCTCAACTCCCATGGAGGAACATGTCCTAAAGTTGATGATGCTGTAACAGCTGCTAAGAAGTGTGGGAGGAGGAGGGGACAAAGCAGACATTGCTCTGATCTGCTCCAGAAAATATGAGCAAAACCACCTATTTTTTCTATAATGAACACACACAGAATTTCTTCCTAGTGGTATTTTTTAGATAAGCTTTTACAGAAATTATTTCAAACACATACAGACATACATAGGGGACATTGCTCTAAAGGTGATTTCTATGTTAATCCAGCTTTTTGTTAACACAGGGTCCTTAGCAGTCTATTTAGACTGCAGCGGCCATGGTAGCTTTGTTGAAGAGACTTTGCAGCTTGCTCTGGGGACTGCCATTTCCACAGAAAGGATGGCATGTGCTCTGAGAACTCCAAGCACTGGGGTTTTAGACTTTTTTTTTTTTTTTCTGCTTGGATCCTTTTATAGATAAGAAAATACCTCCTGTCATGGTCACAGGTCCTTTCGCTCCCTCAGCATTTGGTTCAGTCCCCTCTCTGCACTTTTGCCATTTTGCACATCCCTTCTTTTTTTGCCTTTCTCGTACGTGTTCCTCTTCTCTCTGCTGTTCCCGTTGACACTCCATTTGGCTCCCCTTCTGTGCCTGACACATTTCACTTGTCCATCTCCTCCCTCCCCAGAAGGCTGCTGGCTGCTCAGAGTGTGCAAGGGCAGCATCGCGTCCTTTTCTGGCTCGCAATGCTGAGCATATGCTGTCACAGCTGAGCAGTGCGTGGCAATGGCAAACCAGGCAGCAGCAGCCCCTCCCGGCCTCTGCCCGAGTGCTGACTCTGCTGCCAGTGCCATGCCAGACCCACTGCAGCAGCAGGAGGGGTCAGCAGCCTCCGGGAAGCCCCAGACCTCACCAGTGCTAATATGTTTGCAGTGAAAAAGCTGAATGACTTGCAAGGTCACGGCCCCTCAGTGCTCCCATCCATTTCTCTATACCACCATCTCTGATGACTGAGGAATATTAAGTTAAAAAGCAACCTTTTACTGTTTTTTGTACTCTGCCAAAACTAAATAGCTCATATTTTGTAGCCTAGAAGAAGACTGTGGGATGTAAGATGGGAGACACACCGTTATCTATGATACAGGACAGTGGGAGCAGAGGCTCCAAAGCTCTCCTTCGGCTCTCAGACTGTCTCTTCAAGGAGTTTTATTCTCTTTTATTCTCTTTCCTATGCTAAAGGAAAAGACATCAGCTATATCACTTCTGTGACAATAGAGGTGAATTTTCACTATGAAAAATGGTATAATTTTTCAGTTTCAGAAATTACAAGCAGAAACATCTCATCTTGAAAGTGAAGCAAACTCTCATTTGTAATTTGAAAGAAAATTAGAAATAGTCATGTTACTATAGTGATATTTGTTAAGTAGTCATTGGATCTGGCCAAACACAGAAAATATTTTTCCATGGTTGTCACAGGAGTTATAATGATCAAATAATATTATTTAATACTGTCTTAGTGATTTTGAAGCATCATGTTGAAGTACTTTACAAAGGTCAGGATGAGCATTATTGTTAAGGAGTGAATGGGAAAGAAATCTCATTAACAGCAGCAGGGTGCAGATGACAACACAGCACAGCTTCACATGAGGACTGTGTCTCAAGACGCTGCTAATGAAGAAAGCTCTGGAAGTGATTAGCATTCCTACTGTCTATCAGCCCTTATTTCAGAGGTTATTGTATACAATATATAGCTTTAGAAAATGTTTCAATTGTATAGTGTAAGATACTGCTTTCAATATCTGAAAAAGAAGATTCTGGGAAAGCCTTTTAGACCCTTATAGTTGCTCCCAGAAAGTACAAAACATTTTGTTGTCTTTGAGAATACATGCAATCGCATATTTGCATATGGAGAAAGAGAAAGAAAAAAAGTAATCATTGGATTTGGGGATTTTGTAAATGCGAATTTCACAGGGCTGTTGATGTCATTTAATTGGTGAAGGAGACTGAATTCCATTTTCAATGGTGACTCAGGACTACTTGAGAAGATTTCATATGTTGACAGTTTTTAAATTTATGGTAGTTTGTGACAGTTTCTGTCAATATTCTATGCTCAGGGTTAAATGTGAGAAGGGTAAGCATTTCAGCTTAGAGTCCCGGCAGCATTTATGTCTCTGAATTCAAAATTTCAGCTCTCCAGTGAGCTGGACTTGGAGGCCTCCATGGCTCAGCAGAGCAGGGATTTCGTGCATGCCTTTGGGAAGCAGAGAAGATTAATCACATCATATACTGTGATCTAATGTTACGTCTGCAAATGAGATTTCCAGGCAACTGCTAGACATATGGGTTTGGATCCCATACTTCTAGTTCGTTAACCGTAATCTTAGATATAATTCATTTACAGACTAGTCTTGTCCAGCCAAAGACTCCATTTAATTAGGACATGGTTAGGCAGACATTCTGGCAGCAGCAGCAGCCTCTGTAACTCCATTAGACATGCTCAACCTAGCTTTTCTCAGGAGATGGCAGCAGCAGCATTCCTGAATTGGCTGCAATCATTTCCATTTACTTTGGGTGGCATGAGGTGCAAAACAATAGTTAGGTGGGAAACAACCCCTTCCCTTGAAGAATCCTCCCTGCAGCCATGTGGAGCATTATGCTTGGAAATACAGACCTGTGGGTGTTTTGTGGAATGGGAGTGATGGCTGAAGGGATACAGATAAAGAAATATGAGAGTTAGCTGGGCCTCACCTGAATATTTCATATGCAAGCCAAAACAAGTCTTTCACTTTTTGAGCCATCCAAACAAGGCACTTTAAGCAATGCTGTGGCAGGGTAATACCATTGCATGTCACTGCTCCCAACTTGCCTACAAACAACACAGCAGAGGGCTGAAGAAGGAGGGTGAGAGCTGACTGACAGTGTTTGAGCTTGGTGGTGAGCAGGATTTCACTTTGCCACGGGAGATGCAGATGAGGCAAGGGAGAGAAGATGGGCAGTGACATGACAGAAGCAGGCAGGAAGCAGAGAAGGCTGTTTTATATTTTAATCCACTTTTTTTTCTGATGCTGCATTGAGAGCACCTGAAGCACTTATATGTCTTGTTTGTACTATAATCCTTCCCCCAGGGGGAGAAGCAGGGGCAGAGCATTTGTTTTCTGAAGACATTTCCATTTACTTTTCTTTGAATCCCTGTGCTGCTGTGAGACTGAAGCGGTCAGAGGTGGGTCTGCGGCAGCAGCAGGTGAGGAGCTCCCTTTCAGTGCAATGCTCCCAGCGGGACAGGCGTGGGCAGGATCCACCCTGCTCACAGAGATCCTCTGCACCAAATGCGCAGAGAGGCAGAGCACTTCCTTCCACTCGGATGTACACAGTGAGGTTTCTTAATATCTCTTGGGCACAACTTCACTGGCATTTTTATTATACCAGTGTGTTTAGTTTTCTTTTAAATGCCATGAAAAGCTTGTATGCAGCTCAGAGAGAGGCTTGCTACATGTGCAGCATCCTGGCTTACAGCGATGAAGATGCTATTTTACTCCATGGCACCTGGAATTTTCTAGGGTTGTGGACTTCACACTCAGATATATCACAGAGCCTCAGTCCAGCTGGCAGGTGACAATAGCAAGAAAAACCATTGCCCTGCCTTTACCCTCCACTGTTTGCCAGTGGTAATCTGTGTTCTGTTTCAGCCTGCCACTTTAGATCAGTGCTTTGATCACATCCAAGTATGGGATGATATTGATGGCAATGATACAGGGATCTGTGACAAAAGGTGAGTTATATGTATTTTTCACACATGGTTGCACATGAGTACAGACTTCCTGTTCTTGGTTAGGAAAAAAAACCCAGAAGGTTCTCCAATTATTAATGTAATGGCTGCTCAAAAAAGAAAAAGAGGAAACAAACAAACAAACAAAAAAAAACCCTCACAAACAAACAAAGAAAAAAATTACAGAAAATACCACAATGAAGTGCTTTTTTCTTACTTAGTTCATTTAGGAATCCCACCTACGAAAACAAGTTTTCCTACACAAAGATGATAACTTGTGTCAGATCCATAGTCAGACCCTCCATCCATTTCTTCTGTCTTGAATAGGCTGTAGATTGCCCTAAGCCTTGGCAGTGCCTGAGTGTCTGATCAGTGCCCAAATACTGAGTGACCCTTGAAGCTGCTTGAATGCATCATTTGTGGTTAGATATTTAACAGAAGTTGTTGTCATTATTTTCATTAACCCATCCAATAAATCTCACATCTTCTAAGCCTTCTGACACATACACAGTCTTCTTCTGCCTGATGCTTACAGAGGGTGCATAGAGTGGGTTTTGTGTAGGTCCCAAAAGGAAACCTGTAGATTTTAAGTGTACGTCTTACCTTAAAAAAAAGAAAAAGAAAAGAAAAAAACAACAAACAAAAACAAAAACCAAAAAAAACCCGAACAAACAAACAAAAACTGCAGGGGAAAGAAAAAGGAGCTGCAGATAAGCCACAATTGCTTTAACATGGAGAAATGAAGCATCTGAGTTATTTATTCATGTCCTTGGGATAGCAAACAGCTGAACAAGGAAGAAAAGGTGAGTTTCTTCAGAGAAGGATTTCTCCCTTTCTTCCCAATACTCCTAAAAGAGACAGCTCCTATGAAGGACAAGGTAGGTAGGTGACTTTTCAGGAAATAAAGTTAATGTATTTCCTAAAATTATATATATAAAATTATATATCTCACCCCAGTCCAGAGTAGGCATGCCAAGAGCTAGACTTGACACCATAATGTTTATGTGACAGCTGAAGAGCTAACATTTAAGAAGGCCGTAGCCATGACTGTGATAACAATTATCTGTAGGCCAGAAGAAACAGGAGAGGCTACAGAAGAAGAAGTATTTTGTGGGAGCAGCAGTCTTTATCAAAAACTCAGGAGTGTTTCTGTACTTCCTTTCACATCACACCCTTCTGATTTCAAACAGTTAATGGTGTGGAGAGGTGAGCGGTCTCTGCTTTGTTGTTTCCAGGTGGCACAGCTGGATCCTGTCTGGGTCTGGTTCTCTCGCTGTAGCTGAGAAATAGAGTTTATTAGTGGTAGAGGTGGGGATTTGCGAGAATAGTTTACAGAAACATGAAGTACTTGCTATTAAAGAACTGCTCTCAATTGTCAGAATATTTTACATTCTCTTCTGTCTTTGAAAGTAAAAACTGAGCAACAGGACAAAACATATCCTCTTCGTAGCTAAAATGGTAAATTGTAGGACAAGAGAGCTGAGTAGGGATCAAAATGAGGGTGGTGAAACACTGGAGGACTTTGTGCAGATGTTGAAACCTGAAAGGATATGACCATGAGCAGCCTGTTCCAACGGCTAAGTTAAACATGAGCAAGGAGTCCGGCCATGTAACCTTCAGAAGTCAATTCCAGCTTGAGTTATTCTGTGATTCTAGTAAAGAAGAATCAGAAAAGAAATTAAATCTGTGTCCATAAAAAGTGACTATATTTACTAAAATGAAACCCTGCATCTAGCTGCAGCCAACTGCAATTCTGTTCTAAAGAGAACAAGTTGAAGAAGCAACAACTCCTTCATACACTTCTTTTCAATATCTCTTCACTGCAGTCCAGCAGGAAGAACTCAGATAACATTCCCATCTTCTGAACAAAAGCTTTGCGTCCTCTTTAATCAATCATCTGCATCTCAGGCACCCTCTTCTTCACCACATTTTCAGCTTTGTTGCAAGATGTGCTCAGTACTTCCCATGGTCAGACCTATAGATACTCCTTGGTTATTTAAAGGTGTGTGAGATGGAGAAGTGAATTCTAATGGAAATGTTCAATATTGAGTTTACAGTCAAATTTAGTGAGCGTGATGAGAGACAGCTTTAGAGACTTGTGCTGTGGTAACACTCCACACCCAGGAGGGGCAGCATCTGGGACTATCCCTGTTTATTTTGATTATTCATGACTTGGAAACAGGTCGAACCTTGAGATGACAAGAGTCACAGGTAATAGCATTATTCGGATTGCAGCATCTAGAGGTGGTCACCCCCAGACTATAGAGGTTGTAAGATTTTCAGAAGATTTGGAAAAAAAGGAAGGTGCATAATGGCAAATGATAAATGCTTTAGAAAATAGAAGTATTTCAGTCTTTAATATGCACATGGAATTATTTATATACTTGCTAGGTTCTCAATTAATGATAAACTTTGGCCATCTGTGAAAAACCTCTGCATACTTCACAGTGGTGATTCAAAAGGCATATGGATTGCTTGGAGCTCTGAAAAATGGAATTTAAAATAACACTGGAGTTATTATATGAATAAATATTTTACATTCAGCAGGTATGATGATGATCCCCATTCAAAAAGGATAGTAGAAGAAAATTATTAACAGTATGTGAGTGGAGATGAATAGCCAGGGAATTTTTGGGAAAAGATCAGTAAAAGTATGATAAGCCATGAACAATAATACAGAATAAAAAATTAATGCTTTTAATTTCCTGTTTCTGTGCTACAAGTGGGGAAGGAGGAGGATAACCAGTGAACAAAATTACGAGTTAACAACCTTGCAATGCTGGTAGGCAGGATGCATTATACAAACACAGCTGGGCAAAGGATATCAGCCACAAGAGTCCAAGGGTCAGGATAAAGAAACAACAATGTGCCTGAAAAAAGAAGGTTCTCAATTGCATTAAGTCCTCAAACAGTTATTATGAACTGCTGAAACACAATGATCAGAGTCCCCACCAACACTCCACATTTAGCTGAGTACTGGTCTCTGTGTCCTTTCGGTGGTTGCACTGCTCCTCTGGAAAGCTCTGCAAGTACAGCAAAGCACATCTCTTACACAGCCCTGGGATTCTGTCTGGCACAACAAGGAAGGCAAGTCCTGCATGCTCCCAGTCTCCTCTTGCTGTGATGTTAGTCTTTTGCTTTTGTGGCATGGTTTATTTAAAGGGGGTGAAAAAAGAGTCCAACATTGAAAACACAAATGCAGGCTGTGCTCACACCACCTGTTCTCCCCTGGTGCCTTTGTGTAGTGTTCGACTGGGTAGGCTTTGGCAATAGAAATGCACATCCATTGACACAACAGGTGCTTTTAGCCACAGCCTTCAACTTCGTTTAGCTGTTAGCATACAAAATCAGATTTGCTATGACTTGGTGCCTGTAATATTACAGCAGTTCACCTTAATTAGACACAGAAACTAACTTTGAAATCCCTGTTGTCCTTTTGGATAGAAACATCAGCCAAAAGTCTTGTGCCTATGCTAAGTATTTGAGACTTTGGTCTAGCAGTTTGTCCAGTGAGGACATGAAGATGTGCTGCAAGTAGAAGTGACAGGATGCTGACTCTGGCTCATTAAAAATTCACAACTAAGGGATAACAACAAAATTGTGGTGAGCCTTGACTTACACTTGACAGAAACTCATGATTTTAAAGAAAAATTTTTGGTTATTGGACCTATGTAACCATTCCTCCCTCCCCTGCAGAAGAGCTTTCATTGCTCAGAAATCTCTTTCTTATGCATGCACTCATAACCTGTGACTATGCCATCTCTTACCTTGCTCATCAAATAAATTCCCAGAATCTTGTTCAAAAACTGATATTTTTTACTCCACCAAACCATCTCATGGTTCCTCCCTGACCCAATTCTGGTTTCAAGCTTCCATTTTGAAGTCTGAGCTTTGGAACTGGACAATCTGTTCCAGGCAATGTCATTCATATCACTTTCTAAATCCTTAAAATTTACCCTGGTCATTATTACCTTGTGTGTGCTACTCTGGTTCATAAGTTTTTAACCATGTCTCGTATCATTCCTCTGGAAGGGTGTGGAGTTACTCAGTTTACCCTACTTGAGCAATTCTGTTATCTAAGATTGCTAAAAAAATTCTGTGATCAGTTTTCACTCTTGAAAATTCTTGTATTATAAGTATTCTGAATTTTCTTAATTGCTTCTATTAAATCCCTGCTGTTTAACAAAATCCTAAATTACTCTGGGAGAAGAAGTATTTTACCACTGTATGACATAATTTTACTATTTGCTGTCTTTCCTTACTGTGGATAAACATACCTCTGTGTTCTGCCTTGTATCTATGATTATTGGTAATTCTATTGTATCTGTTAATTATTAGAATATTCTTTCTTCAGGTTCTGCTTTATGAACTTATAAAGAATTCATATTTTCCTGCAACAGGTTACTTCCACTTTTGCCTTCCTTCTCAGTGTTTCTCAATTCCTTGTTTCTGATTAATATAATTCAAAATACCAGAAAGGTCTTATCTTGTGAATATGTCTTGCACATACAAGAAGACAAATACTTCTAATGTAAATATAAATGTAGACATAAGTGTATACACACCTAGACACATAAACAAGGGGCTTTATACATATTATTTTATTTTCATGTTTTTTTCAACTTGTCTCTTAAGCAGCTTTGCCTTCCATTCATTCTGTTTTCATCTAAGTAGAGAGACTACAGTTTTTTATGTTCTTAAATTTCCAGTCATGTTCACATAGTTCTGTCAAATTACATTTTACAAATTATTCATTTCCTCTACTTTTTTTTCAGTTTCAAGAACACCTCATTATTGATAAAATTTTTATTCCTCATTCTGTTTGCAAAAAGCCAACGTAAAAAGTCGTGATTTCATCTGTGCTATGCGATCACATCTGCACAACCACAAAGATCATAGCAAGGCTCTTTCTGTGCTGCCATCATGTCACATGTTACTCTGACTTTCTGGCGCGGTGGTCCAAACCCTACTTATCTGTCAAGATGAGGCCCAATACAAAGTTCCTTTGTGTTGAGTGAGCACATCTGACTGAAGACATTAACATGCAAACACAGGTCAGTATTAGCAGTGTCACATAGAACAAAAGCTCTCATGATAATGCAGTACTCTCTCATTACTCTCAGTTAGTAGTAGATGTGCAAGATGGTGCATATACTCTTACCTGCTCTGGGGGTTTTTATGATCAGAATTTGCACCAATTACTCTTTGAAGTCTTGGAACAGGTGGAACTGCACAATCCAAGACACTCTTTTACCCAGATACGAGACCAATACTTTTTGAGTTTGTCAAACATTTGCCCTTTAGCCTACCTAATTGACCTGAATTAACCTGAAGCTGCTGTCATGGGCTAGGGTTAGGCTTCAGAGCTCGAAAGCCAGTGGCAGTGCCACCTAAGGGACAGGCACATGGAAGCCGTGGGGTTTAAAGGGTGGAGCAAGAGTTCAGCACATGATCACAGCCTCCCAGCCTGTGTGGACTTCCTGTCCTGCCCCTGCTGCAGTCCTAGGAGGTGGGAGCTCTCTGTTTGTTTTCCTAGATCTATTCTCTCCTTCTGTCTTCCTCTCTACCTCTCTTTCTTTTCCTACTTCTCATTGCCTGGAACTTTTGGGTAGCATAGCATGTTGTGAGTTTCCAGGCTTTTCTCAGTTGGGCTAAGTTTATGCTAGGTAAATGCTAAATTAACACTGAATACTGCTATGATAAGTGGTTTCATGTTGAATTATATGCTGTATTTCATGCTTTGCCAAAGGTGGTTGATTTTTGAGCATTTGATTTGGAGAGTTTTGCCAGTAAACATTAGCATGATTTTCACCTCTTGACTGTATCTAGTGGGGATTTCTCCTTTGCATTAAGAGAGAGGAATGGAACCTTGAGTCGAACCCCTGGATCTAAGTCTCCAGGGTTTAACAGGTGCCTCCATTGCCAACTGCACATTTTTAACCTGTGCACCTGTGGTGCTGAGCCCCTCTGGCCCAGTGCCAAGCTGCTGTCAGGGGCTGGGGTCAGGCTGGAGAGATCTGAAGAGCCTCGAGCTCCAGAAACACTGGTGCTGGAAAGAGCCTGGCGAGGCCATCGCAGCAGGGCCCCAACATTGCTGCTCCCACTCCTTTCTAATGTGGACCCCCCCAATGTCGAATCATGATTCTACCCCATAGCTGATCGTGTCAAAGTTCCCATGACATCTCAGTAATACTTTTTAAGGTGAAATGTATGTATGCCCTTTAATGAACAATTCTGATTAATTTTATTCATTAATCAGGTCTGTGATATTGCTTTATAGGCAATTAGAGACTTTTTTTTCCTCTCCATGTGCTTTCATATCTAGATTAATTTTGTTCACAAACCTTATTCCGGCACTTAGTTCCTCTTCTCATCTTTTTTCCTTTTTTCTAAATGCCTTCTGATTTGTATATCTGGGCTGTCCCCTCAAAGCTTTCATTACATTGATGTAGAGTCCACCCAAATCATATAACCTCTTTACCTTATGGAAGGCTAACCAAATGCTTCAGCAGAAGAGAGATCATCAATCTTAAAACAATTAACTTGCAAAAACAAAGCAGCCAAAAAGATCTTAGTCTCTCTCTTCAGGTGATAGTGAAAATGAAAAAACCAGGAAACCCCCCTGGCCGTGTTCTCCCTTCAGCTCACTTCTGAGTTTCTCTGAAACATACAGGCCATGAAGATGCTATTAGACAGCATCCTTAGGCCATCACCTTCAGTGTATTCTCATTACTGATTTCACAATTCTCTTAAATCTCCAAGCACACAAGAGGCTACAATAACACAGTATCCAGCCAACCTTAAACGAACCCACTTGACATTAAAGTTTGCAATGGCCATAGCCCTAAAATTGTAATTTACTGAAGAAGCAGGGACAATTATCTCACTTTGACACTTTTGACTTCTTACTGCTTGCTCCCCTGCTGCCAAGACTTGAGCAAGCCTGACCTTTTCTTCCCTCTTCATCTTCTGGGTGGGTTTTTATTTTTTTTTTTGTATCAGTTCTGAAAACCAGTTCTGATACTGAAATACCTCACTGCAGACCTGCCAGTAGCTGTACTTAGAGAGTGACACCTTGTGTCTCTGCCTCAGGGAGATAGCACACCATCTGCTGTCTCATCTTTTACAGGATGTTCCCTCAATTCCTTTTGGGGGAGAAGGCATCACACCAAACTCCATTCTGATCTGCAAACTTGTTTTAAACATTATAGCCTTGAACAAGAAATTAACCTAAACTTCCATTTGAAATCTTTATTTAACCAAACATTGACAAACTGACTATTGTTTCGTGAACAATGATTGACTTTTTACCTGAAATTTATGAAAGAAAAAAAAAGCAGAAAAACAAAAAAAAATCCTAACCCAAACAATAAACCGTCTAGCACAGCTAAGCTCAAAACAGATTGGACTGTTTTGGACAAGGCTGTGTGACTTGTTTGGATAGATCCATATTTTTATGAATTTGCTTCATTTTCCTACAGATGAGAATTGTGTCTTCCAGCTGTGTCTACGTTTCCTATTTCTTCACAGTGTCTTTTCTTCATTCTCAGCCAAATGCCACCTACAATATCAGCTGCAGTTGTCATGTCTATGACCTAATGATCCAACACAAAATTCTTCTGTTTTCCTCTATGTTGGCAAGAATGCAACCATTCTTCTCAACTCCGCTGTCCTGGTCCTGAGCTTCTAATTTCCATTGGCTATGAGTCACAAATCTCTCTCTCATTCCAAAGTGGATAGCTCTTTCTCATTTGGAATTCTGTCTTATCTTAATCTATATCTCATCTCTACCTCTTGGCCTAATTTATCACTTTTCTGGAGCAGCCATCATTTTGCATTTTAGATACAGGATGTTTCTCCTGGCTTGTGGTAGAAAAAAACCCACAGCTCCTCCATTACCAGAAATAACCACTGTAGTTTATGGTTTCTCAACTCCCTGGTGTATCTAGCTGCTAACCATATTTTCAAAGTAAACATTTGAAAACATATTATGTATCACTATGGGCTTGCATATAAACCAAAAATCTACTGGGTGTTATGAAGAATCTACTCTTTTGGTTGCTCTGTTTTTATAATTCATCAGACGCAATATCTAAAATTAGCCAGTGGCCATTTGTGGAGGAAAAAATACTGGATTAGATAATATCACTGAATTGTAATGCAAGGAAATTTTCAAGCTCTGTGTGAAATACCATAACCTTGACAAGTCATTATACCCCAAAATGTTTCGAAGGGGCTTCCAAATAAGATGAAGAGCAAACATAACTGCTACATTTTCAGTCTCCCTGTCTACAGCAGTAACAAGTAATGGTAAATATGGAAAACATTTTCTTGATATAGACACCTATATAGAAATCATCAGCTATTTCTATGCTTTCATAAATGCTTTTACATTATTTACAGTTTGCATAATTTTATTATTGTATTACAACTTGGAATTAATAATCAGTTGTAAAAGACTTCTTAATAAGTATATTGTTGATGGGATAAGAATAAGTCCTTGAAGACAAGAAAAAAACATAGTAAAATCACTTCTGAAAGAATGCAGTATAGTTAAATATTCAAATCAGTAGAGCCACAGGAAGAGTAAGGTGAGGTAAGTAAATAGCAGCCAGGATTTAAACTCCCTGTTGCACTTCTTCGTATTGCAAAAGCATGATAGCACTGATGTGGAACAGGACTACCCAGGCTTACTAGCTCTGAAGATCCACCACTCATAAAATTTTAATAACCTCTATAAGATGCAGCTTTTCAGAGATAAAGAGCCTGGCTGTAAAATTGCAAACAGTCTTTGTGGAGTAAAGGCTGAAAATGCAGAACAGCATCTAGACGAAGATGAGCTTGAAGAAAATACACATGGTTACTCCAGAATTAATCAGGCAACACTGTAAAAATTTTGACTTTCAATATAAATTGATTGGGGGAGGGAAAGTTGTTGGGTTTTGGTTCATAACACTCTTCACAAAACCTGATTCCTGCCAGGTCTCCCTTTGAAGTACAGAGGTATTGATATTAAAGCCAATGTCCTATTTCAGTACTCTAAACCAGCCTCTACTTCAATTATTCATATGTATTCTGTATAAATTGTACTTGAAGGACTTCTTCTCTTGAAAGCAGAAACTGTTTAGGAAAATTTCTTAGCCTTTTCCTTCATTTTATATATTTATTTATTTATTTATTTATTTTCCCACAGTTCTTCACAGTAATCTTTTAGCCCAATTCTTTGTGCTACATGCATCTCCATGGCTTCAGAAGTAAGAAATTAGAAAAACATTTGTAGCAGTGAGGACAGTGATCAGGGAAAACTGGTTTTGGAGAGAGAGAGAGAAGTCCCTTGGCCATGTAGAGGTCATACAGGAGGCAAAGTTGAAAGAGAAAACAAGAGAAGAAGAACCAGAAAAATGGAATCAGAAAGAAGGAGGGACACTGGTGGTGAAATTGGGATGGACAAATTAGCTGATAAAGGACAGGTCTTCACCAAAATGCAATCAAATTCCACGGAAAACCTAGTCCCACCAAGAATATGCCTGACAGCAGAGAGACTGTAAGGGAAAGGAGGAGCAAAGCTGTCTGAGAGGACAGTGTTTGCTGGAGACTCGCAACAGAATGAGAGGCCTGTTGGCAGGTATCAAGTCTGCACCAGCGCTAGAAAAGATTAGCCAAATGTAATCACTTGTGTTTGGTACCAATTCACTGCCTTTCTAAGAGGGCCTGCCCTTCTCTTTCTGTCCTGCAGCTTTCAGCATCCTGAAAATATGTATGCTGCTCTCCATTATGTAAAAAGCTTTTTTTTTCCCCATTCAGACTCCTACAGCGTGCCAGGTGGCATGGAAGGCAGAACAGTTGCACAAAATACCCTTTTCATATCAGGCAGCATTTAAATAGTGCTGTTCATAGAGTGTGGCCCTGTTCCCACTGAAGTCAGTGGGTGCTATTGAGCAGAGCTACCACAACGAGTTTGGGCCTTATGCTTTTGAGGCACTGTCCCGTTATAGTCCACACCTCAAATAGCATCTTCCCTCTAACAAACAAGCAGGGATGGATGGGAGCAAGCTGCTTCCCTGGCTGTTTCCTGCAGCACTATTTTATACTCACCGTCTGCCTACCCATCTGTTCAATTTCTCTAACAAAAACTGAAAACATTCCTGCTTTTTAAATGGGTGAAAAATGCCTCATAAGAGGAATGAGTACCCTGAGATCTCCATGAAATGATTACTAGGCTTTTCCCAATTAAAGGAGATAAAACCTGGAAATTAAGAACATTTTTATTTGTTGAAGGATATGGTCTTTTTTGAGAATTTTGTGAAAGCAGCATGTTTTTTCAAGGATTTAGTAAAAAGCCAGCTAACAAGTCTGGTGCCACTCAGTCCCCATTTATGGATTCGTGGCTAATGATGAGGTGTTTGACAGAACAAAACTGCTGTCTGATGTTTCTGGGAGCCTTTGCCTGTAGAGTGAGCCACAAAGCTCCAGCCTGAGTTCACGGGTTGCCAGGAATATTCTCACAAATACTGGGAAGCCCCCAGCCCTGGGGAGTACTTCATAGCCAAGCTCCATTTGATGATACGTTCAGTCACTGAGTAGTTCTTGTCCTCTGCTGACCTGGTTTTAGCCACAGGTAAAACTTTGGAACTCGTGACCAGGCCTTGGCTCACAGCTGCCTTGAGGGTGGCAGACTGATCTGATTTGTGGAACAAGAACAAGGTGAAGCTCCAAGTGGGCAATGAGGGACAGGGAGAGCTGCTGACCTGGGGGACCTTTCCCAGAATCCCAGGTGTCTGCAGAGGCAATCCTCAGTCAGGAGTGGTAGGGCTTGGTGCTGACCCAGGCTGATGTCCAGTTTGCTGTACTGTCAGACGCTGCCTCTCTTGAGAGGGGACCGCTCCTTGCCAGTGTCTTAGAAAACCATCCTTAGAAAAGTCAGCAGGTGAGTGCAAGGATCCTCTCTTAATGAGGCCATGGTCCTTCTGTAAACTGAGCAAGCAGAAAGGCTTTCAGGTCAGAAAAGAAGAAAGAGATTTTCTAAAGCAACCAAATAAGGAGGCCCATTAGGAAGCTGCTTGGAATGATGAGGGAAGGTTACCTGCTGCTGTGCCATGGCTTGGAGGGGCATATTGAGCTGGCAAAGGCTCAGTAACCCTTCTTGAGCAGGGAAGGAATTTGCTTGCTTTTTGATACAGTTATAAGGATCACCTTTAAATAATCTAGACTCCACACCTGAAACCTTGCTGCTGGCTTTGCAAGTGGCTGGGGAGTAATTTTTCCAACACCCCCAAACAGAAAACTGTAGTAGGAATTAGGTCTGGCTGCGCATGGGGAGTGGCTCATTATGTTTTATAGCCCTTAAGTTTTCCCCTTCTGGTAATTAAATCAGTTTATTCATCAGCTTTTTGGGAAGGGGAAAGAAAAGATAGACTGAAGATTCTCCCCATGACAGGAGGGGACACTGCTGCTGAGGCTGCCTTGGCTTTCACAAAGACGAAGGCATGTGGGTGTGAAAAATTGCATGTATGATAACAAACATAGCTGAAAAACAGCCTCTAGAAATCATATATTTCAGAGCTGTATTTTCCTTATTATAAAAGTAGCCAAGTTCAAGCAATGTCTGTCTGTTATAGCACCTAGTGTTGCAGTTTTACATGGGGAGCAGCGACTAATGACAGCTGCTCATCTTCATTTAAGAAACAAAAATACTTCTTGTTTGCCAGAGTGCTCTGGTGCTGAACTTCATTTCTTCTTGACTTCTTATAAACCTAAGACAGCTCAGCACCCCGGCTGTTTTTCATGTGAGTAAAGCCCTGTTTCATTGAAATCAAGGTTTACAAAGCAGTCTCTTCAAAGTTTCCCATTTGAAGCTTATGGCTTAAGCTCTTATCTGAAGAAAAGGAATCATACACAACACAGGAATGAATTTTAGCTTGAATTATGGAATGCAGAGTCAGATTCCAATAAAAACTAAGTAACTAGGATTCGGGATATTTTTAAACATTAGTTTCAAATCAAACTGTTGACAGTCTTTTCCACACAGAGATCTTCTTGCTGTATTAAAGAGCAAGCTTCTCAGCAAACAATATGCACTTCAAAGACTTGGTCTTTTCCACTAAGCTTGTCTCCAATTAGAAAAATAAATACTAGAAACTGCTGAGCAGCTGTACTGAGCATGAAAAGATTCAGACAAGTTTCTAGCTGAGAGAATATTATTTACCGTAAAATTTGGAGAGGAAGAAGGTTGAGTACTGCCTCTGGTACAAATGGTGCCAATATCCATCTTAAAAGATCAGTCCAACAACAATTACTCTCATTTTGTGCCATTTGTAGACTACAAGTCCCACTCTGCAATGCTTCACAGTGCTGCATGTCAGAAGACCGCGTGCAAGATGTGAAGCTGAGTATTGGGAACTGTAGTCTGTGCACAATGAAGCTCCATATTAAAAGTTTTTATAAAAGACCTGTTTTCTGCAAGCAGACTGCAATATTTCTGTCAGATTCTAATCTACGGCCTGCCTAAAATTGCAGTCTTCTGGTGCTCAGTTAAAGGAGAACATTCTTCTGCAATTTAAAATAATAGTGTTTCTCAGGTGATGTGAGAACTTTTAGTTTTATAAAGTTATTTTCTTGTTAGGGAAGCAAAAAGAGATTGAACAATGCAGACTACCCTAAACTTAAGCTTAAACTGCATGTGAGGAGCTGGTGGAATGCATGGTGCACTCAAATATAGCTTGTATTTCCCAAGCTCAAATGTCTCTGCATTTCAGCCTGAGCCTGAAGAAAGTGCAGCTTTCAAAAAGAGGCTCCAAATACCAGAACAAAGGGAAAAACAGTGGGGATTTGGGGAATTGGCGCTTGCATTGCTGGTTCTGATTGGCATTTGCACACTGAAGTCAGGGTGCTCTCAATCCTTCTGTGACAGGAGGCAAGCCTGGTGTGTGCCTGCTACAGCAGAATGCTGAGGCCACTTTTTGCCACCCCTGCTCTTCTCAGCCCTGTGTAAAACTACTGCTCATATCCAAGTCCCACATGGCTTGTGTAATCTGTAGATGCTGGAGCTCAGCAGTCATTACAGAGCCGGAGGCACAGAGCTTCAGCCCCGCACTCTAGAGTGCCTTATGGGCTAAATGAGATCCTGTGCTTTGTGGCTGACACTGTAATTGCCACTGTCAGCACTGCAAGGCTGCAGCTACCATCCATCTCCAGTGGATGTAAATACATGTGCAGAAGGTGGTAAAGAAGGTCTTAATGTGCATAGAGGTAAAAAAGCATAGCTGGAAGTCTTTAAAGAAAGAAGGTAGACAACATTAAGATAGAAGCTCCCTACTCCCACAGCAAATAACAAGTTTTCAAGAAGGTTTTCTTTTCTCCTTTGTTGGCAGCCACTTTGTTAGATAATTGCTGTGTTTCAGCCAAATGATACTGCTAAACAGCTTCTGGAGATTGTCTGTTGCTTATTAGGGCAGAGAGATTGTCCTTTTTGTAACAGTTGCAGACAAAATAATGGGAAACTTCTAGCATTCTGTCTTTTGTGCTGTGCATACTTTTGGGACTTAGAAATCAGTTTTGCAGATGAGATGTGTATCTAGCACAAGCAGTTGCACTAGAGATGTATTTATTTTCTTTTGGAAGAGCTTATTAATTTAACCTTGCTGCTAAGATGGAATTTCTCTATTAAGAATGCCGAGAATGGAAGACACAGTGAAGCAGGTTTCTTCTAGACTAGGGGACTATAGAAGCAAGTAAGGAACTAAAGCATTTCTCCTTCTCACTGGTCTGCTGCCACTTATAATTGTGATGGAGGAGTACAGACTACCTTTTTCCCCAGACTCTCTGGGTGGTTTTATAGAAAGCATGGAGTATGGAGGAGGACAAGCCATACGGTGTGCTTGTCGAGTTAAAATTAAAGTACAAAACTAGTTGCAGCTTTTTGAAACAGCCACCTAATAACTCCACAGCACAGTGGAGAGAGGCAGTCCAGTGTCTCTTGTGAGACTATTTGAATCAGCTGGCCCAAATACCAAAGTAAATCTCTACCATAATTTCCCAACAAGCTTGTTTAAATGCAAGCAATGCTTCGTTTGCTCAGCAGAGCAGTTTAGAGGACCACAGGGTGAGGCAGCTTTGTCACTTTTTTGCAGTTATGGCAATGTCTGGTAGAGTAGCTTGGCACCCTGACAAGATACTGAGGGTGCCAGATCTTATTAGGCTCCTGATCCATCCCTGAAAATGCATAAGGGCAGCATTTCCTTCACTGCAACAAAGCACTGGGACCACAGTATGGATTCAGCTGGTCAGGGTATACCTGAAATTTTCATCCTCTTGATTCAAAGTCAAATCCTGAGTCTTCATATAATGCATGTCAGTGTAATCTTCCCTTATCTGGTCACGTAAGGTCATCTGAGAACATGTTTTATAAAATGTGTGTGGTAGAACACAGTCAATGGCTTCTCAATGTAGTTTCTAGACTGTAGAGAGTTAAGGATTTGGTCGGGTAAAAGATCTCACCTTCATCTTTGAGTATTTTTCTGAAAATGAAAGGCATTTTCTTCAACCTAATGTAGAAAACCAACCAAAGTAACTTTCTTCCAAGGAGAGGTCATTAAAGTTCTGATATCTAACATTAATCTAGCTACCACTGCCTCCTTTTATAGAAATAGTTTTTCTAGAGAGCGATTCATCTCATCTGAAGAAAGACATCTAATGTAGGTCAAATGAATTGCTCTTTTGAGGCATCTATTTTTCTTCCTTGACTACAAAGAGAGCTTGAGATGAGTAACACTGGTGCCTGAAAGTGAAACATCTAAGCAAGGGTAGGCAAATCCCACTTGGAAAAGGGAGAGAGAGAATCTCCATGGGGGAAAATGTGCTGGACCTCATCAGGAGACAGACCTCACCAGTATAAGGGCTCAGTGTCTATACTATTAACATTTATTTTATGCTATTGTTTGACATGCTAGTGACTCCTTAGTATCAAGTCCCTGTGTCTCTGACTTTCTCTCTACATTCTTGGATGATCCCTTCTTTTTCTATCTAACCATTCTTGATTTTCACCTCTCTCTTGCTCTTCCCACCTTTTTTCCTGACCATCTCTTTCCCTCAGCCTCTTGCAGACAAGGACCCTGTGGGTATCTAAAGCACAACTGCATGAGCTCACAGTTCATCCCATGCTGAAGGGCTTTAAGGAGTTGTAATTGCACAGAGGAGAATCTGGGGGGTTGAGGACTGTCCTTGGCAATGTCCTTTCCATTACTGGCAGTGCTCCTGTATGAGGCACTGGCTTTTTTTATTCCTTTTCTGACTCTGGTTTTTGTATCCTATTTTTCTGTCAAAGGGAACTGTACTAGCTTCCTGCTTCTGCAGATGGAAGCAGCTGCCTGGGAAATTGGCAAAGGCCACTCTGAACGATGGAGAAGCCAAGTCTGTTCAGCAGGCAGGCAAAAGAGACTGCTGCAGGCGGGGGATTTTCAGACCAGAGACTATTTAAGCAAGTCACTCAGGGATAGATGTTTGTCTTTTACTATAATAGCTTCTGTGGAAGATCTTCAGGTAGTGAAAGCTGTTTGGAATTTCACTTGCAAGGTCACAGTACTTACTGGAATGCCCATTCCACATGAATCATGGGTTTTGCACATTCATGGCACAAATTCTGGCAACATCTTCCACAAGGTCATCTCTCTTTTTAAGGCAGTCTCTTCTAATACCCTGAGCAACTAATATTAATATTAGTGCTTGACTTAATGCTTTTGTCACCCTTACCAGAGCCCCATACTTAGAAGAAACGGAAATGCAGCCTTTTCTCCTTAGAACAGCAGGGGAAAAGAAGTGAATGAGAGAGAGGAGGTTTTATGTTCCCTGTTACACATTTGTAGAAGCATTCTGCATAAGTCCTTGGAGAGATTAAATGGACGATAGTTGTATTAGGTTTTAATTGGTGCTGCCTCCTAACAGATAATAAAGTCATGAGAGAGACAGATCCTTCTGATGTGTAAATGGCTGTCATTCCTTTGGCCACCACTGAGCTTCACAAATTCAAAAAATCTGAGGATTAGGTCTATCAGGTCTCCCTTAATATTCAGAGTTCACTGTAAACGGATCTCACTGTACCTAAGACTGGCATTAAGGAGCTATAAATCATTTGTTGTAGTGAGAGCAACCTCTTTATCACTTTCAGCTTTTGCTTGGTCTGTTATTCCCCAGTCTATTAGTTTGGGGTTTAGGGGGTTTTTTTGTCCCTTTTTTCACTGGCATTAATTTTGTTTATTAGTAAAAGTTGTGCTGGAAGATGTTGAAATATGGGGAATTGTCTTATGCATAACGCAGTTTTATTATTTGATACTGATGAAAAGCAGTCTCTTATTGTTTATTTCCACTGCATTAGCTCTTACAACCTTAATTAGGTCAGGGCCCCACTGTACTAGATGGGGATGCCATAAAAGAGAGTCCCTCAAGCAAAGGACCTAAACTGTAGAGATAAGAAACAGCAACTGAGAGAAACAAAAGAACAGGGAGGACATGAAAAGGTCTAGATAGGCATGAAAAACAGACTCTAATTTCTATCTGCGCAATTCCTGGGTGTATTAAGCCAATCAGTAGCAATGATAGCACCTCTGTTATTTGCTTTTCCAGTACAGCTAGGCTGAACAGAATTTAAATTTCAGAGCACTGCATACTAATTGTGTTTGTATTACCCACTTGTCTTTTTCTCCTGGTTTTTGAATGCTTTATCACAGACCTTGTATTAATTAAAGCTTTGCAATAGATAGGATTGTTTGGCCTGTACAAACGTGACTTAAAATATCAGCTTCTTTCACAGCATCAAGGAAGCCAGGGCCAATTGCTTGGATAATGACCTGCAGAGAAAAGTCCTCCCACCATTATGGTGCACAAGTTGATCCTTTCCCCTTCTGACAGGCACCAATGGTTTGAAAGCAGCCAGTCCAAAACCATCATACCTCAAAGGCACCTTCCATGACTGCTGTGTCATTAAAATATAGTTGCTCCTTCTGCCATGAGATACACATTGCACCATGTCTTTAGTGAATGCGAATCGTACACCTTTAAAAACAGTATAATAATGAAGAGATGGGTAGGACACTACATTTGATGGATTGTTTAATTTCTTAAATCTTACTTGAAGACAGGGCAGAATTAAACTGCACATATTTAACCACAGTTTAACAATCAGGAAGATTTGTCCAGAATCTTTGCTCATTTTCACTGATGCCACCTGCTATTTCCATTATTTATTTCAATAACCAACATAATTCACATAGTCAGCTTTCCTGCTACCCATTTTCTTCATCATTAACCTCACAGACTTACACTCTGCATGTTTCTGAGAGCAAAATTATTGAGGTCCTGGGCTTAAGAGGTTAGTATCTAGTCCAGCAATGTTCTGAAAGAAATAACAAGCAAATACAAGAATTAGCATTGCAAAACATATTTGCTATTATCTATTTGATGAACCAGAAGGTTGCAAAGGAAATGTGGTACCTCATATACAATAACACTAAGGTCAAAATAGTTTTAAGGTGGCAAAGGAGCATCAGTGAACTAATTGAACTGCAGCTCCATGATTTTGCATCTCAGCTAGCAGTCGTAATCAACATAATCTGTCCAAACTTGTGCCGTACTCTGTGACATTTTCCAAACTGGCCCTCCTTATAATGTTACCCCAGTCCAGTTTGCAGATAGATTACCTGCTTGTACTAAGGCATTCAAAACTGAGCTGCGTTGCAGGGGACAATGTACTGGCAACAAATTAATTCTTTTATATGTAAAATATTGCTCTGCAGAATCTTCTCGTCCTTTCTGTCATTAGAGGTTTTTAGCAGTATTGTGTATAAATGCCTGTGCTTCTCAACAGAATTTTTGGTAGCCGGCAGTTCTTTATGGAATTTGTATTTGCTGGAGTGTAACATCTACTGATGTTAGTGCTTCAAAGGAAAGTCAGATTTCTTGGCTGTAGAGCAAGCATCTTAATTTTAGGTTTGGACACAGCTGGAGATGTACAGCGGCAAGAAAGTGAAGGAAGGATGCTGTTTGTACATAATTAATTGAATCACCCAGACAGATATCTTCATAACTGGGGTTGCTGCAAAACCAAATTTTTATTGGGTTTTTACTTTGTCTACAGATCAATATTTATTTTATCTGGTGTTGCAGAATCCAGAAGTCACATATTTCCAGCTTGAAAAAGCTTCAGAAACTAAACTGATTTCTTTCCTGATCTCTGCAGAAGGAGGTTTGTTTCATTTTTAGATGTTTTTAAGAATTTAAGGTCGTGTACTTTTGAACTGAAATTAATTGTCTTGCCTCAAGATATGCAAGTTTTTCACTTCTAAAAATACAGGTATATGTTTAAGCATTTTAAAATGTGACTTTTCTTCTTCCTACCAATAGGCCAATAGTCCATTTATATTTCCATTCAGCAAGTTTATTCTCTCGTATCTTCAATCTCTGAGAATATTTCTAGAAATATCAGCAAACTCTTACAAAATTAATGTGTTTTGCAATATCATATCATAGGAAAGAGATAAATATGAGATAAAAACCCCGACAGTCCTAAAATCAAATTACCAAATCTTGAGTTTCTTTAGATTGGATACATATTTCATCTTAAAGGAAGGAAAAAAATCTTGCCTTACTTCTGGGAATTGTGGTGCACCTTAACCTCACATTTGATCTATCTCTAGTGCTTTACAGCAATGGGTCCTAATCCATGTGCAAACCAGGAAGAGAAGTCTGTTTGGGAACAGATTTTGTGAAGTATGCTAAGAAAAGTCTTGCAGTTCCCCTGGATTAAGAATTACTCTGAATACTCTCAGATTTCCAAAGTCATTCCAATTCCGTTCCCAATTTCAATATATAATGCAGTTGGACTACATTTATATTTCTAGTATTCTTGCAGGCAGTCTAAAATGCCCCTAGGAGGATCAGTTCTCTATCTCAGAAATTATTCACACAGTTAGATACTATTCCATTTATTTATTTTTCATATCATTGAAATGATTAGCATTATCATCAGTATTATCAACTCTGTGTGGACATAAATGCTTTGAATTCATGCTTGGATGGTAACTACGGTCATTAACATGCTGTATTATTTGGCTGCAGCAGTGGATTATAGCAAAAAATCACTGATAAATGATGTTAGGGCAGAATTCATTATCAGAAGATCCAGGAATAGAATGGTTATTGGATGATGTTGACAACAATAATAAAAAAAAATTATCCCCTCAAAAATTCTGGTTATAATGATAATAAATAATCACCCCCTCGTAAGTTCTGTGCTACTTCAGTGCCAATGTGCTTCTCAGGTATCAACTCCTGGATGAGTGTTCCAAAGTGCACTTTCCTATGGAAAGGTACCTCCATTCATCTGCTAAACTGTATGTGCAGCCGTCCCCCTTCCACTTAGGTTTTGTAAATCCTGAAGTTGCTCACAGGAGTTTTCACAGTACCGATTCATCACATGTTCATGAGATAGGCCATACAAATACTCAGAAATCCTGGGTTGGACATTAAAATCTAGTGATTGATTCTGCTTCCAAAATACACACTTGGCCACATGAGGGTTTGACCCTCATTGAGGTAAATGAAGATCACGAACACTTATGAGAAGACAAACATCACTTGGTGTCATCAGAATAAATTCCACCTTGGTTAGATTTTCTCTTTTCTTCCTGTTTTTAACCTTTTATCAGCCCATCACAGTATAAAAGTAATGCTCCTGGTCTTTCAAGCTTTATTATTTAGCAAAGGCTTAAGAGGAAATTAGAACCTGGCCTCTTGTTTGGAGAATAATCATGACAGGACTTACTTCATGCTCACTTAGTTAAGGCCAGTTTAAGAGCATTTTGTCTCAGTGTTCAGGAGATTTAGTCAATATACAGACAAATGAAAAAGCAGGGGATTTTAATAACTTTTCCCTGACCTTCAAGAAGGATTTACAATATCCACTTGTCCCCAAGAAGTCAAATGAAGGCTCACCAGCACAAAAGCAAGGATATGCGTTGACGTTAAACCGCTGTGGTCTCAGTGATACAAACATTAAAGCTTATATGAAAGAAAACCCTGTTAAAAAAAAGAAAGAAGTTGAAAAAAAGTTTTGGGCTGATAAAATGACATCATTCTTCTACAGACAACCAAATCCTTAACTATTGATTTTTCCAGAGCAAAATATGTCCAGGAAATACGTTTTTATTAGGTAGTTACCAGCATATAGCTGCCTTTCAGCCCTTTGTGAGAGAAGGCTGGTGAGCTTTAAGGCAAATTCCTTAGTGGGAGACTGGCTTCTCTCCCTCTCCAGGACCTCTGCCTAATGGAGGTATTTGTCTTCCTCTGGGGAGAAAATACCATCACTCCATTAGAAGTGAAGTCAAACAATTGACATAGGCTTGGCATTTTAAGAGTGTGAGTAATTTTAATGGCTAAGGTTGCCACATGTGGGCTGTTACTAGTTTTCCTGAGGCAGTAACCCTACTGCATATGGGAAATTCTCTAGAAATATGTTCTCCCCCTTTAACTGTAAAACAAACAGTGAATTAAACAGTTTCATGCTGTGTAGCGAAATTGTAGGAACTGTATTGCTAAATCATAAAAATCTTACTTTCAGCAGGGAATGAGGTACAGTCGTGGGCTGTTAGAAGGCTGAACTGCCAGCAGATGAAGCTGCTGATGGGGTTTGGGAGCTGGACTCATAGAAGCTCTGCCTTAAGATTTTGTCTGAAGTGGTGTGTGGTTGCTGGCTGAGCTTTGCTGGACCCTCCTCTGTAATGACAATTTTAAAGTGACATCAGGGGTGAATAAACAAGTAGTCCTACAAGTATGAATTCTTGCTATTATTTTGCTTAATGAGGGAATGTGCATGTGAAGTACCTGCATGTGTTTAACCAGTAAATCTTTTTCTCTTCCTGTGAGGGAAGCTCTGCTCTGGAGCAATGCAAGTCATGGCACCCAGCCCGTATTTGCTTCCTCTTCCCTTTATTCTGTTTTTTTCTTTTTTTTTTCCCTTTTCTTTAGGCCAAGGAATGGTTAAATGGCATGTACCTTAAACTCAGCACATTTATAGAACAGTGACCTTAAGAGTTTTATATGACTACATTGTTTAATATGAAGAAAAAGAATACCTCAGATCCGTGGAAATGTCAGCAGTATTTTTAATGAATCAAGTTTGTTTTAATCGATAGCCAAGTCTTCTTTCCGTTGCCCTGAGATTGTCATGCTTTGCAAAGAGATAATAGTAAATGTCATGCTCTGAAAAAGCACTGACTTGGTTGCTATAAATCAACAGAAGCATTGTTCTACTAGATGTGACACATGAGAGACAGAAGTGCTGTCTTTCCAAGAAATCACTGTTTCCGTACCCCATGAGGAAATGGGGTCTGGGCAGTACTGCTCAGAGCCTCAGCACTCTGTATCCAGATGGTCTATTCAATAGCCAAGTGAAAAGTGGGAAAATGCACACAGGACATCACTGAATCTGAGTGGAGAACTACCTGAATTACTCAAACATAGAGCTCTTTTAATTTATAGTCTGTACAATGAGTTTTGAAGTCCAGTTGAGGGTTTAGCTCACAGAAGAGCTGAGAAATAAGTTTGCTCCTTTCTTATATTCGGGTGGAACCAGAAACTGCAGAACCACACCACAGGATTTTCCTGTGCAGGCAGCTGAAGCTTGTCTCTATGGGAAAACCTCTTTGACTTTCCAGGGGTTTGTTGTTGTTGTTGTGGTTTGTTTTTCGGTTCTTTTTTCTCCCTAGCCTTTACAAGAATGTCTGTAACTTGTTCTATATCTTGTTTGCTTGTTTGTTTGTTTGTTTTATAGGTCATACTGCCATGCTTTTCTCGGGTATAGTTAAGGAGTAAGAGCCTGTAAATTTTATAACCAAGCAAAGAGATATCTGACTTCATAAACTCCATCCATCTCTGGCCCTGCCAGTGATGCAAATGAGAGAAGTGACCTGTCACCTAGTTCAACACAGCAAGCAGTGACCAGAATTCATTACTTTAATGCCCAAACCAGGCAAAAGTGTGCTAAAGTATAAAATAAATTACATTTATTCTGGACCTTGTGACTAGGACCATTTGGATTTTACATTTACTTTCTCAGCCTTGGCTTTATGCCTCTACAATTTATGCAGTAGTGTGGAATTTGAACAGGACAGCACCTGTCTAGGTTTTTGCTCCAGAAGCTTTATCAACTTTATAAGCCCATGGAGTGAGTTCCTCTCAATGCCATAATGTCATGCTCTTTGTTTAGCACCTTGCAGGCAAGCTGCTGGACCAGCCAGGAAGTAGCAAACCACGTGTTGTTGGCTTTCTCTTTCTTCTCCCACTGGTGATAACAACTCTTCTTCAATCTTCTACTTAGGACACTGCTCCAGCAGAATTACCCCTTACACACCTCTGTCATGCCTGAGACCTTTCTAAGAACACTTCATCTCATTTCTTACTGTCATATATTTGTGAAACTAGCAACTTTTCTGCCTGGCAACTCACTCCTGAATTTACACCAATGCTATTCAAGCCAAAAAAAAAAAAAGAATTCCTATCAGGACTCAAAACGTACAGATGGATAGGTAGAAAAGCCCAGAGCACAGTAATGAAAAATAGTATCAGTATGCACCAGACTGCTGCTATTCTCTAGGAAACAGGCCAATTGTTTGAACTTCTTGACAACTTCTTCAAATTTCTCTGCTTATGTCTGCGATTTTTTCCAGTTAGTCTGTACTTACGCCAATACCGAAATCCCCAGAGTAAGGGGAAGCCCGGGACTGAGCAAGGTTGGCTGAGAATCAGCTTCTTCTCTGTACTGTACCAAGGTCTGGAATGTTAGCTTTTAAATATAGATCTATATGATGACAATTTCCTTCTTTGTTGTCTTTTAAAGATAGCTTCTGTTTCAATGTAGTGGAAGGATAAGGACCATAGGCAATGCAGCTCTTGCTGACCTATTTCCTTAAGTGTAGGACTGGCATCAGTCCTGGGATGGGATGGGATGGGATGGGATGGGATGGGATGGGATGGGATGGGATGGGATGGGATGGGATGGGATGGGGTGGGATGGGGTGGGATGGGGCGGGATGGGGCGGGATGGGGTGGGATAGGAAGAGATTCCTTTAAAATTCTGCATAAACACCCAGGCCCGACCACAGACTTTAAGTTTTGCCTCCTTGTTTGTTAGCAGACTGACACTTAGTGACATGGTTGGTACCTATCACAAGAAATTGTTGAAATGGTGATTTTCTGATTTGTGTATATATTGTAATAAATGGGAAAGAGTTTGGGAGGTTTGTTACATGAACAAATTTATAAGACCTAGGCAGGGAAAAAAGCAGAATCATATGACTACTTTGAAAGATTGAAAAACCATAATTCCTGCATCATATACGGATATTGATGAATTTGAAGAGACTTCAGTAGTTTGAATCTCATTGGAAAATGTACAGAAACTCCTGAGTGAATAGGGCTTTTTTATTTGATCTTGTGTTACAAAGGCTATTAACTTTAGAGGCATCTTTGAGTTATGACACTAACTCTACCAAATCGTAGGCCAAATTGTGACCTCTCCTTCTGCCTTGGTTCAGATGTTCTGATTGACAAGCACTCTGGGGTGCTACCTAAGGCTTGGTTCTTCAGGAGGTGGGGTTAAAACATTCTTGTTCATAGACCTTCTTGGCCTTCATAACGCCAAAGTGGCTTGTAGACATTTTTCCTGACAGCTCCATTGCCTGGGAGAGACAGGCTTGATCTCTCATACTTCATTTTGGGTGTAGCCGAATTCTACTATATTCTTTGACACATCTTGTTCTGATGCACATTAACACTGAGTGTCCAGGGCAGTTGCTAATAACGTACTAAAGAGTTCCTTGATTGGCTTGATCCAGTCATGACAAAAATACACTTATGGTAGAATAAGCACGACTGGCCTGCATTTTACTCTGTAGGTACAGTACAAATGCCACCTTATTTGTCTGTAAGTTAAATCCCTTTTTCTGGGATTTTTATGGGAATCCCTTTTTGTGGGAGGTCCCATATATAATAGGCTATGCCAAAAGATTGAAATTAGGGATTTTAGGAGAAAATGTCTAATTTCTATTTATTTTTTACGTTTCATATGAATTATATATACCACATAATAGAAATCTAGCTTGTTCTTGCACACTTGCAAAGAACTGTTAGAGTAGCGAAGTAAGAAAAAACAAATTACTAGCACTCCATGAAAGGATAAGCATGCTGAGGTGCCCTCTGTGATATAATTCCTTTTGGATGTACTAGATGTTGTGCTGCATGCATTTGCTCTGAGCGTGCCCTCTGAATGGCTTTTTCTGTCAGCAAGTCCCATCATGTTTATTGCAAACTCTATTAAGAGTTCTGGGAAAGCTAAAAATTGTATTTGCTTTAAGCATAACACAGAGACACTTGTTAAGGCAAAGAAAATTTCATGCTACTACAGTATGCAAAACTGGACCACAAGATTGCGGTCGCGTTATCATCCTGAAGTGAAATGCGTGACTGAGGAAGAGGAAATGTCACTTTATGAGCATTAGCAAATTGGCAAGTTTAATGGAAAGCAGGAGGCACAGGAAGTGTTTGGTCTGCTTGTCAGGAAGGGGGCTACATCTCTCAGGCAGTTATGTACTCATCTATGTCAGTACCTTGCTGTCCAACCCGAGATGTTCAGTTCAGGCTCAGATCAGGCAAAACAGTGATTTCCTGGATATTAAGCACTATATAAGAAGTTTTCTGGGATGCATTTTGGTGGACCACCAGGAGATAAATGAGTTTTCTAGAGGAGATTGGCTTCTGATCCCAGTCCACAGGGAAGCCCAGCAAACCATCACCAGTAGCCTTGACTCGTTTTCCCTGAATCTAAACAACCAGGTTGACCCATTCTATGGTCAAGAGCATTTAGAGTTGGTCCTAATTATTTGTGACCAAGCCTTGTGTTCTTCACCTACGTGCAGAGGCTCCTGACCTCCTTCCATAACTTCTTGCAGCCCTACTTCATGCAAGCTTCAGAGGATTATTCACAAAGCATCTCTCTGTTAAGAAAAGGGAAGAAACTTACTGAAATAGAGTTCAGCTTAAGGAGGCATAAAAATCCCTTACCAATCCCCATTGCCCCCAAAAAACCTTCTTGCTTTTAAGCATATTTGCATGCTTGTGAACTTGCAGATACACATGGATTCTCAGGAAAGTGAGTAGGAAGGTCAGAATATCCAGAGGTGAGGTTGGCATTACATCTGGCTTTGAGAAGTGGCTTCTCCTGGCTGACAGGACAGTTGCTGACATTTGAATTGTGATGGCTGAACATTCAGGATCTGCAGAAGAGGTGTTTTTGCTTGTGTGCCAATTGTGGATACAGCCCCTGGCAACAATTGTAACGTGAAACTGAGCCAGTGGAACAGTCTAATGTTGCTAATACTGCCTAAAACTATTGAAAGAATTGGCTTTTACTCCTGCTTGGTTTCTTTTATGTAATTTGATCGTGATTATGGCACTGAGTGTGCTCACAAGAGTGCAGGATGCGATCATACAGCAGGTAAAATAAAGGACCCTTTAAATGGAGCAGATATAATGAACAGTAAAATGTACATATAATAAACTGCAAAAGTATATGCAGAGATATTTAGGAATCTAATAATCTTTAAATCATTCAAATTCTATCAATTATTACCAGGACCTAGCACTTGATATAAACCAGAACATGTTTTTGAGGCTAGCTTCTAGTTTGCTCTCACAACAACATCATTATTTATCATCCCTGTCTTACCCTGCATGTCTCAGATGCTGTAGACTCCATATACAGGTCAATTAAATGTGCCCAGGAACATTTGTGGGCTGGGAGGCACAGCACACCCTGTGCCCAGAGCTGGGAAATTGTCTGTGAGCCTGCTGCCTGTGGGAGTGTTCCCTGGAGCACACAGCATCCAAGACAGTCTTAGGAATTGCTGGGAATAGTGATAACTGTTACAGGCCAAAACAGTACAAGGAAGCATTATAACCGTTTTATTAATGTAAACAACTGATTTTCTGCATGTTCCTGAATACTTTGATTTACTGGTATACCTTCAGCGGCCTTTACTGGGAGGCTTAACTTTACTTTGCTTTCACACACCATAAATACATTTTATAATCCTTTGCAGAGGCAGTTGGATGTTATATATTATATGAATATACTTCTCACTTCTTCATGTTAATTCAGAATTTCCCCTTGAATTTAGAGATAATTTCTTAGTTTTTCTAAAGCCATTATCAGGTTTAGTACCTTTTCAGTTATATGCCAGGTGTAATGATAGAAAAAATAGTAAAGCAAATGATTCTTCTATTTTCTTCTCCACTACTCCTCTTCAGTACCAAAAAATCTTTGTTGCCTGAAAAAGAGCTTGGGCATCCCTTGTATGATAGAGAGATTGAGTCTTATGTGTACACAGATGTATCCATTTCTCTCTACTTAAAACACAGCTGAGCTGTTTACAATCATCACAGGTAGATATTTGAAGAAAGACCAAAGGGGATAAAATCAGCTAGTTAATCCTGTTAGCTGATGCTGTGTCACTAGATCATGATGTATTTGCCCAAGTTAATTATACCACTGGTGGTACCCTAATGGAGAATCTCATATTCATTTTCCTGTTTGGCAAATGGCGAATCACAAAAATTTGTTTTATGAGATATAGATTACATTGTTGTGGTGCCTCTCAAAATGGTGGTATCACTTGATGTGCTGTATGGGATGGAGGGAAAAAAAACCTAACAAACAAACAAACAAACCAAAATTATTTTGGTTATTATTTGGTTATTATTCTGTCTCCTCCAAAATTATTTTTTGGAGGAGACAGCAGGAGAGCAGACCTGCCCATGTCAGGGCTATGTGGCTTCTTTGCTCCCAGCAGTGCTCCAGTGGCTTCCTGCCCTTGGAAACCTTGCAGGGACCTTTCCTGTGCTTCAGCCTCTGTGCAAGTGCTGCTAATGGGAATCCTCAACAAAGCAGAGGGTGTATTTGCTTGCATTAACCAAGAATAAAGCCCCTATGCTTTTACTATATGTAAATATATTTTAAGAGTTCAATCAGAAGTGCAAAGTTGTTCCAATAATGTGGGAAGAAGAGGTTCTGTCTATCCACTTGCCAGAGCTGTTGTCACTTCTGATTCACTGTACCTGGGGCTTAGAGGACTGAATCTTCGCAACCTGCAGGGAATTCAGTAAAACTCACATCTCCTTCCCCTTCACGGTACATAAAAGTTAGGAAGAAAAAAATCCCCACCAAAATAAACTAAACCAAAAACTTTCACAGCAGGGGATAGCCTGATACAACTATAAGCCCATCCTTTTCCAAGCATAACTGCCCTTAAATAAGTGTTGTATAACAAATGTGGTGCACTTGGTAATTAATCCTATAGCATGCAGGACTAGAAAGGGTTATATGGTCTGAAAATGCCCATTTCCATTATTCACAGAACCATCCTTCCAGATTACAGAGTCGTATCTCTGGTGTAGATTTACAGAATTTTATAGCACTATGGTTTATATTACTTAAATATCCAGTAAAATATTTGTGCTCACAGAAATACTCGTTTGGAGCAGAACACACTATATGTCTGATATGTCACCCTTTATAAGAGTGCCTTTTGAAAGAATTAATAAGCCCCATCTCCCTAAAAATGAAATACATTTCAAAGCAGCAGGGTGTTTTCCAAGCAACCAAAATACTACAGCAATATGATCAAATTTCTAAAACACATGATCCATAATGATGGCAACAACTGTTTCATGCTGTCATGGCAACAGGAAATCTTAGGGTTGCAAATCCATAATTCGAAAAGATTATTTTGAGAGAGCAAAGGGGTTTTATACTGCACCTGCAGCCATACACAGTATACTCTTGCTGGCTACTTCACAAACTGCATATATCTATTTTTTTAATTTGTCCTGATTTTCATGGTCTCTAAGCCTCATTTGTGTGTGTGATGTTCCTTTCTTAAAGGATTTGTTTGTCTTTCATTTAACTGTGAAGTTTTTATTGATCCGATTTCATGCTAGTTTATAATCTGTTTTTATGAGAAGTCTGGCGGTTTGGCCACATATTTATTTTGAAATAGCAAATTCAGTTCTTCTTTTATGTAGCATGCTATTTTGTGCCAGGAGTGTTTTGGATTTTTTTATTTAATGTCTATTATGTTGAAATTATAGGTATCTAGGCACTGTTCCTTTGAGAGGAATATCCTTTACTCCAAGCACTGTATGATTGCTACATAGCTATAGGTGTTGGTTCAGGGTTGCTTTATCCTCCAAAGATTGGTAAGAAGTAAGCAAGGAATAACAAGGACTAACAAGGAGCAAAGAAGTTTTTGGGGTTCTTTTCTCTAACACTTACCCTGTGATTTCAGCAGCTTGACTTTCCCAGTGTTTGCTTGTATTTAATGGTTAGTGGCCATAGCATTAGCCATATAATATGTGGACTGGAATACATAAAAATACAGTCTTTTACTGTGATCAGTTGCAAAATTCCTATAATCTTCTGGGGAGCCAGGATTTTCAAATAAAAGGATATTCTGTTCTGAGGAAAGGAGGCATGAACAAATTATGTAATGTCTCTCTGCATCTAAGATGCAAGATTGCTCTGCTTAGTCACATGGAAGAGAATGTCTCCCCATCCTAAATTTATCCTTAGATAACAATCATGGAGGAGGAACCTTATCTGAGTAGATGTACCTTGTTAACACATTTCATAAGACTGAAGGGAATTCCTGGATACATGCCATCCTAAGAAATTGTGTCATACAGTTAATGAAGTTTTATCTTAATGCTGTGCAAGTTGTTTGCCTCTTGATTACTCATACTGAAAGGCCATTCCTGTAAATATTCCTAACTTCCAGCCTGAACTGACTCATGCCACATGTCCATTTATTCTTGTTGTGTTACTGCTGTTCCTTAGATTTAATAGGCCCTCTCCTTCTGTCACCCTCTAATGTGTTTAGAGAGAAAAATCATATCTTCTGTCAACCTTCATGTTGAGAGCAGAGCTCCTTGTTTGCCCTGGTGGCTGTTTACTGCATTTCTTCCCTTTTGAATTCAACTATCCTGAGCAACAGGGAAGGCAGACCACTGCATTTCTCAGGATAACCAGTGCCACACTGGCTCCACATGGCAGAACTTACATAAAATCCATTCTGTTTCCAAATATATTTTTGTTCTCTATATCACAAAGTGGGATTAACTTCTTATGTGGTTATATTTTTATCATCTCTGAGGATTTGGTTTCTTACAATAAAGTGTCATTATGGGTAGAAATAAAAACAAATACATCTTACCAATAACAAAACTCCTAATAAAAGTGAACAGGAATTGTGGCCCTGTTTCAGTCAATAGGTGCTAATGAGAAGATCCTTATACAGTCTATGCAGTGCATCACATGAGATGTCAATAATATGAAATGTTCAGTTGCCTCAAAACTCCAGTATGGCATAGTATAGACCTTAAGATTAATGTTAGGTTCGCTGGAGGACTATTCTGACATGGTTGTCTGAAGATAAACCTCTAAATATTTTTGGACTATAGGTTACTCCAAATATGAATAAAATTCATTTGTGGCTCTGTTCAAACTGGATCACATGCATCTCAAAGAACTGAATATGTTAGGAAATAATGATTTTGTGTTTCATAGAGGTAAGACAGAGTTAGAAGGCTATACATATGTTTGCAAAACTAAAAGTCTTAGCAAGGACTCACAGTAAAACTGAAATAATAAATATTGCTATAAGATGGTTACTGACTAGAGGATAGATAAGGCTTTATCTTTTCAAGTTCTTATCTAGAATAGCACATAGAGAATACAGAACAGACACGGCTTGAGTTTATCTTACTCATTTCACAGTGCTGTGAAAAGTTATAAATTCACTCTTGAGACTCCAGGGCTTTTTCAGAGCTAGACTGAGGTTTGCATTAGTGCACACATCCTGAGGCTTTGCTCCCTTGGTGTAGCTCTGGTCATAAGATCCACACAGAGCCACAAACTCATTTGGGCTGAAAATTATGCTGGAGGTCTCCTGGACAAACTTCCTGGGTGAAGTGGGGTCAGCACTGAATTCAGAGCAGGCTTTTTCCACAGCCCTGGGCCACGTATTCCCATGCTTAGTTTTCCTTATTGAAATTTTAATTTTTCTGTATTTCAAGTTAGAAACTCCCATTTTATGACCACTGTTGTCATTCTTTCATCATGCAACACAGTAAAGGATTTGTTTCCATCTTCCTGGTAGCTACCTCACAGGTAGCAAGGGAAGCTATCAGGGTCACCTGGAGCCATCTTTTCTCCAGGCTGAACACACCCCATTCCTTCAGCTGCTCCTCACAGGGCAAGTGCTCCAGTCCCCCACCATTCTGGTAGCCCTGATAATCAGATTAAAAGATTGATTTAAATTGCTTTACTTCTGAATAAGGAGTTATTGTAAGAACTACAGAGAGTCTCTGTGATCATGATTGCTGAGGAACTTGTTATTGAGTAGTATTTAAAAATACTGAAATGCCTGAATGCCAAATTGATGCTGGCATGAAGGGGACTGGAGTAATTTCACTTTGTAGAATGATTTCAGTGAACTGAACAATGCTGTAATATTGGTTAAGAAACAAGGGGTCTATCAGTAACTCAGTTCTGAAACCTGTTGAGAATAATCCCACATGGGCACATTGCAGCAAAGTTTAAGGTACCTGTGCCTGGCTAAGTATCCTGCTGCTCACAGGGGTGCCTAGCCATTTCCCTCTATCTGAAGAGAAACTTTGTGCAAACTTGAAGTGCAACTGGACCAAGGGTCCCAAGACTGGACCAAGGGCCCCAAAACTGGACCAAGACCCCAGATTCTGTAACTTATTCCCTGAAAAAAAGCAGGACAGTTGTATAACGTATAAATGAGTGTCACTAATGCTGGTTCTGATGTCAGACTCGAGTTTCCCCTTCGCTTGTCCTTTTTGGCTGCTCAGTGTTTCAAGCTGTGTGAACTCAGCTGCTTGTCTCTTCTGTTCCTTCAAAGCCCTGCTCCTGTGGCTGCTCAGTTCTGTGTGTGGAAGCAAAGCTTTGAAATCGATTCTGTGTGACCACAGCATCCAAGTAATGAGTATTTAAAATGAAAATATGAGTGCACTGGGGAAAAGGAGGAAAGGATGGGTTGAGGAGGGAAACATTCATCTGTTTGAAATGTCAAGGCTTAAAATACTGCTCCCAAGGAATTTCAGGGAGCTTTGAGCCCAACCAGGAGCTGCCTGCTTCTCCCGCTTCAGGCATTTTGTCATCAGAGAGCTATGGCCTGCTTAGAATGGGGACGATTTTTCCTTTTGTTCTGGTTTTGAATGCTCCTTAAACGCTGCTTGTTGGAAATTCTGATTTATTGATTTTTAATCATTAAAATGTTAATACAATAGTGTACAATCCTGAGTGTATATTTGTCAAGTTGAACCTAAAGTTACGAGGCCTATTGAAGACATGAGATGTTCACATATCTGATGGGCACACATAGACCTTAACATATTGAATAATTGTCTTTCCCACTGGCTACAACAAAGTCTTGATTCTCTCCTCCAACTTCCTCCCAAATTTTCTGATGAATGCATTGTGTATTATTCCTTATGGCTTGTAATATTGAAATTACTGCAATTTAATTAAAACAATTAATATTCATGTAGTAATAAATGGTAGGAGCAATCTTGTGAACAAAATTGGTTCGAAAGTACCCTTTGTGCATACAAATGGTTTAATTTAAATAAATACTATAATTAATGTCTTATAGTATAAATCAGGAAATGCCTACAGAGCACTGTGTTGTGTAGCCCTTTTGAAAGACAAAGATCCAGGCATCTGCAAACAATGCAAAGAAACAGTGATGAAGGGGAAAACAATACAGCCACTGTACTTTTTTTCCTATTTAATCTTCCAAGATACATATAATCATAATTAAAAGCACGATATAGGAATGAAAGGAAGGTAAAGATGGAAAATTGAAAGACATAAATCACACTTCTGTGACAAAAGAGATTCAACTGAAATTCTTGAGACGAGGTGCTGAGTTTGAATCCTCTCACTTGTCACTGTTTCATTGCATTATTTTTAGTGAGAAGCTCAGTATGAAGCCTTCACTGGACGGCAAAAGTCACTGTATTCCTGTGGATCTATAATTCTAAGCTATCAGGTGTGGAAAAACCATTGACATGCACAAGGACACCCTGTCACTGCAGCAAGGTGGGAGATCACTTAGAGTATTAGTGCTGTGCCCTGGCTTCCCCGTAAAGATCATGTTGTCAACATCAAAATTATTCTCAGTTAAATGAAGCTCCATCTGCAATATTTTTTGTTTGAAAGCATTGCTCTGCATTAAAATTACTAAGTAGCATTTGGACTTGGGGGAGGAGCAGGTGAACCTTTTTCAGGAGCACTCCCTCCTCCTTGCTTTCATTAACAAGGACTTCTGCTGGTCCAGTTTCTCATCAAAGCAGGGATGCTCTGCATCTCTTTGCTCTGTGCTGGTTTCCTCTGCAGTAATATGACTCTTTTTCATGTGTGGGAGATATTTTTCTCAATATCTATCAAGATGGTCTTTCCAGTTGTAGCCTATTCTCCTTCTTTCCTCCTTCTTCCCTTCCCTGCCCATTTGCTTATTTCTCCATCTCTCATGCATCATGCCTAGACTTTCAGAGCAAACTGGACTGGACCCACCCAATATGCCCACACTGTTTCTCTAGGAGCATTTAGGCACCATTCAAAATATAGAAGAAATATTGCAGTTTTTTCAAGTAGTTATTTCAATTACATCAGAATAAGTCCTAAAATGTCATAGCTGGAGTAAAGAATAAATGTTGTTATACTGCATGGATCTAGAAGGTATCCCTTTTTCCCTAGGAATCTGAAACATTTGTACCCTGTACAAATCTTGATTATACCCAGCAGCTTGTCCTAAGTAGCAAGCAGCACAAATGTAGAAAATTTGCTCTACTGACATGTGATTTCTTCTGTGGGCAGAGGCTGTGGAGTACTAGGGTAGGGAAATTATCTCCCTGCATGTTGAAACATTTTGGGATTGTGTTGCTCTTAACAAAGCTTGACAATTTTGAGAATCAAGATAGAAAAAAAGTAAAATCCAGTCTGTTCTGCAGTCTAACAATTAGAGTATTCATATCAGGAACAGGCTGGGCTTCTTCTTTTTCTTTGGTCTTTATCTAATACTAAATGGTTATGTGTGTTACATAGAAGACAGAAATCCTGACTAGCTCCTTGTCTTGGCCTCGTTTGATAAGAGATATCAGTTATGCCTTGCATTTTCTGTAACTGAGCAGACAAGGGTAGACTGGGAGTGATACGCCCAAAATTTTACATTCAGTTAGCTACTCATCAGTATGGGAGATGGAATTTCAGCTGGATACTTTGCTGAAAAGGTCAGTGAGAATGTGGCCATATCTTTATTCTGCTTTATTGTTATTTAGATTGAGAATCTATTTTCCTGTGTAGAAAGACAATACTTTCTAAATATGCAACAAGTCCACGTTTCTTCTGGAGGGGAAGGTATGGTAGATGATTTTTTCCTGCAGATGCAAAAGAGGCTGAAGCAGAGGCACTCCCATAAAACTGCATAGATTAAGCATAAAGACATCTATATAATTATTTACTTATAACAAAATATATTTCAAAGCAAATTCATTCATCTTTCTGGGAAGTTTATTGACTTTGGGTCAGATTTGACTTAATAGTGATATTTTTTGTTAATTGTAGTATACTGGTTTTAACCCTTGTTAAAAAACAGTTCTTGCCTTGTGAAACATTTTCTGTTTTTCAAGGGAGTACTCTTGTGTGATGATAAATGTGTTGTGAGGATGGGGCATTTGAGGGCAATACTTCAGAGAATTAGAGTACAGACACAGAGGTAAATACAGAAGAATGTAATGGTAGACAGAATAAAACTTTAGAGTTAGCACAGAATGGGATTCATTTCCTAAGAAGCTGCTCATTAGGAAGCCTGTGTGGTTTTAATGTTTGAAGGGTTCTGAAGCAATTTTTAGGTTGTGGTTCTTCCCTCAAGGCAAAGCTTATTTTTAAAACATCAGTGTAATATTACTAACAGATTTCATATAGAAGGAAGGCCAAATAAAAATATCATGTTTACTTCTTTCAGAAAATTCTGATGCATCTCTTCATTAGTGTTTTGTCTCATCAAGAAATTTATTGGCCCAAGGAGAACTGCCAGGGCTTCATTTGTATGAATTGTTCTTTATTTTCCTTCAGTAAAGTGGCTTAGCAAAACCCAATGAATTGCTATCTAATTTTGTTTCTTTATTCCTTTGCAGTATGCAGTTTTCAGTTGTATTTCTGGAAAGTGTTACTTCAGGACAATAGGTTTCTGTCATGGTTGTGGTTCAGGCTTAACTTGAATTAGGTTGTCTCTTCAGTACAAAAGGAACTTCTGTTATTGGTCTTGCACAGTATAAAAGGTGTTTAGCAAGAGAAAGTAATTTCAAATATCATCATACAAAAGTGCTTATGTCCTGGAAAACTCTCTTGGCTGTTTACCAAATCAACTTCAACATACTTGCTTGATTTTTGTCTGCTCTGTCAGAGAAATACACAAAATCTGTTGTATACAAACCAAAGTGGGGATCCTGAACTGGCAGAAACTGAAGCACAGGAAGTTCCTCCTGAAGATGAGGAAGAATTTCTTTACTGTGCAGGCAACTGAGCACTGGAGCAGGTTGCCCAGAGAGATTGTAGAGTCTCCCTCACTGGAGATATTCAAGAATCATCTGGACACCATCCTGTGCCCTGTGCTCTGGGATGAGCCTGCTTGAGCAGGGAGGTTGGGCCAGATGGGCCATTTCTTTGTGTGACCCTTTGTATGGTAAGGCAATCAGACAGCTAATGGGCAGATCATTCAAAATATTTCTCTGAAAGAGTGGATGCAAGAGGCAAATTAAAAATTAAGCCAAACACACTGACTTAGTTTTTAAGAATCTGGAGCAGAACAGGAAGGTAAAACCCAAGCAAAAACATCTGAGGGAAGAAAAGAGATGAGCACTTCAGGCAGTGAGAGGCCCGTCAATGTTAATTTTTGAGGAGACATTAACCAAAGAGGAGGAAACAGGCAGTAAAGCTGTAACACACACAAAATCGGTTGAGTGCTCCCCACAGATTAGATGAGCTCATCCCATTAGTCCCATTTTTATGCAGTAGCAGCAGTGAAGGCCCTGGCAGTGAGAATAAAGGTTAACATTTCCATAAAAGTGTAGCACTGAAATTCCTGCTCTCCAGAAGAGGGAGCTTAATGTGGCCTGATCCAATCTTGTTAGCTTCTGAGTCCCAGAATAACCTACTCTAGGTCCTTGTCTCAGCTACAGCAACCCTCTCTGTGGAGCCTCAGCCCCAAAGCACTGCCCAGGGAGGTTGCAGCAGTGCCTGCTCTTTGTTCTAGCTGTTTGCCTGAAGAGGCCCCTAACTTTCCTCCTCCCCACTACCCCCAAGGGAAAATTTACTAGGAACTTGGAGTCTGAGGGACTTCTCCTGCTCCCATTAGAATCAACGGTTTCTTAAACCCCTTCTTCATTCATCAGCTATGTAATATTGTCTACTCTACTAGGTCCACTGACACTTTTCTTCACCATCTACTTAATGATCTTTCAGGAATTCTTGCTTTCAGGCTTTCCTTCGGTCACCTTCTGCTGCAGGAAGGAGCACTGAAAAGGAGAATGCTAGCCATTGATTTGTTTAAATCAATTGCTCTGGGTCTTGCAATGCTTCTCTTTTGAAGTTTTTTCTGCATGCCTTTCACATTTGGTAAGTAGTATTGGGTTTCTGATTTCCCTGTTCTTACATAACATTTTGTGTGGGAGTCCTTTAGTTTCCTGGAGATCATGACATTGTCATACTTCTTTCTAAAGGGTAAAAGTCTCCATTAATTTTTCTTGATTTTCTTAATTCCAGAATTTTCCATTTGCTTGAGACTCACAGTTTTATTTGTTAATGATAGATACAAGTGTTGTATTAGTGGTTCCACTGAAATGTTACAAAAATGGTCTAGTGAACATTGAGATTACATTACACTGAGAAGGTAATAACAAAAGTTGTTGAACCACTTAAACTAAGCACTATGAAAGTAATACAGGCACTATGGATGAAGTGATTGTTTTTCTTGTTATGTTATTTTTTTAGGCTCTACTCTTAACACTTTAATATGCCTCCTAGGATTTCAAAGATCTTATTCAAAACCTCATTTTATACAGTTACTAGCTTTTTGCATAAAGCAGCATAAATACATTCTCAATATAATTTAAAATAGTTTGGCTATTGCAATTATAACCATAAAATTGTGTAATGTGCTATATAACACAAACAATTACTTAACTGTGCAGAACAAGATAAGACATTTGGGTTTCTAAAGACAGAGACATTGACTTGATTTCAGTGTTGTTTAAGCATATAATTTCTCTCTGAAAACAACAATGCTCCATTGGTTATTGGTGGTATCTACTATTGTAGAAGAGTTTAAAAAAAAACATTTATTTTATAGGGAAGAGGATATATTGATTTGCAGTGGCTCTCAGAGGTGTGCATGTTATGCCCAGGTATGCGCATTTCCTCTCTAAGGAAAGCCTCTGTGTTGCCCTATGATCCCTCTTGTGTGAAGAGCAGATGGCATGAAACAGCCTGGGCCTATCAAGTGGAGATTCTTCCTGTAAGTGCTTTCCTACTACAGGTGTGTCATACTTGGAATGCAGCGCCAGGGCAAGGGATGCGGAAGGGCATCTAGAAAGGGATTCATATGGTTTTGTGTGTGTAGATGCTGAAGATGGTGGATAGCTGTGTTATTAGAGTCATGCATAAAATATCTAAGGCAAATCCCTCTCTGGTTTTATTTTAGTAATTCAGGACATCAGTCCACCAGAGCAATTTTGCTACCATAAGGGTCATTGTGGTATCCCATGCTGTGATTCATTAAGGGAAAGGGAGGGTGGGGTGAAGAAAGGAGCACATTAACTCTAATTTATCATTTATCCAGGGACAATGATCTCTACAATGGGGCACACATCTTGACTTATGTTCTATCCCTTCTTTATCAAGAAATGTAATTTATCTCCTCCTAGAACCCTGTGTTACTATCCAGCAAATACTAAGCAAATAAAACTGTTGGATCTTTCATAGACTCATATTAAATTGGTTTCAGATATTCCAGTTGCGAGATGTAGCAAATGAAAGGTGACTATTAACATTACATTTGCATTTTAATTAGTGGATAATTAGTGTTCTTTAGTGTTCCTATTAATGCAATTTAGAAAATAACTTACAGGTGATAATTAAAGAAAACGTGTTTATTCAGGTTTTATCTAGCAGTCTAGAAAAAATCAAAGGGATTTTTACAGCAAAAAGTGAAGTAGAAGGAATCATTCATATTTTTATTCTCTTCTCATCATTGTCATGTTCAGTTCCATTCATTAAACAATAGCTCTTAAGCTCTATCTTTAACACTAGTTTTTCCCATTATAAAGCTGCTTCACTCCTGTGATGGTTGGAAATCTTTTCTTATTTCAAGTCAAAATGTATTCATGACTGCTTTATAATCATTTATTCTTGTGCCAGTACTGCCTCTGAGTTAAAAAAGTTCCAGTGTCTCTGCATTTATTCTTTCTTCCCCCACCCTACATATTATTAGATAGGAGTGTTATCCACCCTTGTCATTCTTATAGTTTAGCTTAACAGGCCAAGTTCTGTTAGTCTCTTCCAGCAGCTCAAGCTTTTGATGCCTCTGCCAGTCTAGGAAAAGTACACTGCATCTGCTTTTTCTGCAGCATTTTCATTGTGAGTCAGGTATTTTGAACATATGGAAATGAAAACATCTGTCTTGCAGATGAGGTCCTGGTAGGAAAATGTATGTGAAGCATAGAGAAAAACTGAAGTCTATAATACATCTCTCTCCTGCTGATTTTTTAACCAGGATATCTTGTTTTCTATGTTCATGTAAATTACAGGTTATTTTCTTGCATAATTTTTCTTACATCTCTGTAGTTCTAAAGATACTGGAGGAATCTTTGAGGACCAGCACACCATTTTTTTGATATGTGGTGTCATGTTTGTCTTTTCTTTCCTTGTTTGAAACTCGTCATTGCAAAATGATTAATTCAGGTGCCTTGCTTCTACCTCAGATCTGATGCTTTCACTTCCATTCCCTCTAGGAGTCTATAACATTTTCTCCTAGGTCAAAAAATAGTGCTCTGACAGAAGCTTCTTAATGAAATGGTGGTGACTCAAAATGAAAATCTGCTTTATTGTTATTCTTTATTTCACCTCATGTCTCACTATATCATTAATGCAGGTTATATAATGCACCTTCACCTACATTTCTTTATTTCCAAAAGAGATTGTGTCCTTTGGCTCACCTTCTTCTCCTCCACTAGATTTTATTTACCTCTGCAACACCACTTTTTATGTTCTAAATCAGTGGCTGGAGTTACTCCTTGCAATGGTATCCTGGGAGCCCTCCCAGACCCAGTTTTCTTGAAGGACTAGATATAGCAGTTTAATTTACACCACTGTCTCTCTGGCTACTGATCTCACCCATATGGATACCTTCTGCTCTTTTCAGCTCTTTTCTGTTCTTCTCTCATTAGAAGTCTGAATCAAAACCCAGGGCTCCTCCTTCCCTAGCTGAAGGGCGTGATAACAACAGTGACATAAAAGGAGAACTAGGCACAAGCACAGATGGAAATTTTCTGTAAGAATAACAATTGTGATTAATCTGCATTTCAAAATCTGTGTTCCCCCATCCCCTGTCTTTCCCTCCCTCCTCCCCCCACTCCTCTGACAAAGTAACCAAAAGGTTGCAGGTTATACACTGATGTTCTACTTTTCTACACCTTTAAACTATTGTAATAAAAAGGGTGATCAATAGTTCAGTTACAAAAGGGTTTGGAGGGGAGGAGAACGTTTGACTGCTTGTGAGCCAGACAGCTCATCTCATGCAATGAGGCTGAACAACTTCTGTTTGATGATCGTCACGCTTGGGTGAAGTGGAGCAGGGAGGGAATAAATGTCTTTCAAATTAGATTGCAAAATTACAGGGCAAAAATGCTGCCTTGAATTTTTAACCAGCCAAAGATATGGTTAACTAGAATTATGGCTTTATTTAATTTGATGGCTACTTTTCTAATTATGCCTAAATTATTATGGTCCAGCCTTTTCTGAGAGGGGTCTGTTCTGAGGCTGGTTTTGTCTGCACAGCCCTCCATGTGTACCACTAAGGGCAGTTTTGCCTTCCACCTCTACCTCTCCCAGCTTTCAGTGAGTGCAGTTATCTCCGCACAGGCTCTGGGGTGGTCCCTGGCAGCATTCAAATTCATTCACAGCATCCTCAGACACCTAATTCTGAGGTACTCTCAGGCACTTGCGGTGTCAGGTGCTTCAAAGGGGGCAAATTCACAGTCAGGATAGACTGCCTAAACTTTAGAGGCAAGCAGGGAGGCCCTCAAAGGTCAGGGTAGATATTAGCACTGAATTTTAATGGAAAGGCTGCCTTACTGGGTCATGGATTGACAGCCCAAAGGCTTTACAAGCGTTCTGTTTGCTTTAGTAAAGTCTAAAAATGCACTTGAATTCATCATTGGAGTAGGATCTCTCAAATTCAGACAATAAAACTAAGTAGAATATACGGTAAATCTCACTAACTTTATTTCCAACTAAAATGCTTCTATCCTATTTCTCAGATGGTAGTAGTCAGTTAATTTGCTTCTGTTGCTGTTCTAACAGAGGAATTACGAATGTGTTTGGTTTTCACAGTAACTTTGGGTTACGCTGGATACATCACACTTGCTTTAGATAGAGCAAAGTAGATGCCATGTTGTCAGTCCCTCTGTTTACATGAAAGTATTCATCATCAGAATTTATACTGTTGTCTCAATTGTCAATGGTGTACTAGAGTGATATGTGGAAATATTCTCATTATAGAGGTCAGGCATCTTTTCAGAGTGGCAACGAAACCTTTTGTTGGAAAGCTTAGGTGAAATTGTGACTGCACTGATTTTCACCATTTAACAAGCTGGCCCTCCAGTATTAGCCCAAGGGGACAATAAAATTCTTCAGAATAGCTTTAAGTCAGAAGCAACGTTCCTATCTTCCTCCTGCCACCCTCCAAAGGAAAGTGATTGACTTGTATTTGTTGTGATTTCTCTGCCAGGAAAAGACAACAGGTACATGGTGTTGCCTCTGCCATCAGCAAGAGGTGTCGGGAGCAGCGTAATGGAACGATAGGCAACCTGTTATGGCACCCCTGGGTACCTGGAGGAAATCAGTTCAGCTCCTACCACCAGAGAAAGATTTAGGGTAAAAGAATCAATTTACCCCACACAACTTAGGCTTCAAAAGAATAAAGCTGTCCTTTCCAAGTCCTTAGCTGATTGTAGCGGACAGGAGAAATGAGGTGTCACTAATCCTCTTGCTGCTTTCCCTGGCTGTTTGAGGAGCTCAGATCTCTTTTAAAAGGCCTCCTGCAGGCAGCTCTGTGGCAGGTGAGTCTGTCTGCAGTGACAGTGGGGTTCTGCATTGTGTCGGTGTAACAAGGCAGTGGTCCACTTCAAGGTCTTTAAAAGGTTAGGTTTCTGAAAGAAAGTGTCCTTTCAGTTTCAGATAAAAGTCTCTAAATGCCTTGTTTAGTTGGGTTACAGCTTAAGTAATAATTAGCACTAGGTTTGGTAGTGGGACCATGAATTCTATTCTTTCCTTCCACAGCTTTTGTAAAATTCATAGTCTAAAGAAGGCTTAATCCTTAGCTTGATTTGCCGCTTTATTGCTGTTGTTTGGGCAAAATGCCACCATGCAACTGAAAATTGATAGGATAGCATAAGCTCAGACAGTTTTACAAATAGTAAATGTAGCATGGGCGCCTGCAAATTCCCTCACTGCTCAGCGTGGTTGAACCCAGTGGACACTGAGGATAATGGGCATTTCTGCACGGAGGTCGGTGCCCTTCCTCGTGCCTTGCTTCACCTTCATCAGAAAGCTGTCTTTAAGAGGTTTCCTGGCTGAACTTATTTCTGCTGGGACAGCCACAAAACAACTGAGCCACTGGGAGCAGGAGGTGGAGGGGTGATGTGCAGATGAACAGGACAGAACACTGCAGAGACAGCATCCAGCTCGTGGAGAAAGACATTTTTACAAAGCTAGGCCAGTTCTTTCCTGCAGGCTCCCACTGTGGAGCAAGATCATGACCCTTGTTCTTTCTCAAGCAGACATATTTTCAATTAAAGCTGCCTCCTTAACAAAAAAGGTTCATATTAGAAAGGGCAGGCTGGGACATGTGATGGCTCCTCCAGGCTCTTCCCCTGCCGTGTAGCTGGAACAATGGCCTCAGGCAAGGCTGCTTACCAGAAGGGGGGAAAAACTTTCTTTTGCTGCCTTTCAAGATAAGGCAAGGGTGGGAGGGCATTTTTCCCTCTGAGAGTTGGCTCTTTTTCCTCTGTATAGCTATCCCCTGTCACAGTTCAGCCAGCATTAATGCGTCCATTACAAACCTGTTTGTGTGAAACAGCCCATCTATTTTATATGGTTTCTTAAAAGAAAATCACATAAAATTTATAAATGGGGGGGCATGGAAAAACTTTCAGTTTGAAAAAAATAGTATCCTACACCCCCCCCCCAAAAAAAAAAAAAAAAAAGTTGTTGTAACACTTCCTTCAGTGTCGTGTCCCAGTGATATCAGCTATATGTCCCTCCTCTATTGATGCAATTACTGGGTCACCACTGCTCTGGCCTCATCAGGTCTTGAGTCTTGCTTGACCTGAACAGCCTCCAGGGTTGGCTCCTTTCATCGCTCCACTATCATACTTATTGAGACAGGCCTGAAGGTAACTCTCAAAAAATCTTTCTTAATAAAACCCTTGAGTTTCCTTGTTTCTCAGGAACTAACCCTTCATTTCGTATTTTTAATGAGCTCCATATTATTTGGAGCACTGGCCTCTCTGACTTCTGTAAAGTGTCACCAAGATGTTAGTAGATAGATGCATAGAGTCATCCTCTTTGATATCACTGATACAAATACACAGATCTTGACACAGAAGCAAATAACAAAAGAGCAGATGTAGAGAGTCTGACCAGAGGCCTGTCCAACCCCATATGCTGACACTGACATTCATGAGATGTGGTACTTCTCTTCATGCTCTTCTGCCCTCCACTCTCCACCCATTTCCTCACCATTCCTGGGACAGGGACAAAAGTCCAGCTTCCATCCTCTCTCACTTCCCCTTCAGATGGCTGCGTCTCTGGAGACTCTTTTGCTTCTCTGTCATACTTTCTGCTTCCATTTCCCAAAGTCCTTTAACAACTCCTTTACTTCAACTATATAAAACTGACAGTGCTTTAAACCTAGGTCCTATGGGTGTGCTTTATAGGTGCAGCTGTTTATAGCTGTGACTTGGTTTCACTGTTCTACTGAGAGTTTTGAACCTATTCCACAACCAGTCAGCTTCCTCAGAAAAGGCGCACCATGAGCCAGATATCCATTTAACTCTGAAGGAATACCCTGCACATACTCCTTTTACATTTTCCCAATAAAGAGTTCAATATTCATGTAATTCAGATGAAATATCACACCCCACCTGTGATTTGCCACCTTCACTGGTCCCTCATTTTCAGAACAAACGCAACTCCCAGCAAGAAGGTGGGGCTTCAAAGACCGCAGAAGTCATTGTGACTTACAAGATGCTACCTTGCCAAAACTGGGACTCAGATGCAACAGCAAAGGTTTGTGGAAGACAAACAGAACTAGTAGACTATTAATGCTTTGATCACAATCCAAAACAGAAACTTACTAAAATGTAATATCTATTTCTTTTTAAATAGATATCTATCTTCCTCTTGCTATGATTTTTGAGAGTCCAGCAATATCCTGTAATATGTAGCAGAGGAGATAAGCGAACAAGTTCTCTGGTACAAAGCAATAAGGAAGTAGACATGTAACAAATCCTTGAGATACAATCCCTGAGACATAACTTGGGTTATTCTTTTATAGGGGTTATAGGAGAGCGACTGTTGTATGGATTAGGAATAGCACAAGCCCTGATGCTCCCAGAGTTTGCTTCTGGTCTCCAGGAGGAAATGCCCTTTCATTCTGCAAAACCGCAGCAGCTCAAAAACTGTGCTACCATTGACTGTTAGCAAGTTTTCATTCTAGTTAAAGGGTCAAAATGTTGTCAAATGAAAATTAATGTTGTCATTCTGTCAGGCTGAGGTGCTTAACTCCTTTGCCTCTGTTTTCAACAATAGGACAGGTTGACCTCAGGACAGCTGGCCTCCTGAGCTTGTAGATGGGGACAGGCAGTAGAATAGCCCCACTGCAATCCAGGAGGAAGCAATTTGTGACCTGCTGAGCCACTTGGATGCTCACAAGTCTATGGGACCAGGTGGGATCCATCCTAGGGTGATAACAGAGCTGGTGGAAGAGCTCACCAAGAAGCTCTCCATCATTTCTCATCAGTCCTCACTCACTGGGGAGGTTCCAGAAGACTGGAAGCTGGCCAATGTGATGCCCATCCATAAGAACAGCTGGAAGGAGGATCCAGGAAACTACAGGCCTGTTAGCCTCACCTCAGTACCCAGCAGGGTTATGGAAGATCATCTTGAGTTGACAAGGTGGTGTAAGGTCATAGGTTGAATTTGATAATCTCAAATATCGTTTCCAACCTAGTTGATTCTGTAATTCTGTGAAACACATTTAATGTCTATGTTCACAGCAAGTGGTTCTGCCAGCACTGATTAGATCTGTGTCTGGCTGGTCAGTCCACCATATTTTGTGGAAGGCCTGTGTAATTTAAAGGAAAATCACGATCTGAAAGCATGTTTTAATTTCCTCCTTCTCTAGATTTTTCTCTTTTTCAATATACGGTATTTTTATTCCTTTTGATTCCTTGATTCCCATAAAACAGGTAACGCGAGGTTTTTTTATGTTACCAAATCAGTTAGGGGTTTGGCTTTTTCCTGTTGCTTTTTCTTATTTCTTCACAGGTGTTAAAAGCCTTCATGGCCTGTAGTCCACACATTGGCTTGTAGTCCATCCTAAAGCAATTCTAGCATGGAGCTTTCATAATAAGTTGCACTCACTGAGTTGAAACAATAGCTTTAAAGAACCAGTGGGGGGAAAAACACATAATCTCTTTCTATTTGGATTGCCCTCGGTAAATAATGATGGCAAGAATTTTAAAGTACAAATATAAAACTCAGACATGTATCAATACCACTTTCATAAGTGCTACTGCAGAAGCAAAATAAGTTCAACCGACAGGAAGGAATTATCTTAGAGGGATTTTACAGGACACAAGAAAACTAAAAGCTCTAAGGATTTGTATGCCCACACTTTTTAGTGTAGAACAGACTATATTGAATTATGTACCCATGCACCTGTTTTGTTTGGGGTTTTTTTGTAAATCCAGTAATGCTAATTGTTCTAGTGCACATCACTGTTTTCTTTGTGAAGCTCTTCACAGCAGCTTTTAACTCCCAGCTCTGTGCTTTAATAACAATACCATCTGGCTGAGTTTTTCAGACTTGCCTCTGGGGGTTGAAAGACCATTTTTTCCATTATAATTAATGAGATTTGGGTGTCCAAAACCCCTAGGCAGTTTTGAATACATCACCTGCATCTTTTGGGGTTCAGAAGTGCTTTGAGACTTTCAGACAGAAAAGCCATTAAGCTGACCTGAAATGATAGGATGCAACGCAGCTCTTAATGGTCAGTACTGGTTTCTGTGTGAAGTGGCCAAAGCTTGCTGTATTGTACCTGAGAGGCAATGCTGTTGGCTTGGTTAAGAACAAAAAACCTCTTGAGGACCTTATCAAGTACATTTAATTTTTATTCTGGAAATATTGGCCTGAAGGCCAGAGGGATATTTTTTTGTTGTTCATATAAAAGCAACATTTTTTATGTCTTACATTAGAGCAAAATTTGGTACTCATAAAAGTACATAAAATTCTGGCAAGCTTCAGTAGAAGCAGCTCTCTGTGGTATGATAAATATGCAAAAATTTGCTTCAAAATGCTATGCACAAAGGCTGGCCAGCCTTAATGTCAGTTTCCACAATCTTCATATGATCCCAGTCAACAAAACCACTTCCATATTTACAGAAGAGATGAGGAAAGAGGGCAGGCAGTTGCTCCTAGTCATCCTGCAGACTGGATTTCAGCTGTGAGGGCAGACCTTAACTGTCCCTTCTTTGTCATTTCTGGCAGCTGAGGGCTTAGAGGCTCCCACAGCTGGAACATCTGGACCCAGTTGTGCTGGGAAGTCAAATTTGAATCGAACATTACTCTGGTCACTTCATTCTTAAACAAACTGCTAAACAGATTGACAGCATAAATTCTGCGCCAAATTATTTCTAGCCTGTAAGTAAAGTCTGTCTGATGGCAGATGTATTTCATAAACATCTGCATAAGAGGGTCTTGGGCATTTACTATGAAGCATTGCTCAATGAAAATTGTGTAAAAATAAATGATTGTAAGGCAAAATTAAAAATGTTCTCTATCTACTGCAGGAGAATCCTTTCAGCAGAGGTATGATAGATGGGCTCACTAAAATAGTAAATGATACAAAAAGGAAGTGGCTTCCTGCAGAGGGCAGTTATTTGGAGTAAAATGGCGAATAAAAAATAAATAGTGAGTCAGTTCAAATAATATTGTTTGGGGTAATCCATTTGGGTTTCCTTATATAATCTATTTATAGGATCAGAATCTGCATTAAAATCTCTGTACTCAGCCTTAAGAGTCTTGTTCAGTTTTATGTTGTTTTGGACTTATAACAAAGGTTCCTTCTGTATGTTTTACAGCAAAAAACGGATTTTGAGAAAACTCATGAACTGTCAAAAGTTTCATGCAATCGTCTTCTGGACTTAAACATGCTGCCTCAGATATGACTCAGTTATTAGATTTGTAAACTGCATGTGGGAGGATGTGGTTCTGTGCTCAGTGTAAGCAGATACGTATCTTGTACCAACTCTCAAAATAGCAATTGTAACTGCAGGATCTCAACTTTCCCTTGTGCCAGTGTTCACAGGAATCAGATCTGGCTGAAGACTAACCTTCATCTCAGAAAATTAAAAATAAAGAAGAAATACAAAGTTTTCAGCAAGGTCAATTTGCTTGGCTGAGTGAACTCAATGAAAGGATGGAAGCACAAGGTTAAGGGCAGAGAGGGAGCAGGAATCACTCTTCTGGCCCCTATGTGGTCTCAGGTCAGCTGATGCCTCTAATGTCATCACACTCGATATGAGCACACATATACAGAAAGCACACAGGCAATTCAGGATATCAGAAGCAGCTGGCTACATGCCAGCATATAATAATTCTTGATAAATCACATTGCTGACTTCTGGATCTAGAGGGGGTTGTGTGTTTTTGAGGCTGTATGTTTTCTTTAAGACTGCCAGCTCTATATTCTACATGGATTTTAGGCAAGATCAGAGAAATAATTAGCTATGTAAGTATGCACAGAAATTTCTCTCTTAGTGAAACAGAAGGAAATCCTGACAGACCTAGATGAGACAGAAGAAAGGACAGCAGTTTTCCCAGGAATAAGACACATGTTTCAGAATAAATGCAGTGTGTAAAGAAAATGACAGTAGACTCAGTAGGATGTCAAAAGATATGGGTATGGTAATGTCTGCATTATTATTTGTTGTGAATTTCAAAGACTGCAGACTGGCCTCCGGAACAGTTTATTAGCTGGGCTCAGCAAATCACTTATTCCCTTGTTTACTGGTATAAGTGAGGAAAAAGGGAATAATACTGTAATTCAAAGAATTACAGGAAATTCATTGCAGAGGATTTGCACCGTGTAGCCAGTTGTTAAATGATATAAACATTAAAAAGGCAAGACCCCATTTATGCTTCTGGAAGGGTAGAACCTTTGTATTAAAGGGAAAAATAATGTAAACCAATTTGAGAGCAATAATCCAAGAGGGGATTGTTGATTCATGTATACTGTAAGAAAATCATTGTCAACTACTGCAGGCTTCTATTTATTTTTCCACGTTTCCACCACCACCCCCTCCAGAGACAGTAGCTGAACTGTGACTGAAATATTGTTTTTTCATCCCCAGATGGCAGTGCTGCCTTCCAAGATAATAACACTCTGTAGCTCTGGGAGAGAAATGCTGCCGGTCTCTGGCTGTCTTACGTGCCATGTTTCTTTGTTTCAAGGGAAATATGCTACAAATTCTCACGTAACAAGACTGGGGTAATCGGGATGGGCTTTCTCATCCAAGTCTGGCATAGCAGCCATCTTCTGTTAGAGGCACTCCCCAGATCGCAGCCTGTTCACGAGGAATAACAGCTGAGAATGCGAGTCAGAAATTCTGCTGAACTTTAACTGTGCAGTTTCTAATATCTTCTAGGTGGGCTAGAGAAGAAATCAGCATGATGGCCATTTTGGCTCTTAAAGGTGCTGTAGAAGAAGACTGCACATACTAATCCTGGTCTGCAAGCCTTTGGCATCTGGCCTAATCCTGCTTCCACTTTCCTCACCAGCGCTGCCCTTGCAGTCCTCAGCAGGTGGGCACTGAGCAGCATTTTAGGTACCACATTAGGCTGTTAAATCCCACACTGGCTTGCAGGCTGAGATAATGGCTTGGTGCCACTGTGCCTTTCTCTGCACAACTGAAGGTCTCTTTAGTTACCTGGAGCAAGAACCAAGCTGCTACTCCACCCTGGGCTACCCTCACTGAGGTGCAATAACACACCTTCGCTGGGCAATCTGTAATGTTCACTACTTTATCCTAAACATAAAATAAAAGGTGTGTTGGAATAAAAGGAACCTGGTGCATAGGGATGGCTGCCAGCTCCAGTGGTGTAGTGAAAAGATGATAAAGCGCTTTTAGCCCCTCTAGAGAGCCCAGGAGAGCCAGTCCTGTTCTCATGGAAAGCAAAGATTTTTGCAATTGAAAATCCAACTGAATGCTCTAGCATGTTATTCTCTTGTATTTTGAAACTATGAGTAAGGTCCTTCCAGGTTGGACCTTTCTTTAAAAAAAGATTTTTACTCCCACTCCAGCAATTTTGTGGATATCAGGCAGTAAGCTGAAAAAGGACTTGTTCCTTTCCTTCACTGGAGACATTTGTGTATGTTGAGCCCTCTCTAAAAATTTCCACAACTTTCTGAATATTCTAAATCACAGGTGGCACTAAAATACACTTCAAGATAATTCTCTGGCCCCCTCCCCCTGCCACCCTGTTTGCAGTTTACAATTCAGTGAGGAGAGGCTTTTTTCTGCCTTTCCTGACAGAATGCTCACAGAGCCAGTGAGGAAAGATTAAATGCAAGCAGAGCTGGGATATGCTCTGCCCTTCCCCTGAGAAGCCCAGGGCAGAGGAGGACAAGGGAGCTCCCCGGGTCATAGTTGAGCAGGGAGGAAGAAGGGGAGGACAGCAGCAACTGCACGAAGAGTCTGCCACAAAGCTTCATCTGGAGGTGGTGCTGCTTCGTGCTTCTCTTTAATTGGAGCAAGCAGTAAATATAACCTGGCCTTCCCAGTTAATAGGATAAGAGAAATGCAGATTTAGCTCAGAGCAGCTACTGTGTTGCTAATGGTGTTTGGGTCACAGCTTCCATCCTCAAGCCCTGCTTTATCCTCTTTTATTCCCTTTGATTTTCTACAAAGGAAAAAAATATTTTTTTTTTTTTTCAGGAGAGAAATATTTATTGTCCCTTTCCAGGTTTCTCTAATTCACCCCTTCCTCAGCCCAAATTCCTGTTATGTCCAGAGTCATGTTTTCCAACCCATCACTGCCATGCCCACCTCTTTCCCTGACCTTGGAAATTAATAACCCTCCCAACCTAAAATGAAGAGATATCAAACATAAATTGTGCGTTCTCAGCTCTGACACAGCTGAAATTTCTCTATTCTTCCCTGATAGCTGTAGGGAGCTTGGAGAAAAATATGAAGTTAAAACTAAAAAAAAAAAAGAAAATTAACTCAAACCCATAAGCAACATTTTTTTTCTCCAATAGGAACACTCAGCCCTCTAGCCTATTGAGAAGACCAGGACCTCCTTATCACTACACCACACACACACACCAACAAGTAAACATGTCTGTAAATAAAATGCAATAGAGATAACATTTGAAACAGAGAGGAAGAAGCTATCCTTCTAAATGAGGGCTGGGTTTTGCACTATTTTCTCAATCAATAGCCCTCTCCTCAAACACATTAGCAAAGATGAAAAAGACTTTCTCTTAAAAGATGTATTATCAAACCCCTAAAATATGTTTTTCCCCTTTAATTCTGCATACATAGAAAAGAGGGTAAAGGAACTCGGTAATCTCAGCCATTTAAAGACACATCTGCTCATCCCTAGAATTTGATTTCAGCTGTCACCAATTCACCTGAAATGATTATATGGGAAGCCAAGCTTATCAACTCCAGTTTCTTATTTCTAGTGATTACAGCATTTTGCAAGTCTGATGTTTTTTGCCTGCAGAATATGGCAGACTGAAATATAATATTGGTTTATTTTTTAAATAACCAGATTGCTCAGTTCAAAAGAAAACCAACACAAAATATAAACAATATTACTGCTGCTTCAGAATACAGGTTCTTCCATTTTCTAGAATAAGTTTGCTGCCAAATTGATGATTTTTCCATGGCTAAAACATATTTTTCATTTAAAACTCAAATATGTGAAGTTTACAGAGATATTTTATCTGAAACTCAAAAACCCAGAACAGTCTTCTTCCCTCTAAATAGAAGAGAAAATTTGTAACTCCTTTTTATAATTTCTTTTATATATGTACTGAAAAATTATGTTTGACACAACTTGGAAATAGAATCTCTCTTTTATTTCCAATGTATTAAATTGGAAGACAGTAGCAAAACTCGTTGCTATGGTTGAATTAAATCACCCTGACATTAATATTACGTATCTTTCACTATTAATAAACAATGTAAAAAAAGTAAAAACCTTTGGTATCTTCTCCTTAAGACCAAGATGATACAACACTCTCTGGGATACAGCCATCCCTGGCATACTTGCAGGGCACGTGGGATATGGTTAAGGGTTTCTCCTTCTTTTGCATGGAAATATGTGTGGAAAAAAAGAGTCTAAGAGAAAAAAAAAGGTAATTAGAAGAAAATTAAACATTATGGAGTTTAGGAGAAAGGGCTAAATAAAAGAGGGTTGTGAATTCCCTTATACAAGAATTGTTTTCTTATTTTTCCCAGGGAACCCTAGTTGAAAATACACACATTGCATGGGAGAGATGTCAGTCTAATCTTAGATTTTCCTTTGAACCAAAATCTTCTGTCTAGCTGTCTGGGTCAAAAAGGGCAGCAGTGTTGTAGAGCTTAGCAGGCAGAACTTGGTTAAATGTCTGTCTTCTGACAAATCAGTGTTTTTGAAAACAGAAATGACTCAGAGACACGTGGGACAGGAAGGCTGTGTACCTCAACTGGCAGCAGCTTAAGTCTCCAAATCCCCCCAGGGAAGGTAAACTTATAAGGAACATTTATTTTGATTCTGTGGCTTGTCTTGTAAATATGCATACTCTTAGGACAAAGGGCAATAGAAGATGCCACTTACCCAATTTTTCTGGTTTGAGTAAGCAGGAATGTGTTGCAGGTCCTCTTTCATAACTTGGCACAACTGGGAACCCTCCCGCTCCTGGTTTTGTCTTTCTGCCATCACCTGCTATGCAGCTGGAGCATTTGTTCCAGACATTTTAATTGCAGTATTTGTTAAGACTACTAATAAACATGAACCACTGCAGTGGCACTTTGTGTTTCAGAGAGATCTTTCTCTGTCTTGCAGACGGACAGATTTTGTTCTCTTTACTCATGGGAAAAGTCCCCGACTCAGCCGTGAGCAGCCGCACGGATTGGGCCGAGTGAGCTGTAGGGCACCATCCGCCAGAATGCGCAAGGCTAAACCAGCCTGGCCCTCCGTACCAGGCAGCAGGATCCCACTGCCACCCAGACTGCTTTTCAGCCAGATATTGTCAATTTCTATTCACTTTTAATTTTTCATTTATTTATTCACAATCACTATCCAGAATATTCAACCTGGACCAGATTCGGACATTTTGAAGGCCTAATTACCAGTTTAACAGGGAAGCCTGTATTAATTGTCAGTAAGACAGTGAGACTATTACTGAAGTAACTGTTGGCAACAAACCTAAATGCCTGTTATCAGCAAGGGAGAAACGCTGCCAACTTTATGCTAAAGACAGTTTTTACGCAGAGTGGGTTTTTGATTCGCAAAATTAAATCAAAGTACAGAGGGTATTTCCAAAAGGAATTATTATGAAGGGATACCAAGAAGGAAGATGAAGCAAGGAGAATGAGAATGAAAAAGCTGCTTGGGAAACTTTTCTCTGGATGCATAACTTGGTATGAGGGAAACAGAAGATGGGGAAACAAAGTGAGAAGATGTATTTTCTTTTTATGCACTGGAAGCTAGAGACATTTTGTTGGGAGTAGCACAGGAGTACTCCTACTGCTTCTAAAATTTCTCAGAGACTTGATTAGTGTAGCTTGCTCAGGTTTAAAGAGACTGATGCCTTTGTGGGAACAAAGGAATATTTCCATGGAGTGGATATTTGAAGCCCGTTTTATTTCTACTTTTTCTTGCCTGAATTCATGGGCCATTACCACAGAGAGTCCAGGAATTTAACTGCACAAATTTCTTCCTATTGCAGAGACCCTTGATCTCTTCTGCTATGCTCTTGTGACATATTGTAATAATGTGCTTTTCCTGTTTAATTGTACACTGAGGGTATTTGGGGTTTATGTAGTCCCATAGACCTTTCTGAAATAATTTTTATTGTGTTAGCCTATGTCAGTGAGGGAGATAAACCTGTTGGACAAAAGAACAACCTAATGGCACCTGATACCATCACACAGAGAAAAATTTGCCATGAAATCACATGCCAGCTTCTAGCCTCGTCCCTTTGAAGCACTGGACGTGCCCTAGGGCAGAGCCCCTACTCCTAGGTCTTTGTATCATGCAGTCTTGTCAGATTTTTGTACCCACTCCTAAGGTTTATGAAAGCAAATAGGCTAAACCAGCTGCCATCCAGTACACTTCAGTAAGAGTTAATGTTCAGTTGTAATTTCTCAGAGTCCAAAGGGTAAAAAATCCAGGATAACCTGAAAGATCATCACATTTTGATACTGACTACCAAATATTGTGGTGGGCTGTGACCTACATGACAGGTGTTTCTCAGAAATTATCTAATAAATCACCACTAAACAACCTGGAAAAGTAAAATACATAGATTGCTCTCGAAAGCAATCAGTCAGTTCATTTCTGTTGTCTTTGCAATGCTTGTTTCTGGAGTAGATGTCAGAGGGATCTCTTGGTGGCACTGGATGTTTCCACTCACTGAGGCCAGCTGTTGTTTGAAGATGCTTATTCTACTGGGAAATGTATTTTGATGTACACTCTGTGATGTTTTAGCCCATTCTGGTAAGAAGACCTTAGGACAGAGTTGATAACAGATAGTAAAAATGCCTTCCAGAGAAAGTGGTAAAACCTTCTAGAAACTCATGCATTTTGCCCCTCTTGAGAAAGTTTTAAAAATATACAGTCTTTAGAAAACTCAATTGAAAAAAAATATTTCTCCATCAGATTCATGGAAGCAGCTGCAGTGGGATGTAAGTGCTGATTTTGGTGTGCATGTATTGACCAGGCAAGATGACAATATTGGACTGAGGAGCTTTTTCTTGGAATATTCTATATGAGAGTTTATATGAACTTTGAAGCTCTAGTCATGCCACCAAGAATTCCTCAGTAAATCACCCCTTTTTCTCACAGAAACAAGATCATCTGATCCTCTTACTGTTTTGCTGTAATGAAGGATCTAATCTTTTCTGATTATTCAGGGTCTTGCCTGTTACAAATTCAAGAGCTAGTACAACTCAGTTCTTTTCCTTCTAACTTCTTGAGTTTTCCAGAGGTAGTTTTAACTTTCTTGATTGCCTTCACTGCTGTACAATATAACACTGAAGTATGATTGCAACTATCACTTGGCATATTTCTGTGCTCCTCATCTAAAAAATAATCCTAGTTTAATTTATGAAAGAATGTTTACTAATTTTTCATGACATGCGTGATTTGAATATTGAACTCAGGTTTTTCTGGTGTTGAAATTCACAGTATGTTTTCAGCCATGCTTTGTAATACATTTCTTCCTTTTCTCATAATAACTCAGTTAAATACAGTTTCTTGTGGCAAAGTTTCCAGAACATTTTCTCTTTCTGTGTCTGCTGGGGCATCTTTGTTAATGTTCATTATAGGTCTCTACCAAACCCTAACAAAGTAAAAGGAAACATTCCCCTTGGAGGAATCTGACTTTGGATCGTGCTCTCAAACTCCGTTTTGGTTTTTAATGGCCTCTCCTTTCCCAACCCTCCCACATCTTTGCAATGCATTGAGGGAAAGGAAAACACTAACACCGTTGCAATATCCTTTGCTCATTTAAAAGCAATGCTTTTAGAAGGAAATAAATGTGATGTTGTGTACTCACTTATAATAGTCATGGGTAAAATTATGCTGCATTGGTTATTGTTCTTTACATATATTACCAATTTGAAAAGGAAATGAAGTTAGAATTAATGGACCCATTTGTACAAACATGATTGTTAATATTAATATGCAGGGTAAATCAGTTGGCAAGAGCAGAAATAAATGAGTGTCTCGAACACAGTGTTTCACTAGAGACTGACTGCACAGATGCTGAAAACACAATCCTGTCGTTAAACCAGTGTGTGGGGACACTTCTCTTAGAGTTCAGGGGAAATATCAAAGTGCAGGCTCCCCATAGTACACTCCTATTGTCCAAAAGTCTACAGGTGCTGCCAGGAGATTATTAGTGTTTACTGAGAAAAAGCACTCTGCAGAGGAAGGAGCTGGTGGAAGTAACAACCTTCCCCATTTCCTTCTACAGCTGCTGGGCTCACACTGAAGCTGCAGGACATTGTAGATTGATTTTTCAGTTCAAAAAATAGCCACAGGGAGTGGGTTGCCACTTTTTTTGTTGGTTGTTTTGGCAGGGGGGGAGCATTGTTTTTTGGGGGTTTTTTGGTGGGTTTTTTGGTTGTTGTTTGTTTTTGGGGTTTTTTGTTTTTGTTTGTTTGGAGGGGTGTTTTGGGGGTTTTTTGTTTGTTTGTTTGGGGTGGGGGGGTTGGTTTATTTGGGGTTTTCTTTTGTAGGCTCAGGCAGAACTGTTACAACCCAGTTTTTGAATCCTGCCTGCCTGGGGAGTTCACATGTTGACTTCCATGTGCCTCCACTGTAAGGGCAGACAGCATAGACAGAAAGACTGTGGATAATCACCCTCAGATGTGCAATCTCTTAGGACAAAACCCTGTCCCTAGTTAAGAGGTAAAGCTTTGGGGAGCTCTGTGGGAATCTTAGTAGTAGAGTAGATGTTTTGGTAGTCAGTTATTTTTGTTTAAAAATTATTCCTCTAAAGACATTTAATTTGTGATTTTCTATTATGATGTTGAAAACAGTGGTTTTGTGCATCAACCCCAAGCATCTCTTAAATATTAATTACCTTACAGGCAATTAGTTTTTTTGGAAGAAGAAAGACACCCATCATAACTACACATTCTTGTTTTGTAATCTCCTTCATTACATCTGATTCTTTAAAAAAAAAAAAAAAGGTGTGGTAGTTTTGCTTGCCCATTTCGGAGCTGATCTTAAATTACCTTACTGAGACAAAGCTATCAATCTCTTAATCTGAAGAAACTGCAGATCAAGCCAAAGCTTTCTTTTTTTTCTTTTTTTTTTTTTTAAATAACAAGAAAGGGCAACTTTCCCTAAAATCAAAGAATCCCCTCTTGGAAATGAGGGTTTTTTAAAATGTGAAATACTCTAATTTTTTTCCCTTTTATCCATTCATCAAGCTTTTCAAATACAACAGTGGAATAACATTAGAGAAAAAAAACAGGACAATCACTAAAATGTTATATTCGACATCTGAATGATAAGAATCCCATTAAAACTCAGCATTAAAACATTATTTGCTGGAAGAAAAATTGTCATGGCTTTGATAAAGAAAAACAAAAACAACCTTGGCTTTTCCACCTTTAATCAAGTAATTTTTGACCCAGTAAGAGCTTTGTACAGCTGAGTTATTTTCGGAGCATTTATTGTAGGTGTTTCACTTGTGTTCAGCACATCCTGATTCTAATCTTAATACGCTTAACAATAGTAGGGCAGCTTTTGAGAGCAAGCAGACTGGCTCTCCTGGTTATTTTGTACTGCATTTTTACACAGGCAGTATTGATGTGGGATTTGAATACCTTTTCCAGCACTCATTTCACCTAAAAAACTGTTCCATCCACATAGGGGGTCTTCTTGCATCGCTAGGTTGTATGAAGAGAGACATTCATGGGCAAATCTAAAGTCTGGCCCAGTTCTTCATGATTGAGCAATGGCAGTGTGCTGGACAGGAACCATTTGAAGGAACATTCTTATTCTGGGTGCTCACCACTTGGGGTCTTCTCATCCAGTTGACTGGCATCTGGGCCCTATTGAGGGCTTAAATCATGATGCCATATAAACAGAAGCAGAAATAACCCACAGTTCTCTAATTAGCCTCATTAATTCATTACTTGTGAAAGCTCCTGGCTTCACTGGTGCTATGATGGATTGCGGCAAATGCAGTGTGCATCCCAAGCCAAAGGCGAGGGCATGTAAGAGCAATGTCCATGAGATGATCTTAAGATCCAGCAGTGAATATTTCTGTTTAAGTACTTAATATTTTTTTAAGTACTCCAGATCATTTTTCTTCGAATGATTATGCTTTTACTATGTGATAAATAAGACTCTGCCTGAGGATACCAGAGGGCATGCGGCACCAGAATAATATCTTTGCAACATATTTTGAGTGGTGAGCACTACATTTCTAGCTCACCATATGGCTTAGTGCAGCTGTCCTAGCATTAAAATGACCTTCTTCATTACATAAAGGTCACAGATGCAGAATTCAACATTTTGCAACCCTTGGCAGGGGTACAGGCTATGCAGGGAGTACACCTGTTGTCCTGCCTGCAGTTCAGAACACCATCACCCATTAATTGATGGAAATACAGGGATTGAAATTTAGCTTGCATTGCAGTTGATACCATTAGTTAATAAACTTAGATGTTATTAAACAGTTTAATGTGCTGATTTTAAGAAATAAGAATGCCAACATACTAGCATCAACTACTTTATAGGTTTTTCTTTCTTAGCCTTAGTAAGCATTGCCACTACATCGTTCTTTACTGAATATATTCAGTATAGAAATATAGAATATACTGGTAATATTCTCATTTTAAGGAAAGAGAAAATAGAAAGGAAGTTAAGGCAATGATCAGGTGTTTCTGTACATAAAACAGTTAAATTATTCTTCACCCAGAAAATAATTTTTTTGCATATTAGTGTTGGAGTGGAGAGAATGCCCAGTTTAAACTGCTTTCCCCTGCCTTGTCCCGCAGAAGCTGCTCTGCAACTGAAGAGTTGAGCTGGATTTCCCTACCCTTTTCCCCTAACTGGCAGAAAAACTTCAGGGTGTTCCTCAGTGTGTTTCTTCTGCTACTTCATGCTGCTTCAGTCAGGCAGCATGTTGAACAAGATGGAGCACTCAGCCTCTTGACTTAATCAGGATTGTGAAGGTCAATAAAGGGTGTGGATAACCACTAAACCACATTTCTCTCATAGGAACGTTCAATAACATTGCCTTTTGATGGGTATCACGAGAAAAAAAAAAAAGCTGTCGTTTGCTTCCACCTCTGAAGAACTGCTAGATAGAATGTTTTAAATATCATATTCTAAGAATAGAATAGAATAGAATAGAATAGAATAGAATAGAATAGAATAGAATAGAATAGAATAGAATTACTATTTCAGTTGGAAGGGACCTATAGCTAGCCCAACTGCCTGACCACCTCAGGTTTACCAACCTTAAAACATGGTTTTAAGGACATTGTCCAAATGCCTCTTAAACATTGATAGGCTTGGGGCATCAATCACCTCTCTAGGAAGCCTGTTCCAGGTGTTTCTCAGTAAAGAAATGTGTCCTAAGTTGGGTTTGATATTGTTGTTTCCAGTTGACTATCCAAAAGTACTTTGACACAGCCACTGCAAATTCAGTAGTCCTTTCAGAGGGATTCCTTCAGTACAATCCTAATATATTCAGGAATATCTCAAAATCACTTTCCCTCAGCCAGTCTCAGAGCAGTCCATCACTCATACTATTTCTGCCTGCTCTCTGTGTCTTCCTTAGCAATGAGCTTTCATAAAAGCTACTGATTTAGTTTGTTTAGGATATAATCAAAACATGCTCCCTGAAAACCTAATTGAGCTTGGAGCACCTAATGTGGGAGCATTTCATTAAAGTAGGACACCAATCACTGATCTGCGATGTGACCTTTTTTTTAATAATTCATAAAAAAATCTAAGGTATATGAAAAGTTTGCACAAAACCCACCCCAAACCAAACACCCTAAGACTGTATTTTATTCCCATAGGTAAGGGATAAAAAGAAGTGAAAAGGCACTGAAGGTAAAGTACATGATGCTCAGGGAGATTGGCACAGCATTAGGAAGCATCTAATTTCAGCTACCAAAGGGGCTCATATTGATTTTTTTTCATTCTCTGTGTGTTCTTTTATAGAGACTTCAAATAGAGTCTCCATTTTGCTCTTATGAAAACCACGTCTCTTGGATGGCAATGTGGGGGAGGGAAAAGAATAGCTCTTTCTGCTTGAAAAATAGTAACCTACTTAGCACTTACCAGAGGATTATACACCCTAATGTTCTGAGAAGCGCCTTTTCAGGTATGTAGAGAGAAGATGGATGCCTTGGGAGTATTTAGAAGTTATTTAAATCCATGCATGCTGCTGAGTGTTTTCTCATTTGTGCATTGTGAGAGACAGATCCAGATTCTAGCCATTGCTTTTGGAGCTATAAAATTTAAATTAAAGGCAAAGAACATGGAGCAATTCAGAAATACCTCTATTTGTAAGTCGTAATTGAAGTTATTGAAAAGGTTGTTACAGAGAAAATATTCTCTCTTCAGGGCTGCCCTAGCAGCTAGAGTCTGACTCCTTGATGTTTAAACAGGGAATATGGAAAACTCCAGTCATGATCCAGGTCTGAGTGACTGAAAGATCAGCTCTTCATTCAATCAATTATGTCTGACTCTTTAGGAAATGTTAAATCTTTTCAGGATCAAAGTAAGCTATATTAGTAGCACCAGTGCCTGATTTTATTCCCTTATTGTTAGAGAGGTTGTTATGCTTAAGCAAAAGATGCAAAAGTTCTAAGAGGTACATAACACTTATTAACAAATAAATTTTACTTCAACATGAGGAAGGGAGAGAACTCACCTTTCCTTACTTTTCCCTAATTGGTTTATGTGGAGAGGTTTTAACCAGAGTCCCTCCAAACTTATGTCTCCACCATGCCTTCCTAAGAGCTGGAGAAGCATCACACTTTGTGTTGTCACACACTTGTTTATAGTTGTTCCCTGAACTCTGGTTCAGAGATTTAAAATGGCCAGTGATCCTAGTAGACATATGCCTTTGCCCTGGATCCCTGACAAATCACTTTTTATATTGCTTTTTTGGACTTTTTTTTTTAATTGTTAGAATTTCAGCAGAGAAAAAGAAAAATACTGTAAAAAATACTATTGCTGCTTCTCAGTGTTTGGCACTGTAACAGACCAAAATTTAAGCCATCCAAATGACAGTTTTAGTGAAAGGGGAGAGAAGGAAAGACAGCAAAAAAATCCTCATGCCTCAAACAACTTTCCTTTTTTCCCCATGTTACATGTTATCTGACAGAATTAAAAATCCAGCAGGAAATTAAATTTATACTCCTGACAAAGAGCTGCTTAGATGTGATGTGTGATTATAGATGACTCATTCCCATTCTGGAAAACTGGTCTCCTTTAAAGATTCTAGAAAAGCTCTGTTTTCTTTCTTTATTTTTTCCCAAAAGACATCTTACAACTTCATTTTCTAAATATGAAAGTGTTTCATACAAAATAGGAAACATAACAAGCTTCTTTTAATTCTGTTTCCTAGCTAGTCAAGTGATTATGAATTTATATGCCAAGTTTTTAAATTAAAATATTTTAATCCCCTCTTTTCCAAGCCTACGGAAAGAATTGCTTCCTAGGTGACCGTGAACTGTATTTTTCAACTTCTGTGGAGATAGCTGGGCACCACGGGAAAAAAATCAATGTAATGATAACATTGCAAGCAACACAATAATACTTAACCCTTACATGACAGCTCTTGCATAGAATTCTGCAGTGCCTTCACAATGACTGAAATGATTATTTTTCATAACACCTCTAAGATGCAGAGAGCAGCTGCACGATGCTCTCAGTAAAGGATGGAACCAGCAGAGGTGATTACCTCTGGTGCAGAGGACCACCACTGCTTGAAGTCTTCATCAATAATAAACAGTTTAAACAGTAACTTGGTTTCTGTTACTGAAACTATCAAGGGATTTGAGTTTTCAGCATGTTGTTCCCTGAGCTGGAATTTAGCCAAGATATCCAGGTTAAGAAGCAAACTGTGACTTTCAGAAAAATTGCTGTGAGTGTTAAATGATCAAAAAGGGGGAACATCCCAACAGTAGGCCCCATCAAAGGATTAGACCTGCAACATCAGGGTGCTCTTTAATAACCCCCTACCAGAGTATTGACTCAGTACAGACTTAAAAGGAAGACTGCAGTCTAGTGAATCACCAGCACTGTTTAGTGCAGACTGAGTGTAATGTCACTTCACTTGAAGGATTTGACATGATGAGAACACAAAGTGGTGAGATGTGCAGCCTACAACCACCAAGGACTTGTGCTTTCAGGAAACACATTTAAAATATTGTACTAAATTTACAAGGACTATATTCAACTCACTGCTATACCATGGCAGTCATTACCATGGTAAGTGGTGCACCTCTAGGACTAAGAAGACCCTGCACACATTACTGTGAGATGCTTTTATTAACTGCCTTAACATTAAACAACTTGAATGGTTCAGAATAGTGGTTTTTTTCTGCTCAGGTGCATCATTTATTTATTTTTGAAAGTTTAAGGTATTTCCAGAATTGAGATTACTAAGAAAAGAATATTTTTCTACATTAAAAGGTAAGGTGTTTGACTGAGAAACTCTCTGTTGTATCCTATCCACTATTTGTTATTGCTTTCTCACTCCTCGCCTGGTTTTCTGATGAGGGTTTCCAGGCCCTGACAAGGCTCGGGGGTGATGCTCACGTGTCCCTGACTGGGGACCCCCCTGCCCAGTTGGATCTGACACTGCAGGATTGCCTCAGCCACTGCCACTGTAAGCAGTAACTTGTAAATCTGGTAGCAAAATTCTCACATGCTCCTATGTTCCAGAAAATGGCCCAGATTTGGCAGCCTGTCTCCTTGTCTGAAGAACAACTTTCATCTGCTGGCCCCTTTCAATTTTGCTAGAAAAAATCTTTTTTCTCTTCAATGGGAAGAGGTTGGACCAAAACACAGACAAGTGAGGAACTGGAGAGAGGAGATGTGCAGAAGAGGACAGAGCAGAGGACAATGGTGAGAGCTAGAACTGGGAGCAATTAATTTGAAACAGAAAATCTGTAAGGAAAACAAAACAAGAGAGTGGGGAGTTTAAAAGAGGAGGGATTAAGGAATGAAATATAAGCCAGATTCTGTGAAACGGCAACAGAGAATGGGAAGTATCTTAGGCATGATGACAGAGGTAGGCAGTGGAGAGAAATCATGAAAAGAGGTAGGCAAGAGTCAAGAACTGGGGACATGAACATTAGTATAACAAAACTTCCTGAAATTGCACCTCTTGATGCAGCTCAGTAGAAATTCATCCCTTAGATTTTAAGGGTTTTTTCTCCCCCTCAAACTTGCATAAGTAAGGCTTTGCTCAAAGCTTGGTAAGACAGCTAAGATATGAACTCAGATTTTAGAAAATGACAGAATCAACAGTGACTGTTTCTGTCAGATTTTATCGGGTTTGGACAATTTTTTTTCTTGTGTTGCAATGAATGGCTTATATTAAATCTGGTCAGTTATCTAGAGGGAGAAAATTAAATCTATAGCTATTTTAAAAAAAGAAAGGGAGAACCTGAAATCAAAAGATCAGAGGAGGGGGAGATCAGCTGGAATGGGTGCAAGATTTTGGAGCCTTTTCTGAGCTGTATTGTTGGTCACAATTGAGCCCAGGCCAGTAAAGATTGAAAGTGATAGTCATCTGCTGGCATATGAAATGCTTCAAGTTTTTATAGAAAACAAAGTATATTTTTATTGTTTTGACAGAAAACAGAGCTCTGAAAACAAATTCTATTGGGTATGGAATATGAGTTTTATTGTTGACAGCTGGGACAGTGTGAATGTCATATGGTGAGAGCAGGAGTGTAGACACCACTCAAAGTTTTGGCATGCTGGGCCACACGTTCCAGGAGAAAAATGATGTCACTTTCCAGTGACACCTTACTGGAAGGCTACAGGCCACTGCCCAGACCCTTGACACCACTGCTGGACCTGACACTGCTGCAGGATAACTGCAGATCCCTTGCATGCACCACTCTGAAGTCACTGAAGTAGGACACTTGGTTTATTTCTTTGACCAAATAAAAGGCATAAACTTGTCTTCTTTGCTAAAGCCTTTCTTAAATTTGCAGTAGCTTTGCTTGTAGACAACTGAGGAGATTTACAGATGTGTACAAAAACCAAAATCTGACAAGAAATTCTGCCCTCTCACATCATCACCATTGCTGGAATACCTTTCAGCATCCTTAGGGAGAACATGTCTTTCCAGTCCTTCACTTGCTCAGCTAAGCCTTCTAATGTGGTTGGTGATTCGTCTCTTTTTGTTCTTCTCGAAGAGCCTGTCTCTTTGATGACAGTCTTTGATGTTCCTGTTTAGGATTCAAAGATACTGCCTTTTACTACCATAAAAAAGAAAGTTTTAAAGCAAAGCAGAGGTCATAGTAATAAATAGAGTTCATAAAATCAAACAAAATTAATTAAGATTGTACAGTCAGTTTCCTCACAGTTTCTAGTGCAGTGAAAAATCACTGATAGTTTAGGGATTTTTCTGATTTTTTAAAATATATTTTTGAATTTAGGTTTGAGATGTTTTGTGTTTTGGTACTACTATATATTTACACAATTTAGATAAAATGTAAATTATTGCAGTTTCTATGAATCATTTCAGATAGTATTAATGGATTTATTACAGTCATTATGACCATTGTTCCAATTCTTTCAGATGTAGCTTACCTTACTGAAGACATTATCACTGCTGTTGACAGCGTTTGTTAGAGAGAGGAGAGGTCTCCTAATAATGTCATCCATATTTTTTCTCCTTAGGAATTCCTCCAAATAATTTCTTTCTGTTTCCAGGAGTATTTACCCAAACTCTGCCGTGGCACAACAGTGACAAAATAATCATAAGTAGATACCCCCAGAATCTGCAGTTTCTTTTCTTGGGCAGATACTAACAGTTATGGACAATAAAAAGTCTTTTCCTTCTAAGGCACTGAATTTTCCATTGTGGTAGCACTTTCAGACCTAGGAAGTTGCAGTGCTCAGGGGTGGAAATGGACTCTGTACAGAACACTGTGTCATTCACTGCCTTGGCTGTTGGGCTTATTCCCTCTCCATTATTCCTAACTGGTGTCATAGATTGTCCCTTTTGAATTTTACAGCAATGAAATATGCCATTAATATAATAGACTCCCTGACTTGCATGAGTTGGAATGATCAGAAAATTCATTCCCCAGTAGGGATTTTTAAACTGTAATGAAGAATTAAAAAAACCTCGCTGCGTGTCAAGGTACCTGCCAGATTTTTCTAAGCTCTTTCAGTTATAAGGTAGGAAAGGGCAGAGAGTCCAGCTGCTCATGGAAATTGCAGAGGAGATCTAGAACTTTGCCCAGCAGAACTGTCTGGGCTCTACACAGGCCAGCGAGCTGTAAACAAGTTTAAAAAAAGGCATGCTTAGAAAGGACTATACGTACATTATGTCACTGTATGTATTTTCCTCTGAAAGCACCAAATTAAGATTTCAACCATTCTGACTGGTATTATGACAATTTGGATGGTGAGCTAGGAGAGGATGCTCTCGTAGAGGATACTTAGAATTTTCTAAGACAGTATGGCTGTATATAGAAATTTCATGTTTAGAGTGACTAATAGTGAAATTGGACTTGTAATTTTTACAGCAAAAAAGCAAACGCTTTTTTCTTCTTCCAAAAAGCATCAGAAAGTAGAAATTTCATCTCTGAGGAGTCTGACACAATTGTGTGGGGTGTTGAGAACATATTAGCTCTAAGCCATAGTTCTATTCAGAACCTCACTCCATAAGTGACTTTGCAACTGCTTTTTTCAGGAGAAAAGAAAGTGAAGATGTGTAATTTGTGCTGTAGGATTCACAGAAGAGAGTGGGATGTAACAATCAAGCCTCAACTTGCCTATTACTTGGGGAAATGAAATATCTATTTAAGGCAAATGCTTTGAGGCAGGCGAACTTTAAAGTTCAGACTAGTTCTCAAACAGTATAGATTAAATATGTATAAATAAGTGGCAACTGTTACACCATGCTATTAACCCTCATAAAGCTGTTATCCCAGCGATGCTTCTGCTTGTCATCTTCCAGGATGTATCTTTGAGGATTTGCGGTTGGGAATTACAACCACAGAGAGTTTGAGACTAGTCCTGTACCTTCCCCAGCTCAACAAGATTCTGAGGGTGGCCTTCAAGATCAGCAGGGTGGATAAAGGGAACCACTGAGATTCAACTGAGTACAGGGAATTCACCTCTTTACCTGTTCATCAGATAAATCAGGGAATAGGAGAAGTGGGAAGTGGGGCAAACTGAGGTCTGAGGAAGTGCCAAGGGCATATGGTGGAACAGACAGAAGAGGAGATGGACAGATGTCTGTTCCTGTGCCCATGTCCTGGCTGATGATGAGGTGCAGCTCCCACCATCCACAGCCCTGGGCCCACAGGGTAAGCCCAAACCAGTGACACTAGAAAAGTGCCTTTGAATGAGCCATAACCCAAAACTCCCAGCTGGTAACCACCAGTTGCATATAACTTCTACAGGTACCAATAATTTAGACAAATGTTCTCTGCTGCACGACACAGGCAAAGAGATTAACAAAGAAGGTGGTGTGGGGGAGAGAGCAGGAGATGTGAACAGCAGTCTGGAGATAGACATGGGGAGGCGGGGCCTGGGAGAAGAAAGAGTGAAAAAGATGCACACTGGGCTAATACCTGTGGTCTTTCAAACCCCTCACCTCTCCCTGTTGCCTTTACTGCTTGCACACATAGCTTGACACATCCTCCAGTTAAATTATCAGTGCTATTTTCCTCTAACTTTATTTGTGCTTAGTTTGCAGCTTGAATAGGCACTTCTAAGATGGTCTCTGCAACACTGAGAAGCACTATGTGAGACAAGTTGCATAGACCCTGCATGGGCACCCACCAACATGGAGGCAATTAATTTCCTACTTCTTAGATGTGGGTCTAAGGAGCAAGAATAATAAAGCACAGCGGCTGAAAGCAAATGAAAGAAAGCAAACAAATCTGTAAGTAGAGCTTCTTGGGGTGGTTTAGAACTACAGTATTTAAGGTAGAACAATAATTAAAGTGTATTTTCACTTTGACTGTATTTCTGTTAGCTTTGTGTCAAATTCTGCAGTTTTTCTGGCATTAACACAAAATGGGAGCACCTGCATCTACTTCAAAAATCTGAAAATTTTTGTCTTAAAATAAAGCCTTCTGACAGTAAGGCATTATTCTATCACATGTGTTGTTTTCCTTTATTAATTTACAAACTGGATCAAGAAAGGAATATTTGGGTTTCTTTGTTTGAGGATGTTTTCCTTCCATGGGGCTTTTGGAACTTGAAGGTAGAAAATCCTTAGGTAGGGATGTATTTCATTTTTGAATAGTAAAATTGCATCCAGTTTTGACTGATGTGAGAATTATTTATAATAATTAATTGCCTTCAGTAATGTGTGTAGATTGGGAAGATTCTGCAGCATGTTAAAATGAGTGTCTAAAAATGTTCTGCAGAGGCTTGCTCACTAGCTTGTTCAGCATCTCTATCACCAGTTGCATCACCTACTGTGTCCTAAAATATCTCTGGACTCAAAATGTATCACCAGTGCCGCTGTCTCACTTTGTATGGGTCACCCCTCCCACTCCCTCATATCTGCTGGGTGGAGAAAAATACACGGAGCTCTTTGGGATTGCAGTTGGGACCAGCCCCACTCAGAATGTGATGAGATGACGAGGAAAGTCATCATGGGGATTTTCCAGATTCCTCCCTTCTTCTCTAGATATGGGTGTTAAGTGTGGGAGAAGCCCCAAATGACTATTTGTTGGGCTTGACTCTTCTCCACCATCCCTTGGAACAGCAGACTTCTCCTTTCTCAGCTGCTTATGAGCAGCTATGCTGTAAGATGTCTGCTCTGGAGGTATGCAGACCAAGCTCTCCTCACTCTAAATGCTGGGTTTGCTAAGAAAAGGTACAACATACTTCAACTGAAAGGCCAAACTTCTGAAATATAGGATGTTCCAGTAATTAGCTTGTCTGTGTAATCTTATTTTGCATACAAATTTGTATGGACAGCTGCGGTTCATGAAGCTTTCACCACAGAAGGCAGGTCTTGGTAAAAATACATTCTGTATGCAGAGGAGACAGAGCTAAGGATTTCCAGACAACCATGGGAAAGGTATTTTCCAAGCTATTAATCTTCAAATCCTGTGGAGAAGCCTAGATTCCTGGTGTAGATGCAGAAATACCTAGGCAGTATAGAATAATGGAGGGTAAACATAAAGCTGCTCATCACAGAAGGATTTCAAAAAGGCTTTTGAGGCTGCTCACCCAAAAAGGCAGGACTGTTGCCAATACTAGGTCAGATCAGCCATGACTGTGAGTAACTGCATCTTGAAAACCTCAAAAAATAGATGGAAATGTCAGAGTTTACCTGCACAGCTTGAGAGGGCTACACTGCAAATGTTTCTCTCCTAGTGAAAAGTTTTTCTTTAAGTCCCTTTTTTTTACTGCCCTTCAAGTGGTTGTAGCCTGCTATTACACCAAGCTTAAGACTCTTCAAGTCCAAAACTTGATTCACTTTTTCACATGAAGCCTCCCAAGATCCAGACAGACGGGAAAAGCAACTTCTTCATATTTTTTAGGCAACTCCTTTCAACACAGGCTGATCTTCAGTTTACCTTATTGACAGGGAGAGAATACTCAAGCTGGAGTCAAAAAATAATCTTCTTTTCAGCAGGACTAGTACTAATTCTTTAATCCCATGTGAGCTTATACTATCCCAAGAGCAGACGTTTGCTTGTCTCCTTGTTGGACACCATGAAGTTTTTGTTGTCCCAGTTCTCAAGTTTATCAAAATCCCTGTGGATTCAAGTTATGACATTCATTGTGCCAGTAACTCCCTCTAATTTAGCATCATTGATAAATTTGCAGGTAGTTCATCCTAGGTCATCACCTAGGCCATTGATTAAGACATCAAACAGTGAGAAAGAGCAGCCCTTAGACTGCTCTGCTCACTGCTGTCCACCAAGCAGATGCTGAACTTTAAAACTGATAAATTTTAAGCCCAGAGGTACTGCTAATTTTTAGTCCATATAAACATCCTTTCTTCCAGACCACAGTTCCTCAGCTGCCAGCTGAGTATGGAGTCAAAAGCTTTCCTAAAGCTGACACATGACCTCCACAAACCTCACTTTGTTGTAGGAGGCACCCGAGTTTGCTGAACATAATTCGTCCCTGGTAAATCCAGGGATTGCTGATTACAACTGTAAAGTTTTTGTTCTTCACATGCTTGCAAACGCATCCCAAAAAGACAGGCTGTGTGATTTTTCCAAGGTCTGAGGTGAGCCTGGCTGACCTGTAAGTCCCAGACCCTTCGTCTTGCCTTTTTTAGAAATGGCACCCAGGGCCACTGTGCAAACCTTCCAGGGAAATGTGTGTTTTCTCTGTGAAGGGCAGGTTAGCCTGGAATTGTTTTTTCCATACAGAAGGGTCTGAGCCTGGGAAAGCACCATGATCATTGCAGCATACAGTGAGCTCTTGCTGATCCTTGAAAATTTGGAGGAGATAGTGTAAATCTCATGCCAGGCCATGCCCATATGTGTAGAGGTATTTATCCCAGCTGACTGTGTAATTTGTGTGCAATCATACCAGTTTTTGGCTTCTCGCTTAGACACCTGAATTAGGAGGACAAGTCGCCACATACACAATAATTCCTCTACTAAATAATCCAAAACTCTCCGTTTAATCAACATTTTAGTTCAACTTCATTACATGTTTTTCCCTCTTGGGGCTATAATGGTAATAAAGGAATCTGACTCAATCCCCTGAGTTAAGAAATTGCTCCCTTAGGCAGTGTGACTCTTCCTACTGAGTTCAACTGGAAATTTATTTTGTTGCATAAAACAGAAAAATATGATTCATATACTGTTAATACTCAGCTGCATGTTAGCAATTTGAGCATTTAATGAATTTCAGTTCAACAAATTAATTGCCAGTTTAGCCTGAAAATGTTTCAGAGGTCCTTGGGAATAAGAAAGAACACAATTGCATTCCCTCATCTGTATGGATCAGCACATGACCACTGCAGCTAAGACCGTCTTAAGAAAAATGTTTTGTCTATTTAGAATAGCAGTCCCCAAGCAAAACCATTCCATAAGTGAGGTGACATGCTAAGGATGCTTTTGTTAATTATTTCTGGGCATTAATGCAAAGATTGCTCAAATTTCATCCAAAGCAGTGGACTCTCTACTTGAAAACAGTCACAGAGCCATAAAGTTTTGAAACTTAGAGAGAATTTTAAAAGACCTTCTTTTAAAAATATTTGAAGATTAATTGTTTTAGAGGTAGTTGCACTTGGAAGTGCCTTAGTAGTTGTGGTCTTCAATTTTACATCTAGTGCATTGTGAAAAACTTTTGGCCCACTAGAGGATTTCTGTAACGCAGGCAGAGACTGAACTGCTCATCCTTGATCCTTTTGCTTAAGTGGCAGGATGGGGAATATCAACTCAGAGAGCACAGCAGCAGCAGCAGGATGTGTTGTGGAAAAGCTACATTTCAAGACTGTGGATGTTGACAGAACAAACTCTGGAATCCTCTCCCCCTGGATTTAGTTGTTTCTAAACCACAACCTTAGAAACTTCCTCCTGCCTCGTAAATGATACTGCTACAAGTGATAGCAAACATGGAATGCTAATAGAGATTTCTGGAAAGTGTTACTGAAAGGCCAGATGAAAGCTTTGGGAGAAGCACTGTGTGGCTTTGTACATCCCAGGTTTGTGACTCTGGATCCCATTAAGAGAAACACAGGAAAAAATCCATCCCAGTGTGGATGCCACTGGAATGGTGTTAATTGAGGGCATGGATCATGAAAATATTGCCAGCTCTTGTCACTTGTTACAAGTTGTTGATTTATATGGGAAATGAGAGCTACAAAGGTGTGTTTGCGGATAAGTATTCGTGTTTCTCTCTTGGTATAAAGGGCTGAGAATAGAGGTGAAAAAGCCAAGGAATGAGAAGAATACAAAAGATATGCACACATCTGGTGAATATTATCTTGTTCAGTAAGTGACATGCTAATTTCCTCTTTGAGCATACATACTGTGGCCCTGCTAAAGTTTATTATCAAGTAAATTAAACTGGAACCTTTGGTATCTCAGTCAGTCCAGAGAATAAATGCATTTAATTTTTTTTTTTTTTTTAATAGAAAAGAAAATTGATTTTATTTTCAAAATAATAGTCAAGTGGAGTAATGTATGCTGTCTATGCTGTATTTTAGGTGCTTTATCATGCAATTTCTCATCTCTACATGAATTTGCTTAGAAGCTAAAGCAAAATAGCAAAAAAAACCAAAAACCAAATTACAATTTCTTGAAAGCTTGTCACGTTCACTGTATGTTAACTGGCTCTTTAAATAAAGTGAAGTGATGGATGCAGGAGGAAATATGCTAACTTTGTCCTATGTCTCTAAACCACTCCTAAAGAGAAAGTTCACAGCTTTACTCACTGTGCTTATTTCAAAATCATACAGCAATGTGTTCACAAAACTGTGATCTAAACCTTTAGCTTCTGTATATGAGACTTCAGAAAAGAGTAATGAAAAAATGTGCCTCCAATTCCAAAAAGACAGTAGTTTGATCATTGAGAGTTCATGGTCTTTATGCAGTAGAGTTTCATTTTTATATGTGTCCTAGAGTTAGAAAACCAGAAGACTTAGACATGACTATTTTAACCAGCAATTGTAGTTGTACTTTTTCTGAAGCCTGACTGCAAGGCATGTGCTGTTGTCTTGATAATTTATATCTATATTTCTCAGAGTTCCTCAAGTAATTATATTTTTATGAATTTATTTGGACTGCATTTGAAGTAGTTAGAGTAATGTATGCTAGGGAGGACAGTAAAAGGTTTGGCATAGAGGAGATGCCAGTTATTTAGCTGTTGTAATATCCAATCTTTATTCTTTCTAAACCTGCCATTAGCAGGTTACAATGAACTTGACTCCCTAAAATCTATAAAATCTCAGTAAGTCCTTAACATCAAATAGTTTTGCAAACTCCTCAATAAACTATGCAAGAGAATTCCTCTGAAAAATGAATTTAAATAGTCCTTGGAAAAAGAACACTGAATGATTAAGCCTTTGTCAGGTAGGGGTTTGGGGTTTTGTGTTGTTTTGGTTTCTTTTTATTTCCAAAAAATGTAATATTTCCTAAGAAATAACAAAATTTTTTCTGCTGCCATTGCTGGACTGACTGATGGCTCTGTGTGGGTGTCACTTATTGTGGTTATGCAAAAGAAATCATGAGTCACAAGCAAGTGGAAGAAAGCAGTTGCTGTAGGCACTGCCACCAACCCGGGGAGTGGCAGAGTGCTGCAGGCGTGGGGAAAGCAGCACTTCTCTCCCATTTCGGCTCCTCACTTTTCCTGCAGTGTTGCATTTGACATGTCATTTAAATAGTGAAGTGAATGCCTGCAAAACAGGAGGAGCTGGGACTGAGCTAGGAGAAAATACAAAAATAAGATGAATTAGGCAAAATGAAGGAACAGAAACTGAGAAGTGTACTAGTAATGATAAAAGAATTATAGTGAAATTTGATTAGGGACCAGTTTATAACAACCCCCAAACCTAGAGTATGATTTGCCCACCTGTAGCAGCTGTGATGAAGGATAATGTTTCCCACCTCCTTTTCATTCAAGTGAGACAAACAGGATCAGCAGCAAAGCTGCCTTTGGAACAAGTTTCTCATTCCACTAATCCATCAGCATTATCTCCTGAGCTGCTTCCTTCTCCTGTGAGCCTGCAGCGGATGTAGTTACACTGAAAAAAAACACGGAAATCACTTTCCAAGTCATTTCAGTCTGTACCCTAAGATTACTTAAGAAATGCAACACTGACCATTTGCAACTGAGTCTGAGACCCTCCTCTGAGCCACTCCTGCCGTCCTGACTCATGATCAGTGAGGTATCAGCAACAAGAGGTCGACACAAAACAGAAAAGAATTTCCAAAACCTGAAGAAAAATTAAGAAATTAGCAGCCAGGGGTATGCTATCAAAATAAAAGGCAATAGGGTTAGAAGAGGAAATAACAACACATGAATGTTGTGATCATAAAGATATGTAAGTAAAAAATCAGTGACCAAGAAAGAAATTATTACTCTTACAGTTGTTCAATGAAGATATAAAATGAATAAATAAATAAATAGGAGGTTGGATAGTGCTATGTCTTTGATGAGGAGCTTAACTGCTACAAATGTGTCTGTCCTAGGATGTGTGAAGATCAGCTGTCCTCTGTTTCTCAGCTAATACAATACTTACTGTTAATACAATAGTAAATGTTTCTCAGTTATTACAAAGTTTCTCAATTTATAAGAAACTGTCCTTCAACCCAAGTTTATTTCAACACTTCTGATCATGCTGTGCAACAAAAGGTAATGATTACAGTGTGGCTGTCTCTCAGTTCTAGGCCTGGGTACCAGGGATCCCGGAACTTAGCAGAAACAATGGCATTGATTCATTACAGTACCTTAAAGAAATCAATCACCGTCTGGATGCTGGTTTCTATCTCTGTTTGTTGTAAGGATTCATCAACAGTTATGTTTATCTCTCTGCACATCATCTGATAGAGTTGATTGGGAATGGTGATGCTACCTGGTATTACTAACAAATATTTAGGTGCAATTTTTTTGTCATTGCAAGAATTACAAGTTTCCTTGGATAGAATTATCTCAGATTTTGTATTCAAATTCATCAAGGGCTCTTTATTTATTAAATAAGTAGCATTGGCAGATCTATATAGCAAAAGTTTCGTTACCAAATGGAGGGGGGAAGAAAACCCTTTTGGCACACAAATCAGTTGAATACCATGTTGTCGCAAATAATCCCTAGACTAAGGTTTTCGTTCTGCACTGCTTGTGGCCAGCTCCTTCTCCAGGCAGTAACTAATGGCTTGCAGTTTGGCCTTGATTTTCTGGGATAGCAGAATAGTGCTTAAAGCAAATTTGAACTAGAAGGAAGAGGCATTGAGACTCTGAAGCATATCCCTGAACCTCAGGTAACAAATGCCAGCCTGTGTCTGTGAAACACATTAATATAGCTTCAGGGCTGCTGTCACTCATGCTGTCTGCCTGCTCCAGAAGGACCATTAGGGCTGCTGGAGAGAAGATGAATGGAGTGACTCTTTAGCAATTTCTGGTGGCTTAGCTTTGGAGTGGTGGCATGGCACAGAAGTAACTGTGGCTCTTTTATGACATGTGACAAGTTGGTTGCTTATTAAACCAGTAAAAACTGGAAACTGAGGTTTGTCATCTTTCTGTGAGAGTTTGAATGCACTCACTGGATTTTGGTTTAACTTAAGTGCCAGTGTCCACAAATTTTCAAATCTGAATATTCTTGAAAAACAAAGCACATGCTTTTTCTTTACCCTTCAAAGAAATGGCAGACTGGCTGCCAAATTTAACTCTCTTTTGTGATGAAATATGTGCCACCAGCATTCTCTCTGTCGCTATAATATTTAGCTTTACTAATTAATGCCCTTCAGGGCTGTGAGGTGAGGAGCTGATTGTCAGCATATGAATTCTTTCCACAACACTTTGTTCAGAGGGGTAGTCAAGAAGATCGATCTGTGTCTTGTGTAAAATTCTCCAAGAGCAATACCTTGTTCAAAAAACATTAGTCTTACCGTTTTCTGACAGCACCTTTCTTTATGAAATTATCCTCCTAATTGCTGCCAAAAGCAGAGGTCTGCTATTAACAGAAGGCTGGTGCAGAACCCAGAAGGCAGGGTGCTCTGCATGATTTGGGCAGCCTCACTTTCTATTCTTAAATGTTTCCTTTAATCCTCCAAACCTTTGCAAAGCCAGGTTTTCTCTCTGACTGCAAATGGAGCCTTTTGAGATAAATATGTGCTAGAAAAATTGAAGTACTTTAATGCCCACGTCCACCAGACTAATTTTTATGGCATGCCAGTGTTCGACAGATAGAAAAGTTGTTGGGTTTTTCTAAGAACTTAAGAAATGAAAGGAAATAAGCTTATAACAAACCTTGTCTCTGAAACTGCAGGCTGCTTGCTAGACTGACAACACAGAAAGTGCTCTATGCTGAAAGACTGAAAATTCTGGGAAAACAGGTATGTGAAACTTAGTAAGGAAAAAAGACAAAACTAATGCAGCATTTCAGTCTTTTTTTTCAATCCATAGATGTTTCCATTTATATACTTATTTACGTAGGTGTTAACCTCCTATAGTTTTCACAAATCAACACACAGGATATTGCTATGCAGATGGGACAAATAACCACGATAAGTAGCAACAGAAGTGACTAAAAGCCCTAAACATCACAGGGCAAGGAGTTATTTTCTCCACCCTTGCATATATCTGGGCACTACATATATATATACACATAAATATACATATACATATACATATATACATAAATACACATATACATATACATACATATATATACATATACATACAAATACATATATATACATATATATGTGCGCGTGTGTGTGTGTGCGCGCTGTAAGCAAAGATAATCATGTGATAATCTACAGCCCTATATAACAGTCTGTATAGTTCTGTGATTTCCACATGCAGGTTTTGCCACATAACTTTGGCAACTTGCACTACAGTTTGTTTCTACATCTCTTTAGGCTGTGTTTCCATCATTCCAAATGTGCAGTAGCAGATAGAGTTCCAATCTGCCAGGTTCTTATTTTTCTTTTCTCTGTCCTCTGTAAATTAACATTCCAGGCAAATATCTTTGTCACAAAGAGAAAATATATGAAAGGGTAACCTGTATGTGGGGAAATTCAATTCTTGTCACTTGGTCAAAAAGAAAAAAATTTTACTTTTCCTATTGTTTTTCAATCATATTTAAAATGCAGTGATAATCCATCCACAATGGATTGCAATGTGTCTCTGTTCCCAGATCTATAAATAGGAATTCATAATGTAAAAGTATAAGGTATAGTGATCTCAGACACATGGACCCAGTCAACAATGCATTAATTAGAAGTAATGAAAAATACATGAGAAGAGATATCTTTATTTTTTTGCAAAATTTTATTCTTGATGTCCCTGAAGCCACTCAATAGCTTCATCAGTAAAGCAGACATTGACCAAAATTTCACAGATGTGTGATCTATGGTGGCCATTTTTCTGAACATTAATAAGTAACTATTACATAAGCCATTAATTATCAGGGATGTTGATGGGGGTGTGGGGGTCTCAGTAAAAATGGCATAGAAATCTCAGATTTCCTTCTTGAGAGTATAATGCTACAAGATATTAGTTGCTAGAAAGACTGATGCATGGAGACTTACTATGTCTGGTGAGCAGCTCTGTCCAAACCACATCCGAAGCACTTCTCTTGTCTGGGGAGCTGATGGCTGAGCAGTATCCTTCTGCTTCAGAGCCTGGGTTTTGACATTATAAATGGGGCTTATTTTTTGCAGCCGCCATCTTTCAGTCTCCAGAGTCAGCAACAAGCCCTTCCAGGCATATTTGTAGAGAAACAGGGCATTCAGAGTCAGTCTTTGTTCATTTGAAAATGAAATGAATTAGGCAATGTGCTCTACATGTTTGTCCCAAAGGCTAGTATTATTGCTATTTAACCAATGGCTGTCATTTACTGAAATACCAAAACACATATTTAATTTTAATGTTACTGTCACATCTGAATTGATAAGTTAGGTATGCAAATTTGATTTCAAATGAGAAATTAAATGGCTAATCAGCTGATCGCTGCACTCATAGTATGTCATTAGCATTTTTGGTCTTACATTAGTATTTGTCTTTGACTACTGGGTAGTTTTACTCTCACAGCATGTTATTTAATCCAGCTGCTATTTTTCTTGTTATGTTTAATTAAAACTTGTGAAAAAGAAACAGTTACAAGGGAAACAAAATCACTATTTTAAAATAGCCTGGTATGTACCTTACAGAGGTAGAAACAGTGCTAGAAAAACCTGTCTGTGGATGTAAGATATCACGCATACGCCTTTGGCACACAGAACATTCTATTGAACTAGTACTTTTGTACTGGCCATTGAGTGCTAAATTTATATGAATGGGGTAAACAAATCAAAGACAGTAACTACTTGATTTTTTACTTTTCCAGCATTTGTGCTTTAGATTGGTTTCCATTGTTTTGAGCATTCATCAAACTGCCAAGTTACCAGCTGGTCCATTGAACTGATAACAAGTTTCTCCTGAAGCATATTAGGGGAGTTTTTTTCTTATATCCAGTTCTCAAGTTTGATCTTCAAGTTGCAATCCTCAGATGATTACTCTTTGTGGAAAGCATTAGCAGAGTGTTGGATTTTTTCCCCTGTAACTTTTTTTTTCTATTGTAGATGAATTTGGAAGTATGCTAAGAAAAATGTTTCAGGCTCTTATAAGCCACTAACTTCCCTTTCTTAAAGAGAGAGATCAGAGTAGATAAAGTTTGGAGGGAATATACATTGTCAGAACTATCTTTTGCTTAGAAACTCCAGTAGTTCTTGGCTTCGAGTCAAGTTTTACATTTAGTGAGGTGCAGCTTCTTTATGCATGAAAACCCACACACACTTGATAAGTCAATGTAGACAGATCACACATCTCAAAATTTCAGAATATAAATGCCCTAAAAGTGTCATTTTCTCTGAATGTGGAGTGGAGAGACATATCTTCCTGCCATTGCAGCTCTGTGCTGCTGTGACTGTACGCAGTCTACACCTCCACACTGGATGAGCTGTATGCTTCTCCAGTTCTTTTCCTGCCCCTTGATCCAGCAGTTTGCAAGGCTAATCTAACCAGATATTATGTACAGGGGACCAGGGAGAGCTGAGACAAAGACACTGGAAATGTGAATGTCAAACAAAGTGAGAAACAGACTGTGAGTTTGCACTGGGGAGCAAAATTGGAATTTGGCACAGAGCTTCTGTCAGAGACTTTTAAATCTTTTTGGGAAAGACCAGGAGCCTCTGAGAGTAGTCAATGCTCTTGATCTCTCAAAAAGCTTGCAGAATGATCTAGGAACTGGTGAAACTTGAAAAAAGGAGGAATGGGTCTGAAAAAAAGCTTCAGTGCCAGCAGGACAGCAGCAACTTCTCAGGCAGTGATAGCGGAGAGCAAAGCTGAAGGAAATAGTTGGAACAGATAAAGAGTTTAGAAGACAACTGAATATTTAGTGAGACAAGAAAAATATAATAAAGCTACCAGAAAGGGAAAATGAGACTAGTTAACAAGACTGCTGGGTGAGAGAGAAGGCAATGCGGCAGTGAGTGGGCAGCAGTGCAGAAAAGTAGAGGAGGGTTGGTTATGCAAAAGAACCAGGAGGAGGATGAGAAATTAGAGTACATCTCTGGGACTAATGAAGTGAAAGGATGTGTATTAGGAGCAACAAGGAGTTGAACACAGGCAGCTGAGGAGCATGGGCACATTGAATCAAGATTGGAGAAGGTGGGGAGCAAGACATCAAAGCCTGTTCCCAGTAAAGCACACTTTTCTATAGAATCTGGCACTGGACCTAAGATCCAGGGCCTCTTGCCGTACTATTGTTTCCAATAAAGGCCAGCTGTCCACGAATTTGCAACAGATGTTACCCATGTCAGTTCTCTCTATTTAAACAAGATAATAATGAGGATACGGCAGTTTGATCTCCTTTAGGTGTGATTGCACCTGATCAGAGACCCAGGAAGGACTCGATTCATCCCAAGACCTCTGACACCAGATATATATTAGAGTTAAATGAAAGCTCAAGTGTTACAACATATTACAATATATAAATACACTATGTGTGTTCCACACCGGTGTCTGATACACACTGTTTTTGCTGTCTGTCATAGACAGTACCAGTTCTCAAGCCAAAAATCATCATATCTGTGTTAGAAGTCAAAAGTTTGGTCCAGTTCTGATCTGGATGAGAGCTCTCACATACGCAGGTGGAATTGTTGAGAAAATTTAACTCCAATAAAGGAGGGAACACCACAATGGCATACATAAAAACATGTTGCTTGCAACAAACCATTAGGACAGTGCTGTCCAATAGGTCCAGGTATGGTGGGATGGGCTAGTGTCAACCTGAATACCATGTTCAACTTTGCCTCTTTTCCACACCCTGATAGTGAACCTCACCCTTAGCCCGCAGACACTCATGCCTGTGACAGTAATTTTCCTACTCTAAGTCTTGTGTATCTTGACAGTGTTGAATAACTACCTATCTTTCAACTAAATATTGTCAAGGTTCACAAATTGTTGGGTTTTGCCTGCCTTTTTTTATTAGGTAGCCATTTCAGAGGCTATTTGATTAAGATTTGCACAACCCAGGATGGCACTGGCAAAAACACTGCCACTAGTAGGTTTCCAGAATTCCAGTCTTCAGGCTATCCACTTAGGTGTAAGAAACTCAAATTATTAAACCAGGTGCTGTACTGTAATTACTCTAATGAATGGCAGAAAAAACTCAGTGATTTCTACTGAATCTTCTCCATTCGAACTAAAATAGTTGGAATATTCAGTTGAAGTAGTACCCAAGCGTGTTCCCCTGGTTTTGCACCTAATACCCACACACGCATGCCCATGAATGCCTATCTTTAAAGTCTGAAGCTTTTTCTGCTTCCCCGTTTTGACGAATACCTGTTTATTTCACACGACGGGAAATAGGTTCCGCTGAGGATTTTTGAATAAGTAAGTCTGTGAATTCTGCTCTTAGATATTGTACAGGGAACATGAGGCTATAGAAACCTACAAATGGACTGGGTCTGGTATAAGGACTGTGGGGTGTTGGTCCATCCAGCTTTAAACCAGTGCTTTGCTTGCACTAATACTCAGTGCTTTCATCCCTTGGTTTCCAGAGCCTGGCCTGGGACATGTGCTTTGATTTCCAGGAGTACCGTATGCACTTCACTGTAATTGAATGCAACTACACTTGGGGTGCATACGACAGTGCACAAATCTGAGTATTTCAAACATTTAGGCTTTGGGGTTTCAGACTGAGCACCCAGACATTGTGAGGGCTCCATGCCTGTGCTCTTTGGCTGTCATAGGGAATTAACACTGCTCCTGACAATGCCCAAGGCTGCCCTGAGCACAGTGTGCCTGAAACATACAAATTGTATTTTGAAGAACACCAGAGAAACACCTTTAAGGAGATTAAACTTCAGAAGAGTTTGGTTTATGTGTAGTGCCTGAATCAGAAACCTAAAAATGAGGAGAAGGCAAAACAGTCACAGCTCATTAAGTGAGGTAGGGAAAAAAAATATTTTAGAACTGTTAAATTGGATAAGATATAATCTTGTAGATGTAGATGATATTGAGTACTCTAACATTAATTTCTTCATTTCTAAATTTTCGAGTGTTAGACTTCATAATCTTTTAATGTAGTTCTGCATTTTTTTTATATATATGGCTTAAAATCTGACAGATGGCAAGCTTTTACAATTATTATCCCTTTATTTCCTCAGAATGTGACCTAGTAGTTTTTGGAATATATGCCTAAGGGAAATGTTGGTTGTTTCAGTGGTTGTGAAAGTTAAAACTGTAGCATACAATCTAATGTAAAGGACAATTCTATAGTGATAAGTCAAAAGACCGTATGACTTCATACAGCTTTTTCTATTTGTGCTTTGTGTGGTTCTGGAAAAGGAAGTTAGCTTTTCTCTGTGTTATCCTGCTGCTCTGCCTCAGGGAAAGACTGGACTTGGACAGGATAAATTAATTTTCATTTGGACTGTGCCTCTCTCCCTTTCTCCCAGCATCACATTTGAAGTTCCTGTGTTGTGTGATCAAAAGGCTTGTGATGCAGAAAGTCAGACAGCTCTGCTACCATCAGCAGAACTGTGTACAATACAGATGGTAGTAGGGATTATGGAGATACTATCTGACCAGCAAAGAGAAGAAAAGCATCCAGTCCTTAATAAAATGGTTGTATCACTGGGAGTGGAGAAACATTTGATCAGCGTAGACAAGGTAACACGTAGTAAAAAGCTTAAGGATTAACTTCTAAACTCAATGTGGTGTGGAGAAAGGAAAAAGGAAAATGCTTATCTTCTGAAATCAAATGCATTTTCTTCCCAGGTCACCAAACATCCCCACACAGAAAAATTGTCATTTGGTTAACATGCATTGCCTAACTCCAGAAATAGTTTCCTAAACCAGGTTATTCAGAGACAATCAGGTTTCCCAAAATTTGACCCTGCCTACTCATCGCTAAGCAATGAAACTGAGAGCATCTCAATTTGTATCATGATGTATGATTGTTTTTTTACCCCTTCCCTTCCCTTCCATCTCTCCACCTTCAGGTGCAACACCCCTTCAGATGCAGTCTCTCTTTAGCATGTGTCTGGACCCTTTTTTCCTCTGTAAACTCCGCACATTCAGGTTTTGGTCCAGTTGGCAGGACTGCTGATACATGACTTGCTCTCAGTCCTCCTGATGTGCCTGGAGTTGCCTGAAGGAAAAAAATGTTGCTTTATGAACAGAATAACTAGCAAGGGATAATCTTGGCAAAAATAATTTCTACTAGCATTGTGAAATTTGGCATCATTTCTTTGATTAACTGTTCTAGAAATAATGTATTTCCAAACTTCAGCAATGTGTGTAATGCCTACTCCAGTTAAGTTTTGGAAAACACCTATCATTCTGATGCTGTTTTCAGGTGCTTGTAGCTTTATGGAAGCATTCAGATTTCATTCTTTTACCCTGCTTAGACAATGACAGCTAAAGGCTTTCACAATGCCTTCTGCTGTTGATCATGTAGAGGGATGTCATATTGTGGAGAAAACAGTCTTCTACAACTTGAGAAGAAAAGTTGGACCTGGAAATTTGATCACTTCAAATTAATAGACACAGACTATTCATTCTTGTCCTTTATTAAAGTAGAAATACCCTGCATATTATGACTAGGTATCTACTACTTGGCTAATGACAGATCATGAGTCTCATTGCCCTAACCACATCGCAGTTGCTGTGTTCTGTCTTCTTACAACAGCATGAAACTTGCCTATACAAAAGCAGGATTACGAAGATGAATTTAATGAAACAATAATATCACTTTCTATTCTAGGCAGTCTCCACAGTCTTCAGCAAAAGCTGCCTTGTGGGTTTCTTTGTTCCTTCATCCCAAGGCACACGCTTGTCTGGCCTTTATCTTCGAACTCCTCTCTGCCATGTAGCTGGATACAAATATCTGCTCTGCCTTGTCTTCAGCTTCCTGAAGCTGGAAGGGAGGACAGGAAACAGTTTCCCCTGAATGGACCAGCCAAAAATGTGTTTACCATGGATGATATCACTCAGTTCTGCAGGCCTCAAAACATCATTTAGTAATGTTATTACAAAACCATGTACATCAAGGAATTCAACTGACAGGCTGAGAACTCTTTTTGAAATAATTTCTTGTGTAGCTCTGAACAACTCATTTCTTGTTTTCAATCTAGAAGAAAAATGTCTATAAACCCTCTGCAAACATACTTTAATATTGCAGCTGATAACAAAGAAATCTATGCAAGACACACTTCTGCAATTGTTCCAAAACTGTATTCTGTTTGGCAGTCTAGTTCAGACTTTTCTATATCAAGTTTTTTTGGAGGCTATCTGATCTAACAAAACCCAAAGCAGTCGCTTCTTAAATGCTGCCTTGTTGCTTAACAAGTGCCACCCTTAGTCAAGGGAACAAGAAGTTTCTCCTGCACAAGGTAACATGAAATGAATTTGAAAAATGATCTGCCACTTGGGTTTGTAGGACAAATTTATAAGGGCTTTGTCATGGTCAGCAGGGAAGATTAATGGAAGCTGGGACTTGAGTCAATCAGTGTTGAAACACACCAAACCAATTAAATAAATGGGAACATTTAACAGACCCTATATCAATAAATACAGATGAATATTAATGCAGACCTGTAAGATTCGGAGCGGGGGAAAATTAAACAATGTAGAGAATAGAAAATACTTAGAGGGGAAGAGTTTCACTGATCACTCAAAAGGATTTGGCACTGAAAGGAAAACTGTGCTAGGAGTTGTACAGATAAGCTGGAGCTGTATTACCTTTCCATAATATATCTGCTCTGTATTTCTCTCATATTTTTCAGCTATAATCTTCACATAGCTTTTAGATTTTTTGGGTTTGTGTTTTTACGTTATTGACTCAGAGAACACACATGAATCCTTATGTCTAATTATATGACCAAGGCAGAGTCCATTATTGGATTTTGAAGTGTAGAGCCCCAAAACACCACAGTATAATTAATATATATGGGCATTATCTTTTCCCTAGGACCATTATTCAGATGGTGGCAATTCCTTCTAACTATGTATAATAAGACCATTCTTGTGACTGGGGAAGTTTCTCTAGATTAGTTAACTTTCTGAATTTTTTCTGAGACCCTATTTATAACTTGAGAAGACAAGATTGTTGATGATGATAGGAGTCTTAGAACTGCTATTAAGCAAGTCCTAAGAGATGTTTAGGTTTAAATAATGCTGTAGATGTATGTTTTAAGAGCACAGAAAAGTACTGGGCAGTGCTTGAAGGGGGTCTTATCACAATAAGGAGTACAGTGGTGAAGTGGTATGAAAAGACAGTAAAATTCTTACATCAAAAGAAAGTGGAGTTCAAAAACAATTTCTAGAGTCTGGTGTGGTATAGGAAAGTGTATCTTATTCAGATTGGAAATTTTGCATAACTTCGGAAAAAAATCAATTATTATAGAAATGATGGTGCATTTTTTTGTCTTTCAAATGAACTGAAAAGAGGAATATATATATTCAGAATAAAAAAATAGAATAATTCATGTCTTTCTACACCACGTCCTGACCACTCATTAATAAGTGAGACATATATACACACATACAAGCATTTGAAAAAATATGCATTTTCTTAAGAACTTGATTTCTGCATGGCAACCAATTGTCTTTGGGGTGCAGCTTTCTTTCATAAGGGAACACTGCTGGAAGGGCTCTAAACAAGATTCCTTCTATAGAATCTTAATTGAATTAAAATGTCCTTCTGAGCTGGGATGTATGCCTGAAATATAGAAGAAACAGAACAGAACATCATGCAGTTAAATTCACCTTGCTGTATCTCAGCTGCAGTAAGTTGGTGGATGGTATGACCTCAGGGAGGTTCATCTCACTGCTGAAGGGGAATTGTTCAGCTGAGTGAGAGCAGACAGGAAAACGAGCAAACGAACCACCACCACCAGCAACAAGGAAAACTGCTGCTTCTAATTACAGACTGAACTGATAAGGTTCAAAATTTACACTCTGGGCCTGCTGTAGTTGCTTATAAAATTGTATATTCTAGAACTAACATAATTTGGAGCTGCTTGAAATTTCATTTCTCTTTTTTAGTTGTAAGAGACACATTTTTATTGCTTTATAATGACATAAACACCAAAAATGTTCAATATTTTTAGAAGTTAAGCAGGAAAATAAGTTTGCTTGCTGCCTTCCTCTCTTTCCCAGCAGGGCAATGGACCATCTGTGTATAAAAAAAGAACACAGTTTTGACCAGTTGTCAGAAATTAGGGTGAAATACCCATTACTTAACAGAGAAATAGGTTTAAAATTTTAAAAATTTTGTGTGAAGGCAATAAGAAAACTGACTATGCTGAAAAGATTGGTACAAACACAATCATATTGTCTATTAAATTTTCATCCCCTACTTCATTCTTAGGACTTTTGAATTGACCTACTGTAGCTCCACAACACCACAAAAATGAACATAGCAATGCTTTTGGTTTTAGACATCTTTTAGTTTTCAGGTCTGTAAATTTTATCAAGGCAACCATTCTGATTGGAGATACATACATACATACATACATACATACATACATACATATATATATGTGCGCTTAATCATGCCGTGAAAAGTAGTGCAGAAATATTAAATGTTCTGTGTCTTTGTACCATTCTTGCTGTGCCTAACAGGGCTAATATGATATTATATTGGCATGAACAGTTCTATAATTGTATTTTCACTAGGGGAATTCTGACATTTCAGCTTTTCTGGCATATTCTAAATACGCAAAATATTATTAAAAGGGCAAGACAGTAAAAAGTCCCTCTTTACTATCTCTTCCTTGGCACATTAGGTTTTTATTTTGTTTTCTGACTTCTGTGGGCAGACATCTGTGTGAATGGTCACCTTGAAATGAGAAAAAAATTAAAAGGATACCAATGTTGACTCTGAAACTAAGCAGTGATACAGCAAAAGTCCCTTCTCAGCCAGTCCTCAGGTCTGTGCCTTCCCTGACTACTCATACCATCAAAGAAGAGCCTATTTAAAACAAAAGGCTCTAATAATCTCTTGAGACTTTTCCTAATAATTGCATCCCTGCATAGGAATAGGAGGAATTTATACATAATACTTTATGCTTATAACAGATAAGAATGGATGGAAGTGTCAGCTGTTTCTGTTGGGTACAATGGAGTTTTGCTGGCTCACCGTGGTGTGCCCCCATTTGAGATGCTGGGATGGGAATTTCACTGAGACTATTATTAGAACTTCTGTCTTCCCAACATCTCAAACAAAACTGAGCCGAACCACTGGGAAAATACATAACTCATAGTCACAATGGTAAAGAACTTTAACTCTCAGAGCAGTGGCAAGCACCCAAACCACACTTTAAAATGTTTTGTATTTACTCAAAGACAAGTGGGTTATCAAAATAAGGTCCTTACTAGTAAAGCTTCGTAACAGCTCAAGCAGACAGTTTTATCCGATCAGGATGTGAGACAAGTTTCTTCAAAGAACTCGAAAAATAAGCCCAGTGTCCTGACCCCCACTCTCATGCCCTGCAGAGTAGGGGTATCCCAGTGGCTTTCTGCAGCAAGTGACAGTAAATGGTTTTTCTGTTCATTACCATATTAAATGGGATAGTGCTTTACTCTCCTATTCAGAGACACTTTGCTGGATTGTTCAGCATAATTATTTAAAAACATACTGCTTTGGCAGAACATAGCTGATTAATTTCCTAGCTTAGAAGACACAGGTGTGGGAGGATAAAAGCCTTCTTTGTTTGAATAAACAGAAAATGTCTCATGGCTTTTCAAATAACTTCCTTTAAAGGAATCTAGGTAAATGAAGACAGAAGTACCTGTTCAATATTTATTCATTGAAAAGCAGAGAGATTTCAGCTGTGTCTTGTTTTTGAAACAATGTTAAAAGCTGTCCTAGGGTAATTGCATTGTGCCTAATGAATTGTCACTGGAGATGAATTTGGTCCTGGTATCTCTGTTTTCACCTGCCAGAAAAAAATGTTTTTAATCTGACTTTACATATTAATCACGCACAGACAAGGAGACAATCCTGGAACAATTCTGTCTTGTTTATATGGACTTGTTATATAATGAGGTGAAAGAAAAGTCAAGATCATTGAATTTTTGTAATGACTTTGAGTCAGTTCACAGATTTTTGTCGTGTTTACCCCAAAACTCAAGAATTTCATGCTGGATTAATCATTGTCTGAGAAAATGCATAACTTTAAAAAGTATATTTGGAGCATAGAAAAAGCAAAAACACTTGGGAAATTTGTTAGGTGACTTGCGTACAAATGTTGCTTGAAAAGCAATTTGGGTTAATTTTGAACATCTTGAATGTTTTGACTTTCATATTGATGGGAAAAGTGCTGTGTTCATGCCCTGCCTAGACGGGAAAGGTACCTCTGCCGGCACTGAGAAAGTGGCCCTGCAGTGTCTGGGCAGAGGGCCTGGAATATCTGGGCTGGTAGTGGCCATGGAGGTGCCCTGGAGGTGAGGCTGTGCCCTCCTCCTGCCTTCCCTCAGACTGTCCCCCCCCCCGCACCGAACCTTCTGGCATGTCTGTCATGCCCAGATTAGCAGGAAATATGTTGTATTTTAAAAGCTCCTGTCTACACTTACCCATGGCCTAAGATTTTCCTTGGAAAATATGTAACTTTCACAGACTCATGGCTTCTAAGTTCAATATTGATAGCATTCATCTCCTGGAGAGTTTTAATTTAAGACTGGTTCTGCCAGGCAGCCTAACTTGGAAATTGGGTTAAAGAGATCTCTCTTAATCAGTAAAACTTCTCTCATTCGTGAAAACTTGTCTCTATCAGATGCATTGGCTTGTAGACCTAGTTGAAATTATTTGTGGTTTGGCTTGTTCCAAGAACATCATATTATATAATCCAGATTTCAAGATATGGCCATTTTGAAAGTGTTGGTTTTTGTGATTTCTCTTTTACAAGAGAGGTTGGTTTCTCTTCTTCACCACTATGGAGTCATTGGTGGGCTGGCATGAATGAGTCATGAGCTGCATACATCAGGGCTACTTAAGTCAACTTAAAGTCCTTCAAACCTCACTTGATAATTAGAAATGAGAGTATAGGCATGGTCCTCAAATCCTGATTAGAAGTCACTTAAAATAATTAAAGAACCAATGAAATATTCTCCCCCTGGTAGGCAGCAGCTAATCCTAGTTGGTGAGCAGAAATCTCCATAAAATATTCTTGAATGTGATAAAGTAAAATTTCAGATTATGTGTTTAAAAAAAAATCATTGCTCAGATATACAAAAGTAACACAAAGTAGACTGAGACAAATGTCAGCAGTAAGTTAACACTCATAGAGTGTATAATATTAGGTGTTATGTCCTCTATTATACTCTATAGAATTGCTATTATTACATTGTCTTTAATAGTTTAAATATTACTTTGGTAAGTCAGCTATATTTAGGAATAACTGCCCTAACTTCATTATCATTCATGACATTCACTTGCAAAACACCCATGTGATTTCATTACGTGAGTCTATTTGCACCCTCATCTCCTTATATTTAACCTGGATTTTTCCCTATGTTTGCAATTATTTCCTCTTTTAATTTTTCCTGTTTTGATTTCTGCATTTATGAGAGACTGATTGAGAATCACAGCTGTTTGGGAATGAGGTTAGAAATATCTGCTTGGGCCCACTGTAAAGTTTGAGGACTGGTTTTTTTGGAGACCCCTTTTATTTCCCATCTTCTGAACAGTAATACACACATTATGGAGTACAGTTGTCATTTCAAGGCAGCCTTCCATAAAGTATTGACCATTAGTGCACTATCTGTCCTCCTGCATCATTCACATGATTCATCAAGAGCCAAGAAGGAACAGTTTGATTTCTCTGGCTAATACACAATCATCCTTAATGTATTTGCTGAGATTTAAATTCAAAGCCCAGTATTTCAAGGATTTCAGATGATACAGTGCCATTAAAAGCTTTTGTGTCTTTATCAAGAGCTGTAGTTTAAGCCATATGTATCCTACACCTTTCTATTATGATTTTGTTGTTGTTGATTCCCACCTGCTCTTGTTTAGAATCCACATTGCCTTGGGAATAGATTTGCAGCTTTGTCCTGTTCTTGTCATTGTGTAGACAGCAGAGCAGTACTGCAACAATGTTTCACTTTCATAGTGGACCAGTTTGCACTTCTTCTCCAAGTCTGTGAGCTATCAGTATTTCTAAAGGGGAAAAAAAGGGGGAATTAAGTGACCCTTTCTCTTCTGGCCAACAGAAATGAGCATAGAAACTTGTATTCATTCTCCTACTGAACTTGATTTTTTAAAATTGTATTTATGTAGGACAGAATGAGAAGAGAACTTCTTCTGGAAAGATACCCTAGTAGATTTCATGCTCCTTTCCAGGAGGACTGTGTCCATCTGATGGAGCCACATGCATACCTCTTGTCCCAGCTGTTTCCTGTTATGGTTTGGGCTGACCCTCCATGGCATTACATGCTGCAATAGAGGAAAGCTACAAATGAAATAAACTACTGAGAATCCAAAAAATCCTATTCACTATGCACAAAGTTGGCTTTTAATATATGCTCAGATGTCTATGAAAATTAATGAAAAGTCAGTTTGAGAGCTGGAAATACACTGTTAGATTATATTTTAATATGGGCAGCTGAAGATAAAGTACATACCATGTAGTCAGATAAACACAAAAGTCTGCAGCACTTACTTGCCAAGAATAACTGCAAATAATTGCATTTAAGTTGAAGTGGTGCAGTAGTTAGACCAGCTGAGAATTAAATCCATGTTTAGCAGGATGCATGGGGAAATGGATACACCGCTTCACTTGGGAGGTGCAGTTATTTCCGTAAGGGCCAAAATTATGAGGAATTACTGAAAGAGATTTCAGCACCTTCTGTTAGGTACAGTCTGATGATAAAGTGTGCTAATGGAAATCAAACAGTATGAGTTGAAAGTAGCTGTAATCTTCATGCCTGTTAACAGCTCTAAAATCACTGACATCAACTGTAATATCTTTCAGGACAGAGTTTAAGACATTGGTGGGCAGATGGAGGAAAGGGAAATTAAATCACAGTTTCTTTGGAAAACTGTATATAATCCTTTGCTTTGTCTATCATGCCTGCTCTCACACTAAAAAGAAACTTCAACCTTATTTTTATTATTAGTTGTAGTAGTAATAGTAGCAGCCAGTGTCAACTACATTTGGCAGAAAACTGAAGTTCCCACAATTAATTAACTTTGTCAAGCCTTATGAGCTGTGACACAGTTGCAGTAGGCCCAGTAAAGAAAGGCTTATGTTAGCTCACCGAGCGATTTTTTTGGTTTCATAAAGGGCCCCTATACGGTGTTTCTTGTACCTTCTAACACAAGAAAGACAATCACCCACAGGACACTGACCTGTAGGAAGACAGACCATTGGGTTTGGTGGCTGCTGAATTAGTTTTTTAGTTCACAGGGGATGTTGCTCAAAAATTTATTCATAAACTATCAGTAGAAATACTGCATTTTTGGTATATCTTGTGAAATGGCTGAGTGGCAGTTTTATTTTATTTTAAATTAATGTTGTATCCATAAGTGACTGATTGAACAATAGGCACAACACTTTCATTATTTCCTAACAGAAGAAAGCAAGTTTCTACCTATTTCTTTACTGTCTGAAGCTGTAACACTGGCTCTGTGGTTATAATTCTATTTCAAATACTGATATACAGAACTATTTCCATGAAATCCAACATTAGGAGTGTCAGGGAAAGAAATGGAGAAGATGCGAAATGTTAAGCAAAACTGTTGCTAAGCAGGGCAGGTCTTTAACAGTCTCCAAACTTTAAAGGTTGTGTCACTTCAGCAGGCAAAAGCTACGCTTCAGCAAACCTTAAGTGACACTAATGCTAAGTGCACATTGCCCACTTCCATAAAAAGAGCAGTGAAAGAAACCTCAAAATCATGCTTGCTTAAGGTTTTAGGAAAAAAGGTGACTTGTGGGTAGATAATATTTAAACATCATATAAATAAGCTAAGTGTTCTAAGGAAACTTGAATCTCTTTAAGAAATGGAATTGACACAGAGGAATCAATGGTAGAAAAGCTTACAGACACTCATCTAGAGTAAGTAACAAGAAAAGATCATTTCCAACTTGGCAGTTGACTGTTATATGCAGTCTTAAACCAACAAAGGACCCTATTGCAATATCTCATTGATAAGGTATTGTGGCTTTACTATATATTTACTTTTGGGAAATTTCTATGTGAAGAGTCAGGTACTTTAACTTCAATTACTTGAGTATTTGAGTATACTCTTTTATGTCTCACAGAAATTGACTGACAATGATAATTAAATATATTTACTCAAGAAAAAAAATGTAGGTAAGACCGGAATTATGTTCCAGATACCTTAAATATTACACAGTTGTAATAAGAATGCATTTAGCAGCATATGAACCTTATTTACTGTGAAGTGTAAGATCTGCAGGAACAGCATTCAGGACTTTTGACAATATCAAGCAAACATTCTTGTAAATGAAGTTACTTTCCTTCTCAGTATTCTTTTCAAGAAGTAGTTTTCAAGACATGCTCCTTTGATATTTATTTAAGCAGTTTAAAAACAAAGGCTCAGGTTGTGAAATCATATGCACGTCACTGGCTTTTTCTTCAAATTGACAGCCAGTGCATCTTTTCAGCAAGTCTTGGATGGTTTGTAGTTAGCTGGCCAGGTTAAAGATTTCAGCTCTCAGTTAGTGTTTGCCCTTTTCAAGGGGAGATAGTTTGCTGCATCTTGCTCTCCTGCAGACTCTCAGTGCATCTTTTTTCCTGACAAATGGAGCTAATGCTGTACTAAGGTTCCAGCCCTGCTGTCCATTACTTTACTTTCAGATAAACAGAAGCAATTTACCTGGTGGCCAGAAAATGTACACTGTTCAGCTTTGTCAGAAGGAAGAAATGACAGTCAAAAGAATTGCAGTGGCTACAGAAGTACATGCTGTCCTTGGCCATATGAATTCACAAATCTCCTTTCCTTGCTTACTTTTGATAAGTTTAGCTCCATTCAGACCCTGTATCTGATGTGGGGCCATAAGACTATTCCTACGGTGTTTAGCTGCTAGTGCTCTGTTAGAAATTCACTTACAGTTTCTGTTAGTTAGCATCTTTCTTTCATGTCTATACTGCTGGAAACCCTGAGGCATAGGCCTAAGGCAAAATAATCATGCTATCCTTGCTGGAATCAGGAAAGTGAGAATCTCCCAAGTGAAGAGAGTTTCCCTTTCCTTCCTTTATTCATATTTAAGTTTTGTTCCTTTGTCCAATGTAATGCCAAATAGGTAAACTGTGGCACGTAACTATTATTCAGGTGAAACCTCTCACACCTTTCTGCATTGTTTTTTCTACTCTTTGTGTTTTGTTTCTTCTATTCATTTTCTTTCTTTAAATCTTCCTTAAGAAGCTTTCAGAAATCCATTTAGTTTGACTCAGTTTGAAATATAAATAGCAAGCAGATCACTGTCCCAAATATCATCTGTGCAGCTCTCTTTAGCACTTAAACAGCATCCGGTATGTGCCTGCCACAGGCACAGAGACAGGAGTCTCTGCAGACTAAGCTGATTTAGACACACGTCATGAGACCAGCATGTCAGTAATTGCCAGTTTACACACTGAAGAGCTCCTGACTGGTAGTGAAGGAGAAAATTTCGTTATAAATTACCATGGAGTAGGTTTTAATATAGGTCATGTATATTTTTACCATGTTACAAGTTAACTCCTTAATGGCTCCTGCAGTAACACATTTTTCTGGCTGTACCCAAAGATCAGAATTTCCCACAGGGAGAGGTCTGTATTGCTGTTAAAGTACCTGGGGTATCTACCAGGCCTTTCATGTAAATATTTTTAAGAAGAGGAAAATGGACCAATTTAATTACTGTGGGTTTAGCACACTTCACCCTTGTTTCTGTGCTAAGGCATGGCTTAATTTACCAAAAATACTACCTGGAGGATAACCTGTGGACTCTTACATCACTTGTGCTTCTGCATGGTTCAAGATGAGGTCACCACCTGTCTTGGAGTTGTAAATCCTGGCCTAAAAACATGCAAGCTCAACCTGTTTGTGTCAGTACTCAGTTTATCTATGCAGATATGGGAAGATTATATGTAGGACTGATAGGATCCAGGAGGCATTTTTATTTAAAATAAATGGTTGGAAATATCACCGATCAATTTTAAAATCAGGTAAAATATCCATCTGAAACATAGGGTTTTCTTTTAGACGCTTAAAAGTAGAGATTTTAGATAAAAGTTAGTTCTGTTAAAATCAACTAGAATAGAAAAAGATGCAGAACTCAGTTAGAAATAAATTAATGATTAAATGCAGGGTAGCCCTTTGATTATTTGATATTTACTCAGCTGTGCTTAGAATAGACAATTAATAATCTTAAGAAAAGAAGTTCAAAGGAGAGCCTAGACAGTTACAAATTTTGCCCAGATGCAACCTACTTAGAAGCAATAGAAGAGAGCATTGGGAGTTTTCCAGGGTCAAATGTATTGTCAAAAACCAAGGAAGTAAGAAGGTCACACTGATGAAGACTCGTATTACTTCATCCAAAGCAGCCCTCAGACTCAAATTAACGACCACCGACTCAATTCCATTGCAGGAACTGAGCATGCTTAATGACTTTTTGGTAATTTCCATATGAAGCGGGGAAAGGGAGGCGCTTATGCTATGAATATGTATCTGTATTTTAAATATGCACTATTGATATAGATAAATAAGTTCTGTGTTGCATTGTTACTTCGGAGCTGTACATTTGGGAGCTAACCCTGCAGCTCTCTGGCACTGAAATAAACATACACTTTTTAACCTTAACAAGTTAGAGTCTTTGTCTGTCTCAGGTGGATATCTATATTAGATCTATATCTGCACTTTAGTAATTCACATCAAATGTATGCTTCAGCAAGAGATATAAATTTTAAAAATTCTCTAACAATGTTTCCCAAAATGATAATGTCTTAGACTTCTTTATTTAATTTAATTATATTGCATAATCTATATAACAAAATCACATGTGGAAAAAATTCTACTTTTTTATATCTTTGAGTAGGAGTGTCTATTTTGGTATTATGCTTCTATGGAAAACCACCTGTCTTTAAGTCCAATTTTTAAACTGGTAAAGATATCCCCATTAATATGGTTTGATTCAATTAAACTTCAGATTAAAGAAAGAAAATAAATTACTTGTTTCAAGAGAGGTTTGAAAAACCTCATTTTTCCATTCCCTTGTTCAGCCATGTTCAGCTGCCTGAAACACTTTGTAGGAGTCAAGTTTGAGTTTTGTCATCAGCTGTCTGGAATAAACAGACTGAAGATCCGTGGGTACAGGAAGGGTGAGATAGGACATGTAGGCACAATGCTCCAAAACTGGCAGCTGTTCACTTTCCCAATAGTTTAGTCCAATTAGCTCTTAATTTTTCAGTGTAGCAGATACATTTGCTCTCAATTTCCTGATGGTCACACTAAGGTACTCACATGAAGATATATTATGTTGGTGAAAAAAATGTGACTTTCTTTCCAAAATAGATCCACAGGTAAAATGAACACTGATCTTTAAATTTTCTTTCTTTGTGTCAAGCTTTGTCCTCAGAATTCTGAAGATGTTTTTTATGTAGCATTTTTACCTCTCTTGGAAGATATTATCTTTAAGTGAGCCTTATCATTCCAGGGACTATATCCTTAAAAAGAGGTGTAAAGAAGACATACTGCAGCATCTTCGAATTTTAGAAGTGTACTCTATGCTACAGGTCACATTGGAAAAAGAAGTGCACTCTCTACTAGGAGCCATTTCAATCACAGAACTTTATTAACAATGTTCTTTTTTCTGATCATGATGCACTGCATCACAAACATAGTTTTTTATCAGTATTAATGTTTGCTATGAGCAGGTGAAGCAAGAAAATATATAAATAAAGTGGCATAAAGTAGGATTAAGTGGAATCACTCCTCAAGGATTATCAGAGTACCTTATATCACACAGAGCCTTATATCATCATATCATGTGGAAACAGCTTCTATTTTATGAGATCCTTTTTAATTCCTAACCCTTGCCCTCCCTCATTACTGCAGACATTCTGCTTGATGTTAGTATTTTAACCACTTAGTAGATTAAATTTAGCCATTTAGCTTTACGAGGCATTCGACTTCATACAATTTTTAAAACATAATTTAACTATTAACCACTACACCACTGTTTTATTTTTACATTTAAATAATATCTTCCATTTTTTTTATCCATTCATGTAAATTTGTAAAGCTCTTTTAGCCTGACACAGTAACTTTCTTTTTCTTGCACTGATGTCTGTTAAAGGGCTTTTTAACAGCAAGATGTTACAATATGTCCTGCATATTCAAGGCTATAAATGCAAAAAGATACTTAGAAAATCACCTGAAAGAAGTATCAAATATCTCTCAATACCATTTCTGATGACATAATTTTTAGCCAAGATGAGTGGTTTTTCTGTTGTTGTCTTGGTCTGTAAGTAGGAGAATATCAAACCCATTTATATGTCTGTGCCTGTGACATTAAAAACCAGTTGTGCCTATTAAAAATATGTTGAGATATAGTTGATGACCTGAGCTGGTTGAACAGAAGCTAGCAAGGTAACCATGGTAGAGAACTCCCAAACTGCACAGTCAAGGTAAATCTTAGTTTATCCAAGACTTATCATGGCTTATTCTCGATATAACATAGGTACTCTGTGTAACATACCATAATGGTTTATCTGTATACTCAATTGTCTAACATGCATTTGGCTGATAGTTGGAAAATAAATCAAAGCTGTACATCTCTGTGCCATGTCACTATCCTGAGTTCAAACTGCTCCTTTCTGATGGAAGATTCTGATCCTTAAAGAACCATCCACACCCCCCCCCCCCAAGAAATCTCTTGCATTTCTTACAACTTCTTATAGGTAATTTCCACTACCCTCGCTCCAAATGCTCAGCCTAAGGCCTTGCTTTACATTTATGAGATTTTTTTTCCTACTACATATTCTCAGAGCAGTAGGGACAAGTTATGAGGACTGCCTAGATTGGAGTGCTCAACAATTCTCATCATAGCTATTTACATTAGGAAGCTTCCACCTGCCCAGCCAGGATAAACAAAGACGATTACAGCATCAGTGTTTTCTAAATAGCCACTTTTGCAGAAAATGGCTTTTCTTTTATCTAATAAAAGTGCAATTGGATGTAATTGTGTTCTTTTAAGTAAATGGTTCTCTAAAAGAGATACAATTACAAAATCACAACTCAATCTGTAAAAAGACGATGTTTAACAGGTCCAAGAAGTAGACCCTGGATTATCTTTTGAGTCCTTCAAAGCAGTCTTTCAAGTGGCACTGCTTAATAACAACTGATAGTTGCACTCTTTGTACATAAACTTAGTCCTTGAAGACTTGCAGCATAAGATAGCCATCTTGTCCTCTTTTGTTGTTAGTAGAAAATAGAGGGACTGAATTGCCTTGTGGCTGCTCCGTCTTTCCACTGACTATAGATAAAACCTAGACAACAATCTATGACTGGCCAGTACATTTTTTATCTTTCGCTAAAAGAAGCTTTATAAAATCAATCCTATTTGTAAAGTTACCATCCTCTGGTGAATCTTGAGAGGATTCCAGCTGTTCCACCAATCCCTACAAAATTCCAGAGTCTCTCCAGCTGATTTCTTTCTTTATTGAAAGAAGACTTTTGTCCAATCTTGTAGTGTTCATACCCACTTCATTCTCCTTGTCAGCTCCTACTCAGATCATATGAACCTTTACTAAAGGTCTGTACAGTTCACTATGAAACTAATTGAAAGTTTCTCTCTGATTTCACAAGGCTCTGAACTAAGCCTCCTTGCTTGAATTGTGGCCCTATAGGATTTTTCTATTCTTCTCTCTTTTCTAGTCAGCTTTCTGACCTTGATTATCAGCTTCTGATTCAAACAGCTGCCAAATATCCTGCTGGGCACTAAGTAACTGCTGCTAATTTCCCATTGCATAGATAATGAAACCTGCTGTACATACACCACAGCACGTGAGATTCAATCTCAGCTTTCCAAAGTATACTAAATGGAGATGTTAGCTGTAAATTCACGGTTTATTCTCTTTGATTTCCAAGTCCATAGAGTTTAAAGCGACCACAAATCCTTCGTGTTTATCTTTTTGATGCACGCTTGATTTCTCCCGTATTCCATTAATAATAAGAGCATCTGAGAGTGCTACTGTTGCTCACAAACACGTGCTCTGTGCCAAAATACGTTTTTACCCACATATTGTCATCTTTATTAATGGCAAGGTATAAGAGTGTGGGGAGGAAAAGCACTGCAAGGTGTAGGCTCTGCCCTTGCTAGCAAGAGCAGATTAGGAGTCTCATACAACTGTGGAGAATTGCCTGCCACAACTTCTTTCTTATTGTGCTCCTTGCTGTTTCAGCTTCTGGAGAGCCCAGATCTGTTTTGCACAACGGCTCTGCCTGTCATTTCTCAGGAGGCTACAATAGGAAGCTGTCGCCTGCCTCGTGAAGCTCCCAGTTGCTCTGTCAGGTAGCCAGGGCCAGTGTTTCGCATATGAGTCTGGGCTGCTATTCCAGTGCTCCTCTCTCCGCCTTCATGACAGATGGTGCACAGCTCTGCAGCGGCCACAGCTGAAAGTAACTCGTGGAGGTGTGATTCACTGTAAAGATTTTTCAGCATTGCTGCTTAGAAAAACTCCTGTGACAGGAAGTGACAGTTAAAAATTTTATTATGTACATAAAAGCATTTATTCACCCCTCATTGAACACAGGGCTGGAGGGTACCACGGGGCCTATTAGTGACAATTTGCATTACCTGAGCATCATGAATCTCTGCTGCATCAAAGCAAACATGTTGCATGGCTTGCCAAGTCAGTATGAGGAACAGCTGTAACGTTTTCAATAGGTTTCTCTGGTTTGGGTGTTTGTTGTGGAGGCCTTTAATGATCGTTAGAAGCGCACGTGTCTGAGAAGCTGCGCAGTCAGTAACAGGCTAACAGCAAGGGCTTGTCATCTGGGACCATTGCACACTGCCAACCTTTCACACAAAGCAGCTGCACCTAAAAAAGGCCAAGAGCAGTGCAGATGGGTGGGCTGTGTGGGTCTGGTGGCGGCGCCTCACTAGCTCAGCCACCTGGCCTTTGCCTGCTCATGGCTGGCTCACAGCTGGCTTAGGAACACATGCAAGCACCACATGGAAGATGTGGAAGAGCCTCGTCTGATATTCAGCCTGCAGAAAGCCCAGGTTTTAGGCAGTCTTAAGAAAAGACAAGCTGGTGCAGTCCAGAGACCAAAAGTATAATCTGAGTTCATACAAGGCATAAAAAAACTCTGTAGGAGAGGGGCAATTAATTGAAGCAAGAGAAATTTCTTTTTCAATAGGCTACCTATTCCCCAAAAAAGCTCAGACTATAGGTAGTTTTAGTGGGGCCCTATAAATGGGAACAACAGTTTTTAGTGCTTTTAAAAAAACACAAAAATAGAACTTCTGGGAAAAAAAACTAACATGCATCTTGCCTTAGTCACCTAATAGTGATGATGACATTTATAGAGTTACGTCTACAGAGGCATATTTGTGCCTCTTTGGATACTATAAACATTGAGGCTCCTCAGTAACAAGATCCATACTGACAGTCATATCCTGAAAGAATGTAGGCTAGCAACCTATGGCCCTTGCATTAAAACATCTTACAGCTGAAGGCAGGTGTTGAATTTTCAGTTAAGAGGGTTATAAATTGACTTTAACTCTCCTCCTTTCTCATCCTGGCTCTGGCTGGCTTCACTTCTCCACTGATTTTCTTCACTTCTATGATTTCTTAACTTGATGCAGTATGATTGCTTGTTGTCAGTGAGTGTATGTATAACGTGTGCTCCTAAATTGCTTTCAAGCTGATAACTCTTTCTAATAAGCTTCAAGACACTGCTCAGCATGTTTAATGTTTCTATTATTTTTCTACAGAATTAAAAACCTTTGCCAATATTTTTTTTTCCTTGTTTAAATCTTCTTGCCCTCAATCAGCTTGAAGAGAGAGAGGACTCATGCTACAGGTGCACAGTGAGCACAGCTGTTTCTCCTGACTGTTCATGAAGGCTTGTCATAGAAAACAAGACCACTGCCAACCTAGCTTGTAACACAGGAAAATATGTATTCACTGATAATTATTTTTGTTTGGGTTTTATTCCTCTGTAAAACACAAATGCAGATGTAGGGCCCTACATGTTGTTGGCACTGGTGCCCCATAGGTCTTGTCACAGTGAATTTTAAAAAATAGATATTCGCTAATTTGTTGTTACAAAAAAATTAAAATTGGAAAAAAAAAGGCATTGAAGTGATAGCCCTTTCATAAGTCTGGCAACAACAGGGAAAAACAACTTCACAGCCTGATGTTGTTGCAGTTTGGCAGTCAAATGGGTTTGTGTAGGCTGCTGTTGGCAGCAGTTTTCATTAGCTTAGGGCCTCCTTTCTGGAAAGACAGAACTGAGCTGCCAGACACAGATGTCCAGTCTGTACAAGCAGGACTCACTTGTACACTGTCCTGCTGAGCAGCCCCCTTGAGCATCTCCCATCTGCCTGCCTTTAAGTGCAATTCTCTTATCATTATGACATCTTCCTTAAATATCCGGGCTTTAATTTACACGTTTGCTTTAAGCTAAATTTCCTGTTATGTTATAGTAACCATTAATAATCATGGCAGATCTTCTCAGCAAGGAAAACTGAGTCACATTCCTGTATACTTTGAAAAAATGCCACTGTCACTGCAAACTGGTGATTGGAATAGGGCATTGTTTTAATTAATATTGGTATTTATGCTTCACATAGCAAGCTCAATATACAAAACTAATCTAGGATCACTGTAATGTTTATTGATTACCTTTGATACATCCCACAAAAGAGAGAGCACTTGCAGAAAAAGAAATCACCACCACTACTGATCAGATTATTGCTATCCTCCTGGTGCATCTGGTCCCATGACTGCAATAAGATCAGATAGATTTAGCTCTTTTTCTTTTTGACTCTCTGAAAAGAAATATGAAATTATGAATTCTTCTTTGAGAGATAGCATAGAAGGAATTAACCACATCCTCATGACAAGGGAATTCTTTTCAAGTAATGACTGATACTAAAAAATATTTTAAAACATTTTTTAGAAAAAATATTCTTATTGATGTTGTACTGATTATACTTCAGCAAACACTTTAAATATGATGAAGTTTTGAAAATTATATCTTTCCGGAACTCTGGAGATGAACCTGGTGAGAATTCTAAATTTTTTCAGGATCCAGAAAGACTCCTAGATAAACTGTGTATAAGGAATAGTGTGTAGCTCTAGTATCTTCCTATTACAAAACTTTTCTCAGCACCTCTGTACTAAGAAAAATTTTCCAGTGCAGCCAGCATTTGTACTGGAAGGAATGAAGTTCTGGACATGAAGGGATAAACTTTCAGGATGCAGTGACATTTGCTCTGTTACTTCTACATGTCCCAACAATGCGGGATTTTTACTCTGTGCATGAGAGTTTGAGGGCTCCCCAGAAAATCAAAACTTACGTGCTATTTTATAGTCAGTCCCTCCTGAGAAGGGAGCTTTATTCAGTCAATAGAAGAAAAGGTCACTACCACACCTTATCATGTTGGGAGCAATATATTAAGAAAACAACGACATCAAAATCTTAGGTGCTAGAAATTATATGTGTGAGCAAGAAATTACAGTCATTGTGCAGCTAAGTAGGTGTACTCTGGTAGTTCTTTGTTTTGCTTCTGAGTTGTAGTCGGTTTTTTGAAGGCTGGAGGGGGTTGGTTGGTTTTATTGGAGTCCATTTTTTTGTAGCTCTGCACCTTGAATGGTACACCCAGATTAGTACTGCCTGGTACTCTGAGTGATAGAACTGAGCGCTTTTCCAGGCATTGTCCTAAATATTTCATTTGTGGCTCTAAACTCAATGTGGCTATGTCAAGGTTAAGACCAGGCAAACAAATACATCCTGGGTCCATCTCCTGTCTCTGCATTATTCAAATGGCAGTGGAATTCTGTCTCCATTTACTTACTCTTTGGCTTAACTGATATGTATTTAGCCCTTCTAATATTTCCATAAGTCTGTTTTGCAAGTGAATTATCACTTTTGTTTTGCTATCCTTGATTTCTTTCAATCTGTCACTGTCTCTGTGTAATGAGATGTCCAGAGCTGCTGCAGGTGTAGTTGTATTTATTGCCCTACATAGATGAAATACCTTCGGTAGATTGAATGCTATTAAAAAAGCTGTGGGCTTTCTCCTGTCAAACTGCATTGCAAAAGCATTTCTCGATTGCTTCAACATTACATCTAGGTCTCTTGCAGTGTGTTCAACAGTGAGATATTAATTTTGATTATTTGTTTTTAATTAGTGGAAACAACTAAAGAAACATAATCTTTTCATTCCCATAGAAGTCTGAGGCAGCTAAACTGATTAGGTAGCTCCCTATTACTTGGCTGAGGTTAAGTAAGACATGCCCAGTATGAAATTTGCAAAAATTGTTACAGCCTAAGTGACGTGAAAGTGGACTGAAGGTGAACATGATTCTGTGAAAGGAAGACAGTTCAGTCCATACTCATACCTTCTGATACATATAAATGACAAATGTAACTCCTTCTTGATTGATTCATTATGTAGAAGGCAGAACTAATGCATAGCTAACTTGTATATTAGGCATGCCTTGCATAAGGCAAGCAGGGGCATCTCTCTGACATTAAAAAGTGCGCATTAAAAGATGTGAAGGAGTAGTGGTCAGAAAATTTCAGTCAAGGATGTTATTTTTCTCTCAGAGAATATGACATCTTTAAAATTCAGCAGTTCCCTTGATGTCTGTCAATGTGTCTGTTTGTTTTGAGGAAGAAAAAGATGAAATGTTGCTTTTTGGTAAGGTCAAAAACCTTTCCTTTTCAAGCACACCTGGAATGTTTTGATTGTTTCAAGACTTACATTCTTACTTTGCAAAAAAACCCCAAAAAAGTAGATCAGTATGCTCTAAAATTGATAGTATATTTGCATGTGTCTTACTTTAATAGACTAATCAAAAGAAATCTACATAGGTTTGTCTAAAACATGTACTTTAGTTGATGCTGTTGACCCTGTGATTAAAAGCCAAGTCATTAAAAAGTTTTTATGTCTCTTTACTATTAGAACACCATTTTGGGGGATAGAAACAGTAATGTTAGATTAGATACTGAGCTACCTTTGAAACAATGAATGTAGTGTGCAAGGTCAACATTGCAAAAACCTAGGTTAGGTCACGCACATATGCAAGAACACAATCCCAGATACCAATACTAGTACACAAGCTGGGCTCAGCTGTTCTATTTCAAACACTGGCTCAGATAATTCAGCTTAATAGAGACATGTTTTATTGTAACTCTTTTATTGCAATCTTCCTGCAGAGCTAGTAGCGTATGTAAAATCAAAGCTCCACTGAAGAGTGAAGCTCTTCCTATGACTTTAACCTATGTCTTTGTCAGAACCTTGTACAAGACCAAATGAGTCAGCAACCTCCAGTTCTTTGTGGAAAGAGTCTAATACAGGTTTTTTGAAGAATTTTCCTCTGAGGAGGTTCATTTTCATCTAATGAGAACATATGGTTTTGGCAGCACCAATCTCTAAGGAATGCTGTCAAACTTTCTTTTTTTTCCTCCTTTAGAAAGCATCGGCGTAAGCACTGAGCCCACTACCAGTAAATCACCAAGTAGCATGAAGTATTCCAAATGTAATCATAACTATCCTCACTTGAAGAAGGCTTGGAATTATGTGAATCATAACTGCACTTCATAACAAAGATAATATTGTGTAAATGTTCCTATTCAGAAGCAATGAGTCATACTACAATGACCGTCCCTTAATCATTCTGACTAGACAGAGATCAACATTTACAACTGAATGTTACATTTTGAAATATTTTGGAGAGAGAAATATGGCAAAGTATAAAAACTTATAAAAGCTACCACTGTATATTAATTCATGTGACCTAAGGTCTACTAGTTTTACTTGCAAAAGCTGCGGCCAGTGAGGTGTGAAAGGCACTTGTTATTTCAGAAATGTCTTGAAAACACTTTTCAGTATCAGGAATAATCCACTTCACCCTTTAACATGCTGTCTATGTTCTTTTTGCAGGAGATTAACGCAATGATAAATGCCTGGTACAGTTGAGAATAAAACAGCATGGATGGTCACAAAAGCAGAATTTTGCTTTTTCCTTCTATACTTTTTGCTTTTTCCTTTTACATTTACTAATGTAACTTAGTATTCAAAAGAATATTAAATAAGTTTGCCAATGACACTAAATTTGGAGGACTCCCTCAAAGGCAGAGAGGCCCTGCAGAGAAACCTTGACAAATCAGAGGGCTGGACAATCACCAACCACATGAAGTTCAACGAAGAAAAGTGCCAGATTTAACTCCTGGGATGGGACAGCCCTGGATGTACTGAGAGACTGGGGAATGAGACGCTGGAGAGCAGTGCCAGGGGAAAGGGACCTGGGGATTTTGGTCAGTGGCAAGCTGAACGTGGGTTAGCAGTGCCCTGGCAGCCACGAGGGCTAGCCCTGTCCTGGGGGGCATCAGGCACAGCATCACCAGCTGGGTGAGGGCAGGGATTGTCCTGCTCTGCTCTGCACTGGGGCAGCCTCACCTCGAGTGCTGGGGGCAGTTTTGGGCGCCACAATATAAAACAAGGCATTAAGCCCTTAGAGACCATCCAAAGGAGAGCCAAGAGAATAGCGAAGGGTCTGGAGGGGAAGCTGTGTGAAGAGCGGCTGAGGACACTTGGTTTGTTCAGCAGGAGACTGAGGGGAGACTTCATTGCACTTTTCAACACCCTCACAAAGGAAGTGGGAGGGCAGGTATTGATCTCTTAATTCTTGTGATCAGTGACAGGACTTGATGAAATGGCCTGAAGTTATTTCAGGGGAGGTTTAGGTTGGCTATAAGGAAAAGATTTTTCACCCAGAGGGTGGTTGAACACATGCAACAGTCCAAAGTAGTCACAGCACCAAGCCTGAGTTCAAGAAGCATTTGAATAAAGCTTTTTAGGCATATGGTGTGATTCTTGGCATGTCCTGTGCAGGGCCAAGATTTGGACTTGATGATCTTTGTGGTGCTTTTCAACTCAGTATATTCTATGATTCTATGACTTTTCTGTACTGTAACTGTTGATATAAACCTATTATGGAGTGGCAGCTTGCATCAAATGGCCTTTTAAAGGACTGGTTCATAATCCCATTTCTAAGGACCTTGGATTCCTCTTGGTCTGGTACACATTTAATTTCTTACCTTTATAAACTCATTTAAAAAATCAGGTTTTTTTCTAGAAAAAATCAAGTTTAAAAGTAAAAATCTCCAGCCCTGGTTTTTTTCCATGCTGTCAAACATTGAACATGAGACAGCAATATTTCCTTGCTATAAAGGCAACTTGTGGTGTCATGGGCTGTATTAGGAAAGTGTCACCAGTGGGTCAAAGGAGATTATCCTTTCCCTCTACTCAGCATTGGAGCACTTGGAGTTCTGCGCTCAGTGCTGGGCTCCCCAATACAAGTGACACTTGGACACAGTGCTAAGAGTCAAGTGCATCACCACTAGGAATATTAATAGTCTCAAACTGGAGCATCTCTCATATCAGGAAAGGCTGAGAGATTACAAAGAATTCAGGGTGGAGAAAACTCATAAGGATTTTCTGAATGTGTGTAAATATGTGAAGGGAGGGTATACAGAAGAAGGAGCCAGGCTCCTTTCAGTGGTGCCCAGGGACAGGACCAGAGTCAATGGGCACAAACTGAAATACAGGAGTTTCCTTGTGAATATCAGGAAACACTTTTTACTGTGAGGGTGACCAGGTACTGGCAGAGGTTGTCCAGAGGTATTGTGGAGTCTCCATCTTTGGAAATACTCAAAAACCAGCGGGAGATGTTCTTGGACAAAGGGCTGTCAGTGTTCCTGCTTGAGCAAGGGTGCTGGACCAGATGGCCTCCAAAAGTTTTTCAAACCTCAACCATCCTGTGATTCTATGATCTCTTCTGAGTATCCCAGTATTGATGATAATCAGAATTTATAGTGTTTGAGTGAAACAAGAAGCACTGAACTCCATTCTAAATTTATATTGGTTCTCTACTAAACTTCATAAACTTTGAAGGGTACCTTTGTTCTGACATTTTCTGGACTCTGCTGTTCCTGTACACCTGACACAACTTCTGCACACAATGCTTTCAAACTTCTGGCTTAGTCCATGTACTCCCCCTTTGACTTTGGTGAATGCTCTGCAGAGCCATTTCTAATTTACTGTCCTCAACCAAGTTCTTTTACTGATAGGATATCCATCTGGTGGTGCTGTGCTGATACCATCATGTCTCCTGCTGAACACTATTCTCTTGTTTCTTCGTAGCATCATGTCTGTGTCCATCCTTTGAGGCAGGGAACATCTGCTTTTTATACATTGATTAACCTAGAATGGAGACTCCAGGGCTCTTAGGTAATACAAACAGAGGATGATGATTAGCAATATGATGTGAGGCTCCAGTCTAGCATATTGATTTCACCTACATATGAATATCAAGTTTTGGAATAAAATTTGGTGGCTTCGGAATGAGTTTTTAAACTCTTAAGTATTTCCCCGGAACCATTACTTCACCTTTGCTTTTCTAGCTAATCCAAAAGTGAAATTTTGAATAATTTCCTGTTCAGCTAACACTGTATGTTATATATACTGGATGCAATTTAAAAATGCTTTCTACAGGGAAGTGAAGCATATAAATGTTTTCATAGATTGTGAACGTTTTGTAGCATATGAATAATATGCCAATTGGAGCACAGAAAGCCTGTAAGCTTTTTTTATTTTTCCTTCAGAAAAAATAAGAACAAAGACTTTGTTTTCACACAAAGATGCCATCACTCTATACAAACCACTCTATACAATTGTGCAGCTCTTCTATCCTTGAGCAAAATACAGTTGATTGAAGCCAATAAAAGAATCAAAGTTTAAAATATCAGGAAAATAATCAGGGTTTTTAAGAGCAAAATGGGTCATGTGCTTTTGGAGAAAGAATTCTAGATGTGACGGATACAACACATGCTTAATCATTATTGTTATCACTGATTTTGTTGGGACTTTCTTGCTCCAGATGTAACAACTTTAGATCCCTAGTGAAAGCAAATGGAAGAACTAGGATGATGGTAAAGGTGAACCTGGGAAAAAACCTAAAACTGACCACAGCTGGATAAATCTTCTTCTTTAGTGTTAATTCAGACAAAGAGCGGGTATTATCCTTTTAAAGACAGCTTAAGCTCCACATGGTGCATTCCCTTTCTAGAAAGAGGACTAGATGATTGTCTGTATAGTGGGACTGTAACAAGGCGGTAGGAAACTTGTTTTCTTAACTTCAATCTTAGTGAGACAATCTATTACAACATTTACATTTGTACAATCTCCTGCTATCAGGGAAAAACGAAGAGTGTTAATGTGGAAGAACAATATAGCTAGCACCACTGCTGGTTGCTATTTTTGCACTATACAAGAAAACAGGTACTGGTTTTGTCCTCTCATTTTGACCCTTCAGCTTGGGGTCATAGCCAGGCCCTGCAGCCAGCACATTCAAGTGCATCATACCAGTACATCTGCCTGTGCAGCCACCTCCTGCTCCTCCACAGGTCCTGTCAGAATAGCTCTGGGTTTTCAGCAGGGCAGTGTGCTCCCCAGTATACAGAAAAGCCAGGATGCCCCTCTAAAAACAGCAAGCTGGAAACCAGCCCCTTTCACTGGGATGTGTTCAGGCAGCTCAGCTAGGTGGAGTGAGCATGCTGGGCCTGTGAGGGGTTTATGCAGCCAGTTGTACATCCAGCTGTGGAAGGTCTGTCTTGGTTTGGTGGCTGCTAACAGTGACTGAGTCTGCCTTGAAAGCGGTTTCTGTCTTCATGGTGAGTGGTGGGTTGGCACAGCTGAGTGCCAGTGCCCACCAAAGCTGATGTATCCCTTTCCTCCTCAGCTGGGCAGGGGACAAAAAATATAATGAAAGGCTCCTGGACTGAGTAAAGGACAGGGAGAGATTTTTCACCAGTTACTGTCATGGGCAAAACAGATTCAGCTTGGGAAAATTAGTTTAATCTATTACCAATCAAATCAGAGTAGGGTAATGAGAAATAAAAACTAAATCTTAAACCACCCACCTCTCTGTTCTTCCCAGTTTTAATTTCAGTCCAGATTTTGTCTATGTCCTTCTCCCCAGTGAAGCAGGGGAATGGGGAATTTATTCTGCTGTTCATTCCTCTTCAATGGAAGGACTCCTCACAGTCTTCCTCTGCTCCAGTGTGGGGGTCCCTCCCACAAGAGACATCCTCCACAAACGTCCCAAATGTAGGTCCTTCCAAGGGGTTGTAGCTCCTCTGCTCCAGTGTGGGTCCCTCCCTCAGGATGCAGTCCTTCAGGAACACACTGCTCCTGCTTGGGTCCTCCGTGAGGTCACAAGTCCTGCCGGAAAACCTGCTCAGTGCAGGCTCCTCTCTCCACAGAGCCACAGGTCCTGCCAGGACCCTGCTCCAGCCCGGGCTTCCCACAGGATCACAGCCCCTTTCAGGCCTCCACCTGCTCCAGTGTGGGGTCCTCCATGCGCTGCAGGTGGATCTCTGCTCCTCCGTGGGCCTCCATGGACTGCAGGGTCACATCCTGCCTCACCACGGGCTGCACCACAGGCTGCAGGGGAATCTCTGCTCTGGTGCCTGGAGCACCTCATCCCCTCCCTCTGCACTAACCTCCATGTCCGCAGAGCTGTTTCTCCTCACTCCTCTCTCTGGCTGCTGCTGTCCAGCAGTTCCACCCTTTCTTAAATCTGTTATCCCAGAGACACTACCGCCATTGCTGGCGGGCTCGGCCTTGGCCAGCAGCAGATCTGTCCTGGAGCTGGCTGCAGTTGGCTTTGTTGCCCATGGGGGAACCTTCTAGCAGCTTCTCACAGAAGCCACCCCTGTAGCTCCCTCATTAGCAAAACCTTGTCATGCAAGAGCTCTTGCAGCCAGCCCTGGATGCCTGCCTGCCTCGTCTGGGCCCTGCAGGCACCGTGGGGCAAGGCCCTGCCACAGCTGAGGAGGAGGAGACAATGTCTCCCACCCCTCCTGGCACACTGAGTCCTGGCTGAGACCAGCGGAGGCAGCAGCCTAGGAGGAGATGGGAACACCTGCAGTAACTCTGATAGCAAGGTTAGATGGTGGCGACTGGCACTCAAAGCAAACCAAAAACAGATGCAAACCAGCCAGTCAAATCAGCAGGGGTTTAACCCCATGTTCCCTGTGCTCTCTGACGTGGTGGCTGTGGCTCCAACATTAGCTGGTTACCTCAAAAGCGTTTGCCTTTGCATACAAGATCCGCATACAACGTGTCTATAGGAACCAGAAATTGAGAGTGATATCAAGATAGGTGTTATTTTTTTACAGTAATATAGTGATCTAGTTTATTTACAGCCAGTCATAATAGCAAAAGAGCAGAACATAAATCTTGAAAAGGGTGTCAAAGGTGGAAAGACAACTGTGGAAGAACATACATAAGAAAGGAGAGCATTGGAGACTGTGTAATTATTTTTGCCTTATATATCCCTACTTATTTTAGATATATCATTAATTAAAATGATATGAGTGTGATGGCATGTCTTTTGTTCTGCAGCTGGATGATGAGGAAATGAAAAGTCTGAAGGTTCTTGATATAGATAAGCTATAGCCAAATTTAAATTAGAAGCAAAAAGCATTCTGGAGAAAAGAGTCAGTAAGTATCACATAGTTCAGTAGAACATAGCCCAAATTCAAACTCATTTTAGGTGTTTACATCATTGCTTTTGTTCTGGATCTCTGCTGGCTGTCATCTAGGCTGTAAAAGATCTGACTTCATAGAGATTAAAACCCCCCTTAAAAGTCAATCAGGCTTTTCAGTATATGAGTTAGACATCAAAAACAGATTGAATAAAACACAATGTCCATGAACATATCCTATCTTCCCCTCATCTAATCACAGAAGTAATGATTCATTTTTATGACACAGAAGATATTGATATATCAATAAACTATTACTTCTGGTTCTTAATTTTGATTCTTAATCCAATTAATTTTTTTTTTAAAAGGAAGTTTTACATTCTATTCATGGTTACCATGGAGAGTGAAAGTACACAGTGTAACGTCAGTTCTGACTCTATTAATATGAAATTATCAGTTTGGTTATGTTCCAGTTATTTTACCAATAATAACTGTAGCAAATGAAAATGAAGAGAACCACGATGTTTACATGACCATCACGTGCTGTTAACCACTAAATGATATGGCAGCCATGTGATTTCTTGGTATTTTTTAGGAGATTCTGTTCACTATCACAAAGACTCTGTAACACAAAAATGCAAAAAACCTATGTGTATTCAGAACACTCTCATCCACTATGTTAAGAATTTTTTTATGTTTGCACCACATCTTTGCTCTGCAAAGAGATCTGATTGCTGCAAAAGAGCTGTTTTTCACAGACAAGTGGATCCAAACTTTCCATCCTTCACAGCGCTCAAAAGCTGCTATTATTGGAAAGAAGATGATCCCTCCCCTTCGTGTGATATCATGGTAGTTCATCAAGTTGCATCAGGTGACTTTGAATTTCTCCTGTCTTGTGAAGACCAAACAGGTGCCAATGGGCTCTTGTAAATCTGAGCTACAGCTGTAGATTAATTCCTAATGTTTAGACATCAAATAGAATGCTTATAAGCAAAGAAATTTTTGGTTTTGTTCTGAAAAAAGTGCGTTTGCATTCCATCAGGTTAATGCAAAATTGCTGAAGTGATTTTCTTTGCTTTTGCAAATCCATTTTTAAGAGGAGTCTCTCTTTAAGAGAATCTATGACCTTGAAAGTTTTGAAATACACGCAAATAAATGAGTAAAGGAAATTAAACCCTTGCAAAAAAGAAATGGAAAATCTTATCAAGTATCTGTCCAATTCTGAATACTAGACTTTCTTATCAATAGTCATGAAGAAGTTACAAGCATCTGAGACAGCCACTGATAGCTATTGATATTTATACACAGATCTATGGGAAATGTAATAATGCTGAATACACTCTGAAATGATCCTTTTCAATCTGCAATTTAATGCACATTCCAGAACTTCCTACTCCAAGGAGCAATTCATCCATTGGGAAAACAGAGTATCTCTCATAATGTAAAGCTGCAGTTATGGTGCATCCGTGGTTTTCTCCCTTCCCCGTTTAGATAGGAATATGCTACAGAAAGCAGCAAGGTAAGGTCAATGTGATTTCACACAGGAAAGTATTTCCCATGGATGTCAGGATAACAGTTGCATCACTCATGAAGTGACATCAGAGAACTCACAGGATATCTTGCAATCCGTTTTAAATGTACGTATTTTTTAGGGTTCTGTCTTTTTTTCTTAATTTAATATTTAGCTATTTTTAAAGAAAAGTTTGGGTCAAGTAATATTTCTCTTTTTCCTTATGAGGAAGAGAAGTGGCTACAGTAACATGATTTTTACATCTTTGATTTTATTTTTAACATAATAGTATTTTTAAATTTTTAACATCATATTCTTCTTATATTGACTTGAATAAAGACATGTCTTACAGCTTTCACAGCTTTGGATGACAAAATCCCTTTACATTTTCTGCCTCTGATAGACTTAAACCTCATTCTCCTAAACAGCATGAGTGAAAGTGTTCAGAGCAAAGAGTTGAATATTGATAAACTAGCACCCATGAAAATTGATTCCATAATGCATTGCAAAATTGCATGATCTTTTAAGTCATTGTGGGCCACCTTAATATTTTATACAGACAGACAGGATAGAAAGTCACTTGATGAGTGGAAAGATTCAGTAAAATATGACAAGGAAATTGTTTAGATCTAAAAATGAGTGTTCATAAGAGGAGAGGAGACATGTTACCTCAGACTGTTTTATTTCTTGATAGATTTTGGAGTGATGTCTTCTTTTCTGAAGAAGCACCAAACCCACCAAAAAATTAGATTTCTTAAATGACTAAACAGTAATTTGCAGGGAGAAATAATGCATACAACTTCACTGGCTTGATGGATAAAATATGTGGCTCGAAGTTAATTGACATAAGCAAGCATCCATAGGCATTCTGGTAACTTGACTGGGCATTAGATGAAGTTCAAAAAGTAGACAGTGTGATGGCGTTCATAAAAATTCAAATAACAACCTGACTGACTTCCAGCTCTGGAAAAAAAGACAAAATAGAAAAAAAAAGAATAAAAAGACCAAAAAAAAAAAAAAAAAAAAAAAAAGAAAAAGAAAAAAAAAGAAAAAAAATTGAAGTGGGAAAAAGCCCTCATGTTTAATTAATTTTCACATACAAAAGTAAAGGTCAGTTTGAGGGCACTTTAAAACTCTTCTTGAAATTCTCTTTTCCATTCCAGTACTCACATGTTGGTAGAAGGAGCACAGTCTGATTTGCTTCTGTCAGGTTAAAAAACCAAAACACTAGATCTCAGGCAAAGAAGAAAAAATCTCCAAAACTATGAAAGTGAAGCAGAAAAAATGTTGTTCTTTCTTGATCCAGACTGACCTTGCAGAACCAGCAGCTTCAACATTTTTCTGCAGTGTTTTGTGAGCAACTTTCACATGACATAAGTGATAGAAAGCATTTGTGAAGGTACTGTATAAATGATTTTACACATGATTTTCTGCTGCTTCATGGGCTACAAAATCAAATATCCGTACTTTCTGCCATACTAAGGTGAAATAAGCATAAGAAGCACCTCAATTGTCTCAGTTCTTGACCAACCTTAAAAATCAAAGGCACTGTTTGCACTTATATATAAACAAGGACAAGCCACATAGCAACACACAAAACTACTTTGGTGTTTCTCAGCTTTGGGATTTTGACTCAAATATTACTAGGGCTTCAATTGCTGATAATCAGATATTTTTAATTTAAAACAAAAATCCAAGTCCTACATTGCTGATCTTAGTTTATGGATTGACTATTGCCTTTGAGCCTGAGTCAGTATACATTACCAATCTCTTTGCTGAAGTGCTTGCAGGAGTTAAAATTGGAGGCTAGCTAAACACATTGGTTTACACCACTTTATTTATGTTTATGCTTCATATGCTTCCATAGAGCTTCACAACATTCATCCATTTCCCATCTGCTTATCTAAAAAGCAGAAGGTTCAAAAATACCAATACATACCAGACACACAAATCATTATTACTGGCTTTGTCTGGCAGTCTTAAAAATGGTAGCGTTCAGGTGCATACAAATCATCTGTTGGTTTTACAGAGAAGTAAAGTCTTGGTAAACAAGATTTTTAAAGCTCTTTTCAAAACCAGGGCTTCAAAAAATCGTTGGGATATTGGGCATTTCCATTTCTCCATCTGATACAACACAGAAAATGAGTTTCCACACACACACACACAAATTAAAAAAGCTACTTAAAACGTAAGTTGTACTAGTTAAAAGGAAGCACTATAAAGTACTTCAAATGTATGACACTTAGTAGCAATTCATTAATACAAAAAAAGACAGAGAATTGGTAGAGTGCACATACAAATCCATCATTAATCTTCAGGGTTGTGGAGTTTACTTCATCCTCTAATGCAAGAAAAAAATCTCAAAACCCAAAACAACAACTAAAAACCCCTGTATTACTCTTGAACCAGGAGAAACGTTGCCAAATTTAAGAAAATATTGTTGAAAAATATCTCACAACTTATATGATGTGTAGACAAAAAATTATGAGAATTATCTCATGGCTAATGGTAAATCTATCTGATAGTGCTTGGAGTTGACAGAAGGAAGAGGTTTATGCTTATGTTTATGCTTATATTAATTATGGCCTGCTTCCTCTGCCTTTTTCTCTTGAAGGCAGGAGTAACTCAGAAAACTGATCTCAAATAGGGCTGTTCGCCCCCCCCCCCCCGCCCCCAGTGACAGTGACTTGACATTGGAAAAAAAAAATCAGTCTGATTCCTTACCTTACTGAGATGCTGGCTGTCAAATTCATTCATTCTTCAATCATGGGATTATATGAAAAACTGCTATCTATAAATTGACTAGGTTTTGAAAGCACCTGAATCTTCTGAATCTATCTAGCTTCCTTGGGAGTCCAATAATTTCACCCTTAGGCAAGAAAAAAAAGTAATTTTTCCTCTCTCTCTGAATTTAAATTTACATAAGGCCAAAGAATATTTTTAAAATGAGCCTTCTTCAGAGTTCATCCATTTCGTTTCCCCTTTGCTGTGGGCTGAGGCATTCTGTGCTGCCTTCTCTAAACTGAAACTAAGTGTCACATATTGTTTGCATTAAAGTCTTTGTAAAGATACAGGAGAAAATATACTAATACTCAGAATGATTGTTGGGAATATTATTTCCACAACTGCAGCTTAACCTAGGCTGGAAAAAAAAAAATCATATTTGGGAGTGTACCCAAAGCAAGGCAAAACAAAACCCTCTGATTGCTCTTTTACCCTCCTACCTGCAAACACAAGGAAATTTGACAAGGAAAAATCAGCACAGGGAATAGAAAGAAGACTTCTTTATATAGGTAGACTAACAGGCCTGTCACTCTATACCCTCTCTTTGTGTCTTGATATCAAATCAGACACCCTTGGAAAGAATTTTAGATTGCCTCTTGATGCAGAGAATTTCCAAATGTTTCAACTTCAGGTTTATTTGAGAAGAATGTGCTGGAATTAGATCCGCTCTGTCTCTCTGTTCTTCAGTCAAGCAGACTCTGTTTTTCCACCTTCACAGATAAAAACGTTCAGAAGGCTCAGGGAGTTTAGGGGTTTCATTTTACACTATAACACCATCCTGAAATCCTGCATAGGTTGGAGCACACATGTCTGGAGTGGTGTAGTAAGAGCAGTGTCATTACTTCAATATTTTTTTCAAAACCCCCCTCCACAAGATCAGTTTAGGAAACTGAACGCCTCTGATTTATGAAAATAGTATACATGTCTACGCAGTATGTCTGACTTATTTTGTTCAAAAACTTTATGGAGAGCTCTGAGATCGAAAGAAAAGCAAAGCCTGAAATTAGCATGGGTGTATTTAGCTTAGCTTTATCTCCAGACTGTCAGCTAGCTGCCTGTCAAAAGGTTTTAAGTAAAGTTCTTGATTGTAGGTCAGTCCTCAGTGGATAAATCACAGAAGCAGGCACAGATAAGGTGCATGATTGGCTGTTCTCCTGCTGAGGAGAGACTGCATTAAGTTAGACTAATGAATACTGAATCATTTTCTCATCCTCAGGGTGGACACCCCTGTCAGGGCTGAGTCACTGCGCAAGCAGTATGCTGAAGTGATTTAAAATGCAGCAGCCTCTAACGCTGGTGACAGATGGATATAAACTTGGGCATGATACATACTCATTTTTAGGCCTTCACAAGCCATGAGTACAAATATACAAAAAACCAAAAGTTAAGTGATAAAAGTCTCCCATTCATGCATACTTGAGGAAAGTGAAAAGTGGACACCTTTTCATAGCCATTTAAAATGACCAAAGAGGACTCTCTCTGTAGGTAGGCTAGGGTAGTCAAATGTGGATACTTCATTCCAAGGTTACTTTGCTGTTTTTCTTTTCTTTCCAGAAGACTGCAGAACCTCCTGCAATAACCAGTGTGTTACCTCTGCATAATGAAATCGCATCCTTACATTTTCTTCTGAAAACTTCTTCTGATGTACTCAACCACTTTACTTAGTCAGTTGGAGGCACCACAGAATCAAAACTGCAGATATGAAAAGCTAGAGGTACATTTTGATTTTTTTCACTTGCATTTTAAATAGAAATACACGGTCTTGTTTGAGAGAGAGAAGATAAAAGGCTCACTTCATCAGTACCTAACACTCTGAAGGCAAGGATTGATTAAATGAATAATATTAGAGTCTGGGTGAGAAATTACACAATAGTTCCCAACTTGGCTGAGAGATAATGTCTTATGGGCTTGACTTTTCCCTGGATTGTGATTTCTGTTATTGTAATCCTGGTCTTTAGCATGGCCAGCTACTCACAAGCCTTGCAAATGAGCTTGTGGTGAGTGGTGAGCTCCCAGGGGCCTTTTGTGGCAATCAGTGGCCAGCTTGGGACCAGCTCAGGAAACATGCTAGCTCCTACTGCTTGCCGGGGGGACTTTCATGGAAGTCCAACTGCATGCTTTCAAAAGTCGCCTTCTGTCGAGCCTTTGAAAAAACTTCGCACAACCCTGTGATCTCTCTGTGGAGAGCCCTCATTAGTCAAGTAGTGCAAATAATGCTGCCTAGGCACAGAGCACCCACAGAACATATCCTGTAAAGAATGCTATTCATGAAAGAAAAAGGGATAATGAAACTTCATAATATACATGCATGAATTCTTCTAGCTCCTCCGTCAAACCGTAGCCTATGGAAACCTAAATTCGAAAGCTGCTTAGGAAAGGAATCACATGGCAAAGGGTGGCTATGAATAGCCACCAGCAGAATAGCTTTATGAAAACAATAGCTCTAATACTTGCATGCTCTCCTATGTCATTTAAAGTATTGCTGTTCCTTGTAGAAAATAAGACCTTTAAGCTGACCTTCTGTTTAACCATTGGGGAAGCTAATGCTTGCATTGCAAGGGGAAAGCTCATTGGTTGTTTTTCATTATGGTATGTGTCGCAAATGAGAATATCAGGAAGGTCTGAAATTTCATCTCATCCAAATCGATTAGTGTTAATGTTTTTCTCATTATGATTTCATCAGGATTAATTAGTGGAATCTGTGAATAATATGCTGCACATATTTGATATGCAAAACCAAACCAACTGTACAATTTATGTTTCCTTACAGCTGGTGCTTTCCATATTCAGTCAGGAGTATAGACTCCATGCCCATGGCATAGACTAATGCACTTCACCTTCCTGAGCCATGAAGTGCCCTGGATGACAATGAAGCCTATGCTAGCAGCTGACCCTGCTGGAGTCAGAGCTTCTGCCCTGGACAGCCAGCCCAGAAAGCAATAGACTAATTTCCTTACCAGCTCAGGAGGTTCAATGCATGTTTAGATTACGCTGGTATAAATATGTCTTGGCTATTGCATTTAAAAATAGCTCAGGATAAACTTATGGAATGGCCAATATTTGTTTTCAGACTCATCCAGTGGTCACTCTGAGGGCTCTATAAATTGCCTGACTGGTATGATTCATCAGTAAGTATACACTGTAGACACAGGAGTGGGCTGCTTATAATTCTCAGGAAAGTGTACATGATCAGCAGAGAGAAATTGCTGTTGATGGCAATGGTAGTGTCTAATTAACCCCTCTCTACATAAATATTTGAATTTTTAGAGAAGCCATTTTCAAGTGTCTTTTTTTTTTTTTTTTTTGGGCAGATCAAAGTATAAAGCTTTTATGCCCTTGTACCTTTTTAAAAACAAGACAAACCATCTTTATAGGCAACAAGATCTTCATGCATTGTTGTGTTTTGAGGCGCAGAACCAAAATAGTGCAAATATGTTTACTGATCTCACTGGTCTTGGCATTGGCTCCTGGATATTTACATCTTAATTTCCTCCACTCAGGTGTGGTATTTGATTTAAGTGTTTGTGAAAACTACCAATCTGACAGTCCCACAGACTGGAGTCTTCCATTTATTCATCCATTAAATACAAAGTTCAAGTTTCCCTTTCAAATTAAAGTGCCTCTATCCATGCTGGCCAGACCACCTCGAGGGAGGAATCATTTAGATTCCAACCACACACTTAGCCTGTCCTCGCTCTTGCAAATGCCAGTGAGAAGCCACTTTGTGCCAGCTGTTGCCTGTTTCTAATGGGCACACTTGTCTATAGGGAATAATGCGATAAGGTAACTTCAAGAAGATAAAAATTTCAAGTTACTACCAGTCTGGGCTGGATTTGAACTAATACTCCAGGAGGAAATTATTTTCTCCCATTACCAGTCCATATACACTTAGGACTTCCTTTGGGGCTCTAAGAGGTATCTTAATGAAAGCAGACCTATTTTTAAAATATGTTCACTAACAATTCAGTGGACTATCCAAATTACAGTCTGTATTAACTGCATTGAGCTGTGGTTTATACTTAATAGGGAAGGAAAATAGCACAGTATAAATGCAATATATGTATGGTATGCATATGCATAAGCAGGTATGTTATACCTGATACACACTTACTGAAATAGTGTCAGGTTTTGAGACAGCTAACATTAACTCTGCACCTGTACAGTGCAGAAAGAATCCAGAAAGAAGTTGAAGTTTGCTCAGCTAAATCCTTTTTCAGGGAGCTGAGAAGGACTTTTTCACTAATAAGCTTATTTTCCCCATTTTTTCATATTTCCAAATAAGACATAAATGAAAATAGATTGATTCTAAAGTAACAGAAGGACCAACAAAGAGATGATGAGCCGGTATTGAGCCTCCCATTTGTTCCATTGCCACTGGTTTGGGATGGAAAGGAGCTTGGTTAGGACTTCAGCGTGCTGTATGTGGCACACTTGGTTCTTGGTGTGTGGCCACAGAGGGTGCTAAGCTCACCATTCATGTTACAAAGGCATATGTTTCTGGATTATTGATTTCTCTAGTGTTTTCCACTACTTCAAGTGCCCTGAAAACCCCCTATAATTTTTCTTCTGGTGCAGAACGAATAAGTGCTGCAAGTGTGGGCTCTAGTAAGGGGTTAAGAAGGCAAGTGGGACAAATGGTCTCAGGGACAGTGAGGAAGTATGTGCTGTGAATCTGAAGCCTTGGCAACAGTTGGCAATTGTTGTTGATGGTGTCATATATATTTACCAGCCTGCAAATTCAATCCAGACCACCATGTCAAACAAGAGACCTTATCCTATTGAATCTGAACTGTGAACTTGGAAAGAACTCACAGTAGTTGAGACAGAAAACTAAAATGCCTGTATGCATTTCCCTGTTTCAGCTTCCTACCTTCCTCTGCTGCCCAGGGTGGTTGTCTTTACTTCTTGTGGTGTTTTGTTAAGGAATTGATCAAAATCCTCCAAGTTTTGCTTAAGCAGAATTTTTCTTCCACATCTTATTTCTTTTCTGTCTTTTTTCCTTTGTAGAACAACCAGCCTTAAGCCCTCGAAAAAAATCTCGACAAACAGCCGTCTGTTCTTCTTTGCCATCTGACTGATGGATTAGTTACAGGTACCCTTGCCTAGGCTGCCTCTTCTGCAGAGCTGCCAACAGTGTTTCCATATGAATGAGTGATAACCAGGATGCACGGTCTTCTTCTGTTAGACCTGTATCACTTTCTACCTCTACATAGATGAAGATACCTGGATAGACAAAAGCTTTAATCAATTTACTGTTTGGAGCCTGTCACATACAATGTGAGTCTGCAGTATTAAAGAGAACTCACGGGAGCTGAAACAGATAGAAGAAAAACCCAGCACTTGCTAGCCAAGTGCAAATAGCTAGTCCTGTAATGATCTGAGAAATCTAAGTCTCTCAGCTGGAATCCATTTATTTTTCCCCTGTGTTAAGGCTTTTGGGTTTATTATAGGGGCATTTTAGCCTACTAGTAGACTGAAGCAATATGAGACATAGTCATTACATTCAGGAGGGAAATTTTGTACATTGTAAGGATGTTGCAAGCTTTTTTCTTCCTAGCAGGCAGGAAGAATTAGATTTACCAGTTCCCCAATCTGCAGTGCTTTTCTGAGAATTTTGAATTTTGAACTTCAACCTTTAGACTAGCAGCTCAAGTCAAAAAACTAATTCCTAGCTGTATCCAAAAACTGGTCTTCAACCTGTGGGAGGAAAATATTCACTGTGGAAATCTCTTTTTCTCTGAGGCAAAGGTTGCACTATAGGCTAAGCAGAGGAAAAACAATGCCTTCTGCCCCTTGCCCTTTCCTGGGAGGTGCATTGGGGAGTTCACGGGTTCAGGCGACTATTTAAGTTAATTTTGTTTGGAAGACTTATGCCAGATGAGTTGCTCAAGAAGAGAAAGGAAACAAGAAATAAAGAGAAGCTGGATGGGGAGAACTTTTAGTCCCTACCCCGCTTCTGTCGCCAGAGTTTTCCAGGAGGACAAAGATGCATCCTAGACAGGAACTCAGACATACCCTGCACCAGTGACCGCACCACTGAATTGTGCTTTGACACTGTTTCCCTTTAGATTTCTCTTTTTAATCTGGGAGAACCCTACAGACAAAGGCAAATATCTTGGATGGAGGAATAGATGATGCAGATAGAGCATTACAGATCCTTAGGAAATATCCAGAAAACATTATGAGGTTATCTTTAGGATACTTGCAGCTAGACTAGACAGCCTGTCAATGGACATTAGGAGAGTGCTGTTTGGAGCAGGCATTTCCAGACATCCATGAAAGATTGAGAAGTTTTGGATGGTCAGCCCAAATCATTTTGGGTTGGCCATAAATGGGATTATCACATCCCATTGACCAGTTTAGCATTTCTGGCTCCTATTATAGTGCATATGCCACTTATATCCACCTACAACCACCATGATACTCAAAGCTGGTTGCAACTCACTAAAAAAATCAGTATGCGGTATGGGACCCTTTGGTTTACGATTTATATATTTCCAGCTCGGCTTCTAATTTTGCAAAAGAAGGCTTCTCAGCATGCATCAATAAGAGATTAACCTTATGTCCCTCTCAAAAATAACTGTTCATAGTTTTTCTTGTTTGTCAGAAACTCTCCTTTTACTCTCAGCAAGTAGCTTCATGTTATGTGGATGATGTGCAGATGGTCATCCTTTCACCTTTACATCCTACGGTAGGCAGAAGTAAACAGTGGTCCTTCTCAACCTGCAAAGCACTCTGTCAAAGGCCATTTCATTTCTCAAAAGAAGTTAATAACACAGTGGACCTGTTTACTTAGATTCTTAGTTTTATTGTGCCCAGCAATCTTGGTGTTACAACACAAAAACCTAATGGAAAGTTAAGGTTGTGCAGACTCATTAGAAAAGCCAGCTTAAGTCTTGATTTCTGCCAGACTGGAGGTCAGGTACTGCAATTTTTAATTTTGCAACTATAAACACTGAGTTTGGAAAAGGATAAGTAATTTATTTCTCTTTTGTTAAAGCATGGGTAAATATATTCATGTCACTAAAACATTTGCATTATTAAAGCATTTGAATGAAGTTGAATAAATTACTAATCTGAAAAGGCTGTAATTAATTTTGCTCAGCCAAGAATAAATGACTTTTTTTGTAGCATCTTTAGGCTTGGATGGTCCATTTGCCCTTTTGTAGTTGTAAACTCATATACCAGTTGAGTCATCCGGGTCAAAGACACCTTTTAATAAGACATAGAAAAAATGAAGTATATTTGCTGTCAGCCTCCTCTACTGGAACTACAAAAATAATCGTACTTTGTTTTACTTCTTAGGAAAAAAAAAAACCGAAACAAAAAACCCAAATACCACACTAACCCTTAATTTACTTGGACAAACCAAAATGGTGTTAACCATCTTCAGTGACCTTTCTCATAGCTGACAGTTGGTTTGTGACAGACAAAGCTGAGTAATCAGCCAGCTGTGGTAAAAAACAAAGCCGTGTACCTGACGCAGTCTGGTTCTGAACTATCATTTGTGATACCTGTGGATTTCTTAGGAATCTTGCAGCATTTTGAATATTTTGTCTTTCTGTCAAGACACTGAAAAAATGTGCAAGACTGTTTCTTCGCAGAAGATGTCTATTTAATTTTTGAATATACAGAGTTGGATTTAATAGCGTTCTTGTTTCCTTTATTTCCTAAAAGCTTTCTTTTCCATTCTAACTTTGGGAATTCCAAATACCTTCAGTGTTAAACATTTTCCTAGAATGAGTAGTAGCAGAGTAACATTTGAAGGAGCTGACATGAAAAAAGATTTTCATTTTAGATGTCTCTGTTGCCAAAACAAAAAACAAAAACCAAAACAAAAAAAGAGCAAGAGAGAGAAGAAACACTAGCTGAAACATGGGAAATTACGATTAGATGCTAGGAACAAAAAATTCACTGTGAGGCTGATCAACCCCTGGAACAGCTTGTCAAGAGATGTTGCATGATCTCCATCCTTGGAGATATTCAAAACCCAACAGGACATGATCCTGAGCAAGTTGATATAATGTGTTCCTGCTTTTGAAGAAGCAGCAGGAGCTGAATTAGGTGACCTCTGGAAGTTCTTTCCAACTTTAATGATTCTGTAGTTCAGAGGCTGCCACATGACACATGACAGCAAAGTATGTTCTATGATCACTGTCAGTTCTCAGAATTGAAACTCAAGGTCTAATTATCTTTCATTGTGTATAGATTGCTTTGAATTCTACAGCAAGAAAGATTACATCTATTCATATTCATGCCACTGTCTTTATAAAATAGACCTATAATCATTAGTTCCTTGGAAAGTTGTTCTTCATCTAGCCGTTTCTTGTTCAAGCAGGAACAATCCCATAAAATCTTGTAAGTTTTGTCTTGGTGGAAGGTTAGGATTAGATTGTGCTAGCAAACAGAACATGTAAGTGAAATATTCTCCTTTAAGTTTAATGAATGCATAATGATAAGTATATTTCATACATAATTTTTATATATATATTACATATTAAATTAATTTACTGGTAGCTATTTGGAAAATTAAGGGGGCTTTGGAAATCAGAGCAATAATAATGGAACTGTTCATGACTTCCTGTGACATGCAGTGAAAGAATCAAAAGTGGTCTGGAGAACTTCAGGTGCGCTTGCCATATTATGCATATTTGATTGGTACCTGCTGCAGGCAGCAGTGAAAATGCCTCAGCAATTGAACAAGCAAACATAGATAAATATCTCATTTGAAGTGTACTCTTTTTCTTCTTTTTTTTTCTCCTTCTCTGCTGTTTTTTGAAGTTGTTCATCTTAACATGTTGGAAATTTGATTCTACCTTGACTCTACCAATTTGATTCTACCTTTATTTGATAAAGAAATCATTAATGATGGGATGGCATAGGATGGTGAAATGAGAAACATTCCCATTCAATATTTAGTTTGTCTCTCAGTTTTACGTGGTTAGCAGTTTCCTCTAGAAAAGGCAGAATGAAGAAAAGCATGAAGTCTGACTGATTTTATTGTCAAATAGTTGTTTTTGTCATACTCTGCCTTCCTTTCTGATTTATATTTTATTAAGGAAAAAGTTTAGCAAAAGTTATAAATAATATATTTATTGAGGAGGCATCCTCATCCATGACTTATTGGTACTAAAGACTTCCCACCCTCACACATGTTTTTTAAAAGAAGACATGGAGCTTCTGAGAATAGAGAATTTCAGGTTCTGGGCAGCAGCACCACACATATTGTTACTAGTTTAACCAATTTTAGGAATGCCTTGAGAGCATGGGTTAGTAGAGTTAGTATACACAATAGCTAATGACTGCTCTTGCTCTTTCTCAAGATTTAGCACTACCAAAGACATACCAGTGAGAGCTAGACCTACTACATGTAAATCCTTCACAGGAGAAAGAAATACATATTGCTAAGACTCTCATATTTCCAACAGGTCAAAGTGGTGTGGTGGAAATGATGGGACATAGTAGTCCTGTGCAGTGGCAGTCTATGATCCTTGTTTCTCTTTTATGCTTTAGGAGATGTTTCCCATTCAGGAATGTGATCCAGGAGCCTGCTATAGGAAAACATTTGTCCTGATCTTATCCATAACATGGAAGAAAAAGAGAATTTCAAGCAGCCTCAATCAGGAGAAAACCATGCCTTTCCTGGCAGCAAGCCAGTAACTTATGAATTATCCCTGCATCCAGATTTGTTAATGAGAAAGAGACGACATGGAAGAATAATATTTTCTAAATTACTGACAATTTAAATCAAATTCTGTCCAGTGTTTGTCTAAAACAATGACTAAATTATATCAGCCATCACAGCTCTTTGTTGGTTGGAGAAGACCTTACTGTCTCCAGCTTCTTTTCTTTACTAACTCACGGCTGCTGCTTATTCGCTCTTTTCTATGGCGCAAACACATATCAGGATTTGCTTTTTTTCATCGGACTTATGCCTCATCAGTGAGGTCTGCCGGAGTGGTTAATAAAAACATAATTATAGATGTATCATAGTTTTTCTTGGATAGCTATACTTATCTTCAACAAGATGAGTGTGCCACAACCCTATTGAAAATATGCAAGGATGATCTTTGAACTTTTTTAATCCATCTAGGAGGTGTTGGAGAGATTGGCAGATGCTGAAGATCAGTGTCTAGCCCTTTCCACTCCTATTTCTTCTTAAAAATGGAAAGCCTCTGCAAAGGTGTCACTGTGACATGATGATACAAAATGAGGCACAGAGCACGTATCACACATATCACAAAAGTATATAACCCATTACTAGACTACTTTGAAAACAACCTATTATTTTTTCCTATTGTAGACTTAACACTTCCTGTTTTAAGAAATTTTACTTAAATTTTCCTGGTAATAGAAGTTATTTCATTTAGGAACAAAATTAAAAGATGAGCTGGAAAGCTCCTGTAGCTCCTGGGCTAACAACTCTGTTTCTGGCTGCAGTTTTGACAGCAGGCTAAAATAATGTGGTGGATCTGTGAACCTACTTATTCAAAAGTTAATATCAATTCATTTTCAAGTTTTTCTACCTCTTAGTTTCTTATAATTTTGTACATGTTCAAGGTAAAGATTACTTTACATTATTTAATACCAACAATAGTTCATTGTTTGTAATTCATAAGAAATGCAATTTTTTTATTTTTTCTGACTCTGAACTGTCTTCTGTCTGAGTTCATACATTTCTTGCTTTTCACTATATGATTCAGTCTTTCAAAGGCAACTGTTCCACTAGGAAGATAAGGTGAAAAGGCAACTGAAATAATACAGTGTGTCATCAAAATAAAATGTGATACAATTTAAGTTTAATGCTACTCAGGGAATTCTATTTCAGTATCTTTCCCTCTTTGTCCAAAAGTGAGATAAACTAGAGAGCATTGACACTTCTGGTTAGAAAGTTTAGTTATTATATAACTGGCATAAAAGTGTTGTTTATACTAGACAGAAGTGAAATATATTCCCTCTAGACAAAAGATGACTAGCTTTAAAACTTTCATTACTTCTAGATTCGTGATATCCTGAAGATAAAATCTTGTATTCTTTTCCAAGAAAAGACCCTTGACCCTCTAGCAAAAGACACACAGCCTCCTAACAGTATTGAAATTTTGAAAATTACCTCAGTTGAGGCTTTAAGGTATTTTTGGTGCTGCTATGTAGCATTCAACATATTTCCAAAGACTTTTGTAATGGTCAATTAAGTCGTTGACAAACTTTAGAAAATACCAGTTTTTGTGGAAGTGGCACTCAGTAGTATCTGCTCCTATTACTACAGATCCACTATACATACTAGCCAGAGACAGCAATCAGGGTTTGAGGGTCTGTTGCTTTTGACTATAAAGTTACAGGGCAGATTAATGGTCTCTCTGCAAAGACCTCAATACCTGAGCTGAGCTAAGCTCAATTAGTCTGTGTAAAAAGTCATAGAAAACAGAAGGAGATGAGTCTGAAGCAAGCTAAAGTGCTTTCTTCTGTCTTTGACTCTTCACTCAGACTTTCCACAAAATGTCTACAAAGCCAAAGGATAAAACCAAATTAATTTTACTCAAATCTGGAAAGTGTACTGTGGTTTCTGCAGTAAGGAATGTTTTTGCAAGAGTCAGTAATGGCTCTCCAGTTCCCCAGTTTCCTGGAGTCTGGCATGCAATAATTCCTTGGTTTTTGTTGTTTGTTTTTTTTGTTTTGGTTGTTTTTTTTAAACTGAATACAATCTAAATCAGATGTTTTATAGAGACAAAAACTGATGGAAAAACGTAATTTCATTAAATGCCACTCACTGGACAGCGGTGGATCCCAAAAGACGGAACAGATACCACATTGGAGCAGCAGGCAGAGAAAGAACTGTCATGTAAGCAAAATAATCAAAAGGTAAAGTAAAAAAGTAAGCAGCTATCAAAGAATAAATATTTTATTGTTCCTTATTTTCACAGAGGCAATTCCTTTTTTCGTTTCAGAGAGCCAAAGCTTTTTCAGCACTGAATGCTCTGTTGGTAGCTCAAAGCACTGCAACTCTTGAATAAATCCCTTTGCAGGACCAACTTCCATGTTTTCTGCACTAAACCATCATGACAGAGATAACAGCCCAGCTGATTCCTCCCTGATCATGGCCCAGTTCAGATCAGCATAAATTTAGAATAGTTCATTTGAAGGTAAAGAAGTTATTTTAAATTGATACTGTAGTAAGACAGAACAAGCCCTGATTCACAATGGGAAGATCAGATAATGTCACATATTGAATACAGACAAAAATGCAAGGCTTCACTCACTGACAAGTGAATTTTAAAAAGTATTTAATATATTGTTTAACTACCAATGAATTAATTTGTTTAATATTCTATCCATTGATAAATAAGATTTGCATTGACAGCAATTGTATTTCTTGCTGTCTTGCTCTGCGCTGCTGTGATAATTATTATTTCAAAACAAAAGTCAGTTTTTTTCCCTCATTTGAGAGGTACCATCCATCAGATGAATTGTGGATTTTATTTAGAGCATACTGAAGTCCATTGGAAAAACTGCTGTGACCTTCAGTGAGTTTTAGGTCAGTCTCTTGAACAGCTCAGGATTCTTGTGGAAAATAATAGCATGAGACCTTGTAATTAACAAAAAAATACATAACGCTTGTGCACAGGGAAGGAATCACAAAATCTCAGAATAGATTAAGCTGGAAGAGACCTCTGGAGGTCACCTGGCCAACCCCCCTTTCTCAGGTAAGGGTCAATTACATTTTGTTTCTCCAGGGCCATGCAGGAACATAACTCTATTTCTTTACTTTTAAATGACCAACTTTCCCAATTTACTTTTTTCTTACATAAAACTCTGTACTACATCTTGCTCTGTAATTATGGGATCATTTTGGAAAATCTTTTGTGGCCACTTGTCAAGAGAGTGGAATCCTGTTGTGCATTTTACATTTAGTATTACAATTTATTTTTTCACTGAATAGGTCATCAGGATTTGAAGTTTTAATGTAATTTTGTAAATTATTGTAATTATTTGTAATTTTGACCTTTTTATGGCTCTATATTTTGATTGCAAAGCACTATACTTCTTCAGTGTGAGCCAGTGAGACTGCAATCAATGGAGAAAAGACTTAAATAGGACTAATATAAAATGGATATTTTTGAAGGGTAGGCAGATACATCCCTTTAAAATTGTCAAGACCTAGCAGAAGTGTAATACCCTGAGCCTCTTTGCTGTCAGACGTCACTGTTGAGCCTCAATGAAAATGGGATGCTAAATAGCCACCTATGTTTATATACAGATAATGTTAAATTTTTGTCCCACTGCTTTTAATTTAATTGTTTCCACAGATTATTGTGTCTGTAATCCCTTGTAGAGCTGCTCCACTGAATATTTTCAATATTTCCCTGGAAGTTTATTAGTTGGCATCCTACAACATCCATGTTTTCATGAATCTGCTTATTTTTTACATTGAGAACTACATAGCAATTTGCTGAGAATAAGACAAATTACAAGTGATCGATTGATCGATGTTGTCTATGAGTACCTAATACTGATTGTTGATGAGAGTTATGTTTTAATTAAAATCACAGCTTCTCTTACTACTTATAACTAGTTGAATATAAGTTAGAGTAGCCTTCATGCTTTTGTGTCTTCTGGTCACAGCAAAGCCAGAAATACATGGAGCAAGGGGCTGGAAAGAGCAAATCTCCAGGGTAACTGCCTGTTTAATGAGGGTGTTTTCCTTAGATCAGGAAAATAGGGGGTACGAACTAAGCTAGGATTTTAATGTTAGTCCTGATCTGAATCCTCATCTTACATTTTCATACAGGGAAGAACATTTGTTTCACAGGTCATATTTTATTTCTTCTGTTTCTTTATTCTGATAAGGTCCCTAATTTAAGCACATTGTCAATCTTCACAAATTTGCAAGTGACTGCAATGTTTTCTATGAGTAAAGTGTATTCTCATGTGCTAGAATTGAAAAATTAAATTTATAATCTATTTTTAGCATCTATTTAGTGTGTTTTATTGAATGAAAATTTTATGTATGTTTTCAAAAAGATCTGATTTAAATTCCAAAGGTCAGAACATATCAGTCTGAACTGTATAGAATGAAAAAATATTATTTTAGAAAGAGAGGACACGAAACTGTTTTCAGGAGGGCCTGCTGTGTCGTGGGGGCATCAGGCACAGCATTGTCAGCCGGGCAAGGGAGGGGATTGTCCTGCTCTGCTCTGCTCTGCACTGGAGCAGCCTCACTTCGAGTCCTGGGGACAGTTTTGGGTACTACAATATAAAAAAGACATTAAACTCTTAGAGAGTGTCCAGAGGAGGGCAACAAAGATGGTGAAGGGTCTGGAGGGGAAGCTGTATGAGGAATGGCTGAGGTCACTTGCTTCATTCAGCCTGGAGGAGACTGAGGACAGACGTCATTGCAGTTACAATTTCCTCATGAGGGGAAGAGGAGGTGCAGACACTGATCTCTTCTCTGTAGTGCCCAGTGATAGCACCCAAGGGAGTGACCTGAAGTTGTGTCAGGGAGGTTTAGGTTGGATATAAGGAAAAGGTTCTTCACACTTCAGGTTTGTTGGGCACTGGAACAGGCTCTGCAGGGAAGTGGTCACAGCACCAAACCTGACAGAGTTCAAGAAGTATTTGGACATTGCTCTCAAGCACATGGTGTGACTCTTGGGGATGGTCCCATGCAGGGTCAGGAGTTGGACTCAACGATCTTTGTGGGTGCCTTCCAATTCAGCATATTCTGCACTTTTGTGATTTGTGTCTTGTACATTACTGAAACATTTCTGAATCTCTTAGATTACTGAAAATTTTGTGGTGGAAAGAATAAATACACTGGCAAAGAGCAGTGACTGACAGTGACCTGAAAGTAGTGAGGGACATAGTCCATCTGATCTTACCTGAAATGATGTTTCGGACTTCACAGCTAACACTGAGAAGGCTCTGTTATCAATCAGTGACCTTGTTAGCAGTCACAGTGGGCAGACTAATTAATGATGCTGCTTTGCATAGATTTGGGAGATGAGTAGGAAATGGATGTAACGTAATTAAAGTATTGTAAAGTCTCAGGTTTAAACTATTACTTCTAAAAATGTTGGTGGCCATGTCAGTTTAATCAAAACCAATAAATATACATGGCTTTAATTTGCATCAGTTAATTTTGGAGCACAATCCCAAACACAGCTCCCTGTTAAACGCTGCTTTTGGAAGTATGTGCTGTGAATTAAGAGGTGAGCAGCATTTCCTACAGACTTTAATTCTCTGTGCAGAATGGGATCTCTGTTACCTAGCAAGAGTTTCCCAGTCTGTGTTTCACTGGGTGCCATCATAGTGGCTCAAGCCCTCAGCGTCCATGCTAGTGTAGAAAAACAATGCTGCAGGCCATCCTCCTGACAGGAGAGGGGACTGGGGACACATCGTACTGTTGTGAGGAGTATCCTAATGCCTCAGGATGTTGCTGCTTAGAACTGATTTGTCAGCAGGTCAGTATCCTTACCTTATGTCTCCCTTTTGCTGGAGAATGCAGGCAGTCATGAGGACTTTGAGCTAAGGATATTAATCGGGAGAAATAATGGGCAAAACAAGTATTAAATCACGTTATTAAGTAGAATGATAGTGGGAAATTTGTGTCGTGATTGCAGTGAAGGGGTGGATTTTGTGTAATTTGTCCTTTTTATTCTGTGTTGTGATATTGTTATTTGTGGATCTCGTGTGGGGAACTCTTTTCTTTTTACTTTCTGTTTAGTTTAGTTGGTTTTTTGTTGTCTAAGTGAAGAGTGTATGTTAAATGTGGATTTCAACGATAATTCTTAAATATGTGATTCACAGAGGCAAGGGGTGGAAGTGTGAGAGGTAGTGGGATTGATGCCTGCATTCTCCACGAAAAATTGTCGTGGTTTGACACTGGCCAAACACCAGGCACCCACAACAGCTGCTCACTTGCTCTCCCCTGCCACAGCCAGGCAGATGGGAGGAAAAAAATTAAACGAAGGGGTCATGAGTTGAGATAAGGACCAGGAGAAAGCATTCCAAGGGGAAAACAGGCTCAACTTAGAAGTATAAAGTGAATTTATTACTAACAGAATCAGAGGAGGGTAATGAGAAGTAAAATAAGCCCTTAAAACACCGCTTTTCCTCCCCCAACAGCTCCCTCCTTCCACAAACAGTGCAGTGAACAGGACATGGGGGTTTTTGGTCATTTCATCACTAAGATCTTCTTCCGCTGCTCAGAGAGAGGAGTCCTTCCTCTGCTGTGCCATGGGGTCCCTCCCACCGGAGACAGTTCCCTGTGAGCTTCTCCTGTGTGGGTTCACTCTCACAAGCAGCAGTCCTCCCAAAACTGCTGCAAAGTGAGTCCTCCCAAACTGCTGCGATGTGAGCTCCCCCATGGGCAGAGAGTCCTCCCAAACTGCCATGGCGTGGGCCCCTCGTCCACAGGGTGGAGACCTCCAAGGACAGGCTGCTCCAGTCTGGAAGCAGGGACCCCTCTCTCCACTGGATCACAGCCTCCTCCAGGCACCCACCCACTCCGGTGTGGGCACCTCCCCAAGGGCTACGAGTGGACCTCTGCATCCCCCATGGACCCCATGGGCTGCAGGGGGACAACTGCTTCCCCATGGTCCTCACCATGGCTGCCAGAGGATTCTCTGCCCCAGCGCCTGGAGCACCTCCTCCCCCACCTTCTCCACTGACCTTGGTGCCTGCGTGTTGCTTTCCCTCACATGTTCTCACCTCCTTCTCCTTCTCTGGCTAGGAAAAAACTGTGTGCTACTTTGTTTTGAATTTCTTCTAAAATATGTTCTCACAGAGGCCTAACCAAACTTTCTAATTGGCCCAGGCTTGGCCAGCGGCATGTCCATCATCTTCAGAGCCATCAGACTGGCTCTGCTGGACATGGTGGAAGCTTCCAGAAGCTTCTCACAGGAGCCATCTTTGTGGCCCCTCTACTACCAAAACCCAGGCCATGCAAAACCAACACACCTTAGTAGACACAGTGCTACATTTAGTTGACTTGCTCTGACTTTTTTCAACTTTTCACCTCTTTTACGTTGGATTTCAATTACTTATATTGAGTAGATTTAAAAATTCCTTGCATATTTTAAAAGCATACAGGCTCTGCAGTTTGCACATCCACTAAATTGAAGCAATATAAGTTTCTAGGAAAAACAAACAGAATCACTGTTTGTGATTCTGGGAAAAACAAACAGAATCACAGGATCACAGAATATTCTGAGTTGGAAGGGATCCACAAGATTCATCAAAGTCCAGCTTCTGGCCCTACAAAGGACAGCCACAATAATCACAACATGTGCCTGAGAGTGTTGTCCAAATGCGCATTCGCAAGATATTATCTCCAAACATATGTATTAAAACAGCACCTACCCAGGGTGCAGCAAGGAGTACAGCATGGAACACGTCAATGTTCCTGCTCCAAATCACTGGCTTCAGGGGCTTCATTGTGTTATGCCAAGGACTGAGTTTATTGGCATGGTGGTATTTTGCCAGATGGCACAGGGATAATTAAATAAGGATTTTTTTAGGCAGAAGAATAAGAAAAAAATGAAAAAGAAAAAAAAATAAAAGATTAAGCTCTTCAGCCAGGGAGGTTCTGATAACAGGCCAATATCCCTACCTGGCTCCTTCTCAGCTAGAGAGGTTTAATCTTCGCAGTCCTAAGGCTAGGATCAAGAATTCTGAACAACTGACTTAGAGAACACCAAGGAAGTTGAAACAGTTGTTTGCAATTGCTTGAGGGGAATCTCAGACATCCAAGCTGCCAGCAAATGCTTCAAGACGGCCACTGTCTTTCCCCCTGAGCCCCTGGAATTAATGAACTTATCAAAGCTTGCAAAGGAGAATGCAAATTCAGGGAAAAGATGATAAAATGGGCCTGTGGCTCCTGCATGAGCAAATAACATGTGTTGGTATCTAAATTGATGGAAAAGTCACAAATTGTCTTCATCAAAGAACGCAACAGAGATAACAATAAATATCACTTATGTTAGTTACCATAGTGCCTGCCTTTTTGATTAACCCAGTGCCTTCTGAAGTTCAAAGATGAATATAGCCACTAGTTTTTTCACAGACTCTTGATTATTCTAGCTGCTTGCCAATCTAGTCCATTTAAGCTTTTTCATTTTGTTGTCTGAACTGTATTTTGTGCAGTAGAGCTCTTAGACAAAAATCCTGACTTCAGAGCGACTCATGGCTGAGGAAAGTGACACACACAGCTGAAATGTACTTACAGAAATCTGCTATGTTTCATCACAAATCTGGAACATACTGTACTTAAAGTTTTCCAACATGTAGTCAAGCTTAGAAATGTTAGCTGTATTGAACAAAGGGCTTATGATACAACTCTAAAAAATTTCATGAGCCTCCAACATTTTATAATGATTTTTATCAAGTAATTTGGAGTAGTAGGCAACCCATCAACAAACTAACTATGTTTCAAGCTTAAAGGTGAGTCTAGAGCTGCCAGAGCAATGTGCCAAGGAGCCACATGACACTGGGAACGTTTCTGTCACTAGCTGATGAGTCCTGTGGCTGCCACCAAACAAGAGAAGGAATGGGATGATGAATCAATGTATCATATTTTTCTGATGCTAGCAGTCTCTGCATCAATCTACTGCAATTCTTTTGCCATTTGAAGTAAATACTTTTATGTCTTTACATTTTCTTGCAAGCTCTAACATGTTTATGTGTGTCAGGAAGTGAAGGTTCTAGAGTTAAGGAAATGAAATTATTGTTTATTATTGATCACTACTGCTGTATATTCTCAGCCTTTAGTGTCATAATTTGAAAGTGGCAGTGTTCAAGGCAAGGTTGGATGGGTCTTTGAGCAATCTGATCTTGTGGAAGGTGTCCCTGCCCATGGCAGGGGGGTTGGAACTAGATATTCTTTACGGTCCCTTCCAACCTAAACCATTCTGATACTCTGAAATGAAACCTTCTGTTTTGGGTGTGTTCTGATCTCGTGGCTTACTAACTCTGATTGTCCATGAGGATGAAATAAGCTGACCTTGGAGCCTTTATGGAGTTAACGCTGTACTACAACTTTCCGGCATTCAGAAACATCCGAAGTCACAGTGCCAGTGTCCAAAGAAGGTCTGCTTTATTCGCTGTCTGGGTTTTAATCAGTCACAAGGCAATACAATTACATTCTGGAAGGCACTGAACTCTTTTTGATCAATGATACCCCATCCTGATACAGTAATACTCATTCTATGGGCAGTAATATTCTCTTTCTCCTTATGTTTTTAAGGGCTACCCTTCACTCCAGCACTGTAGATAAGTTTAACTCAAATTTCATTCACCTGGAAAGCAGGCCAGTCCTACACATTAGAGTAAGATAGTTCAGGCTGATATACTGATATACTGCATAATGGCTCTGGCTTGTCTTTTGACCTTAGAAAGCTTTTGTGCTTCTGATGCACACATGGGTTAGAGCAAGTGAATGAATCAACAAAAATTTCTACACTATCAGTTAAACTGAGGTTGGTAAACACAGGTCTGAGCCCATCTGAATCCAAGCAATTTTCCACCCAACACGGTTTCCTTCTGAGATCCTGTTTAGGATTGGGCTGAGGACTGCCACGCTCTGTAAGGTGAGAAGCCAGATGTGATGGGAGAGCTTCTGAGCATGACTCGGTTGCTTTCTAGGTGAAAAAATCATCTCAGGACAGAGCTACCCACTTTTGTTTCAACCTCTCTGACACACTGCTCTGTTGCTCCAAATGTAGTTTAACACTGTGACATAAATGGCTTCAAAAGTGGGCATTCAAATTTCTCTGTTCTGCCACATGAAATATTATTATAATGTGGTTTTCCTCCTCTGCCACGTGCAGGCTTGCCTAATCACAGTAGAATATTTACCGTGCAAGATGCACTTTGTACTTCCTCACCATGGACTTAACTAGAGCTAAGCAAGAAACTGCAAACACTAAGTTAACCATATTTTCCTAAACTGCTAAAGCAACCTTTTTGTTATTTTCACTTATGTGCAGTAAGCAAAAAGTGGGTTTGGCCATTTTGTTTCAGTTTTGTATCTATAGCACATAAGAAAAAAGGTAAGATTACACAGAAATTGGATTAAATAGGATATTTGTAAGCCTGGGCTTTTATTCCTAATCTATTGACAGATTCTGCCCATTTGAATTGAATGTCTTGTAACTCACCCTGTGGAAGAGAGCCTGCTATTGGGACCAATCTATGATACCAGATCAGCAGCCTCTGCTTTCTCAAGTCTTTATGTAGAAAGAGAAAGCAAAATATTTCCAAAAGGCAACTGTGGTCTTAGATTGGGGCTTAGATTCCAAGGCCATGAAGACCAAGCAGCTTAGGCCCAGGTCTTGATCTTCGGTTTATTGCAGAAAATTATCAATCTCCTAGGATGCCACAGGAATTCTCTCTTTACATCCAGAGAGATATAATTTCTTTCCCAGTATGGATCTGTAAATTTGTCTTCTTTATTTCTTTGCGAGATTTCTACTTTCAGTATTTTCATGAAAAAAGGAAAGGATGGAGTGACCAGCAAAGGTGTTGGTCAGTGTTGTGAATGTTCAAAGAAAATGAGATAGCAACTCACATTTCATGTAGCATCAGAGGACTTCTCATATTATATGAGAGCCCATCCAGCATCCTGAGTACATAACTGGTCAACTTAACCATTACTCTCCTCTTTCTTTCAGGCCCAAATGGTGATTTTTAAAAAGCTGGTACATTGGTAGCTTTTATTGTGAAAAAATTATAATTTGTCATGTGTGAAGACAAGTTGTGGGAGAAACAAACCCAGGGTATCAGTCTATTTTCCTTCCTGAAAATTTCCTCTGAACCCTTTTTTCCGTCACTGGGATGTAGTCACGTGTCTTGACCATTGCTGGAGTCTGTGAAAATGCACTCCGCTGTGTTCCTGAGGCTGTCTCATGTTACTCTGCTTCTAATGCAAGCTACCAATCCTGTGGGGTTTTTTTCTCTGACTAAAATACAAAGTGACTAAATTTGAAGGGTCACAATGCTTAAAAGGTGGGAAAAGATATTGTAATGCCCAGAGAGCTGGGTTTTTTGACCTGTACATCATCTATTGTCTGCCTTCAAGGTTTTTAGTCCTGTGGTTATCAGGGACAGAGGCATAAGCATCTGTAGCTCCTTTCTTCCCTCTGTTAGCTCTCTGTTGAAGAAAATATGAAGAGTTATCTATGCTGTCTTAACAATATCCTTTCAAATTTAAAAGAAAAATCCAAGACCTGTGTGAGCTTTAGCTGAGAGCTAACATGGAAGAGAATATGGCCTTAATATCTTCCTTTCAGTGTAAACACAGATATTTTTAAATAAAGGAAAGAAAGCCAGTAATTCTGACTCATTCTTTTTTCTTAAATTGATGTAATTTCAGTTGGCCTTCTGTGGAGAGAAAGAATAAGGGAAAATAAGTGGGATAAACATAGATGCAGCAACAGAAATTCGTAAATTCATTTACCATAAGTATTCTCCATCAAGTTTTTGCTGTTCTTTGGTTTAGGGCTTGTATCCCCATATTTCATAATTCAATGATTTTAGTCTTTTTTTCTTTTTCCTAAGAGATGCTATTACTTTTCTACATGCTATTAAACATATGTTGTTTAAATTTCACTGGAACATATTTTTGACCAGTTAAGCATTACTCAAATCCTTTTACCATAAAAGTCTGTTCTCAAAAGATCACCTTATTCTAAGGTTACTAAAATGAAAGCAAAAGCCCTTGCACATTAAGAGTCTTTTTTTCCAAAAGATTTCCATTTTCTTCTCCAGACCTGCCACTTTACTTGCCAGTTGTATCGTAAAAAGCTGTGCTTATAGCAGACCTATTGTAGAGTGAAAAGAGAAAATGCTTTGCTACAAGGCAGTAGCTAATTCACTATTCTTCAGGGACTGATATTCATCTATCCTTCAATAAAAGCTAATGGTTAAATAGACCCAATGCACTCAGCTAATCTAGGAAGAAGCTGATGGCTGGGGGTTGGGATTCAAAGTTCATGCTGAAGTGCTATTCCTGAAGACAAAGATATTCTTACATTTGCCTTAGAAAAAAATGACAACGCTAAAAATAACAGATGGCTTTCATTCTCAAATACATAGTTTTATGAAACAGAACCTATGGCATCTGAAAAAGTTAAATTTTATTAATTTTTAACTATGCATCACTTTAATGAATTTTTCTTTTTAAGGGAAGTGAATATTTAAACAAAGAGATTACATTTTAAATAACCTTCTGTCTAGTCTTTTGCTACTTGAATTCCAACACCCTTAAGAAGATACAATGATTTTTTTTCATGAAAAGTAATTTTTGCAAAGCACTCCCAGAAGGAAGGGAGATGACAACACCACGTTTCTCTCTGTATAACTACCATTCCAGTTAAAGGTACTGCTGTGCTGTGCATATCAAGCAGCCCAGTGCAAGAAGGAAAGCTCACTTGAGAAATCAACAACGAAAAACAAAGGCCCACAACCAACACAACAGACTACACAAGGGCAGAGGAAATTTTTATAAGCAATGTTGTGACTTAAAACACAGTATATATATTCTGAACAACTCCTGCGGCAGTTGTGTGCAAGGGCAGATCTGTCACTGCTTTTAATGGATAATCTAAAAGTATTTTGTGTGTGCTGAAGGACATTTAAATCAGCCATACTGTGAATAAGCCTGAAAACAAAATTACCTGAATATAGGGATATATTGTTTAACTGTGGGACTTTGGTCACAAAAGGCCTAATTCTGGTACCCCTGAAAACAGTAGCAATGCTCTCCGTCATTTCACCAGAAACAGGACAGAATAGTAACAAGGAGCACAGCTGAACCTGGTGGCTTAAGTCCTTATTTGAGGACCTTCTCATAGTGCAGATGATGAAACGTCATGCACTGCAACAAAATGTCACACCTCTGCACACTAGCATACTGCTGGCAGAACATCTATGTTTTCTCAGAAACACAGAGCCATGATTGGATACACGCCTGGTGAGAGGGTTTGAAGATTTATGTCTTTTCACAAACTCAATACTGCCAATATTTTTTCTCTTCCTGCATCTTTCTCCTCATTGATTAGTTACAAAAGTATAAACCCCTATGCATATCTTTCATTTCATAGGGTTTTGTGCACTTTTTCAGTGCCGGTATTTTAATCCCTCTTCTAAAGGGTATTTGTTGGTAGGGCATCACCTTTGTGTCAGAGACCAAACTGTATCCGTCTTTGTCTGAAGAGAGGTATACTATGACAACAGCTCTTCTTTCAGCATGCTTCAGCATTTCTTCAGCTCTTCAGCATGCATCAGTGAGGAAGTCTGGGGACAAATACAGTCCTGCAATAAACTGAAAGCCATTCATTTGCCTCAAAAAGGTGAGGGAAGGGGAATCTCTGTGATCTGCATATTGGCTCCAAGTGGATTGAGTTGCTCATGGGTTTAGGGATGGAATACAGACTCTCACATAACAGATCTTGCACATAGTTTTTGTACAGGTCCTTCAGTCCTTGTTGCTGTAGAATTGGTATCATAGTAGTTCAGAAGTGCAAACTAATATGGAGTCCAAGTAGTCAGTGTTGGAGACATGTCTGAGATAATGAATCAAATAGATGGAGGTCATGAGCTGGTTAAAGGACGCCAATTTTAATGAGCTGTTCAAAATCTCTCAGTAAGTAAACTCATGGTAGTTTCATCAGATATGAAAGGTGCGATTTGTTATCTGAGATGAATTTGCTATATATTACTGCCTTCATCTGAAAGCTATCTCAACATCTCTTCATTATAAGGGCCCAGATATGTTAAGACAATCTGAGAGATAATTAATTTTAGATTCTCATATATTGCAATTAAATAAGAAAGGCACAGATTTGACATTCATAAATAAGTCAAACATAGTTTTGGATATTATAAAATTGATGGAGAAATAAAATTTCTCAGTAGATTTTTGCAATATGGTAGGCTACTTTTTTCTTTGTAGCTACTGAAGTTTGATAAAAGTAGATTTGGTTGAGCAGCTCACAGAAAGCAGGGTACCCCAGGCAGCAGGGCTGCTGTGACAGGCAGTCACTAGGCAGGGCAGTCCAGGCACTGCAAAGACTATGGATGGGACCTGCTGTTTCTACTGCCATCTCTTGAAAAAGTAAGTCAGAAGGGGTGTAGTACCTGGATCCTGTCCATGCAGGTTGTATGAGATGGCATCTTACTGGCTGACTGCATTTACATTCTTAATGCTCCCGGCCCTGACAGGATGCTAAGGCAGGAAATGAAGATTGTGAATTCATTACAGGCCCTGTCTCTTGTTCTGTCATTGCAACACACTGACACATGTTTCTAACCATGTCAAAGAGAAGCTCACTTAATCCTTTCTCATTTCATATTACTTTTCAATTAGCTTTTATTCCATAATCATCTTCCATTCTGCTGCAGCTTGCTGATTGAGTGTTGTTCTGACAAAGACTGAAGTAGGAGGTACTGTCCCACCCAGCAAAGGCAATCAGGAGAACCAGCTTTCTGCTTCAACCTGTTAAAAAGGACTTTGCAACAAGAAAGTTTTCAAACTTGTTAGAAGAAAAAGATCTTCCCCTTCAGTTTGTTAACATTCAGCAAGTCAATTCCTTTGAATATGCTTGTGAGACAGACTTGTTTAAAGAGTAATCACTGAGGGCTGTGACTGATCTGTATCACACAGTTAGCAATTTATGAGTACATGCCATTTCATTTTCTCAGGGTGTCATTTTTTTGCTAAATTTAAGCGACACTGAAAAATTAAAATATTTGGAGGGTTCTCTGTCTCTGTCTTTTCAATCAATTATACTGAGTGATTACAAGTGGAAAGGCCTGGGTCATTCAAATGTACTGTTTTCCACTGAAGATACACTGCAAAATGCAGATGAGGCATTTGGTATAATACAAAGGGATCACAGTCATCAGGAAAAACAGAACTAGGAGTACAAACTAGTCCATATATGAGGAGAACGCATGGTAAAAAAATTATTTCTTAACATAAATACATATTACATTTCTTTTTGCCTTTTCTGCTTTTCTAGAAACAGCCTCCTCTGCTTTTTAAATGTCATCCATATTTATCAGACTGCATGGTTCTTGACATTTAGGAATATTTTTTCATCAAACTGTAACTGAAGCTTTGACAAAGGGTACTAATTATCAAGGGACTAGATTTTTTTTCATTTTTTCCCCTTTTTTGAAGAAGCAGCAGGCTGTAGACAAAATGTGAATTGTCAGCTACTTTTAATACTCCAGTAGCAGTCTCTCTGTCCTTATTGTTGAACGTACCTAGAAATAAGAATTTAAGTGTTTGCTGAAGCACGTAGAAAATGCAGTTGGAATTGAGTAACTTGATTTTAAATGACAGAGGTCATTAGATTATTTACTTCAGCAAAAAGAGTTTCCACCTGTTAGAGCTACATACAATCCCTACTGAAGGAAATTTTTCTAATATTTTTAAATGTAGTTACTGATTATTCACCAATGATTTTTTAATCAACTATGGGATACATAACTTGTACGCCACAATATGGTGGCTAAAAATTGAGGCATGAAAATGTGAGAAAATGCTCAGTTACTAAACAGAAGACTACATTAAAAAAAAAAAAAAAAATCACTGTGCTGCTTATCAACAAAAGTTGCTCCCATTAGAAATAATGTATTTTCTTGTCCTTATTGGCAGTAAAGACATATTGGACCCTGATCAGAAAGATGATATTTTTTCACAAATCCCTTTCATGAGCCTGCAAATGAAGCCTAATGTAAGTGTATAAATCTATTATTCATCCATTTTCAGTTGCCTAGCAATAGCACAACTGCAAAGGAAAGAACAGTATGTGGTGAGTACTACACGGTTTTTTATTGTTATCGATAACTTTGTGTCCATATATATCTTCATTATGATCTTGCCTGCCATCACATATAAATTATTTGATTTCCTTGACTTGTCAAACAGAAGCCACATAGTTTGAAGTGAGATTTTTAAGTAAGAAAAAAATACCAGATATTTCCATTACAAAATCAATTTTAATTTAGTTACAATATCAAAGCCTGCTTTGAATACACGCTCCATGAATTCAGCTGTGCTAATAGCAACACTTAGGTCAGATCATCTGAACAAGTTTTATAGAAATTCAAGGCCAAACGTGACTTTCATTTCTGGCTCAGCCTTGTTTTAATGTCATTAATTGCAAATTGACACACTACCTTCTGTTTATCTAACCATAGTGTAAGAAAAGAATAAGATCAGTCATAGTAAGCCCTTGGGGATGACCACTGTAACAGCAGAAAATAAATATAGATCTTGGTATTCTTAAAACTTAGGACTTTCTATACAATCAACTTCTTGTCACTCCTTTTCATCCTACACATAATCCCTATCAATGTTTTAAAGTTACAGTTTTTATCTAATCATATATTTAGGAAACAGAAAGGAAAAGAAAGCGGTATAATTCTTCCCCTGAAAAGAATGCACAACAGACCAACTCAGCCTGGCTCTGCATAATTTACAGCTTACAATTTTCTCCCTGAGAGACAATGCATCATATTGACCTAAAGCAAACAAACAAAAAACAGGAAAAAAACCTTCCCCCCTTCACTTTTTTCACACGTTAATGAAAATGAAGGCATTCTTGGAAATACTGTCCCTCTTATTGATAAGTGTCTCCAAAAGCATGGAATATTGATTGACACTGATTTATGTCTTACAGGTCCACAGAAATTTGGTACTTCTTTTCTCTTTTTGGTTTATCTACCTCAGCATCAACTCATAGAAACTCTATAGACTTCAGTGGGTCAAGACAAAGCAGAAAGGTTTAAGGATGCAAAGAGATGCAGTATTATTGAAGGGCAGGCTTCTGCTGGACTTGGCTCTTTCCAGGTTATGGCTTTCAAGCATTGCAGAATGTGTGGCAAAAAAAACCTGTGGTTCAGTACAGAATGAATTGCTCAGTGGCCATTTTCCATGTGGGCTGGTAAAAAGGATGATCTGATCCTTCCTGCCTCATGGAAAATGTCATTGTCGCTCTTGAAGTTTTCTAATAACTAGAAAACCAAGAAATTGCCCTTCCTACTCTCAACAATTCTAGTACTCCAGTATATAGCTGTTTGAGATATTTTCATATCAGTCATTTGATTTAAGGAACCACTGAACTTTTGCACTTTTGTATCAGGTTTTGGAGGCATACAAATTTCGACAGGATTTGTCTCACTTGTGTTCTGCACGTGTGTATAGGTAGACAATTCAGTAGCAGAACAAAATGAAAACAAGACTGCAGAAACTGCAGAGATGAAGAGGTTTACCTTTCCTATATGGAGGACATCCTTGAGGGCTTCAAGAGGAAAGCTCTCAAAGTATCATATTCTGCAGGATCTCTCCACCTGTGTTTGGGTCTCCAGCCTCTTTCATTGCTGGACAGAGAGGCTTTTTTTCTCCATGATTTAAATGGTTGTTATAAATTCACTACTTCACTATTTCACTCAGAACAGTTCTAAAATATTACTTGTGATCTGTGAAATAATCAAGTATTTATCCTGACCATGAAAAATCTCTATTGTACTTTGTGGCAGGACTTTCACACAAGCTCAATTTACCCAACCTGATATAAATGTTGTAGCCAGGTGTGCCAGCTAAGACAGGCATCCCTTCTGGTTTCTGCAATCACCTACTTCTGATTATTTCTTCTGGCAGCCAGAGAGCAGAAATTTCATGGTGGAGGATAAACAGCCTTAAGGAAATAGAACATTCGAAAGATGGTGTACATAGGAGAAAAGAGAGAAGTAAGTAGAATTAAAATGTAGCAGACCCCCTGAGAGAAATTATTGCCTGGCAATTTAGAGTAATTTCCATTTTTAAGTAGTCCTTGTGAGGAAGAGCAAGAGTAATTTTCAGCCTTACATTTGAATATTGAACTAATGGAGAAATGGCAGCTCTGCAGTGGCTTCGGCAGAGATCCAAGTGTTTTTTCCAGAGAGACCTTTTTCTGCTCCATATTTAAACTGCATTTGTCTTAGAACTGTTGGAGTCTATTTTAAGGTAAACTAAGATCTCATTTAGCCTTGTGATATTTTCAAGCTTCACCAAGAAGCAGTGACAGCATGCAGGGATCAAAACTATTACCCTCTAGTGAGCAACAGCTTTGGGGAAAACGACTTGGTTAAACAGATCCAGGACATTAAAGCCAGGAATGCATACCCAATGGATACTTTGGCCTACCTGTAATTTTGAAGTGTCACTAAATCTCCCAAAGCACCCAAGTATGTTCAAGGAGGGTTTGGGGGGTTTGAGGGAATCATCTGCTGTAAACTGGCTGGAAAGATGTTTGCACCACTCAGATGTCTAAATTTTTTACCTATGAGGTTGAGTGACATGAAGCTACCCTGGGTCTTCCAAGCTTTGGGCTGATGCCACGGTAATACTATGCCTCTGTTATAGGCACAGATTTGAGACCTAGGGCAAACAAGGATAAATTTTTAAAAAATTATTTAAGGTCTTTATTCCAATGGAATTTTTCTAGAAAAATCTGTGACTTGAGTAGGATGCTTGTGTTCACACAGCATTTGGTGGCTGAGGACAGGAGGAATTTGTGACTTTTGAATGCCAAGATAATATTCCTACCACCTGGATAACACAATGGCAAAAGCTGTGTACCAGAACCAGGTCACTAATCAATTGCAACAGGATGGAGTTGCAGCACCTATTTAGTCAAACGAGTCAATAATCAGCTCACTTCTTTCCTCCTTCTGAATCATTTAAGTTAATAATTTTTTAAACTAACACTGCTAAGTATCTTCTTACTTTTAAGACATGGAAATTCCTTACATTTTTAGAAGCATCAGTTTTTAAAGAACACTGAAAAATTAAAAGGACTTGGTTACTTTTATAAATGAAAGGCAGCTTGAAAATTTGGATTTTGTTTGGAAGGTATATTTTATAACTAGATTTAATCCAGGCAATCACAAAGCACAGTCTGCACTGTGCAGTCAGTGCATAGCCAAACAGTAATTTTGTGAAGTTTGGCACAAAATGCAGTAAAAAGGTTTGCTGGAGATTGCCAGCATCTCCAAATCCCTTCTAAAAGCATAATGAAATAGCTTCCTTTTCTATTCCTATTCTTTCAATTAAAAGGGAAAAAAAAACTTTTCCACATGCAATGTGAGCTAATGTTCCTATTTCAATCGCGGGGATGGGAATGTAGGGCAGTCTTACTGTTGTAGTCAGTGGATATAAAATCACACTTCTGTGGCAGGACTACACCACGCATTGAAACAGGGCAGGGATGCCCAATCCAGCAAGGCTGAGCTGAGCTGTTTAGCCTGGCAATGCATGGTTATTGAGCTTGTAAGAAGCTAAGAATCAAGAGAAGAGCAACTAAAATGATTAAAGATAGAGCAGGTGTCTAAATAAAGAGACAAAAAGCTACAACTTCTCAGTTTGGAGAAGGAAAAACTAAAGGGGGTGTTGTAGTTTAAGCCCAGCTGGAAATTAAGCACCATGCAGCCATTTGCTCAACCCCCTTCTTCCCCACAATGTAGTGGAATGGGGAGGAGCATCAAAGTAAAACTTGCAGGTTGAGAGAAGCACAGTTTAATAGGGAAAGCAAAAGGCGCACACACAGGCAAAGAAAACAAAACAAAACAAAAACATTAATTCACTGCTTCCCATGGGCATGTAGGTGTTCAGCCATCTCCAAGACAGCAGGGCCCCATCATGTGTGACGGTGACCCAGTAAGACAAACAGCATCACTCCAAATGTTCCTCCCCTTCCTCCTTCTTCCCCCAAATTTATATACTGAGCATGACACCTTTGGTCAGTTGATGTCACATGTCCAGGGTGCGTCCCTTCAACATCCCGGCACCCCCATTCTCCTCACCAGCATGGCTGTACAAAAAGCAGAAGTGGCCTTGGCTCTGTGTAAGCCCTCCTCAGTAATAACAAAAACATCTCTATATAATCAACTCTGCATGCAGCACAAATCAAAAACACAACCTGTACTAGCCACTGTGAAAACCATTAATTCTACCCCAGCCAAAACCAGCACAAGGGGTTATGATGAAAACATGAAGGTGCTGGTGAGTGAAATGAATACAGTCCATCATTCAACAAGTTCTGTGGGACAAGAACGAGATAACAACCAATGAAACTCAGAAAATCAGTAGGAGAATATGGCATCATGTTCATGAAGGGTTTAGACTAATTCATTGTCAAAAATCCATAACTGAACACTAAAGAGAGATGGTCATGGATATATCCTCTAGCAACACACATCCAATAATTGTGGATGCTGGGAGACAGCCAAGAGAAATGGCCAGGGTTGCTCTTCCCAGTGCCAGACAGCAGAGAGAGCTGGACAGAGCACTATTCTGATGCACAGAGTGCTCCTTATGCTCACACTGATGGACATACACGCTCTGGAGTAACTGAAGTTACCCAAATGATGCTCTGTTACATGGTACAGATACATGGATTTTCTAGAAGCAGAAAACACAGCTATGAACTAGATTTAAGAGACGTTTGCAAGGGAGATCTGTATACCAGTTACAGAGCAGAATTCAAGTACTGCCATTTTGCAGGGTGCCAGCCAAAATATGGCTTGCTAGATTTCCCCACTGTCTAGGTGAGTTTCTGGACCACCTAGCTGGCTTCAAAGAGGCTGACCACACATAACAAATAAGCCATAGTAAGACTGATTTTTGCCGTAAAGAAACTAAACCCAAGCTGCAATTTGATCTTGTCTTTTTTATACGGAGGGCACATTAACGATTTCACTGGTTGCTATCTCCTGAATCTATGCCCTGTGTTAACCCTGAGGTAAAAATTCAAATAGAGTTTTCTAGTGCCATTCCTGCTGCCTCTGTGTGACTGTGAGCAAGACAGTTAATTTTCAAGAGTGCATGTTCACGAGCTGTGGATCTGGCTACATTAGTACTGAATTATTAATCTTTTCTGAAAATTTATTGGAAATTCTGACTATTCTGTAATACAATAAATTAAGCAAGGCTTCCTAAGATTGACCTAAGTGGCACTGCTGAGAGTTTAGATCACAGTTTTCTCTTTTCTTATTTTCTCCTATCTATAAAATGGAGACTCCACAGGTTTTAGAACTTTTAATGTTATTAATGTTTATACAGCATCCAGAAAAAGATCACCACACAAAGGCAAGATATTATTGCTTTTATAAAATTCAGGGACTTGTGGTTTTTTTTTTTTAATATATTCCCATTTGACCTTTTGATGGGGTGAAACCTGAACTTTCTGCTGTTCCTAAATATCATTTCAGGTTTTATGATTTAAAACCTTTAGTATCTTTGTTTTAGCATTAGTCATCATTAATGGCTAAAGCACATACATCCCATCTGATATTTTGAAATAGAGGATAAGACATTTTTAAAACAATGATGGCTAAGAAACAGACATACTTCATCCTTATTGGACTACAGAACCTATAGCAACTGGATTTTAAAAAAGTAATTTCAGTAAATTCCTGTGGTATGTAGTAATTCAAGAGTAACACTTTGCTACCTTATCATTTCTTGTGCTCACCCTCTCTTTCCTCAAGTGACAGCTGACTCATGCTACAGAAGCCACGTAGCTTACGGAGATGGCTGTGGGTGCACGCAGTACCTGTACGCTCTTGTAGCTCAACAATGACACAGCAGTTCCCTCCCATAAAAGCTCCTATCCAGAAGACACAGTCTTCTAAGAAAATATAGTATATTTTGTAGGCTACAGCTCCAGCAGATGCAATTAGGAATAACTGCAACCTGTTAAATTTTTTGAATGCTATGTTGCTTGAAGATAAGTGGTTATCTGGCAGTGCAGAAGTTCAGTTGTCAATCAGGAGTTAGATAAGCAGAATGTTTAAACCTATCACATCTCTTTTAAAAACTAATGATATGATGACAGTAAAGAAGCTAGCACAAACAGTTCTGACATCATAAGACAACTACAATAAAGTCAGATACATCAGCATGACCATTTCTAACAGACTGTTTAACATGACAATTTTTTATATAAGTAAAATGTGGATTTCAGGAATGCATTACTGGCTGTACAAATTTTTAATGATCTGTAAAATCACATTCAGCCACATAAATTATTTATATATTTGTATACAAAGAACTAAATCTGGAAAATGTCTTAGTAATATATTTAAAGAACCACTTTGTTAATAGCTTTTGTTGATAGCAAAATATGAGTATTATTTTTAGAAGAACTGATGGTCTGATTTTATTGCCCATTGTAAGAAAAATGCAAGGTGACATTGTCTTCTGAAATAAATTTTAATATAAAGGTTATTGTTCAAACTTATAGTCAATATAGAAGAGAAGTTGCTTCTTCAGGAGACTTCACCTGCATAAAAGTCACTGTATCTTGCCATTAGAACTCATTGACAAATGTGTTTAATTTATGTTCAGTGTAATGGAACAACTCTGTCATTTCTTCCTGTTTGGACAGTTATTGCCACTTAGGAGTTTTAAGTCACTTTTAACCTTGGACAATACTGATTTTTCCTTTTAATGGTCCCCGGACCAAGAAATTATAGCTCAGCTGCACTCAGCAGTTTTGTCTTTAGTGCCCATCTCCTTCTTGGTTCATTTGTGTATTTGCCAATGTGTATTTTATCAATACAAACTCCTTTAACAGAGGAAATGGACAATTTCCATACTCTTAGTAATTTCTTGCTTTAATGTTTTAAATATCTTTAAATTTCTCTGCAATTTGTTTCATGATGACATCTTTATCAGCACCAATTTACATAACATATTTGGCCGTATAGTCTCATATTTGGCCCCTAACATTTCCTATCCGTTGAGAATATAAATATATCATAAATCTATCTGTTACCGTGTATCACCTCTTTTATTTGTAAGCTGTTGGATTTTTCCAGTGGTTGGCATCTTAGGGTATTCATTTTCCTACAGACCGAAAACATCTTTTTGAGGGGGACAAACACATATATGAGGAATAGAGTCCTGAAAGGACAACTGCAGGCATCATGTTCGTAAGGCTCAGGGAGTAACTAGCAAGGCTGAGCATTCAGCAGGTCTTAATAGTGTGCAAAAAGCAATAATAATCCAGACTGGACCTTACAGAGGGAAGGAAACTACAGCAGTTTCAGACATGTGTGTATATGTGCAAATATTCAGAATATTATGCACTCTGCCAGCCAGACCCATCAAAATTTTGAGAATTATCTGTAATACAGATGTAATAGCTATATCTGAAAGCAATCTTGATGTACATTTTGCACAGTTTAAAAGGAGAAACAAATCAGTTGACCAAGGATGAAGTAGTTCCTATCAAAGGGAAGTTATTTCCCTGTTAACTTGCCTCAGTTCCATACTAGAATAACTATAGAATGTTTCTGAACTTCTGCTGCTGCTTCTATTTCTTTTTTAAAAAAAGTCAATGAGGAGATATTTTAATAAAAGCACTGACTATAAACAAGAATTTTTAACTAATAGGTTTTTTTAAATATTCAGTTAGCAGAAAAGGAGGAAGAAAAAAATTTAAAATAACAATAAAAAGAAAAAGAGAAAAAAAAAGAAAATAAAAGAAAGAAGGAATACCATATACAGAAGAAGATTCTGTAATGAAAATAAAATTGGTAGCTATTGCTTGGCAGACACGTCCTGGAGAAAATGACTACTCAACAGCATTGTAATGCTGCTGTTTAGTCATATGTCCAAGACTGCTCATTAGCATTCCCAAGCATGCATCAATTTGAAAGTGTCTTTCTTTCAACTCGTCAATATGGAAGCCCCAAAGTGCACTTTATTTGTGTAATAGGTTCTTTCAAGATGTTCAAAATCAGTTTTGGCTCTTCTGGTTATATTCAAGTGACATCTACTCAGAGGGGAAACAAAGTTTCTTTTTGCTAAATAATAAAAGCTAAGAGTACAAAGAAATAATGTGTTCTGGCCTGATTGCTTTGAGCAGTGACAAGAAACACATAGTATTCTCAGACACTGAATCTGATTCTCATGTTCATCAGATATCCCCAGAAGAACACCTGTATATATTATTTTGCTTGCCAGGAATATGTTTTTACATTATTCGTTTATTTATCAGTTAAATATGCAATCAGTCTAGAGACCGATGAGTCCAGTTTAATTCAGAGTACAAGACTAACTTTTTAAAATTTTTCTGCTCTAACAGGAGCTGTACAAGCCTCCTTCTTTTCCCCACTCACCCAGAAAATATTAGTAGTGTAAAGGAATGGGGCTCTGGGAAGAGAAAGTTCAATGTACATTTTGATAATCTATATTCGTACCTCACTTCTGTTGTGTTCAGATGCTGTGTGTTGTCATTCATCTTCAATCATATGTTTCTTAGGAGCTTCTTCTTAGGAGAGAGTGGACACCTATTTACCAGAAAGACAGTCTCTCTTATAAGAAGATACATCATAGAACCATAAAGTCACCTGAGCTGGAGAGGATCAGGTTAAAGGCCATCTAGCTCCAGCCCTCCTGCCACTCAGGCAGGGACACCTTCCGCTAGCCCAGGTTGCTCAAAGACCTATCCAACTCCGACTCCAACACTTGAACACAAATCTCTTCCCTTTGGTATCAGCATCTATCTCATCGTGTGTTCCAAGAAAAAGCAGTTCGTGGATGTGAAATTTAACAAAATCGTAAAGCACTGATGAAACAGTAAATATAAGGGTTCTGTAGCAGGTAAACTGCAACTGTAACCAGAAGGGGCATAAGCAGTTCTTTATGAGGCACATTCGCAGTACATTGCTGAGTAATTTGCCTTCACTCACTTGGTTGAAGGTATCTTTATAACACAGCAGAACTTGTACCCTTCCATCCCAGACTACTGTAAAACAGAGAAGCAATATTTATATACCTTCCCAGGCTGTGACAAGAATTCACTAATTTGACATAGATTGGTTTTTGAACAGGGTGACTCAAGCACTTAGCCTTTCCATACCTGCCCTGCAGAACCTTCTTCCCCAGACTCTCTCTTCAGGGCTCTGGTGAAACAGCAGAGCAGGACTTTCAGAGATCTTGCCTTGCTTTATGCTGCAAAGTATTTCATATCAATTATTAGATCACTTAGCAACAGTATAACAACAAGCAGAAAACAAGCTTAGAGTTGGCATCACACCACATATGTTGCCTGAGGCCACAGTTCTGAAGAAGTCTACAGATACAAGGAGCTGCCTCCTTGCAGCTTTCTCAGTTTCTTGGAGAGTTTGGGATGCGCTTTTCATCCAACCCTCTTTTCCCACGCTGTCCTTTAGCCTCTTGGAACATTCTCTTACTCCTGATGCATATTGCAACAGCTTTTGAAGGGGAATGTGAAGCTACATGCTCCTGTGAAGCTACATGTGAAGCCTCCTACTCCTGTAGAGTGCAAGAAGAATTTTTAAAAAAAGGCCTGTGAAACCTCCATTGCTTGGAAGAGAGAAAAGGAAATCTCAGCGAGGAAACCCTTTGTAGGCAAGTTTAAAATGCATGGTTTGATCTACTTCCAGCAAATTTATTCTTGTGTATCTCAGTTATTCATTGCAAAGTAAGTTTAATTGGACATAGGGTAATACTTTCCTGTCTTAGAGAGGGGAAAACACTACTTATTTCCACACTTAAGCCATATGCAAAGGTATTTTTTCTCAAAGGTTGATACAAGAGGAAATAATTCCTACAGTTTCCAAATTGCACATTTGTGCAGTTGTGAATCATTCCTGCCTTTAACACTTGACAGCATGTAAAGTAGATGGACTGGGTTTTTTTCTCATATTCACTACATATCTGCTTCCTCCTGACAATACAATTTTGGCTTCATAATAAATCCCTGCTGCAAATCATCTTAAGAATTCTTGTCCCATAATTCACCCAGTGCTTTTTGACCTTGTTAACTACAGATTTTAGAGAAGGAGTTTGAAATAAATGTCAGTCTTGCTGATGTGGCCTTACTGTTTTTTCCCAAGAAGACAGCTTAATATGCTTAGACCACTTGAAGTGGCAGTGCTTCATGAATTTCAAGAACCATAATTAATTTATTTTAGTAATGAAAAGCAAAACAGAGTGTGACAATAACTTTTGTCCTGTATGCTAATGAAGCTCTAAGATCTGTAATGAAACACTGTTAAATACGAAAGGAGGAACCAGAAGAAATGTATGTTACTAGTAATTCGGTGTCCATTAGATTGTCATTGCTGAGCTTGATCTTAAAAAAACCCACTGTGCTGACCTGGCAACAATGAAGGGAAATATGCTTTTTACTTCATTGCTGACAAAGTTTAAAAAATGCATTTCGTACCTAGATGAGTTACTTCATCAAAGTCCTGCTTTTCTCCTGCAGAAGTCAACAGGCAAATTGCTATTATCAAAAAGAGCCAGAAGGTGCTGTAGTAAAAGATTTTTAGCAATTGGACTTGAATGACAATAGATAAGGAGCCAAATATAAACTCAGACCTTTTGATTCTTTTCTGTATGCATTAACAGTAGAAAATACTATGGGAGAAAATATTTTTCTTATTTTTACATCCTTTTTTTTCATAATGAACATAGAGGATAAGAAGAGAAAAGCTGGGATCTTGGGAGGTCTACAGGTATCTGGTGCCTTTAGTATTGAAATGTCCTACAAGAATCATCAACTACGCTGGAGACCACACTTGAAAAACAGTCATGACCATAAAAGAATTCTGCATAGGATTTTGCTGATGATAAGGTTGGAAACACCAGGGACACCGGCACAAGGATAGTACTTAAAAAAAAACTGAAATCCAACTACATAATCACAGTACAAGCCTGCTGATGCTGATGCTAACTGCCTGAAAAACCGCTACAAAAAACCCTAAGGCTGTGGCTGAATTTTATGGAGTGTAAGGTTATGGATAAATATCCTTATTTTTGGACTTTGTAGGTGGTTTTGATACACAGTGAGTGCCGGAGACAGAACACATAAAGCAAACAAAGGAAGAAGTCCTCCCCTTAGTGCTGTATGAGATCAGAGCTACCAAGGACCCTCTTTGGTCTTCTCACATTCCTACCAACTTCTGGACATGACGCTGAGCTGAGCATCTGAGATTTCAGTGGTTCTTCCGAAGGGTTTAAGAGATTCTAAATGAGTTAATACCTGCCAAGGTATCTCGCTCCTTTTTGGAAGCAATTTCATGTGATTCTAAGCTGTCATTTGTTAAGTGAAAGTGATTCATGATGCATTGAAATGGAATTTTAAAATAATTTTTTTCTGAATTTAATGCTCATGAGAGCAAATAATGTAAGCGAGGCATGATGCAAGCAGAAGTAAGACAGAGCAAACTGTCCCAGTATGTTCTGGTTATCCTCCTTTTCCTGAAAAACAAAATTCTGTAGTGTTAGCGTTAAGTTTCTCATGAATAAATCCAGACTACCTGTATTTGCTCATGCTACAAGAAAAAAAGGGGTTGTATTCAGTCTTTATGTTCAGTCTCTTTAATCAGCTTAAACCTGTTTTTTCCTGTTCGATTTGCGTCAGTGAATTCAGAGGCACTGAGTTAACAGAATTGATTTTAAAATAGATTTCAATTAAACCATGTAATTTATGACTTTAGAAAAGGCGTACTTGGCTCAACATGTAAAGGCAGACATGGTAAGTGCATTGACACACAGCTTTTTTTTAAGACATATGACGGGCATCTTAAACATCTAACCTGAAGGTGTGAATATTCCCTCTGCTTTTCTGGCGGTAACTTTCCAGAGACAGAGCTATAGCAGCACTATTCAATCCTGTGTAATTCCTGAAGTTCATTTCACCCTTCCTTGTGTTTTTGGGTAGGCCTGTGATGCTTGAACAGACTCTTCTTTCATGCCATAGACAATTACGCTGTATCCTGGGTCCTGTATAAGAGCAGGCATGTTCTGTGTATGATTTAGGCAGTATTGCTTGGGTAGTAACAAGGAAATAAAGGATCATGATGGTGGTTAATAATTTTGAATTTTTATCTTGAGGCTTAGAATGTAGCTTTATTTATTTGGAATTGCACAAAGTTTATATGAGGCTCTTTGAATTTGCAGCTACACTTAGCATGGAAAAACACAACTTTCCTCCCATGTAAAATAAATGGTGACAACATGTAATTTTCTTCTTTGCAGTCCTCACTATAATTTTCTTCCTTTCAAGCAATAATAATTCTGATAAAACCTTCTCCATTAGTCTTGTCACTGTCTTACTACTTGCACGTAACTGTTGTATGGCTAAACACCCTAGTCATTTGGAGAGGTAGAGTTCACAGGTTGTTTTTTTACATGAAGTAAATATTTCCCAAGGAAACGTTATGGGAATAATTCACCGAAGCACTTCAGTTTTGGTAACCAAAAGAATATTTCTGCTGAAAATGTACTCAGTGTTTAATTCAAACATTGCTAAACACTTGGATTCCTTTTGGCAAATGAATCTGCTAATTAAAAGTGGTAGTAAGAATAGATATAAGTGTATATATATGTCCACATATAACTATATTATTTCTATTATACTGCCAAAATATAACCTACTTCCCAGGAATAACAATAGTTTCAGGTCTATTTCAGGCTATTTCAGGTTATTTCAGTTCCAAAGCTGAAAGAAGAGAAGAATGAACATCTCCATGGAGGCAGCTGTATTGTCAGCAGCTCTGGCCAAGGACGGTCAGTCATGGAGACAGTGCAGTGCAGCACAGCAAGCAGGGAGTGGGGAGAATGTGCTATGGCCAACCATGGGAGCTTTTTGGGACATCAGGTGATGCTAGGAAAGGATGTTCTGACTTTAGCTTGGGACCTAGCTGGACCCTTAGTCCATTCTTCCCTACTTCATGCAAGCACACTTTCCCTTAAAAATAAACACAAGCTTTCTGCTCACTTTAAATCTCCAGAGACTTTGACTTCCTCACCATCTCTGTCTGTACCCCTGCTCACACCCCACTTTAGTGCTGTTGGTAATGCTGTCCAGCAAGCTGCAATTACTGCTGGTTTTCAGAAGTCTCCCATTGGTATTGTTTCTCCTGGTCCCAGCAGCCAAACTGGGAGGCAGCAGGTTCAAATTTTAGCAGGATTAACAGAGGAGAATTATGCTCTTTTGCACATTATGTTGAATTAAGCAGGGGGAATTTGTTGCAATGGTGTTTTTTCACCATACTTTCTTATCTTTGGTCCCTTTCCCTCTTCTCATCTTCCTTTTTTTTCTTAGCATCTTATGTTTCCTTGTTTTTATCAAACCACTTGATATCATTTAATGACACTTGTCATTCCTAATAGGCTTCTATACAGGATCATATCTTCATGATGCAAAAGTGGAACACAGCAGTGGCCAACAAAAATACAGTAGATGACTCATGTTGAGATAATATTCCTTTGTTGCCAAAAGAAGCAGGCCAGCACTATTGCTTATTTCAAGCAAAAGGATAGGGTCTTCAGCCTAAAGAAAATGAACTGATAGAAGGAAACTGGGATTATTTATTCTTGCTTAGTCATAGGCTGTCTTGCTTTCACTATGCCTGCAATAAAAAATCAGCCTTACAATTTGGAAGGGGGCACAACAAATGATTCTCTAAACAGAAAATCAGCCCATTCGGTTTAAAAACATACAGCAATAGTTTAAATATTGATGAAAAATGCCACGCAAGTTCCCCAAGTTGTTTACTAATTTTAAAAATCATTATATGGATAGTGACTAATTATGCCCTTTGAAAAATGAAAGCTGTTTTTGTCTTCTTGAAATATCAATGGCACCTGAAAAAAGTAATCTCCCCCTTTGTTTATTGGAACTACATGATTCAAGTGCATTGCAGATAAATTTTCTCCCAGGACTTATGTTCTAGCCTTGGAATGGAAGGGTACAAAAATATTTAATATTATGCGTCTGCTACATGAACATTAGCTAACTTTGGCAACTCCACAATTATCAGTGGGAGACATTAATTTAGAGTCCTGCAGGCATTTCCCAGAGCATTAAAGATCCTTTTAAAAATACAACTGGGACTTAAGTGTATGGAGAGCATATTTTCAAAACTGCACACCACCAAAGGTTTTCTCTTAAAGGTCCACATGTAATTAAAGAGTACTGGTTGTAGGAGAAACATATATGGACACTGTTGCTTTTGATGAAAAAACAGACCGAATCATAAAGGTCATATTTGGGGACAGGGAGTGGGGGACAATCCTAGCCTTCAAAGCAATGGGAAAAAAATTTTCTACACAGTGTTTACTTATATGAACTGTGAAAAGAAACAGAAATGAAACTGGAAATTGGTAAATGCAAAGCCAGTCAATAGTAAGATAATGACACAACACAGTGAAGAAAGATTGATTTTTGTCCCTCAGTCATGCTGAGGCTTAAATTTATTTGCTAACACAGCGATTAGACAACAGGTGCAATCTAACAAGTATGATTCACAAGAAAGCAGTGTTTAGACAGAAAAACACCACATAATTTAGATTAGGGTGTAAACATCTAGTCTTTCTGCATGAATCCACCGATGGATTCAACCACAACAGAAATTATGATTGCAAATAAAGAACTCAATCCCATCCATAATCAGACCCTTAGAAAACACAGAAAACCTTCTCCTTTCTAATATCCCAGTTTGAAGATATTATGAACTATAGCAAATTGAGAACAGAGGTGGTAGTCCTCCAAGACCAATTGTAGTTCCCACTTCAGCAGTTTTACTAGAACAGTAAAACAGTTTGAGTGCAAGATTCTTCATGTAACTCAACTGCCTGATATCATGAGATATCTTTGATTGTTAATAATTCTCCCACTGAAAAATGTGTCAAGGCATTTCTGGTTAGAGATCACCAAGAGAGAAGTTTATTACCAGTAGCCAGACATTTTGAAACTAATAATTTGTTGTTTTCAATGAGGTTTTATTTGTTATACAGATTATGAGATGAAACTACAGCTGGGTCTGTCTCTTCTATAGCAACCAACAGAGAGCTCCCCACCTTCCCCAAAATATTCTACGTCTCTCAAACTTACCACATTCACAGGAGGGAAAATTCAGTATTATACCAGCAAGCTTGATTTGGTAGCCAGGGGTTTGGTTACAATATCAGTGTGGAGATGGCAACCTCTTGCTTTAGTTGCATTTGCACTGGTCACTGGAATAAAATAAATTTGCATTTGTCACTGGAAGAAAAGCAAAATGAAATTTGCCAAATAATCAAACAAACCTTTGCAAAGAAACATTGAGGAACATAATTGTTGATTAAACTTTCTCCTTGGTGTAAAATTCATCCTGAGGAAACCTAGGCATTTATCAAAAGCCAGTCACAAAGTGGCTGTGATTATCCTTTCATGCTGTCCTAAGATTGAATTAAAATAAGACCTGGAACGCAAAGCATTCCTGAAGCTTCATTTGGAAGAATTTGCTTCTTATTCATGATTCACAGGAGAGTTAGTATTTCTTTTTTAGGCTGTGTAATACATGCAAGTAAGAGCTTTGAAAAAACAGTAATAAGGCATTTTCTTCTGACAAACCCTGGAAACTTATAAATAGGGATCATACGAGGACTCTGTGAATTTTAATCCCGTTCACATCCTATAAAAATAGCAGTATTTCATCTCTTATGAAGCTTTACTGTTCTATACTCCTGGTATAGACTGAGTTGTTGAGGAGAGTGTTTAAGGAGAATCATTTAGTGCAACTGTAAAGAGAAATGTGTTTTCTGTGAACTGAGAACATGAACAACTTGAAGACAGAATAATACAGCCAGAAAAGGCAAAAAACTGAGAATGACTAAGACAATTATGAATATTCTCTCCCCAAAGAGACGGCAAAAAGCAGCAGCATCTTTATTTATAATTACTTTTACATTACTGTGGTATTTACTACCAAAGGACCTATTTTCTCTTAAAAACTCTGAACAGAAATTACTTTGTCTGCCACTGGAAAGACATATTCAGTTGAAAGTATCATTTACCTGATAATTTTTAAGATAGGAGAAAGTTGTCTAACTAAATATTAAAATTGCGAGAAAATCTAACTTTGACAGTTGGATGGATTACTATCAAAGGATGTTATGTTTACAGACTAATGAAAAATAAATGTTTTTACACCTGATGCCCAGCTCAAATACTAAATATGCAGCAAAGAATGCTTTAAAGAACATGCTATATAATATCTTTGTTGCATGATGTTTAAAATTATAGAGCCTCTTTGACTTATTTTTCTATCAGTTCAGATAGATCTCAGGAGGCAGATACCTCCTTGAATATCTGGAGATCTTGAGATGAGTCCTCAAGGGACAGTTGTCTGTCCACCTGGCACCTGGAGAAGTCTTTCTGCAACTAAACCTTTAGAACTAGCACGTGTGTGTCCATTGGCAGCTGCCTGTTCTCCAAGGGTGCCACAAACCAGGAGAGAGAAGAACACTCTCATGAACCGGTATTAATTATATGCTTTCACAATCTGCTCCTTATGGCCACAGCCGCTAGTATTTATGATGTCATGAATCTGTGAGATAACAAATTAATGGCAAAGCAATGGGCTGCTAAGAACTATTTTATATAGTTTAGGGTAAAAAGTTTTGTAACAGTTTTATATGAATTAGTCAAGGATTGAAACTGTGAAATGAGATGCAAATATTTTTTCAAAAGAATGTTGTATGCACATGTATACATGGTTTGTAACTGTATAATGTTCAAATTTAAAACCCCAACTTAAAATTTTAAAACTTGTTGACTGTGACATATTCATGGCTCTTTCAAATTTGCTGGAAAACAAACTCTTTCCTTGTGGAAATAGACTTGAACATACCATGAAAACTTGTCAAACTCTGAATAATTACTAGCCAGGTAACAAATTACAATTAATTTCAATGATACAAGCAGAAAAATTTTATGAACTGAGGTAGAAAACCAAAGATATATTGAATTACATTGAAACTGAAAATTAGTTTCCACCAAAACAAAACCCCTGAAGCTTTTCAGAATTGAATTACAGTAGAAACACACAGATGAGAGAAAGCTGCATAAATGCTAATTGAAATTACATTCTGTCTAAAATTTCTCTTAAACTAAAACACTTCTTCATTCTTCTCATGCAACTTCTCTATGACTACTAAGAAAGAGCCATCCAGGTTAGACATGACTGTGGTCACTCTTCTACCAAAGCTGTTTAGTACAGCACAGAACCTCTTTACTCTGACTAATACACATTCCTGTCAGGAAATCTAGTCTAAAAGCAAAATAGGACGTCCAAATGCCAATGGTTAGTGGTAGTGTCCTCTTCCTGGTTCAGAGCTACAGCAGCTCAAATTTAATTCCTTCTGCCCAGACAAGGACTGGAAATTAAACATTTAATTTAGGAATGTCCAAATATTTTATTTCAGTTGTAAGTATTTTTTAGTATTTTCCAAGTTATTGGGTATTCAGTCTTAGTTTAAGATACATCCAAAAACCACACTCAGTAAAATTCAGGATTTTAGGTGATAACAGAGGCAGTTCACTGTTATAATCAGCAGTCAGGTAAACAAACCTTTATCCTGTACAAGAAAAATTACAAATTAGCATCTCAATTCAGTACAAGGGATCTCCTACACTGAAATAATGTTAGTAGTGTCCAGGAGGACTGTTTCCCTCCCAGCCTCAAACCTCTATCCTAAAATAAAGGTATTCTTGAGGTGATTTTAAATAAGATAAAAATGAGTCCATTTATATAGAAATGGTCTTCTTATTATTTAATCAGACCAGCATCTGACTGATTCATGAACCACAGGTTGTAATTCAATAAGCTGTTCATGAATCTCTGAGTTCAGAAAATTTGAAGGAAAGAAAAAGGAGTAGAAAGAAACCCCTTCCCCACAGGACTTAATAAACACACTGTCCATGATAAATACTACTTAATTTACTTTAAAGCAGTTAACATCTACTGAGTTCCTTAGCTTATTTGGTGTCCACTTGTAGGAATAGCTGGGCACCAGTGATGCATTACGCTAGGCACTGTATAAATCCATAGCAAAAGGAGAGATAACCAGTAGTTTAGAGAAATTAACTGCATAAAGCAGTTTTGAAAGGAGTTAGTTGACACTTGGGAGTACTGTAAACAAGCCAAAAATTTTCTTCCATAAAGTAAAACGCACTGGAATAAAGCTGCCTCATGCAGAAATCTTTATATTCATCCCAAAGGTGTTTATTTTTGTCAGACTTAAGCTCCTGACCCCGAGGTCAGGAGAAGTGCCCTTTATTTCTTTCCTCGCAAGGCGTCTGTCAGCTTGTGTAGATATGCACTACACATATGAACACAGAGAGAAACAAACGTTCATATGTGCATTACGGCCATTTGCATAGCACTGGAGATTCCCGGTTCACCTTAAAAATACCTTGTAGTTACAATGCTAAGAAAAAACTATTATTCTGACGTTCCCACAGGGTGATTTTAGTAAGACTATGAAAGAGTTGTAATTAGCTGGAGCTTAAAATAAGCAAACAGAGGAAGAAAATTTGCACTGCAGTTTAGTTTGATGTGCACAATGAGCCCAGACAGCTACAGCATCCTGATCTGTAGAAGAGTGATACTGATTTTCTGGGGAACAAAAATACTCCGTCCATCTTTCTTCATTGTCTTTTAGTTCCTATTCTCCCACCAGTCAAGTTAAATTGAAAAGGAAGATGGTTGAAGCGGGTAGGTGGAGAGAATACTGCTGGAGCAAATGGTGCAGCTCAAATTCTCATTCTATCCCCATCTTTTGACTGGAGATATGTATGGCTTTTAAAAAAAAAAGTCATCTTCCTAGAGCACCTGGCTGCTTTGCTCTTAAGTCACATAACATTTTTTTGCTGCCTGCTTTCATCTACTTTTCTTGTATCAAACATAAATGTGATTCCATCTCTTTATCTGGAACAGAGAGCTTCAACTAATACTTTATCAAGATAAAAAATACCATAAAAGCCAAAACACATTTACCATATTATTGTTGTAACCTCGGTAACAGCTAAAGTACAATGTTGTTAGACAGAATATCAAGCAAAATGAGATTTTTTTTTTACAGATCATTCTGTAACTATTCTTGCTGCAGGGGCATTGGAAACTTTGGAACATATGTGTTTTGCTGAATAAGGACATTAATGGTGCTGCTAGTACTGATGTGATTCTAAAAGGTGGTGACAGACTGTGGCTAGTGAATAAAAAATTGACAGGATAAAAGAGGCCATGTAACAGAGACTTTATATAAAATGAAAAATAAATACCATGTGGAAAATCATTGGGGTTCTGCCCATTTCAGTTTCTGCCTTCTTTAAGATAAAATCACGTTGACAAATGACAGAGCTCAGCAAAATCTCAGTGTATACTTGTGGTTTCATAGAAAACAGAGGTGATGCAATATGATCTTCCCCCACTTTGTAAAATCATCGTGTTGCCTTACTGACCATCACTGTATGTAAGTGCATTAGCTCGTAATGATTACAAGAACTCTCCAGGGTATCTGATAATTTGTCTGGAAAGGGGTCACTTTACAGTGAGACCTCTTTTTGATGTTTTCAGGCTACTGCACAGAGAGAGTTTCAGCTGATTGTTTCAGGTGAGGTACAAACTCAGCTGCTCATCAAAAAAGTAAAAAAAGGCTCTTTCTTCTGTCTCCAAGGCCCTGTAGCTGGCCATCAGCTGAGTGGCTGACAAAAGGCCAGTACGGGATACAGCCTGTGGCCATCACTGTGGGGAATAGCAGCAGCATCCTAAGTGAAGGTGGGTTTTATAGGTAACTTCTGCTCTGGGTCAGAGAAACCCACAAACCAGATGGGAAACAGAGAGAAGAGAATTCAGAGAGGCCATGAGAATGTTCATCTAGGAAGGTCCAGGACTGGGACTGTGAAGGATCTTCTCAAAGGAAGTTCTGACTCAACGCTTCGCTGTGAAGGTACATGTAAATGGGAATTAATTGACACCAAATGTGAAAAACTGGAGATAATGTTTTTTCTATCAAAAATTTCTGTACAGCTTAAAGCAAAGGTCAGGCATCTTCATGACTGAATTGAAAACTGCATTCAGAGCCTCTGACAAAGCCCTTTTAGAGCAGAAGATTAAATGCCTGTGCAGTACGGTTGTGCCACATCCTCGTCCCCAGGTTAGTGCAGGTGACTTTCCCTGAAAGAAACATCTAGCAGAAAACAGTTTCATAAACACATGCTTTTGCAGAGTTGACAAAGTTCTGTATATACACATTTTCTATTTTTAATGCCCAACTCCTAATATTTAAGTTGTAAGGGATGGAACGAGTTAGGCTATTTATATTCAGCCATGGTTTTGCTAATTGCACTGACAATAAAATTGAGTTTGTAAAGATATTAACTTACCCACAGTGCAAGCTGTAGTTGTTAAATATTTGACTGCAACGGGCAGTTTTGAAACAAGAACAAACTTGTCTAAGACCAGAAGAAAGGATATTGTAGTGAGACGTGTGATATACCTATGGAGTAGTCTGACAAACATAAGCTTGAAAGATTCTTGCTCAAGAGAGCTGACCAGGTAAATATTTTGATTTTTGTGGGGGCATTGGTTTCTTACAGATCCACTGAATTCATTTGCCTGTTTGAAGGATCAGGACCTAAATCTGACAAAATCCATGGGGAAAAAAATGTATAACAGAAAAAAATAGAAAATTCAATAAATCATTTTACTAACACTTATCTTCTTAGTCTGAGGTTATTAGGAACCTGATCACTATGGTAGAAGGTAGCAAATTATAAAGAAGGACTGACTGGTGTTCAAGAGATGGGAAGCTCTGCCTGAGCACTGTTGGATGAGAGATCATGCAACAGCAGGGAACACAAGATGTGTCCACAAGCAGTGCTGCTCAGAACCTTAGAAGTGATGATGGAGTGAATGTCAATCACTTACACGAAAAGCTATAGCCCATTTTCCTTATCATATTCACAAAAAACCACGTGGGAACTTCATATTTTGCAATCTCCAAGTCCAACCTTATTATACAGGGACTGTCACACCGAATAAATCAGAACTGTTTAAAATCCCGTGGGCTGTTCGCACAACTCAAGGCCACCTGTTCTTGGTTCTGGTGCCTTTCTGTGACTTGCTGTAAACACAGCATTCCGAAGGTCGGCAACTGCAAGCCTTGGTGGCATGGCTGCCCTCAGTCACATGCAGGCACAGTCAGATTATATTACTGCTCACACAGTGGCCTTGCAGGCCCTCCATGAATAAATGTTCTCTGCAGACAGCAGCTCTGCATTCTGAGAGAGCACATTTACAAAGCAGTCACTTACTCCACGCTTATTTCTATGTATGAATATATAACCAAGGAGAGAAAGACGAACAGCAATGAGGTTTAAAAGCTACAGGAAGAATCTGTGCCACAGGCAGCAGCGAGGCAGCCTTTCCACCTCGGGTTCTGGATGCTTTGTTGAAAACATGTAACATAGGACAGGGATGGAGCGTGTCTGGTAAATGCACCGACCACAGCAGGGCAAGAATGCACTTAGTTCTTAACAAATGAATTCCTGTCACTGCAACTAACTCTGCAGTGAAGATAGATTTTTAGGCCAAGTTTTCACAAGAGAGTGGCCATGCCACAGACTAGGCCTTCAGCAGAAACAGAACGATTGTGCAACCAGCTCAAGTTAAAACATGCTTAAAGGAAATGTTTTTACACATAATTCTACTCAGTTCTGAGTCCAGTTATAATGTAACTCTCAGCCTGGAGTGGCAAGGTAGCAAGGGCCTACTTGCACTGACTTTTTGTTTGCAGAACATCAGATTTCACTTGTTTGTGCTAGCTCGTATATTGTGACGTTCATACGGACTCCACCAGCTCTTTGTGCCGCTCCCGAGACAGAGCCACCAGCTCGAAGATCCTGGTGAAACAAGACATTGCTTTCTTCATGAGCAGCTAAGCTCATCGGTCACCTGAAACAGACAGCCGAAACTCTGTGGAGGTAATCTGAAGCTATCAAAAAGAGATCTCATAGGTGTGCTAATTAAAGTGGTCTTCTCCAGCTAAGAAGTTTAGCATCTAGGGGACCTAAAGAGGAGGGTTTGATCAGTGAAACAGCTACAGCAGGTAAAGTTTGGTAATGTGGAAGTAAAAACAGGGAGTACATTTATACCTAACCTAAGAATTCCATAACAAATGTTAAAGATTTAAGTACTGTTGGCATAGGCTCCACCAGTGAATGCCCTTACTGCCTTGCCAAAATATCTAACCAAGCTTTTTCTTGTTCAGACTGATCTGATATGAACGTCGGGTTCCCATGCATATATTACGGGCTTTATTGGCACTGTAAAGCTGGCAAGTGGATCCAGTCAGATTCATAAGCCCATCTCTCTGACTCCAGAGCATCTGGATACTGTGGGCAGACTGTTCAAGGAACACGTAAACTACTTATGCATCCAAACAGAAGCAAGATCCATGCCAATTTAACATATGGTTTTTGAAATGCAAATTATATGGTTGAAGATGGGCTTCAAGTTCTGAATGCAAAGAATCTGAAAGAATGGTGAATGCAAAGACATCTGAAAGAGATCTCTTTGTCAAGCAATCCAAACACTGTCATTCTACCAACCAGTCCTGAAGGGTGCACAGAGCCTAGGAAAGCTGTTCTAGATCCTTCCCAGTCTATTCCACATTTGCTTGGCTTTTTTTACCAGCAGAAAGTTTTAGCATATTGCTGGTGCCATTCACTATTGAAGTCTTCGGCGAAATACAGACCCTTGGACATATTGATAATGAACTTCTCCAGCCTACTGCTGTTCTGCACTACTACCCATGTCTTTCTGCCTTGGATAAGTCTTTTTATTCACTTGTAGTTTAGCTTTTGATGGCTGGCCTGCTCAACCTCACTCACAATTTGACATTTGACTCAGTTACCTGGTGCTTCACATACTAAGGAAGTGTAGACCTCCTGCATTGTTTTGTTGAGAAAATACACTACCAGTCTACTTTTGGTAACGTCTTACGATATTTAACCAATTTTCTCTTACCCCTAATGTTCCCAATGAGCTCTGCTTCACCATTTGTTATCTCATATACAGACAAAAGAGCAAGTTTGCACTTGTCTGAATCACATTTATTCTCAATTGAAAATATAATTGCTACTTTTTCTATTGTCCAACCATATAGTAACAGTTTTTACTGAAAATATTTGTTAAAAATACATGGTATCAACTTTTGAAGCTCATAATAGCATTTCTATCAAAATTGGTGGAAAGTGTCTACACCCATTTTCTTTGCATTACCCTCTAGCTTTGCCCTGCCAGTATATATCACAGTTCTGTTTCTAAAAGCAAAACATTCTTTGTGCTACCAAAGGCATGATGCCAAAGCTTGTATTTTCCTCCTACTGTATGGAACCCGGGGTATTTCTGTTCTGTTTTTACTTACAATGCTGGAGAACCTTTTATTATTTAAATATATTTCTCAAATCCTTTCTTGTCCCTGCCCTTTTTGACCTCTTAAGTGTTTCTGTGCTAATCAGACCTTATTCCTTTCTGAATAGGTTTTCTCCTTGTTCTGAAGTGTCCTTCACGAAGTAGTCAGTCAGCCAGCAGAACTGCAGCCTGCAGGTTTTTTAACCCCTGTGTTCTTTGTAATATAAATCCAAGACAGTTTTACATCCATTGACGGGAGGGAATTTAAATCTTCCTTCACATGCAAGTCCTAGTGTCCTCAATGTGACTCTTAATACAGAGAAATTTCTTCAGCTTATCAAAGTTTATCCAAATTTCTCCTCTTGACAGAGAATACATTTTGTAATAAAATTTTCTTTATCTTTCAATGCATTTTTTTCGTCTGTGTGTACAAGATAAATGATGTCTTTATCATACAACCCAAGGTTATTTCCCATGGCCAGTTCTTCCTTAACAGCCATGCTGCTCACCTGGGCCAGTTCTCAAAGCACCACCTCTTGATCTGTGAACAGCTTGACTACCAAAATTAAGGAATCTTTAATAAGCAATCAACTTTGCCCTGAAAGAACTGACATTGCAAATCATTGTCTTGCAGGTAGATCAGCAATGTGCTTTAAAGTTGAAGGGAACCATGAAATAAGAGGAATGACTCAGCCATCAGGTTTAGGAACTTCTCATTTGCTGGAGCTTTTTAGTTCTAATAATGTACCACAAACTAGGAATTTTGTTGTCAGAAAGAGAATGCATGAGCTCTTGCTTTTTTTACTATTTGTACTGACTTCAAAGCTGAAAATTATTGTTTTTAGAGTTTTATAACTATTTCAGCTTTTCAACACCCATAATGGAATTTTTCCCCTCTTAGTAAGAGACAAAAATTTAAGAAAAATCAATTAATTATTTGTTGTTGTTATTTGTGACATGGCTGGATAAAATATTTCTAAAATAGTATTGAAATCCTTTATTTGATGAAGGCATGCTGTTAGTCATACATGGTTCAAAACAATGATTTAGATTATTGACAACTTTATACTTTTTGTTTGCAAATTTTTATGAGAGTATCACAAATCTACAACATTTCAATTAACCTTAGTTCATATAGTTTCAGCACCTATTGCTGTGATTCTAAAGTCGTGAATTCACGTGGTAAACAAAGGATAAGGAAACACTCAGTTTTAATTAAATATAAAATGTGCTCCTCAGATGGTCATCTCAGTAAATCTTGGTGAGAGGAATTTAAAGTACATTTTAACTCTGTTATTAATAATGATGTTTAATTTTACTTGCCAGTTCTCAATACACCTGCATCTACTCTTCCCTGTATAATGCACTCTGCACAGGTAAGTTATGAATTAATCATGAATAGTATGAGTTAATTTTCTTCCCTACTGAAAAAAGGTCTCTATAAATTGTATATAAAAGGTTACTGAATCTGATTCTCCACTACTCTCATTGGTGTAGCTGTTCAAAACAGATGTAGACTGAAACCAACACAGTAAACATTTAGTATTCCCATTGTGCTCTCTGAGCAGTTGATCCCACAAGAAACAAGGATTTGGATAACTTGGGTTGTACGAGACAGGGATGAGTTAAAAAGGTATTCTCTGCTGAGAGTGAAGAGAAGGGAGAGTTAAAAACCAAAGAGTGTTTAGATAGATTTGTGGTTGATGGCTGCCAAATAGTACCCTATATATTATTCCACATGCATTTCCAGCAACTGGATTGTAACTAATTCTAAAAGTAAAAGGAAAATGAAAATTGAAATTTAAAAAAAGTGTATCAAACATCAGATAATCCTCTTCTTGAAGGAAAGGTCTATTACTGTAAGCCTCAACCCTGCTTTCTCCCTGTTCTTCCGTAAGGAAAAAATCCCAGTCAGTGTCAGCCTAACTGTGATCCATCTACGTTTGCAGTTCTCCTCCCATTCCCTCATGACCAGGCCTGCTGTGCAGTACTGGAGCTGAAGGTAATCAGTTTAGCACATGAATATGATTTGATTATTTTTGTTTTACATAGGCTATAAACCTGTCCAATCTGTTTTAAAAATCTTTTCAGCATTCAATTCACTTAGCTTTTGCTGATTGAATTCCCTGCCTGAAATATATTAAGCAACTGGGGTTAAAAGAAGGTAGTCATTTTTATTTTTTCACTTTTAAATGCAAAGCTCTCTTACTTTCTTGAAATAATACTTCATTAGAAATACAAGGATTTGGTCCAGAGGTTCCCATTAGCACTGTATCTGAGATTTTTAATTGTGTACCAACCTAACATTAGTGCATTGAGTATGTGATATTATCCTTCTCCGCAGCTCGGTCTCCTGCTGGCTGGCACTGGTGAACAGGCTACAGGCAGCAGCTGCTGGTTTCACAGCCAGCTCTGTTCAAGGAGACGGTAACTGCAGGGCAATGCATGCCCAATAAAACAAGCTAAAATTGTCAGGGGATCCCTAAACAAGACCCTGCTACGTTGAAAAAGAGTCAGTCTCTAAATAAACTCTAAAAGGTTTCTAGCAGCCAGCATGCACATGGAAGTAGTCTTCCTTTGGAAGTTTACATAATCATTTAATTTAATCCTTCCTGTGGTGTTTCCCAGCCACTGCTTTATTTCTTTGATCATAATCTGCTAGGACAAATGTCAGGAAATATGAGTCTACAAAGTGATGTGAATCTTGTTCCCTATCGGAGATGTGACTACGAGCATTATCTTCATGATATTTTCTTTCTCATGTATTCATTTCTGCTTGGTGTTTTTCCAGTCTTTGATGACAGAGAAAAGCAATGACTTTCAAGCTTAAAAACAAAGTTACATTATTCCAACCCTGGTGATGAGTGTACTTTAGCTTGCACTCCAAGATAGAGAAAAGCCATAGTAGCATGGATATAACATATAAAATCTATTATAATGTGATATTTGCAACAAACCATGGCTTTTGGCTTTCATACGGTTTTGTACTTCCTGCAGCTCCATCATGGCATGTGTGGTGAGACCTACTTGTATGCTTCTGTCTCACAGCAGTCAAACATTATCAGTCAAACAAGGCCACTTCTTGCCTTTCAGGAGCTTTACAGCTGTATGGGCTTTAAGAATTAGGCTGAATTTGAAAAAAAAAAGGCCTTCAAAACAATATATTTATGCCATCAATTACACAGAAATATATACACATATATAAAACAATATGCATCCATAATATAACACAGACTATAAATACAGAAATTACCATCAAATAGTATTTGGACATCAATACTTTTCTGATTTTTTTAAACTTTGCATTTACCAATTTAAAAATAAAAAGAAAGAGAAATAAACTAAGAAGTATTCCATCACTTTGGAAGCATATATTGTATATCCATTTGATGTCTAATGTGATTACAATGCACAGCTGAGGTCATTGCAGTAACGTGAAAATAATGGTAGAATGTAGAAAACAATGAACCAAACAAAAAAATGTTTTGTTACTGCTAATATTTTGGTATCTATTAGGTAAGGAGTTTTTCTTTTGTCAGTGAAGTCCTAGCTTGCTTTTAATTAATGTTGCATTACTCTTTTTAATAATAGCATCTATTTAAGATATCATTAATAAAAACATCTATTGAAGACACTAAGTCTTAGCATTAATTTAATGGAAGCATTAAACAGCATCTATTATATTTTCCCAGTTAAATTAGCATGATGGTTTTTTAATGGATGTTTTAATAGACATTATTAACCAGAATATTATAAAACTAAAACAGAACTCAATGGGTTCTTTGAGTTCCTGTTGTAACACTCTGTGAAGTTACTGATTCTGAAAACTAGCAGTCTGTGTATTTTTAATTTAATTTAATGGCATTTGGCAAGAGCTACAACATATGCATAGCACAAGAAAAATATTCACTGAATTAAGATATGGCTGATGTAAAACCTATCTTACATTTTGATCCTGTAAGTCAAATTCTTTAAAAAGGGATTCTTTATAAACATTTGTATAAAAGAGGCAGAGTTACACCTTTTTTCCTACCTGAAGCGTGTTGAATTTCCTGCTGAAATCATCTCTGAAAGTAATTGGGAGTACATTTCTTCAGAGAAGGAAACATTCTTTTTATAAATTACTATTTCCCTTCTTTTTCAAAAACCCTCATTTTCTCTTGCTTGTTTGTGAAACTACACAGTGGGTGTGCAGAGTAAGTCTCAATTCCAAATTCTACACCAGTTTCAAAGTGCAAAGGTGTAAAACACAACAGCTCACAGGTCTGCCTATTAAGCTCTCATTTTCATCAGCAAACATTTAGTACACAGGCAGCAGAATTTGAACCTTCTTTTTATTGATTTTCTGTTTGTGAGCCACGTTCCTAAAAGTACATATTTTATCCACGGTAAACATTATTGTTCACATCAATGAAGAAGGTCATTGGTCCCTATCTTTTCATTTCAGCAGCAATTATGATCAATTTCCATTTTCTGTGCTGATCTTCATGCCACTGTGAGAATGTGGTAGAGAAGACATTTGTCATAGATTAAAATACTTTAGGTAGAAGTGGCTTGCATAATAATTAATCTGACATTTTGAATATGTCATTAACTCTTACATTTGGGTGAACCTTCTTCTGGAACCCTCTGAGTCCTATACAACCAACCCTCAACCAATCATCATATCATACCTCAGAGTTAGCCAAGAACTTTTAACTAAATTTCTTGAATCACCAGTACTTTCTTTGAAATCCTAATGGTCTTATTTGAGCACAAATCTGTCATTTCATGCAACAGAAAAAGCTGGCAGACCTAATAGGAATTTTTTGTTAGACTGGCCTGAGAATATGAATCCAACTTTCACTGAAGGACTAAGCAAATCCCTTCCCATCTCCCAGAAAGACTTGTCAGAAAGTGCCAATGAAAATCTTTATTTTTTACATAGCTCTCTTGCTACCTGTCTATATCCATCTGGCACTTTGAGATAAGGTCATGCACAAATGGTGTTTCTAGGTGGATCTGTGTGCATTTAGAAAATACATTCAATAAGTAAACAAGGAACAACACGATGAAGTTATAGCCTGAAAGTGGTAAAGCAAACATACGGATTGAGAAAACAAAAGGTTTTGTTGTGCTTTCTAAGCAGTCAACCTTTTAAAGGTATGTCTTAAAACTAATGTGTCTAAAATAATCTTTTGATAAATGGGAGGAATATTTTTCCTATAACCAGTGAACTTTACACTGCATTCTCTAATGTTGTGCAGAGAAGCTTCTGTTGAAAGAACTTGCCTGGAGGTTCTTTCAAAAAAAGAAGATGCTGTTATTTATAATCTCCAGAATTCCCAAAATGCAATGGGGTACAAAGATACTTGAAAGTAGAGTTTATAATAATATGGGAAAAAGATGTGAATGCCTGCTGTGCTGAGCTGGTTTGATTTTGCTGTAAAGCCCTTAAAAACTGAGTTTAACATGCCTTTTGGGAGTAAAAGGAAACTTAAAATAGGCCTTCATAATGGGCCTATATGAGTTAAGAAGCTGGTTACTACATGTGCCAGTTTGCCTTGCTTTTTCTTCTAGTTTGGATGAAAATAGCTCACTTGTAAATCCAGGGAGAGAATGAAGTAAACACAAGAGCTCAATACTTCAAATAGATGTTGAACTTCTAAATTTCCATTTACCAGCCTTTTCCCTTATGAAAATAAAAACTGCTTCAGGCAAGTTCTGCTGCTCCTATTATCTGGGCAAAAGTCCTTCCTCTTATTTTCCAGCCTTGCACCAGGGAGGGGAGGGTTGGACTGTTATTAGGCTAGGCATCAAGGGGGAGTGGGGAACCTGCATCTCCTCTGTTCCCTCTCCATATTTCCTGCCTTTATCTCCAGACAAGACAGAACATCTCTGCAGCGCCAGAGTGACAGCCCAGAACTTCACAGGAGTGCCAGCTGGAGTGTAAGAATTCTGTTTAGTAAGGCTTTTAATATTCACTTACTAGAAAGGAATGGGTCTGTTGAAACTAAGTCTGTTCCTGGAAGTGCCATGTGGCTCAGGACGGGAAGAGGAGCATGGGGGGCCAGGTACAAGTGTCCCCTCTGCATAGCATGGAAAAAGCTAAATCCCTCCTATTCAAGACTTCATGAAATGAAAAACATTTGCTGGTTAGGGGATGCGGACTACTTGGCTTGCTCAGCAAGGATACTTGCCTGAAATGCAGATGACCCAGATCCAATTTTCTGTTCCAATTCCAGTTCCAAATTGGATGGAACAGGGACTTGAACTTGCAGCTTCAATTCCCAAGAGACTGCCACTAACTTAAAACCTAGTAGCTAGAAAAGCTCCCGGGATTTTTGAATTTTAATTTTGTTACAGGGATTTAGAATTGGAGCTCATAATTGCTTTCAGCTGTAGTTTCATTGAAACAAATACATTTCTATAGAATCTGATTAAAACAGATCAGCATTTTCTGCCAACATCAATGAATCAAGAATATTTTGGGGAGCTACACTAAAGAAAAATTATTTCAGATAATGAAAATGGGAATGATAAAAGAGGAGAACAGCAGGGGATCAGAGACAAAGGTAGATAAGCCCAAATAAAATCCCATTTGGAAAGGAAACAAAAACTTCCCTTTAAAAAAGTATCTCGAGAGCATTCTGGTTGAATACCTGTCCTGCTTACAAGGCCAATAGACTTTCTGCTCACCAGCGAGCACCAGATCAGAGAAGGAGCTGTTTATTAATTCACTGAGTTATGAAAGTCAGGTTCAATCTGGAAAACTGCATTTACAGCCAGAAACCCATCAGAGCCCAGTTTAAGAGCAGGACCCTTGATATCTATTGTAGCCACCAAAGTTTTCTCTTCTAGCTTTTTCCTCATCTTTTTACTCTTTCTGATGTATATTTCCATAATTTACACACTTAATGCTACATATAATAATACCCTTTTGTTTTCTATACTGCCTTCAGGCAGACCAGGATTCCTTTTAATTGCACCGAGATTGTTTTGTCCAGAAGCTTCAAAATCATTCATTAAAGTAGCATACCTCCTGCTTAGGTCCTTTGAGTAGATGAGCTGATGCATTTGCTTTCCTCAGAAGAACAGATTTCATCCTTTGAACAAATGATCTTCATTGAGGGAAGAATTTTGCATTCCAGTAGTCTCAAGTGAAAGAGGTTAAATTGTTAATGAGATAATATAATTTGGTTACAGCGAAGAAGTACAATACTGAAAGATACTAAGAGCTTTTTTCATCTCTCCCACATTATTCAGATACAAAACAGTCTGAATGTCTAATCTTGCCTGTTTCCCAGCTCAACTCCCAGGTAACTTGTGGCAAAGTGAAATGATGGGAATTGCAAAGATTAGGCAAATGGTTAGGAACCATTATGGACATGTACAAACTGAAGGATATGAAAACACCTATAGTCTTGTCAACTGTATTTTACAGATTCTGTGCAGACTCCAGAAATGCATGAATTCTAAACCAAATTAATGTGATGAGAACCCAAACAGTTAGGGACATAAGAACAGGTCACGAAACAGGTGAAGAAAACCTCAAACCAGGAAAAGCACTGGAGTTCTAAACCACCAGAAACTAGTCACATTTACTGAGATGTAACAGGAAAGGTATAGAAGGAGTTTGTACAGATTTTTTTTCTTGAGAGAAACAAAAAAATTGGACTTCTAGTGTTCAACTAAGTTGAAAAATTAATCTTTTTAATAAAGCAATACTGCCACTTCAGCATATGCCAAAATATGTGACCCGTTTATGCCAAATGACTTTCCTGATAATGATTTGTTATAAGTTCAGCTAACATCAATTCTTGTGTATTAGTGAGGATTTGAGAATCTTTAGTACTGCAACTATTAAAAAAAATCAAAATCCTAAAAAACTGGCTTGAAAATGAAATGTAGAAAAATACACAAATTTGTGGATTATACTTTCTCCTGTGTTATTTGACACTTGCGTGGTGGTTTTTTCAAGCTTTACTGCATAATGTTTCAAAGCTAGCTGCAAATGTAAAAGAAGTAAAAAATAAAATCTGAAATGTTCACAAAATCCCAAGGCTCAGAGTTGAGCTGGGAAGAATGCTCAATGCCAAGAGAAAATGAATTGTCTGAAGCAGAATTCCAGAATTTGTGTTTCCATTTGTTGCTTTACTATGGGGAGATTACAATACCATTGTCTACCAATTCCGTAAAACTGTGCATTTGAAATATAACAAATTAATGAAATGTGGTATATTAATTTTAATTTGGAATCAAGTTTAAACTTCATGACTCATGTCATGTTGCATCATTCCATGTAATTTGTTTACAAAACAACTTGTTTCCTGCAATGATAGCATGCATGTTTTGGGGGACAGTCATTATTAAACTGGCTTACAAATTTTGACTGTGAGAAGGAAAGCATCCGCATTCTGTAAATATATATCCAATTGCCTAAATTCCAGCTATGTTAATTCTGCTGTTTCTTTTTCTGATCGGAAAGATCTGCTCATAAAATAAGCAGATGGACTTTCAAAATACAAGCTTGAATGAATCATTGAAAAAACAAAAATGGTAGAAGACTGAAATCATGGTGGAATCAGAAATAAGGATATGCAGAACACACGTCAGAAATTATGGATGCCAATGCAAAACAGTTATGCTAAACATGTTCTAGTGCTATAATATCACTGGCATTTTAATAACAGGAAGCATCCCAGAGTTTGTTTATAAGCAGGATGCTAGGTGGTTCTAGTCCAAGTGGGAGCTTCTGAGAGGTGCTAGGACACCAAATTGGTTTTTATGCAAATCGGTTTTTAGAACTTTTTAAAATCTTTCCTGATTGGTATTCCTGCTATATCTGCTGAGGAGGACACAGTGCTGATGGGAATGTAATCTCTTAGTCAAGACCGTGGGTAATGGGGTGGGCTCACTTTCTCAAGCCCAGAAGCAGCAGAACAGTTTATGACCTGGAGCCCTACCTACACCCTACAAACAGAACCTCCATAGAATCTGTGTTAGTCAGGGCATCCTGGCACAGACAGCTATAATATGGCAATCTGAATTTACAGAATCTTCAGTGTCCTCCTCTACATCCCTAACATCTTGTATTTCCAGCAAAGTTCCACTGGGAATCTGTCATTTACAGACTGGCTATCTTTCTTCAATTAAGTGGAGACAGAGCATCAATAAAAGCAGCTTGGATCTCTGCTCTTAGGTAAATTTGACACTGTGTAAAACTATGGCTCTGCTTCCCACTGCATGATGACCTTTCTCTGAGCAAACACCTCTGTTTTTGGGACACAGGATCCAAATTTGCCTTAGTTTTAACAGCAAACTGGTTCTGCCAAGGTAAGAGCCAACCTGAATCCTTGATTTGTGAAAAGAAGTGAAACCGCTTTTAGAAACATACAGCTTTTTGCTGCTACAAGCAGTGGTTTTGTGCCCATCTACATTTGAGCTTCTTTGGATTTTTTTTTAGAAAGCAGTTTTAAGTAAGTTTTAAGTTTAAAAAAAAATTATTTAAGTTTTATTTAAAACAAATTATAATAATAAATACTTCAAAATTTGGTTATATTTTTACTATAAGCATGGGGTTAAAGCTGAATAATGCATTAACAGGTATCTGTCAAGAGATACAAAAAATATAGAAGCAAATTCTAGAGAGAAACCTGAGATTCAGCAGCTTGAGAGTAGCCATATACTCAGTATAATCAGCAGCTTCTCAGTAGCCAGGCTGACATTAAATTAGGCTGCTAGAATAGGATGCTCAAGTGAAGGGCCAGTATTCTTGGGTTTAATGCCATCAAGTGAATATATAAAGAACCAAAAGCAGATTAGGGCATTTAACCAAAAGGTTTGAATTTGAGAAGATAGGATAGTCAAAGATCAAACTAGCTTCACACTCCTAATTTAGTTCTAATTGGAGAAATGTGGGTTCTATTAAATCTGCCTTGAGACCAGTAAAATATCCAAATGGAAAACAATAAGAATGTGTCCCAAAACTGACAGTCATCTTGCAAGCAATGGATTTTTGAGGAGTTTCATAATGGAAAATTTAGGCTAAACAATGCAATCTGTATACAGTAAGTCAGATATAGAAAGTCTAGCTCAAATGCAATTTAAGTATTACACACAAGGTTAGAGAAGAAAAAACAGGGGAGAACTTTAGAGAACTTGGATAAAATGGTACAGCTAAATACAAACAAGACGTGGAAATGAAACTAATAGAAAAAAGCAAACTGAACCTCTGTACTCCCACAGCAAAACATCTCTCTTACATTAGGAAGAATAAAGCCCAGAAAATATCAGAATGACCTTCATTTAAGTCATTAAACCTATATTTAGATACCGATTGAAAATAGATATGCGTTCAGTTTTGATCATAGGGGTCCTAAGACTTCAGATTGCCTGGATTCTTCCACCAAGAGCTCCATTTTAGAAATTCTAAATCACAAAAGTCCCACATTTCTGCTATATCTGTGGAGAGATCTTGGTACACCATTATAAGTTTAAGTATATGTCAGTGCAATTTATTACATGATTCAAATCAGAATGTACTTTTGGAAACTGTCCCAAAAGTTTACATTAGTGGATTCCTACTCTTCTACTTTAGGACTATAACATTATACAATGCATTAAAAGCTGAAGGCATAGAGCAAAGAAAAGGTTTAATTACAGATCCTGTGTGGAAGCTATAAATATATGGCAAGGATAAAGAAGACAAGATAAGAAACCAAAAATTAAAAAAAAATACTGATGAGAAATCACCTTAGAAATGACATCCTGAGGCAGAGAATATTGATGATGAATAGTAACAATATATGATGGTTCCAGCAAGAGCTGCAGAGATTATCATTGTATTAGTCACTTTTCTGTGGCTTATTAGGAAAATTTTAGTTCAGTTGACTCTCCAGTTCCAGCTCAAGTGTTATGACCTGAAGGCAAAGATTACTCTGCTATACTTTCTATCATGAAAAAATGCATTAGATATATTTTTTAATTAGAAGAATAAACATACATAATTTTCGGCAGCAAAAGTATTATAGGAGGAATTGTTACTGAAACTGTATTAAAAATGTAGTTCTTACTGTGAAAGTGAAAGACTTTTGCATATTTTAAGGTTGCTTCAGGGTATTCCAGCAAACCCTTGAAGTTAAAAAGAATAATATCAGAAAGAGCCTTTTTCATCTTTTTCCAGACAGCACAAACCCCAATTCCAAAACAAACTTTAAACTCACTCTCCATGCCAAGAGAAGAGTAATTTAATTGCTATACTAGCTTTACTACTACTATAGTAGCCTTACTATAAAATTTACTTTATCCTTTATTGCTATAGAATATATCTTTAATACTATACTATTACTGCTATGCAAGCTTTGCTAATTTATTTATTGTTTCATTTTACTTTATACACTATTTCTGGTTTATATTACAAAATATACTGATATATTTTACTTTCACATTAATTAATTTAATTTTTAATACTGCTATACTAGCTTTATTACTACTGCATATATTACTACTACACAAGCTTTTCTACTGTGGTAATAGAGGTGAGCATGTAAGACATCATAGAGCTCATAACACTTCATTGTAAAAAATACAAGTAACATTCTCCCATCTCAGTATGAATCTGTGCATGACCGCTTGGAAAGGAAGTTTCCAATGCGGAAGGAGAAGATAGAAAAAGTAAGCAAGGAGAAGGTGCTGAGATGCATACTCCAAGGCTGGATTACATGAACAAAATTGAAAAGCCTAAGTATAAATCTAGAGCTACATCAAGTGATGTGCAAGTATACCTTACGCATTTTGCAAAGGTGATTCATGGGCTAAGTCTGCATTTGGAAGCAGCATCTTGGTGCACACCCAAGTGTCCATCCGAGGTGTGTGCACCAGCTGTACCCACATTGCTGCAGTCTGTAGATTGTGTCCCAGATCGGTTTCCCCTCGCTACAAAATCTTAGCAGTTAGAGGCTATTATAGACCATTATTTTGCATTTATTGACCCTCAGTTTTTGTTTCAAACACATGCTATTACTGTCCCAAATCCAGGGGCCTTCTCTGCCTCCCAAAGCCCATAGAGCATCATGACAATCTAAATCTCCTCTGCAGACATCCTGCAAGTGAGTGGTCATTCACTTCCACTCTTCCACCAGAAGAACCAGGACAAAATCTCTTAAGCAAATCCTAACCTCCTACCAGGATAGACTGGCCCATAACTGCATCTGAGTGCAGTCTATTCTCTGCCGTCTGGAAACTCTGAACAGATGAAATTAATTTCAGATAGTGGAAAAACATCTCCAGGCCTGGAAAAGCTGAAAGCAGATTTGCAGGATGACAGCGAATTTCAGGACAATAATTGCATTTGCCAAGTGTTTGGTATATGCCTCTGAAGCTCCAGATCTTAGAAGGATGTCATTACCCCTTCAAGCTTAGTCACTCCTGATCATTAGTTTGAGGTCAGAGAATCTACAGCCAAGATCATGAAATTGATCAAAGACCTCATGTATATCATCCATAATGGAACAGCTTCAGAAGAATCCTCATACTCCTTCAGGTATCACATAGCTTACCCAACTTTTCAGAGCAATAAATGGTGTTCATATGACCAGTGGACCATCACCCTAGGAGACAGCTCTATTACAGCAGGGATAGTTGTGGCCCCTCACAGGTTGGTTCATGGACTCCCTGACACCAAATTCGTGAAGGAGGCGTGGGAAGCTGACCCATTTTGGCTGGCTCTGATCAAGGATGGACACGCACATGCACAGCCTTTAAATTTCTCAATTTATAGCTGTGATTCTGAATCATAAACGTGAATCATAAACATGAATGAGCAGTATGCTGTTGCAGCAAAAGTGGCCAACTACATTCTTGTCAGCATCAGCAAGAGAAGAGCCAGGAGGTCAAGGCAAGAAGTCTATCCCTCTATTCAGTACTTATAAGACCACACCCAGTGTGTTATGAGGAGGTCTGGTGGGCCACCTACATGACTTGAAACCTTCATCCTTCAAGGCACTCAGATCTTGACTGAATGAAGCCCTGAGGAACCTGCTCTATCATGATCTGCTTTGAGCAGGTGGTTAGAACAGATGACCCCTAAATGTCTCTCACAACTTCAGTTACGTTATAAACACGTGACTACATGTTATTAGCAGCAAACCTTCATGACTATGAAATTTAGCATGTGGCATCAAATCTTTTCCTCCCATAACTCTCTAACCGGCACCAGAAATAGGAACAGAACAAATGGATCCTCTGCATACTACAAATACCGTTCTCTGTAGTACGGCAGTACAGCATCTTTTTTGGAGGTCCTTCCACAAAGGTACATAGATTTCTGAGATCCTTGTGGAGGGCCATAAGCTGACATCAGATAGGATACCATAGCATCTGTAGTGAAGTGATATAAAACATGCCAAAAGCATCAGCTAGACTCTGTACTCACGCTATGAGATGTCTTTTCTAGGACAACCCCTGGATGTGTTCACCAACATACAGGCAGTACAGAAAGTCAGTGGATTATGCATCAGCAGCAAAACCTGGGAGTGTAAAAACACCACAATACTGAAATACTCCAAATAGGTTTGGTCAGAGAATTTTTCACGTTCCGATCGTCACTAGAAGGCTGGTGCAGTTTTTCAGGGCAGGTCTGCTGACAGCAGTGCAAGGCTGCCCTGCTTCAGACACAGGTGAATCTATTGCCACTGTGACTCCTACAATCTATCACAGCTCAGCCTGCAGAGTACAGTGTGTCACAGTAAATGAGACATTAGATTGTAATTAAACTGGCAATTAAACTGTAAATAAGTTTGGCAAATAACCTTTTTCCTCAAAAGAAAACCATCAAGGATTTTTTAGAAATGACTGCAGGAAAAAAATCAAACAAGTTCTATTTAGAGTACAAGCGAAAGAAAACTAATATAAATCTTTTGAAAAAAGTCAAATGTAGACATTTTTATGAAGCCCTGTATGACGGAAATGGCATGACCAGTTTCCTGGGAAAAAAAATTGATTTGGTCAGAGATAAAGCTTAATAATTTTCAGAGGAAAAGCCAAACTGAAGAGTAGCTAATTAAAAAAAACCCCTTAGCATTGAATAGGCTTTTTTTAAACTTAGGAGGAATGACTGATGCTCTAATAAATCCCTGAGGTTATTCTGCAGATACCTTTGTATTTATGAGGGAATAATGATGATAATGCCTTTTTGTGATTATGGTGGGGAAAGTGCGGGCCATAGATTCCAGCACAAGGAAGAAAGTAAGGCATGAAGGAGTCTACTCTAAATCCCAGAATAACTTAATCTAGGCTCTCATCTTCAGAAAGAACATTTTAATTTAGAGTTCCAACATCAAAGACCATATGAAATCACCATTTCTTTGAAAATCCACACTTAAGGACAAGGAGATATTGGCCAAAATCCTTAAACTAATTAGTACCAAACACTCCTTTGGGCTGAACTTCTCCCTAGGATCAAATTACTGAGCTTAAGCTAGGAAGCTCTTTGTCCAATCTCAGCGCAGGCAAAGATGAGCTTCCAGTGATGAGAACCTTTATTATCTCCATCCTAAATTGCTTTTTAGTCTGTTTTTATTCTTTTCTTTTCCTGTTCTTTTTTTGTTTGTTTGTTTCCATCCATTAAGCGACATTCCTTAGTAGCTACTTCTGTTCTCGTACAAACAAGAATGAAAAACCAAACCAATGACTTAGTGACCTTTCCATTTCTCAGCAGGAATCACTTTATTACATCATCCATCATAATTCTGACTGCAGACTTTACCTCCATCCCTAAAAGAAAAGGACCAATCCTGGTTCTTGCAGAAACACATCTAACATCAGGCTGAAGAGGACGAGTGTGACTGTTCTGACCATTTCACTGAGAATTTGTAATGCTATCCCAAAATACATTCCAAGGTGAACAGAAAGGACTGAGAAGGAAGGTAAAAGGACTGGCAAATGAAGAAGCCAAAAGCAAAAAACCTAGGAATGTGATAGAGGATTCTCAATCACAGATATAAGTACAGCTAGGGAAGAGGACCTTGCCCCAGACTAAGCAGGAACTATTGAGTAAAGAAGAAACTATGTCCCCAGAGTGCAATTGGAGTCTCTGTTAGCTTAAAACTTTGTATTTAAATCCAGCACTTGAATTAAAATTATGCATTGGTACATTAACTTCTTTAGGACTCCAAGACAATTTGATTTATAGAAGATAACAGTTGTGAAAACTGTGCTTTTAAGACAGCAGGACTTACAACAGATTTATACCTGTCTAACCGTGAGGAGAATTAGGTTCACTGGGTAGGATTTATTTTTCTTTACCTAAATTTTTTAAAAAACAAGAAAGGCCTTCTTTTCACTACCATATTGCAATGACTAAAAATTCAGCTCTGACTTGGATAAATATCTATCAAGGTTTGCAGAAGAGACATTACTATTGACCTTATCATCTTAACAACACAGTTGTAGAGCTCTATTTCCTTCTAATTTATACTCTCACAGTTTGAAGGCTATGGCATACGCTATAGAAAAAGCAGTAAGGTAAACAAAACAATTCTTTTAGTTTGTAAACAAAATGGTGTTGCTGACAGAATTGCCAGTCTAAATGCTAGTTTACCATATTGTAAACTGGCTTAAACATTGTTATGAAGAAAGCAAAATGCAAAAACCCTTTCTACTAATTTTATTAATGACACATCATTTCCAGTTCATTTATCTATGAGGTTTGCAAGCTTTTAAGCTCAATAAAAGTCTAAACATCAGAATAGTACAGTGACTGCATTTTTGTGAGAGAAGTAAATACATTTTTTAAACAGACAGAAATGATTATGGAATAGTGATTACTGTAAAAAAATAATACTGACACTTTCTTGATTTGGCATTTTAAATACAAATACTAGGGCAATTTTACTGTGCCTTTGAATGAAATGACAATGTGAGCTAAATGAAAACAAACTCCATTGAGAATTATTTATCAGGCTACTAATATTCAGAAGTATTTTCTGAAATTTAAAATGTATTAACTAGTTCTTCAGTAACTCTATCCCATTTTTAATTGACATTGAAGTTCTTGGCCTACTATGCATAGTTAGGTGGTAGAACTTACCATGCTTCATGGCTGGGCTGGCTTCCTAGGGGCGTTTTTGCTGTATGTCTGCTGCATGGTGAAGGTTTTGTGGACATCTCAAATTAGAGACATTAAATCTAGAAAGCCTGAAGACATAAGATTTTACCTCTATTTCAGTGCTATATTCTAATACTTTTATTATTCATCCTTACTCCACTCTCATGTTGGTGTAAATATAAGCATATCCTGCATTTAAAAGGCAATTCATTTGAGTCTCTCCACACAGTTATGCTTAATTTGTATTGGAGACATGGAATGTACTCTCTTATGTGCATTGTGATAATCATTTGTACCCATTTGAAAAGACATTGTTTAAGTCTCGACCCTCTCCTCAGAGGTAACACTGACTGTCATTACACAGATCTTCTACCTGCTTTGAAAGGTCAGCTCCTCAAAGTTAAATTAGAAATCCCACTTTGCATTCTTTTTATTACACAGTCATCCACGTGATGCATATGCTAACTGTGGATTAGAAATTTTAAATGCAGGAAGCCATGAGAAGCCATAAGGTAAGGAGATTGATAATATCTGGGTGTTCTGGAAGCTAAGGGTTCAGTAGTTTATCATTTTATATAGTAGATTCTGCCTGAAAAGAGAACTGAGACTTCCATCCGGCTCATTTTACCCACACTGAAAACATTTTTTTCTGGAGTACAACCCTGAGCACCACTTTGGTGAAAACTTACTTTACAAAGTGGGGAGGGGGATTAGGGATGCAGATCTGACAACCCAAAAGAGAATCCCTGAACTAGGGGCACCATCTACAGGGGAACAGACTGACACTGACTCAGATCAGTCCTTGCATTACATAGCTGATATCTGCGCAAAGCATATGCAAGTTGGTTTGGCTACACTTGAACACCCCCTCATAAAGCACTTCTGTTTTCATTTTCATTTCTGTTGCTACAGTGTCCAGGAGCCCTGGGCACAGAGCAGTAGCTCTCAGTGTCAGCTGCTATACAAATGCAGATTAAAAGAGACCATCTCTGCCTAAACAACTTGGAAGCAGCAGCAGATGTGTGCAGATCAAACAGAAGAAAACAATGAAATCAGATGACAAACTGAGACAAACATCAGTGAGCGGACTAACAAGTTCTTTGATTTTACCCTTTGATTTTCAGCTACAATTAAAACCACAAAACCCCAACATTTGTTCTCCACTCTCTCTACCCAATTGTAATCACATTCATTGTTAGAAAAATAGTTTTCACCTTCAAAGATGATTTACTTCATATAACACTTCCATTAGTTATGTATAGCTGAATAGTTACTCCAGTATTTATTAATTTTACTGAAGATTAGTTTTCACTTTGGGGATGTAGCTTTCTCTCTATGCTTTCACATTTTTCATATTCTCCTAAGTACACCATTACAACACAATAGGTATTATGTAAACTTTACTGAAATCAAGAGTGTGACAACAGAACACTAAAATGGGATTCCAAGTGTCTAATTTTCAGCTATACAGACCAACCCTTGGATTCCCAGTCAACTGGAAAAAACCTCAAAACAATCCAGAGCAGACATTTAATATGCTACAAGAAGCTTCAGAAACACATGCTTAAACTCCTGCAATCCAAACTTGATTTGAAGAGCTGTTCCATTTCCTTAAGCAAAACGCAATTCCTTTATTTTCACACAAAGGAATATCTCTCAAAATGAAAAACTTGAGGGTGGAAAAGACCAAGTCAAAGGACAAATAGGAGTAAATGACATGATAATGGAGAACAAAATAAAAGCATTTTTCTGTTAAAGACTGGTATCCGTAATCTTGTGCAACACAACACCAGTGAATCACAACAGCCACAGTTCAGTTAGTTTACAGATCTAGACTCTACTTGTTAAGTAAATTAACATGCTACCAGTTTTATTTACTTATTTACCTGCCAGTGATTTGCTCTCATTATTTACCTGACTTCCCATCTTGTACATCTATTTGTGGCAGTTGTGATACTTGGTCACACAAAGGCTGACCTAAAAAGGAAAAGTCAGAGCCCTGGTTGCTTTTTTAAATGTGTAACAACTGCTGTTGCTCCTGAATTAGCCTCAGTTCAGCGACTGTCATTCTAGGATCTGCTCTTTATATGCCATAAAACTTGCCAGGATAGGCTGGAGAATATTGGTTTCATTGGCTTTGGCCCAGGCTTCCTCCTTCTTTATGGATCAAGCAGGAGTCTTTCATTTCCAAAATCAAGTTTTTATGGCTCATATTGCTTTTGAATCTTGAGGTTTTATCCTGAAGTCATAGTATACAGAAATTAAAAAATAAAAATGGCAAAGACAAATATTGCATCATTTCTGTCTTGCTTTTTATTCTAGTTTTTTCCAGATGCTCCCATAGCTCTGGCTCAGTCAAAGTCTAAAACAAAAACAAGGCATATGAAGAATAAAATGCAGTCTAGTTCTTCATTTGTACATAGTAGGATTCCTGATGGAACTTCTGAATGGCTGACACTATTTAAAATTATCTTCTGATGCACTAAAACATATTAAAAAGAATTAAAAAATGCCAAGCAAAACAACAAAATAGGTCCTGGGTTTAGAATATAATTTCTTCTGGATTTGCATGTTTCTTCTTTTTTCTCATAATAGGAGACCTTCCCTAAACACAGCTATGGAAGACTAAACAATAATAAATACAGTGATCTATGTCTCATGATTTTATTGTCTAGCATTTGGCTAGCACTCCAAGCATTCATCAAATGGCTCCTGAGCTTTCTAGAACATCCTTGTCCATTCAGGATATGTATGTCCTTCCTCAAGTCTCACAGCTTCCTTTGGTAAAATTAATGCACTGACTGGATAGTAACTACCCATTTCCTTGAGACCGCAGTAGTGAAATAAAACTGGCAGGACTGAAAACCTCTTTCTGTATGAATAAATCTTTGAACCTGAAAGGAACCAAAGGAAGTAACTTTTGCAGCAATTCCTTCATTGCAAACAACCAAGCTCAGAAAATAATAGGTAAAATCTTTCCCACTCTCCCAGCCTCTACGACAGCTTTTGTTTTTTGGTTTTTTGTTGTTTTGTTTTTTTTTTTAAATACAGCAGAACAATGATGTATGGACCACCACAGTCAGAGAGTGCAAAAGTGATGGTATACTCTTCCGGGCTACTACTAGATAGCATTTCTGTTCCTTACTGTCAGTACACGAAGGAAGGGCTATTGGGCTTCAGTGATGTTTCTTGTCTTTGCTCAAACACTAAGACAGCATATGATGTGTCATGCCTTGTGAATGTCAGACTCCCACAGACTTCTGGCTGTGTGGCTGTTAGGAACTCAGCATCAAGTCCTCATAATTACTAGCACTGAAACATGTGGGTTTTTTAACTGACCAGATAAATGATCCTAGAGAATATAATCCTCAATATCTATTGTATTGGGATGGAGAAAACAGTAACACTTTTAAATCATACAGGGTCATCTGAGCACAGGTGACTACTTCTGCATATGCAGTTTAAATTATGGTTGTTCATCCTTTCTGTAGCTCAGTAAAAGCTTTACAACATAATTTCTTTTGCATTTGCTTTCCTTCTCTCCTCTCATGATCTAATGCGCCCATACAAGAAAAACTGATATTCTGACTAACAGACCTAAGAACAAGTGTCCAGCACCGATGCGATCAGAAAGGCTGAACTGGAAAAGGGCCGTGATTTTTAGAGTCAAATCGCAGCAGGAAAGTATGGACGGGGAATGGCAGGATACAGTTCTGTCGAAGGCACAGTAAGTCACCTATGAGATGTGCCTGGGGGCTGCGTGACTTTCTCAGTTACCTGCTGACGATGGCATACGGGCTCCTCTCTTTGCCAACATCTGCTATCTGTCATATTAAGATGTACTTTAGATAACTTCCACTCTCATGAACTAACTGAAACCAACTAAATGGTTCTGAAATATATTACTACTTTCCCAAGTTTTCTTAGAACTGCTGTAATCCAGCAGAATCACGTACAGAACTGCACCAAACCTGGGCTACAACCTGTATGTTCAGTACCCTGTGACCGATTAAAGGTTAAGGGAAACTCTTACATAAATACCACCCTGTTACATTTACAATTGTGCAGGTAAAATTATTTTCCTCTTTGAGGAATATTGCTTGTTATCCTCTTTGGCGGTGTAAATGCAGCAATAATATATACTGAGGAACAAAGAACTTTAGTCCGTTGTGTTTTTAAAAGCTAAGCTTACATCTAAATCTATTTCCATTTCCCTCTGGAACCTGAGCAACTTTTTATGTTATATTAAACATTAGACAAATAGGGTAGATCTAATTAAAAGTTGAAGAAATGTGCTTCCCTTAATTGAATTTGTTACAGTTACATTTTGCAGACCAATGTTAATCAAAGCTCCAGTTCAGAGTGGATGGATCAAGGGAATTAAGTTAACCCTTGCACGTCCTTACCTGAGCACGCGATACGGTCTGCTCTCGCCCAAGCCACAGACGCCAATTACGACTCACGACTCGGTCGCGACTGCCCGGTGCGGGCTGCCCAGGGGCGGCTGCGGCGGGAGGGCTGCGCACCGCAGCCTCGCTAACACTACCAACTACGCCTGGCGGGGGTCGCCGCCGCCCCGCGACCTACGGGCGAGAGCCACCGCCCCGCCGCGCCCCGCCCGGGGCACCCGGCTCGCCCGACGGCCGCCGGGCTAGTGGCACAGCGCTTCGTGCCGCCCAGCAGCGGCCCCGGGGATGCCAGCCCTGCCCGCCGGCGCGGGGATACCCTCCTCATCCCCCCATTGCCACCGTCCTCCCCCGTCCGCCGCCGCCCGGCCCCGCCCGACGGGGCGGACAGGGACCCGCGGCCGCGGGATGGGCGAGGCCGGCGCGGCGGCTCCACCCATGGTGGGCGCCGGGCGATTGGCCGCGGGAGCGCGTCTCCCCGCCCCGCAGCCAATGAGGGCGGCGGGCCGGGGGTGATGGGCTGCCTCTCGCGGGAGGGATTCCTGGAGACGCTGCAGTGTGGCGGCGCTCCCGGCGCCGCGCAGCCCCCGTGCCGCCTCCGCCGCCCCGCCTGCCTCGCCTTGCCCTGCCCGCCGGCGGCCGCCACCGCCGCTGAAACTTAACGCCCGGCGCGCCGCCAGCCCGCCGAGCGCAGGGGGCTGGGGCAGCCTGCCTGCCGTGCCGTGCCGTGCCGGGGGCGGTCCGCCCGCGCCCCGCCGCGCACCGCAGCCTCGCCCCGGGAGCTGCCGCCGTGGGGAGAGGCTGAAGGACGGAGCCGGCTCCGCCCGCCCCGGTTGCCAGGTAAGACAGCGCTCCGGGGCCGCCCGCAGCCGCGCCCGGGCGGTGTCGCCTCGGGCGGAGGGGGGGCAGCCGCGGCGCGGGCGGGGGGAGAGCACATGCTCCGTGCTCCGGGGGCGGCTGCAACGCCGCCTGCCCGCCGCTCTGCCCGCACTGCCGGGGGGCGGGGGCCCGCCCCCGGGGCGCTCCCGGCGGGGGTGGGGGCGTTTACGGGAGGGGCGACACAGACAAAGGGGACGCCCGCGCCCCCCCTCCCGTTGCTCCCCGCCCCCGCGGAGCTCCGCCGTCGCCCCCCGCCCCAGCTGCAGGAGAGGGGAGCCGTCCGCTCCGCATCCCTCCGTCCCTCCCCGCCGCTGCCCGGAGCCGGCGCCGAGGCGGCTGCCGGGCCAACTTGTTTCTCCGGGTGTCACCTGGCTGCTGCCGCCGCCGAGCCCCCGCCCCCGGCAGGGTGGTCTGTCCCGACGGTCGCCCCGGCGGAGGGCGGTGGGGCGCGGCGTGTGCCCCGCCCCGGTGCTGGTCTCCCCTCCGGACCGCAGGACAACAGCTAATCATTTATGTATCAATTCACAATCCACATTACTTAGAAAGGCTGTCAGGCTAATGCGTTTTCTTTCCGTGCAATTTCATCTTCTCTGATATTATTTCCTTCATACCGAATACCACTTGCCCTGCTTTGATTTGGGGTGCGTTCTGTTCTGGTTCCTAGACGCACACGGTATGGGTAGGGGATCAGCGCTCTGTTTAAAAGTTAATTTTGCCTATCAAACTCTACTAGGTACAGTAGTAAGGAAGTGGCAAAGAATGTTAATATTTCTTTTGTTTCCAGTCTTCTGAAATAAAGATATCAAACGACTACTAGCTTCTGGTAGTCAGTATAGTAAATAAATTAAATGTAGTCATTGGAATAAGCCTTTATGGCACTTTGAACAATCTCTAATTCAATCATCTCTGATACAAGCTGCCTTTTGCTATTATTCATCAGACCCAGCTGAGTGATTTCTGTCAGATGGGAAGTGGTAGAAAGAAATCTCTAGGTAGATGTAACTGAAAAGCTTTCCAAGTAGAGTCCTAAATGAGCATAGAAAAGCACTTGGCCACAATCTCAAGACAGATGTTGGCATCCAAATAAATCATTTCTTTTGATTGTCTGAGGGATGTCAAGTTTTATTTTCCTTATTTAATAGCCATTTGCGTGTGAAGAAGTAGCTCTGTCTTTATTACCTTGTAAACTCAATGCAAAATGTTGTAGTGCAATAATATTTCACTGTCTCTGAAATAATATTTTCTGTACAAAGGTCAGTAGAGTGATTTTAGATACGCATACGTGTTGTAGACGACAACTAGACTACTAATCTGCAACGCTGATATTGATCCTCAGAGCTGCTGTGCAGTGTGCCATCCATGTTGCATGTTAATCTGTTATGCGCTGTTTAAATTGCTTTATTGTCCGAGAGAGTTACTTCATCCTAAGGAAGGGACGATGGTACTTGTAGACCCAAGGGGAGTTTCCTTTCCCTGGTGAGTTGACTTCTACAGTTACAAATGGGCAGTTGTTTTTAGGAGTGTCCCTGAAAAGGGGGGGGGGAAGCTTTTGGGTACAAGGACAAGTAGGCAGCAAACTAATTTGCTTTGTGAGGATATGAAATGACATCTCCTGCCATGCTTAAATAAACCTGCTCAGGGAAAGTGTAAGGAGATTGCACATGTGTCTAGAAGAGTATTTTCTTGTCTGTCTTGGAAACAAATGACCTGATTTTATGTCTTGAGTCAAATAAATATCTTCTTCCAAGCTTTCTGGATTTGTAGTTCTATTAGTAGTGTCTGAGGGAAATATACTTTAATGTGGTCTTTTACTTGGCTTGTGTTATAGTTGCTCAAAATTTGCATGCGTACAATTCATAAATTGAAACTATATAGCTTAAAAACATAGTGTAGGCAGCTTGAGTGAGAAGAGATAATTTCAAAAAGAACCACAGGGCATAAGATAATGACATACTGTAGGAAATAATCATACTCCTGCACTTGCAAAAGCATGAAATGTTCCAGTGTAGCCATTTCATACAAGCCAAATTTTCCTTCACATTAAGAGCGCCTAAGTGAGCCTTATTAATGTTTGATGTGAAAGATGCTAAATCCATTTTAAGGACTGATACTGGAATTTAAAGAGATAGCTCACAGACTAACAGAGCAGTTCTAATACTTACCTAAAACAAATGTGAAAAATAATCAGTTGCCAGGGTATGCCATAGCAGCACAAACGGGATATAGCCTCTTGTGTAACACTGATGGGCAAGAAACCCTTTAAAACCGTAGATACAAACCAGTGTTTGATTTAACACTCTGAAATGTTCTCCTACCTTAATCATAGCTTAAATCAGATGTAAGAGACGACCGAGAAGATGCTCAGTGTTGGTTAGCGTAGGGAAGGTGTGAGATAAGAGAAGGTTCTGTTTGTCAGAAACCTAGGGAAAAAAATCTATATTTTTCCAGCTAGCATAGAGACACCGGAAACATAAAATCAATTTTTATGGTCTTTTGGCAGGGTTGGCTGTAATAAGTAAAAAGGAGCAGCTCAGTGTCTTGGCAGAAGTTTTAAAGCCACTCAGCTGTACAGAACTCAGTTAATTGATGTTCTCTCACATGAAAATGAAGCTCTTATTTAGCATATCATGATCTTTTCCTGTCTATTCAGCAGTCTGACTACAATTTTTAAAATGTTTGTATGTAGTTTTGTATTTGTATGCATGTTTAAACACACAGATAAACTCTTTACTGGGAGCTGCTTTCTGAATAAAGGGTGCCCACAACCTTGTATTACATGCTGTGGAAGAGACATTAAAGATTGTGATACAAATGAAGAGGAGAAGAAAATATTTCAGCATAACTGGAGAAAAGTATGGAGAAATTATTATGCATGGATACCATGATCTCCTTCCCTCTGCTGGTGATGCCCATACAAATATGCAGTTTCACTAAGAGAAATACTTTATCATTTGATTTTTATTTTGATTCTCTATAGAATATTTGTTTTAAACATAACTCTGTATCTAGGAAAATCCTTAATTAGAAATACAGATAAGGGAGCAAACTATAAATTCGTGTTTACCGCTGACATTTACAAAAGATACATGAAGTTAAAATAAAAGCATTTGCCAGACTAAATAAACAAAGCATTAGCTTAACAAATATTTTCAGGATCGTTATGTACAAATGTCATCTTTGCTGGAGTAGGCTTTACTCCTCCCTAATGCACCCCAGTAAAAGAGGGCATTAGGAAATGCTGGTTATACTGTTACATCTTTTACAGAAATACCAAAGCAGAATGCATTAGGATGACAACTGACAGGGGGTTTTCATGATTTCTTCTGGTGAGAGGCTAAGAGCAAGCTACAGGCAATTTCTTTTAGGGACTACATGGACTAGCTGAGCAATTTGTGCAAGCAGCATGTGGAAAAGTTTTTCTTGTTTAAATGAAAAAAGTAAAAATATTTATTGATGCTTTTTTTTTTTTTTTAATCAGTTCTGTAATGACTGAAAGCTGGATAGGAACTGTAATAAGAATGCCTCCTTAAGTACTACTTTTGACAAATGTCTAATCAGAATGTTTTAGAGACTGTCTTTTTCTCTTCTGTTGTTTTCCCCAAGTGGCTAAAGAAGGAGCACATGAATGGGTTATGAGAGAGCTCACCATTTTTCTTAACCTATTTTCTTATCACTGCCAGTCTGGAGGTATTTCCCTGAAACAGCAGGCACTGAACACTTCTCCCTTTCCATACTAGAGGGAGTGGTGTTGCCATCTTTTAAATTCTCAGAGAATTGCCAACTCAGGATGCCACTTCTCTTTTCTAGCCATCCCTAAATATGCTTGGAGAAATCTATCAGAACATGAATTAAATCTGGAATATCTCCTGAACAGGGTACTTATTTGATAAGATTCTAATATTTATAACGCTTTAAATGGAGAATATTTTACAAATTAAAAAAAAAAGTCACGAGAAATGATCCAAATAATTAATCAACTGTGAATTATTATAGTAATATAAAATTTCAGGAAAGTTGAATTTTATTTAGGAGTAGCTAAAACCAATTTGGTACTTTTAATGATGCTGTCTGTAAGTTTCCCAGACAGTATTGAGGATTTATGGCCAAATGTATTGTAGTAGCTTTAATAATGTAGCCGTGGCTGTAGTGACTACATAGTACAGTGCCTCAAAGCTGCTCAGTGATGTTTTAATGAATTGATTAAAAACCCACTTACAAGTTCTGTTTTGTACCTTTGTCTTAAGGGTATTGTTTTTCTATAATGTGGTTGAAAAATCAGTGTAGTAGTTGCAGAATGGGAAAGCTGGTAATGATTCCCCAGCTTGGCTCAGAGACATGAGTTTACCTGTGAACTCCCATGTCCATGTGTTTGCATAACTGTGTAGATAGTGCAGTTAAAAATAATTGGAGGGCTTTTGTGCAAAACACTGTGGAAATAAAGATTCTGTGACAAATGGTTTATCTTGTTCAGGATGCTGTCTCTAACCATCGTGCTTTTCCTAGAAAATATGTCTGTGTACAGGTGGACACTAGGTCTAACTCTTATTTGGAAAACTTAAGGGTCAGATGTAGGGTTTTTTTTTGCTTGGAGTATTGGTCTCTTTGTGGTTTTGGTCTTCTTTTGTTTGTTTTGTTTCTTTTGTTTGTTTTGTTTGGGGTTTTTTCAGGTTTTTTGTTTCTACTTCTTATCAAAGCTATGGACAGCATTTCTTTATAAACATTTATCTATATAATAAAGTATTAGAGTTGGGAGGAATTATTAAAATATGTGCTGATACAGTCAGAGTGGAGTGAGGATTATAAGTTTTTTTTCAAAGGCTAAGTGTGATAACTTATGGAAAACTTAATGGTATGATGTGTTGATAGAAGACAATATATTGGCAAGTAGTTGGGTTGTAAAGAATGATAGTGTAATATATCCCAATCAAAATAGTTTTGAAACTTTTTTTTTTAAATTAGAAAAGGACTCTTTGTGTTTCTTGTTGAAATTGTAAGCTTTGTGTTTTGAATTCAATAAGGCATTTGAATTAGTTCAGGGTGATGTTCTATTTGTAAAAATAATACTATAGAACAGCACCATTGTCCATGTGAACAGATTTTTTTAAAAATGTAATAAATTGCAGAACAGATAGTGTATGGGGAATTGCCATCTCCATTATTCCAGCTCTTTTCATTACCTTTGACAGTGATCTGGAATAAAATACAAAATCCATATTCATGAGAATACTTCTGGGCTTTTTGTGCCAATTTTAATAAAGTTGGAAAAAGTGCTATTATAGACTGATTTCATTTGATTTCTCAACCTATAACATCTGAATATGTGTTTTAAAAAAGTGCACTGTAATACTTTTGCCTACTTCCAGTAAAAAAAAAAAGCGAGTCCCCCCTAAATACTGGTTCTGAGAAAAATTGGGGATCACATACAGGGAACATCATCTGCCCTTATTTTAAAGAGCAAAGAAGCTGTATGCAGTTGTAAACACTGAAGTGTTGAGAGTAGGAAAGGTGCCTAACTCAAAAAGGATGCTGGACGACTTGAATTAGTTTAGAGGAGGGACTTGTGTCATTTGAGGTGTGTCCAATCTGTTAATGGGATTCCTCAAAGCTTACCATTCTCTCTGGAAAGCTGGATATGCTGAAAGGCTCCTTGGTGCCCACAGAGTGAAAATACTGCTATTAAGTTGTGCCTGATATGTAGAAGTTCGCACAGCAACCTGGCTGGGCACACAAGCTATGAGAGCACAGGTTAGAAATTTGGTATCAGTAGTAGCAAGTGTATGAACCGCCTTGCTGAGCAGATGACACCTTTCTGCATGAAGCCTGTAGATCAGTATTTTCTTTCCTTTTAGCTAGACCAGGTACAAGTTCTAGATTTGGTGTTGAAATTGCTGGATTTGTGTTAATCCATGAGAATGGAGGAGGTAATCGCCTGTCCTTTTGACCTAAAAATCACCAACCCATTGAACTTGCTGCTATTAACTTCTATTGTGTCTCTTGGATTAAATAGCATTTGTTGTGAAAGATGTGACATGTTGCGTAGCGTGAAGAGGTTCTGTCTGAACTTCCCTTAAGCTGCCCTTGTGTGTTATAATCCTATTTTGTCCATTGTTACTGACAAGAAATTTTTGTTTATTTATCTAACTAGAGTTCCTCTTTGAGACCTGATTTAAAGCCCCGTGAAGTCGATAACTCTTGTTTCCATTATGTTTTTGTTCCTCTGATGTGTCCTAAAACTGTAAATTGTGCTGATTAGTAGGTACTTTGCTTAAAAAGAGAATGTCTGTTACTGTTTAAGATACGGGAGGTGCAATGCCCTGTGTCTCATTATTATGGCCTGGATTTGTGTAAATAGGCCTTAGTCTCCAGATGCCCATGAGTGAGATGATGCCAGAAGGACGGTCTTCTGTCAAACCCATTCTGGAACTGGCTGTGCAGATGGCAAACCTTGTGGCTAGCATCTGAGCCAGGGAATCCTGTCATGATTCTGCTTTGCACCAGGATAAACTTGTCTTGGTGAGCATCTTCCATGTCCTCTTTCCATGTGTCAAGCTATGGATAGTTATATTGGTGGCATTGGTAAGAAAAGAGGTTGCTCTGATGAGAGGGATACCTTTGAGTGTCCTCCCACTGAATTGCCAAAGATGTCCTTGAGTAGTCCAGCTGAGGGCAGAAGGTGAACACATTTTTGACTGCAAGTGGAATATTGGTTGAATTGCAGCATTTCTAGGTCCTGAAATTAAAGTTTATGTGTTTTCTAACAGCCCGAATATTTAATTAAAGATGTGTCTGTTACGCTGTTGCATTTGATAACCCTATCTGGGACATACTAATATTTCCTCATGAAAAGCCTGACAGTGGATGCCTTTCTTTTTGACAGTTTTCATTTCTTCATAGTTGTTTTTCGTATGCTAATAGCAAGCCGTTACCTTGCACACACTTGCTCATCGTCTTCAGCTTTCTTACTTCATGCTTTGTTAGCTTACTCAGCTGCTAGTTAGAGAAACACTGGGCAATATCTGTGTGACCTTGACAGAGGTCACTTGCTTCTTCATGATGTGCTGTGGCTGTGTAAGGTCTTTGCTGCTCTTACCTTGTATATTTGCTTTATTTTTGTAAATCCGCCATAATAGGATTGATATGTTTGGGGTTTTTTGTTAATATGTATTTACTGCTTTTTTTTTTACTGAGAAAATGCGGGTAGTGAAAAATTGAAGTAAAATCATCTGGGACAAAACCACCTGAAGTCACGTGCTATAGGGTTTTTTTTGCATTTGTTTTTTTCAAAGTATATGGCTGTTTTTAATAATGATTTTAATATTTGATATGCAAATATTGGCTTTATAAATCATACACTGGCTAATAATTGTGAGCTGTTTACTCAGAATCAATTATTCTTTATAAATATTGATGGAAGTTGTGTTATAGGTGAGCAAGGCATGAAACTCACTATGGAAATCAGCATTTTGGAAGAAGAATAATAGTTATGAATATTTTATCTCTATATCAAGCAACCAGAGCTTGGATTTTTTAACTGAGCACTGCTTATCCATGTAGTGTCAAATAGATTCTAAAGCAAAAACCAGCTAAATGTCCATAAAAGGTGATGAACCAGTCTTTTGCAGGTGTAGTAGGGACTGTATACACTGTTTCTGAGGGATTCAAATGAATCCCAAAAGCCAAAACTTTTTTCTGCCTTTCCAGATGTCTGTACCCATCAATGGAGTTCCAAAATGTGTGTTACATGTAAGTGAAAGGGATAACAATTGGCATAATTTTAATGAAACATGTCAATATTACTCTGGTTATAGCTTTTGAAAAATTTCCTTTTAGTATTAAAATGAAACTGGGAACATTTAATTTGCTTTCTGTTGAAATTTGGCTCTTAGAATGTCTATGCACGTCAGCTACTTTTAAAACAACATATGAATTCAGTGGTGTGAAACCAATTTCACAGAATAACGCTAAATTATTTGCTGGAAGGGATCAACACCCAGCATTCCCTAGTTTGTGGTGTCACTTGCCTTCTTCCATTCAGTTCTGTGACTCTTCCTGTGATGAAGAAAAGTAATCTTATTACCAGGGAGGTAAAAATCAACTTCTTGGCATAGTTTGCAGTGTCTGCTTTAGGTGTTTAAAGTAGGTGAATGTGTAAGTCTGAAAGGATGAACTAAAGGGTGGACAAAAGGTCATAGTTGAATGTATTGAGTACTGAGCCTAGTTGAAGACCTATTCAGCTTGTTAGAGTTAACAACTTGTTTGAGGTTTTGTCTTCCAGTAGGCCAGATATTGGCTTTTTCATGGGTCCTTCGGGGATAGATATATTGATCATTCTGAATACCTTAGGGATTATGCTGATGAGGTAATATAAGAATTTGTCCTCCAACTCTGAAAATTATTACCTCAGCCTGTCCTACTTAGAGCTGCAGTGCTGTTAAGATACTTAAAGGTAGTTGCTTCAATCAGACTTAAAGGTAATTGTATGGAATAAATTCTAGGTGGGAAGTTTGAGGGGTATAGTAAATAGTGTAGAACTGTGCTTAGTGTTGATCTTAAGCTGTAGTACTGAAAAAAAAGGAGTAGGGAAATGTACTGAAACTTTCCCACTCCTAAAGACCATCAGCAAGTTTATTGATTGTGGTTAGTCAAGTTGTAGTTTGAAGCTGTTTCCCCATTATTGTTGGCTATAAGAGTTCTCTGACTTGTGTGTAGCAAGATTAGGAACTGAAGGTAATGTGCCTAGCCATGAGGTGTGCAAATGGAGGGGCTCCATGTTGTTCCATGGCAGTCAGACATTCCATACCTGTTGGTGCAGATAGAGATGATGACCTACACAAACTCTGCCCAGCAGAGGTAGACCTAAATCTTAGCTGGCTGGTTTCAGCAAGTTAGTGTCTCAGACTGACATGCAGTAAGCATATTCACCACGTGGGACAGCACCCTTGTAAATGTGGATACAGTCACAGCATGTACAATTGCTGTGAGTTTTAAGAATAGTAAATATGTGTAAGCTTTTCCCTAGATAAAGGCGCAGAGAGTGGGCCTGAAATGAACATGTGCTGTAACTTTTCCTGTTACAGAACAACTGCTTCAGGCCACATTGCTTTTGCCATTGGATTTGGTCTAATACTGTTTTTCAATTCTTGCTCACTTAGGCCAGAATCTTTGTTAATATATTTCTGGTGAATCATATTTTTTTTAGATGAGCTGAATTATGTCCCAGAAATACAGTTCTATTTTTTTCTCTTCAAAGCACTTGTAGTTGAGGTGGAGGACTGCATAAAAGTCATTTGTTGTCACCATCACTTCAAATAGCTAGTTAGGCTTTTAGACCTTTTTACCTGTTTTGTTTTTGTAGGCCGCTTGCTTGCCTAGACACATGGGAAAAATCAAAAGCAAACGCCCTAATGTGTGGTGGCCATGTTTCTCTTCTTTATAAATTTTATTTTTATGTATGGATAGATGCTCTGTTAACACAGTGAATTCCAAATGTGGGTTGTAACCGGTGACAGCTGTTTCATCAAGAGCTGCTTCATGTTTGCGAGGAGTCGTGTTTGCTCTGCAGTCTCTTTAGAACAGGGCCTGACATACCTTGTAATGTGTTTATACTGTGCCTAACATAATAGGATCCAGATCTTTGACTGTGGACATGGAGTGTTGTGCAAAAAAAAAAAAAAAAATAGCCCAAATGTTGGAAAAAGTGCCATCATTTGAGGCCCCCAGAGATCAATCAACAACTCATTGCTGCAATCATATCAACGCTCTTCTTCAAAGGGATTTTACTTGTATCATGGAAACTTCATACTTACAAACGTGAACACTTGTATGTTAGGCATTCTGCCAGGTATAAGTATATTTTGCTGATTATTAAGGCTGTACTGCTCATACTAGGAGACTTGGACATCCAGTTTGGACCTCTAATTAAAATTTATTATGAGTTACTCTTTAAAACCTCTTTAGCTTCGTCCTTACATAAATTATAAATTTTTCAGTTTTAAACAGAAAAAGTTTCCTGTTTCCCAGTAATCATGATTTGCCATCTTCCAGTTGAAAACTGGGTAAGCTGTTTGACTTGCTGCTGAAGAAAGCTATTTTATGTATAATGCCATGCTCACAACTGGGATTTGAATTATTTACAAGTGGGATGGTACAAACGGCCTGGATTTTAGCCTTCTGTGGCCAGGAGGGAATTTATCTGACATAAAGGAGATAAACTAGTTTCAGCTTCAGTAATGCTTAAGAGACTAGCTACTTCATACCAGAAAGCAGTTTCTATGATAAAGCAATTAGCAAAATTCTGCTACAGCAGCTTTCCCAATACAGAAACCAGTTTATCTGTCCAGAGGCTGATGTAATTATTGGAGATTTCTGTTTCCCCTTTCAATGAGAGGATGATATAGGACTATACGTAGTACTACTCTATGTGATGGCATAAATGGGTAAAATAAATACAAAGCCAAAACCATAGCTGCCCAGATAGCCTACCCTGAAGGCAGACATGAAGGTAAAGATCATAGGAATAGCTTTTTGTGAAGGGTGCAAGTCTGTATGCATCAGACAGTCATTTATATTATGTAGGAGCCAATCAAAGTAGAGTCCTATTGATGTGTTGAAACATAAATCCCGTATGACAGATGGGGATCAATGGCAGAGGGAGATTAAGGATAGGATTCATCTCATTTAAGTTTAAATACCTTCAGAAGGTGATTCATTTGACCTACCTTAGGCGTCTGTCTTGGTGTGAGATGGACTGCTCTCTGAAGCTATCTGTTCCTTTCCAGTGCCTGTAAGAAGTTTGGGATCACTATATGAGACTTAACCAGCCGATCTCTAGACATCTGACATGGGACACTTGAATCCTAAATGATGTGTCTAAGGTCTTACAGTGAGCCTGTGGCAATGCTGAGAATTGAACGCAGGTTTTCTGGTTCCAAGTCAATGCAGCTAATCACAATGTGTCTTTCTGCAGAATCTTACAGTGCAAAAAAGCACAAAGAATAAATTTTACATCTTATAGATCTTAATATAAATGAAAACTTTACTATCAGCTCCACAGAAAGATGGATATCTTGTCAGTAAAATTGTAAATAAAGGTCCTTTGTAATGGGAGTGACAATATTTTACTTGTAGTTATGGGCACTTTGAAGTCAGACTTGTACAGTCTGCGCTGATGAAAGCGGGCTTGCATGAGAGGAACCGCTGTATATTACTGTGCATCACAACAGATAAGAGACTCGATGTTTTCTCAAACCTGAATATGAAAGCTGATATGGAGAGTGATACTGGCTCCAGCAGGCTTTGGATCTTGCCTGAAGCATGCACTTTGCCAAGTGGTAGCACACTTGGCAAAGTGCAAAAATTGCCTCTCATCCGGTCAGCAAAGCTCTTGGTGGAGAAGAAAAGCAGCAGCTGTGTTTTCCCTCTCTGAACCTGCAGTATCTTTTGCACGTGAATAAGCACAGTGCTTTTCGGGGTTAGCTTGGTTCTTCCCTGCTTGCTTCCCTGCACATACCCAACCCATCCCTTCCTCCTTAACCTACTTCAAGGCTGTAGTTTTAGTGTAGCTTGTGAGTTGAAGTCGTATTTTCTGAGCTGTAGTGCAAGATCTGTTTAAATAGTTTTGTGTAGTTTATATGTAGAAAACTGCTCAGATGATCCTGTCACAGCTGTGAACCAGAACATCCTAGTAGTAGTATGTGACCCTGTTTAATTCATGGCATCACATCTCTTTATGTGGGAATATACTGTGATGTTAAAGCTTCAGGGTGTAAATGTTTGAGGTTTTTTTAAAATTAATTGCTGTGGTAAAAAGAAGGGAATGCAACGTACTATATTAAGCTATAAGAGTAGCTGGCAATGTGAAGAGTAAAATAGGATGTATATTTTAAGCTTATGTAATCTCTGCCTCTAAAAATTGGAAATTGGCCACTGGTTCCATAGTACTGTGTACAGCAGAAATTGTATCTTCCTGTTAGATCTAAAGTAAAGTTAAATTAGAATGGTCTAGAAAAAAAATCTAGTACTCTGAAAAATTATATAAGAGCAAAATGGTTGTCTTGTTGACACAGATCATGAGAATTTCTCATTCTGTTCCAGCCTCCTTTCAGCAGCTAAACATGATGATTTTATAGCTAAATGAACCTTTATAAGCTAGACATCAGCTATGTATAAATGCAGAACAGTAAATCTAAAACCTGTCACGCTGTCAGAGTACAACTGTTTTCTCTACAAATATGGAAATTGTCACTTATCTGCATTCTCTCCTTGCCCTATTTCCCCCCCATATGTTGATATTCATCCATGTGAAAGAGGCCAATTATAGTTTGGCCGTTGTATAAATAATGTAGAAGTTGTCACTGGCAGAGAAAAATTTAAGTTAGAAGACTGAGGGATTGAATAAGGAAATAAAGGCACCTTTTAATGAGGGCAGTGATCTCTGTTTCTATATAACTTCATGTTAAAAAATATATTTAACACCCCCTCCCAACTTTTAGGAGTTATAATCCTTAGTCAGAGAACTGTTTTTAATAATAAAATCCTGGTTCAATTTTCAGTTGGAATATTTCACTCTGCCGTGTTTTCCCTTTTGGCTTTTTTCCCCCAGGCTCTCTGGAAGCAGGCAATGGGTCTTTCCCCTTGGCAGGGATTGGTGCTAAACAGCACCTGAACTGGAGAGATACCCCAGGACCAGCCATGCCGAGGCTCATAGGGAGAGGGCATCTCTTCCCCCTGGCTTTGTGGAAAACATTTGGAAAACACAGTGCAATCTGGAGTCAGGCTACCCTGAAAGTAAATTAATTAGGCTCATTAAAGGTGAAGTTAGAAACTTCAGAGCAGCTGGGGTTGATTCTCAGTAGCTGCTGCTGGTAGAGCCAGAGCCTGGGCATGTGCTGGGGCACAAGCTGGCTTGGAGTTGCTGTGAAATTGGCCAAGCTAAATAGCACATTGTTAGAGTAGCTGGTCATTGGCCTGTGCTTCTGGAAGGTGGGCAAAGTCTGATCCCAGGTGATGTACCAAATTTGTTTAGCTTCTTGTCTCCTCCCTCTAACTGCTGTTTCTCTTGAGCATTGTAGAGGCTGCTGTGGCCTTAAATTTAGTTGTATTTAAGCATCCGCTCGGAAGGTCTCACTGACCTGACAGCAGCCTTCAGCGAAACTTGCTGGCCTGCATGGCTGTTGGGTCTGCAGTGTCTTGGACTGAGGCATCAGCACCAGATGAATGATGTGCTAGCCCTTATCTCTCATATCTGACTCCTCATTTCCCATGGTGATGATTTTAATGTAGCTAAAAAGAATACTTACAGAAGGAGATGAAGAAAAGCCCGCATCTTTTGTGAGTCTTAGGAGTAGTAAGGAGGTAATCAAGTATCTTCCTTTTTTTTTTTTTTTTTTTTTTTTTTTTTTGGTAATTTGGATTTTTTTGGAGTTGGGCTTTTTTGATCAGGAAGCTGCAATTTTCCTCGTTAGCTTTACTCTTTCATGATTGAGCTGTTTGTTTCCAGATGGCTCCTGTGCATGCGGGGACAGGGACACACACAGCCCAATCTGTTCAGCTGCCAGCCTCGCATCAAACAGCCCAAGGTGCTGGGCACGCTGACTCGTTTGGAGCACTTGGGCGGCCCCTCCTGTAGCAGTCACTCTGCTGCTTTCATTTCCACATGGGAAGGGTTTGAAGCAGCATCGTTTTGCGAGAAGGAGAGGTTTCAAGGCTCAGAAATGGAAATGTGAAACTGCAGCCTCCTCTCACCTTTCTAATGAAATTGAATTTATCAGTGTTTCTGAATGTATCTGCTGTACCAAAGCACTTTGAACTTTTTTGTTCCAGGTGTTACTTTTGGTAAGCTGTTTCTCTTATCCGTTCTGCTAGAGCAGAGTTCTTAGTGTAATATCAGGTATGTCAGGTGACGTATGTAAACAATTATTTTTTTTTCACATTTGACGGAGTGTTCACCAGAGAACAGAGACGGTGTGTGAAAATACAAAGTTAGCACCATGTCTCTGCAGGTACAATGTCAATCTTGTAGAGACCTTAAGCAGTTCTTTGATTTGTTTTACCTATGGCTATGGCTATGTTAGGATTTGAATTGACCAAACAGTTTCCACAGAATTTTCTTCCCTTACATATGCCTTTCTCTTCTGTACGTTTTAAAACTCTGAGGGGAGAAGGATGGGAAATGTAATTAAAAACAAGTACTGCAATAACCTCTGGTTAGGAGGCAAACAGCACTTAATGTACTGTAAAGGCTAAAGAGGTGACCTGTATATAATCAATAAGTAACTGTTATTAATACAGTAGACAAAGTGATTAGGTATCAATCACCCTATATGTTTATCACTGATTCAATGCATTAATGAACTGTCCTTCAATGTTTAGAGTCTGGATTTCTGAGTGTTTCTATTTTGTTTTCCTGAAAACCACAGTGGTAGTTGGGTAAGCATTGAAGTTCCCATGGTGAGACGCTCATTCTACGCAGTGCTCTATGCATGTGAATTGCTGAGCATCTGGAAATCCCTCTGATGTTAAAGTGATCTGTAAAAGTGAAAGTGTACTACTAGCTAAAATACACACTTCTGAAATAAAAGTGTGAGATATCACTAAAAAGTGGCTACTGTGTATAGATTTGATTTTTCTGGAATATTTTGTAGAAACCTCTCACCATACCAGGTTATTTACATAAGAGAAACATATAATATCTGAGCTGACAATCTCTTTGGACACATTATTGATATGTTGTCTGAGAACAGAATCACTGAATCATTTAGGTTGGAAAAGGCCTCTTAGATCATTGAGTCCAACCATTAAAGGCTGTGAAGGTGTACCAGGGTGGTAAGGTGCATTTTATGAGATATTACGAATAGCCTATGAAAAGTGCGTCATTTTCTGGTTAGGTTTGTTTGTGTTTTTAAGTTTGTTTGTGTTGAGTTTTTTGTTTGTGTGTGTGGGGGTTTTGTTTGGGTTTTTTGTGTGTGTGGTTTTTTGTTTGGTTGGTTAGTTTCTTGCCCTCCCCCCAACTCTTCTGAGCATTTAAACATTTACAGTTGCAGGGACTGCTTTAGTCAAAGCAATGCTGTCGAACCCTAGGACTTCTTCTTATGGTTTATCAGCAAATGTGAGGTCTTCTGAAACCTTATTCATCTGGTTGTTATTGCAGCAAGATTTTGTCTCAAGACTATTGAGTGGTTTAAATTTTCTGAAGTTTTTTTTCGAACTATCACTTGGAAATCAAAGTTGTTCTTACCTCTGCTGTTTTACAGTAGTGTTTAAAAATAGCTCTAAGTGTGTAAGTTCAGATGGCTATCACATCAGTGTCTGCAACAGGAAGTATAAATCCCGCGTGGAAAACGTGAGTGCATGATCTAAGCACTCCAGAGAAGGCCATTTTTTTTTCAGACCCCTTTATGCCAAATGCTAATAAAATAAAGCCTTCAGAAATAAATTTATAAGTAGCTTTAGTTTTTGTTCAACAGCAGAAAACCAGTCATTACTCAAATAATTTTTGACACTGAACTCTTTAGACGTATCAGTCTTTGTCAAAATGAATAGTCATTTTTAATTCCACATATTATAAAAAAGAATATAACCCTGTGAATTGTTCTTGTCCATACTTGTGATGAACAGCATTGTACAAACTCGAGTTCATTAGAATTTCCAAATTCCAATTATGCAAGTAATAGGGCCTTAAGATTATCCTTATTGTGGAACAGAATGTCTTAATACTTTCTGTTGACATCTTAACAAAAACTGGGTGTTCTAAATGTATAAGTAGTTCATATTTTAAGAATATCAAGATAGGGTTTTTTTTTCTTGTTTTTTTTCCCTGGTTCTTTTTCTGACCTGATTTTATTGTAACATTCATAGAAACAGGCATTTATTAGGGTTGAGCTGGGGGAAGGTTTCAAGCTGCAAGAGAATTTTGGGGCGATACAGAAACCTGACACAAAATCCTTTTATATGGAAAGTTTTCAATACTGTTTTAGTTTGCAGTGGGTTATATTTTTTGCAAGGAAAAAAGTCAATTATGCTGACAATAGCAACAGTCGCACAATATATAAGGAGTTCAAAGGTTACTTTTCCACCAAGAAGAGAAGAAAAACTGCCCCGGAGTTTCAGTCCATGGTAGAAGATAGTGATGTCATTCTGTTCAATTTTAGGTTGTGCTTCATTGCTTTTGAAATTTATCTGCTTGGGACATATGCCCAAACTCAAGATGTGGTCAATGTGCTACCACAATTATTTCATTGTTGAAGAGCTTTCTTTGCCAGAAAAAGAAATCTAAGACAGATGCTACTGCGACAAACAGCTTGAAACACACTGCAATAGATGCTGAAAAAATTAATATGGTAAGAATGTAACTGTGTCAAGATTATACATGCTCAACAATTGTCCTGGCTTAAGCTGGCAGGTAGTGAAACACCACTCAGATGCCTGCTCACTCCCGTTCCCAGTAGGATGGGGAGAGAACTGGAGGGAAGGACATGGGAAGTAAAATTCATGGGTTGAGATAAAGGCAGTTTAGTAGTACAGAAATGGAAGGAAAAACAGTAATAATGATAAAATAATTTGAATATACAAATCAAATGATGCACAGTGCAATTGACCACCTACTGACTGATGCCCATTCCAAGTACCCAAGCAATGGGGCCAGCTTTCCCCTCAGTTTATATACTGAGCTTGCCATCATATGGTATGGAATATCCCAGCGGTCTGCTGGGGTCATCTGTCCTGGCTGTGTCTTCTCCCAGCTTCTTGTGGCACCCAGCCTCCTTGCTGTTGGGGTGGTGTGAGAAGCAGAAAAAATCCATGATTTAGTATAAACCTCGCTCAGCCACAGCTAAAACATAAATGTGTTTGCAAAATTATTTTCCTAAACTCAAAGCACAGCGCTATACCAGCTACTATAAAGAAAATTGCAGCCAAAGCAAGGACACAATCCTGTCCATCTTAAGCATATATGAGAGGCAATACTTGACAGATCTCTTAGTGTTTGGGATGAAGGGCAACATTATTACTGTTTAAGCAGGTCAGGATTTGTAAATGACCAGTTCTACCAGCAGTGCCCAGCTTGAAGCACATTTGGAAGTGTCTTGTTTTCAGCAGGTGCTGGGCATGCATGCTGCTAAAATCAGGCTTTATTCATGCTTGGCCCAAAGGCAAATTTTATTCATCTGTTAGGGAAGCTATGAGATGGAGGCACTTTGACCACGTGCCTGAGATGATTGTAGAGGAAGCTGCCTGATGGGAAGCCTGATCCCATGTCGCAGGCCTGTCCTTCCCATGCAGGTCATTCTGGGTACTGGTCAGATGCTTTCCACATAAGATCTTTGATATGAGCATAGCTGTACTGTAACGTGATTACACACTTTGCTGGACCAGTCCAGTGGCTTTTAGCGTTTTTTCTGAATAGTAGGTTTCTACTTACTATCACAAAACACTATTGAGTAAAGGTGGATAACATGTCCATAATACATGCTTTGTGATCAGGATGCCTGTGTCTTCTCTCCTTGTAATTTTGTCTTCTTTCACACTTGCAGTTGTTTGTACTCCAATTAGTATTTAGTATGGAGTTGCATATATGATACTTTGATTCTGCAAACCTGAATGAATTTCCAAATCTCCTCAGGAACAAATAAAATGCAAACTACATGGTGGCATAAAATGTTACTAAGAGGTTTCTGTTGAGTACCTTTCAGTGCCCTGCTGTTTACATGATCACTTAATGGGATCCAGAGAGATCAGTCATTAAGCATTTTTCCTTAAGGTCTTGGGAGCAGGATACCTGCTGGTACATCGAAACAGATTTCTGAAAATTGTATAAAATCTCAGCAGAAATCTCTTGCTGATGCTTCATTTCTTATTCTAACTGCATATATGGTACTGTGAGTCCCACATATTTAAGTAATGGTGTTGCTGCCTGGGCAGAGTTGAATGTGCATACCTGACTCTGTAGGTCTGGGTGCAGTATACATTGGTATTTTGCAACTCGCACAGCTCTGCCAATCAGGATGTTTCTGGCCTGGCATGGTTGTGTTTCTCCTGGCCTTCAGCATGTCTTTGCTATTCTTAGGAACTCGTACCTTGCCTTATATTCTGTCATAGTGTATTTTTGGGAAAAAAATTTGGGGATACAAAATAAATGTCATTTAGCTAGGATATTTCAGGAGTGACCTTGAAGTATTGCCTTGGGTAGCTACACTGAGCATTTAAACACTATGCATGCAAACAGCCTCTCCAGTTCTTCAGAGTGGAGCCTTTGATTATAAACCTTTTGTGGATGTACAGTCTAGAGGGTGAGTATGAAAATACGTGCATGCAAATATGTGTGCAAATACTGGATATTTTGTATCCTAATCGGTAGTGTGAACATGTGCAGTTGTTTTGTTCAAGTTAACCTATATTAGCTGTCCATCAGTTGTTAGAATAAAAAGGCTGAAATGAAGAATAGGAGTGCTTTAGAGCTGCTATATTTTTTTTGCATGCAAACAACATGTTCTTTTACTAAAATACAATAAAATGACGTGTAAGGAAGCAACCACAAAGCCTACAAATAGATGATTGTAATGCCAGTGTCTAGCACCATAAAACAAATAAGCCTATAAAGAGTTATCCTGTCACTTGCTATTTTTTTCACAAACGGAAATTTCTCAGCTCTTCACACTGGCATGTCCTGAAATCTTTTTTTGACAGTTCTATGGGTGCAGCTTTGGGGGTGTGGAGGGTCACATTTCAACAGCGAGAATACTAGAAAATTCTGGGGAATAACTGTGCAACAAACTCTCGTTCTCCACGTGTTCCTGAAACAAAGGTAGGTCCTTAGGCTTTTGTTCCTAGTGGTTGCAAGCACATTTCATAAAACAGCTCTGAAGATTTAAGTGACAACTTCCAGAAATAGTGAAAGACTTTAATAACTCATAATAGCTGAAGACAACAAAAAAAAAAACCCAATCAAACAGAGAGCCAACATTTTTGAGGTTTTTTTACCTCCCCTTAACAATGGTCCCTAAGTACATAGAAATGGCTACTAAAGGACATTGATTTTTCAGCAATCAAATAGTAAAATATTTGTACAGTTAATGGCTGAAGGGTTTTTGTTTGTTTAACCTTGTGTTCAGGTTAATTAGTCCAGTATCCTCAAAGAATCTTAAACACTGTGATGCTGAAAAACCATAGTTATCTTGCCATTAGGCAAGATAATTTGTAATACTTAAGAACCTTAGCACAGGAACCTTAACTCCATATATGAGTTGGACATCTCAGATTTTCCAAAAGCTGGGATAGTAACTCTCAATGTTGTGATATGCTGTAAAGATATTTTTTGCTTGGTGCCAGCACCTGGCCTCTGTGTTTAGGCAGCCTGCAAGCATTGTCAAGGACTTGTGTTTCAGCAGCCCCAAGCCCTCTTCTGAAAATAAGTGTGCATGTACCATTCCCATAAAGATACCTCTTTTGGCTTTCCTTCCCTTAAGGAGGGAAAATATATTGCTAAATATTCCTCATACAGTGATTGGTTCCTTCAAATCCATCATCTCTCAGAAGGAGTTCAGAATGAAGATACTTGGCTATTCAGTCTTGTTCTTAGGATTGTTTTGTTTTTTTTTTTTCTGGTTTTAAGACACTGAATAAAATACATAAATGGTCACTATTTCTTTGATTATTAATTAAAATGGAAAAGAGATTTTTGCTTCCTCATTTGAACATCTTTATGGTGTAAATATATTGCCTGCGGGTGGCCACTGCAGATGCTTAAACCCTACCCCTGGCATACCCTCAGGAGATAGGTAAATGAATCTTAGTGTCCGTGTTCCAGAAGTGCAAATTAAAGCAGTTTTAATGAAGAAACCAAAAGACATTAGTCTAGAAGAGTGAGCAAGGAAAAAAAAGATCTGTTTTGCATGTTTGTTCCTGTAAAGAATAAATCTCAGTAGAAGCATCTGTAAGACTTGGCAGTTTCAGCATATGGACCAAAGGAGAGAGCTGTCAGAATTATTGAAGAATGCTGAAGTAAATTGAAGTGGGATTTAAGATGAACTTTTGGAATTGCAATGTGAATGAGAAATGGTAGGGTTAAATATATTTCCTGTTTTCTCTGCATTTATTTTTATAAAGCTTGGACACTTTAGCCAATGTAAGTCTATCAAATTGTATGGAAAAAAAAGTGGTAAAGCTGTGGAATATCATAATTTAGCAGTCAGTAGTTTTGGTGACATGTTGTTTCTTACCGTGTTGCTCATAATTTGAGATGTTTGATATCTAGCTTTGCTGTCTAGTTTTTATGAGATACTCAAATGCTACAGATTTAATGAATCTCTCTAGACCGTGCATTAGAAAGAAGCCTTTTTAATGTGTCCAAGACTTGCATGGTATGAAAGAAGTAAAGAAAGAGCTTACTATAAAGTTCACAAATTTAACTTTCTAAAAGCAGAATATATCACTGTTGTATGACTATCAATTTCTAAAAGGTTCGATTTAACAAATACATGATTTCAACTTCCCACATCAGTTTCTTGCTGTTAGAATTTGTTCTGTGCAGTTTCTTTCCAAGAAAACTTCACAAAAACAGGTGAATATAGGTTATATTAGTTAGTGTGAATATTTCAGGAATTTAGAGATTAATGTCAGTGGTATGCATTTGATCAAAAGAAGAACAATGTTTTCATTTGGTTTTGTGAACTGCTTAAGCGAATCATACAAGTCAATCCACATCTCTTAGAACTAGTTGAGAAGATTTGAAGTAATATATATAAGGTAATGACCTTTCTATAACAACATTTATTCAGGCAAATGTAGTTTCCCACCTCGTATTCTGTATGTTGCTTCATGGTAACAAAAAAAAAAAAAGTTATTTAAATCCTACAGTAGGAAGGAAAACTGAAAATGGTTATTGGAGACAAACCTGAAACACTGAAAGAGGGAGGAATGAAGTTATTTAATAAGTATACAGTTAGTTTATGGCGTTGCTTAAAAGGATGTTGCAGTTTTTGAGCTGAGTAAAAGCCAGTATTACACTTAAAAAGATAAATAAAGTACCCACAAACTTGAGGAGCCCAAGTTAAGAGTGTAGATATTCTGGAGTGGCATCTGAACCAGCACTTCTCACAACTGTGGGAACATGCAGGTCTGGAGAAGAGGATACAAGGGGTGTATCGTGCAGGGTGAGTGGGGAAGTCTGCACATGATGTGGCAACCAGGAGCACATCATTGCCTCAGGGTGCCACTCAGCAGGGGTGTAAAAGCTGCAAGGCTGGAAGCCTTATTATGCAGAAATGTAGGCGGAGTGATAAGGTTAGTACTGAAACAGGTTTTTTTTTCAGCATGTGTACATATATCCATTTAAAAAATCCTGATACAGCTTTAAATTATGGGTTTTGTGATCTAGGCAGATTTGTAAGGTGATTTGAAATTTTACGTTTTCTGGTTTTATCTTTGGGAAGAACAGCTTCAACTGACTAATCCAAACAGCATTCGTAGTTTTGCCGGGACTTTGATGGATAGTTTGAACAATTTTAAAAAACGCATTCTTGTGTAACAAGTGTAGAAATATGCCTACATTCGTGACACTCTTTAAAAATTTTATTTATTCATTTATTGGTCATTATTTCTGTATTACTCATTGTTTCCAGAAGTTTGTGTGTAGGTTCACATGTTGAGCATCATGGAGAAAGTCCAGCTGGTTTTTCACGAATTCCTTAGCTACTTTAAGAATATTTATCATAGTATTCAAGAAACATAAATTAGACCTAAAATATAAACTGGCAGAAAATTTTATTTTTCAGATTACTTTTAATGTTTATGTGTTTGGTTTTTTAAATTTGGGAACTAGAAAATCAATTACATAGTGAAAAGTCATGTACGTAGTCATGATTCATGGAATTTTAAGTCTTTCGGGGGAAAAAGACACCAGCTAAATATTACAATTGCTATGCTGTTGTTTGAATGTGAAACATATGTAGAATAGGTTCATTTATAAGTGTCGGAATAGAGTTCTAATTCGTGCTTTTGCTAACCCAAAATATAGGTTCAAGGAATAAAACCATTTTTCAGGCTAGCCAGCTGCTGTTTCTGTCCACGACTCTAGTGGCATGCAACTCCGAGCTATATGACTGAAATATGTCACATGAGAGTTTCAGCTGAAGCGAGTTCAATTAATGGGTGTTACTGGGTATGCTGTTTTCTCCCACAACTGCACATTAATCTGTTTGTGATTCTAATGCTCAGTAATGACTTCATGTTTTTGTCACTGCCACCTACACTCTGGCAAGCTCAGTGTTGCATCTGGCACATAAAAAAGAGTGCTATTTGATTTGTTTTTCTTGATGTGATAGGTTCTAATTGAATAGCAACTCCTAGAAACTTTATATTGATGTATATAGTAATTGCTTATTTAAGTGAAAGCTATATCCAGTTGTTCTGGTGGGATTTTGTATAACACTGAGTTTGGGCTCTAGCTACTCAGCATTTTGGATTTGGAAATCTTTGCTATAAATCGTCTATGAATAAAAGTTGAAGTAGTTATTTTAGTAGGAAGGTTATTTTAATATTAATAAGCTCATTAATTAGTATAGTGTTAGTAATAACTTGGAAGTATTTCTAAGAAATGTGTCCAGCAAGACTGAATTCACCTACTTCTCTCCATGAACTCAGTGGCAAAGCAACAAGACCATGACCAGAGTGTGGGAGCTGCGTCCCACCAAAATAGGTAATAGCCACTGTGTCTTACTTTTCATGTGTTGATTATCTCAGGATCTGATGGCAGCTTGGCGCAGCAGTGAGCCGTGGGTATGGAAACTGCACACACCATATCTCCTCTCTGCAGCTGCCCAGGGAGTGTGTAGAGGGAGCCTGTCCTTGTCGTTCTTCAGGTTATGGTAGCAACCTGGAGACAGAGGCCATTAGTGGAGAGGAAAAGTTGTAGTGTAGAGGTGAAATGCCTGGTCAAAGGTATTACAACTCGGAGAGAGCGAATGTGAGCCAGGGAAATAGGAAGGAAGAGTGATCTGGGAGCAGGCGGTGGAAAGGAGGGGATTGAGGCACTCCTCTGCTTCATTTACTACACAGTTTCTATTACTGCAGTAAATGAAGCTGGAATTCTACTGACAGTCTTCTTCACTACATAACCAAAATTAATCCCCGGAGCATTCTGTGCACTAAATGAAGCAGGATCCTGCGGAGAAAAATAGCAGAGCCTTAAAGACTGTGTTGCACTAGGGGGTCAAGTTAACTTTGTACCAGCAATCTCACAATCTGGCTTCTCTTAACTTTGAAGTATTTATCTTAGCAATCATAGCATTATTTTAATCTAAGTTTGGGGGTGGGGGTGCAGAGAGGGTTGTGGTAGATATAAACAAATTATATGCACAACTGTAGAGCATGCAAGAAACATTTGACTGGATGTATTCCCGTGGAAGTACAACTCTTCCTGACCTCATTGTGTCATGGATTTGAGGAGACAATTTGCCAACTACTTAATCACATTTATTTTCAAAATGCTACGAAAAGAGAAGACTTACAGACAGAAATCTAGGTAGGGTGTTTCTTAAAGAAGGAGTCGTAGAAGGGGATACCTGCAAAATAGCTGTTAGTGTTGCCAGAAAATGATTTATAAATCCTAGCACATCTCTTCAATAGTCTCATCTGTGTTATGTAAATAGCTCTTCCTTCCACGTGTGCTGACCCACCTAGCAGACTGAAAGTGAGGGCCCTGGTGAATTATTTAATAGTTGGATTACAAATATTAATCATAATGAGGACTGAAGCATTTTCTTAGAACACTTTTTGAATCTGAAGCTTTGTTTGCAGGTCTCTTAATGCAGGCTGGGACTGTAACTAATAGATGTGCATGATGAAAAACATTTCACTCTGCAGCCTTTTCCACCCACATTTTTAGGGTTGCCAGAAATCCTATCTGTCAGCTAAAATGATGTTAAAGTTCTGCACAGCTTTAATCCAAATTTGACAGAGAATAGGATTAGCAGAAGCTGTTCAAATGTGATAAAATAAATGAATAAAAATGAGTTGAAGAGGAAAGCATGATATTAGTGGAACATGACCCAATTATATATGTAAAAATATACTCAACAAAATAGGTCAGAAATATTGACTAGACACATTTGCATACTGCTTTGAATGTGGAGTCTCTGCGTAGCCATAATAGTATTATATAAGAATTTGATATCTGTGTATATTTATCTGTTATTAACTCCCAAAAATGTGTGTAATTGAAGTGAGATACTGCAATCTGACTCTTTCCTAGAATGTGAAACTACATAAGCCAGGATCTCATGTTCCTGCATTGATGCAGACTTTATATTGTTTCTTTTTTCTCTTTCACAACACTGACAGTAAAAAATCAGTAGGCAATTTATATAAATTAAGAAAATAAATTAGTTGATTTAAAAATACCTAGAATGCAACCAAAAGAAAAAATGAAGTTAGTTGTTTCTATAATGAATTTCCCCAGAAACAAACTTCAATAGTACTCCCAGATTAATAACACAAAGTAGGCAGAGCTTTCTAAGCAGTAGTGGAATGTAACTCTTAACTCTCAGACTTTATTGTATATTTTTTTTATACTGAGGAAATGTTAAAATAATTTGGTTATGTAAAGAGGCAACATGCACAGCATGCAATTTGAAGTTGTTACCCAGTTCTTCTGGAAATACTAAGAAATACTACAATTGGCTCCTCTCTTTCTCTAATGAAAATAAAAGAAGTACTGGACTGAAAAAGAAATTATGTTGAGGTCATGTGTAGCTGTTTATTTTTGGTTCCCTTATTTTCTTATCATGTGAGTGACCCATCTCTATATGTTGATTATAAAAGTCTGATTTTTGTAACTGTAAAATTTAAATATCTATATTTTTAGATAACCAGAAGTAATTATTTATTGTTAGTTCCATAATCATTATATAAAGAATTAATGATTAGGGGATAATTAATTCCCTAATAATTCATTGAAGAACAAAATAAATTAGAAATTTATATGGCATTTGCTGGGATTTGTTTTAAAATCTGAGCTTATTCTCCTTGTTCTATAAATAAAAGCAGTCTGAAGATCAGTGTCTTTAAAATAGCCATCGAACTTAAAGTGAGAATTAGTTGAACAAGCAAGTGACCTTTCAGTGTATAGTGAAGCTAGTTGAAAACAGTCTTTAAATCCTGCTTTATCTTTCTTTAGCTAAAGAAAGCTCACAATTAGAGGCTGGTTTAACTCTTTCCTCAAGAAAGGTGAGAGGAAACAAGACAGCAGTGAAGGCAAGAGTAGCGTAAGAAGGAAATTTATTCTGTCGATCTGCTGAAAACTGAGCAACATGGATTGCTGACATATAGATAAGTCTTACTCTAATGTATGGAGGTTTCAAATATTAGTACTAGATAATTCCTGTTTTCTAAACGTATCAAAAAGAACTTGCAGTACAGAAGAAGAATGTGCTTTAGTTTATGGATGACTGTTTAGAATAACTAGCTATACCTAAAAAATCAGACATATATTTTAAAATAGGTTTTCACAGCTTAATTCTGATTTGTTGTTACTGGAAATACTTTACCCAGTGGTGCAAATCTATAGGAATTCATTGTCCTAACCACTGGAAATCCAGATATAATGAATGGTCTTTTTCTGGTGTGAATTTAGTCAACTGTAAATAATTATAGCAGGCAGATGTCATATGCTTTGATTGTTAATAGACATCACTTCAATACATGAAATGTATATTTTAGAAGTGACTTCCCCCAGCTATACTAGGATTGGTATGTATTTGTCCAGTGGCAGAATTTGTCTCCCTAAAGGTAATGAACTGTATAGTATTCTGTATTTTTTCTGTGATGTATCTAGAAGGACATGCCCTCCACCAAAGTAGAGGGAGCGCCAATCTACAGTATCTCAGCTTGGGCTGCCCTTGGACCTTCCTTCCTCCCTTTCTCCCCTCATTTAGTGGCTCTGCCCCCACTTATGCCATTTCTTGCTCTTGTGTGACCAGATGGTAAGTCAGTTCAAGGAACTGAGCCAACAGAAAGTGGATCTAGGAGACGAAAAATAGTAATTATTTTGCCTGGCTCAGATCACTGGACTTGCTCATAATCTACTCATTTAAGCGTGAGTGCCAGTGCAAAAGAAGAAGCATGACTGCTTGGACAAGGGCACAGAGGGGAGCAAGAGGCTGGGAGCCTTCATTTAGCTGCTGCTAGGGAGCTGTATAGTAAGTAGTAACTTTCTAGATGAGTTGAGAGGCTAATAGCAGTCAGGATTGATTTTCTGTGTTAGGTGGCTGGTGAGGGAAGGGAGATGATTGTTTCTTCTTGTTGCCAGTCTACATTTAACTGTTTCTCATAGAACAGAGTGTGCTTATTCTTTTGTTGCTAAATCCTGTCTGTCAAATGGGTTGATTTGGCACTTGTCTTGAAGGAAGTACTTTGCATTACATTTGGGATATCATGCTTCCCCAGTTCAGCATTCCCTAATATCTTCCTCTGCATTACTGCATCTGTAAGGAATCTTGACTGTTGTGTCGGTGATAGTGGTTTTTTGGGTTTTTTTTAAATTGTTTTGGGGGAGGGAGGGTAGTCATTCTTCCCAGTGCAATACATAGACTGATAAATTATTACATCAGTACTTTCATGTGCAGAAGTACAGGTAGTCTAGTATTCCCTCTTGGAGTGTATCCTGACTATTATTCATCTGGGCGTTAGTGCAGGGCGCAAGGCAGCTTAGCACTTGATGGTGCAAAACGCCAATTTCTAAGGAAGCTCCAGGATGTTATGCCTTGATACAGTTCTTGTAAACCAAACTACATAATCAGAAAGAGGGAGGAAAAGAGGAAGTTCTTGTCTGTACACTCTCAAATGTCACTTCATGAAATTTCGGATTTCAGGTGACCGATAATGAATGTGCTTACAGAACATAAATGGCCAAAATCACTTCTGTCTGCTGGTCATTCATTTGCTTCAGTAGTTAGCAGATGAGAAGTGGGACTCTTGGCTTTTGTCCAATGCACAACAGAAGAAACAGGATGGATAAATAAAGAGGTTTTTATCAACAAATTTTCAGTGTCCAGTTTTTGTTCTCAGAAAAAAGCCTTGTATAAGACATTCATTTATTTTGCCTTGTTCTGCAAATATTAAATGTTTGTTCTGCAAGGCATTTTGACAACATTCAGTGACCTTCTTAGCAGAAGCTCTACTGTGTCCATGTTTTAGTTGGATTTGAAATACTTCTCATGAATATAATTGTTAGTGGACAGGCTTAAAATCAATGGAAGTTTGGTTTCTAGAGGACTTTTCCATCAGATCCTTAAAGTTTAGTAGTTAACACTTTTTCATCATTTCATTTATGTTACACGTGCCCCTTGCCAGTGTGATCAGGACTTCCTTTGCAGTTTGCCCTCTGTGTTTTGGTCTTCTTTGTTACTCAGGATGTTAAAAGAGTTGCATTTCCCTATTGTATTAGTGTATTCCTTGCTTTTTGGGACTTGCCATTTCAGAGAAGTAACAAGGTAGCTGAGAAGCAGAGGGCACAGAAGATGGACCTCAGTATGATTACAGGGGAATGCATAATTCTAAATTACTTGGTAAGATTGCTTTTTTTTCCCCTTCAGACAGAAGAAATACAGATATTTTCTTAAATGTGATGACACTAAAAGTCATTGCTTTGAAACTGCTGAACTGGATCATCTTACCTGGTGTTGCTTCACCTGGAGAATACTGTAATTTGTAGATCTCATCACAGATATCTCAGAATAACTGGGCATTCTTTATAATAGTGATTCATGTGCAGTTTTATTTGTAAGTTTTATATGACATCTGAGGACCTGGTAAGCGCTGGAGTCTTAACACCCCAGCTTCAAGGTGTGATCTCTTCACTCCGTCCTTGTCACGAGATGCCAACTCCTGTGAGAATTAGATCTACTGCTGCATGTGTGCTTGAGTGAGGCACTCAACATCTATTGCTGCTTATTTAATCCTTGTTTAACTGGCTTTTTGAAAGTTATCTGCTGAATTCCTTGCAGGGCTGTGAACAGACTTCATAATTCAAAAAAATTTTCCACTTAGACTTATCTTGAGTGTTGAAGGATTTAACAAATACAGTGACATAAACCTTGCAAATACTGATCGGAGCAAGCAAGTGCTATTATCCATGGTTTAACAGATGGCTAATCTTAGAATATGTGCTTGTTTCATCTTTACTAGCACTACAGAAAGCTTTGTTAGTGCTGAGTAACTCCTGTCTGCTGAAACTGGGGATGGGGTGCCCGTCTTTATCTGAAGCCAAAGTTTAACTGTTGAACTTCTCCCTTTACCATCATTTGTACTAAAATTAAAGTGAGATGCTTCAGTATTCATTTTTTTAAAATCTCATATTACTGAATAAAAACTACTACAATTTTTCTGCAGTGATTTATTTATGATTATGATTATCATTTTATACCTTTTTGAAACTTTTAAAACGGGCAGATCCAAAGAAGATCTCTCTGTCTTAACAAATTGTCTCCCAGTAATTTATTAAAATAAACTGCTCTTTTCATGTAGGCAAACACCTGTTCTCCTTAAAATAAACTTTGATAATGTTGCCTATTAAAAGAGGTGACAGAGCTACTGAATACCTGGCAGTGAAAGAACTATGTTAAATGAAATGTTTCTAAATCATGTAACAGGAAAATGGGAATAGGAGCACCTTTTGAGGAAGAGCCATTTGAGGTATTCCACAGTTTTGCTTATTTTTTTACTTAGCTTGTTTTGCTGTTTTACTAAAGCTGTAGGTACTGCTTTATGTTTAGAGTCTGAAAGAGGGGAAGGAAGGAATGTGCCTTGAGCATGTGTGGTGTGGGATTATTTTTGGGGATTTTTCTTCTGTGTGTTAAGCCCCCACCCCCAAGAATTTTGATGCTGAATGTGTCTTCCCCATTACAGAGGAAATGTAAAAACCTGGAGGGGTAAAAAAAAAGGTCTTTGCAAAGCTAAAAAGGTTGTGTGATGTCATGTAGGCCAAGGCGTGGGACAGAAATGAAAACTGATTGTGGTTTTGCTTTGTCTGTATAGCTTGTGGTGTTTTGCTGCTATTATAGTGCCTTTTATCTCGTAGAGCACTTGACTGAATGCCTGCATTGGGAGTGATTCTCAATAGAAGACAGTGAATGTTTAGCTTGCACTGTTTGGATAGCAAATCTCAGAAAACTGGTGAGAACTGGTGGCTGTGATCGATTTAAGACTTAGGATCCTTCTTTATTTCATATTCTGGTAAACAAAAAGTGTTGACATTGTCGAAGTTTTCTACCTTTAGACATAGGAGGGAATAGTCACTGTAAATCAAGCTGAAGCTGGGTTGTGCTTGTGCAAGGACTTAGTTTTTCGCCCAGTGATGGTGTCTTGTGGGTCAGGACGGACACCTTCTCATCAGAGCAGCTGAGCTGTCAGTGAGTGCCTCCACAGGAAGCTGATTAATCTTCACCCTGAGAGGGAGATAGGCAGAGCCACCAGGAGACTTGGTATTCGAGTACTTCATGAATGCTATTCCAAGAACGTAGGCTTTGTAGTCAGTGATTTATTTAAAATACTTTCTAAAATTTTTCTTTCTTTTTTTTTTTTTTTAAATTTATGTTATGTTTTTAAGACTACTTTAGTATGCAGAAGTTACTAAAACTAAACCCTTCCTCCCTGTCCATTGCCTATTATTCCTTGTATTCATGTTTGCCACAGTATCAGGCTGAGAGACTACACCTTAAATTTGGAAGTATACATGGGATTTGCAAACAGCCTAATTGTTTTATATCTTCTAATTACTTTTTTTCTTTTCATTATATCATTTCTATCTTGTTCGTTGGTAAAATGGGGTTGTTAAAGCATCATTAATAACAATCTTGTTAATGCTGCTTGTTTAAACATTTTGTTCTGTTGACACTGGGCCAAAACAGATTGTAGGAAGAGATACTAAACAGAAGCATCTTATCACAATCCATACTTTTCCCTTCTGTCACAAGGAGGATGGAGATCAAGCGAAAACACAATGTCTTTTCTGCCTTTGAAGTCCTAGGGGGTCTGGTTACAAGGTTCTGCTGAAGAGATGGGTACTGTTATACCTGATGTCAGTTATTAGCTTTTACTACATGTTAACCTTGACTGAAAGCTAATTTATGCATGCTGATAGTTGGGCTCAGAGAGTGGATTTTAGCTCAAGTAGTAATGGTTAAAATTTTAATAGACTAGTGGTTCTGCACATTAGGTCTGTGCTCGTGGTGACTAACAGCTGATGCTAAGTGTTGTTTAAGTGTGTTCGTGTATTTGATTTGAATTACAGAGAATCAGCACTGTAGCTGCTGAGGTCTGTAGCTCCACTGGAAACTTTTGGGGCTTTTTATAAATGCGAAATTGCTCTCCTTTGTATCAAATTGAAGCGGGGTCTGTATTGTTCAAGGTTCAAAGAGAAACAGCTTTCCTCAAAAGCTAGCTTCTCTGAGTGAAGAAAATCTTACAGAATTTCGTAGTCGTTTCCGTACAAAGAGTGAATGCCTGAGCCACAGAGTAGGTACCAAAACCGCTGAAACCAGTGCTCTAACTGAAGGAAAGGGGTAGAATGACCCTACTTCAGACAGCAGTTCCCAGGCTCAGTGTGGCTGTGTTCGTTCCCACCCCTTCCGGGTGAAAGTCCTTGGAATAGGATGGCTGCTGTTTGAAATACAACGTGATTTACATATAGATTACCAATACTGTATCTGCTTATACACTGCAGTTTCATTCTCTCAGGTTTACAGTGCAGCCTTGAAGAATGAAAGGATGGTTATGGTCTACTAGTTTATAAATCCTCAGACAGAGCTAGAGTTTAACTCCATCTTGAAGTCATATGAGAGCAGTTCTGGGCTATGCTTGGGGCCCCTTGAACATCCTCCCCACGAAAGGAAAGAGTAAGATGTGTCATGACACAATCTCCTCTCAGTCTCAGTTTGTAGTGTGAATGGTAAGGAGGGAGAGAATTGGTGAAACTTTAGGATCAAGTACTGTTTAACAAAAATCGTTTATCGAGAAGGTCGTGTTGATGATCACTCAAACTTTAATATAACAAAAAGCAAATTATAAATAAAAATTGCAGTTGCTCTTTTTTTAAAGCAAGACTGATTTATTTGAGGAATGTTTTTGTGGCAAGTTAAGTTAGCTTTTTTCCCTTAAGTTTGAGTTCTTTTACACCGTCAGTTAAAATAATTTTTTAAGTTACAGTTTAAGTATTATATTAACATTTAAGAAGCACAAATGTGAGTTTTGGTGCAAAACTTTTACATTGCTGCTGCTATGTTTTGCTGAAGTAATTAAAATAATCAGAATAGGAATTACTTTATGCCATGTGTAAAATGAGCAAAAGTATATGCTCGGTTCTTTATGAAAAGTAACACATGGTATGTTACTTTATTTGTCAGCATCTTCACAAAGCTTTTTTCACTTTGCCTAAGATGGCTGACATGTTTTAGGATTCATCTTCTTTTATAATTTTAACTTTCTATTTCCAATGTTGCATTTTAAAGAAAGTTACTGATGAAAATAACCTTTTGACAATATTGATTTATCTGGCTTTTACTTCTAAGTGGGTGTTTCAAAATGGCAATCAACTCTTTTAAACAGAAAAAGCCCACAAAACCAAAAACTAAACAAACAAAAAGCAAACAGCAACAAGAAAAAAAACCCCATAAACAACAAACCAAAAAACCCCCAAAGAAAACACTTCAAAAGCACAGGGATCAGCAGGATATTAATATCTGTGGATGATTAGCAATCAACTTGGAGAAGTAGCAAATGCACCAGAGAGCTTCTTTATGGCAGGAAAGGAAACCCTGCAACAAAACACTTGATATGCACACCCCATAATGCTACCCAAAATGTGTTATAAGATCTAAACATCTTTTCTAATCTTTCTGCCCAAGGCTAATTTTAATTTGGAAAGCATAATAAAGTAGCAGAATAATTAAAACTTACAGTACAAAAGATGAAGCAATGCAGAATTCTAGATTAGTTCCGGTTGTTCCAATTTCAACATCAATAACCCGAAATAAGTGTTCTAAAGATGAAGTATACCCTCTGAAAATCATATTGGAATTATCCAATGAGAGAGACATTGAACTAGAGATAATTCTGGTTACTGGTTTTCGGTAGGGTTCAGAATGCTAATGCTTTGGTTTTTAATAGGATGCCAGAGCAGGTACAGTGATGCTGAGGTGGCTGTTCAGCTGCTTACATATGCAGTCACGTTTGGTTTCTTTCCTTGTTAGACAAAAAGTTTTTATTCATGAATCTATACTAATCAAGAAATAGATTTTAAAGCAATTATGCCATCTACAGAATTGTTTGTAATTATGAAGAACATTAATCAACACTTCTGATCTGTCTGATTAGTAATTTTTAATCATAAGCAAAGAAGAAAATACAATTGTATTGTAAATAAAAGTAATTGAACTCCATACTCTGGCTTGTGTTCAAACGTGTGCCAAGAGGCAGTCACTGTGGCCTAGGCTAGTTGATCAGAGATGTAAGAACAGATTGGTTTGCCCAGGTTTTAAATGAACTAGGCATGTAAGAGTGTCTCTCAATCAGCCACCTATCCATGCTGCTTCATTATTGTCCAGTCTTCCATGTTTTATGGTCAGCACCAAAATGATCTCCTGAATGTGTATGAGCAGCTTTCTTGCTTTTGTGCATTTATTGTTTTTTCTGATAAAAGCTGAAACTATCTGGAAAAACCCCACAAACCAAAGCAAGCCCCAAACCTTGTCTCCTCTTGTTTACACACCCATTTTGGGTCACCTTGGTCTCTCTTGCAGCTGGTTTCTCCCCCTTTGTAATAAATCTGCCTTATCTGACTTGGGGCCAGGGGAAACAAGTCTTTTTTGATATGCTGGTAGACTTGCCAAAAAGAATATACAGAGAATAATTTTACTTACTTCTGGTTAAAATAACTACACTTCTTTGTTTTTTACTTGGTAATGTTGTCACATTAAAATACAGTTGTAAAATAACACAGATGAAGCCCTTATGAAGACAGTGACATTCACCAAAGTCAGAACAAGTAGGTAAACAACATCTGGGTCTTGACCAAAACAAGTGTGCTTGGGGTAAACAAATGTCAATGTTCCTAACAAATCTATCTGAATGACGTATTTTGGAATATTGTAGGGCAATTTTGGCAACTACCTTGCATCATCCTCTCCACTAAGTTTAGATAGAAGGGGAATATGAGTGGTCAGTACTATGAAAAATCCGTAATACCCATGTGCTTTATAACTAAACTTATTTTGTAGTAGGAAAATTGTCTCAGATGTATAGTTTGATTAGCATAAAAACCAATCTGTGTTTCTTCCTTAAACTGATGTGTTACTGTGTAGGTTGAATCTACTCTTCCCCTTGGTCTTTTATATAAACACTATTTCCTTAGCACTTTACGTAGTGCTCTTCAGGTTTAAAGCCCTTTACACAAATTATTGTAATTAGTTCTCACATCTCCTCTGAGAGAGGTAAGTAAATATCATTATCCTCATTTTTACAGATGGGGACTCTCATCTGGAGAGGTTAAGTAACTTGCCCAAGGCCACAAGGGGGAATATTGTCATAGCTAGTCCTGAAAACTCAAGAGCTGTTACCTCAGTCCTTTACTTCATTTGTTAGATGGCAACTCAAGTTGCTAAAGGTTACTTCTGCATTACAGAAACTTGTTCTGGGATTTTACTCTTGTGTCGTAGCAATAATTTAAGCAAGGAAGAAATTGGATTTCTGGAATTAGATTTATAGTAAAGAGCCTCCTTCAACAGAAGTGCCAGGTTACCTTCCTGCTATGCCCATAATTAAGTAGAAAAGGTAGTAGGCAATGCCCACTACAATTTTGCCATGCGAGACTGCCCAGTCCACAGAGATTTTGTCAGTTCGTGTCATGTTATGCCTGCAGCTCTGCTTTATTGGGGATGCAGAAAGTGCAACCTATGGAGATTTTTCCAAGCTGTGTATGTTGGACCTCAGAAAAATACAGATACTGATTGTGTGTGCTTCTGTAGAAAACTCTTTTTCTTACATAAAGAACACAGAGAAGCATGGATCTGTATGCCGTTATTTAAGTAATACAAAATACCGCATGGCTTTTGTTGTGTTTTGCAGGCTGTTGTATTCAATGTAAAAAAAAAATAAAAATCTGTCTCTTGGTCTCATCTCCAACTAGAGGATGTTTAAGGAATTGAGTTTGCTGTTTGAATTTTCTGTTTCTTGAACTTTGAGGAAAGGTTAGTCACAATGCAAAGAGTTCAAGGAATTCAGAAGGCTAGTCAATATTGTATTTTAAAAGGATAATTAATGGAAAAAAATGAAATGGAATATTGATACTTTAGAAATATATTGCCTGTCTCTTAACAGCTATGCCATGAAAAATGGAAGTGTAGCTAATATATATATATAATGTATATAATGTTAATACAACAAATGTCTTTTAGATCCACTTGTTGTTAGACTGTGCTAACATTAGCACAGTGGATCAGTGCAGGAAGCTGTGAGCCTCAAGTTACCAATAAATGGGGAATGGGTGAATGCTTACAGGTTTCCAGTAACAGAAGAAGTGATGGAGGACAAATGGGAAAGGGGAGATTTTTTAAGGAAGTTTGTCCAAGCAGAAGTTGTAATGATGAAGATGAGAACTCAAACTTAGGATGGAGCTCATGCCCTCTTCTTCAGTCAGACATTTCCTTTGCTAACTTGAATGTGAATTATTGTGAGGATTTTCTATTGTCTTCTCCTAGTTTCATAGGGAGAGGTGTTGAACTTGATTTACCCACAAAGACAGAGGCATCTGGCTTTTTCTGGTATTTCATAGACAGTGTGAGATTTCTTTGTGGGGCTGCTAGGTGCTACACAAGAGCCGTGAAAGATCCGCATCCCATTTCTGGGAGATGCTTGGTGTACTCAGGGGTGTGTTTGATAGCAGCACGTGCCTCGTTGGGGCTTCTGTGATGTCGTATTCTGAGTCCTGTAAAACACTTTAAAGGTTTTAAACCCCTTTCTCAGTTTCCTTGCACAGACATTTATACCAGAATGGAAAGATGAAAAAGTGGAAGGAGCCCAAGCAAGAGAGTGACATAACATGCTTTATGAATCCAAGTGAAGGAGAAAATACTGAGTTCTTTGCCAGACATTCTGGGAGCTCTGTGCTCAGCATATGTGCAGCAAGAGAGGTTTGATCAGCTACCAACGGGGTGGCAAAATTAGTCATCAGTGGAAATGTTAGGTAATTTTTCATGCTAATGATTAAACTAACCAGAGTCTTTACAGAAAGTTAATATGTAAAGCTTGAAAAATTAAATTGCCATTTGGTAACATACTATCCCACCTTCCTTCCAGACACATATACTCCCTTTTATATTGAGTTATGGATTATTTTGTCTGTAAATTCAACCAAAATCTCTCCAGGAAGAATCAAATTGCATATAACTGTTTGTAATATGTATTATCAAAATAATTTTCTGAGCATCCTACTCTTTGGTTTTAAAACATATGCATTTATTTAAATATGATTTGCAAGGGTTTATTCTGTTAGCTATGCCGAAAATGTTGGTTCTTTCTTTTTTTTTCACAGTATGAATACTGGATTATCTTGAAGTATTTGTGTAACCCAGAAGTAAATACTCTTCTGTCAATGGATTTTACCAATTAAAGGAATTAACTATACATAATAATTATTTAAATTTCTCCATTTCCCTCCACTAAAGTCACCAAAGTTTGGTTGCTTTTGAAAAATCATCTAGAAATCTTGTTAGTAAAACTTTATCAATATATGATTATTCTCTGTTATTATGAACTAAGGGTATCCTTCACTTTGGCTTTGCCATAGTGGCTATAATAGCTTGCTAGGTAAGTTCACTGCAAGCAGTTCAGGATTTTGATTTACTTCTTTTTTTTTTTTTTTTCTTTTGCAAACTCTTTGGCAATGCCTCACCAAAAAAGAACAAAGATTTGTGTGTTGGGGATGAAGAGGTCAGTGTGATTTTATGTTCTCTGACTTGTGAACCTCTCTCTTTTCTGGCTCCATGTCATCACTGGCAGCAGAATCAGCATTGTAAACCTCATGCCTCCTGCAGTCCTGATATCTCAACTACTCAAAATCTGTGAGGCTGATTTTGTTTGAATTTTGAAACGTTATGTCTGGCCACCTCTGTTACTCCTATGTGTCGATAACAGTATGCAGCAGAAGGACTGGGCTACTGAAAAGACAAAGGAGAAGGTAAAATACGGATGTGATAAAGGCAAAGATGGTTTAGATAAATGTTGAAAGGAACATTTTGGAAACTTCTAATTAAATGTAGACTATGTTCTCTTTTAAACAGAAAAGAGAATTAAGAAAATAAGCTGCACATTCCTGTTGTCTACCTACTTGGAGCTTCTTGCAGACAGGTAGGAAGGCCTGTTGATGAGGAAAGCAAACATCCCTCTGCCAAATTCACCATCAGGATCAGAAAGAGAAGCCAGGGAGCCGGAGACAAAAAATCCCCAATACTGATTTTATCAAGATCAGGAGTCCTTGATAATGGATCCATAGGTTAAATCAGAGCAAAGGATAAGCTATGATCACAAGTCAGATACCTGCAACAGCAGCAAACACTGGAACAAAAGGAATGAATAAGGCAGTGAACTCATCCTGCTGCTCTGAGGTCTTCCATGTGGCTGCCTGCTGACTCCTTGGGGTAGGTTGTCCTCTGGCAGGAGTCACAACTGACAGCTGATTTGCCCCCAGACAGACTATGATTCATTATTGTCCATGTGTGATAGGGTCTGTAAAAGTCATGATGTCAGAAGAAATTATTGCAGGATTGCAGAAGACAATAATTTCCATGCAAAACCCCCTTTTTGGGCTGCTGTGCAAAATTTTGAACAAATGCTTGGAAACAAATGTTTTCAAATGTTTTTGTTTCTGAAGAAAATACTGTCTTAAGACAAATATACAGGGAGAGTAACAGGACAAAGTGGTTAAACAATCATGTTGCCATTTTCAATACTATATTCACTTCTCACCAAAGACTTAATGTTCCTGTCGTGTGTAACGCTGAAGTTTAAACAGTTCCCAAGAAGTCCATTCTCTTCCTGAAATCTGTGGTGCTGCTTTGTTTTTCTGGCTTTGAATTTTAATAGAACGTAAGTTACATAAAGAGTAATTTTTCTTATTCTATAGTAACTAGAAACTCTTGGCAGGGTAATGATTGCATCCTTCCAGATAATGTTTATTTGGATTGTAATACATGAATAATAGGCAAGCTAACCTGACTCTGCAGTTGCTAGAATCTGTCTTCCCTTTTGTCAAGGTTGCTTCGTTTTAGTGTGATTATTAACTGTTCATCTCACATTAGGTGCAGAAATACACACTTCTTCTATCACCTTACTTCAGAGCAAAAAAAAGATCCCAAACCTCGTATTTATTTGCATATACAGAATTATGGACCGGGCTGTTGCTTCTTAGATCTTAAGGGCCAATGCAAATACTTGTGTAAATCGTCTGAGTCTTTCCCTGGCTTTTAATGAGAGATTGATCAAACTTGAATTGAATCATTCTGAAAGGAAAACAAAATAACTGAAAAATAGTCAGATATTATGTAATATATACTAAACTTACAAAAATGAATCATGTAGCAACAAAAGTGTGTGCTATGATTACTAACTTTGACAAGGAAATTGCTGTTGCCAGGAAAAGTCCAATTACTTGAACAGCTCTAATAAATAAGCATGAATTCTTCCCCCTTTTTCTGATAGAATGGGGAAGTGAGGTTTCAAGTTGGAGCTAGAAAATAAGTAATCTTATAAGTAATACTCTTCAATTTTCTTTTATAAAAACTTAATTTGATGTGAATTATAGATGAAGTTATACCTGCTGCAGGAATGATAATCTGTGGTACTGTTGAATGATAATTACACTACTGATGACTTTAAAGGGTTTATCATTTGATATAACCCTGCCTGGTAAAACTACAGCTTGTAACATGTGCCAAGTTAAGGTTTTAGTTGCATAGGGAAAGGGGGAGAGAGCTTTTGCAGTGCCTTGTTCTGTAGCCTTTTGCTTCAACATAACTGAAATTTTTTTAAAACATGAAGTACAGAAGTTTGAATAAAGCTTACTTCATGTAGCTAAATGATGACAAGCTGTTTTGAAAATCTAGTTATATCTGTAAGCTAAACTTAGTCTCTTATTAAAATGAGAAAGTATTATTTTTTTCTTCATAAGTAAAATGTGAGGGTTTTTAACAGAGAGAACATGGACCAGCATACCACTGTATTTGGATATAAGTGAAAATACATTCTTCCAGTCTTAAAGTACAGTTCAGCTTTTATTGTGGTGGGTAAGCTAGAAAACATTTTGTGGAACTGGGGTACAAGCCTATGTTGATCTCAGTTGTTCTTCTCATAATTTAGCACACATATGCATGATAAAACTAGAGAAGATTAATGTAAAAGCTGTGAAGTCAAGCACTAAAACCTAGGCAATGCTATTATGTTGCCCAGGCAACTTTATTTCCATTGTCTTCACATATTAGGATAGGTTTCTTTCCCTATGATCCTACAGGAATAGAAGAAACATTTGTTTCCTTATCAGTGTCTCTAGTCTCCAGAGATAATTCTCAGTCTTCTTGCAGTCCTCAATCTTGTTTTACTGCCCATTTCCTTGTCCAGCTGAGATGGATGACTGAAAGCTTAATATAAAATTCAAGACCCAGAAGAAAGCTAAATTAAGGTCATATCTTGCTCTAAATGGTACTAGTAAAATGCAAAACATTATTGATAATGCATGTTGGAAGAAGTGGATGTGGAGTTCATGGTGTTATTAGTTTTGTGCCAGCTTTCTCTAGCAGGAATAACAGGTCAGATTTAGGATCAGCCACAGCTCTCAATTTTTAATAGCTTCAGCCTGACTGAATTTGCATGTATTTTCACGGGTCAGCGCTTTTGACTCCTTTCCTATATCCCCTCATATTTTAAACAAAACAAGTGGACTGGAAAGAATATGGAGAAGGTGAAGAAGGGAAGTGAGAGAATACCAGTACATAGAAAATTACATATTTATGCCTCAGCTTAGTTTTTGAAAATCAGTATTTCAATCTACAAGCTAGTTGTGCCTCTCCCACCCCCTCCTCTGAAGACTGACAGAGTAGGATATGAAGCATAAATTATTTTTGCCCCATTGTTCTGTCTGCCAAAACTGTAAGCAACTAAACAATGACTGTGTACCTAAAAAAACATTAGTTCAGCGTAATGTGGGTGTTATGAGCTCTGTGATAAAATAAGATTAACCATATTTTAATACAATTAATCAGCTAGATACCAGCAAACCTGGGTGCCAGTTGAAGAACCTGTTATTTCTAAGAATGGATGTTAAAAGAAGAACACCACAGATCCATCTGAGCCTATCCTAAAATAGTATTGCTTAAGGAGAAAAAGGAAATTAAATGCCAGGTATGATTATTTTGAAAGTCATGGAAAATTGTTTATGTGACCTTACAAGCCATTTAATAATCAGCAAGACTAGAGACCAGTAAATGTGTTTATTGATCCAACAGTAGTAATTTAGTTTCAACTCACCGTTTTTAGGGTCTGATTCATGGTGCGCTAAAGTGGAAACTTTTCAATAGCACGCATGGAACCGTCTGTAATACTTGAGGAATACTTAATTTGGGTGTAGCCTTTGCAGTGTTATTTCTTAAAGGAATAGGTTAGTTCAACTCCAGTATGTATATTTTTAATTTTTCAGATGCAAGGGGGAGAATGGTTTTAGATAGCTGGTTCTTAATGAGATGCAAAGTGTAGTTGAACTTTATTGCACCAGATAAGCAAAACAGGAAATATCAAAGACTTGTGAAGCGACAGTGCCAAGAGCATTAGCACTGACAAGTCTTCTCTTGTTTCTGACCAATCTGCAAATCTAACCTGACACAGAAATGCATAAACCACAAAGCTCCAAGGTCCAGAACAATCCTGCCAGGTATAAAAAGCACACAGAGAAAAGGAAACCAAAAAGAAAGAAGAAATCAGACCTTATTCATGCATCTTAATGGGGTGGAGATTACATAGTTTTACAAAAATACAGAAATACACTGTTCTGAAAGAAAAAAAAAACTTCTGTACAGGTTTGCTTTTGTTGATAAGTATTTTTTTTTCTCCAGAGGAGTGCTGTCGGTGATGGTTTGAGAGCCAGGCTCTTGAAAAGAGACTAGCTGAATCTTTGGCTTTTTCTTACTGTGGTGTGAACACATAGGTCACTATGCCCAGATTATTTCTAAATTTGGAAAGCTGTGAAATTTCCTACAAAACATGAGTCCAAAACAGTTGCGTTTGTATGAAAAAAATCAAACCCAAACCAACAAACTGAAACCACTGAAGAAACACTGGTGGGGGAAGTAATGCAGACAGTCCTACTATTGTGACAAGCCCCTACAGTCCAAGGAGCTTGGGCTAACCTTTAAATACTTTTGGCCAGCTAGGCAAAGTTAAGCTAAATTAATTGATCTCAGGCCGTAACTTCTGAACTTTGGAAAAGTTGGTCTCCAGGTAAGAAATTCAGACCTTAGTACATTTCAGTAATGCATAGAGCGGATGAAATTGGTCATGGTATGTAGCTGGGGCTTCAAAGAGCTGTTCTCAAAAAATATTTCTAGACAGCATAATCCACCTGACTATGAAATGCAACAGCAGCTGTGATTTCTAATAATAATGCTTTTTTCTGTAGACCATAACACATTGGTGTTGACATTTAAGTATTGCTCAGCTAAGATGTTTCACAGCTTGAAGGAGAGGAAAATTTGCTCTTCCTCAGCACATCATGATTCTTTGAGTGGCTAACTTCAACAGTGGGAAGGGGGAGTGGACTGAGCAGCAGCAGCAGAAGGGTCACTGAAGGATGACCATTTCAGTACAGCCTTCCCCCGAGTGTGCCATTTCCTGTTTGAGTTCTGCGGCTTCTCTGTTTTTACTTTCTTACTAATTGGCCCCCGTTGCCCCTTCAGGATCCCTCTCAGTGATAACTCTTCTCACCATCCCTCATGGTCATTTGAGAGGCTGGCACCAGCAGTTGGAACGCTTTATCCAAATACTGGCTGCCATTCCTAGGAGAGGCTGTTCACTCCAGGCAAGGAGAGAAGAGAGTCTAAGACCCCAGTAAATCTGCCTGCCGCAGCACCTTTGGCCATTTCCATCTGGCACAGCACTCCAGCATATCTCTAGGCTCCACGAGGTGTTTCGGAAGGTTCAGAGAGTGGCTCATGACCTTTCTGCATTCGTGTGACCTCATATAAGTACTTCATTCAGAAATACTCACTAAGAAAATACATTAGATTTTTTTGGTCCCTGTCTGTTTTGGTTATGGTCAATATTTGGCACAGAATTTTGATTCCATAATTGTTAGGGTTTACCAAGATCTGATTTCCTCAACCTGTCCAATGGAGTACAGTGCTTTTATGTCCTTTGATAAAGAGATTTTCAGGCCAGCCATAGTATAGTTCACTCAGAGAATGAATGCATCATTAAATAACCTCACTTACTAGCAGGGGTATTTTAGATTGACATCAAATATGATCAGTACACTGTACACACTGAAAGGATGCTGCCTCTGAACTACTCAAGAAAAAAACAGTAGCAAAATGACTTCATGTTATTTCTCGTGCATCTCAGAATGAGTTACATGGACTGATCATTACTGCGAGTTACTGCATTTATAAGTAGTTTTTAAAGTTGACAGCTCACAGTTACATCTGCAACTCCACTTGATTTCCTCAGTGCAGTCATAGGAAATCTTTAGAGATTAACCTGTAACATTGGTTTGTTATTTGCATGGAACTCAAACTGTTTGTTCCCCAAGTTAGCAGTTCATAGTGTTGTGGGAACATCCCCAAGGCAGTGTCTGTTGGAGTTACTAGTCAAGTGACATAATTTTATTTATTTATTTTTAATCAGGGTATTTTTTCAAGCCTGTAGCAAACAGGAAGGATAAGGAATACTTTTTAGTCTCTCTTGTCTTGTGACCAAAAAGTTTTTGTCTCCTTGTGACAAAAGCTTCATATAAGGCAATAGAACCATAGAATAGCTCAGCTGGAGTGGACCCATCAGGATCATCAAGTCCACCTCCTGGCCCTCCACAGGACACCCCAAGAATCACACCATGTGCCTAAAAAGCATTTTACAAACACTTCTTGCACTCTGTCAGGCTTGGTGCTGTGACCAGTTCCCTGGGGAACCTGCTCCAGTGCTCAGCCATCCTCTGGGTGAAGAACCTTTTCCTGATAGCCATCCTAACCTTTCTGACACCACTTCAGGCCATTCCCTTGGGTCCTGTCATTGGTCATGAGAACAAAGAGATCAGTGTCTGCCCTTCCTTCTTCCCCTGTAAGGATGTTGCAGACTGCAGTGAGGTCTTCCCTCAGTCTCCTCTCCAGGCTGAACAAACCAAGTGAACTCAGCTGCTCCTCATAAGGCTTCTCTTCCAGACCCTTCACCATGCTTGTGGCCTTCCTTTACTTGCTCTCTAATAGCTTAATGTCTTTCTTACATTGTAATGCCCTGCCCCAAGCACTCGAGGTGAGGCTGCCCCAGAGCAGAGCAATCCCTGCCCTCACCCGGCTGGTGATGCTGTACCTGATGCCCCCAGGGCAGGGTTGGCCCTCCTGGCTGCCAGGACACTGCTGGCTCATGTTCACCTCGCCATTGACCAGGACCCCCAGGTCTCTTTCTGCAGTGCTTCTCCCCAGCCTCTCGTTCCCCAGTCTTGTGCACACAACCAGGACTGCACCATCCCGAGAGCAGAATCTGGCACTTGACCTCGTTAAACTTCATATGATTCGTAATAGAAGAAACTGATATGGCTAAGGCCTCATTTAGCTGTACTAATGGTAGTCTGAGGTGTGATTAACTTGCACAGAGTTGTCACTGATCCTGAGATAATTTACACTAAGGCTACACTGGTGGCGAATTGTCAACAGCTGTGTATTCAAATACACAGAGTAAATAACTGGATTTTTTTCATTCTACATGGGGTTTTTTTGTGCACGGATCCTGTGGACTCTTCCACCATGGAATATAAAGTACCGGGGACAAATATCAATCTGTCAGGAAGAGATTCAGTTAATCCACACCTACCTTTCCTCAGCGCAGCAGAGCTACCGTTTTGTGCGTTCCCAGCTGACTGGCAGAGCTTTTCTAAGCCCAGAAGAGCATTTTACAATGTGAGCATCTGTAAGCTGTGGCTTCTGGCATGTGTCAGTAGCAGACGTGTCACGATGCAGACATCCTATGTACGCTCAGACTGCTTCCTCCCCTGAGACAGGTGAGCCTTTTGGGGGAGTCTCACTTCATCATGTAGGAAAGGGGAAGGATCATGAAAGGATGTATATGTTTCTCCAAGAGCAGTTTCTGGGGAGAGTGTCTAGGTAGAGTTAGTGCCATAAAACCTATATTGTCTTTTTTTGTTTAAATATACCACTTCTGCCTCAAGTATTTTCATTGTCTTAGGACTCTTTAACTTCCTAGCAGGCAGTCACAGTAACAAATAGCAGTTGTCAACCTATTCATTTTCAAATATGTTCAAGTAAAATTTATAGGTCTGAATTAAGATGCCTTGTAAAGCTTTAAGGTTTTGACAGTTTAATGGTGAGAGGAGTAAGTAGACAGTCTCAGGAAACTTGAGGGATTTTCAGAAAATGGCAGCTCTGCTGTTCTTATTGATGGATTCACTAAAGCTATTTAGTAAAATGATGCTAAATTTTGAGTAACAGCATGGGAAGGTGCATGGGTGAGATCTGTATTTCTCCTCTTTTGCCATGTTCTCTCATCTGGAAGAAGCTATGAACTTTTTGGGTTTTTTTACTGTTTGAAAACATGGAATAAACAGGTGGACCCTAACAGTATGATATCTGTCTTTATTAGATCCCTAGGGGTTTTTTTGCAAATCTCCCTGATTTTATTGTCTGCCTCCTTTGATTTAGAGACCTACATGAATAGTTTAATTTTTTATTTATAAGCACTTTAAAGTTCTTAAGTATACACTAGAGGGATGCCATTTTATAAATGCTAAATTTATAAACGTCCTTTTTTTCAGTTAGCAAAATATAAAACCTGGAATGGTAAGAGCTTTATGTGAAAAAAGCCCCAAATAAAACAAACCACTATTTTTTGGAGCTGGAAAGATAACCATAATAATTTCCTAATTAAAACATATTTTGTTGTTAAACTGGGTAAAATTGAGCCTTTGCCACTTTTGCTAACTAAACCTCCTTATTGCTATTATGTTATCTTTGATTGTCAGCATCATCTGTATTATGATTTTAAAACGTTGCCAAGGTTGTCGCACACGAGTCTTGTTCAGAGTTTATATGCAGTATTTTGTTCATGGGAAAACTGTCGGAGATTGAGTCCAGGGTTAAGGACATAAACTCTTCTGTGACCCTTACTTCCAGGCTGGAACAGGGAAAGGCCTCACGATTCACAGATGAGAGATCTCAGTGACTTACAGCAAGCTACTTCATGAGTATGTTGCAGGGTAGAAAATCCTATGAACCTTGCTTGAAAATCTGAAATTCTCCAGGTTGAGTCAGGGAATGGGTGTGAGTTCCTCCTTGTAGTCTGTGAAAAGAACCAGGGGAAGCAACCAGGACAGAAAGGACCATGGCTTAAGGATTCATTCCAGGTAGTTGGCATGAGCTGTGTAAGAGTTAAATGGCGAGGTAAGGCCACCGTGTGTTCCCAACGCGCCCTGTTGTGTCTGGGTACTGCGGCCCATATGGCCTTCACTCAGGAGCGCTGGGAACAGTGGGAGAGCGTGGGTGCCATATGTTCTGCTATACCTAGTCACTCACAGGAAGTTAAGGACAATGTGGCAGCTCTAACTTATAATTTCCTTTTATTGGTGTGTGTCTCAGCTTTAATGTCCTCATTTGCATAAGTTTAAATAACTATGTAAATTATAGCTTTGAAACTGACATATGGTATTTTATGTGCACATCTATCCTCTGATGTATACTTAAGGAATACAACACTTTGACTAATAGAGCCCAAATGCTGCACTAGAGACATGTTGCCTGCTTCTAGTGTTCCTGCATTTTATGCCTGAAAGAAAGAAAAAACCTCCTTTTATTCCAGGACAGTTACATTATGTAGGAGGCTGTTGAGTCTATCTGGAATTCAGACTGAACACAGTATAACATTAGAAGTTTGTCACTTCAGAGACTAATGGTTTTCAGAAGTCCAGTTATTTAGATTTTCCAAAGTCCAGGTGAAATGAAAATTTCCAATGCCTGAACTTTTGAGGAGGGTATTGATATAAAATAAACATTGTGGTGCTGTTGACAAATACATTTTTAGTAATTCTCTTTTTTGAGATTACTTGTGAGATTGCAGTAGAAACCACTGCTAATTTGTGCTATAATACTGCTTACAGTTTTTCCTGTGCAAAGACAAACTGTAGTAGGCTAGATTCTATGATGTTTAGTTGATGTGATTGCCTTAATGCCTATATTCTTTTTTCAAATGGCAATTTACTATATTTAAGGTCCACAGGACAGTTTGTGCTGCCTTAACATCATCCAGTTGCCTTTTTTTTGTGTTATATTCAACCAGTATCATGCATAGCTTATAAATAGGATGCAAGTACACACAGCAGTTATATGCTCATGCTATACCATTTAATTCTTTTGCACGTATTATGCTATTATTCACTTTGCTGTTCCATCTCCTAACAATGCAGCTGGCGAGTAACTTCTTATGCAGTCAGAGGAATGATGCAAAAGCCTTTTACAGCTGATGTCATTGGAGATGTCACAGCTCACCAAGCCTTGGTCTGTTCTCCTTCTGCTCCTGTGTAGGCTCTGAGACAATGCAAGCTGCTTCCCTTTACTGTACTATCCAATCACTTTCAAAGCCACAAAAGATACTTGGTAGAGCCCTGTAGAACATAACAAAGCTAGACAGTGTGTGGAAATGTCTCTTGGCATCTTCACAGGTTTGGCGTTCTACGTGCCAGGGAACCTTGCAGTCTATCGCTGTTACTTCACAATTGTCCTTCTGGACCAGTTGGATACCAGTTCTTCACGTGTCCTTTGCAGCATGTATGTGGACATGCTCCTTTATTCTTTGGCTACTTGGAGAACATGAACTGGACATCTGGGTGTGAAATAATTGTAAGATGTCTGTAAAATATTTATAAAAGATACGAAAGAAGAAATGAAAGGTAGGTTATGCTAGGTCTTTCTGTTACTAAAATTTCATTGGAAGGCTTCCTCTCCTCTCTCTGCCTTCTCCCTGTTCTCTCTTCATCCAGCAGATTTGCTGTGTATTTCTGAGATTCTCAGCTGCCCAGGAATTCTGCAATTCTCTACCTCTTGATTACATCCATCTTCCTGATTAATTTCCTTCTTGAAATACTTCAGGAGATCAATGCAGATTGATACTTTTTCCTAAAACTTGTCCCTTTCTTTAATCAGTGTATTTCTTAACTACAATAAAGATCCTTCTCTTCCTTTGCAGACATAAATGACTGTTTGTTAGACACAGCATTGCTTTCTGTATTGATTAAACAGTTAACAATTAATCAACTCGATGAGAGATAAGTCTCCCCGTATCTCCTGGTGGAGACTTAGGGCAGGATTCCAGACAATTCATTGCAAGAAATAGGAAGTATTTCTATTCATTGTCTCTGCTTGGTCTTTCTTTCCTGTTCTCAGTGCTTAAATTGAGATGGGAATGGAACTGACCAAGAACCATTGGATTAGTAAGTTTACTTAGTTCAGTAATAAATGTATATAGTTTCTTATGGAGAGAAGGTGTGACAATAATTAACTGCTTTGGCCTAACCCTGCATTTTCAATGACTGACACCCTAGATCTTCATTCACGGGGTACCATGGCACTGGGATAAAGGCAAAGAAAGGAGCAAGTGAAATATCTTGTGTTCTTCCTTATGTTAACTGTAATGTTCTTTGCTCAGCAGGTCCAGAATTTTTTTAAGGTCTAGGGTGGAACAAATACCTAGTTGTCTATCAGTGAAAAGTGGCTCTTTGCCCATGGCTCATGTGCTCTAAGTTCCATAACAATCCCAGATATGCTACAACCAGTAAATGAAAGAAAGGCTGTAATAAACATTGCTGTTAGTCTGTTTCTAAGATAAAAATTTTGTTTCAAGTAACTATGGTTATTTAATTTAGGAAACATGGCTGTATTTTCATTCACCTTCATAAAATATTGTAAGTATACTTCAAATTTCCCAGAATATGGGTGGCAATACGGTATTTATGTGTAATATTTAATCTGACTTGTATTTGTTGTAGGAGGCTGCCCACTTCCTGTACTATACTGCATTTGTGTTGTAAGGGGACTATGAAAAAAGGGAAAAGGGATGATAGATAAGTTTTACAAGAAGAGTACTGATATGTTTCATGTCATCAAAGTAATTTGTGAGCATAAACACTGAGCATTAAAACCCTAACATTTTCTTCAAATTTATATTATTGTAGCTGAAAATAGAGATTGACACAGTTTTGGTTTATTTTCCGAAGTCTGTTGGAGGGCTTTTTTTTGAAAGGTGGTGACAATCTAGTGTTTTCAGTTTAAGAGGAGCTGAGGTGTCTGAGCTGAGAACTCATACCCAGAAATCACAATAAACTAGAATTCTTCTTCATAGAGACCCTTCTGTAAATCGTGTTTTAAGTAAACATACATATTTAATTATTTAGAATCCAGATTATAACAGCAGTATCTAGTCAATAATAAGTTATTGTTCTGTTACATCTGTAGGTATTGTAACATGATTCACCATATATATTCAGCTCTACATAAACGTTCAGATGTTACATGATAAAAGAAAACACTTGATACTTTTTTTTATCAAGTGTTATGATCTGTTAGTTTACCAGGCTGATACTGAATTGAGTTACAGTCCAAGCTCTACCAGTGGCTTGTGCTGGGAAAATTATTTACCATCTCCATCTGAGCTGTTGAGAAAGTGGTGCTGCTCTCCCTAGTAAAATGCTTTGGGATTTATTGATCAGTGTCACTGGAGGATGAATTGCTGCTGGTTATGAGTCAGCGCCTGTATTCCTATCTCTTAAGATTAGTGTAGCAAATAGCATACCTCAAAAATGTTCCTGTTTGGGTTTTTTCTTCTATTTTGTCTCTTACTTCATTGAGGTAAAGCATTGCAGTCAATGATACAGCACTGGCTTATGATAGACATCACTATCTTATGATAGACAAAGTCTGGTGTGTTAAACCTGCGCTCATCTAAATTGTGATCAGAGTGGTGCATCACTCTGTTATGCATTGTCTAGATGGTTTCCTTTCTTGCCCACCATCATTAAACAAGTTTTTATTTTGCATTAGTAGGAGGGAGAAAGCAAAAAGACCCAGATTAGCTTTCATTAATGTTAATAAAAATATTTATTTGTTGAGGACCAAAATGATCCCATGCGAGTTGGATAAGGAAACACAGAGAAGTTTCCCCACACGACCTTGATGGCCAAAGTCTATTATATTGCCTATGGGCAGGAATGCTAGCTGCCGCAGGTGAATGTATGAGTAATTCCGAAATCTGGATTCACGCATTCCTCCACATCCCTGACCCACTTAAGCAACCTCACTGGGACATAAGTAGCTGGGTTGTTGATGAGCAGATGCTTTTTCATCCTTTCGATGCAACGAATATCTGCATTGGTTCCTTGCATGGTAGATGATGCACCTGGGCAGATTTTACCTAGGTTTACCTAGGTTACCTAGCTACTACATTGCAGTTCCTTATTAATTTCACTATTTTTTACTGTTACATTTAAAATGAGCGGAACACTTTGATTAGGAACAAGCTTGATTAGCTCTGCCCATTATGAAGCAATCAAATGCTTTTAATTACTTCCATGACTATGTTTGTTTGATAATACTCTTTGAGTCTGAGGTTTTAATTGCTTGCAATTTTTCTAGAAGTATCAGTTGAATGAATCTCTCCACTTAACCAATCTCCTTGTGCTTTTATATACATTTCTGAAGTGTGACTTTGCTATGACTTGTATGTATGTCTAAGTCAATATTTTTTTGTAGCAGCAGGTTCCCTTATTATCTCTCCTTGACAAGGATTATAGAAGTACGCACTGTAAAACTGCTTTTGAGACATCAGCGACCCTCTTTGTATCAATTGTTTATTGAAGGTCCCTCATCTAGCATATGCTGCTGGAAAAGCTCTGTCTCATGTTTTTCTTTCTGTCCTCCAGGGGAAATCTCCCTTATGGAGCAACCCTCCTACTTCGGAAGCTAATGACGTACTTGTAAACATTATAGTCCTTACCTTCTTAGTATCACTAAGAAGGAAAAGCTCTGGAATTTATCTGATGGTGTAAGATTGTGACCTCAACTTCCTATTATTCTAGGCTTGGAGTCAATGCAAAAGGTGCCACAAGGAAATGAGAACCCAAAGAACCCGACTGGTTGATTTCCATTGTTTTTTCACAGTGCTCTGTAAAGATGTCTTGTCTCCATTTTGAGGGGACTGAGAAAACAAAGCCACCCAATTGAGAGCTGAGCAAAACAGATGTAGCTTCTCTGGTCTTTTGAGTAGTCTTTCAAGGAGATACATATGTAATGATGCAGAATTACTCCAATCTTCAAGTTAGATACCTCAGAAAGGGAATTTGAATAATTTTTTGTCAGAGCTAGCTGCATCTTGAATGCTCAGCTTATTATGCGTAGTAAGAAGTATTGAATATAAATGCCTCTCTGTTTTTTAGGAGAAACGTGCCAAAGTATTGTCTTGGTTTAAGACAATTTGAAGAGGAGGACACTCTAAAATTATTTGTCTCCTATTAGTTTCATCCAGTCTCTTTCCACCAGTAAGGAATGGATACAAGTAGCTTTAAGCAAAAAAAATAACAGCTTACTGAGAAGCCAAAGGGCCACAGGGAAAAAAATAACACTAAGTAATCACTAGATACAAATATGCTAAATCCCTATGGGAACAAAGTGACACCCAAATTGTTGGGTCATCACCCCCTTCCAAGTCTTTTCGAGTGACTGCCACCTCCTGACTACTGCACAATTCCAGTTCTGGCTGTGCTGAGTCTTGAAGAAACAGTGACCATTTTTGGGCACAGATGTATATGGAATAGAGTAACGTTTTGAGTTACCTGTGACAAGTATATGTTAATTTTTTTCAGGTATTATTTTTTTCACGTAACAGGCTGGTCTGCTAGGTCTAGACTCTCATTTTTCTAACACAGGTACACTCTGCTCTGTACATGTGCATACATTCATGTGTTTCCTCTTTTCCATGCATCTTAACTAGCTGGGCATCAGCTGGGTGGAACTGTTGATGTTCACCTTTCTGAGACCAGGTCTGAGGTCTGCTATATCCATGCTATATTGAGCATGGCCTATACGATGCAGCCGTATTCTCTTCCTTGCAGCACTGAAGTATTCTCATTCTCTTTGGTTTCCCTTCAGCACAGCTATACAAAAATTATAGTTACAGCATGTTTTATTCCGTTGTATTTTTTTACACAAAAAAATGTGGTTTTTTGTTTTCCTGTAGAGATTTGATTAAGAACTTAAATGAAAGATGGAAATACCTATTTATAAGATCTCATATATTAGTGCAAAGTCTTTCACATTTCATTGTTCTCCCCTTGGAGATTTGACCTATCAAGATTTAATAAAATGTGCAGTGTTCAGAATCACTCTGACACATTTGGAATTTCTGCTGTTCTCTCCAGATGCAGAAGATTTCTACTAGAATTTCTTTTCATGCTTGTTTTAGTCTACTAATGGAGTAACAAGTAATACTTAATTTCTTTAAATAAGTGCTGTAACTACCAGTTCTGGCTTCAAATGGGTTCAGATTAGATGTTAGGGTTTATTTTAAGTCACTCTGTTTCATCTGGGACTAATTCTGAGCTTGATACACGAAAATTTCTGTTATCAGTGGTTGCACAGTGGTCCCATTTTGGATATAACAGCGCAAATGCCAGTAGAAGGACCATTAAGTGTTCTTTCCACCACCATAAGGGACACAGAAAACCAACCACAGCTAATGTTGAGGGAATGGGGGGAAATGAATGATTCATTTCTGTGGTCATACACACCATATAAAAATGCTGAATAGAAAGATACAGTCAAGACACACAACAGCTACGAAATTCCATTAATAGAAGTGCTAAAAGGAAATCTGAGATAGCTAATACATTCATTTCCTACTTCTGTTGCAAGGGCCCTCAATCTGTTGTAGAAGGTGAAGAGTTTGATGAGGCAGATTGAATTGCAAAGTATAAAGTGCCAAAATCCAAGGATTATCTTGGCAATATCCCTCTCCCTTGCAAGGCACAATACAATACCAATCTAGGTTAGTAATTTAATAAAAAAAAAAAATGGTTTAGGTGTTGAGTCTGAGTCACAAAAAGCATGTGATTTGTGTATAATCTATAGGATATCATCATACTGTTGTGCTTAATCAAATTCACCAAAAGCTGTGATTAGTTCCAAAATACTTCAGGTGTTTTTTTTATTGTAATTGTTTGCCAAGAGGTTCAGTCAGTTTTAGCAGTATGAGATGTGTAGAGATCATGTCAGACATCAGTGCTGGAAAAAGAGTAATAAGTAAAGCAACAAGGAATATCCCTGTGTGGCGAAAGGATGGAAAGAGAAAAGAGGAAGAAAACAAAGATGGTTAAGGTTAATGAGTGGATGCTGTTGAGGGTCAACATACTCTTAAAAAGTGAAAGAGAGCAGTCAGTTTATTTCTTTTGGATTGGACAGAAATAGAATGCAAAGTTGCCCTGAAAGGACTATTAAGCAGACATCAAAGCTTGCTTGTTTGTTTGTTTGTTTTTCTTTTTGGTGGGAGAACACTGCTTTTAAAAAATTTCTCAGATAAAATAGAAGAATTTTTTAGCTTATGTAACTTTTCTACTTCGGTACTTCCAGTTAGACATCACATTTTGGTAGAGGGTAAGAAAAGTGACTGTGTTTGTTTTATGAAAATGTATTGGCATGGAGCAAATAAAGACAAAATAGTGCCTCTTGTGGCCATGAGTAAGGACTTCCAGTGCTCTTGGAATTAATTGAGTGTAAGCTCGCTGACTCAAGGAGACTTGATGGCTTCCTTGAGACTTGAAGACCTGAAGCGAGTGTTAATGGTGGATAAGTACTCTCCTAACTGTGCCTCACCAAGACTGTGTTGCTGATGGGATTGGGAGAGGGGGAAAAAGGCAGGTAAAACACTGGCAGCAGCAAAACTGGCAATGAACACAAGGTATTAAATCATTACTGGGACTTGGAATATGATTAGGGAAAGTTAATGGAAAATGAAGCCACTGTGCCAAATGACTGTTGCTGGGTTAAAGAAGGCTAATTTGCAACACTGTAATGAAATTAGGCATGCTGTCTTTGTTTCTGACACTGAACAGCGTTTTAAAAAAAAAAACAAAAACACCAAGGGTTGTGCATTTGTGGGCCCTCAAGTTCTCCAGTGGGTTTGAAAGCTGGAATGGTGCTGGAGTAGCACCAAGCTGGAGTAGCAGTGCTTTCTGAGGCGCTTTGGAAGGTGACAGGCAATAAAGAGGTGTGTAAGGTGGACACTGAATCCATCAACCAAGAGCCACTCTTAGGACAGAGGAATTATAAGGACATTTTTTTGTCTGTCCCCTGCCTTTTAAACAGAAATCATTTCCAAGAGGTATCAACTCTTCTAAAAAAATTCAGACGGGTGGACATTTCACAGCCTTCTTAGGAAGTCTTTTTAGGCTAAGATAGCAATTAGGCCATTAGAAAGTTAATCCTAATGGGAGGACTGAATCTGCATGGCTGCAGTTTAAACGCACTGCTGGATCTGCTGTCCTGGGTGAAGGGAGAAGACCTTTTAGCTCTCTCCTTTTGGTAGGTAATGGTGTAATCTTACTGCACCTAAGTCTTGCTCTTTAAACTAAGTAAAATCCTCCTTATCCATAGTATTTTTTTGCAATTTCTTGGGGAGAGAAATTTCTTGTGTTTTGGGGTGGTATTTTTGCTATTGTCTGTAAACAGCAGGTAGAATTCAACTTAACTTTCGAATATCTACAATTGAAACCATCAGATTGTGATCTAGCATCTGTTTTTAGAGAAGAGAAACATTCACTTCTATAGTCAGTTAACCTAAATCAGATAGATGGACTAAGGCAAATGAACCATCTTCTGTATTTATTCCTTTCTCAATGTAAAGAGAACCTGAAATGCGGATGTTGCTGCTCTTCACTTTTTGTGTTCACTTTTACTTGCTCTTTAACACCCTTCAGTCCCATTTACAAAACTCCCAAGGAGTATTTTAGCTTTTTTTTTTTTTGTCATTTAATAGTTCCATTAAAGGAGTAATATTTTATGTTGCTTTTCCAATTCATGTGAATAGCAGAAGCAGTGAAAGCCACTCTTTTCAACATGAGTCACTGGACTGTCAGGAATATTCATATATAATATATTTTGTTGAAATGCAGTGCAAGTACAAAATGGTATTTTAATTCATTGTATCTATGTGTGTTTGCTAAGACTCATAACTAAAATTTGGTAACAGTATGTACAATTTCATCAATTATTGAGCTTGACCTAGTATATAATATTCCTGATATTTAAAAATGCTCTCTTAACCATAATTTTCCATCTTCAGAAATAATGAAATGGCCTAAACATTTTAAACAGTGTAAATATTTCATTAAACTTGAGTGGTTATTTCAGTGGTATTACGGAAGGAGATGTTGAAGTAGAGTAACTCTTTTGCAACTTCTTTGAAAGGTGAATCACTTGATCCAATGTGAATTTTCTCTAATAAATGAATAATGTTTGTTTAAAATATTTTATCTTGTTAGTGTGTCTGGATGCTCCTGGCTCATCCTGTGGCAGGTGGGCTGTTTGCCTGCTACATTATACAGCAAGGGGTGTGAGTCTTCTCTCAGAGACAGAGTGAAGGTAACCAGATTTTGGGATGGGAGCTGTATATGGGGGCTGAGGAGACTATTTCAGCTGATGTTTGGGTATTGTTGCATTTTTTATTCATAGACTGCAGATAGCAGGTGTTAGTTTTGCATTGCAAAGAACTGTGGATGTCAGGGATATCTCGGTGAGATTTATGCATGCATGTTACACAAGAGAACATGCTGCTCTTTTTTCTGTTTCTGTACAAAAATGGGTGTTAGAACAGGAATGGCAGCCAGAGTGAATTATAGTTCCACTGGAGCAATGCCAGAAACTCAGTAAACTTCATGTAACTGTAATTTATCATACTTTTCTTGTCTTTTAAAGGGAGGCTTTTCAGTTCTAGCTGTGACCTTACCCTATAGGCTATTACCTAGGCAACATTCCCACTCAGAAATTACCACCAAAAAATTACTTTGTGTCACAAGCACATTCTTTGCATAATTTTATTTATATCCTCACTCAAATAAAATGTATTTTAGATTTTATGTATATCCCTCACACTGAAGGTGGCCTAGTATCATTTGCATTAGGGGGCTGATTCTCTCCTTCATTATATCAGCTAGCGTAAATGGCAAAAATTGTGATTTTAGTCTCATACAGAGCCACTCAAGGTTTTCTAGTACTTAGAAAAAAATGATATTTCCTGCTTAAAGATGAAGGGCCTGTGCCCTTGTGCTGATCAGGAGGGTGTGGAGGAAAGAGCAGAGTTGCAAACACCTCGTGGGAGTCCCCTTTGCCAGGGAGGTGGGAGAAGAGGATGTCCTGCCAGCTGCTCCAGCTGCTCCATGCTCATCCCCATGCATCACCTGAGGCCTCCCAGGGGAAGCAGAACAGCTTTCCAAGCAGAGAAGGCGTTTTCTGACTGATGTCAGCTCTGGTTGTGTTGCTCAGGGCCTCTCAGAGCACTGCTGTGGATTCTTGTAAAGGGGGTGGCCCTGCCAGTTCAAGGCTCTGGGCTGCACACCTCTCTCTGCCATGCTGGCACCACCTAAAGATGTCAGAGAGGATTGTCATCTGAGACATTGACTGCTGACATTGGCATCTAGACATGTGCACTGACAGCCTTCTCACATGTAATTACTCTAGAAATAGATATTTAACTACGGGTTTGCTATACATAATGTAATGCTAAATACTAACAATTAACATAACCGCTTCCTATTTGTGGTGTGCGGGGAGACAGAATTGTATAGGTGACTGATTTTTTTCTAGATACAAAATATTCTGCTTACAAAATGAGTTAATTTATATTTCCCTGCAATTATCAATAGCAATTATGTAGGTAGCATACATTTTTTGGAAGGTTAACAGATTATGTAGCAATTGCATGCATTTTTATGTAAGCTTACTTCATTAAATTCAAAATGCATGTGGATTCATGTCCTACAGCAAATTTTTATTGTGATTTAATTTAGCATTTCAGACATTTCACTATTCAATATCTTGCTTTCTACATATGTATATTTAATAGGTATAATTTCAATCTACTGCTATCAAATAAGCTGAATTAGGAAAAGGCAACACAGTGTTCAAATAATTTTGCTTGATGAATACTTTAAAACCTATAGAAAATACTGTGGAAATGCTTAAATTCTCATTAAAATATGTCTGTTTTACTCAATGTTTTGCACAGTAATACAAACTAAAGCCCATTACTGGGTAATTTCTTGGGCAGTTTACACAATGGTAACATAGTTATCTATCTTTTATGTAGAGATACTGTAAAACATACTCTATAAAAATAAGAGTTTTTAATTAACAAATCCAGTAGTATTTATTTTAAGCCCAGCTGAAGTACTAAGCCAAAAAACAAGAGGGTATGCAGGTAAATAGTATCTCTCCAGTAAAAAATGCTGTTCTCATGAACACTGATCTCATCTGCCACATTATTTTTTTTTAAATGGAGAATCATATTTCTTCCTTGGGGGCTGAATAGCTGTATCAGTGTTTCATTTCCTGAGTAGTAGAGTTTTGGGCCAGGTTCCCTCAAATTAATCTGTATGGTCATATGTCTTGGTCTGTTGGAGGACTCTGCTGACACCAGGGGTCTTCACGGGAGTGAAGCAGAGAAATGGATGTTTCTTTCTTGGACAGGAACAAACTGTTCTATTTGAAAACCCCTAGTAATGCTACTTAAAGTATTTAATGTTCTGTTGAAGTCTTGTAGGATCTTGTAATTTAGCATGTTCAACTGGTGCTTCCTTAAGCATCACACCAACAGCTTCCATTTAGAACCTTTATTTGTATCCTTGTATGTTTGAGGACTTTCATCTAAACTTGATTTTCCCCCTCCCTTTTTTAAACTGAATTTCAAATACTGGAAAATTCATATTTAATAGGTATTGCTTATTTAAAAACTGTTGAAGTGTTGCAAGATGTAATGAAATGGAGCATCAGCCTAGATGTTTCATTTTCGTTTTGCATCATCCTGGGGTTTTTTGTCCATACTGTAATATATTTCTGTACCTCTAGCTTGTGGTGTAGAATGCTCTCTATTTTTGCTTCCTTGGTGGATATATCTGAATTAGGTATTACATGTAATTTTGTTAATTATATTTGATTTGTGCTTTGAGTAGTATGAAAACTACCAAATAGTAAAATATCCTCTTCTGCAAACTAGATAGACTATTTAAAAATATTAATGTATTACATTTTATAAAAGCACCATCTGTATCTTTAGATTATACTCTTCATAAAGTAACACATTTGGAAAATGTTTTGTGTTTTCAGGAGGTTAATGCCTATATTTAAAAAGAAAAAAGTGCTGATGGTAATTCAGTTGTTGATGCCATAGGGTGAGAGTCATTGCAGAGGAGAAGCGTTTACTTTGGGGTGTTTAGGAGGGCTCAGTGAGCATCAGCAGCCACCTCTGGGCAGCGCCTCCAACAGCAGTTGCTCACGGAGCTGCACGTTCGCAGCAGCGAGGGAACAGCTGCTGCCTTTGTGTGCTTTTGCAGCTCCCTTAACAAATGGCTGATTAGAAATTGAGCAAAAAATGATGCTCAGCACAAAACAGGAAGGTGTCTTGTGCTGCTGGAGTGTGCACGTGATGTGGTGAGAGGAAAAGGAGATGCATTAGGAGGAAACACTGTCTCCCTAGAGAGATTTGGCTTTTCAGTGCCATGGAAAATCAGTCTTGTTTTGTATCATGGAAAAGTCAGGTGTTGCAAACCATCAGCAGCCTTTTTTGGGAGGGGGTGTGGGGAAGGAAAAGATCAAATCAGGATGTGTAATTGTGTGGCTGAGACAATGTTTTGAGGCTGTCTGCTGTGAATTGCTATAATTGATACAAGTGTCCCTTTAAAAGGTCTAACTCCTTCTGTCATGTGAAGATACTCCAAAGTGAGCACCAGTAGTTCAGCTTGGAGGTTTGTTGCAAGTTCTGGGGTAAACAATGCACATCAAATTAATTGCTAGAGAGCTATCCGTGATTTGATGGTTTTTTTCCCAAGCATTGTCCTAGGTACTCATCAGTTCCAGCTAAATTTTAAAGGAAACCATGGTGGCAGATGCCTCCATTTGGTGATGAATGGCAACCCGTTTGAATTTACAGGGAATATGAGAGGACGTGATTGATGAAATAGCTGCTTTTGGCATAGGGCTCCTCCCTGTTAATCTGCCTGGGTAAGTGATCTACCTTTAGGCAAGAGAAAGAGCAGAAGATACATCCTGGTTGAACAGGGAGGTGTGAAGAAAAGCACTCTTGCTTATAAAAAGCAGGGATTGCTATCATATGTTATTGGGTCACCTCATGCCATCATCTTTTCCTGTCCATTTCTCCTGGAAATGGCAACAATACTTGGCTTTAACATGCAGATGCTGTGATGACTGCATTTAAAAGACCATTTAGGTTTGTTTGGAAATCTTTTGTGACCTTCGGGCCACAGGGCTATAATTAGTTGGATTTTTTTCTGTGAATTACTGGCCCTTATACTGTCATACATAATCAGTGGGGGTCCGTTTGTGTTTCATCTTCAACTGCCTCCTGATGCTGAGTTTACAGCACTTTTTTAATACAAAATAAATTGTTGACACCTGATGCTAGTTCAGAATTAACATTATTTTAAAAGTCCTAGTGCTGTATTCCTGACCATGACTGCTCAGGCTTATTTTGTAACACAGCAGGTACTGTAGAAATTAGGGCAAGTGTCGAGAATAGGTTTGCACCCCCTCTCTCCTGCCACCCTCTTGTGCATGTGAGAAGCTCTTCCTCAAAAGCCAGACCTCAGTGCGAGCACAGTCCAGACTGTTTACAGTGAGAGAACACCTCAATTCAAACTGCTGTCAGGGAGCAGGTATTAATCATGCCAATATTCAGCAAGCCATGTATGAGAGCTTTCTTGTTCCTTTGAGCTTAATATGGATAAAGCCAGTAAAGAAAGAGAAAATGGAAAAGGTGGCTTTACTGATAAGAAACCTACCATAAACTTTGAATTAGTGACAGTGTGTACCAGATTTGCCTCTGGAGTGTTTCATTAGTATTGTGTACTGCCTCTACTGCATGTTAGCTTTCTGCTGACATGTCACCTGAGATAACAACATCATCTATTTAAAAGGTTCAGGAAAGAGACAAATTAGTTTCCTACTGTCCTAAGAAAAATGTGAATACTAAACACATACACAGTGTTTCCACACTCAGTGGAAATTGTTCTATGTTTGTGATTTAAACATTTTTCTTAGTAAAAAAACTGCCCCCCCCCCCCCCCCCCCAATTTTCTTTTTCTTCAGATCATGTGACAGACTGGATCAGGGAGATAAATCTCATTGAGGAGATGAAGCAATGTACAATAACATTATGGGACCAGCTGCTCTCTTTGTATAATTTGCTGCATGGACTGCATTTGCAGAGCCCAACAAGGTCGAAAGCAATTAACTGATTAGAAAGTGCCAGAAATAAGATAGAACATTTAAGTGACAGCAGAAGTAAATGCAGTTCTCCATTTTCCTCAACAATACTGATCTAAGGATTTATAGGGAAAACACTGAGCAGTGTATTGTGCTTAAGATTGTATTTACCCAACACCTATTATTTTTAACATTACTTAAAAGATCCTGATGAAGTTGCAATACTAACAGGTAGAAATTCTGCAGATGGAATGGCAGATTTTAATAAATGGAACAGCTGAGCATGGATCTAAGTCAGTACTCAGGAGCTACATGAAAGTAGGCAAGCTCTAAAACGGAATGTTTTAATAGATTTACAATAACAAGATAAGGTTTTTTAAAAGTAATATCTCATTTAAATGTAAATTTGTGGCTCAATTATCAAAGTGATTTTTTAATCATTCTACATTTCTAGGGATCCAGGATCAGAGTCATGTATTGTGCTTGCAAGCAAGATGGCTGATGATGAGATGTGAATTATCTGGAAGGTGGCATTCAGAGCAAATACTAAAAAAACAAATAAACAGAAAGTGGATTCTAGAGGGCTCCATGTTTTAAATATACGAGCGGCACTTTTCAGCTCTCAAATAAGCTCATGAAAACTATAATTTATCAAATTCTGTCTAGGCTGGTGCAGAAAAGCACAAGGGCAGCAAAGAAATTGGGAATGATGGTAGGCTTTGCGCATAAGGTCTACAGAAGCACAGCAGCACATCCCATGACACCGCTTACATCCGTGGGGGCGGGACAGATCGTATCTTGGGTAGCAGAAATGAAGCCAGCTGAGTGTAAACAGAAGCATTTATAGCTCTCCTGTCACAGGCACTGCCGTTACCTCGGCATAGCTGATGCTTATCCTTGAGCCCTGCTAGAGCAGAACATCTTTCAAACTCAGTGCATCTCTTCTGGACTCACACAAGGCTCTCTCTAGGATGTATGTCTCTGTAAGCCAAGTCCAAACAGTTCTTGCAAGTTCTGTGGTAAAGGAGAGCGAGCAACGTTTTGTTTAGAGCAGGTCGAGTTGAAGGCACTGAGCTATATTCTTCCATCCCTTAACATGTCTAAATGCTGTGTAACACTGCAGTCAGCAGGTATCGGGAAATCACTGTAGTAAGTTTCATACTAAAAGAGGTGGCACAAGTGTTCATTGTAGGGCAGTGTTGGAGACTGTATACTTGTGTACACTGCCACAGAAAATTGTTTTCTGAATGAAGCTGTTTGTACATAGTTGTTTACTCTTTTGTATTTGTGTACAAATAGAGAATCTCTGATGTTGCTTTTAATGTTACCTTTTCTTATTTAGATTTTGCTAGGGTTGAAACAGGCTCTATCTATCACTACTGCTAATGGTATCATTTTTTCATAATCTGTTTTTTATATGGTTGAGTTTTTATGAATTTCTCTAAAATAAAGTTTAAATAACTTAAAATAAGCAACTACTGCAATGGGCAACTGAATATAAGGCATGGGCTTTTTCTGGGAAATGCACAATTGCCTTTAAAGAAAGATGTTTAGTGATAGTATATGAATTTGCTAACTAGTTTATGGAGCAGCTTTTTCAGTCAGGTGCCTGGAGTTGTGAGCGGTGCATGCTGGTAAATGCCCCCTCAGTAGGCAATACCGAATGTACAGGATGAGAAAATGTACTGCTGTCATGGCCCAGAGGCTGAGCTGCGGACAATTAGCCAGGATACTATTCAGTCAACACCTGGACTGCTAATTTAGCTTTGAAAATTCCTTATCAAGCATCTCCTACAATGGCTTTCCCAGTCAGTTCTTGGATCCTCTTTAGGTACAATGAAAAATCCTGACCTTGTCGTAAAAGAACTGCCAAGGTCTCACTGACACTTACTCTCCCTTGCTCCTCAGTCATTTCTGTTCAGAGAAATGAAAAGGTTACTGCTCTTTAAATATTCCTTCACAAGGGTCTATGATAATTGAACCGTCTAAATTAACATATCTAGTTAGGTAAGCCTCTTTCTTTACAAAAAATAAATACTTGGCTTTTGTCATTTCTTACCTCCTCAGGAAGAAATCGCATGTGTGAGCCTGTTCTGGAAAGTGGCTGTTAATGAAAGAGTGGTATGGATGTGCAGTGGTGTTACAAAGTTCTTTTGTCCACTCAGATTTCATCAACTAACAGCATCTCTTATACTACATCGGAACAGTTGCGTAAAAAAAAACCAACCAAACAAACAAAAACCTATGTCTGCAAGATTTTTCTGTCTTTAATCTATTAGGAATGTAGATACATTGAGATGAAGATACATTATAGATTTGTAATCTCAGGAATGGAATTCTTTATGTTTGGTGCTGGATAGTCTTTTTCCTATGTATTTTGACTTATATAAGGAAGGGTACATATTCAAGTATATGAAAATGTCACTTAATGGTTCAGTAATAAAACGTAGTTGAAGTGGAAAGATCACAAATATCTCAGGGGCATGAAAGAGTGAGTTCCACAAAAAAAGTTAAGATAGATTGTTTTAATTAGCACATTTCATCTATGGAAAAACAGTATCTGATACTGTAAACTGAAGAGTTATATTGTGTTATAATCTGTTTATTCTTTATAGCTGCTCCTGAAAAGTGTTAGTTGCTATTTAAGGAATTTTGAAAACATAAGATAGGTAGGGATCTCCTTGGCTGCCAACTCCGGCTCCTTACTGTTTCAAGGAGCACCTCATAGTGATCCACCTTGTGTGCTTGTAAAGCACAGTGCAGGTATGTGTAACTCTGGGAAGGGGATGGGAGCTGCATCCATTTCTCCTATTCCAAGGCTGTTACAGATACTCATTGCCTTAACGTTTAGACTTTTTCTTTATTTTTTGATTTATGGCCTAACTTTATTCATCGCCACCTTATATTTATTTATTCGTTCTTATGCCAGCTGTGGCTCCTAGACTGAATAAGTTTTTCTTCCTTTCACTATTCAGTTCCCTGGCCTATTTTCTCTTGACTTTTCATTTCACCAGACCAGATATGCATAAGCATTTTTAGTCTTTTTTTGTCAGATAGATTTTCCATTTCTCTGACTGTGTTGGCACCTCTTTTCTGCACCTCTTCCAATTTAAGCTTATCATTCCTTAACATGAGTGAACAGGGTTCTATGGCAATTTAGAGATAGCAATGATTAGATTTTGCCCATATCGGTATTTCCTTCTCTCCTGAAAAATCTTGTTTGATGCAGCTTAGAGTTGCATTGTCCATGTAACACTAACAACTCATACTTAAATCCTATGACTTATCCTTTTCCACCTCAGTCATTTTCAACTGATGAAATTCTGGCTTATGGAAGAAACGTTTTTATTAGTCCTTAGGGGGATGGCCTTGCCATTTATTTGCTAAATTTTTATTTCATTGGTATTATTCATGTTCTCAAGGTCACCCAGTTCTTTGCATAAGGATATCCCAATGCTCTTCGGTATTGATTATCTCCCCAAAAATGAATTACCAGGATAGTTCTCTAATATAGTACTGACACTTTGGCCAAAGTAGTTATGAAAATAACAAGATTTCTCCCAAGACTGGTCATTGAGGAACTCTTAATAGCTTCCCTCTAGCCTGAAACTTTCTAACAGTAACCACTTTCATTTCCCCTTTAGTTACTTACTGACCTAATATTTCTGATATTAATCCTTATTTTATGTCAACTGAGTAATGATTTCCCATGTGGCATGATATGAAAAATGCTTATCTGAGCTTCAGATATGTGAGGTCTCTCACATTTCCAGTGTCTAATAATCCCCAGAACCTTGAAGATAGCTACTGAATTGATACAGTGTGGTCTACCTACTCATCCTCCCTTGACCTGCATGTCTTTAAATTAAATACACTTACTCTGAAAATTTTCTCTGATAAAATACACATTTTTGAAAAGCTTTCCAATCATCTGTTGCTCTGATTGCTTTCTCCTCTCTCCTGCTTTGCTGCCCTATGCTATTCTACTGTCTTCTATACCTATAGGACAAGATCATGATCTTGCTACCAGAAGTACCCTCTTCCTGTTCTTTCAGTCTCTGGGCTGGAAACTGTTCTGTCACCCTCAGGTCTTGAACCTTGTTGAACCTTTCATCTAGTTTTATAATTAACTGATCATTTAATTTTTTTACTCCTGTTACACATCTTCATCTGTGCATTCAGTATTTTCAGCCTAATCCTAAATTCTGTACCATCTTCACTACATTGTGATCCCTTTCTCATTTTTCTTCTTTGTATTTTATTCATATAGGTGAAAAATACTATTTGTTCTCACGTACAGACTAGTGTATTTATTGCTAATCCCACCCCATGTATATGCATATAGTTGTTAATGAAGAGCAAATATTTTTGAGTAATAAAATATCTTTAAGTTAAACAGCAGAACCCTCTAGATCTTAATCCTTAATTCCATACATAAAACTTGGAAGCAACTTTTTGCTTACAACACACTTGTTATACATAAGGCTAGGCACGTGTTCAAAGGAGCGGCATAATTTATTTGCTCAGGTTTTAGTCTAGCCTATCCTGTGCAAATAAAATGAAAGAAGTTTTCAAAGTTCACATTGCAGTCTGTGTTAAAAGAACACATTAACTTCTCTTTTATATGTAAAGTCAACCTAGTGTTGAGAATTAGTATGGTTTTGGAAGAGTGAAAGGAGGAAATTAAAAATATCAGTCCAGTGGTAGTTGGGAGACTGTTCTCCAAAGATAAGTTGAACATGTGAGATTAATAAGGATGAAATGAAGCCCTCTGGAGTGAAAAGTTTGAAGTTGGACAGAGAGAGCAGAAATTAACACAAAAGGAGAAGAGAGGAAAAGAAAAAAAGCAGTAAGGAATGCCATCACTAGGCAGGCACGGACTGTACACAGTGAGCAAGAGCCAGGCAGGTCATGGGGTTTAGGTATTTTACTGGGGTAGAACTGAGTTTCCTGCTATGAGAAGAAGCGTGACTGAAATTTCCCACCTGAAGCAATGTGAAAGATAAGGGGAGAAAAAGAAGAGGAAAAAGATTTTGAGCCTTGAGGAGAAGTATTCACTGGAGGCAACCATAGCTTCAGTGACACACTGAAATAGAAGACTTACACAAAGTAAATACAAAGTAAGACAGTGTATAGTAATGCACTGTAATAATTTATTTACCTGAGGACAAAGTGACAGTGAATGATTCTAGCCATGTTTGGGTTAAGTGAAAAAGGTGAAAGGGGAAAAAAATTGAGAGATTAAAGTTTAATTATTACTTACTTTTTATTTGTTTACCCAACACAAACATTAGAGTAACTTCTGCTAGCTGTTGACCTCCTTTGTCTGTATGATATAATTAATAGTGGGGATGTTTCTTGCCTTTTGGAAGGAACATACTATCTTTCAAGCTTATGTATAATTCAGGTATGCCTTAATATGTTGCATTGCTTCCAGATACTGGGCCACTAATCTGATTCATCTCGGTATCTCACAAGAAACTGTTTTAATTTGGTAATTCAGTACTAAGGAAAAATTCCATCTCTTTTTGTACGGATTTTGATAATAGATGCTGTAATCATAGTGTAAAAGTCTTCAGTATATTAATTTAGTAATACAGAACTGCTTGCCTTGAGAGATCATAGGGTTTCTTTAGAGGCTTTTTGCCTTTTTTATTTCTTTTTTTCCAATGTATTATAATTATTTTCTATTATTTTGGCGAACAATGTTGTGTAATTACATCTGCATGGCCAGGAAAGGGATCATGAAAGTATCATGGGTCATTTGGATTGCTGAGGGCTCTGCACATATGTGTGTGTATGTGTGTGTGTGTGTGTGTGTGCGCATGTGTGCATGTGCATGTGTTTGCCTAATTTCTCTGGAATAGCACCTACTATAGGAGAGCAGGGTATGCTTTCGAACAGAGGTGGCGAAGTTTTCACAAAGCTTCTCTGGCTCCTTGTTGGTGCTGAAAATCTGGGATAACTTAGTAGAGTCCTTAACTTGCTCAGGACTGCATACTGTAAGGAATCCATCATGGTGCTTCTTCATTCTCGTTGAAGTACCAGCTCCTTCCTCCAAGAAAAAGTGTTGGAGCTGTAGGCATGTAGTAGGCATGGAGCTACTAGGCAGTTAACTGAGGTGAGACACTACAGTGTCTTCTTGAGTGGTAAAAAAGAGATCAGTAAGTTTTAATGAAATGAAACTGATCGTGTGATCTTTTAGTGCCAAACATCCAAAGTGGATGAAAACTTTAAAACAGAAGCTTAACTCTTGTGCTTGTTGGAGAATCTCATGGAGCTCCCAGCAGTTCCTGCTATGGAGCTGCTCTAGAAATGTAGATCCATCATGTGCAGTGTTTGGTGTATATAATGACCAAAGATGCCAGTGGCGTAGGACTCCAGTTTAAGACAAGAGGCAGCAGATGAATATAACAGTGAAAGGGGGTATCAAGTCCCAGAAAATAGATTTTAAAGAATAAATATAAGGTCAGTTTTGATCATAGCCAGAATTAAGCAGCTCATTTCTGCAGCCTTTGTGCTGTATAGGGTTTGGCCAGGCTAGTAGTGTTACTGACTGCTTTAATATGTACTGTTCTTTGCAAACACTATGTTTTGAGGCTCTCAATAGTCAGGAGCCACTGTTCAGATTTTTTGAATTTTAGTGGCCTCTGCATCATTGAGACAACTTAGAGAATGTAAACTTTGATTTCTCTTTGTTCCTCAGAAGTTTCATTTGTAACAAAAAATAAGTAATGAAGGCTGTGTCACAGCATCTGTTACTAGAAAAACTTATTTTTATCAGGAGAATACATTCTCTGTAAGTGATTTGTTGTTCACATAATTTTAAGTATTTATAAAGGATTCCTTTTAAGGGTTAGTTAAGTTATATGGGGGGAAAACCTTTCACTAAGAAATAACTTCCCAGAGGAGCAATAACAGCAAGCAAGAAACCCTGTTACGGTAATAGAAAGGTTTATAGCTATATGGGTCTATATGGAAGTCTCATGCAAGCCTGTACTCTCGTAAATCACAGAGATATTAGATTATGCTGAAAGGGATGAAGATGCTCAGCTGACTACATTTGCAGCTACATCAATAGTTAAGTCAGTGCTAAGGAATTATACAGATGTTTCAGTGATTTAGAGGAATAGAATAAAAATGCACTTTTATCTCAACGGCATGCCAGTTTAATGAGTAATATTGAGAATGGTTGTAAAAAAACAGTATGTAGCAAAGTAAATTCTTTTCACTCAGCTTTAACACTGTAATTAAAACACAAATGCTATTTATGGAAAAACCTGTTGTTAAAAAACAATTACAGTAGCTTGTTTTATTCTCTTCTTTCATTGAAAGACAATAAGGAATGTTATTCAATTTTTCTGTTTTCCACTAAAATGCTGTTCAATTTTCATACATGATTGTTTTGCTCTTTTTCTCCTCCCATCTGTCTATTTCACCTTTAAGTTTTAAAGAGCTATTTTTTTCCAGAAATAATTGGGTCATTTTTAGTTGCTGTCAGTAATTTGTTAGTCAGACTAAAGCTTACTCTAGTTTCAGTCATGGATTTATGAAAGCTTCCAGTATTAACTGCTGCAAATAGAGGAGGCTGCCCTCCTCTCCAGCACAGCTCCTTGGACATCCATGTCCTCTGCTATTTAAATGAATGTGGAACATCCTGCACTGAGATGTTAAATTTTCATCATACTATGTTTTTTCTGAGCATGGTATTCAAAAAATACACAAAACCATGCCAAAGTAGTGATTATTAGTATACCAAAACCTGCAATTGTATCTTACATTATAAATCCTTATTTTCACGAGTCTAATAATGCATATTAGAATAGACATACCAGAAGGGTTCAGTATTTTCAAATGTATACGTCTCAAAGTAAGCTCTACACAAACACAGCACTGCGATTAGGTAACATGTCACTGCTGTGCATTTTGTTCATTTGTTTGTTTTTCTACTGCCTCGATAATTATTGTGGAGAGATGATCTCCTTATTTACTGACATTCTGTAGGATCACACCAGTAATTCACCTGAAATGACTGTCTGTAGTCTTACAGGGTCTTACTGCTGAGGCTTTTTGAATGCTAATGTAGGTCATAATTAATCAATAGTGATTGTGCAAAATATAAAACATTTATATGATCTTCATAACTGACACCTAAATTCTCTGCAAGAGACAGCTTGAAATAGTAGCAGAGCTTGTCCTCACATCTCTCTGTTGTAGACTTGTCCTGTTTGATGTGCTAGCGTGCTTGCCCTAAATAGTCTCTGAGGTGAGTTGTTTGGATGCGTCATTTCAGCTGAATATAGCTTTGCATACTCCAGTAGCACATAAAACAATAGAATACCAAAAGAAATTCTAAATAGCATACAGCAAAATATGAAATATTATTCTTTTCTGCTAGTCCTGCAGAGGCAGAATTTTAATGTGTCAATTGCTATTATTTCTTAAAATACCATTTTGAGGAGTTAATAAAGAAAAAGCTTTATGTGCTTATTGAAAGACTGGTGGTTTGCTTCCTGTGTAAAACACAGTCTTAAGCTTCTTCTGGTGTTAAGAACAAGCACATTTTTTTCTCATCTGTTTATGTTTTGTCTTTATACCTTCATTAGGATGAGAGTTTATAGCTCACATTCTTTGTTCTAACGTTTTATTACTGTTCCTGCATGATAGGAATTACATTAGATTTTCCAACAGAAATGGGACATAAAAGTGGCAATTTACTGAAAGTAACTGGGTACTGTGTCCTGATTCTCCAATGCCAGTGTCAGTATATGTTTAAACTCTTTGGTTTATTGCTGTAATGTTTTTCTTTCTTTTGACTGCATATTTGCACAGTTCCCAGCATGCTAGGACTATGATCTTAATTAAACCTCAGGATTGAACTGAAAAAGGAATGAGTACTTATTATCTGGAAAAAATGTGGAAGGGAAGGATCTGGGATCTGATAAACACATGTAAAATGAAGTAAGCAATTGCCTCCTCACTCTACTCCACCCAAAAATAAACCCACCAACAACTAGAGGAACAGTTAAAAATTAATTTAGATCTTTAATTCTTCAAATGCACATGGAGTGATCAGGTGGTTAGCAAATTTATTAGTGTTGTTTTATGTCAGCACTGACACCATACTGTATCTACAAAAAGTGATCTTTTGCAATTAACTTGTTACTCTTCCTTAGGAGTGTGTAAAAAACTGAAAACACATGAAGGTGAGGGAAAACTTTGGTATACCATAAGCATTATATTGTATTATATTGTATAAAGGTAATAATCTAAAACTGTGTGCATGCCAGGAGGAGCAACTTTGCAATTACAAAACCTGGAGATGGAGCTGATTCTGTTACCTAAGATGTTTTTGTTTTCAAAAAATAGAGCTAACAGTTTTTTCAATAATCTTGCTTTATTACTTTGAGTGTTAAATTTTGACATTTGCCTTTTGGAAAAAGAGATTTCTGATTTACTTATTATTAAGGATTTTGTTAAGAAGTCCTGGAGGTGACCAAAGTTAAACATAGTAGGTTTTACTGAAATGACTAATTATAACAGATGCCTGACTCCCATGAAAGTTGCTGGAAATCAGCATTACTCATTTAGATGCTTTTATAAACTTCATTAGGTGCTTTTGTGCATCTTTAGACATGTAAATACCCCATCTGCACAAAGAAGTGCATGCACTGGCAACATTTACAATGATGGAAGTCAGGTATGCTTTGCCTCCAGTCAGTGGGCTTTGTTCATTATGCCTCTGTCTGAGGATACTCTGGCTGTTATCAGTTTGGTTGCCAGCTGACCAGAAAAATATTCAAGTGAGAAATGTTTCAGGAGGACAAATAAATGTATTTTGAAGATGGGGAAACAAAAACTAAAATTACTTCCATATGACACAAAGCTATACGTGTGTGACATATCTGGGTTGGTTTCATATATGACAATGGGTGATATTAAATACTTGGCAAAAAAATAAAGATTTGGAATCACACAATACACAGCTCTTCTGTTTGGCATCAGTTCCATAATACAATAAAACTTATCATTTGTAAGCTTGTCTGGTTTTCAGAAAAAGACTGAGAACAGTTTGATCTGTCCTGATACATCAAACAATACAGTGCAGGTGGTTTAAAAACAAAGCAGTTAATCAAACAAAATTTCACTTAAACTATCTGATGATTCATGAACCGGTCTATGCACACTGTCGGTTATGTCTTTCTGAGCAATTATTTGTAGAATATTTAAATAGCCTGGACAACATGTGGGACTGCTGAGAACAATATTGTATTATAAATTACTTCTTCAGTTTGTTTCAGTTCAATGTGGACTGACAACATGACAGCGAGTCACCCTGTTGTTTTCTTGAACGCAATGCAATATACCATTTATACTGGAAATTAAGTTTTGCCTCAAGTATTGTTTTGTCCATGTTAAAATATTCCTAAAGTAAACTACGAAATGTTGTGAGAAACAGAATTATGTATTTAATCATCTTTCTACTTATTTTTACATACGTCACAAACTTTAGAAGTTGTGGTTGTATTAGTAAGGGTCACTATTAAGTTGTCACCTTCATGACTCCCATTCAAGTGCGAAACACCAACAGAAAACATGATGGAGGAGTTCCTTAGTGGAATGGATGCTAGTTGAATTTTTTAGAGATCAAAGAAATGTGTGGAGTAGAAGGAAGCTGAGAGATGTCAGATACATCAGGAATGATATTTTCAAGGAGTGGACAAGCTTTGACAGGCTGTAAATTAAGGGAAAGCACTTAGAGAAAGTAGAAAGTCAAAAAAAAAAAAAGAAAGAAAAAAAAGAGGGAAAAGGTGGGTAATGCAGTTATGGACATGAGGCATTTGTAAAGTTTATAATATACTACTGGAACAAAGACAGTTGAGTAATTTTTCTTATGCTGCATTTGGAAAGTGGAACAAGTGGATGGAAATGAGGCTAGTGGCAGTGGAGGTGACATCTAGTTTGAGGACTGTGACCTCAATAGCTGCATCTAGACTGCATGACTAGTGCTTTTGGGTGTCCTGGTTGCTTGTTCTTCAGTGTGAAAAAAACCAGGGAAACCAGGGTGGAAATGATAGGAGAAAGCAAATGAGGAGAGGTCACTGTGTGCAGTCAGATATCATTGTAGCAAACTTGAGACATGATCTGGGATACGTATCTGTATTGAGTCTGCGTCAGATGGAACTAACTTCCTTCATCACAGCTCATATGCTGCTGATGTAGGTTCGTGACTGAAATGGTGCTGATGGCGCACCAGGGTTTTAGCGATTGCAGAGCAGCACCTGCACAACAAAAAAGGCCTTTTCTAGCTCTGCCTGTAGCAGGTAGGCTGGGGGTGTGCAAGAGCTTGGGAGGGAACACAGCCAGGTCAAGTGACCCAAATTGACCAAAGGGGAATGTCATGCTCAACAATAAAAGCTGCAGGCTGGTCTTTCCAAAAGAGTTGTTGCTTGGAGGCTGTTTGAGCACTGGGATGCTGGTGGGAGGGAGGGATTACCTTTGCTTCACTTGTGTATTTTTGCCCTGTTTGTTTCCTTCGTTTATAAAGTTGGCTTTGTCTCAACCCCCATGAGTTGTTTCTGTGATTCAAATTCACCGGTCTATGCTTGGAGGTAGTGTGAATGGGTGGCTGGTGGGCACTTAGCTTTTGGCCAGGGTCAACCCACTACAGTAGGATTCAGGAGGACGCTGAAGTTTCAGATAGAAACTTCAGTGTCCTCCTGAATCCTCCTGTTCAGAGATAGCCAGAAAGCTGCCAACTAGAAATGAAGCAGTAATGTCAGTTTATCTGTAGTTTAAATAAAAATATTGGATTGAAAAATTGAAAATGAAAGGGAAAAATAATATAAATATTTTACAGGAACTGATCATGTCAATGGCCATTTGGGGGTTTTGAACATTTTAATGGCATTGTGTTAGTACTTTTCTGATATGTAAAATTGTCTGTATCATTGAATATTCTATTGGAGGTTCTCAGAAAGCACTTGTTTTTATGACTCGTTACTTCACACCTTTTAAGCCAGATCACCTAATATTGGCAAACCTCAGGAAATCCGTAGAAAACTAAGTAGACTTTCCATGTGCCTATAACAGTTTTTTGTGTTTTTTCAATAGTATTGTTGAAGTAATGGCTTAAAGACTGGGCCATTGCTTATGATATTTTGCTCATCTCATGAGAACTATCTCAATGAGTATAAACTTACTTTTGGTACTCTAGTAATCAACCAATACTGAATTTGTATCTGGTTATTTACTTTCTATTTTGAGTCTTGAGAGAAATAATAGTATCTATTGTAAGTTCATGTTTTTCAGAATGTCTTGTTAATGTGCAAACTAAAAGCCTCTAAAAGTGCAATTCACCTACGCCTTCGTAGAGGCAGTACAGATTGGTTTCCTCTCCTGTTGTGACAGGCATTTCCTTATAGTGAAGAAAGTAGTACATCAAAGACAAATGAAAATTATTTAAAATGCTGTCTTTACCACAACCTAGTTAGTCTGGAATGATAGCTTGGTTATTAATACATTTATGTTCATAAATCTATATGCATATAATGTATGTGAAAGTTAACAATAGAAGATGCAGATTGAAAAAATATGTAGGCCTTGCACTTTTTCCTATGCCAAGGCATAATTAGCTATGCTATGCATTTGTTTGTTATAATTAAAAATAAATTTAATATTAATTTATTATATTATAAAAACTCATGTGTATTGCAATTTATATAATTCCTAATGAAAACCTGGTTGTGCTGCAGTGAGTTGGCTGGGATGTTCCCATGTTTTGCTGTTTCCAAATAAGTGCAGCTCTAAAAACTTGCTATCTAAGCTGTGTTGCGCAATTGGACAGTAGGAACTCCAAGCTTAAAATGCAAAGCATTCCCACTCTTAAGTGACACTTTGCTGTAATTTACTCATATTTGACTGCTTTATTGTACACCTATTCATGGTTTGGGTGTAGACTCTGACAAAGAAGCTTCCTGGAAAGTGCACGATAAAGAAATGATGACGAATTTGTTGTTTGTTCTAAATGCAAACACCAACCTTCAAGGGAGCTAATTAAAATCTTTATCTGATCCCTATTTGCAAGGGAGCTCTGCCTGGGTTCATGTGATAAGTTCATGCTGTTAGAGATTTCTAATTTGATTGGGTTTTTCTTTTCCTGATTTTATGAGTAAAGCTTTTTTTTTTTAATGTTCATAAGTCTTTGCCAGAGGAAATGGCAATCTTCCCTTGAAATGTTTCAGTTGGGAAACAATACTTGGCAAATGGATTTAATTTTTTTTTCTTTTCTGTATGTGAGAAAAGTGACAACTCAGCTCATCAAAGCTGTTTGTAGAGGAAAATGCTTCTTTCCAACCGAATTGGCTAATAAACTATTGTTTTGAAGAGAGTTGAACGTGGGGTAATGTACAGGATTTTGATAAACTGTGAGATTCCGTTTACCAGAGCTTTGTGAAGATTGTTTTGTCATCTTAAAAAGGACATACGGAGTTTTCTAGGTACAGAGGGGCATACTGTATATCAGCTTGATGTTGGCAAAGAACATTTAATCTGACATTACAAGTTGTCAGCTGGTCACATTAGTTGACTTTAATAATTGCTAGTTGAGCAAGTCCACTGATTTGGAGGACAGAACATCAAAAACTTGCCCTTTTTTTGTCAACTTGTTAGTTGTATTTGTTTGTATTATTTTCACTTGTGTCATGAAAAAAAAACAATTGTTCCTTCTGCAGAGAGTTCTATATGAGATACTTTGTTTGATGTCTTTCATAAATTAAAGGTTATGCTCATAGTTTCAGTTGGAAATTGTTCTTTAGTAGCGAGTAAATGAATTGATCAGTATGGAATGTGAGGTCATGAAATTAGTGTGGTACAAGAGGTCAGAAGGAGAGTTTGAGGATAGGAGTTGGCACAACATAAGGAAATGTAATGTTTTTGCTCTGTAGTGAACTATTGATTCTTACTTTTAATTGCATGCTTCAGCATTCATGTGGAAGAAAAATGTTTACAGCAAAGCGAGATGTCTGTCACAGTCTGCTTTTGCTATAGTAAAAAAATAAATGTTACTGATTGATGAAACAAAAGCAGAAAGAATGTTACTAAGTAAATATCTATACATAAGTCAAGTGGAAGCAGGAGTGTGATATTTACACAGAATTTCAAATGCAAACCAATGAAGTAGGGTGGTAGTAGAAATACTCTTTTTGTCTTCTTGTCACTTAAGTGCTGACCAAAGTGTGTATTTTCCTATATTTGTTGTGTGCTGGTTTTGATTAGGAAGTAGAGAAATGGACCAGAACTTCCTTCATTACTTTAATGTAATTTTAATATATAAACAAGAATTTCAGTCCATATTCTTCTGGGAAAAAATATCCCCAAAAGGAAGGTCAAAAAATATCCCACTGAGACAAGAGAGACCAGAAAACACATACAAGCTTGAATACTGATATGTGAGACAGGTACGTTTTTTTTGAAAGATGACAACCCAAAGATGTTTGCCACATGTCACCAAGGTCATTTTTTTTTATAAATGTCTAGCTGTGTGCTACCATATGGATTCCTAAAACAACACACAGGGAAAGAACAAATTTGCAAGTTGCAATTACCAGATCAGACAGTTCTAAGTCTGTGTGTTCACATGACTCTGTACTGTAGTCACTTTGTGTTCTGCTCTTGCTTTACCAGATAAAATGAAGCATAGTTCCTCCTAGGTTTTAGACCTAGGTTTATTATCGTGGACATACCCAGTTTAAGCCATACAAATTTGTTCAATACAGGTGGACTCACTTACAGAACTGAGGATCAGTGGGTGATCTAGATGTGTCATGCAGTGGTTTTGACTAATTCCTGGAAGATGAAGGCACCCATATCCTTGCCTTTGCTTAGGCAGAAGTATAGACAAATTCAGAGCATCTCATTGGAATGGAAGAATGGTTCCAAGAATTCAGACCAGGGATTCTCATAGCCTTTGATCTATAGTGCTGAGCATCCTGTCTCCAACAAGCCATAGCAGATTTCCAGAGAAGAGATGAATAGCTCGAGAATACATAACACATCTCTAGAAAATTCCCTCCAGTTGTTTTCAGCTCAAGGGATTTCCTGAACCTGATGTGATATCTCTAGCTCTCAATTAATCTCTTTTCTAAATTTGTGTTAAGTTTCCCCATACAGCTTCTTAAAATTTTCTTGTACCCCCTAATATGTTTGAGAGTTTCACAGATCTTTCACCTGTTGGGCAAAGAACCACTTTCTTCTATTTGTTTTGCATTTTACTCCTACCAGCTTCCTTTAAAGTTGCTGGTTTTCCTATATGCAATGTTATACCAAACATAAAATGATACAAAGGTAGTTTGAGTCCTCTGTCTTGATAAAAATTATTGCAGAAGATCACAGAAACCCAGCTTTGCAATTGAATATATTATCAAACAGCTTTACAGAAGGAGAATAGAATTTTTACGCACTAACGAGATAGAAATCGTCAGTTGACACTTTTCCTCACAAAACTTCGTTGCATACCTGGTCCATGTGGTAAAAAGTACTGAGATCAATTAACCTGTGTTTTCAGGTGGTAGAAAAAAAAACCTGTGTTTTTCATGTGGTAGGTACTCATACTTAGCACAAGTTACGTTAGAAAGCTACAAGGATAGTGATATAAGCTGGATTTTGCTGCTGGTTGGAATAACAGCCAATGCTTAGAAGATGAGGGAGCCCTGATAATACAGGCTGGAATGATGGCTGTGTATTCAGTTCTTATTTAAGTCATTTATCATGTAATAAAGTCTTCATAACCTTGCTTGGGTTGGAACTTAAAATTTGTACTTTGGTGTAATTAACAATCTTTTGCAGTAAAATAAAGAGATCATCCAAATCTCTACGTATGTCACCTGATAAATTTAGGTCAAGGCTGACTGAAAGATCTTGCTGGTCTAGGCTGTTACAGACTTCTGGTTATTTCAGAGTGGACATAACTTCAATATGCTTCAGACTGAAAGAAATTATTTTTGTTTAATACAGGAGATTAAAAATAGAGTCAGAAATCCCTGAAAGAAAATAAGGGAATATTTCTACTGTCTTCCAGAACTAAAAGAAGTTCATAGCTTTGTGAGTTTTGGTCCTTTTCTTTTTTTTTCTTACCTGAATAATGATGCTCCATGGAATTACTCAGTCTCTTTCTATGTGTCTAAATATTCTGAACTTCTAAAAAAGAGAGACCAGTGCACACAGTGGAGAGATGCATTTTGAAAACTGACTGAAGGAATTTAAAAATGTGTGAGTCTTGTTACCTCAACAGGTTGTGTTGATAATAAAAATATTTTTGCACTACTAAATTGTGTTACGAGCACTGAACGTTAGGAGCATATAGTAGTCAAATATGTGGTAGGTGGGCTACAGCTGTAGCATTATCATCAGTAGTGGAACAGACTACTAATTGGCAGGTGCAGAAAAATCAGTTAAATAGTTTTCTTCTGAACATTGGTTGAAATTACTTTGTTGATGCCATATCCTTATATTGCAATCCCAGGTAATGTCTGTTTTCTTTCAAAACATCACATGAAGTTTTCTAGTAAAAAAACCACAAAACAAACCCAGTCAGAAAATGCGCATCTGAAGGCATTTTATCGCAGTCATTTGTGGTAGAGATGGCAGCAGGATGACATTGTAAATTTGCTCAGTTTTATACTTTTTCTCTCTGAGTCTGCTTGTTCTTTATACCATAACTGCAGGCAAGCCCTTAAGTTTCCAGATTGTAATAGCCAGTGTCAGTATGTGTTTCATGCAGAGCAGAGCTGTGCCTTCAGCTGAATACCTCTCAAGGTGAGGCTGTCTGCTAACCCTCATTTTAGCTCAAGTTATAGAAATGAACAGTTAATTTTTTCTGTGGACAGATTTGGGTTTTTCCCAGAAAGCAATGCGAGCAAACTGAATTTATCTTCATCTTCAGGTGTTTCTGGTAGCATCCTTCATAAGTTGGTCATTGACCTTTCTTGATAAGAAAGCCTTTTCCCATCACCTTTTAATACCTGCTGCCTTCTTTCTCTCTCTCTTACTGCATTTCTCTCCAAATGTTCATCCTACTAAGGAGGTGTCTGAAAACAGGCTTTTGATGGAGAAGAACTAGTTCATTAAAAATATACCCCTAGCTTAAATGTCTTTTAATGCAATTTAAAGAGCGAGACATGGCAAAACAAACAATTGCTGCCCCCCCAGCCTCCATTTTGTTTGCATTTTGTATCTCCATGAACAAAACATAAAGGTTTTCTGCAGACAGTATTCTAGCAAGCTCTCACTTGTGGTCCATAGACCATCAAAGTGCTGACAGATGCACTATTTTACAGAAATCCAAAAATTATATTTGTATTTCTGTATGTATCCTGCAAAAACCAAAACCATTCAGGTCTCTCCTTGGTACTCTGTTCCAGCTCGCTCAAGCCATCTGCTTGGTTTTCCTGCTGCATTTGGTCTCATTAGTCATGTTCACATGTACTTCAGGCTGCTTAATTTCATTATGCAAAGTATTATGCACTGTTCATCCAATAAGTGAGAGAGGTTCATTCTGCTCCCTAAGGGACTTGTAAAAAGAAGTTTTAAATCTCTAAGAAAACCTAAAAATTCTTGTTAAAACATGGTTCATGCTTCGCTGTTACCTATATTAAAACATACTAAAACCTACTATTGATTTATCTGTCTTTTCCTGACTCCCAAATGTTAACTCCTGTCTCCTTAGAAATATATGCATCTAATTAGGATTTGTCAACACAGTGAAGATCTCGGCACAAAACTACATGTCATATTTGAAAGTTTCATATTTGACAGAGTTGGGTTTTCTGCCTAGCAGTGAGATTGCCAGTTCTGACAGAATGTGTTTGTGGCCATGCCTGTGAATATTCACTAGAATTAGCAATATCACAAGCCTTTTGGAAAGGAAAAGATTTCACAGAGGGAAGAGAGATCTGTTTATGAAACAAAGATGAAAAACTCCATTTGCAGTTATTGCTGAGTGTGCGCTAGCTTCTCAAAACTCTGGAGGCTGACTGTGGTAAACTCATAGCGTCCCTGTTACCCAGTAGACTTTTTGTTGCACAATGAAAAAGATCTAAAAAGAGTTTCCTGTGATGGCTTTTGATATTCCCTCTGTGTGTTATCCCAGCTAGAACTCTGCCAGGACTCCAGTGGACAGGAGAGTACCAGAAAATTGGTCAGCGCTGAGCTGAGGAGGGAATGGCAGAGGCTTGATGGGCAAAGGCAGTGGATTAATTGTCAGCCTGGATAATGGGAAAGGGCATAGAAATTGGACATGGAATGGGAAACAGGGCCTGGCTGGACAAAAAGAATCAGAATTGGCAGTGAGCTCTAGAGAAGACAGATTTAATAAGGAATTGGATATCTGGACAGCAGATGTGGAGCTGCCAACATAACTGCCAGTAGTATCAGCCAGTAATCCTAGCTAGAGAGAACTGGGAATAGTTGAGAAATGAGCCAGGAAGGCAGGAAAATGGAACTGAATGGGAGTTGTCTTGGATATATAGGAACTTAAAATATATGCTACATGCTCTGAAGAAAAAAAAAGAGGGAGGTGGAAAGGAAATGAGGATCCATTATTTGGTGTATAAAATTAGTGGCTTTTATTGTATTGAAAATTTTCATCATGAAAACAGGTTTTTTTTAAAAGAATCTTCTCTATAAGGTATATGAATTCTAGAGCATTCACAGAATAGGAGGGGTAAATCCCATCAAATTCCTCAGAAAAACAACCTAGGCACTGAATAACCATAGCTCCCCACAAAAAATCTGTGACTCAGAGATTGTCATAAAGCCTCAGAAATAGACTGAACTAAACTTTGAGTGCTTGATATTGCAGTGATGTTCTTTTATTAATGTTGTGGTTTGCATCTGATGAGTTTAATTTCACTTTGTTGTTTTGATAAATAAATATATTCTATCCAGACAGCCACAAGCTACAAAATAATTGTTGACTGTGAAAGCCGGAACATTTTTAACCAGCTTTTCCTGATAGTTATTTCATTAAAACCCTTGGTCCTGGAGTAATTTGAAGGATTTAGTCTTTCTTTGCTTTTCTGATGGAAAAGACACATTATGTGGTGGTGTAAATTCCTGTGCCTCCTGAATTTGGTTACTGTAAATTCAATGCAATGCACCTTGGTTATATGGACTTTATTCCCTAAAAATTAGAAGGCAAGCAAGAGGTATATACATTTATGGTAAATTCCATCATTTTTACAGTATTGATTTCTTAGTACTTAACTAGTGAAAAATGAATGCTTCCAAAATATTTAAAATAATTTTAATGAATTTTTTATTTAATGCAATGTTTTTGTTGTTTTAAAAAAATCCTTGTTTGTAATTTTACAGTTTTAAATATCAAGTCCAACACAATGAAATATTGATAGTACTTTCCCTTAAGGAAAATAGTCAAAAGTGCCTCATATAATATATGGGGACTGAGGAAGGTTTTATGGGGTTTGATTCAGGTACTGGGCAAGGATTCAAGGCATTTAAGACTGAGAAGGTTCCTTAAACCAAACTCATTGTGTGACTTTCAGCATATTATTTAGTTTTTGTGTACCTTAGCTTTCATCTGTAGAAAAAATATGTTGATATAGCTTTACTCCTGTCTTTTCCTTTCTCAGGGATTTGATTTATAAAAATCTTAAAGATCTCTAACAGTCTTCTTCAAACAACTTCCAGCACAGTGAGCATTCAGTCTTAACTGGAGCTTCTAGTCATAGCTGTGGGGGAAAAGTCATGTGAATTCCTTTAATTTACCAGAATAGGAGACTCTATAGAAGGAAAATAGAAGAGCAGAGAAGGGAAAAAACCCCACTAATATAATCTGAATAGTTCTAGGAAACTGTGTGAATCTAAGATTGAATTGACTGATGTCACTTTTGCCCCTTAATCCAAACTGTTTTGACATTGTCTGCTTGTGTATAGAAGCTAAAAGATGTTCAAGTGTAAATCCATCTCTTTCCAATATCATATGAATGCACTGAGCATGCTAAGTTAAGGAACCTTGTGGGTTACAGCAGTAGAAAAATATGACGTGAGATCACTACAATTCACTTTACTTAGCTCACTGATGAAATCTACAGAAATACATAATGTTGGAGCACATTAAGAAAGCAGTCCAGATCAGTCCATGATGAAGAAATCTTGTCCGTGTATTTTTTTTCTGTGTTTCTTAACAATCTGATTAATTTTCATGGTAATCAGCTACAGGCAATCAGCTGAAAGGCAGTGAACAAACCAAGTACATTTAAAGGAGTTTTTAAGCAGTTGTTCATGGGCAAAGATGGAAAATACAGCAGTGTTGGTAATGGCAAGCCTTTACATGGAATGTCTTTCTTTTCAAGGGAGAAAAGGGATTTTTTTCTGAACCGTGAAGAAACTAGAGCCTTCACTCAAGATTTCCCTGTGAAAACTGCATTGATGCCAATCATATAAGGTATTTGAAACAAACAATATTCTGTTATCTTCTATAACCTATTAAATGCTTTAATCCATGGCAGTTTCCATTAAATAAAATGGAGGTAGTAAAAAATTAAAGAAATAGCCTTTTCTGATGCAAAGTCTGTTAGACTAATGAACATATAATTTTGTAGTAATACGTGATATTTCATTCTGACATTAAATATTAAAAAATCCACTTGATTTGCATTTGTTGTTCAGATAGTAGTTATATTCTTTGCCTTCTCTCACCATCAATTTGTGTTTTATCAAATCCCAAGCTGTCATGGTTCATTATCCATAGATGATCTTGAGCAGCCTTGCATCACAAAAAAATATGCTGTGGCATCTGCCATTGTGCACCACTAAACAGATCACTTCTGAGTGAGGCTTGTCTTTGATTAGTACATTCAGTAGTGTGTGTCCTTATATTTTTGCCTGTGAGTATCTTATGCAATGTAGCTGCATATAGTAAGGTACTGGGATTTTTCAGGTTGCAGATAGAATGTCTGCTGTGCCTTTTTAGCTAACGAGTTCCATTTGAGTTAATGCTTGTACACCTCAATCTCCACCAGGCAGTCCCATTGCTTCTGTAGTCATTTCATAAAATTCAGTACCAGTGATGTAGACAGCACAGTGAAATTAGGAGCTGTGATTATAGTATTAGGCTTGCATTCTAGACCCTTTTCTGATTTTAGGAGCCAAAAATGAAATTTATGCCACAATTGTATTAACAGAGTAATAACATCCAGGTATAAATAGATTTAATAAGGAAGTCTTTATTTCCTGCAAGGTACTTCCATTGGTAAAGAGACTCTTCATCTTTGAAAGATGGGAGTTAGACTCGATGATCCTGATGGGTTCCTTCCAGTTCAGCATATTCTATTCTTCTATCAAAAATATTTAATCTTCTAATTCCCCTGAATCTGTTTCTGTTCCACCAAAACTTGCAAATGAATTTTGATTGAAGCAATAGTGTGTTCATTGCAGGGGTAAAATTAATTTTGATCTCTGTTCACTATCACGCATATCTCAGTTACAGGCAGTTTCTTCTGAGAATATGAGATACTGCCTTATGATTGTGTCTGGGAGTAAGTCACCAGTGTTATAACTCAAACTAATTTAAATGAAAGCAAATGTTTTGGGAATTTCCATTTGAACAATAGATTCAAGGACTTGCATGCACATTTGACTGTCTTGTGCCCTGAAGAGTATTGCTACTAAAGAGATTATCCACATAGACCCGTGAGCTACAATAAGGTTTACAGGAATGTGAAATAAAATAAAGTTGTCTGTAAAGTAAATATGAAGTGGAAAAGCAAACTAAAGCAAAAATGGAATATGAATGAATCCAGGAGAATTAAAAAAAACAAAAACATCTATACCGGTAACGTAAGGATGTGACAAAACCTGAGGATCTCATGCACAAATCTGAACTAGAAATGCTTCCTGATTTGTCACCTGAGTCACAGAATTTGTTTGGTAGGTCCCTTAGTGTGCTGATGTATATATAATATACGACAAATTGGGTTAAAGGGGATACTGTAATAAGCAGAGTCAGTAGGACTTCTGAGACTTTTTGAGTATTAGGAAGTGTTTACTGAAACACAAAAAAAACTCTGGAAATGTTTAAATGTCCCAAGGAGTCTTCCTTCTTAAAAACACCATTATACTGGCAAAAATATTCCTTTAAGTGTTTTAGATGCAATTTCTCTTTAATACTACTTTCCAACTAGAAATATTTATGGTGTGTTGATTTTGGTGGTATTTTTCACTATGGAGGTATTTTTTGCTTGATAGTAAAAGGGATGAAAGCAGTTCTCCTCTCACAGGCACTACTACTTTCAGTGTAGTTGCTTTGAACATTCTGAAAAGGCAGAATGGTGCTCAGACCAGCTGAGGGAATCTGCACAGAGCACAGACGAAGTCTGTAAGTAGTACAGATCCAGAATCAGAAGGCCCCAGACCAACCAGTCTCAATGCTCTGACCCTTTTGAATTCGAGATACCATGCCAGTTGATAGCAAAACTCTGACAAGTTCTTTCCCATTTTCTTGCCCTAGAAGTATTTAGTTTCTAGCCCATTGAAGAAAAACAAGGAGCCCTGGAATCCTTGAACTGTTCAAGAAATAAGGACTAAGGTGTTGTTGCGATGAACACCAAAATTATAGGGAAACAAAGGTTGATAGACTGTGAACCTACCTCTAAAAATAGAACTATTTCAAAAATTTCTTACTCCTGTGGTTTTTTACCTCTTTTTTTTTCTGAACTAATGCTTTGCTTAATTTCTCTTCTGGGACTCGACTTTCCACTGATAAATTAAAATCCCTAGGCTGTAGATGGATGCATCTTTCCTCTTTTAATCATTGGCATCTGAAAGGTAAACCATTAAACAACAGTGAAAATGGAATGTTACATAGGTCCATTGTGTGTATATCCATTGAAAATAGGGAGAACAAGAAATGCAAAAATTACTTTAATCAATGTGTTGAAATTTATTAAGCTCTGTATAACCTCCTTAGCTGAAAGTAAATTCAACTATTTTATACTGGCAACATAGGCTGCAATGAGATTTATGCGCTTGGACAATTCAGGGTGAATCAGATATACTGAAAACTTCTTTGGGGAAAATAAAATTTCACTAAGTAATACAGTCAAGTGCAGATCTTACTCTTCCTGAAAGAAAAATAATAAAATTGCTGGTGCAAAAAAGGTCTCTTTCTTCCCACAGCGCTGCACTTACTGTGTTACGGTCTAAACCAGCAGCAATTATAGATAAGCTGTTAAACAACATGAGAACAATCAAACAGTTGGCTCACTGAGCCAGAGGTGGTACTTGGAGCCCTTGCTGTTCATCCCAGTCAATCTCAGCATCAGTAATGGTCAGAAACCAGACGCTCATTCTCCTGCATGTGTTTATGTGGTGGGGGGAACATACCTTTTCTTTCCTTTTTGACAGGCAAAAAAGAAACTAAAACTACTTGGGAAAATAATAGATTTACAGGGAAAGTATGCACCTACAGGTGTACACCATGTCTGGGAAGAGAACTGTGGTTTTTAATGGGCTGGACAAAAGCCCCACTAGATTACTATAGGGTGAAGCCAAGAAGCTGGGAAAATTCAAAGCAGTTTTGAATTTATAGGGCAGTGAGAGTTGCAACAGTGCAGTTCTGCAGGGCTCCGTCCTGGGCCCAGTTTTCTTCCACATCTTCATCAACAACTTGAACACACAGAAATTCTAAATAAGTTTGCTGACAACACTAAATTGGGAGGTGCTGTCAACTCCCTGGAGGGCAGAGAGGCCCTACAGAGAGACCTTGACCAGTCACCAACCCCATTAACAAGGGCAAGTGCCAGATTCTTCTCCTGGGATGGGGCAGTCCTGGATGTACAGACAGACTGGGGAACGAGATGCTGGAGAGCAGTGCCAGGGGAAAGGGACCTGGGGATTTTGGTCAGTGGCAAGCTGAACGTGGGTTAGCAGTGCCCTGGCAGCCACGAGGGCTAGCCCTGTCCTGGGGGGCATCAGGCACAGCATCACCAGCTGGGTGAGGGCAGGGATTGTCCTGCTCTGCTCTGCGCTGGGGCAGCCTCACCTCGAGTGCTGGGTGCAGTTTTGGGCGCCACAATATAAAAAAGATGTGAAGCCCTTAGAGATCATCCAGAGGAGGGCAACAAAGATGGTGAAAGGTCTGGAGGGAAGCTGTATGAGGAGCAGCTGAGGTCACTTGGTTTGTTCAGCCTGGAGGAGACTGAGGGAAGACCTCAATATCATTGAGGGAAAACAGAGGGGCAGGTACAGATCTCTCCTCTCTCATGGCCACTGATAGGACCCAAGGGAATGGCCTGAAGTTGTGTCAGGGGAGGTTTAAGTTGGATATCAGGAAAAAGCTTTTCACCCAGTGGGTGGTTGGGCACTGGAACAGCTCCCCAGGGAAGTGATAACAGCACCAAGCCTGACAGTTCAAGAAGTGCTTGAACAATGCTTTTCAGGCACATGGTGTGATTCTTGGGGGCAGGAGTTGGACCTTCCAAAATGGGTTGGGTCCCTTCCAACTCAGCATATTCTATGATTCTATGAGTAAATTATTGCAAGATTTTAGGAGGAAGAAAAAAGCACCACATGTAGGGCAAAATAAATGGATAAGTGGGTAGGGTATTCTTTCATGGGGTGAATTATGTTAGAGATAACTACTGCAGGAGGTCATGCACATTTGTTAAATGATTGACCTTGTCGTTTGTCACAAAGAGGATACCAGATTAGTAGACCATAAATTTAGATTGGTTCAGAAAGTCCTCTGGTCCTGTCACCGGTTTGGTCAAACAGTGTCAAAAAATTTTGTGACAAATTGGCTCAGAAAAACCCAGTGGGATATTTCTGACTATCTTTACATCTGAATAAATCAGGATGGACATTTTAAGAAACCCCAGTGTGAAGCTAGGGGAACAGCTATGATCCAAGTCTCATAAGCATTGTTATTTTCTGAAGTACATTGAAATCATGAGCCTGAGCACTCCAAGGGTGTAGTTTCATGGTAACATTTTTGCTGGAAGTGATAATCTTATGCTCCCTTTTTGTTCCAGCACTAAAAATGAACAGTAGTTTTCAGCCAGATAAGCCTTATTGCTGCCTCACAAGAAAATAGTGCAGTGATGTGCTTGTGGAAAGTAGGGCAGGATCTCTTCTTTTTTGGCAGTAGCAAAGCCTTAAATCAGTTTAAGCAGCTTTTGAAACCACTCCAGAACTTTGAGCCTTCACAGAAGTTGGCTGGGGGCAGCAGGTGGTGGAACCGCCATATACTTTCTGTGCAGCTCACCTCACTATTATCAAGTGTGCTTAGCATTGTAATGAGTAATGAACTTTGGTCACTTTTATATAATTGGACCACCTAAATTTGTAAAATTCAGTTCCCAAATTTGATTCCTAAGTGTGGTGGGCTGACCTCAGCTGGCTGCCAGGCTCCCACCCAGCCCCTTTGTCACTCCATGTGTTTCAAGATAAAGGCAGGGACATCACTTGCCTTAATGGACAAAACAGACTCAACTTGAGGAAGATCAGTTTAACTTACTGCAGATTAAAATAGATTTGTATAGTGAGAAACAAGGACAAAACCTAAAACACCTTCTCCCTTAGTTCCTAGGCTCAACTTCACTCCTTCATTCGTAGCTCTTGTGCTTGCACCCCACTGAGCAGCACAGGGAGGTGGGAAGTAAGGTTTGTGGCCAGTTTATTACTGGTCCCTGTCACCCCTTACTCCTCACCCTTTTCCCCTTGTCTAGCATGGGGACCTCAGAGGCTGCAGGGGAACCTGCCTGATCATGGTCCCCTCCATGGGCTGCAGGGGCATCTCTGGAGTCAGGCAAACCTGCTGTGTCCCTTCTAGTGCCTGCCTCTGCTTTTGGGGCTTGCTCTTCTCTATACCCTTGGTTAGGACACGATCTTGAGAAAAAATACACCCTCTGCTGTCCTCCCACTATTTCTTTGGCAAACTGGGTGAATACAGGTTCCCACTTCATTAGCTATAACTTCTGTGTGTTGGTGTCAGAAGGGTGATGGCCCAACCAAGAGCAATACTTTGTCCTTTGCAGTATGACAAACTGGTTGGAACTGGCAGCACAAACTACTGTTTTGTTTTGTTCTCACATTAAAAGAAAATGCGATATGAAACCTTGTGTATTTTAAAAATACAAATTCTTATCTGTGTCTGACAGATCTCATCACTGTGAGAGGTCCAAAATTTGTGATTCTCTGTAAAATCTAATTATCTGGCACTTTCCAACAACAGCTTGTCTGCTATTGACATGTAGAATTTCATTTTGTTCAAACATCTTTTGTGTGCGTCTTGATATTGATAACAGTGACTTGTGGTAATGCTTATCTCTTTTTGATTCTGAAAATGTAATAAAGAAGAAAAATACAAAGTAATAGCTACATACATTAGTTAGGCAGACATCCATCAAATCTTTGTATCAGACTTAGCTTTTCAGATATCTCAAGAAACAGAGACTATAAAAGCAGCTGTAGCATGGCAAACATGCCCACAAAACCTAATAAATCATTGACCAAACAGGGAATGAACCAATACAGACCTTTCTTGTTCATTGATGAGTTTCTTTGTTCCCTTTTCCAGTTAGTTTTCTGAACAAATTGTTACTTGCTAATTTGCATTAGTATTGGCAATAACTGACCATAATTGGTCACTTCGTAGCTACCATAATTGATCTCTTCAATATATGTGAATCTTGGGTCCATTCCCCAAATTTGGAGGAATGGGAGTGGGGTAGGAAGTCACTGAAAAGTGGGAAAATAGTCTTAATAACGTGTTGTATACAGATAAGAGTAGTCATTTAGGAAAAAGCATAGAATTGCAAACACACAGAACTTCATCTTATCAATAAAAGAAATCTATCATAAAAGAACTAGGAATGTGAACAGATGCCACTAACTGTAGACATAACCTTTGCTTTGTAGTTTCCAGTTTAAATGACTGAAAATAATGGATATTTATATGTAAACATATTTATATACGTGACTTTGTCCTTGTGGATAATTAAATGGACAGATATATATATTGTAGAAAAACAGGAAAATGTGATGGTATGTTTCAGTATATGCAGAGGCCTATTTGTACAATGTTTGTCTGCAAGGTACTATTTTTTTGACATGTATTTCTGGATTATACATGGCTGTGTGTATACAATGATTCTATAACAAGGCTTTGACTTTGTAACCCTTGGTCTGAGCAGCCAGGTTCAGTGCTGACTGGAGACTGAATGCAGAAGCCTGTATATTTCATTGGCAGGGAATCTAATTTGATTAGAAGTACAGTGTCAGTCTGCTTTATATTGTGGGAAAATTAAAAGTATTTTTAGCTTTCTGATAGGCTGTAAATAAGCTTTGATAGCAGTAAACAAGTTTCAGCTATGCTGTTGTGACACAGAAGAGTGTGCACGGTGTAGCCTGCTGCTCAGGAGAAGCACGGATAGAAGCCATGATTTCTGGAGCTCATTATATAATTCTTTAAAAGCTTGTATTAAAGAAAAGGCAAGGTGGGAACAGCTGTGTGAAAACCATACCCCTGATGATCAAAGCACTGGTGAGGAAGATATATACCAACTGATGAGGAATTTTATATTTTCCCTAGGCAGAGGAAGCTCATATTGAGTAGCTAAGTCTGTCGTATTTCAGTTCCCAGATCAGATCCTGCTAGCGTGGTGGCTTCCGAGTCAGCTAGTATAGGGTTGTCAACATGGAACCTCCTGAGCAAAGCGCACGAGGCTGTGCCGATAGAACTAAAACAAAAAGCTCTAAAACAAACAGCTATCACTCTGCACATAGGCTGTACAGGTCCAAGAGAGAACACGTCATGCACACTGCCTCGTGCTCCTTTCATGTACGCACGCATGAGGATGGATAGGTGGATCAATTATGCAGAGTGTCAGCACAGCCAGCAGGTGGGACAATCAAGGACATCTGGTATATTGGCTTTTGTAAGTAAGATTTAAAGTCTACTGGAATAATACTAAAAAAAGTTACAGAGGGAGCAGGTGGAGACAGGAGGGAGAGCTTCCATCCTGTCATGCTGTTACCTCTCTATGTTAGGAACATAGAGCCATTTGGCTGCAGTGAAATGGGATCCCTTTCCATTTTGTAGCCCTGACTGCCATTAAAAAAAAAAAAGTTACTATTGTGGAGAAATGACCCACATAAAGGTCTACTTTTGCAGCTCTACTAAATGCAGCTCTAAATTTCAGGGACAGAGGAAGAAATGGATGACAGCACTTGGACATCCTTAGAATATGTGATTAATTTTGTCAGGGAAGATGCAAGCTAGCTTTAGTGAATTTTGTGAAAGGCAGCTGTTACTATTTTTATTTGACATCAGAAGTCTAACCTGCATCAGTTAGAATTTCCTTGTACTGCAGCAAATAACAGCAGTTAAATAAGATTGACAAATTGTTTCAGCACAAACTAGTTACATGTGAAGGGTGTTGGCTGCAAAATTTCATTCTGTTGCTGCAGAACTGTATGTAATGCACATACAAGGGTAGGCTGGACATACTTGTAAGCTCAAACTAGTTTTGTGAATAAATGGTTTACAGCACAGTAATGTACAGATCTTTTAAGAAATCTTTTCAGTCTCTCTACTGCTGTGTGTTCTGCTGCTTCTTTTTTCACTAACAACCACGTAATTGTTTCTAGATTAATACATTCCCTGTATTTGCTGCTGAAAGATGGATAGATTTGGACCATACTATAGCAAACTATTTTAAAATGCCTATTTTATTGTTGTTCGTAAACGGCATGAAAACAACCAGCCTTGCAAGTCTCTGCCCTATGTCTTTATGTGGAGAATGTTACATAATAAATGTGAGAAACATACGTTGATGTTGTAAGTCTATAATGGAGCCTCATGCTTATGGCTGCTCAGGTCTGTTTTTTCTTGAGTAGCACATGGATAATGCCAACCCATCAGTTATTCAGTCAGTTTGGCGTCTGTGAGTCAGCTGCTTCCAGTACATTGTTTGTAAATAGGAAGGACATGAAAAACATCATTTTGGGTAATTTTTACATTAACTTTCCCATCGTGCTCTATTGCATATTTGTATAAGACTTCACTTACTATTGTGTATTAGCAATGTGCAATTTGACACTATTTGAAAACCTTCTCATGCTGTTTCGTCAGCAATAACATAGGTTATACTATTAATCCAGCTTTTGTGAAAAAATACTTTTTATAGATCGAAAGTTAGCAGTGGCATGATGGCAGTGGTACTGTGAATAAACTGGTTTAAGAAAATTAAAACCAATTCAAACACTTTGTCCACGGAAAATTTGAAGAAGTAAAATGTTCAAACCTAGAGGAGTGTGTAAGTGTTAAGGCCACATTCTGCCACTTAGGGGATCACTTCCTTCTACTCAGGTTGTGGTAGCAGAACTCAGCAGCCCTCCTGGTCTTTCACATCTGGAGAGGTACAGGTGTCTGGTGGAGGGTCTTCTACGCAACCTGTGTCTGAGGATATTCCTTTGAATTTGTAAATTACCTGATAGTGTATTTTTTGGATTTCAAACTCTTACAGGGAGGGAGGATGGTTTACTTGTATGTGAGCAATTTCCAGTGACATACAAGAGTTCCTTTCTCTTTTCAAGTACAGGTTAGCAGTGATTGATTGTGTTTCGCATAAGCATCACAGTCAGCCCTTCTGATCTGTCCTGAGGTTTGCAGAGAAGCATATGTGTCTACAAATTTGTACCATAAAAGCATTCAAAAGAAGTTTGCTTAATCAAATTCAGGTGTTGTATACAGATGTTGTGAAAGGATGATTCCTTCAAATAAACATTGTATCCCACCTGAGAATTGTTGAGATAACTTTTGCATGTTTGGTTATGTTGATTTTAGTGGCACAACTTGGAGTTAGTACGCTAGCCAAACACGCTAGTCACTGTCATCAACTAATGGACTCAGTGCTTGGCCAGGACTGGAGATAAATCTGAATCTAGTTAAAATTACAACATGATGTTCATTAGCTTCAGCAAGGGTAATTTCTGAGATTAAGTGTTCCTATCACCCAACATGTTAAATAAGCAGTTGGACTAAGCAGATGGTGGGCAGAGATCAACGACTTTCCATTAAACAATAGGTAATTTCTCAGTAGGAGATAACTCAGATTCCCAAGAAGGGTTATGTACCAAATTTCTTATACTGGCTTATAGTTGTAAGAAATCTCCTGGTCAAGTGTTTGTGCTCCAGAAGAATGAAGAGGCACAAAACCTTACAGACATTTTGAAGAGTGGTCTTGCATACTCTGGAATACCTCAATGCTTCACTGTGCTTGGTGCTGCTTACAGATGGGTCTCAGGTTTACACAGAAGTTTGCCACTAACTTGTTTGTATGATGAATGTTTCTCAGTGTTACAGCAAAACTCTACTGTTGTAAAATAGCACCCTTACATATGGTAGTAAGTCTATAGAAGATTGACTACTTCCTATGTTTACATCTGCTTACATAGGATTTTGTGGGATTAAGGTGTAATGACTAAGGATGCAGATACGGGGACATTACTTGGCCTTTTTGATTGACTGTTGTATAAAATCTTTTATATAACGTGAGAAAAAATCCATTTTCTTTGCTTTTCATTTAGCCATATCATGATCTATTTTTGGATTTAAAGCAGAAAGATCAATATTGAGAGTTGTTTTCCCAACCTTTGCAGTTTAGCTGTTTCAAGTTACTTTTTTTTTTTTTTTGGTTATGTATCTTAAGGTTGATTTGGCAGTTCTTGGTTGTACTTCCGCGATGTAATGTTATAGTGGATTGCAGTGAGATGACTTGAGGAGAGAGAGATGGGTTTCTGTCTTGAACCTCCTGATAGACGGTATCTTCCTGAGTACGTTGTGTCCAAACCTGTTCATTTGACTTAGCCTGTTTCTGATTTGCCACAATGCATGGTGTTAAAAACTGTTTGTCAGTTCAGGAGCTGGTTGATTGGCACATCATTTGTCCTTGCCTTGAGGGTAGGAAAAACTATCTGAAGAGCAGGGTGGAGGGCTGGAGGTGATTATACTTTTGCCCTTCAGTTTTTCTATCTAGCTGTTACAGGAGTGTGAAACTGGATAAGACTTACTGAATTTTTAAACACAAATGGTTTTTTATGTCTGTGAACATTCCTGTCTTGATTTTATAGTATCTTGTCCTACCCAACACAGTAATTTAGAGAAAAACAGCCAAAAGAGTTTGACATAATGAGATATGAATGAGGAGTAATATTATTATAATTGATAAATAATAGATCATTATTCTTACCTGAGGCTTTTTATATCTCCATATATTAGCGATATAGATGGGTCTAGACAGTGCCTCTGCATGTTGGCACTGCTTTCTGACAACCAATTTCTAGTCTGTTTTCACTTGTAGATACCAATGAAAAATACATAACTGAGGATGCTGTGAGAGTGTTTTTTAATATTAAAAAGGAAAAAAAATAGCCTTAAGATGACAATGCAATTTTTTTCTCTCATTAAGTGACACTTACTGTATCAAAATTTTTCTTATTTTATGTTTTACTTTTTTGTTTGTTTGTTTTTTTAAGTGAAGTATGGTTGGCCTGGGGTTTTGTGGTTTTCTTTTTTGTGGGTTTTTTTGTTTGTTTGGGGTGGGGTTTTTTGTGATCTTTGTTTGGTTTTTGTTGTTTTTGTTTTGGGTTTTTTGTTGTTTTTTGGGGGGTTTTGTTTGGTTGGTTTGGTTTTTTTGTTTTGGGGGAGGTTTGGGGTTTTTTTCTCGTTCAGGGTTTTTTATTCCATTTTTTCAAAAGTAGTGTTTATTTTGCATGAATTAAGATGAATGGTAGAGTTAATCAACAGGTTTGCAACAGAAAATTTCTAGGTTTTGTATTTTTTCTTACAGAAAGTCTCCTTGAATGATCTACATAATAAAATAATTTACATTTTTAGGATGCAGGACATAACAGAAAATTTCCAAATATTATTTTCTAAATCTACTATATGTAGTATCTGTTATGCTACAAAAATGATTAACTAAAACCACCTCAAAATGGTTTCAGTCTAGATGCAAATTTGGAAAAAGTTGTATGCAAAAGTCTGTTTTGTAAGGGAATAAAATATATCATAGCAGTGTGCCAGTAGGTTAGTTGGAGTGGTAAATTAAAAGTCATCATGCCATATGCTTTCTACTCATTCTTCATAATTTACTTTTATGAGTAACTTTGTCTTGTAGATATGGTTTTGGAGACAGAATAGCAATATATTTATAGCTCCAAAATGAAAAATTCAGGATGCTGCATCAAACCCTCAAGGACTAATTTCTGTCAATGCCTATTTTTTAAACTGTGCTTTAAAATAAATGTTTTTCTCAGTAATGTCTTTGTTGCTCATCAGGAAACTATGTGTGTCTTGAGCATCAGTTTCAAAGTTCAGGTGATTATACTGTAAGCAGTCTGATTCAGTATTTATTCAGTTGCCCCGAACTCTTGCCTCAGGCTGATTCAATTTATATTTCACGTCAGTATTAGCAGTGCATGTAGCAGTGCCTTGCTAAACACTGCCTTTATTGGATGGTTACAGTTTCTTTGCTCCTAAATTCTAATAGAAGACTCAGAAGCATGTCTTGTTCTTTGCCCATTCTTCAGAACCTGAGGAAAGGAGTAAGTGTTTAAAATCCATTCTATATCATTCATTTGTTAATTAAAATCATGTTTGTGTTTGTGCGTGTATATATATTGAATACTTTCCTGTGTGTATGTATGTACGTGTGCACATATCTGCATAGGCATGTGAGAATCTTCAGCAGTGTGTTTAATATATAGGAATAAATGTGGTTTACAGGATTGCAGAGATCATTCTGAGATTACATTTGAACTTTTCTTTATTGCAACCGTTGCTCTAATGTATCTCATGCCATACTGATAGAGTCAATAATACACAAAACAGGTAGTTCTTAATTTTTCTGGTAGATTTCAAAACAAACTCAGCAATTAAAGTATCCACTTTAAATAAGTGTGAAATAAAAATATGTCATTTTATAGGATCTCACTTTTCTCTTGGATAGGTGTCACAACATTAAATAAAGAGTAGTAGACTATTGCTAATATTCAATGGACATTGAATTTTTGACTGTGTAAACATTATAATTACCTTTTAAAATCTGAAGAGGCACCTGCATCCAGCTATTAAGCAGCCCCTCAATTTGCATTTGATAAATAAGTGAATGTGAAATATGAATCCAGTAATGCATAGCTACTTAAAATGTCTATAAAGTAAAAAATATTGCATCTACTTTTTTAGCATATTTTTGTTTATGGCGGAATAGGAATTGTTCACATGTTTATGAACAGAAAGCTTAGTAATACTTTCAGTGAGTGGGGAAAAAGAAAGAGCCAGTATTATGTCGTATCTACTAAAAAATACCTTTACAGTTAGAGGTAAATTTTATATCCCTTTTGGCAGAAGACTACAACATACTATGCAATAAGAATAGCAGACAAAATATATAAAGTTTTATGCATGCAGAAGTATTAGAAAGTGGCTAGTGCACAGATAACAGAACTCTAGTGATATTGACTGTCGCAGTTGCACATCACTCACTTTTAGAAGCATTTTTTTTTCATAGCAGATTATGTTTCTTACAAGCAGTGTTTTGTATAGGAATGCATTTCTATTCTGATTAAGTTTTTTTCTTCTCATTTATATTAATAGTCTTACTTGATGATCTGAACTTAAAAGCCAGTTTGTTTTTCTTCACTCTCTCTCTTGTCTATTCTTCTTTCACATTTATTGGTGGTAGTTAATTTTTAATTTGAGGTACCAATACCTCTGTCTTTGTAAGAAGGTTGCTTATGTTGGAGTATCATTAACTTACAAATGGAATTTCATGTTTAGATTGCCTGTAGACGGGGCTCCAGTTGCACCTGCCTTCCAGACACTTGGATTCATAGGGGATGCAATTTAAACCAGTCTCTGTTTTAGGGGTTTGCAGGCAAACAGCTTAGAAGTCTGTGGGAAATGCTTTTGTTACAAAACTACCGGATGTGGTTCATTAGGATATGATGTTGAGGTGGAAAGATTAACTTGGCTAATGTGAATTAGTGTCTCTGATTCCATGAAATGTGGTTCTTTTTAAAAAATTGTACTAATATGGTTATGTTGGGACTAATAAAGATCACAGTCTTTGGGAGCAGCTTGAAAGAAGTTAAAAATGAAGCACAGAAAGAGAAATCATGATTTTGATAAGACTGTTGAATGTATAATGAAGAAAAATGATCTGAGGAGTAAATCAGGAGAGACGACAGGTGAGCAAGAGTTGAGGAGAAGGCAAGAAGATTATGATTACCAAGAAAGAAGGAAGTTAGGACTGGACAGTATTTTTCACTTTGAAGAGATAAAGTTCTCTTTGTTTGATTTTTGTGAAGAAGGAAGAATTTAAGTGAAGGGCAAGAGTTAATACATATCCTGAGCTACTGCAGAAATTTTTCTGTTAATAAGGCTAAGCACTGAGGAATAGATATGGGTAAGGATTTAGAGAAGTCGAAGTTTTTCTGGGCTCGCCATACTAAGTTTGAGCTGCTATCAGGCCACTTAGAGTAATGGCGTTGGAAAGGAAGTCAGACATGCATAAAGGGAACTGCCTGGTAGTGTAAAAGAGATGAGTCATTGACTCACAAATTACAGCTGAATCCACATAATATTCACCAGAGATAATATTAAAAGTTAGGAGAGTCTAGTACAATAGAGAAAAGAAACACAGGACAAAAACTGGATGAGTGGAAACTAAACTCCATGCCCACAGAGTCTGAAATAGATGTTAAAAAAAGGAGTAATGTGAAAGGTTGTGGAGGTGTTAGGATGGCAGTGTTGCCTAAAAGACAGGCTACCTGAAACAGAGGCCAAGACAAATTAGGAGTATAAAAGCAGACAATTTATTCAAGGTCTGCAAAGGCCTTGAAGATACATCTGGGCAAGCAAAGTCCCCCGTTGGGGACGACACCCAAACTGGATGCTGGTTTACGAGCCCTTCACCGTTTATAAGTTCTGTCCCATCAGCATATTGGCCTTTAATTCTCCAATTGCACCCTTAGGTGATGATGTTAACCACCCCAGGCCTGCTCCCCCACTCTAACAGTTGCTTACATATTTTCGGGCTCTAAGGCAACAAATATGTCCTGGAATCTGTATTCAGAGAGCCTTGTTTGGCCAAAGGTGCTGGGAACAGAGGATTTTAGCACTTTGTAAGAAGCACAGAGCTACAGCAAGTTACAGATACATGAAGAATAAAAACTAGAAATATTTGAAGGCATCAGCAGGATTTAAGACTTGGACAAGAATTCATCAGTGTAGTAGAAAACACTGGTAAAGAAGGAATGAGACATGCATTTTATAAGGAGTCTGTAAAATTCTGTTTAAAAATGCTTCTGAAAGGTAAGGGATGAAGATAGCACTAAGATGAACAGTAAAATGGCAAACAGAGTTGAAGATCCTTTAGTTTAGAATGTATATAGACCAGTATACTCAGAATGGCAAAATCACAGGTTATTGATGAACTGAATGGAATAGGATGAATGGGTGGAGTCAGATAGTGTAAGTATGGTAGTGTGATTATCAAGAAGTAGTAGGGCAAGAGGAAGATGCCTTAGTAACTAAATACAAAAAGAAATTAAAGAAAAGGCAAAGGAGAGAGGAAGTAAGCCTATTGATTTTCTTTCAATTAAAAGCCTGAGATACTGAACATGTTACAAATAGATACGGTGTGGTAATGTGGAAGTCAAGAAACTATGGATTCACCAACTCCATCGAGGTGCCTTTGGACAGATGCAGCCACTTAACTGCTGTCAAATAGTGGCACTGAGTATTTAAGCAGCTGTGAATCCCTTCACAGTCTTTTCACTGCCTTCATGTGTTCCGTTGCTTCTTATGCAACACAGAGAAGTATCATCTTTTTTTCCTCTGGTATATTATTTCCTTGTCCATCTTCCTATTTTAATTCTGCTGCATTTATAATCTGTACAGTACTATTCCAAGTTCACTGGTACCTCCTATGATCATTTTATTCTCCTGTCAAATACTGAACAGATTCAGAAGTCTTGAAGCCTTTCATTATAAAATAACCTTTTAATCTCCAGATAAGCTTTCCAGGTTTGCCTGCTGAAGAATTTAAATATCCATGGCTTTGGTGTCCTGAACTGCTAGTGACATTTTAAGACTGCTATCTAAGATGTGTCTGTAGCTTGCATTTTGGAGTTGTTCAGGTTTTTTTTAGAAATGCAAAGTCAACAATTTTAATTTTGGTAACCAGATTTCTATTTTCTTTGCTCCAACTGTAGTGTTTTCTGACTAAATCAAGTACCAAAACCAGCTGCTAGTTAAAGTCATCCATTTCTACAAATGAGTACAATATTCTGACAGCTGACCGGACAAAAACTAGCAAAATTTAACTAAAACCACCTAACTAGGTTGTGTTTACAGCGTGAGATTAAATATCAGTTATTTGATATTTGTAACTTGAAAATTTTAACACCTAAATTCATTATAACGGCTAAATGAATATGCCTTTTGGAAAAGTTTGTCTTCAGAGAAAGAAATGTTTTGAGTATGAAAAAAATTGGTCTGTATGTCAAATGTTGAACAGTTCAATATGTCAAAAGACATTTTCTTGCAATAGGCATATTTAATTTGTGAAAAGATATTGGCCCCTAGCTTACAGAAATTTTGGTTGTGAGTTCATCAGATTTCTCATTAATAAATGCTGCTATACCTTTCTCTTTTGCCATTAGTTCAACTTGTAGAATAAGTAAATTTGATCTTTTCTTGAGTCTTGTGTATTAGAAGTTGGCCTTTCTCACATTTTTACCTATTAGAAAGATAAATGGCTAAGTCATTTTTATCTGCTTTGCATTAAGGAAAGCTGAAGCTCAGAGACTAAGCCTTGAAAGTCATATATACAGGTATTGCAAAGATTAAAACATGGAGAAGTTACATATAGCCTCTGACACAAGGATTTTGTTTAATGGAACTATTATTTCTCTTGATTTCTAAATAATCCCCTTGCTTATGCCCCCTTAGACCATATTAGGTGTTTCAAATAGCTGTTGCACATGAATCTGTACAGATCACCACTACTGCTGTTCGCTGTGTCACCTGAAATGTGATGCACAGGTCTGTGTTGGTTTATTTTCACATAATGTAAATACTTCCATCTTAAATTTCATGCTACCATCATGTCAACATTTTCCTATTCTGCTTAGTCTTCTTCATTCTGGCAGTATTTTCTTCAAATTATTTTGATTTACAAACTGTATTCACAAATTTTATTTAATCCATTTTAGCCAATTTTTAATGTATTAATATGAATGATAAATAAAAATGTTCCATTAGAGTGTTCTAAACCCAAGGCTGAGCTAAGGAAGTGTTTTTTTCAGCTAATAATAATGTAATTCATGGGAAACTAATTTAACCAGGAGGAATAGCAGCATTTTTAATATCTTACTTTTCCATTTTTAAATATTTAGGATATTTCATTTCAAACAAGTAAAATCAAGAAATGTGAACGTCTTTCTTCAACATTCTAGCTACTCTTCAAGTGTTGTTACTGCACAATTTTGACTGCCAGCAGTGTCAAACGTAGTGTATATCATCAGACACCTCTGTACAAGCTCTGTGCTAATACCTGTGCTGGAACCTGTACATTACTGATACTAAGTTAGGCTTTTACCTGGGGTTGACAGTGTGGTGTTAGGCTTTGGTTTTGGGTTTTAGATTTGTTTGTCTTCTTGTGTTTTTCCACAAAACATCCATTTGACCTCTAAACAGCATTATCCATATTTATACTGATGTGGTCTTCAGCTATTTCTTGTGCTGTCTATAATCACAAAGCTATGCAAAATGTCAATTTCATTTACTGTAATTCGTGATGTGTTAGGCTCGCTTTTACAGTAAAGTGCGCTTTTCAAAATTAGAATCAATTCAAATGTCAGCCAACAACAGCAGTGACAGAAACATGGGCCTGTGACTACTCATACATTAATAGTAAAAAAATACGTTTCTAAAATGAATATTTGAGAAGATGCCAAACTTGTTGGCTCATAGCTTGCTTTTATTTTTATACTAATATGGCTGAGGAAAAATAAAACTACTGAATGACTTGACTTTCTCAGAAATACAAAATGTAAAAAAGGTCCTATGCAGTCTTTCCCTTGCTGTTTCCAGAAAATTTCCTTCCCCTTTGTAGCACATCTCTACTTTTTTGCTTTTCTCTACTCTTCTCTCTTCTACAATTTAGTGCCAAGTTTTCATTAACTACTAAATCCCTGAGCTGAGTTGTTTCTTCCTGCTCCCCAAATAGCTTTCATTTGTGCTCTTGCATTTTGACTTTTAGTACTTTTTTTAATAAGCTAATTTAAGACCCTAGAGAAGAACCTTTTCTTTTGTCTTTTGAAATGCTCCCCAAGTTTGATTGAAATACAGTCTATTAGAATTGCCCTTTTGCTGCTTCCTCGTGAAAGAAGTGGGAGTTCACCCACCCCACTCAGTATTCCCAGCCAAAGTTTGACTGCACTGTGGTTGCAGTCAAGTGCCTGAATGCATACAAGCAGTTCCAAGACTCCAGTGAATGTCAGTTCTATGCAGAATCCGATTTAGTGTCAAACACACAATTTTTGCCAGTGTTCTGTTTTTTAAGTACTGCTATTTGACTCTAGACCTGAAAAAGACCTGATACAGGCAGAATGCTGTGGTTGAGGTCAAAGTCCAGGTATTTTAAGTTAATTCATTGTAGTTTTCATTGAACTTCATTCAGTTTCATTCAGGTATTTTGATACTCATCACATTTTTGGAATTTGTTAGAATAATACTTTCAAGTTTACCCTAAAAATAAGATTTGATGTAGAACTTGTAGACATCTTGAAAGCAAAATTTTGACTTTTCTGTTTGCTTAGAGTTTCACAGCATATATTCAAACTTTTTTTAAAGCAATTATGGATATCTGCATTAAAAGTGGGGTCTTTTATAGATCAAACTAAATTGAATTTCCATTCCTTCCATTTAATTTTTTTTTCTTTCAGTTTTGCCAGAAATTTTCATGGTGCTAGATTCCTTTCTAAGAGCTTTTGTGGTAGACTTCTGTCATGTGAAACATCCCACAGTAGAGCTGCATAGGGATACATTGAGATTGCCCAGGACTGCTGAAACACTCTAGTCCAGTGGATTCTCTATGGTTTCTTCCAGCTTAGTGTCCACTGCATGACTTTTATTAAACAGTGCTTTTCATTTCCTCTCTTATCATCTAGTGGATCTTCCAGGTGGACACAGAATTCTGCCCAAATTCATCACAGCTGGAATACCAGCCTTTGTTGCTCAGCTGTGTAACTATAGCTTACAGTAGCAGTTCAGGTGTATAGGAAAAAAAAATCCGCTGTAACTTTTGAACAGCTCAAACTTCAAACTCTGCTTGTAATGCATATTTATCTGCCTGCTTTTTAAAAACTGAGAATGATCTTTTATGAACTGCTTTTACCATGCAAACTTATTTTCCAAAACATTCATGTTCTTGATTGTAGGTGTGAAATTCTGATGCCATATTAATAATTTAGTGTGACAGATGGTTTAACTAGAGGGCAAAACTTTTCTAGGGGATTAAGTGGGGGTACAATATTTCTAAACTTTCAGCTGCTTGTCTTTGCAGCTTTGGCAAAGCCATTGCTGAATATTTGTTTAACCTGTACATGGAAGTCTGTAAACAATTCTGCATGTTGATTGAGTAACCTGCTTATTAGAATAAGAACTCTCTATTGTTCTTACTGATATACAAAATATAATCTCCATTAAGGTAACTGATAAATTACTTTAGTTGAATGAGTAGCTAATTTAAGTCCGGTTGTTCATTAGATGGATATCTAAAAGACTTACTGGAGCCTGCAGTAACAGTTTATCAGCGTAAACATTGTAAATCAAAGTATGTTACCAGTGTCTGACAGAGCCCTATAGCTGCATAAACAACTTGATGAATGCTTACAGAATACCATAGGGCTGTCTCCAAGCCTACCTTGAACAACTTTCCTTTAGCAACATTTTCCTTGCATTGCAGCAGACACAGAATGTAGGAAAGAATACAGAAATACCGCGTCTCCTTATTTCTGTAAATGTTATCCTTTTTCTAGACCTCATTTTACTAGCTGTTCCTCTGTATTGGCGTTAATAGAATAATATTTCCTACCAATAACCTTAAAATTGCTTTTGAATTCCACACTTCACTTTGTAGTGACACTTACAGTCTGAGCTGCTGCAAAACATCATTTTGTGAAACAAACCCCATGTCAGTTTACGTGGCAAGAGGGTGAATACTACATTCGTAACTTGTACGGATTCTGACAGTTCAAAACTGAAACAAATTACTTCGAAGATCAACTCTGTTCTTCATTGACCTTGATATTATTAATGTTTGTGCCCTGGAATGTAAATGAAACATGTTTCCAAGGTCCTTCTGCATCAAAATAAATTAACAGCTTTTTAATTTACCTATTTATGAGCTCTGGTTATTTTCAAACATGTCATTTCAATCTACCTAAATCAATTTAACCAGGGACAAGACTGGGATGTGACTCATTTGCTTTATGCCAGTGGGTAGCATTGCGCTGCTAAAGGAAGACATTCTGACAGATTTGTGTGCAGGAGAACCTTCTTGGTGTTTCCAGTTGACAAAATTTCCACAGCAGCTATTGTGCAAGTGTGGGATCCAATGTGTGAAACAAGATCTCATTTTTGGGAGATGTAGACGTTTTTCATACTTAAAACTGCAGGGGCAATTCCTTCCAATAATTCTTCCTTTAATCCCGAGAGATTCTTCATTTCTGTTTAGTGCTACTTTGTAATAACAAGAGTAACCCAAATTATTAAATGTAGGTAGTTGTAGAAATAAAAGGTAGCAAGATAAAGACCTGTTCTTTGATTGCCAGCAGAATAAGAAACAGTTACATGAAGTCAGTACAGAATCAAACTATGATATCTGTTCTCACTGCTTGTCTTTACAGAGAGCAAGTTGAAAGGGATTAAGTAATTCTGAGATGGAATGCAGTCAGCACTTCTTGAAAAGAGCTTTTAGACTTCCAATTAGGAAAACTATGCTTGTCTTTACATTGTTCTGTTCCATCTTTCATGGCAGTGAGCCAGAATTCTGGCCTGAAAAAAAAAAACTTTAAAATTTTTGTGTGTGGCATCATAAGTCAACCTTTCGTGTTGTACACTAAGTATATAGATAACAGCAAAATGTTATCCAGGGCTGGACTGTAATTTCACTAAAAGGTATAAAAAATGTCTAGCAAAAATTTGCTTTTATCTTTTTGTAATCCAGCATTAACAAAATTGGACGTTATGTGTTGCAAGGTCTGCGTTCTTACCTGTATGCTCAAGTAAACATTTTCTTCTTGAGTCCAGTAAAAAACCTGCATCGTATTTTACAGCTTTGGAAGTGGAAATCGATCTGTTCATGTCTGAAAGGATAGACTAAACTATTAGGAAAAGCTTTCTTACTTACGTGTTTTGAATACATTTTTGTTTCATGTTGTAGAATCACAGAATATGCTGAGTTGGAAGGGACCCATCATGAGCATTGAGTCCAACTCCTGGCCCTGCACGGGGCACCTCAAGAATCACACCCTGTCTTTTTATTAAGCAAATTCTTGAGAAAGAATTCTGTAAGTCTCCTAGATGGGAAGCAAGAATGAATATAAATGCGAGTGCTCTTGAACTAAGGCAAAGCAAATGGAGTGATACTTCAGGATGGCTTGAGAGTAATGAATATGACCTATACTTGATCTTAAGACATGATATTATGATCCCACTGTGGCCCTCAGTGAAAGACTGGTTTATGTGCAGCCTGCTTTGGTTTGTTCACTTTTCATTTTGAAGGTCCAGAAAAAAACAGGTATATGTCTTGGTGGGTTTGACTTGGTTTCCTACCACATACTATAGATCACGAAAAGCATAGAAATGTTTGTATTATCACTGTTATAGAATAATATATATAGCATAATATATATAGAATAATATATAGAATAGTACGTTGTCAGAATAATGAGAACATGACCTGTAACTAGGGAACTACATTCACAGACTGAAAAAATGCACCATCCCCTTAGTTCTGCTTCTCACCTCCCCTTGTAGTATCCTCTACAGGGTGTTGGCCTGCTCTGGTCATGCACAGTTGCAGGTTGTTTATAGTCTTTGTTTTCAAGGTAGATAGTAGTTACATGGAGCAACCAACTTCAGTCTCAAAGTGCCGTGTCTACTAAAGGAATGTCATGCTTTCAGGTAGTTGTGTCATTAGGGTGATAAAAACTTGTTATCCCTACTAAAATCTATTGTTTGATTTTAAAAACTCCAGCTAAACCAACAAAAACATTCCAAAAAACAACCATGTATTAATATATACCCACTGTGATTTTCAAAAAGTGTAGTGTTTCAGAATAATGTTCTTTTCCATGTTCAAGCATAAACCAGCATTTTATTTTCTATTGCAGAAGGGTGTTTAATATTTTGAAACCAGCCATTTTAAAACGATTTCTTCCAAACTGTGAGAAATTCAAAATCACTTGTCATCACTTGTGATTACTGCATGAAGAACTGCACCGCTTGCAGGGATAACAATAAGTGTGAATTGCAAATGCTTCTGGTTTTGTAGGTTGAGGCCACTGATGAGAAGTCTCTCATGCACAAACTGAGAAGCATCCAGACTTTTACAGTGCAGTAGCCAAGACATATTTTCAGTAGTAGAGTCAAAGGAGAAAGGTACTGGGAGTATAGAAATCGCACTATTCTTGCTTAGTATTTGAAAACAGTGAGTCAGAAAACCAGAAGAGAACAGGAGGTCAAAGAGCAAGGAGAATTAAGCTGGAGGAAATAATTGGGGGAGGGGTTAGAAACTGGACAGAAGAGTCAGAAATAACTACATTTTTTTAGCAGTTTCAAGGGATGAAAGTTAAACACAAAGTGTTATGGAATAGATAAAGGAGTAGAGTTTAAGAACTGACTTAGGAGCAGGAGGAAGGCAAATAGAAGAGGAAAAGTGAAGATAGGAAGGAGATAGAAAAGACCCAAAGGGAAGGATGAAACCTGTTGACCTGATTGAAGAAGCTGAGACATCACTTGACAGGAGAAGAGGTGGAGGTGAACACCATACATGAGGAGAAGGTGTGATATTCATTAGGCCCTGGAAATAATTGCTTCTTAGCCAGGACAGGAACTGAGCTGAAAGAGGACAGAACAGATTTGTAGTGAAAGAAATTGATTTGGTCCCAGCTTTTCACCCAAGGGCATTCAGACTGAGCAGAAATAGGAAATGGAATTTGGAGGTTACAGGTCAGAAGAAGAACAGAGGAGGAGGAGGAATTGCAAAATATGTGTTCATTGAGCTGAAAATAGCTCTATATTGTTTTAAAAGGAATCTCATATTTCATGAAATTCATCAGCTTCATCCTGACCTCGAAACATAAATCTCCTGTAAAAACTTACCTAGCAGAGGACTAGCAGGTGATTTACTTTGGCAGACTACAAGATATCTTTTTAGTCCCTGACCAGTTTTGTCAGTGCTATTAACACATCTATTTAAAAAGCATTTATTTTCAAATAATAAAATCAAAACAGAAACAACTTTCAAAACATCAACCAAATTAACTAAATAAAAACAAAATAATTTTTTTTCTATGACGAGTACAAAGTTCTATTTCTTAAAAATAAAGGAAATTGATAGCGAAAGTGAACATAAACCTTTCATTTTTTATTTTTTTGACATGAAACTGTATAATGTGCGAGGCTAAGGCTCCAAGGTAAATGGAAGTTTTGGACAATTGATAGCAATGAGGAGATGAGGAGCACGGTTATTAGCTCATATAATGTGTTCTTGCTGTGACAGTGCTTAAGAGTCAGCATTATGAACCAACCTTGCTGTACAAGGGAACATACAAACCCAAAACAAAAAGACTGCCCTTACCTTCAGTAACTTTTCAAGTAATAGATTAAATGCAAGGCTTTTAAGAGTTACAGTGTTTCTGATACAGGAGGTAGCTGTAGACAATGAAAGCCTGCTAGATTGTCTAAAATTATGCCTGCTTTCCAAGTCACAATAAATTTTATAAAATTTCTATTTAAAAACATTCTCATGGTATCAGTGTCAGTATTGCAAGTGTACTTCTGTGGTATAGGAAAAGGCATGCTGAACAAATGGCATGAGGGAGGCATTTTATATAAAATACATAATTTTTTAATTCATTAATATTCTAGTTATCAATGCAGTCATTTTTAAATCATTAAAGATTGCTTAGTTTCCAGTATAATTTTGCACAGCTCAACGGAAGACCCCACTGAATATCAAAATTAGTTACTTGAAGTGCTTTCAGGTGTTTGGATATGTACAGTTTTCATTACAGAATGTTCTTTTTACTTAGAAAGGATTCAGAAATTGCTGGATAGCAAAATCAGCCTAACCTTTTTCCCTAAAAAAAGTGATTTTCCAAATCTGATCTGGCTAAGGTTGAAATGAGTTTTAATGAATTTTGATACTCTCATTGGCTTCCTTGGTATAGGGTGAGTTTCTTTCACAGTTGGAATCTGCTTCCATCTTTAATTCTACAGTAAAGGAACCATTTTAACTTCTTTTCATCTCTTTGAAAAATCGCCAAGAGTGGTAGCATTTGGGAGATAAAAGGTGTTTAATGGCAAAGAAGTTTTATAAGGTTTCTTTAAATTTGGCTACGAGTGTTAATCTGTATATGAAGAAAGGATTGACAGGTGGTCTCATTTTCTTGAAGATTCTAATCTAAGTATAAGAAGCTATAAGATACATCTTATATAAGAAGATTTAGCATAGATAAGAAGACTCACATATATGTATATATGCCAATATTATTTATTTGACTTTTATAACTCAGGTACTTTCCTATTAATATATCAGATACTTTTTTTGTACTAGTGTGAATTTCAATGAAAAAGACCTATCAATAATTCTCAAATAAAGTAGTATCTCATGGATAGAGATAATTTAGAGATGAAGAACCACACAGAGCAATTGAGGATATTGGAGCTTTCTCTGTAATATTTATTTTATTTTTAAAAATATACCTGAATTTAATTATAATTGGCTTGAGGAAGTAAAAGACAAAGACTTTTCAAGAAAAATCAATTTTTTTTTTCTTATTTCAAAAGTGTTTTTTTGGTTTTTTAATAGCAGGATTAGTTGTTCCAGAACATTTTAAAATTGAAATTTTGGCATCATGGGATCATTTTTAATTTTGGAGTTAGATGCTAGTGGAGATGAGTGTCTTCTTGCAATTTTAACATTTTGAAGAGAGAGAAAACAAATCTCTAAAATAATCTAAAAGCACTTCTTTTTATCAATATTCAATATCAATTAGCAACAAATGGGTGAGGCATTTTATTCAATTTGAGATATCAAAGAATGTAGCCAAAAGTTAAGATTGAAACTCTGTGATAAGTGTAAGAGGTACACAGCCAGTACTGAGCAGGTGAGCAGTGGGTTGTTCAGTCTGTATGGCAGATCAGGAGGTGATCCAGCCTCTCTTGCATGCTAGAATTATAAGGATTTTAGCATTTGTTTGTTTACCTTTTACTGCCACATTGAGAGTAGAATTAATTTCAAGATGATGAGACAAAAACATGCCAAAATTAATGCGTTTTTCTTGTGTTAAATCTATCTCTGATAGTGTAAGAAAATAATACTTGAGATAGATTACCTGTCTCAGGGCATGCTTCGTCCACGAACAGAATTAAATTAACATGCAGCCATCAAAAATCAAAACTGTAAGCATCCCTGAGTAGAAAAACAAAGCTTAATTAAAATGCTGTATTTTTATGGTTGATTTATTGTCAGAAACCATCTGGGCCTTTTCAACCAAATTTTACCATTATGTCTCTCTTCCAGCCTGCCTGTGAGTACTGCTCATTGATTCAGTTACACAAACATATGTTTGAGTACAGAAGTAGTCTCAAAGGTTTCCAGACTACTAAAACTAGTTTTCTGTGTGCTTAAGCATCTTGTTGAGTGTCTTTACCTCTCCAGAAGCTATACCTATTATTTAGGAAATTCAGCATCTCACAGGAAAATGCCTTCTGATCGTGTTAAACAGGCTCAATATAGAGTAAATAGCTGTTTGTTGATCTGGGGGGAAGCATGAATGTTTAGAATTGAGTAGTGATTGAAGTTAACTTGCCAAACATGAATCTAACAAACCAAACATTTCGTGTACTAGCTCGATGTAAATGAGGAGGAGTATTGTGTAGGGAAAGGAACAAAGAGCCAGTGTGAGGCAAGAAGGAAGCTTTGGGATGTAATATTTTATGTCATAGGAAAACTGCACAGATTGGCTTTACTGACCCATGGGAGAGTCTGGTGAAGCGGCCTGGTCCCTCTGATTTCCAGTTAGCTGTATAAAACCTCACAAAAGTTAATACAAACACCTCTGTTTTCCCTTCCATCCCACATATAGTAGAAAAAGTAGAAAAATACTGCCCTGCCATGCTAGACTCTGAGTGTTTTCAACTAACAAATTCTTCTGTCGTTGCAAAGGCTAATGACATTTGGGTGTTCTTGAGTTCTCCTACATCCTTCCAGTGACTTAGAGATTTAGGTACCTTTTGACTCCTTGGATGAAAAACATCAGATGTTTCAGGGTAGTAGGGTGTGTTCTGCAACTTATTGTCTTAGCACCGTGTAGAATATTCAAGGCCATTCCAGTCTAAGGGTTTTTCCAGGGTTGTCTGTGATTGCAGTGGATTGAAGTTGGTGCCTAGGGTGATATCTTCCATGTTCTGGGGAAATTAATTTCCTTGTTGTGATACAGTTCCGTGATAAGCGTTGGAAGTCCTGGGACTTTGTCATTTCATTCTTTCTCATTTCAAAGCAGTATTGATGTCTTAGGCTTGGTTATGAAGGAAATAGTAAAATTACATAGAATTTTGGCTTCGGTTTAAAGAAAGTAGGCTGAACTAAGCAGGAAGAGGAATTATATTGTCCCAGCCAAAAAAAAAAAAAATAAAGAAAAAAGAGTACAGTCTTCAGTCAGTATTGAGGAGCAGCTAAGGCCAGCAATCTGGGCAGCTCAGTGTTATCGCTGGAGCCCACAGAGGTTGGAAACCCTCCTGCGAGGTTCTTGGCCCAGCTGAACCTCTCTTTTGTCTTGCCTTTTTAATCTGAAGGTGGTAGCTGCCCTTGGCTGCCCTGCTTCTAGGGGAAATGCCAACATCCTTGATGGGTTTAGCAGGACTGCTGGCTCCAGGCACAAAACTGTGCTATGTGGTACCCAAGTTTGGGTAGATCTAACTCATGTTTCTCTGCATACTGTTGCCTCCAAATATACTTTTGATGCCTAGTCAATAACTGACAGCCGATAATTTAATCTTCTTTTGGCTCCTTCATTATATGAAATGAGTTAACCATTTCATTCTGAGTGGAAAAGAGCAGGAAGGTATTATTTGTGTTTACTATGTAAAATCAGACAACTCAGACACCAAGTTTTCCACTGATGTTTGGAAGACTAGTGTAAGTAAAGTGCTGTTTCTAATAAATAGGCTTATGGTACAGAATATGCCAAATCGATACACTTAGCAGACTTGCAAAAGAGATGTTCCTGTACTGCTGAAGCACAGCCTTTTGCCTCCTACCAAGGTAATTATCACTATCAATTACAGTATCTTTCAGTATCTATTTTAGTTACTTTTTTAGACTTCAGAAGGTGTCTGGGCAGAATAAAAGCATAGAACTGTATTAAAGAATATCTCTAAGGCTCTGTGTGCTATATCCAGGCTGGAGCACACCATTTTCCTTTGTTATTCTTGTGGTGTAAATTCTGTAGTGTTTGTTGTTATGTCAGAATGGTACACTGATCTAACTTAAGGTTTTTACATAGCCTGGGTATCAAAGGCCTCCCTGCTTTTGCACAGAGTGTTATAAATCTCTTTACTGCTCTCAGGGAGGCGTCTAAATTCGGATCATCTCATGTCTTTCCTTGTGTAATTCAAGACTCTCTAGCCCAGTATCTTAGAGACAGGTGATCCGTTATAGGTGATGCTTTGATAATATATATATTTTTATGTAATGTCACATATCATATTTTAAATGCTATACATTTGTATATACTCAGGAACTAAAATAATTACATTTATAGTGTGTTTTTTATTCACACATTCGGTTTTATGCCCATACTGGTATGATTGCACGTCGTTATCCGAAGTAAAGATTTCTGTCTCAGTCTTTGAATCATATAAAGAATATTAATTAATGTCTGACATAAGCATGGGTTTGAACCTAATCCAGTTAGTTATTGTTTGTTGTGCTGTAGTTTGTAACCAAAAATTCTCAATTAAATCCAGAAGAGCTATATGCAACAGAATTGGAGCTTGATTTTTGGGGATGCTGGGTAAATAAAGAGGGAATATATGTGTGAGTGGATACAGCTTGACAAGGGCATACATGCCTGCAAATACAGATAGGTGCTCATACATAAGGTAGTGTGATTCTATTTGGGTCTACAGAGCATAAAAATTCCTTATCTTAGTATTTTAGTTATGTAACACAGTGAGTGCAACAAGGAAAAAAAAACTGCAAGAAGAAATGCATTGGGATGGAAACATGGAACAGTGAAGAATCTACAATTGTTGCTGAATTTACTTCATTACTTTTAAACAATTCAGAAAATACTGTTAACAGTCTTGCAGTCCTTTGGTCCTTCATCTTTGTTTAAACTGCTCCATTTAAGAGCATATTTCAATTTTGGCTGAGTAATTCCTATTCTGGTGAAATGATAATACTTTGGGATTTAGTAGGATAAATGTAGTGTTATTAGCAGTGGCAACTGAACCATGTTAAATGTGTTATGAGGCACATTGTTTCTTCGTAATACCACCTTGCCCAGGGAGTCAAATGTGATGAGCCCTCTGCAGATGAATAGTAAGAGCCACTTGTAGCTTCAAAGAATTTTTTTAAACAAAATACTGAAGGAAATTAAAGAGTGGTATTTTTTTTTTTTTCTGTTTATAGTGCCTTAGAAAAACAATCTTAAGGCGTTAGGGTCAAAGGGAAACTTCAGCTGCCCTGCAGTATAAATCTGGAAATCAAGCAAAGTCCCAGAAGTGCAAAGATTCAGCTCCCATGGCAAACAGTTGAGTAATACAAAGGTAAAGTTTTTTAAAACACTCAGGGTTGTCTTGATTCTTTCCTACTGCAGGTAACATTTTTATAGCTGTGAGATAGGGCCCAGTCCCTGTAGTCTGATCTGTTCAAGTACTGCAAACTTAAAATTGTCAGCTTTTATGCAAAGTACTGCACACTTTAGTCCTGCAAGGCCCTTCATGAGTTGTATATTATTATCTCTGCTTTATTAGTAGACAAACTGAACACTGATGTAAATGTGGTACCAGAGCGAGTCAGAAACCAATCCAAGATTACAGCTCTAGAGCTCTTGACTTCTAACCCTGTATTAGCTCCTCTAATTCCGCTCACCTCCACAATAATAGCATGGTGTCCACTGAGGGGAAAGTTGGAAACAAAGAAATAAATATTTAGTTCAAATAGTCCTGAGCTCAGCTAATGTAAGATGATTTCAGTTACCTACTTTATTGTGCTTTTCCTGGTCTGGGTTTGAGTTTCACACATAGCTGAACTTTACTATTTCCCTTACAATATTTTAGAGAAAAACAAGGGTTTTTTGGTATCCAGCCAAGGCTTTCTGTCCCTGTTCTATCCTATTATGCTTGCTTACAGTGCTGGTCATGTGCTAAATACTGTCCAATTTTCAGTCTTTCAGATGTTCCCCACTCTCTTTCAGTCTTTTTTTTTTAGCAGTATCTGCCTGCCTGCCTCATTCCTTCAAAATCTACCTTTTAAGGATCCGCTTTGCTTTTCTTTACATGTTCAGTGATCTCTTCCAGTGATTTACTATTCATATTGGCAAAGCTAAAAATGAAAGCAGATGTATTTTTCCACAGGCTAAGATAAGGATGTTGTCTTTAATAGGCATGGAAGATGGCAGCTGAAAGACCAAAAATCACATTGGTCTGTTCCTGTTGTTACATCATTGCAAACTCACATTTTTGAGAGAGCAGTGGATAAATTACAAGCCCAGTAGATGTGGATTTTTTGTCAAGCAAGAATTGCTTTGCAGTTAGGGTAATATAATCTCTTGTCTTCTTTTTTTACCTATTCTTAGGAATGTTGCAGGATTCAGAATAAAATACTTCAAGACAGTTTCTTACTGTGTGCTCAAAGGAACTATTTAGGTGCAAAGAATGGCAGCTATCAGCTCTGTTAGATGCCCATTTTTCTTTAAGGAGAAGGTGGAGAAGAAGAAGAGAAAGCATATCAGGAAGGAACAAATGAATTCAGGGCCAGAGGAGGAGATATTTGATTCCTTTGTTATTTTCTCCTCTCTCCAACTCTTTCTGTTTTCTAATCTCTTGAATTTTCTGATATATGAACAGAGAGCTTTAAGAAAATAGTTGACAGAGATGTTGGATTTATTGATGTACCTGAATGAATCCATGATGTTCTGTTTTAAGCTGTCAGGTTGTTGTGTTTATAAAGCAGTATTTCACATTGCATCCTAAAATCTCCATGTATCATAGAGCTTTGCTGAAGACTGACACTGCTGTGGGTTGTGTTACTGTATTTTAGGAGAATTAATTTTGTGTAAGGGCCCATGCTTCAGTTATTCTTGAGATAGAGCTGTAACCTTATAGGCAGAATGCTGATTTTTGTCAAAAAGAAAATATACTGACAGTCAGCTTTGCCTGAGTATGCTGAATTTGCATATTTAATGCCACTGCAAAGCATACATTAGAAAATTGTCTGCATACTTCATAAGTGATCGTAGAAATTGATTAAAGCAATTGATTCTACCCTGTGCAATGAAGTATTTATGGTCATTACAATAATGCCCAAAAGCACCTGTCAGCTTCAGAAAGGGCATCTGCTGATTTGTTGACAGGCAATTTCAAGCTCTCTTTTTACAGAAACTCGTATTAAGGGCTTCCTTGAACTAGATGATCTTTTACAGATATTTCCTTTTTGCCAGATGCTGAAATGAAGTTTTGGATACATCATGTGGTGTTTTCTTGATTTGTTTAAAATCCATGCTGAGAGATGCTGTAACAATCGTTCTGTCCCTTCCTATCTGTGAATGCAGTTATGCTCTCATCCGGATGTTTGTCAAAGCTATACTTATATTCCCCGTCCTGCTCCCAGTGTATTCCCTTACATCTGCTTTGTTTAAAAAGTAATAATATTGAAATGTGTTCAGTGGCACCTGCTAAGTTCTGCGGCGGATTATTCAGCAAAGAGCTTCAGCCTGTCAGTGTTAAGTAGCTTCCCTCTTTTGGGAAGAGTGGCTGCAGAATTGAGGGTGAGTGAGAACTGCAGGAAGTGGACAAAAGGACTGGAGTCTCATGACCTAACTGCAGTCTTGCTTCCCTGAATTAGTCTAGGGTAAGTCTTCTCTAGGCCCCTCCCTGTTTAAGACTGTATTCAGTATAAGGTGTTCAGTGTCCAGGCTTGCTTTGTCAGAGAAACAGATGAGGCACATTTTGGATAATGGTGTTTTTTGTTGAGGTAGAGTATGTCCCTGCCTCAAGATGATTCAGACATTTGTTATGTTTTCTTACTTTCTGCTTCTGTTTCTTCTGGGCCATGGGTAGTACAGATTGCTTTTGTTTTATAGTCTTAGCTAATGTGTTTGCAAATTGCAATGAAAGAATTTGAGAAAATTACGCTATACATCAGTTGAGACAGAACAAATGGTTTTTCCCTTCCGACTGCTCCAGTATGCTATTTGAGTGCAAATCAGAAGTTTTTATGAAGGGGCTGAAGTTTGGTCCAAATAAGCTATATTTCAGAGAATCTAATAATCAAAAATTAAACAGGTTTCCTCAAGATGGATAGGAAGATTAAATTAAAGGGTGGTTTATGTTAACATTTGGCTCTACAAAGAGGGAGAAGTATTGCTATGTGGAATACTTAGCTTCATTAGCAAAAGTAGCCCAATTAAACTATTTGCTTTTTTTTTTAAGGATTTCAAATAGACCTTTCTTGAATTTTTCTTGATTCAGACATGCTAACATTGAATGTGACACATGAGATGGTAATTATAAGGCAATTATTTGATTTTCACTAAATAGACATTTCCATTAGATTCCTTCTGGCAATATCTAGCTGAGGAAGTTGATTTTATAGGCAAATACAATATCATGATGTCTTTTCTTTACTCAAAAACGTAAGGAACAATAATGATAACTATCTTTTTTAATGTTCCTAGCCATCTGTACATCAACACTGCAATGTCTGATCTGCTGCTTTTTGATTAGGCTATCAGATTTGTTGAATGTGGACTTGATGGTTGCTTTTTTCCTGTTATGTAGACTTGCAAAGCCACCACTTGTCTTTTATCCTGCTTTTTTTAATAATATCTTTGCATGTAATCTGCAAGGATTGGCAGTTAAACTCTTCTGTCACAGCCCAGAGTGACACCTGTGATTAAAAGGTCTGCCTGAATTCCCCAGTCTCTAGGTTTCTGCTTGTAGTTTCAAGATGAAAAAAGTCGTGATACTTCATCTCTAGTATTGCAAAATCAGTTGCACTTGTCAGGCATGTGCACACACTGTATAGAGAAATGCTTTAAGATACTGAAGTTGTTATCTCTAGGTGATGTTACATAATTTTGAATTTAGACCCAAATACCAGCAGCTATAGGCTGGTTAAAACTTTCACTGTGCTTCCAGGAGTGTGGAGATGAACTTTACTGTAGATAGCAGTCCTACCCAATCAGTTGACTGGGCCAGGTAGGATGTCACTTTTTGCCACCAACTATGGAAAGCAGCGTGACTTAGACACATTACACTGAGACACCTGCGCTTGGTTAAGAGCTCTGATGACTCAATTCTCTCCCTCACACAGCCAGCCAGGCTGACAGCCATTAATCTCAGGGATATGAGACATTCCTACTGAATTGTGCAGTTGTTGCTGAGTTGATTTGGCAGCTTCTGAGAATCAAGGTTTCATTTGCAGCTGCAGCCACTTAAATGCCCACCCAGTACTTCTCACAGGCTCTTGTCATATGTCACTCCATGTTCACTATTGTCATTTAGGTTATATGTTTCTTCAGCAAGTTGTAGCCTGACAACAAACTCCAATTTGCATTGCTCTTGCATTGCATCTGTCTGCTCTTCTTCTGTTTGGTTTGCTTTATTTGTTGACCTTTGTGTCTAGGCAAAAGTTAAAATGCTGAAGAACCAGAAAGATCTACTGACTGGTCAACCTATTACTTGAGTCTGAGGACCAGTGGTACTGATCAGTGCATCTCTTATTGGTGCTACAGACAGTCCCTTCCAGGAGACACTCCTGTCTGCCACAATGACAGTCACTGAGAAAATAATGTTCTGGACAGTACTAAATAAGAAAGACGCAATTTTTAACAGTTGCTCAAGTTTGGGTTTTTTTACTCACTGTAAGGAGGTCTAATGTTCTTATATGCTGAGGAAGACAGAGAACATGGTATAAGATGTATTTGCTTTTTCCAACAGACTTCATAATTTTTATAAAATAGTCTCATAATAGTAATCCATTCTTGTGGTAAATGTATCAAAGAAAGAAATACCACCGTTATTTTTTTAAACGTAAATAATTAGAAGGCTGATTTTTTTTTTTTAACTACTTGCTCTTGATTTTGTCATCCTGATCATCTAGCCAAGGTTGTATAGTATTTCCACCAATAACTGTTTGCTTGCTCTTATAATTCTCTACAATGAAGTTATTTTAATGCTAAACATAGTAGAGTGATTAGAAACAATTTTTGGCAATGAAATATTTGTTTTAACTGAAAAGAAACATTTAAAATATTCATGTGTGCTTACTTTATTTAGTGGTCCTATTATTCATAAAGTCTAGTACCAGTGCAAAGGGTCAGTGCTGTCCAGTTTCATTATTAATTTGGAGTATTTCATTCTTTGCTCCTGTTGACCACAGAAGGGTACAAAATATCATCTCTTCTTGTAAACAAACAAGAAGACTTCATTAAAGTTGATGTCTTTTCATTCTCTTATTGGTTCAAAGTGTAGTTCAACAAAAAGGAAAAGCCAGCTGGGATCATGAGAGTAGTGAAATTGCACATGAAGGTGAAAAATAGTAGTCTCGGGATATGAAGCCGCCAGATAACAGATAGTTAAAAAAAGGTTAATGGAAGTACAGAGCAGTTGCTGTGGAGCAGAAGGGATTGTTGCATGATGGGTGCAGAGCAAGCAACATTAAAATTAACGTGAGAAATCAAGGGTACCAACCTCAGAAAGTGATGAGCCTCTCTGGATAGGATTTGTTTTGCTGCTTACCAGAAATCTGAGCAGCATGTAGGCCATTATTTCTTGGATTAGTACAGCAGGGGGTAGGCACTAACTTGATTTTGTCTGTATTTAACTTGGTAGACTTCCAAAATTTTAAAAATAATTTCCATTAGGAGAATTAAAACAGCAACATGAATAATTTTCTATGGGATAGAAAATGTGGGCTTACATTATACCAGTGGTGAATTATCATCTCTGTACATTTTGTGTACATATCCAGATGAACCTTAGAATTTTCTCTTTACCTAAAAAGTTATCTTTGAAGGGTTGCATTTAAGTAGCCAAGAAGTATTAAAGTTGTTGCCACTGTAGGTCTCTTTAGGGTAATATAGAAAGGGTATTGGAACAATTTACCCATAGATTATATTGCTTAATTTGCTGAGGTGTTGATACTCACAATCAGATTTTCTGGGTAAATTACTTACCCACATTAGTACATTTTTGCAAAGCTGAATTGATAAATAAATAAATAACTCCTCTCACACCAGAACAAAAAGATCAGCAGCGTTATGTAACATATAATCACTTCCTGCAGTGGATATTGCAGCAGGTTCTTTCGTCCTGTGATAAAAGCAATTAGATTGGAATGCAGCTGAGTGTGTATCTACTAATGTAAAGATATGTTATCTTTCTAGGAAGGATTTAGGAGACTGATTAAAAACCTCCATTGTGCTTCTAAATAAGTCTTGGTCTATAGCTGTAACAAGCAACCTAAATATGACATCTGAAACCAATTTTGCTAGGAGCTATTTTCTTATAATTTCATATGATCCAAGATATCTTGCCTAAATAATATTATGAAGCAACCAGTGGAGAACTGTATTTCTTTTTTTCTAAAATGACTCAGAAAATAATCGTAGCTCTATATATTATTGTCTAGAAAAGTCTGAAAATATTTGGAATTAAATTTGATGGAGTGCTTGTTGTTTCAGCTGACGTCTTGAAAACTTTCACTTAGGAAAACAAAGTTTCATTCTGATGTATGAAGTTTTTAGGGCTTTTTATTGCTAATGAATGTTAGTAGCTTTCTCACATGTTCATATTTGCAAATAGAAAAATGTAAGTTTCATGTAAAGTTTGAAAATTCTGCTCTTTTCTAAGAAAATGGCTGAGACATCCCCAGCAGTCACAAAGTGGGAATGGCAAGCTATGCGCTGCGAAGATTCTTCCCAGAGCAGCTCCACGGTTACTACATGGCACATATAGCAAAGTGGTTGAAGTGTCCCTACATAGTGTGAACACACCCGACTTATCGAGTTTAATAGTCATATGCAAAGATTTCCTGGAAGTCTGTGCCTCATTTGGTGTGCGTCCGTATTTCTGGCACATCCACCATCCCATTTATACAGCAGGACTACAGCAGTTTCACTGTGAAATGAGTGTTAGTAGAAGAGACATATATTGTTCTGGAAGCTACTGGAGGGGGGAAATGCTATTGCCCATTCTGGTACTCCTTTGGCCTTCCTGTGTATGGCCACATGAGATTCTTATGATATCTCAAGATGATTGAGGTGTACTCATTTGTGACTGTATTGTCACTGACTACATCATCAACATTAATAGGTTTTCTTTCTTGAAAAGAGAATCTTTGGGTGCCTACTGATTTATATGTTTGTTTGTTAATCCTGAAGTTATGATGCTGACCTAGGTGTGTTTGATGGAAGTGTCAGAGTGGATGGTTCTTCAAACATCAAGCCAAGTGTAAGGATAAAGCAGAAGCTGGAAAAGGCTTTTGATGGGTGACAAGAGACCTGAATCCACCGGGGCTGAGAGCTAAAGAGGGTAGCAAGGCATATTCTGGGCAGTGCTAGTAGGAGAAAGAGAACGTGAGAATGTGGAAGAGTGATGCAGGGGCAATTGAGGAACAGCTGGTTCTTCCTGCGGGTTAGGAGCTGCTCTTGCCTGTGTATGAGTTGTGTGTAACACAAACACAGTATGTCTGATGGAGGTGTGTGGTAGTAGCAAGAAAAAGCTAGTCAGCAGTTGAAACCCCTGGTTCTGCTAAGAACATAAGTTCTGAGGAAGTTACAGGTGAGGATCTTCGAACATTAGGCAGCAGGTAGCTCAGTGCAAGTGAGCAGATGCTGAAAAAGCAGCTGCATTGCTAGTATTGTAAAAGGGACTCCCAGAGACAAACTCCGCAATGAGCAGTTCTTTGCTAAGTAGAGAAACCTGTAGAGCTGAAAACCGTTCACCTTTAAAATATATGGGTCACAGCAGGGGAAGTGGGCAAGCCACAGACTGAAGGGGCAGCGAAAGCAGGGTCTGAACACTGGTTTTGTCTCCAGTGGCCACAGTGATGCTGCACGTGCATTCTGCTAAACTGTATTCTGAAGTACTTAAATACTGTATGTTGAGACCTTAAAAAGGCTTGCAGTCTAGTTAATATCTGTGCACTTAAATGGCTGTTCAAATGACAGCTCTCCTAAATAGGTCCTCTGTCTTTATGTGCTGTGTTGAATAAATGCTCAGCTGTGTGAATGAGAGTGGAAGAATTTCTCCTGCCCCACCAGAAAGTGTGTGGTACAACCACTATCTTTTCATTCTGTTGCTCTATATTTCTCCCTTGTCTTAGAAAATTACTCTGTGCCTTGGTTTCTCTCTTTTGTTTCCTGTTTCAAAAGTTGTTTCCTTTCTATTAGCAAAAGCATCCCTCCATATTTACCCATCTCCACAAACTTTTGCCCCCTGTTCTGGCTTTTCCTTCTAATTTGGGTGGACGTTGGATCTGCTAACAAACTTACAGTCAGAAGTTTGCCATCTCTCTTCTCTGTACAGTGACACCTAATGGCAGGCACACACCTGAGAATTGCTTTTTTTTTAAAGCCATAGTTTCTTTAAAAACAGCCTAGACTGTTTCAATCCAAAAGTTGAGAACCGATGGGTCTGTTTTTGTGTGACACTCACTGTGGTAATCACGTTCTGTATGAAGTCTGAGAGGCTTTGCAGTAGTGCTTGCCCTTCCTACCACTGTTTGTTCCCTTATCAGACTGATAATGAAATTTGCAATAAGAATGCCAGTAAGTACCTTTTCTCTTCTGGTTTGCTCATTTGCTAGTGAAGTTTTAAGGGTTTTGATTTACAGAATATCAAAGGCTGCAGAGCCTCCTTACATTCATTGTTCTGCATCTCAGTTGTTTATGCACAGTCACCCCTACCATGAGAAGTGTACTCTTTATCAAATAATACGTCTGTTGTTTTTTACTCCTTAGTACTGTTCTCCGTAATTTCCTAGAGGCAAGGAGGAAGGGTGATGATGTCAGGGGAAAAAGCCCTGTCATCAAATATATAGTAACTTAGAGCAGTGCTGTTTTTGGGGGGGGGGGGGGGGGGTTCGTGTGTGGAGGTATATTTAAAATTAGTTCCTGTTTTATTATATTACGGGCCTGAATTCAGACAGTAATGACCTCAATAGTGCCTGTTTTAATGTAATCCCTGCTTGCTGACTGCTGTTCCAAGAATAAAAATTTAAGCCAAAAGATTTAATGAAATCCTTTGGGATTAGTGCTCACTGGGCTGGGGAAATTGCATATCAACCATTTCTCTGTATTCTAACCATACGGCTTGGTATTTGAATAGGAGGGTGTCCAAGACAGACACCTCTGAGTTCATCAATAATTTACATTTTTGTTAGTTACAAACCTGGTATTTGGGATTCTGTTGCCATAGCAATCCATCTGGGCCTGAACGGATAGTGTTTTAAGTGGTGGTTGTATAGAAATTCACAGTGTGTGCTTTAAATCCCTTCTAAAGTAATCCTCAGATCTGTTCTGTGACTTATTTGAGGTTTCGACAAAATCAGTGTTACTCACAGTAAAAGTTGATGCTGAGCAAATTAAGCCCATAAAATAGTGGAATATACATATGATTAAGGACTGTAAAGTTCATAATGTATGACAATTTCTGTTTCAATACGTGAAACGATTAATAAATGCCCACAAGTGCATTTTTTTCAAAATACATTTAATTTGTTGCACATTATGCAACTAGAAATTATCCAGACTCTGTACTGGTTATTAGCTAATTTAAACTTCATAATCGAATGCTAGCCTCATTTTTCCAGATGTCATTTCTGTGTTTTACGGGATGTCAGTCTATTCATGATACTGTATAACTTCTGCTTGCAATTAATCTAATTTTCTCTCATAAATAATTCTAAAGCAGAGAATAAAATTTGAAATTCCCATTTTCACTTCTAAGACTACTGGGCTTGTGTTTTGAGGATGTGCTGCTAAATTCAGCAGGCAAAACACCAGCCGCTTTTTTTTGAGGTTTAGTTTATATTTTTTCATTTTGCCACACAAAATTTCAAAATGGTTTATTCAAAACCTCCCAGGTATGCCACAAAAGTAGATGTCCTCAGGTTTGAAAGCCAATCAATAAAGTGAGCAAACCTGAACTAAGTTTCAGCTCTGCCAAAACCAAAACCCTTCTGAAACTGATTTCTAGAGCTTTTATTCCTTCATGACAAAATGTTGTCCAGTTGTGCTCTGGAACTGTCACTGAGCCATAATGATGATGTATTAGCAGCTCTTTATTACTCCAGAGTACAGAGATTCAGTTTGCAAAATTATTCCTCAGTGTTTGAAAGAAGAGAGAGAAGAATAATACTCAAATAAAGCCATATGCTCTGCTAATGAGTGTTTGGCCCATAATCCTAAACAGACAAAAAGTGTTTCTTCATGGAGTTTGTAAAAGATCACATAGTTGTTCCTGGCTTTAAAAATAGTAATGAAATAAAGAAACTGCAGATGGCCTAAGATATCTTGAGGAATCTTTTAATTACCATGCAACTTCCCTTTCATCTTTTGTATCACAGTTCACAATGAATAGTGAAGCATCTGATAAAAGGGGCTTATTTTTGCCATGATTCTGTGATGCTGAAAATGTTCTTTGTCACCTGTAATAAATGTAAATCCACTCAGTTTCTGTATGAGTTAAACAAGAGCTTCCTGAGAAAAATTGCAGAGTCCCTTCCTTGCAGTGGAGTAGGGTTTCATTTGATGAGCATATATGCATGTATAATCTTAAATTCAGTGTTGTTGACTGAACTGGTTTTATTTTAGAGCTCCAGTCCTGCCGCAGTTTAATGGGACTATTTCCATAATTGGTTACCATAAAGGTGACTGGGATGAGAGAGTTTAGAATTATTGAAAAAAGGGTTTTGCTTACTTTTGCATGTGTGTCTGCTAACTGAAGTAAAAGTTGCAGATCATTTAAATGAGTACTTACCCTAAAATTAAATGCCTTAAAGTATCTTCTGTAGATACCATTTGTTAAATATAGATTACACTTCAAAGGGATATTACAAAATGTATGCACACATATCAAAATGTGTTTCTGTTGATATTTCCAATGGTTTCATTAGGAAACATCTTCCCTTGCAAATATTATTGAAATGAAAACGGAGCCTTGGAAGATACTAGCGGTATGACAGATGCTATTTGTAGCTCTGGAAATATAGTTGTCACTGCAGGGGATCTCCTGCACTGAAGACCCACAGGAGTCCATAACCAAGGGTGAATGAATTAATCTTCCAACACATCTAATAAAAAATAGCCTGTGTTTAATAGTAAGTGATAGAAACACAGCTGAATTTCTTTTGTATTTTTTAAAAATCTTTCTCTAGAAATGCAAATCTTTCCAGTTTATTTATCTGCTTATATTTTAGCTCTGCAAATCCTTGCTAAGAGTGATGGTATTTAGTCTCCTTGATAACTGTTGAATTTTATTGATTGGTTTTTACTCATTTTTTCAGATGTGCATTACATTTTTCATATCCTTTGGAAACTCAGACTATCAGCTTCAAAGGAGGAGGCAGGCTGTCTCTTTGCACTTAATGCAGCACCGCAATTATTCATAGTTTCGCTTAAATTTGCTTCTCTAGCATGTAACCTGTATTTTTATTCAGTTATTTACAATTAATACTATAATAAACATTTGTCTTGCCTTTCCATTTTCTGCCTTTGCAGCAGAAGGAAATAGTGAATCTCCTGAAAGGCTCAGTAATAATACAACACAGCTTGACACAGACAGCTTAGAGAAACACGGGAAGATTGAGGCAGCGTACCACAGAGCAGGTGTGACTCGGGGTGTTAATTTCTCTAAGGCACTTGCGGCTACCTCTGCTCAAATGCAAGGTATACACAGGGACCTGAACCAAAACTGGCTCTGAGCCCCAGGAGAAGGTGGAGATTAGAGAGTTTTTTTATTGAACCCTCTTTCTGAGTGTGTCTGAATTTCAAATCCCTCAGTTAGGGAAGACTTGACTTGACAGCAAGAGGCAAAGTTTTGGTTGAACCCATTCAAGAGATATTTGAGTAGAGTAGTTCAGGTTAGGTCTGTCATAGTCTGCACCAGAACATTTTATACAGCTAATACAGAGCACCAAGCAACGTAAGGCCTGCTAAGGGTATTGACAAGAGGTGACATTTGATTTGAGTTACAGACTGTGGGAATGAAATTACTTGTGTTTTACACCAGCATCTGAATTATTCTAAACCCTTTGGAATAAGATTTCAAATTGTTGTCCAGCTAACCTTGCATCATTTAAGTGTTCAGCTCCTCAGTGATGTCTAGGACATAACAAAATGTGCTGTTAGATAGAAGAGCCTAGGGTTCAAAAAAGTTTAAAACTTAGTAACATCATAATATTGTCTGCCTTTGACTCATGGATTATATAGCCTTCAGCTCCAAACAATTGTTAGTTATTGCTTAACAAGTTTCTTCAGTAGACTGACATGCAAATGATTAATTTCTGGTATATCATAACTATTGACAGAATGATACAGAAAGAAATATTAATTTCTTACTAAAAAGGAAGGGAAAATTGGATTTTATAATGAGTTATGGTTTGAATCCTTTATTATTCGAGTCATGAAAGATGGTATCCTGATTAGAGTGAGATGGTGGATGGAATCATGATTTGCCTTTTTTAAAGACCAGAGTAAGTGTTGGTGTGCTGCAGTGTGGTGGTTTTGGATAACAATTTCATTTTCCAGTTGTTGTAAAATTAAAAATACATTTGTCTATCTTGGTAACTGTGTATTTGGCTCCATTTTTTAACTTCATCCAAACTGGTCATCTTCACATTTAATGCCTTCACAGCTTGATTGTGCTTGCTCTTTCACATCAGTGTTGCCCTTATTGTAACCCTTATTGCCCAGGAGTCACAATTTTCTCCATTCTCTCAAGCAGCTTTTAGTAATGAAAATTGTTAATAGTAAAATCTGCAAAGACAGTATGCTGTGTTCCTTCAAATCCTGCCTCAAAACTCACCTCTGTGGTGATGCCTGTAAACTGGCCAAGAAAGGCTAAAGCAGCTGGTGTGCTGTGTTCAGTTCTTACCATACAAATTCTCTGTATGAAACAGTGGGAGTGAGGCATCAAACACCCCTCTGCAGCATGTCCCACTCTCCTCCAGAAGTGGTGAGGGAGGCTGTGGCTGTCATTGCAGGCATATGTTCTTTCTTCCTTGGCTCCTCAGCCTAATGGGGTAATTCAGCCAAGATCTAATACACCATGAGAATTTGATTTTGACCAGAGGATTGCCAGCCTCAAAGATGTGAAAGCCTGTCACCTTCCCAAAACTGGGGAGAGCTGCAGGTGTCCAGATGAAATTAAGATGCCCAGCATTTAGTCTGAGGTTTCAAGAGAGATTTGCTCCCTGGACCTTTGGATTTCTCTCATCTCTGCTGCTACCATAGCACCTAAGACTGGAAACTGGTTTTTTTTAAGGAAGAGGAGTGATGTGAATTTTCTCTGCTGGCTGCTTTCACAAAAGCCCAGGGCTTTAAATAATGGATAAGCCAAAACTAAATCTGAATTTGGCAAACTTATGTGGCACAAATGAAGCTAGGTAGTTAATTTTAAATAGATGATAAATGCATGTGTTTGTTTTCTTACAGAAGCGTGGAGTCCTGAATAAACAGAGAAGAGAGTTAAGCACACATTCTCTATTGCGAACAGTAAGTGACCAAATTACATACTCTGAAGCTAAACACTACTTCACTTCTTTTTTTAAACTTTTTTATTGTTTCCTATTTGCAGTTCTTCTAACAAGTGTAAGAAATTAGTGCAGTGAACATTTCTGCCTTTTATCCAACTTAGCTTTGTTTCACAGGGGTAGACTTTTATAAATCTAATCATCATCTCAGGTTAGAAGTCCAGATAATCCATGCAAAGTGTCTTCATTGCTGCCCATACTAAGAATATTGCCTTCTTCTCCTCAGTAAAAATACGTTGCAATAGAAATTGTAATAGCCAGTACCAAGCTAAAATGAGTATTACACCAACATTTGCACACACATGAACTTTTGCAGAAAAGCAGATTTGTCACTGTAGTCAGATCCTGCTGAGTCAGTGTAGGAGCAGAAGTCTTTTATGGATTTGCGTTAACCCCATAATCACTGACATTGTTCTGAACCACCCTGGTCATAGCTGTGCTGTTCCCTGCACAGTCCAACCAGTCACAGTGCATGGCTGCACTGGCCTTTGGCAACTACAGCATTATAAAATATCAAGAAATTAGGACTACTTCCTGAGACAAGAAAATGAGCCATGTTCACGTTGTGGGTGATATTATGGACATTGTCCCTAGGAAGAACCCCTAGGCTGCTGGTAAAGTTCCAGTCATGACAAAGCAGAGCACAGGCACTGCTTCCACTGCCAATCCTATGTAATATGCCCTGGGAACTGTAGCTGATTGTATGGGTGTACCACATTGCGGGGTATTAAAAGGTGGTGATATCTTTTGAGAACCAAAGCAGATGGACATGTGTTAACACATTTCTGTTAACAGTTCCAACAAAACAGTTCCTCTGTGCTAGGTGCCAACAGAACCTGCCTTTTTTGTGGTAGAGGATTGTAGACGGTAAGTAATGTGCAGAGAATGTATGTTCTTTAGCACCATTCTGATTTTAGAATACATGTTTGGCAGTATACCCTGCAGTACAAGTTAAGGAATTTTATTGTCATATATGAAATCTCTATTCATTTAGCCAAACTGGCGTATGGAACAGGCTAGTTTCGAATAGAAATAAATCTTGAATATTTCTTGATAAGTAGTGAAATTAACAATCTTTCTTAGAAAAGAACGTGTGTAAACCTCAACAGCAAAAAAAATACCCATTATATCTCTGAGCAGTCAAGTTCAATGATGGGCTTTAACATGAAAGGAAATGTGTGACATTTCATCAAATCCAAGAACAGCACAATGCTCGTTTGTAAATCTGTGTGGTTATTTGTTTGCTGTACTAAACTATTCTACCAGCAGGCATCTTCCAGATACATCGTGAGTGATACATATGTACCAGAGAACGATTAGAAAAAAGTTCTAAAAAACTTCTCAAAACCCCTGTTTATCTATTCCTTTGATTTTTCCATTTCTTCCTCTCTCCGTCAGACCTTCCTTTCTTCTTTCCCCTGTGATTCCTGTGGTTTATATTACCAACATGCTATCACACCTCTTTTTACCCTTTATCTTTCCATTTTTTGCCACATAGTCAATCTGCTCGAACTTCGTACTTTCTGCTCACATCTCCCACACAGGGCCATCTCTTCTTACTCTTGACGGTGCTGCATTGCGGAATGTTTCTGATCTTGGGCAAATTTTGAGCTTGCTATTTCTAGTATCAAATAGCTACTCTGCAGACCAAGAGCGTTTTTGCTGTTGTCAGGTCATAATGCACAGAATAATGCCATATGCCTATATCTAAGGAATTCACAAAGGGTTGCAACATAGTGTAATATGGCTCAGCTCTTGCAGTTTTATTTCACATGTGGAAAGAAACGGTAGAACTTTGGGAGCTGTTATTTAATGCATGGGGTTACCTTCAATCTAATCAGTTACGCTTTACTCCCTCTGGATCTGAAGTTTTGGCAGCAGATGACTGATAGTTACATGGTATTAGCAACTCTGAGCAATTTGTGTAATTCAACTGATATATGTATGTAAAAAATCCACAGGTTGTTATAGACCTGCTTTTAGAAAATAAATTTCACTACTGCAGACTTTGGAAGATCTTCTCCCCAGTTGTGCTTCTGTGTCAAGTGGCCAGAACTCACAGGCAGCTGTTTCAGAATAGCATGGATTTATTTGTGTATCGTGAGAAAAAATTATTCAGCTATTACTGGTACTCCTTCACATACAAATTCTCTGTCTTCTGCTGGCAGAACCTTTTCATAGTATCCATCAGTTAATTTTATCAATTGTGGTGTTATGATTATAAACTACAAATTACCTAACATATAATGAATATATAATTACAAAAATGAAACTCTGCAGTGGTTATTTAACATTTGTAATGTGAAATTTATTTAACACTCTCTTTGGAATATACATGGGAAATTAGAATAATAAAACAGAAATAAAATTACTCTCACCTTTCATCCATCATCAGTAAGAAGCAATGTTACCAGTTTGATCAGGCTGTACCCATGGAGGGAAGTTCAGGTACAGTACCTTTGGGCCTTCTGATAGCACCCTTGAGAACTGTGTGTTATTCATACACTAAATAACCAGTCATTCTTCTGACGCTGGGATTGATAAATTTGAATTGTGGAGTTGTTTTAGGATACCTTTTCGACTTCGACTTGAATTAAAATCTAAAATTCAAAATACCCAGTGCTGAGAGGCAAAAAAGTTTGGATTTCCCATATAGGGAGAAAGTAAAAATAATATTGTTCTTATTTTTAAAAACATAAAATAAAAGTCATAATGTATACTGTGTTTTGTAATGTTTATATGTTAAGTGCAAGGGCCTTTGACAATTGTCTTTGATACTGCAAAAAGTTGGAGAGATCCTTTGTGGAGCAGGGAAAAATCTTACATGTGTCCTGAAAAAGATGTCCACTGTCCTCACATAGTCAGCAGCAACCAGATTTCATCTGCCACAAACTTTGGTTTATTAAAGAAGTGGCAAATAATTGGTGGTTGGTTAATAACAGGTTTTTTGTTACTCTTGTTTGATAAAGGCAAGTTCAAGTAATGTGACATAAATTAGGAGATTGCGCAAGCAAAATTCTAGTAGAGAGAAGGATGGCCAAAAACCAGACTGCTGTGAGCAGCTGAGAGGAGGCTTGCCATGCTGAAAATTGTTGTAAAATTAGTGTAGAAGAACTAAATTCATGTTAGACTTACCATTAGCTCAGGAGCATGCAACATTACCATTGTTTGCCCTAATATCTATTTCAAAAGCTACTGTGTATTATATTTTACCATTTACCATATTCTATCTAGAGGGTTGTAATGTACCAGAGATGAAGTAGCTAAATGAAGGGTTTTTTTGTTTTGGAAGGGTCAGTTTTGTAAAAGTTGTATTTACGAGTATTCAAAAAGAATTGAGTCTGTGGTTTCTGAATATTCTGTACTAATCACAATGATCTTTCCCTTACATTATGATTTCAATCTTTCATGAAGTATAGTAATCTAGAAGCAGCATGGAAGTGCCCTCATTCCTTGTTTTTGCCATTTCATCACAGGTTTTGTCATTGCAAATTAAAATTCATGTGCGTATACTGCAGCCTTGGTAACGTTCATTAGTGCGTTTCCACTACCTTAATTCTTTAGTGAGGTCTTCCCCTAAATTAGTTTCACTCTTTTTCTCTCACATAGTGAAAGAGTATGAACTCCTGGTAAATTATATAGTAACATTTGCATAATGTAAAGGTTGTTTATATTGCCTCTGTTTTGGTTATCATGTCAAGACTATTCAGAGGAGTCTATTCTCTGTGGCTCATATGCTTACAAAATTCTGTGCCTCAAAACTTTTTTTTTTATCATTCCTATATTACAGATGCAGCTTTGTGTTTTTTAATGTGACATCTCTGACATGGTTTTAGATTCTGTACTGCTTTGAGGTATGCTAGTTATGCAGCCTAATTTTGCAAAATGGCTCTGTAGTTGTGGATCCCTGGGGCTTCAGTTTAGTTGTCATCTGTCATTTTAGCACTGTGATTGATTACTTTCTACTATTTAATTTATCTGCTGCAGCTTCTAAGCTTTTGCTTTAATTGGTAAACACCTACTTTTCTAGATATATTTTGAAATTATGTTTTTTCCGAGTTCCCCAGAAGTCATGTAATCATATTTTTCTCAGCTAGGAATTTAACCATTTGAGCCATTTATGGTTTCAATAAATTATTGGCTGATGTTTAGTCTATTACTTGGAAACTTTGAACTGGAAATATGTGTTATATTTTCCATTTTTCAATATTATTATATATATATTTATTCTGAAATACATGCGTATTTACCAGCTGCTTCTTTGTCTACCAAAAAACATTAAAAGAAATCAGCACCTTTCTTAAATGTAGGAGCCAAATGCCTAGGCTGCTGCTGGGTCAGGAGATTTTAATCACCTATGCACATTAGGTTTCAAAAACAAAATATTAATTAGTGTAATTTGCTTGTCGGAATTTCATATGCCAGCTTCAATCAGTAGGGTTAATGTGCTTATTCTCTTGTATTGGGTACTGTGTTCCTGTACTGCGCTATTTTGAAACATTATATTGAATATCAACTTGGCTATGATTTTAAATCAGACTCTTTCAGAGTAATGTCATTTCCATTTAAAAAAGAGTTGGGTTTTGGCATTAAGTCTTACAGTGTATAAACATTGTAGCAGTTTTACACAATTACTGAGGCAACTTTTAAGAAGCTACTGTAATGAATTGCTTCTGTGATCCATGTATCAAAGAAGTTCTAGTATCACATTTTCTTTGCTACTGCAGTTTTTATTATGGCTCTGCATATTTTTGAATGGGGATGTTGGTGATTTGATGGGTTCGTTTTTTTGGGTTTTTTTTTTTTACTTTTAGTTGCTCTCTTTAATATTTGTGATTAAAATCTCTCAGTAAGAAGAATTATATTGTGTCATCATAATGCAGCTTTGCTGACGTTGGTAACTGCTATTGCAGTCCTGTCTCTGAATACAATCAAACAAAATTAGTAGCCATCTGCAGTGTTGCATGCTTTTTGGGGGTAAATTGGTGTTCCTTTTCTGTGAGAGCAATCTTTAATCAGTATTTCCCTTTTGTTTTTAATTCTTAATCTCTCTGCACAATCCACTTTTAAAGACTACCAGGTTAGCTTCAGATATGTACCTTAGTAATTCGTGGTAGGTCACTTCTAGCCCAAATTTCCTTCAAGTCTTGGAGATGGCCTGTTCTGTCACTGCTCTTGTAGTGATTTATGCTTTGATTAGGAAATAAGAGCATAGACTTTCTTGTCAACTCTGCTGTTTTGCATTGAGGCTTAACTCAAGAAATAACTAATATAATACAAGGGATCATGAAACATACAGGTTAAGATAAGTCCCCAGTATGGTGTTGGTGATCACTAAGAGTCATTATTTGGCAGTTTTGGATCCCCTCTAAGTATGACTTTGCTCTTCAATGATGATTTTTTTGTTTCCTTCTTTTAAAGTTTCATACTGTAAATCTTACTTTGAAGATATATAGTCATCATAAGCATCACATTTTGACAGCTTTCCTTATGCAAATGAAACTCATTTGAGAGTTTATTCAGAAAGTAGAAAAGATGCATCATAGACCTTTTCACAACTAGAAGTTACAACTATGTTGACAACATTTATCTGTGAAAATGGGAAGAAAATAGGAAATTGTTACTTTTCCATGTAAACAAAAATGTTTTACAAAGCCATTGCCAAAGATAGCACATAAAAATATGTTTTCTGTTGTCGGTCTTCTGCTTTAGTTAAGCTATTAAAAATGCCAAGATTCTATTTTTCCATGAGCCATGTACTTGGGAGTTTTTCTTGTTACTGCTCAATTTCTGTGACTGCTTCAGTCACTCCAAAATCTCAGGGTTTAGAAGTGTGTTTTTTATTGAAAGGTGAGATTTTCATTCAGTCACATGGATCCCGGGGCTGAAGCTTGGAAAGATAACTCCCAAACATTTATTGCAAAGTCAGGTGATACTGTGTAAAATGCATGATAGCCTGGAGGTCTCCGCTAGCACTGAAGAGAGGTACACTTTGATCTTTCACGTAATAGGTCTCCCAATACCTTTTCATTTCTAACAGAAATAGTGCCCAGGCTGCTCTTATACCATAAGCCTATTTCACTCATCCTTATAAGTTGTGATGCCAAATAAGAACATTGGTTTTAGGAAGAAGGATGAGAAAAAAGGAATAAGATGTCATTTAGACTGTGCAACCTTTACTATTTTTGATGGGATTTTGCTCTTGGAAGTATGTCTCAGTGGTTGAATCTTTAGTTTAAATTAAAGTAACATGGACTGGGTGTGTTTAAAGATCTAATTTTACTTCAGGGATAATAATTTTTAAAATTTTAAACTGCATTAAACAATTGGTTAATAAACCACTAGTTATTAAACTGTTAATTGTTTATCCTTTAGGTAACAGTGATTCCTTTTGGAGAGTTACGGTCTATTGGGAAATATGCCCTATATATATAGCTAGGTTTTTAAATGGGATTCACATCTGAACTTTATAATTTTGCCCTTAGACATATCTTAAGAATAGAATCCGTATCTTTGCTACTGAAATTTTCAGAAGATTTGGTCATGGATGTAAGTGACTTGCTTAAACCCTCTTGAGTAGCTTTGCTTTTCAAAATTGATGTGGTGGCACATGGTAACTTTCCAGGGGGTTTGGAATTCACTCCTGTGGTGAAATTGATATTGTATTGTTACTGGTGTAAACAGAATAAGCTCATACCCTCTCAGTATTGCAAAGACCTTGAAGAACTACAGGACTATGTACTGCTGTTACATACCTTATTCTTTCAGACTCTGAGATTGTTCTGAATACTGATTTGTCCAGCAGCTCAAGCGTCTTAGAAGGTGCCAGTGTGTTTGAGAAATGTGGTCATTAGTACCTCATTATTTTTGATGCATGTTAAAAGAAACTGAGATTGTATCTGTTGTTACATAACCGCCTTTAAAAAAAATTGTCTTACTCAGTAGTTCCTAATCTTGAAAATACCTGTATAAGACTATTAATAAGTCCTACAAACATCAAACAGTTTTTCTTGCTGCCCTTTTTACCAATAAAAATTCTACCTGCCTCCCTTATTCATTCTCCTGGGAAAAAACAGCAGCCTTTACAAGCCTGCATAATGAGATAGGGCTAGGAAAAGGAAAGCTCTGGTATAATTATACTAATCTGCTACATAGTGCTATAACATATAGCCCCATATTGTTTCTGTTTCTGATTCTCCTTTCTCCTTCTATCTTTTGTTCATATTCCCATGTTTCTCCCTTTATATTTTCTTATTGGCAGCTCTACCTAAGTCATATTATCATAGAGGGGTTTGGGTTGGAAGTGACCTTGAAATCCTCTAGTTTCAACCTCCCTGTCATGGACTGAGACACCTCCCCTTGATCAGATTGCTCTAAAGCTCCATCCAACCTGACCTTGAACATTTCCAGGAATGAGGCATCCACAGCCTCTCTGGGCAGCCTGTTTCCATGTCTCACCACCCTCACAATGAAGAATTTCCTTCTCACATCTAACCTAAACCTCCGCTCTTTCAGCTTAAGGCCATTCCCCCTTCTCCTATCACAATGTGCTCTTGTGAAACATTCCTCTCAGCTCTCTTTTCAGCCTCCTTCAGGTACTGGAAGGTGCTGTAAGGTCTCCCCAGAGCCTTCTCTTCTCCAGGCTGAACAATCCAAATTCTCTTAGCCTGTCTTCATTGGAGATGTGTTCCAGCCCTCTGATCATCTTTGTGGCTCTCCCCTGGATTTGCTTATTCAATCTTAGTTTACCTTCTAGGGCTGCTTCGATGATAGTTTTCAGAAAAAGATCTCTCATTACCCAATGTCACCTAATTTGTTTTCTTGTAGTTCCCATAGTTCTTGATTTTCTTCATAACAGGGATTTCAAAATGATAACAATAGGGATAAAGCACATCTTCTTACATCTGCTGGAGTGCTGTAACTGGGTTGTGCCTGAGTTTGCAAAGAGGGGCTCAAGCTGGGATGGTGCGCATTTAAGTGATCAGAAATGTGTCTAGACATAAAGCAATGGTTTTTGTGTATATGTTCCTTCCTCCCCATGCCTGGATATCTTAATGTATTATAGAACAGTGAGTGAACCTGAGGTTTGTACCTTTTCCCCTCCATGAACATGTGTTTCTTTAATGTAAGCTAAGAGTGCTCTTTTTAGTTTTTTTCCTGCTTTTTCTTCATTTTCTACCTGCTGTGGGTATGGGACTGTAATGTTACATTACTTCAGATAGAACACAGTAAATTTGCCTATAAATTATATATGAATACCTTATCTTTATGCCCTTTTTTGGTTGTTAAACCCTTAGCTTTAGCATATACTTCTTTCTCCAAATTATCTGCCTATAGCACACAATATCTGATCTGTTTGAAGAGCTTCTGATTTCTGCTGATTAGATATTTTACTCAGAGCACCAAAGAAACCCATGTTTGTGTGACTTTTCTTCTTCGATGCACATGTGCATGCTCTCTTGCTTTCACTCTGTCTATCTCTTGCTTTTTCCTCTGCTTTGCTGGAACATTATGTCCTCAGTTGTCAAATTGCTTTCTCTCAGATAAAATTCCAAAGCTAAATTGAAAGAAATCAACCCAGAAACTCTGGCAGATGATTAATTTCTACAGTGAAACTGAATTTTGAGAGTCTTAAATGAAAAAATGTGTATTATTAAAAAAGTACAGTATTAGGCTTGTGGAAAAGAATGTCTAATACCTGGCATATAAAAAAGGAAATATGCTAAGAGTGTGAAACCTTGAGGGGTTATCTGAATTATCAACTTGTTTCTAGAGAAAAAAATAAAGCTCTGTTTTATTAATTCTAATTGTCCTTTTATTTGTTGCAATATATTGTATTTAGTTTACAGCATCTCTTCAGCATTAGCTTCCCAGGAACACCATAACTAAAGTGCAACTATCAGCCAGCTGAATGGTACAGATACAGCCTGAAAATAAGTACGGATGATTAAGCGAGGTATTGTTTTTCAGAAACAGCACATCCACTTCTGTGTAGCATCAAGAGGAGAGTTTAAAATTGTGTACTGTGAGTTCAAGAAACTGTTGAACAGTCGATTTACTGACTAATATACTGTTTTTGTGAGTTAATATATTGGTCAGCAAAAGAGAAAGAGGCAGATTATGAGTTATAAATTATTATGAATTGCATGGTAGAAAGAAGGCAATTAACACTAGAATTGTATGAAAGCTGTGAATCATTGCTGCTTAAAAACATCGTGGCTATGAAGATGCATTGAAGTCGTTTCTCAGGATTCTCTAAAAGGTTGATGATTGAGAGATGAGTAAAGGCATTTCCATGACACTTGACACCACTGTGTTGCCACACTTAATGTGTGACTCTCAGGAGGTGGATCATCATCGGCCATACATGACTGTTTAGCTTTGCCTGTTATTAGATGTATATTATGCTTACCAAAATGTTGCTTCATCAGTTTTTTAGCTTAGAGGTACAATATATGTGCTGTCACAACTTCTTTAGAAGGAAATTATGGCAGGGTAGTTGGACAATTCATATAACAACTTGGAACTCATTGATTTAGAGCAACCAGAGCTGTGTCAGTTGATTTTATACTATGGTGCAACCTGCCTTATGAAAGTTATGTCAATCTGGGGATTTAGAAATGCTTTTAAGGAGATAACCTTTACATGTAAATATTCTTAAATTAATTGAAGTATAGTTAGTACTTCTCATGGGAATAAGCAGGAGAAGCAGAAGAACCCTGGGTTTCAGTCACAATTTTTGATGTCACAAAGAATCAAACACTCGACTGATCAGAGAAAAAACCACCAAAATCAGAGAACAGGAGATGTCAGAATGTTTCTAAATAGAAGCATTCATCAGCTGTCACATTGCTGACTTTTTAAGTTCCGTTATCATGTTTGCACTTGGTGTGATGCCAGTATAAAGGATTTGCTCATTTATTTTCAAGGGATCTGAATATTTTTTAGGCCATGTGTAGAAATAGCTAGAAAATACTGTAGGCTGTACTGAGTAAGAAGGAATGAATACTTGCAGTGATAATACAGAAGAGGAAGGATGGAAGTTCACAGTTATTTAGATTTAAAAGGAATCTCCATAGGAACTGCACTTGTTTAAGATACTTAATACAAGTATCATTACCTCTTCTCTGATTGAGTGAAACTTATTTGGTTGCCTAGAATTTGATGTGACTTGTACCATTGCTTTTTATCAGAAAGTGCAAGAGACTAAAATTAAAGAAATAAGGGTGAGCATAGTGATGTTCTCTGGTAAGTTAAGAGATAAAAGTATATGTAGGAAAGAAGAGGCCCAGGAATTACATCAAGGCTGAATATTTATTTATTTACATCCGAAAGATGTAAAAAAGGTGTAATGAAAAAACTATTTGTTACTGGTGTGTTAGCTATATTGGTAAAGAAGAGAAACTCTCTCTGAATTACAACTCAGAGCTAGAAGAATGAAGGTACAGGTTTTGTCAGAATACTGCTAAGCTCTCTAGATACCCCGATGAAAAATTGCCACTAGTTGGTTTTCTTGTTGTTGCATTGACCTTAGTATATTTTCTCTTGAGCTTCTGTCATTTTCATCCAAAATATGACTAGCCATTCAGAAAGCTTTACATTTGTCTTCTAGACTGTGCCTGGTTAAAAAAAGTGGAAATATCTGGCAGTGACAAATGTCGTCTGATCTGTAGGCAACAGTTACTGTAGTCTGAAAGGATGTTGAATGCTGCCCCAGATGTTTTCACAGTTAGGTGTCTGTGGTTTATATTGATGCTTGTTCACAGACTAAATGGTGTCAAGTGTGTTTTGGATGTATGGGTTTTGTACACTGCTAACAAAGAATTCTAATACAGTAGGGTTTTAGGGAAGCTAATAATGGTACATGGACATCACTCCGTTTCAGTACCTTTCTGGAAAGCATAATGAAGCAGCTTGACTATGTAAGAGAGTGTATGTATTTCTTTGGTTTAAGGCTTGACTGTCTGTTTTTTTTAGAGAAATATCTTTTCCTTGGTAAGCACCAACTTTTTATTCTTTAAGGGCTTTTTGATAAGAGCTTATCCACATCTTGGTTGCCCTGTCATTTTCTGATGCTGTTGAGGGAGTGGTGCTTCTCTGCTGCGTGAAATTTATGGATGTTCACTTCTTTTGTCCCCTGAAACAATGAGTTGCAATACAAGACTTTCCTCAGAAGAAATCTGAAGTGAATTATGTTGCTTTGGTTTTTGATGGAGTTTCATATATCAATACTGCTAATTGTTTTATTACCTTATGATATGATCACCAATAAAACACAGTCCATATAAAATTCACAAAATTTACATATTTACTGTAAACTTAACATGTCCTCGCTTTCCATGGTCATGTTCCTAGTGCCTTATTACGTCATGTGAATAAGGTAGTCTTCACATTAGCAGTTCTAAAAGATAATGATTTACAATCCCATACAGAAATGGCAAATGCTTTGAGTGGTGCTCAACTATACTTCTCATGTGTGGAGAAGTGTCTGGCAGATGCCATGCTGTTAAAACAGTAGTATCTGTGGCAAGGGAGTGATCCTATGTAGGACATACCTGCTGGCACAGTTTACAGTGCACTGGAAAATTGTCTGGTGGGGAAAAGTTTTCTGAGAAACATTAAAATTCTATTCACTTTTCACAAAATTCTCATTTAATTTTCCAAGAGAAGTTTTTTCTCTCCTTCAGTAGAAAATAAAGCACATTTCTACTGTAGATAATTATTGGTTCTCGGTAAGATGTCATTACTAGCAAATTAAACCTTGCTAATAAAGATGAGTCAATTTAAAGGATCTTACTCTTCTATTATGATATGTGGGGGTTTTCTTCTGTAGTTGTTTCAGGGTTTTTTTTTCTTTTTGCTATTTCTTGGTGTGTTATGCATCTTACTATTTATGTCTTTACATTTTGCGTTTACTTACTGCATTTGGCTATGCAGGTGACTGCTAAGTATTTGTTGGTAAGTAATAGTAAATATTGGTTAAACTTATGAGCGTTGAAACCTGACATCTTGAAAATAGCTACAGAACCAGGAGACCCTGCACTTCAAGAAAGCTGTCTTTCTGTTTGTTAGTCACCACTGTAAGATGGGCAGTTGCCAAAGCTGTCACACACAGAGCAGGAAGTCAGATAACCTTTATGGTCTGTTTTTGTTTAGCTGTACACTCTTACCCCACTTCGGCGATTTGTTTTCATGCCTGGATGTGGAAATGTGGCGTTTTCTCTCCTGTGTACAGTCAACAACATTTGCTATCAGGACAAGCAACCAGTTCACCCCCAGGTTACAGCAATGCTGCTTTTCAAACTAGCAGCTGTGTGTTACTTAAGGAAAGCCCAATACATGGCCCGTCCCCAGAGACTGAGCCTATCCAATTCAAAGCACTGTGTGATGCCTTTGAAATATAATTACTAAAATGCCACCCATTTATTCCAGTAGAGCTGTAAGATACAGAGGTAAATTTTTTAGCTTTTTAATTAAAGATGCATATCTGAGGTAACCTAGCAAAAGGCATTTGCCTAATTACCTCCCTGTAGTTCACCATTCTGTCAGTTGCTGACAATTAGTAAATATTTGGTTTCTTTAAGCCTTATTTCTCTGTGTGAATGATTTAGATATTTATAGTTATGGGAGCAAAGATCAATTAACTTCCATGTCTTCAATGATATCTGTTTGGACTTTGCAGGTCATAGTGCAGCTTAAACAAACACATGGATCTGGGAAACAGAATTTTCTCCCAATGTGATGTTTTAGCTGCTGACTATGAGAATCAAAAAAACTACCATTTTTTTCCCATACAAAGGAGTTAAATTCTGTAATTCTGTGGTCTTCTGCAAGTGGCAAAGGGGCTTTACTTTGTGGGTTTATTTTTTAAATTTATGAGTATGTTTTTAGAAGTCTATTTTTATAGGGCATGTTCAGGGTCTCTTGAAATCGCCGTACATAAAAGCGAGTGAGTGATGGTCTTTAATAGGAGTGGGATTAATATGTAATAGCCCTATATCAAAAGCCACTATGTAGAGCAGTTGTATTCTGCACTGTATATGATTATCCCACTTTCACTGGGGATTTTCACATTTCATGTGAAAATGATTAATTCTTATTGTCTGTGCCGTTATTTTGCGTTCCACAGCAAAAGTTAAATTCACTCTTTATACCTAAATTAGTATTTTATGTCAAAGCTTGAGGAACAAAGAAAGGGCTTTGGGGGGGAAGAGATGAAGTTTATATGTATAATGGAAAGCTGCACTCAAAAAGACATTTTGGTTAATACTGGTTCCCATGGTTACTTGCAAATAATAATGCTGTTTTAAAACCACGAAACTCTTTTTGCAGTCTTACTTCCAGGCAGATAAGTGTCCAGCAGTTAGTTATAATTAGCTATATAAGAAGTAAATTGTTAGCCTTGATATTTGAAATTCATTGTAGCTTACATGTGTTATGCCTCTACACACTACATTTGTAGTATTGGCTTCACTAAGTTTATATTTCCAGGTTAGGCAATTCTGTCTGCCTTGAATAATCTTATCAGGTCACTATCATAGTTTGTTAGTACCTCCACAACTTTTACAACAGGCTATGAAAGTCTTCAAAGAAAAGTTATTCTTTTCTGAAACAGAATTTATTCTACATGTAAGAGTTCTGGTCTTTTCTCTTAGGGCCTTTTCTTATTGGGTACCTAATCTTATTAAAAACGTTCCAAACAGGGAAACCACAATGATGTAAATGCATCTTTCCATGAAGATTGGTCATAAGAGATCACTGTTCTTCTGCACTTCGCCAATAACAAATAAAAGTTTATCTTATTTATAATAGTTGTAATGTGATTATTACATTTGTAATGCCACACTAGCATGATGTGAAAAATAAACAGGTTAGTCTGAATTGCCCAGGTTTTTCTAAATTAACAAACATGCTGCCAGTTTTGCCTGTGTAGTTTCCCTACATTTTCTGTCTTGGAACTGCACAGTTCGTGTCATTGCAGAATTAGGAAAGCAGAGCAGATAGCTTAGAATTTACACTAATCACAATTCTGAACTTCTATAGGGAAAAGATTCTGACACTGGTGTATGAAGAATTTTCAGATAATTCTTGCTGTTTAGATATGTGTAAAATCTCTTCGTGTTTGCAGCATTATTTTTATGATTTGTCAGAAACAGGCATAACAGGAGATGTCATCTCACATCAGCTGCACTCATTTCCTGTTTTGTCTTTCTTGTAATTTTTCTACAAAGTGTTTTGATATTGGAAAAATAAATCACAGTTTTTTAAATTAATATGTGATAACATATTCTATTCAACCTTTTTATGTAATTTTATTTCTAAAATATGATAAACACTCAATTTCTTATTAGATTAGCTGCTTATTAGATTAACAGATTGGAGATCTGGAATACAGTAACTGATTGCATAGCACTTTGATTATTGTATTTTCTGATTCAAAGTCTTAGCATCATACTTGCTCATTACCATGAGTTGTGATAATGTTTTTAGGATAATGATAAACCATCAAACAAAGAAGATGAGAAAATACTACTTGGTTGCAATACTTGGTCTTCATTTTGCACCATGAGAGGGAGACTGGTATAGGCAGGTATCTGGCAAAGGAAGCAAGAGAAACATCTTGATTGACTCAGAAGCCTTAGAATCAAATAATCATTCATTTTGGAAGGAGCCTTGAGAGGTTTTCCAGCCTGGTGTCCTTCTCAAAGCATGATCAGCCTTTGTGTTCAGACCAGATTGCTTGGCATTTTTTCCAGGCAAGTCTTGAAAGCCTCCAAGGATGGAGTTTCTGGAACCCTTTTGGACAAACTGCTTAATTATCCTCTTGTTTTTTCTCATGTTCAGTTCGAACTTCCAGGTTTCAATTTATCATTTTCTCTTGTTCTCCCACAGAACACTTTATGTACAAGTAAAAATCATTGTGATCCATCCATAAATACAACTTACTTAAGTTAGTATTACATGCAATTGGAATAACAAAACCGTTTGTCATGTCATGTTTTGACCTGAATTCATATATAAAAAGTGTAAATTGAAGTGTACAATATATAAAATTAAAACTAGCTATAAGGCAAAATCCAGGAATTTTCTCATTATAAAACTTTCAAGGATGACATTTTAATGTTAAATTTTCCATAATTAATGTTCGAATCCCTTGTTTTAAGCTAGTTTTATCAAAGTCAGTATGATTTTGCAAATACATGCTTTTTCCATCTCCAGTGGAAGACTTCTCTGACAAAATGTGCACAATCAGATTCTCAGAATGGTGCTTCTCTTACAGCTTTTCAGAGATGCTGCTTTATGAGATCACAACATCTGGGCTGTATTGAGAAAAATATATTCGGATTTGATGTGCAAGCAAAGTGAAACTTCTTTATCACCAACAGATCTTTTATCCTTTATCACTCTGGAAAGCTTCCAATCTGAAACACTGGAAAAACCGATGTAAAGCTTATCTGGATTTTAGTCATACTAATGAACTTGAAAGGGGATTATAGGCATTGCTATCCTGTCAGTTCTTCAAGTAGGGAGTGACACAGAGCTACGTAGCATGAGTTTGAGGGGGGTATGCCATGCTTGGTTCACCAAAAGTCATCATTTGTCATGTGGTTTTGTTCCTTACTAAATCTTGAATTCAAAAAGCTGAGTAAGGTTGCTTCCTAAAAAAAAAATTCACTTTCCGTATTCTGTTTTTATTTTTCTACGGCAGTCTCCTCCTCTTCTCACCAAATTTTCACTGAGAAATCTATTCCCTTTTAAGTGTTCACTTAATGGGCTTACCCATTTTTCCTTTTATGGACTTCCATCTCACTTCTATCTCACTTCTATCTCACTGCTCAGAGTTTTCTTCCATTTTATCTTGGTTCCAGTTTCTAATTGCCACTTCCAGTCACATTTCAGCTACAACATGAGATAGCAGCTAACACATTTTGTCCCTGAAGTTCCTTATGAGCTCAGTTTTTCCTGAGCATAAAAAATTAGCTTGCAGAATTCCATAGAGCTCACTCAAAAAGATATTGGGGTCTGGAAGGCTGAAACTGCCTAGCCCAATTTGGATACATGAAATTGCACTACAGTGGACAACAGAACCATACTCCAGAATTCTCCATGTGTTGATTGACAACTTCTTGTCAAACTGAGGCTGAAATGCAAATGAGCTTGCCACCTCAGTTCCCTTGTAAAAGCTACTGCATATTTAAAGCACAGACTTTCTTCAGCTAACCAGTTGTGCCATTGTAAATGCTTAATGTTCATTCTGTATGTAATTTGTTCCTGTTTTCACCTTGGAAACAAAGAGTATTTCACTATGGTTGGTTTCCCCTAGGTTCTTTATGGAACATAATTCCTATTTTGCATGTATCAGGAAAGCCCAAGGAAGGTTGCAACTCTCTTTTTCAAATTTGCAGACTAAAACCAGTTCAGTTTCAAAAGATTCATGAAGAAATACAGTATTCTTTGATTAACTGCCTGTGATTTGTTATGGAGCTGTTTGGATTGAAATTATACATGGGCAAATTAAATGTTTAAAGTGGGCTAATGGGTTATAAATAAATACGTTTTTAATGGCTTGAAAAACCTAGCCTTCAGCTTATTATCCATGTATCTGAATAAATGAAATAATAATCTGATGTAATGACTACTTCAGGTGAGAAAACACATGGAGCAATCTCAAAAAAAATCTGAAAACATGAATTCAGTATTGTCTAAAAATAATGCAAACTAAGTCTGTGCTGTCATAACTTATTTCATTGTGTATTAGTGTTATTCTTCATATATGAGTAGTGGCAAAGTAGAATGGAAGGTTAGTGAATATATAATGAGTATGAAAAGGTCACCAGTACAGACAAGAAACTATTATTTTTTGCAAAGTACATTTTGTGTTGCTGGATTTTTAAATGTCCATCCTGAATTTTGCAATAATTTTAGAAACAGGAGACTCTGGGCCTGGGTCTAGCATGTCGTAGTAGACTGCATTATTAAGTAATGTTCTACAGGTGATTCAAAGTTTTATAATTTCATCATACTGTAATGTTTCATTATTCATTTAGTATCCAACAAGTAATGCAAGGACAATTGTTCTTTTAGCATAGGAAACACATTTTCAGTCCTGTGCAAAAAAAATTTTAAAAGTTTTCAGATTCCTACACTTGGAAAAAGATTAAATTTGGATTGTTTGTGGCTGTCAACCAAATATAGTCTTTCTCGCATTGAGATACATTTATATAAAATTGTGGCTGAAGTGTTGGGCTGGAGAGGAGAGACAGAGAGAGGAGTTATTGCACATATCTTTTTCTCTTATGAAAATATGTATGTGTGTGTTAAATTATGCATCTGTATCTTTACATCTGTGTATATAGATATGTATAAGTTCCTGGCCATGCGAATGAACACTTTCTTACGGACATCTCTTTTTGATGTTAAAACTCCAAATTAATAAGCTACAGTTAGGCAATGGTGACAATACTGAAAGAAGTAGTTCTTCATGTTTAATCACCACAAATCAGAGTCTGGAATGGAAATAATTTAACATGAAAAAGGGTTCAGAGAAGTTTTCATGTAATTTTCATACAGTTAATTAAATCTCGTTATAATGTAGTTGTCCTGGTTCTGATCAGGACAGAGTTAATTTTTTGGCAGTAGCTGGGAGACAGTGTGGCTGTGGGGGTGTGATTTGGAGGTGTTTCTGTACTGCCTCACCTCATTGCCAGGGGCGGGAGTAAGGGACTCTTGCTTCTGAAGAGACAGGCGTTCTTTCCAGTGGGAGAAAATGTGGTGGGGAAGAGCTGGTCATATTTTGGAGGGCTTTTTGTGTAGTTTCCTTGTTTTATACCTTTTGTTATTAATATTGTTGGTGTTACTAATTGTCTTCTTAGCTCACTGCTATTTCCACTAAATTGTTCTTGTCTCAACCTGTGATCTATGCCTTTTGGGCTTCCAGTTGGAGGGGAAAGGGGGAGTGAGTGGCAGTGTGGTTCTTTTCTGGACTACTAAATTGGAGAATATCATTTCCTAAACCTCAACAATAATATAATTTTAAATGCATTGTAGCTAGCCCCACACACTGACAGACTGAAATGACAGGTTTTAAATAAAATATTGGAAAATCTAAACTGCTAGTAATAAATAAGCCTTTCCATTGGCCTCAACATATGCAATTTTAGTTGCATGATCATATCATAAAACAACTGAGGCAGAAGGTTCCAGAATAAAAGTGAAATGCAGAATGCTCAGGGAAGCAACAGATTCTCATACTTTTGTTTCATCCTCATTGTTTAGTGAGATATTCACATGTTCTATTTGCATCTTTCTGTGAAGAAGGGATTATTACTGTTTCTCTTTGGGCTCTTCCTTGACCCTTACTATTATCTAGTAAGGGTAATGGTACAATACTTGGACACTAAGAAACTTGCAACACCTATGTGGAAAGAGGAAAATGTTTCAGTTCCGTTTTACACATGGGTCAATAATGCACATAGTGCACAAGAAGTGTCCATTCATTTTGTGTGTCCAATTAGCAGAAGACCTTAAACATCTTGATTATTTCAGAATGCTACATTTTTGTATCATATAATGCTTTTACAGCCTTCCTCGGAGGGACTTAAAATTGAAAGGAGGCAAGACACACTTGTTAGCATATTTTATAGTTATTTGTGCAGAGCAGAAAAGTGCTGAGAAACAGTTCAAAGCCAGATACTGGTGGGGGAGTGCTTCTCTATAGCACTGCTCTTTGCTTCTATTTCGCAACTGCTTTTCTCTGGATTTCTTCCACCTGTAATGGTTCTTGTCTTCACGCACAGAGTCTTCTCTGAATTCTTGATGCCAGCTGGCCACAAGCTTGTGTTCTCCTTTCTGTACTGTATCCATCTGCTCCTTCATGCTTCTGTCCCAAGTCCCTTCTGCCCTCTGTCTCCTCACTCCCATTTCTGGCTCGCATTCCTCCCTTGGCTATTGGGCTGACCTCTAGTTTCCATCACTTCTCCTTATCCAGTCTCCTCACCCAGCATTGGTCCCCGGGCATACAAACCATGACCAGCCATCCCCTTAGAAGATGATTCATATCTTCATCTGTTCCTTTCTGTGTGATTGAAAGCCAGTCAATTCTGTGTCTTTCATGCTTTTCATACTGTCTCGTTGCCTGTAAGGTTTCATAAGAAGAGGTGCTTCTATTCTGAATTTCTGTATATAGCACAATTCCTGCATTTCTTCTTGCTCTACTGTTGTAGTCATATAAATAAAAACGAAGGATCTAAATCCTTGTTTTTTCCAGTTCTTAGCTGGAACAAGTTGATTGCAGATGGAAATTTGGTTGATAGGGATGTAGCTGCTGATACTGTCTCTACTGCAAGTAGATGAACCAAGGACTTCTTTTCTTAAGGCTTGTTGATTACACAGATTTAGACACTTCACAGAAATCAACACGTTTCAGGTGCCAGACTGAACCTTTTGCCAGACTGGAAACAGGTGGGGACATAAAACTTCGTGAAAGATCCATGAAATTTCTTTTTTCTCAAAACGTCTTTTTTCTCTAGTATTATATTTTAAATCAATTTGAAGAAGATAGCCGGTGTGCGAATTTCAGTGGCCAACAGTTTTGGCATAATAAACAGACTCAGAAAATAATCAGAGCTATTGACAGCTCATAAGAATAAGTCTGAGGTTTTTGCCTATAGTGTTTAAAGTAGTTTCTTGTATCTTGCTCCATATGGCAAAATTCATAAACTGTAGATTGAAGATAAATATCTTTTACAATAAACTGCTGAACTTACTTCTTAAAATTAGTGTATAAATCATACTTATTCAGTTGGAGGACAAAGCAAGAAAAAAATTCAATTATAGGGTCTAATAGAACATTGTGTTGAGGTTTAAATGACTGCCATGAAAGGATAACAAAGTATTTTTTAGACTGTCAATAAGTCACAGTTTACTTCTATTGAAGAACTTAAGCCTTTTTTAATAAACTCACTTAATATTGTGCCATCTTCCTTTCTCAAGAAATCTCCTTAGTATGTGTTTACAGCAAACTGTTTTGCTTTTTTGATTGTCAGAACCTTGAAATATCAAGGTCAAACATAGAATTGCAAATTAATGCAAAAATGCATTTAATATACTGATAGATGATCGACTCATGTTCCTATTTTTACACTTATAATTTTTTAATTGTAAAAGAGAGGAGTGAATTTAATGAGCTGAAAATGATAGCTTAGTGGTACTAGTTGGAGTTGGAACACTTTACTTGGGTGATATGCAGGCTTTCTCACAGAACTCTGCCAATACGATTCAGTCCAGAACTGAAAAAAGAAAGCACCAACCAAGCTAATATTTAACACTTCCAGTCCAGCTGGACTTCACATCCAGCTCAAGAGACAGTACCATTCACTGAGCATCATGGGAGTATTGAAGGCAGTGAAGAGAACAAGTGAAGAGTAATTTAATACATTGGCTAATGGGTATTTAAATAAGGCTGAAGTTAGAAAAAGGGGTTTTTTTAAGGTTAGATACCAGGTCTAACGTCTTTCTCTAAGAAAAAAGCTAGTTTTACCTCTTTGTTCTCTAAATCTCCTGTTGAAAATTTACTATTTTGTATAATAGCATTGTAGAAGACTTTCTCTCTCTTTGCTCCTTTTCGCCCACCCCACCTCATGTTTTGATTAAGAATATGTGTTCTATTGAAGTGAAAGTGTTTGGGTCCGTGTCTGTGAGTTCTTTTTCCTTTCCTTATTTGGGGATACAAGTCATATACAATGTCAATTATTTGGTGTCTCAAGAAAATTCTATCTTGCTGCCTGTTTGTATAAAAGTTGCAAATGATGAATCTGTGGCAGTCAATACCAAGATGTTTTCCTCTGCCCATTTTTAAACATAAACCCACAGAACTGGTTAGAATGTTAATTGCAATATGTTATCCTACAGTGGTAATTGTATTGAAGACTTGGAAAGTATAATGTCAAAGGAGTTTTGTGAGTAAATGTAAACAGAAATGAGCTTGGGATTGATTTAGCAAAAATTATTTTTACAATGTACTGACTTAAATGCTAGCAATGCAAAGGCTGGATGTAGGATGGTGGAAAGTGAAAAAATTGCTTATCCATGTATTAGAGAACAGTGTGAGGTTAGAAGTTAAGAGACTCAGTATCAGAGTTTGAACAAAGCTGACAACATTTTGCTCCATTTTTTGGCCACTCCTGCTCTCTTTTGTACTCGAATTCCTGGGGGAAAAAACTTAAATGTTGTGAGCTGTTTGACTTGTCAAAAGAATCATCACAAATGAAAACCTACAACTCCATTTTAGCAATTTGCTGTGGTGATCTTAGGTTATCATTGATTATGGGCTCTGAAACTGAGGAAAATGAACAGCTCCAAAAAATTCCAAATAGTTAATCAGTGCAGCACTTTCATTTTCACCTCATATTTTCTTTTAAACCCTACATCCTGTGTGCCATATGTGACAGTGAAGCTGGCAGGGAGAACTGTGTGAGAGCATCCTCGTAATGAGTGTCTCAAAGTATGGACGGTCCCCAGCCAGCAGACAGAATGAGGCTGGGCTGTCAGTCAGGATACAGTTTTAAGGTAGAGACAGGATAATTTCAGACAAGATAGAGAACAAAATCACTTGAGCACAGGTCAGATGTCTTTTCCTTCTTCCCCTACAAATAATACACAATTTCAGTTTTGGGGCATGCTTTGTGGCCTCATCCCTCTCCTTCTCTCACTCATGCTACTGACTTCTCCCATACAGCCTTTGATGCCATTCCAATAGGGGAAATTGCACAAAAGAAATAATCTCATCCTGCCATGAACTTAAGCAATTGTGGAGGAAACATCTAGTCAGTTTGTGCAACACTGTAGACGGATGAATTTTAGGAAAGGTCTGTCTTCACAAGTACTATGAATCTTTGGTCTGGTTCATCAGCCAGTGTAGTCAGCAAAAATCTAAAGGTTATTCTTTTGGACGGCTGCGAATCATGGCTAAATTGGATAGATCTGTTAGTTGGATAGCTTTGTTGCTATTGAAGCTGTGGAAGAAGCCTGGCCCTTCTTGACTTCCACATACATCATTCCCATTATGCATATTCATTCCTACCAATAGTTAGGAAAATACAGCTACCAAACAGTGCTTTGAGATCTATCTACTTTTGATTGTCCAATGTAAGACATTTTAATTCAACTTGCTGTCCAGATGCAGGAACTGTGCTCAGTAGTTGCTGCAGCAACAAATAAATGCATTGGAAGGCCCATCAAAGAAAAATAAGTGTTTACTGTACATTAAAGTTGAATGTCAATCTAACTGCTGGTAATTTTGTTTTCAAATAACATCATTTTGGTGGCCTGGGGCTAATAAATTTCTCTTTTCCCCCTTGTTGATTTTTCATCATTTCAAACCTGAAATGTGAAGTGTGTTTATTAGGAAACAAGTGTAGTCACTGCTTTGAAAGGATGATGCTGACAGTGTAGCTGCTTATAAACTATTTGTGTGTTGCTTTGCCCAGAATTTGAACAAGCTAGCCACTGAAGCAGAAAAAGCACAGCCAGTGTTGTCAAATATTATTGGTGCAATGTGCCTTTATATGTGCCTGGCTGAGCATCATCAAATGGCATTTGACGTGGTTCTTTCCCAAGGCCATAACTTGCTGCGTGCAGCAGACTCGCAGTTAAATAATTTTTATATTTTGTATTTATACACACACATACATGCATGTGTTTATAATCCATCGTGGTGATTTGCATGAATTTGTAAAATATTCCTCCACCTACCCTACTTAATTTTCTCATTTTATATTAATAAGCCACTTTGAAGAAATCATTCCCAAAATAATATTCTTGAATTAAATGTCTCAATGCATCTAACTATGATACACAGCAGTCACAAATATGTTTTCTGAAGTAGTAAAAAAGGCCTAAAACTAGTGATTTAGCAGCTGTTAGATGATACAAGTGTGGAATTTATTTTTTCTCAATTATTTCTTGGATGAAAGCTTTCAGACCTGTAAGTTTTTTGTTTGGTTTGGTTTTTGTGGGTTTTTTGGGGTTTGTTGATGAAGCACTGAACTCTTTCTCTTAGCTATAATTATGAGGAAATATAAACAGCATTTGCTGTTCCTGCCCTCAATGCAAATCCAGCTCAGTTATATAACATGTTGTACACAGAAATCATGGGGAAATGCCACAGTGTAGCTAAACAGCATTATTTTTGAATAAGTTGATGCTTTAAAGCATTTTTAATGTTTTTTATTACTTTCCTTCCTTGTCAGTATTCTTCTTTTGAATATTCCTTTTGGAATTACAAAAAACCCTATATTTCAGAGGCTTAGTAACTTAGATGTCTTAGACGTGCAAATTTAAAATGAAATAGACATTTGCTTCTCATATTTTACTTTTTGCACAAGTCTTGTATTCCAGTGCACGATGTAATGAGTAGATGTCAGCATTGAGACCAGACATCTGGTGGAGGTGAGACAGAATCACCATGTATTTCTATTGTAGCTGAATTTCAACTAGCCTGGACTAAATAGCAGTGGCATCTCTTCTGCATGCTGGTTTTATTTTTCTGTTCACTTTGGATGGAGACGAAAAACACCTGCCAATCCATATTGAAACGTTTGTGTTCCATTGATTGTTGCCTGCAGGGACTGTCCCAGTAATGACTGTGTAACAACTTGGGGGTGAAAATGATCTCTCTCTCTAGTCTTGTGGGGGACAGCTCCCTACAAAGAAGGACAAAATGGTCAAAGCCTCACTGCTATTTTGCCCTAGACTTGTCTTTTCAGTAAGATTTTGTTCACCATGCCTCCTGCTTGCTGTTAGCAGCAAACGGGGGGGGGGGGGGGGAGGTGGCCCTGGCTTATAAAATTATAGTTTTATTAAATCCCCTGCATTATGTTGTTAACTTGCTAAGAAAAACCTCTGCATTAACTTTTATATCAGATAATAACCTAGACCTATTTTGTGTTAATTCTTTCCAAATCAAATTCCAAGGAAGGATATATTGTAATCAATTTTTTTACAAGCTAGAAATTAAGTTTAGTGAGGACATCTTGTTGACTGTGTAGATTTAATCATCTTGTCACCCTTTAGCTCAACTGAATTACAACTTGGTAACCCTAAGTGCACCATTACTATGTAGTATGTTGCCAGTTTGATGATTTCCATTTTCAAGTAGTTTCAAGAACACCACTGCTACTTGAGTGTTCTTAATTTAGTCAAAATAATTCATTGTTTCAGTGTTCCTTATCTACCCTGGAAGCGTGAAAGAGGGGGAGAGGAGGGAAGAGTAGGAGAGAGAGAGGGAAAAAGCACATGGCAGAGAAACTATTCATGAGTTGTTGCCAAATATACCAAATAAACCAACTGGATGAGAAGGAAGAGAAGAAACCTTCAATCTTTTCCAGTTATAACAATATTGGAACATTAGTTCTAGTGTTAGTTATAAGTACTTCAGACGTGAACTTAGTGTTCTCTTGAAAACATTTTGTATCCTTGTAAGTATTGAAATAGAAATAATTATTCTCTAGTTTGAGCTTACTGTGGTTCAATATCATTCAAAGGGAGCACATAAAACCCCTGCCTCTGCTCAAGTTTTATATACAGTGTTTGTCTAAGGAAGAGGCAGTACATTATCCCTTCCGGAACATACCAGGATTTCCCGGTGCTCTTTGTTCTAAGGAAGATGGCTATTTTCAACTCTCATTTTAACAGAAAATCATACTCGCTACATACATCCTGTTAAACAAAGTTACTCTTCCAGGGGATAAATGTTTTATTTTCATAATTTAAGCTTTCTAACTTCCAAAATTTACTGGTTCACATTAAATTCAAGCTTCAAAATTGCACTTATTTTATTTGGGTTTTAAAAATATCAAATATTTTTCTGCTGGACTTCTCTGCTTGTGTAAGTGTCCACTTATGCATGAGAATTGACAAAATTTTGTAAGCTACCACTGTGTCCATAATTCCTATGAAAATGTATTTTCAAGAAAGTATGGCTTAATGTTCTTAGTTTGAAATTTCTCTCCCTACTCCATTTCCCCTTTCATCTACCTGCCTTCAAACCATTATGGTTGTTTCTCTCCCAAGAGGTGATTCCATTTGCCTCATTTTCTGATCACTTCAGGGTCAGGCATTCTTGCCGAAATGTTCAGAAAATGTAGTGATGTGTCATATCTTACTTCTGAGGGTTTAAAGGAGCTTGACTGTCAGTGCACACTGAACATTGTTCTGTGATAAATAGCAATTTTTTTACGTGAGCTAAGTGGTGGTAACAGTCCTCAATGAGAAAGTTGTGGACGTAGCACATTTGTTATCATCCGGGTGGAGAACTTCAGCATGTCAGTGGTGGCTTCTTAAAGATTTTGTAATTCTGTTAAGTTCTTCTGTTTTTTCCTAAGCTAATATGCATTTTCCTTAGATGCATCTGATTTAAGAAAAACAAGACTTTTCATGATCTCGGAACTGATGACTTTCCTCTTCTGATTTCAGAGTATGTGAGCAGCACACTAAACCAGATATTCTGCAGAACAAATTTGAATTGGTCCACTATATTAGTATTGATTTTTCTGTCCTTTCAAGCTTCCCTGAATAAATGTGGAAGTAACTGCAATGAAGCACAAACCAGAAGCCACTGTCAGTGTAAGTGCAGTATTTAGCAGTGGTCTGCTTATACTTAGCACTTGTTTGATATCCAGACAGCAATAAAAATAAATCAGGGTAAGTATTCAGTCCAGCACGAAGCACAGTCTTCAGTAAAAGCCATTTATTTCAGGCTGTCACATATGACCAGAGTATTGAAAATTGCTTGCTTTAACATTATAAACATTTTTTTCTTTAATTTCATGAAAACAGTTCACCTTAGATGACATATAATGGAAATTTTTCTACAATCTCATTCAAATATTGCCTCCCATCCAAATCCTTATGCATTAACTGACAATTGAAAATTTGCCAAAAACCCTTAACATCATTGCAAATGTGCTATTTTGAGATTTAAAAAAATATATAGATCTTTTTCCTTCTCTAGGGAAAAAAGCTTAAGTGTGTGATCTTCAAATCTGAAAAATATTTGTAGTCTTGCCCTTGTAAGTCCATAGAAATCTTAAGTAATCATTCACCCAATACTACTTTTTTAAAAAAATATAGGTGTTATAATTAATGTAGTAAATAATTTTTTGTGTCTGAACAAAAGTTTGGATTGAATGAGTTTTTTCTAGTTTAATTTCATTCATCAAATTTGCTGTGATTCTAGAATACCCTTTATGAAATACCTTACTGAAATACACCATGAATGTAGAAACATATTAAAGAGAAATTAACTTTTATGATTAAATTTTATGCCTTCTGTAATAACTCAGACAAAAAAAAAATGGGCAAAGATCGTTATTTTATATCACCACTGAATTAATTTTGGTATTTTTGGAATTTTAAAATCCATAATTCATCTCCATCGTATCTGAGTATTGCAAAGTTTTCTATTTGTACATGGACTGACAAAGTTTATATTTCCCTTTTATGTGTTGCTCTCAAATAAAAGGTAAAAATACAGTGTAACGCCTGAAATAGGCTAATATGTAGTATTTGCTGCTATTGAAGTACATGAATGAGTGTGGGAGGAGTTTAAAAATCAGTCAGTAAGAACATTCAAGGAGTAGTTAGAATACCTTGTTTATTCTTTCCATTCGGGACTGACTTGGGTGGTGAAAAGGCCCCTGAGTTTCCTGCAGTTGCATTGCGTCAGGGTCTGTGAATGTGGACAGGTGAAGGATTTACAGGACTTCAAAAACATCTCACGTTTTCATTGGGGCACCTTCACATTCCTTAAGAATTTTTATCCCTGTAAAGGGTGCGTCAGAGGACTGAATATTGATTAGTGTTAAAGATCTGCGTGTGCATGTATTTAGTCTGCAAATCATATTAAAATCCATAAATCTTAAAAACAAAAAGATTACTTATTAGTAAGCTTAGCTGGCTTATAAGGCCTTCACTTGTTTGGGGTTTGTTGTTTGACCACGACTCAGATGTGCTCTTAGACAAGACAAACTGGCCAGCGCTCTCCTTTCAAATAGTTTCATTTATTTTCTCTAGTGATTGACAGATTATTCCATCACTCACATTTTTGAGCTCCTAATCCTCTTCATGGGTTTGGGAATTGTGTTGGGTATCTGCAAGTACTGAGGAAATACCCCTGTTACAGGAAGTTGTTCTGGGCTAAGTGGATCAAGAATGTTATGTTCTGGATGTAAATCTAGTTTGTGCCCTGTCTCATAATCAATGCTGCATCCGGTCATGGACTAAAAAGGGGAACCAGGATGAACAACCATAAGAAGAGATGGTGAGAGAAAGGGTTAAAGGCAGTCAGATTTTATAGGGCTAAGTATTTTTAATTTGAGAATCTTACTGTACCTTATACCTCTTGTGTGAGCATTAGACTTAGAAGTTTCTTGGGGGAAAAAACCAGCCTGAAGAGAAAATAGCCTCACAGAATATTGAAATTTTACTGTATGGACAGTAGGTGGATTTGTAAAGAGACTAAGAGCAAGTTGACTCATAAAATCCTCTATCAATGAATCATTCAAAGATATTTAAGTCCTGAAACATGGATAAACACTAAATTGCAGCATCTTATGCAAATCTTTAATTTAGCAACTTTGCTTAGGTTAAGCCTGGTTTTGATGAACTGATTTATTATTTTAGTACATATATTTATAGCCATATTGCTCAGGCATCCTGTTCAAATTTAAAATAAGTTTTGGTTTCCAGACTTAAAAATTAAATACTAATGGAACTGTCCATACAGTTATTATAGAAACACTAGGTAGACACTAATAAAGGACTTGGAGGGTGCATATTAAAGAGTGAGACACTAATTGAATTGAACTAAAGGAAACTGCTTTGATTTGGTGGTTTTTTTAATACTTAGAATTTCTGATGGTATTGCATACTGTAAAATACCACTTTAAAATAAACTCTAATTAAACAGTAATGTAGTGACTGAAGGAGTTTGAAACATTTTTGATGGAAGAAAACAATCTAACATTTAATATGAAGCAGAAGCAAAGTTGGCAAAAAATGACATCTGAAAGAATCCATGGCCATTTTAAGCATGTGATGACATCCACCTTTTTTACTTTTGTAAATTATGTTCTGTTTCACAGTAAGAGGTAGGGGAAAGTCTAAGGTTGCAACTTGTGGTAGTTAAAAGAAAATTATGTTAGTTTGAGTCCAAGAGTTGGTCTGCCTTGTATATTTTCAGGAAGCTCAGGTCAAATTGTGCAATACCAAAACTAGAATTCTGAAGAGAACTGAGTTTGTCAGAGCCACATAAAGCTGCTTCTCTGTTGCTGATTATTCAAGGGTAAAAGTTGGACTGTTTATGAGTTTCTGCTGTTAGATTTGAACAAGATACGACCTGTGGTGGAAAAGGTACATTCTAATAAATTGCTGAAATGCACAATACTGTGACAGCCTTCCTGTAACTGATGTTGAGAGGGCTCTGTGTGTATCTTTCACATTGTAAAATCCATTTGGAGCAGGGATCTTCCTCTATCCTTGGGCTTTCCTTTTGAAGTGAGCAACAGGTGAGTGCGATACTCAGCTCTCATTAAACATGATACTCCTTTATTTACTTAGAACCCCCACTACTAAAAGGTTGAAGTCACATGCATCAAGCTAGTTTTTGAAGTTTGCACTTTGGTGTGTTGAAAACTAAATAACAGATCACCTGGTGGGAGACTTTGATTGCCTGTCAAGGCCAATCAGGAGTCACTGGCAGAGAAAATGCTTATTCCAGGGAAGTATTCCTAGTGTAGATATGGTCAAGTAATCACAAAGACCCTGAGAGATGAAAAGAGCCTCCATGCAGGGTACTGTATTTGTTAGCAGGCCAGGAGAGTGCTTTTGCTGTGACTCATCTACCGTTCTGGGACTGCCTTGCTCAGAGGATAAAGGTGGACTTCATCTTATTCTTGGTCTTGCTCAGTTCATGGCAGGGCAAAAAACACATTTTTAAATCACGTCTGCCAATAAGATAATGATGATACTTTAAGGAATGATGAGAAGAAGGAAGTAAACATCTTGCCTTTATTGTAAGCAAAGCAAGAAAGGTCATGGGCAGAGTGAATGTAGACAGAAGTCACTGCTGGCAGTTTTCTTCAATAAGCATTGAAAACTAAGGTAGATCACCTTTGAGTGGAGAATATTTGCATTTTGGGGTTCCAACCAATGCTTCGAATTGGATGCCTCACATTTATTGCTCCAAGGTCACAGGAATACGGAATTCTTTTCTTTCTTAGCTATGAATATTCAAGTTTTCTCCTGAATGAAAAGTATTTCTCTGTCATCTTTTTTCTTTACTGAAATTTAAGGTGAATTAGATTTCTTATTATGATGCTGTACTTTCTTTTTGTTCTGAGCCTGCTGTAAAACCAGCATTCTGCTTTTATCAGAAATTCAGTAGTTGGGCTGAATTTTATCTCAGCTAGTGCATAATGAAATTTGATTACTATTGTATGGAAGCAAAGCACTCATGAAGGGTCAAGTGTCAACTTGTTCAAACACTATAGAAACTTGAAACAAAAAATGCCCTCCCTCTCTGAAATAATTTTATGGTGAAGTACATGTTCCAGACAAACGCTGTATTAAGTCTTCCAGGAGGGTGTAGGCAGACAGGGAACTGAGCCCTCCATAATGGTTCCCAGGTCACAGGTAGCATCATGAAAGGGAGGATGACTTCAGTTCTGTCACGTTGCTGCAACAATGTCAAGTCAAGGGGAGAAAAATGAGACATCATTATGGATCAAGCCTGGCTTGCTGCTAATTTTGGCAGCCCACACTATACTGCTAGTTTGGATTTGTAATTTCATTATCTGGGCACAAATAAATAACATGTAGCAGAATTTGGGTGCTTTTTTTTCCAATCTGTCTTCGTTATTTTATTGTTACTTTAGAACCCAGATAATCAATCAAAGCTTAGTTAGCTTCTTCTTCCAGACTCCATCAGTGCAGGAAAGTTACGTATGATTACTGAAATCTACCTTTTTGTATTAAAAAAGGAGCAAGTACAAGAAAGCTACAGGCTGCCATTGCCTTTAGCAATTACTTGTTTGAACTGTCCAGGCGAAAAATTGCCTAGAGACTTCATGGACAGATTTTCAGATTGTGGCAACCTAAAGGTGAAGGTGTGAGGTGGAATGTCTTAGACTTTGTCACTGTTCCAATGCCTCTTTGATGTTGAAGACAGTTTCTTTTCTTGGTGAGAAGATACATGAAGTGGAAAAATTTATAAAGTATTCTCTAGGACAGTGTGACTTCTCATTAAAGGGGGGTGGAGGTAGCAAGCCATTTTTGAGTGCATAAGCTCTACGCTGCACAGTCTGTTAGAATGCAAAAAAAGGAAGAATATATGTGGATTCCACTGGATTCCAAATTTTTTTTTTCCAGGCTAGCCATTTTTCTCTGGCTTCTGTATTAGTTTCAGAACTATTTGCATAATGTCATTTTCTCTGCCTGGTTTAATAAAAATTAAACATAAGCACGAACTTTAAATTACCTTTGTGGTAGCAGTAAAATCTGGTTTGTTCAGAGAGTAAATTACCATATAAAGAAGGGAAATAGAATTGGGAAGAATGTAAATGGGGAGACAAAAAACTGGGACTACAAGAAATATATTGTGAAAAGCAAATGCTTTGCATTTAGGTCAGGCTATTTTGACTTAAACCCTGTGTCAAAATTCAAACAGCTTTCAGCCACTGTAATAAAAGTTTGAAGTTGACTGTTCTGAACCAGAGAAGCATTTTTGGTTACATGGATTGGAAAACATTTGTGAAACACAGGACACAGACACTTGAAATAACAGACTGTCCCTTATTCCAATTCTGTTATGTAATTTCGTACGTAACCACAACTGATGACAACTGAAGTTATCTATTATCCCTAGAACAATTTCACTATAAACAGCTGGTTGTCGTAGCAATATACTTCATTTTTGCACTTCAGCTTCAGCTCTTGATGTGAATATAGTTCATTTTTTTGTTCTCTGCTATCTATCAGCATGTATGTCAATCAAGTAGGTGATGAACATGTGCCTGTTGGGGGTTATATTTAAGATCATCAACTCATTTCATGTAGGCTTCTAAACAGATGGTTTCTCTTGGTCCCCAGAAAGATAATGTGGATTTGAACTGCTGATATGAGTGTGAAAAAATCTGTTTATATCTACCAATCTCCTCATTCTAGCTTCCATCTATTAAAATTTTAAAGGCACAGATTTTATTCTGTATGAACGAAGCATATGAAAAATCACTGCACTGGATTAATAAGTAATTAATGAAATTTCCTTCAATTAAAACTGAACACACACGCCTGCAGCCTTGCATATTGAGTGCATTTTTAAAAGCAAAGTAGGCACCAGTATAACTTGAGACAGAGCTGTGATATAAAATACTTCAGCATATATTACTCTGATAGTTTTTGAAAGTGTTTTCCTTTTTACACCTTTCTTTTTCTGATGGTTCTTTTTAAGCTTTTCTAGGTTGTGTTTTTCACTAGATTTTGTTAAGTTTCTCAACTGTTAGGCAAGTAAGGAAATAGCTTTACATTCATAACAGAAATATACTGCCTAAATTATTTCTGGTAGTGAAAATGAAATACGAGAGTCATCTCATGGATTTTTCTGAGAATGAGAAACCTCTCCTTTATGAATATTCTTGCCATCCTGTGATAGATTTAAGATACACACTGTGGACCACATTTTTTTGCCTCTCCACAAGAAATGTAGTACATTTGAATTTTACTTCTACTGTTTGACTTGCTGTACCCCTGAAAAGCCATAGTCAGGATCTGCACACATAGTATATGGTGCTGGGTGCAGTGTAGTATAAAGACACCAGAGATAGATTTAAATCAAATCTTCTGGTGGAAAGCATTTAGTACTGACCACAAAATCATGGAGAAGTGCATATACCTTGGATCTGTGGGAAAGACAGATTCAGTTGCAGTGCATACTTCCAACATTAGCACTTACTCAGACAGCCCTTCATGGTGAAAAGTGTCGGTGCTATGTCCACGCCAAAATGGCAAGGCTGAGTGCACAAGGAAGGGTTGGTCCATGGCTATATACAGAATTAAACCTACAGTGCGTTCAGCGTTGATTCTGGCAAGGAAAGAATATGATACTTCTCTGTTGACAGGCTAATGTTTGGGAAGCTTACCATAAAAAAGTATTTTCATATAGACCAAGTAAAAAATTACAAATTTAGGATTAAATTTGTGGGGATTTTGTTTGTTTCTTTGCTGAAATATATGGTTTGGGCCTTTAAAAAAGTTTCCCCTGCCTGTAGCATTTGGAGGTTTTTTGCTTTACTTAGCTAAGCATACAAAAGAAACTGAACCCATTTCTCCAGATACTGTATTGAATTAGTGTTACTTTTGCAATTAGGACTTCAGCTAACACAGGAAAGCAAGATAAAACTGGTTCTTAATCACAGGTAAATAGAGAAGATACTATTTCTTATCAAATGCAGCGCAACTTTAAATGGTCATTGTTTGCAGAAATCAAGTATCTCTGGATTGTTAGAAACTTCTCAATATTTAGAGTGAGAAGGTTTTTAAAGCCTCACCTTATGGAATTAAATTGCTTGCATGATAATCACTTCTCTCTTTAATGTAATTTTCTATTTTTTTTCTTGGAAAAAAGGAAACAAAAATGTTAGTCTGTTTTTTCTGGTTTTTTACAAATCAGATTCCTAATATTGAGAAAATGATCACATAGTTGTCCTTAAAAAAATACAAATCAGTGTGCCAGTCTCATGATTTGGGATTTGTAGCTTCTGAATACGTGGTGATAACAGCACAGGGTAGTTTTTCTTAAGAAGTATTTTGTCATTCTCAGTTTAAGCAAAAATTAGGAGACCACTCCAACTACTTGTGTTAAAGCATATCCTCAAAGGAGGTTTCTGCAGTAAAAGTGTTTCCTATCTTATGTTGTGTATTTTAATAGTTAAGCCAGCTGCTCAAAGCAAATATGACCATGATCTGTATTCATCATAGCTGTGCTTCTGCCCCTAGAATAGCAATCAGATACTTCCGTCACAGTGAGTAAGCCATTTCCACTTGTGGAGGATTATACATCTCTATGAGGAAGATTCACCACCTGAACCATTTTTTTTTGTTTACTTGGTTGTTGACTTAATGAATTATTATCAGTGCTGGGATGAAAATAGCCAGACCTTTGTTACTGTGTGGTGATGGGATGTAAAGCTCTTACTAGGAAGCTTTTCCACTCTACACTACTGGAAGTTGTGGTTGATAGATGATACCTCACCTTTTACAGGTATGAGGATCTCTTTAATTTTCCTGTCACAAACTAGAGCTATAAACTTTTTAGGTAGAGTCTAAATTTCTGAACAGAAAAAAAAAGTTTTGATTTAAAATCCTGAAACTAAGTCAGAATTATCATTCTCTTGTTACCTTTTCTTTTTGTTCCTTTGGTCAGAATGCAAGAAGATACGAAAACGAAAACTTACGGAATTAAAATTCTTTTAAAAGTTCATGCCTATCATTGTTCCATTTGGGTTGAGTAGAAAAAAGGAGTTCACTCCATATGAAAACTCACTGTACAGAAGCAACAGAGTAAGACTTCATTAGAGTTCACAGGTGGGGACTTTATTAAAAGGCAGACATTTTTCAATACATGGTGTACGTGTATGATTTACTTACCCATAATTTCTTTCATAGTTAGTGAAGTAGGCACTTCAATAGTATGTCTGCTTTTGATATCTACTTTAAGAACAGAGGGCTATGCTCTAGAACTCAACAGGTTCATGCAGTACAGTCAATACCAACTCTGTAGTTCCTTGACTCGCATCCAAAATTAATAAAGATGAATTGTTGACTCTTCTGTTGTATATTTAAGTCTTTTTTACTTCCTTGAAAATAATATTTTATATACTGTAAGACTGTAAGAATAGGGTTTAGCTTGTTTGTCTTCATCCATTAAAAAATTCTGTGGCTGTTGCAGCCCCTGACAGTTCAGAATGCGGGGTATAGTTTTTGTGTTCATGTGTATTGCTGTATATCCATAGTCCTAACTCACTTCTAGCCAAGCTCACTTGTCTTGGTGCTGCTTCAGTAGCATCAGCTGTCATCCTATGTCCAGCACTGATTTGCTTTTAAAGTCTTGTTTCTATTCAGAAGTGGATATGCATTGGAAATGGGCAAGAATCAGGAAGATTATAGTGAAATAAATTGTCTAATTCCTTAGCATATTCAGATCCTATTTCTGCTTTTCATCTTCAGCAAAGTTGAGAAAAAGTAATTTTCTTTCTTTGTTTCCAAAGCATAAAGCATTGATTCTCCTTAGTCATCCCCAGAAAACATGTTTCTAATGGTGATCACCTCCTTCCTCCGCATCTGGCTCTACTTTCCCTTTCCCAGAAGAATTCTACAACTAAAGGGCTTCAGATACTCGATTGGCTTTTTGCCATACACAAGCAAATTTGACCTTACAGGCTAGACCTAGCTATCCAGCTTTTCCTGTTAGTTATCCTAAGGTTCACATTAGTGAAACACTATATTTATCTCAGGATGGAAGGAAACAGGAGATGCTGCTTCCTTAGTTAACTTAAAATTTAAATGATGACATGCTCATGCTTTCTGAATGTCAGTCTAGCTGGTATCACTTGTCAGAATGATATGTAAAAGAATATGCCTCTGCCTCCTGAGCAATTCAAGTACCTGAGGTGACCTTCAAACTTAACATCACTGCTTATCTTTGGTTGAAATTTCTCTGTATGTCATTGCTAAGCACACTTGATTCTTCAGGATACTACAAGAAGCAGCACAAAGGTACTGCTTGTGTCAATAATTGTGGAGTACTGACAATTGTAGTTGAGAATGTCTTTAAGCTATCTATCTTTTTACAAAATGTGTTTTCTTTGGTAAGCTAGTTCATTCTCATAAAAGACATGAACTAGACTTGAGAGTCTTTCCATTAATGAGTTTTCTGGGCTGTGCAGAATAGCTATTAAGATGAAAAAACTGTGACTTGGTAAGGTTAAATTAGATTTGTTACTACTCACAACTGAACTCCCTTGCGGTAGCTGGAGCGAGCTTCTAAAGCAGATGAAGAAAACAGAGCATGAGGCACACAGCAATTTTTCATTGTTATTACAGGTGACGTATCTAAACTGGCAGTATGCAGGCATAGGGAGGGCATATAAATTAGAAGAAAGAATTTATTCAGACTTTTTCAAAAGCATCAACAGAAGTAAGAAGAATGAACTGCAGTGGGATATGTGAATGAACATCTTCATCATCTTTACCTAGCTATCTTTCAATGCCAAAACAAAAAAAAACCCATACTGGATAGAAAAGTAGTTTTTCACCTTTGTTCTGCAGTAATTCAAAAACCAAGTATGACGTTCATGGAAAATCTGTACAAACTTGTTGTAGTTCCTAATATCATGTGCATATTACAGTCATTTTTCATTTTGAAAAGAATGAGATTGCTAACAACCATTTCAAGAGAAACATTTTTCATAGTGGACTGGATCTTTCTGTTCCAGGGGTATTCTAAAAATCTGTGAATTTCCTGTCACCATAAGTTTCAGTAATATTAGATTAGAAGTTGTTGGGTGCTAAGAACTACTACTTTTTGCCATTGTGTGGTAGATTACTTGACCCCTTTTGGGGAAATGTTTGACTGCCACAGTAGAGGACTCCTGGCAAAACTGGGCAATGGTGAATATGTTTACCCTCACTTTCTTTAAACTACCTAATTTTAACTGCAATGAGGCTTTTGTAGCACAAACACTTTGTGACACCAATGTGTCATTAGAGCACAAATAGGTCTGTACAAAGTTAGTCAATGGATTTTTCATTAATTTTCTTCATTGTCAGTGAAGAAAAGGATTTTTCCTCAGCTTGTTAATTTTGTATTATGTCAGGCACACAATCATCATGTAGTGAACTGGTACAGTAGTCATATGGTCAAAGACCTTTCTGTCCTGATTGACGCTTCTGTGTCCTGCAAGAGGTAATAACCCTATCATATAAAGGGTTTGGGTTTTTTTACCCTATTCTTCGTGTATATGGAGGCTATTTCCCTCAGCTTGCTAGTTAGCACACTGGTCATTCCTGGAAAGGTTTTAATTTTCAGTGTATTAGACCTAGACAACAAAGAAATTGTGGCTAAGAAAGTAGGAAAGCTCCCTCATTGCAAGAGTGAAAAAGGAGATATTTTATCACAAGTTGAAGCCATTTTCTTCCTTTCTGCAGTGTTGTCCTTTCTTCCTTTTCTCATATGCAAGTGTTTCTCCAAACAAAAGGGGAAATAACTTTGTTTGTTTACTGTCATGGTAGAGCTTAAAAATCGTACTTTGGATTGTAACTGCTCCTGATAACAGACAGGATGATAGATTTGTCACAAGTGAACCTGAAAGATTCACAGTAACAGCAGTAGGGTAAGAAGCATGAGACCTGGCCCCCGCAGTGTCCCAGGGCAGCCACTGTCTGCTGGCCACCACAGTCCCTGCCCAGGGGCACTTGTGGAGCTGGCACACAGGTTGTGGGAGATTCTGCAGCTGGGGCATTGCGAGTAAAGTAAGGAATGTATTTATTGAATGTACAGTATTATCGCCTTCGCCAGAAAGATGGGAAGTTGGGAGTGAGGATGAAATGGTTCAAAAGTGGGCTTTTTGCCAGTGTCACAGCCTAATGAAAGTGGAAGAGATCTCAGCAACTAATACTGGACAAATTCCTTGAACTTACATCTCAGAAATTCAAAAAGACAGTACAGCCTCAAAGAATAATTAGGAAAAGTTTCTGTGAAGTTCTGCAGCTTGGAATCAACATGATGGTTAAGTCTTGTTCTGACTTTCTCTGAACAACTTGTTTAAAAAATTATACAGTCAATTCCGTATTTGTATCGTCAAATTATACTCCTTATATTCTCATCTGTTCTTTCTTCAGTGCAAATGTAAAACAGCCTGGTAAGATTCAATAATATCACACTGCTAAGCGAATACTGCTTCCTAAGAAAAATGAAATAAAAAGAATTGGCAATTTCATCAGTTTTGCTGAAGAACTTTTAAACTTGCACTGATACAAACAGCTTTTTTTTTGCTGCCACATACTTGCAGTAGAGTGTCAGATTGGCTGTTTATATATACAAAATATTTTTGCCCATTTTTTTGAAAAAAGAACTGTAATTCCTCTCCTATTGAATGGCAGTGAAACAATATTGCACAGTGTAAGCAATTAAAAATAATTGCAAAGGCTTGAAAGCTGCAGTCTAACATGTAAAGGTCAAATTCTAAAGTTTTTGCTTCACTTTCCTTAGACAAAATTCCTACATCTTTTCCTGCAGTTTTCACTTTCCTGATTTAAAGCACACGCAGCACAAAATTAATAGAACAGATAACTATGTTTTGTCTACCAAATCTTGATTTACCTTCCTGGATGCAATGTCAACTCACTTCAAAAATTCTAATCCAATATGAATAAGGTCTTTTACAGGTGGTATTAATTACTGCTGAGTATTTCTGAGAGATCTGAAACTTCGTCAGTGCAATATGTTACAAGAATGTTCTGGCCCTTCTCCAACGGCTTCACTTTCTAGAACATTAATGCACTTTTGCAATGCTGTGCAGTGTGTTTTTAGCCATTTTGTTTCCATAGATTAGCTTTTGTTGCACCACACCACACTTCTGGAGCATGGAGGAGGTCAGATAGCAGGGCTGGCTTGACATATTTTAACATGTGAAGCGTGAAGGTGAAAACTGCAGTCATCAGTGCCAGTCAAATGGATTAATGCTGTTGCTGAAACTGGGGGGAAAAAATTACTAGGGCAGGGTAAACTGATCATTTACAGTATATTCTTTCAAATGATTGAACTCTCTCCTCTTAATTTTAATGACTGGAGAAATAAGGACTGGGATTCATTTTGTCCAGTTGTAGATACCCATTAGTCGGCTGTGTAAGTTTACAGTGCAGATCTGAGCTGGTTTTACAGCCAGCGGATAGGCAATTAATCTTCCTTTATTTCAACCTCTATTATAGGATGGGATGACTCATCTTCTGAGGGAGCTGTTTCTTGCTGTTGACTGTGAAGGAACATCGTGTCTGTCAATTAAATTAGGGCAGATGAACTTATCGTGCAGCTTGCTGTGTACATCTCTTGGAAATATAAGCCATATCTGAAACACAGAGTGCTTAAGGGAAATGCACAAGTAGTTTGCAGAAGTGGAAACAGGAAATAATTTGGTGGAGCTGTACGTGCATTGGTAGTGAATCGAAACTGCTTAATGTTTGTAGTTACGGATTTGATTTTTTATAGTTACCTGGTTTCCCCAATAAACAGTGTATATTGGGGTTTTTTATCAGGAGGAAAGGAAGATATTTGTCTTCAGTTAAGCAGATGATTCAGTGAGTGGGTCAGACATGCTTTTGCCACAGGGATATATGCTATTTTGAAAAAAAAAAAGGAAAATATCTGAAAAGTATAACATTATGCTGATTGATTCTGACATATGAAACCCCCATCTAGTGTAAACCTTAACTTGTTGAGTCTTTTGCCAAACCAAGCGGAGGTGTTACTTTAAGAAAATAAGTCTTAGAAGCAAAAATTATTAAAAATTTTGTTGGAGGTTTAATGAAGATTAGCACTTAGATCACAGTGATCAATTTTGTAAAAAGGTGCCCAATAATGTCTTTAGATAATATCCATTTAATGTGTTTTGCAGTGGAAATTTTAAATAAATACCATTAAAATTACCTTTAAACCATTACTGTACAGATTTCGGTATAAGAAGCCTGGCTCCGTGGTCTGTGCAACATGACCTTATTCTTGTTTTTCATGGGAAGTGATTGCACTGGTTACTGCAAAGCTGTGAGCCTGAGGGGATGGCTTCGTATCTATATGAGATCAATATCATAATTAGAGAAAAATCTTCGACAATATGACATATCTTAAATTAACCTTTCAAAGTATTTTGTGGGCAGTCGGGGTTCCCAAATCATTTAGTTCCTCAACCTTTTCTTCTTTGTGGAATTTTGATAAGGGAAGTTCATTAACTAATTAAAAAAACTATTAGGAATTGTGTATGATGTATGATAGTAGGAATAAAGACTAAGGCAGTATTGCTTGCTCTCTGTGAAATCAATCATACTTATAATTTGATTTTTTTTCCCTTATGCCTTCTCAGAGTCATTTTACAATCTCTTTAATTTTAATTGCTCTTCTCCCTTTGTTTAGTTATCACTGGATTTTTTTCTGCACATTTTTCTCCTGCCCCTTTTCTTTTAAATTTCCTAAACAGATTATGTATCAAGGTGAACTTTTGAACTTAGTGTTCTTCAGCTGATTAGAAATTTGGCATAATAGGGACTCTCATTTTTAACATGATTTCATGAGAGTAATTGAATAGCATCTTTCAGCTGAAGATCCCAAAGTCCTTTGTAAATTTGAGTCAGTATTGTTATTGTTCAACAAACAATAGAAAAAGTGGAACAGATAAATTTAGGCATGCTCTTTGAAGAATGCTCACTTTTGAAGTAGGGTTCTGGGCTCTTTAGTCACTCAAATTCTAGGTTGAGCTTTACCAAGGTAACTGCCTCGAAGTTCCTTCTGAACCTGCTGAGAGCTGTGGGAAATCAGTATTCCTAAAAAACAGGAAAGAAGGATGAGTAGAGAACAGTCACACATTTATGGAATGAGCAGATGAGCCCAATACATGGGAAGTCTTCATCTCCCTCATATACATTTGTCCTACCAGCCAACTTTTGCATGGCACTGCCACCCTCAGATGCTTAACTATGACATTAGAATGTTATTTCGGACACTTCCCTTTTAAGTCTTCACCAGAGTAGTTTTCCTCAGGTCCCAAAGAACTCAGGCACGTAGGGGCTTTGCATCCCTACTTTTCTTTAAAGACATAATGTACAAAGGATCTTGTAGAGTTTGATGAATGAAAGAATATGGCTCATAACTGAGCCTTAAACATTTCACTTTTCAAGAAAGAGATCTAAATGATTTAATTAGGAAATCAGATAATGCTGTTATCTCTATTGCAGCTGTGATGATGCAATGGATTTGGGGTCCTGTAAAACCTGGAAGCAATGCCTGTGCCTGTTCAGTTCAGCTTCTGTTGGGATCATTCAGAGGTTATTACATTTTAAGTTGAGCCAGAAACAGAGACAGTTTTTGTGTTATTTGTTCTGTATTGCCACATAAAGTACAGTATGATTTTACCATGCAAAGTATTTATAGCACCAATAATGATGTCTCTCACTTTATGTTCAGAGCACTCAGCCAGTTTGCAATGCACCAGTTCCTATATATCTACCATTTATCACGTTGGAACTTATGAAATACATTTATGTTCTTCCCTGGGTAGATGTGTGTACATAAATAACTAGGGCATCCACATCCAGAATCTTTGCAGAAAACTTTATCTTCTGTGTTAGAGTGGAAATTTTGAAGTGATGGATAAGCAAGTCTTCTTTGTGAGAAAAGTTATTTAAATATTTTTGATTCTAAGAATTTTTGTCACTTGAAAACAGAGAGAATTTACAAAGATAGTGGACAAGCCAAAATATTCAGTAATTAAATCTCCCGTTTTCATCTATGTCCTGTTGTTGTTTTATACATTTATTCATCATTTTAGGTGACTTGTCCAAGGTGAAAAACCTTTCATTAACTGCTGTTGCTTGCCTTGTCTCTAGCTAACATCTAATAGCAAGCAATTACTTTTCTTTCCAGATCATTAGAGGAAATATACCCCTCTTTTAAGCAGTATTTGGATTTGAAGGTATTAATGATTGTAGAATGCTTTTTAAAAATATGAGATGGTAAACAGGGAGTCTGACCTATGTTCAGTCCTCTGTCATGAGGCTGTCACAGGAAGCAGTTTCTTCTAAAGAATGGTATTGCAGATAATATTAAATATTCTTCGTAAATTCATACATATTGCATATTGTGCCCTTGAATTCCTCAGGACATTTGGTGTACAGAATATAGATACATCTCTTCTGTGTGGTATATGCAGCAGTAGATTTTATTTTCCTATCCATATCTGGTCCTCCTCTGCTTATTATTATATTTTTATGTGCTTGCTTATGTTTCCAGTACCTAGCAATGAAGCAGATCAAATACTACAGAAGATGTGTTTTAAGATTTAACCTACATATAAAAATAACCCCATCAAAAAGTCATTGTGACTAGAAAATGTCTAGCCTGCTGGTCTAATGCAGAATGAGAACTAATTTCACCTGATTAAGAAACAGATTCAGGGTGCTTGTTTTCTATGTTGAATATTAGTGAATTCCCTGTTGCAAACTTAAGTCTCAGTGTAACCTATAAATAGTTAGGGTAATCATTCAAAGGAAATATATCTGTAAGTAGTTATAAAACCTTTTTGTTGCTGTTAGTAAAAGGTAAAACTAGTGGAAAATGAAAATATGCTTTTAATTTTTTAGGATGATAGAAACCAACATTGTATATATTCAGCACTTTCAGTCTAATTGAAAAGCCAGACCCCCATCCGTGTTACTACCACAGCATGTACTCAATCTATTTCAAACTGTAAATTCTTTAATTAAAATAATATTTGGGATTTCTCTTCTTGTTTCTTTCAAATAATACATTGCAAAAGAATGTAAGGGCATAACTGCTTTGAAGGCTTTGTAACACACAGTTAATTTTTCATAAATTCCCATTTCTTCCTATGCTAAAAGAAAAACAAGTTTTGAATATTTTAAGCCCCTCAATTAATATAATATTAAATCTAGCTAAAATATGAAAGAAGCAAGCTGTCACCTCTTTGAGTGTTAACCTTCTGGTGATAATACTTACTTTTTGACTTATTTTTCATATAATATTCTTAGTCAATGTAAAATACTCCCCCCATCCGTCCTGGTTTGGTTTCAAATGCTGCTGGCTGTGGCAGCTTCTGAGAGTATTTGGGGACATCTTTCTGTGGAACATCCCTTCAAAGGAACAGTGCATCATTCAAAGCCAGGTGCATGCAGGTGCACCTAGAAAAATATGTTTTCCCATATATTTGCCTCATCACTCACAATTGACACTCAGTCTCATTGTGAGATTGAAAGGTTAGCAGCCTAAAGTTCAAAAAGAGCACATCATCAGATGAATAGACTGGAAACTGGAATAGTTCTCCCAATCTTTATTTTCATATTGTTGCTGATGATTATATTTCCAAGTTTGCTATTGTTAGTGGTCTATCATTACATAATAACTGAGGGGAAGAAATGTAAAGACAGGCAGGGAGTATCATGTCTTGGTATTGTCAGAACTGCTAGTATAGTTAATTCAAGCAGTTTAAATAATTTTGGTTTTGGATGGAATAGAATCAAGGAAAAGGTTAGAAAATATGACTGAGTAGAATTTGCACATGCTCTGTGTTTGATTTCCAGCGAATACTGAGGTGGTGTGCTTGAAAATATGTGTGGGAGAATAATGCTCTGTTCTTAAAGATACAGCTTTGCACTTGAATGCAACTAATGTTGCAACCAGGATAGGAATCCCTTTTGCTGACAATCTCAGTGAAAACTGAAGCATCTCAGACTCCATTAAAAATATTTTTGCACACCACAGAATCACCTTGTTACAACTACTTTTTCTGTGGAATGATTGTTTATTTTTCCACTATTTTTAATAAATTATTTAGCATTTACATAAGAAAAAGTTAAATACATGTTTGATAACCTTGCCATTCTTTCTGTGCATTGTGGGCGTGGTATTAGTCTGAAGTTCTGCCTATTAAATATCCCTACCACTTGTGAATGTCACCAATTCCATGCAAAGTTAGTTAATTCCATAGTACTACATCTACCTCTGATACAAAAGCTTTATCCTGACAGTTCATGTATTTTGAATTTACAAACAGGAAAGTTGAATGGATTATGTAAAGAGTTATCTTTCCTAAGAAATTCTTTCCAGCTGCATATTACCTGAAGTTTGTTGAGTTTAGAAGTGCTTTCTGTGCTTCTGCAACCCCTTTACTTGGCATTTCTCAGTGTTAAAGGCTCAGCATGAGATACTTTGAACCTTCTATGAAATTCACTTACTTGGCTGTCACTTGCAATAAATTTACTGCCATTCTGCTAGGTTGAATCTCAAAGAATTTGCACTTTTTGTTCTTGTAGATAATTAGGCAGGAGTTTAGCTCTTGAGAAAAAAGAGTGTAATATTTTGCAAGCATAAAGAACTAACACAGAACTCCCTGAACTTCCAAGTTTTGAGGAAAAGCTTCTTGGATACTGATTTTTGTCACGATGAGCCTTCTTATTACAGTCTTTCCTCTCTCTTAAAAGTATCTTTAATTGTGGTTTTCTGTGGCTAGTTCCTGTCACTTGCATGTCGTCACTTACAGATACATGTTCACATACATGTTTAGAGTTTTCTAAGTTTGATCTACTTTGGCCCCATTGTGAAGGATACTAAGCAATAATGATTCAGCAAACTTTATAAGATTGATGGCTCTGATTGATTGATTGATTGATTGAATGAATAATGAGACTGTGGCAGTTAAATGGGAGCTGAAGCCAGGAGTGTTCATTAATACTTTTGTTCTGTAAGTGAGAATAAGCAGGTGCCATACTCATAGTGTATTGTGTTTATGAAATTCTTTCTACTCCAGCAGTCACTAAGGCTACTGATGCTGGAAATCTGAAGTACATTGGGGTAACAGGTAGCTAAATTTTTCAAAGGATTGGCAGAAGAACTCAGTGGATTTTTAATATCGATTTTCATTATAGCTTAGAGCACTGGGGATGTTCCAGAAGCTTGTGGGAGTAAAGGTCATACTAACATTTTTTTTAAATGACTGAGATAACCTAGGTAATTATAAGCCTGTCAGTCTGACATCAGTCTCAGGCAAAATAATGAAAATGCAGATGTGGGACTTGAATAATAAAGGATTGAACTCTACTGAGGCAAACAATATGTTTTATAAGCACAGCTATTAAGATGTAAGAAAGATAGGTCAGGTTACAGAATGAGGGTTGCTACACAGGAAAACTATTTAGGTGCCCTAATGGGTAATAATAATGGATATAACTGAAGTTTTCCATCCAGAATAGTAGGCAACAAGAGTTAACGTAATCATAGAAGGTATAAACAGGGCAATATAGAATAAAAATAAGGAGATCATTTTATCTCTCAGCTCTGTGCAGCTAGAGAATACAAAGCCTAATCTTATTTCCCACTATTCAGCAAGGATGTTGAAAACCTGATGTCCTTAAGAGCCACAAGACTTGTTAGAAAATATTCTGTATGGTGATATATTATCTCGATGAGTTTTATTCAATTTGCTTAGAAAACAAAATCATTACAGGAAGACTTGATATTAGTCTATAATTGTATATGTGGAGAAAACAACCTTAAAACAGAAGGCTTAAAACCTAGCAGACAAAGATGTTAACAGATGAGCAATTGGAAGTAGGTGACTCATGCCATCAATAAAGAACCATGGTGGCACCTGAACAGCAGCAATGGTAAATTCTTTAAGAAAGGTAGTTTATAAGTCAAAGTCGTGATTTTCTAAGACAGTGTCTCGGCTACAAACAGGAATTTCTTCTGGGAATTTGGAAGCCCTTTGCAATACTGCAGGTCAGGCTGCATGGTAACAATCGTCCCTTCTGGGTTTCTAATCTGCCTGGGGGTGTCAGCAAAGCAGCTATGACTTTGATGTGTGCTGACAGGAGGGTCTCAGAACAGGTGGTGTTGAGCTAGAATAGGCCTTTGTAGACACTTGCTGGCCACAGGGTGATACCTTCCAACTGACTCCTGATCACAAGAATAATAGTAAAAAATCATGCTGTTTTAGCACTGCCAGTAAACACAGTATTTTAATGTCAGCAATTTACTTTTAGAGCCAAGAATAAGAGAAATAAGAACTTTAAATCTAAGAAGGTCTGCTCACTCTTGATGAAGGTTTTGCAAGTATCAGTGCCACCTTGTCCAACACTTGTTCCGTTTACTTTTGTTTAGTTTACTATAGGTGAATATCTCTACATCTTTGCAGGTGACCTCCCATCAAACCTTTCCACGTACTCTGTAGGGAATACTTGGTCAGTTTGCAAGACCTGTTTGATATTAGCTCTTCTGTGCAGTTACTAGCCTGTGGCTTTAGAATGTGACATTTTCAGTCATTACTATTTGCATTACTTCCAGTAATGTTACGATTAAAAGTTATTATGAGTTCTTACTGATCACAATATAAAAATAAAGTTGAAAGTGTTATGAAGAGCAAAACTGAACACATTTTACTTCTGCAGAAATATTTTAGATTATCAGAATAAGCATATTTAAGTTGAAATGAAATACTTTAATGTCTTTCCTTTTTAGCCTATAAATATACTTTTTCTTTACAAATGAATTTTAAATAGTACGATTGCAAGTGTATGCATAGGTCTCTGAAAATGCATGCATAATCACAGAAAAATAAAGAACTCATAGCAGCCTTAAGGACAAATTACATTTTATTGTTCATGGTACAGAGATTTGCAACCATTTTCTTTAAATGAGAGACTCCAACTACAGAGTATATATATCTCCTCCATTTAAAAAATATTCTTTCACTGTAATGTTTATTTTGTTTAATTTACCCTGTGAGAAAAATAGATATATGCAATGTAATATTTGATTGTGCCCATGTGTTTATATTGCAGTACCTTCTAAATGAACCAGAATATATTACAAGGTACGAGTTAGTGTTTTTTCGGAATTTTCTTTTGCCCTGTCCCATTTTAGATCTTAGTAGGAATTCTTCAAGGGGTTAAGTGAGCAAGATCTCAAAAAGGCTGTGGTGACTAAATGTGCTAAAGTAATAAAATATTCAGGAATGTTTCAAATTTATATGGACTTTATTTTTCCACTCACTTTCTTGGCTCTAAAGTAAGAAAGCATAGTTAAATGACTGATAGTATTAATGTGTCATACTAATTAAATGGTATTTGAGCAGTCTGCAGATTAGTGTTGGCCTTGAGGCAAGAAAATCCATCAGGTGAGCACACTTAATTATCATTAACAGAATTTTACTTTTTATTATGTGAGTTAATTTTTTTTTCTGTGTAAAAACCTGCAACAAGTAGGATTTTGCTCTACTCGTGTCACCGGTGTAATGACAGCATTCTGGCTCTGGTGGCAGTTCGAGGCTCTGCTGAAGCTAAGTCAGAATGTCAGGGGGACTGTATGAATTCATGCCACCTGGCCATAATGCCATCACATATGTGCAAGCTGCTGTGAGCCTTGCTCTGGCTGTTCTGCTGACACCAACAGGTGGGAGAGATATTGAGAATGAGGAATGTGAGGAGAATTCACACTTGTCCACATCTGGTTGGTTTTCATTTCCTTTATACTGCTGCAGCAGGTGGACCTTATGCTTGGGCAGTTTCTGCATCAATTATAAAAATTGCTTATGTAGATGTGTGAGAACACTGGCATCTTTATCTACTTTGTGTGCTCTGTTTACCGAACAAGAACTTACTGAAGGAGGAGCACTGAAAGAAGGAGAACCTGCAGAAGAACAGAAAACAAATAGATCATGCTTAAGAAGAAACAGTTCTGCAAACTCTGAGGTTTTTTACAGTCATTACTGACTTCCCTCCTTGATATCAGATTCTGCAGAAGACATACATATAGTTGCACATTTCCAGCAGTGATCTCTTAACTGGTTAAAAAAATTTTAAAAAAAGAAAAAAGAAGTAGAATGCATACAATATAAAAATAACTGTAGCATAGTAAAAAAAAAATTCACCCATTCACCCAACTTAGTCTCTGAGTAGCTAACAGATTCTCTGTAGCCCAAAATAGGATAGTAGGAGTGGCAATCAGAATTGGACATTTATTGCCTCAGTATGCAAGACTTTCTCCAGGTTCTTTAACTCATATTGGTGCTTCTTTTGTGAAGGAGACAGATAAAGTGAAAAGTAACAGTGTCTCTGATGTTTTTGTCCTGATTCCATTTCCTGGTGGTGTTAGTTTAGAGAGAAAAGGGTAGTGGTTTACTGTTAGCATCACGAGTCACAGATGCAGGTCTGGTGCAGAAAGTACAAAACCCATGATGACTTGCCTTAATTGAATTGTTACAGAACACATGGAGCTGTAGGATCTGCAGTGGAGTCCTTCGTTTTCTCTTCAGGCCCTTGGCATTTTTCACTGATGCTCACAGAAGCTCTGTCCATGTACCCTATGACCAAGCATTTATGGGGATATAAATGGATATCTTAGATGTATAAAACTCTATGGAAGAGAACAGTATGTTTTCAATGTCTTATGATAGCTTCTGATAGAATACTAAAATCTTTGCCATAGACTACAATTTGAAGCTGCTGGAATGGTTGAGACATCTAATGTGCAGCAAAGAGGTTTGGTTAACAACAGACATAACCTGGATCAGCACTCTAAGAAAAGCTCTCCTCTGAGGCTCTCTGAATCACAAAGCTATGGAGAGCTGAGTTCAGTTGTGTCTATTATTGTTGTGGGGCAAATGTGGTCAAGTGACCTCATCTCCAGTCTTTTCTACTTTTTCCATCTGTAGGAGATACTGAATGACTTCCTGACTCCCCACAATATATGTCTGTAAATCCATGGTACAGAGACTGCTTTGTTCATTTGAACAACAGTTGAAGTCCCCAATTTTTGTGGTATCTGTTCAGTGCAAGTAATTAAGAAGTTCTTAATCATATGACTTCATAGTATTAATTAATTTTAAAAACTAATTACTGTAGTAAGTAGCTACTTACTTTAAGTATTATTAAAAGTGAGAACATTTGCAAGAAAAGGCTGACTGAAAATAATAAAATGGAGAGAGCAATAGAGGCAGAAAAGAGAACAGAAACGGTTGAACACTGGAAACTATGATCTGAGTTACATCTTTGATTCACAGTGGTAGATGTTTTGCTTGAGTGATAAGGAAAGTAATTCACCTGTGTAGATTGAAACAAAATTTCAGCTGTGGTGTGAAAGCAGTGTACCTCACAGGGATGAGAAAGAGCACACAGATTTCCTTTCAAACAGAGTGGCAGAGAGCAGCCAGCAGCCTGCTCTCTCATGTGAAGTGGCCATGCTTGCCTTTTGCCCTTCATCACGCCATGGCAAGTCCCAGTGCAGTGTCGTGACATCTTGGCTCACTGTGACCCAAGTGCCAGCACAGCCCTAGAATGCATGGCTCTGTTCCACTTAGTGTCTGGCTTCTCACAGCATTTCACTCTCCTTCCTGTCTGAATGAAAGGGGAGAAAAGAGACTTCATTGAGTGTGTATTTCATGTTTGTAGGCTGACAAGGTGGTCCAAGCCATACATCAGCTTTCCAAAAAATTGATGTGGAAGTGCCTAGAATTACATATACCTTGAAGGGCTCAGGATAATTCTGTATGGGTGTCCATGGTGTAATGGGTGTGGGTTTTTACAAGGCATGAACCAAGAGTTTATAAAATCCTAAGACCTTATTTACATCATTATGTAACATTTCCAGAACAAAAAAGGAATATCTGCCCATCCTTGCCTCTGTTGATTGTTTGCCAATAGATATAGAAATTATTAATGTTAGTTGATACCTATTGATATTTGCCTGTTTGTTTTTCCATCATTGCTTCTATCTGTAGCCTAACAGTTCCCTGCCACCAAGGTCAGGGGTCTAGTTTCCCTATCTATGTGCTCACCAGTTCTCAAAACTCTGTGACTTCCTGTGAGTCAATACATTTTACTAATCTAGGAAAAAGATAAGGTAACAGGAGCTGGATAGTTTAGTGTTGTACTAATAAGTAGAATTATTTCATAGCAGGAGGCCCTGAACATTGAGGAGACTGGAAAAAGTTTGTGAAATGACACAGCCAGGAGTAGAGAAAGGAATAAGGAGGAATGAAGGCAAAACACTCTCTTTCAGTACCAAGAAGTCCTTAAATCAGGTCAGTTCCTTATAGCCCTTCCCCCTGCTCCTTTTGATCTCGTATATCCAAAACCATGCCCTTTTCTCTGTTACCTCAGCTTACCTGATGAAATATATATTCTCTCAATGCAGTGTTTGCCTCCATCCGTTTTCTTAAACCACAAAGCCACAGCTTTGGTACTACCCCCTTAAGCACTAGTGGTCAAGACAGGCACCCCAGTAGAGTCAACATATTTCCTTCTTGCAATAATTAATTTCTTTTGAACTCGTAGCTGGATGTCTTAAAAATGATAAAATCATTAAGAAGTCACAGCTGTAATTTTTACTAGAGAAAAATAATTATTCCTTGTTCTGGTGTCAGCTGTGGGATTGCTAGTTAGTACATTTTTTAGGTTTGACTGCAGGGTGAGTGCTTTGCATGAAAATGACCTGTGCCTTATCACTGAAGGAACACGCTCCGTTTCCAGAAGTTCTCTACTGAGTCCTTACATTGCACTGTACTTTTGTCTTGCCTGATTTGCTAGTCCTACAGCTTACTTTTTTTTTATTCCTACACATAGGAATATTTCACTTCCTGAAGAAAAAGTGGACTTTTTTCCATTGTAAAGTACCTTGTGTTTACTGTTTCTTGTGTTTGTGCGTATTCGTACCTCTGTAAAGGCTAAAGGTTAAGCTAAAATATAGGTGAGCTTAAATATAACACATAGAGACAAGCTTCAGAAGAGAATAAACCAGCCAAAAATAGGCTGATGCTTTACTCCAGTATAAATAATGTGGAATTATGAATTTGCTGCAAGTCTGTAATAAAACTGGTAATGTGGGGGGTTTGTGTCTTTTTGGTATTAAAATGATACAATCTCCAAGTTTTATTACTTAAACAAAGTCGCGCATAAGAAATGTGTAGACTAAAATCAGATTTGGACTCATACTGTAGTAAATCTCTAGTATAGCTTTGTACTACAACACAGTTTTGCTTATTCATCAATGAATAAAATTTTGCTTATGTGTGTCCAATATGTGAGATATTGCATGTAATAATATATTACCTTGCCAGTATAGTTCATTATGTTACGCAGTCTGTGTCATTAAGTTGTATTTAGATGTGTACCAGGACCCAGCTTAGCTGGAGGTAGGGAATTAGTATATTGTTTCTTGGGGAATTGGGGAATGCCCTTGATGTGCTTGAGTAGCTGTCTTGGGTGAGACATGAGCAGCGGAAAGGGTGAAAATCTGTTCCAAACAGTATGCAGTAATTCTGGGTTGCTGTGCTTATTTTAAAACCCCAGGAAAGCTCTTTAGGCTGTCAGGGTCGTTTTTCAGTGAGTAGCAAGCAGCAGTGATGGGCAGGTTTGTAACCTGGGGAGTCAGTGCTAGGTCACTTTATGAAGCATTTTGGTAGAACTTCAAACAAGGTCCATATGGGAGGCAAGGTCAGAATCTAAGCTCACTTTGTGGCTAAAGATACCCCCAAGGAATGAAAAGTGAACCAAAGGCCTTTCTATTACTTCTGTACAGAAGTTGAGGGCAGAGTGGGATGTGCTGAGGGAAGATATGAAGTGTGAATTATCTCAATGTAAATTATCTAAATATGGCTATTTTCCCCCATAGTTGTATTTGTTTTCAGAGGATTATTTCAAATTTAAATACAGATGTGACTGCCAATGTAATTGAATATTAAATGCTACCGAAAATCAACCTTGGTGTGACCAACCAAGAGAGACAGGCAGCATGACTTCGTATTAATACCATATGCCAAGGAACATTGTGCCACTTGCTAAGATGAATGGAACAAAATGTTGCTTTCTGGAACAAAGCTTAGAAATGGAGAAAATTGCAATCAATCAAATACAGCAACATTAGTGAAACTTGGGTGAGAAATCCCACAGAAACCTAGGAACATAACTGTGTAACAATCTCCCATTATTAATCATTCAGCTCATGTGCAGTCCCATTGTGAGGTTAGTTTCATTCTCATCACACTTCTAATCAAGACTATTGTGAGAATTAGAATTCCATTGAAATGTTCATGAATTGTTGCTTGAGGGCTTTTTCTTCGGTATTTTTTTCTGTCAAATAAATTTGAGAATGTCTGCATCTGCATACAATGTAGCATATTTTAATATATTTACTTATAGTAGTCACGTTAGACATAAAAGGAAGTACAAAATTTTTCTTTGACCTTGGCAATAAAAGATGACATGCAGCAAAGTTGCAAGGACCACTGGTCCATATCGGCCTATGCCGTTGTACACCTAAGGCAAACACAGCCTATGACAGCAGATTTGGGTACAGGACACAAAACAAAAAGCTGATCATACAGCTTGTTTTTATACTTATCAGTTGAGGAGATCCTTCATTGTTGAGTAAGTTACCTGAAATTTATTTTACTTTACCTCCACATATACATGGCATCCTAAACAAGGTTTGCTTCATGAATTTTGTAGTAAGTAATATTGCCAGGAGCTTTTTATTTCCTTTGTAAAAAACAGCGACTGTGTGTGCACCTATTCTTTTGTGTGTGTTCTAAACTGAATGGCTGGTTTTTGTACATTTCTCACATATTACACTGTCCTGTATGCTGTGTTTTCAGTATTTTTTCCTGTTTAAAAGTTGGCATCACACCTGGCAGGGAAAGAAGAGCTGGTATTAGGTAAAATTAGCAAACAAATAATAATATTTTGTTTTACTTTTTCATTTTCTTCTTACTGTAATTCAGTAACTATTTACTGATTATAATTTTTCTTTTCTTAATGAAGAAAACATCTCTACCATTATAAGCTCCTTGTGACTAATAGGCTTAGACAGAAATAAAAAAAAATTGTCATTGTTGAAACTGTAGCCATAATTTTTGCCTTTTATCTTGAAAGTCGAGAGGGCAAAACATGACTTAGCTTTATCTTTGTCTACAAAAAGGTAAGAACAAGAATTGTAAGAGCTGGGAAAACTGAAATTAATCTGATGAGAGAAAACACATTAAGTCTCAAGCTCACCAGGCGTTTTTAAATTTAGATTCAGTAGATCTTAATAATTCTTAAATGTCTATGTCAATATGGGTCATAATAATCTAAGAGCAAAAAAAAAAATCACATTTCTGTAATAGGCATTTTGACAATTGCTGTGGAACAAATGCCAGTCTCCATGATACCAGAAGAGTCCAAAATTAGCATCTTGAATTAACTGTTGTTTACTTCGGATTTTTTCCCTCAGGTGAATAGGGGCAGCTTCTCATGTTGCTCTAGTAAGTGTTATTGCATTGATTGCTTATTTTAATTACTCTTTGAAAAGAATGCAATGTTACAGAAAGTCATTCACGTATAGATGAATTTCTCATTCTCCACCAAACAATATGTAATATACTGTGATAGATTTTTCTCTGAGTTACGTAAGTGTAAATCTGGATTTGCTCTATTGAAATCAATGTCATATTTTGCTTTATGTGTTTTAGTGGTATTCCTGATGATAGAATGTGGCCTGAATCTTTTTAGATAAAAAATGTAAAAGGAGACTCTAGAAACAACATCTAATATTTATATCCTCATAATCTCCCTTGGTTAAATTAAGTAAAGAAACAGTGAAGGGTTTGTTTCCTTTAAGTATCTACTTTCATGGCTGTTAAGCTGATTTTGCAAGCACTGAGACTGAGTAAAAGTGCTTGTTTACTTCTTTCTGTATTGCGCAGAATTCTAAAAAAGGTCTTTCTTTTTTGTCTTACAGAACGTTTCTCTCATTTGAAAGTTTTTTTTTTATTTCTCTCATAATTTTGTTTGCCTGTTCACTGATAAATCATGTCTTCAACTGCCACACCCACACTTTTTTGAACATTTCAGGGATGGTGATTTTACCTGTTCCCTGAGCAGCCTGTTCCAATGCCTGACCATCCTTTCAGTAAAGAAACGTTTTCCTCCTTTCCAGTCCAAACTTCCCCTGCACAACTTGAGGCAATTTCCTCTTGTCCTGTCACTTGTTACTGCTCTGCCCTTGGCTAAGGCCTCCTTTCAGGAGGTTGTGGAAAGCAATGTGCTCCCGCCACGAGCCTCCTTTCATCCAGGCTGAATATCCTAGAGAAGTCTTCCACCTAGTTTGTTGTATCAAGCATATCTCCTACTTCTACCTCCAAATCAAAGTAGCTCAAATAATTTCCATCACTTTGTTCCTTCTGTTATGAAACAAGAAGAATCCTTGCTTATGGAGAAAGTCTATATTAAAACAACAATAAATTTTATTTTATCTAATATCTGTTCTTGCCCATTCACTTCTGTATGATTGTAGTTTACTTTGGTCACATACTTTTGTCTGTTTATAACTTTGGTCATAAGCTGTGTGTGACGTGGATGAATCTGTGTAAAAGTTTAACAAGGCATCCAGGGATTTCCATCACCTTACCAAATGGGCCATCAAGTTTTATGCTGTGTCAGTTTGGCCAAGTGTAAAGCAGATCCATCCATGAAAGCTCAGGGGGAGCCTTTGCTCCTTGTTTACAACTTCAGTAGTAAACACAGATTCTTTACATATATTCTGAGTTTTTATTAGATATATTATGTGTAAAATAAATAAATAAATAAGCATGCGTTTATGCACATAGGTGCATATGTATGTTTTTATATGGTTTTTACATATAGTTACTTAATTATTCCTTTGCCTTCAAATGTGAGAATTACAGCCACAATTTCATTTAGCCTTTTCAGGCATCCATATGTAGCTTAAATATTGTGTGGTTCTAGGCTCGGTGATGTGAACACTGTGGCAGCAAAAAATTCAGGTACTCCAGCCGTGTATCACTAGTTTGCAGGAACGTCTTAGTATTGCTGTATTTATTACTTTATTTTCTGTCTCATTTGATAATTTAATCATTGTTGTAATAATTATATGTGGTATATTTTCTTATTTATATTATATATAGTATATTTTTTCTCACTTCAAAGACCATGAAATCTGAAACAAATTTATTTTGCATTTTGTAATACACTATATTGTTTTTTATATAAGGTAAAAAAGTATAGCAATAAAATTTATCCTTGTAATATTATTTCATTTTTTTATGGATAAGCTGTAATAAATAACATTATTAAAAGTTAATTTTTGGAACAGAGAGGAAAGTTGGAGGAAAACAGTAAATAGTAAAGTAAAATATATGTGTCTTTGGCCTTTTTTATAAATGGCTAGATGACTATGAATTCTGAAATTTCTTTCCTAACTTTGAAAAGACAAGAGATGAGAGGGTTTTAAAATCTCTTTTGAAAGATCATTTGTTGGTTAAACTGAGTCATAAGAGCTTATATTTAAAATTTTTGGTTTGTAAATCAGAGACAAGTCAAACACATTTAGATAAATGATGGAGAACCTGTCTGCTTGTGACTGGTACTATTTTATGTTAAAGAAGAGCAACACAATTGTTATTCAAAATATGACATGCTGTCTAGTGAGATAATGAGAACCAATTGAATATATGCTAAACTTTATCATCTCAAATTTTTTTTAATAAATGAAAGATTTTTTTTATAAAGGATGTGAGATTCAGATGTAAAGTAAGGCAGTCACATTCAGCAAAAGCAATACAAGATATCAGCATTCTCTGTGTGCTGTAGGAAGGGGAAAAAGAATAGTTCTTCCTGTGGAAAGATCCATATGAAATTCTTTTTGGTGTCAGAGGAGGAGGGAGATGAGGAGTTAAAATTAAATCAATATTAAAGTGCCGTTGGGCTGGATCAGAAGTCTCAATGATGCATCTGGGTGCAGGAAAACATAAATCACTACAGGTATAATTATGAAGGTAATTCCAATGCAGCATAAGTAGTACCAAAAATTGAAATTAAAAAAATGCAAAGGAAATAAAATCACGAGCAGCCAAAAGACAAAAAGTTTGTGATAAATGGTTCATTTAGACCTGCAGTGCTGTGTGGGCAAAAGTGGATTGCAATCATAGCCATTTCAAAAATGAAAACATAAGAGAAAAGGAAATTGGACAGAAATGGCATGGAAATTACAGCCTTTGATCCGTTTTTGAAGAACCTTTTATGAGGCATCATCGTGAGTGGGCAGCAAATTCTTTCCAATCTCCTCTTAAAGCACTTGTGAAAGCTTGGAGACCGTGAGACTGAAATAAACGTTTTAGCATGGATTGTGGGAATGTATCCCTCTCTGTTGACCTTTTTTAGCTTTTATAGGCAGCACAGATTTGCACTGAATGTTTAGAGTGATAATATAGAATATATAATATAGGCAATTATATAGAACATCGTTTAGCACAGTGATATAGAAAGGAAACTGTTTTCTGTAGTAGCACTAGGCTTTTATTAATTCCCTATAAAAATGAGGAACTGTAAGTGGGGATAGACTACAGGTTTTTAAAGATTTGTTAGGCAGAAGCACAGATGGAGTTTGCAGCTTGTAATGCTAAAGGCTCACTTGGTCCGAGCTAAGTCCCTGTCTAAACTTGCCACAAGTTATATTCCTGGGGAAGGCTGTGTCTTTTTTTTTCTTAATAACGCATAATGTTGAACCTTCTGGGTTATCCTGCTGTCTTGAGAGAATTACAATGTCTGGACATGAAAATTCAATGTACATATAGAGAAAAGAGGTAAACTGTTAACATGAATAATTCACTGTAATTGCCATAGTCCAGCTCTGCACTAGCTAAAATTAGATTAGGCTCTGAGGCTATAAAACAAAGATGATCATAGACTGGTTCAATCACTAACAAAATATCTGTAATGCTGTTGTAAAACATTAATGTTATGGATGTATTTGGCAGTACTCCTTATTAAATACCAGTAATTAAAATCAAAATACATTGGGTTAGCTATCTCATTCTGGAAAGCCTGAGTAATTAGCTTTCAGGTAATTGGTCAGATTAGTAACTGTATATAAAATGATTATTGTTGATGAGAAGAAATATGTTACTTCATGATTTGAAGGATCATGAATGCTGTCACATAAAAGAATAAGTACACTATTTTACATTTCAGTAAACAACAGCTGGATTCTTCCAAGAGTGCTACTTAAATCAGATTCAAGCTGCCTGAAGCAAAATCCCTATTTATTTTCTTACTTTATTTGACTTGACTGGGTTCTGTTTTCATTAACATTTTCTATCTGAACTTTTGAATTAGGGAACCTTTTTATCCAGCAGAACAAGTCAAGTTCTTCTTGAATTTGTGAAATTTAGGATCTCTTGTTATTTTGTCTTTAACTTTCTGTATCATTATTAAGGCGGAAAATACTCTCCATTATATCCAGATAAAGATAGGGAACAGTAACATAAAATTAATAAAAATGTTTACTCCTTTATAGCCTATTTAATTTTCTATTTCAGATTATTTGGTTATTAAATGGGAGGTGGAGACAGAGCTGTATTTTGCTGTTGGGGTGCTGCTGTTATCATTATTAATCATTGATAGAGTTAATGTGTAGCTGCTGTTCACATCTTAGGCAAATAAAAAATGTCATCCATGCCCTGAAGTGTTTGCAGTCTAAAATTAGACAAAAGAGGTAACAGATGATAGCAGTCAGCTCTAGGAGTGGGAGTTTCAGAAGAATATGTTATTGTTTAGCTGCTGTCCTTTTATCACTTTCTGTTTGAAGCGCTTGCTCTCAGCAGACTGCAGATGTGCTGAGGATGCACTGCCCCATCATCCAGACCATTCATGGAGGTGTTAAACAGGACTGGACCCGGTTTTGACCCCTGGGGTACAACGACAAGTTAGCAGACTGTGTACCACTGATCACCACCTTCTGTGCCTGGCTCTTTGGGCAGTCTTCAGTCCACCTCACTGCCTACTTGTCTAGCTCATCCTTCATCAGCTTCCCTATGAGCATTTTGCAGGAGACAATGTTAAAAGCCTTATTGAAGTCAAAGTTGACAAAAGCAACTGCTGTCCTCTCATCTACAAAGCCAGGCATTTCATCATAGGAGGTTGTTAAGTTGGTTGAGCAAGATTTCCCCGTGCTGACTGCTCCCAGTTACCTTCTCGTCCTTTATGTGCCTGAAAATAATTTCCAGGATTACGTGCTCCATCGCCTTTGCAGGGATAGAGGTGAGGCTGACAAGTCTGTAGTTCCTTGGGTCCTCATTCCTGCCATTGTTAGAGTTTCAAATGACAATTCCTGTCCTCCAGTCTTTGGATGCTTCTGCCAGTTGCCACAGTACTTCAAGATTACCTAGGGTGGCATAGAAATGGCAGCAGGCAGAGCTCCCTCAGCACTCCTGGGTGCAAACCATCAGTGGTATTTCCTGGCCTGATCATCTTCCACCACAAGTACATTTTCTTGTTCCAGACTTTCTCGTTTGTGTCCAGGGTCTGGAATTGCTGAAGGTCAGTCTTGCTAGTAGAGACTGAGGGGGAGTATCAAGTACCTCAGCCTTTTCTATGTCCTGCGTCACCAGGTCCCTTGGCACATTCAGTAGTAGGCTCACATCTCCCCTAGTCTTCCTTTTGTCACCTGGATATTTATGGAAGTTTTTCTTGTTCTTTACATCCCTTGCCAGGTTCAGTTCCAGGTAGGTGTCCACCTTCCTAACTGCATCTCTGCATGTTCAGCCAGTATCTCTGTATTTCTCCCAGGTTTCCCCTCTCTGTTTCCACTTCTGCATGCTTCATTTTTGGTGTTTGAGTTTTGCTGGAAGCTCCTTTTTCATCCCTGCAGGCCTCCTGGCATTTCTTTCTGGCTGCCCGCTCCCTGGGATGGAGCAGCTGTAGATCTTGCAGAGCACAGTCCCAGCTCTCACAGGCTCTCCTTGGATGGCAGAGGCTCCAGTCCTTTCCTGATCTTTGTGTCTGTTCTGTGGGAACATTGCATATGTCCGTGTCTCTCCTGAGCTGGGGAGCACAGAACTGGACACAGCACTCCAGATGTGGTCTCACCAGTGGGGTTTTTTCAGATGGTCATAACAAGGCGTTGAAGCAATTGGTAAGGAGATCATGATTAACATGTGACTCATAAGGGTAAGAGAAGTTTGCAAGAAAGGAAAGAGAATAAAAAAAATCAGTCTGAAGAGTCAAGAGAAAAGTCAGTGAGGTAGAAAGCACAACTAATTGGAAGCAGCAAAATAGAGCAGAAGGATGAGATACATATATTGGGAAGGTGAGTGGGAGGGTGAGCATAAGAGGAAGTAGCTAAAGCGTGATAAAAAGTTAATTGAAGGCAATAGGAATCTTTTATGTTTATTTCAGCAAATTCTTGTTAGGGAACAGGTTGTAGAAGTGGCAGGTTGTTAAAAATAAGATACACCCTGTCTAGACTTCAGATTTCCTAAAGTTCAGCTATAACAAGTGCCTCTGTGGCTTTGAACCTGCTTTCTTGGGTTGGTGACTGATGATTGCTTTGGTGCCTCAGTGGGATGTGCTTGGAAGAGTGACTGAGTCAAATGATTGCTGTTTCAGAAAGTTGTTCTGAGTTACAAAGGTGGTTCTTTTAGGGGAATAGTCCTCTACCTAGTTATGGCTGAAGTAGATCACACAGATGCTCCAAATAATGAGATTATTACTATGTCTTTTCAGAACATAGAATAGCTCTACAAAATGAAGATAGGACCAAAGGGATATTCAAAATTTCCATTTACTCATAGGGAAAATTAAAGCCAAACTTTGATTAACTGCTTAAATTATGTACATTTTTATCCTAAGACATAGAACTGTTTAAAAACTTAAATGGTTCTAATAAGGGCAGCATGAGGTCTGAACAGATTTTTTGTATGAGAAGAGCATCACATATTTTGTATATCTGTGATCTCTAAATTCTGTTTGGGCCACCTTTTATCCTTACTTTCTGGGGAATTATCCATTTGTTTTTGTTTTTGAAGCATTTCCCTACCTCTCTTCTGTAACTTTTTATAACTAACTTGAGATTCAGTGCTAATGTGTAAAACATGCCAGTGATTTTGCTGTTGCTGTAAGCTTCTTCAACCATTAATCTCCAAAATGTGTTTAGATTCCCTATTGAAATCTCCTTGTTAACAAGTATTACTGTTATGGCCACCTCTGGGTAGCAAATGAGTAACTTATTGAAATACAGCATGTCTGTGTTTGGTCTTTTTAGAAATGCTGTAATAAATAACTTTTTTGTTTTTTAATTCATAGAATTCACCAAACTCTGCATAGTCTTTGATTTCCAAATTGGAAAAGCATATTCAATATCTAAAATAAATAGTTTTTTAAAAAAATTTAAGAAGTTCTATGTTTTCAAATGCCACATGCTCTAGGATACTTTGGAGTTTGTGGAATGTGTCTGTACAAGTGACATGTCAGGTTCCCCGTAAACTTAAAGAGGGGAGAAGAATGAATTCCAAAGGCTAGGAACAAGTAAAATACTTGCCAGTATTCCCTTGGCTTCCTTTCCTTCAAATGAAGACTGTTGTTATACTATTTCTACTGAAACATAATTGCAATCCTATGAGTAGAGATATCTGCGTTATCTCCAGTGTAAAAGACTTTCTTCCAGAACAGAACTTTACTAGCTGTAATAGGTATTAGCATAGCTATCTTATGATAGCAGGTAATAGGTAAGCAGGAGCGGATTCACAGATGACTGATAACTAAGGCAATACTGTTCAGCCAAGGATTTCCTCTACTTCCATAGGATTATGTAGCAATAGGGAATGTGGTAGATTTCTTAGCCGTTTCTCAGTTTCTCATATCTAAGGCTTTATGAAAGCATTACAGCTCTTGAATACAAAGTGGGGAATTGCTTTAGTGGTAGCCAAAAACACATTGTATTTTATTTGTTTTATTTTGAGGAGGTGGTGGGATACTGGGGTCAAATCATTCTCTCCCATTCTTACTAGAGTATTGTTTTATGTTAAGGGTTCTTATCTTCAAACTTCAAGAAGAAAACATGAAAAATAGCTTTTATTACCATTCTGTGGTATTTGTGAGGATAGTGAAGGAATAGCTCATAAAAAAGATATTTCTCAAGTTTTAACATACTGACTTTTTCATTACCATAGCAGGTGGTCATTTTCATATAAATGAAACTGGTAAATAGCAACCCGGTTTTTCACATGGATTCAATTACAGTGAATGCTTCCAAACACCAAATGTGTGGGAAAAAAACTTCCTTTTCATTCTCTTTCTAACAAAATAAGATGAATCTTTAAAACTTTTATGTGTGTGTGTGCATGTATATATATGTGTATGTGCGTGTGTGTATATATATATACGCTATGGTCTAAATGCAACAATATATAAAAAATGTTAAACTGCTTTATATTTTTCCATTTTTATCCCTCTTGGTTGATACTAAAGCTATACGTAAAATAATTTAAGCCGAAGTGAAATTTACCTTTTTTGTTTATATGTTTCTGACATAGCTTCAGGTTTCTTACAGACTCTTTCCTCACTTAATATTCTCATAAAACACACCCACCCCCTTCTTTTTGGGCAATCATTGCTTCAATGCATGGCCTCTCATAAACTTGCCATAGTTGAATTCATCTTACCTAATTTTGGATCTACAGAAGTCAGATAATACATTAAAAAACAGATAGCATTTTATAAATTTTCCTCTGTAGATGTGGTTTTTTTCAATCTGTTTTCTCTTCCTAGTCTGCTGTTAGCTCAGACTTAGTGTCTAAAATCAGGTGAGATAAGTACCACTCTCAAAGTTCTCAGTGCCCTTGAGGTCTGGTTAAAATATTCGACTATCTGAGCACTGTTGAAGCTAAATGAAAAAGCGGCAACACACAGTACTAATTACTAATGATGTTGCTATCACATGTATGAAATGTATTGCAAAGGTTTGTAGTATTTTATGGGGTCCATAAAAGTTTAAATAAAATATTTCCAAGGAAAATGAAATTCATTTTGGAAAAGCATTGTAAGGTGCTTGAGCGACATTTTAAATAACAATTCTTGAGCACAGCTTAGGGGACAGGAAATACACCTTATCTTAGAAGTACAGCTTTTAACCTGCATGCTACCAAAGATGAAAATAAATACTGCTTGTGGTGGGATTCCATAGCTGAATGGCATTCAAAGAAATTATTACCCCCCAATTGACTTCAAAATACTTTATTTGTACAGGCAGGTGGGAGCTGTGTCTTGGTTCAGTGCTGTAGCTGCTATATTCACCTCATTATGTTCTTCTGTAGAGAAACAGATAAAATAACATGAAGAGTTTGCACAAAATTGGTCCATTTAACTGGGGGTCCTTACAACTCTTGAAATCTTCTTTGTGTCCAGCAACCTGCTGACAGACAAAGGCAGAAATTTAAATCCTCAGCATTACAGATGCTGTTGATCACAGCTGATGCAGGCTTCCTCTATAAATGTCTGTTCTGTTGTATTATGGCAAAGGAGGCTAAAGAAGTATGTATCTGTTGTACTTTGGCAGAGGTGATTACAGAGATGACCACTATATGTAATAATTAGATTTCTGTTTCCCTTTCAAAAGCATTGTGATTTAAATTACTGTGCTAAAAACTACTGAATTCTATCCTAAGCACACTTGCAAGGGTACAAATGTTGGCATTAAAGAAAGAGTTCATGATGACTTAGTGATTACTTGGAAAAACAGTTTGTATATTTTTTTAATTGCTGTTACTAAGCTCAACTGTTGATGGAAAATATGTATGCATTAATTAGTACAAGAACTGATAAGCATATTAAATCAGGCACATTATTTTTTGCATACAAATTATATTTTGGGAGAAAGGTTGTTGAACTGGACATAAAAGTGCTAATAGTGATTTGTAAAACAGTTTTTTAAATGAAAAGTTATGGAAGTTTATGATAAAAGGCAGCCTCAGAAGAAGACATTTAGCCCTCAAGAGCTGAAGAACTTTGCTCTTTCCTCACCCCGTACCATCCTCATCCTATAGCTCTCTCTTTTTGCAGATGGTCTATTTGTACTGTTACAACACAAGAGATTGCATCTGAGTCCTTCACACTGTCTCTAAATAAAGATTCTGCAGTTCCATGCCAACTATCTTTGGGGTAGAGATTTCCTCTCTTCAGAGGCACGAGTGAGCTTATTTCAGTGTCTGTGATAGGGTCAATAATAGTCTATTTTGCAGTTTGTTAGGAAAAACAGAACGTGAATATCTGTTGTGCTTTCCATTTAAATAACCCATAAACTGGTACTTTATCTACAGAGATAACTGTAACTTTCTTCTTCTCCCATAAAGATTTACTAAGAACAAAGCCATGGGCAGTTTTTAATAGGACATTAACACCCTTTCAGATAATTCTTAATTAACATCTTTCAAACCTTCCTACAGAACTGTAAAACAGTATTGATTGTCCCTAAAGTATCAGTGATTTATATAAACTTTGATGAGTGGACATGGTTATGTTACAACTAATACCAAAAGGTGTCTATTTGTAAATCTTTATGGGAGAAGAAGGAGGAATATTGTATATATTGTATATACAATTTTCACTGTAAACTACTTTAAGACCATTTTAAAAGTAGCATGTTGCTGTTTATGGAAATTATGTCAGTGTTAAGAATTGCATATTTGTACTCTCTGTGCTTATCACGTGCTACTTAAAGATTACTTTCCTGAGTTATTAAAGCTGAGGACACTACTTCTTTGAAATAATGGTGAGAACCCAAAGCATCTGTTCATCTCAAGGAGAGCTCTTCATGTGCAGCAACTCAGAATATTACATTGTACACTTAAGTCCTTGTTCTTTGGAAGTCTACCAGATTACCAGTATAAGATACCAGTTAACCCTTGTGTTTCATAACCACGTCTACATAGTAAACACTGTGAAATGACAAACTGATGAATGAGTTCAGCTGAGATGTGAAACATAGTCTAGAAATTCCATGTCTGAGAATCATTCCCATATTTTTGCTTGAGACAAGGGTTGTATTAAAAGAGATACTAATTTCCCAGAAAAGCAAGATTAAAGTTACGCTATTTTGTATTTCCTAATTGTTTATTTTAAAAACAAGTTTAATAAGCAAAATAGACTAATTAAAATAAATATATGTTTTAATATTGTCTCAATAATCAGCATTGATAATCACCATAACTTTAAGAAATTTTAACACACTTGTTCAGTTTTTGTTTTCTTTTTGATTTATCATGCCTATTTTCGTTTCCTATTGCCTGTGGTTTTTTAAAAAACTGTAAATAATTTAGAGATGTCCTAGATTTAGAAAATTATGTTTTAAAAATCTATGATATAAAGTGTGCCTAGAAAAGGCACTTCATTATGCACAAAAATTATTTTCTTGTTTTCATGTTAAAATATGATCTGGACAATGGTAGATCATTGACCTCAGTAAAATACAGGGATTTAAAAGATATTTTAACAAAACAGTAAGTATGGAAACATGGAAGTAATGGAAAGCCACATGGAATTGCCAGATATTGAGCATGCCATAAATTGCCCATGTTCTTTGATAAGAAAGGAACCTCAGTAAATTTTATCAAATGGACTTTGTAGCATTTGTTGTGGAAGCATATTCAAAAATAGGCCTTAGTTTTGTAGTAAATGTGTACATAACGTATAAGGTGATTAAAAAACTGTCAGAAGTAGTAAATTATGTCAGAAGAAGATGATGAACTGTATTTAAAGTTACTTGATAGGAAAGAGGTTATTAGTGAGATTCTTGAAGGAACAGTGGTCTTGAATTAATACTAATCATTTAACAACTGGCCCCCAAAAGTCAGAAAACTTAGAGTATTTGTGTCTGATAAATATTGGAGGGTTTTGGCAGCTTGTAGAAGGGATCATATCTAGAGACTTAAGGAGAGGATCATTAGAAATAGATAAAGTGTGTAAGTACAAAATAAAAGGTAACCAGTGATAAAAAATTTCTACCCCGAGTTCTCATCCTTTGGAAACAACAAAGAAAGAAAAAAAATCAGCTTGTGGGTAAGTAGAGACAACATCATGGAAAACTGAGAGAGGAGTGACTGGACAAGATATTCAAGAAATGTGGAGATGTGTTAATTTAGAAAGACACAGGTGAAATTAAAGTTGGAATGCTATATAAAGTTCTTGCCATCATTTTTTCCGTGGAGATAGATCCATAGCAGACAAAGGGAAAGGTTATTAAAATGTCTGGGGAAGAGTCGCAGTTGTCCCAATAGCCAAGAGTCAACACAGCCTGGAAAATTAATTCCAATAATTCTCAAATGGAAAACGTAACTTTCAAGCAGTGTTGGATTCCTGTGCTATGTTTTCTATGATTCTTAGTATTTCATATAAGAAATTACATGATTCCAGCTTTGGCAAATTTTTAATCTTAGTTTTGTGCTAGCTTTCATAAACCCCACATTAAACTTTGTTCAGGTATGTCATTAGGCAGTGCCTTCATGCCTTTTTGTAGCTTGCAACAAAGAGCAGGTGTCTTCACACTGTGATACACGAAGATATTCAGCATCTACTGAAACATGTTTAGGAAGTACTGACCCATCCAGTTCATATGAGTTCTCTGTGACAGAATGGAATCAGAAATGCAAGACTGGCATTTTCACTGCTGGATAATTTGTTTCCTTGTTGCATTTATGCAACTTCATTAGTAAAAGATAGCAGTAGAAAATCCCTGTGAGTTCAGTCATATCCTTTCTACGTGCTGTTTTGCCTAATAGTATTTCAGTATTTTTGTGAGGGACTGGTCAGTAGAGCACTCAGCTAAGTGATAAAAGGGAAAAGCTCCTTTACGACTTGTTGGAAAAAATAACCTCTACACTAAAAATTGCATTTCAGAATAGTATTAGACTACTTTTACATTTGGGGCCATGTTTTGAAGATGTAGTCCAGTTATTTATTTATTTCGATATTAATATTTAGCTGGGCCTCCTACATATTATTTGTTGTTCAAGATTGCTCCAGGACTACAAACTCTGTGTGAATCACATTATGAAGCTCTGGAAATGCCAGATATGAGTCAATATTTGTGGTGTTTATCTATCTAACTCAAGCCAAGTCTTCCAGAATGGCAAATACGTCTGAAAAATGATTGAAATTCAGCTGGTATAAAAAGGTTGTATCAGTCTGAATCACTTAGGCCTGACTTTGCTGGGGAGACGCAGCTGGGTGGGTGACAAGGAAACCTAGAGAAATAAATAATTTCCCGCAGATAATTGACCTTATTGCCCTCCTTCTCTATAGGAAAAGGCCTTCACTTTATGAAATGCTTAAATGTGTTAAAATAGGTCTACAAATTCATATGTAAAGCCTAGTAATGTTAACATGCAGTTTGTGTGAAATAGGGTGTTCAGATATGGCACTAAATTTTCAGCAGATGTTTAAGTCATTATAAATTGCAAATTTGGAAATGACTGCCAATTAAAAAAATTAATTAATCTTTTATACTGACTGTCATTTCATGTTTGAAGAGTTGCTGGAGGGCTTTTTTCTGTTTTGAAAAAACTCAGGATACTTGTTTTATCTAATACTTCTTGTCCTAATGCATGCAGAGGTTTTGTTGTCATTGCGTTGTTCAGGGAATTAAGTATATATGGATGATTATCCATCTTTATCTAGACATACATTGATATCTGAGATGGCTTGGTATTTTCCTGCTTGTCTTGAAATTTCATTTCTTCCAATTTTTCACCTAAAATAGCAAATACAAGTTTCAACCCTGAAAAATATTTCTAGAACAATCAGTGTTGTAGATCTTTGTAAATTCTTCTTTTCCCTTCAGAACTGGGTGTCTTTCTTTGTTCTCTCTGCCTTGTGAGTTCCAAGGCAAAGTTACTTTATTGAGCTTTCAGTGTCATTGAATTTTCAGACGGCAACTCAGGTCTTCTGCCAAGTCAGTGTTTTGGGACTGAAATTGTCATTGTTTTTCTTTGCTGTTGAAAGAAATGTTATGTTCAAAATTTGAAGCCAGAGTCCTTTTTTTTTTTTTTGTAGAATAAATAATTATCCTGACATAGTTTGCTATTTTAACATGTGACATAAATTTTGTGAGAACAGAGCAAGTGGGTTACAGCCCTAAAGAATCCTTGTTCTGTTTTCTTGGTTTATATCAGCAGTAATTTTTCCTGGTCTTTAGCTGAGAATTCGTTGTGAGAAGCTTTGTGTGTTATGAACTCTCCAGTCCGATGCCATATTTAGACTGGCACCAGGGCTCACGCTTCCGGTGTTGGCTCTTTTAATGGCTGGAAGCAAAATCTTTTATCCTTGATGAGATGGTGTCCTGTGTTTCTGTATATATAACAACTTCTTAGACTCATTTTTCTCCATTTCACATTACTGTCTGGGGCACTGACTATGGAAAGAATCAGGATCACACCCCTGAGTTCTCGCTAGCTGACTGCACATTAATGTCTCGTTCAAACACTGAACCCATGTTTACCTCCCCAGTTATGAAGATGCTGTACTGCGCTGCTAGGCATTACAGAAAACTGAAATATCAGAGATGCTGAAACGTGAGGGAGAGGAAATGTGCTTGCGAGGAAAATGCATCAGGCAGCATTTTAAGATGTCTGTTTGACGGTGCTGCTGATTTTGCTTATTTGTTTTTATCTTCTGGCTTTATTATCAGTATAACATTTTTGTTTTATACTGGCATTTAGAGAGCTACAGATGGCAGCATATTTGCAATTTTTTTTTTTTTTTTTTGCAAGGCTACTGGAATGGGAAATTTGGGAGTAAGCTTTTCCATAATACTGTGTACAAGCCTGAAAAAGTCTTTTAATTTTTATATCTTTCAGTTGCCCACATACAAACCTGAGTTAATATTTCCTTGCTGACAGACATGCTATTCTTCCACTCCCACAACAGCAAGAGAGTACTTTGAATAGTTAGGTAAGGGAGCTCCAAACATTTATATTTAGAGGGTTGGAAGAGGGCAATCCTGCTAATTTAGAGTTTTAAGAAAAGGGAACATTTGTTATTTGCTTATAACTTATTCATTGCACTTAGATGCAATGCCAGTTTGAGAAAAAGTCTATCTTGGTTTGGCTCGGCATTTGGGTCGATATATCAGAATATGGAGTAATGAGGCCAAATTTAGCTGAGCCTCTGATTGACAGTAGTTGGACTAAAGGTACTGGTGCAGTCAGTTCTTGATTTGCCAGAGCATATAAACATTAGACTGCATAAGAGTTCACCTGCCATATATATCGATAATCAGTGTTGGCAAGTAAGATAAAGGAATAGAGTTGTACTTCTGAGATAAAACTAGTCTTGCCATAAAATGCAAAACACAGTATGCAAATTCATTGTGAATTGAAAATACATATTCCTCAGAAAAATCCTTGTATTTGTTGTTGAAAGTTTGCTTTAGTTTTGGTATACAACCAAAATAAACACCTGAAATTTCAAGAGGAAACACTAACTGCACATGAGAAATACTGTAATTTGTTGCCTTTAAAATACAAGTGTGAAAAAACATGAAATCTATATAAGAAAATTAAATATCAAAACAAAAGGCAAGAATTGTGCTTGAAAATATTTTCAAAGTGTCCTACAACACAGTGAAAGCCAGTTGTCATCTACCCTTTTTTCCTTCCTCGTGCACTCCAAAAACCCAACCCCCTCCCACCAAACGCAAATATTTTTTCAGTTCTGCAGCTAGTGTCTGCAGATTGAAAACAGTCAGTGGGAATGCATGCACTGGTATGAGAGGGCTGAGGAAGCAATAAGAGATTTCCAGACTGCAAAGTAGCCCCAGCCCCAGCAGGGTGGCCGGGGCACTACACAGGGCTGTGGCAGAGGCACTGAAGGGTCTTTCGGCTTCTCGCATATTCCCAGTGCATATTCTAATCACTGGCTGTGGAAGCAGGGAGTGGAAGTATTTCACATTTTGCAAAAAAGGACTTTGAAGTTTGCCAAATTCATCCTGTTATGGAAGGGGGAAAAAAATCAGCTTGAATTATTTTTATGTAAGGGGAGAATTGCTTCCTGCTCAGCACTAGGCACTTTAAGATTGTGGTCTCAAACAGGTACAAACACACTTTCATGGTTTTTAACTGCAGGGTTTGGGTTGGAATCACTTCAGAGGAATATTTGAACATTCCCACTGGATATTTGAATAAGACAGGATTACGATTTTGTCTATGGTATATATACATGTGTGTATTTTTACAGCCTAAGTTTTATCATAAAAATTACTGAAATACATCCTTTTTAAGAACTGCTTCATCTAAAAATATCTGCAAAATATAAATGATGCTGATCAATTTACGTGACATGCAATGTGTTCCTCTCTTGATTAGTAGAAGGAGCGGGGAGGAGTCTGGTAGAGCAGAGGGCTTGAAAGAGCATTAGAGCTGTGTCAGCTGTCTTTCCCCTCATGGCTTTGAACAGTTTTCTGTCCTCAGAGCCAACCCCCTGTAATCCTGAGCAATACCTACAGCAGAAGGATTTGCTGTCTGAACACAAACGCCTGTGCTATCCTACCTATTTCTTATACTGTTTTCTCAAGACGCGTGCTTGCTGCTGAATCTGCTCCTTATTGTCTAATTATATTGTCCAGTGAAACAACTAAAATATGGCAAGAGTAATTAACAAAAGAAAACAAAATCATCTTTTTTATTCTTTTTTCCTCAGCCTGCTGGGAACATACACACAGCCACAGGCTGTAGCTGACCCACTTCTTGATAAATCACACAGCGTAACTAACACTGAGGCAGCTAATGCCATCTACTGACTAAAATAACACAACCACTGAGATACTCAGCCTCAAAAGAAGCTAGCGGAGCTGGCAGCATTAAAAATGATCTGAACATTATGTACACCTCTTTGATTAAATACAAGCTGAACTTGAGAAGTTAAACCAGGTTCTTCAGAAATCAGGATTCATTTGTTTTAAGCTTGTTCTCCAGCAAGAAAGCTAAAGTAATCTGATGTTAGGAAAGCCTTCAATAACCTGATTTTCAAAATTGCTGAGTACCCTCTCTTCCATTGTCTTCAGAGAGGTTTGTATCTTCTCAGAATCTCTGAAAATCCGTGGTGTTGCTGGTTTGCTAAAGATATATGCTGAATGTCACAGTAAAAGAATTTGCCCTTTCTCATCCTCATTCATTGTTGCAATGAGTTATACCCAAGGGAGTTATAAAGCTGATTGTTTTCATCTTCGAGGTGAGACTCAGCTTTTTATTTTTGTTACCTCAATATGAACACATGATCAGTGTTAGGTATGGCTCTGCTTTATGGTATCTTCAAATAATCACTTAATTTTAAATATCTTTTCCTGTGTTTATGTTAACAAATACATTGCATCAATGCAATATGCAGAGGAATTTGCGTATGTAATAAGTGCAACATTTCCTGCTAAAAATTACTCACTGAGCAAAGTAGATTACATATAAGATACCAGCATTCTTCAGGTTAGTAACAGAGAACATTCTGTCTAATAATGAATAGCCACTCTGCACAGTAAAGCAAATCAGTGTGCTTAGCTCTTTTGAGACAATGAAATTATAAATCAAAGTCTTATTAAAGCAGAAAATGAACTTCAGTATGTTCCTACGTGGGGTGGTGTCACTTTTACTGGTGTCACTTTTGTGTGTGCTAAAATATTACCATTTCTGAGGCAAAATCCTGCTGACCATGTGACACTTGATAGCTTCATAGAAATAGATGGTACCTTTCACCCAAAAAAATCCTGACTGGATTAAAGAACTGAATCACTATTTAGTTATTCTCGGACCTTTTTTTGTACATCAAATATCCCAAGTTCACTTCTGGAATAGAAACAACTTTACAGCAAATTTATACATTCCCTCATATTCCAAAATGGACCCTCATGCTTTATTCATGGCCTCTGAACCACTGCTTCGCTCTGTAGGTTTAATACAGAGAGAGGTTAAAATTTTAAGGAACTTGCCACAATTTATCCACTTTTATCACCTTTTCAGATGAAAAGGACCTCTAGTCATGATGAGGAAACAAGGAAAAGGAATACTGTGAAGGAGGTGTCATAATGTAGTAGGATATGGACTGTTATATGCAATCCAATATTTATAGTTTATGTTGTTGAGATCATCTACAGCTACTTTAATTAAAAGAATAAACTCAATTAATAGAACTCATTCACAACTTCTGCTTTCACGTAATTTTACCTTTCCTGGCCAGATTCATTTTCATTCCACTATACAAAATCTGTATGACATTCTACCAAGTAGTCGTCATTCCTGACTTGAAGTAGCGTTTGCCAAACCGCCTGCTACATCGGACCAGAATAATTCCTAGTTTGACCAAAGTCCCTCCACGGTCTATTTACTTACTCTATTAAATTTATTCTAATATCTGTCATAAAAAATCTAGGTATAAAGTCGTAGTATAATATTTAACATTTTAGAAGATATCTTCTCCTACTTCTGTGGGTTTTTTTCCCCTTAAGTCTGTTATATAGTAGATATTTAAAGACTCATATAATCTCCTTGCAATTCTCAGTTTTACTACAGATTTTTTTGTCCAGTTTGTTTTTATTGCACACTCAATATAGATGAGAACAAGTTCAAAAGACATGTAAATTTTTATTAAAACATTCTGTACTCATTGTTAAAATTTTCTCACCTCATGAGGTCTAATTACTTTCAAAATTTAAAATACATGTTCTGGACAGTATATCTCAGCAACAGTATGTTGATTAGTGGAATAATAGCAAGTAAGACTTTTTCTCAGAGCTTTCAATCAGCTTTGTTGTGTTCTCACAATGTCATGGACTGTACTGTTTCAGAGGCGTTTACAAAACAGCAACTCAGATAGTCTTGCGCTGGGTTTCACTTTCTGTGAGCAGTCAGCTTCTTTTATTGATCTTGGATTAAGATCTCCAGCGCCTATGAATTAGTAAGGATAAGTAAGGTTTGCATAAGGCTGGCTATGACAATTACAATGTGATTGCAATTTGCCAAGAATATACTAGTAAACTGAGAAATACAGTTTTTCTGTATAATTACTAAATTATTTAAATGCTCATGCAATTTATTATTCTGTGCTGTTTATGGCAGTTCCAAAGCTCTGTATTTCTAGTCTTTAGGATGAGATTTCTTGTTTTCAGTTAGATTTCATGGACCCAAAGAAAATTTCTGTAGATTTTACTGCTCATTTCCATCCATTTATGTTTGATTAGACCTTTTCTTTTAGAGATTGAGGATGCATTTATTTTGAGGTTTGACAAAGAAATATCTCTCTACAGATATAATTCATAATTATATATATTTTTATAATATATATATAATTATATATATTTTTACCAAGGTACTCTACTATACTAAGTTTTCCTAAGCAGAAATCATTCTTTGATACAAATGCACAATATTCGTATTGTTATTGTATGAAAGTAAAGTGTTGTCTAGTGTTTGTCATGGTTAGCATGAAGTTTTGAGTTTCTGGCACGAGCGAGATTTTTCCCCCTTTGGTTTAGTAGTTAAAAAGAATAGAATGGAGATAGGGGTAGGGTTTCGTTTGTTGAACTGGTTATATTGTTGTTTCCTTTATGTTGGAAAATAATTTGGATTCTCTAGTGGAATTATTTATATTCAGAACATTTTCTGGTACTCACAGAGGACATATAGGAGAAAATACAGAAGGTCATTGCAGCATTGTGTTTATGCTCACTGTTGTTTGCTGTATCTAGGAATTTTCAATCAGCTCCATTACAAACTGTGCAGCATGTACAAGCATGGGTATGTCATTAGCTGTTATAAATTGGGGTGCTGGTTTCAGAAAAAATGCTTAACATTATGTGATAATGGCCAACTGTGAAGGATGAATGAAGATTATGTAAAGAGACTTCATAAAGAAGTTGTATTTATAAATAGAACATGAAAGCCCATTTAAAATCACCTCATAAAATTTGATGACTTTAAACGAACCTTTGTGCCAAACAAGCCAATCTTCTTGGTTTCTAGAGGCATGGATTAGAGCAGGATTACTTAGTGGCTAGGAGGCACAGACCAGAAGTGGGTCACCAGGGATCATACCAGCTAATGGGCAGAATCCAGCAAGAATTCCCCACTCACTGTGACAGAGCAGAAGCCTTGAATGGGGGTGGAAAATTATCCATCCCTCACAGCTGCTGTGAAGCTCACTGTGCTTCTCCTGCTTGCAAGATGGCACCTGGGTCATGCTTTCTGGCAAAAAGTAAAAATAACTATTTCTCTTTCTCCTTCTTTCACTATTTAAATGTGTAAGCCAGCATATTCTATAGTATGTGCAATAGGAGGGATCAAAACAAGAATTCTCTCTGCTTAAACCGAAAGATCTGTAGAATGCGTTGTAAGCACAGTGATTAAAATACCTAGACTACATGAAAGAACCTCAGCATTGTGAAATTTTTATTCCTTCCCTGCAATTTTCTACTTTATTTCTTGTGACTTTCCATAGGACTTTGTGACTCACTCTCTTGTGGCATTTTCCTGTCTTCCGTATTTTAACTTTTCTCTTAGAATGTTCTCACTTTGTTCTCCTTTTGCTGTTCTGTTTTCTCTCCTGAATTGCACTCAACAATCACACCTCTCTGTCTGTCACCTTCTTCCATGACTATTTTACCATCTCTAACACTTTTAAACTTCTTTATGCTATGGTTTTAGCCCTGGATATTTGCCCCTTTCAGGATTTCCTTTTCCTTCCCATCACAGGCGGTTCTAGATTAGCATTTTGCCTGCAGATTTGTCTGCTTCCCATCAGCAGTAGTACTGAATTCCCGCTGCAGAAGGAGGAGTGGAGGTGGGCAGATGCTAGTTCTGTCCTGAGATTGCATCACCTGTAAGGAGGAGAAGGAAACCTCCATCTGAAATCAGCCCAGAGTTCTTTCTAAAAGTTATAGATATATATTTGCTCTTTCATAGATCTTGCCCATCTGACACAGTTAGACTGAGTTATTGCCCATCTGACACAGTTAGACATGAGTTCTTTTAGCATGGAAACAGTGAGCTAAGCTTGCACAGCTCTATGGATCAGTCATTCTCAGTAATAGCAGTTTTCAGAAGCTTTGTTCTTTCCTCTGTGCTCATTCTTCAGTGTAATTTGGATTAGCATATTTAAGCTTATCCACACATTGCAATAAAATGCTATGCTCCAGCAAATGAGTACTTCACTTCTAGGCTGTACGTCTAACAGTGTCCAGTCTGTAACACCAGTGCGTGACTCTCTTCTGTCTGCCATTGTCACTGGGCTGCCCATAATTGTATTGATATACTTGAAGATTCCCCATATGTAAAAGACTAAACTGCTGCATCATAATTTGCTACTATGTTTTCCCTTCCATTTACATTTCTTAAAATGCCTTGGAATTTTGTCACAGTGCCTTCATACATATGCATGACATGCTTCTGCAAAAGACAGAACTCCTTATTTTTAGAACTTATGAAAAATGCATCCAAACTTCAAAGATGAATTAGAAATCAAGATTTCTGATAAGATATTTTGGGAATCAAATCATATGAGACCTCTAGAATGTAGACAATAAAAACTCTACTATTAATGTGTCTTTAGAGAGAGAAGCTATCTTGCATAAATCCCAAGCAGTCTTCTTAATGTTTGTGAGATAGAAAATACAAAATATAAGCTAAAATGACAATTTTGATGCCTACATTTTGTGGCTTGTGATAGCTTTAATATATGATTGCATATTGGTTTTTTCATGCTACATCACTAAAGATGTGAAGTGTCCTGGGATGATCTGTGCTCTAAATATCAGAATTCACTGAAACACAAACCAAAAGAAAATCTGATGTGCTGTCACGATTTAAAATTTTTGTAGACATTATGTGTTGACATAAATAAATTTTAACATTGAAATGCTTTATTAATAAATATATAGTAAATGTGACAATATTATCCCCTCTGCTGGAAATACTTGTTATGTTAGCAGGTGAAAATCCACTAGGAGTTTTTGTAAAGTTATAAATTTTTTATGAACTCTCAACTCTCACAGATGTACAAATCTAAAGTCTTTACAAATTAATGAGTTTAATTAGGAATTTTAAATGCAAATTAAATACCACAGCCCATTGCTACTCTATTCTTATTAAATTTTGCAGTATTTTGTATTACAAATATTTTGTCAGGCTTCTCAAAAAATCCCAAACAAACTGCAGTTTCTATTGTGAAACCTATTATGCTTATATGTTTATTAACTGAAATAATAGGCTAGTTAGAGCTATTAGTATTAAAAAAATTACTGAGTAGAAATTATTCTAAATTTTGGAACATGAGCATCTTGATATGAACAAATAGAAATGTCTGAATTGCATACTCAAAGATGGAATTTGCAAGCAGTTTTAGTCTTATTCTCTTGGTTCCTTTAAATCTTACATTTTATTTTCCTGTTTTCAAGGGAAAAATTCAAGGTGGTTAAATTTGTGAGGGTTGTAACATCTTTGAACTGTGTCCAATGCTTACAGCTTGTGGAATTAATTTTCACCAGTTTGCTCTTTCAGTGATTGTGTATTATGTCACAGAAAGTGTCTCTTCTGTGCTAGGAAACTGAACCCACAAAAAAACCACTGCTGTGCAGTTTACAAGCTATACAGCAGAACAAATATGTCAGAATAGATTGTGCTTCATTTTTTTTCACCACAAATGGGTTTTCTTGGTTAAAAACTGTTCTTCTCTGCATTGGACAGAAGATATTTCCCTGCCGAGAACTCTGCTCAGTTGCAAAATCTGAATTTTAACTATAGTATTTGTCTGATTCTTACAGTTCTCGTAGCTCCTCCCAAGACAAGGAAGGTGATTACTTCATACAATAAGAATCCCATTTTTAACTACTTATATTCTCTTTAAAGAGCAGAACATTTCAATCAGGTCTGCTGAAAGCATAACCAATTTGCTACAATCTGCAGTTTAAGATGTACTCAGAAAATAATGTCTTCAGGCATTGAAAACAAGAACTTGTGATTATTACAGAGTGGCTAATGTGAAGAGATTATTTTCAAGCATTAACTCTTCTTTCTTCCTCTGATTTATATCCCTGTCTTACTCAATAAAAATAAAGCAAACCAACAAAAAAAAAAAAAACTCCACACCAGGCAATAAAAATCAAAAATTCCATTTAAAGGAAGGGATGATAGGCAGAAACAGACAAGAAACTGTGGCTATCCTTGAATATACCATGCACTAGATGGTGACACTTAAAATTACTTCAAAGCGGTATGCAGTGCATTACTGTGGGGTGGAACAAGCAGTTATTCTGACATCAGAAGTGAATTGGGTTGTTTAACTTCTCGGCTTCTTGAACATTATAGCTGTTTTAGAATAATTAAATGAAGATGAGTTGGATGGCTATTACTTTCCCATGTTTACAGGGCCTAACCATGATTCATGGTTTGTGTATAAAGAATGCAATAGAAATGTAGTAGATCTTGGAATATGGCCAAGTGCTGTTTATACAGAATTATAGAGATTTACTATACTAGATTAAATCTGTATTCCCTCTAGTTTAATATAAGCTAGTACCCATCCAATGTAGTGTATAGTGGCTGGCAGTATTTAGAATTAAATGCTTCGAATAGGCATGCAAGAAGTCTTTAAACAACTTCTGGTGTAGTAATCTGTCATGGGAAGTTACTTCCAACGCTTTATTGCTGACAGTTTTATAAGTGGACAAAGGAATGAGACTTTGAGAATGAGGGTTGTGAAGGTGGCTTCAAAGAGAGTAGGAGAAGACTGTTTAGGTCACATTACAATTCTCTTCCCAAAGGGTACATCCAGTACGTTTCTGTTTACACAAAATACTTTTTTTCGCTCTCTGTCAAGTCTCAGAATAGAGAGGTTCTCGTGTATGCCTAGAACAAAATCTAAAAAATTTTTTGAAATTTAAACCGGAGCTGACAGCGATCTGTATTAACAAAAGTTAAAAATCATCCCTGATAGTTTCCCGAGATACAGTTTCCTTTTACATTTTCAGTACTAGTTTCCATTAAAAGTGGTGGGCCCAAAATACTGTCAATTAAGTTTTGTACAGCATCATTAGGCTGCAAAACACAGCTAGATGAACAGGATTGCTAAAAACAGTCCTTTGTTTTCTATGCTATTTTAACATCTTTTTTTACGCAAATCTTTTTACAGTCCTGTGTTCTAACAAGAGCAATTTAAAATTCCCATCACTCCTAAGCAGTTATGACTTATGAAAAGAGACCGGAGGATAATGGGTTATTATTCACTCCAGCTATGCTAAATGAATATATTTATTTGTTTCTGCTGAAGTGCTGAGCAGTTGATGTTGTACTGTGCAAAGTGAGCCCCTTCCTTAGCCCAGTTAGACAGACACAGAGCTTATCAGGATCTATACATGCATTCAAGCAAGTATTCTTCCTGCACCGTAAATACCATTCTTTGTTGCTTTTCTCATTGTTGTTGTTGTTGTTGTTGTTCTAAAAGTAAAGTCTGTGCGTCAAGCAATGTCTGACAAGTGTGGCTGAGCAGCCTGACTGTTCTGTAGCTGCTGACCCATCAGCGCCACATGTGTAGGCAGAACAAGTGCTGAAGAGGAGGCGCGTTTGCTGCTGCAGTTACACCGTCTTCTGAAATTGGGTAATACAGGCTGACAAAAGCTGTTTCCACCAGGATAACGACAGAGCTTAGAAGTTCTGCTGACATGTCTGCTCTGCAGAGATCTGCTGACATAACTGTGGCCTCAGTTAGATAAGCAGAACTGAATAAATAGAACTGAGGCAGGAAGGGAGGGGTGATGAGAGGAAGGGGAGTTAAAAGTAAGAAAGAGTTTTGCTGCATAGCAAGAGAATTATGAAGGTGTAGGAGGAGATTTTTCAAAGGCATGAATAGCTAAATATCTAAATTTTACCTTCTGCTTCTGAAAATCTGTTAAGTTTGCATGGTCGCTGCAGGGATAGAGATACAGATAGAGGGGAAGAATAGAAAACAGAAAAAATTCTGGAGAAGGGATCTAAAGAGATAGAATAAAGTTGGTTAATGAAGCAGAGAAATGTGATTCTTGGGATAGCATGAGTCACATACCAGGATGAAGAGGAGAGTGAATAAAATGGCATGAGCTAGGGGAAGAGGTAAAACCACCAAATAAATAGAAGAAGAAACTTAGTCTTAAAAAACATATGTTAATGCAGGTTGTGCTGGCATATCAGGTGATAAGAAGAGAGTGTACATGTCTAACCTCTCCTGCACGTAGATGCTCCTGCAATGCACCAGGGGTGCCAATCCTGATATCCAGACTGAAGGCCTGGTACATGTCACTGAGGCTACACATGTAGATGTCAGGTGTAAATGCAGCCCTAAAAGCCTTTTAGGCTAGTCAGTATATTTCAACATAATTCACAACCTTTATGATTGATCAGATTCTCATTTCACAGCAGGTGTCACTTGCCCATTTTGTTCCAGGATGGCACGTCGCAGGGAGTGTGAGTAGGCTTCAACAAAAAGAAGCAAAGTTCACCTTTGCCTCTTAGAAGTAATTAAATAGAGAAGAAATAAATGTACCTGTCATGTTTGTAACCACTGCTCTAAATGCGAGGCAATAGTTGCCTTTGGTAAGCAGAATACAGATACCTAAGACCCCACTACCCATTTATTTCCCTGCTGTCTTACAAGTGGTTTTGTATCAAGGCAAAGACTAGATTCAGAAGCTACTGCTGCTAAGACTAAAATGAGCTGGAAAGGGGCTGTACTGTAAATCTAAAAGTTCTTGATTTGAGCATTTGGAAAGGACCCAGTAAAATGTATAATGAGCATATTAACTATAGGTTCTTGTTATGCTAGATAAAAAGGTAGAAATGTAAAGGCTTTAGGAGTGTCTTTTGAGAGTTTCAGATGATAACTTTCAGTGTTCTCTTGACACAGCTGTGGGTAAGTTCCCTCTGAAGTGAGCTCTGACCAGAGGACTTTGTGCTGTAGGGCAGTTCTCAGCTGCACTGTCTCACCTTGTAGATCCCTACTTTTAATTGAGTCCACTCTGTTAGCAGAAAAAGCTGCTGTGTTGAGCTGTTCCCATGTCACAGACATGTATTTCTCAAAGTGTTGTGCCATCACAGCTTGCTTGGTGGAATTGCACTAAGAGGCTACATCACCTCCCTGAGCTTTATTCCTTAAACTGTCCCCTGCTGATGATGAACTCATGGGACTGGGATGTGGGTTTGACAAATAGCTATTGAAGCAACCACTGGGCTTTCGTCAGGAATCTGCAGACACAAAGAATAAGAGATTCTCTCTTGAGCGAGAGAAATAAAGAATACCGCTGAGTTCCAACCTAACTAAAAACATGTCTTCACAAAATTTTGACTGCTTTCACCTCGTGTGCAGGCAAAGGCATCCCACTGCTTCAGCCCTCCTGATCCTTTCCTTGTTTTTCTACTAAAGGTACAGCCTGCAATTTGTTCCCATTAATAGCATCCACTGTCAGACAATGCCTGGCTGATACGGCAGTTCTTTGCTCTTTAGCATTTCTTCTACAAGAGCCAACAGTGTTTTGGGGAGGTGACACTCTTCACTTGGGAGAGAGCCACCTGCCACTGTATTTTCTTCTCTCCCAGAGGTATATTTTGGCAGTAGATTTCCTTTGCAGCTGTGACTACAGTTTGCATTTTGGGGAGTATTGGTTTAGAAAGAGAAGGTATTTAACAGAGAGAACAATTACTGTTTTCAAATGGTTGGAAAGGTGATGAAAATTCCTGCTATTGCTTATGCCTGTGGATTAAAAACAAATATCACTCCTTGCCATAAATCCTGCTTCTCTCTTCTACTGTGGCAGATCATAATGGCTGAAACACAGTTGCTGCATTAGCACAGATCTCAGTAGGAAGGGGCTTTTGGTGGGGACATCTCAACTTGCCTCCAGGCTTGTTTAAAACTCTTCAAGGAAAATTGGACTGCATGTGTGTACAGCAGGGAAGCTGTACTTTTTCCAAAGTTCCGAGGAGATGCCTTGGCTTTTGTTTGTTTAGGTGTTCTGTGAAGTTAAAGCTGTTAGTTTTGTGAAGGGCAGAAGACAAGAAAACTGTGCTATTTAGTGTGTGTTAAAAGAATTAGATAATACACTTTTCCATTTACAAATACGTATTTTTTTCTAGGTTTAAATAATTTTAAATTATTTGGTTTTTAGCAGCAAAAATGTGAACAGAATGAACATCAAGACTATGTTATTTCAAGCTTTTGTCTCTTTTTTTGCTAGCAATTGCTAATAAATAAACAAGAATTGCAGGCTTGTAATTAGAGGTTTAGTAGTTGCTGCTTGGTTTAAAATGACCTTGAAGTATTCTGCTTTTCATTTTTCTTTTTGCTAATGTACATTCCAGCAGGGCTAATTCCCTTCTTTTTCTCCAAAGGCTTTGTTGAATTGAAGGCAAAACTTTGACTTTCGTCTCTTCATATTTATGATAATCTTCTTCTTGTCACATTCTTAACACTTTACCGCATCCACTTTCATTCCATTGTGAATGTCCCTTGTGCTCGAAGTCCAATTTTCTGCTTTTACCTCACAGTGCTTAAACTATCCATTCTATTCTGCTCTGTTTTCATTGAGAACCAGCCCTCAGCAGCTAGATAACGGCCTGATACTGAAGATTTCTTCTTTTCACACACTATAATACATCTTTTCTCTTCCGAAGAGATTTTTGGAGCTCATCAAATGCCCATGCTACAGAACAATGCATCCATGTGCTTCTTCTCAAATAGCTTTTCTCTTCACAGAATTTTGAAATGCTAACTTATTTATTACTTTCTTCTAAAGATAAAGCAAATAATTTCGTCAGTCATGTTGAATTCCTTTGTCCTCCTTTTTTATAATGTAGGTATAATCTCTGGAAAGCTCTTAGCCGCAAGTTTTTTAGAGAGAGCCAGGGATTTCTTTAATAATTAGTTCTGCATTCATTATAGAGGACGAGGGTCTTGCAAGTAGTGCTGGTATTATGATTTGACTCCAGTCCTGTGTTTACGTGCTTTCATGAAGACAAAATGCCTATGTCACGAAGCAGAAAGACACGTACTGAAAGGAGCTTAAAGGTCATGCTAGCCTCCCTACATCCTGCTTCTGTTGGCTCAGTAACCTCATCCTTTTCCAGAGCAAATCACTTAGATTTAGAGATTGCAGAGAGTTAAAAAAACAGCTACCAGAAGCTCTAGATGAAGTTCAAATCATCACTTGTCTATCCTGGCCGCTCCTCTTGAGCAGTGGAAGGCGTGAAGCTCTTGCTATGTATAATCCTCCTTGTTGGCCGAGTTTAGCAGCACAGCAGTGACCATGCACAGGACCTCAGAAGATGTGTACCCTTAGTGCTGAAACTCCTCACTTCAAGTCTGCCGTGTCACACCCAGAAGGCCACAGATCACATCAAAGCAAAAATTACAGTGTTCAGCTAAACGTTTGATAAAGATGCATAGTTTTACACTAGCTAGGGTGACCTAAAAAAAAAGTAGGACCTGAACACAGAACTAATTGTCTTCAATCTATGACAACAGATAATCCTATTTTCCTGTGAAGATACGATAAGTTTTTTTGTTTTCTTTTCTGAATGGATCATGGTTATGGATTAGGGGTTTTGACTAATAAATGGTTATAGTTCCATATCTGAATATAGAGATTTACAGTAAACAAAATAGGGGAGAAAAAAAAGGAAACAGCAAAATAAACCCCAAAACCCCCAAAGCATTATCACAGGAGTTGAAGCATTCAGTTAAGCAAGAAACCATCAAGAAAATAAGAACTGGAACAGAACAGATTTTTTTTAAAGTATCAGTAAGAGGTCTATACAAAATAGAATTTTTACATTCACTCATGTTCATTTCCTTATTCAAAACTTGTTTCTTTCTGCATGAGTGTTAACTGTATTGCACTTAGTGTACACTCAGCCCTTCTTCTGGTGTCTCAGTTGTACAATTAACTCAATCAGCTAAATCTACAGGAAAATTTAGGATGTGTGACAACATGCTCCAAGGTGTTTAGCTATTAGAGACTTAACTGCAGTAGCAGTACCTACTGGGCTGGGTTAAAAACAACATTCCTGTAACCATCCTGTAACCAGTGAGCTGTTCAGAGCGGTCCAAGTGTAATTACCAGTAGCTTAAGTAAAATTTGCTCAAGTTTCCATCCAGAAACTTGAAAAACTGAATTATCCTACTTATAGGCTTTTGATGAACAACACTTTCCGTGAACATGTACTGAATCAATGGTTTAAAACGAAGAGCACTGTACTGGGTCAGAAGAAAGAAGTGCCCAGAACAAAATTGGGAAAGCCAGCAATAGCAATAAATCAGCCTTGCCTGTTAAGTAGGATTTCTATCTCCCTCAGGTTGTTTTGGCAATTGCGCTAACCTTGGTTGCCCTCCTGCAGCAGTAAGTGGCTAATGAGGCAGAATGATCTATCAATCACTGCCTCAGTCAGAATGCTGCTCCAGACTGTTGTCCAAATCTAGGGTAGATCCATCCCTCAGTCTAAAAGGGCTTGATGCTCTGTGAATTTATCTGCCTTCCTGGAAGAGGCATTCAGGAGGACTGCTTTCAGAATTCAGCTCAGGCATCTAAGTTGGCCTCAGTCCACCAAGTTTCTTTCAAAGCTGTGCTGAACTTCCAGATGGAAGTGGGGAAAGTTCATGATGCAGAAGGGTCATCCCATCAGGCAGAGGCACCAGACTGCTTTTGTCATCCTGTTTATGAAAGGAGAGCAAATCGAGGTTGTGGGTTGGATTAGGGAATTGCTGATGCTGTTCTTATAAATACCCATGCTCCTTACATCCTTGGACTGTATCACAGCTTCAGAGCAAGCTTCCTGTACAATGTCCAGAAGATGTGAGTACCTCAAAATGGGTTGCTCAGCAGCCAGCATGCTGAGTGAGAAGCTGTCTAGTCAGCAGGGTATGCTAAAAACAGACGTGACTCATAAATCTTGCTTCTCCTCTGAACTGTCTCCAGCACCTTCTTGGAGGTGATGCCTGAAGACAGGCATGCAAGTCCTTTTTTGCAAAAGCTGAACAGTGATGACAGTGACCTCCCTTGGAGGTAGCAACACTGGGTATGCAAAACTCAAGTGATGGGACCTCACTCAGTGAAGATAACCTTAGTCTTGGTCTGTCATCTGTCCAAGGGAGTTCAAAGCTTTATCGTACAAGCTTTCTCTGGTCTACAGAAGAGAAGGGAATATGGCCACACCAAGCATTTCCATGTGCAAAAAACCCTAAAGGTTTTAAACCTATGAAAATCCCTAAATTGCCATTTATTTCAACAGCAACAACAAAACCAAGTAGTTTTATTTTTATTTTGTTTTGTTACGTTCTCATCTTTGTTCTGGGGTTCTGTTCTCTAGTATAGCTCATGCATGAGCTGGATACAACATTCTTGTGGTTGGAATCCTCACTAAACTGATCATCTAAAGAAATAATTGCAGAACAAGCAATAATTGTACTAACAGCAGAAATCAGTGCTTATCCTAACCCTTTATAAACTGCCTTATTTTAAGGCTATCACTTACTAAGAATTTTTCAGATAAATTTTTCAGATACATAAAGGCATCTTTTAGAAAGATGTCTTTCCAAAACACTGTAGGGAATGCATGGTTGTTAATCTCAAATTAGGATTTTTTGCTTTCTTTCTTTCAGTGGAAAAACGTTTCAAGTTGGAAATTAAATGTCATGTAATTGATTGGTAATTTTCCCTCCTGCTGTGTGCAGAAGGCTATTGGATGATGGCATATCATTCTCAACAGGAGGAAGAAGTATCAGTCATTATGGGACAATTAGTTTCAATTTTCACCATTTTACTTCCATGTGCTGATAAGATTGTCTTAAAAATCTATGTGTAGTAATTAACTATAAATATCAAATAATGGGGTTTTTAAAATATTTTTCAGTTAAAACCCAAATCTAAGTGCATATGCTTCCTGTGTCCCCGTGTTCTTTCCTGCACTGGTAACATTCAAGAAACAGTAATTTTCATGTAGCTGCATTAACAATCAGTCAGCTTCTGTTCTTGGTTTTGCAGCATTGTTCCTGATTTCAGTACTCATATGATGTGGCTGAAGAAAATCCTCAAAAATACTTTTCACAGCATCACAGTTTGTGAAAATTGTGTATTTCCCCCCTATTTTCTTGTTTACAAGAAAAGTCTTGGACTTAAACTGCCATTGTTTGCTTTCTTGCAATAATAGTAGCATGCAATTAATGCACACCTGGGAGGAATATACCTATGATATATATTTAGAGAGAGAAAGATATGTTTGTGCATGCATGGGTACTTTACATGTGTCTGATTGAGATCTATGTGAAGACCTATTGAGATTTTTTAAAACTAGAATGAATCTACCTGAAAAGTCTGAATCTTGATCATACAGAATTTGCGAAGTTTGATCTACAAAATTCACTCACATGGTATTTTCCCCATTAGTACACTCGGGTGATGCATCTAAAAGCTTTAATGCCAAATACCAACTGTTTACATTTTTCTAAATGCCATGAACGTAATTTTATCAAAGGATCTGAAAAACTAGCTGAGCTGTTGCCTTTTCCCACCTACCACCAAGTAATGTAGCCCAGATTTGATGAGCTTACTGTGTGATCTGTAGTAAGTTCTCAAAGATAAAACCAATTAGTCTTTGAAGTTTAGTTTGTAATTGCATTCATGATGCAGATGAGGAATACAATCTTACGACATGCTCCTTGATTTCTTGGGTTTTTAATACTGCAGATGTAATGGTGAAAAAATGCTTGATGATGGAGTTAAATGTGGTACTCATTAAATTCAACATACATGACTGAATATATGTTGAGAGCAGATCCTTTTCAGAAAGTAGGTGCCGTTTATATATAGTCACTTATCAGAGCAGAATCACATTCTGAGGTGCCAATTATTTCACAGCCTAAGTCCAAGACCAAGCTAATCTGAGAGGTAGCCCTGAACTGCACATCTCAGCTCTGTGTTTGGTTCCTTAGTGTGTGTACTATCCTGCTCATTCCTAATTAATTTTGCTAACCCCATGGTTCCTGACTGCAGAAATTGGGACATATAAGAAATACCAATAAAAAGATGATGCAAAGGGGAAATAGTGAATTTAAGGCTGTGCCAAAGCAAGAATATTAATAACGTTTCTCTGTATTATTTTACGATTTCTGTTATGTTGTTCCTTATAAATTTTACTATGTCATAGTTAATCTCTATGGCACTTTGCTAGTTTATAGGCTTTATTAGAGCCATTGATTAGACAAGAGCTACATGTGTGAATATTAATTGATTTTGTGCAATGTACACAACAAGAAATTTATTGATATAAAGGGCTTCATTATTTGTCGGATTACTCTAAAATGATTTTGGAACAGCAAGAACTCTCTGTGGACTGCATTAGAATTTAATGCTTAAATTCAGTTAAACACTAATTTCTATATGAATTCTTTTGTCTTACACTGTTGTATAAAGGAAGTGTGGAAGTAAATACCAGAGGAGTAGAAATGCAGATTGCAGCTTAAGGAAATGAGATGCAAGCGTGAAAGATGACAGAATGATCATGTGGGAGGAAATTACTGTAGTTTCATTCTTCCACTTATTTCTATTAATAACTAGGTATTGTCAAGGACCTCATTTGGAGGTTTTGAAGCAGCAATTGCTGTAGTAGAGGAAGACAGAGGGTTTAAATTATACATATTGTGGTGCTTTGACAGGTAGCCTCACTGCTGCTGAAACATGACAATAACATCAACATCCAGAGACACAGGGCTGTCTCTATCCCCATCACCTCCAAATATCAAAAGACATGACTAAGAAATATCATATATTTAGGGGAAAACAAAAGTTTCAGAACGCGGTCAGGCATTTATGTAGTGTATCTATGTAAGGGACTCACCACACTTGACTTCCTTGGCAATGTGACCTAAACAGAGATGTTTCTCTGCGAGCTGCTGTGACTTCTCTGGCTCCCATGTGCTCTTCTGCATTGCAGGAGCATAGGTTTGAAGTGCAGTCAAAAAATTATGGCTTCTGGCTGGAAAGAAAATGATGTCGACTTCATTGTTCTCATTAAATTAACTGTGATCTTACCAACAGCTTAATAAGTGAGTCTGAAAATATCATAGTGCATAGCTTGGTGCTGCAAAATATAGTGACTAGCTGTTCATAGATTACATATCAGACTCTGGTTCTTCCCAAAAATTTCGTTCCACAGACTGTAGTGTACGATATCTCAGAGTCTTAAACTTTGAACAGTTCTGCCGTATTTAATAGATGGATGAGCAGGAAGCTGAAAGAGAAGCATGCAGTTTGTGCCATGGACCAAAGAATTTGTCTTTCTCCCATGTTCATGGTGTCCATATCCCTCCCAAAAATTTGCAGATAGTTTGCTGTCCCCTGGGCAGATTGTTTTCTGTGACATTATATGGTTAGCTTTGAAACATGCTTAGACATGAAATGGTATGTTTGAGTGATTTCAGTTAAGTAAAATGTTTTTATCATGACAGAGAACTGTGAACTATTCTATGCTTATTCTTCTTATTTTCTAGGTTTTATCAGATATACTAAAAAAGTGGATTGGGCTAAGAAGAATACACAGAGACCTGGCTTTTATTTTGATGTAACTCATACTCAAATAATAAGTTTTCAATGTGAATGTTAGAGAAATCTGACAACATTTCACTTTCTTATGAGAATTAATTTATATTTGGCCATCAAGTTACTGTTTTTCAGATGTTTTTCTAAAATTATTTGTTCCTATTATAAGTAAGTTCTGGAGACTGATGCAGAGCTCATGTCTAATAATGGGAAGATTTGTTGCCTGGTCCAGGACTGTGCTGTAGATAATTGTCAAATTTGCTGCTGGCCCTCAAAACTAAAAGTTTTTGCTAAGTGTCAAAAAATATTTCTGCCAAGCTCCCCTTCTCTTTGCTGCTTTGAGGTTGCGGCCCTTCTGCCTGACTTGATATGTGACTGCTTTCCTTCCCCCACACTTGCTTAAACTTGGCCTCAGATGTGTCCCCCTCTGTGTATTAGGGTCCTCATCACTCCTGGCTCAGCAGCTCATGGTTCAGCTTCTGTCTGCAGCACTGTGCTCCTCCAGCCTGCTCCAGGACAAGCAACACTCCTTTGGCAGGACGTGCAGCCATAGACATTTCTGAAACTGAGCAGTGAAGTAGCCGTGGGCTTTTTGGAAAGATTTAGCTGCTTTACCTTGTTCATTCAGTTCATTCAGCCAGTGAAACTATTGGTGTGGTGTTAGTAGCAGGCATTGGGAAGCAGTGTTAAAGATGTACAGGTGGAAAGTGTCAGTTCATGTTTCACAAATGAACTGCAGTAGGAGAAGCATCTCTTCTCCACTGAAACAAGTGCAGGGATCACTCTGGGGCAGGTGGGGGTGGGGGTGTTGCTGGGACATTTCTTGTGCCTTGGTAGAAGCATGGAGAGGACACCTGAATTCCCACATCAAGGTTCTTCATCAGAACTTTTTTCCCCATGAACTGTTGGGCCTTTCATGTACCTTCTCTAAAGCAGTACTAAATCTGGATTGTATTGTAAGCCTTTGTGGTAGTCATGAAAAGGCTGTTTTGATATGATATTTTTACCATGACCTTCCATTCTTCTGAAAATGTACTTACAGACCCATCTTTATAAAAAGTCAAGAAAGTCTCTTTTCTGAGCTTGTCTTTTAAAATAACTGTCCATTACTAAAGCTAGAAAGATAGCATATTTCATTAGTAGGAAGATGAATGAGTAAAAAATGTATTATTAACATCCCAGAATGCTTAAATCTAGGAAGAGATCATTTATTGTAGATGCTTTAAACATTCTGCTAATGATCCCCTCTTCTGATGAATTAATTTCATCAAAAACACTCTGATGGAATAAGGTATATTTTCAACGTGGTGCAAACCTTTCTCTGTAATACTGCATACTTACCTTGGATATACCAGCACTGAAAGTAGTTTCTTTCTCTTTCAGTTCTCAGGATCTGTAAACAAAAATGGCCAAGCAACACAACTCTGTGATTTTTCTTCTTTCTTGGATAAGTTTTGTTATTACATTACATCCATTACATTGGATGTAACTGCTGAGCTGAACATGTTTTGTATGCTGAAAAGATAAACTTTCCAGGAAATACCATTTAACAGTATAGATCCCAATTTACAGCTTTACAGACACCTTGAGTACAGTCTCTAGTGCTCTACTACATTTGCAGCATTAAACATTGAAAGAATGATGACAATTACTTTTGAAAACTTAAACAACTATTCATAGCAACACTATATTTGTATGTTTTTAATAATTCCATTAATTCTAATTTTTAGTATGGCCAAAAAAAAAAAAAAGAGAGAGGCAGTAAAGTAAAAGGACACTTTCCATAAAATTTCTCACTGGGAGAAAAATTATTTGGTCAGCATGGGATGTCTGACCTATTTGCTCTCTCACTCCATGCAGTTTGTATTCAGCAGATAAGATGAGAAATAAGCAAAAATAAATTGTCTGAAATCTACCATGCAGAAGGAATGTCACCAATTTTATATCTATGAGAGTATGTATTCATTAAGTATTGCAGCAGCTGCTATGATACACCTACTGTAATTTTACCACATAGAAGCACACCCATTAGCTTTGCTGCCCTGTGGGGTTTTATTATTTTTATATTTTTGTAAGTCTATCGTAAATCTTGCCATGATTTTCCAAAAGGTGATACACTGCTCTTGAGTTTTCCTCATTCCAAAAATCCCTCTTTTGTGTGAATCACTGTGGACATCCCACAGGGTTTTCATTAGTTTTCTGACTATTCCGTTTATTTACAAAAAAAAAAAAAAATTAAAATTTCTCATGAGATTAGTCTTCCCAAGTTGTCCACATCTTACTTTGCATATGCCAGAAGGTTTGCAGACTGTTGCCCTTTGAGCACAGTCTTTCAACTCTGATTTCCAGAATCTGCTCAATGCTCTGTATTCATCCGTGTCTGTAGTCTTACACCTCTTTAGTCTTCTCCTAAGAGTCATTGCTACTTCACCACTTTCTTAAGAGGTGCTTTCCAATGGGATTCTCACCATCAGAATCCATACTGGGGCAAACTAAGGCAGTCAGCGAATACTTTGTACTGCCTTAACAAAATCCCTTGCTTCTTTAAAATCTCTAGAGTGCATATATATATTACTCAAATGCTTCATTTTCAGAGGAAATGATGTAGAAATTATGTAGAAGTTTGACAAACTCTGTCAGAGTTGTTCTGGCATAGGAAGCAGTAAAGCTCTAAATACCTGATCTCCTCAAGGGTTCAACTGGATTTTCAGTCAAGACATACCTACTTCTGCATAGAGACAAGCATTATTTTGAAGTATTCCATGTGATTGTTCATTGTTTTATTTTTCATGTCTTATAATGATTATATGGCACTACTGGGCAGTGAATGGGCAGTGGTATACCAAAGAAATCACACACTCAGGAAATACAGTCTATGCTGCATTTTAGAGAAGCATGTAAATTAAATTGTACTTTTATTTGCAATTACAAATGTACTCTTATTTATGACTGGATGTTGCACATGAAACATGTACCATTTCATGCATAGCACTATAAACATTGTAGTGAATATTGAACTGGAAATTGTAGTTGAATTGTATGACATTTTATTTTTTTACCTTAAAAGAAATTTTCTTGCAACTACCATTTCATAAATGGCAGGTAATCTGCTAGTGATTTGTAGGTTTTTACCTTCAGCGATACACTGCAGCATTCAAGTAACCCCTTTCTAAAAGGCCAATTTAAATCTAATTATTCTCTATCCCACAGTCTCTAATAATACCACAGTGTTTATACAATTATTGTGGAAAGCTGCAGCATTACAGTTACAAAAGCCATCAGAGGTTACAAAGGAGTGGGCATGTGCTGTTTGCAGAAGGCTTTTTTTGAGTCAAGATTCTTTTTCAGCTCCTTCACACCTATTTGAAATGCCAGGACTGTGTCATTGGCATGTAAAGGTCAAAGGTTCTGTAGCAAGTCTCAAACCATTTGTGCATGCCTCATTAGATGTAGTGACCTCTAACTGCAATAGGACTCTACTGAGGGTTGTTCCTGGAGATCACAGGAATAGTTTGTTTTGTTGTTTTTTCCTCCTTTTAGGTAAATGAAAGTGTAATGCTTCAAATTTGTTTTTGGAATATATTTTCAAAATACAGTTCCAAAGCTAGAAGCAAATAAATTACATTTGCCTTAATTTTTAATTAGCTGAAAGTCGTCACTGCAAATTGTGTCTTCCATTACAAAATAAAATAGTCAACTGCCAGGCCTGAAATAATTATGCAATATATTATAATTAAACAATTTAATTTTGATTTAATTATGATATACAGCTTTCCCTCTGATTTAACTGACAGTCATTGACAAAATGCTATAACATAAAACAGCACTAGTGTTTACAGCTTATGACTCTGCATGTTTTGCTTCATAGTATTTGGCATTCATCAGAGCATATGGAAAAAGTCTCAGTCTGGAATAGCTGGCATGTTATTTCATACTACCCAAATTATGTACTACTTGTTTTTCCCAATTGTTATTTTGTGAGGCAGTTGGGGAAATACTCATGGATATCAGGCTTGAGCCAAAGTTCATGGATATTAACTGGAATCTTTCCATCGACTTTGGTCTGCTTTTGATAGTGAACTGCTCCCATGTTGTTACAGGGAAATGGTTAGGACCACATGCTCATGAAATATTTATGGAGCTGCATTGTATACATATTCTGTGTCAACATCAACATGATTTTTTATTAGGCTAGAGACTTGAGGGCAAAGACAAAAGTGATGGGCAGGCAGGGAATACTGCTTCATTCACTGCTGCATCACTAAAATTGCTACAAAATATCCACTAAATTGCTTCTTCAGAACAAGGCCAACCCCCTATTTTGTTAAAATATTTTTCATCATACAGCAATACTGGAGAATGGCCTTTGTATTCCAGACCACACTTGTGTGCAAACCCCTGTTTAATGATAATAATGGTGAAGATGATTTCAGAAGTTTCATTCTGCCTGCAGTCAGGTCTGCGCCTGCAGGTCGTCATGGCTGCAGACTCGTAGAACTGAAGCTGAAGGACAAAAAGCCAATTCTCATCTTGATTTAGTGATTCGAGCACTCTTAGCAACATCCATGAAAACAACCACGTAAGACAAGAAAGGTCATGATTCATCATATTGCATGCAGTCAAGTGCTCTTACGCCCCTTTGATTTTGATGTGTTGCCTTTTACTCCTATGCTGATGTTTAAATTTCTCAGGAAAAGGTCAAAGGCCAAATGTCTTTTGGGGCTGAGAGCAATTTGGGCTCGGTGCAATATTGAGTATTTGTTATTTCTCAAGCCCTTTCTCCCTCTGGTTTTCTGAAATTATTCAGATCAGTGATATTTAGGATGCAGCAAAAAATCAGAATTATGTTTTTAAAACCCGCATAAACATTTCATCTAGCCTTCCTGTGTTGCTGAAATTTCTTTGTGCAAATCTTCTCACCTTCAACCCACTGGCCCAAAATTCTTTGCTATGACTGTGATAGGTTGACCTTGGCTGTGGAGGGAAAATATAACCAAAGGCTCCTGGATCAAGATAAGGCCATGGAGACATCACTCACCCATTACCATCACGGGGAAAACAGACTTGAATTAGGGAAATCGGCTTAATTTATTACCGATCAAATCTGAGTAGGGTATTGAGAAATGAAACCAAACCTTGAAACACCTTCCCTCCCCCCGCCCCTTCTTCCAGGGCGTGACTTCACACTGGGTTTTTTCAGCAGCGCAGGGGAATGGGGAGTGGGGAATGGGGAATGGGGAATGGGGAATGGTGGCTGCAGTCAGTCTATCCCACATTGTGTCTACCCTTCCTCCTCCTCAGGGGGAGGATTCCCCATGCCCTTTCTCCAATATGAGTCCTTCCCAAGTGGTGTAGCTCTTCACAAACTGCTCCAGCGTGGTCCCTCTCTCAGGGTGCAGTCCTAAACAACATGAAATTAAAAATATGCTGATGTGGGATTATGCTTATGACAGCCTCATAGACATTTCAAAATGGCTGCATTTAGACTCCCTACCGATGTAGTATTTTCATGAATGCACTAAGACATCTGAATAATTTAAGAGAGTATTGTCAGTAGCAAGTGTCACAAAATAACTGGAAGGAAAATTGTCTTCACTTAGTGAAGATAAAAATGCACGCAAATAAATTTCTATTTAATACAAAGCTTTCTTAAATAGGAGACAATAGGTTATTACTTTGACAGGAAATCACAAGGAGTTTTTATTATGTCCTTATTACCTCATTTATCTCATATGTAGAAACTCTGTCCATGATCCACACCTCTGTAATTCTCACAGAAAAATAATTACGTAAATACATTGAAATCTGCACATAGGGAGTGTTTATGACCCAATTTGCTTATACTTTCAAATTGAAGAGCAAAATGTAAATCTGTATGAAATTTTTGCAGGAATTTTTAGATTTCAAATTTAGCAGTTCCAAAATGCAAACTGTTGGAAAAGTGCTCTAAGCAATAAAATTATTCTGGCTGAAATTAACCCTGCAAAAGACTTTCCTCTCTTGTCTAATAAATATTTTATGAAGAACTTGAAACTATATGCGAATGCAGTCATATTTACCCAGTAAGCATGAGAACCAAGTGATATTCTGCGTATTTAGTAATTTATTGATGAGAGGTACATTTCAATTATATTACCTTTTGGTTTTTTGTTGTGTTTTTTTTTTTTATTCCAACAGCTTACCCCAGAGTTAAAATGGTGAGTGAAAGTCATCACGAGGCCCTGGCAGCACCGCCAGCAACCACAGTAGCAGCAGCCCCTCCAAGTAATGTCACCGAGCCAGCCAGTCCGGGAGGAGGGGGAGGAAAAGAAGATGCATTTTCTAAGCTAAAAGAGAAGTTCATGAATGAACTGAACAAAATTCCACGTAAGTAAAACTTGATTGATGAAAAAGCTTCTGTTGGCAGACTAGATTTAACTTGACATTTTCTTCTTTGACATTTATTTAGACAGCATACTAAATGTTTTCTAGTCAAAGCTAGAAAAGTCAGAAGATAAACCTGGTTTTGTAAGTTCCTCAAAATTGACTGGAGTAGTGAAAATAGAGTCCAACTCATATGTAATTTATATCTATTCTTGATGTGTTAGTTAGGTAATTTAGGTTAGTTTGGTAATTTTTACTGATGAATTAGTGCTGAGTCATTGAAACTGGAACTAGAGAACTTCACTGTGGCTGTGTGACCAATAATTAAAATATTTCCTATCAGTAACACTTAAGGTTTCTTGTTTATGACACATGCGTGGGCATCATTCCTTAAAGCAATATTTGGCCAGAACTCATAAATATTGAGAAAACAAGGAAACTTTGTATCTTTGGAGATTAGAAAATGTAGGAAGAAATGGGAAAATGGGGTTTTAACAAGAAAATAGCTAATACAGCAGTAATGTATGAAGATAGCTATGCATTTCCCACTCAGTAATTTTAGTATATCAGCCACTGAATGCTGTTTGCACAAGTTCATGTACCTGTGCAGGAAACTTAAAAGTATTAGTGTTTATTTCTGTGAAGTCAACAGAGCTAAAGTCAGCAGGATTCTTTTGGTCTGTGCTAGAAAGTATTGACTCAAAGTTGAGGCCTCAATTTGTTCACATTAAAAAAAAAATACGAGCATTAGCTTTGTGCTGTTATGATAATACAGGGTTTCTTGAACCTGTCTGATATGTTTTACTATACAGACGCTGGTATCAAATATAGAACTAATTCAATATTGTCAATGGCATTTCATATAATACAGAAAAAATACTTTTTGTTACTGACAGAAAAATTACCTAGAGCTACCAGCAGATCATTTTGGCACTTTTGTAGACATGAAGGTGAAGGCTGTGTGTGTATGTGTTTTAATAGCAAGCATTAGAGAGTCATTCAATTTTTAATAATTTTTTCTTTGTCAGAATTAGCAAATGTAAAATATTTCCAGGGAAGTATGTAGGAATTTTCATTTTGAGAAGGCTATGCTTTGTGTAAAGAAATGTTCTGTGACTGATAAAGACATAAAAAATTAGGATAGTAATCCATTTTTTTATCTCTAAAATGGATCTTAGCAACATGGCAGATGAGGTTTTTGCAAAATTGATAGCAAACAGCTTTGCTCTGTCACTCAGAATTCTCTCTTGCAAGAATTAAGGTGTTATAGAGGTAAGAAGTCCATGTGCTATTATTTTGGTGACCTGTGCAGTCCAGTGAAGACCACACCAAAATGAAATTGTCTGATGATATCATGGGAAAACAAAACTGCAAGAATAAAAGAAAAAAACAGAGGGAAAATTAAAAGACAAGACATTGAGGGAGAAACAGTCAGAATTTGAAACATTTGTCTTGTAATTTTTATTTCACCGTGCTATGTAAATAAGATAGATGAGACTTTTATGTAGATATTCTCTTATTTTTTAACTTTGATTTTAACTTCACAAAGGCACGAGTGGCTTCCAGTATGAGGAACTCTGTAATTGGAAGGTGTAGGAAAGGGTCTGTAGATAAGAGAGAAACTTGGAATGCCCTGCTGCATACTTTTTTAAAACCACAACGAAAACAAGCAGAAAATCCAATCTGGAGAATCTTTTCAAGTTGAATGGACTAAAACTTTTATTTTCTCTTCATGAAAGGAAAAAAAATCCTACTGTTACATAATGAAAATTCCTGCTGAGAAAAGTATATTAGGCCATAAGACAAATCTTAATTCTTATTAAATACATTATAGTATTTATAAAATGAGGTACCTTGTGCTGATAGTGAGACCAGAACATACTGCTTCCATCTTAGAAATCCGGTCTTGTATCCCAGATGATGTAGCAATGTTGTCATGGAGAAAGGAACCTAAGGTAGTCACAAATCCCATGCCAATTGCCTGCTTTTAATGTAGAGGCTGCAGATGTGGTTGGATCTTCCCAGGATCTCTATCAAATGCTGGGACTATTTAGCACTTCATTCTGCTATACTGGCGGTGCTTTGCCATTTCAAAAAGAAAGTTGAATGTTCATTGTACTACAGAGGTCCAAGGGACTTGCGTGGGGGCATCTTTGAAATACTAAATATGAATCAGTGCCATTGACATATTTGAGCATTTTCTATTCCAAATAACTTCTCTTTTGACCATTTTCCTCAATAATAAATCCTACAAGAATGGACTGCATTACACATAGGTCTGTATGTATTTTTAATTTCTAAACTAACATAAATATAAAACAAGTAATTTTAATTAGGTTGTCTACAAAATAGGGGGGGTAGGAGGGCAGAAGAGACCTCATTTCCCTGTTGGAAGCTTATAGCCTTTTCTCATGAGTTGTTCAGTTTATGTCAGTGGGGAGTTGTCAGTGTGGTGTTTTCAGCCTCTTATTAAAAAAAACCTAATTGTGGTAGAAAAGTTCTTAGATCTTGCCTCTTACAGCTAGCTGCAAATTTTTTGAGACTCTCTCTTAAAACACAGCAGAATGTAAATTAGTACAAACCAAATTGTTTGTATAGTGCCTTTCTGGGAATTTCTTGCTGTGTGAGAGAGAAGAAATAGGGTGCATGGGCCCCATTGGGACAGCGCAGATGCTTGTGCCTAAGAGCACTTCCAAGGCCATGGACCAGGTTTTTCCTCTGGTAGATTCAAACTGAAGACCTGACTTGAGTCTTACACACGGCAGGGGAATGCCATAGTCAGCAAGTTCGCTAATCTTTGCAGATGAGGGACAAGCCTGTTTTTCTAGTTCATGTGCTTTATCGTTTTTACTTCCAAAGGTTTCATGTTCATTCCCCTGTTCATTCCATGACAGGAAAGACTTTGAAATCTCAGTACTTACTGTGAGAGGATTTTTTTTTTCAGTGCTCTGTTGTGTATATGTGAGATAAATAATTAAATGTTTTAGTTGCCTCAGCCTAAGATGTCTGCAGATGGAAAATAAGCCATCATGATTTAGTGAATGTAGAATAGTATAGAGTGTTGTGAAAAAGCTCACCTGCAATCAACTTAGTTTGAGTGCTAAAAAGGCCAAGCCATAGTGGGGTCTAAAATATGTAGTCTTCTCTTTCTGTTTTATCTTAGGAATTATATAATATCAAGTTATGCTTATATTAATTTTTAAAAAGGAAACAACATTCTAATCAGGGAATACACGATAACAAAAGTAAAGGTATAGCAAACTACATCCACCTGAATAAATACTGTTCCTTACATGTGGTTAATAACAGAGGATGCATTTTTTTTAAAATACGATGTTTTGTAGAACACAAAGATGTCAGAAGTTAAATATTCTAGACATACCAGCTAACTAAAAACATCAGGATTCCCATTAAGAGTTCACTTTTCAAAACTACAAGATAGAGTCCATGCAATTTAAATTATACTGGTGTTTTCTTCTGTGATGTATGCATAAGAGAAGTCTTACATTGTCAAAAAAAGGATGAATTTAATAGGAGGAAATAAATTCAAGAAAAAGAAAGCACCTATTTGTATTAGTATACATTTATTTCAAGAACAGGGATGCAGTACATAAACCAGTTTAAAATTTTCATTGGTAGAAGCAGAAAATCTGGAGTTTTTTTCTTGATTCATATCTCTTTAAAATAGAACATAGACCACATTTTGTGACAGGAGAACGTAGGCTTAAAAAGCACACAAATCATTCAGAATGGCAAAACCCTAACATGCATTTCACTCTGGATAAAGCAAGTGGGATAATTTTATTACAATGAGTCATACAATTAAAGTGCAAGAATCCAGTAAGTTACTGAGGCATAACTGTGAGGAATTTTTTTCTCCGTTATGTAAATCCCTGCATTTTGGTTCTGAGTGGCTGATTTGCATAATCACAGTACAGTTGTTTTTCCATAACTGAACTGTGTATAAACGTCACTCTAACTTAATTGGTTCTTTTACTTTCTCTCCCTATTTATCTTTAATTTGCAGAATTTTTAATCTGTTTACGATAAGGTGAAAAAAGGCATGATCTCTGCTTTTACATTTTGCATTTTAAATATGGTAAATTCAACACCTGAAAAAAGGGGGGAAATAGAGCAGAATAAACAGCACTTACTCTTCTGAAAACAAAATGCATTAAAAGATTTTATAAGATATATCAATTCTTTCCTTCCTTTTCAGTGCTCTTACGTCTGGGTCTTTGTCTACAGGCTAGGAAAGTATCTGCCATAGATTTACAGTCAGTGTGTTGTAGCAAGACTGTGGTAACGGCAGCAACAGCTTTTGGGTGGAGCCTTTAAATGTCAAGATGCTGATACTAACCATACACAAATAAAATTGACATGAATTAGCATTAGTTTATTTAATAATTGTAAAATCAGAGTGATGCTGATGTGTTTTCTAATGGCACATTCTTGTATGAACAGGAGATCTCATTCTGCCAGTAAATAAGACAGCAAAAATCCAATAAAATTCCAGCATACATCTGATTGAATAATGATACGCTGTTAATGCTTGTGGTAAAATCTGAAAAAGCTGTAATAGCTGATTGCATTGAATCCAGGATACTATCATTACCTCTATAATAGGAAGATATTGCATATTTCCAATGCTCTTTGCTGTCTTACATTGTAATTGTATAAAAAGTTACATTTATATACGAACCATATTCTGAAATGTTTGGCTGGCTTGCCACTCCATTTGGGCTCAGTAGCTGATGCTCAAAAGCCCTAAATTTGATTCATCTTGTACAACTGACTGATAATCCCCCAAACTAGAAGCTCAAATCTCTTTGATAATTCAGGCTAAAACCTGATGTTCTCTACAGACTTGTCTCACATTCTGTTTGCAGAGAAAGTTTTATTTCCCTCTCCTTGGCCTAGTGAATAACTGTCAAAACAAAGTGGGACTGGAAGCTGTAGAGAGAGCTGTAATAAAAAATGTAAAAATAACTCAGGTTTGGTTTAATTCTAAATAACATCTTAGTAAGCTGACTGCTGAGTTGTAGATATATTTGGGTAATTTAGCAAATAATTCTGGATTTATATATTTAGCCATTTAAGTAAAAATCTTAGCATTCAACGGTCATCCTAGACACATCTCATAATTTCTTTCTCCCTGCTGGTGTCTGCTATTTTGCCCTTCTGCCTTTCTTGATTGACCACCTGAGGTGTATTAAGAGGGCTTATTGCCCTCTATAAATGACAGTAAAGTTAATTTCTTAATTTTTCATTCTTACATGGCATCAAGATTATCAAGGAGTTATTACCAAATTCTGTCTGTTGTTAGAAAATTGAGGATTTTGTGCATGGGATTTTTCTGAAACCTAATTTTTATAAGCTGACAGCTTGATCATTTGCAGAAAATTAATTCATTCGGCTTCTCCTAATGGTTCCCAGAGCACAGGTGTCATTGGCACAGGGAGGAGCGGGCACATTCTTTTCTAAGTTCATAAAAAAGAAGCAAAATGCTGATAATAGAATGCTTTCAGATTTATAAACTGGATTAATAGAGTGGGCATACCATAAAATCAGAATAAAGTTTGCAGCAATAGCTATGATTTATATTTTCCCAGCACATGCCAGTGTTAGTCATTGCTTAGTATCTTAGGTTATCCAGAAAAAAATTGAGTTTCTGCTTCAGAGATCATCTTGCGTAGTAGCTGACTGCCTGTAGAAATGAGGACTATATATATGTATGTTAATATTGTTTATGTATTTATACATAAATATATATGTGTGTGTACATGCATATAGACATATCAAAACAATAAGCAGAGTTCTCAGCTTAGGAACACTCTGACACTGGCAAAATTAGGTTACTTCCGTTTAGGTATCTTGGCAAAGAATATTTGTCTGAGAGATTTAGAGAAGATAAAGAAGTTTCTTGATATTCAGGGAAGTCTGAAGAACAGTGCTGGAGGAAGTGGGACAGCATAAATTCAAGTCTTCTTGTCTCCCTTCCTGTCATCAAATCATTGGCAGCTACTCATGCCAAGCAAATGCATGCAGCTTTACTCTGGAGAAGAAACAGGGAAAATCAGAAATAAGGATTTATTTTGGAACACAGAAGTACTAGACAGAGCTATTATGGTACAATATTAGATGGGGAAAAAACGCATTATTTCTAAATATAGCAATTTAAATGCAAATCTCATATTACTTTGTTTTCTCCCTGAGCCCCCCAGTCCCAGAGTGTAGACGAGAACTTCATCTTTTTTTATAATGTTAAATAGAAGTTTCTAGATCTCCTGCTGATAGGGAAAAGCTTGAAAATACTGCCCACACACATCCAGATGACACAAATATCATGAGACAAAAATAGTTCAACTCCGTTATTGTATAAACTTGTAATACAAAAATGCCGTCATTATTCCTAGGGGTCCGGCATATTTTGATTGCTTTAAATGAGGAATCCTGGAAATACAGCTTTTAAATCCCAAATGTCTACATAGATACGGAGGGGTGGAAGAATGGAAGCAAAGAGCTCATGAAGCAGATGAAAACCCTTGTCTGGAAGGAGTAGAATGTGGTCTGAGATCCCACCGAATTATACTCCATCAATATTTTAATGATTGATTCTGTCAAGCAGGATTTGTTTATTTTTTTACATTATTACATTTTACAATCCATGAGTTACTTTCATATGCCTTCTGATAGGTTCCCCTTAACATGTCCTCTTAAAGTTTTGGGTTCATGACAGCTGCCAGTTTGATCCTCATACAGGACTGAGCGAGGAACCTCAGGCTGTTAGGAGTACAAGCTGCTCCAGCGTGACCTAGAAGTGCTGCTGCTGCAGACTGTAGCTGGATCAAGCTCTGGCAAGCACACATGTGCTGCCAGGAGCTTACATAAAATCACTGAATGGTTTTGGTTGGAAGGGACCTTAAAGATCATCTAGTTCCAACGCCCCCGCCATGGGCAGGGAAATAATCTCCTCCGATCAAAGCAAAATCAACCCATGCGCTTAGGTCCAAGGGAGTACCTTATTCCTACACTGGCCATTATCTTGGCTCCTTGGACAAGCCAAGGAGAAATCAGAAGGAGAAATCAGAAGAGCAGACTCCTACAACGGAGTACAGTTGTAGGAGTCTGACCCAGCGCAGCAGCTGTCGCACTTTCCATCCTCAACACAGGGAGAGTCTGTCGCAGGCTAAACCCATGTCCTCTTCTGCATCACCTTGAGAATTTGCTGTCCTGCCAGAAAGGAAATACTGTCTCTAAGCCAGTAGCACACTGGAAAGGTAACCTCAGTGTCAAACAGAATTATACATTATTGATTGCATCTGTCTGAAACACCATTTTCAGAAACAGCAGTTGGTTTGGAGTTGTATAATCTGAAAGAAAGGGAAGGAGAAGCGACTTCTCCTGTAAAACACATGATGCTGTAAACATTTCAGCAAAATATAAGAAAACAAAAAACCACATTCAGATTAACTTTTAAAGCGAAGGGGATGAAATTCATCTACAGCAGAAACAGGGGTGAACACCTGCCTTAGGTTTGGTGATGGCATATTAACAAGGGGTGTCAGAATACCCCCGGGGTCTCCTCTAGCACATCACTGTGATTATTATTTTATGTGTTACAATTACTCTGGTAAGTATTTTATTGCACTATAGGTATGTCAAGTTGTGCCAGTACTTCACAAATTTAATAGAGAATTCAATTTACAAGCAGAAAACTGAACATGATTGCTGGCTTACTTTCAGTTCTGGGAATGTATCTTTAAATTTCATTTCTTGGTGTGAGAGAAAGTGCACTAAAATTGTGTTTACATGCATATAGGAAACAAAATCTTTGTTAGCCTTTTTCAAACTTACCTGCATAAAAAGTGCCTACAGAATTACACATTATCTGTTGTAATTGTTTGTAATTGTGCTTTAAAAATAAGAGTTTATTGAACAATTGTTCTGAACTTAAAACTGAGAATACATTTAAAGATTGATTCTCAGCAATGTACTGCATAAAAGATAAAAGGCACCTGTGACTGTAGTTAGTAGATTTGCTTTTAAAAAGTATGTTTTAAATGTGCAGTGAAAGTACAGGAATTGCTGTTAAGATTTATATTCCATCCTTACTTCAGCTATTGGGCCTAGGTACTGTGGCAAGCTAGAAGATATTCTCTCATATTTTTATGACAACCAAGAGTAGATAATGCCACTGTTATTCTGAGAAATTGTTGTGAATTGGCACAGCTGAAGAGCAGAATATCATTCTTTGTTGTTGGTGGTGACTGTTCTGCTTGGAACTGGGTGAGTTTGCTGCTGAAAATTGTCCAAACTGAAGCCTTCCCTGATGGATTATAAATATATAATACCCTCCTTACTGGTTACTATGTTTTCTAAAAATTTTTGAAAGAGAGAGGAATCCCTTGACTGATACATGAATTAAAATGCCTGGTCATCAATGCCATATTGCCAAGGTGGGTGAAAAACTAAGACACTGACCACCAACAGGAGCTCTCAGGACTGCTGTAGGTCCATAGCATCCTTGTATGCATTCATTTTATCTTTTTAGTCTTGGCTTTTATGTCAAGCAAGCTCTTGAATGGTTCTAGATCTGAACATTGCTGCTGCTTCCAGAACATGCAGCCACTTTACAAGAGCTGTGGAAGTGGCCTCAAATATTCAGAAGAATCTCGGTATGGGAAGACTTTGCTCTGATGCCATAGAAAGAAGCTGTGGTGCTGAACTTGAATGACTGCCTCATGAAGGCTGAGCTCCAGCTGGCAGCTGAACAAGCCATCTGCCTACTCCTGTGCAGATTTCAGAATCTGAATCTACTCTTAATTACCAACTTCAGCAAGAGCTCCCTAATTTGCTCACAGCCCCTATATCATCTGGGGGCATGTTTCAGTACTGTAGCTGGCACTGTTTTCCTATTGCAGTGAGGGCCACCAAACGAAAGATGAAGTTTATTGATAATTTCAGATGGGAAAGGCATTTCAACCTACATCTTAAAGAAGAGCTCCAGAAATTATTAGGGTTTCCACACTCAGCTTTTAATAATGAGACTCTAGAAGTTGAATTTACAAGTCTGAGTTAAATGCACTGGTCCTGTTCAGAATGACACAGAAATCGGAGGTCCAGGTTTATCCAGAAGGAAGAACTGGTGTCTGCAATGGTACTGATCTCACATACTTTGATATCTAGGAAGGCGTCTATGTTAAGTCCTTTTAAAAGAGCATTCACAGCCTGAAAACACTTTCTCTGAGCTTAGAGAACTGATTTGTCTCACTTGGAGTGTGATTGTTTCAGTCTCTTGTGTCAATGTACAATCTGATGAAGAGTAAGGGCGCTCACTGGGCCAGAGACCTGGCTGAAGGACTGCATTTGTATTTTGCTGTGAAATACTTGTGGACAAAATGAGCAAATAACAGTGGGTATTTAAGGCTCCTTGCACTTAAACAAATGTCTCGCACAAGGTTACAGAATATGACATGAATCTCTTGTTTCTTTCATAGCTGTTCCTGTAGGAAAGGCAGATTCAAGTTTCTGGCTTCATCCCTTGGTTTCCTTTAGTCTCAGGAAGACCTGAGGCTCAGGTATTTTAGGCTGCATCCTGAATGATGCTCCTGAGTCTTTGCTGGCAGCTCCTATATTGTCAGTTTGAAACAGCCACAGAAACCTTCTATTTAACACAGTGGAGTAGGGGTGTCGTGTCCTTGAAGGGGAAGGGAGAAGGAGTATGCAAAAGCTGGTGAGGTATACAAAACCTGTTGGTTTGAAAGTCATATCCACACAAGAAGTTTTCTTTCCCCTGGACATGTGTGAGGACCATCACCCATACAGCTGTACCCCAATGGGGAGTAAACCTCCAGGACTGGGACAGTAAGACAGGGCATCAGATTGGGTTTTTTTCAACAATTTATAGAGAGGAAATACATTCTCCACCTTTCTTACAGATAGTTTTATGGTCCTTCCTTCCTTACCAGATTACAATGGATTTTCTATTTTCCTTCTGTGTTGTTTCGTTTATGTATTTATTGATACTTTTCTCCTAGCCAGAACTCACATTAAAAAATCAGCCCAGGCAAAATACTTGCTAAACCAGCATTCAGTCTTGTTTATTCTTTAGGTATCAAACTCACATTTCCTCCCAAAACAGCTATTTTATCATGTTTCCTAAGACCTCAGGACTCAGTTTTCATCAAGGACGTGCTTTAAGCTGGAATATGGTATTTCAGGTCTCAGCCCTGGAGTCAGTTGTTTGCTATGTGCCATGGGTACAGATTTACTTGCAGCATGGGCAAGGGAAGGAGGACAGACAAAGATAAGGCAAGCTTACTGTTCATAAATTTCAGACTAACATAGCATTTTAGGTTACAAGTCAGTGATAGTAATCACTTTATAGGAAACTGGTCCAGAATACCAATTTCTAAATTCTCTTGCCTCATGAAATATTTATTGAGGAGTTTTAAGTCTGAGGACAGTGAAGCAGCCAGGACGATGGGCAGTAGTATGATAGGTGGAGAGGACCAGTGGACAAAAAAATACTGCTTGAACTCAGGGCGTAGTGTTAACAGTGATAACATAGCATGAAGAAATGTCAACATTGACTTGACTATTCTGAAACAGCCATGCATTTATTTAACAGTGATTGTAGAGTACAAAAATACTCCTGCACAATCCTCTTCTTGATATAGGTATTCAGGAAGAGACAAAATGAAAAAGGGAAACTAATTACAACAGTCTCTTTTCTATTCAGTTAATGCATGAACTGAAGTGTTTAAACTGTGCAACATCCTTGATTTTCAACAGCTCATTTTTGTTAGGAACCTACTGACAGCTGGGCTTTGATTCTGCAGAATGCACAGATCTGTCCAGCATCGCTACTACTTCAGAAAACTGTCTATGATTTTATAATGATACTGGCAAAAAGCATTTTATTCTGTTGAAACAAATATTTATCCTGATAATTCATGTTAGAAAAAGAACAGAAAATATATCCTCTTTAAAAACAAGCAACCAAACTCCTAAATTATGTCCCCATTACATAAAATAATTTGTGATACCAAATCCTTAAAGGCATAGTAACACTAGCGGAACCCTGCAGTGCAGCATGACTGGAAATTGGTGAACAAATTTTTTCTGTTTTTAAGTCTTTTTTCTTGACTGACCTGCGCCACTCCTGTAAATAACTTAAAGACAATAGAATTATTCTTACTTGGTAGAGTCACATAAGAGTAACATGAGTATGCAGGCTGAGTCCAGGTTTTGAAATGCTACACAGCAGATTTTAGAATCTCAGAAGGTTTAGTCTGGTAAAGTATTTAAATGTGTACTAACCTTTAAGCTCCTCACTAGTGCAGGGAATTAAATTTGTTGCACACAAGTTGTCTGGAGAATCAAAATTGTAAACAGATTTCTAATGCATCCTGTAATTTACGTGATAAACTACTACATTGATTCTTATTTCAATGTAAATTAATTTTACTTTTGCTATGGTTATTTTAAAAGTTTGTAACTCTACAAGTAATGTAATATTAGAGACGTCACACACACATATAGTGGTAGATGCAAATTTCTTTTCAGACCTTCATAAATACCAGTGTAATTCTTTTACCTTCCATTTGATTTTAGTAGGCTGCTTGCTGAGAGTTGTACCCACTTTTGTCACATGGCTTATTATCACAGCATCCATTTTCATGATTGTTGTCAAAAAAAAAAGGGCATTTAGGGCAGTTGTTTAGTTTAAATGATCAGTAGAGTGCTACTTTGAGATCATTTGGGAAGGGGACACACACACTGAAATTTTCCAATGGAAGCCATTGGAAGAATGTAATTACCTCACTTGGGACTTGAGCCAACCCAGCAAACATCCAATTTCCACAGATGTGATTGAGGTTGTTTCCATTTAGTTTAATGAGAGTTGGATGGGGCTGTAAGGCATTACAATCCTTTAGGGAGAATCCCGGGGGATCTCTCATCACCAAAAAAGCTGAGGATGTCGGTTTTATATTTCCCCCAAAGTACAGCAGCCCCTGCATAAACATGTCTCCACTGCTGTTCCCCAGCATTACTGGCTCAGGGGGAAGCAGGCCACCATGGTGCCACTATCTGAGCCTGAGAGAGATCCAGGATCCTGGCAGATGATGTTGTTTAGCTTCCTTCTGGGTTTAGGTCATCCATGAGGTTTAGTGAGTTGTTCAGTTCTTTGGTGGATGCACTGAGTGCTCTAGCAATGAGCAGGGAGTGGATGTGATTCCTCACTAATTCCTCCCTCCTTTCAGCATTGAGTGGCACTGAGAAGCATTTTAAGGTCAACATCAGGCTGTCACAGGGTTCAAGATTTTTTCACTGACTGGAGCCCAGCAGTGCTTTAATCCTGACAGACAAAATTACAGGATTGCCTCCAACGCTACTGATAGTACCTCTATTGGTTGGACAGACTTCTGTAATCTTCCCCCTGGTTTCAGGGGAGTCACAGTGCTGGGAGCAGACTTTGTATCAGTCCCCAGACTTTGTATTAGTCCATGCTAAGATGGTTCACTTTTCATAGATCAGCAGATGCTTCAATGTCTCTCTGTTTCAAACCTGATTTTCCTTAGGTTTGGTTTTTCTAAGAGGTAAAGACAAGCTGTAATATACTTACACAACATAGGACTAAAATAAATAAATACTGTTGGGATGTGCTCTTACCAACCAGTTCACAAACTTAACTTACTAGACCCAAATTGTGAGGATGTTTTATTACAGAAGTTTGTTACTCACAGAGCATTGTCATCATGAGAGTTGGGAGCCAGTAGCAGACTGAAGTGTCAGTGAGCATTCCTGATGTAGCAAAGCAGTGCTGATATTCCCTGCTTTCCCACAATATTTTATGACACGAAGAAAATAAAGGTTTTGTACTGACATTTTGGGAATAGAGGACTGAGAGCTGTGAAGTATCTCTACTCCCGTCCTGATGCTAGGTGAATGTAAAATTGCCTTTCCAAAAAAAAAAATAAAAAAATCAGTGATTCTTTCTGCAAGGAGATGCAGCAGTTGCTTCCACCATACAGGTGGCCATTTATGACAGTCTCTGTCTTCACAATCTCCACACCAATAGGTCTGATGTTCTGAGAATTACTGTTGCAGAGCATGTTGACAGGATGTGTGACTTGTAAGTATTAGAGGTCACGTCTGTGGTCTGAAAGTAAAGGATAACCGATTTGTGACTTGTATCTCCAGTTCTCACTCTCTTTTATCTACTGCCTCTTTTCCTTCCTTTTTCCTGGTTCCCTCATCACACAGCATTATCTCTCATTTACACCTCCTGCCTCTCCAGAAAGAAACCACTTTTGCCATGCCGATTTCTGTGGAGAGCATTGTTATAGGAGGAGGGAGGAAAGTTAAAGCCTCTGAGATGCTTTTTGACATATGGTTGAGAGGCTTAAGGCTTCCTGGCAATGCTAGTCTCTGCTCTGTTTTGCAGGCTGGCTGTCTGCCGTAGGATGCTTTTGATGAAAAAGAATAAATGCAAACCAATATTTGTCTACTTTACCCTCTCCTTCACACAAAGCTTGCTAAGGACTGGAAAGCTTTCAGCTAACATTTTAGCAAAGCAAACTGAATACTGATGTGTATTTTTTTAGTAGCTTCAGGACTAATGTGCTGTAAAATGTACTTCTTTTTCCTTGTCACAGTGGCAGAAGTTATGGGGAAAGGACTATTTTCTTTTGCTTGAGAAGAACAGGGCTCCTGTTAGGGGTAGTTTTTTATTCCTTGACGATGTTGAATGTTCCTGCACTGAAGCATGATCTAGAAATCTCATATTCCTGCTCAAGTGTTTTCTAACTGCTGCTAGATGTGCTACTAGTTGGACAAGAAACATTTTTGGGAGGAGAGACAGAAAAGTGTGTTGTGTGTGACCCTGCAGTGGCAGTCAGCAAAATTGTGTGTGACCTCAGATAAGGATCAACAATTGAGACACGCCAGGATAAATCACAGCATTGCCAAGTTTAGAGAGAAGCCAAAGGAAAATTGGTTGCAGTGCTGGCTTACAGGAGGTTGTTCCTGGGCAGGAGCTGGCTCAACTTGAAGGCATGGGAGTTCAATTAAATAACTCCTAGCTACTTGCAAGGGGTATGTCTGTCAGAACCTGCTTTCATGAAGGGATAAAAGGGTTATTGATCAAAAAATACAGTCTTCATGTTTGCCATAGTTAAAATACTATGACTAGAGAGTTATTTAATAAGGTTTGTTTTGGGGTGGCATTTTGATCTCTTCAGTGGATGAATTTTTTGGAAGCCACTGCAGAGATACTAGATCTCTAAGCCATTGGCAGTGAGGTAAATGGCATTTAGTTTTGCTCCAGGGAAAGATTTATTCTTTCATCAAGTGTCACCTCTACCATGATGTGCCTGAATAAATATAACTAGCTTCACTTACATTAGTGGTCTCTCCTGGGACAACACTGCCAACATAAATTATTTATGATTTGAGATGGGTTTTATACTAGTCACAGCACACAAAAAAATACTACCTTCCAAGCTCACTGCATATTGCAGGTGACAGAGACAAAAACTTTAATAAAGGACTGTTTCACCATGACAATAAAATCTATTGGCCTCTTTTTACCTCTGCCAACTGTGATACTCAGACAGTATTGTGTTCCTGTGTGCAGCCACAACTTTGGCTCTGAAGCTCCATTGAAACTGAATATTGATGAGGACTTCCGTTTCCTCAGCTCAAGGACAGGCACCTCATCACTTAGTTGAGCCAGGAGTTTGTGACAAGTCAGATTAGAAACAGTCATCTCAAAATAAGCAGAAGTTGTCTTCTGGTTTCTGGAAACCCTTTTTGAGATTTCACCCAACAAACCGTAATTTTGCTGTACTGCAGAGTAATATGCTCATGTCAGCAATCAAAAAGTTAGGCAAATTTTGGGAGATTTCTTTCTGACATAATTTTGGCACGACAGTATTATTTTGCTTCATTCCTTAGTTACTGAAATTATTAAAAAGGCAGCACAAGATTAAGATTCAAAGATTAAGATTCAAATTTTTAAAGTGTTGTGCTCACCAATATAGTTGACTTTTAGAAGAAGTTAGAAACTTTACATCAGATGTCCTATGTTATTTATAAAAACAATTTCTGTCTTCCTGTGTCTTATGTCTTACCTGTTTTTTACCATGTATAAATTACCTCTCTATATTTGCGGTGGCTTAAAACTGTGCTGATTTAAAGACAATTCACAGGTGGCTGAGCCATGATAAAGCCTTCATATATTACAAAAGCAGGTTGTCTTATGAATGCTATATATTGAGTGAACACAGGAGAAATGTGAGATCAAAGAAATACAAGAGTAAAAGTAAAGATAATAAATAAAAAAATAAATAAATAATGACTAGTTAGTAAACTAAATAATACATAAAAAGAGTAAAAAAAGTAAATAAAATGTCCTTAATGTAATGTTCACGTGTGGGTTTTGATGTGGTTTGATTTCAAGTTGCACTGAAATAAAAATATGGTATAAAAATAATAATGTATTTTAAAATAATGATGTATTTGGCAGTTCCCTTTCCATTTTTTAGGAAATGTATGATACCACAGAAACCTCACCTTAATACAGGTTTTGTTTTGTGAAAAATGCCTTTTGCAAGCTTGTAAAATGGAGTAAATTTTACCCTGGGATATGGAAAAATACCATGAAAATGACTACTTGATTAGCAATTTCAGTCTGAAAATTAGTTATGACTTAGCAAAACATCCATTTTCTATGAATAACCATACTTACCTTTCCTAAGTTAAAGGAATGCTGTCATGAACATTCAGTGCTTTTTCCCTGTGTATTAGTAAGTTCACCTCAAGACATAATCCTACTAACATTGTTCAGCATAGTTTTCACTATATAATTGTAACTATTTATAACTGAAAGGACTCAAATTGGAGCTCTACTTATCAGGCAGCAAAGAAAATTACTTTAATGGGCCATTTTTGAGATTTTTCATCATTTGTGATTTCTTTTTCATAACAGAGCCCTCTATGTATATTTTTTTTCAAACAGCAAACCCGATTTTCACTATGGAACTTACTTGTCATATCTATTGCTCTTTTACTTGGAGGTTGTGTTGTCATCCTTGGAGCTGGTGGGGCTACAGTGGGGCTGAAGAAGGAAAGGGAAATGCCAGTAGTGCTGTCACCAAGTTTATTTTGTAATGAGAGTAGCTGCTAAGGCACTGCCGTGAGATGAGGAAGAACGTGGCTGGCATCTTAGTCAGCCTAAACAAGTTTAAAGCCATGGATCTCACCCCACAGAGAAGAGAGAGCCTATGGCCTAAAGGTTAGAGTGCATGGAGAATCCATTACTCGTCTGTCTCACTGAGGATGGCACAGAAATCCTCTGTGGAAGAGCCGGGGACTCCAAAATGTTGTTCTGTGGGAGAAGTGGCTTAGCCTCTGGGTTATCTGGGGTAAATAGCTCACTGGTTAGGGTTCCAACCAAGGAAAGAGAAGTCTTCAGAGCTCTACTCTTGAGCCTATTTTCATTTTGCACACTGTGAATATTAAATCGAAAATGGTAGGAAGAGTCAGTTTGCTGGCCCTCTAGGAGTGTCATAACTACAGTATAGTTCTTGCATGCTCTCATTCCATGAATCTGTTCTAACATGAAGTGTGGCCTGATATGGGCAATTGCCCAGGAATGTAGAGCCATGCCAGTCCCACAGAGTCAAGGACATACTGGAATTCAACATTTTATGGATATTAATATGGATATTAATAAATTTAGTATTTTGGAAGTCTGGTGAGCCTTGAGAAAAGATTAAAGAGGAAGAATTAGGAGATCTGGAAAGCCTCTTTGCACTGCATGGATTCAGACTCCTGCCAAGCATCACACATTTCTTTCTCTGGCTTTCAACAAACATAGTTACTTTAGGCTATAATAGATCAAGACAGTTCAGACTGTTTCTCTAAGGTGGGAATGCACAGGGTATTGTTTATTACTGGAATACCTTACAGAAGTCTGTTGTGATGACAATTTCTTTTCATCAAGGTCTGTCCTCCTTTGATCTTCTTCCATCTGACTATACCTGGTTTTCACATTTTAAGACAGTTTTCCAACAGGAGGTTTCTTTCATTAATTTTTGAGAGGGGAAGACATTATTTTATTATGTTGTTGCCATTTTAGTTCTCAGTGCTAAATAGCTTATGGTGGAATTGCGGTTGAGAGCAGTAAGTTTTCTTACTGAATACAATGTCTGTGGAATGTTTTTTTGCCAGGGGGAAAAAAGATACTTTAAAAGGAATCACTAGACAAGACAAAGTTTTGATGATGCCTGATTTTGCTGTGAACAACTCACATCAGTAATGTAACACATTTTCAAATGTATTTTTGGTAGAATTCTTCCTTAATAAGTGAGGCTAAAGGATGACTTACAGCTTCAAGGTTTTTTCCTTTTTCCAGCTGTATCATTTTGCATAATGAAAGGACATTGCCTCCATGTGGCCTCCATTGCTGTTGTGTTGTACCTGTGGATACATTATCACTGCTTATCTGAATGAACAATTCCAAAGCAGCCATGGAGAATTTATTTGCTGATTACTCACCTGCTATTAAAGTGGTTCCAAATGAAGTGAAATGGCAGACACAGTGGCTCTTAGAAGATGTGTCCAGCCATAAAAGGAATTCTCTGCATTCTCTGCAGTGCTCAAGCAGCTTTGCAGATGCACCATATTTAATTAGATTAGCTTTAATTAGACTGCAGATGCGAAGTTGCATCTGTGTATCACTATTAGTCTATTTTGAAACACTATTAGCCAATAGCAAACCACCATCTCATTTGCATTAATTAAAATGTGTTAACATTTTGCTTGCTGGAATAATCACTATGGAAAAACATATATAATTTAGAGATTAATGTGTTGTTGTCCTGTGGCACCATATGCAGAAAATGAAGTAACCTAAGAGACAATCATGCAAGGAAAGAAAAAAAGGAGAATGTGCTGAAGAATTAATTCACTCTGAAATAAATCTTCCTAAGATTCCATTTATACTTATTTAAATTCCTTTAGAGCACTTAGTTTCCAAGGCAATCTTTGCAAGCTTTGGACTTTATTGATTGCTCATCTACCATTAATGTTTATTTTCTTTATCATCTTTTTATTTTAATTTCTTCATGCTTCACAGAGCCCATTTTCTTTTGCTGCTTCTCCCTTTCTGTTCCAAGCTTAACTCAGTTCTGAGGAGGCGGAGGATTAATTGTTCATTACTGGTGATGTTACAGGTTTGAAAGAGTGGTTGATCAGCTATTGCAAAGTTCTTATTAAGAGAGAGCTTCTTTAGTTAATGGCAGAGTACTTGTGAGAGGAATTGGAAACCTGGGACAGAAACCTCACTGGACAGAAGTCATCAGAACCATACCATTGATTTCAGCAGACTGACTTCTAATTCCAGAAGTGATTATTTTTCCTAGGCTTAGTTATGGCATTCCCTTCTATTTTTTTTTTTTTTCTCTTTCTGGCCAAACTGGAGGTTAATCACTGCAAATCCATTAAAAATGTATTTATATAGAGACAGAAGCAAGAACTCCGCTGTGTACTTCTAATTTTAAGATTTGATTATTTTTTCAGCCTCTTTGATCAGCAGCAATGAAATTAATCCAATAAGAAGAATAGGGTTTAATTAAATGATTTTAGTAAGTGGGATGAACTCTTGACAATGAGGGGATGCAGTAGCTTTTTTAATAGCAGTAAGAAAAGGTGTTCATCAAGAGCAGCTGCTAAGGTTGGTTGTAAACACTGGAGCAAAATATTACTAGAGTGAAAAATTTATTTTGTAATAAAACGTATGGCAGTCTCAGGAGAGGAATGTACACAGGGTGTGGTGTTAGATTCATTGCTCTTGAGGTTTAGTGGCATTCTTTGTGATCCTTAAGCCTGCTGGCTTCCCGTTTTTAGAAGGAACATAACACTATTCTCTGACTATGCAACTAACAAATCATTCAGAAAGCAATTCAAAGGTAAAAAGCAGTGAACACGGAGTGGGATCACCAAGAGGACTGTAGATTCAAGTCTAGTACAGAACTTCAGAGTCAGACCCTGATGACTGTTTACTGCAGCAAAGTCAAACAGGAATCCTGGCATATGGTTCCTTTTCCTATTCTCTTCCCAATGAAAAGAAGAAGCTGTGACATTTCAGCACTGAGTTTTCAATGTGTCCAGGAATTAACAGGAATGCTTCACTTAGTGCAAAAAGTCTGGCTTGGATGTACCTGTAGGATCAATCTGTGCTGAACACAGTCAGTGTCAATAGGATGGAGGAAAGGATGCTCTTTCTGTGAATTGAGCTCATACAACTAGATCCCATAAGGGATGTAAGTGCCTAAAATGTTTCTGGTTTTTGTTTGGGCAGCATAAGGCAAAACTAACACCTACTTCAGATAATCAAAGGTGGAGTCTGGCACTGCAAGAGAGGATTTTTTAATTTCTGTCATATCCAGCAAGAATGACGTAATTTGAGAAAACCTTGCAGCCTGCATTTAGTATTACATGGCTGGCCTTCAGACTCAGCACAGGTGGGAGTCATGGGGTCTCAGAAGAGTGAAAAGCATCCCAGGCTGGCTGTCCAGCAGCAAGCTAGATACAGGGATTTAAAGTGGAGGTTTTTCATGTGAAACCCTTAATGCACATCTCAGAGCAGCAGACCTGTTCACCTGTCCACTTAACACTGGGGAATGAAAATATCCCTTTTAAGGGCAGATGCCTACAGTCCTTGTTTTGAGTGAATGAGGGTAGGAGTATAACAAGCCTGGGTCTTCTGATACTGGACAGCTCACCACTCTTAATACATATAAACTTTATATGTTAATCTTATAGTTGGAGTGTTCTTCCAGGAAATGGAGAGACTTAGATTAAATTCCTTCAGTCAGCCAGAGGCTTTAATGTATGACATTGCTTGTAAGTCATGCTGTAAGTCATGGCATTGTGTAGGAAATAAGTCAAACTATAGGCCAAAATGAGAGGGGAAAACAAATTTCTGGTTCCCATTATCAACACTGATAAATTTTAAAATCAGCAGCAATCACCAACTAAAATGCACAAGTTGATGAAAGGTCTTCTTTTTCATAGTTCCTCCATTGTCCCTTGCATAATCATACTTCACCCTCTACTTTATGATTTTTGTTTTAAAGCGTAATCAAAATAGTAGGTGAGGTTTTTCGGGAGAGTTGCACTCTTAAGAGACGCACTGATAGTAGTTGCTTTCACTTGGTAAGTCCACTAAAAGAGCATTGGTACAAACTAGCTCTGTTAATCCATACCATACAAGAACATTTGTCCTTCAGGATGGTATCTGAGCTATAAAACAGTCTTTTCCAGACGTTTTTCAGATCCACATCATCTGAACGTGAAACTGAAACTGTCAGCTTTGGGTTACAGCTCTAGCAGCTGTAACACACTCTCATGGCCTAGCTGAATATAAGGCCTGACTAGAGCTCATGTAAACTAATTATTTAGTCTAATTAGCAGAAGGCTAAAGCACAGTATGAGAGAAAACATATTCCAGGCATGCTGAATTATGAACTTCTAGCATTACTGGGTAGTCAAAGTGAGAAGCACAGCAACAGTGATGAGTGTGTTACGCATGTACCTTACAGAAGTAAAGGTGAGTGAAATGAGAAACAGTCATATGTAGAAAATGTGGATTAAGGCATGAAATGCAGTCTGCACCTTTGGCTTTTCACAGATCTAAAATGCTATATCTATACATCAACCATGTAATATTGAGGTAATTTCAGTGTACTAATATGAAATGACAGACTTCTATGCATAAATGTTGTGTCCTTGGTCAGCAAACTGACTGCTTTTCCGAGAAACACAGCTTCACTGGTCTTGTACGGTATCTTTTAATGGCTCCTAGGAATTTCTTCCAGACTGAACAAGAAGACAAACTTGAATGCCTAGCATTTACACAAAGTGTTTTGAAGAGAATTGTGACCTTACAATAGTACAAAATTTCAGGTTTTGTATTTATGAAGATCAGAAAAAAGCCATGGAGTTCTTGTTCTAAAAAGGTCAGTCTTCCTTCTTAGGAAGCATGACTCCAGATTTGATTAGATCGATTAATGAGGTCAAATGATGCTTTTAGACTGGTAGCTAATGTAAACCAAATCTATTTATCACTTTGGCAGTAGTTCCTGCAACAACGTTAATGATCATTACAACATTTATGGTTATCCAGTCAGGATGGTGCTTTTTGTGCAAAAAGACAGAAGTTAGTAATCAATCATCATCATCCTCATCATAATTGTGCTGCTAAATGAGCTTCTGAAAAAGAAGAGCAAGATGGCTATTAACCTTAACCATACCTTGAAAATAGATTTTTTCCGACAAATGCCACCACTGATATGAGCTCACAACCTTGATAGCTTCTTGAAAAATAAAAGAGGTCGAAATTCTAGACAAGGGCCCAGCCTCTGTTTAGATTCTTTGCTCCAGTCTTTTAAAATGAAGCTGAGCACTTAGAAAGAGAAAGAAAGGTCAAAGCCTGCTCTTTTATTAAATAGCAGGTGAAAACATTTTGTCTGAGAGACTTGAGTTGTATACGGTCTGTGAATAATCAAATTGCTTTTCATTTTTCTGTATATTAGAAGTATAAGTGTCTAATAACACGCAGTTTCCACAAAACTGTATTTTTATAATATGCATTTTTATGCATATCATGGTGATGGCTGTGTGCTGGTGTAACAGAGCCGACAGCTGCAAAAGCTGTTGTGCACATTCGTATCAGTGGTGCTTTCTTGGCAAGTTTGTCTTGGCAGGGAAGGACCAAAGGCATTTGTCTTTTGTGATGCTTTTTTGAGGCAGAGGTGAGGTGTGACATAGGAATGGGTTTGTCTTTCCATCCCAGCACTGGGATGAGGCTTAGGATAGCTGGGTTGTTGATACCTGCTCTCTCAAAATTTACATAACTGGTATAAATATCCCAAGCAGCACCTCTGCTTAATATGTAGAGGTCATGAAAATATTTCAGTTTGAATGCCTGGGGCCAGCCTGGGACCATTGAGTCCTTCAGCACACACCCCCAGGCAGTCTGGCAGACCACAGGGCAGAGCAGATGGCCCAGCTGCCCAGGCACACACCATAAACCAGTGCAGCAGAGCCCACAGCATTATGCCCCTGGTCTCATGCACCGGTGCCGTGCCCTTTCCTGAGCTGGGTGCCTGCCAGGAATTTGCTTCTGCATACCCCTGCAGGATGGATACTATTGATATACAGTTTGAGGTCCCTTGGAAAAAGGCATAGGTACAACCGCAACCAGCCTCCTTAGCCCTGCTGTGGTGAGCAGAGCAAGCCTGAGCTGGAATAGCTTAGTGGCACCTCCAGCACCCTGCTCTGCCTCTTTTTATGACTGATACGTGGTCTGAGCTCTTGCTTGTGTATGGTGCACCTCAGGCATTGCTGGCCATGCACCGAGACCAACGTAAGGTGACCTGGCAATCTTAGCACCCACTTGAATTCAGATTTGAGAGGGCACTGAACCAAAGAAGCGTATGTTATTTATGATCCCCATGAACATGTGTGTGGCACATGCTAGTTGTACCTGCAGCAGTGCCATGTGTTGTAGGAGCAATGTTGGTACTACAGACACCCTGTAAACAAAAATGATGAACCATGTGTGATGTTTCAGTCATGGTGACCAGGGACAGGGAATTGAATCTCACACTAAAGGTTCAGCATGAAAGTGCTTGCCGTACAACCATTTACGGGAAAAATTAGACAAGACTATATAGTCTTATCTGGGGCAAACTGCAAGTGCCTCAATAGCACAGTGAGCTTAGGAACTTCTTTTGGAGGGTGCTGGCAAAGAGATTTGCTTGGTTTTCTGTGTCCTTTGTTTCAGGACCCAGTCTTAGCCATAACCTTGGCCACTGGTGAGATATGGAGCTGCCAGGCTGTCAGTGTGGGTTCCCTTCAGAAAGAGGCCATTCATGTCCTACCTGGACAGCATCCTAGGAGGATCTTGTTGAGGAGATAGAAGGGCTGTTTAGCAAGGGCCGTGCACAGGGGAAGGCTGTGACGTGCTTGGACACACTGGATCTGGCACTGGGCATGTCTGGTGCATTCTTGTACCTGATGGCTGGGCGAGGGCACAGCTCTCATGAGCAGTCTGTTAGACCAGGATGGGCACGTGCCCACCACACAGGCTTGGGCGCTTTCACTGAAAAGCCTCTCAGGCAAGACTGTCCTTTTATTTCATCTGTGTGCAGTGTCAGATCTGGTGAGGCATTTCTTCTGAGTCAGTGCCTGTAGGCACTACCCACACACAAATGAATGTCTGTTAATAATGATAATATTTAACAAAAGAATCTTGTTCAAAGTTTTAGCTGTACATTTAAAATAACAGATCGAGAAATGCTTTTACTGAGCATACACTATTGCCCAGCAGAAGAAGTATGCTTTTACAGATACATTCCTGCCACAGAAAGAAATATAGTTTCTTATATGGTCAATTGCTGCCTACGTACTGCAATTGTACTAACATAATTCTGTCTGGAAGAAGGAGATTGGTTTTGCTTTGCTCCTTGATTGTTTTTATAATTGATTTATCCATACTACAGCTATGCAATTAATTTTTTGTAAATCATTCTGGACATTGAAGATGTGAAAAAGGTCCCCAGCCTATTAAAAACTGGCCTTTCTCACTGTTTACTATGCTTAAGTATGTGAATGCTTCCTGTTGAACTAACTTTAAAAAAATTAAAACGCCAACAAAGGCTTTTATGTCTGAAAGCATTAATAAATTTTCAAAATTAACTGCTCCCAAAATCCTTAACCGCAGAATACATCTGTTTCTTTAATGAGTGGAGGGCACATACAGTGCATATATATATTACATTCTAGGCTGTAGAAGAGTCTTTTTAATCTGTCTTTATCTTACCTTTCAGAGGGAGAAGAAAACAGGTTCATCACAGGCCTTTTCAAGGGCTGGATAAAAACAGACATAGGAACCTGCTTAGTATCTGTTCAAAGTGACTACTGTAGCTCTCCTGGACGGTGTAATGGATAGAGGCAAAGGATCGAGTCCTAAGGGAATGAATGTCATACCTTTATGAAGAGAATTCGATTGTTTACGAAATAGAAGTACTTTACCTGTTTACATTTGAACTGATTTCACATGCAGAGGCAGTAAGTTTCTCTGAGAATTTCACCAGATTTTTGAATGAGGTGGGAAATTAAAATCTGAACTGGCAACAAAGCTAAGGAACAGCAGACCTGTTTCAATAGACAGGTTCATCAGTTTGGTATATATAAGGAGGGAATTCTATTTACTCTGAGGTATCCCATAATTCAGTACTTCATCTGAGTGTTCGGATTCTGGTTACAGTGTTGCTGTCTGGGTAACAAACTGGCAATCAGGAATCAGGAAAGAAAAAAGGCTGTTTCTAAAGCTTTAAGTAAGAAGCAGACACTTGCGGTCAGGGCAGAAGGGGAGGAGGTGCTCCAGCTGCCACAGCAGAGGTTCCCCTGCAGCCTCTGGTGACACATGTGACCCTGCAGTCCATGGAGGACCCCACAGTGGAGCAGGTGAGGAGCCTCAAGGAGGCTGTGAGCCCATGGGAAGCCCAGGCTTCAGCAGAGTCCTGGCAGGACCTGTGGCCCCATGAAGAATGAAGCCCACACTGGAACAGGTTTGCTGGCAGGACTGGTGACCCCATGGAGGACCCACGCTGGAGCAGTGTGTTCCTGAAGGACTGTGCCCTGAGGGAGGGACCCACGCTGGAGCAGTGTGTGAAGAACTGCAGCCTGGGGGAAGGACTCACATTGGAGAAGTTCGTGGAGGACTGTCTCCCAAGTCAGGGACCCCTTACTGAAGCCAGGGAAAAGTGAGTCCTCCCCCTCCAGGAGTGGGAAGGAGTGGTAGAAACAATGTGTGATGCACTGATGACAAACCCCATTCTCTGTCCCCCTGCACCATTGAGGAGGAGGAGGTGGAGAAAGTTAGGAGAGATGTTGATTCCAGGAAGAAGGGAGGGGTGGGGGAAAGGTGTTTTAATATTTGGGTTTATTTCTCATTACCTTACTCAATTGGTAATAAATTAAGCTAATTTCCCCAAGCTGAGTCTGTTTTACAACAGTAATGGGTGAGTGATCTTTCCATGTCCTTGTCTTGCCCCAGGACTTTCGGTGGTATTCACTTTCCCCTGCCCAGCTGAGGAGGGATGGAGCAGCTTTGCCAGGCACCTAGAATCTATCCAGGGCCCATTCTGGGTGTGTTTGTTGCCTCTGTGCTACCAGGAGCCCGTGCAGTGTGCATACACCCCAGGGTGGCATGTGAGGTGCCTCCTCTGGCAGGATCCAAGATTGCGCTGCACCCCAGGCTCTTGCTTGCACCGTGTGCATGACATCCTCCAGCCCTTAGCTCCCTGTGCTTGTGGGTGCAAGCCTAGGACCAGCAGGTGACATGAACTTTGCTGCTCCAATGCTCCCACAGTGTTTTCTGTGTTCTAACCGAAGTAATTTTATTTTGTGTGTATGAATGTCGCCATCTGTGAAATTCAGATATTATTACCTACCTCCATTATAAGACACTTCGTGATCTAATGGTGAAAATTGCTATATATGTGCCATTTCTCTTTGAGAACTTTTAAGTTAATATTAAATACCAGGATATAAAACTGGTTCTTACTTTCACTGGGAAATTAAGGTACCACTCCAATAGTTGCGATCTTTTAATAGTAGCTGTTGTCCTTTAAATCCTAAGTCATCGTCTGATAGCATCCTGTGTTAAGATTGTATATGTTAACAGAACATTGACAAACAGATAAGAGTTTCTGTAAGTTCATCTTGTCAGAATTCACAAATTGGTTCCTCTTTTAAAGGATTTAACCTCTGCATAGTATTTTATTTAAAAGTATGCATATTAGCTCTTTCTTCTTAGGCAATGGAGTTTGTACTTAATGTGGGAATTTATAATATTCATATGTGCTGTACATGACTAATTCTAGTATGCAAGAAGTGTGTTTCCACTTTTGAACATTGAAATACAAGACTGATACTCCTGTTTGCAGGGCAAACCTTGAAAGTGTGATACAAATAACATATCCAAATGTTCAAAAACTGAAAAGGAGTATAAGACCAGCATTAATTGCATACAGTGAAATCTAAGATGTATAGGCAAGAAAGAATAAATAATAAAATGAAACATACATAAGCATAATACATTTTTCTCATAATTTTCATTATTTTTGAGGCTTTTTCTCTTCGTTTTTGAGTCCTGGGATTTATATGACTGGAGTATTTTGTCCCTTTGAAAATTCCAGCTCCAAGTCAGAGCACAGTTCTTTTTTCCTGTGGTCTATCAATTGAAGTTTGAAGTGCAATATATTGTGGATGTCACAAGAAAAGTGAAAGGTGTTTTAACCACAAAATAGAATTGTCTACATGATGGAAAGCAGTCATTTCAGACTTTCACATATTTGTTTGTCCTAGTTCAATATTAGCCTCATAGATTATTTTGTCCCTTCTTAAGAAAGTATTCAGCCTCAACTGGTGTAAGTACATAGAGTTTTTGGAAAGTCTTCAGCAGACCTCTGTAGCTTCCAGGTTTGGTTGGAGGCACCAGCTTTCTTCATCTTTCCCAGCTGCTCAGTGTGTGCCAGCACTGTCTCTGATAATTTTCTAGATCCCGAATTCACTTACTTTATTTTGAAAGCTTTGTGACAGCAGCTATATGAACCGAAAAGAATCATCATTCTAAAAATATTATCTACTGGATGAGAAAACATCTTTCACCAAAGTCATTCCTTTCCCTACACTGTTTTCTGGATTAAGTGACCTAGAGGTTTTGCTGGAAAGGGGGGCTCTTTTGTTTGTCTCACTGGCCAGCGTTACAGTCATTGCCAAGGGACATGCTGTGCAGCAGGAAGCTGGGCTGCTGGTTCCTCCTCTGGGTCCTTGTGTGCCTGGTGGGGTGTATCGTCCTTCACACAGGGCAAGGGCAGAAATGGCTGTATTTGCTGGAGGAAGTGGGAGGCAGGAGCAGGCAGGAGGGCTGAGAGCTGTGAAAGGGTAAGAGGAGAGCTGACATCCCTGCAAAAGCATGGCACTATTGAGAAGGGCAGCCAGGTGCCAGAGACCACAGGAGGGACCTTCCTGAGGAGCCATGTGGCCACCAAAGAGGTGGTGCCCTGGTTGAGCTGAAAACAAGCCAAAGAGAGTAGCCCCGAGTGACAGGGACAGAGCTGGCAGAGCACAGTGCTGTGCTAATGCTCTTCTGCTCTTATTCTGTCTCATTCTGATTGGGGGTGGAGGGGAATGTGGTGGTTAACAGAGGAGCTGTTTTCATGGTAATATTTATACAGATGAAACCTGACATTTAAGCTTGAAGGCCTTTGCAATCTCTCTGAGGTTCTTCCGTCAAGAAGGAACCATCTCAGCAGCTTCACTTCCTCTTTCTGGCTGCTTCACCATCCTGTCTCATCTGGAAACTCCCTCGTCTTGCTTTCTCCCCCATGTGCCTCAAGAGACTAGGGCAAAGGAGCTGATGAGACTGAGCAGTGAGGAACTAGAAGAGAGAGGGAGCAAAACACATTGGGAAGAAGAGAGGGAAGAACACAGACAGATAGTTGTGTTCTGCAGAAAGAGCATATGGTGCTGAGTAGTTGTGTTTTACCTTGACGGAGGGCAAATCACATGCCATGAAAAGTGAATTAATACCAGCAGTAATAAACATAAATGACCTGCAAATTACAATAGCAGGTGTGATTTTGCCCTCAGGTAAATATCTTAGTTCTTCTATGCATTTTGACTTCCAGATTTGTGCACATACCGTAGGCACATCATAGTCTCCAACAGCCCAAGCACCTTGGCTAAATTTGTAGCCCTATCAACAATTACTGCTAAATTCAGTGTCAGTTTATTTGCAAAGGATGGAATGTTCAGTCATAGAAATTTCACATAATTTTGCGTGATAATGTCCAGCAAGCTATGGACAGGGGTATATTCAGTCAGTGAACTTCCACAGACTGTTTTGCATGTGGGGAGCTTTCACTGTCAGAACATACCTCTTTTAGCAGAATTAAGGCTTCAGTAACTTCCATAAACTATTCACAGAGAGAGTCTCATGTAACTGCACATGCTCAGAAAATAAAGGGGGGGAAATAGGCGTATGAGTGCATTCATTAAGTTATTTAGTAATGGTTCTTTCTAGTGATGGGTCAAAGGTAGCATCATGAAGTTCAACCAGAAAAAAAAAAAGTTGCAGTAAATGTATTGCAAACATGCTATTAAATCAAGAGGTCACACATAAGAGTGTCTGGGGTGGAAATGTAGCTGTATAAGCCTGAATGCTAGTATTTAAAACATCAGTATACACAAGTGTGTATTTTTAGGTTTTACCTTTCATGAGTCATTTTACCATGTATCAGCAGTTTCTTTTCTTTGCATTGATCACCTTTGTATTCCTTCTGCTATGGTAGTGGTATCTTTTACCTGGGTCCTTGCTTTCAGGACATTTTCTGTAAGTAACTTCTAATGAATGTCAAAATGATTTCCAGAACATGGTCCCTGGGGAATTTCTATACAACAGGTCTGAATATGGCTATATATGGAATTTGCTCCCTGATTAGAAGCTGTAAGTGCAAAAAGCTAAGATAGAACTATGGTTTAATAAATTAAAACTTCCAGTGCTCCCATGTTCAGGCTGCCAGAGCTTTAGATTACAGCACTGTGCTTCACATACAGCTATTTGGCAGTTGCAGCTTCCTGCTAAGCATCATGCCCCCTCCAAAACATAGATTATTAGTATCCATCAATTCCAACATGCTATGGGCGTCCTTTGCAGAAAAACATGGGAGCTGCCATCATCTGATAGTCCTTTGCCGTCACAGATTAAATGGCGCTGCTTAATTGCTTAATTGGAAATTTTTGGTGAGCAGTATTTTTGGTGCGGAAGTCTTCACTTTTTAATTCAGTGCTTCTCTTCAGTTCTTCATTGACCTTCCCTCTATTTGGGTTCTAAGTTAGTAAAGTTTCCTCTGACATTGCACATAGAAAGGGAAGAAAATCATTAGGATTAAGGATTTTATTCTCTCTCATAGACAGTAGCACTTTGATGCTGTTACACATTTTGTGACTTCCCCCTTGAAGTCTTTCCTCTGCAGTCAAATGTCCTCCAAGGCATTTGATAATTTTAGATCATCTAACGGAAATGTCAGTTTTAGACCCAAGGCCTGTACCTCTCCAAGTATTCTGTGTTAGGCCAAGTAAGGATGTCTTTATATAAAGGACAAAATTTGTAGCTCTTAAATTGCACAACTCAGTAATACATCCTTTCCTTTGAATCTAGCATGCTCGGGAGAACAAGATTTAATGACAGGTTGGGACACAAGCTGTACTTAGTGCAGCTCAGTAGAAGCAAGTCAGTGAAATGGAGCAGTCAGTCCTGAGGACTGCCAGGTTTGTGGGGGCAGTGCTTTGGATTAGGTTTGCTCCCATGGGCCAATTGCCTTTTGCAGTTGGAGCACCACTAGGTGACCTCTGGGAACATATATTCCACTCAGTCCATTGTGCCCTCACAGATCGCTGCAGAACAAGTGCAAGCATGATGTATGGGTATGGTCTGGAGATAAACCTTGTGAAAACACTCCTTGGCCCAAAATAAAATTATAAACTAAGAGCATCACAGCTGCTTTATTTGTGAAATGTACCAAGTGCATCAAATGACCCACAGTATCCATACAACTCTGGCTGGCATTAGTAGAAGGAATCAACAGAGAGGGATGAGGGAGCTCCCATTTAGCTGCATCCATGTCTGACTGTTGTTCAGCATGAGTGAAGTATGCAAAATTGGTACCCAAAATGCCTTGATTCGACTCATTCCTAGAGCTTACTCTCTTCAATGCTATTCCCCAGGAGTAAGCCATGCATTTCTTTTTCTCTACACTCTCTTTTTACAAATAAGCTTCATTCCTGCATTTCTGAGTAAAGTCTTAGAGCATACTCTGGATTGGATCAATAACACTAATTCAAGACCTTATTTACTAACTGCTACTCAGCAGATCCCCTCTTACAGATCTGTCTTTAAGAGCTTTGTAGAATCACCAAATCACGTAGACATTCATGACAGCTTCTTCAAAATAAGTATTCTGTATTTTCCCAGAGGAGTAGAACAAAGAAAATAGCACCGAGACACCAGGAAGTTTACACACGTATTAATTATCCTTAAACCAATAGCTTTTCCTTGGTCAGGTAGGTAAGTATTGCTTGTTTCAAAGCACCCCCTTGTGCAGGCACTCGGTAAGACAAGTTGTACAAAAAGTTTCTGGCTCCCGGACACCTTGATCCCTGGGTCAAAGTCTGCATTTTCCTAGTCACCTACCCTGCTTCATCTACCACAGAGGTCTTTTGTTCAATGGTTCATGTCCAAAGGCCTCCTGAGGTTTCAAACTGTTGAACCTGATCAAACTGGTATAATATGGGTGGAGACAGTCTTCAAACTGTAGGTTCCCACTGTTGTCCATTGGTAAAATACAATTCTTTGAAAATCTGGTATAACCATGGGTAAAGTCCAACTGAAATTAATCAATATGGATCTTCAAAATGCATAAACAGAAATTTCTTACACTGTTGATAAGATTTTTATAGATACTAGTCACACTTGGTAAAGAGCAGACTGAAAAATTAAAGGCTGCAGACTTGAGTCTTCCAAATAGGCTGGTGACTTCAGTCACTTGATTCTGGTCTGCCTACCTTGAGATTACTTTATGGAAAAGTAGCTTTTGAAACCTTACCTTTTTCCAAAGTCAAGCTCCTCTGGCAGCATCATAAATTGGGGAGCACAAGTAGGAAAACTCTCAAAGACTTTAGTAACTCTGGAAAACCTTGTAAATATTATGTTAAATTGTTTACATTTAGAATTATTTATATCATGCTTTTGAAAGGAAACATCTCTTCAAAGCCAATGATAACTGTATGTTTCACTTGTCTTGAATTTAATATTTATGTCCATTGGGCAATCTCTGTTGATGGCAATGTTCAGATAAGCCATTTTCTTGATAGAGATAGTACACTTTTATTGGAAAAAATAATCCATTTCTTTTCATTTTTTCAAACTTGAGTTTTGAAGTGGTTTTGTAAATGTCCAGATTTTGTGCCACCCCATTTTTTTTCTTCTAGTGCTTATGCTTTGTTTAATAAGAAAAGGAAGCATATTTTCTCTGAAGGGATAAATAAGGAATTCTGCATAATTCTTGGTGTCTCTGATAGTAATTTGATGATCACTTAATTGCATCACAATAGCTATTGGGTGAAATTAAATTACAAACAGATGAGAGCAGACAACGCGTTATAGAAAAGAAGCTGAGGTATCTGCAAGTGTTTCAAATGCTCCCCAAGGTACCCTACATTGTTCATGCTCCAGAGAACCAAGGCAGCAGTGCCAGAATACCAATTGATACAACACTTTAAGCACAAAGGCACCTGAATTCACTATCTACACAAGCTTTTTCATCTGCAGGATGCATATGTGTTTATCCTGTTAATGCCTACATTCCCTGTCTCCTCAACCCATTGGTTCTCAGTTTACCCGCACTCAATGTGTTCCTCTTCTCACCTCACACAGAGGCATCCTGCTGTCAGATCCCAATCCAGATTCTTGCTCCTCCCTGTATTCATGCATCAGGCATTGCTGACAAATCAGTGAAACAAAAAGCTGATATATTTGTTCACATCATTCATTTCCTTTTAGCATAACTGCTGTGGATGATCTTAGATATAGTGTTACATACATACTGTTTCAGGTGCTAAGGGTCTAAGTGCACATGTGAAATTTAGAATCTGAGTAGAGCACATAGTTCTTGTGAAAGATGATGGTTCTACATTTGTGAGTGCTGGGTGGGAAAAAATGTAGAAGAGTCAGTTGTGCTACAAAATGTTACTGCACCAGATTCAAAGACAAAATTAAATACTAATGCATGAAATACAAATTTTAAGTTGTGATAAGTGCAGATCTAATGCAACTTTAACTGCAGAATTGCTGCTGCTGACTTCATAAAATACATTCCATAAACAGCTGTTAATCTGTTCACCATTTGTCTCTTACCATTCATTTGTTTAGTAATCAGTTCTCATTTGTTCTACATATGGTACAGCTTCCCTTTTATAGCAGCTGCATTTAATGAACAATTGGAGGCACAAAAATATTACAGAAATTATTGTTTAACTATTCTCCTGCATGTTTATCTGTCATTGGGGTCATTTGAATAAAAGTTAGAAAAGGAGTTATTTAAATATAGAGTAAGGAAGGTGTAGATGCTCTGTTATCTTCCTGAACTGGTAGTCCATAGAGCAAGTTCCAGTGACTATGCTTTGCACTCCTCTTAGCTCCTTTAGGCAATTAATTTTCTCTATTTATACTGCCCATTCCCTTTTGTGATTCACTGACGTCAACATGTCAGATTTGATTTGCTTTTTTGGCTTTGCTCTGTATGATATTAGAGACCTTTAGGTAATGCACTGAGTATCTTGCAAACCGACTGAGTGCATTTCAAGATTTTTAGAAAATGACAGTTTACAGGATTTTAAATTTTGTCAGGTGTTCTGGTTAAGTGTGGGAATCAGTGGTCATTAAAGCTGATTTGTCTGAAGATAATTGCCTTCTGGAGTACTTGTGTTTAAGTGTCATCTGAATTGCTTTTTTCCAAAAATTCTGATCTCTAACAAGAATATTTTATCCTAGTAAGTGTTCTCTCTTATTTATTCATGCTTCAGCCATGTTCTGCATCCTGAGCTGAATGAAAAAATGTGACACAATCTTCTGTTTATAGGGAAGTATAGGTGAGAATATAGCTGTGTGCCGAAGCTTTGCTAGTGCTAAGGGCATGATGCCGAATAGGGCAAATGCCCATGGATTGGACAGCCCTTTACCCTCAGTCAGCCTTCACTGGCGACCTTGACCTGCAGCTGTTGCGAGGAGCCTGTGGATCTGTCAAGTGCAGCAGTGGGCAGAGGAAAAGGGCTGTTCATTAGAACTGACTGCTTGGATCAGATGATGTTCCAGAAAAGGGAAATTTCCAGTCAGTTCCACCCGATTCAGCCACAATGCCAGGTGGGTTGGGGAGATGATTAAAGAAAGAAACGAGTAATTGCTTAAATGTGCCGAGCATTTTACAGATTGCACAGTGTAAATATTTTGGATATACTGCTTTCAGATGGTTGATGAATCAAAATAGCTGCGAGTTTGATATGTGTCACCAGGCCTGTATATAGATAGATGTGTTAAATTGGCATTGTATGGGCAAATGCTCAGTTGGAAGAAATGCAAATGATGACAGGATATTTTAGAAAGGCTCTCAGGTATTTCTGCAAGGCATTTTCATTGAAAAAGCTTAGCTGTGAGAGAAATGTGCTTGTTTCTAAATTTAACCCTACTAACAGTTTACCACCTTCTTTGTGTGTGTGTGTGTCTTTTTCTCTTGCAGTGCCACCTTGGGCCTTAATAGCCATAGCCATAGTTGCAGTCCTATTAATCCTCACCTGCTGCTTTTGTCTCTGTAAGAAATGCTTGTTCAAAAAGAAGAACAAGAAGAAGGGAAAGGAAAAGGGAGGAAAGAATGCTATTAACATGAAAGATGTTAAAGATTTAGGGAAAAGCATGAAAGACCAGGTAAAGTACCTCTCCTTTTCTTGAACTCTTTGGTTGCATTTGAAGGTTTCTGTTTGGTGTGCCTAGAAAAAGTTGTGCTGGTTGTCTCAGCAGTGGCTCTGTGAAGGGTGGACTGACTGACAGCATCTTCTCAGTGGTATCACAAGGGATGAACCTGGGTGGGGCATCACTGATGAAGCAGCCAGCCAGTTTCCCTGCTCTGCTAAAGAAAACATGAGCAGGCATATAATGGCTCATCCCTAAGGGGCAAGTTTTTCAAGGGTATCCTGCTTGCTTTAAAAATGGAGCAAATGTGTTCAATTTTCACCATACTTTTTTCAAGACCTAATACAGTGTTTGTATATCTTACTAACAGTATTTCTGAGATTGCATGATAAAGAAAAGTAGCTTTGAACTCTAAATTTCTTTTTACACAGAAGTTCAGCTGAGAAGGAAACAACGGTATAGAGGAAAAAATGAGAGTCAGAAACAAGGCAAAAACAATGAAAAATAAAAACAGGCACATTCAACACAATGATGTTTGGAGAATTGATTTTGTGCTAGAGAGGACAAGATTAAAGATAACAGGCCATACTTGGAACTGTAAGTCAACTGAGTAACTTGGAGGAGAAGATTAATATAATGCCCTTAGAGAGCAGTGTCATTTTCATAAGGGCAGAAAAAGTTGCCCTTCAGATCTGCTTGATGGAAGAGATGCAGAGGTTGCAGGACTTAATACTAAGGGCCACAGACTCAACTAATACATTCCTAAGAAATAATAAAGCTTTTTATTGACAGGGGCTTAATATTGCCCTTCCTGGAGCTAACTGTTGGGAATAAGTGGCAGAATGAGGAAATAAACATTAATTATCCATTTGTCCTCACAGCTCACAGATTTCCTAAGCTAAGAAGAAAAAAGGGCTATATTTTTCAAACAGGAAGGGCTGAAAAAATTTAGAGAATTGCTTTGCAAACCCTTTTAAGTAGGGGCAAATAACTGTAAAGATACTGCATACTCAAATCTGTGCTCCCAAGGCTCCTGGGGAAGTTGAGCTAGAGCAATACAGGAGTGGTTACCCAGCCAGACAGAGAGGATGCAAGATCCAAGAGAATCTTGGAGCACGGTAGCTAGAGGCCCATGGATCAGTCTAGAACAAGTGCTGAAATGCCACTGCTCAGTGATGTAGCAGCCACCAGTGTGGCTCATCAGCCAGCCTTAAGAGTCCTGGAACAGATCAGCATGCTTCTCCAGGCATGTGGAGTGTAGTAGGGGAAGAGCAAAATTGGGAGAGTGGGTGGGGAAGCCTGCAAGTCTGATGATTAGCTGCGATAGATCACAAGTGGAGTCAGAAAGGAGCTCAGATAAAGGGAGGAAAATAATGGATGTTTCAAAGGTGTAGAGCTATCTGAGCTATTAATAGTTTCAGCTTCAGGGATGAGAGGACAAAGAGCAAACACTGGAGACCCTTGTATCCCCATTGCTAGTGGAATACTTCAGATACTGCAGTGGTGCGCAGGTTCAGCCTTGGTTCCTCCTGGAGATAAGGTGCTTTGTGTGCCACACTGGTGTACCTGGAGTGTGTGACACCAGCACAAGGCAAATTCACACCTGAAAGAAACCTTCTCAGTATACAAAATCATTAATGTAGATGGAAGTATTCCAAGGTTAGAAAGTTAGAAAAATTAGTGAGACTGAGCTCAAAAAAATCAGAGCAGAAATTTTGAGTTCTCCCTTGAAGAGGATATGATGCTGGGGTTTTTTTCTCCATATGACAAATGTGAAACAAACTCCTTCTCTTAAAGCACTTTGATTTAACATTCATCCCTGTATTTGATTTATAGACTTTGTTCTGAGGTATTAATATTAGGAAATTGTGAGATATTTCTTCCTCGATGTATGGAAAATCAGATCATCAGTCGTTGGGTTGTCCTAGGCTACTGTTTGCTAACTCCTCCCATTGAGTGAAGAATAATTTGGAAGAACTGCTTCAATTATGCTGATGGAAAAATTTCTTGAGAATTTTGTTATGTTCTGCTAATGATAACAAACCTAATACTTTTTTGTAGGATAAATAATGTGCAATTTGTTGACTGGTATTTATGTGGAATTTGTTCTATATCATGTAAGGCTTTTGTTCTATTTACAATATATTTTTAAGTGTTTTTAATTATATTCATTAGGACCTGGATAAATGACCATGGATTCCTGGAAAATAAGTATTTTAAATGCAGAATTACATGATGTTAGTAATATTGAGTTCCATTTGTATCTTTTTAATGGGAAAATTTGGTAAAAAGCTGAATCCTGCATCTTCTGTCTACAAAAAGAGTTTAGACGTTGAAATGTTGCACAAATAGGTATTTTAAGAAGATTCCATTCAAAATACTTGGTATAGTTATTTAAACCTACTTTTGCCCAGATATTTTGGGATTTAACTAGCATGTTTTCTTTTGCACAGTTAAACCTAAGGAGGGTAGTTGATGTAAATGTCAGACCTTTAGTAAGTAGATCACCAATTCAGCCACCTCTTCTCACTGTCTGGGATTTCAAACCCAGGCTATAAGATTCTTAAATTAGCACCTCAAATTCATTCCTAGCAGTCTGACGGTGTACGGATTTTAAGTTCTTGGCATTCAAGAACTTTCACCAGCTTAATTCCTAATGCCACATTTTAGCTGTCTTTTTTTTTCTCTGTATGACATGGTTTTTATTCTCACAGATAATCTTGACTTACCAGTGCAGGTTTTCATATACCTATCTAAACTCAAGGCCATGCTAAATGTAGCGTATTTCAGGTAAGAGAATTGAAGCACTTTAGCGGCTCTGGCATAGAACAGAAAGGGGAATAATAAGAATACCTTTTAGCTCTTTAAAGAAACAAATTGTTAAAAAAGTAATTGAAGAGTAAGATGTAAATCTAATGCCATTATAAAGGGCAACATACAGTACTAAATGGCTGAAACGTTGTCAAAAACTGAAAAACCTACTTCAGTCATTGTTAGGCCTGAACCTGCAAGCGCTAATTACTTCTGCCTTCAGCTCAGAGTGCATAATAGCAGTTGCTAGTCACTTGGCATCTTGCAGGATCCTAGTTCCCTAGGCACATGAAGTTGAAAGGGAGTGCCATTTGGTAAATTGAAAGCATCAGCTCCTGGAAATATAATTTTTATCTTAGACTAGATTTTTTTTGTTGAAGAGAACTTCTGTCCCATTTTAATTTATGCTGACCTGCCCATCCATGCCAAATCAGTCTAGAGCCATGTAACTTGGCATAGTTGAAGGTCCTTTTGACATAGAGACCCAGTCAGTCAGCTCAATAGTCATACATGGTAGCTAGATATTACAGAAAAGGGAATTCCTTCAAAATTGTTAATGAATGCACAACTGTAAAAAAGGTCATTTCTCCATGTTTTTTACTAATGTTTGTGTGTGGATGTTTTAATTTTTATTTCTTCCTCCTATGTCCTCCTTGTCTATGTTGTGTCTCATGACTGTTCTGGATTGTCACTTGCGGTAGGTTTATTTTGCTATTTGGACGCACCTAGACTTAAGCTCTCATGCATAGTCTCCTGACAGCTCTGTCTCCTTAGCAGAGATGGACATGTAGTAGCTTTGATACACACATCAAGAGGCTGAACTAAATTGATTGGGTATTTTTTGGTTGGATATATATTGGGGGGGACGCTGGAGGAGGGTGGAAGAAAAGAGGTTGTCATTCTTTCTATAGTTAAAATATTAAGTCAAACTGTACCAGAAAGCTCAATTTTAAAATTGATTGGCACATAAAAATAACTTGCTAATTTTATTTCCTTTTTGTATAAATGTCACTATATCAAAAGTAGACAAAAGCAATGTGTATTTTTAATGTCTTAGTTTCTAAGTGTTGCTTAAATGACTGGTACATGAAACTTGCTCTGGGCTCTCACATCATCTCTGTACAGTGCTCAGGCATTAAATTCTTAGTGTTCCATGCCAAGCTCTTTTAAGTGGTCTTAATACAGGTTTCTGTTGGTGCAATCTAGTGACAACTGGCACCAGTGTTTTTGTGAGATCTTCCCATCACAGTTTTCATCTTTATAACTTTCAATCTCTACTAATGCCCCTGGTGGCTCGCACTACTTCTTTTCTTTGAGGGGAATTAAAAAGGCCCTGAAGACTCTGCTTCAGAGACACTGTAATAGCTTCAGATTTATTAAGTCTGAATTTAATGCATTGGTACAGCAAATTTCTTGATTAAGCTCAGCCTGTGGGCTAAGAAATGGAATAGACATAATAATTTCAGTCATGAACAGCGGCACTGAGAAGTTACTAAAATTTAGCCCTATTGCTTGGAGAATAGTTTGTTGTGGTCTGAACATTTTATTAGGTCACAAAGCATTTGTGAAAAACGAGATTTAATAGTTCAGCCCTTTCTCCTTGCATCAGGCTAAAATACTGTAACTAGTGAAGGATTTTTGGCTTACAATGAGTGTGTTAGGTGAAATAGGAGATTTGGTATTAGGTATAGGTACTACAGCCTGGATGGAGTACGAGTAGTATATTCTTGGCTCTGCTACTGACTTGCTGTGGCCTTCAGTCAGCCACCTGACTTCCCTGTATGTTTTCCCTTTACATCGGCCTTCCTTTTACATTGGGGTTATGTACTAACTTGATCAGAATATTCTGATTAATGTTCCTCTCTGAATAGCGGGCGTTATAAAGTGATGTGACAGTGAGAGCTGCAATTGCATCCAACTGAGCTTCAACATATAATGGTGTTCTTAGAATTATTCACCTTATGATTCTAGCTGTTGATCAGCAAACACCCTTGCCGTCCTGGGGACAAAACACTGAAGGAGCAAGATTTTTATTGTTAGGTGCCCTGAAATATTTCAAAATAGAGTGCATTGACCTGGCAGCATGAAGACAATAGCCCAAATGAAGTCAGGATAATCCACATGGACATCTAGAGAGCCTGGATTTCACTTGAAGCAGCTCAAGCTTTTATTGCCAGAAAAAAATGCAAGAGGATCTTTCTGGGGGACAGGAGCTCTGTTGCTGGCAGTGGTCTTCTCTTCTGCAGTGTTTCGTCATGTGCTTGTTTTCCCAGTTGAATGCCTAAAGAATAGCGAGGGTATTTATTCCACAGTGCTACCTGTCTGGTGTCAGCATGCCAGTTCCCATTTGTTGTCATCTTCAGCCCATGGTGGCATTAATGCTCGCTGTGGCTTATCCTTAATGCAATGAGATGTCCTAATTCACACTCAGAAAGGTGACATGTGCTGCAGAGCCGCTGCAGTGGAGAAGGTTAGTCAGAAACAATGGGGACGAGTCCTTAGAAAACAAGCCCAGTGAGTTTACTGTGGCAGTCAAAATGGATTCACTGTTTGTACATTAATTCAATCTCAGGCTTGACCAATTGTCCTCCTTTTTCACCTGCCTCAAAGACAACTGTGCAGTGTGCATAAGACTTCATGAAAAATGTGAATAAGATATGAAGATAAAATGTTATAGATGAGTGTTTGTGTTCTGCAAATAGGTTTTCTGTAAAATTCTTTTGAAATTTAGATTTATAATAGACTTCAGAAGCCTAAAAATATGGAAGCAATAGCTGTGAGACCACAAGACTGGGCTTATTTGCATTCCTGTCTCTTCCTCTCAGTCACTCCCAAGAAAACATAGGATCTTGCTTTGCGTGCTTCCTGGGTTTGTTTTCCTCCTTTGTTAAACTATTTTTTTTCTGTAAAGTAATTAATTTACATCTGTTGTAATCTACTGTACAGTTAGGGTGATATGAAGATGCAAATCCTACTCATTCTTTTACATATCTTGTTTTCTATATTGAAGGTCTTACCATTGGAAGCTTCCATTTTCAAGGACATTTTTTGCATTTTCCTGATTAACAGACCAAATTTTGAGTTCTATATTCAAGACCAGAGTCTGCAAGTTTCTAATGAATGCCATTTAGGAAGTATGCAATCAGTCCCTAAATTAAGTGACTTGAGTCAGACTCTCGAGACATTTACCTATATCCACAGACTGTATGGAGAGCTAAACTCCTACACTATGTCTGAAGTTAGTGAGTATGCATAACAACCTACAACAGGAACAGCAGTTCAGATTAATGAGGTATACATTTCAAATGTATATGTATACATTTTAATGGGGTATACATATTTTAAAAATTAAAATAAAAAGTTAGTATTTGGGAATATTCTTTACTTTTTAAGTAAAAGTATTTACTCTTTACAAATTGATAAATAATAAATACAAATAGCAAACAGCCTTCAGTCATGAGAATATCGGATACTTCATAAAGTCCTATTTAGAAGTTGGTCAGAGGATTATTCTATCTCTTTTTAAGGAACTAAGGCAGTAGAACAGGTCTGTTCCAACTTTTTCTCCACAGATCAGAGTAGCATTCAGCAAATCATGTCTGGTTATATTTAGGTTAATTTTCACTATCAGATACATGTAGTCCTAATTATATAGTATGACAGATTTTTCCAACGTAAATAAATGTAGCACTCTGAGTAGTCCTCCCAGGTCAAGGAGCCAGCTCTGTCCCAAAGCATGCTTCCATCTGGCCCGCTGCCATTCGTTTGGGGAGGATGAAGAACAATTGATGGAGCAGCATGCACTGGCCAAGCAGCCTGGAGCTGCCTCCTACTCACAGGCTGCTGCTCAGTGCAAGCGAGCGCTGCCTGCCATATGGCAGTGGGGGCAGAGCACGGCAGCGTGCTCGCAGCACTGCATGCTACTTTTAGTTCACACACATGGGCCCTGCATTCAGAGCAGAGCCCTGACCCACAGGGTGAGCTTCCAAAATAGGCTCCTAGGCTGAGAGCAGCTTCGTCTGTTTGCAGCCCGTAAACACTGGCTACAGGTGTTTATATATCAAAAAACATCAAAACCAGGTTGATTTGTGAGCTTAAAAGCTCCAACTTAAATGAATGTATTCATATTTTACTTTGAACACCTGCAGCATTTTCTGTACTGTTCTGTTGCCCCAGATTAAGCTGGTATTTTAGTACCCAAACAATTCAGCGAGCTCTTAAGCTGAACATGACCTCATGTCACAGAGCTCCTGAAGAAAGAAAGCCTTTTGAATAACCCAACCAAGACCATTTAAAAACTGGATAACAAGCAGGGAAGTAATGTGAAGGCATCGCATGCTGACCCCAGCAGGGTTTTTCTCATTGTGTGCATCAGTGTGGCCCACTGCTGGTGTGTGAGGCCAACATTCTTACAGCAGTAATGGCAGAGTAGATTTCACAATGGCCAAAGCCTGGCGCAGCCACTGGAAACCCAGGCACAACATGCTCTTTAAATTAATTCATGGAGAGAAAGCAGATGCTGAATGAATGAAATGTTGCCTTTCCTTCTGAGGGACTTTGATAGAGAACATGTTGCAATTGCAGGCTTGTCTGCTTTGTGATAGGGAACCAGACAGGAATTTTTAAAGGCTTTTATTTTCCCTTGGGATAAAAATTGGCCAGATTAGAATTACAGTGTTCTTGAATGTGAAAGAAACTGATAAGAGGTGCACCACCATTAGTGAAAAAGCAGTCATTTCTGGTTGTGGAGGAAAAATTGCCTTTCTAGTAAATTCATTGTTGGACATGGCACAGAACATTCTTGCTACAAAATCTTACTGTTTTCTTCCTTTCGGCTCACCAGGCATTGCACAAGCCTGAGGACTGGGCATCACTCAAATGTTAAAATAATATTTCCTTCATGATTCCAAAAAGAATGATGGAGAGGCAGGTGGAGATGGAAATCGGGGCAGCAGCGTGCACCATGCAGCAAACAAACTTACAGGCTGCAATCAGGGGTTTGTTTTGCTTCCCAATGTCTCTCCTTCTTGCTTACTGGTAACCAGTTTCCTTAAAAGTGAGGCTGTAGGCCACCCCATGAACAGAAGGAACCCTAAAAATTCTGTTAATGAAAGCATTTCTTTACAAACAACAGTGAAAGGCACTTGCATTTTAAATGCTTTGTGACATGAACTAGTCACAAACAAGACATGGCTCAGACATGATTGCGGTCTCTGCCCCTCTGTAACAGGAGGCAAGCAGGTACACTTGCTCCCCCAGCAGCTTTGGTACGTGAGTCTCCTCGCACTTGGCTTTCCTGAAGCTTCTGCACATGTGGAGTCTGGGGGCAACCAGCAGAAGAAGTGCCCTTGTAGACCCTCTTGTTTTCTACATTGAGTTTGGGGACAGATTAAAGTAAAGTTGTTTTAAGGCCCAGAATCTCTTTTGTGGTTTGTGGTGTATAGTAGTGGGGTAAACCTGGTGACAAAGAGCAGGCGTTTTGGTGGAACTCAGCTGGAAGCAAGGGATGTTTGCAGTGTCACAACATAGTGTCACAGAAGAGAGGCTTTTGTCATTTAGGGGAATGAGAGGGAGAAAAAACCCAGGAAGTAGAAAAACCCACTACAGGATGAGGAGTTTCAAAAAAATTGAAAATTAAGCATTTTCTTTAGCAACTCAGAAGAAAAGAGGAAGCTACAAAACCACTCTTAATTACATTATGGAAGTGAAGGTACAAACAGCAGTTGAACAGTGGATCCCACATTGCTGTAATTTACCCCTTTTTGTTGATATCAGTAAATGCAGATGTATCACCTTGTAATGTTTGTACTGGATTAACACTTTTGCAGTACATTCCTACACCTGCTTACATATAAGCCTACATTTTTCAGATACTTACACACATTTGAGAGGACATAGATGTTTTGCTGTTATGTGTTTCTGCATATGTTACACTGAAATGAAGAAACTCTTTGAGTAAAATTCATGGTCATCCCATATTAGAAAGGATAAATCCAGTCTCCAGCACAGTGCAATTATGCATTTCCATGTTGCATATTTCTCAGAAAAAGCATTTAAAATGTCATGAAGTTAAAGAAAATGTTAGAGAAGGCAAGGCTTACATTCCTCCAGTTCTAAATCTAGTCTATCTGGTTACGGTTTTTCAGTTGAAGAGGCTTGAGGAAAAAGATTGCTTATAATTAAAAATATTATATTGTATACTGTTTCTAAAACAAATAAAATTTAGCTGCTTATATTAATGGATTCTAGCAATACAACAGTAAGATTCAATACAGTGTGATACAGTATGCTATAAATTGAGGGTTGTAGTAATATTCCATTAAATATTGATCTTTCAGAGAATCTCAATACAAAATTAAAATCCCTGTGGGGTGTTTCAAGTACTTTGAAGCAATCCAATTCTTCTTCCTCTTTGGAACTCAGCAGTTAAATCAAACATGAGAAACTTCGGTGCTTCTTTTGACTCAGCTTCTTCCTGAAGCAGTGGCCTCTAGTTTGAAATCAAATTCCTCTCTTGACAGTAAAAACTATTATTTACAGACTACTCTAGAGATAATAATTTGTCATTTTTTCCCTCCCCCAATGCCACAAACTTGTCCATATCCAAACACTATTTCTTTCTTAGTACTTTTTTCTTAGTGATTCAGTGTTTCTGAGTCAAGGTCAAGAAGAATCATGTAGCTCCTCAGCTGATGTCAGTAATGTACAATGTTTTCTGTCTCTCATGGAAATAGCTTTCTCCTTCCAGTAGGCTTCTCATAACCTGTGGAGAAGATTTTCTTAACCATACAGCATTTTTTCTGCCTGCACTTCAAAACTCCCTTGCAAGAGGGATGTTAGCTTCCCATTATATTTTCTGTAGTCACAGTAAGGATGTTTTTTACATTGAGTTACCTGCAGCTCTGTCATCTGGACTGATCAGCTTTGCAGAAGAAAGTGTGGATATATAACTTTGCAGAAGAAAGTATGGATATATAACTATTCCCTTGACGGACTGTTTACAAATTCCTCTTGCTTAGAAATTAGCATCTAAGGTTCTTTTTGCATTGTCACTTTAATCCCTAAGGAATGGCCACAGGTTATTGCCTCTCAAACAAAATCCAGGTCAAAAGTAGATGGAACAGCAGAAAGTCTAGTGCTTGTCCCAGAAACAATAATATAGTGGAGCTGTGTATTGCTCTTTTGTCATGGAGTCCTCTTTTAGGACCATACTGGGGTGATTCCGAGCAGAGGATCCTGAAGTTAACATCACACTCTGACTTACTATTTCCTGTTGTCTCCAGGCTCTGATAAAGCCAGTTGCTCCAGTTGGATTGAGTCACATCTTTTTTTTATGATCACAAAACCTTAAGCTTATTTTTATTATCAAAAGCAAGAGTGTTTGGCATAATCACATTGCTCCATATCCTGAAAAGCCCATGTATGGTCTGCTAGAGAGTCTATCAGTTTTCAAGTGTCACAGTTCTTGTTGTACTAACAAAAATGTTGTGCTACAGTCAGGGAACTCACTAAACACTCAGCGATTAAAATGTCTCAAACCAAATTCCATTTCAGGCAGTTCAGCCCTTCCTAATAGAAATGGTTTAGTTCAAAAAGTACTGTTCTTCCAGACTCACGGGTGATTTTATCCGCTGCCACCAATCTTATCCAAGTCCACTGTAATTTACGTTTCTAGTGGAGAGTCCATCATTCACTAACGTTCAGATACTTATGTGAGACCCAGCTCCTCAGCTCTCATAAATCAATGTTGTTGCATTGATTTCAATTGAACTATGCCAGCAGAATTTCTAGCTTGTTTCAAAAAGTAGAGAAATAATTGCTTAACATCATACAGTTTTGAGTCTGACCTTTTGAATTTAGATCTGGCTTCTGGAGAAGAACATTTTCTACTTCAGAGATGAATCCTTCTTCTTTCCAAACCCACACAACTGTTGTGTGGCCCTGACTGTGTTCAAGGCTGAGTGAGAATGTTAATGCTTTCTTGTTTCTTCTTTCCCCAGCCACTATCAGCTGTGTGTATAGCTACTTACCAGCCTTGCTGCCTCTTCAGATAGAGAGCTCCAGCCACAACCTATTGTTAAGAAATGCTGTAGGTTTCCTCAGACCACATCACATTGCAAAAAAGAGGGAATAAATCTTGTGCCGGCACTTTGTCTATGCAAGCAGAAGCTCTATATAGAAAGAACCTTCATCCAGATAGGGCTCTTACAGACAAATATACTGTTTACTATAACATGCAAATAACAATTCTGGGTGAATGCTCAGTATTGATTCTTTTTTTCACAGTCCCAACTTTACTTACACATTTTTCACTATTTGTCTTATCACTTTGGTCTATTTTTCACTTCTTACTGAGGTAAGAATCTGCTGGAATAAGATCTACATAGTTAATTATGGTTCATATGGTTTAACAATTGTGTGAATTAACTTTTCCACAGTGACAATACTTCTGCTTTCTGGTACAGCAAAAAAACCCAAAACAAAACAAAATTACATCATTTAATATTTTAATTATGTATAAAATCCAAGGTAACTGCTGTGTCCTTTAAAAAACAAGTTTTATGCAATAGACAAAGCTGCAAGCAGTTCTCTATTTCTTTATTTTTGTGTTTCTTTCTAAGCAAACTAATATCAACTTGCAATCAATTTGGTTCAGCCGAGCTTTATTGCGAGAATGAATAAAAAGGAAATTGGTCTCGGGAGGGAGAGAAAAGGAGGAACATGCATTTGCTAATGGCATGGTGGAAACTTTGCTTCCATATTCATTCTGAAAAACATGAAAAATGTTTGGCATATGATTGTAGGAAGAGCTCATCCACAGCACATGCTCTTTATCACGGTAGTCCTACAGGAACGTGTTGCCAAATGCAGACAATGCACAGCATGTACAACCAGGTTTGACATTGCCAAGATTCTTAAGTTGAATGAATGCGTGACTTTGCTTATTTAATAGCATGTTTGCCTCCTTGTGCCTCTTTAAGAGCCAGTCTGAGCCCAGAAGAACTTTATTTTTACATCGAGATGATATTTTGTTTCTACTTTCAGGTTTTAGAGCAACCCTTGCTTGTTGTAGTCCAAGGAGCTTTCTCCCTACTTCCATTGCTTGCTTGCTGATTTATAACATCTTCTTAAGCAACTCAGAAAGTATAGATATATATGAAAATGGCATCTTTGAATTTCTGCTCTTATGCTTGCTTTTAATGGCTTTAAAATAGATTTGAGGACCGTGTCTATTTCTGCTACTTAACAGTTTGCCTCATTTATGAATATTACATTTCTTCTTTCTAGGCTCTTAAGGATGATGATGCTGAGACTGGGCTGACTGATGGGGAAGAGAAGGAAGAACCCAAAGAAGTTGAGAAGCTAGGGAAAATCCAATATTCTTTGGATTACGACTTCCAGAACAATCAGGTTTGAAACAGTCAGCCTGTTACATTTTGTTTCTGTGTGTGTGCAAGTGGAGAATGAAGTTACATATTTAGTTGAAGTAGATATTTCTGAAATCCTTACTGCTTACATGGAGTAAAGGGAGAAAACAAGACAGAAAATTTGTTACAGAGGTACTACTAAATTGCTAGTGAATGCACTTGGAGTTTGTATTACACCTTTAATCAAAAACTGAAGATGCAGTTTTGTCTAATTATTAATAACGTAAAGCATCACCTGCAAATGTCAATCCACATTATATTGTGGAGTTTGCACACAGACACTAAAATGTAGCTTCTGTCTCCAAGTATTTAAAATGTAAGCAAACACAAGTGGGAGGAAAAATAGAGGAATGTAAAGGTAAGTTGATTCTCTGGGTCTTTTAGAAAGTTGGTAAGATTGCCAGGAGTGACTTTCTCTCACTTCATCAAGTGTGCTCTTAGCTGCATCAGGTTCTGTTGCTCTCCATGAAAGTACAAGTCCTAAAATTCTGGTTTGGAATAAAAGTTCAAATAAAAAGGTCTGTAACCCAGAAAAACAGAGAAGTTAGACAAGACTTTAAGGACTGATGCTCCTTCAGCACTCTACTCTGAAGCTGATAAGACCAAACTTTGGCATACCTAACCAAGTTTTCAGAATTAATAGATACTATAATGTGGTGGAGACCTGGAATCGACCAACTTAACAGATCTGGTCTCATGCTGAACTAGATCATATTTTATTCCACTCCCTGCCCTCTTTTCCAGGGATCACTTTTGTTAATTAAACCAATTCACAGCCTCTCATTAAAATTCACTGGCTTAATTTTGGCCCAAGGTATACCAACACATGGGAGTTCTTCACTTCCACTTTGTATCTTCCAGTAAACTTGAGAACACATATCCTGCATTTAGTTTTTTGACAATTTCAGTCAAAATCACATGATTCTTTCCTATTTAGGAAAAGAAATGACTGCTGAATGTAAATCCCATATAATTCTTATTTCTCATATGAACTACCTTCCACATGTACTTGTGATTAGTTCCACATTCATATCCTTTATTTGACGCTGTTCATTGAATGTGGTACTATTACTTGTTGCAAGACAAGAAAATAAGAGAAACTATGAAGAATTTCTCTGCTAGCAGGAAGGTATTTATACACAGCTATGATCTGGCATAATAAATAGTATTTGCCAGTATTTTCAATCATCTTCTGACTACCGGTGCTTGTTTTTCAATGCAAGAGCTAAAAAGAGGTCTGAAGCCTTTCAAGAAACTGTGGTTAAAGGAGCTTTTCCTCAACTCCCAGAGCAAATTGCATGGCCGTGTGATGAGTCACACTGATCCCCCTTGAAATCAGTATGAAATCAGTATGAAGTGTAGACTCTTCAGAAGCAGAAGATTTAAAGAGGGGAAAAGGAAAGGCTGCAAATGTGTTCTGACAAATGGATTTCAGTTTTCTTAGACTATGAAAACAAATCTTATGTGTGAGTTTTAGTAAGGGAAATGTTGATTTTATGAACCATATTTTACAAAGGAAAATAGGATGGAAGAGCCACAAATCTGTAAGTCTGTATTGTATTTAATTAAGATAATATATTATTTGAGCTGTGGATTTCTGTTTTGTTTTGCTGCTCTAAACTATGTTGCAGCTTAGAATTTGTCAGAGAATAGATGATAGAGTAGGAGAGGGGATTTAGTTAGGTCAGAATAGTGCAGTGGCATGAAACTACAGTTTGGCTAATATATTGCATAGGGTTAAGAATAGAGGATGACCAATGAACTCTCCAGAGCACTGTGTCTCAGATTTAGAGAGAGAAATTGCAAAGGTGAATTGAATTGCTTTTCACTCAGCTAACTAAGAATCATAGACTTGTTTTTTCACTCTTTGATGTGAAAAACTTGATGTGGCTCCTGAGCCTATTCATGTATTTATGAGCTGTTATGCATCTAGAATAAAAATGAGACACAAAAGGAGAAGTGTTTCATACAGCAAAAGGGAAATGTTTCATGGAACTTAAGAGTCCTATAGGTGGGAGAGCATGCAGGCCACACTGTGAATTCGAAACTGGTAAAAGTAAGTCCAACTTTGAGGGATCTCTCAGAAGCCAGAAATTTCTTTCACAGATTGACTGTATTGTTCTGTATTCCAATTGTTAGAGTTCCTGTTTCCAATTTTAAACCATTCATCCATGAGAGAAGCAAATATGTTATGATTGAAGCACTGACTTAGAAGAAAACATTCTCAGATTTAATTCCCAGTTCTTAATATCTTCAGAATGACCTTGAAGAATCACTTCAATGTTTACCTTAGTTTTGTATCTATGAAACAAGATTTAAAGTATTTTCTTTTTCTCAGCTGCATTATGCTGATGAGGCCTAATACAGTCTGGGATGTCTACATTATGTGACATTACATTACATAACATGACATAACATAACATAGCACAGCATAAGCACAAGACATTTATAAGTTTCACCTGTGTTTCAGTCTTATTTTTACAAGAGATTTAAAAATCTATTTTTTTCTGGTTTGCAATGAGATTACAAATTGTTATTAGGATTTACTTGCCAAAAGTTCATTTTCATGGGCTATTTTTTGAAAATGCTGTCCTTAGTTTACTACCTGGGCCTCTTCATGTACATAGCAAGAGAACTTAAATATAAGGAAGACTGCAAGATTCATTTGTTTTCAATAAAGCTCTGCCTGAGGATTTGTATTTGATTTTATCACCTTTTTGTGTTTGGCTGGGGAGAAGGTTACATGTTGGGGGTTTAGAATACAAATTTTGTAGTCAAAATTAGACATTCTTGATTGTTTAATAATGTGATTTCTATTCATGGTGCTCAGCATAGAAAAATAATGCACAAGAGGAGAGAGCAATTGAAAGTTATTTGATTGCAGTCTTTAAAAGGATGAAGTCTGTATTTAGCTGTAATCAGCTGCCCTTTGAAAACCTCTTTTCTGCTTTAAAACAGCCTTTGTACAGTCTGCATCTGCCATAATTGGTTTTCTAAGTCAATAGTGTTGCTTCATTTGCCTTCCTTAAGGGGGGGGAGGAGGGAAGCGGAGGAGGGATAGTTTCTCCTAGACCAGAAATAGAGTCTGCATATGCATTCCTCTGTTACAGTATTTTTATAAATATCTATTTGAAATTTCATTCTGCTGTTTTTCTCTCTTTTCAGCTTCTGGTTGGGATTATTCAAGCAGCTGAGCTGCCTGCATTAGATATGGGTGGTACATCTGATCCCTATGTGAAAGTCTTCCTGCTGCCTGATAAGAAGAAGAAATACGAGACAAAAGTCCACAGAAAGACCCTTAACCCTGTTTTCAATGAGCAATTTACATTCAAGGTAGCTTTTTTATAATTATTGATACTTTTTAATTTTACCACTATGTATCTCATACTTGGCTATGAATTTAGATCTCTTAGTTAATTGATAACTGCAGCAAAATGATTTTTCATGTTGTAGAAAGCTGTGATACTCAATCTTGCTATACCAAAGTGTTGCGGGAGCTGAAACCATCTTGGAGGAACTGAGAGGTCCAAGAGCAGCAGCATGCTGGTGGGACAACTCTGAGATGTGAAATAACCTCTGAGTGTTGGTTGGGTGGTCTCTCCCTAGTTATGCTAATCCTCCTATGTTGATTGGCCTTGACCTGGCCCTTCACTCTGCCCCTCCCTCCTTCCCATTGGTTGTGGCTGTATCTCCCTGCCTGCTCCCCAACCCTATTGGCCTGGACCTCTATATGAATGGCCACTCACAGCCATTCTTCCTCTTTCGTTGCTGGACACCTTTGAGAGTAAAGCATCCTCGGAGCTCCACACAACTGAGCCCTCTGGTTCTTTGGTAACGCAGGAGCTATCAAAGCTCTGGGGTGTGTGTGTGATTGTGCCATCCACCAGCATGGGTGGGAGTAAAGGTCTGCTTGCACGGTATCGAATGTACTGGCTGGGATGGTCTCAGATAAGCCTCAGGGACACTTTCAGAACATGCAGAGGACCTATCCACCCCACAACCACCCCATGTTACCAAAGGATCAGATAGGTTTAAAAAACACAGTTTGATTTTAGACACCTTGGTTATCCTGATAGATGACAATCTGATTCATATTTTATGGCTGGATAAAATGTACAAGAAATTCAGAAAACAGTGACACTTCAACAAATGTCATGTAAATTTCACTAGACCAATGTTTTCTTTAAATATCTTTGTAGTCTGATTCATGAAATTCAGGATAACATTTCTTTTCCTCAAATATAAATTAAAACTCAAGGGAAGTAAATGGGTGAAGGACAATATGGCAGATTAATCTTGCTAGACTTTGTCATAGCAGTTTTTTGTCATGCTACTTTACGTATGCTACTTTACCTGTCTCAAGTTTAATAAAATATGAATTAAATAAATGTAGGTAAGCCTTACATTGCAAGTATTTACATCATTCCAATAGTATCTATTAATAGTGTTTTTCTGAAATTGTAGCCAAATTTGAACCCCTGTTAAATAGAATAAAGGAATACTGTACAGCATGTTTCATGGAGCTTCTCCTAATATACATTCCTCTGCTGTTACTTTAGGCCTTTCTCTCTGTGCCCAATCTTATAATGACAGCTACAGATTGAAAACAGGAACAGTGAAAGACTCAGGCTATGAAATCATTCAATGAGAAAGATATCCCTGTAGGCCAGAACTACTACTGCATATATAAGCTTACTTTTTCCTTGAAGGTGTTCATAAAAGTAATCTTTTGTGGAGAGTTATTTCTTTCTCCAGCTTTCCTAAGAGAGTATTTAAACAAAAACATAGTTCTAAATTACATATTCCCGTGCAGCTCACAAAAGCAAAGAAAGAACCAATAATGCTGTCACCTAAGATGAAAACGCAAGTCATAAATCTGATCAGCCACTTCTGAGCTATAATGTCCACTTGTTTCAAGTCACATCTTTCATATTTAAATTTTATGCTCCAGAAAATAGTTTCTTTTCCATGCCAGACCTAACAGAGTGTTTAGGTGCATCTCAATATGCTGCTGATTATCCCCTGTGGTCTGTGGTCTGGAGAAAACCAGCAGAGCATGCCAAGTACCGGCATTGTTCTGAGGACTACAGTGGCCATTTAACCAGAACTGCAGCTGTGATAACAACTTCTGAGTGAACTATTGACACCATCTCCTTTACCTTTGCAGAGCTTTACTCCTGTGACCCACTTCAGGTGGTGTACAGCTTCTGTTGGCCTCCTTCCCACCTCTCTGGCAGTGCTGCCCGCCAGGCAGCCCAGGCCCAGGCTATTGCCTTCTCACAGGGCACAGCTGGGAGCTGCCTCCCTTCCTCCAAAGTATGGCTAATGGGAAAAAGCAGACTTATGTTACTGCTATATTGCATCTTGAGTCCTGAGCCTTATTCCTTCCCTTTTTCATTTCTTTTTCCCAGACATCCATGATGCTGTTCCAGGGTGCAAGTGTTTGTCAGACCGCAGCTGTCTGAATTACATACCTGCACTGCACTACCAAAAGGAAGCTGAGAAATCCTAGCTGGACTACACCAGCCTGGCAGAGGGAGGTGTTCCTCCTCAGATGCAAAGTGGGAGCAGGGTTCATGTCTGGAGGAATTACATGTCTGTGCCAGAAAGACACTCCTGTATACGTGACCTTCTACCAAGGTCTCACCTGCTTTAAGAGGCTGATTATCTCTGAGCAGAAAGCAGGAGAGGGAGCAACCCTTCCTGAGGGCTGAGGCCATCCTTGATAGTCCAGAACAAACCTGGAGACTGAGGCTACTGTAGAAGTAATAAATGAAGGAAACATTTAAAAAGGAAGGTAGCTAAAACGAGCTTTACTGAGGTCAAGTACAAAAGAGTAAATAATGAATAATGTAGTCTTTGCATGCATTCCAGAGGAGCAGGATCCATTAAGTGGTATTGTAAACTCACAGCAATAAACTTTAGAACATTTTTCTTCTCCTGTTTTTGAGGCTGTGTAAAAATAAAACCAACATTATTTAGAATTTTCCTTCCACATACATTTGCCCTTTCTAGCTTTATAGAAGCTACAGATAATTTACAGAATGAAAATAGATTTTGCCATAGTATTTACTAAAATACACAACCATTTACCACTGAAACTATTCTACTTGATAATGGAAGCTAGATCTGGCTCTCAACTTGATAAGCTTATTTTAAATGTTATATAAGATGTTATGTAAAAGGAAAATTACTACTTATTAGTAAGTATTTTAATAAGCAAGTGGAAGCCAAACCATAACAGAAGACAACAGTCCTAGGGTTTAAACAGACGGGAGTTTAACAAGGCCAGTGGTAATGCCATGCTTTCACTTCCCTTTTTATATAGATAATTAATAAAGAAATGTTTACTGAATCCCATGGAATCCAGTTGTACTTACAGAATATGTTCAGATTGACCAAGTGTTCACATAAATCCAAACAATTCCTAAATCAGACCTTTTCAGATAGCCACTCAGGTGTGGCTTACCTGAACTGCATGTCTCCATCTGAATATTAAAAATATGACTCATAAACATCCTAACCTGCAGCATCTGTCTGAGCCACATGAGAACAGCTGGGGAATTAGTCAGAACTTGGCCTTCTGCCACCACAATTTCTAGTTATACACTATGACTTAGAAAGCACCCTAGTGTCTACCATGTGAAAGGTGTAGTAATGAAAAATATGCCTTGGTAAGTAATCGGTATTGGTACTGTAAGAGACCTATTCAGTGTTTAATTACTTTCTGTCATATATAGTAAGCTAGTTCTGGTTTTTTCATCGGTCTGGGAGCTAGCCATCTCTGAGTGATGACAGGTGATTTATTGAGGAAAAGACACCATTGTGTGAAAAGTTCATGTGTCTTCAGTGCAAGTAATTGGGCTTCTTGTTTCAGTTTCATCACCCACAAAATGATTTGAAGTAGAATGAGAAAAACCCAGGCATGATGAGTGAGCTGCCACATTGTTCTATCGTGTGCCAGAGACTTGTCTCAAGAAATACTGCATCTGGTGACTCTGAAACAAATACACCTCATAATTTTCTCTGCAGTTCAATTTACCTGAGATGACAGCTGATAAACCAAAGAAATAGATTTGCATTGTAGTGGACCAATCTTTATTGTCTCAGATGTGGAGTTTGTCATTTTCTTGTCTTTGCAGGTGCCATACTCTGAGCTGGGTGGAAAAACTTTAGTGATGGCAGTTTATGACTTTGATCGTTTCTCCAAACATGATATCATTGGGGAATATAAAGTTGCAATGAACACAGTGGACTTCGGTCATGTCACTGAGGAGTGGAGAGATTTGCAAAGCGCAGAGAAAGAAGAGGTAAGAAAAATCAGACTTATTTTCCTCCCAGAACACTTTTAGCCTTACCTAGAGAAACAGACAAACTAGCAACATTTTTTTTGCCGAGACAGCTCCCATCTGTTATCAGCATTTGTCAGATTTACTTAGCCTGATAAATTTTTGATAAGCATCTTTTCCAATACTCATTGAATGCGACATTCTCCTCTGCTAATTAAATCAATCTTTTTGATACTTTATGCAACATATTAAAAATGTTTTCGTGAGTTTGAATTTTTCTTGAATTGGTGCATTTGGGGTACATAGAATTTGCATTTGCATTATAAGTGGTGTGCATTTAGGTTTTTTGCTAGTTCTCAGGGTTTGTATCTCAAGACATCTTGTTGTGCATGATGATAATGGTAGGGTTTCATTGAAATGCCCTATTGAACTGCTATGCAGTAATAGCCTTTGATTAGAATTAAAAATTTTACAATAACCTTGGAATGGCATCTTACTCAAATATCACCTTTTTATTTTCCTCTCATTGTCAACATCCCTTGGATTTATTATTTATTAGGTGTGCTACATGTACACAGGACAGTTCTTGGAAGTATTTAATCACCAGATTGTGGATCCTGTGAGAGTCTTCATATGGATACATCCAACTTTTTGCTTATTATAAGACCATTTTGTACTCATTTTTACATTATTTTCCTATTGATTGATAGACAGTACTTGCCCACTCAGAGGGCATAGCATGCTTTAATTCTCTGTGGGAGGAGAAGGAATCGTGAGTCTGAGTTTCTCATCATCTAAGTCAGCTAATAAACTGCTTCGGATTCAGACCTTACTTTCCATAATTAAAGGGACAATCACTGAATGAAATCTTTCCTTCTCACAACTGATGAAAACCTGAATATTGATTTAGACTAAAAATGGCAAGAACAGCAGCAGATGCAGAGCCATGCAGCCTTCTCAGATTTTCAAAAATGGTAGATTTCAGTCTTGCCTTTTTGAATGTTTGTTTTTAAAGACTGTATTTTCATATGGCTTTTTTCAACTGTTTATGGAATTAAAATCCACTGCTACATTGAGACTGTTCTACATGGCATTGTTTCATAGTGGCAATATTTGAGGGCTCCCTTTCTGCATGTTACATCAGTAGCCTTGCTATATGGGGCATTTTTCTTCCACTCTTAGAACTAAATATGAAAATGAAAAAGAGAGATAAAGGAAGTCTGTAGTTCAAGGACCCTGTTCTTTTAAGTGTTCAGCATACCAGAAAGCTGGAAATGTGAAATTGAAGTGTATTCATCCTTCCAAATTTTATTAAGTAGCAAACTGGTCTTTTATTGCACTGTTATGTGATTTCAAAGTGTTCCATGCTTTTCTGTTTCAAAACACATTAAACAAGCCAAACATTATGCAAAAAGGAATTGACACTTTACCTTTGTGTTACAACTTTTAGAACATAGACAATGGTATCCTTATATGCATCTTACAGATAGCACGTTACAGATTAGTGTGGGGGTTTCATTTGCCTTATGGCATAGAAAGCTGCTTCTTAAGTTTGGTAGCTAACATTGACAGTAAGACCTGACTCAGTTGCTTGGTTGCTTTCATAAAGTTCACACCCTGCTAATACAATATGATGAAAACATTGCTTGAAACAGATTTTGAGCATGTGAGCTATTTCCATAAATGCATTCTGACTTGGAAAATACCATTTATTAAAACAGAAGGAGGTAATAAAAATAATTCTGGAAGTATTTGGATATTAAGAGAGTGTTGCAAGAGCTTTGAATAGTTTGCTGTAGAGATGAAATCTAGGTTGCTGTTACCTTTCTTCACATTTCAGGTACTATATATGCAGGAAAGCCATTGTTATTTTTATACATTTTTGATGAAACCTTTCTGAAGTTGCTACCAAAGCATGGCTATTTTATTTATAAGGAGCTAGGCAATATGATCCTATGAAAACATCATGAAAAACTGTGCTTACACCAACTCCCTAAATATTTTTTCATACTACAGGAGATTTCCCGTTTTATTTTTGCATGTCGATGCTCAAGCATGCAAGATATCCAATCCATATGGAAAAATACCATAACTTCGGTTATATGGAGACATTTTTTCTGTACAGTCTATACAGACTTAATTTTCTGTATACTAATTGTAGCTGGTCTGCAGCAGCTCATTAGCTCACTGCGCAAATAAAAAGTGATCTTACAAAAACCACTTACTCCCTAGCCAAGTGTATTTAATCCACACAGTCTTCACTTGCTTCTGCTCCATTATGGAACCTCTACTTCTGTCATATATATGTTGAGCCAGGTTCAAATAATTGCATAGCCCAATTTGGAAGAGAAATCTCTACCAGGAGCCAAGAGAGGTGCATCTGTCAGCAGTTTGGGAGTTGTGTTTCACATGAAATGTCATTCATGTTCCATATTTGATTCAAATTCCTTACCATCCTTGATGTTCTTGTCCCTGCTCCACAGCAAAGATTCCAAGCGAATTCTAGTATATTTGAAGTGATAATAAGTAGGGGTGGGAGAGATCCTTCCTGCATAAAGGGATTATCATCTGACAGAGCAGATGTTGCAGAATTCACGGCACATATAGCTGCAGCCAAGAAGTACCCTGGTTTCAGAATTAGCAAATACAGCACTGGGCATATGAATGCTAACATGATTTACCTATACCAGACGTGTGGCAGTAGACAAATGTTTGTCACTTGCTCGTGATCTTGAACATGGTATGATGGTCTGGCTTATTGAAAAAAACAAGCTAAAACCTAAGAAACTGGATTTCATCCGAAGATTTATGACAAATGTAATTCTATTGCTAACAAAAAATCTTTTGTAGACTATTACACATGTTACATGTTATAATTGTATAATGAATTTGTCCTTGAAAAGCACATCTGCATGAGATCTGCAGTATTTGAAGAATGACATGCTTCATTTCCTTTCTTGCCCTGACAACACTTAGGCAAGTTTGTCAGTTCTCAGCAACCTAGTGCTAATTATAATTCTAAATATGTTTGAAATTAAGTATGAGATGCCAAAGTACCCTTAATGTTTTAATTACGACCCCTAGACAAGATGTATACCAAAGTAAATCAGTGGCAGTTGTCACCAGTCACTTTAAAAGAACTATCTAGGTGGCATCAGTCAAACTGAACCGAAAAATCTCACTTTTAGATGTCAAATTCAGTTGATGCACATCACAGAATTACAATTTGATTAACACTTCAATCATAGGGGGCAAAATAATTTTACAAGCAGTTAACTTTTCTTTTTGCTCATAAAGCTCCACTGTACATTCTGTCCTTTTTTCTAAATGAGCTTGAAATTGAAGGCAGAGGATGAAGGTTAAGTGAAATAATGTTAAGCTCTACCTCTCACAGCCTAGGCATTTGAATGGCAGCTCTCTGACACTGCATTCTCTTCTGGGAAAGGTCTTATTAATGTATTTATGTTGGTAAAGTACTTTGAAGGTACAAGCCTTTATTTGTTACGACTGTGAGAGGGCTCAGGGAATGTGCAATGACTGCTAAATATTGAGGAGGCCACTGCTAATGAGCTGCATACCTTGAATCCTTTTTCCTTGGCTGCTTTTAGCTCTGCTGTCCTTCCGTCTAGTACTCTTTCAGTCTCATTTGACTGAGAGCATGGGAGGGAGGAGTGGTAGGTACTGAAAGGTTATTCACTTTTACCAAGTCTGACATATAATGGTTTGGGCACAGAGTGTTAAAAAGCAGATCACAGGAGTTTGCTCCTCTCTGTCATCTACCAGATGTCGTTGCCATTAACTTTATCTGAGTACACACTGCATCCAATATCTGTTATCACTCCAGTACAGAAGGCCAGACAGACCTCTTCTTTGCTCACAGCGGTGTGAATCATACCGAGAGTCATCTTCTGAATACTTCAGCTGATTTCCCTCCAGACATTTTGTTATATTGGCACTTAAATTGAAAACCTGTTGTAGCAAACATGCCAAGAAATTTTAGGGAATATAAGGAAGAGCAGGAACAATTCTTTCCCTTGAAAGCAGTGGAGAAGCAGAGCATTGTATCATAACAAGAAGGATCTTTGTTGACCTGACAGTATCCACCATGTTCTGCAGCTCTTTCACAGCTTCATCACATGAGACTCTGTGCATTATCTGATCAGGCATCCCCCATGGTTAGATTACACAATGGATGCGTCTCATACCACAGTGGGTGATGATGGGAATATTTTCTGCAAGGCTTCTGAATGGGAAGTCTGCTGGAAAGCACCAGCTCCACTCCGATGTGATGCACAGCCCCAAGCAGGAGAGATGCTACGGTGCTGCCTTGGAAAGGGGTGAGAGGCAAGTGTTCTGCAGCTAGAGAGCAGAAGAGCAGTTCTGTAAAGTTTGACATGTGCTGTTCATGAGGATTGTTCTTGCCATCCTTATCAAAAAATAAAAGGCGAGGGAAGGAGGTGGAAAAGCAGGCCTGAAATGGGTATGTTTAATACCTTGGTATACTTCATAGAAGTTGGAGACTGACAAAGTTAGTGAGCCACCCAGCTTATTGACACTTTAGAACTGAAACTTGCAGAGATCTAAGAGGAAGGGACATTTTTACAAAAGTCACTGTCAAATTACAGCAGCAAATCACTGTTATTTTCTGTTATACTTATATGAGAGATGGACAGATGATCTAATAGGCCTTTCCAATCCCTGGTAATAACACTTAGTTCTTTCACAGCTTTGCAGATAGCACAGTGCTTTGCAAAAGAAAGTATCATTATCCCTATGGAGATGCTGTCAGAGTGTCACACAAATTTTAAAATGTGAGGTCTCCTTTATTTAGCTGCATGTTATATTGGAACACTGTGTTTTCTTCATGGTGTTTACGTTTTCTCAAGTTCACTTCTTCTTATACCCAGTTAAAACTTTAAAATGTTAAATCTAAGGAGGTTTTAATTTTCAGGTTTTGTGAAGAGTTTATACAGTAAACAGTGTTGAATGCCTGTTCAACATTGTAAATGCAGCATCTGTCCTGCCAAGGAACTGAGTTTCCTGTTGAGACAGGGAACAAAACAGAGGTTCTCCAGCTTGAGAATAAGCAAGCCTGCTTTAAAATTCTTCAGCCGTTAATTAGTTGTTTTTCATCTTGAAATTGAAGATGCTAAAATGATTTTAAAGGTAAAACAATATGATTCAAATAGAACTGTTAAGGTACTCCTTCAGTTCATTAGAATTATGCATTTCATTTCTTGCCTTTCATACCCAAACTGCTGACAATCCCACTATATACCTTTGTTGAGTATTCTCTTTCTCAACTCTCTCTCTGGAAGAGACACCTTAGGAGGTCAGAGACATTCTTGTGTTATAATAAAAAGAATGTAATTGGCTTACTTGAAATCAAAGGGGAACTTGTCTTGATTCATCTCAGACTGTCTGGCTTTACAGATACTAAATTCAAATACAGAGGACAGTATAAAAGAAGGAGAATCTCAGTGATAGTGTTAAATTCAGGCTCTTCTGGGGTCGTTGTTCCTGGACAGTATTCATTCTTAGATCAGAAAAACATGTATCACTTATTTGTCAAAAATGTTCTCATTACGATTTTCCTTCCAAGTGCGGATGGGCATCTTGAGGTTAAACTGTGCTGAAATAGTAGATGCTACACTTGGTGCTAAGCATCTAATGACCCATAATACACAAAATAATAATAATATTTGTTTCAGACAAGGTATATTGCTAAGAACCTTGTAGAAAATTACAAGGCCAAAGGAAGGTACAGTGGGCAATTCCCAGCCTCCGCATCTTAATGTTATTGTGTGGGATTTTATTGCTCAAGCACAGGATATTTTAAGGTTAAAAGACAGAGCCACACACAATGCAAATTGGAAAACAGTGTTCTGAATAGTGTTTTAATAGAGTTTTGAGAAAGGTTCTGAGAGGAATCAAACTCATTGGAAGCCAGAGTAAGAAGAGATGTTTTGGATGGAAACTGCAGAAGGAATTCTAGGACATAGATGTAACTGTGGAGTATTTCCAAGTATAAAGCTCTGTGCTCTGGGAGAGATTGCAAATGGATCTCTAGGATCAGCTGATGAGTGTGAAAGAGTCACAGAACATGCTATATCTGAAATTATTCAGCATTGTTCTCCAACTGGACTTTTCTTTTGTTTACTACCAGCCTCAGTGAATGCATAATCCAGAGCCAGAAATGGCCTCACAGGCATTCTAGGCAGAAGCTTCACAATAGTCCAAGCTAGTACCTTGTTTCCCTTTCTCCCCTACTTTTCCCAATGAACAGTGACAAAAATCATTATCTGATTGCTGTTATAAACCAGGATCAGGAGCTAAGGGAAGCTGTAAAACAGCTGTATCAATATACAGTGTCATGAGGAGGACCTTCAGAACAGAGAGCAGCATTTTTACAGTCACGAGGGAAGAGCAGGTCTCACAAAGGCAACAACAGCATTTTCACTAGAAGGTTGAGGAGAAGTTGTATGCCTCTCCAGTCTCTTTGCTTTGTTGTGCCCACTCCATGTAGAACTAAAAGATTTTGGCTTCCAGAAGTGTCAGAGGAAGATAGATTGTTGAAAAGGGAAGACAAAGGTTTAGGAATAGTGGTCCAAGCAAGGGATTAGTGATTTTCTTCATTTTTTTTCCTCTGTCACCTTTAAAACACTGATTTAGACCATGTCAGAGATTACCATAGTAACCATTTAACCTCTTTTCAGAGCCTGTTGTGTTTCCATTTAGTTCAACAATGAGCTTAACTGGTATCTGAAGTGCTTTACATTGTACCTGTGACAGGAATTAGCATCAAATGCCCTAATCACAGTTAAAATACAGAACATAAGACTGTATTTTCAGTTCGGGGGTATTAGGCTTTTATTTAGTTTATGCTAATATTTCAAGAGGTAGAGTACATGAATTTAGGAAGTATTACCAGATTACCAGATCTTAGGCAGATTTCTAGCCTAAATGCACACAGCAATAACTCGATCCTATAGTTTGCTGTTCAGTTGTATCATATAAGTCAGCCTCCTACCAAAGACCAAAGAAATCCTTCACAGTGGCTGATGTGTTCTTAGTGTGTTACAGGTAATGCAGCTATGAGGGTTTGGTGCACCTCTTCTTTCCTCTTCCTTTTCTGTGGCCTTCTGCAGCTTACTTTGTGATTTTTATCATCCTAACTAGGGAAACACTCAGGACTTGAGGATTTTGAGTAGATTCTAAAAACCTTTGGAATAGCATAGTCTTTTTCTGTTGTTCATGTCTGATATTTTCTGGTCAGGGTGCTGTTGTACAGAGTAATAACTTCGCAAAAAAAATCATTTTCATAGAATATCTCTGTTTCTGCATTTGTTGTGTTCTTCCCTTGTAGGTTAATGGAAAACTGACATTTGTGGTTTTTAAGATCTTGCATTCTATTTCATACACACGGTTCTTTTTGAAGGACTGATGATGGCTAGTCTTTCACTTTCAATCACACAGATCAAAGCAAATACTATTCTTGGATGTTCATAGGTAACTGTACGTCATACATAATGCTTAAGAGATTAGCAAGATAGACATAAATGCTTTTTTGAGAATTAACATTTATTACATTGGTGTTATACAGTTCAAATGCTTTAACATGGCATCTAAAATTCCAATAGCAAGGAATTTTACTTCAAGGACAGTACCACTGTCTAAAGATCAAACCAATTCTCCACTCACTCTCCTCCCTCTCCCACTCTCTCCCCCTGCTCCACCCCCTCGTCCTATGCAGACTTTCATAGTGCTGGACAAATGGAGGGAGAAATTAATGAAATGCTGATTGTCCTCTCCGTTTCTTAAAAAACCTTTTCAGGCGTTTCTTTCTTTAACTTCTACCATCATTCTAAACACCTGAGTGAGTCTGTTAATTATTAACTTCCATTTTGTAGCCTCCAGTCTAAAGTTGCAGTTGCCTTTTTAGTATTTATGTTGACCAGAGATGAAATTTTTGTGAATCATTCTACCTCCTCACTTCTCAGCATATATTCTTTCCCTCTTTGTGTATGCATGTGTATGAGATTAGCCCTGAGCATCAAGCAGAAATACATCTTCCTATTGTGATGCACCTTTGGTGATGGGAGCTTTTGTGCAGACTTCAATAGTTTTGTGAGCAGCCTTTAGTTGCATTAAAGGAGGGGCTCTTTGTTTCAGCTGGCTGCCTGCCTGGCTTGCTCACTAGATGGATGGAGGGATACTGTAGTTGTTTCGTCCCTTCCACTGGCAGACTTTCCAGAGTATGATTTTTTTTCTCTAGAGGGCTGGAGTATGGTCACTGCAACAGAATTACTGCTGCTGTCTCATTAGAGCAGAACACAACTCGCTTTGAACTACAGTCATCAGTGCACAGATCAAATCCATTTCTGATCTCCTTTTGGACCCAGATACGTTCTGTATGTGCTTCTTGCTGGCCTAAAGCTAGAGGAAAAGATGTACCTGAAAATGAAGCCAGTGACATGGAGGTCAAGATGTTTTCCTTGACAATTATGTCTGCAATCAAAATTATAGAAATAATGTCAGAGACAGAAGTTTCCTAACTGGCTGTGAGGAAGAGAGTTGAAAGTGGTGTTACTGCTGCTTGATTGGCCTCACGCGTTCACCTGCAACAGCACGGAATTAGGAGGTATTGCAAGTTCCACTGACACAGATAAAGGCAACTAAATTTGGGAACCCTTCTCTGTGCCTGTCTCCACTTGTGGCTGACCTTGAGTTCAAATCTCTTCTTCTTAGCCAAAGACCGTGTCATAGTATTCTGACTCAAGTCATTCCCCGTATGATTAACATTCTGTGGGGTTTATAACTTGCTTTTGGTGCCACTGGTATAGGACATGGCACTGCAGCTTCTCAGTGCTTTGGCTGGCAATGGGCAGACGGTGCCTGAGCTTCCCATTAGATCCTTAATATTTGGTCCTACTTAAATTATTTCTGGTTGTCTGGAATCCAGTTGTTTTACCTCTGGTTTTCCATATCTTCTTAAGTAACTGAAAATTCAGAGGAGGATCTCTTGTTGATGAGTAGAGCCTGGGCTTCAGAGCCAGCAGCAACTCATTTTTGTGGGAGTGCCCTGAGGTCTGCAGCTGACATCCCGTCTGTTAATGCCCAGCATAGATTTAGAAGTGGATTATGCTGAAAGTGGTTTTACTCACTCAGATTTTCACATTAATCATCAGGACAAACATTAATTTTCTGTGATGTTTTAGAGCAGGCAAGTTTTCTTTGACATGTGGGTCATTTGTATTAGCTAGCGTTAAGATTTTCCTTCTGAAAAAAATCTCGCATTTCAAAAAACCTTTGTTTCGCTTAGAAATATTGCTATTTCCTATGAATTAATTTAGACATTTTTCTAAATTAGGTGGTGGCGTTTGCCCTGAATCTGGACAACTCCTAGATCTTCAAGGAACATTTTAAAGAGCCTCCTATAATCAAACTCAGTCTAGGAAACAGGCAGCATCCTGGAGCTAGTTGTGTTCTCCCAGTGCCCAGCTGGGAGGAAGGTGGAACGAGGAAACCTCCTTATAAGCTTGAAAGTTAGACTTTGCTTGGTTTTGGAGCAAGGAGCTAAAAACTGTCTGATTCGCAGCCCTTGGCATTTTGTCCTGGCTGCAGGGGATAATGCTAATTCTGAAAGCTCAGATTTCCTTATGGCATCCTGACTTTCAAAAAAAAAAAAAAATCTGAATGAGATTACGGCAAAGGATACAAAGAGGAGTTTGCTGACGGCCAACCAATGTTTGTTATAGGCAGCTTTGCACCTCCACTGGAAAACTCTTAGAGGGTCTTTAAGCCCAAAGAGTCTGAAAGTTTCTGATTTTAAGACATAAGTAGATGAAGAAAATAACACATCCCTTACAGCTTCAGCAATACTCTATCTCTGTTAAAAATGTGTACTTTATTTGTTGCTTGGATGTTACTGGAGTCTACTCTGTCGCTTATTCTTGTTATGCCCTTCTTCAGTAGATTCAAACCATTTAATACATGATGCTTCCTCTTCTCTACAGAACTTGTGCACTGTAATCAAGTCACTTCCAATCCTCTTTTCAGACAGGTGCAGAAGTGAATCTTTCATGTTTTTCAAAATCAGGTTTTCATTTTTCCAGTAAGAGTCATGACTTTTTACCTTCTTTGTAGTTTTCAGCATCTAAAAAAAAATTATGTGTACACAAGAACTGTGTGCAGTATACCTCATTTGTTTGCCAGGCAGACAAAGTCACCAGCCTTCTGATCTTGTCTGCTGTTGATTGTTTTGCACAGCATTACACTAGTGGTTCATGGTCTGTAGCTTATGACCCTGAATCCTCAGCAGGAGCTATTGCCTTGTAAGATACATTTCCTGGTTCAGAAGATACTTAGAAAAAGTCTTGAGTTCTTTGTCTTACAATGTAGAATTTTTGTTTTGGCTGTATGAAAATGTCCTCTGTGTGAATGATTATAAGTAGTTGATTAAGCCCTTTCTCTCTGACCTATCTGTTGTGTTACTATTTACTGCTATGATAGTTTTTATATCAGCTGCCTTCTTTGTCTGCAAAATGCCTTCCCCATCTATAAAAACAGAAGTAGACCTTGAACAGAAAAAAAGAAAAAAAATTTTGCGTGTTTCCTTCATCAATCAAATTTCCAATTTTACCAAAGAGTGAATCTGGTTTTAGTTGAAAAGACCTTTTTTTTCCATAGAACAATGTGAGTTCACATTCATTATATTTTATATCCTTTAAATCAACATTAATACAACCTTTTATGAATTCTTCTTCTGTTTCATCTGGGTTTGATAAAAGACAAATGACTGATAGATACCACCTTCATCCTATTTGGCTTTTTTTGAGTAAGATGAGCATAACATTAGAACTGTTTCAGCCTTCTGGAATTTCCCTTGTGGTCTAAGATTTATTAAAAATGAACATCATTGAGCCAGAGATCTTATGATAAGTGCAGTCTTCTTTCCTAGATTTTTAGATAACTGCAATGAACTCCTTTTTTTTTTTTTTTTTTTTTTTTTTTTTTTTTTTTTTTAACTGAAGAGATTAATAAAATTGAATGTGTGGTACTGATTGCTATGATGACCTTTGATGAGCTGCCTTATCTTTCTAAAGAATGTGTTAAGAGACTTTTTCAAAGTGAAATGGTCAGAAGTAATAACAAAAGTGGAGTTTGCCACTATGTATTTATCCAACAACTTCAATGTCTTTCAGTAGTTTCATAAAAATAAATGTTTGAATGCTTAGTTGAAGAAGTGGGTATAAACTTGGTAAGGGTAAGTGAATAGATTTGAATATGTAGCACTAGTTTGAATGACCTCATTCTTGAACTGAACACAAATATTTAATATGCTGAATTTAAGACATATAATGAAAGGCATTGTGGAAGGTGGCATGTATTAGTTTCTTCAAGTGGAACCAAAGACAAAACTCCTGAAATTATCTGAGGGAGTATTTTACATATTTCTGACTTCCCTCAAACTCTGGAACAAGAGCTTTTCTGAGGGTTTTCAGCTTGCCTCTTTTCCAGCTGCATATCCTTTACCCCAGCGCATGTTTAGGTAGTTCTGATACGCTGGAAAAATCTTCAATACAAAAATCAGTAGAAGAGGACAATGTGAGAAAACTTTCCAAATGAAAAGCAGTCATACAGAAAGGGACTTTTAATCCTACCTGTGCTTGTAGCACAGAAGCAGTGAATAGAAAAAAAGATGACATTGCCTTGGGTGAAATTCTACATGAAAGAAAATCTTCACCTTGCTAAATTACAGGTGGAGAACTGTCTTGTAAGTCTTCACCTATCAGGTGTCAACTTAGATCAACTGTCTGTGGTTTTCCCATCAGCAAATCCAGATCCTTTCCATCTCGGTGTGCCCTTTCCTGGTCTGCAGCCCTTCTCAGGTTACTGCTGCAGTGCTCTGAGGAACCTTGCTTTTTTGTATGGTTGAGTAGTCTTCATGTGAAAATAAAGGCACAAGCTGGTTTTGGCACAGAATTGTGTGGCATGCAGCCCTGGAAGCTGGAGAGCACGGTAAGAAGGTTTCTGTAAGTGTAAAGGAATCCCTTAACAAAGATGGATCCTCAGATTCTTGCCCTGTTCAGGGAAACCCTTGAGCATGTGGCAGGTTATCATATGTTGTGTTTGGCCTGCCCCTAGCTAGCCAGCAGGCTTCTAGTTCTGAAACAATGACAGTATGTATTGCCTCTTTCCTAATTGCCAGTTGGGAAGATTTTGGAGGAGATTGCTCAGTTGTGTGGGGTCTGTGATTGGGGCCATGGAAGGGAGCTGGAGGTAGTTGTAGGGGATATTATAGAGGAACATGGAAGCTGAGCTGGTGCTGCAACAAGCAAGAGATGAGAGAAAGGAGGGCATCAGTCAACATTTATTTATAATGCAGCTGAAACTGGTATGAGTGGTAAGGTCTTTATGTCTTAGTAGTTTGTTAACAGTTTCAGGAAGGGGAAGAAGATGGCTGCCTGTGAAGGTAATCCATGAATTCCACTGAATTTCTCCTTGTGGTTTTTGCAGAACAAATAGAAATGTACTGTATGGCTTCAGTAATGGAGGCACTGATTTTGCCTCATAGTCTTCCCCTGGTGCTGATGAATTTCAGCAGTAGTTACCAGCAGCCATGGATGATTACTTCTTCCATCATACCAATCATTCCCACTTTTACTGGTTGGTTCTAATCTGTTTGTTCTATCTTTCGTTAATAATGTATGGTTGTTGTAGCAAGGACTCTGTTCATGCCAGGTTTTTAGTGCAGTACCACATGCAGTCATACATCTTACAAGTAAGAAATTGCTAATTATTTTAATTCTTAATTGCAGTTCTCTGCTCTCTACTGATCCTGTATACTTTTGGATGTATGCTGTAATTCCAATTCATAGTCTAAATAGTCTTTTAATTCATTCACCTTTGGACACTAAAGCGCTCTTGGTAGTAGGCACTACATTAGCTGAGCTTTAAGATGTTCATACTTACTACAGGAATTTTCAAATCTAGCAAGGGTACTGTAGTGTGGCTTCCTATTACCCTATCACCGGAGGACAATGACTTTCTGTAGAGTGACTGCAGTGCATATATAATATTCTAATAATTAGAGAAAAGCTTTGTGATTTGACTTCTCACAGTGTCTGATAAGCCAAGAAAAAATCTTTCAAATGTATTACATTTCCTTTCAATGTTGTACTTAAACTGCTCACTAGAAGACTAGCCTTGTGACATACTGTAGTTAATAAGTTTTCCATGCTGTCAAAAGTAATAATATTAGTGTGCCATTCAGTTAAATTAATTTTGTTTTGTGCACTGGCCTGCACAGACGTGAGTGACATTTAGAAATATGATCAGGCAGGAGCCGAGGAGAAGCCAAGTGGCAAAACAGCAATTCATGCAATCATGAAAGCAGAGCAGCCAGCTGCAAGCATTTGTGGGTAGGCAAAGAGTTACGGAAAACCAGCCTGTGATGTTCAGCCACATACGATACTTTTCAGTCGTTCCTCCCTTTCTTATTTATTTAAGAAATTAATTTTCTTCTTCTTTAATGAAGATTTTGGTATGTTTGGTAGCATGGTCTCTTGTCTGGAAGTCAAAGAGTGCATTTTTGCTAATCTTTGATTTCAGCTGCCTTCAGCCACAGCATTTCTCACTTTGCAAGAGGCATCTGATTGTGATGCTTTTAAACTGATGACTGTGAAGTGTCATTTTCTATTAATAAAAACAACAGTGTTTTCTTTTTCCATTTTCTCTGCTTTTTAGAGTGCGGTAATGGAACTACTCCCTCTAAATAATTAAAAATTTAATAAGAGGACTAAAAGGAGGAAGCTGACAAAACCTAGTTTGTTAATTTTTTAATAACATTGGCTGGTTCAAATTAATTGCCCAACTTGCTTTCAAGTCCAGTTTACCACTGTGTTGGAGAGCATTACATAGTTATGACAGTTAGAAGATATGCAATCCACTGCTTTTATATATATATATTGCAATAAGAGGACAGAGATGTATCACAAATTTCTGTTTCAAGTAGTGCTGTTCAGAGGGGGGCTAGGGGGAAAGAAGAAAAAAAAAATAGATTTTTTTTTCTTTCCAAAAAAAGATCCTGACAGGTCTTTCCCTTTTAAGCAAAGGTAAAAAGTAGTGCTGCCATAAAAAAGTTATATCACAAAGAGTCAGGGAGTAGGACTGTGGTAGGGAAATCAGTGAAAAGGAATATGCAATTAAACCCTTTCTTCTGGCTCTTCTTCATTCCTACTTTATAGCATGACTGTATACCTACGGATACCACCTCCCAATACCTTTAATAAATTCACTTTATTTGAAAGATTATTCCCTGTCTGCCCTAGAACTTCTCCCTTTTAAAACTTGCTTCATAGACTTTTGCTTCTATTTCTGTTCTCTTTTTGCCTAGTATGAGTCTCTCTTCCATCTCTTCTGTAGCCTGTTGTCATTGCTAGTCCTTTTTCTACAGCATCCAAAGTGAGCCCTGTGGATCTTTGCCTCGAGAATTCTGTTTCTTCCAAGGTCTCATGGTATAACCTATTTCACTTGCTGCTTAATTTACTTGTTATATGGCTTGTTACTGCACTTACATTATCAGGGGCTTCCTTTTATGGCCAAGTTTGCACATTTGAAGAGGGTGTAATCTATGAAGATGCTTCTGAAAGAAAAAGTTAGAAAGGGCAAACAGGAGGGACTTTTGATCACAGACATTCTGTACTTCCATTTTGTAAGACAAAAATACAGACTGACCCTTGACTAAGGAACCATGCAGTAGGGCACTTGTCTGTTCCTATTTTATTGTTTTAAAATATTTTCTTCTAAGTTGCAGTAGATACAATCATGAAGAAGGTTCTGCCTTCTCTCCAGGGGCTTTTAGCACCTACTTACTTCCAACTTGGCTGCTGTGTTCATGGGTATGAAATTCTTCTACACAGCAAAGGAATTACTCTGCTTGTCAGATTAATGGTATAGTTGTTAAAGCCCTTAGATTTATATTGACTGGGTGTATAGATAAAATTTTGCAAGTCTGAAACAGGTACTTCTGCAATCAGCCTTTTGGCTGAAAGGGTTGGGAGAGCTCTTTCTCTCCTATTCAGTCTTGGTATTTTATCCCCAAAGTAGTGCACAGACTTTGGGGTACAGTGGTACTTGGTGTGCATCCATATTCATGTGATAGTCTCCAAAAGTGCCATAAGGGCTGACATGTTAGCTCCAGCTTTTCTTGTTCTTCCGTACCTTTCCCTGCTGCACCATCTATTTCTAGCCTGCTTCTGCAAACTGAGTTTTGAGAGCTTCTTGCTCACTTCCCACTCCTTTGCCTAATTGTGGCAGAATCATCTTCATGTTATGGGGTCATCTGGGCCCTGATTTGCAAATATAAGAGAAAAAGATTTTTTCTTTGGTGGTTATACCTATTACAGGTTTGAGATTTTCTGCATAGTTCTTCAACCTTGCATTTATCAAAAATGCAATGCCTTTGAAGCTGGTAATGTCAGACAGCTGTGGTGGCAATAAAATTTCATGTTTAAAGAAAAAAAAAAAAAAAGGGTGCCCAACAAACCAGTATTGCCCTTCTCCAGTGTGATCCCTCTTTGCTCTATGGGGTGTGGAGGAGCAATGCTTTAATAATTCTAGATCCCTGCTATGTATATGGGTTGTTCATTCTACCCACCAGCTACCATGGCTTAATTGAAGTTGTGACCAGTCTATGTCATCCATTTCTGCATCCATGTGATTCTGTCCACTAGTATTATTGTGGCACTTTTGGGGCTTAGTGTATTTGTGCCTTACATGCCAAGAAAAGGAATTTGTTGGATTTGAGATCTCCATGTGCAGACAACATGTGATGACTTTGAAACTGTCTGAAGCCCATCAGAGCGGGAATTGGGATTAGAGATTCTGTCATCACAGTTTACCTTGGTTTCCTGAATTTGAAAGACTCTAACTTAGCTTTTAACCCACTTTTTTGCTGTTCCTGTTTTCTCCAAAGAGTTTAAAAGCATTTTTTGAAAACTATAAAGTGAACATTACGAGCTTTTGTTGTAAATATTGATTAGGGTAAGACGGTATTGGTTTGGGTCTTTGCCCATAAATCGCATCATATTGTGTTTCTTTCTGGCTTATGTAAATATTCGCAACCAAAACCAGGTACCAAGGCTGGAAACCCACCTCACTGTGTTTATATTCTTCCTATACTGATTGTTTTTGAGTTTTATATCCAATTAGGGAAAAGCATATGGTGCTGTGGCTTGTTATTTTGGTTTTGTTTTACTAAGAGAGCTGCAAGCATCAACTTTCTCATAATATCTTTCACAAAAACTGTGGAAAATGTTTATATTAAAAAGATATGTCTGTTAGAGATTCTGCAGTACAAATGAGAGTAATATGCATAAATAGGATTTTTCTCTGTAGCTCATTAGGAGAGTGTACTGTCAAGGCGAACATGACTACTGACAAATAGGAGAAGCAGTACAGAACAGGCAGGAGCCACTTAAGAGTCATCTCTAAAAAGTCCAGGTTCTCAACAGGACTTCAAATAGCCTTTCCTAAGTTGAAGAAGTGTTAGCAGCACTGTCTCTGTCATTTATGTTCTGCTCCATTGCATCCTCTTTAAATGTAATGAAGTTACGAAGTTGCTTAGGTGGAGAGAATCTTTTGATTGGTGTTTAGGCATTATACATGAATAGGTTAATGACTGTGAACCTCCCAGCTGGAAGTTTCTAACACTAACTTACAGTTTCCATCAGAGATCAAAGTAATTTACTAACATAAATTATTTATACATAGGGCTGAAAGAAATTAATAATAACAATAAGGCATCTCCATGGGATAATCACCATACCAGCAGCACTCATCTGTACCGTGTAGCCCTGCAGGGGTTTGTAATTATCTCCTGCAAACCACACCTCTAGTGATTGCTTCTTTTTGCTTCATTGCAGTGCTGCCACTTCCAGTATTTTGCCTTTTGAGTAGTTTTTGAATTAAAAAATTTAAAAAACGTGACAGTCATGCAAAGAGAAAAGGTTACAAGTGCAAGAAGTATTGTAGAAATGCAGTTAATACAGAATTTAAGACCAACAAAGAAAGTATTAAACTTGATTCTGGAGGCATTTAGTGAGGTGCCTATGTTTTTTTTGGGTTGTTCACTGGAATGAGCCCATCATCTGCTGCCATTTCCCATGGCTTCCTGGTGATCTGTGGAAAACTGGCTGTTTTCATGATGCTGCCTTCTTTGTGTTTCCTGCAGCTAAAATTACATTAAAAAAGGCTAAAAAGGCATTAAAGTCCCTCTTAAAATTACTCTTTTGTACAGATAATTGCAGTACTTGCACAGAAGCATAACATGATTAAAAATGGAGAAATGCTGGTGAGAGGTGCTGGTCTCCGTGGCAGTAACTGTGAGTGTGAAGTACTTCCTTCAGCTACTGCTGAAGCACTCCGATCAGAAACAACAATCCTAACACTATTTTATGCATACTGAACACACTCTAGTCTCAACACAAGATTACAAACAGAAAAAAAAAACCCAAACGAATCTTTAAAAAAAAAAAAAAAAAAAAAAGAAAATATTGAAACAAACAAAAGCTAAAAAACCCTTAAAAATATCCACTGAAAGGAGCAACTAGAAGCATGGTATCGATTTAAAAGGGGATAAAAGTTCTAATGCTGCTACAACTAAAGCTCTGCCTAATGAATCTGGAGGTGAGGCAGAGCCCTTGAATATTGGGTAAAAGATCTCTAAGATGGAGGGACTAAAATGAGCTTTCCTATATACCTTGTTTCAGTCTTCTCAGAGTCCCATGAATCAACAGACAAATTTAGGCCAATTCTACAAAATAATAGAGCATTGACTGTGGAGAGCACTGAGTGGCTGGGTGAGCTGTGATCATGATAACACAAATCAATAAGCAATTGATTTCTTCCACTCTGAACAACCTGCAAGTGATAGATCAACTTCACTGTTACCCTATCCAATATGGACTTCCAAAACCAAATGTCAGGTGAACAGGAGCATGTTTTGCTGTCACTGTGCCATTTGAAGCTCAGCTAAAGCCAGGCATGAGCTATGCAGATTGCATGGTTGAAATCCTTATTTTCATGATCTGAATCTCGGCTGGGATTTTTGACAGTATATGCAGTCAGGGAGGAATAGTAAATTCTTTCATGGCAGTACAGTCCATGTTGTGAAAGACATCTTGGGTTGCTCTAGACATGAGTTTAAAATGTAGGTTTTTTTATATTTGTGTCAGTCTTTTTGAACAAGGTAATAACATCATTCCAGCCCTTCTGGGTCAGGTAGAGGTCTCTTCCCCAGCTACTCACTTTACAGACTGAAGAGTCCTAATCCACTTACATGTTCCTTCTGCAGAAAGTGTGTCACATCCTTGCTTATTCCTGCTGCTTTGCTTGGAATCTGTCCCAGTTCTACCGTATCCTTCTTGAGGTGAGGAGGACACCGTGAGTTTTCAAGACACTGGCACAAGTACAGTCTGACAGCGTTTTTATACAATACATGCATTTAGCATCACGAGCTCTTTTGTTTGTTCTGTCTGAGCATTTCTTAACTACACGTAACTGTCTTTGTTCTGTGTGTTTCCTGACCACTGGTGATTGCTGACCTGATTTCTGGCAGGGAGCTATCTATTACAATCCCTGAATTTCAGTCCCAACTTGAAATAATCGGTTTAGAATCTGTCACTTTATAGGTATAGTCCTTTGCACATGGAGACGTCTATTCTGTAGGAAATACCCACTACACACATGAGCATGTGAGCCAGTTGCTCTCAGTAGTGTCTAAGAAAATGCTGGAACCAAAGAGATAGGATCAGAGAAATTTACTTTATACTTTACTGTCAGAATAAATTCTGGAAGTAGACATATGCCGTAAGAGCTACTGCCTTTGAAAGAGAAACATGACTGTCTGAAATTCTTTATTGGTCTGTTCAGTGTACGCTCATCCTTCTTGTCTCAAAAGCATCCTTGTTAGCCCCCTGGAGATACCGTGGGCCTTGAAAGAAAGGAGGAAAGCAGCTTGGATCATCCTACTCATCATTTCTAAGCAATATCCTCTCTCTCTCATCTGCAAGTCCCTATCTCTTATTCATCCTTTTAAAACAAAGTTCCTGTAATTCTGAGCATCGTTCAGCCTTTCCCTCTTTGCCAGGACTGTTAGGAAAATATTAAGCAATGAATAGCGAAAGACTGCATTTGGCAGGATCTCAGATGGTGGGCTGCAAGACAAAACCAAATCCTTCCAGCTATTCCGTATGTGAGGAGGGATGTACTGTGTCCTTTCATGGTCTATATCTGCCTTTTTTTCTCTTCTGACAGATAGGAGACAAGTCTTTTTTTATACTGAGTATTTTGTGCTTTGTGGGTTTTTTATACTTTTTGCTTTTATGACAAAATGTGATGAGAAAGATCCATGGTACTGTTTCACAGGAATCAGCCTAGTAGCTGGGTATGCATGGTTTTTAATCGATTTTCACTGAAATACAGCCTGGAAAAAAACAAAACAATCCTGGGCTGGTTTAAAGAACAAACAGTATTTGTGGGACCCTTATTGTCAGGGGTGAAATTGTCAGCAGTATACCTTACTTCGTGACCAGCACATACCTTGTCATTTGGTTCCATGTAGGATAGTTGCCGCAACAGACTTGAGGTTATCAAGGATTTCATGTGGAAAATTTGTTGTAGTTTTCTTGATATAGTTCATTTGATTGTTTTCTTTAGCAGTACGAGTCAGAGGTGTAATCCTGCTGATTTTCTGCACGGCTTTCAGAATTGCATTTTTAGAAAGGTAAAAAAATTATTAAAATAAAACATCATGTCGTGTTTGCTTTCACAGCAAGAAAAGCTGGGTGATATCTGCTTCTCCCTCCGTTATGTGCCTACTGCTGGCAAACTGACTGTGGTCATCCTGGAGGCAAAGAACCTGAAGAAGATGGATGTTGGTGGACTATCAGGTATGTGTGTGAAAATCTGTTTGAAGATTTTGCAGGCTTGTAAAGGCAGAAAATCAACTTGTTTTCTGTTGGAGATCTCTTGGCTGAGAAGGTAAGGGCTCTTGCTCCCTGTTTGAAAGATGCGGTTTGTGTTTTCTGGAAAGTTAGGGCACGACTGAGTGTATCAGAACTCATTGTAGCTTAAGAAAAAGAATCACAACACATTGCATTCCACTCCAAGACAAGGTCTGAAGTGTTAAACAATCAGATGACGGTGCAAGCACTCTGTACTTTTCTTCTCTCCTGTTGCCTAGAGATAAATGCAGACTATTCAGGCAAGAGAAAAAATCTGACTACAGTTCCTATTGTCTCTTTAATCTCACAGAATGTGAGCATTTCACTGCAACATTGCTGATAATAGGTAATAGAGGAACTCGCCACAGGTCGCCATGCTGACTGCTGTTTGAGGCGCTAGGGAGATTGTTTCTCCATTTGAAGGGCTCAGGTGTGATTGCTTGCACGTGCAGAGTTAGAAGTGCTCTGCATTTGCATGCACACCAGAGATCAGAATGACAGTGCTGCAGGTGTGGCAGGCGCTGAGGCTGATCCATCCAACGTGCTCAGAACCTGCAGATATTCCTTGTGGCCCTTCCGTGGGGCAAGGCCGTGACATGGTGTGTGTCACCTCCAAGGGAGGCTGCAGGCAGCACGTGTGGCACCTGGGCTGTGTACCAGGGACCTGCTGCAGCTCCCTGGAGGTTTCTGGTCCCTGCTGAATCTGGCATTTGGACACAAATTACTGTCTAAATTGCCAATTAGTTGAGACCAAATTAAATAACGAGATGCTTTGTAAAGTGAGGTCTTTCCAGGAGAATTTTGTTTTGTATGCCTTCTGTTTGGAAGGAACAGTTGCTGCCCACCATTGAGAATGAGGCCTTTTCCAGCACAGTTCTAGGACCGAAAACTTTTACAGCTGCCACTAACACACAGATGATGTAATTGCTCATTTTGATTTAGCAGGTGACAAGGAAAAAAGTGATTTGGCTTATATTTTTTTATAATCTTAGCACAAAGTAATGGTTATATGCAAAATAAACAGAACTGGGAACTTATTAAAACCAAGCCTGAAGGTTTTATTTACCACTCTCAATGAACAACTGGAGGACCTTCACATAGTGAGGGGGAACAAAGTCTTTTATCAATAACCAGTTATTTTTTGATGTTTGTTTTGCTTGCTTCTGAAGTCATCCACTGCACAACAACAGACATTAAGTAAAAGGCATGCAAATGTTGTTGTAGTCATTACTCAAAAAAGTCCAGCTTTTTCTTGTCCACAATGGACACTTGATTAGGACATGCCACTAATAGTTTCCCTAACGCTCATAATGAACAAATTGCAAATTAATGTTCTTAAACACATTTACTTCCTAATGGTTTCCTAATGAAAGATTAGATTCTCATAATGACATAGCGTGGGGATTTTTGACTGAGGGTTAGCTCTGACTAACAGAGCATCTGTATTCTTTTCCAAACTTTGTAAGAAATACGATGGATAATGGGTACTCAGCTTATGAGAAATAAAAGAGAAGGGCAGGGGGAGCACTAATAAACTGAAGAGCTTCTACAAACTTCAGATGGAAAGTATAGTGCATCGTGTTGGAAATAACTATGAGGAAAAGAATGGGCTTACTCTTCTCTGTGTTCTGAGGCACATAGAGGGTATTTAACTGTATTTCTAGGGAAGAAGAGGTTTTGTTCTCCTTTTTTAGGGCCATGCCAAACTAGAAACATCATGTTCTCTTGGAGACAAACAGACCCAATGGGATACCATAGTTGTAGCAGGAATTCAAAAGTCACTGACAGTGATAAGTGGCAGTTAGTACGGTATTCCTGAGGCAGTAATTATAGATGAAATAATGTTGGTTTAAAGTAGATCCAGTATCTTTCATTAGGGAATTTATCTTTTGAATAAATTATGCAGAAACAACTTTGGAAATCAAGCTGAGATTCTGTTGTCATTATTCACACTAAATAATACCCACTCTCTAAGTGCTAATGAAGGTGATGGGATTTTATCTCCATTAGCAAATATTTCCCCCTAGTTTTGTTCCTTTTTCTAGATGCTAAAATAGCTTTTCATATTGTAAAATTGAAAGTTCTGCATGACAGTGGAGGTGGGAAAAGGTTAGCAATCAAGTGGGAACTCAAACTGAATGTTCCCTGTATATTCAACAGCACTTACTGTCACCAAGGGAAAGCCATTAACAAGAGGCAAAAATGCATAGTTGACACAGATGAGGGAAAAATCTTAGCAATTTGTCAAAAACAGGCAGAAAGTCTCTTTTTTTGTTGTTGTTTTGAGTTTGGGATGTATCTTGTAGGTAATCTTTCCTGTTTTTGAGAAGATGCTGGAAAAGCAGAAGGCAGATGTTTGGAAAGGGTTCTGCTTTTCTCTTGCACCCATCTCTGCCTCACAGGGAGAAACAGCAAGGCCCTGGCTCCTGCAGGGAGCACTGACAAGCATTCACAGCGCAGTGGTGGGCAACCTTGTGTCTTCCTTCTGGCTGCTTCTCTCCACATCTTGAGTATTACTGCTTCTAGTAAATATCTGCTATGCCTTTGCATCTCAATGATGTGGGAGGTTTCAGCATTTATCTTATGTTTAGTCACAATACAAAGAACCACCCACTGTGGCTCAGTAGTCACCTGAACTTCTGCTGTTCTATATAAATGTATAAAGTCCATAGTTGCGGTCAGTTTGGCTTAAATACAATCTTGATTTTTTTTTTTAAATATATTTATGTATATTTATGTTATGCAGCTAGAGAGAGCCCTGTTACAAAAGTATCCAAAGCAGGAGAGATTGCAGTAGATTTGAGAGCATTATGTTTCCTAGCATTTCTATAGGGCCTGGGTAAGCCTGGATCCTCCTATTCAGCATCTATATCATACTTAATGGTTTCTACAGCTGTTTTTAAAAAACAACCTTATAAAAACGTTTATCACCAGCATTTTTCATAAATTTCATTAGCAGTCAAAAGCCAAGTATAAATTACTTTGGAAACAGACAATAAAAGACAACAAACTAATCGTCAAATTCATTAGGCTTCTTGTAACAAAACCGTATCATGCATCTGAGCAATAAACTCCCAGGTCGTTAACTTAATCTCAACATCAGGCTGTGACTAGGGCAAACCTTGGCTCAAACACTGGAACTATTTACCCTGAGCTCATGAAGTCACTGCAACAAGTGGAAATTATTATTTCTGGTGAGCAAGGGCCTCTGGCAAGCAATTATGCATTTTCTAAAATGGCATTGTAATTATTTAGATTATATTCAAATGCATTGTTAATGAATCTGACATCTGGAAGGTGATGTGTAGAAATTTAGGATATAGAGCAATTATTTTTGTTTATCTGAACTTGGTGGTCTTGGGTGGCTTTATAAGTATCCTTCACTCAATATGTCTATGAGACTTAGAAGCTTAGGTCTTAAAGGGAACTTAAGACCCTTAATCAACAAGTTACTCTGTTGATTTTGTTTTGTTTTAATTTCATTTAGGTGATTTGCAGAATTGGAAGATTTCAAAACCAGTTTATAGTTTAATCTCTCCAAACAGTCCTCAAAGACACAATCCAGCTAATTCCTTGATAAGGGCACACTGCAGCTCACCAATGCATTCAGTTCACAATGGTTGTCTGTTAGTTATGGTACTTCATTAGGTTTACAATCCCTTCTGCTCCAGAAAAAGGCAGGAATTATATGCAGTTCCCCTATGACATACTCATTTAAATTAAAGTAATACTGATTTCAGATACAGATTTAAATCAAGTATGAAACTTTATTCTAAATTCATTTTAATCTTACTTGTATTTGTAATTTTAACTTATGTTTTAAAGAAAAATTGGTTCTGTAACCATCAGTGCACTTGAGTAGTAGATAAGTGTGGTCTGTGTGATAAATATGGTGCTTCTTTTTACTACATAGAAAGATTTCAAATACATATACACATTTGTGCAGGCAGTTCTATAGATTTCCTTGTATTTAGTCATACCCTCAATTTGTATTCAGTTTTGTTCCTAACACAGAATAAAAACATCATTTCAACTTCCATCAGCTTTCCCTGCTTTCACTAAGCAATCGTTGAAATAAATTGCCTGAATACATTGAAAAGCATTTTCCCTCTGAACCTTTGGGAGTGGTTGGGGCTGGCTCCTGACCAGGCTGTTGTTATAAGGTGTTTGGCCACTCAGGCCCTTCAGCTTAAGTGCATTGTTTTGGTTTTGATTTGTTTTTTTTTAAGAACTTCAGTGGCTCTGTGTATTACGGTGAAATACTGGTTTGTATCAAGAACTCACCTTTTAGTAGCTGATAATAAGCGTAAGCCTTAACACATTTTGTCATCTTTTCAGGATTAATTTCAGTAAGATTTATTCCTTCTAAAATCTTTGAAAGCCAATGTGGTTTTGTTCTCTTCGTATTATTTTAGTATGCTTAGCTTTCAGTGAATCCGTCTCCCAGGAATGTGCCCTAGAAGTGAGCAGTACACCTTCCCCTTACATCCTCAGCGCTGCTGCCTCTCACCACTCCCCAGTTTCAATGGGGACTACGTGCCCTAGCTGCCGTGGGCTCAGGTATTGCCTTAGGAACCGTTGCCAAGTAACAGATACTATAACAGACCCTAAATTGTACTATTTAGTGCAAATTAATGCTTAGAACTGCGAGGAGAAGAGCATTGTCAGTGGATCCATGTGCTCTTCCTTCTGCAGAAAGCTGCAGATAGAGTTGTGAAAAGAAAGCAGCCCATAATCGAGCCCATTATGTGTGGAAGCTAATCTCAATATTTATGAGTTATAAATAGAAAATACACAGCACCCCTTTGTATCTGCCAAGTAGATACTCTGTCTGAACCATCTCTAGGGACCAAATGGTTCTATAGCAGAAATACAGATAGTTTTCTACAGTTTAAAGGTTGCATTCAAATTCAAAAGGCTTGGCTGGATGCCTTAGAAAAGAATTGAGAAATTAAAAATTATTTAGAGACCAGCTCTTTGAAGACCGAGTGAATGCTCATAAATCGTGCAGTCAGAGCATTCACTTTAATAACTTCATTAAAACAATAAGAAACCTTAAAAGCTGGCTAACATGAGTGCAATATTATGGGAAGAGAAATACACCATTAATGCCACGGTCTTGCTGTAAGCCCTATTGTAAGCATAACTCAGCAAGCATTAATGGAAAAGAAAACAGCCTTATTAAAAGACGAAAGTAAAAATAAACAACAAGCAGCACCACCACAGCTGTATTTTCAGCTACCCTAATCCTAAGGAATCCAACAGAGATGAGTACCAACAAATATTTTAAGATCTCTACTTACTGTAGAGGATTTCTATGTCATCTGACATCTCAGTGTCTCTGCTACAGCAGCAGAACTTCCGTCAGCAGATGGCTGCAGCAATGCATCTCTCACGCTCACAAAGCGCTCGCACAGCATTGCACTAAATTCACTGTGGGCTCCTACAGTGGTGATGGCATCAGTCACCAGATCTCCATCACATTAAAGCCTTTCTCTCCTGCCTGAAAGAATATTCTTGTTGGTGACATCTTCTGTCAGACTGGGAAGTAAGGAGCATTGCCTGAAGTGGTCCTTTCTCAATAGCTACTTAAGGCATTAGGGAGTTGTTGCTTCTAATCCCAACTCAAGCCTTTGACATCAAGCCACCTCTTTCTTCAATTTAAAAGCTGAAGAAAGAAATTCCAAATTCAAAATTTATCGTAAAGTACAATGTATTCATCATGGAACCTATGTTAAAGGATGCATAGGCCCTCATATTTCAGGGCTTTTGGAAAGTCTTAAGAGGAAATTGTTAGGTAATTGTCCATTTTTTAGTGAGTACACAATTTCCACTGAATTATAGGCTACAGCTATTGCACACAACAATATATTGTATTAGATGAACAGTCCAAAATGTTGATTTGTACCAAGAAGCAGAGTCAAATTGCTCTGCTCTTTCTTTTCTCCTCTGCTTAAAATGATGAAAACAAGTTCATCCTTGCTGATTGTCAGAGAAGTTGTACAAAACCTGTGGGCATTGCTGTGAGAAACCTTAGGGCAATCACTGTGCTGAAAAAGTGCTTTGGCTCAGTAGCTGTGTGAACAGCTTCTTGATTTGAGAAAGGAAAGGTTATTTTATGGACACACTGACCAAAGGTACAGGTGGTCAGCACCCAGCTGGCTGGACTCTGCCAGCCAATAGTCATTATTTTCTGGCATTTCTAGTGATTTTCTCTTGTTTCCCTTCCCTAAAACAAAGAGTATGGAGGCTTCTTGTTTTTTTATTCGAATAGCCAAATCTAAATAATGAATTTTGTGTTTGTATGCCTTTTTCTTCCTGATTAAATTATAGTAAGTTTTTATTTGGTTGTGCAGTCCCAAAGCAAGTGTGAAGATACGTGTGTTAATCATCTCATTTTCATATAAGTAATTAATGCTTTAGGTTTTCAAGTTCTCCAAGAATTTCATAGCAATGTGAGTGGCTGTAAAATGGATGTAGAAATACTGTAGATACATTCTAGAATCCTCAGGGAAATTAGTCAGTTCTCTTACAAGTAAGTTCAATTTCTTTTTACTCTCTGAAAATTGCAGCCTATATCTTTTTTTAATGGGTTTTAAGAAAAAAAATAAAAGCTAAAGAAGAAAATATATTTTTCATCTCTATAAATACAGTTTAGATAAGTGCTTAAATGTGCAGAGAAAATAAGGAAAGTATAAATAAGGCTATTTCCTTTTCACAGCAGTGTTGTCATACAGTTTTTTAAGACTGATGAGCATTTTATTAGCACTGTTGATGCAATTGAGGTTTGATTAAGTTTATGGCACAGTCTGAAGAAATAGAAAGTGTTTTAAAGTTATTACATTACTTTAAATCTCACGTGCATCTTTTGTTTAATCCCATGTGGGTAGAAAAAAGATTAGTTTTGTGGTTGCTTGTTATAGACCTCCTGACTCTGTTTACAGTGTGTAACTCCCTTATGTGCACATGTCAATGGAAAGGAACATTTCGCAAATTAACCCCTTGATCCTGGATTACTCCTGAAAGGAGCAGGGGGTTGTGTGCTGAGAAGGGAACTGCACTTTTCCTGTAGTACACTGTGCTGAAAATGTCTGTGACAGTAGAGAAAGCATGTACTTCAGCCTAAGAAGAGAGATAAGAAAACAGGTGTTTATAGTTCTTTGTCGGCATCATTACTTTACATATATCCTTTACGGGTCATAGCTGTTCAAATCTGTTCACACATTTGGCAAGTGAAGCTCTCCAATGGCAGCTGCAAGGTGCTATTTGGCAAAAACGGAGAGGAAGCTTTTTCCTTGCCAATTCCAAAGTTTATTTTCCAAAACCTTTCTAACGAAAGGTGAAAATCAAGTCCTGCCCTCTCTTCTATTAATGCAGTTCCCCAGGAAGGTCCCATTACCCTCCTTGAGGTAACAGAAGAGAAATACAATCTTGTTGCTGAGATTGAAATGCCAGCATTCACTTGTGCCATTTGTCTGTCTCAGTAGGGTGATATGAATCTCAATGGGGATCTCTTTCCAAATATTTTATTCCTCACTCTCACTTCCATGATGCCATCGATGAGGTCACGCTGCTTTAGAGCCACTTTGCTCTCTTGGAGACACTCATGCGGTGGGGGGGACAGTTGGATTAACTGGAGATTACCTGCCACCAAGGTGAAAAAGCAAAGCCCAGAAATGCCACTTTTCCCCAGAAATGAAGGAATTATATGGGTGAAGGTGAGAATTATCTGGGTTTTATTCCTGGCTACCGTTTTTGTCCTTTTGTTTATTAGCTGTGAAAGTCAACACAGCGTCATTAACATGTATGTGTCACTTCCGTGAAATTTGCAGATGTGTTGAAGGGGAAGATAAGGCTGGGTATGAGTGAAGGATCTACACAAGTAACCTCTTTATTTAGATATTGATTTAAGACAGCTAAGGTGCTAAACAATTCTTTTACAAAGCTGAAGAGAGGAATCTGGTGTTTTTTTGAACTCCCTTAACAATATTACTAGTTTTGAAGCAAAAACTATGGGGTTTTTCCTCCATTATACCAGCCTTGTTGCTAAGATGGAGCCGGCTGTGTTTCTCTCAACTGATGCGTCAATCACCAACAAAATAAAATAGTAAAACTGGTAATAGGGAGGGAACAACTTCTGACATTTTGTGGTTATTGCTGCAGTGATTCTAGTCCTCTCATGTTTATTATCTTGTTTCTGTCTTCTGGATGAATATCCTATTGCTTGCTTCCCACATGAATGCCTTTCAATTCTGCTGAGCTGTCTTCAAATTTACAAATAGCAACATTTTTTGCTCTATTTAAATCAAAGTAATTTCTGTGCAGGGCCTTCTTGCTGCATCCCATCACATTAGATTTTAATGAAAGAATTACTGAATAATAAAATATATAACTCTAGTTAAGGAAAGACAAAAATAAAGCTGAGATAACCTAAGATCTGTCCAGCATATATGCTGACAGACAAGAACTTTTTTATTTGACTGCAAAGTTTGAATGATACGTGACACAATTGACCAGTGTGGAATAGATAACATACAGAAATTTTCTTACCAAATATGCCTAAAAAGAAATCTGTCATAAAGAATCCCATCCACTGCAAAGCTCCTCTGTTTCTAGCTCTTTTGTGAAAGCAGAACAGAGGATTTATAACTGCGTCACAATATAATCTCTCATGTTTGGTTTGTCAAAAATCAAATAAAGATAGAGATATACATTATAAATCTATGCATGATCTAATAAAAGCTATGCATGATCTTATAGTAGGCAGATCCAAATTTTAATTCCTGTCCTGTAAAGTAGTGACACAGGAACGTTTGGGGATCCAAGTGTAATCTCCGCAGCTCAGCAGCATCTTTGTAGGAAGTGCTTCAGGTCAGAGAAGTAAGGGGTTCTGTTTAATCTCAGCTATCAAGCCAAATTCAGGGGATCTCTTTGTCCAGATTCCCAGTGGTATCACAGAATACTTTACATATACAGGTCTGCAGGTTAAATCCACCTTTCTGGTGAAGTGAATATGATAATGTCCTGATTGAGCCCTTGTGAGAAAAAAGCATCTTAAATTCTTTTTGAGCCCCTTCAGAAATCTTTGCGGTACAGCCGGCTCCAGGGCCAGCCTCATTCCACCACTGTTGGGAGGGATGCATTGCTGCAGTAAGTTCCAGGAAGCCAAGCTGAAGTACTCAGCTGTATCAGTTTCTTCCCATCAGCAAACCATCACATGCTTGTCAACATCTGAGGGGTGCTAAAAGTAGTGATTAGAAGAGCTTGCAACAAAACGGGTTTTTTAAGTTCAGAAGCCCTGACTATGTGGGATGTGAAGAAATGCTTATGTAAGAATGTGACAGCATCAGCAAGTCTTGTGCTGCAAATTGTTTCAGCTGGTTGGAAGCTAAGTTAATTCAGGCTGCTCCCTCATGGATAAAAAAATAGAGGGGGGAAATATTTAATTTAAAGCAAGTGCACATTATTTTAGAAATAAGGTGTTTGGGATTGGGATCTGAAAAGCAGAGGTGTTTCTGAGAGAGGTTTCTGCTGTTGTTACTCAAAGTCACTTTCACTGGAGCTAAGCAAGCTTCAAGGGTGTTGGGCCAAGCTGCTTCCGAGTGGTGATGGGAATCAGGGACTGGCTCAGCCGCTCCTGGAGACTATTTGTATCGCCCCACTGCTGAGGAACATCTACTTCAGGAAGTTACTGTCTGGATTCTGGTCAGGAAACTAGCACTTGATAAGAATAATCTTTTCATCTGCTGCTCTGCTCAGTTTTTGAGTCTGCTAATCCCTGTGGCTGAGCAAGTGAGTGATTTCCTACATTGATTGAGTTCTTTGACATGAATGAGTCAAGAAATAGACTCAAGTGTGAGATAGAAGTTGCTTTTGTCTAATTCGGGGATTGATTGCATTTCTTTGATCAAGGTGTGAGTTCTTCACACAACAAAATGAAGTAGTATAAAAGAACCCACAACAAAGCACTGAGAGTCATTTGTTTATATATGAAATTATTCAGACAAGCACATATTTCACATACACCAGTGCACTCTTTCCTTTGTGTAACTTCTGTGTCTGTGATATTATGAAGTACCCATTGCTGTAGAGTCTCGGCATTATGGTCCTCATCTTCAGGTTCCATGAGGTAGCAGAGGATATGACTTGATTGCTTTTCAGCCTTGAGGGAAGTTTTGCTCTGGTTGAATGTTCTGTTACATTAAGAGCTGGCAAAAGCCCAAGGCCAGCAGTAGTCCTCTGGTAATTTCAAATACAGTTTTGTGAGCAGTGGAATTATAAGGTATGATTTCTTTTGCATTTCAGAGTGTGACTGGGTATTCTGATGTCTAATAAGATACGTGCTTCAATTGAAACTTTTTTCAAGGGTTTGAATATCCATAGTATCTCTTTTACACGTGTATTTTCTGGTGTAATAAGAGTTGAGACCCTGTTGGAGCTTTCACCTCATATAGGGATACTTAGTAGGCTTTCTGTATTCCATCTGGCTGTCTGCTTTCAGAAAACTTGTAGGAATTTAATGTCCTTAAGAGTCGTGTGATCCTGGTCAATATGCTAAAATGGTATGGAAAGGGGGCAGTCAGTCACCAGGGTGGTAACTGAGCACAAAGAAGACAGAATGTTTACCTACACTGGGTTTCCTTGGGAACTAAGAAAAAATACGTGTATTGTTTTATTGCAAATCCAGTGACAAACATACTTTGATTCGTATTTAAATCTATTCTCAGTTTCTTGCCATGTGGTAGGTCGTTTTTTTTCTTTTTGATCTCTGTATAAAGGAAATTAATTTTTTTTTGTTTTTAATCTAGATAGCTGCTCCAATAATTCCAGTGATCCAAATCATTCTATTACTCCCTCTCCTGCATCTGAATAACTTAAGCTAAACCCTGATTTTAGAAACCAGGTTTTGTCTGTGTTGGCTGCCAGCATCTTTCTTCAGCAAAGAGCGTGGTCCCCCCAGCATTCTGTTGTTGTGCAAGGTTTGCTTTACGCAGAGCATTTGCAGGATAAGCACTTTGGCTTTTCTTGTTTACATTCTGCTTGCTGTATTTTCTCTTTGTTTACAATTCCAGCATACTTGAATCCGGATAGGTTAAATGGAAGGGAAGACAGGCATCAGACAGTTGGTGCCTGACCCATCCAGCACACGCCTCTTGCTTTCAGAACAGCCCAGTCATTTTTCACTGGTACTTTGAGGTACATTCAAATCAGCCTTGGCATCTGTCCAGTCCTGCATAATATCAAGCAGAGAACATCCTGTCTGAGACAACAGATTGTTAGTTCAATTATATTCCTGAAATTGAGTTAAAATTCCATGAAATAGGCTTCAAAACTGAAGGACCCTATGGGAATGTTGTGGCATTTTTGTTCGTTTTACTTATATTATCACAATCAGGTATACTAAATGAGGTGCATTGTATAAGTGCATGTTCTGTGTGTTGTTTATGGCTGTTTATGTCGTATTTGATAACAGTGAAGTAAATAAATTGATAGCACTGCCATCTATAGATAAAATTAAGTTTTTGTGCTCAGCTTGATAAGGAAAGTGGAGCAGCTTGGACTTCTTGGCTGAAATACTGTTACCAAATTTTTACTATAATCAGAGAGAAAAGCTCTGAGCTGCTTCTGAGTATGATTAATGACAATTCCTCATTAAGAGTGACCAAATTTTGTGTTACTGATGAGGATTTCTGAAATGTGACATGATAATTAAATAATCCTTCAGTATCTTTGGGTCAGACTTGGTTACAAGCACTGTCTCAGGACCACTGCTGGTCTTACTGGACTGAGAAATAAATTTTGCTAATCAAGTGTGTGTCTGGGGTATTGGAAAGACTGGTAGCCATGCTGGAACTCATGCATTTCAGTCCATTTTTTTAGTAAAGGGAAAGGTGGTGCAGTTTTTCTGGAAGAGATCCAAGCATCCATATGGTGCAGTAGTGTTCTGTATTAATTCTAGTGTTGTTTCATTGAAAGATAATGTTCTGGTCAGATGCAAAATGTTCATGCCCAGTTTTGTTTTGCATTTTTACCCTTGTTTTTCTCTATTGATTTTTATTTATTCTCAGAAGCACAAAGGCCAGCTTCTCCATCTGCCAGTTTTATCTTTCCACATACACTGTTTATTTTCCTCTTTGTCCCTCAAATTGCACATATCTGTAGAACTGAAAACTGGCTGTTACACACCGAGTTAGATTCTGCTATTTCTCAACATTCCAATAAGGCATATTTTCAGATTGTCCAATGGATTTCCATTAGGTGAAGCTTCTGTTTTATTAGGTAAAGGGTGATAAACCTCAGATTTTGGATGTTCTAATGCTTTTTTGTTTAAGCATTTCATGGCCACATAATTAGTAAAGGCTTTGGCTGTTTCTAGAATACTGTGTGTTGACTGGATGTTTGGTCTGTTTGTGCATAAATGAATGCCACCTTTTTGCCCCCAGGAAACAGGACACGTTACCTATCACTGTCTCTGGGTTTTATTTCTTGTCAACAATTCCTATGTGAATTTTATATGGGGGTAATAAACTAGTTTGAATAGCACATATTCCTAAGTGATCTGCAAGCCACAGTAAAAAATGCAGCAATTAGTGTCTCACAAAATAATCAGAAGAAATAAGGCATATAAGAAACGTTATATCACTTAATGACTTAATCATGTTTGCAAGATAAAGACACTGGGCAAGATGGGAAAAATCCCTAAATGACTACAGTGAAAAGTATTTGAGAAAAACTGCAGAGCTGCCAGGAAGGCGAACATTTTGGGTTCATAAAAGATGCAGAGAGTTGGCCATCTCTGCATCACTGAAGACTGGGCACACAACACAGTCACATCACGGTTTTGACAATGTCACATAAAACAGAACCCAGTGTAGAACAGCACGATTTTCAATAGCCACACTAAATCCGCGTCCAGCTTCCTTTTCAGCTCCAAAGTCCTCCTTCAGTAAACTGAAGCATTAAAGTTGGTTCAACTGCATGTTTTCAAACTTCACATCAACAGATTGAACAGCATATGCAGGTATCAGACCTCCAGACCTCCAGTTCTAGTGTTGTGGCCATGAAGCTCAATAGATAACATACTTATCAATTAAAGGCAATGAAGGGTAAGACAGGACTTACCAAAATGAGCAGGAACTTCTGCTATCATTTTTATTTCAAATAAGGACAATTCATTAATTTAAACTCCAGTGGGTGACAGGACTTCAGTGCTTGGCTGTGTACTTTTGAAAACCTGATCCATACTTCAGCTTTTAAATACATTTTAAACTAAACTTTTACCAACTTTTCACTGAATCAGCAGTTCAGGGCCAAGTTTTGATACACTGAAAAGCAGAAAGTGGGTGTCTCAGTTTTATCTAAACTCTTTTACACACCTCTGACAGCACAGAAAAGCTGTTAATGTTTTTTCAGGGAATTAGAGGACTTAAATTTAAAAAATAGTTTCTAATACTCAAGGCTTAATAGATATTTTAGAGCTTAAGTTAATGCTTACCTGAGTCTCTTAGATAGGCAATTAATAGGAAGATGAGAGAGGGCATGGGAATTTAACCATCTATCAGCTGGTCTAAATAACCAAATTTGAAAAGGAGTACTCAGAGGAAAAATTGCATGTTGCTTATTCCCTTTTATCCAAAAGCTGATTCTGGGATGTCAATGAATCATATGATAAAAAACTTATAAGGAGTGGTTAGACTAGTAAGTACACTTCAGTTTCTAAGGTATCACAAAAATAACAAAAGGAAAAACTCTATTTGTCTGAGAAATACCTCTGGCATTTCTCAGTGAGTCTCTATAAATGTTAGTATTCCAAATGGTTCTGCAAATGCAGTTGCATGATATGGAGCTATAGCATGGAAATGTAACTAATTTAGTAGTAGTTTCTGCTCTGAACCTTTGAAGATATCTTACTTTCTGTTTCCCACTTCAGAGTATGCATTGTGGGCAGGCTTTAACTCATAACTTCCTATCATAAAATGCTTGTAGGATCCCAGAGAAGTGAAATCTCATAGAGTGAGGGCACCTCCACATGTTGGGTAACTGAGTGAATATATTCTGTGGGAGATGCAGTGATGTATTGGTGGACACTAAAGAAAAATACTTTCCAGAAAACACTTGACAGCTATGTCCTCTCACATGTATATGTAAGGTCATTTTACATTTACTCTTTTTGGTGCCCAGAGTTTGCCAGTGTTGTTCTGTGTGCACCTAAATGCTACTCTGAGCCTTATAGCTGACTCTTCACAGATTTACTGGAGTACCTTGTGTTTGGTCATATGTAAAGGTATTGGGCTAAGTTTGACCTTGGAGAGCATTTCTTTGTGCCATTATTATCTTATTTCCCATGTGGGACAAGAGTGCCACTTGTTGTGTAGAGCCAATGTCCAGCTAAGAGGGACTTCTTGGGTGCTCCTGTAGCAGCAATAAGAATAGTAAGTCTTGAATTTCCTTATTTTTACCTTACTCTTTTGTCTGTGCTCAGATCCCTTTCTTTCCTGAGACTGTTGTGTATTGTTTGCATCATGGTTCTACATAAGATCTCCAGTCAGTTTAATCATGTTCATGCCCTGAAAAACTTATTCACAAAAGCCACATAGCAGAATTTTAAATATTCTTTCTTCTGTACCATCACCTGAAGAGGAATCAGGAATATAGTGGGCAAACAGGAAATGGTAACTACTCCTTATCAAATGCACGGAGTCAAATATTTACTCAGGGCGGTTAAGTTGTTTACAGTCACTGCTAGCAGCATGCAAGCCTGAGAGCCAGTAACCAATACAGTTCAGAAACTCACAGCTGAAAATCTGCTCTTCAGGTTTTTATATTTGCAGAAATTGAGGTACACAATTCCCCAGTTCAAATTTGAAAGAGATTTGTTTTTTCAGCTTATTTTCATACACAGTCTCACTGACTGAATGGAGGAGCATCTGTAGATTTAAAAGAAAATTTTGGTACATCTGCAGCTGAAACTGTCTCAAGTTTCCATTGAATCAGATAATTCTTATCAGATATCCTTGAAGATGATAAGAGGATCAGTGGTGTCAGCAAGTTCAAAGCAGCACAAAAATACAGTTTGATGAAAAGCAGCTTCATTGTAATGCAAAAACAGAACCCGAGCCATTCCTGTAGTGCATGTGCAAGAGTTTGATTTATTTGAATGAAGGATTCCTGATACAGTAATTTCTGCCACGCATGAGACCCAAAATGATTACTTGTCCCTGTAGAGTAAATGGACCTGCTCATCATGCAGGTCTTTGTAGACATAATGCAGACACCTGTTTGGAAAATGTAGTAGTTGTGGTTGAAATACCAGGCCTGAAGTGCAAGGGTTAGGATGGATGGTTAAGCTTTAAAATCACTTGGAGGCAGCTGATTTTAAGTTGCCATGGCAAAGGATTTTCAGACAATAGGAAGCTTTTATATTAATATCTTTGTAAGCCTTGTTGTGATAGAATTGTCTCTGAAGAGCAGTCTCTTTCTTGCTCCTGCTAACACACACAGTGATAAAATCATCAAGTAATTATATAGTGCTGTAATGACTTTTTGGGTTTCTTCTCTGTGGGTTTTGCCACTGATTTGTAGATTCCTTTTCTGGTAGATTTTTATAATAGGGAACTGAATTATTCAACATTTTGTAATAAAAAATTTTCAAGATACCCCTTATGTTTGCAAAAAATACCAAGGTATGGAAATTACCGTGGTTTTCCATTGTTAGTCTATTAATTTTGAGCAACAACTGCATAAAACCTGTCTGCTTTACTTTCCTTTGACAGCTTGGTCGGTTTGGGTTTTTTTGTGTTTTCTGGCTAACATGGCTAGAGTTTTTTGCTGCATGTATTTTGCAATTAGGTTTTATGGTCCTCTTATCTTCCTCCTCAGTGGGCAAAATCTAGGTCTGAAAAAAGTGTGTCCCATCTGAGCTCAGGGTGAGATAAGAAGCTTATTGGTGGTGGAAATTTGTAGAGAATTTTGCAGGGACTTTGTTTCAATTTTGGGCAGAGAGAGGGTAGTGTCCACTGTTCTCAAGACAGCTTGGACATGCCCTGTTTGTTGCTGGTCCACTTTAATGTTGCTCTCCTGCCAAACAGGAGCAGGACAAGGCTCTGTTTCAGTGGTTGGCTAGAATTAGTATTGCCGTTTGTCTTTGCCAGCTGCATAGCAGCTCTCGGCTGATGCAAATGGTGCCAGTAGCACTTTTTTTTTATGGGTTTGGCTGCTTTGGAGATGCCCTTTCTAAGGTGTCACTATTCCTGCCAGCTGCAGAGACAGCCAGAATGCAAAAGGGGAAGTTTACAGGTTCAAGGAGTCTCTAGCACTGAGTCTCTAGCAGCACTGAAGCTCTGACATTCATGCCCAGTGGCACTTTGTCATATTAAAATTTAATGGGCTTCAGGACATAAAGTGAGATGTATTTGTTCTGACACACTTTTAATTAAGGTTTTTATCAAATTCTTTTCACTTTAATTCTTATTTGACATTGGCCATTCCTTCTGTGGGATTCTGTAGGTCTGAAAAGCTTTCAGATAGGGCTTTAATTGCAGCCTTTTCAATGTAATTATTAGTTTTGTATTACATGGGAATGAAGCAGGTTCTTTTAAGTTAGGATAGTATAAACACTTCATACTCTCAGCTGCTATGCTAATGTGCAGGACTGGGATCCACATCACAATACATTGTCTCCATTCTGTGTACTGCAACACAATTTACTCAGTTTAGTGGCAGCTGCAGCACACAAGTAATTGGGGCCCAAAAAAATCTCTGTGGGTATCATTAATTTAGCACTCGATTTTAGTCTTAGGAGGTACCTAAATGCCACAACAACATACAAACATATTTAAAGACAAACAGATTGATTGGATTACATAAATAGATTAATCGGATTAATCTCAAATCAGTTTATTTTTAGACATGTATTATTATTTATGCAGAACATGGAGTCAACTGATGTACGTGTGGAAGAGAATCTTTGTACGTCAGTATGAGTTGTTAGTTGTTAACTCTTTGAAATCAGCCAAACTATTTAAGCTGAGTAAAATGAATGATACAGGAAATCTTTAGAGATAACTGGAATCAGTTATGAGATGAATGACATATTTGAAGGTCCCTTAAATAAAATAGCCCAAAGTTACCAAAAAAAAAAAAAAAAAAAAAAAGACAAAATTATGTTGGGAGAAGATTTAGTAATAAGTGGGGGGGAGCTGATACAAAATTAAGGATGCTGAGTAGTGGGTGGGGATAAGCTCATTTTATGTAACAAGATAATTTAAAAAGTGAAATACAGAAATAGCTGGGAAACTGAAAAATAACTGCATTGCAGCTTTCACATGTTCACAGCTCTTCCAACCAGCTTGAAGTCTATAATTTGAAGCAGCAATGAGGAACTATTCACCTGATACGTGAGCACACCAGGGCTTAAATTCTCCAATCTTTCTCCCATCATGGAACAGAAAATATGTTCACCACATAACTAAAGAACTGCTGTCCCCTGCCTGTCTGTTCACATGCTGTGGACAGAAAATGTTACAGTCATAGAGTGAATGTGTTTTAGTCTGGCCGTAAGAGGAGCTCTCTAAGTCCCCAGGAAAGTCAGTAACAAGAAGGATGGCACACTATTCCTGTGGCCCTTGCTCTGCTCCCTTCCCTCCCAAAGGACATGTAGAGAAGACCTTGTAGGTCCAGGCTGCTGAGCTGTGGATTTCCTGGAGGGTTCAATCCACACGCTCCCCATACTGCAGAATGGCTTTCTAGCTTTCTGCTTCAGTTTTATTATGCAAAGCCACAGTCCTGACTAACGACCTTGGCTGGTTTGAGCTGGAAGTGTTGGAGCTGCTGTTGATCTGGATATGCAAGATGGCCATTTATTTTGGGGAAGGAGTCCTTTGCCTCAGCATTAGTATAGGTTTAAAATAACTGTATCATTTTAAGAGTAGGTAGTGTCACGACTTTTTGAAGTTGTGTACATCAGGTTTCCATTTTCCAGGAGAAATCGGTTTCAATCCTTTCTGTTTGCTATAGAAATACAACAGTAATTTCTGCTGAACTGCTGCTCAGAGGTAGGCAGCTGTGAATCATCCAGCAGTGATGAGGGGCAACAGCCAAACATGCACTTTGTCAAATGACTAGAAAATATTTTTCAAACTTTCCAGTTGGCTAAAATGTCACTGAATCACAGTAGATATATCTAAGGAAACTTTCACTCTTAGGATGAGGTTTTGGTCTGTCACGGCTACCTGAGAATACATACATCACACAAGTAATATGAACAATATTGTGAAGCTGATGTTTCATTATTTAAAATATTAATTAATTATTAATTTTAAAATTTAATTAAAATTTTAATTAAAATATTAAAATATTAATTATGCAATGTGTATGACTTTTCAGAAAATATATATAGCAGCATAGCTGTTGTTGTAACAACAATGGAAGGGAGCATAAAGGAGTGGTAGCTATGACAGATGAAAATGTGAGTGAGCAGAGATGTGGGTTCCAGTTTGTTATGCTCAGTGCTTAGGTCAATAATCTATAGTGTACGGATATTTCTGTAGTAAAGAAAACCCTGAAAATGCTGCTTTTCTATTACCATGCAAATCCCTTGTGTGGGAGTAATCTCCTGCAGGAGCAGTACTGAACAGGTGTCATCCTCTCTCCTTCCCACACTGTTCCCAAATCAGAATAATTTGTAGTTCTTATAACCAAGACATTCTGGAAGGAATTAACAAACATTCCACCTGTACAATATTTAATTAGCATTCTGCATTGTCTGTGGCCAATCCCAGAAGACATTTGTATCTGTATGGGATCAGTATACATATGAATCAAATTATTAATATGGATGCAGTGGTTTTTTTTAAGTGACAGTCTTTTAGTTTGTCAAGTGTTGATGGTATTTGAACAACTGGAAATTTCTTAGTAGTATTTAAAAAACCAAGTCTGTGACTATATTTCCAGAGCAAAATAAGATTTTTGTGAGATTTATATATCATGCTTTATAGTAATGTTCAGAAATCCAAATTATGTTACATGTTCCTGGATACTTGGGGCTCCTGAGTTGGAAGCAAACAGTACCAAAAATCACATCTGTACCTGTGTACTTGGTATAATATAGTACTGTTATCCAGCATTTAAAATGTAGTTCCACGTGGTTGTCTCTTGTGTGGTCAGCAGCAGAGCTGGGGTGGAGGGAGGGAACATTAAACTGCATCAGTCCATATATTATTAAGTTTATAGTGGAAACCTACTGCTTCTCTTAGCAACAGTAACTTGTATGTGGTAGAAGTTTGTACTGTGGCTGATTCCAGGTATTAACTGGCATACTAAGTGTTACCTAATGCCAGGAACAGCAAATGTTTTCCCATCCATTTTGTCTAGTTGTATGTTTTATGGAAATTTGTGCAACCATTTTTGTGATGCTTTTTGCATGTTTTCCTCTTTTTCTCCTTTTTATGGCTCTTCTAATAATGATGCCAGTTCATACACATTTCTGTTATTGTGGCTGAATACTTTTTTCATCACTTTATTAGTTACCTCGTGGATGAGAGAAAACAAATTTTTTCATAAAAATACTTTTATTTTGAAGAACTCTATGTCCACCTTTTATCATGCTAGTTTAACATACCCCAGTGTACAGAACCACCACAGAACTGAAATAGTAACAAATACCTCTATCATGTTTATTCTGCTTTCATGATGTGTGAAGGAAGTTGTGTCACTTTATGTGATACGCTTACATGGCGTTCTCTTGGCTTAGTTGGACAATATTTTTATATTTTTGTTGGTATGAAGGGTGTTTAATACCAAAATTTTGAAATAGTGTTTGGCTGTTCTTATCAAACTAATTCTTACCCTCAAAAAGTGATTTATGGACAGTCTGAAATACAGATACTGCATGCCTAGCTTTGATTAAGCTAAGCATAAGTCTGAGAGTTGCTAATGAATGCTTTTGTTTGAGTGCAAAATAAAAACATCTTGTCTTCTTTATGCAAAAACCCAAAACCTGCAATGTAATGGTAGTTGACATTATTCTGCCAGCTTAGCCTATGATTCTTCAGTGCGGTGATCATGGTATTTATTTGTGCACAGTACTCTTGGTCATGGATCAGATTCCAGCTCAGACTGTGTAAAGAGACACTTCATGATGGTAAACTAGCAGTGTTGTGAATACTAGCCTCGAGCTGTGAGTAAATTCTGACTTCGGTGTCATGTAAATATTGCTGTGCTAGTACAGGTAGCTGTCAGATGAAAAAAGGCAGTATGAATTTCCATGTTTGCTTTTGTTCAATGTTAAAATATATGCAATCCCTCTCTGGATTTGTATCAGTCTCCAAATGAGCCTCCAAGGGAACTTCTGAACATCCGTTTGAACAGAGCATTGTTCCAACTAATCATATGCTGCAAAAGAAGAGTCTTGAAAGTTAGGGAAAAACATTTCTTCCAGTCTTATGTTAGAGAAACTTGAGAGCTTGGTGCTGGTAATTTGAAAAGAATAATAAACAAACAACAGCAAAACAGAAAAAGGCAAAATCTGCAGGTCTATAGGTCTTACATGGATCAAAAACATGGCCAATAGCTACAATGGATTCTTCTCATTATTTTCTATACATGAGTAAGATTTCCAACAGAAGATAAGACATCCTCTTTAAGAATTATTACAATCTTTACTTAACCTCCAAGTATAGAGAATAAGAATTTCATATTACTACGTGACCAAGAGAAATGAGATAAGGAAATAGCTGAAAATTCTTTTTGTTCAGGCTGCTCTGCGTGTTGTGCAGAGACTAGACTAGATCCTAGACTGCCCACCTGGGAGGGCAAAATATGTTAGAAAATGCAAGGCAACAACGTGAGCCTGTGTATGGCAGAGAGCTGAAGGTAGGAGCAGGGTCACAGAGCACCAGAGTTAAGATAACAACAGTCTTTGGACTGATGTGCTCTGCCACTGGAATTTTCATTAACTATGATGGTTTTCACTATTCTGAAAATGCTATCCTATTCTGCCCCACTTAAGCATTTTAGATGCTCATTTTGCTGTAACCAGCCTATTGTGGAAGGATAGAAAACAATCACTAATATTTTTGTTCATTTGTTTCTGCTAAGGACAAGGGCTCTTTTGAATATTTTGATTAAGCTGAATTTCAGCATCCTTAAGTACTTAAGTACTCACAGATAAATTATTTTTAGAACATATTTATTAATTTAGCATTTTATGATCACAGTTGTATGATCATTAGTTTTGATAAAGGACATGCAAAAAAAATTACATCAGTATAAAATCCAGTCAATATATTAGCAGATTCCTTTACAAAAATAGTGCCATGGAATTTCTTTAAAAACCTTTTTTTTTTTTCCCCAGCAGTAAACAGGCAAAGTGCCTTTCTCTATGCATAGTGTGCATTTGCAGTGTATCTTACATGTTGGAAGAGATACATATCTATGGGTTCTATCATTTTGGAAAGCACTGCTGGCTTCAGACCTAAGCAGCCTTCTTATGGACTTGAAGCTGTTGCTGTAAGGGCCTGAAAAGTGTGTGCAGCGTCTGTCATGCTTAACGTGCATGAGCAGTAGCTTGCAAAAAAGAGGTTGAAGTCTCAACAGTAAATGAGTTCCCTGGTGCAAGGTAAGGTGGGGTTTTTAGATGCTAGAAGGGGACATGGACTATGCTCTTCAAGTGAGAAAGAAGGAACAGGTAAAAAGTTACTCACATGCAAATGAAAACAGTACATTCCTAAGATGTATTTTTGTTGGTGTTTAGATCTGAACAAGACAAATCCTCCTGAGGGAAAAAACACTTTTCATTTCTCTTGGGTCCTTAAATTGAACTTCAGATTGCAAGATGGAAAAATCATTATTAGGGAATTGGTTGAGGGATGAACATGAACCTGATTTTCTAGTTCAACAGAAGACTTGTTCAATCATGTCAGTGTGTGTGAAAGATGATATAGAGTGCTACTGGACTGTAAAGGCACAACTCTATACAAATTCAGTGCAGATGTAAATAATTTAGCCAAATGCAAAGTACTGTGACCAGGTCTAAAACAAAGCGAATACCATTATTTTGAAGAACCAAGTACGTCATGTCATTTGTTCAAGGAGTGATCCCGATATTTTAGATATGGGGTGGTGTGATTAGGGTTGACTTTTCAAATTTCATCAAGTATGCCTTTTCACTTGCTGGTCTTGGTGTATTTAGTGGACCTGACTATTGACTGGCAGACTGATTCAAAAATAAATTGAGATGTCACTAGGGCTTTTACCAAAGAGGAAAATACTATCATTGGTTTTGCTTAGATTAGGAAGCTGAGAGCAGATAAAGAGGTAACAAACAACAACAAAAAAAATACAATCAGGAAAAAAGACAGAAGTCTGTCAGAATTATCCTAATTCAGCAGGTAGTTGTTCTAGTCTGGTGGATATACTGTGCTACAATATCTGAAGCAGTGCCCCTGTTGTGATTCATTATCACCGTATAGCACGATTGGAATTAATAACGAAAGACAATCATAAACTGATGATAGAAATTCTGGTGTTCCTACATGGTTTTATAACTAAGTGGCTAAATAACTGTTTTTGTAGAGATAATTTCATTACAGAGATAACAAAAGTAGCCTTTACAGATAAGTAGTTACATAACGTAGTCTGGTAGGGCAATATTGGCCTAATTCTCTGCTTATCTGAACAGATAAAATTTCACCACCAATGACGATGATGTGCCCATTTATTCTAGCAGGGAGCTGTGCAGAGTTTTAAATTATCTGATGTTGTCTGAAGTGCCTCCTTGTCTTTGCCTTGTTAGAATCAGTTTCTCACCAGGGTTGCTTCAAAGGCAGCTTTGGGCAGCACAATTGGTTTTTGTGGCCTGGGGACTGAGCCTGGGATCAGGACGTAGCAGGGCGCTGGCTAGCATCTAAATATGTAACACAGCATGGTCCCTATTCTTCCTTTGTAGGAGAGTGCCACATAATTTTCACTGATCAGCAGTCTTTTGTCTCTTGAGCACTAGCTGAGGAATTGTGTTTCCATGACCATAAACGCTGTAATTGTGCCTGCCTTTATTTTATGTGTGTCACGCAGAGCTGTTACTCAAACAAAAGTCCCACTGACTCACCTCGTGTGCACTGCCCATGTGCCTGTTCTGCCATAACTCAGTCTGCAATAGACCGAGCCAATTCCTATTTCTCAGGTTATCTAAGTTTCTTGTATGCAGCATTTTTAATTGGCAGTAAATCCAGTCTGGGATGCCTTGTTTGTGCAAAACACAGAGTTACTTTATCGTGCCAGAGGAGGACTGTCTGATGCTGATTGTGGAAAAGGAATTTTGTTTCCATTACAGGAGAGAATGGTATGAAATTCTCAGGCACATGGGGTGGATCTTGGGGATGGTCCAGTGCGGGGCCAGGAGTTGAACTTGGTGATCCTTGTGGGTCCCTTCCAACTCAGCATATTCTGTGATTCTCTGAAAATAACAAGGTTTACAGAAGTGCTTAAGAAATCAAGACAGTAGTTTAGAAAAATGTCTATCTTTAGGCTCCTATGAGTTCCACAAAACTCTGACTTTCTCAAAACTTTATACTATCAAGGTTTCTACTCCCAGAAACGAACACAAACAGGAGGATTTTAATTTTGTGTTTGGAGAGAGTAAACTCCATTTGGAGCAGAGCAGAGGATCTCCTCGTTCCCAGGGGAGTCCTTTCTACACTAGGTTAGCTGCTACTACAGCATAACCATGCCCAAATTATTCCACTCTTACAAGTAACTAAGTACTCATTGAAGAAGGCTCTTCAACCCATTTTGCTCTCAGGTAAACTTCTTAACCATTAGGTTCAATGCTCCTTCCTCACTGTTGTCTCACTCTGGTTTTTTGTTTTTTTGTGTGTTTGTTTGTTTGTTTTGTAAGAAAAGGCAAAACAGGCCAACTCCTTAGTCCCTTTAAATGATGAAGAAAACATATGATGCAAAGACTAACTATCTGGCCTCCTGCATTTTTTAAGAAACACCACATTTGAAACCAGTCAACTGGTTTTATTGACCCTGGGTCTGGATATGGGTTGCTGTTCTTTGGGTTGTATTTGATTAATTCTGCTCAGGCTTAAATCATGTTTTCATCTAGTACTTTGGAAAACCTATAGAGAACCACAAAGATAGACAGAACCATTGTAGTGCTTCTCCTATAAATACTATTTTCAAAAAGTTACTGCAATCAATAGGTAAGAAAAGTTAGCTTTTTTAAAGGAAGCCTAGGATATTCTGTATCATCGTAGTACCAAGCTGAATCCATGGTGACATGAACAGCTTGTAATAGGTGTGAATACTTCTATAAAAATTTTACTTCGTGTAATGTTGCTCAACTATAAAATTCTTCTCAGTTAGTGGCTTAAAGTTTTGTATTCTGCAATAGCTGTGTTACTGTGCTATTTTCAGTTCTTAGCACAACATGGTGAAAATTAGTCACGTGTGAATGCGACCACATAAGCAGAAACTTCCAGAATCCTTACATGAATGATGACTGTATCACTTTCAGAGACATAGCTATTAGGAGGGTTTTGAGTTTGCTGGATTTCTTTAAATTCTATCAGGCCACTCAGAGCAATGAGGACAGTTGATAATATAAGTAGTAAGAGAGTAATTTCACAAGATGTAATGTGAAACCAACTTAGAGCATATGAGCTAATGGAGCAGGCTGAAGTCCGTAAATCTGGTTTGTTGTCTTTCTAAAAAATCCTCTTTAGCTTGGCCAGAAGATACTATCTTGATGAAGTAATAATGTGGTGAAATAGAGTGCATGTGTGCTGAAGAACAGACTGACTGGTCAGTGTTGCCCCTTTTCTTTTACACGTACAAATAAAATTCAATGAAAAATAAACAAGGGAGCTTGTCTACTGTATTTTGGAAGGAAATGTCTTCATTCAAGTTGCAGCCATGGCAACAATCTGTGGAATTAAAATGTCCTGTGCTATGAATCAATTCAATAAAATTATGATCTGGATATTTACTGCTCCCTGAAAGTCTCTCTTAAAGAGATTGATCCATTTTTGTAGAGCACAATATGAACGCATATGAGATAGTTGTCTTCTACAGTTAGAACATAAAGAGAAAACAGGAGAAATGTGATTAACATGATCCAAGTTGTTAATCCATGTTAACAAAACAGGTCAAGAAACTTGGTCTTTGTAGTTGAGCATGATAAAATGCAGAGGTTTGGCAGGTGCTACACATCTGCGTGAGGGGCACCAGATTAGTCAGGAATTTTCGGGATAATTGTTAAACTGTAGACAGAGGTTTTCCCTGCTTCTCCCCCATGTCCCTTTCTAAACCACAAAGAAGGACAGATTCTTTCTGAGTGATCCATGGGAAGAGCATGACCCAGGTGCTGCTCAGCTCATGGCTCCGTGAGACCACCTGCCTGAGGAGCCACCAGTCGTGCACTGAGTCACTGCTGTCTTGTATCCATTCCCTTTGCTTGTCACTCTTCTTTCACACTTGCCTGAGCTCACAGGTTGATTTGCAACAAAACTAAAGCAAAATAGACAAGGAGCATCTGAGAATTATGTGGCACATCTATTTTGCTGTGGAAACTGCAGGGAGAGCTTTTTGTGTCCAGCGCTTCAAAATTCTACTTTTGTCTGATTAGTCTTCTAAATTGCTTTATTTTCTCCCCAGGAGGAAAGCTAAATAATAATGGAGAAAAGAGCTTTCTATTGCACTTAAAGCTGGAAGAGGACTATAGAAAATTTAGTGATAAATCTCCCAACAGTAAAAACAGTGTAACACAGATTGCAGTAGCTAGAAAAATACTTACCAGAATGGTAGCAACCTGAGTGAGTTCATGCTGACCTGACAGAGTCAACCACTACAGCTCTGGTTGGGTATCCATGTCTGTTTTGATGTTTTTCTCAGTTCACTGTGTTAGTGATGCCACTATCCATCACTACAGGCATAGGAGGATACCATGAAATCTCTGAAGACTTTATTTTGATTGATTCTGATTTCACTCAATTCTGGAAATTTCCTGGGGAAAATATCAAGCAAAACTGCAAGGAAAAGCCCTTCTCAATTATGCTTTTAAAGCTTTTATCACTGCAAGCTGACAATACATAGGGAAAAGGTCACAAGCAGCTCAGTTTTAGAGCATGCTGTTGCTAAAGAGGGGGTAGCAGTGATACTGCAAAACCTAGGTTCCCAGATTTTTGCTCTTGACTTGAAAGTATAAATACTTTAAGTATATTAATTAAATTAATTACTCTTGATTTGAAGCTTTGGGTTCAGTGCTTTCAGACTTTTATTTCTAGCCATGAGTGTTAGAGAAGTTACTTTTTTATTTGAAATGCAAGCTGCAAATCTCTGATTGTAACATAATGCTGAGAAACTAAGGCTTCAAGAAATATACTCAGTATCTCAGGGATTGTGATAAAATCACAAGAGTTGGCAGTGGTGAATATTCTTAAAGTTTGCATGCAGTGATTTTTGCAGTCTCACTTCTCAATTGATACAGTACCTCCAGAAGCTTGTTGCTGGCTTGAATATCAATCAATGCCAGAGTCCTTCAGTGGGTTACCTCTGGTCAGTAAATAGACTGATGCCATTAAATAAGGTCAACATTCTGATCCATACTGAAAGAGAAGATGGATGCAGAAGCAAACCTAACCCCAGGAATCATACGCAAGTAGAAAGGTTTTTAAAATATGTATATATATATATGTATATATATATATATATATATATATATATATATATTTGCATAAGTTCCACATTTAAAAGTATAGAATTTTATATGATTGCTTTGCAGAGATCTTGGCACCTAGTTTGGGGCAGTCGTCTGGCGTTTAATATCAGCCTATACCTCTGACTTTAGAGTTTGCTCATGCCACAGTGCATGAGCAAGAGGCTGTCAGAAGAAAAGGATTCTGCATACATTTTGCTGGAAACCATAACATTAATATCCGCTGCATCTTGGATGAAGAGCCTCAGGACAAAACAGTAACTTTCCCACTCGCTGAAGCAACAGTTCTTTTAAATTGCCTTTGCCTTCCAATATATCTACTCTTTTTAAATAAAAGGCCTTATAATGGAAGGCACCTAAAACTCTCAGAAAGCTGTTGTATAAAGTGATTAAGAACATCCAAAAACTTTTGGACTCTTGTGGCAATCCAGTAGAAAATAGGTTGCCATTCAAAGTGCCTCCAACAATTTTTCCCTGAAACATGTTCGATTCCTGGGTAATAATAACAACCTTTTTGAGGTTAGACTGCTTTCCTTCACTTAGGAGATCAGCCATTCTTCCAAGCAAAGAAGTTTTAGCTAGAAGTTTTTAAGGTTCCTAATACTGTATTCTGGCCTAGTCGATAACTGCAAATGATAAAAGGTTTTCTCTCAGCCTTTGTGTTCTGTGGCTGCATTAGAAACTGAACGAAGATATGTATACGATGACACAGCAGGCTTTTTAATCCTTTAGAAATGGTTAGCAAAGTCACCTCTTTACTTACAAAAAGTGAAACATATGAAGCTGGAGTATAGGGGTATTTTTTTTTTTAAGTATGTGTCAATTCTTTTTGTAATCTACTGTATTTTCACAGTCAGGGGTTGGGTGAAGGACAGTACTTTAACATACCGAGACATGTTTATGGCAAGTTCAAAAGTTTATGAAACAAAGGTGCTGATAATTCCAGGAGAAGCAGGAGAATAAAGAGCCTTTGAAAAGCTTCTGTGGGTTTTGCTTAGAGCACTGCCTGGAATTTGCTATGGTTAGACTAACAGGGATGCTAAGAAAAATAAATCTGAAATGCTGCAGTGCACTGCATAACATGTTGTAGGCAAATTTATATAAGAGACCTCGCTTTAAAGGCACTTTAAGCCTTTCTTTTGTGAAAACTTAATTGAGATACCAAATGTGTGACAGTAAGACTCTGAGTTTCTATTCTATCTGAATTGAGGAAAAGTTGATTGACAGAAATTTTTAGCAGTATGAAAGCTCCATTTTTCACATATTTTCACTGTTTCTCTGTGCAAATTCCAGCTTTTGCTGTAAACGTGGTGTTACTCCTTAGGCACCAACTCTTAATCGAACAATACTTCTCTGTAGATGAGAAATATCTATGGCAAAATATGTAGTAATTGCCTTGCAAAGGGAAATCTAGTGAACTTAATTCACCGTTGAATCTTGGTTAATCTTGTCTCTTTTCAATTGGTAGCACAGATACAAATCCTATAACCTGAAATGGAAGAGAACAGGGCTTCAAACCCCACCATTCCCTAGTCCCCTTTAATTTCTGTCCAGCACACCAGCACTTCTTATCAGCCACAAACATAACTGAGAAAATGGGATGTAACCTCCTTGTTCACTCCAGCTAAAAAAACAAAAAATTAATTCAAATTAGCAGCAAGGTGATTGTAGGCTTAGTTACCCAATTCCATCCTCTGGGTGCCACCACACTGCCTTTCAGAGTGGATCATTCTGAATTTAGCTTCAGCCTGAGGGCTCTCCCAGGCCGCAGAGTCCCATTTCCAGGCTCCCACTGGTGATAAATGCTTAATGGTGTGACGCCCTATGAATATTTATGGTCTTACAGCACAGGTGTCATGACCTGTGAGCTGCTGCTTTGCCTTCCTTTGACTTTGGGGGTGAATAGGGGTGTCTTGATACATCTTCAGCTGTACTATACACAGTTTTTATTTGCTAGTGTTGATATAGTTTGTGGATATTTGAATAGTTAAGACAGGCTTTCAGAAAAACAACACGCTGGGAGCTGGCCACAGCATTCAACTACAGCATCTTACCAAGAAAGGAAAAAATATAACAAGGAAGTCAATATGCTAGAGGGTGAGCACTATATAATTAGAAAGCTGCAGCTTTACTGTTGTCTCAAAAGCTATAGAAAGCCATGAGTATTTCTGCATTCCCTCAGCCATTACTTATTTTTACAGAGACAACCTGCTGGTCGACAGAATCCTACTGATTTTCTTCCCCTGAACAGATACAAGACATACATGCAATCTTCGTTTTTATTGTTAGTCTACCACCTTTCAGAAACCATCTTTCCTCTTAAAAGAGGTGATAACATTTCTATGTGCAAAATATTATTTCTGCCATTATTTGTACAGTGCTTTGCGTTAAGTTCTGTGGGAAGAGCACCCCGTTCATTTTGGTTGCGTGAGAGAAGGGATGCCATGGGAGCCTAATGGCTGGGGATTAGAAAAATGTGTGTATGTGACAGTTTCCTACACATTGCAACCAAAGACAACAATCACAAGTGACATGCAGGGTTACTAAGGCTGAAATGCTGGTGTTGCTTAACACCAGTTAACAATGGCTTAACAGTGTATCCATCTCATTACATTTTCTTACTCTTCAGGCCATTTTCTTTCTCTGAAATAACTTACTAAAACCAAATCTCTGGTTTTCAAAATAGTAACCTGAACCTTAGAACTCTAAACCATTATTTTGATAAGCCCCCTAACCTGCAGAGGTTGTGTACTTGTGCAGCATGAGAGGAGATGGGATGGTTGTGCTGTGGCTGCAGAGGAGCAGGAGGGAATGTGGCACATCAACCTTTATGTGGGGTTGGAACATGGATCTGGGCACAGAAGTCCTTCCTCTTTTTTTGGCTGGCATCTGGAGTGCCTGCATCTTGGGAGCATCCACCGTCTCACAGCACCTGCCATGCAGAGAGTAGAGACAGAGGTCTTTCCATAGGACAGTTCCTCACGCTGAGTTTGGGCTCCAAATGCCATGCAGTAGAAGTAAAGACTTTCCCACCTTTAAAGGCTACGAACTGGCATGCCTTGCAGATTTGGCCCTCATTCACACACAGCAGATACAAAATCTATAGATTCCCATCACATCTACATGGAATTGCATCCTTTTGCCAACTCCATAGTAGGTTAGTTACATTATAGACCCTCTCTAAGAAGGAACGCTCAGAGTAGATCTGTGCACATACACAGAAGTGTAATGGCAAGTCCTCTGTTCTGCCTCTGCAAAGAGCTGAAGCATTAGCAAACATTGTATTTCAGGTGAGATTTTCTATGGACTTACAAGGCTGATCACAAGTGAAAGAGTGACTACATCTATGATTAGGGGAAATCTTGGTGGAAGGACCAGATTGGCTATAAACCAAAATTTATGTCAATAGAGTGAGAGCAATTTAAACTCCACTGCAGTGTAATGCTGTCTTTCCAGCCAAAAAGAACGTGTTAAAAACATTTGAAGCTGATCATTGATATGTGTCTTGGGATTATTTGACTCTGCAGCAATAAAGAAATGTAAGGAACAGGGTGTGCTCATATCTGTAAATCTGGTTTGGAGCTATACTTCAGTAAGAAGCATGATAAAAGTAAAAAGGAAGCGGTCATTCCTACTGCTAAGGATTTGTTTTTTAATTACTATTTACTTTGTTTCCTCAATCACTTTGCCTTAGTCATTTGGCTGGGAGGCAAACGCGTTCCCTGCTGATTTATCTCCACTCAGCCAGAGGCTTCTGCTACTCGGTTTGATTCCTAATATGGTAGCGACAGCAGATTTTGTCTGACTTCCAGAGGGCTCCTCTCAGCTCCTGGAATGCAGCAGGGAAAGAGTCCTGCAGAGGCCAGCAAAGACAGTTGTTGCATTAATACCAATAAGGACCCGAAAATGGGCTTCCCCGCATGTGCTGAAATTCCCGCTTCCACTGCTATCTAAATCACCGCTTTTCCCTTACTTTATGGTAAGGCTACAAATTGTTTCCCATTACCCAGCTGAATGGTCTTTCTTGGTCACATCAGAAGACCTGTTTTTCATAAAGTTTAGAAAAGATCTACTTCATCACAATAATTTTTCTATATTAGTGTATGGCTTGAGAGCTTTCTGTCTCTGTATTAGGGGATTTGTAGCAAAGAGGAATAATATGTCAGGGAAATTGAAAAAAACTTAGGATTTCCTAGCTTTTTGTTTAGTTTTCCTTGCCTCTTTGATTCAACACTCAACTTTTCAGTCTTCTGAAATACCCACTGTTAGTAAATAGACTGGGTTTTTTCCCCTTTTAATAGAAGTTCTTCCAGGTAATAGTCTTATCAAACTCACCAAATTTAGAAATGGCCTTCGCTGGTGTGACATACAAAAATCCAAAGGATTAAATTCCTCTACCAAGCAGGGTCTCTAAAAGGTTAATGTGGAGTTGGAAATTAATTTCATTCCAAATACAGAACAATAGTGTGCAGTGACATGACTTTGTGATAAGCATTTGCTAAAGCTAAATCCTCCCTAAGCCCTGCAATTGTTTTCCTTTGTGCTAATGGCAAGCTAACCGGAGGCACTCCCTCTCTCCCTTTCTCTCCTTCTCTTCTAAAAGTATCAGAAAAGCAGGTTTATTGTTTGCTAAATCTACCTGATTTTTTTTTTAAGCTTAAGCTTAAGCTCAGTTCTCCTTAGTATGTTCTTTTTAACATTTGTGATCTTCATTTGTAACAGGAGAATATTTTGTCTTTCCGAAACACACAAGTTTAATGACATTGCTTGCTGATTGCCATTAGGGGCATGTACAGTAAACAGAAAGAATTCAAATTATTTCTTACTGCTGCTTAGTGACTGTCTTAATTGTCATTGTTCACAAGCAAAAAAAAGAAAAAAAGAGGCTTATTGACACCTAGGTACTGACTAAAGCAGAAAAATGTTCAATAGGAGTTTGCAGAGGAAAGCTGAAGCCTGGGACTCCAGGGAAATTGATTGCTTCATGTTCATACCAGTGATTTTTAACAGGAGCTAGGTGCCTCTGAAGATGGGCCCATCTACAAATATTTGAGACCTTTGGAAATCTGTTCTAAATTTGGTGAAAACTGCTTGAAAAATGTACTGTTTTGTGAGCTTAGTTTCACTTAAATTATTTCTGTTCTCTGTTATGCACGAGTACTACATTGGCTTGGAGTCAGTGTCATCCACTTTTCCTTCACTATGGTGTCTATCTATTGATTCCAAATAAAAACACCAGTTTCCACTCCTCTGTTATCCTCTTCCTCCTCATCCTCATCTGGTAACCACAAACACTCAGGCTTGTGTTTTCAAATATTCCTCCTTTCAATTCTAAAAAGCCAAAGTGTTTCAGCAATTCATCTGTGCTTTTTGGATCCCTGGGTTATTTGATTTTATTACAGCCCATGATCCATTGCCTGGACTTCATCAAGATCTTGTTCAATGGAGTAGCAGGCAGAAATATGCTGAGCTGCCCAGATTCAATCTGGTTTGTCAGTGAAGCACAAGAGCAGATTGCTCCACCACTTTTGAACCAAATTGGCTATCTGCTGTATAAATTTGTGGCAGGTATCTGAGCTGAAAACTATTATGTACCCTTGAATTTCTGAAAGGTGGTGTCACGTTTGACTGCCTTTTAAACTAAAGTGGTGTACAGTGAGTGGTGAACGTGTCAGTCAAACATCCATTTGTGCCATTAACTGACTGGGACAATTTGAAGAGGAATTCAGGGCATGAGCTATTGGTCGCGCTAAAAATACTTCCATCTTTCACCTAACGGCTCCATTTTTCAAGTTATCTGTTCTCTTGTCTTATAGAAGGACTAATGTTCTCAGCAGCAGAGTGTTCTTAATGCAGATTCTGTTGGCCTTGAAGGCTTGTTCTTTTCCTTGAATGTTAGCTCTTAAATAACTCCTCATCTTGTTCTTTCTTGTAACTTCTCTGGAGTTAAAAAAAACAAAGTAAACAGTTTGTTCTTCCAAGGACTTCAGCACTTCCATGACTCTTCAGTGAACATAATCTCAATGTTACTCTTGTTGAAGTAAAAATTTGCCTTAAGTTTCAGGTCACTGCTTCTCATTATGTGTAATCGACAGGAATGCGAGCAGGCGTGCAGCCTCCCAGCCCTTCCTCTGCAAGTACTCGAGTTAAAAATCTGACCTTCAGGCATTTAAAACCTGGGGGGTTTGGAGATTCTGAAAAATAGGTTTTCGCTCAGCTGTCATTTTTGAAAAACAGATAAAACTTAACTGAACTGAGCTGAAAATGCTGATAAATTTAGCCTACCTTGTAGCTTCTCATGATGAGATTGAGATGAAGATATTGTCCATCCCAATAAAATCTGCTTTTGATCTCTTTCTCCTTACTGTGGTTAAATTTAATCCAAAACAAAACCAATTTTCCCAACAATCTTGGGAAACATCATCCAGAATAGTCCCTTCCACTCCCGGAGCAGATGCAGTTCTTGCCTTGCAGTGTTCCAGGAGTCTTCTCGTAGCCAGGAAGCACATCAGCTAAGCTTGTCCTTAGCCTTGGCTCTGTGCAGGGAATAGGGAAAGGTTCCTTGTGTCTTCTGTATTTAAAGAGGTTCAAAACTCTAACTGTACTGTGGGTTGCGTTAGGTTTTCATATATGGGATTGGTGGTCTGTGTGCTGAGGCCGCAAAGAGTTTGGTCCTCTAAGTCACACTAAAATTAGGTGCCACAAATAGCCTATATGAATTCCCAAAATGCTGCTTAATGGACACTGGATGTGTTGGGAGGCAGGGAGAGGAGGGAAGAGAGAGCTATTGAGTATTTTCTCCAAGCAATTCTGAATACATGATTTGTAGGCTAAAAGCAAGAGTACAATCATGTACCTTCCTCCTTCCATTTATGTTTTTTTTTCCTTGAAGCTCAAAACCAACAGAAAAATAATGGAAACAGAATGAAAACTAATATTTATATAAATGTAAACTTCTCAGGTAGAAAAAGTACTGAGTATTTTTTCAAATTGAGACTGAGAACTGGATGCTGATGGAATCCCTTTATACATGCAGCCACTGATAAATGAAATGTAGTTTGAAAGTTTTGATATGCTCTTAAAATAAATATCAACCTTGATAAAGCATAACTAGGGTTGGTTTCTCAGCTGTAAAGAGTTCAGATCATGCTGCTTTACTGGTAGTCACTGATGTTGTAAGACTGTTTTTTCTATGCCGTCTTTACTGCAGCATTCCTGCAGTATTAGCTCTGTGCTATTTCTAGTTTAATCATCAGAATTTTTAAAAAAACATGTCTCCTTCACATTGTCTGGGACTGAAAGCTTACCTGGATGAGAGAAGCAGTTTATAAAGTGGCAGCGCTAGGTTTTTATTAAAAGCATCAGAATTATTTTGTGGTACATTGGCTTGCATTTTGCTGGTGACTCATTTGTATGAGAGCTAAGGTAATTGGGTGTTTCCTACCCTTTCGATCATATGTAGATAAAACTCCCTGCTGCTTTGCTTTTCTATTTTTTTCTGTGCTCTGCTTCTCCTCCCAACTCACCCAATGTTATTTTGGACTGTGAGGGTATGGATGGAATACAGGGACATAACTGGGTTTGCTGCATTTGAAGAAAATTTTCATGTGTAAACAATATGATAGTTCAGTGGTTTTGATCTGAGGCAGCCCTTATAATTGACTTTGCCTGGTTTTGAGTGTGTTGCTTCTAACCCTCTGTGGAAGAGTATACAGGTTACCCTTAAGCAGGGTATATTTGCTTTTTTCCTTTTAAAGACAATCACCACACAGTAGTGTCATGCTGACTTGCAGTCAAGCTATAAAGCCTCTCTGTAGCAATGTTGCTTGGAGAGTTGGGACTATAAAATGTATATTCTTGCTACAGTAAATTGCTAATATGCTAGTTAGACCAATTTTTGTTTTTAATAGACTTTCTCTGTGTTTCAGGGTTGAGGAATTCCTTGGAGTGAATACTGACACTCACTCAGATGTGGTTTTCTTTATTACCCAGTAGTACTGGAATGCCTATCTGTTCTCAACGCAGTTTGAGATTAGGACTTATTTTGCCTCACAGCTGTTGGATTTGGGGGTTGGGGTCTTTGTGATGGGTGGGGTTTTAGGAGCAGGGAAATAACTAAAGCAGGAGTGTGTTTGTTATCAATCAGAATTTCATGAAAGAAAAAAACTGTGTCAACTGTTTTCAGAGAAAATAAATGGACAAGGAAGGTTGCTCTCTACCACACTAAGTCTCCATAACATTTGTCCTAAATAAAGGTGTCTCATTGCTCTACCATGACAATTTTTTTAATAGGTGTCATTTATACTTCTTTCTGACTAGCATTACTTCCTTTCAGTTAGTTCTTGCTATTGGTCCAGCCTTTCATGACATGGTTTGGTTTTTTGGCTTTCTTCTAGTTTTTTTGAGTGTCTGTCCTCACCCTACAAAATCTCCACTGATTTTCCTTCCTAGCTATTTAAGCCTGGAAGCACAAAGAAGATACCATAATGCAAATAGAAATTCTTGACTAACCAAAGCATTTTTCAATCCCCTGGGTTTCTTTCATTCAAGTCCCCTTAAATCTTGATGTTCACAACACCCATTCAGCAGCATCACCTGCTGGGACTCCTAAAGCTAATGCCGTTCCACCATCATCCAGGATGTAGGCAGATAGCTTTATGCAGTAAATATCCACAGGAGCAGAGGGTCAAAGATGCTGATCGCACAGGCAAGGTGAATGAGGGCGCTCAATGAATCTGGACCTGGCACCAGCCTTCACTTCACTAAGTCATTGAAAGGAGCACAAAAAATACAGTGCTCTACTCAGCAGAGCAGGCTGAGAACCTGTTTCATATATCTTACAGCCTTGTCTTACTCTCTCAAGAGGTGGGAAATGTAGATTCAAATTCCATCAGCACACAGAGAGCTTCGAAGAGCATATCCTAAATCAGCAATAAGCAGTTTAACCTCTTGGCTCTCAGCAAAAGGTGGGTAGAGGGCAAAACCCTGTATTTAATTGCTTTATTTTCTAAAAGAAAATAAATAAACAAAAAAGCTCTTAAGCTGGCAGAGCTGTAGAGAAACAGTGGAGATTTGAAAACATGAAGTGTAATTCCTGTCCATCACACTTTATGCAGACCTGTTGCATAAATTTGGCCACCTTGGTGTCTGCCCTTCCAAACTCCAGCCTTTGGCACCTGATGCTCCCCCATGTGCTCCATTTTTCATCCTGGTGTTTGGACTGTGGCCTCCCCTCGGCAGTGTGCCTCAGTGAGGTGGGGCAGCTCTGCCCCCAAACCAGCCCAGCTCTGGAGGGCTTCAAGGCACTCCCTGGCAGTCCAGTGCAGTACATCGTTATGTACCCAGCTCCTGTTGTTTTCAGCTAAGACATCCCACAAGAACTGCTTTTAACTTGGCTTGTTTGGGGTGTTCTGCAATCTGGGCTTCTGATTCTCTCTTCATTCTGCAGCCTGGTATTACTCCTCAGTCCCTGTGTATTCCCCCTTCCCTCCTCCCTAGTTCGCTTGAGGACAGTCTTTTGAATCTCTCTAAGCCCCTATGTATTATATTCTGGTATTTTCACTTCCATCCATTTAATAAATAATTTTTTTTCTTTTTTTTTTTTTTTTTTCCCTCTACATCATTAAAAGGCATTACCTAAATTCTAACTCAGCAGTCTGCTGGAATTTTCTGCCTGAGGTATTGCCAGTTTGCTTTGGTTTCAGTCTGGATTCCTGTCCTGGAGAGTCTGCCTATATCAGCAGCTAGAATTAATACCTTCCCACTATTTTTATAAATGCCTCCTTCATCTTAGTTTGCTATTGTATTCTTTCTACTTGTATACAAGCATGGTATTACAATATGAATTTTTCTTTATTTGTTATCTAAGATTGCAGGCGCCCTTCTCCAGTGTGTTCTAATTTTACAATGCAATGCTGGCTCTCCCCTTCCTCGCTCCATTCAAGCTTCTTGAGCAGTCAGTTCCTCCCCTTTTGGTGCAGATACAGGGGAACAAGGTTTACTGCTTTGATGCACATGGTTTCCATGTAATCACATTTACAAGGTGCTTGGTTGAGTATCTTTGCTTTCCCACTAGAGTATTCTGTGTTTACCCACAGCCAAAACTCAAGGTGCATTTTCCTGTTGGTTCAACCCGCAGTGGTTGCACTTTATAAAACTATTTGTTTTGCCTGTGCATAACTGTTCTGAAATGAACCCCTTGGATACAACAGACAGATCAGCTGTCCTTGCTCTGGCAGTAAACTTAATCATAAGCTCATAAGCCCTAATTTGTGCTGGTTTTAAATAAGAGTTTTGGCGCTTTTTCTTTGTTTTTTCTTTCCTCCAGTTTTCTGCTACTTTCCCCATCTGGCACTGTAACATTTGTTGTTATGTTCCAGTTGGAAGCACTGTGGGTGGAATTGCAGACTCAAGAGCTGGCTGAATAGCCCTTAGGCCACTGTGGACATTTCTGTTTCCACTGTCAGCTCTACATGTTCAGCAACCTCAGTTTGGGATTCTTGGGCAAGGGAATTGTTGGCTGGCTGTCAGTTTTACAGCACCTCCTTCTTCCCAAAGTTCCCTGGTTCTCTGAATTCTGCATTTCAATAGCAGCTTGACTATAACTGCACACCAGTGAAGAGTTGTTATTTTGAGACTGCTTTGCTACAGTCTCACTCTTTTCATTCTGGGCAGGCTATTGTTATTTTTATAAATACCAACCCCTTCTTCCTCACTATAAATGGATTCCTGGGCTCCATTATTCCTATGAGAATCCATCTAATGTTATTAAATATGAAAATACAAATGTTTTCATTTATAAATTAACCAATGTTACACTGTCTTCTTTTAAAGATGCTGGTGGAAATACGTAATCCAAAGTCATCTAAATTGTTACATTATGACATATAATATGAGCCCAAAAGAGCCTGACGGGCGTGTGCTTTGTGTGTGTGCACTGGGTCTGGAGCATCCATCCATGGCATAGACTGACACTGGCAAGTGTGATGTGAGTCTTTTTAGGGTTAAACTGTCCACAGCTGTCACGGCAGCATTAGCTGAGGATTGGCCATTATGTAGCAAATAACTTTTTAAAAAAATAAATCCTGCTTTTAATGAAATCTGGTAAGGAAAAAACCCTCACAGATCATATAGTTCGTGCCAAGAGAATTGTTTCTTATGTTGAGAGTGTTTTCCAGTGTTTCTCCTGAGACATCAGCTGCTCCTTAATGTCCTAACTTTAATTTGCTCATTTATGGAGGAAGGTAGGAGGCCCAACAGCTTGTGTCAGTGAATATAAACTATATGTAGTCTAGAAGGTATCATAGCACTTACGCTTCTTCTTAGTCATTGTACCATATATTGTTTTCTCCTCCTCTGGCTTCCCTTTCCATTCAAAGTTTTCCATTCATCTGAAAAAATACTAGTTGAGAAAATCCGGGCACAGTATCACTCTAAAGTCATTATTTCAGAGGCTTTTTTTGTCCCCTCTCATCCAAACACGAACAAACAGAAGAAAAAAAGTCAGGGGAAATTATCCATGGCCTGGATGCCACAGGCATCATGTGAATTGTTGCTCTCCCTCGGGAGGAGGAGTTTATACACCCACCGAGGGATCATGTCCCATGATTCTTGGGAAAAATCACCAAATCCATGGGAACTCCCAGGAAAGTTCTTCCTGTTTTGCTTTGCTCTTAGAGCCCTGCTGCTTTCCTCAGTGCAGCTCTGGCCTATGCTGCTGTTTGTCTCCAAAGGCACGCAGGTATTGCTGGTGCTGCAGCCTCCATCCTGGGAACGGTCTCTGCAGAACATGAAGGTGTGAGCTGTATTAAAGGGCTGTTCCCCACGGCCTGCCGAGAGAGCTTCATCTGAAGCCTGTTTGCACAGGATGGGAACAGGCTGAGGGTGCAGTATTGAATCCAGCCCTCTCCAGCTCTGGTCTAAGCCCCTGGCTTGGTCTTTCCTTAGCTTCCCACCCCTCTGCTGTGTTGCAGGATGGCAGTGGCTCTTCAGCCTGGAGCTTGTTACACCCTGCAAGTCACCTCTGACCCAACTGCATTTGCACAGCTCTTTGTAAAGCTGCGTTTCCAAACCTCATTTTCTTTACTTCTGCAATCAATTTCCAAGCTCTTCAGGAATTCATTCTGCTTCCTGGAATGGAAACTCTACTGTCTGCTGACACCTTTGCTCTAAATGTCAGTGATGTTGAGCTTTGGCATGGGTTGTGCATAAATTTTCTTCTGATGGGGGAAAAAACACGTGCTAATGAGCACCCAGTTATCCTGAACATTTTGAAGACAAAAATACAGCTGGAGGCAGTTCTGGCACAGTATTTCTTCTCCATTTCTACATTTTAGTTGAGAACATCTTATTACAGTGTTTTGTCATAGGAAACTATTCAGCTGTATCTATGACTAGTTTTTTCTGGCTCAATTTTTTTCCTGTTAATCATGTTAGGCTTACTCAAGGCTTGTAGAGGGTTTTCTCTGATCTCTTGCACAGAACTGCATTGGATTTTTTTCTTTAAACCATTAAGCTCCCCCTGCCCACAGCCTCAGGACTGTAACTGCACACCCAATCAATTCCAGTGTTATCCATGTGGCATTTTTCAAATTTATCAATTTCTAGGTGCTTTTTATATTTTGATTAGATTACAGAAGCCTTAAAATTATTTTTAAAGGATGGGCACTGTCCTTCTGTTTGCATTCAGAATAAACCATTGTAGTAAAACCATCCCAAGTTGAATACATTGTTGATGTTTTTTGTCTGAAGATCCAGACAAATGGAAATTTGTGTGCTGAATTCTCTCCTACTTCTGTGGAAAATGATTTTTCATTATGCCTGTAAGAAATTTTTCATCTTAAAAATCCTTGAAAAGCAGTCATTCTCAAATTCTGCCTTTTCATGACATATTGTCTTCTGCCACGGTTTTCTTCTTTTGATTTGTAGTATTTTTTCCTTTTTAAAGTTTGCTTTTGTAAAATCTCTTCAACAACTAAGTGCATCTTGTCTACAACGTCTGCAATTAGTCATTATTTTAAGAGTGTTCCAACTGTGTGTGTATATATATATAAAAATATATATATAAATATATAAAAATATATAAATAAATTCATCTAAATATATAAAATAGAAATATATATGTATATATATACATGTATATATGTATAAATATGTATATGTAAGCCTCATTGTCCAGATTACAGTGGAAGTCTTGATATTACATACCATTTAGATTGCCTCTTAAATAATGTATTGGCATCTCACTGCAAACTTCAGGAAAACAAACGTGTCAGCTGGTCCCCCAGTGCTTTAAAGGCAGTTCAGCTAGCCTCCATTGAGACATTACTGTAAAATCTACAATGCACAATTAGTTGTGAATTTTACATCTTTTTAGCATTCCTGGGTAGACTGTTAATGAGTGAATAAATAGCATGATTTTATTTAATCCCACACACTGCTTGAAATTAATTATTAAGCAAGGGACACAAAGCTATTCTGTCCCCTTCAGCAGAGGGACATCTGGGTGCAACATCTTTTCTTCCAGATAGATGGGTGTGGTCCATCTAGAGATACCTGGGGATGTAACGTGGTTATAGAGCCCTGTTTACTTGGAAGGAATAAAACTGGTTTTAAAAAGTTATGTTTACCCATGGAGAGACATGAATATTTTGTGGTGCAATGTATTTGACTAAAGATATATATTTGCTCTGGAATGAGATAACTGTCCAGGGTACATAAAGAGAAATGCTTGTTTATTTTCATTGGCATCAGATGTAGACATTTCTACTTAGTGAAAAGAATGCTGCCCTTTATGACCAGGCTAGGCACTTAACAGACAATTTATCATTGCAGGGCTGTAATATCAGTTCTGTCATCCTTACTAGTCTCAGTTCTTCAGTGAGACTATTTACATGTTAAAGTATTACTCAGCATGAGTAATGGGGCCAGCACTGAGGTTATATTGCAAGTAGAGATGAGAGAAGTTTCCATTAGCATTAAACCTTATCTCACAAAAATCACTGGAGACTGGCACTTCCCAGAGGTTCTGCTTTCTTTTGATTATCATCCCTTCTTCCAATAATTGATTCCAAGCAGTTCAGCTTCTGTTATTTAGTGGAAGAGAGTCTGTCTTTTTCAGAGATTTATTCATGAAGTCACAAGAAAGTCTGTGCTTAGGTATCAGGTTTCTGTGTGAAGTGGAAGCAAATAGATTACTGGGGAGTTGAGGGAGTTAGAGATAATGTTGTGGAACATGGGAGATGTAACTGAAGGTAGTGCAGTGGTGGAGGGGCTCATGTATGGGACACAGAAGAATGAGGAGAGGGCAGAATTAGTTCGGATCAGGATACTTCAAAAAATAGGAAGTGGAGATACCATCTAATGAGGATAATAAACTCAGCCAAAATCTCTAATGGCCAATCCACTTAGTTGAGCCGCACACCCTGTTCTGATTTTAAATGCTTGTGATGAGGAAACTTATTTAATACTTTCCTGTGAAACAAGAAAAGGAACATGGCTTCAGTTAAGTGATACCCGATTTGTATTTGGGTTAGCATAACAATTTTACCCTCAGATGAAAGAAAATGGGAATATTTTGTCATATTATGCCCCATTCTGTGCTCTATTTGGTACCTCTGCCACTCAGTTCTGCACTACAGTGGCACCACTTGGTCTCTCCTGCTACACAACTGGCATTTGACTGAGCCTAACTCAACTCCCCAGACTGACAAACAGAAGAAACTGATCAGGACATGAAAAAAATGCATAGAAATGTATCTTTTGGGTCTTGTCCCATGGCCATGAGTTATCCAAGTCTGGTTTTGCTCTAACACGAGCATGAAAAGAAAGTCAACAGAAGCAAATAAATCAAAGTGAATGTACACATAGATGTACAAGCATTCACATATACTGATTTCTAGTTTAAAAATACTTTTCTCCAAAATACAGATTTTGTTATCAAAATAGGAATATTTCTGCATCGCTTTATAAATCAGTAGAGGATTGGCTTATATCACCTGCATTTATTTTAATAAATTATTCCATTCTAATACCTTTAATAATAATGTATTACTATATTGTTTAGCCTTCCAGTCTAGTAACTCAAATTATATTTTAACAGCATCTTATTCTCATATCTTAACATTTTACCACTGACTCATTGACTACTAAACTTTCTCAGTATATATTAGCTGTACCTAAACCATCATTTTGAAGTTAACACAATTTTGCATTCCTCATGGAGCCTCAGGAAGAGTGATGAGTTTTCTCAAGCATCAGCTAAGGTTGAACTCCAGATTGACGTGCTTTCCACCTTCAAAACCCTTTGTGCAGTGATGTTGAACTCAGTGTTAAAAAAGAAATAGACCTCTGTTGGCTTTTTGCTAGCATTTTTCTCTTCACATGATACTCCTTGATTCATATATTGTGCAGCCACAAGGAACCCTTACAATCCCATCTTGCCTCAAGCATAAACCTATCCAGATTTAATTTCTGTTTGAACTTCAGTCTTTTGAGGGATAAGGAGTCTTAACCCTCTGTAACAGAGTTCACCACTGGAGAAGCTATTCCAGCCGTTTCAGTCTTACTGCTAAAATACATGCCTATTTCTAAGTTAGAATTTCTCTAATTCCTTCTCACAACCATGGGATCTTTCTATAACCTTGTCTGCTGTCTTGAATAATCCACTACCAAAGTTATGCTCCCTGCAGAGGAGCTGTAGACTGTGATCAAGTCACTCCAGTAACTTAACTGTCCTGGACACCCAGGTCTTCCACAGAATGGCGCATTTTGACTGTAGAAGAGTGCACTTTCTCTTCTAAACATTAATTTCATTGCAGAACCAAAAAGCATGGCTTGCTTATAGTAAATGCTGTGTTCATTTGTCATTCTTCTGTAGCCCCAGCCTTTTCTCAGGAGGGAAAGGAGAAGCCTTCTCCTTTGATAGTTTGTGTTATTCTGGCTCTCTTATTTATGCTGCAGGTGCCTTATGTCAGGCAGCCATTTTATGTAGCTCCTACCAGCTCACTTGAGGGAAGGTTTGCCTAAAGCCAAGGAGGTTGGTACTGTCACCCAAATTTTGGTGATAGTACCATACAGGATGTTGAAAAGGATGAACTTGAGATGCCTCAAATGATGTTTCGTGGTAAGCCTAAACAGAAAAATAGCTGAACTCAGTGAAGGCACTGCTAATTACCAGCTCCATGGAAGAATGCTGGTTAACTATCCAAACAGCAACATGGCTCTTGAAACAGATTAAGGACTCACAGCACTATTCTTTTAAGCAGGCAAAACTTTCACTGAAATTATCATCACCGAGATACCTCATCACCGCTGTAATGTCCAGGAAAATTTTGCTTGCACAAGGAGTACCTGATTAGGTACCAAATGAGTTCTGTTACTTTGCCACCAGAAGTCATTTGAAATAACAATGGGAATTCAATAGAGAGTGGCAAAGCCAGTCTGTAATTCATACAAGTACTGTGGCCCCTACTGGGCTCTGGCTGTGTGCAGCACTAAGGTAGAGGGCTGGTATTGAAGGGGCAGAGTCCGTCCCTGCCAGGCAGCACTGGACCCTGTGCTGTGTCAGCCACAGCTCACCAGGGAGGTCAGGGGACAGAAAAACCACGGGGGCACCTGCCCAGGGAATGATGGGAATAGTTGGCAGGTGGCTGCAGAGCACCCAGCCTGTACCTGCTGTGTGCATTCGGCAGCACTCACCAGTCTTGGGACAAGCCCCCACAAACCATTGCAAAGAAATGCTTGCAGGATGGGTAATGAGCTATGGAACAAAGTTAGGTGGAATTTATCCTGCCTTCATTATGTTAAGGAGATAATGCAATAAATACTTTGTACCTTTTTCCATAAGGAATACTTCACAATGGTACAGGAGTTTTTCTATAGTAGAAATTAATACTTTGTTTAAATATAAGCTGTAAATGTCTTTTTTTTTTCCATATTCTCTTACATGTATGGGATTAACATTTGTAGAAAATACACTGAACTCTCCTTCTTAGCTCTACTTTTTCTCTTGAATGCTTAGATCCCTATGTGAAGATCCATCTGATGCAGAATGGTAAGAGGCTGAAGAAGAAAAAGACTACAATTAAAAAGAACACTCTGAATCCCTACTACAACGAGTCTTTCAGCTTTGAAGTACCATTCGAGCAAATTCAGGTAATGTCAGTGTTTTGTCTTCCCTCTGCATTCCATTTCTCAGCCCTTATAAATATTTAACAGGAATCTTGTTAATTATCACATGTGCATGCCTTCATTAGCACCTAGGTGCCAGCCCGGTGCTACATTAGATGAGTGTGACTGCTTCAAGAGGGAAATGATAAAATGTGAAGTACTTATGAAGCTTTGATTCATCAGTGAGAAATGGATAACTGACATTTTCTGTTAACAGAAAAGGATTTGGGGAAAAAAAATCCACAGGGAGATAGTGAAGGAATGTGCCAGCAAAAAGGTATAGGGATAAATGAAAAGCCATAGATAACATTTTCCCCTAAATTATTTGAAATAATAAATTGGCATTATCAGTTAAAATTGTGTTCCTTATGCATTTATTTGCCCTGTTTTTTGAAAGCACTGCCGCACCCCTCTTAAGTAAAATACCTAATTCATACACAGCTTTTTTTCAGTTATTCACTACACTGTGAAAATTTTTTCAGTGATTCCTACATCCCTAGAAAAAAGGCATTTGAGAATCTCAGGGGTCAGTACCTGTTCTCTTAGCACCTCCAGAGAGGTCCAGTAGTTGTCCAGGTGATACTCCCAGAGTTCAGTATCTAAAATTAAGGGTCTCAGAAATCAGTGCAGTGAGATGAAAGTCCCCTACATTAGCAGTGGGAAATACCAGGACAAAGCATTGTGTCATTTTTTTCAGGGATTCAGTTGACTGAGCTACTGGGAGGCAAATCATCTCTCATGAGAGTGAATTAACTTCTTTTGATGTTAGCTAGTCTTCTATCTCAAGAGAGAAGCTCTTTTTAACTATCTCAGGAGGCATGTGGGAAAGGAACTGCGTGTGGGATTCCCACCTGGCCATGGAGCCCCGGGACTGTGGAGATGTTAAGCAATACAACATCTTTTCTGGGTGGAGCTGAGTGGGGAAAGTGTCCTTTCAGGAGCCTCCCAGTTTGAATGACTATAATTTAAAATGTCTGGGAATACATGCTTTTGTGGATTGTAAAGAAAGGTCATAGTATGAGTTAGGTGCCATGCTTTTAAACTTGTTGTTTAAAAATTTTAATGGGTTTAAATTGCTTGGACAAAACTGGGAGCCCCTCTTGGTTGGATGAGAGCATGGTATGGGTTTTCACATTCTTATCTTGGATTTTGATAGCAACTGGGCTGGAGATAAGCCCAGGAGCCAAGGCCTATCTTTCAAGTAAAACTGTGCTTGCATTTTATTGACTGAGTACGAGCAAAGATAATAAAACTGGACAAGGTGAAGCATGGGAACAGTGACTTGGCTGCATGACTAGTCCATTTAGAATTTCTTCATGCCCTACTGCATGTACAGGTGTCTGTGGACTCCAGGAACCAAAAAGTGGGAAATCCAGTGGGGGCTAATTTCCCTTGCTTTTAATGAAAGCTGGTCTGTGTGCTTATGAAAGGTCTCATAACAAGGATCAAAGACCCGGAGGCAAAAAAAAAGAATCAAATCAAGTGGCAATTTAGGCAATGAACATCTTGATTTCCAAACAGGGACGGGATTGAGGATCTGGAATTGCTACCTCCAAATTGCCCTACCAAAGCTTTGGCATGATTAGGGGCATTCTTGGTGCTTGACCATTTTGCCTTCTAATCCTAAATAATTTTTTTTTTTTAATAACTTTATTGGAATTGCTTTTTCACTATCTACGTGACTATATAGCCCCAATTTTAAATCTGCAATTATGGACTTTGGTCATATGCCAATGTATTTTGAGTTAGTTATAAAAGACTATATTTAGAAGTTATTTCATCATGGATACTGAAGTGATTTCATCATTAGAAAAACACATTTTAAATGTTATCTAGACTTAATATGGTAAGAATCACTGTGACTTTTGTGCAATTCCTATAAAAGTCATTAAGCAAACTTCCACAGTCAAAAAATAATGATTATACAAGTTTCTTGATTGTTGGAGAATGAAGAGAGGTCACAGAGGGAAAGCAGGTCAAAAGCAGTACATCTGTATAATTTTAAAGCAGCCAAACATTAACATTTTCAACAATTTTACAGTGATTATGGGTTCTGGCTCTAAAGGGAAAGAAAGTGATGTCTTCAAGGGTAATGGGAGAACACCACTGGGAAGTCAAATCCTGTTGCTGCTGGCAGATCAGGCACGTGTTTTGCCACATGCAAAACAGACTGCCTTTGTAAGCAGCAGTGTCTCCAGGCCCTTTCAGTCCAAAGGGCTTAATCACACCATGGAAACTGCTAATCCAAGTGTTTATTAGGAGAGGCACTGCTTTCTACCAGCACCTCTTGGGTCTTGCCGTGCAGCTGCTCCTTTAATATGTGGTACAAAGGCAAAGAGATGCTCACATTTCTCTGTAGATTTAGTCCAGAGATCACGAGGGGAGAATCATCTCTAATTTAATCATCTGAGCTAGCTGTTCTTACATCTTTATAGAGCAAGGAAAAGGGTCTTTCATCTACAGTGCTCATTTTTGTCTTATGATTAACATTTTTTTAAAAATCCAGTAATAACTAGCCCCCAAGCTTCTAGGTACAGCCGGCAAGCATTTTTGTGTAGCGCAAAAAAATAGTCTCATGCTTCCTTTTTATATCTGTAATTGTACCTTGCATCTAAAACATAAGTGTTCATTTGGGGAGGTACCATTAAAAGCGAGTGTATTGCAAACAGCAGCACTGAAACGTAATTCTGGCATCTAGAAATCCTTGCTTCAGGATATTGCCTTTTATCATGAGTGCTCTGGGGAGGCAAAATCTTGAGTTTGATGTATACTTTTGTCATCAGCAACTATATAAATACTTTAGTGCCTGTTGGAATCATCTCTTTCCCTGGCTCAGTGAATTGTACAATCCTGTAAGGAAATGGACTTTATAAAATAAACCTCATGACCCTGGTCTTGCTACTTTTAAAAGATAATTCTATTACAAGCCCTGAAATTAATCATTCTAGTAAGAGGTCCGGATTGTAGATATATTTAAAGCTTTAAATTTAAAAACGTGATGCTAGAGAATAGAAGATTTTTCTGGAAATGTGTTTCAGGGCATTTCTTCTATTCAGAAAGCTCACACTGGAAAAGAACTGAACGTTCATCTTTAAAAATACAGCTCTATAAGACGAAGTGTTTACAATTTAGTAAAATCAGCCCAAGACTGTGACAGTCTTAGATGCTGTTGGGGAAGAGCACCACTCCACCGAAAGAATAGCTGTTTGTGCTCTTTTGACCAATATTAAAAACCTGAAGGAGAGGAACTGTGTGTGTATGTGCACACAACCACAAACATAAATGCCTGGCTCAAACACCTCCCAGTGTGCCCCAGCCTAAATGGATGGAAAATTGTCTATGAGCTGTGACAGATGGGCTCACACAGGCTGTGTGGGACTTGTTTAACCCTGTTTGCCAGAGGTCACCATTCCTACAGAAGTGGCACTCCAACAGCAGCTCAGTCACAGGCAGCAAGTGTGTCAGAGCCCGAGACAGTGGGGCTTTCTGCATCCATTCCAGCTCCCTTAAGCAGGTAGCCTATTTTCTAAACTTCTCTATAAATACATGGAATATACACAGTATACACACATATGCATGGAGATGAGAACACACATGTGTGTGTGTGTGTGTGTGTGTAGAGTAACCATAAGAGGTGTCTTCTGAATTTATCTGAAAATACTTGACTAGCATGCTGGATGGATGGGTAAGAGTTGTTTAGAAGCAGAAAAACAACTAACAGAATAGAGTACGGTATTGCAAACATATGGCCATTTCTGGCCATTTAACTTCAGCTGTTAAATTATTTCCTTAAACAATAATGAAGTGTAAAATTGTACAACTTCTGAATTGCCCTACCTGTAAGATGTTAATCTGTTAAAGGAGAAACAATCAACCTGAATTTCCATATGCAGCTCTTCGATGCAAGGGAGCAAGTTTCAAGGTAACAGGAGGTTGTAAACTTAATTTTATTTGGAAGGCTCACAAGAAGCAAGGACAAAAGTTTGAAGTTGCTTCTCATTAGGGGAATCTACTCCAGGTGTCCCCACTTCATGGCTTCTCCATGGCTGGCTGTCCCCACATTCATCCCTGCCAACCTTCCCCTTACTGTTCAGGCTCACAGCTCTTCCTCTGTCTCATTACAGAAAGTGCAAATTGTTGTGACTGTTTTGGACTATGACAAGATTGGCAAGAACGATGCCATCGGGAAAGTCTTTGTGGGCTACAACAGCACCGGCGCGGAGCTGCGGCACTGGTCAGACATGCTGGCCAACCCCCGGCGGCCCATTGCACAGTGGCACACCTTACAGCCCGAGGAGGAGGTGGATGCTGCGCTGGCAGTCAAGAAGTAAATCAAATTAAATTAAATTATGAAGAAGAAAAAGAAGATGAAGAAGAAGCCTTTCTGCATTTGCCCACATAGTGCTCTTTAGCCAGTATCTGTAAATACCTCAGTAATATGGGTCCTTTCATTTCCAGCCATGTGTTCCTGACACAGATCAGTTGTACTTTTAAATTCCCATTTTAATTTGCACAAATTTAAATGTAGAGAGCCTTTTAAAGGCGCTTCATTTCACCACTGCCCGCCCCAGATCTACTCTTCTTTTAAGCAATATGATGTGTAGATAGAGCATGACAGAAATTATTTATTGTATCACACAGTTGTATATATACACCAGTATGCTGAGAATTTATTTCTAGTTTGTGTATTTGTATGTTGTAAGCGTTTCCTAATCTGTGTATATCTAGATGTTTTTAATAAGATGTTCTATTTTAAATTATGTAAATTGACTGAGATATAGGAGAGCTGATACTATATTATAGGGTAACTATTGTATCGTCTGCATTCCAGAAAAAAAAAATATCCAACTTGTAAGGCACTAGTAGTGTTACACTGACATCTTAAAGGACAACTTAAATCTGAGCTTTCAACTGGACCATCCTAATAACACACTTCACGTCCACAGTGAATCTTGGAGGGGCAAATCCAATCGGGTAGACTTCTTTCACAGGCAACTTAGCATGATCTGAGCAGTTCCATGGCTGACCTCATGGAGATGTAGCCAGAAGCCAGGATAGAATTTTTTTGTATATATTCCAAAGCAAACACATAACAGATTGAAATGGTTTTATATATTGAAAGTTGAGGAAGCAGTTCCATAGGAGGCAACACTTTCATCTAACATACAAAGACCACTGCAGAAGTCGTGCAGGGAGGGGGAGGAGGGAGATGCAGCAGTAGTAAAATGCTGCCATGAAAATAAGAGTAGCTCTCCATTATCACCTTTATACAAAATTTGCATACTGTGAATTCCATCCACGATTTCACATTATAATGAGTTTGCACATTAGACTTTGTAACAAAATATTTTATGATACTATCTCAGATTAGAAGGAATGCAGAATATTTTTTAGACACAGCCGTGTGAGTTTATTATACAAAATAGTTTCATGGTAAACAGACAGTATTGTAATCCCATCAGAAGATGACAAAATTTAGCCATAGTTCTAAATGCACTTCAAAGTAAGCCAAAAGAGAACAGCTAGTGACCTTTTATATACTATTTATACTTAAGTTTTAATTTGTCCTTTAAAAAAAAAGTGAAAACAAAGAACAAGTTCTAGAAAACTGAAGCAACCTCTTCTGTATACTAGATGCTCGTTTCAGGAGGAGTTTTTAAATGTTTTAAATGTTATTATGTAGTAAATGGCACTATTATGAAGCTATTAGTCATTCCATAAGAGTCTTGAAAGACTGCTCTGTGTATCACTGTGACTGCCGTGTGTGCTTAGAAATGTAGTTTTCTCAGTGGATAGCAATCAATTTATTCCGTAGTGATATTGTAATAATACTGCCATTCCCTTCTACTGCACTGCCGAAGGAACGCATAGCACAAGCAGTTCCAGTTATTACGGACCAATGTAGAACTGGAGAGCTATGCAGGGGACAAGGATGCTCTAGTGAATGGGTTGACCACGCAGCATTTTGTCAAGCCCTGTGCAATACTCTACATTTCCAGCTGCTCTCGCCCCTGCTGCTTTCCTGTAGAGTCATCTTACAGCTCCCCAGCATGGCACCTCCGCTGTACCATCTCATCAAGTCATTCAGGGCATCACTTCTAGCTCATGTACCGTCCTTGGAGGCCCCTCGCTTATCTTTCCAAGCTGTGAATATATTTATAATGCTTTGAAGAGTTCATTATTTTCAGCAATGCAAACTACCCTAGAAATGTGGAAATGCTATTGCTTTTGGAGGGAGGCATGAGAATTAACCATTAATGTTCTTATCGATCTTCTGTATCTAGGAGAAACTACTGAAATAACAAAGATGAATGTAATCGGAGAACTGTGCACTGAAAACTAAATTCCACAGCCTCCCTCAAGGCTCTGCTTCTGGGAGAGGTGTGAGTCTCAGAGGTCAGTGCAGTGATGGCCAAGCACCCCTGTTTGTCAGTACTTTGAGGGTAAAAGCAGCAGCAAAATACTGGGAGGAGAATAAAAGCCTATATCTCTCCCCACCTCCAAAAGTGAGAATAGCAAGACCCATTTTCTTTCTTTTTTACATGAAACATAGAAAAAACACAAGCGAGACATTTTCTGATAGAAACAGGCACATACATGCAAAGCATCAAGCTGGAATATTTTAAAATCTTATCCTTAAGGACCAAACCCCACCAAAGAGAAGTAGACAGTCAGCTTTCCAGTCTAAGAGCTTCATGGTCTCCAGCTTTCAGTTATTCATTCAGGATAGCTGCAGGTTCGAAGCGCCAGGACTGACTCATTGTGTTAAGGTATTCTTAATGCTTTCTCTTCCTACACTGCCAGACTGAACGTCACCCTAGAACTGGTTTGTAAGGTACAATGAATTCTCAGAGACTGAACCTGCCATGTGACCAAGATGACATTTTTTCATCCTCAAAGAAGCCACATGTACCTTTCTGACAAAGCTGTGTGAAGTATTAGAATCTGATGCTGTAGAAAGATCCTAGTTGCCTTTGTGTATATTTACTGCCTGCTTGAGTGTTTCTCTGTGTGGGTTTTCTCTGTATCTTGTAGAAATGTTTGGGGTGTTTTATCCTGCCATATCGCTCGTGGCCCGCGAGCTGACAACTTTAGCCGTATTTTACCTTCATTTTTGATGAGGTGGTTTATATTTTGTTTCACTTTGTGTAGTGACTTCCCACAGTAGAGTTTTCCAATTGTCGTTAAAATAACATACATATTACACAGATATTCAATAAAAATGTTTTATTTCCTGTTGATGTTCTGGCATTTCTCTTTTGATCTAAAATTTTCAAAAGCCATTTCACTCCAGGACTTTCACACAATCACCTACTTTGAAGTGTCACAAGTGAAATAGCACAGCACGGTTCAAGGGGCTGTGAAAAGCTGCTTTCATCAGTAAGACAGTCACAGCCAGCAGCGCTCCAGTAGATGAATTCTCCACCTCTATCACAGATGAAGCACTATTACCTTGTTTACCCAGGAGCCTGATTATTTGCCTCAAAAACCATCATCCTCTATCAAAACATGACCACGACAAAAACTCCCAAGTCGTTGCCTACACATCAGTATTCTTCCAGACAATTGTGCTAGAACTGTGGTTGAAGTTTGGAGGGAGGGATGGTATATTTTAACCTACATCCAAGTGCTACTTCTAAGCTGACCATAAAATTAAACCTCTTATAAATTAAAGATCATTAAGTAAGTGCTGAAACTACGGGGGAAGGGGGCAGCAAGTAGAAGGTATTGCAGGTTCTATAGCCATTTTTGCAGATCTTAAGAATACCAAGAAAACATCTTTGTCAATCAAAACCTGTTCTTTCAACAGGGTAATCAGTTCAAGTCAGTCATTACAACTAATGTAAGGAAAAATGCTTCATATAATAGCTGTTACACTAAGTGGGGAAAGCAGCAAAAATTACCAATTTTATTCAGCTCATTTAACCCCTAATCAACTATCAAGAAAAACATTCTTCCCAACTGTCAGACTGTTACCAAAGCAAAGTATCTGTCTCTCGATCACTTTTCACATCATGAGTCAATGAAAGTTAATTGCCTGCTAGTTATGCAAAGCAAGAATTAAAACAGTTTATTTTTGATTACTCTAACAAGCCCTTTTTTATTTATTTATGCTTTAACATTTCCACTCCAGGCTGCCAGTTCACTTTTGCACATACTGACCTGCTTTTCAGAACATGAACCTACCAAATGCATGTCCAGTCCCAATTTTCAGTTCAAGCACTGTTGTTAATCCAGGCATTAAAGAAAACATAGAAAAGGGATTTTCATGACATACCACCAAAATTTTAAGCAGCCAAGCAGCCTTCATAACCTTTACCTTATATGCATTAAATCTTTATCTTCAATACAGAGAATACTTTTAATTTTGCATCAAAAAGTAGTACCAAATATGACAAACTGGTACAGAGGACACTAACTCTGTGTAGTACTTTGTGACCAACACCTGCAGCAAACACTTTCAGACAATAGAGCCATACAAAGACATGTACGTCAAGATTATGCTGTATTCAACCTAAAAAATAAAGTTCTACAAACTAGGGGATGATGTAGATGTCCTTCATGGAGCTTATAAAGAGGCCAAATAAATAGGGGAAGTGAAGACAGCTCTTCCACACTTCTGGGGTGAAGGTGGAGGGTATAGCTAGCACAGTCTTTTTCTTCTATGCATGCACTGTGTGATAACATACTGAGATTTTGAGCAGCCATTTAGGCAAAAAAAATACACCTACCTCACCAAATTAAGAGTTTCATCTTCTGACAGAACCAATCTCATCAGTTTGACAGCTCACATTTAATTTCACATCTTTGTACACTGTCTTATTACTTACAACAAAGAGAGCACACAGTAGGCGATGATGCACTGATGTTACAGCACCAAATGGAGCTGACGCCAGTTCTCCTCATAAACAAAAGAACAACGCACAAAAGCAGCAAAATAGTCTCTGCTCCCCTAATCAAGATTATCCCTGCAAAGTCCTATGGCTGCTTGCATTCCCCTTGAGCCCAGAGACAGTTCTTTTATCCATTGTGTTCACAAACACGTACCTGAGCCTAGAAGGTTTCATGACTCTTTTCTAAGAAGCAGCAGTGCCCAGTGGCACCAAGAATTTGTTCCAAAACTGTGACATGGGTCTGTCATTGAAGAGTTCCAGATAGAGCTCAGGCTATATTTGTCTTCTCCCTTGGACCATTCATCACAAGGAGGAGGATTCCTGGCTGTAAATGCTGATTGAAAGCCTGACAGGTTGGAACCCAGAATGCAATGCTGAAGTCAATTATTTCGCACTTAGTCAGAAACGGTCTCATCCACTTGTTCTGGTGAAGGACAGACTGAGACTCAGTAGTTTGCATCCGGCTCAAACTGGCTTTTTTCTTCATGAAACTGCTCAAGATGTTTTCTTTCTTCATGGCATCCTTTTTTTTCCTGTAACACTCAGACTCAAAGCAGCTCTTATATATTTTCGTCTTTCAAATACAAGGTTGCTTCTATTGCTTAACTTAGTTTTAAGAATTCTAAAACCAACTCTCCAAAATAAATAATAAGTGGCTAAATTGTTAATTGGCTTTAACTCCCTGCTTCATCAGACTTCTTAGTTTCACTTACTCCTCTCCAGTCATACAGCATGATCTGACACTGACTAAAAGATAAAAGCCCTGATGGAAGGCTATCAAGGAAATTAAGTAATCAGAGTGACTCATAGAGTCCCTTTCATGGATTAAATGAAGATTAAATGGTCGAATTTCAACATGGTGTATGATTAAGGGTGAGGTGCTAAAGAGGTTCATTGTTGCAGATGAACATTTATTAGTGATCTAGAAAACAGATGAATGAGTTGACAAAATTTACCTGTGGCTTAAAATTATTTCAGCTGGAACAAATCTAAATTATGAGGCCATCTCTAATTTCATATATTGAGAATAAAGTACCCAGACAAGCACTTCAACTCGTATGTTACTGATTATCCAAATATTTTGGAGAGATTTTTGAACAGTAGTACAAAAAATATCTGTAAAGATGATCTCAAATGAGAAGGTAAGAGAGTTAGTCAAGCCACTAAGACAAATGAAGGCAAAACCTCTTTTTTTATACAAGAATTACTTCCAGAAAAATAGATTTGTCTTCTCAGTAGTCTCTAAGAAGGTAATGAAAGCTTTTGATGAACTGGGATTACACAAAGGATGATGAAATTACAATCCTCATATACACATTTAACCTTAATATATGTTATTTGGGATATGTTTATTTGTAGACACACTTCACACATGGACAACATGCTCTGTGTCCCAGTGCAGAATTGTACAGGTGCCAGGATGCTTCCAGGCTTCAGTGTGGGACTGCTGCCACTGAGACATCACACCCACCATGCAAATGCCTCAAAGTGCTTTTCAAAGATCAGACTAAACCTTGGAAAATACCTATTGGAAAACTGGAAAATACTATCCCATTAAGAGCTGTCATATTATCTGGTGTAGTATAAAAACTTTTCCACAGCAGCTGAATCAGGTAAGTATCTGTAGTTGAAACACAGGGTATAAAAAGGATTAGAGGGAGTCCTTGGCAGAAAGAAATTCTGAAAAGTAAATCTAAAAAGATCCTATCTGGGGGAAACAAAGATACTTATGGAGACAATATAAATGAACAGTAAAAAAAAAAAACAAATAGTAGGGCTAATGAGTAAATATGCATCCTAGCTACCCAGAGTTCTACTATACTACAGAAAAAGTACATGAAAGTACATCGCTACAGATGTGTACCAGAGTGAAGATGAGTCCTGCCTAAGTTGCATACTGTCTTGTGTTTGAGCCTTCCAAGTCTCCAGAATAAAAACCTGAGAAGATTCAGGTTATTGCTGTTGCTTTGCTCATGCTTCAAAAAAAACATTTTTCCTAATAGAAAGAATTACCTCTCCCACTACAACCCAGTCATGAGGAGAATTGGTTAATGCTCTCGCTCCTCGGATTTAATACAAACAAATAGCTGCCTGAAAGGTTTGAGCACCGTGACCATAATTAAATCTGCAGTAATTAGTAATGCAACGACAGCAAGCAAGAAAAGCAGGCACGCTTCTCCAATTGACATTTTTTGAAGTACAGATAACACAGAGGAATAAACTGGCAAAAGTACAGGAAGAAAAAGAAATCACTTGCAGATCAGGGGACCAAATCTCTCTCTCACCATATAGCCCCAATTCACAAAGTCTTACATGTTTTTGTCTTTCCCTATGTCACTGTTCTGTCAGTAGAGCTACAAGTTCTCTTCTAACTGAAGTTTCAGTCCCATGTTCACTACTCTGTTGTATTTACTGAGTACAAGCTGTTCCCTTGTTGATTCTCCTCATGCTTCCCATGCTCCACTTCTGCCTAGCCAACTTTCTAAAGTTTATTCAACTATTCTGCAACAATTCAACAATTAGTGCCTAACAATCTCCTAGGAACATGGGTTCAGGGAAAAACAGAGTTGCAAGAGCCTTTGCAACCAGTTAATACTTGTTTCAGAATATAAACTTCAAAGATGTTACAGTGTTTCATCCACTTCCCACAGTATAAAACCTATGTTCTGTACCGATGCCGTGTAGAGTGTGCTTTCTTGATCATATTCTATAACTTATTAGCAATGGTGAGTCACACCAGCACTCCAAAGAAGAGTAATAGCACTTCTAATGGAGAAGAAATATTATGGACTGGGTGAAACCAAGGCCTTTTTTTTTTTTTTTCCCTGCACCAGAAATTATAGATCAGTTCTAACCATGACTTTCATCATCAGTTTCCACTGCAACTTTCATCATCTCAAGTGCCTTCGTGAAACCCCCTGAACCTTTTCCCTAAAAGAGAGAGAATACTCTCCCTGCCTGGCACCATAACACATTATAACCCAGGCAGCTGAACAATCAGTAAGGACTGCACATGAGCTTCACCAGCCTCCTCCCAGCTTTTTTTGAAGCTGGCAGCACTAATACTTCTCTGATCACATGCTAGGAGAACTGTCCCTGCTCGTGACCCGACTTAGGCTGGTTTGATTCACATTCTCTTTTTAAGACATCTCATGAGGAGAAAAATTTTTTTCAGACCACTATCCCACACCCACTCTCAGATATTAGAGAAAAATTTACATGATACAGAATAGACAGCAAATATTAAGTAGAATGTCAATCCAAGTGACACAGAAGTCAACTTCACTGCAATCTAGATTTTAAAATGCATTGAAAGAATAAGCAACTTAAAAGCATTATCAGGCAACTCCATTCTCCTGCCAGCCTGGGTAAAGGTTTTATAATGTCTTCACTCTTTTGTATGTGTGTGCATTCATTATCTCCTAGGTGACAGCTCCATAAATCCTCCACACTCTTGATATGTTCAGGGATAGATGAGGAGCTCCTTCATGACAAAATATTTCACATCCCCACACAATTACACATCATGTTCCTTGACTAGCAGCTGCTAAATACAAGGATGCACTGGCACAGTGCATTCCCCAGCACCTCACATTTGGTCTCCTCCACATGTAAGCAGCAACACACCATTCCTTGCTGAGTGCATTACGTGGCATATACCACATCCCTCTTTCACTCATACCCACACTGCTGCCTTGCTCACTTTTCCTAGGGTTTGTAGCACACAGACTTCTGGTCCACAATCTGGGCATCTGGGAATTACTACAGTGCAAATGCGAGCTATTTAAATTCTGCAGCCATAGCAAAGGGCTTAAAGATCCATATCTTTTTAACACTGCAAATCTGAAATTATCATTGACATAATTTGATAAACATATTATCATCAGCCAAATCATCTTACTCAAAAGCATCTGGATCTTCATTTCCTTATAGATTGCAATACTCTTCCTTAAATTAAAAAAAAAAAAAAAGGAGAGAAAAGATTAATGCCAATTCCTGATCATCTCGTTAACAATATGTTTCCCACACGGTAGAACAGCTACTTACTGTGACATGGTTTGCAGAGCTAGGTAATTTTCAAAATCCTGCAAAAACTGTATCCTTTTCATCTGAAGTACTTGGAACATAATGAAAACATTTGATCCTGTTAATTATCTAAAACAGTTATCTATGGAGTGAATATGGTCTTATTAGCAGCGACATGGTCTCTTCCTTGTCATGCAACATGATTCAACATGTCTGGTAACACAGCCACAGGGTACTCATCAAGGGGAAAAAAAAATCCTGCATTGGAAATTACTGATCTGAGTAATACCACAACATAACTGATTCATAACACCTGGCTCCCAGAGATTGCCCGGAGAATACTGTCCAGACTTAGCCCAAGGTGTAATAACAGAAACCAAGGACTTGGTAAGGAGCAGTGAGCTATTTTCTTAGTTTGCAGATGCAGGCAGTGTTGCCATGTTTAAAAAGTACAGTGTGTGTAGCAAAGACAAAGTCAGGTCTTCTCTTTCACCAGACTTTGCAGGATGGAAAAAGGAAGCTCCTCCTGGTGAGGAGCAGCTCACTTCAGCTTGTACAGAACTGGATTTTGCATCAGCCCCTTTTGCATCCCCTTCCTCCCCACTCGGGCTAAAAGGCAATCAAGGGAGGGAGGTCAGAAGTTTACTGGTAAACATAACAGCAAGGAGCTAGAGGATCTGTACTGTAAGGATGTCCAGCATCCTCTGTAAATTGAAGAGATACAGATTTGATGGATGGACAGTTAGGTGAATGAGGAATTGGTTGGATGGTCACATCCAGAGGGTAGTGCTCAGCAGCTCAATATCCACATGGAGATCAGTGGCAAGTGGTGTCCCTCTGGGGTCTGTGCTGGGACCAGTACTGGTTAATGTCTTCATCTATCATGGACACAGTGGAATTGAGTGCACCCTCAGCAAGTTTGCAGAGAACACCAAGCTCAATGGTGCAGTTGACACAACCAAGCGATGGGATGCTGTCCAGAGGGACTGGACAAGCTGGAGAAATGAGCCCATGGGCACATCACGAGGCTCAACAAGGCCAAGTGCAAGGTGCTGCGCCTGGGTTGGGGCAAGCCCCAGTATTAATACAGGCTGGGGGATGGAGGAATTGAGAGCAGCCCTGCCAAGAAGGAATTGGGAATAGTGGTGGAGGAGAAGCTGGACATGAGCTGGCAACAGGCACTGACAGTCAAGAAAGTCAATTGTGTCCCAGCCTGCAACCAAAGCAGCGTGGCCAGCAGGGTGAGGAAGGGGATTCTGCCCCTGTGGTGAGACCCCACCTGCAGTGCTGCATCAGCTCTGGGATCCCCAGCACAGGAAGGACATGGCACCCGTTGGAGTCAGTCCGGAGGAGGCTACCAAGATGATCAGAGGGATGAAGAACCTCTCCTATGAGGAAAGGCTGAGAGGATTTGGATTGTTCAGCCTGGAAAAGAAAATGCTATGGGGTGACCCAATTGTGACTTTTTAATATTTAAGGGACTTAAAAGAAAGATGAGGACAGAGTTATTAGCAGAGCCTGTTGCAATTGGACAGGGTAGGGTTCTCAAGTGAAAGAGGGTAGATTCAAACTAGATACAAGAAAATTTTTTACAGTAAGGGTGGTGAAACACTGGAACAGGTTGTCCAGAGAGGTGGCAGATCCCCCACCCCTGGAAACATTCAAGGTCAGGTTGGACCCCATGCCATTACTGCAGGGCAGTCAGATTAGATAACCTTTAAAGGTCCCTTCCAACCCAAACTGCCCTTTGATGAGTCTCCTGAGTCCCATGATTCCATCACCCATCAAGCTTCACACTTTCATCAGTAAGCATGAGTTGGCAAATCCATCTTCTGTGCTGTTTTTGTCAATAAAAATTGGGGGAAACACTGCCTTTGTCTATACCCCACAGTTCAATATATTTTCTCTTCTGCTTTACAGTCCACAGCTGCATTTTTGAAATCTTCTCTGATTCCAACCACAGCTGCAGCTGGTTTTCGGTCAGGTTTACTATCCCAGTTAATTGAACTTCTTGAGTGCTTAGGAGCTAATTAAGTACTTAATGGCCTGATTGGCAGAATGCTACATTGTGATCATCAGGTTTTACTTCTCACTGGCCTTTTTTCAGGGAATCCTATGTAATTCATGTGTCTGCTCCCTCTGTTCCACGTAACAAGGAACCTAAAATCTTTCAATCTTTGAGAATTTGAGGAAAACAGTTTTGTAGGTAATATGTAGCAGAGTCAGATATTAACAAGGCAATTAATTCCCTAATTAGGAACTTACTTTGAATGTGTTGTATTAACCTTCCCCATCATATCTAAAGAATTATTTTGCTAATGAGGTGGTAAGCATTATTATACTTCTGTAGGCAGCAACTGAATGCCACTTACCTGACCTCAGGTCACACAGGGCCACACAGGACAGCAGCAGTGATTAGAGTTTTGGTTCTGACACAGCTCAAACCTCAAGAATATCTGGGCACTCTCACTCAGCTGTAAAGGATCAGTGAGGAGTTTTTAGAGATTTCACCAAGCTGCTTGCTTGTGGGCAGTTACAGCAGAAACCACTCATGACTACTCAGTGTTGCGGTACACAGCACCACACGTTTCCACCTGTAAATGAAATCAGAGTTTTGAAAAACAACCACTGCCTCCCACAAGCAGCACATCCCCAGTAAGGTTCGTGCCAAGGTAAAGCAAGTGTATGCCATGGACAAGCCGTACACGCACTTCATTGCTCACTCAAGATGGATTAAGATGAGAAGCCTCTATGATTTCTGGATCTAGAGCATTGCAAAGCTAGATTGATGAATTATCTCTCCTTCACTTTCAGCTGTCAAGCTTCAACTATTTTTTTTCACTGCAGAGTATTACTTCCTTATGCTTAAATTGTTTTTCCACATTCCCTTCTCTTAGTGCAGCTGTAGCTCCACTTTGTGGAAGATGAGGAAAGCAGAGAGCAACCCAGGTGTGTTAACTGCAGGACTGTGCAGTTTCTGAACCTGGCAGGTGTATAAAATGTGGTCTTCTGAATCAGCCAGTAAAAATTAGTGAGGACTAAGACTATTTCTCACTCAGCTCAGAAGTCACTCACATCAACAGCTGTATTTCTTCCTCCTACCCAGTTGTAAATACACAAAAATCAACTGTAAAATACCACATGAAAAAAACTGAAGGGAAATGTATTTACTCTATATCTACATATGCAGTCATGGAAACTGCCTGACCACAGATTCATCTTTCATAAAGAAGGCATTTTTCAACCTGCTCTGGATGCTGCTGAGTATTTTGAGAGAAATTAATGTGTTACAACTCTCAGGAAATTCTCCAGTTCCAGAGTTCATGCTGGAGCTGAATTGACATGGTTTCGAGTGTCCAGGGGCTACAGTTATGAATGTTTTTAAAGGTATTACATAATGTATAAGAATTCTTCAATTATATTTATAAATTGTTTTCAAAATCTGTTTTCCATACAAAGGAAGAGGACTGGATTTCTGACAGGGCTACCTACTGACTGCACAGAACTAAAATGATTTGGCCAGGAAGGCAATTTGGAAAATACTTTCTTTAGAAAATTCTGGTACTTCTGGATGGTAAAAAAAGATGATCCCTTTCTGGTGAGGGTGGGGATTTGGCTCTAGACATCTGACTAAAGGTATCCACATACAGTTGTCTATAAGTGTAGTGGCTACTTAATTTCAAGTACACACAGCAGAAATTTGATCAATGAAACAAATTCCATGCATAGGGCAGTGGGTCTGTGCCTTTGGGAGCAGCATCATTCTCTAAATGAGCTCCAGTGACTACACTGTCATTCAGGCACCACCAGAAACCTCTAAGTGGGCACCTCAGTTTAATGCCAGTTTCAAAATAAATCTCTCCCAAACCATTCAGAGCTGCCCTCTGACAAGCTGCACAGGACAAAGCATTACTCTGGCACTCAGCTCTGAAGTGACTGTGCAGAGGTTTAGGAGCCCCTCTCAGTGCTGGCCCCATTCTGCACTTCAGCACAGCATGCTCTCTCAAGTTCATGTAATGGCAAGAGCTGTAAAGCCTCACTAAGTGCTGGTCACATCAATCTGATCAAAACCACATCAGAGTAACAGAAAGAGAGAGGAGATGGATTATCCTTTTAGTAGGAGAGGGCATTATCTCAGCTTTGGATTTTAGGGCCTATGCTTTTAATGATTTGTAGGTTGTACTCAAACCAGACCCACCACAAAAAAGTGAAACCAGACAAGGTTATTTCAAATGCTCACCCACAACTCTGTTGTCTCAGTAATTAGTTTCATTTCAGGGAAGACCATGTCCGAAAAGAAAGCCTCAGGTTCCTGTGAGGAGCTTTTCGGTGTGTTCTGAACAATCTTCACAAGGCATTTGAGGATGTTCAGGAAGGCAAACAGTGTGGGGAAAAAAATTAAAAATATTTTTAATATGACATGGAAAGTGCCTGGAAGGATACTTCAACTTGTACTGCAAATGGAGCTCTGAAGACCACGTGTACCATCAAGGGGTGGACACTGTGCAGAAGTGCCACAGGCAGCTCTGTCCACTCAGGCTAACACATGCAGGGAGAGCACTCAAAAATTAATGGCAGCCCAAAGGAAGAACAAGGTTGGATACCTCACTTACTTAAAATTATGAGAAAGCTCTTGCAGGACAGTGCCAGCAGTCCTGAAGGTTCCTTGTACTGCAGGACAGCAGGGGCACGGCTGGGAACCACACAAAGCTCTGGTTGGGACTGCCTGCTCAAGATGTCAGAGTTGAGAGGAGAAAGTGTTCTAGATTTTGTTTACTTGAAAGAAGCTCAAGGAATAAACACAGCTGGTAAGTGGCTATGGTGTGTGGCAGGCCCAAGGACACCATATCCTCTAACACATAAAGAAGCAAGCAGGCATCTGGAGCATGAGCCACAGCCCTTATTTCAGGACTGCTGCCAAACACCCCATGCTAATGCTGGCAGTCTTGATCTTTAAATTCCCACCAGCTCTCCACACAGACCATTCATCGGGGGGAGTTTTTCATGCAGACCTCTTTGGAGAAATCATCTTTCTATCCAGGGTTTAGCATAATGCCAGGGAAGCAGACCATGTAAACAGTCTGAGTTCCTGAATGAAAGGAATGCAGAGAGGAATGGAGATGAAGGACTAGAATGTAATTCCTGTAAACAAAACCACAAGCTTCTTTTAAATTAAACACATACCTATCTTCCCACTGCTTCATGCACATATGCACAGAAGCTCAGTAAATTCCTGGGAAATATCAGAGGCAGTGGTTTAGCATCCAAAAAACATCGCTTTAAGCTTCACTTAAGGAAATTGTACTTATGAGAATCTAAAGCCTGTTCTGTTATGAGGCTTTGCTGTTATATGACAGTAGTCCCCAAGTGCAGGTTAGAGGCCAAGTGCATTTTAAAAAGTCATTAGACTTCACAATACAGTTAAAATGCATCTTATCTATTTGATACTTATTTTTTAAAATGCTCCCCCCGCCACCTTTTTTTAAATGTCATCAAACTCAAGAATTCTGCAAAGGAAACCCAGAGTAATGATGCAAATAAAGAATCTGAGCAATACTTTGAATAAGTAAATAAGGTGATGAAGCAGAACACGACAACGGTGATTCTGAGGGTTATGAAACAAGCCTTAGTACGACAATTTCACGAAAGCAGTTATGGGTTCCTTCACACTCTAGGGCCTATAATGTTCCTCATTAGTTGCCATCCACGCTGCTGTGCAGTATGGAAATGCCACCAGAAGATGTCAGTGATGGACCGTGAGCGATGGGCGGGGCAGGGGGACCGGGAAGGGCAGCGGGGAAGATGCCCGAGGAAGCCAAATCCACAGAAATAAACACCCATCTGAAAAGCACTGCACAGGCAGAGGTGTCACTGCCAATACTCTGCCATTACTTCATGCTTAACGAAAATGCAAATTTGAGAGAAATAGAAAGCAGAGTTTCTGATGTTGCTATATCTCAAAATTAAAAATAAGTTTCTCATCTACTCATACTAATTCTTTTAATACTTCAAAAGAGCCATTCCACCAAGACGTGAATGTTGCTCAAACCAACACACCTGCACAGATGCCTGTGTATACCCATGCACACACACATAAACCCAAACACACCTCTGGGATCAAGTGTGGTATCTGCTTGGTATGTGCTGCAACCATGTCCTGAAGCTAAACTTCCTGTACTAGATATTAAAAGCTCCATAACAACTGTAGAGGTTTTAATGCAATACATTCGACTCCAAGAAACGTGGAGCACACTGCGTTTGAGTGCTGCAGTTTTTATGTCAGAAGATTTCCATCAAGGTGCTCAAGAGAAGATACTGATTACTAAGAAGGCAACCCAATTCAGTATATTGTACACCTACAATTTATGACCACAGTGCTTATCTACTCTTTGGCTTTTGCCCTTGCTACAAAAGATTGTAACTCTAATTTGTATGACTTATTTTCTATTTCCTTATATCTATCCATAATCTTTACTGAGTAATGGGATGACAAATGGAGCAGAAACAATACTATGGCATCAACTTTCAAATACCAGATGGCAAGTCACTTTAAAAAAAAAATTTACATTATAATTGGCCCTGCGGAAACAGCAGGTTTAGCCCCATACAGATTCAAGAACATGTGATGAGATGGACTTCCCTTCTAACTGGCAACCCACAAATGGTTCAAGTTCACTTAAAACCAAGAAACAGAACAGTCTGGATTTCAAATCCAAAGAGAACGGAGAGAGAAGAGCCACTGTCCTTTTGCAGTTCCCTGGCACAAAAAAATTTTGCTGCCCAAGCCTTCAGCAAAAGGCAGGGTGTGGGAGAGTAGATTTTTGGTTCAACTGCTCTTTATGAATATAGATGTGAAAACCTCTCCCTGCAATAGTAATTTACAGTAAAAAAGTACGGTGTTTAAAATGTTCACAGGCTTCGAAACGAACCTTCGAAATAAAGGTACTGTTTGGCAATGAGTTTTGAAAATTATTTACAAATATATACTGATTCAATTATCCTGGAAATTATTGTTCACTTAAAAGTCAAGAACAGATTCAGCTCCAAGACTCAATTTCATTAATGTTTTTAATTTCCCGTAACCATAACTTTGGCACCAACTGTCAATACCTCACAGAAGTTGATTACAATTGTATTAGGATATTTTCCCTGTCATTTGTTTTAGTTCAATTGAATAAAATCAGGATAAACCACACCTACCTTGAGTCTGATTCAATCACACACCCCAATCTACCCCCACACCAAACAAGCCCGGAATTACTTAAAACCTCTACACCACCTACTGACCTGCAGCACTGGAATTTGTAATGGAGTTCATAAACTTATACTGCAGGTCAAGAGAAGAATGTTGAAAATGGGAGACAATAAACAGACCAGTCAAGAGACATGACTTAACCAAATTCTGGCTCCTGAGGAATTTGGAAGCTGGGAGACCAGCACTTGGTGTCCTTGCACACCTTCAGGATTCTGCCTCTGAAGACTAGGCAGAACTGTTCAACATTTATTTTATGAAATATACCCTGAGAAATCAAGGTACATTAAAATGTTCTGTATAGGAGGAAAGACAGGCAATTAAATTTTATTCCCCTTTGAATTAAACTGGCATGTGAGTCATTATCTGGGCAAAACAAGGCAAGTCCCACCTCTTCCTTCTGAGAAAAACTTGCAAGTTCCTCAATTAAAAAGCAGTCTGCTACCTTTAAATGGAGGCTCCTTTAGGTTTGGGGGTTTTTGGTGGTTATTTTTGTCTTGCTATCTTTTTTGTTTTTTGCATAGCTCTAATAGTTCTATATATCTCATGTAAAATTAAGAGTAGCTTTTATGACTGCAAAAATACAGATGAGATATACATCAAATTGTCTTGAACAGCAATTCCAACACTGCAATATATGTGACATCTATGAAAGTAACTTTCCAACACCTAGTTCTGCCATGTAAGAGATTTCATCCAGAATGTTTTGGTCTCTTCCAGCCTTGTGAAATGACCTGGCCTCCAGCCAAAGAAGTCTTTCTTTCCCATTTCAGAATAAGAACACAAATGGAAACCTTCCCTACAAACAGAGCTGGACATGGACACCTGGACCTCACCAGATGCTTTGGTCTCTTACTATACCAAGGTAGGGAAGACCTTTACACTCAGTACACAGCTCCCCAGTTACCTCACCTTGTACACAAGCAGTCACAAGGTCTTTCATTAGGTCCCCTTCTCTCACAATAAGGACAGGGCTTTTCACACCACCAGCTCCATTTTGATATGTCCCCATCAACCTCAGCGGGAGAGGAAGCAAGCTTGGGATCTCACATGCAGGCAGCAGTTTGACATCAAGTTTTCTTCCCTTTCTTTGCCTTGGCCTCTGCTTTGGCTCCCTAGGAAAGCTCTCAGCTGGCTCATTTTCTTTCTTTTGAAAAAGTGGATTGCTGAACTGGCTTCTGATTTCGTTCCCCAGCTGGCTGCTTCCCACACTCCAAGTCTTTGATCCTAGCCTTTCCATGAATTTATCAGCGTGTGCTGCCCAGCAGTATTTCAGTGTTCAGCAGGGCTCAGAGTCCCAGCAGCCCCAACCCCACCCTGCACCTTGAGGAATGGCCAGGCAAGGTCTGCGAGGAGCAGTGGCCTCTAGGAAACAGCTAACTGGAACATCTTCACAGAGAGATCTAAATATCTCTACCTAACAAGTAAGCAGGCTGCTGAAAACAGAAATGCTGCTTCAAAATGAAGTTTGTATCACCTGTTCTAGCAGGTACATCACAGGTTCTATCTAGGTTCTATCACATAATCTAGCAGGTATTTATATAAACTAGCAATAAACTGGACAGAGATACTGTTTTCCCAGCATCAAGTCAGAGAGCAGGGCAAAGAGTTATCGAAAGAGTCTATAATTAATTGTCCAGGAAGATCAGTGTTTCAAACAGTTTTGAGTGATTTGAGCAGCCAGTGGTCAAGCGAGCTATAGGATTTCTCTCCCACTCCTTAGCACTGCATGCAGCTTGGCCCCTCCTGAGGGCTGACATCCTTCTCTAGTCATCATGCTGCTGAAGCAGATCTCATGAACAACTTAATACCAGTGGTTTCCCAACTACAGGCCACAAATCACATGCCCCTGGTCTACAGAAAGCTGGCTAGCTCTGTCAAGCTGACTCCATTCATTTCACTTAGGAAGAGAAACAACAAATGAGAAAATGAGAAAAAAATGTACTGAAGAGAAAAATGGATTGTACAGTTGTATCAGTATTAGATTAACAGAAAAGGAAAGAAAATCACATAGAGATGAGCTAGAAACACAAATGCTTTACTACTGTAGTTTTTCCATGTCGTTTTCTCTAATTGCTATAGAAGCAGTTATGCAATCCTGAATAGGTCTTCTATTTAACATGGTTGTATTTGGGAAGAAACTTGGGAATTAGGTTCTGTTCCAGTAAAATGGAATTGCTTGTGGTGAGACTGCCCTCTTCCTGGCTTTCTGGCATACAGCTCTCATAGGAGGACATGGTGACAAGGCAAAGTACATGGAAACTAATTAATGTTGTGCTGCATCTGGTTTTAATTCCTAATTTAGGAATACAGTAAAAAACAGATTCTAGAATAGCCATCCAAAGGCATGTTTTCCAAAATAGCCAGCTCTCCAATAACACAAAAACCCATTAAACCACAATCTTAACAGTGACCACCAAATCCACCTCTCCCCTTCTAAGAAATAATTACTTCAAATCCTTTCTGTACTATTTTCCCCTAATTGAAAGCGGAAGGAATGAGAAGTCTTTACCATATCTAGATAGCTAAAACATTAGTTCTATTGAACATGAGTTAGAAAACACAGAAAACTCCTGAGCTGAGTTCTTGTGAAAAAACTTACACTAGCAAATCTATCCCCTTTAAAGAAAAAAAAAAAAAGTCTCTCTTAAATAAAACCAAAACTCTTCTTCGTCAGACCAGAAATGAAAAGGTAAGCTCAGTTTCCTTCAAACACACCTGGTGCTATGAGTAACACAATGGCATTTCTCCTTCCTTTTAAAGGATATTTTCAAAGGACTAGATGCTGCCCAGGTGTTCAGAGTCTGGGTTTTTTTTTCACACTGAGCACAGAAATCACTCCATGTTAAGCTCATTCTGTGACACTCTAGTTTCTTATTCTTACTTTGCTATGATTCAAAGGAATGGGTTATTACTGCTACTGACACTGGTCTGCAGCGTTCACAGTGCTCTGTCCTTACTCCTTGTCGAATTGCCCCTTTCCTCAGTGAAGAAAGTCCCACCACAGCCACTCTGGTATCTCCTCATAAACATTTAAATTCTTCCTGGCTCTTGCAAAATTTGCAAACTCCCATATTTTTGCAGCTTTACTGAACCAACCTTGCTGTCAGCCAGTATGAGAAATTCACCCCCACAGGAACTCAAGGACAGGCCCAGCAGAGCACACAGCACACAGAGCTTTTCCACAAAATTTGCTACTGTTTCTGCTGAGCCACCTCCATTGCCTGTGGATACTTTCTTATTTATCTCTTATCACTGAGACAAGTTGTAAAAACTACATGTACGAAATACACATTTAAAATATATCTGAAAATACATAGTAAGTTTTAAGCCTTTTTTGTCATGTTTCCCAAGGATCATACAGGCTTAATAACAGCATACAGGTTTTTTTATCAGCTGAAAACTGACAAAAGCAGTAGCTTTTAAAACTTATCTGCCTGAAAAGGAAGAACCTCCCAGCTCTCACCTTTCACAGCCCACAGTCTGGATGCCTTTCCAAGTTGACTGGATGCCTTTCTGGTTGACTGCTATTATTTTGCTGAGTGCTGGGACAGGCTGTCTGCTGGCAAGAGGACTCTAGCCACCCTCCTCTCGCATTTTACTTACTGTAACCATTTTGCTCTGTAGCCTTTTTGCAATGTCCTGTTCTTTTACACTCTGACCTCTCTTCTGTTCCCTTCTAATTCCTTTGCACCCCAAAGCTATTGCTCTGTATTGCACTGAAGAAATAAAAGGAAAAACAGAAATCAGTATAAATGAGGACTTATTTTTAAATACCATTTCCCACAGGTTCAACAGAGCCTAGCTACTGTGGTAAGTATTGCCATGTCAACACTCCAACCAAAGAACAGTGTCACTTCCCCTCCCAAGCCAAATACCATCAGCTCATACAAATATCCTCCCTGCAGGCATACTTACCAGCCACGATCCCTACCTGCCGCCCAGCCTGACCTTTGCTCCTGTTCCTGTCTCTGACACACCCAAAATTCTCACTGTGACACACAAAAAATACTGTAGCAGACCTAAAATAAAGCTCCATAAAAATGTAGTTAGAGGAAGGAGAAAAGACTGTCTAATGCAGCCAGCCATTTGCCCATGACACTGAATTCAAAGCAGAGGCTTGCCTTCCTTGGCCGTGCAGCTTCCCAACCTGGGCCTGGGATCCTAGAGCCATGTTAGCAAGAAGTGATTTAATTAAAAGTTATTTAATTATTACTTTACGTAAGAGATTATTAAAGTCGATTAAAATCCAAATCGACGCTTGCCAAGATCTCAAAACAGTTTATTATTTTAGTTCTTGCATAATGATAAGGAAAAGTATGTTTTGTTTCAATCTCTTTGGTGAGGAGATATGGCATTTTGCCAGATTACAAGGAGGAAAATTCTTCTTGGTGCCAACGCCTAGCAAACTGCATCCTGTGTCTCACTGCCTCGGTGCCGAACAAGGCAGCTGACAAATCAGTCGGTATCTTGCTTTAAAACCTTCCTGTTGCTGCCTATCGGGACACACTGTTATTTGCTAAAGAGCAGTGGGAAAGATGGATAAAAGTTTCATAGAGGAAGAGCAGAGGAAGAACATGACGTTTTGCCAATTTGCAAATAAATGGAAGCTGATTCATCCTGTCCAGTGGGTTTTCGTATCAGCACTCAGTTATATGATACTGCCCTGAAATATGTTGGTTCAGCTGTCTAGCTGCAGCAGCTTAGGGGACAGCACAGTGTATCTAGTGCATGGCCTGAGAGAGGAAAAAACCAAACAGAAAGCGCTTACCTCTAACTCTTGCTCCCTGCATAGGTACTCCAGTTGTTTACTTTCCACAATCACACTGTAGCACAGGCCCAGAAAAGATTGTTAATACATTGAAATAGTAAGTATTTGGCAGCATCAATATAGGCATTTCCGGAACCCTTCAGTTAAGTGGTTTTGACTCCATGGTATTAAAAAATGAGTAAAATACACAGAACACTCCATTTGCAGAGATAAATAATAATCTGCTGGGATAACCTTCCTTAAATTTAGAATGTAAACTGAACTACATTTCAGCTTAAGCACTGAAAATCTCATGAGGTATCAGTAAGGCAAAAGATAACTAAAGAAAATGAAACCAAGAAAAAGGACAACTGCACTTGTCTCCTGTAGAATCCTCAAGTAGCCAAATGAGATCTACTTGTCTTTGTTTAAAGTGTCATAAAATATATTTCAATTGTGTTCAAGAAAAAAAGGTCAAGAAGTGAGACTTGAAAAGCTTCAAGTCTTTATTTACCTATAGATTAGACAAAAACACCAAGGCAAAACATCTTGAAAGGTCTTCATCTTTGCTTACCCACAGAGTAGACAGATCAAAGACATCAGCTTTATTAATCCATTTCAGTACCACAGTTTTGAATACAGGACTTAGTTTCTACTTTGAATACTTTGACCTCTTGCCTAAGGTCAATTTACAATGCTATGGGTAGACCTCTTAACAAAATTCAGAAGGGTGGTATTCCTCTGTGTTACAGAGGCAGCCCCGTGAACACCTGCTGGTCATGGCTGCCCTTGAGCCCGTGAACATTCTCACTTCTTATTACAAACCCCGAAGAGAATCTACTTTCTTCTGCCATTGGAGTGAGTTACGCAGTTATTGCCAGGAGTAGCTTCCAAATATTGGAATGCACTCACAGAGAAGGAAGCCAATGCAATTCCTTCTGCTCTCGGCTGCCTCAGAAACAGTATTAGCAGCATTCAGAGAGCCATGTAAACTCAATGGATAGGGTGCCAAATAAAAAGGATGTGATTCCCATATAGAGAGTTTCTCAGTGGAGAGTGCTGACAGCTGCATAAAAGGGATCTGAATGAAAAGCATGCTTACAAAGCTGCACCAGACATTCAGGCCAAAATAAGAAGCCCCTTTCTTGAGATCCACATCCAGTTCTGGGCTTTTACAATCCAGTGCACCCAGAAGAGTATCCTTCCTCTGACGCTATGCAGATGAACCAAAATATAGACATATGAAATCCCGGTGAAACAAAAAAATTTAAGAAAAGTGAGTAATGAATATTATTGAATAGTAAAGAAATAAGGAAGATGTAAGTAATCTTTTAATCTCATTTTTAAGTAGTCCTAGGTATTACTTACTACACAGTTAATAATCACTGCAGCTCTTGCAGGAACATGACTTTCAAGTCATCAACTTTTGGATTAAAATATGGATCATTGCACCAGCAAAAAACTGCTAATTCTACTTAACATTTCTTGTAACAAAACAGTCAATTTTTCAAACAAGTACAGCTATTCAAATGGATTTAAAGAAAGCACTTGGACACACAGTCTTTCAATTACATAAGACATCATTCTAACCTTGTGAACATACATCTGTGATACATATATTTATAATTATTCTAAGCTTTTTTAAAAAATTCATACAAGCATCCCCATTTTACACAACCACAGTGAATTACATTAAAATATACTAAATTATTTCATTTGGTAGCATTATACTCAATGTGCTTTTTAAAAGACTCTTAAAAGTATTTTGATCCACAACATTTGCGTTCACCTGTCTGCCACACTATAAAACCAGGGAGTGTTTCTTTTGCATAGATTTCTCAGCAGTTGTTAAGAAAGACTTTTCTATATTTAAATCTGCAAAATGCAGCAGGAAGGGCTCTCAGACAGAGGCAAATCAGAACTCCTCCATACAGTCCTGCCACTCAAGCAAGTGGCTCCCACCTTATCCTGAGAACAAGCTCTGTTATGTTTCTGCTAGAGATCTAAATGCCTCGAGCTGACCATTCTCCAAAACATCAACCATATTAATCAATATTACCATAGCATAACGCAAATTATGCAGTATTTGAAAATCAATGTCCAACATTTCTGCCCACTCATCTACAGCCTAGCATAGTCTAGGAAAAATGATCAAACCTCGGGGTACAGTTATGTCCATTTCTTTAAGGGTAGAAAGTCCTATTCTTCTGCTTTTTAAATGTTTCTGCAAAGTGTTGAGCAAATGTTGAGCAAATGAAAATCAGGAGATTACATTTTTCCCACAAAACACTTAACTGTTCTGCAGTGATAACCAGAACCACTTCTAGATCTTTATAAAATATCCAGTTTGTCATCCTTTCCTTGTTGAAAACTATAAGAAAAAATGCTGGAGAAAACCTAGATTTTCTTCATCCTTGCACATGGAGTTCCTGTCCCTAATATTCAATCCTACATAGTCCCAACCCACACATTTTCTCCTTGCTTTCCTCCTGCTTTAAAGCATCCTTATAAATCCTAGAATCTGGAAAGTAAAAATTGAAAGTGACCACTCTTTTTTAAATGTCACTTCTCATACAAAGCCAAAGCAACAGAATTACAGGACAGTTTAAGTGATATTTTATTACAAACCATAGTGAGCTGAAGCAATTAAATGAGAAGAAAGAGTGATTCAGCTGGGAACAATTAGCATTTTCTCTATAATTGCTTCACAGAGAAATATGAGAGTTATTTCTAGAGAGTCTCAACTTGCAAAGCTTCAGTGGTTTTATTGTCCCCACCCATTAAATATATTTGGTAGCTGGCTGTAAACACACATACACTGTTGCAATCAAAATTTTAAACTCTTTAAAATGCATCATTGTTATAATGAGCCTTCAGGCAAAAGCAGAGATTAACATTTCTGAGAAAGAAAAACAAAGATTTCTTTCCACAGGCTACCGGTCTACAAAATCTGATTTCCAGAGAAAAATATTAATGGAGAATATGTTGAGATGCCAATTATCAAGCTCCAGATTTCTAAAATATAATCTTGTGTAACAGAAAAGCACTGTCTTTCTTTTAAATTATGCTTAGTGTTCTTAGAAAATACTGATAACAAAGAAAGGACAACAGTTAATGCTACTTTGTTGCAGATTACACAATAGCTTGTTGAATGAGCCTGTAATACCTAAATATCTTCAGGTCATTTAATCAAGGATAACCCAAAAAAATTGCTTGAGTTCCCACCCTAAAAGACTAAGAGGAGATTAAATTCTCATTTTTGCAACTGCCATTTTTTAAGTGCATCTTCTTGCTATTTCAGAAAGCATGGATTTTATTAGCTGTAACACCTAAAGAGGTCAACAATGGGACAATGAATTATAAAACCTGTTCATTTTCAACAGCAGTTCTGTTTAACAGAAAATGAGGCAGAGGATTCGCACCAAATATGCATATATTTTCATTACCTTCCCGACCTACTATTAAAGGAATTCCAGTTCTGAAAACAAAGTTTGATTCCTATATTATTTAATATTTTTAACATTTACAACATGTTAATTAAAAAACAAGGTAGACTTGGATTATCTCTGCAGTATAGACAAGGTTTTTATCTTTTGTTATCTGTAAATAACAAAGAGTTTTACCACAAAACAAATACCTAGGGGTCAAAGGTGTCAATTAAAGATATCAAAGATGGCCCTTCATACCTCAAAGATTCTTTCTAAAACTTGCACAACTACTGCCAAAGTTCACTGTTTAACCTCAATAATTATAACCACAGAAAGACTTCTTGGAGCAAGCCTAATGTACAGATAAAAAAGTAAGACTTTTCCAACTCCTTCATTGGCAACATCCACTACAATTCCATCACTAATTGCTAACCATGTTTTACACAGTTTGGCCCAAACCAGTACAAAATCCAAGTTAAGACACTTCTCCAACTCTGCTGTTATCCTCTGCTATACTACGACACTTGCAAGACTTCAGTGTGAAGCGACAGTTGTGTCACCTAAGAAGCCCATCAATGACTACCAATGTCACTCAGAAACACTGCTGCGTGTTGTCTTTTTAGCCAGGTTTTCTTCAATGAAGAATCAGAATGGTTTGGGTCAGAAGGGGGACCTTAAAGATGATCTAGTTCCCCCTCCCTTGCCAATGCAAAAGGATGCCTTTTACTAGACCAGGCTGCTCAAAGCCCAAAAGAAAACAAGGACTTACAGTCTTTAGGACATTACCCTCAAATCTGGTCGTAGAATTCTTCCAAAGACATTTTAACTTCTAGTGCTGTTAAGAGAAGGCCTGGTGGTTTTGGGTTTACTGAGGTGGGCACCTTCATCAGGCTATAAAATGAGCCCAATTTAAAGATGTTAAGAGTCTTTTCCAGAGGCAGCAACTTTCACTTCAAGAAAAGGCCGAGTGGACTTGACATTGCATAGGAAAAGGAAACTCTCTTTTTATGTGGTATAAAAGACATCACACATTTCCTAATCAATTATCAAAACATGTCAATTGCTTAATATTACATCAAATGTCTTCAGTGAACCCAGAAACGGAAGGTCAGTTTTGTTTAAGCAGAAATCTCTACTGAGATACCAGCAAGAGAGGCTATGGCTATTGCACATACATCATGACGTACGCAGCAATTTCCATACATGAAGTGCTGTCAGCTCCTACAAAGGAAGCACTCAGCTGCAAACCTGTAGATTTAGGTGGAAACCCACTAGACCTCCATAGAAAATTGTGCTATTTTGGGACACATTAGACACATATTAGAGAAGGATGTGTATCCTGTTGTTGGCTCCTATCCAAATGCTTTCCATACTCCACCATTACTCTCACACATGATACTTCCACAAGGTTTCAATTTTAACAGTTGGAGAATAACAGAACTTTTTATGGTACAACTAGAGCATTAAATTGTCTCAATACATTATCAATACTCAATTCCTATCAAAACCTTGGTAAGTTCTTGGTGTCCAACTTTCAGCAGCAGTATGCTCCCCAGTGTACAAGAAAAACGTTTCATGTAAATATTTGAGGTCTGTTTAAGAAAGGAAAAAATCTAGCAAATAGGTTTATGGGCATTGTTACACTTCATAGATACCACTTAAATTTCTAGAAGAACAAGGGAAAGAAGAATATACCCAAAGAAAGGAAGAGTTAAGTTATGGGGAAAAAAATTAGAATATCCACAGGAAAACATACCAACTGCTACAATCAGGTAGCTATTGTATGGCAAATCCAACGATTAAAGGAGGAGCACAGAACAATCACTTGTGTACTTGGAGCTAAAATTTCCCACCAAGACTGAAGAACCTAAAATGCCAAAGGCAAAAACTGAGGAAAGACATAATTTTGTATTTTAAAACAAAATCTGAAAGCCACCATGATTTCATAAAGGAAGTCATCCTTAACCAAATTCACCTAACATTTTAAATTTACTAAGTGCAAATGCCCTTAATGGATAATGTCTTATCCATAAAGTAACCATAGTGTTGAATATATGGTTGTTTGTGGTATTTATATTTCCACTCTTTTAAAACAACAACATTACAAACTTTATGATAAACTGTGATATAGTTATCTCCCTGGTATTTACTGATTTTCCACTTGTTCTTTTCATGTGTAGTCTGCAACTATGACTGAAAAGGAGATTGTCTTTAATGATTCTGCTTGTGCAGGAGGACATCTACTTACATAGAACTTTCAGAAGTTAAATCAAGTTAAATCAATTCACTTTCCGTAGAAATAGCACTGTAACATCCCTCCCTTTCCTGGGAAGGGTTATACCTCTACTTTGAAGGAGAAAGAATAATTTCTTTCTAATTGATGGAAGGTTGGTTACTCACTACATACCTGAAGCAAAAAATGAGTATAGTGTAAATCTGCAGATTTCTCTCTTGTCTGCATGTACATACCCACTTGAAAACTTCAATGTGAATGTGTAACTAATTTTAGCAGTTCAGGTTGCAAACTTCACAGTACAGGGGACAAATCCAGTTAGAATTTTAGACAGACAGTATTAATTCTCCTTGAAAGACAGTAAGTACTCAGCCTGGATTAAAAAGAATTTTGTTTTATTTGAACAAAGGCAAACAATCTTTATTATTAAACATGTATCTTTTACCTGCAGTAGAAAGATCTCAAAATCATTTTTTTATTCTGATAAAACGTATCACCACAGCTAGTCAATGTTCAAAGCTAAAATGGATATTCAGTTACTCATAGGTTAATGATGTTGAGATTTTTAAAATACATAAAATGGGTTTTTTAAAAAATTACTCTGCATTATGATTATGATACTGTTTTCAGAGGAAAACTCAACTATGACAAGTTTTCAAGAGTAGAAAAATCACAACTAGCCCTGAACAAGGACAGTTACATTAGAAATCCAGAAATTCTGCCAAATACTTCTGTCAGTTTTATGTACAAGTTAAAAAAAAATAATTCTAATTCTGGCATTACTGCTGCCAAGAAGAGGTAATATGAAGACAAGTAACTCTTATTTATGTACTTCGTTGCTATTTTTCTTTGGTTTAAAATGTACATGAAACACATTTTATGAAACATCTCATCTGCAACTTCATATTGATATCTGTGTGTACTGCAGTATGTCCTTAATGATGCTTCAGTATGTTTGACATCCCATGCAGTACAAGGGTATGTGTACTTCCTACCTAGTACACAGAAAAAGAAATCAGATGTTCTTCCAGAGAAAGTTTCATATTTATTCAAAAGGCATACATCTCAAGTGACTTCTTTATTACTTTAAATGTTTAATTTCACAAAACTTATAAATTAAGGGACTTCTTACTGTTTCAATAATATTACAAGCAATACTCATTAGTGTATATTGTAGTTCAGAGGGCTTATACAAACCCCCTAATACCATTTAACCCCCTGAGTAAAGGTTTTAAACGGTGTTCCATGGGATCTCATCCACTGTGAAGGAAAACAATGAGGCATCTTGGATTATAAGTGTCTTGAAAAATACTTTAAAGCTTTGAAAAGTTCTTCCTCATCAGAATGCACAAATGCAAAATAACCTATCCTATATCCAAAACAATCCAAAGTGTAACAATAATAGCTGGATTTTAAATTTAAGAAACACTGTCATTAAATACACATTATGAAAACAATTGGCAAATCTGAAAAGGTAGTTGTTATATATATTTCATATATATATATTAATATAACAATACTGTTATATTGTTATATTAAAGTTGTTTTTAAGGTAACAAGAACTATATGTATTCAACTTTCTGACAACAAACTTCAAAATTGTCAAAAAAGCCTGGACTCTTAGAAATGTTTTAATTTCTAGTGTACTTCCTCGAAGGAGATGTACAATCTGATCAAGAATGAAAAATGTGCTGTATTAAGATGAAATAAAGTACAAATAATTTTCAGTCTAAATGTTCACTGAGGTATGTGGTTAAAGTCTAAGTAAAATTTTGTCAGCTATCACGTTATAGAAGAATCAATACGCGGTCATAACGGGATTGTAACATCTAACCAGGCACTTTTTAAACACCTTGTTAGTTTAAAATCAAGGATAAAAAGGCGGTTTTTATACCACTTGATGTTTCAAAAATGCATTAATCACTAGTATGCCCCTCTACTTCGTTATGTACAAAAAACTTTCACTCAGCTTAAAAAATTCAAAAAACTCGTATGGGTTATGATCACTACAAATTTTAAGATGATAACAAAACATGTCTTTGCTAAAATGAAAGCTCCAGGCTTCGTTTGAATTCTCAACACAGCAAACTAACTGTCTGATTGCAAACCTGCATTTCATTGCTAAAGCAAAAGCTATAAAATAAACTGAAGTGCACAACTTCAATATGATTCTAAGAACTTATTAATGCTGCTACCAGAGTGATTTATTTGGCTTTGTGGTGTTTTGCGTTTGTTTGTTTTGCTGTTTTTCAGTAAAACCTTCCCCTCCTGACAGAATACTGTTAAACACAGAAAAAAAAATTCTACTCTCTACTACTGTCAATCTTTAAGAAACAGTAAAAAAACTCAACATACAAGAGTTCTAGAGCAAGTCATCAATCTGCAAAATGTTATACATCAGTAATAAGGCATCCACTTTACAGCTGTTTGAACAAAAAAAGGAAGCATTTCCCAAAATACATATTCTGAATCTGTGTAAACAAAGCTTATATGTATTGCTTCCATTCATTTCAAAAATATACACCCACATGGACTGAAAGTGATCTTGGTGCTATGAATTTTAGATTACTGTAATTTATGCAGCTGTAATCAGAAGATACAAAATCCAAGTATTTTTGAACTTAATATTTTGAAACATGCCAAAAATTTTAATTATGCTAATGTGAAAAGAAAGCTAAAAATATACCCCAAATTTTATGCAATTTCATTGAACAAAGGAGAAAGTACTATGAAAATAAACATTCATCTGGTTTCCTAACAATAAATACAGTTATTATAACATACTGCAACACAGGAAATATGACTATATTGACCTTAATGTTCAATCAGTAGTTATTTTAATCTTTTCTCATTGATGCCTGAATCTTCTACCTTGTCAGCTGTCCAACAACTTTTAACAGGGTTTTATTTTCTTGCTTCAATTGTTCATTTTCATCTTCTATATCATCTAGGTCCTGTACAAGAAAAATAAACATTTTTCAGGACAGAAATACAAACTCGCAATTAGCAGAAGCAGGAATTTAGCATCTTAGCTCTGCAATGAGGAAGTTGTGGTAGGGAAGAATTAGTGTCACAGTAGGTACCCCTAGAACTGTTAAACCAGCCCGTTTCCAAGTGTTACTGTAATTAGAAAACATTAATATTACATTCCCAAGCACCTTTAAATAGAACATGTTCAAATCAAAGCTACAGCAGGAATTAATGCATAAGGAAACCAAAACAGGATGGGGGTGATTATTTTTCTGGCATATACAGAGTGTACTGCTCAGCTACTGCTCCTGTTCTCCCAATAGCTTGTCTGCAACTATAGCACTCATGTATACAGAGCATGGTTATTACTGCAAGACCTGTTTTGTGTATTAAGTACCAAAATTTTCAGAAAAACATATGCCTGTCCACTTTTTTTCCTGTTTTCTGTGGAAAAAAAATGGGCTTTGTTCCTTCTGTCTGAACTGCTACTGAAAGAACAGACAGCGCACATGGGTGCTCAAAACAGATTGCTTTCACCCCAAATGTTTGTCTCTTTTCCACTAATTACCATTTTTGTCCAGTTCCCATCTCACTTCTTCACTTCCTACCAAGTTTTCTCAAGCTTTTAAAATGAAAACCAGTGGAAAAGGGTGCTTAACACAAATATTACGTCAGTAAAAATAATTTTACTGTACAAAAATCACGTGCAAGAAACAGAGCGTGAATTGAAAAATAATAAAGAAACAGAGGAATGATGTCAAGGACAGGATTTTAAGGAGAAAAATGAACGGTGGGCAAAGGAAAAAGAACCAGAATTCTCATTGGAGATCTTAGGCATCTTGATTCAAGTCTGCAAGAACATCCTCTTACCTTAAGTAGTAAAGAAAATATTTTCTCTCTTGTCCTTTTAAGTTGTTAAGCAGTATTTGACATACAAAGCCTAGTTTCTTATTTCTTTTTTAGTGAGGCCATTCCAGAACTGCACAATAGAGACCATGTGTTCAATTGGAATAATGATTTTTAAAAGCTTCTTCAGTTTGCCCAGCAAAAATCCATACTGCAATACCTTTGCAGTTACTTTGTTATTTTCTAGTGTGGAATCAAGAAATCACTAGCAGAAATTCCTCTCTGCCTCACAGAAGTAATGCTTCATCACAATATGAATGAATTCCAGGAAAATCATTTGATCACTCCAGCATCACTGATACAAGTGACTTAAACATGTAAACAGGGAAAGTTTGGATGGACAGATACTATAAATACAACCTACTATAAACAAACATAATTTATATTCTCTTTTGTGCAATTCAGATCAATAATCAGATGGAAGGGATAACATGTTTTCAATAAAATAGTTTTTTTAGTTTGGTATACATAGTACTTCTACAGTAATGTTCAAACTTGTTAACCTAGCCATCGGATGCCTCAATTAAAGCTTACCTAAAAACCCCCTGTTTGAAATTCTAGTATAATTGACTCAAAATAAAATACTAGAAGTTTATGAAATGTTTATTCTGCAAAAATAACATTCCAAAAATTACTACATGTAAGAGTTTCTTGAATATAAGCCAGAAAAAATAACTGCTGCAGTTTAAATATCTACAGAAACAATGGGCTGAGAGATGGAAGGGATTTTGCCACTCTGAAATTTAAAGTTTCTTTTTCAAAATTACAACACTAATTTATGCTTATTAGCAAAAAAAGGATGCAATAGCAAGAAAGCTTGAACTTCACATACCAATGGAACTGGTAACTACACAATTGACATTAATTGGACTGTAAATCCTCACTGACAGACTCTCTCTAAACACACTTCTAACTACAATGACATCTTAGTGAGGTCAGAGATGACTAAGTGTAAACTAGTCAACAGTTGAACTTTGCCTACAAAGTATTTAAATATTTTGAGATGCCTTTCCCTTCAGACATTTATGGTTTTTATGAAGCAATTGCCCCTTTCTTACAAAGAACGCGGCAGGCATAATTTTAGTGTCTAATACACTGGAATGAGAGAATGCTATTTATGGCAGAAAGCCTTTTCTGTTCCTCAATATAAATGCAGCTCATGTTCTTTAAGTATCTCTGTGATGTACTGACTGGTCTCAGAAAATTGTATCATCATATTAAATAAATATACTTACAAAATGAGAAAAATTCTACCAAGAAGTTGTCATGATTCTTGAAAGAAGTCAGTCAAATGCCACACAAGGTCTTTGCCAATCAGGTAAAGATGCATCTGTGGTTATGAACTAACTGAAACTTCTAGAAAGAGCTCTTTCTTGGTAGAATTTTATAACCTCGCTCTATGAACACTCAGAGCAACATGGAATTGAGATACTCCAGTAACACCAGACTTAGGGAAGTTAATAATGACAAACACAAGTGACCTTGGAAAAAAATATATCTTACTGACATACCTCTTGAAAAGCTACACAAATACAAAAGAGCCCTCAATTAATTCTCTTCTGACCTTGCCCAATGGATGTGGGTGCCTGAAGAATACAACAGAGAATGCAGAAACTTTTATCCCCTCTTTATAGGGCCATGTAAGACAGTATTTGCTTACTCTGTTTAATAAATCAATTTCTTCTTTCAGCTTTCCAATTAGTTCCTCTTTGTCCTGTGCCATCTTCATTAATCTTGCATTTTCCTGTCTTTCCTTTGCAAGTTCCTATACCCAGAATACAGAATGAAGTTGGAGATGTAAATTTTTGTTTTAAGAGACAGTTTTAAGTTAATACTATCTAAAACAAAGAAAGAAAGAAGAACACACACACACACTTACCTGTAACTCCTTTTCTACAGCAAGTCAAACCCACATCTTCAAGTCCTTTTACATTTCAAGGAGCTAAAGAATCACATCTAAGATAATATTTCACCAACACCAAAGCTGTGTGATATCTGATTCAACTGATAATGTATTAATTAATATTTAACTTAAGCATGAACACAGAATTGGACAGGGGCCCAAAAATAGAAGTAAATGTAAAGTATCAGCTTCCAAATTTCTTATATTGGAAGGCTTAGTCTTTGTTGTTGGTTGGGTTTTCCTTTGTTCTTTTGGTTCTTTTAGAATACCATTAATAAGAAATAAAGACTCACTTTTAAATCTGTGGGCCTGAATGTGAGAAAAAATGAAAATATTCATTAGGAATTCAGTACGTCAAGATTCAGGATACTGAAAGAAAGCCCTTAAATCATCTTCTATTTTTTGTTACTGGCCATTAAAGTATTTCAGAAAGAAGCTGATTTAGAACGGAGGATTATAGTGTACTTTACTCGAATGAAGGTTCCTCTGCTTTTAAATTAAAAATTGTAATTTCTACAAAATACATGTTATTTCCACCCTTTCAAAAGAAGAGATATTCAAACTGTGTTTACTTAGTAATTTTCACCCATACTACTCAAGAATACTTGGCAAGTTACCCACAAAAAACCCACTTCAGAGGAAGACAGAGAAGCTGGTAATAGATTACACAGATGACATTATTTAGCAAAATATTGGCTTAGGTGAAAAGCTCAGCTTTAACACTATTACATTTTCCTGAAACTGTTTGTATGAAGTCAATGTGAAACAATGAAAACTGTTTAAAATATGCATTTTAAATGTTTACAGCTTTAACAAACAACTGGATAGCAATTAAATTTTGTAATATTTTGGTATACTAAAAAAACCCCAAACAACAAGTAGATCAGAAACAGGCTTGTAACCTTCTGAACAGCCAGAGAGCCCCTTCTTCTCTCAAGATATTTGCTTTATGTTGGTGTGTCACAAGGTACATAAGAGAAGTATACAGAGCACTGCCAGCTCTCTAAGTGTATTATCTTTACCTTAACTATTTCTCACTTAAATACCAAATGAAAACGAAACATCTGTGATTTGAAAGTTCACATTCTTCTCAGCCAGTCTGATTCTTTATACATTTTTACAGGCATAACTATCTGTACTTCAAGCATTTAGAATAATTTCTATGTATTTCACTTGTAAATTTCCCCATGGAGTTTCAAAAGTACTTTATTTCAGATATATGCCACTGAAAGGTTAGTTGGTACTTACCCTTTCAAGTTCCTCAATCCTCTTTTCCAAAGTGTTACTTGGTAGAGAACTGCCAGAAGAATTTGCATCCCTGCTGTACCTGCTGTAAGTTGTCCTCTCTGTTCGGGAATATCTATTTGGAGCATCATCCTCGGGTGCATTAGCTGTACTACGGAAGGCAAAGAGCAAAGCAGACACCTATTTACACATTTAACAAAGTGGAAATGAGAACAGTCACAGAAGTGCTTTCCAAAGCAGTCAACAGGTCAGTCTAATAAACTGCAGAGAATGTATTTCACAGCTCTTGTGAGGCTGAGAGCTCACTAAATTCACTGCCTCAGGGTTTCAAGTACTTGGATAATGCAGCTTTCATCACATAGGCAATACACTATAAACACATGCTATTTTTCAAGTTTCATGAACTATGCACATTAAAAACGGATCTAAATAACTTTATTTCAAGAACTAAAGTGCCACTACAGAGTTTAAACCAAGCATCTTTTTAACTAGATGAAAACATAAAGAATGAAAAACAAGTACATGTCCAAAATTAAGAAGAATATCAACTGACTTTTCAGGAACTATGGATTTGGCCTGTAAGGGACTGGAAAGCTAACTGAAGTGAGAAAGTGATGCAACCCAAGAAACTAATTTTAAGCAATCTCCAGATATTTTACTTCAGAACTTTGATACAGAGGAGTTTGCATAGCTCCGTTGGTATACACTCCCTCCTTAAGTGGTCCTATGGGGTTTTTTGGTTTAGATTATGCGTCTATTTCTTAAAAACCACTGTCATGGAATCAAGAGATGAGCACTGAAAGTGCACATAAGTACATTTTTAAAAAAGCATGCAGGTTCTTCCTTACTACTGCTGTGTAAAAAACCAGTGCCAATTTAAAAATATGTATGACAAGTCATGCATTTTCAGTCACAAAAGTAACAGTGTCCTTCCCACAGCTACTTCCATCCTAACAGTAATACTACTTACTTTCAATGAAGATTCTAATGAATAATTAAGAACAATAGAACAGAGTGCCCTGGGAGCAGGAAATGAGACATTGATACTTCCCTCTCCAATACACCAAGACTGCACTTCTTAGAGTGAAAATATACAGATATACTGCCAAGACCAAAAAAAAAAAGGGGGGGATACTTAAAAGCCACCTGGAGATGGTCCTCAACAGTCAGCTCTAGGTGGCCCTGTTTGAGCAGGGGACTGAACAAGATTTCCCCCAGAGGACCCTTCCAAGGTCAAACAGCCTGTGAATCTGCAAAATCACATAGCTGAAGTATGTATACGCTGGTTTTCTAGACCACTTAGGAAAAGAATGAAAAGCACTATGAGCATCTCTACAACATTTCCTTTGAAACACAGAAGAGTGTATGATTAATGTGTTCACTTAACAATTTTGCATTTCATAACTCTAGAAAACCCCTGCTGATAACACGCAGATTTGAATGGATACAGTGCAAATCTAAAGCAGGAGTATCTGGCAAAGGGATGTCTTTTCATGGATATAAATATTCTTTTGCTCCAGTATGTGTGAAGTTTCCAAGACACACTGACACAATTGTAAGGAATTTTGTAGCTTAATGTTATTACCATATTTAGCACTGTTTATTCTTCATCCAGAAGAATTTTTAAAAAACATTTCTAGGACCGGATATGCATGTTGCAACACAACATAAGAGAAATATTTTAACTTAACTCTATAAATTCTAAATTATTTAGCTTTCTAAAAGGCATGTAGTTTCATGCTGTTAATGTCTCAAGGATAGAGACCACACCAAAAAAAAAGTCAATTTTTCATCACTCAAAAATGAACATTTTTGCCAACACACTGGAGGTATTTCAACTCAGCTCCAGTGAGCGATACTGGCAGAAGCTTCTACACAAAGATTAGAAGGAAGAATACCTAGACAGGAAAGGTTTCATTAATACAGAAAATGCTTTAATTTTCAGGGTTTTTTTCCTGAAACTCTCACTGAATTTCCTCACCTATTCCACTGGGCAGCAGACCCTACTGAACACATTCCTTTTCACTGTAAGCAAGTACAAAGGACATATGATGGGGTCTTCTAGGAAATGGGATTAAAAAAAAAAATGAGGAGGCATCAGTCCATAACCTAACACAAGGAATGTGACAGATAAAAAGATCATTATTTTGGTTGTTATAATCAATGGCTAGTACACAGCAATGGCAAGAAATGTACTATCCAAGACACAACAGACACATCTTTCACAAAGAATGGAACTTAAGTCTTCAGATGCAATGTCACTTTCTAAGTGTTAAATAAGAAAGAATCACAGAATCATAGAATGGGTTCTGTGAGTTGGAAGGGACCCATCAGGATCACTGAGTCCAGTGTTGGCCCTGGACATCCCAAGAGCCACACCATGTGCCTGAGAACATTGTTCAAACAATTCTTGAACTCCAGACAGGCTTGGTGCTGTGACCACTGCCCTGGGAAAGCTGTTCCAGTGTCCAACCACCCTGTGGGTAGTAAACCTCTTCTTGATATCCAGCCTAAATCTCTCCTGACTCAGCTTTATGCCCTTCCCTCCAGTCCTGTCATGGGTCACAAGAGTCAAGGCATCTGTACCTGTCCCTCCTCTTCCCCTCACGAGGAAGTTGTAGCTGCAATGAGGTCTCACCTCAGTCTCCTCCAGGCTGAACAGACCAAGCGCCCTCAGCCACTGCTCATATGGCTTCTGCTCCAGTCCCTTCACCATCTTTGTTGCCCTCCTCTGGATGCTCTCTAATGGTTTAATGTCTTTTTTATATTGTGACACCCAAAACTGCCCCCAGCACTTGAGGTGAGGCTGCCCCAGTGCAGAGCAGAGCAGGACAATCCCCTCCCTTGCCCAGCTGACAATTCTGTGCCTGATGCCCCCCAGGACCATTCCTGGCTGCCAGGGCACAATGATGACTGGAAAAACAGTATCACTGAACTTGGTGTCACTTTACTAGGAGGAAGCACCTATGAACCACCCCCAACAAAGATACTGTTTACAGAAGTATACCTGTAGATTATGTTTATATATAAAAATATACAAATATAAAGATATTTTGAAAGGGTTTTTTCTAGCTTCTGTACTTAAACAAAAACCATATAGTAAAATCGGTTTGACTACTCTTACAGAGAAACAGAAATTCTGTTTTGGAATTATGTTCCTAGTTATTTTCTTTACAATAAAATCAGTTATTCATACAGGAACAGGTTTAAAAGCATTATTACAGCAAGGTGTAAGACCTCTTGCTCCTTCCAATGCCTCTTTAATGCTCTCAATGTCTTTCTAAAGCACTGTCCAAATTGCTATTTCATCCAATTAAAATCACCCCGTCAAAACAGTATTTCAACTATGACAGGTTTATTTTTATTGCCAGAATCTTATAACTATACCTGATTTGGAAACTCCTAGTTATTTATGTCGTTGTAATCCAGACAGCTGCTAACAGCTTCTTTGGAAGAAGAACCAAAGGACAACTATTTCTAAATAGGCCACCTTGGACTTCTGTTACTTCAGACTGCTTAAGCCAAATTTGTGGCTTTCAGAGTTAAGCTAAGGAAAGGCAGTCTTGTCTTCTCTACAGCTACACATTCCTAGCCTCCTCCACTTTTCCTGCCTCTGGCCTTCAGGTGAATGGGAAACTACTCAAGGACCTGACGCAGCAATCCAGCAGTCAAGCAGAAGGAAGGCACAACTCCCAGCCACAGAGGCTCCCTGGAGCAGTACCCTGCCCAGCTGCATGAGCACAAGGGGCAGTGAGGAACTCCAGCCAGCTCAACTTAGACCATCAAACCTTCTGCAGAAATAAACCCTAGGTGTTTATGCCTTCTCAAAACATCAGCAGTGGCTCAAGAAGGGCTACAAAAGTGAAGAAAAACTTCTTGAGTGATCCCCGTCTAAAACAAAATGCTCATATCTGCAAAGTAGTAGTCCTAAGCTAACAAGCTAGATGAGACAATGCCTCCAAAGCCAGCCCTCACTGCAAAACTCCTAAACACAGGCAAGCAGGCAAGTCTGGGCATAGCATTATGAAACCGTATTTTGCAGCTGTGGTTTTTTATAATTAATGAGATCAAGGTTAGTATGATGGAAAATAAATTGTTATAGTTGAAGTTTTATAATTATCTGAAAACACTGAGCAAGGTAATTTCAGCAGTGTTCAAACATTTCCTTCAGAGCCCCCCTCCAACCCTAAGCCTCTGAAGGTTAACCATAACCCTCTAAAGCACCTTCTTTTTTTCTATGGTCTCTACTTCCCCATTTATTTTTCAACTCTTACATGAATGCTGAACTTGAGTATGATGTAGTCTTTTACAATTAGTGCTAAATGGTCTCTACCTCTAGGGTTCCATGTTAATGTGCTGTACTATTCTAAAAGAAGGGGCAAAAATACTCTCTGACATTTTGACTGCAAGCTATAAAACCATACCATATTGTATTCATTTCCACCAGTAAACAAACTTATAAGGGGCACACACTTCTGAACCATGAAGAGATTTTAATCTAGCTCTTTCTGTAAACTGATCCAGTTGATCTGTCTGACACAAGTACCATGCAAAAATCTTTAAATCCTGATATGCAAGGTTTGCTTTACAATTTTTGTAAAAGAAACTAAAATGGTTCAAAAACTAGTGGACAGTCTTCAAGCTGAAAGTACAAACTTCCTGTGTTTATAAAAATACTCCTATGTCCACATACATGTCTTGCTTTACTGTTACTTGCAAACAAGCCTTTTAGTTCACAGAACACAATAGAAACATAGTTCATGTTTACATGTAGATTAGACTCAAATATTTCAATAAAGAGAATGCACTTTGTCCTTCTCATGTCTGAGAAATCATTGGTAACACCAACTATGATGTTACCATCAGACCTAAATCAGAAAGCCATTCTCACTAATGGCAATGTGATTGGTACTTAAAAATAACTATTCACAAAGCAGTGCAAAAAATGACAGACCCAGTTCCATAACAGTAAATTGAAATGGCCAAGATGAGCCATATCACATTAGGAAAACCTGAAAGAAAAATGGAAGAATAGAAAGTTGATATGGGCTATTACAACTTAAGTATACCTACACATTTAAAACACATGAAGCTCACAGACAGGACACATGACTGACCACAGCCACCAAACACTCTCCTGCATGTCCTGTGGTCTTCATGTCAGCACAACCTTGCAGATTCTGGTCATACTTCTAACAGATCTCACATCACCACTCCAGATCCCAACAAAACCATCACTTTATTTTGAAAATATTTTATGCACTTAATCATGCTACAAAGGAGCTTAATCAATTACAAAGGAACCGCTCCACAAACTTTTGGGGGGTGTGAAAATTTCTGAAGTCAATTCAGAAGACAGACTACAATTATAGACTAAGATCCTCATAACTGACTTTTATTTACTTCACAGCATGAAGAGACAGGCTCAGTTTGTTCACATCACTAAGCACACAGCAACACACAGCAGCCAGCAGTTAATTTGTAAAAATGTTTTCCAGTCAATGGACACTCAGTGAAACAGGTTTCCCAGCAATGTCATATAAATGTTTAGCCACAGATTGTTGCATCCATGTAAGGGAAAGTAGCCAGTGTAATTCACAGTGTAAAATCTGTGCAATTCCTCGAGTCCTGGAACACACCAAGAGAAGAGTGATTCTGTAAGAACATACATAACATATCTCTGCTCTCTCTTCTCTTGTCAGATACAGGAGGCTGGGTATCTCAGTAGAGACAGAATCACAGAATTGATGAAGTTGTAAAAGAATCTTTAAGATCATCAAGTCCAAATACAAAATATGAAAAGGGTTACATGAAAAGGGAAAGGAAAGGTACTGGAAGTCCAGAATGGTATCAGTAATCCAGGAGTGTAAGTCAGAAAAGGACAGATAATGGAGACAAAAAACAGGAAGGAAAAAATAACACCAAACAAAAAACCCCACAAGATATCAGAAAAATAACAGAGAAGACTAGGACCTTAATGATTAAATATAAGGATGTATGACAAAAAGGACAGAGTAAGGAAAGGGTGAGCCTAACTAGGCTAGGAAATGGAAACCAGTGAAGAAAAATGCTGAGAAGAAGTCATGTTTCATGAGAAATAACTGGGGAAGAGCAAGAAGGCAAAAGAGAAGAAGCAGGAGTGGTAATGATGGAAGAAAGGAATCTGAATATTTCTGGCAAATAAATGGGAAAGAGAATCTATAACAGAACCCAACATTTTAGGAAAACACATTTTTCTTTTTGCTATCACATGTCTATAAAGTCTACCAACAATCTCTCTCCCACAAAGTATTGACCACCTGTTGCAAGTAAGCGGATAGGACCTCAAATGCACGTCCCCATGTAAGAACATGCTTCACTCTCAGTTTGCTTTAAAAACCTAAGGGAGTACAGCTAAATCTGTTAAAAGCACATTAAGCTGAACATACTCAAGCCTTGAAGCAGCTTATGATCCCAATTCAGCCTTTAGACATCCACATTCCAATTCCAGGTGCAATCACAGAATGGCATTTTCCATTTCACAGATTCACAGAGTATTCCGAGTTGGAAGGGACCCACAAGGATCATGGAGTCCAACTCTTAAGTGAATGGCCCACACAGGGATAGAATCCACAGCCTTGGTGTTATTAGCACCATGCTCTAAACAACTGATTTTCCAAAGGACTCCTACTGTATTTTGGACTTCAGTGACATCTGAGTGATCTGAATAAGAATTACTGTCGAGGAGGCTGCTTTCTCTAAAACCTTCACCTACTGCAGATATCTGAAAAAGCGAACAAGCTCAGAACAGTTCTGGTTCTGACTCCTTTAGCATTCATACCAGAAAGCAAAAACACTGGGAGTCATACCTTAAGTATCCTCACAGGAAAAATTACTTCAAAGAGGTAGAAATTTTCAAATATAGCGGAAAATTAATAGATACTATTAATTCTAATCACAGTGCGCATTATATACCTCAAGGAGGTACAATTAGAATAAAACCCACAGAGTATTTGTGAGCACTGGGCATTGTGCTGACAGTGGAAAATAATCCTTCACTTTCACCATGTAGTTTCAAGACTATTCAGTGAGTAAGAGAGATGGCAGCATTGATAAAATATTAAACAGCAGCTCACAGCAAGTCAGACTCCTCTTGAATGTGATGCCAGTCCCAACAGGGGAAGTTGACAAAGACTCGACATCCCACATATAACTAAAGCTGACTGAAGGACGACTGCACAACCAAGTCTTATTTAGTATTTTCTAGCTTTGGTGTTTCCTATTTTTGCAATGCTAATCAGAAGAATCAGATTATTTTCAAATAGGTTACGAATGTGCAAACTTCTATTTATTACCCCCCCACGCACAACCACGTTTTTGCGAGTGAGTATACACAGCACACAAGCAGAGATAAGGTTTATGAAAAGCCACAAAAGTATGACACACACCACTAAGTATTTGGCAGATACAAACAGCAATAAAATTCTGCACCAGGACTGAAGCGGAAGTGAAGACTGAACTAAAATGTGCTTGATTAATAAGAAATGAATCATGAAATTACACAGTTATTAAGGTTGGGACAATAAGCCCACCCATTCTGCAATGACAAAGTGATTTAAAAAAACATCCTACAGCAATAAAAAGCATCACTCAGTTAGGTTTACGAGAACCCAGGAATATAAATATAAAAGACACTATTCTAGGAAAGCTAAAGCATAACCAGGATAGGTTATTATTTTTTACAATGTGGGAGGTGAGACTCTGAAACAGGGTGCCCAGAGAAGCCATGGATGTTCACTCCCTCTGAGTGTTCAAGGCCAGGTTGGATGGGGCTCTAAGCAATCCAGTTCAGTGGAAAGCGTTCCTGCCCGTGGCAGCGGGATTGGAACTGATGATCTTCAGGGTCCCTTCCAATGCAAACCATTTTATGATTCTACAGGTGAACAAGTTTGAGGGGTAGAAAATACAGCAGTGAAGACTAGATAATTGCAGGTGCTCTTTGCACTTTCTTCTACAGCCATGATATCTACACCCAGATAAATTAACCACCTACACATTTTACCCAAGTAGAGGATACCTAAAAGAGAATGCATTCATGTACCAAATAAAAACATTCTTAGACAATTGTCTTGCTTCTGGTGACATATTTTAGACCCCATGTTACCATAATATTTTCCTAATAGTTGTGATAGTTGTGTCAATGTTAATTCCACACGAGCAAAAATTTCACACACTGGTCAGGTGCATCAAGAGCTTCTGAAGGATTTTTCTGATTAGAGCTGGAGTAACGACCAGGGTAATACTTGACTCAAACAAATAACGAACAGGACATGTTATATGTGAGAAACATCTGCTACAATTGAGACAGTAGTATGACAAAACCATCTTTCAGTATTACTGTGGAGAGCAACAAAATTATCTTTCTTTATTAAACTCTGGAATATGGTTCATAAATTAAACTGTGAAAATACTGGCTCCTAGGCAATGCATAGTCAAATTTGGCATTTGATTGGGAAACTATTCTGCCCTAGTAAGACCCAGCAAAACACTAGCTGAATTTATTTTAAGATAGTAACATAACAGAGGGGTTTGGATAAGTTTGCTGCATCTTTCAGGTCCTTTACCCATTATCAGGCTATAAATCTAAAGTAGCAGTATGAGTGCCTCTACTACAATCAGCCATTTAATCAGCATTATTTCTGGCAGAAACATTAAAAAAATTGTTGTGTACAAAGATCTCATACCTTTTATACCTGCTTGAAACCATCCTGGAGGACTCCTAAAAGAAATGAAAAGGTAAAACTAATTAATATTTTTCTTTTATCTATACTGCCAAAATACTTTATGACTCCACATAAAACTAAGTCTGCATTAAGAGCAGTCCCATTCCACTGTACTACTCAGTTTTGCACTATTGTGTCAGATATAGACAATACCAGGATTATTGTCACTATGTTACTGCTTCTGAACACCACCTCAGAAGCCTTTAATGTCTGCCTCTGATTACATCATAAATCTGGATGCACTTACTCCATTCCCCTGCATGCACAACATGTGAAACAGCTCACACCTTGCCACCAATACACCTCCACTACCACTAACTAGCATGGAAACACATGTGCAGTTTGATAGCTGTTCATCAACTTGTTCAAAAGCAGCACAGAAAAACTGTTCCCATTCCTCAGCACCACTGCTGTCCTTCTGGATGGGAACAAAAACTAAAGCTGTCAAGTACAAAAATTAAGACATGTTTCAACTGGTAAACAGTGGCTCAGATTTGACAGAGTAAGTCCATAAATATTTTTTAGGATGTTGTAAGAACATGAACCAATTATTTTCTTAGTCATAGGCAAAATACCCCCCAGCAAATAACAGATAAAAAGTCAGGAAAGCATATTTAAGGAGTTAATGGCCTTTACAAGAAAAAAAATAATGGCAAAGTATGAAATTCTCTCTACTTACAACACTTACTGCAGGCAAAGAAGTAAATGAGTTCTCAAAACAAGATACAAGAGAAATTCCATCCACTCTGAAAATTCTATAAAACATTACACTGCCTTCGCTGATCAGCACATTAGTGACTTTGTAAGGAAATAAACAAGGTAAAAATTAGGATACTAGGAATATTATTTTATTGTAGAAAATAGAATTGAAAACATTATTTGTATTATAGAAAAAAACTTGATCTGAAAGTACATTTTTTATTTTATTAAGTATTTTCAGCTTCTGCCATATGTGCTACACTTTATCCCTAAGATAAGCAGAGGAACAAAATTCAGCAAAGTCATGGAAACTACTTAAAGAAATCCACAAACTTGGCAAAATGGTTGGTTTAACACTGATAACTATTTTTAACATTGATGACAATTTGAAAATTTGAAATTCACAGCTGTGAAATGGCAACCTAATTTTACCTCTAAAAGGGCAGAGAAACATAATTTTAAATAGTACAAAAGATATTTTTAAAGTTTACTAGGAGTAAGCTATCTTTGAAAGGTCATGGAAGCAGGGGGAGGTTTCTGAGGACTAAAATGAAGTAAATGTCATTCTCTTCTTCAAGAAGGTGTATCCAAGGAACTACAGGATAGTCCTTAGCTCAGTCCCTGAGTAGGAAGTGGACTGAACCCTCAAGGACAAGAAGGTGAAATCAGCATGGATATATGAAGGAAAAATCATGCTTGACCTGACAGCCTTCTGGGATGAGAGGCCTGGCTTGGTGAATGAAGGCAAAGCAGATGATGTTCATCTCTGTTACGTTGTTAGCATAAATGATGTTTGCAAAGCTTTCAACAACTTCCCACACAACATATGGATATAAAAATATGGATCAGGTAAGTAGACCATGAGATGCAATGACTACTGGGTCCAAAGGGTTACAAACAGCAGCATTAAGTCCAGCTGGATGCCAGTCACTTTGCAGAGATTGATTGATACAGGGGCCAGTACTGTTTAAGGATTTCATTAATGCCCCGAATGATGAGACAACATACATCCTCAGAAACTTTGCACACTACAAACAACTTGGATGAGAGGCTAACAACACATCAGGTGGCTGTGTTGCCATCCAGAGGGACATAGACAGACTGGAAAATGGGCTTACAGAGACCCCATGAAGTTCCAGAAAAAGGAAAATGCGATGTCCTGCACCGGAGTCTGGGGACAAATAATCCCAAGCACGAGTACCTGCTGTGGCATGGTTAGAAAGCTGCAGTGCACAAAAGAACCCAGGCATCCTGGTGGACATCAAGTCAAACATGAGCCATCACTGTGCTCTTGCAGCAAAGAAGGCCCATGGCATCCTCAGGATGCACTGCCAGCAGGTTGAGGGACAGCATCCTGAGGAGAGCTACAAAGATGGTGAAAGGACTAGAGAAGTCATACAGGGAGTTGGCTTGTTCAGCCTGGAGGAGACTGAGGGGAGACCTCATTGCAGTTACAGCTTCCTCGTGAGGGGAAGAGGAGGGGCAGGCACTGATCTCTTCTCCGTGGTGACAGTGACAGGACCTGAGGGAATGGCCTGAAGTTGTGTCAGGGGAGGTTTAGGTTGGATATTAGGAAAAGGTTCTTCACTCAGAGGGTGTTTGGGCACTGGAACAGGCTCTGCAGGGAAGTGGTCACAGCACCAAACCTGACAGAGTTCAAGAAGCATTTGGACAATGCTCTCAGGCACATGGTGTGACTCTTGGGGTTTCTTGTTCAGGGTCAGGATTTGGACTTGTGGGTCCCTTCCAACTCAGCATATTCTTTAATTTCCCTCTGCTCAGCCCTGGTGAGACCACAACTGACATGTTGGGTCCAGTTCTGGGCTTCTCAGCATGAGAAAAATATACTGGAAATAAAAATATACTGGAGACTCCAGCAAAGATGGACATATGATTAAAGGTCTGGAGCATGTGACATATGATAAGAAGCTGAAAGTGCTGGACATGTTCAGCCAGGAGAATAGAATGCTCAAGAGGTATCTTGCCAATCTTGCCAAACCTGATGGGGTAAAGATGATGGAGGCATATTTCTGTCCATGATGATAATAAAATCCCAACTGGCTACAGTCCTGAGCAGTTTGCTACAGGTGATCCTGCTTTGTCTACAAGGCTTGAACTGCAGACTTCCCAAGATCCTTTCCAACCTTAATGATTTTTAGCTTTAAGACAGTCAGCAATGACTGATGAGGTGATTTGACTCTGAGGTATGTGAAGAGATTCAAATTGTTTCATCTAATACATTAAGACACATGTTCACTGTATCTGAAAACTGAAATGCCACATCAGAAGTATCAGACACAGCTCTTGCTGATGATGGTCTCAGAAACATCCCAGCTGCCCCATTAGCTACGGACAAGTGGTTCAATTGTCTTTTCAGGCTTGGATGCAGAGTTACATTGGGTCTAAATTTTGCCTAACTGCCTGCAGATTCAATAAAGTAGGAACTCTGGGCTCTAATCTTCCACAGTTCTTATTTTTTTAACAGCTTCTTTTTTTCAGGAAAATGCTTCCTGGTGAACATAAGCCTCTGTTTACAGTGAAAGGGAGAATGCACGAGAAAGGGAGAAATTGCACCTGAGATTGCAGTCCAGTGAAGTGAACATACCCTTCTACAATGAAATTGTTAGGTATCAGATGCTTGTTTAGTACTCTAGACACTAAAAAGATGCAATGAATGCACCTTATACCCTAATATTTGCTAAGACATATTCATATAGTAAACTCAAATATAAACTGTTAAGCAAATACATAGACATGTACATTCAATTCAACAGGATGCCTTAAAATGTTTGGCAGTACTAGTCAGAAAAGTCAGTCCTTCAGAAAAAGCTGGGAAAGCAAACAAATGCTCAGAGACAAAGTCCATGGCAAATACTCTCATTTGCTACAAATGACAGCTGTTAAAACAAATAAACAAAAAAACCTTGAACCAATTAGCAAGTCCTTTGTAACATGTTCCTACAGTAAGTATTAGTCGTTTTTATTTCTGTAGTTAAAACTAACTATGAAAAAAAGTTAAAGATGCACATCTGATACATTAAAAAAAATCATCTGAACTCCAAGTTAATATTGCAGACCTGGTAAATTATGACTTTTTTTACTTTGAAATGTGTAATGTAAATGCAAACCTATCATTCTTTAAAGTGATGAAGAAAGCACTAGGAAAATGTATTATTTGCCAATGTTCTCATCTTATTAAATTTAATTTGTGCGTGTTCTTTATCCACAAGTTGCTGCAACATGAATATAGGTAGTCACATTGTAAATAGCATTATATGCCCATTTATCAAAAATTAATCTAAGATTTCAAACTATTCAGAAGATCTTATAATGAGGCAAGCATTCATAATTTAAGATCTTGTCTCCTCCACTATTTGAGAACCAAGGTTGGCAGAACATGAAGAAAGGGAAGGAGAAAAGGAGGGACATCCCTGTTCTGATGGAGAATTAACCTAAAAGCATACGATTGATTATTCTTGTCCATAAATACTTATTTACAAATCTGGCTCATATTCCTTAATATTTGTTAACTTTGAGTTTTAACCCACATTTAAAATATCTAATCATTACAATGAAAGTGAACGATTTGTCATAAGCAATGAAGAGATCCATTTATTTGAATGTCTCCCTTTAAAACAGTAATTCTTTTTACAGTCTGGAAATCCTGAATGGAAAAACAATAACTAAAGAAGTAATCCATAACAATGCTAATGGTTTCTTTCATACTGGTGAAAAAATAGTGCTGCCAAAGACATCTACCAACATCAGTTCTTTGTCAAAGGTTGACATCAAACACTTGCTTCATTGCACTATTCCAAACACAGCTTTAAAATTACTTTTACTTCTTGCACATAATCTCACTCATAATCTCATAATGCAGCTTGCATTACCTTTTAACAGCATATATTTCAGTAATAAATCAAATTATGTTCAAAAACAGTGCAGAGTGAGATACTCCAGCACTGCTCCAGAAAACTGGTCAGGCTCCCTTTTTGTCATGTCTACAAAAGTGATTGTGTGGATGGTATTAATGCAGGACAGGGTGTGATCTACATGAAAAAAAAAAACCCAAGGAAAAAGGAAAGATTTGTCTCATTCTACACGAGCTCCTTCATCTGATTCACTGCACAGACTAACACACAGACACACACCTGCTGCACAAGAGAATATACAAGGACAGAAAAGGCAGTTGAAACCATTTCAATTAATGAAACCATTTACTGCCAATTAAATTTCTGTCAAACAAGGATGCAAGGAACTGGGCTAACTTGCTCCTGGCTCATTTTGGTATTTCATCTGGCCAACAGAGAGATTACATAAACAAGCTGGTCATTGGGCTTTAAATAAATACAATTGTCTGTGTTTACAAGTGTCTGACAAAGATTTCCAGATGTTAAACCAACCCTACTATTACAAATTTGCTAGTTAAAATGCACTAACAAACATTGTTTTAAACAAGTACAAACTCTGGAGTCAGCTGGACTATGAAAACAGTACACTGGAATTCCCTGAAACACTACTCAAAAGTTATGCAAACAATTAAAGCAAATCTGCTGGATCAGATCAGGCTGGTAGGGCTCACTGGTATATATACTGACATAAAGAATAAACAGAATTCACTGTTTTGAAATTTAACTATACACTAGTGCAAATTATCACAACATAATGATATTCCTGCAATATGCAAGCTTAAATTTTAACTGAAATTAGGCCATCAAGACTATTTTCTTTTCATATATAATCCAAATATGGGCTTCCTACAAAGTTTTCTGTACATTCTTCAAGATGTGAGCAAATGCAACTTCACTACATGGAGGAAGGAGGTCTACTGGAGGGATTTCTTGCTTTTTTACATATCAAGGAAGATTCTATCTCCATCCAGCAAATCAAGTTAACTCCCATACCTTAAGTCGCATCTTGATTAACTACAGCAACTTCTCACACTCAGTGTAACTCTGCACTGAGATTTGTTTGGAAATGGCAGTTACATATCTTCTGCAATGCAGACAAGGTTTCATTCAGCTCCTAAAGTGAGATAACATCTGAATATTTAACAACTGAAAGGCAATCAGATCCTAATACAAACCAGGAATAACTGCAGGTGTGAAAAGCAGCAAAAAGACAGATGAAATACCTTTCTTCCCCTCCCATCAAAATTCCCCAAAAGCAATTTTTCCTTAGGAGTCAAGACATACCATTTACCCTCCATTCCTGAATCACAGAATCATAGAATATGCTGAGCTGGAAAGGAACCATCAGGATCATCCAGTCCAATTCCTGGACCTAAACAGGATACCCCAAGGATCACACCATGTGTCTGAGAGTATTGTCCAAGTTCTTTTACTCTGTCAGGTTTGGTGCTGTGATCACTTCCCTGGGGAACCTGTTCCAGTGTCCAACCACCCTCTCAGTGCAGAGTTTTTTCCTGATATCCAACCTAAACCTCCCCTGACTCAGCTTAATGCCATTTCCTCGAGTCTTGTCACTAGTCACAAGAGTCAAGATATCTGTACCTCCATCCTGAGGATACTGAAGACTGCAATGAGGTCTGTCCTCAGTCTCCTGCAGGCTGAACAGTGACCTCAGCTGCTCCTCATACAGCTTTCCCTCCAGACCTTTCACCATCCTTGCTGCCCTCCTCTGGATGCTCTCTAATGGCTTCACATCTTTTTTTTATTGTGGCACCCAAAACTGCACCCAGCACTCGAGGTGAGGCTGCCCCAGAGCAGAGCAGGGCAGGACAATCCCTGCCCTCACCCAACTGGCAACGCTGTGCCTGATGTCCCCAGGACACGGTTGGCTCTCCTGGCTGCCAGGGCACTGCTGATTCCTGTTCAACTTGCCATCAACCAGGACCCCCAGGTCTCTTCCCACAGCACCACTCCCCAGTCTATGCCCACAACCATCTCAGTTGCAGGATTTGGCACTTGCCCTTGTTAAACTTCATACAGTAGGTGATTGCCCAATTCTCTAATTTGTCAAAGTCTCTCCACAGGGCCTCTCTGCCCTTGAGGAGTTGACAGTTCCTCCCAATTGTGTCATCCCTTTGAAAACATCTAGAGATGTTTTTCACAAAATTCAACACAAATTCAACTTTGAACGAAGATATTGTCACCTCTGAGGAGGGGAAAAAAACTCCACTCATTATTTTCACAGAAACCATTATCTCCAGAAGCCCTCAAAGATGCTTTCAATAAGATTCAAGCAACAAATCAACTACTTGCCCCTCTTGTAGCTCTGCATTTTCTAGATCTCTTCTTGAATACAATACTTGTATATACAAAACCACCTCAGGATCCTTCCCCTTCCCTTATTCTCCCAGCTGCCAAGATTTTACATCTATTTCCAAGAGTCACTGTATTTTATTTTTTCCTTGAGTGGACTTCCTTAGGGATGACCTTAAACACTCTTTACGCACCCAATAAATCTCTTTTATAAGCAGACATTCTGAAAATGAGCTTTTATTTCTAAAACTGTTAAGAAAGCATGAATGATTATAAGATTGGAAGGGACACTATATTACATATATTACATGCCTACATAAAGGTGTTTTTTATATAGTATCTTCTCCTGTTAAATTGTAGCATATTAGCATACTGTTTTCATGTTCATTGATAAATGTAAGACATATTTTAAAATCAAGACTATAGTATGTTTAAAATGTCCCAGAGGTTTCTAAATTATTACCTATAACTTGTAAAGAAATATAAACCATGTTATTAATTACAGATGAAAACTTGCTCAAAAAGAAAAAGGAGACAAGAACGTGGGAAAAATGAAAGAAATAGTGAAAATGTTATTTCCACATAGTCATCAGCCTGTGTAGTGAGCTGAACCCCAACGGCAGGGGAGATGCACACCAGGGAACAACTGAAAAAAAAATAAAGAAAACCAGATTGGAAAAAAGTATTTCAGCCAGGGAAAGGTTCAATGTCCTTAACTCAGTCCACTTACTCATGCGAGCCTTAATATTATTTTTTACAGCCTCCTTTACTACCTTCAATTAATATGCAATTAATAAGACTTCAAACAAGAACTAACAGATGTGCTAAAATGTCTGGGTTCAAGTCTTAGATATTACTCCTGTGAAGCCAAGGGAGTTATGACTCATCTGCCTGTTGACACAGAGCCAGGGGGCCACGGAGAAACACTGCAAGAACACCAAAGGAAATCAGAGTTATAACAGAAAGGTAAGTATCCTCAATTCATACCTATGAAGAAATCTATTAAGGACATTAGGTGAGAGAAAATAATTAAAGAAATACCTGCATGTAATGCAAGTAACTCCCAGGTAAGTCAAGCAGCTGCCAGAAGAAAACAGCTCCCAGAAATAACAAAACCAGAAACACACATTAAAACATATGAACAGAGTTTTTCTTTATTTGTTATTCTCTATTTCTATACCCAAGCAATATTCAACACCAAAGAGTCAGAAAAAGAGTTCAGGACAAGCAGTTAGGCATTCAGAACAAAAGCTGTGAAGGAGCTGATTAGGTCAGGCTGAAAAAACCTGACTAGATCTCAGGTGACTCACAGAAGAAGCAGAGCTGGAAAAATTATCAGAAGGACAATGTGGTATCCCTAAGCAGTAAGAATCTGTAGGTTCCCCTCATACAAAAGTATCTGAAATCACACAAGGGCTAAACTACAGCTCAAAGCAGTGTTTCTAGAGCAGGAAACCTAGGTCTGCATTGATTAAAGGCATGCAGCTGTTTCTGAGCTAGCAAAGGCTAGTAATGTCCTTGCAGCACTACACAGGCAGCCAAAACTGGTGCTGTGATGTTCATACTATAATAAGAGGACTGGCTCCTGGTACATTACTCCTCAAACAGCCACCAGGTATGACATAAGAGAGCATTAGGTAGCATGAACCAAAATCATGCCAGAAAATGTTGCTAATAATTAAGCCACAGGCTCTATATCAGCAGTGCAGCAGTTGAGCTCACACCCAGCTCTTGCACTTTTTAACAGTATAAACATAGTCAGACTGTCTCCACCAAACAACTCTGAATTACGGATTCCTCCTCCCTCCTGAGCCATAACATTAATTACACCAGACTGCAAGGATGTAGAGACACAGAAACGAGCTCTCCCGCCTCCCACCAGCCTCCCACCACCATGGAACTGGAATACGCAGCTTCCAAATGCGCCAGCACATCTGAGCATCTACTGCTATGATACTCTCTAACTTGGTATTAATAACATGTATGCATGGTACATGTTACAAAATGTCTGACAACTGTTGCTATGTGTACTTGTGCATAGATGTATACATTTCTGCTCTTCTTTCTGCAATACTGAGCAAGTCTCCCGGCTGCACCTTGCACAAGGACACTCAGCAGCAGGGATCCCCTTGGTTCATGGTCCATGTTGGTTCTTGCAGAAAAGTCTCCTCCCTCTCTGTACACACCCAGCAGGTACTCATGACTGTTACCTAGGCTCCAGACTTGTTCCAGGCATGAAAGGAGTATTAATTAAAGTTCTCTCTCCAGAGTAGAAGAGCAGAAAAGTGCAGGAATCAGGAGTATTACCACACCTTACAGAAGCTTTTGATATCAGTCAGGCTGTGTAATCTATTTGTATAAGTAGATATATCAGGAAGACCCTCCTTTTTAATAAATTTGTATGTGTCCAAAGACTCTTATTGCCAAAGAAACCTCAGCTACAGTGTATCATTATACTTCCAGGATCACTTTTCTTTTTTCCCCACAAAAAAAAATTAAGACTGGGAAGAGACACCCACTACAACCCAGCTGACTTAAAAAATCATGCCAGTCCAAAACAGAAAACATGTGGGGGAAAAAAATTAATTCTTTTACACAGGGCCCCTTTAGACAGCCCGAAACATTAGCTGGCAATTTGAGAAACGGCTTCCTATTCCTTACATCTGCATGAAGATTCCAAAAAAGGCTCCAGACCAGTGTAACAGCAGCTGATGGTGGTGAAATTCTGGAGCTTCATGAACTCCACAGTGTAAGAAACAAACAGGGCAACAATAAAACAAGTAGCTGTTTATACAGACTAAGTACATAGCAGCAACAACTGTACGCAAGAAAAAATTAGAAAAAAAGTAATATAAACCCCCAGAAAATGAAATCTTAGTGGAATGACCACAAACAAACTTAAGAGAAACTGCAAGGAATAATCATAACTTACACGCTCTGCTTCACACTTGCTCTGCATAAAGATTTAGAAACTACCTGCAGAGCAGGCTGCACTGAAAACCCTGCAAGTTCCTAGGCACAACTGTGAATCTAAACTAAGAATAAGAAGCCTTCACAGATATAGGCTTGGTTCAGCTTCAGTTTTCATTCAGGTCCTGTGACAAATAGTTGTGCATACATACACAGGCACACAAAATCAAATATTCAATTTTAAGAGACTTCATCGGTACATTTAACTCTATTTACTGGATTGAAATGCATTCATCAAACAAAATTTTAAGCTTAAACCACGTATCCACTAAATCAAACTTTACTGAGCTCAGATGTTAAAAATGTTAATAATTTCCTATTTCTTTGTAAGAAAAGCAAAGTTTGCCATCAAAGGTAATCAAATTTATGCTGACAGTGATCAAGTAGTGAACACAAATGATGCCTTCCACAAAGAAATGGAAAGATTTCTTTTCTTGATCAGTTGTCAGGAACGCAAATCTTGGTAGTCATTACTAGTATTTCCCTCCAACAGCAGAAGTCAGCCATCTCAAAGTAGGGGTGCCCAAGCTGCACCTTCAAAGCTACACATTGCTAGCCAAGCAACTGTATCTGGCTCAAAAGCCACCCTCTTTCCCTTTGGTCTCACATTAGTAACTGCTAACTCTCAGCTTCCTGATTTCCTAGGGGCAAAAAGGACCATGGTTTCACTTGAAAGCACTTCCCGAAAGCAGCAGTATCGATAGTGCATATGCAATACAGCTCAATCAGGTTTGCTGAGCGTGTGCAGATCCTCTGGCACAGTAAAACCCACTCAGCATGCATGGATCAGCACCACTATACCAACAGACACACATATGCTAAACTTGCTCACATGACAGGAGAGCAGGAGGATTTTGGCAGAGAAACCTATGCTGTGACAACAATGTCTTATGACAGAGCCCATTCCAATGAGAAATCCAGACTCCACTGTTTTAAAACTGCTATTCTACTAAAAACACAAGTCCATACAAGGTAACTAAACACTAGCAATCTCATCTTTTTCAAAACAAATCACTGAGCATAGTTAAAGCCTCCACTTATGCCAGACAAGAACACTATGCAACATAATTACTCCTGAACTCAGAAGTTACCTTGAAGATTAATTAAATAGTTACTATATAGAGTGAGGGTTTTTCTAGCCTCCAACAATAAACACAAAAAACAGCACTTAAAGCAAATCAAGACTGCAAAGTCAACCGATTCAGAACAGGTCAGAACGTCCTAGATTTATACAACTTTCATTCAAATCAAGATACTGCCCTTCCTGACATCACTTCATGATGTATTTTTCCACAACATCTCTTAAGTGGAACACAACAGTACTCAGTGAGTAATGTTCAGTATTTTGCATTTGTTAGCTCTTCACTAAGTGGACACATGCATTAATTTCTGTTATTAATATACTCAAACTACTCTGAATATAGGCCCATATTGCTATAAATTACTTGAGTGATTGCCTGATCATATGTGACCATGAAAACATGAAATTCCTGTGTTCCCCTTCCGTTATGCAGAGCGCAGAAATCATCCGGGTCCCCCGAGCTACAGCAGCCATGGCAGATGGTAACTGGAGCACCTGGCTCATGTCATGACCTGTACAGGGCAGCAAATTCCCTCCAACTAATGTCACTTCACAAACACTGCACACACACGAAACTGACCTAAAGTGCAAATATGCTTTAAAACGAAGTGATCTTTTAATACTTAACATTGAAAAAATGTTAACTAATTTTATGCAAACACTTTTAGACATACAGTCAGATTTCCTCATGAGTCTTTCTACTGCACTCACTACTATTGCTAAAGTGCCTTGTGGATACTAGTGACTGCTCTCATATCACCTCGGTGAAGTGCATCACACTCCAAACTGCAAGTAGAAAACCCAAGATGAATATTATCTGGTAGTTAACTCTCAAATATTAGTCATACAACCTGATTTGGCAGAAATACTTATGACTTCACAAACTCAAACATACATCACCCTTATTTATTTATTTCTGTATTTTAATCACATTTACTTCCTTACTTTTTAAAACAATACCAATATTATAATCATGTTATTATGCAAAATAATTCCTGGCCTAACATCCAAGAAATGTAGTGCTGAAAAGATGTTTAATACATTTCGGCATGCCTAGTGTAGCACAACCTCATTTTCTCCATGGAGGGAAATTAACATCAAGCAACATCACAGCAATATACTTACAAAAGATGAATTATTACTCTTGTATGCATGCACACAGTTCTTCTTTGCAATACATGAAACCTAGCTGCCAAACACCTTTGAAAAGCTGAGGTCATGTATGAATAGGCATGAATATTATTACCTTGTACTTTGGATAATGAGAGTATTTGTAAAATGATGATGTATGACATTACACTGCTCTGCAAAATGAAAAGCCAGAAAAGGCAAAATAGGCAAAAAGTGCAAATTGAGTTGACTGGCTTATTTGGCAGTATATTCCTGGCACAAGATTCAAGTACAAAACTCTGGGGAGGCTTGTGTCAAGCAGGTTTTCAGCTGTCTTTCCGAAAGAAGATGCATGTAACAAATGCAGATCCCTGCATTTCTTGCAGTCTGCCACACAGCTAAGAAGACAAAAGGGAATTTTATCCCTTCCCTTTATTTACTGCTTTCAGCAAAGCTTGTAAGGTGTCTCCATTAAACATTTACAGTTTTGTAACACTGACAGATATCATCGCTTCCAAAAATGTCAATGTGTTAGGTCACATTTAAAGAAAAAAATAGTATTTAAGCAAACAGAACTGCACTTCTGTGGAAATATCCTTGGACCGTGTTCCTTTTAGAAAGTGCCTGCAATGTTTTGGTGAAATGTTAAAACTATTTTAGGACAAAAGGTTAAAAAAAGATCAGATGTGGTCTTCCTTCAATTTTCAAAGGCTTTTGAGTGACCTACAACTAAATGCACAAGGCATAACTTAAGGGTCATGTTAATAAATCAAGTTTAGATGACTTCACCAGCCACCTAACCTATTCACTATTGAAGTTACTACAATGAACCCAACCTACAGGGACACAATTCCATAATTGTACCATTAATGCTGATTCTGTAGACATTTCATCCTATCCTCACGTCCGATCAACAAGGATTCTTTCAAAGGTACTGGATAATTTCTACGCTAACCTGAATGATTATCCAAGCATCTATCACAAACTAATCTTGCAGAGAACAAAACCCCGCATTGCTGCTACAGAAAGGTGTGAGAGCAATCCAAGGCATGCAATACTACTCTGTATGTAAGTCAGTATTGGGAGCTGCAAACTAGGGCAGCTTTGCCCTTCATGGTCTTGGATTAACAGCTCCACAGGAATTCAGTACTAGGATCAAGCTTTAGTCTGTCTGCTAATGCACATAATTTGTACTTACTGCAAGAATATAATACAACTTACAGTCTAACAAGGTTAAGTGCTACAAATGAAGTGACATTTTTTAGCAAATCCATTTTGTGTTGGTGACTGCAATTCAGTGTGGATGTTTAACTGTCTAAAATGTACCTAACACAGCTGTACCATGTATAAAATAATTTTCTAAGATTGAACATCCAAATTTCTTGAATTTCTTGCTCATGTACATTCTAAGAGCAATACAGGGAGGCCAAGAAATGTGCATTACAATTGCATAAACAAAACAAATTAATGGCTGGAACAAAATGATTGCGATTTCCAACTGAAGTGCAAGGGTCTTGAACAAGGCCCTGAGCTTTGCAGCAATATATAATATACAATTAGGTACAGCAAAACTGTTGTCATAGCTTAAAAAAAAAGTGAGCCATGTCTCATACTGGGGTCCCAGGTTTCATAATGCTTGAGAGGCAAAATTCCCCTACCATTTTCATAGCAGCACTACGAATATCAAGGCAGATTTCTAGCAGATGACAGCAGAGAGATCTTCGGCAATCAGTATAGACACAAAATATATTGGTGACAGTTATGATCTTCAATTTCTTAATATGGAATTAAGAAATACACTGGACAAATTCAGCCTTTGTGTGACCATAATAAATATCAGCATTCCCTTTCTACAGTAAAATACTGTAAATCATTCTAGTTATTTAACTTGAAGGATTCAGAGTATTAATTTCACAAAGGTTGAACTTCATTATCTAAGTGACTCAGAATTTCCTCTTTCCATGCCCACAGGCACAAGAATCAGGACATCTCACTCTAATTGATTTCTATTTCCATGTTATGTTAGTAGCAGACATCAACCTGACATGCTTGGTTCAAGTTTTCCAGGGAGAGGAGAGGATTCAGCTCATCTAGCAAGACCCTTTTTGTCCTCAGTGAGGAGAAAAACACATGTTTAGAACACAATAATCCCCACCCTCATGGTCAATGACAAAAATAATTTTGAAGATCTCAAACACCTTTTTGTCTCTTGATGCTTTTTACAATATATATTTACTCAACTCCCATATCTTAAATGTCAATTATTCACAGGTGATAAATTTTTTGCAGTGTACTCATTCAGTGCACAGCATGACTAGCATTCACAGACACTACAATGTTTGAAACAAAATGCAAGCAGAAAGTAATCAAGTATAACATAAAGCAAAGGATTTCAAACTCTTTCCAAGGTATTGAGAATCATACTTCTGTATTATTAGAGCATAACTGCCAGAAAAACAGCCAGTTGTAGTTTGAAGGTTTTAACAGATGGAGGACCTATACATATGTCTTCCACTGCAAGGCTTTATATTAGCTTTGAGTTAATCTTCTCAGCCTTCCCAATTTGCTCTCCATTTTTCCAATGTCATCATGAGGTGACATACAAACATCACAACATCCTACCATGCTCACTTTTGTAATGACCCAGAGGTTATGTTAACCCTACTGCCACAGGAGTACATGAAGATTACATGATCTGTATCCTGCCACAGGATTACATGAAGGGCACATATTTGAAGAACACTTTAAGAGACCAGATGCACAAACAACTGAATTCCAAGAGGCACATGACCATGGTATCAGCAAACCTGAATGCTTTGATACAAAGGCCTTGTATACAGTGTTTTTTGGCAGGGTTTTTTTGAGTGTTAGCTACTAGCAACATTTTTTCCACATTCTGGAACTCAGCAAGTCTTCTAAAAGACTTAAAAATAAATCATCATTAAACGAATTGTTTTTCCAGACAAATCTTGTAGGTTTTTTTGATGCAAGCTTTCTTTATTAGTGCATAAATACTAACACCATTTTCAATTAAGAGACATTTGCTACTTTGAACATATCATTTCTATCCACCTGCAAGAAAGACATTGCTATCAAATAGTTTTGCACTATTTTCAGTTTTGCTATCTCTACTAAATAAGAGCTAGATTTCTGCAATTACAGATCCCAAAGATTTCTAGTTGAAGTAGAAACTTTAGTAACTTTTAAGTAGTAGCTTTAACTATGCTTGTCCTTAGCATTACAGATTTTTAGCTCATTTGTAAGAGTTCTAAGCCCACTGATATATGATTTCTCACCCTCAGTCTGCATCCCCATGCACATTATTACTGGAGTAGCCCACAGCACTGAAACTCACGAGATTAGAACAACTGAAGTACAACAATAAAAAAAGGAGGAAAATCAAGCAAGAAACTCAGAGCCAGATATTGTGTCTTTGAGTGGATTTAATGTTGTTTCACCTGGTGAGGCATGGCTTTCCACAGGATCATTTGCTGAAGTAACAGTTTGGATTGTAATAGTTTTTCAGTGCTTGTAACACTGCCAGACCTACCATCTTCCATACTGCCAATATAAAATAATTCAGAAGATGATTTCAATCAAATAGTTCTCCTTCAGGGAAAACACTCAAGTATGCTATATTTTTAGATCTATTCTTAAACAAACCTGGTATGTCTGTGCTTTGGATCAAGAGCTTCAAATTCAGACAGAGTTTTCAAAGAATATACATTTTGCCTAAGAAAATGAGAACAGCAACCTCTGACAATATTAAAACAGAACCAAAAAAATCAGATTAAGGACTGGAAAGAAAACCTTATTGACCAACCTATTTCCCCATCAAATATGAAGCCAATACCGTCTTGTTTACCATACTCACAATAATTATGTATTTACAAATTTCATTAAATGATAATCAGAATGGACAAGTGAGGGAAAATAGCTGTAACTACAGAAATGTATTTATTCTGCTTAATACATAGAAGTAAAATATTGGTCAATGGCAACTTAAATTGAATTCTTACATCTACAACATAAGCTCTACTTTTAGAAAGAGTGTTAGTCTTGCACAGAGTAGAGTCAAACGGAAAATAAGTCATCAAAGCTGAAATAACACTGCTGTCAAATTCTGTTCAGACTGGGCAAGTTCTAAGTCTTCTAATAAAAAGCGAGTTGACAGAGCCAGTAATAAACTGATTAAGTCTTAGTAGCTATGACTTTCTAAGGTTCCATCTGTTCTGTACATGTGCCACCCTGGGCCTTTGCCAGATCTGAGGCCTGGGACTCTCTTCTGTATTGTCAGTAACAGGACACTCCTGCTGTGCTCTGTCAACAAAGAAGTAGTGCCTGTTGGAATACAGAGGTGACAAACTTGGAAACATGTAGGATACAATTAATACAGACAGTCTGGTCAATAAAAACTGAGATTGCTGGTCAAGAAGAATAGAAAATAGGGATGAAAAAAAGAGGGTGTGGGAATATAGCCAAAGCATTCTATAATAATCCACTAAGGAAAACTAAAAGTGACAACTTTTGGAATATCTGCTGAAGAAGTGAAAACAGAGTGAACACTGTAAGAAATAGTCCAACAAACAACTTGGAAAAAAGCATAAAAACTTCTCAGAATGATGAATCCTGATGAATCTGCAAAGACAATGGTTACATAAGGCATAGTCAGAGGAGACAGTTGCTTTGCAGAAATATTTTTGTTGGTGTTCCCCACGGAAAAGAATGGTAAGGATGTCATATCAGAGCACTCCCTCAGGAGAAGGGTCTGTTTCCAGCAGCAGCACTGTTAGAATGTGAAAGCTAATTAATACAATAAATTTTAAAATGTTACCTGCCAGAATGAAGCAGTTATTTACACCTTCAGCTCTGAAGAAACTATTGAAGTTACTGAAAAATGTAATAGCTAAACTACGCGAGATGAAATATAACTTCTCATTTAAAACTGCCCTAGTACCAGAGGGTAACATAAACATCATCCTCAAGAAGATTCTAAAACAAACAGAGAACTACAGAGGAGTAAACTTGATATTTATGCTGGATAAAGTTTTATTAGTAAGTCTAGAACAATTAGGGAATAAGTGAGTAAATATTATACCATGTGAAGAGTCACCAGGGCATTTGTAGAATAGTTGCACTCAACATATCTAACACAGCTTTTTAAAGTTATAAAAACATGTCCAAGACAGAAATTTGATTGATTGCATAGTGCATTTCAAAGACATTCCCCAAAGTCTCTTAAAGAAATTAATCTTCTCTTAGAATAAAAGCAAATGTCCTTCTGTGACTAAATCACTGGGGAAAAGGCAGGAAATAATGGTAAACCCCAATGGTCAGCTTTCGCAGTATATGGAATAACCAGAAAAGTGTCACAAGAACCTGTGCTGGAACCTGTGCTTTTCAATGTATTTGGGGAGGAGATGTCCACAGATGCTACTCAGAATTTAAAATATACAGATCAACTGTAAAAACATGCAGGACTCCTTTATTGGGAGTGGCTGGGAGGCGAAACAGGAGATTAAATTTAATGTACATAAGGATAGTGTACATAAGTGAAACAGAAGGTAAACATGTTTCCAAATTTACACAGGCACTGGCCTCTGAGCTTGTCATTCTCATTCACAGATAACTCCAAAATGTTAAGTTAGATTAGGCACATGTGACATAAACAGTAAATTCAGGGCTCAGGAGACAAATAGACAGATATCAGGAATTATTAGAAAAGCCACAGAGAACAAAACAAACCCCACCACTAAACCACTCTATGAGTGCATGCTGTACCAAATGTTTCCTCGGTTCTGTTTTCAGGTACCAAACAACATAGAGGCAAACTGGAAAGTACAGAACATTCCTGAGTAACTCCTGCACAACGAACAACCACGTAAGATAGAATTCTTCAGCCTAGAGAACAGGCGAGCTGAGAGGAGCCATCCTCGCCCTGCAGGACTCAGCCACATACAGAGGAAGCAGTTGTTCCCCAGCCTGCCACTGGGACACCTTGCTGAAATCACATGAAAACAGACAGAAAATGACAGATTCTACTTTAACAAAAGGCAACTGATCTTGACATTCCAGGTAATTAAGCTGTAGACTTCTCTGCCACAGGTTCTGCTCAATGTTAAAAGCGTGCACAAGCGTATGAAAGACTGAGAAAAATTTTAGAAGGAAAGTGCATCCATATCCACCAAATCCAGCCATGACCCCTCTAGTCACGGGTGGTTTGCAAACTACCCACTATCACCATGTGCTTGGTTTGTTTGCGTGTTTTTCTCCCTGTGCATGAGCTGCTGCCTCTGGGGGAGTCAACAAGCAGAGCTGGATGGCCTCAGTTTGTACAGGTGGGTTTCTACACGCTGTGAGGTAACAGAAGAAGAAACAAGAATGGTTAAAGAGACTTAGGGCACTCAGGAAAGAGATAGAGCATTTGCCACAGGGAGTACAGTATGAAGGAGACATGTACTGGGCATAATTGGTAACGTTTTGATCTCGGGAGGGGACTGAAGGAAGAAGTGTAGTCAGGGGACTGGAGAGCAACAAAAAGGGAGAAAAGGTTTCACAGAGCCAAGGGGTGTTTTCCCTAGGAGTTTATGTGTTGGTTTCAATCCCAGAATCAGTAATTAGAAGTCAATTGACAAAATAAATTAGGAAAACGTGTTCTGATTTAAAAGTCTACCTTCCAAATAGTTGACTATTCTAAACCTGTCAGTATTTTTCACTTGAATCTTCCAGTTTCTCTTCCCCTCACTAAATAGTAAGTTCTTGGAAGAACGTCAAAACTACTACCTCCAAGGCCTCTACAGAAATAGAAGATTCTGTTGTCAGAATCTTTGTCTCAGTAGTATTAAGTTTAAGGAATGGAACCTCATACTCTGTTTTTAGTAAAATGTCAACTCCTGAACTTGACGGTTTTTTTCATGTAGGGTATAATCTACTGTTAAGAAATACAAAGAAGAAGGCAGTGTAAGTTATAAATCCGAGTAAAACACCAAAATGAACAATGTTAAGATCTCACCTGGAGTAAGTATGAGCCAGAGGTATCTGCACTGGAACTCTCATTTTGTATCGTATTTTGTTGGGTAATAGCATCCTCCTTCTTTCGTTCCTTCTGCCCTGCTTCATCATCTTCATACTCATCAAGGCTCTGAAAAAAAAAATACACAGTTAACAGTTATAGCCTTTGCATGTTGCTTCACATGCTTCCCGTATTTCACAAAATTCATGCATCAGTGAATATTTTCAAATATTAATTTCATATTTCAGAGAAGTTGAATTAAATGTTTAAATGCTTTTCTTTCCAACTAACTGCTTTATTTCATACTTTTGTGATGAAGAAAATCTAAACAAGATCCAACGTGGCAAAGGTTTAGACAATGCTCTGCAAGTTTAGTGCTAATCCTGCTGTGAGCAGGAGCTCAGACTAGACCTGAAGTTCCTTCCATTTGAATGATTTTACGACCCTGTTTGCCATATGCAATTTTATTACCTTCACACATAAAAGATTTTCAGGAAGTCCAGAAAAGAAAAAAAAAAAAAAAAAGAAAGTTAATTCTGAAAAAAAGAAAGTTAATTCTCAGCTGATCTTTCCCAACATAGTGGTATCTGCTGAGGTTGAAGTTCCAATCACCCATCTTAATTTTGCTCGCCTTGGTTTTCATTTTGTCTTTGAAAATTTACCACTGAAAATTAGTAATTTTTAAATTACTTGGACAGTCATTAATTACTAGCAGTTAACACTCATGTATAACATTTTGACTCTTCAACACAAATGTTTCATACTAGATTTGCTGAAGTAGTTGCTTTGAAAAGATTACATTTCTAAAGCACTGACTGCTGTAGGGAGAGAGACAGGAAAAGTAAGTAAAAAATAAATAATCAGCATTACTGCCTCTGTTCTAGCTTAAAGCCACTTTAAGGCCAAGGCAGAAATGTGAGGACTCAACCAGCTTTGGGCTAAGTCAGCTATATCTAGATCAGTCTATTAATTTAATGTACACAAACTTACAGAAAGAAAAAACATCACAATCTTATGGTGAGAAGACCAACTTAAAGCAGACAAAGGTTAAAAAAAAATTTAAAAAAAAAAAAATCTGACCATGACATCATAAGCTGTTTGCCAGCACTCTGCATTAGAACAAGAGGTGTGTGAAACCTTGTTACAGACACACAGGGAACTAATCAGCTTAAGACATCAAAAAAAGTTTCTAGATTAATGTACAGTACCTTGAAAAACAGTGAACAGGACTAGCAGAGACAAAGATGAATGTCAAATTATTTCAGTTGAAATTTCTAATGCACAAAAAACCAAGTCACAATTCTGAGGCTCAGATACTGACAACCTCTGTCATCATCTTACCCAAAGGATACAAAACTAGTCAAAAGCATATAACAAGAACGTTGGATTACAGCATCTTTAAAAATAAAACCAAAAAAAAATTTGCTAGCTGAAAATAGCACTAGTATATCAAAAACTAACTCCAGCTCCTCCAAAGCAAACACTGTGGTGATACGAGTGCTAGAAAACTGACAAACCAGAAAGGGATATGTTTCCGCAAGTGAACCTGAATAAAAGCCATTTAAACTCTACACAGCAGTGCTCGTGACAGCAACACTAATGCAATTTCACCAGTTTACTTCTAACCAACCTTTCAATGCAACTGATGCAGACCTGCTCCTATCACTAAGAAAGGCATACTTCGAAGATTATTATGGCTGAAACATTACACATTCAAAAACAGTTTTGATGAGTCTTTTCTAATAAAATAATTACAAATATTTTATTTCATTCTTTTGGGTCCATTCATAACAAAGCATTTAAAAACACTGTCATGGTACATTCTAGGAAATGATCTTTAAATCAACATCATCTACCTTTAAAACCTAAAAAACCCCCCTACCTTTAAAAACTTTACCTGTGAAACTTAAAAATTTCAATAACATAAACTTGGTTACTAATTTATCCCATTATTGTATTAATCCATTATGAAGTGACACAATAAAAAATAATCAAGCCCCACTGCAACAAGAAATGGAGCAATCTTCAGCTCTTACAAAGCCAGTCTTGTTCAGAAAGAACTACAAGGCTCACAGAAGGTATCATACAAATTATAACTAATGCCATGCAGATGAAGAATGATACTGTGTTAGAGAAACAGGAAAACTTTTCAGATTGTTCTTCTGGTCTCCAAGTTGTCATGACAGAGAATGGAGATCCCAGGTAAACTCAAATGAAAGAGATTGTTTCAAATTAGTTTGAAAAGCAGCTTCTAGAATGCACAGGAGAAATCTGACTCAAGACAGAAGAGACGTAATCATCACACGCCTCACAACAACTTTGCATTTTCAAGGAACAACGTTCTTTAAGGCAAAAAATGAAGCTCAAATATCAATATTGTAGGAAAAAAAGTCTTAGTAGTGACTAAGTAGACAATTGTACCTTTCTCCACAAATTCTCTCCTTCAGATACATGCTTCTCATAGGCTTTCCAGAGACCATCAGCATTCCACAGAAATATTTTACTCTGAATACAATTAGATCTGTAATGAAGAATGTTCTTCTCTTTTAATATAAGATCACCTGCTACTAACTATTCTTTTAGCAATTTTGGATAGTAACAAAATCTGGTAGGAAAGTTCTAGCCACAAAATTTTAAACTAAACATTATCAAGTTAGGCTTTGCCAGTAATGTCCATTCCCACTCTTTCCTTTCTTCTCAGGAAGGTCCAAGATCCACCAAAGTCTGCTAATTGGTACCACTGAAAGGTATTCAATCACCCCAAATAATCTGTACTTCCAAAATTAAAGGCCTTCTTCCCAAGCATGGAACAGTTGGTTAAACAGCTCATGTGAATCTAATCGAGAGCATGTAACCTCTGTGTTAAAGACTACTGGGGCTTGCTCCCCACTCCAGTTCCCTCCACTGGAGCAGATGCCACGCCAGCTGAGGCCAGCACAAGTCTGAGTGGTTACAACCACAGAAGCACCAGGTTTTTATTACTTGTAAGAGATGCGGTGGAAGAGTCACAGGCACAGGTTGATGGTCACCATCCGCAGCTGACATGGCACATTTGGCTAGGGCTGCCAACGCCTTCCTGCCCTAAAGCACATTCCTAGGCACTGGTGGAGGCTTTCTGGGGTTTCCCAAGCACAAAGTTTATGTTCCCCTTCCAAACATGCAGACACACCAATTTACACAATGTTTATGAAATGCACGCTGAGCACAAGCCAACATGGTAACAGCTACATAATTTAAACCTTTCATTGCGTTTTACTAAGTTATTAAGTTTTGCTTCAATAACCATTAGCCTTAATAAGGAAATCCATTTGTTATGACTCATGATGAAATAAGCTTTCTTATTGAAAATATCCTGTTTATGCACTTCATCTTCAGTTACTGACTGCTAGAATTATTACCATTTATGTTCTAAGCTAACTTTCAGAGTAATAAAAATCAATAAAACCACATTTCGGTAGATACATTATTACTGCAAAAATTAAAAATGTCTAAAGTGTTGTTACACACTTTGAAAACTGAGTTTTTTCAAACTGCCTACAGCTGAAACTGCCTCAGCCCACAAGACATTTTAATCAGCTGGATTACTGTGTTGCTCACATTGCAGGCTCTCTCAAATACTACACTTTGCTGTAAAAATTAGTTTCATATCATTGAAAAAGACGTAAGTGCAATTACTTTCTCTGTCAGCACAGCAGAGAAATGGACTTGTAACCACCGAGGTGTAATTCTGACCCATTATATAATTCTCTCTGTCCATTCCCTTTCCTCTGCTTTTTTATTTTGCCGCTAGGCACATACCGTTTCAGATTCTTATTTTCCATTAAAATCATCTGAGTTTTGTACAGCAGATATTCAATGTGACATTCCCACATCTGATCTTAATATAAGGAATCCACAGAAATTCTTTAGGTTTTCTAGCATTTCAGTAAATGTTTGAAGCTGTAGTATAAACATTTTTCTGTAAACCTCTAGTATGGAAAATACAAGAAGAATAAGATGCTTTCAAAAGAATCAGACTGATGAAAGAAACAGCCACAAAGATATCCCCACATTCCAGCACACCACCAGCCTCTACTTTAAAGAGACATTGTACAAAGAACATTTCTAATGATTCGCTGGTTTGCTTACTATAAATATTTGTGCATTGTTAAGAACAAGCCAAAGCTGGGGAGAGACTGTCTTTTCCCTGGAAAGAAGCAGTATCCCTACGTGCAGATGATCAGTGTATGAGCACGCCAAGCTGCTCTCGCCTCTAGAAACCGTGCTGAGTCAAAACGCCCCTATTCCCATCCCCCTTCCTGCTCCAACCTGCTTCTGCCTTGGAGTTCTGCTGGCCAAGCACATAACTAAGGGCTTCCCAGTTCATTTCAGGAAAGGGCAATCAGGTTAGTTTCAGCACTTTTAATTAGCTCAATTGATTTTGCCTGCACCAGATACAAGCCCATTCAAGCTATTTATTTCACAGAACTCCAGGAATGGTTGTGCTACATCGGCTGTTTGCAAATGATGAGCACTTGAGATAATACCATATTTAACCAGTACAGCAAGATGTGCAAGCAGATATGTACTCTCAGTAAAACCCTGTGTTCAGCTTCATATTGGGCAATAAATACAAACTCTACACCACAAGCACCATCAGTTACCTTGATGGGTTTTTTTTAGCTTAACCATGGTAGTAATCTAGGAGAGGAAACAAATCTAAGCTCTTCCCATTTCCCCAAAACTATGAAAAATTAAAAATAGCAATTTTTAAAAAATCCATTTTACCACAATTTTTACCACATTTTTACCACATTTTTTACCATACAGTTTCCATGCTTAGAAAAAGTTCAAAGTGCACTATCACAGCTTCATCTCAAGACATTGTAAAACTGCAAAGGTTTCTATTAAATGTAAATATTTTCTAAAAGCTCCCATGGTAGAAAGATAAGACAAGAAATAAGAATTGCTTTTAACTCTGAAAAAAACTTATCTAGACAATTAACTACTGCAACATACATTTTGGGAATCAACATTATCTTTCTCTTGGCTGACCATTCAGAAAAATCTGGAAAATTAACTGTAAACAAAAAAAAACTATTTTACACATAATTTCTCTATAATCACACTTCTTACTGCAGCACTGAGAACCAAATGCTTCCTCACTTTACCATGCACAGCTTTGATATCTTCCTGCCCCTTTGCATAGTATCAAACCTGTCATCACCTCCTAAAAACCATCACCCATCAAAACCAAGCAAAAATCCCAAACCTCTATGATTTAAGATTATATAACTTTTCCCCTCTGAAACACTAATTTTCATCATATTTGTAACACACTTTTATTACAATGTCCAGACAGCACCCAAAATGCTTAAGTAAAACAGGTTTAAAGTAATAAAATATTTTATTAGAATGACAGTGTAATTGGAAAAACTGCATCTTTTTCACTATGCAAGCCTCTCATCATCACATTTCACTTGCTGAAGTGCTTTTTTTTCCACAAGTTGAAAACTGTTCCTACAGAGGTGAAAAGAACTCCTGTTATTCCTAGGAACTATCTAAAACCTACAAACAGTTTTATCTTTTACCCAGTAAAAGATTTTAATTTTGAAGACTTAAATTCTCACATTAAGAGAGTCCAGAAAAGGATACTGAACTCCAACACCTTATATGCATGATTTTTCTGCATTTGTAAAAGTCTATGTCTCTAACTGGAGCAGTCCAATATCAACAATTAGTATAATCCCAAGCACGGATTTTTAACATAGAAGAAGAGTAAAGGCAGGAATCTTTGGCATCTGAGATCAAAAGGGACCCGACAACAGCAATGGGTCAGTGCCCAGCAGGTGGGCCAGAGCACAGCTGACTGCAGCCATAGGATTCGCTCATCCTTGACCATGCTGCCAACAAAGCAATGCAAAAAGACAAGCATCACTTAGAGATCAGTGAAAGGCACATCTTGCTCTACAAAATTCACAGCATTCCTAATTATAAGTCACATTTACCTTTTTTTTTTTTTTAACTCACCCTTTTCTCACCCATAGTAAGAATTTGTAAGTGCCTACTTTGTACACTCAATTATATTCCAGAGCAAATACAATTTAAAGTCTTAAAATCCTCTTAGAAATGTTTCTGGAAAAAAAACCAACATATTTGTCTGTATTAAGAGCAAAATAACAAAGTATTTTGAATTCTTTTAAAGCTTTATGGAAAACATCAACTGCATCGACACCAGAATGTCAATTATCCCTCATTATAATAACAAAAAGCAGCAATGTTTGCAGTTTGTTATTCATCAAAATACACTGTTTAGTCACCAGTGTTTTCAAACATACCACAAGAATGAGTTCAAAAGTCAAATGTTTAACTTAAACTAATCACCAAAAAATCCTTTATCACAAGGCTTGTCAAGAATGATTGGTGGATATGCTTAATTTAACTACTTAGTCCACAATATTAAAGTCACAGAGTAAAATTCCAGGGACACAAGAAAACTAGTCTTGCAAAAGACAAGCTATCTAGCATTATTAAAATCTTTCTAGAAAATAAAAGGACGTAATAAAAGTTAGGGATTTGCAAGCTATCAGAATTAGGCACCAAACTATTTAACGCCGAACTCATATCTAGCATTTTTGAGCCCTTCTGACTGATCAACACCTAAAGAACAGAAGTACAAAGCAGCAACACAGACTGGGGAACATTATGCAATGATATCAAACTGCTTACACCTGACCATGGGGAAATTACTATATTAATATAATAATGATTCATCCAGAAGAAGTCCCAATCCCATGCTTTTAAAAAGGAAATGTAAATCAACATTAAATAAAGGGTCTAAGAAACAAAGCAGCCAAATCCTCCTAATGCTGTTGGTATGATCCACAGGCAATTCCATGCTACCTGACTCCAAGAACGATAGGGTTCTTATATAGGACATCTCTATGTGCTGAAAGAGTGAAATTAAACATCCCGCTCCTCATTCAAATTTTGCACACTGCTCTTTAGTTCTATTCTGCCAGTAAAAACATGTCTTTTCCCTCTTCTGCTGATGGCTGACTTCTGGTATAGAGTTAATAAAGACTACATTCTGTACACAGAAATCACTAATAGCATTGAACATATGAATCTGAAAGTTACAAAAATGTTCCCAAAAATCACATACACAGAGAAGTGGAGTCAGCCACCAAACCAGTCTCATTAACCTCCTAATTAACATTATGAAATGATGCATCCTATCTGAAACAAAGACGACAAACAAGTGGCTGACCAGAAGAAATTTGGTAAAACAAAGTTTGCCTGGTTCAGACAGGGAGAAAAAGAGAGATTTGTAAAAAATATTTCCACTATTCACAGAAGAAATATTTATCAGTTTGCATTGTGCCACAGATGTTAGGAAACAACAACCACAGACTGCAAGAGCAGAAAAGAGAATTTGTCCTGGATGTATAGAAAACAAGTGATTAGTTTAAACACTTGATAGCTGCCTATGCCATTTTTCCTTTTAAACTCGCTCCTGTATTAGGTAAGATTCTAGGAGATGTTGGTATTAGAGGGCATGTAAACAATGACTGAACAAAAGCCACTCAACAGATAATGGAGTAAAAATGTCTGTAACCACCACCATTTTGACTTTCACTGCCATGTATTTCTGACAAAACTCAGCAAACAGAAACAATGCTCCAAAAGAGAGAAAGATCTATTGTCATGTAGAAAAAGACCATACAGATTGAGCACCCTTCTCTTTAAAGCTACAGAAACAGGGAGAGAAAAAAATCTTGCAGAAGATTAGCACACTATTTTCAAAACAGAATTATTCCTTCCAATGTAACCATATGATACAGAAGAATGTTTTGTTCCCCCTAGTATATCTATGGTGCTTCTGAAGAGAAATAAAGATGAGATCAGTACTTGAAGAATGTTCTAAAAGGAGACCAGACAGGTTAATCAGTGGAACTGTATTTCTAACTATCCCATCCCCTGAAGCATGCAGTTTGTAGCCATTTATACTGCCTGAATATCAAGTTGCATTTAATTATTATTTTTAATGCAATGCCTTCATAGGATTCTGCTCTCTTGCCTAATGGGCTAGTTGTCATTTTTTCTTATTCTACTCACTGAATCTCCCTCAGTGTTTACATACAGTGGGTGTGGGATTGGTCAAACTAAACAAAGGCAAAAAGGCTGATGAAAACCAACTGAGCACGGGCAAGCCAGGACAACAGACTCAGAACCAAGCCCAAAGAGAAAAAGAAAACTTTGGCACAATGCTTTTTCGAGAGTTGTACTACACTTCTCATTTAGGAGTGAGATCTTCTGAATCTACAGAAAAACTGATAAAAATATCAATCAGATTTTCTGCTCTCCCACATGCTTTCTGAGTCCTAATACAAGTAAGTTTACTAACCAGACAGAGATGGACTCTATATTCAGTCATAGGGCAGAAAGGGAAAAGTAGTACTAAAAAAGCACTTCAAACAGGATAGGCATTTATCCGGGTGAAAAAAATGTTTGAATTTGAATTCCAAGGCAACAAATAAACACTTCTGATGGGTTCAGCACTGTTGTCAGGAAGAGACAGCACTGACAGAAACTGTGCAGGCAGACAAAGCACATCTGTGGTACTGAAGCCTTGCAGGACAGATACAGCCAGGTAAGATCAAAAGAGTTTACAGTTGTTGCCGCAGTCAATATTGTAACTATTTCCTTGGTAGAACACCTTATATCTTCAAATTAATCCTAGTGACAATTCTGTGAAGCTGTTTCCCTGCTCAGACTTCCAAAAGCGCTCTTGAGCTCTGTATTTGGAGGGAAGTCCTCTTCCTCAGGGGCATTGCCAACACTTTTTCTACAAATATATCAACGTCAAAGGATCTTGATGGAAATCCAGTCCAGGTTACCCTAATGCAATCTTGCATGCTAACAACATAAGAGTGTTCTGTTCCCTCCATTTGTACCCCTGGTTCTTATGGAAACTAGGCTCAGAAATCACAGCACTTTTGTACCTGTATCTTTTTGAAGTCACTAATACTGGGGTGGGGTGTGTGCATGTGTGCTGTGTTCCAGACAGTAATTAATATTTAATAATAGATTCTCTAAGATATGAAAGTTGCATAAGTGGGAGGGGGTTAATTCAAGTTTGTTAAAAGTGAAATATGCAGATTAGTTGCCACAGTAATTCAAGGACTAGACAAAACAGGCAGTTACCCTTCCACCTAAGCAGTCAGTGCTGTATGCAGCCCTGAGCCAGCTCAGCAGGTGTTTGACTCTTCCCATTCAAAAGCTCTGTGAGGAACTAAGGGAACTACGGTATTGACTTAGGAGTGAGGACAAGAAAGCGTGGGAGACAGAAAGAGCTGTGGGAAAGGCTCACAGAAAGAACATGTAGCTGATGCCTGGTGAGAGGGAGCTACTCAAGTAAACAGATATTACAGCAGCAAAAATAAGCAAGCAAGCAAAGGACACATCTGTTTCAATGAGTCTGAGAAGCAAGACTACGCAAGGTACTTTTTTTTTGCGGTCTTTCTGTAACTGTCAGAGTGGGCTGCCTAATTTCACCTGCAGCATACATCCAAAAATGTTCATATTTTGATTACCAGGTCTAAGACAGACCTACTTCCAGCAGGTAAGAAACACTAGGACTTCAGGATGGGAGCATGCAAATCGACAAGACTTCACTATTCAAGAGTATTTCATGTGCACACTAAGTCCACAAAAGAGTGCCAGCAAATTCAAGAATGTTAGTACAAAAGCACTATTTGAATATGGTGACCTCAGAACAGAGAACAACATGCATAGACACAAAACACAAAAATCCATCCAGGTGTGAGGCAATCCTAGTACAGGATCATCATGGGAGGAATGAGTCACATCACATGGTTCAAAACAACTGCACTCACTAGAATCTTACACTGCTGGGACTCCTTGTGAAAGAGAGCAATGCTATTTCTACAGGAAATCAAACCAGAACAATGCATGAAGAAATAAAGCAGGGAAAATGCTGAATAAATAAAAGCTTATATTCACAAGTGCAGAAAGAGTTTATACAAAAAAGGCAATTTTCCATTTCTGTTATTTTAATTGTTGAGTGACTGATAAAGTTTTGGGGTTTTTTTAGCTATAGAGTTACTTACATACAATATAGTGTAAGTCTTGGCCAGGTCTTTAGCAATCAATTATTTGTATGTCACCCCATCAACTTTTTTAGACCAGACAGCTCAAGCAAATCATTAAGACTTCAGTTTACAAAGCATTTATTATCTTGATTCATAACATCAACTGTAACATGCATTTCTCAACTGCAAAATAGGAATACCAGGTAAAGTCCTCTCTTCTGAAATACTCAGAAATCTGCCCATTACTGGTGACTGGGAAACTTTGCTTCAAGGTGACAGGAATTTGCTCCGTGCTCCAGACCCAAGGCACTGGCAAGGGTCTCCCTTGCTGAAGCACAAACAGAAGGGCTACACCCCTTCCCCCCCTTCTAACCTCATGCTGTGAAAGCATGAGGTTAAGGTTAAGACTGATGCAAAATTAACATGCATCATGTTTGCCATGGTAACAGTTCACATGCATTGTTTTCTCTAGACCAAACTGTGGTAAACACAAGGTAATTCAAGCTTTACAATTCCTCAGTGAACGAAAGGTAAACAATTATGTGCATCCTGTAGGTAGCACAGGGTAGAAGCATTCACTCTGTTACCATGGAGCAGGCCCTGAGCCATTGCTGTGCCCAACACGACAGCCTGTCACTCTGACCGAAGGGGACAAGGAGAGAAATTCATATGAGTTGACAACAGTGGAAATGGGATTCCTTTCTATTCATCTCGTATAATTACCTAGCACAGCCAAATGATAGTTAAAAACAGACTTTTTTCGCTTGATTTAAAGAATCTTAATGACAAAAAAACCTTTCAAATATAAATTGATGCTACAGTAGGCATCTGCATGTTGTTAACAGGAGGACACACACACATACAAGAACAACAAAATAAATCCCCCATCCATTGCTACACTTATAGTCCAATCCACTTATAGTCCAATCCAGAGGAAAGCAAGTGAAGAAGTATCCGAGGAGGAGTCAGGAATGAGGATTCTGCTGTTCACGTTATTAAAACACGCTTTTAATTTCTCAGACTACAAGCTAAAGCCTGTAATAATGTCGCTTGGAAAACAGAAGGCTGAGTGAGCATCTGAGGGTGAAAAGGAATGTTTTTACAGGCGCAGTTAGTAAATACCACTGGCTCCTGCAGACATTCTTCCTTAAATGGAAATTAACATTGCTTTAGGTTAGAAAAGAATCTCTTGATACAATAGATGTGATAGGGTAGCTATTAACCTTTTAGCACCTGCACTAATTGAAACAAGAATTAGCAGAAGGCTTTATATATATAGCTTTCTGTTCAGTAAATATTTAAAATTCTTCCCCTTCCCTGCCACATGATTCTTGTCTGTAGATCTGGAAGACCAAGGAATCCTAAAGTCTCACAAACAATATTAAAATAATGTGGAAACACAAAGTTTCTTTGCATAGCTCTGACTAACTGTATGAGGGCACTAGACAATTTAAAGAAAGGAAACTACTCTAGATACAATCAGAACTGAACCTTCACCCTAAAGTTGAGCCAAACTTTATTTCAACACTGAAATAACTCTGCATTGCTTTGATTTTATTTCTACTTCCTATTTTTTATTTTCATGTCCCCCTGCAATTGCTTTCTCCAGCCAAGAAAACAAGGCTTCTCCCTCCCCCAAGATTCCTAAGAAATTTAACAACATAATGGACAAGGGCTGAGGTTCCACAACAGCTTAAATTAGTAAGGGTCCATTTAGCCATACTCCAACTCTCCCTCTTTCCTGCTCCTGCCCAAGGGTATCTACCAGTCCTCTGCATCCCCTCCCCTGACACTGGCAAATCATGTCAGGGTAATTTCCTAGCAGAAAGGTACCTTTATAAAAAGTCAACAGCATTTTGTACACCTTGATCTAGCTAACTACAAGATCAAATAGGTCCCAGGACCAGCACAGGCAAGTCAGGTAAAAGCAAGGATCTAAAGTAGTCTGGACATGGAAAAGGTAAAACTCTCACAAAATTAAAACCTCAGCAATTCAAACCAGAGAAACAGGGGTTCAACAGAAACTCACCAAAAAGAACATACTAACGTTAAACATCATTAACTATTTTGGGATATAAATAGTGTCCTTGATAATACTAAACACCATCTATTTTTAAAGGGAAACAAACTACTGATTCAGACTTCAGAGCTCTGATACAAGGCCAAGGTGACTCCTTGAATCTGCAGGCTGTATGTGCTACAGAACAGTTTTCCCCTTGGAAGCTGCACAGCTGCTATTACTCAAAGTTGAAACAGGAGGACTACTACAGAGCTGCAGAACTCATCCATCCAACCCCTGCAAGTTTCACCGCCATGCCACATCACGGCATAGCCGTGTTATCATTCCTTAGGAAAAAAGCCCATCAGGAGTCAAAGACTGGATTAACATGCTCCTTCTTGCAGCTTGGCTCCACACGCAGCAGGGTCATTGCAACTGAAAGAAAACCGCAACAAAAATATAAATGAGCAGAATGGACAGACAAGAACAAGCTGGGCTTAACCTGCCTTGTCCACCACAAACAGCGTGAAGCGAGAAATACCTATAGAGTGGTCAAACAGCCCAGCCTCATCTGTTCATCCTGAGGCCAGCACTGCCCATCCTTCTCTCTTGGTACAATGTTTGTTTACGTGCACAGGAACTGATCCCACTGTAAATGAATTCAGTAAATCCCAAAAATGTTAATCTTCAGACCTGCCACTTGCCCTATTATTACAACAGGTGCACAAACACAAGTGACAGCACAAGGACATGGCCCAACTCCATGTGAAATTGGTAATGAATTGCCCCCTCTCTTGGCACAGATATCCAAAACCACATTAAAATATGTATACCTTGTATACATAGTATTCCTCACATTAGCGATTTCTCCTGCAAACATATGCAAGTCATTTTAGGAAAAAATATCCATTAAAAATGAGACAACAAAGGATCGTAACACAGCTACAGCACTATGTCCTATGCTACTAGGGTTTTAGTATTCTCTCTGCTTTAAGCAAAATTTTCCACATTTTTTAACAGGGAACTCCTTTTTGTTAAAATAAGTAGAGCTTTGTACACATACACACTTCTATGCCTTTTTTTTAAACTGCACTTATGACATAGACTGTAAAGACAAAAGGAAAGTATTGGTAATTTCGCTGTAGTACTTTATGCCTGGAATGTAAGTGTGGCCTAGGATTTTTCCGGCTATCTTTATTTCTATACACTATAGTATTTTATTAAATGGAGTTGGGATAATGAAAGGCTCTGACTCACTTCTGTAGCTCCTTTTCAATTTATCGTCTGTGTTCAAAGACTTCTTAAAACGTGGAGAGGAAAGCAAGACACAGGTCCATCTATGCATTCTCATACCGAACACCCACAAAGGCTTTCACACTCATTCACTACTGACACAAAACACTGTAAGAAAGGATTTCTCCCGAAATCTCAGTTCACATTATAAACAACCAACTGGGTTAGTGACAACAAAACACACCTTGCAAATAGGATGTAGACTGATTCACTTATGCATCTCATTCAACCTAATAAGATTTTGTTGCAAAAACAGCAAATACATTACAGAAAAAAAACCCAACATACGAAAAGCCACATCCAAAAAAGGGGCATAGAGCAGTTTGCCTAGAAAAGCAATCTTCATTACTGGAGATTTTAAAGTACACATCAATGGAAGATAAATGTCGCGAATAACACAGGTGCAAGAATCCTGTTGGGACAAGATGACCAACAAGATGGCTCTTCAAGCCTCCCTGCAGCCTTATCTTCTAGGAGCTTTTAACAGTAAACTCTTTAGGAAGAGTTGCAGTGGCAACAGAAACAACAAACCAGGCTAACAAACCACACCAAGAACATATTTATCCCCATCAACCTTCATGCATACATCCCACAGAATCCACCTGCAGTCACAAAGCAAACTGTGAGAAACAAGCATAAGCAGCAGGGCAGTTCTGCTCTCACACATATGGGATTGCAGCACTCTAGCTCTTCATCAGAAGACACAGGTACATATCAAGAACTCCCCTAAGCAGAATACAGTTCAAATCTGAGAAGGTAACAGTCAAAAAAAGGAAATAAAAAAGCTCTTCCACACATTGTTTTGCCTTCAAACACATTCCCACTCATTCCTTCCAACAAAGGATGTAGGGATGTTTTGAGTGTTTCCCCTGAATGAGTACAACTGCTCTTACATCACTTCGATTACAGGCTCTTTTTTTTTAAGCACAGAATATCAGTTCCTAAGTTACACTTTTCCTTTCTTGAACTTATCCAACTGACTACACCATAGTAGTAACTTCAATTACTATTAGTATATCACACCTACTGAAGAAACTAATTCGCATCTACTTTCCCTGTTAGTTTAATCAAAATTACTACCTTTCTTACAATCTCTGCCTTCCTGCTAACACAACCTATTTACAAGATGAATACAATAGACTTCTGTGATGGTTTCAGTTAAAATACTAGGAAAAAAGGATCTGCTAAATTACACTGTCTGTTCATTAGTCAAGAAAATTAAATAAAATAGATTTACTTGGAACAGACTCCTATCTAGCTAACATCTAGAATTATGTGCCTGGAATTGCTTTTGTAATTATAATCATAGTTTTATACTTAAAATTCTGTGAAGACTTCTCCAGTATTCCACAGTTTTTTAGAAATCAGTATTACTGGACCAGAGACTACTTTGGACAACTGCTTTGAAAGCAAGTTGTCTGGACATGATCATTTTCAAATGTTTATCCTTACTGGAGATGAATCAATTCCCTGGAAAAACCTCTTTTGACATGAATACTTACACTTGTTTCCACTGGGGACGAAACAGAAATATTTCTTCAACATGTACTCCTAATGGCAAGTGCTCATCAGTGTAGCATAGTAATACCAGAAAGACATAACAACATGACTTATATTATGACTGAATAATTGTCTGAGGAAAAAAAAATGCACATTTAAGTCAGATGCAGGGTCCTGCAAATGAAACATAGCACTTGGCCATGGCCATGCTACCAGACCTTGGAACTGAAAACATTCATTTAAAGTATCCAAACCTACTGTTTGAAACAACTCCCTTATTTTGTATTGTAATGGGCTAGCAGTACACGCACTATTAGTAACTCTAAGTGAGACAGGCAAGCAAGAGGCACAAAACTCAGTACTGACACCATCACTAACACAGCTGATGACTGACCATAACCCCAAGTCTAAAGCAGTTGCTCCCTTGACGATCTTCCCTGGCAGATAAATGCAGCAGGACTGAAAGCAGGACAGGTCCAATCCAACTTGCAGTGGTCACACTCCTCATTAAGAGATGCTGCTGTACACTTACACAAAACATATGAAAACCACCGGTTGAGATGTTTATCTGTGTGTGGAGCCATGTGTTGGAAACATTGAGGAATTATCTGACTCCGCTGGCTTTGATACATGACTAATTTTTAAAGTCTTAAAGACACAAGAATCGCAATTTCTTGTTTTTCTTTTTAATCAGTCCAATGGTTTGCTTTATTTATTACACTCCTACAGTGCTTTAATTTGTGGTTTTCTTCATATGCCACCCTCCAGCGAGCAACACTCCTGGCAAAGCTACCCACTCTGAGCATTTAATTATTCAACAGCACAGACTAAACATTTACCTCTATTTGCCACAAAGCACATGCACTGCTACAGTCTATTCTTAAAGACAAAATTTTAACAGAAGTATTTGTAAAGAATGCCTATTTTGAAACACAGCATTCAATTGCTCAGTGAGACCCTTTGGCAAGGATATTGTGCATTCCTAGGAGGATTTAAATTAGTTTGCCACAGAACAAAACCTGGGTTACGGAGAGTAACTTGGATACAGTCACACACACACACACAAAAGAGAACATTCTCACTCCTCCTGATCTTTTTCCTTGAAAAACCACAACCATCAACATGCAAAGTCCGTTTTAATAAGATAATGTGAGGGGATTTTGGGGAAGCAAAAAATACTGATTGCAATATAGTTTCTACACCAAGTTAAACCTGTTTGTACTTCTCAAAACTACTATGGAATGTAACTTTGCAAAATCCTACAATATTTGAAGTTGAAGCTGCTACTTTTAAACTGACATTTGAAGAGACAATTTTACATTAAGGACTAGAATTGTACATCTCAATTTGAAATTCAACTCCTGATTTTTTTTTAATATGATTTGAGGCATGCTTGCTTAAAATAATTTCTTAGTTGTTCACTCAAATCTCACTTTATTGTTCAGCTTATGAGTAGGGCATCAGAATAAAGACAGGCCTTAACATAAAAAAAGAAACTTAAACCAGTCTCACTAAAACAAGTCTTCTCAGCATTCAGTTCCCATTTCCTAGGGAATCTTCATATCCATGATAATTAGTTTCCTCAAAGGCTAAGGCTTAAATGTCATTTCTTTGTGTTGTAAATTCTAATTATTCATAGTAAATAAATTAGTGATACTCTTTCATTCCTTAAAGCAATGCAGAAGCTTGAAGTAATCGTACAACTGGCAAAAATTAGGAGTTCCTAAAAAGGGAAGTAAAACTTCATTCTTCACATTCCAGTAGACTTAAAAAGGGCTCCATTAACACTAACAGGGAAAGGGCCAGTGACCTAGAACTTTACTTATGGTCCAAAACTATTAACGAAGTCTGAAGAATAAGGAGTAATGGGTATTCAAAATCCCAACTCCTGTGATGTAGCAGGAGAATGAATAAGTTGTGCTCTAATTTACTCTGACACGCAGCACATCATGGCTGCAGAAGCAGTATGTTACAACAGACCATCTTTCAGGAGTCAAATTCTTGGGAAACAGCCGATTCCCAGGGATTCTCCCACAACCTTTAGTTTAACAGCAAAATACTTAAGAAATCAAACTATATATCTTACATATACGTCATGAAGAAAGAAAAAGAGTTGAGGGGGGAAGAACATGCTTATGTAGCCTTGAGGAGACAACAATAAAATCAAATGGACTTTATCACTACTCTAACATTATTAATATTTTTATTGAACACTATTGAGCTTTATACCATCTGCAAATTTTAGATTATGGATGTCACAGTTATTCACTACCGGAAGACAGAGCCAACCTGAATGTGCCCCTTGAAAAACTGTCAAAGGAAAAGGCTTTTAAGCATCTCAATAATAAGTTCTTGCTCCCTGCCACATTTTACAGACAAATAAACACAGAATATGAACCAGTATTAAAAATGACAAAACTATTTTGGGCTTTTCCCAAATTGCTCAAATTTGGCTCCACAACTAAATCAAGCACCTTATTCACAAACCAGCTCTTCCACACTACTCTGATTAACAAAGCAAAAAGAGAGTATATTTTTACATTGCCCACATACAAGTTTGATAACAGCATGACTAAAGAGTCAAAATCAAATCATTTTCAACTGAAGAGCAAAAAAGAACTTCATCACCAAAAGTACATATTTGAGAATTCATACTGCCCATCAAGGGAACCTTCAAAAACCCAATAAATTTCATTGATCACACAATTTAGAATTTGGCTTTCTGAATGAAAACCAAGGAAATAAAACACCATTCTTGAAAACACTAAGCTAAGTGATTCACAAACAGTAGTATCATTCAGCTCCCAAAAGCATCCTGCAAAAAAAACCACTATACAATCCATTCTATCACTAAACATTTCTTAGCATTTTTAAAAATAACATCTATTCTTCTTACATTAGTGGAGTAAGTACTTTTTTACCAGCACAAAGGCGGCATATAGCTTTTATAAAAATAAGCACTATCAGATAATTAAGATATTGGGACGGATTTAAAAAGTTGTTAAATCTTTCTACTAGTCAGAATAAACATTTAATGTTGTTTTCACATTCAAATTTAAACTACGCGTAACTAGAGAACAGGTCCTTTTCTATGTGCCTTCCATAATTCACCAAGATTATGAGTCTCCTAGATGGCTCCAGTAAGCAAGAGCAGAATTCTTTAAAATACTAGAAATATGAGAATACATATCTATCCAAATAAACAAGGAGTATTTTTGTTGCTAGAAATACTTCTGGTTCTGTTTGCATCTAAAATGTTTCAGTTTAAAGAATGAGGAACAACCTAAAAGGTATTTCCTACTTGCAACTACTGCATTGGACATATCATTTCTGGACTCACATTGATTTCATTTTTTGAAAGAACAGTTGAATTAAGGTCCCTAGGCCCCTGAAACATCTGGAAAGAAAAGGATCTGAGAAAAAAAGGGAAACTTTTACTAGATTCTGAGAAAGTTGCCTTGAGAAACAGATAATTGTTTCTAATTCCTTAATAAAAAAGAAACAACCCACACTCTCTCTGATATGCCTCTGATGATCAGTAACGTCGGCAAGGAGAACCAACAAAAATATACTTTTCTCAGATAAGCTTCAGCTCACTGACAACAAGGACTAAGAAAACCAACAAAAATAATAAACAATGCTTTCTACTCCCTTTACTCTTATCTAAACACGATTAAAGTACAAAATCAGAGTAATTTCTGAAATAGGAAGTGAAGTAGGAAAAGAAACTGGAGAGGGTCTATAGAGCAAGAGCACATGAAGAAGAAGGGCTTGTTCAGCCTGCTGAAGAGGAAGTCAAGGAGCAATCTAACAGCAACCTCAAACTATCTGAAGGTTAGTTACAAAGATGACGGGCCCAGCTGCTCTCAGAAGCATCAGATGATAAAGCAAAGGGTACAAAATGCATCAACTGGATACTAGGAACAATATTTCAGTATTGGAGCAGCAGCACAGCACTGGGTCAGGCTACCCAGAGACAGTTGGAGAGACATCTTAAAAGGTTTTCAAGCCTCAGTAAGACAAAACCAAGGCTGACCTGATCCAGGGCTGCTCAAAGTAATGTTCTGAGACTTCCAAATGCCTCCTTCAATCAACATTTCTATGCATTTACAGAGCCAGCAGGGCTGCTTGATTTCTCTTTCATGCCCTGTCACCCACTTCCCCCCAAAGTGGAAATCTGAGAGTCCACTTTGCTTTTATTTTTCTTACATTTGGGCAACAATTGAGATCAATACTTCCTTTCTAAAATGATTTAGGCAAAATGTTCTGTGATTCAAAGTTCTGTGCAAAGAAGCATTCAGGCAGAAGTCCAAAGATGTATCTAAAAAACGTGCAGAAGTAAACAATTTGGGGGGGGGGGGGGGGGAAGTCCACACAAACAAGTACTCAGATGCATTTGAAAAGTTCTCCTAAAATATGCAAAGGAAAATGTTTTAAAAGCCAAAGCTTATGATTTTGAAACAGCCAATTGATTCTCTACCAGTCATTAAAGGAATGAAGAAAGACAGACTACTTAAAATGCACACATTTTTCTGGATAGAAGTATACTTCTTCCTGTAACATTTGCTGAAGTCACCCACCCCCAAAAAGTGAGCTGCCCTATCCAAATGTACCTTTACTTCTTCATTGTTCCATCTCTTACTCTAATATATGGCTACATAAGCAGATATACAGTAAAGTCACAACTCCTATCATACACCATATGATAAAGACTATATATTGAGGAAAGGTGTTCCAAATGCATCAAATCCAGGGAAGGTCAGTTTCCAACAGATTTGTGATCTGATAGTTCACTGAAATCAAACCAAAAGTGACAAGATCAGAAATCTCTCTTCTTTGCATCAATTATTTTCTGCTTTCTCTCGGTGCATTCACTTGCACTGCATTTCCTTCTGCTGCATATTAGTAGAATTGCTTCCTTTTTTGGCCTTTCATAATGGAATTTGTATAGCTCTGTTATTACTGAGAGCAGTAACTTTCTCAGATTCAAGGAAAAGAAGGAGTAGGACTCATTGATTAAAAGCTGCAGAGGAAAACCAACCACAAAAGTTCTGCTCATCTTCTATAAGAGATAATATGCATGTTGGTCACATAGATACTCTGCAAATCCTATTCCTTGGGTATTGCTGCATGATCTTAGTGAGAAGATAAGGGATGCAAGAGTGTAGCTTTTAACTGCATTATAAAATACCTTCTCAAGAGAATTCCCCAAACTTCCCACTTAGATATGAAAGGGCTATTTGATGAAAGCAAGTAAACTTCCAGTCAATAACTACAGTAAGCAGTGGCTGTACTGACAAAGGCCATGCTGGAAATTGATATTATAGCAAAATTAGAAACCAAAGAGAAAAAAAAAGGTTTTTTTTTTTACCAATTCATAGCAGCATAAAATAAAATTAGTAAAGTTTGACTTGGAAATTAAGGTTGCCTTCAAACTAAGCTCAAGCTTAAAAAGCGCACCCTTCAGAGTATTTTAATTTTATTCAGTTCTCAAAAAAAACTACACTTAGTCCTTCTACCAGACATAAACACCTGGAAGTTATGTGCCTGTTTCTGGTACAGTACTCCACCAGCAGATACAGCACAGAGATTTGCAGTGCCTACGCTTCACACCGTTTCCTCTTGCTATTTACTGTCAAAAGATGACAATCAAAGGACTTTTTATCAGCACTAACCAGACAGCTGCCAAATGTCTGAAATGGGTAAGCAGCCAGTAACAATTCCTTCCACCTCATTATAGGTCCATGTAGGTCTCTTGTAGCAAAAGGTACTAAAGCTTAGAACAAAAATTCACAAGTTTTCATTTAGCTCTGTGGTTCTCTTTCCAAATACTTTAGAACAGTTGAGAGGAAATTGCTCCTTCTTCTTCTCTTTTGTCCAGGTTTTGGTGCTGTCGCATCATGACATAGCCACAACAAGTAAATTGCTCCAACACAGTAGCAACTTTAAATATAACATGACTGTATGGACTGTATGGTTAATTTCAACAGCAGACATCTACTAGTATTTCAGCAAGAACTGACTCAACCATCATCTTCAAGTTCAACATTCCCTAAAACTCCAGGAATTCAATCCAACTGTGTATAAAACACTCTGACTAATAGATTAAATATTTAGAGGACAGGATTGTGTTCTGAACAATAACAAGAGCCTTCTGGAGAGAAATGGCTTTTTACAAATCCACCTTTCAAGGACAGCTCCATCTTTTGAAGAGAATTAGTCTTGAAAGTAAAAAGCACTCATCTATAAATTCATTTAAATTGTAAGCACCAAATGCATTTAGGCAGAAAATAAGCACATTCTTGCAAAGCTTCCCAATTAAAAAGAGAAAAAAATACAATAAACTAAACATCCACAATTATACCTCCACTTCTGCAGACTTTCAAAGGTGTTAAAACATTTGACCAAAAGTAAGAACAAACAAGAAAATCACCCAAGCAGCAGCAAATGCTAATTTTGTTCAAAACCAAACCATTCCACAACTAATAAAATGTTTTTTTAATTCAAAAGCAAAATACACACGGCACACTCTTTCCTCCCAACACCACCAGTTCTGTGATCCCTTGTAGCACATTGTCTGTCCTGGGTGAAGTATATTTGAGTATCTGCAAAATATCCCACTCCCTCTTGCCACATTCCCTTCTTCCCTTCCTCAGTTTTTCAGCTAATACTTTGACATTACTGGCCTCACTAAACTCAATCCCGCAAATTCCTGACATTCATGTCTTCTTAATCTGAAACGTAACTTGAGGAGATGGTTAACATTTGACCTTTGCTCTACCTCAGACATACCTGGAGACACAAAAAAACGTCCAAGGCACGCAATATGCATTCACAGGCTGAAAGGATGTTTTATTTTAAAGTTCCCAGCACAGAATCTTTAAAAACACCAATCCATTACAACTTCAACAGGTAATCTAATAAAAATTCCCCTACAAGCATAGCTTTGCATAAACATTACAAACTTGTACTAAGAATGAAGACATGAAGAAATAAAAAATAAATCCCTAGAAGCATACACTCAGGACTTATGGTGACTTTAAGAATTAAATAGCTACCACAACTAATGAAAACAGTCTCATTTAATAAAATTGGATACTGTGCCAGAGAATGAACAACAATAAATCATCCATTGATTACAGAAGCGGACATGGTACCTAACAGGCTATTAAAATATTAGTCAGAAACAAATTACTAAGATAAATGGAGGACCAGGCTACAAGACAAATCAGAAATGAAGCAGCCAGGTACTTTATAAAATAGAGCATCTAGAGAATCTACCTGCTTGCTCTAAATTAAGCCGAAGGCTCAGATATTGATACCTCTACTTTTTTTTTTTTAAGATAAACTTTTAGAAGTGAATCTTAAAGATTATTTCTAGCTTTTTATCCACCCTCCACCCTTCCTTCATTATACAGACACACATACACACAAAAATAATATGGACTTTTGAAGATTGCTAGCTACAATTTAAATGGGTGCACTTTAAGTGGGGTTTTTCATTGTTCTACTTTGGGAAACAGATTTGCTACAAATTAAATACTCTCAGTGACCAATACAGAATGTTGTATTGGTATCACATGTTTTTACCTTAAATGAACTTGTTGGGCATATAGGCTTCACATCCTTTTGCCTCTTAATTACTGGAGTGTACTACCAGCCAGTATCTGCAAGTGCCAGAATTTTGAGGGAAGAAAGAAAAGAAAGGGTTGGAATATCAGGGATGAACATGATTGTTTAAGGAGCCGGTGTCTCTGCTAGAATACAGTCCCCATTTGCTGTTATCTCTATCAGCTTCAGGCATTTTGTTTGTCGTACAGTTAAGGCATGACTGAACACGCCATTCTGAGACCGTTCTTGTCAAATAAAACCTGATAGAGGGAATGTCCTCTTACAGACATGATGTATGCCACCTAAAATTTCTCAAGTTCTTAGAAGTAAAAAGTGAGAAAATAAAGTGATTTCTTTTGTTCTTGAGAAATTTTCATCTTCAGTTACAATTGTGCCTTTCAAGTCAACTTCTACCAGTAGCTGCTAACTCATGAAAACGCTGGCTAGAATATTCATAATTTTCTCAAGAGTAAAGTATTTCAAGGTCGATATTTCTGTAACTACAAACCAAGTAAACTGCAAAACCTTTATTTCCAAACAAGCTTTCTCTATATGCAAAATAAAAAAGGAACAGACAGAAGATACTATTTACAGTCCTCTTTGGAAGGGCTGCCTATCACAGAGAATACACGTCCTTCCTTGCACCTGTAGCTGACTCAAAGCCAAGGCCTTTCACATGAAACCAACTGCACTTTGGCTCAAGCCTAGATGCAGAGCTGAATTCAGAGTCTGGTGGCTATCCCCAACACAAACATCTGTGACCTATCAGTGGATTCTCTAAGCTTCTGTCTCTACAAGCAGCTTCCCATCTCAGCCAGCACACTCTCACAACACCCCATTCAGTGCTCTTCGTTCCCCAAGCCAGCACCAATCCCTCTGAGCTCACTTCTATCACCTATGAAGTTCCCAGAGTGATGCCTTACAAATAATTCATGAAGACAGCTAGAAAAGCATGGTCCAGGCTAAGTTCCAGATATAAGGCAGCATCTGTAATTCCTGATAGCAACCCCTTTATGGCAGTACACAAGCTCCCACTTCTATGCAATTTCTATACCTGTGTCCACAGGCAAAATTAGTCTTCCAAAGCATCCAGATGAAATCAAATAACAAACATGGAAAAGAACCAATATGACATTTGAATATTGATATTAATCTAAAGAGGAGAAAAGGCAGCCTTTGCTACTAATGCATGGCTAACAGAAAATGTATTTTATAATTCCCGTCAGATATTCCTCCCATACTTCCCTTGTCTCTGTCTACTTTTCTGTTGAGGACTAAAAATTACCTGCTTTTTAAGAATATATTTGTTCTTTTAATGTTCTAAATTTATTATTTTAATCTAAGCTGCACTTACAATCAAACAAAAATGTTTTCATTTATTTTTAGGCTTTTCTTTAAACACAAATCCTAATGGTAAAAACACAGAGTCCCTCTCCCCAACTATCCTGTGATATTTTAGGGGATTCATTCATGATTAATTAATGCAGCTTCCTAATAAACAATGTCCATGTAGGAGAACCATCCCTGCACAAGACAGAAAAATCTGAATTCTGTAAGCTGAATAAAAGCAGATGATAATGAAAAAAAATTCCACTTAAAACTGTGGAAAAATATTTCATAGGCCCTACTTCCTTTTTTGTTAATCAACTTTTGATATTGGCCAAACACTAGTCCAGCCACAGATCCTGGTTCATACAGTCCCTCCAAGCTTCCACTGGAGTGCCGCAATGCAGAACCAATGACTGTGGCAAGCAACCAAAGAGAAAAGACTCTTTAGCTTTTGTTTCAGACTTGGATCACTACCCAGAACTATTGGTTGTGTAAATGCTACCAAATGAATTTCAGGGGGAAATGAAGAGGTTTATTTAAAACTGAAATTTTAAATACTGGCTCATATAAATGTAACCAAACTGATTTTCACATTTAAGTTTAGATTCATACACATTTATATGAACAAAAATTTTAGTCATCTGTGTTTTAAGAATGGCTGTAACATACCTTCCATTTGAGAACGTATAATTAAATTACATGGTATACCCAACCTCACTAGAACATACTTTCTCCCTTCTGACACTTAAATTTTGCTGCTCTACTTTCTCATTGTCATGTGCTCGCCTCTTTTTTCCAATACAAGTTTTGTCTATCCCATACTCATTTTGGAGGTGTTGTGGGAAATTAAGGGAGAATCCAGTCATGTAGTCACTGCAGATCTGAAACAGTTAACACTTATGCAACCCTGCCTTGTTTTTCCCAGGATTCTTCAAAATAGTTTATCTCAGTCTCCGTATTATGAAGAAATGCAAAAGGCTCTATAAACAACATCTCATACACAAGTATGAGCACTGGATACAACATGCATTCAAAAGACCAACAAATTGAAACAAAATTAAGGTGCAAAATAACCAATTGATAGCACAAAAGAAAATTACCTCTGTTTAGTGAGCTGCTTTTTATTTATCAGGTTCATCAATTCTCTCCAGACACACCAACAAAGCTGTCTCTTCTAAACTATGTCTATAGCTAGCTATCTTTCTTTATCATTTGCTTTTTTAAATATCAGGACATTTGTCATCTTTGTTGAAGTTCTGTAACATATTACAGGATAGACACATCTTGAATTGATCCTTCAGTTTAGGGGTTTTTCGTTATTTACTGTGACTTCAGTAAATCTACTAAACTGCTCAAGTATAGTTAAAGAAAGATTTTTACAGGTATATTTTAAAGGGACAGAAACACATTTCCAGATACATCTTTACCATTCCATCTGCCAAAGTGGTACAAAAGCTATTTTTTTTACTATTGCTGCTTCCAAACTAAGGCCTGACCTCCAGACCGCAGGCCCATGCATCATCACACAATCTGCACTGATTCAAGAGCAGTCTGGCCATCGCTGCAGCACATTTGCATACCCACTTCTCCCAGTATTTCCAGATGGAGCCAGGTAAAGTCAGCATGATTTATTAATCACAAATTCAGCAGTGCATGAGTACCATCCTGGTCCTTCCACACTGATACAAGAAGGATCTCAAAACAGAAGAATAGCTATCCTCAACCTAAATTAATAAGATGTAGCACCTAAACACAAAGCTGTAGGGACACTTACACTCATCATAATGGAATAGATAATGAACATATAGCTTGCACAATGTAGGTAATTCAGGCTTCAGATCTCATTTTCTGGTCTCTCTGCTAAGGCCAGCAGTAAGTGATGAAAGCTTTAGAACATAAAAACGTGCAAACAACCTCCAGATCATTCCAAATAAATAGACCACCAAAAAAATATGAAAAATCAGAAAGAGATGCAGAATGGTAGCTGGGAATATGTCATGCATGCAAAAATACATCAATATCCTCACTTCCAGATTCTTGGTTTGATTCTGAAACATTCTTGCATCTCATAAAAAACGTAATATGCTATGAGAAGTGGATTTTTCTATTGAGCTGCTTAGCAACACCTGCATTCAAATAGCCTCTGGGTAAGTCTGACAAAAACTGATTTGACATCTGACTAGCCCCATTTTTTTAAAAGTCAAAGGAAGAAGCAAGCCCACAAATGGGATATATTAAAATACCCATTTATGTTTTAGACTGAAGAAGATTGTCAGATAAGGAGATGCTCCTCAGTTTCTGCCTCAGGCTAAAAATAACTTCTGTATTTTGCTGTAGAAGTCAACTGCCTGAGGTGTCTTTATTTCACACAAGGTAATTACAATGCACATCATCTTCAAGAGGATACAAAGTATCTTTATATGCACTCACTGCACAAGTTTTGTTAATTTTATTACTATTTTCACAAAGAATTACCTTTAGGGTTTCTACATCTTTCTAGCCATTGAAAAGTACTACACACTTTGTCCTTTTTTCAATTCTTTCTCTCAGCAGCAGAACAAAAGAGTTTAAATGTTAAGAATGCTCAAAGTGCCCAATTCCAATATATTTTACTGGAATGCTTTATCAGAGTACTTAACACACCAAACATACGCTTAACATTCTACTTAAACATTCAGCTGTAGAATTCCAAATCTGAAAAACTGTCACATTTCTGAGATTACTATAGTATTTATTACCTTTATAAAAGAAATGTGACAATTTTCTAGGCTCAAACATCTTGAAAAACAATGACAAAACTGTAAACTAATAATTTAAGCTCCAAACATATCCTTTACCTCTTCTCAGCATAATATACCAGAAATGAATGTAATTTAAAATATGAAAAAAATAATGTGGACCACCTCAATTCGTCATATCTTCACCTATTTTTCTTAAAGAATAAACTCAAAGGACTACTCTGCCAAATGTCTCTACATTCAGTTTTTAAATCTTTCAGCATTTTACAGATGTTTGTAGCTTTTGTCTAATTGAAATGACAGTGTCATACAATCATCCTTTGAAGTACCACATTATAGACAGACACAATATCTTTCATCTTGGTGTTAGTACATTAATTTAAAGAGAACTTTTTATAAAAGCATCTCAGAGCTTTTATAGGAAGGAAAAAATGGTAACCCTAAACATGGCTGTGCAACAGGCAGAAGTTATAGCACAGGCCTAAACCACTATTTTCTACAGGACCAAGCACTTCTGCATTCCACTTCACACATTCCAAAATACCTAGATCTTTACTCACAACAGATCTTACTCAAAACTATTCCTCAAAAGAAAACAAACTACAAACAAATAAAGATAAGCTTTTGACTTTGTGTTCTAGAGGTACCTCTAGCAGCTTCAGGAAAAAATACAGATCATAAAATGGTACCTTGTGAAAAGATAATAGTTGCTAAACCAGTGCAAAGAACAAAGCAGTCATGCATGGAATCTTTGCAGGGTTCCAGGTTACAAGTGCTGAAATTGTTTTCCCACAATCTGAAGAATATGTGTCATATAACACAAAATGAGGAGAGTCGATCAGTTAACTGAGGTATGAGTAAGGTACTGCTATGTACTGTTTTCTGACCAGAGATGAATATGACTTTTGATATCAGACTTGTTGAAAACATGAAGTCATGGTCCTATTTCAGACTGGATTTAGTCTATAAAATTTATTAAGCCTCATCACCACGAGTAAAAATTACACACACTGCATCTCAATCTGTGAGTAACAGTCTGGGACACAGACTACAAGCATAACCACAGCCAAACTTCAAAGACACTGGCATAGCTCTGGCTGGGCAAGGCCCTGCTTAATTGATCAATATTAACAATTACTCCAAGTTCTACCTGCAAAGACAAAAAAGTATGTTTATGGAAGAAACTGAGATTAGACTTCGTATCACTGATTATTCATTGCACCTTGCAAGAATTATTCAGATTAAATTCGTTCTAAGAGCAGACTGAGAGTTCCTAGAGTTCTTTTGAAAGAGCTGCTCACAATATATTGTTGGTTTAAGACTTTTTTGATGCTCACTTTGTTTAATAATCAGAGTCAGAGTGCAGAATATTAATTTGCTCCTAAACTTTGCAACAAAGGTCATCTTTCAGAAGCCCAACAACCCTGAGGAATATATAGAGTAACTAGCGAAGAGGGATCGTGACATGAGGCTAACAGATACCACATCCAGTTTCTGCAGGGAAGAGAAGGAAATAAGAATCAGAGAGGTGTCCCATCATATACTGATGGTTCTTAGAAACCTGGATCTCGCTGTCAGCTGATTTTTGTATGCTAACAGTTTACACAAGTTGAAGAGGAGACTGAACAAGTATTTTGCACATAAATTCATTTTAATTTCTATCTCTTCAGCAATCTTTATACAGTGTTGCAAGTCTTTGAGATGAAAACTACCATGTGGCTAGAAAACTATTTCACAGGGAACTCCAGACAACATTTCTGCATACTTTTTTCTGATTATGGCCATGGTAAGAGCAGGGCACTGAGCTAGGTGGCTATTTAGTCAGACCCACTACAATTAGACTTATTTTATTGGTGCACAGAAAGGAAAAATTAAGCTAAAGAGCTTAACAAAGTAATTAAATACACCTTAAGTGTATACAGTGGGAAGAGACCAATCCAGACGACTGCAGGTTTCAATTGAAATCCCATGTTCCTACGAACACTAAAGTGCATATTGCATGGAAAATAGTTCAAAAAATAAGTACCAGTAACTACAGTGGACAAGTAAGACATGCACAAGTTCCTGTAATTCACAAAAAGAAGCAGCAGGGTCAGAAAGTGCTGAGAGGAAGAACAGTGAAAGAGGGGAAATCCCAGTCACTGCTTCCTTGGCTTCTGCCTATTGCTCTGGCTTCTCATACATCTCACGGATGTATGTGGCTTCGACACCATACATACAAATGGCTATTACCTCACAACACTTTTCACAGCTGAGTGCTCTATGCATTTTGCCCAGCTATCCTGCCTCTGTACCTCAAATCTTCTTGTATCACCTGCTTCTGCCAACTAAAGCCTGCCTAGAATGTTGTTCTTCCAAAAAACCAAACTCATCTTTTTCCAATTGTCCCAGGCAGACACCAAGTATAGACCTAGGCTCTTTGCAGCAGTGCATGGCTGGAGACAATGGATATAGGTTTAAAGGACAGACCAAAAGAAGGGAAAACACTTTCATCTCAAGGAGAGTCATGTACTGGTACCGTTGCCCAAAGAAGCTGTGCAGACTACATCCTTGGAAATTTTCAAGATCTGACTGGATTCAACAAGGTTGAATTAAAGACCTCCTGAGGTTCTTTTCAACCTTAATTACACTTAGATTCAAAGCCTACACAAAGAAAGCACCCAGCACTGCCCCAGACTACGTTTCTACAAGTCTCTCACCTATTAAAAAGCTTAAGACTTAAGAGATTCAAGACATCAGTCACTCACTTAGGTTTCAGATTAAGAAAATTAATGAAATACTGCATAAAACACTGTGTGAAGCCCATGCATAGCACGTTATTTTTTTTCATATTTTTGTTTGAAGGGGAGTAACAGTTGAGAGTTAAGATAGGTAAAACTTGCAGATAGCACAGCATTATTTTTGTTTCTCTGAGGGGGTTTTTTTGTTACTTCATTTCTTTTTTAAGCTTACCTTCACCCAGGATGATGTTCTTGTATTTTGTACCAAACCTGGCTACATCTAGGATGATGTGATTATTACATGGTAAGACTATACAACAGAGCTGAACATAAGATTTGTAGGCCTGGAGTAAGAGAGACCTAAAGGTTCCATTCAGTCCTTCATAGCAACATGCAAGCAGATCAAACACAGTAAAATCCTGAAATAAAACATCAGGGCTATAGTTTTTATTTTAATTCCCCATGAAAAACATACATGAGCTTACATATATGTAATGAATGCAAACTAGATAAATACTGTTTTAATAAATCATTACAAACTTGCATGGAACAAATCAACAGTGGCCCTCCCAAAAGTCTCCTGTACACATCAAGCTAAAGAACTTATAAAACAATACGGTCCAGAGATGCAATGAACTATGCATGAGAAGTTCATGACAATAAATATTCTGCTTATTAATATTATTATATTCAATTTACAGTTGGGGATTTACTTTTTAACTTTCCTTGTGAAAAAGGAATCTATTTACCACACACTCTTACTAGGATATATAGAAACTACATTTTTGACACAGGATATCTTTTTCCTTTTTAAGTAGTAAACCAAGATCTGCTCAAACTCAGTTGCATTAGAGAAGCACGAATATTTAAGTTGCACAATACAAAACTGAAATAGGCTATGGTATAGTCAAGGGTTGAACCGGTTTTTGCGTCTCTCACATAGGAGGTGGAGAGTTACTTGTTTTGGGAGATTTTTTGTTCTTTTCTAGCTTGGTTCTTCTGAAAGTAATACATCTGGGATATAGCAGATTCAAAGCACAAACAGACTGCTGGAAAGTTAGAATGCAAGTATGAAGACATTATGAAATAATTCAGGAGACATTACAAAATAATTCACAGGGCCTGTCATGGTTTATGAATGACTGCAGAAATTATTCCGCTCATGGTTTTTACTCTCCTATAGATTACTTCCCTGGGGAGCCAACCAACCTATGGGTCAAAAACCTTTTCCCGATATCCAACCTCAATCTCCTGACAGAGTTACATGACCAGTCCTATCACTGGTCACCAGAGAAATCAATGCCTGACCCTCCACTTCCCCTTGTGAAGAAGCTGGAGACCCAAATGAGGTCTTCCCCATCTCCTCTTCTCCAGGCTGAACAGACCAAGTGACCTCAGCCACTCCTCATACAGCTTCCCCTCCAGACCCTTCACCATCTCTGTGCCTCTCCTTAGGACACTCTGCAATAGCTTAATGTCTGATTTATATAGTGGTGCCCAAAACTGTCCCCAGCACTGGAGGTGAGGCTGCCCCAGCACAGAGCAGAGCAGAGCAATCCCTGCCCTCACCCAGCTGGCAATGATGCCCCCAGGACAGGGTTGGCCCTCCTGGCTGCCAGGGCACTGAGACTCATGTTCAACTCACCATGGACCAGGACCCCCCGTCCTTTTCTACAGCACTGCTCTCCAGCTTTACATTCCCCAGTCTGTCTGTACATCCAGGGCTGCCCTGTCCCAGCTGCAGAACCCAGCACTTGTCACTGTTAAACTTCATAGGGTTGGTGACTGCCCAGCCCTTTTATTTGTCAAGGTGTCTCTGCCTCCATGGCAGTCAACAGCTCCTCCCAACTCAGTGTTACTTACTTAGCAATCCTTCGAGTCCTGTGTCCCAGTCATTTATGAAAATGCTGAAGAGCACAGGGCCAAGGATGGAGCCCTGAGAAAGCCCACTAGTGACAGGTCCCAGCCTAATGTAACCGCATTCACCATAGCCCTTTCCTCACAGTTGCTCACCCATCATATGATGTGTTTATCCAGCTGCGTGCTGGACATTTTGTCCAGGATACTGTGACAGACATCATCAAAAGCTTTACTGAAATCTAAAAAGATCAGAACTAGGAGTCACCTCATCATAAAAGGAAATTAAGTTTGACAAGCAGGACTTGCACCTCATGAACCTGTGCTGTGACCCATGACCGCATTGTCCTTCAGGTGCTTCTCAATAACTCCCAACATAATCCTCTCCTTAATTTTACCAGGAACTGAAGTGGTTACCAGGGGCACCCTTCTGGCCCTTCTGGAAAATCGGGACATCTGTCCAGTTCCAGTCAACTAAGACCTTTTCAGATTCCTGAGACCACTCAAGAATCATCGACAGAGGTCTTGTGGTAACATCAGCCAGCTCTTTGAGTACCCTTGGATGAATTCCATCAGGTCTCACAGACTTCAAGGGATTCAGCTGGAGAAGCAAATTCTGCACAAGGTTGGGGTTCACTGGGAGTTTAGCATTCTCACAGTCACAGTTCTCCAGTTCAGGGCACTGGGACTCCAAGAGGCCACCACCAACGCTGAAGACTGAAGAAAGCATTACATGTCTCTCCTCTGTCTACATTCCAGTTTGTGACATGACCATCCTCGTTATATAATGAGCCAATATTATTTCTGTAATGCCTTTTGCTATTAACATATTTTAAAAAGCCCTTTTTACTGTCTCCCACAGTTCTGGCCAGCTCCAACTGTGATTGAGCTTTAGCGACACAAATTTTCTCCCCACAGAGGTGAAACAGCATCTCTGCAATCCTTCCATATCCCTGAACATTGCTTCCACTGGATACTTTCTTTAATGCCTTAGCTCCAGAAGATCCCTGCTCAGCCAAGTTAGCCTTTTGACTCACATGCTTGACTTCCAGCATTTTCAAATTACCTGCTCCTGTACTCTTAGAAGGCAGTACTATTAAGTGACCAGCACTGATAGACCACAGCACCTTCAAAAGCATCTTCCCAAGGGACCTTACTCACCAGTTCCCTGAGCAGCCTGAAGTCTGCTCTCCACATGTCCAGGGCTGAAGCCACTGGCACTTCAGGCTGCCACTTTTCCTCCTGTAAACAAGGATTTTCAACTTGATCACTTCATGGTCACTGTGGCCAAGACAGCCACCAATCACTCCACTCCACTCCACTCACAAGACCCCCTCTGTTAACAAGCAACAAATCAAGGCGGGCACCTTCCCTAGTCAGCTCCCTCAGCATCTGTGTCAAGAAGTTACCATCCAGGTTCTCTAGAAATCTTCTGGACCTGTTCATATCAGCTGTGTGATGCTCCCAGTTAACATCTGGCAAGTTGAGGTGCACCACAAGAACAAAAGTGGCTGATTTAGAGATATCCCTTAGCTCCTTAAAGGATAATTCATCAGTGTTGTCATCCTGGCTAGATTGCCTACAGTAGACTTCCACAATGACCTCTGTTTGTCACTTAATCTTTACTCAGTAGCTCCCAACTGTGCCATTGTCAACTCCAAGCTCCATACATTCCAGCCCCTCTATTACATATGTCACCTCTTCACCTCCCCTTCCCTGCCTTATCTCTCCTGAAGAGCTTGTAATTGTCCATGGTAACACAGCAGTAACAGGACTCATCCCACCAGGTTTCACTTATGCCAATGATGTCATATCTCTGGGACTAAGGAAGCTCCTCTTGCTTGTTCCTCTTGCTGTGTGCATCAGGTGTAGAAACATAAGTAGTGCTCATTGTAGCCAACACCTCATGGGGAGGACTGAAGGACCTCATTAGAACACAGTCTGTCAAATTTTGCCATGCAGTTCCATTGCTTATCACAGGAAAAACCTGGTTTTCTCCCAGGCTAGACAGTGATAAGCAATGGGATGGGCACACCAGGCTTGGCAGGTGCACACACAGTGATTTAGAAGCTGCTACATGGATTCTGGGATTGAAAGTTTTCCAGACTTTTAAGTTTATTTAAAACTTAGTTGTCTTTTTTTTTAACCAAAAAACTTCCAGTACCTAGATAAGTATCAGGATATTAAAGCATACTCTTAAACAAAACAAAACTTTAAAAAACCAAGGATAAGTTTATCATATGCTAAAAAAAGAAGGAAAGAAGAAAATATGCCCTTTGAACACATATTGCCAGGAGATTTGGCCAAAATCAGAAATCACAAAGGTATTAACAGCAAAACAAATTGAACATAAACAATCAACACAATTCTTCTATCAGAATCTGAAAATGCTTGTGTTCACCCCGTCACATCTGAAGGAAAAACCATAAATGGAATCCTAATAAGATGTGTCCACTAGACAAAGCTAGCAGGAGAATGGTTCGACCCACCATGAAGGGCTGTCCAGGTCAAATACATGTATTTCAAATTTCCATTATAACACTACTACATCTGCATGAATGGTAAGGATATCAATGGTCAGATGTAGGGGTTTTTCTAGTACTTTGAACAAACACTTATTGAGGCTCTTTTTTCCCCAACACATGCAAGAAGAAGCAAGTTGTTTTACAATAAAACAGATGTCAGACAACGAAAAGACACTACCTCATTAATCTCAAGATATAACATGAAGAGACTTTAAGCCTCAGGTAGGGAATCACTCAGTAAGACAATACTGAAGGCAAACTTCTAATCCAAAGAGCTCAACAGCTGGTACAGCATTCCACTTCCCTCTCTAGTTTCTAGCCATTCAGAGAAGGATTTTGATTCCTTTACAATGCACCCACTAATTGCTATGCCTGACACATTTAGCACTTAAATTTTCTTCAAGTTTTCCCAACTGGAAATTTTCTGTTAGTCTCCTCAGTTGAGCACACTGAACTTCTCTAGTAGCAGAAGCTCTCTTTCCCCACAAAGTGCTCACTGCTCTGCTTACTTCCAAGGCTGCTGTTCCGTATGACACCTACCAAGCACCACATATGCAGTGCCTTCTAAACACACAGGCAGACTCCTGCCAGGGAGTGCCAGTAGGGCTGCAAGAGGTTATGTCCTTACTGCTGCTCATAGGACAAGAGATGAACACAGACTGGCTGAACATCCTTTGCCGAGTCCATATCTGAATCACTTCTACCTTTCACTCCACTATTTCCCACTAACAGGTCAGGAGACTGTTGTGTCTTGGGCCTGGTAGCCTCAGGTATAAAATACACAGATCAGCACTCCTTACACCTTTTAAAATCATTCATCACCCTGTTATTAACAAAAGAACACTTCTGAACTTAGATGACTTCCATCTGGTTAAGTAAAAATGTAAACTTTATCTATACTGCACACATTAAATAAAACCCAGCTATATAACTGTCCTTCCTAAATAACCAAGATTTTATTATATATACACCTTTTCTAAAGAAGTAACCACAAAAATACTTGTTATACTTCTTGTTGGAATTCAGAAAAAAACCAAAAAAAGCCATACCCACACAGTGTAAATAGTTACAGAATTAAAGGTGCAGTTTCACCAGTGTAGCTTGTTTTGCTTGGAGCAGGACAGAATTACTATAACAATACAAAACATAACTCTCACCCTGTATGTGGGTCCTCACAAAGCACTGTCAGTGAATAATGGGAATTCTGTGTTTCTTGGATAGGCACTAGCACAGCTGTAAATGAGAAAAGTGCTGCAAGTAAACTCAACACCTGCATCGAGTACCTACAAACTGAGAAACACATTCCAAACATAATTAAAAATGGTTATACAATTTAATACTTAGAGAAGGAAACATACATAGTAATGATAATTGCATATAATTCAGTTACCTTTTACAACCTGAAAAATTGTTACGAGTCAACAAAACCCAAATCCCACAGCACTTAATATTTAGCTCAAATCCAACTTTCAAAAAACTACTTTACAATCACTGAAAAGGAAAAACATTGTGTTTCCAAAATCATTTTCAAAAATCACCATTACTTGATGAGCACGAGTGCTGAAAAGGTAAAAACCAGCCTTTACTTTTATCATGGTGGTCTCTAAATACAAAGTGTTGACAACTCTCAACCTGTCACCATCTGTTTTCACAGCTTCCACTGTGGTTTCTATCCTCCACCAACTTCAATACGAAATACACTTAAGACACAGAATTCTTTAAGAACTGGCTCTATTACCTTCCCATTGAACAGGAGAGAAATTAATCATTAATGAGTAATCATCTGCTAACATTTTTCATGCCTATTTCAAGATAACCGAGACAACACAAACTTTTCTTATTCTGACACCCTTCCTATCATTAAATTCTCCAGCTGCATTGCAACTGAAATCCCTTCTTTCGGGCAAAACCTACTTTTGTATTCAGTTTTGGGTGGAAAAACTTCCAGGCACTTTGTATCTTCTAGGAGTGCGTTTTTTCAACAGGTACCCATTTTCATTTCAGAGGATCTTATAATCAGCCTCCACCACACTGGCATGATGATCATAAAAGGGAGATATTTAGCACAAAACAGCTGCATCATTCTTACAAAAATTATTTTCTTGAAAAATAAGACAATGAAACACCAGCAAAGCTCTAAAATAACATATCCTGAGAATTTTAAAACATATGATGCAGAGCTACAAGTGCTAAGTGTTTAAATTCAGTGTGTACTACTACCAAGTCACTATGTACTGCACAGGAAAGCTATGCCTCGCATCCAGTGAGAAAGACAGCAAGAAACTGGACTGTTGCAGATTACGCCAGCAAGCCATCATCTACATCACAGCCTTCTTTTGTCTGAAAACTTCAGCTGACCAGGCTGAATCAATACTTTAAAACATTTTCCATGACTACATAGCTATATGAAAGACACGACAAGTAAATAGTCTGCAAAGCATTAACTGGTAAGTAGGTACTCACATTTGACACTGGAGACTGTTTTTGAAGCTGTTCACCACCAGGAATGATCTAGTGTTCCCTAGCTAAACAATTTTTAGGAATGCATGTGGCAATGAATAAAAACATTTAAGAAAGGTGAAATACTGAAGAGATAGCTTTGTGTAAGTGTATGCCAATACAAAACCAACACTTACAACTAAGAAGTTTCCCCAGTAATACCTTGTACAAGAGTTATCTATGCTTATTAAAATTGTGATGAAATGCTTAATTGCTAGCTATAGAAGCAATTAGTATAAAGGTACAAGAAGTTTCCAAGAAGCACCAACACATGGTGACATACAGGAAAGTTTAGGCCCTCAAAAACATGGGAGTGGGTGAGAACTCATTTCTCAGTGTTAACCTCTCAATATGTTAACCTTAATAAACAAAGATACCCTTAACACTGAAGCAAATTCAAACACAGGATTCTAATGGCTGCTGAGTGAGGAATGTGTTTTCCTGGAAAGCAAGACATATTTTGAGTAATACTTTAACAAAATAAACAAACAAAAACCCCAAGCACCACCAAACCCACCAAACTACCAAACCCCAAACCACACCACCCAAAAACTACTGAAGGAAGCTACTAGCTCAGAAACTAGTTCAAAGAACTAGGACATTAGTCTCAAAGAGCAAGAAGAAACCCACTGTCCAAAACCAACCAAAGACAGAGTGCAACTAGGGACAGGGTACACAGCAGAGACCCCTAAAATGTCATGTCATACAACTCCTGCTGCAATGTGCAAAACCACTACCGACTGGACCAGGACTAGTTCACTCAGAGATGCAAAGATGCAGCATTTTAAGGTTCCTATAAAAGGCACAGGGGGCACGTATTTAAGTGGGTTCCATATAAACCAAACAAGATGCTATCTATGAGGTTTGCACACTCTCAAAAAAAAAAAAAAAATTAAAAGAACTCACTTGTATTCACCACTTTCCAAAACAATATTAAAGAGCTATGCCAAAACTCTTCACCTCCAACTATAGGGTATGCAACTATTTATTCTCAAAAACCACTGTTATAAAGATTTCTACTGTTCCTAAAACTCGTTCCTCAACCTTCCAAGACCACCTTGCATGAAAGTGTGTGCTGTGAAAGTGCCTAGGATGTCACGGACAAGGGTTAGTGACTTCAGGTGCAAAGAACATTTCATCTTCTCCCGCTGCTTCAGGAACAAAGATTTTAAATCTTCTAGAGGCGGTTTAATAACCTATAATATTAACCAAAAGAACCACAAGGTTTTTTCTACAAAAACATGGTGGTCACCATTACTAGCGCAAAACTGTAGACAGAAATCCAACTCTGTTCAAAGTTTCCTGTGTCCTTTCTTATTAACTGCAAAACAAGCTAAAAACTTAGTTATCATTCTTCTGAATTCCTCTAGGAGTATTACAAATCAATGCCAGATTTTTATACTAGTAGCAAACCACAGAGGACAGTGGTGTTGGCTGATAAAAATATCTTCCTCTGCCTTCAAAAAAATGCTCTTTAAACCACCACATTTTTTCCAGTGCAGGAAATTCTTCTGAGTTCCAAGCTGAATAATATTTACACCTGAACATCTATTCCAACCTGACAAATCAATTTTCTCTCATTGCTATTGTTTTGACCATACTTTAACATGCACGTGTCTCAGTTTGATCCTCCAAAAGCCTAGAACTTACTTTCTGTCGACAAGAAGCTACTTTAAAAAAAGCTGCAAGTCGTGACAGATCTAATTTATTTGGGACAAATGACACCTCATCTGTCCGTCGCCTGGGATGCCGCCGTGGCCCGGCCCCCGCACGGTCCGTGCGCCTGGCGCGGCCCATGGCGCTGCTGCCCGCAGAGTGCGGAGAGCGCTACACCGCGCGGGGAGCCGGGCACGGGCGGGAGCGCTCGGCACAGCAGCACCGGGCTGCGCCCCACGCCCCCAGCGGCGGCTGCGCCGCGGCCGCGCCCCCCGTCCCCGCTCACCTCGGCGGCCGGGATGTTCACCACACCTGTCGACCTCCGCTTCTCCCTCAGCTTCCTCTTCTCGATCTGCCCCTTCCCCTTCCTGGCACTGGGGCCCGAGCTCTTTCCCTTGGCCGCCAGCTTCTCCTCGCCCTCGGGGGAGCCCGGTGCAGCGGCGGGCTCGGCCCCGCGGCCCCCGGCGAGGGCGGGCGGCGGCTCCTTGGCGGGGGCGGCGCGGCCCAGGGCGGCGCTGGCGAGGCTGACGCAGTTCAGGGCCCCGCCGGCGGGGGGCGCCGCGCGCTCGGGGGGCAGGTTGTTGTTGTTGTGCAGCTCGGCGGAGGGGCCGACCCCCGCGGGACGCGGCTCACCCCCGCCCGGTGCTCCCGGGGCCGGCGGTGCCTGCTTCGCCCGCATCTTCTCCCGCTTGGCTTTCCATTCCTCCAGAAAGTCCGTGGTACTGCCCCCGGCGCTGCGGTAGCCGCCGGTCGCCATGTTCCCGGCGGGCTGGACGGCGAGAGCGCCCCACCAGCACCGCTGCCGCCGCCCGCCCCGAGGCGGCTCTGCTGCCGCCCGGAGAGGAGAGGTCCCGGCGGGTCGGGCGGGAGAGACGGGGGAGGGAGAGACGGGGGCGGGGAGAGAGGCTCGGAGAAGCACAAACACCCTGGAGAGAAACAAAAGGGGGGACGTGAGCCGTCCCGCCGCACTGCCCATTCCCGTCCCGCCGCCCCGCCAACTCCCCGGGAAGCCCCCCGGCCCCGGGGAACGGGTCTCCATCACCGCCCGCCCTCGCACGCTCGGCTCCCACGGCTCGGACCGCGCCGCCCGGCCCCGGCGCGGCGGCCCTCGCTCCCCGGGGCTCCCCTCACCCCTCGGCGCGGGGCCGCCCGGCGGTACCCGCCTCCTCCGCCCGCCCGCCCGCTGCGGGCACGACGGCCGCGCAGAGCCGTCCCTCGTCCCCGGGCCACCGGGTACCATCCCCCGACGCCAGTGCCATCCCCCCCCGCCCGCTTGCCTGCCCGGGGAGCCGCGTTCCCGCGCGCAGCAAGGCGGGGCGAGAGCGGCCGGCGCTCACCTCCAGCCCGCCGGGGCCGCGGCTCGGGCGCTGCACAGCGCCGGCGGCACCAGGTGAGCGGCACCGCCTCCCGCCGTCCCGGAAGGAGCGGCGCGGCCCCGAGCCCTCCCGAGCTCCCTCCCCTTTCCCCATCGCGGCGCGGACACAGCCGAAGCCAGGGCGGAAACTGCCGAGATGGCCTCGACAATGGGGTGAGGGCGGGGAGGCCCCGCCCGGCCCGGTGCGCGCCGCGACCCGACCGCGCCGGCTGCCGGCCCGCGGCGGTGCCCTGGCACCTGCCTCGGGCAGCGGCGGCGCGGGAGCGGACACGGACCTCGGCGCTCCCGACGAGCGGCAGCGCGGGCTGGAAAGGGCGAGGGGCGCCGCGGCCACGGGAGAAGCTCGGCGGGGATGAGCGGGACGGGACCCCGCCACCCCCGGGCCGCGCTCCGCTCCCCGGGCGGCTTTAACAGACGGCGGGCGGGGGCTGTCGGAGCCCGGCCAAGAGGGGCCGGAGAAGGCGGTCTGGTGTCACACCCCTCCGCGGGGGGCTCCGCCAAACCCGCCCCGCACCTGCCGCAAAGCCCCGGCCGAAGGGCCCCGACGTGCGGCCGCCTCCCGCGGGGCAGGTGCTGGGCTCGGCCCTGGGGCGGGGCGGCTCCCCGGCACCGCTGTCACCGGCGGCGAGCCGAGGAGCCACATGCGGAGCCCGGCTCGGCCGGCCCGCGGCTTCGCTGTGGTGAGGGACGCGCCGCGCTGGGACGGCAGCGCCGGCTCGGCCTCCGAAGGCGGTGCGGCCGCTGCGCCGTGCGGCGGGGTCGGTGCGCGGTGGGAAAGAGCCCGCAGCCTGTGGCTCCCGCAGCGCAGTGACTTCCTCTGGGCCGCCCCGCTGCTGGGCAGACCGCTGCCGGCTGGTGGAAGTTCACTCCCGCGAGCGGAAGGTTGGGAAAGATCCTGTATTTCCCCGATGTTACAAGAAGCCAGGATTCAAGGGGTTTCCGCCAGTCACGCTGCAAAGACATGAGAGATGTCTCGTTTATAAATAATAACAGCCCTCAGCGGGGAAACCCGACTGGGTTAAATGTTAGGGAAAACGAACATGCAAGGAATGTGATGGGAGTGTGCGGTATCTGTTAAAGAGCTTATGTAGGTGATAACATGGGTAAACCTGCATGGAAAACTCTTCTTGTTTTTGTTTGCCCGTAACTCACTATGTCTTAGTAGCACCCTGGAAACTGATGGTGGTGCTTTTGAAAATCACGTCTCTCTATAGACTTGTGGCTTGCTTAATCTTGCTTTATAAGTGGTCTGCTGAGGGAAAGGAGGGTATCAGTGCCACCTTTCCAGCTGGCTCAGGACAAGATACAAGCTTGCCTCAGTCAGAGGAAATCCATATGGCCTAGGCTTACCTACCTGAGAGCACATGATCACCTTTTCTCCCTTTTTCAGATTCAGTCCTGGATTTGCCCACCTAGTTAATGAAATCCAGTAGTACTGCAGAATATAAACTTTTTCAGGGTTTTTGGTTTCTTTTTACAGAAAAAAATATGTAGGTGATAGGGATAAAAATTATCTATCAAAATGGAGTTCCAAATATCTGCTGCTAGGCTCTCTGCACAGTGTAAATAACAGGCTCAGTCCCTGTAGCCGCTTGTGCCTTAGATAAGTCTCTACCTCGTTCTCTTTCACAGCAGTGGGCACAGTCTCACCCTGCCAGCCTTCTCTGCCCTTCTGGTGATCATTCATTTACTTGGACTTTTCACTGAACCCATATCTGATTTCTGCTCTGGTTTGGATTTAGGGGTGTTTTTGGTGTGGTGGTTAGTTTTGAAGGGGTATTTCAATGTTTGTGTATGTGGAAGTTAAGGTGCAGTTTCATCACTGCAGACCTCTTGTCTTTCAGGCCAAGGGAAAGTCCCAAAACAAAATCAGCTGGTTGTGCTGGAAAGCTGTAAATAGGCAGAAAAATAGATGGTGAAAACACAGTTCTTTACTAGTGCTGCTCTTTATTACTCAGCAGTATAAAGTTAGTAAAGTTGGTCCTAACAAAAGTTTTAACTAAGCACACTCCTAAAATAAAAAATCTTACCTGCACTCTTATCTGTGGAGTTTTTAAATTAGGCAACTACTCAACTGCATTTCTAGAAAACATAATCTAGAAAAAGGATTTCTATATGAGTTCTTGTCTGAATTTTCCCATTCTGTAATTTTTTTCCATTTATACAATGAAGAGCTTTTCTTGACAGAATCATGTAATTGACAAAAACAGTATTTCACCCTCACTATTGCACACCATGAGCAGCACAGCTGGCCAAATATTAGCAAAAAACTCAGAAAGTAGTTACTTATAGTATGTTGTGTATATAGAGAAATATAACAATGTGTTTTATTTCTTAGGGCACCCTCAGTTCTCTGTTACCCCAGGTCACACCAGCTGCCCCTTGAGCCCCTCTCTCTGAGGCAGTCTGTAGCAGCTAGCAAGGCTTAGGTGTGCCTGTCCTGTTTCACATCCCATGTGCCCACCTTTCTTATGTGTAGGAGCTGACATGACCAGGCTTTAGCTGCATCTACCACTGCTGTTGGTTTTGGGTTTTTTTCCTCTACTGTAAAAAACATTGTGAGATTTGGTTTTTTGGTTGTTTTTTTTTAGTGCCAAAAAGGCTTTGTGTGCCTTACAGTCTGTTATAAATTAACAGGAGTTATGTTGTGGTGAGTGAGGTTGGGCTTAAGTGCCCAATACAAAAATGCTGACTGTCAGATGTTTGCATCTCAATAAGGTTGTCTGTGCTGGAGAGCTTTCAGGGATAAAGTCCCAAATAGTTTAAGTATCACGCTGCATGTTTTCCTCTGCCACAAGGGAGAACAGCTTAATAGTTTGCATACATTTTTAGAGCCACACTTTTCTCTTTTCTTACAAAGGAAAAAAAATCTTCAGGATATTCTTAAGTCCTAGAAATACAATTCATTTTATTAGCTATGTTTTAAACTGGCTTAATGACAAGGGTCCCTAAGCCTTAAGATGTTGTTTTTCATATGTTCTGGAATGAGATTCTTCCTTAGAGGTAAAATTGCCACCAGGATTGGGTAGGATGATCTTGGTCTCCTTTGCCATGCAAAAAAATACTTCATTTTTCAATTTAGAGTAAAGACCATAATTTATTCTTAAAATCTCAAGGAAATGAAGTGCCTTTTGGGGTTGGGCACTTCAAAGCTGCCTCCTTTGTAAAGGGTTGCAAGCTGCTTGAGGTTTTTGTAATTTCTTCTAGAGATTCAACCAAATTATCCAACCTTATTAAGGTTCTGAATACAAGTTTATCTGAGCCATAATCTTTTCTGAAGTGGCAATTTTCAAGGTCTGGAAAATGAAATTTAGAATATAGTAAGATTTTAATGGCTGAGGAAATGAAGGACAACATCCAAATTCCTGCCCAGTGTCTGTTTATTTGTTACCATTATGAGCTTAGCAAACATTTATTATACACACTGGTACCTGTATGTTCTGCAGGAAACATTCCCTCCATTTCACCCTCCTCAGCATCTCTCCCCAAAGTCTCTGTTGAGTTTACTGTGTTCACCTGCCTGATTCTCATAAATGCTATTCCTTCTGCTTCAGACTTTACTTTGCCTCTGCCTATTACCTGAATTTCCATGAAACCCTTCCACTTATTGCACCTATCTACTGCTTTCCATATCTGATCCACTTTGAAGTTCGTTCACTCAGCATTCTTCATCTTTCTTCTCTCAATCCAAACATTTTTAGTCACATACTTGTTCTACCTGCTTTATCACTCATGCTTAATTAATCTAGGTGGATTTAGCTTGCTCCATTAAATTTTCCCTCTCTGCTGCTTTAAGTTTTACCTGCTGGATAACACTCGCCCACATCACTGTACCCAAACTAACCCATCCACCTACTTATTTCTGCACTATCTGTCCAGAAATGCTGTTGCTTAAAATTGCTGTGACTCAGTGAAATCTTACTGCCATCTTTTTGTAGAATATATCTAATCTTCTTTTTATCCATAAAATTTCAAAAACCTGTCTTTAAACCTTTCATGTTAAACCTCTGGCTGTAACTTCTATGTAATCTTCCTGTAAGTTCCCTACCTATGCTCCATGACATTTCTAATGTCAAATCTCCCACAAAAGTAAAATAATCTTCAAGCATAGACTCCTTTTTTTAACCTTTTTTTGCTAATGGTCTTGGGTATTTTTGTGTTTTTGTCTAAAGGCAGGTGAACTGCTATCCCTTTCAATTAAATACCACTTTCTGCTACTTCTGAGCTATGCACACTGTTTTGAGAGGCTTAGACTATCATCAGGGTTTTTTAATTCTCTCAACTTTTCTTGCAGAAATTACTTAAATTATTCCCCCCCCCCCCCGCCCCGCTACAGATTGGTGCCATAGTACTAACCTTCTGGCAAGATCTTGCTCTGTAAGGTTCTGACAACTCATTATATTCTGGTTGTTGCAGTCAGTGGTTTAGCTGAATTGCTTTCTTATGATTTGTGCCTGCAAATTTGTACAAATGTGACAATCCCTCTTTTACTGAAATGACAATTTTATCCTATGTTCTGTGCTATTGGATGCTTAAACCCTTTTCTTTTTTTTCAGGTGCTAGGGTCTGATTCAAAATCTTGTGTGTAAATAAACAGAGCTTAGTAAAGCAGCTGGATTTATCAGGACGCATTAGCATTCGAGATCAGTCCTAGGGTGCATCCTCTAATCTGGTTTCTGTATGTGTTTTGTCATTCTTGAACTCTGCTGTCATTCAACCAAAAAAAACTATGTAGTTTCTTTGAACTAGTTTGGTTTGACAGACAAACTAGTATTGTTTCTTGCAATAAAGTTTATTCATCTGGCTAATGGGAGAATGCAGTGTCAAAAGGCAAAAACCAAACTGACAGAAGTTTGCTCAATTTTTTTAAAGTATTTCATCTTACACTATGAAAAATGAATGCAGAGATTGCCATCTGTCTCCAGCTGGCAGTTGTTGGGTAAGAATGACAGTGGGGATGGGAATGGATTCAGTATCTGTGCAGATGACTTCGAAAGCGTGATGAGAATGTCTTCTGCCACAGCCCACAGTCTGATTCTGCCAGAAGATCTGTGGCTGCTGCTCATGTCCTGCACCATGAGGGTGTAGAGCAATGACTTGCCTTGTCTTACTACTCCTTGCTATTTGTGGTGAGGTTCAGCCAGCATAATTTTGAAAGAGTTCATTGAGCAACCATGGTACCTCTTTTTTTCATTCAAACAGGTACTCTGGAGGGCCAGATTTGAACAATGAACCAGGAGGGTATGCCCTAGAGCAACTTGTTGAGGAATGGGGGAAAACAGACACAAGAGTCAAAACGTTAAGCAGTGAGGTATAAGGAGGTAGAGAAAAAGCTGATGCTGACGAGCTTCACAGTGCTTGGGAAGAAGGGAGGAAAAGGTGGATGCTGTAAGGCAGGCTATAAGTATGCTTGAGGACCAGTTTGCAAAGGCAGAGAAGCAATTCCCCTGATAGCAGATCAGTAGGGCCAGGATATGATCGCCATAAAAAAGAAGCACTTTCTAAAAAAGTTTTTCCCTACTGTGAAGGAGCCTAGGGAGCATCTTGCAGCAGAGCTCTTCACTATGGAAGGTCCATCAAAATTACAGTATTGGAAAGAAACACAACAAATTGAGAAAGTGAAAACAACAAATTTTCAAACTGAATGGCAGTGATAAAGTAGCAGATGGAATTCAGCATAGAGAAATGTAAAGCAACATGTGTTGGGACCAATTTTCTAGCATACGATACCACCTAGAGATAGTTGAGCAGCACGGAGTCTGTCAAACTCAAATGCTCCTTCAGTATGCCTGTGCTTCCTTGCCATAGGAATACAAGGGAGCGTAACACAGAGGCATTGGATTTGGCCATATGCTGGCCTGTTAGTCCAGCTCCAGACTTGCCCTTTTGGGAACAAATAGAGGTCCTCTGCTCGCTTTGTATTCCTTCATGAAAGAGAGCTCTCTAGTCTTAGAGGACATAAGCCAGCTTTGGGTGTTTACTAGGGCCTGTCTTTGTGCCACATTGTCCTCTAGAGTCCTGAGTTCTTAGGAATACCCTGAATGGGCAGCTGGCCTGCCATCATCTTCATTAGTGGAGGGGCTGCCAGGTTACCTCATGCTGTGCCATCTAAGATGCTGTCTATCGTCTTGGTAAACAGAGCTGACTGTACCTATCCATATGACAGAAATAATATCGTAGGAGTAAACTACCCTTATAAGATAACGTTATCTGAATAACACCACCTTTGTTCCTTTTTATGATGTTTTCAGCACCTTTGGAGCCTATTCATTCTTCTTAAAGACAGCACCCTCTGACCTGGTTTAGTTTTAGATAGACCTGTGAGAAACAGGGAGCTGGAGTCAATGGTCCTATGGGTCCCTTCCAACTCAAGATACTTCTATGTATGACCTCTATGCAGCTAACTCATAAGTTTAAAATGTTGTTAAACAGATTTTTGGTCTACACCAAAGACAATTCTGTTCCTGTCTTTTTGTATCTCCAAATGTAAGCAGGAAAATGAATAATTAGAAACCAAATCCAGTGGTTACTGGCTCACTGTAAGTCTGTGTCTTGTTGGTACTGGTTACAATTCATAATCCTTCAGGGCTGTTGTGTTGTGGTTTTGTTTTGGTTTAGTTTTTAATTAACAGCACTCCAACTCTTAAGAATTATTTTGATTTTTTGACGAACCAATACAAAGTCAGTAAAAATTAATTAGGCCTCTTGATTGTCACTGTGTACCTGTTGTTTAAATGGTTATAATTCATCCTTTTGATCTAACCTCATGCAGGTGATGTGTTGCAGGCAGTAGGAAAGTGCAGTGAGCACAAAACTATGCCCCAAAAGAATCATAGTTAAGGCTGAGGGATCTCCTCTGAGAGCTGACTAAGAAGCTTGGCCTTTGCTGAAATGCAGTAGATGATGCATGCAGAATTTAGTGTGATGGCTTTTTACAATGCTTTGTTTGAGCGATCCCTTCATTTGGAGATTATTTTTCTCCTGCAGCACAATATTTCTAGGGCCTACTGTGCTTCATATGACACACCATAATGAAGTTGCCTTGGAAAAGGAATCAGGCAGATATTTCAGGAATTTAGGACTGGTTATTAGTAGCAATCATCTGGAAGTGTCCAAAGCAAACACAAACAACAATCAATCAATGGCAGTGACGTGTCAGTGAGTGTAAGCAGAGGAGGGGGAAGCACTTGGAAGAGTTCAGAGTGAGTGTGTATGAAACCAAACAGGCTACAAAGTGAGAGAATAGCTTAAAGAACATAAATAAAATAAAATATACTTCCTATTGTTAAAATTGTGTTGATATTTTATATTACAAAATTTATTTCAATGATACATGGCCATGCTATAAACATTTAGGATAAAAGTCTGAGACTGAACAACTGGAACAAAATCTTGTGCCGTTGTAATGATTTTATATAAACAAACGTGGACACACGTAAAAACAAATCTTGTGATTTGCTCATAATACAAGATTTGCTGTTTCAAGATGACAGCTTTAGATACATATTAAAAAGAAGTTTTAAGTTAAAAAGTTACTTGAAAGAGAACAAGCTGCATATTTCAGCAAAACCACAGCCAATGCTCAATTTATTTATTCCCTAGCATTAGGACCCAACAGGCATCCCCTTATGGCTTTGCTTTATTGTTAGACACCCAAAAACAGATGACAGAAAACTAAAAAATAGCCTGCAAACACCTTGATGGGTTGAAAACAAGAACAAAGTGTAAGACCTTTCACTCTGGAAACTGTTTTGAGGTATGGAGGAATAAAACAGGAAAGGGGCCTACGAAAAGTAGTGCTAATTCCTGAGGAGGGGAATAACGGGATTGAGTGGGGACAGGTGACTTTTAGGAGTGGACTTAGTTTATGGTAAAACCACCCCCTTACATTAGAGATAACCAAGAGTAGGTGGGAACTCAGTGGCTGGGTAGAGACATTCCTGCTGAACAAAGATTAGATTATCAGTGAATAAAAAAAGATACAGTGGTCAGAGAAAGATTTAATGGGGTCTTTGAAACCATTATGGATCTAAGAAGCTCAGGATAAGGCAGTGTGAGGAAAGGGGAGTGGGAGGTGAGAAACAGAGGCTGAGGGAGAGCAGACAGTGTTGAGGCTGCTGGACTTGTGGAGCGAGGAATTGTGGACAGCAGAGAATTTAACAGAAGATAGAACTGTGGGGCAGTGAGCTCTGGAAGAAGCAACCAGTAATGAAGTCTGCAAGGGAGGGGAAACAGGAGAGAAAAGTGGCAAATGAGTAGAAAGTGAAGAAGCAAGCAGAAGAATGGGAGGTGGTCTGAGGGGCCAGAAATAGGCAGCAAGTACGAGAAGGACTGAAGGAGAATGCTGGGACCTGAATGTTCAAGGGTGAGTTTCGATGGTTGGGGAGGCAATCAGGAGCAACTGAGAAGACCGACAGCTGAGGTGAGGAGGAGATGGAGGAGAGGCTGCTCTCTCCAGCAGCTGTGGCATGTCGGTAAGCTTGTAGTGACTTGTTAATATGAGGGAGTTCTTGCACGCAGTGCCTGCATGTAGCAATTCTGAGTGCCACTCCCCATGCAAAGGAAAATTGTAGACCGTGCTCAAGGTCCCAGGGGAAGTGACTTCTGGGGTCTTTTATAGCTATCACCAGGGATAACAGAGAATGTAATTAGACTTCAAAGCCCTCTCTTGCACAGAAGGTAGTTATATATGATGGCTTATGGAAATCGGGCAGAACCCCATCCACGCAGAGCAGAGGAGAAAAGGCTGAGGAGATGAGGATATGAGTGCCCACGGTGCGCTGCACCAGAGGAGAGAGTGAAGGGAGAGCTACAAGGACCTCACAGCGTACAGCACTCTCTGGTCACACGGTGAAGCAACACTCAGACGATACTGAAAGGCGGCTGAGCAAGAAGGAGTTAACCAGTGTTTCGGCTTTTCAGCCAAGTGCAGTGCTGCTATGAACCGCTGAGTTGACAACTTTTGATATGGAGGATTACTTTTTTTGCTGTCCCTCTTCGCTGGAGCAGAGCTGTGCCGTGGTGCTTGGTGCCTGTTCGTGGTCTGTCTGCTCACACACTGCGGGAGCGCTCACAGTGCAGTGGGTCAGTGGGTCCCTGCCCGCCCTCAGAGGGACCCGTCCTGCCAGACCCACCGGCCAGCCCTCCCTGGGTTACGGTTTCGGCCTCCCGATGGGATGGATTTCAGTTCACACACCGAGCCAAGCGCACTCGGCCGCTCCCAGGGTGTCAAGCTCCTTTCGCAGGCTTTCAGTATAAGATATTTAAAAGCAGTCCTTGCCAACCTCAGACTAACCCAGTGCGTTCCTTGTGTCAATGAATTTGAGATTGCTGTTCTCTGACGCGCTTCATCGGCCATACTAGACCTGGCTCAGTTTACATCAGAGGCAGAGTTGCCTCTTGTCACTGTCGTTTGAGCCATTCCTGCGCACGGGTGTCGAGGGAAAAGTGGCGGGGGGGGGCACAGGTGCAGAAGCCGTGCTGCCCTCGCAGCCCAAGAGGGCTCAGGCGCCGTGCCTCGCTGCCTGGCCGGAGCTGAGCCACGGCGGCCGCTGTGGTGCGGGAAGCTGCGGGAGGCCGGCAGCAGCCGCAGGGGAGCCCCGCGGAGGAGCCCCGGGGCAGCCCGGCAGAAGCGAAGCCATCTGGTGCCACCTCCCGGCTGCGCCCGCCAGCGGCCCTTCCGCGCTCCGGGCTCCTGCATGCGCTGGAAACTGATCTCGCTGGCATTATTCTAGACAGGACTGATAAAGTAATAATAGTGCTTTAGTAGTATCGCTTTCACTCCTTCTCCCTTATACTTTTAAGTAGAGTTTTGCCTTTTTTAAGCGTTGGACTAAAGAAGCATCATAAAAGCTGGTAGTGAAAACTCTCCTATTTTCATAAAGCACAAAGGCAGGCAGAGGATGCATTATTGGGCAATTAGTTAACATAATGCATCACCTATAGCCATGGGTTAAGTGGGAGGAAGGAATTTAGTCTAATTTGCTGCATTTCATACAGTTGAAAATAGAAAGGCGAGCTGCTAACAGCTGAAGAGTCACCCACAGCATCAGCAGCTGATGTAAATATGGATTTTTATTTCTAAACAAACTTTTTCATTAACTCTTCTTTGTGGGCAGTGACTGTGTGGCAAGATGTGTATATTGTGTAAATTTTGTGTAAATGCATATTTTGTACCAGCTGATGTAAAAATCCATGCTCTTTGGCAGACATGGGGTATAGGCCCAAGTTGCCACACAGAGAGATCAGAAACTTTATTTTAGCTGCAATGTAGCAATTCCCTCAGATCAGGGCTGTCTCTTCTGGAATTAGAGACATCATTAAAACAGGGGTATATAAGCAGCCACAAACAGGGGTAACAGGGCTGTTTTCTGTCTGGGGAGAGATGAGGGGCAAGGGGAGGTGCAGCAGCCAGCTGTGCTGGGGTACCACCCGAGGCAGCGCAGCAGGCGCTGGTTTGCTAAAAGAACAATTCAGCCCAGTGAGTCTGCTCCAAGGACTCTGTAGAGGAATAAGGGGAGCACAGGAGGATGGTACCAAATAAATAAATAGGTTCTTTCCCACCGTCCACCATACTTGATTGGGTTTTTTTCTTTATTTTTTCTCCACCAAATAAAGCAAAGGGAAAAGACCACACCAGAAGATGAATTGCACTGTCTTGGCTAACTATTTCTGCTAAGCTTGAATAGGTTTGCAAAAAGACGTGTAGAGCCCAAGCAAGAAGGGTGAAATAATTAGAGTTGGAATGTGGGGCTATTGTCCCTGCTGTAATTGTCCCTGGGCCAGATGAGAAACATAAGACATCCAACAGGTGATGTTTTCAGATGAAAGAACTGAACAGTTCCTCCTTTCTCTAAAGGCTACATACTTTTCCTATCTAATCAGTGATACAAAATGGGGAGGTGCTGACACAAGCAGGAATAGCCGATTACCTCATCAGTGTGGCAGCAGCTCTCCCTTTAAAGTGAGCAATTAATTGTGGTTTTGGGAGGTTTTGTTTTGCTTTTTAATTCTGTCTTCAGCGCAGGAACCTGCAGTCACCTTTAGGCCTCTTCTAGTCTTATTTTACATATAGACTGAGGCTGAGCACAGTATTATTTGTTATTACTCTCTAACCAGCTACACTGCTGCTCTTGCAATGAAAACAAATGTAAAGCAACTAATTCCAGCTGCCAGCATTTTTTCACTCATGTTATTAGTGGCTTTAAGAACTTGAGGAAGCTGAATCACCATATCTACATGTAACAGTGTGTACATAACCATGAACAGCAAGAGCTTCTTCTGGAAAACTTAAGAGCTTTTTTTCTGCTCCCCAGCAGACAGACTGGTTATCCCTATGTGGGGAAAAAAACCCTGTAATTTCACTGAGGTGACCAGCAGAGCTCCAACAGAACTGTTCGAAGATTTTAAAGCAAGTGGGAAAGCAACCCTCTACAATGCAGTGACAATTGTTTCTTCATCCTTTTTCAAAGTAGCCCCCTCCCCAATTGTGTAATGTTTGTATGACTGTGGAGTTTGTTGTTTTGTTGGGGTTTTTTTAAACGTGTATTATATAGTGAATTTGTGTCATGCTTTGCTGTGACAGTTCTCGGGATTGTAACTGGCAATTAAATTTCATCTATAAAACATTATTAACCTCTCAGTTGCACAATTAAAGCATCAACATTATCTACTTCCCACACTGTACCATATGAAGTTAGAGAAGCTGAAGCTACTACTAAGAGGAGAACAGTGACTTTCAGTGTAACTCAGTATGAGGCTGCTTACACCTTCCACTCTGCACAGGCTTGAGGCCACAGCTGCCAAGAGCTCTTGCCCACTCCTCTTTCTAGGGAGGCCCAGCCAGAGCTTCCCAGCACCCACAGCTGCACCACATTCCAGTGTGGCAGATTTGGCCACCCCCATTTATACTTCTGCCACAAGACCACAAGGAACAGGGCAGAGACAAAACGGTGCATGTTCCTTTCTTGAGGATCTGATGTGCTACTGAGGTGAGTAATACCTCAAGATGGTCATAAAAGAATGGTAAAGTGCCAGCTGTGGGAAGTCAAGGCACTTCCAGGATTGCCAGATGAAGTACAAGTCAGTGTAATGGTTATTTCATAACGACTTAATTTAAAAATAAATGAGTACCTCCTCTGAGCAGTGCTATGAGCCAGCAGCAAGGCATAACTCATACTGTTGCCTGCACTGGACTTTTGTCTGTTCAGGAGTTTGGATGAGATGGGGCCTTGAACTCTTGACTAGGGGCCAATTTTGTTCTGATGCCATCATGCAAACATTCATCTTCTGACACGGCCTTGCCTTTCCTAGTGTGACATCATAGCATACTTCTTCCTCACCCCCTGCTCTTTTGGGGTGTAGATTTCCTGTCTATCATCATATTTTGGCATTGTGCCACCCCTCTTGACCACACACCTCATGGTTATGGCAGCCAGCAAGGGCAGGAGCCTTCTCAGACAGAGTCCATTTGTGTATGAGAGGTGAAATAATTAAAATTTCTCTCTCAATGCACATCTCCTAAGGCAGGTACCTTCAGAATCTCAAAAGCATGCCTTTTTCCTTGTCTAAAACAAATGTAAGCAACTACTCTTCGTAAAACAGAAATGAGAGGACCCTTGTACAGCAACCATTTGCACTTACGGCAGCATATGAACAGTGGCCAGGAATACTGGACATGTGAGATTAACACCCACCACGCTAATGTTTATGTGAGCACAACGCAAGTTTAGCATGGACAGTATTTCTAAATGAGTGAATTCTGAGATTCACATTTTGCACTTGGTGCCAAGTAAACAAATGCACTGACCTGTACAATACGAATCATAACTGCTCTTTTGGGGATCTGGTAAGGAAATAACACAAGTCTGAAAGCAGTATGTAGTAGGAAGCAGCAAGGCTCAGAGGAAATGCTTTATAAGGGACACAAGGTGAACAAAAAATTAAAGTCCAGCTCCTGATTTTTTTTTCTTCTAGGTAACTGCTATTGTTTGGCGCCATTTAGGTCAGGCCATGCTTCCTGCACCCTCCCTCCCGCTTGGGTGCCTGTGCTGCCATCCCACCTACACCACTCCTCCTCCCCAGGTTTATGGCTCCCTTCATGGCTGGAACTGGTTCTGGGCAGGCCCTTTGCCTCTTTAGTCTCCACACCAGCTCCTTCCATGCCTCTGCATTTGATGTTAATTCCGGATACAGAGATCCCTTTCCACATTGTGACAAGTCCTCCTGAAAACCTAACTTGCTGTTTTGAATTACCATTTAAGGCATTAGTCCTTTAAGGAAGCTTAAGCCAGCAATAATACATTTCTCGCAGGCAAACAGTCTCCTAAATAATGAAAGTCTTCCACGACCCATTTTTCTCTCTATTGTAGCTGGATTTTCTGGGGATATATTGGATCTTCAACACAATCGGGAACAATAAGACAATGACACAAGTTTAGCAATTGCTTTGTGAGATTAGGTTAACATCACGTAAAAAATGGTTCTCAGATTCTGCACACAGACAGGTTTATGTAAAATATATAAACATTTGTCCAAGTTGTTACAGATTGCATAAATATGGCATTTTTACTGTTGCATTTACAGATGTGCATGTACAATGATGTGCAAATAATCACAATCTGATTACAATCTTTGAAAGGTACTTGAACTTTGCATCCAAGTAACGCAATGAATGAAAAATGCCCACCAAAGAATTTAAATAGCAAACTTATAACATGGTTTAAATTCATAACAAATTTCAATGTCTCATCAGTAAAACTTTCACACATTTAAAATATTTTGTATTCATTTTATTTGTATATGTCAAAATACATTTTTTTTTCCAAAATAGTGGGTTTTGCAACTAGTTTCATGCAGATACAAGGTCTGCTCAGTACTACCAATAAAATCAATATAGCACAGTAGCCATTCATTTTTTAGATATAAAGAATAAATAACCTAAATATAAAACACTAAAATATTAGAAACACGTATTTAATCATTCACAGGCACCCAAACTTTACCAAATATAATCCAGAATATGCCTAACTGTCTTGTAACAGAACTCAATACGTTGCAGCCATTCAATTCTTTATTTTATGTTAGCATAAGACAATGGAAGTCCCTATGGTTCAGACCCACCTCTCATACAGATCAATTACAATAAGATATCTCAAACTATCCGTGTACCTTTAAAATCAAAAATCCTGAGCTTGGTAGTAAGAGCATAACCTTACATCTTCAAAAAACCAATCAACAGAGAGAGGACATCATGTCTTCCTTACCAAAACATATCCCACCCCTGTAAAGCTAACCCTCCCCCCCGCCCAAGTAGGCAGTAGAACACAATGACCTTTTTAAATGAAGGGGTACAAATTCACATTTAATATAGTATACAATATAATCAATAATACAATAGCTACTACAAGCTTTACAATGTACAATTTGTTTTAATGGCTGATCTGCTCAGTGGTTTTAGGCAATAAACTATGTGCCAATAGGATGTCATATTTTGAATGGTTTAGTGAAAATATAAAAGCTGTTTCTAACAAAAACGATCTTCACTTAAGTACTTTTTTTTGTTTTTAAAGGCCACTGAAATGTATAAAATGGTCTGACATGATGGTATCAAATTGGATGCCTTCTCACATGGCAACAACAGTGCATATAAACATTATTGTGAGTGTAATGGGTTATGCTTTTCAAATGATTTAGTACATTACTTTGGCTAGCACAACAGTTTTGGACAGCACTCAGATAAATACAGGTATGTGAAATGTAGTGAAGCAGTTATATTTATGCATTTTTTTATTATGGTGAACACTATCAAATGAAAAAAAATGGGACAAAAAGATAATAAAGTATTTTATATAGTTTAGACCTTTTGTAAAGATAGGGCTCCATACAATGTACAATGTCTAAATTCTTTATACCATAAAAATTAACGAACTTTGTTAAACACACTATTCTGGATAGCCTAATTTGCATTAACAGACATTTGCAATAGGGAAATATATTCAAGCATGCCACGTGGTGGTCTGAAAAATCAAACCAGTACACATTTATATATACAGCATCACTCAGTACCTGCTCAAATGAATGTGACGATTACAGGATCTAACATCTTTCACTACAAACTTCTTTTTTTTTCTTTTTTTTTTAAAGTGACCAATAAAGGCAGAAAACAGGACTCTTAAAATATTTCTAGTTTCAACTGACTTTTAAAGCATTTTGTATAGGAAATAAATGCATATTGCACAAACAGTGAAAGCAAATGTTCCACCAAACATCTCTGTTCCAGGTGGCTGGACAATACAACTCTAGTTAGCTACACAAATTATGTAATTTAAAAGGGTGTGTGGTCTCTGCAAATGGTAAAGCTGTGAAAACACTGTACAAGAAAATCTGGTACATGAAAAATTAGAAGGGAAAAAAAAAATCCAAACTTAAATCTTAAGGAAAAACTGAGTATAGGAAAAAAAAATGGGAATTGTGGCACAACAAAAACATTATTGAGTAACTGTCATCTGTGAGAGCTGAAAGCTTTTGTTGATGTAAAAGTGTTTATGTACAACTAAGGCTTACTGGTTAAATATCTGAGGCGTATCTGGCCTTGAATACTTTCCTTATTATGCTGTGGCTGTAAACAAGATTTCTCAGTCATTTTATCTTCTCAGCAGCTGCATTTTAACAGAAACAATGATCTTGATACAAAAAAACACACAGGTAAGAGGGTGTTTGGCAGGATATCTGAAAATGACAGTCTCCGAAGGATCTTCCCACATTTCCAGTGACTGCCATACCATGGTCCACTGGAGCTACTAGTGATGTGCAATACCGTTATTTGCTGCTGTAGTAAAACTTTATTTGGAAAGTTTGCTTATAACTCTGATCAAGGCCCCATTTTCATCTTTTAGCCTCTGGTTGTCTGCCTTCAGGTCTGGTAGCATCTATGAAAAATGAAACACGATGGTTATTTGCTGTTACACCCCCAGTAAAAGCAGCAAGACTAGACAAGCAATGGGAGTAAAAATCTTTTTTCAGCTGAAATATCTTGGCAGTTTTCACACTTCATATCAGCAATTTAGAAAAATCTCCCCTTTTAGCATGATACATTTAAGGGTTAGAGATTAGGAGTTTTCATTTGCTTGGACTAGATGCACTAAAACTCAGTGGTGCAGATGACCAGCCTCTGACAAAAGCATTTATATTAGCATGAGGAAAGTAATGAAATACTTCAAATTCCAGGGGGGAGGAAGGGGGGCAGGGGGAAATTAACTACCAACAATTTAAAGAGGCTTGTCTATACTGCACTTGCAGAGTTTCAAAAAAACATGCTGTGGCTAAGCATCTCTACCACTGTGCTCTTGGATGATTTCATCCTGATCAGATACAATGTGATTCAGCTTGTTAGCTCATAGCATTAATCCTCCAACCACTTCCCAGCTCATGTTGAAGCACACATCCTGTAATTTGAGATCATGTCCCTGAATAGCATAGTTCACACAAGAGCAGATCACTGAAAGAGATCACAGCAACACAGGCTGCATTCTCAGGCATACAGGTTAGGGGATGGCAAGTTACGGCTGCCACAGGAGATGGGTGACACGCAAGCACAAAAGCTGCAAGGCAGAAGCCAAATGAGGTGAGAGTTGGACAGGATCAGATAGGAAAGGAGGACAAGTCAGGGCACAGAGGTTGGTAGTGGGAGAATTCAGCTTGCCAGAGAAACCAGAAATAATCTTAGCAGTTCTCTGCATCTATGTTCACATGCTGATAACAAACCACCTATCACACAAAGGGCCAAACTTGCACGTATGGATTCTATCAGGAGGTTTACATAGGAGGTAACAGCCTATTCCTGTACACTGGTTACTCAGTAACCTCAAGCACAAGTGTATGCAGAAGTCTAAGTCCAGCTACCAACCCATGTAACAATCATTACCCTATTTTTCATGACTTTTTTGGCACTGGTTTGTTTTCTTTTTATTCAAGCAAAATTATACTTTCAACCCCATTATATTCAGAACATTTTAATGGAACAGAAAGAACTGAGAAATTTAAAAATGCAGGTTTAAGTAACTCTATACTAGAGGCTTCATTTATGTATCTCCTCAATAGGATTTCTGTCTACTCTTACTTCACTGAACTGCAGACCCTTTCACAGTGAAACACAATGGTGAACTGAAAATGACTGAGGTTGTAGATATCTGGTTTATTTCCCTGCAAATACCAAAGTAAGTGAAAGGAAGTTGACAGGAGATCGTAAGGTGGTCTCCACAATTAGAGTAGGCAAAAATTGTTTTGCTCTCGTTGATTCCAACTCTGCTCTATGGTGGAGCCTGGGGGAAGCCACCTAAGGTGAGCTCTTTAGAGTCACAAGGAAGCTTCCATTATAGTCAAGTGAGAGCTGTGCTCTGAACAGAGCTGTAATATGCTGATTACTTTCAAAAACCTTCTCAATATGTCTGAAATCAGGCAACACAAGTGATCTTCTTGCAATTTTCAAGCATTATCGTTCAAATTTTTCTAAGCTGTAAAAAAAACCTACTGTTGCCCAAGATATGGGACATATCCAGATAATATGCATGTGTCTGCAAACAATGGAACAGCCATTTGTTCAGGCAAATCAACCAAAACTTATCCTTCCTCCTTTCCATTCTGCTACAGATTTCATACCGAAGGTACTGGGTGAAACCACAACAACCTTCACCTGAACATGCACAGGGACTCAATGGAGTCTGGTTTTTTACTTGTTAAATAAGCACCTTGACAAGTCTATGCATTCCAATGAAACCTCAAAATAAATCCAGGAATTTCACAGTCCTCTTTCAACTAACTGAGTAGGGAGGGAGCTGCAGCCCATAATGGTTAATTACATACAGACAGACCCACTGAGAGCTATATTTTCTGGTGTATATTTTCTACTTTAACAAAATCCACTGTTCCAAATTAGAGCTTTAACATAATCCAGTACCATTATATATCTGCAAATCTCTGTAGATAAATTTTAATCCTGATTCAATTACTAGGTAGAATAGGTCTGAAGCAAATATTTTCTCTTTTGTTGTGAGTTTGCTAGAGAATAGGGGAAGAATGGTAGGAGACAAAAGGGTTATATGACAAGATAAAATGGCATCGAGTTGCACTAGGAGAGGTTTATATTGGATAGGAGGAAAAATTCCTTCGCCAAGATGGTTGTCAAGCAAGACTGCCCAGGGAAGTGGTGGTGTCACACCCCTGGAAGTATTTAAGAAACGTGTAGATGTGGCACTCAGGGACATGGTTTAGGGCTAGTTGTGCCAGAGTAATGGTTAGACTTAAAGATCATGGAGGTCTTATCCAACCTAAATGATTCTGCAAATACCAGGAGATTCATCAGGAAGGATAAGCACAAGTAACTTAAAATACTTAAGCTTCTCATCTGTACTAATCCCCATATACTTCAAACAATTCTCTTGGAGCACTGCATTTCTATGGTACTCAAACTGCTCTTGAGGTGACACCATACACCTTTAACATCAAGAGGCAGAAAAAAAAAAAACCTTTGCAGTAAATTCAGTAAAATTACAGTTATAAACTGCACTCTGAATTCCAATTTGCTTCTCACTAAAATAGGAAAGTATCTTCCTGTAATGAGATTCTAGCATAAGATTAAAAATGCACTATTTTGTCTATCTGTATCATGACTAGCTAGTAACTTTGCAGTGCTATCACTGAGCAAATAATGACTCAATAATCATCTGATATATGTGGAGCCATCTCAGATCTGTACAGTAATAATCATGTCTGTGTTTGCTGGAGGATTAAACAGTTTTTACATACAAAACAACTTGATGAATAAAGATTACAAAAAGCTCATGAACTGTTAAAGTACTTGTTCAGATGACTCAGGCACACTGGTAGAGTTAAACTACTATTATACTGTCTAGGCTCTCTGCTGTGTTTCCACTGCTTTTCTTTTGCTGGCCAGGCTACCCAAGCTCCACAACAACCTGCCATTGAAAACTCCAGCTATGGAAAGGAATACTGAATGGTTTTCTGTGGTTAACACCCCAAATGGCTTACCATGGTTAAAGGAATGCCAGTGCTAGCAAAAAAAGACAGTATGGATGTGTAGCTGTGGACAGCAGTCAATAGATTAGCTCAGCTGTGTTGAAAAACCACATTGTTAGCCTCGGCTGATGTAAGACGGACTGCCCTAAAGGGGCAGCTCTCCCTCCTCATGCAGCAGTGTGCTCCTGCTGCTTTCTGCACGTTAGTTTAGTGATTCAACAGTACTGGGGTGAGATGGATCAAGTACTGTAACAAATAAAGGGATCTGTTTTCACCCAGCTCAGTGAGCTGACTTCACTTGCTCAGGAAGGGTTAACACAAGGGAGCATTGAGGAATGCAGGGCGTGGACCAGGAACACCACATCCTAATGTTAGTCCAGTTCCAGGAAGACACCAAGCAAAAGGATAAACCTTCTCTTTATTTTACGCCTCTTAGAGGAGAAAACCTGAGATCAGATTCTGAGCAGAATGTACACTCATCACCTTCCTAAGTGGAAAGGGGGCAGATGAAGCAGTTTAGCAAGAGCCACTGTGCAGAAGGTTGGTTTATTTTTTTCAACTACACATCTTAAAAGCTGACTGTAACCTCCAGCCTAGACACTTGTTATATTTAAGAGGAAGAAAGGCATACAGATTTGGTGTAGAATGAAACCACATTTTGTTCCTCATATAAGTTTTGAGCCTTCAATGGCTTTCTGAAATAGCCCTGTAATAACACTAAGAACAACAGACTAGCATTTTTCTCCAAGACGAAACTCAAAGCAGTTCATACCTTTATCAGAGGGGTCTGAACAAATCTGACACACTAGGCAGTTTTTTTTGTGTCTGTGATTTTACAGTCCACGCATTGTAGGACTCTCATCCACACTGGAATGCCTATACATATAGCAATATAAATCACTAATATTAACTCTGCACTAGAACTGGATGTTTTAAGCTTTCTAGGTAAAAATAAGGATTGGCAAGACCCAAATGGGAAGTTAATACATGGAAACAGTAATCAACTTGAAATTCTGATATATTTCTGAAGAAACAATGCTTTGGTCCTCTCTAAACACTGAAAGACACAAATGTAAGAAAAACGGTTGCTAATGCAACTGTTCAGGAATGCACAGTACTGAAACCAGTTCTCAAACACTCTTTTATCCTGACTAGACTTTTATCAATTCTATGCACTTAAACCAAACTGCAGTAAGAAAGCTCAAATCTTAATTTCAATTTGTTAGAAAACTAGAGGCAAATCTATCTGAGCATTTACACAAACATCAAACCAAGAGACTGACTTTAGTGTGTCCTCACGCAAACTCAAATCCTTTCAGTTGTTGCCAAGGTTTTAACATGTCAAAGGTCTCCTGGATCCTTGCCAATTTATCTTAAAGGACAAGCTTCAGTGCTAGCAGGGACAATACCACACTATACCAACACATCTGCAACACCTGTAGCTGGTACATCTGACACATGCTTTAGCTTTAGCCACACCTCCAGAACAGAGCAGCACTGAGTCAGTTTCTGACACACAAGTGTTAATAGTAAAATTCTGCCCAAGCACAAACTGAATGTCAACACCTGCCTGGCTAAACAAAGGAGAAGGAAGACATTACAAGTCCACAGAGCGCAGCTGCCTACAGGACCCTGACAACTTGGCAAGCACTCGGGTCAAGGCCCTATTCTCAGTCACCAGTCGCTCATTTATGTGTTTCAAAGATTGAATCTGTTTTATTTGTTGCAGGTTCTGCAGGAATCAAAGAAATAGGAGTGAAAATGGGAAAAAAATCCACATGTATATTAGATGAACAGAAATGAAAGAAAACTTAGAAGAGACAGTCCTGTTTAAAGTAAATAAGTTGCTGTGAAAGGAAAGTATCAACCAAGTGGCACATTCTTGAAAAGCAATCTAAGTACCAGGAATGATTAGTCACAGCTTTCCAAAACAGTTCAGGATGCATTAACAATGAGAGCTATTCCTGGAATTCTTCACTTAACATCCTAATTGCACAAACTAAATCTCCTATTCAAAACTCTGTAAATAATGACACATTTAACATATACTTTTTAATGATTGTGCAACAAATGATGGGAAGGAAGAGTATTTAATCTTTAATTAAAACCACTTTCACTTATTGCTTATTGAAAACAAACTTTTGAAAAGAGCAATATATTTGCATTCACTATTTTTATCAGAAGCCCAAATTTCCCTAGAAGCTCACATCCTGTCTTCCACTCTTAGGCAGACACGTATTTTCCTATACCATAGTTTGTTTTTTCTGTATTTCGCTTCTGAACACCCCCCAAGGAACCACAGACCTTGTGTACTCCCTTACAGCAAACTCTCTTGGTCTGAATCCAAGGGCGCTAGAGGCATCACAGTTGCCTTCTGCCTACATCTGCCTGTCAGCTTCAATTACTTCAACAGAACTAGGTGCATGGACTTTAATGAAAAGTATTTGGAAGTTAATGCCATTTCCAAGCACCAGAGGGAGCTCAAGAGGAAACCTTTTATTAATCAATGGCAAACGCCAAACGTCAAAATAATGGAACTTTCATATTCCACTTAAATTCTATCAGTTTGATCGGCCATGTCCAATATTTATATCAAAGGACATAACAGAAAATAAACCGACCCAATTTCTCACCCTTCTTAATCATATCATAGAGTTTAACATTGATAAGGAGAACTGGTTAAAAAAAAATCAAACAAAATAGAAACGAGTCTTTTTTAAAATGTGTTTTGCTTCTGGAATTCACTTTATACATAGTTGAAAAAAGCAGAAATCAATATGGTAAGTGTTAATTTTTTGTCAACATCTGTAATCTATCTGCTGTGTTTTGTTAACTAAAACCTGATTATTATTCACACTAAAAAATCAGAAGATTTTCTTTTGATATTGTAAGATGCCATCTAATTAATAAAGAACAAGAGATAAAGACTGAAACAACATTTAATGCCTAAATATCTATAGAATTAGATGCTATTATTTTTAATAATAATGGATTTCAATAATATAATTAGTAAGTTAATAAAACTTTTGAGTATCACATCAAAATTGTAGATTTGTAATTCCATCTTGATTAGATCAAGATATGTTTCACTCCAACCATCTCCAAACGTTTCTTGTTAGCCATGTTATAGATGGCTAGGACTCAGCACCTTCTTCTCAATGCTACACATACAACTGTTTATGCCAGCACAGCAGCTTCGCTACAAGCTGTGTGACAGGAGTGACTTTGACATGCAGCTGTAACTTAGTTATTTTCTAATGAAGTTATAGAGACCAGTAATACTGCCAGACTACATCTCACTGACATAATAATACACTTTACTATTAATAATATTAGTAGTGTACTACTTTACTTACTTTCAGTTCCTCTTCCATTTCAGATATCCTTCTTTCTAGTGCTCTTCTTTCCTAAATCAGAAGAAGTGTGTTAATGCTGAACAATACAAAGTTTTAACAATTACAGCTTGTAAATACTGTGGTAACAGTGAAATACTTCAAGTTTCAAAGATCATACAACCAAAAGCATAGTGTGGTCAGGAAACTTGTGATGGCAGTGATATATAGAAATTTGGTCAATATGGTATTTTAATATCCAAGGAGGAAGAGAGATAGAAATTCATATCAGGTCCTAAAAAACACACCCCTTCCTTTTCATTAATTTAGAAAAGTTTTAAGTACCACTTGTTTGGATTTGTTTTTCATGAACTACACTTTTGTAAGACCTTAATATCCAAGAAATGCAGAAAATGATCAGAAACAAACAAGAATATTAAAAGGTACAAGCACAAAAGCATAAGCTTTCACAGCCAAAGTAGCTGAAACATCTGTCTCAGCTCAGCGGGATCTGTCCACACTCCAAACTGCAACCTGGTGTTGATACAACCAATTAAATCTAGCTATGTAAGATCAGCTGCTTCTTGAGAAAATGTTTCCCAGTATATTTTCTGCATTTCTTATATAGTTTAATTTTCCTTTTATTTCCCTTTTTACCTGAGAAGCAGGAGAAATTATCCTTTGTATAGAACTTGATTGCGCTGATTATACAACCAAGCCAGTTTATGGAAAGTTAGTTTAGGATTTTCCACACTACACTGCAGTCTGCAGTGCAGACACACAACCACATTATTTTGTTTAAACGTATTTTTCAACACATATGATAGAAGAGCAGCTAATGCAATAGACTTTGGGGTTTATAGCTTGATTGCTTGCTTTCCTGTGTCAGACAATGCAGTGTTTCTCATTTAAAAGCAGCTGCAGTTATCAGTACTCTACATTCAGATTTTTCCAGAGTGTGAGAGGCAAAAGCAACAGATTATTGCAAAGTGGACATATGCATCTGCATACAACGGTGTTATGCAAACAGCAAGCAGCATTGACTGAGGTGTGTAAAACTTTGGTTAGATCATACCGCCCAGTAGATACTGACTCTTGCCGGTCACCTTTCAGATATAAATCATTTGAATTTAGTTTAATCACAGTGCAGTTATACCCCAACAATTTCCCATTATAACAAACAACTTTTCATTTTTATCAAAGTAATATATTACTGCAGTTGTTTCTACTTAACGTACTTAACTCCTTCGAGTTAAGATTTTTGTTATAATGATAGCAATGGGCATCATGTACCAGTGAGTTAAAAATCCCATGCTGTCTTACATTACTTAGAATTGTATCTGTTACCTACTAGTTTTAGAGAATAACATATATTATGTGTTCTTACATGAAGCAATATTCAACAGTTCTTTCAATTATCAAGAGATGAATGATCAAAAAATCTCAAAATTCCAGGTGTCTAGAACCTTTTGAACCATTTGCTTAACTAGCATGTTGAGCTTGTCTATTAGCAATAAAAAACATTTCAGCAAAATCTTTAATTAACTTTTTATACTTCACATTTTACAAAAGAACGCAGTCTAGATATAACAGTCTTTGTAAAACTGTTTTGTTCCACTCAGATGAAGCCATGCTTCTCTTTTTCTTGAACTGCTTACTCTTTTAGGAACTGGCTTCAGGGATGCCAACGAAATAATGCACTGCAGTTTCATTGAGAAGATTTGCCAGTATTATTTGATTAGTTCCTGGACTCAAAGAAAGTATTTGAAATCTGTGTGGTCTAAAATTTTATTATATACTTCCACAATTCTGTAAGGAACACCAAGGAACATTTGTAACTCAAAAAAAAAAAAACCACACTAATCTCGCAGTTTATAAAATACAATAGCTCATTTGTATTTATCAAAGCAACTAGGAGTTACAGGATTGTGCAGTGAGACTGAGGTACACTGATACACACAGATGAAAAACTGATCCGCCATCCGCCCCAAAATTATGCAATGTTTAAGAAGTAAAACCACATGTATATGCCTACATATATTTCCATATTCAATAATACAAAGAAGTACACCTTTCCACAATGCAAATTCCCAGCTGAAGAATTCTAAATTTGGGGAAAATTGGTTAAAGGTAACTACAGTTTTCTGATTTCTAATCCAAACTGAACCCTGGAAATTTAAGTTTTGGTTTTAAGTTTTGTTACCACATCATACAAAATTCTGCAAAGGGCTTTTAGCATATTTGGAAGAGTAACAGGTTGTTAAAGATATCATTCTGTTTGCCCATGTATTGCTAGGATCTTGCATCTGTGCTCTGATCTGTACCCCCATCTCCATGGAAATAGACCTTTTCTGGTAAATAGTTTTCAAATGAACAATATTGACAATGCATCACCAAATCACATCATGGAAACCCAGTTCTGAAGGCTGAATTCAAATAAAATTCAAAGCCAGTGTTTTCTGAATTTTAATGTTGTGCAAATCTAGGCTTAATACATATTGTCATTTTCTCCACTGACAAGGTAGGTTTCAGCTTGAAAATGTCATAGTCTGAAGATGCCTTCAGGTTTTTCTCTGCCGGCCTTTTATTTCTTACAATTTTTCCTCACTACTTTACTTTTCCCCTCCTGTTTTCTCTACGTAATTCATATAAACATCTTTAGTTTTGTATTTTATTTTAGTGAAGTCATATTCTTGGAGAAGTATACTTAGAAAGCTCTACGGTTTCTTTTAATTTTTGCATTTATATTGTTACATTACACATTAAAAAGGTGTCTTTAAAATTATTTTTAAATGCTGAATTTGATAAGCTTATTTCTAGAGATCAGCTATTGATGACTAGCAGCTGAGAATCCTGCTTCAGTCACTTTCAAAGTGAAAGAAACTCCAGATTGAAACAACACAGAAAAAACAATCATAAATATATTCCCCACTTAAATTCCTGCCTGAAGTGTATAATTATAAACAAGATTTAGATGTGTAAATTTTGTGTAAATCCTGTTTCAGCCACATAGCACCTGAGTTATACACACACATCACTAAGATAACTTTTTTACCCACTAGTTTTAATACTAATACATTTAGGAAAAATAACATTTCTGAAAGACATTTTGCTGTTGGACTGAATGTCTAAAAAAAAAAAAAAGGGGTGCAAGAATTTCTAATAAAGCCAATTGTTTTAATGCAGTGGCCTATTTTGGGAGAAAGCAAAGCAGTAAATTTAAAATTGAAATGTCTTACTATGCAGTACTCCGTGCATTACCTATGAACCTACACAGTAATTGATGCAGCTACATCTATTAAATAATTAAATGTCCACTTGTGTGGCCATGATAGCAAGCAAGAAACCAATTAAATCTGCTGACAAAACCTTTTTACTGATGAAATCACTGCCCACAGCAGACTGCCAAAAAATTAAGAGAGAGAAATAGGTGCTAAACAGCAGCAATTAACTGGAGAGACTATTAAGATAATGAAACATCAGGAAGTGCCTGAGAGTATGTCTACATCTTCATGTGCTCCTATAAAATCTACCATGTGTTTGTTTATATACTGAACAGTTTCGCAGAACTAAAACTTGTTTTCTAAACCTAAAATACTGGTAAGTAAATATAAAAGGCTAATGAATATGAAATTTACCAGGGATAAAAAAATGTTTACCACATCACTTATTACTGTCAAAGTTTATGTTTTTTTCCCTGTTTGTCTCTAATGCGTCACTCCAGGATCAAGGGAGAAGAAAAGAACACATGGTCACTCATGAAGGAAGCCAAAACCACCACAAACCAATGTAGTTTGCTTTACATTGCCGTGAAACTGAACTTTTACAGGGCTGGATTTTAAATTAGCATGAAACTACGGTCTAAAATTATCATGTGTCCAACTTCTGAAATAATTCCTGTAGTCTACCTCACATATGAATTTATTACATGACTTCTTTCCCATTCAATTTAGGGTTGTCTCTGACTCTGATGTGCCTCCTCCCACACTGCTTACTCATTCTTCCACTTTCCCCCCCCTGCCCCAGTATCACATTCCCTCTGGAAAAAGCTGCAGTACCAGGAAAGAAGCAGATAAAGATAATTTTATATCATTAGCAGGTTTAAGGTCTCATGTCTGTGAGGCAGAAACAACTATCTCATTACCAACAATAATTGGTGCCTCTGGAAAGCTCTGAGGAAATTAATTTCTCTGAATCTTGGAAATGTGTTAAAAGATGAGACACAATGAATCTGTTTAACCCTCTGGAATGCCAACATTGTTCTGGATGAGACAGAACAAGTGGCAGACCCCTGGAGGGCAGTGGAGTTTAGAAACTGGTTATCACGAATGAACAGGCAAACTAAAGGCAATTCTTAAGAGTAATTCCATCTCACATTCATTGCCATTTTGAAACCTCAAATCCCCAAATCCTCTAAAAAATGCAAGTTACAAGAAAGGCTTCTGTTCCTACTAAAATATATCCAAACCAGGGGTTGCAAAACAAATGAAAAGCTTGGAGTATTTTAAAGTTCTTTGGCAGAAACTCACCCTTTTCTCCATTTCCAAGAGTGATCTGTCAGCAAATCTTTCTTGTCTCTGAAACACAAAATAGATGAATTTTTAAATAACACAGAACTGAGGAAAAAACAATTAGACATTTTAGTATTCTGTCTGAAGTATGTAATCAAAAACATTTTAAAATGTGTTCAGGGAAACAACACTGAAATAAAGATTGAACTGGATTTATCATGCACTTCCTCTGTGACCATCCCTATTATTTAACTACTACACAGCCTTTGGCTAACAGGAGTAATACAGTATTTCTATGTAAAAGCATTACAAAACAGGCATCTTTTAAATGTTCTTCACTGACATTTACAGAGTACATATGAGAGACAATTAAGTACAGGCAAGTTGTGGTAAATATGACCTGAGAATATGAAACACTCTACAACAAGAGTAGACGAATTTAGACAAATGTAACTTCAGTGTATGTGTCTTGTATTCCTGTATGCAGCACTGTTATCTGACAGCAGTTATCAGTAACACGAACGTACTATTTGCTCTACATTTCCAAGATAACCAGCCAGGAAGAACTGGCAGGTTATGCCAATCTGCCAGCAAGTTTATGAATTAATCAATCAATCCCAACCGTCAGTGTGAATGTAAGCATAACAGTGTAGAAAGTGTTTATCCCTAACCTGCAAAGAAGTTGCATGCAGATGCATGCTGGCAAGAACCACTACTACTTAAGCAGGCAGGAAACATTCTCACGCATTTCGTTCACAGCTGAAGACCAGAATCCTGCACTCTTTTCTCTTCAGAAACAGAGAAGTACTCTTCTCTGTTCCCATCTTTGGATAAAAAACAAAGCTGATGTTAAGTAAAGAGCAGCCTACAGCATGGGGTGCTTCTGGTTTACTACCCACATTGTTGGCTAAGTACGTGTTTTTTTGTTTTATACAAACCTGAGTGGTCTTCTCCAACTGTAGCTTAAGATCTGTAAGCTCCATGTTGGTGTCATGTAACTGTGCTTTCAGTTTTTCATTTTCAGCTAGAATCTGTTCATAAAGCTAAGAGAAAATACTCGTTAAAAAACACCAGATAATAGTGAGATTAGCCAAAAAACTTTAAAAATATGATTGAACCACATGTAAAGTTAAGAAATACATAAACAGTCTAAGAAGTAAAATAAAGTTGATTAGAATTAGCAAGCACTGTAAGGAACTGTTACTAAATATTCCTAGAAAGAAGCAGCTTTGCATAGGAACACACAACTTACGTTACATGTACTTAAAACAGACTTGCGACCTTTTTTTCTTCAGACTTCACAGATTACACCACCACACTAAACTTTTCAACAACTTCTATTTTAAAGCAAGATCTAAACATATTTTTACCTTATATGTATGTAAGCTGGCAAACATAAAAGGCTTCACATATGCATACATCAGTTTTAATGATACAATTAAAAAAAAAATATGATAGTATTTATCATATTTTGGCTCCTCTGGATTTCTCCCTTTTCTTGAAGAGAAAAGTACAAAAGACAGAAGCTGTTTCATTATGAGTATTTTCCCTCACTGTAGTGGTTGCGGTCCTTCTCCATTTAGCTGAGTTACTTTAAGCAGCATTGCTGATGCAATGTGAGAGTATTTTCACACAATGTAAGAAAAACAGTAATAAAGTTCTATTTTTGAACTGAACTTATTGGATCAGATACCTTCTTAAAATCTGGGCTATCTTCTTTTTCTAGTCTACTGTATGGTTTTCGATCTTCAAGGTAACTCTGTGACCCCGATCTCCCCTGCGCTGAATCGTAACGATCACCTGCAGACGTGCTGAGCGATCCCGTATCGTATCTGTAAAAGAAAAGCTCTGATTTTTCTTTGTTTTTGCAGACAAACTGAGACCACTGACTGTACAAAACAGTTTGAGTTTGCTGCTAACCCAGCTGAAAACCAAATGCAATTATGTGTTTTAGTTAGACCACTGTCTTCTAATTTGATGCATATTTTATTTTTACATTCTCCAGTACTTCAACATTTTGGGTGAAAATGTTTTCAAATTGTTCAGTCTGCAGAGCAATGCATTCAGAGAAATATTTTAAATGTAATTAAATTATTTAATGCAAGCAAATATTTACATGTCTTAAATATTTTATACTAGCTTAGTTTAATTCTTCATTTATAAATAACATGTCTTTTAAAAAAGTATTAGTTTAATTGAAGTGTTTTTAAAAAACACTAGATGAATGACCCAGATGAATTCTCAAAGCCTTATTACAGAAAACAAGATTGCAAAACTGTTTGTTGTGAATGCTAATATTTCAACAGAAGCAGCTGAAACAAATCTTCAGCAGTCTTTATCCTAATAACTAAATTACAACCAGTATTAATAAAGTTAAGAGTATTTTCACACTGTTCACTCTTCACTAATCATGTGCTATAGCAGTTTTATTTAACAGATTTTCACCAGAGTCAGAACATAATAAAGTTTGATAATTAAAGCTAATGGTCCAAAAAGAAATTAATCCTTAAAAAAAAAAAACCCCAAAAACAAACAGTATTTCAGCATTTGCTTTTCAACAAATCTTAAGGAAATCTGATTTTCAGAGGCTGTAGTATTTTTCTTGAGGTTATGTAGAAAATTTTCAGTAGGATATTCTAAAGGAGGGGCAACAAAACCCTTTTGTTTTCTTTGTAAAAGCTGGGTCCATGCTGAAAAACCTGTAGGGAATAGTACTGTATCCAGCATGTTCTACAAAATGCCCAGCCTGCCTTCAGTGCACTACAAATACAGAGTTCTATATATCGCCCAGAATGGCATATTACACCCACACACGGCAGTACTGCAGCTTTACAACCATATTTCGTACAAAATACAAGTATCACTACAGCCTTTAAAGCTCAACCCAACTACTGGAGTTAAGCTGAATTTGTACATAAACAACTTGAAATGACAATATGCAGACAGAAAGTACAATAATTCTAAATTAATTTGTTTAAATTGCACATACCTTGAAAGGCTCTCACTCTGAGGTGGGGAGAGGTAAAAAAAGAGAAAAGGAATGGATCAGTCAATAATTTCATTAAAATATATAACAACATGTGAACAAACACAGTTACGTCAAATGCACACGCTATCCACCAGAATGTATCATATGAACATTGTCAAGCTTCAATTTTGTTATGTCCAGAAAAGAAAAGAAATATGTTCTTGAATGTGCCTGTCAAAATATGATTTACAAGGACATCACATTACACTCTAAAAGTCTGGAGTGCCCAAAACATTGGAGTCACTTCAGCCATTGGTGCATTCTGGGTTTGCTTCCCTGTTATCAAAGGCATCAGAACGGTGTTCCCCAAGTTCACTGCTCCTTCTTCCACTTCTTTAACATTGGCTGTAATGTTTTAAATATAATAACGACTTCAGTTTAAAATAATAAATTAAGACACAGGATCACTGTTTCCACATAGCGTGACTGGAAACAAGTTACTACGCCAACAACATAAGGAAGTAGTTATCTGACTTCATTTAAATGACTTAGTAAATTTTGTCCTTGTGGATTCACCTGGAATGAATGATTGAATGAAAGTAACATAAAAAAATGAAACTCTCTTTATTTGACAAGTGAAACTTAATTAAAAGTAATGACTTAACAGTGAGGGAGTGCCCTCTAAGCATTACATCAGTCATACAAGCCTTTTTTCCCTCTGGGTGGTCAATACAGATTCATAATTTCCTCCAATTCTTATTCCAATCTTGAGTGAAGCCATTTCAGTCAAGAAACTCTACTGATGTATCATCACCTGGACATCCTCCAATGTTATTCACCTAGCAGTGGCTGAAGGTGGTTTTCTGGGTGGGTGGTGTGATGTGGCTTGCTCGGTTTCCTTTTATAGAAGGAAACTGTATTTTTTCAACGTGCAGACGAAAACAGCCACATTTTCCACAATACACTCAGTATCCTTTCAGAAAACCCTCTGACACCCTGAAGTGCACTTAAAGCACAGAGGTACATGCAATAGTACAACCTAATAAAATATAGCTATTTTTGGTCAAGACCATGAACAATGCTGAGAATTAGGAGATTTTGTAGAATATGTCACAATTATTCCATTAATCATAAGCTAAACATAGCTGTAGTATCTATGCAAACTACTGCTTTTTTTTTTCAATGCATCATACTGAAGGATCAGCTTCACAGAAACACTTCATCTACCAAAGAAATCTTCCAACTACCTTATTTTTAAGTGGCTATCCTACAACTTGGTTCTAAGACTATTCTTCTGACAGAAACACCTATTTCCTTTAAGTAACAAGGCATTTTTTGTGCTAATTCAAGAAATTCTCAGCTCTTAATATTAAAAAGCCTAAACAAAATTAGAGAACAACCTCCAACTGTCAAAGTACTTGGCAAAGTCCAACTTCTCTTTAATTGCTTTCCTTTATGGGAAAATGATCAGCTAAAGTGTCAAAAGACAGTTCTGAAGAACAAGAAAGCACAAACTGAAATCTTAAAAGACAGTTCTTTCAAAAACTTCTGACATGAATAGGACAATGATTTTTCTGATTCCTTAACATTTTCAGGCTAGAAATCATTTTTGCCTAAGATCCTCTAATTTTTTCTGTAGCGTGCACCCAAACCACATCCATGACTTCTCTGGGCAACCTGTTCTGGTGTTTCACCATAAAATCATTTGGATTGGAAAAGACTTCCAAGCTCACTGAGTGCAGCCTTTGACTGAACATGACAACTAAGCCATAGCGCTCAGTGCCACGTCTCATTGTTTCTAGAATGCTTCCAGCAATGGCGACTCTCCCTGGGCAGCCTGTTCCAACACGTAACTACCCTTTTCAATGAGAAAATTCTTCCTGATGTCCAACCGGAACCTCCCTGGCTCAGCTTGAGGCCATTTCCTTTTGTCCTGTTGCTGGTTGCTTGGGAGAAGAGGCCGACCCCCATCTGTCTGCAACCTCCTTTCAGGGAGTTGGAGAAAGGTCTCTCCTGAGCCTCCTTTTCTCCAGATGAAACATCCCCAGCTCCCTCAGCCACTCCTCACAGGACTTGTGCTCCAGACCCTTCACCAGCTTTGTTGCCCTTCTCTGGACAATGTCCAGCACCTCAGTGTCCATGTTGTAGTGAGGGGCCCAGAACTGGACACAGGATTTGAGGTGTGGCCTCACCAGTGCGAGTACAGGGGAATGATCCCTGCCCTGGTCCTGCTGGCTGCACTGCTGCTGACACAAGCCAGGATGCCATTGGCCTTCTTGGCCACATGGCCACAGCTGGCTCATGTTCAGCTGCTGCTGACCAGCCCTCCCAGGTACTTTATCCCTTGGACATCATTCCAGCCACTCTTCCCCAAGCCTGTAGCACTGTCTGGTGGTGTTGTGACCCAAGTGTAGGGCTCGGCACTCCACCTTACTGAGCCTCATCCACTTGGCATCAGCCCATCAATCCAGCCTGTCCAGATCCCTCTGCAGAGCCTTCCTACCCTCCAGAAGATTCACACTCCCATCCAACTTGGTGTAATCTTCAAACTCACTGAGGGTGCCCTAGACGCCCTCAGCCAGATATGGATCAAAGTATTAAACAGGACTGGCTCCAACACCGAACCAGCTGCCAGGTGGATAGAACTTAACTCACCACCACTCTCTGGGCCTGGGCACACAACAAAAATTGCACCTGTCCAAAAACTCTTGGTCAGTCAATTCTATGCTTCTCCATCATCCCAGCCCAACACAGTCACCCTTTTAATAATATTCATAATTTTGGGACTGATCTGCCACTATTTCACTGTAGTTTTATTCTATCAGAAGCACCACACAGCATGTTCTACCAAAATTAACTTCTACAGAACAGAATATGAAGTAATTACAGATCTAAGGATAATGATATGTACCTACTGGGAGGAAAGAGGACTATGCATTTGTGTTATTGTGACACGGAAATAAAAAGTACAGCAAATCAAAACGGCACAGAATGAATCTTTTAACTAAAATAGTTAAGAAATATGTAATGGAAGCTTTAACAAAAAAGAAAGAAATATCACTTGAGTTACATTCCTCAGTAATGAACCTGATTCTGTAGTGTGTTACTCCAGGGTTTAGGTCAAAAGAAATACATTATTCTTATAGCACAGCTTATGATACTAATACCCTTTTAACACCTCTGCATCCCACTGTCACATACCATTCTCTTTTTAAGGACTTTTCCCATCAAATCATGCCTATTATACTGTTTTCCACTGACTTTTTAACAAGACCAGTAACACTGATTTAGGATGTCCAGAAAACCATTTTGTTCAGTGGAGACATTACATACATTGCGCTCTTCAACTTTCTGTGCTTCATTAAATTAACTTCTCATATTATTTGCTAATTATAACAATGACAGCACTGTGTTTAATTTTCAAAGATTTCAATTAGTATGCGTAAGTAATTGGACATTATTTCTCTGAAAAGAACAGTGTAGATGAAATAAAGATATTTACTGGGTAGAAATTGAATGGTTGTTCCAATAACCTGCTGCATCATGTCCCTGACCTCTGTGTCAAAAATTTCGTCTACATTTTCTGGATGCTAATTCTACATACTCAGAATGGAAGACAAAATGGTCACTTACGGCCACTGTTGATATGTAAATTCAACTGCAACAAGAATTTTACAATCAAAATGTATCTCTTAAAAGTTAATGAACAAATTATCATTCTTAAATTACCTGAGTTTCTTTCTTATTTGTTCCTTCTTCTGAATCAGACTGGTGGTCCTGATCGTTTTCATCACTCTGGTGAAAGAGATGGGAGAGGAAGAATAATTAAACTGTTGAAAGCTTAGTAAGATTTTGATGCATTCTATGCTTTTAATATGAAAATATAAGAGCAGCATAATATTCCACAGAGAACACAGAGGATATATGAAGAAAATGCTCAAACAGATAAGTACGTGTTTTCAGTACCAGAAGGAGATGAAACAACTTTGCCTTTGACACATTAAAATCTTGCTTTTACATTACATATTGATCCCATGACAAAGAAAAGGAATAGTCTGAAACAACATTATAAGCTTTCTAATCTCACAGCAGTTTTTTAAGTTGCTAAGTATACAGCTACTTGCAATGTGCCAAATAACAACTCTCATTTTTACAGCTTTGGTATGCATGCAACAGAAAACATTTATTCAATTTTTTTTTTCCTTAGCTTATGATTAATTCCTATTAAGTTATGGATACTAAAGCGTTCTAGAATTCTTGTTAGCAGTATCAACTGAAAAAAGACTTAATTTTAATTTTGCTCCTGAAAGCACCAAAACAAAAACAAAGAATATTTAACTTGAAAAGCATAATTTTTTCTAAAACGATTAGTTATATACTGTATTACACTAAACAATTCTCTATTTTAAGAATGCACTTTACACATTCCATTTTGCTACAAGTGAATTGCACTTACATCTTGAGTCCAATAAGATACTCCTGTAGATCGTCGCTTTTCTCTTGGTCTCCGTCTTTCCCTTATAGACTTAGGCTGTGACTTATCTTCCTCCTTTTCTTCTTCTTTTTTGCCCCCTTCTGTTAATAACAACTTTCTCATTCACTGAGTTATGAAACAATCTAATTTTCTGAAAATTTTCTGAAATACTTCATCTCAGTCTTTAAAATGCTCAAGATAAGTTCTCTTTACCTGAAATAAATTTGCTGAAGAGCTTCTTACCACATCGAGGGTTTGCTGTAATATACACTCCCCAGAACACACAGCTCTAAAATACTGCAAATACTAATTTCACCTCAGTCACCTAAACAAAATGTCTTAATGTAACAGTAATACAATACAACTTGGACTTACAATTCAGTTTTCAAAATTGTCATGTAATAATTCAAACATCTGTGTCAGCAAACGTATAAAAGTACAAAAGAAGAGAAGATAATTCTTCACTATTCTTCATCAAACAAGCTTTTTTTGCATACATCATGGATTCAGTATTAAAAAACCTGCAACTTTTAAAAGTCCTCCTTAAAGTCCTCTCCTTTTCATCACAGTCCTCTCCATTTTTGCTCTAAGGAAGAATAAAATAGGACCTCCTAGATTATGCAATTACTATTTTACAGATGTCCTTTTTCTTTAAAACAAATGTAATTGCAATTCAAAATACATGTAACAACTCAGGTTTGTGTTTGCTCCCCTATATGTTTACAAGTAATTTGTGCAAAAAAAAATTTAAACAAACCTGCCCAAATCAAAGTTCGCTACTTATTACCACAGTCTATTCAGCCTGATGTTCTTTTATTAAATGAAGAAACCACAGGAATGAGTTCAGATAGAAGAATCACTAATCACTAATAACTACCATCACTTGTATCCAGAGGTAAAGAAATAATTTAGTGTGAAGAAAGAATTAAATAGGAAAGAAAGGAAATACAAATATTTGTGGTTAACATTTACCTTTCCTAATTAAATAAACTAGGATTTTACCTCTGGGATTTCAGATCGTAGTGTATTTTTCCTCCAGAAGTCATAATTTGAAAAAAAAATAGAGCCTGTGGTGGCTAAGATTTACCAATACAAACTTTTCCATAGAACAATCTAGAAAGAGGTCCCTAGAGTAAGCACGCATTACTAAAGAATCTTAGTCAGTTCATGTTAGGATAAAGGGAAAAAAATCACCAAGCATATCCCTGAGGCCTAGCCCCAATAACTTCCTCAGAAAGCACCATTCTAGGGAACATAGCAATACTGCTATATAGTTCATAGAGATTTCATCAGTGGATCATTTTATCTGGCCCTCTATAAAACAAAACTATCAATTTGAAACAGTAACCTTCCTAAAGTTACTGAACAATAAATTGAATTAAAGTATTTCTCTCAAGCCAACTGTGGCAAGTCCAAGAACAGGAGATCACACTGTATGTTAAAAGACTCCTCCTCTGACAGGCAAGGAATCAGGCACAACATCTCTTAGAATTGTAGCACGTGATTCACATTCAAAACGAGGGCAAAATCTCTGTGACATCAAAGAAGAGCTTTTTTGTGATCTCTGAACCATGCACCTAATCCTCAGTTTAAGATTACATAAACCAGTTAAAAGTATCCAGAAGTATGGTTACATCTGAACTACAACGGGAAAGATCCCCTCTCCTTTTCCAGCTGCTCATATAACTGAGAGGTCCTTAAAGAAATCAAACATCATTCCAGTCCTTCAATGTGGAACAATCGGAAAAAAAAACCCCAGTTATTTAGCAATTATTTAATCAAGTAAAATTCCTTCTTAACACCTGCAAGTATTTAGACCCTGAAACATGGTATTTTACTACAGTTGCTGTGTTAAAACAGAAATTAAAGCATTATGTGGATATTTATGGTAGTATATTTGACACTTCTGTGACCCAACAATAGAAAAATACTAAATGGCTGCAAAACACCACCAAATACAGAAGATCTTTTTTCCTCTCTATATGCGAATTTTGAAATTTCTTACAGAAGATGGAAGCAAGGTACATCCCCAGTCGTCTTACATACCTCACCCCATTCTGAAATACCTCTAGAAAAGTAAGCTGCCCATTGTCAACTAAAACAACAAAATCCCCTTCACAAAGAGTACTCCTACCTCTCTCACTTTCCTTTGTTCCACTCCGAGAATAGGCAGAAGTTATACCTATAAGGCTGTTTGGTCTGTTTAGCTGACTTGAAGTTGATAGAGAGCTAGTGGAGGTGGAGAGCGAAGAAGTGGATGATGAAGACGTTGAAGTTGAAGTTGGTCTATAGCGATGATATGGCTATTTAACAGAAAAATGTCAGAATTAATTGACCAAGATTAACAAATACAAACCACAGGATACGAAAACATTCAACTAGATAAATAATTCCTGTAGTAGTATCAAAATCAAAATAATATAGTTGGAGTAAAGATTCATATAATTTCTCTATCTAAAGAGACTCATCCTGATACCTCTTCAACAGTTCGGGAATATCTTTGTCTATAGTCATCATCTTTAGTTTCAGATTCTTTCTTTTCTTCTTGTTTTTCTTTGTCTTGCTTTTCTTTCTCCTCCTTTTCTTTTTCTTCATTTTCCTGCTCTCTGGTTCGCGTGGGACGACTTCTTCCTATAGTTTTTTCAGCTTCTTGAAGATCTGTCAGTGTTACACCCTACGAAAACAGCCGTCAACAAACACCATTTTAATATAACATTAGCATTAATGTAGATGATCACATTACAAAAATATTTTAAAGAAAAAATTCAACTTAAGAAAATTAAATCTTAAGAAATAAATTTTACCTATATATTCTATCTATAAACTTTGTCTTGAATCTTGGAACCAAATATCCCTCTGATTTGTGGCAAGTATCTGCTGTAATGCAATCCACCAGAGACTCTCTAGCAAGACAATTTTTAGCTGAACTAGTAGATACAGATAGAAGATCCTATAGAAATAATTTAAAAATCCACTAGATGCTTCCAATATGACTGTATGCATACTAAACAGTTCTGACAGAACCTTAAAAATATAATACTCATATATTCAGAAATGTTGATACTTTACAAATTAATTCCTTGCAACTGGATTTTTAGGTCAGCAACACTAAAAAGTCTCTTGTTATTTTGAGGCTAAAAACTAGTTTTGAAATAAGCTCAGAAAGCAAACAATTTTTTGAAGACAGCTTTTCTCTATTACGCTTTTCAGGTGATGTATCTTGTTGAGACATTGATCAAAACACTTTGTAATCTATTCTTCAAAGCCAATTTGCATTGTATCAGTTATTTAATTGTTTTTAGTGTTCTTAAAGTTTTATAGAGTAATTCCTGGTAGCTTCTTCACTGTAAAGATTCAGTAACAGTTGGCCTGTAGTTTGACCATCATTCAGGGCTCTGAATTAGTAAGAAATATCTCCTGTATGATGAAATTGTATCAAGCAGCACAGATCTCTCATTAGAAAAGGCAACCAGAAGTATTTGAGGGGTTTAAAACTGCAAATATTTGAAAGTAACATCAGTTAACAATGTAGCTATGGACTCAGCCTAAAAACAAGTAAGGACAATTGCTAGAGTATTTCTTTGTGCTTTTTTATTCAGGGACTATTTGCTGATTATTCTCAGTTTGTCAGCAGATAGAGATTGGCGGTTGTTCCACTGCCCAAAGAGCGTTCAAGTACCATTAGAGATATTCTATTTTGCTACTGCCACATCCTTCCCTGTGCTAGGATTGTGCTAGTTGCTGCTAGATACTGATAGAAACTGGGAAGAACCTCCACACATATCAGTATGTAAATGAAGAGAGAGAAATACTGCAAGGAAACATGCAGTTAGATGCTAGATTATTAGCATGTAATAAAAAACTCTTAGTATTTTTCCTTCCCCACAGAAACTACATTGAAAATATTTTTTTCATACGTCATGAATCTTATTAGCTATCCATACGTTGATCTGATCAATCATATTATCTACAATAGCCCATGTACGGAAAAAAGAATTAGAAATGGAAACAAATGCAGTATGCTACACCTGTTTCTCAAGAATTATGTTATGGGTATGTTTTCAAAAATGTAGAAGCTTTAGTAATACTATACCTGTGTGGACCTTCTAGACTGTCTTGCTTGCCTGGATCTAGCTTTTCTTTGGGACTCTGACTCTTCATCCCGTACTGGAGTGAGGTATGATCTAAAGAGTTAATTACAAACAAAATTGGCACATGATAATTTTTGTAAAAATGCATTCAATGGTCAACCCCTCCCACAATGTGACAGACTGAAAACCAAAGCTGTCAGAAGAAAATATATATGAGAGATTACATTTTAGACATTTTTCCCATATCACACTGATCTACTTATTCATCAAGACAGCAGCCTTAGAACTCAATTAAAATACAGAGTTTTCTTACTTAACTTAGATTTCTTTTTACCATTTTCTATAAATATAACTTCAGCTTTTTTGGTATTTCACAGGTCTACTAACGTAGGGGTAGAAGACTTCAGCGATTCAGCCATTTAGACATTTATGTATCAAATATGTGTGTGTATTAACTTGTAACATAACTTGTAAGCTTTTAGGAAAAGCTAAACATACTGCTAATGCAGAAAACTTAATTATATCATCCATTTCACCAGAAATTAAAAATCCCTAAGGAGGTGGTTACCCTATTTTCACATGAATCATCCATGCTTTAAGTAATCCAAGCCCCTTTGAAAAAATATTTTCTGATTGTCTCTTTTTATATATCATTAGTTAAGAATAGTTAAGAATCACTGATAAATTATTCTGTAATTGGCTAGTGACTATGCCAACACCTATTAACACCTAAATAATGTACGTATGGAAACAGTAGTTCTTTGCTCACCTAATAATATATTTGTTAGCCTTAGCACATACTAAAAACCATTCTGAAACAAGATTTAAAAAACTTCATTTACACAGACCTATGGATTATAACCTATATTCTCCCCCTATTAAAACACCTACAATTAGCTGCTATACTTAAAATGTTGAACCAACTCTCATCTTATGGCACACCTTAAAAAACCCACACTATGCTAATTTGATTTCCTTATCTGGTTCTCTTGGAAATAGCATTTTTGACTGACTTTCCACTTGCCAAGAATTCTATTGTGGCTCTATGCACGTGAGGAAAGGGTGCCTGTTAGGGTGCTTTAGCTGACTTGATCCGGAACACCACCTACCTAGGAGGTTTTGACTGCAGAGCAGGTATCATCTCTAGGGCTTGAAAATTGCTACAAACTGTTTCACATAACTTGCTTTTTAGTAACTGCTGTACCTACACCTACCTTCCAATACATCTGAAACACTTTAAATCACACTGAGAGAAAAGGAAAACTCTCAACTTTTCAGATGCACGCTGCAGCTACAGTCAAGAGTAAAAAATGCCCTTCCCTAGCATCCCTTGTGTGTGCCACACATGGCTACCCATGCTCTATTTCTCATGATACAAAGACTTAGAGACTCAAGTTTGTAATTTCCTTCCCTGTTTCTCTAAACCAATCCTAAAAATCAAATAAAGAATATAGCTTCTTCAGCTATTACAAAACAATGTATCATTACATGTTTCATAAATGAAGTACTTCATAATATCTCTACTTTTCAAATATCTTTGAAATATTCTTCCAAACATATTTTCATTACTCAAGAAAATATACAGCATGTACTATTTCGTATACATCCATTTTTCATGTGCATAGAAACATATGTAGATACACACACATATATATCTATCTGTATATATACAGATAGATATGCTTATTCTCATATTTAGAGCACTACATTCTCAAATGCATACAGCAATTATTCCAATTTTGATTTCTAAGGTTCATGGATATCCTAATATGCCATCAAGAATGCATCTGCAGCAGTATGTTACACAATCAGCCCAAGGAATTTCAGGCCAACTGCAGGTATCTAAAACATATGTAGTATATGCACATTAGTATACACACACTAGTGAGAGCAAACGAGACAACAAAAGCCTAACGCTAATTTTCCCTGCCTTTCTAGCTGATACAATACAAATAGCATTTGAATTTTAAAATCTGAACTATTTTTAACTATTTGTGGGAAAAAAAAAGAAGAAGCATGTTTTTGGTTTCGCTTTTCATTTGTTGGATTCAGTTCAAATTTCACTATGAAAAATGCTGGTTCTGACTACAGTTGTTATTGAAATAGATTGTCAGCATGTGTGGACACTTCCTGAATCATGGTAGGGAATAATAAAAAAATAAACCACATATCATAGAAGCTATTTCATCTCAATTTTGGGTAGGAAGGAAGACTACCAAAACCAGACTACCCTAATTAGGCCTCAGGCTATAAGGAATCTTTAAATGCTGCTGCCTTAAGCGAACCGCAAGAATGCAGTTTTCTTCTGCAATAAAGAACAGCTTCATTACCTCTGTGAACATAGAGAGAGACACATATCTGGCACTGATACAGAAGATACATTTCAAAACTACCACAGGAGCAACACAGAAATCTGAACTTGCATTTCAGCAGAAGGGTTAAAGGATAAACATTTATAAATATCCAGAAAAAGAACAAGGGAAAGCTAACGAAGATTAAAAATCCTTTGAAATCTTATTTTTGCTTCCATAAATACCAGGAAACAACTCTTTATGGAAACAAAGATGCACCAATCTTAACTCATCCTTCATATATCTGTGAACAGAAAAAGCCATCGCATTTTTAAAATAAAATTTACATCACCTTCTTACTCATCCTTCATACTGAATATCTCTTAAAGCATTGCATAAAAAAATGTATGTTTCAAGTAGAAGAGACCCTAAATCATGCAATGAAATAAATAGAATGTGTTGGGTTCAATACTCTCTTCTCAATAATGCCAGGCATACAAAATGGTTGAAAAAATACTACACTCTAACTTATAAGCATATTGCCAGTGGCACACTGCCTTAATCAGCAGCAATGGACTTGTTGTAATTAATTACTTACTCATTCTATTATTTTTAATTCAGTGTTTTTACAGAGTTCCATTATGGGTATTTTTGAGAGGACTCATTTAATCTATTAAGAGAAATAGAAATCTGAAAATACCACATTAGAACCCAAGGCCAGTCAAAAACATACAATACCAAAGTTCAAATTTCATGAATGGTCTGTACTAGTACTAAGCTCTTAGATAAACTGAGGTACCAGTTGTTTCAATATACAGCAGGAAAACAACACTGCTTTTACACACTCTACTCTTCAAATCTGTGATAACCAACACATTCCTTTAAATAAGAAAAAAAAAAACAACTTTTGTGTAAGAGCAACATTACTCTTAGGACCTTTACACACCTCCGTCTCTCCCTGACCTCTGATGTTGAGGACACAGTGCCAGAAGTAGCTGTAGTCATGGCTGTGGTAGTGGCTGTAGCATTTACAACTGATGGTGCAACAGGAACGGTCACTGCTGTAGGAACACTGTCCTTTTCTTTCTCAGTACTATCCTCAGCCCACAAACGATTTGAGGTACTACAGCATAACAAGCAGCAACACAAAAAAAGAGAAAAGGAAACAGCTAAACAATGAAAGCACTTTACTAAACAACTAATAACATGTAAATTGAGGGATGGATTTTTTTTAAGAAGCAAATTGAGAAATGTCTCTACCATGAAAGCTCAGCTTGAGCTATTAAATTGAATAAATTAAGAATTAGCAGTTCACAATATTTGAACTTTAATTGTTCACACCCTTCTAACATTCAAATTATTCTTTTATACCAACATGGCTTTCACATTATAGTAGAAAGCCAATCACAATTTTTGAGCCAAATTGTATAAAATCAAAACAAATTTAACAGGAAAGTGAAAAAATCCAGAGCCCCGGGATCTACTAAACAAGAACGCATGCACATAACATAAGCACACAGTAGACCTGACAAAAAAACAAAAGGGAGAAGAAGTGTCTGGGTGCCATTACCTGCTTTGTACACCTGCAGAAGTAGAACCCGTTGTACTCTTCGTAGTAGTGTTTGTGCTGGCAGGCAGCGTTTTCTGAAGACCAGCAGAAGAGGTAACTGTTGATGCAGTACTTGGAACATTAGAACTTATCAAATCATCTTGTCTTCTACCAAAGGAGCCACTGAAGGAGAGACATGTACAATGGCTGCATTTATTACTTATATTTACTCATTGAAGTATCACCAAGCTGTGATTGATCCATTAAATTGCTACCCATGTATTCTGTGCCTCAGTTGAGTCTTGGAAACTTCTGGTGCAAAAGAAGCATTTTCTTCATTGTTTCCTTGACAATTTATGACTTTGGAGGACAGCAGAAGTGTCCCTTAGTCCCAACCATTTCTTCACCAAAGAGGATAAAGAATGGAATCTCACTCATTTATGTAAGATTGTCTTGATCACATCTACTAAAGTATTCATATAGGGCCCCCAATGTCCCATTTTTAAACTGCTGTTTCACCCACACTGAATACCTCAGAAAACGCAGAACCTTACTGCACAGCTTGTCAGGAAAGAAAATGTCATCAGTATCATCACTCCTCTTATAATTTGAAACCAATTAAATATACTGCCTCATTTAAAAAAAAAAATCTTTAATCATTCCCAGGAAGAATAACCTCCCACTCAGGTTTTTCCCTTGCTCTGCAAGCTAGAAAGCAAGCCCAGTGGTTTTCACATTTTTATCCACTGGTTCTGCGTGAACAAATCTTGCATTGCCAGGTCGTTTGCCCATGACCAAACCTCAGAATCCACAGTTAGGACAGAGAAAGCATCATATTACTAACTGCAAATGACTTACAGAAAGATTCTTTTATGTCATTCTGCAATTAATAATTTTTTGTATTACTGTCAACTCTAGAATTACAAATAAAAAATAACTGCACAAGGAAATACACTATTAAAGCATCACATGCAAGTTAAAAGTGATGAGTACATTTAGTTTGAAGACAGGAGTGTATATACTGAAAAAAGCTAATATGCAAAGATTGTTCTCATGTATCAACTGTTGGCTGATATTTTCCATCCAGAGCAAGAAATTTGTACAACATCTTTCCAAAATTTAATGTTTGGAAAATTGTGGAAGCAGTTTTTTTTAAGGCAAGAGATTAACAAGAAATAAATATCTATTATGCTGCATGAGACAACCTGGTTACTCATAATATCAATGTCAAGACAAAAAAAAAAGCTAAATATATATCACATACATCAGGATCATGTACCAGTATGCAGCTTTGTTACTTGACACTTCCCTTTGATCTATTCATTTTATCTATTTATTGCCCCACTAATTACGATGAAGAATTCAACTCAAATAGCTACATTGAAACGACACAATGCAGCAAAGTTAATCATGTATATATGAGCAGCATATGATTCCTCCTGAGAAAATCGTGCAAATTAGGAATCAGTACACCTGAGAACTATTCTCATATTTTCACAATTTACTTTGAATTTAAGTGAATTTTATGTATTCTATAATGCTGATACTCAACATAGGTATGGTTATAATTCACAATTAAGGAGAGCAGCCCAATACCTTCAAGACTGTCATGCAATAACCAGAATTCAACAGAGACAGTGTTTTCCCCCTCTTCAGATACCAAGCAGAATTCTATTTCAACATTTAAAATAATTATCTTTGTCTAGTAAACTCATCTGGAAAGAGTCAAATGAACCCCAAATTGAAATAAACAATAGGAAAAAGGAAGCATCTAACTTTAATTACATAGTTTAAAATCAGCACAACCAGTGCATCAGCGTACAACTGCATGTTTAAAACCAGCACAACCATTGCAATACAGTTTGCAATTATTATGAACACTTCAATATGTCACCATTTAATTTTAAACTGTCCTTACAAAATGATTCAGTACTTGTTAATTTTTCAGCTAATTTTGATAAAGAAAAGATAAGAGAAAATCCCACACCTTCTTTGATAACTTGTGTTTAATGATGTAGGACCTTCATTCAAACTGTTTTTCTTGACATCTTCCTCCCATTTTCTCCTGGTGTAGGAACTGCCACCACGTATTGAACTAGCAGACGAATCCCTGTAAAAGAGATTTTAGTTTAGCAAACTGACATTAAAGAAGGCTGTTCTTGATGTGAGCCGAACAGGAGCTTCGAATTAAAATCCTGGATAACACAGTTAAAATAAACATAACTGAACAGGAATAAAATCGCTTGTATGGACAACCTTTTTCAAGCCTCTGTGGAAAGATACTACATTCATACTAACAACATTGGAAATATAAAAAGAAAGCAGCTTCCAAAGCAAACTACTAAAGAGGATTTAATCAACATTAAATCAATTGTCAGCTTTTATCTGTGGTCATTACTGTCTTTGTTTTTCTCAAAAAAGTAACGAAACATTTTTCTGTTTGCTCCTGAGATTATCCAATGCAAAAAGGGAAATCTACTTGGGTTTTTTAATAGCTGATTTGATGGAATTTTTCATTCTTTGATGTTTTAAGATGTTCAAAAGCTGACTTGCCTTTAGAACTCATGATACTGCAGACCAGTGTAAATAGGCTTGCAGTATCCATTCCTGAGGAGTCTGACATGTATCACTAGCTGACATGACTTCAGTCATAAGAAATTTCCAAACTTTTGATGCAGTTTATAGCAGCAAGGAATAACCTTGCAAAAATCTACGTAGAAAAACTATCCTGAAAACTGACACAAAAAAATGGAATTTCTAATAAAAATGTCAGCTCAAGATTTGAAGTTCACAAAGAAGGAAGAATAAAACTTGTCTTCCACACAACTACATATATAAGGCAACCAGGTGTACAAGGCAAAATAAAACAAAACTTTGAAAATATGTATTTTATGTTCAGATACCTTTGGCCATCAGAATGTACCTCTTTTTCAATGAAAATTTACGTTAGCACTTCTGCAGCTGCCAACAACTTTAGAAAATGAAACAGACCACTGTAGTGCTATTTCTTACCAGCAAGGAGAAACACAAATTCCGAGATATCATCTACCACAGAAAAGTCCTGTTGCATGACAAATATTTCATAATTACTCAAAGTTTCACTTTCCCAAGACACTATAGCCCTTTCGTTGTAGCACTGGCTACTCAACTGAGGCTGGTGTCTGAAATTTGTTATCTAGAAGCCCAGCTGGGATTCATCTTGAAGTCATTTCTGTCACTCACACTAGAATGTTAGCTAGGATTACACTACATCACTGACTCACAAGACAAGTAGGTGTTATGTAGAACAAGAACCCAGCATTAAGCTAAGCAGCAAGGACAAAGACCTTTGACAAAGGTAGTGACTCTAATAATTTATTAAGGTACCTGTAGGGCAGATGGCTAAATTCTTCATGTAAGCAAGGTCAGAATAAATGCCGAAAATCTCTTATGGCTTTAAGCAGGTTGAGTTGTCTGCCACATCATACCGCAGGCAAAGTACTGATGCCTAAAATCAAGTTCATCTCTGGTACATCAAGGCACACAGAAAGTTCTCAGATCAGCTGTACTGACGAGCACTAGGACTAACAAGACTGGTGACTGCAGTTAACCCAACTGTTAACTGCATTTGAGAAAAACTGTATTATTGCTGATAACCACTTTGGGAACTGTGTCTGTGAATAAGTCAAGACTGGCACATCAAGGACACAAACAAACCTCAATACTGAAGAAAATCTTAATCCCTTTGTTAAAAGCAGTAACAGCTTCTAAGGAATAAAATTTAATGAAATATTTATTCCAGTTCTAAGGTATGATCTAGCTAAGACATTTTTGGAGAAAAAAAGCTTTTTAGAAGATCTCAAAGGAATAAAAATTGAAACAATAATAATCTCTCTATAAACAAACAAAAACCTGACAAATTCAGCCCTGAAAAATATAGTAGTTCAGAGAATGATTGCACAAACAGAAACTCCAAACTGCCCCATTACAGAAATACAGATTAAAAAACATCTGGCCAACTAAAATGAGAAACGCTAACAAATAACAACTTGATGCTAACAAATGAACTTTAGGGGAGCATGAGATCTGAAACATCCCTGTTTCGAAACAGAATTTGTCACCCCGAGACTAAAGCAACTTCCTGCAAGCATAAGAAAAGATAGTATTTATCTTGCGCTTGCATCGATACAAAAAGTTCTCAAGAACAGCAACAAAGACATTCCTCGTCAGGCATAAAGAGATTATCAATCCTACAGACAAGGATTACAACAGCACATTTTGAGCAATGGAAGGATTTTCAGTTCAGGTCATCCAACATTCAGCTATCCAGATATGATCCAACCAAAAATAAGGCATTATGGAGACCTCTAAGTTTTGTACTATGCATTCTACAGTAACTGCAGAAAACATCCCAGTAGAATCTCAATAAAGAAGTGAAAAATAGGAAGGTTCTGACTGTGTAAATATGCCATGAAAGTACCCCAAATCCTAAGAGGTAGCAAGTCTATGCACCTAACTATTTTTTCTTTTATTCTGAAAGCTATAGAAGCAATAGCAGCAAAGAAAGTAAAAATCTCCAAAACATAATGAAAGGTCAACATGTAAGTAAGAAAAGTAGAAGTGCTTATCTAAGCTATGATTTCTGTATTGCTGCTGCACAATATGGTTTTAAGCGAAGTCTGTAAGAAACACATCATTTTATCATAATCAAAAGTAATAATGTAGCCCAGTAGCAGCACTTTGTGACCCAAGACAAAGTAGGAAAATACTTTTAGCACCCTTCAGTAGTTCACAAGTTTAGGACTTCATATTTTGGATTCTATTTATTTTCTTTCCCAAGAAGACAGCACTCATTGCCCAGTCTGCTCTTGTCATAGAATAATCTGGACTCTAGAAAGGACCATTATAGGACCAATTTACAGGATCAAAAACCTTCAGGAATTGGACAGCCACATGGATTAGCATAATCTACACAACTGGATAATGCTATAAATCAACACTTTTAAAACACATACATTTGTCAGCCACTCTAAAATCTTATTTAAAATTTATATTAAAAAAAAAAAGCTTCAGAGTCACCTGTTTTCTTTTTCATCAATATCAGAGGTACTGGCCAGCCGTCTTGGTATTGTAGGTGCAACATATGCAAGTCGAGTTCCTTTTCCATCTTTCTCCTGAAAGACATTTATTTTTTATTAAGTGTTACTATTATTGATTATCTTGTCTGGAAAATCCTCGTTGTGACAACTCCAGCTGTATTTATTGTGAGCCAATTAAACAAATTAGTTGGAAGCTTTAGTTAAGTATCATAAAAGACTACAGCAGGAAAAGGAAACTGTTCACGTTTTCATTCCAGTGATGCTAATGACTTGATTTCTCTTTTTTCTGCTTTGCTGCAGAACAATTCCAACAGTGATTCCTGAAAGCAACTGATTTAGTATTTTTATATAGTACAGTACATTAATATTCTTAACCTTTAAATCATATAAACATCTGTATTTGAAATAGAACTGTAAGTTCTATTTTGTTCAGCTACCTGAATAACACTTGGTTCACTTGGTTCAGTTGTATCCATGCTTAATTACAGAACCAATTCTTGTAAACAAAAAATCTCTAAGAAATGAAAATGAATACAAAAGAGACTTCTTTTATTTATAAGATTCTTTTAGCATAATTCTCCAAGTAATGCAAAAGCTATCAAACCTCTGATGTCCCCAGATTTTAAAAACTACTACTAGCTTTGCAAGTTCTAAAAAGGGGTTAAATGGCAGATCTATGTACCAGGTCACCAGACACTGAAAGTAAATATTACACTTTGAGAGATACTACAAAGAAAGTCTGTAATTTAACTTTTTGGAACTTTAGTAAAGAACAGAAGTGTACTACAATCTTACTTCTAAAATACATCATTAACACCTATACTAAAAAAGGTATAAAAATTCCTGAAAATGTTGTTTTACCCTGAAAATTATTACCTTTTCTTTGTTGTCCAGTGAAGAGGAAAGTCTAGGACTTGATGCAGAACGCATAACACCTGCAGAGTCCTTTTCTTTCTGAGCTTCTTTGGAAGCAGTAATCTCTGCAAGTGCACCGTAACTACCAGTTTTTCTAAGACCCAACCTCCATGAAGCAGGAGATTCATCTTTCCTCTCTTCATCTTTGGGAGAAACCTTGGTTGTAGATGTTGGAAACTACAAAACACATGAAAATGAATTTACATTATTAATTTACATTACCTGTGCTAATTCACGCTCCTTGCAGAGATTTGAGAACACAACTATTTTTAATAATCGTAAGTGCGGAATTCATAGGGAAGTTGTAGTGAGAGGCAACCTATGCGCTTTTCTCTTGAATTAGTCAATGAGATAAGAAACGTTAAGACCAGTCAAGGAATACTACTCCCTTAAAAAGTTAGCTTACAAAAACCCACGCTTTATAATACACACTCTGAACCTGAGATACAAACTTAGAAACATGCAAGTCTAGTATTAACATTTTGATTAAATATGTTATTTTGCAACCTGTACATAAACCTGTGCACACAAGAACCTCACCATAGATTTTTCACCCTTACTGGGCACAAGAACAATGCCAGTTTTGCGCAAGCCCTGCCTCCATGATGCAGGATCTACTGACTCCACGACAGGCATGACAGGAGGAATGAAATCATACTAAAGCCAATTAAGACAAGACAAAGATGAAGATTGAAAGAAAGGAAAATAGAAACAGAAGGTTGTTTTAACACCGTATAGTTTGCTCCTAGGTTTATATTACCTAGCTCATTACAGCACAAGATACCAAAAAGCAGTAAGACATTTAAAACCTTAGTAACAGATTTCAACTAAACGTAACACATCATGTTTAGCTCATTCAGAGAAAGAATTATAGGTTCCATAGAAGAGAACAAGAAAGCCTGTGACCTTACAAGGTCCATGGCTTAAATCCTCACACTGTTGAGAATACTGGAAGATTCACACTAACATACCCCTTTATCTTTTTACCATATATCATTTATATCCCTTAACCACATCCCACACTACAGTAGCTATCCTCCCAAACTTGCCTTACCTTCAGTAGCTGCAGTCAGAGAGCAGCTACTGAATAGCAATACTGAATACTGCAGAAAACCTGGCTTCTAGCCTAGTACACTGCATCTGCACCCCTTTGTGGGCACATACTGTTTGGCCATCTATGATGTGAAAGAAGTGCAGCTGCGGTAGAACAGATGGTGCAGACCCGAAAAGGCAGGTGCAAGCATAGGTGCAAGATCACACACAGAATGCTGCTTTCACTTCATTGGTAAAAACAGTTTAAAGACTTTTTGTTCACTGATAGGAGCTGTAACTGCTCCATTAGAACACATGTACCCACTCTGCTACAAGATAATCAGTTTCGATATGACATGCATTTGTTTTGTAGCTACAGATGGCCCTGAGCTTTTCACATAGCATTAGGACGACAACTACAGTTTACTTTTAGTCTGCACCTTTTACCTATAAGACTAAAATATAAACCACTAATTACTGCATAATAAAATTAAAAGTGTATTGATGATTCGTAAAAGGTTATAGTTTATCTTGAAATCAAGCTCACTTCCTCTCTTATAAAACTATCCCCCCCATATCATTAAATCATATACCTGCATCTGTAACATTAAAGTATACTTTGTAAGATAAACCACTATTAGATTCTACTGTGAATATGAAAGTATAACCCAGTAAGCTCCCAGGAGCAAAATACACTACATACTATTCTCTTAGTAGTATGTCTTTTCTCTCTACCATGGCTTCAGTATATCATGGCTACCATTTCTCCTGAACACACTTTTCAGAAGCATCAGTAGAGGGTTACACTTTGATGTGTATAGAAAAGTTGTAATCAATGACAAATGAAGACTTACTGGCTTACTATCCGGTTTGCTCTGATATTCTAAAAGTTTGATTTGTATATTGCCTTCTGACTATGTATTATTATCTACAGTAATTTTTTTCCCCAGGCACACCTATCTTCCCCTTGCCAAGTAAAACTAAAGCTCATTCAAATTAACTTTCCTGTAGAGTTACAAGCCGTGAAAAGCTTCCAGCATGCAATATGGCTTTGCTAGGGGTGGTTTTGAGCTGTGCATTGAATAAATCACGTGTCTTTGTATTTAGCTCTTCCATGAAGTTCTAACCATAATGAAACAGGGATGAGACCTACAGAACTTTCTACTTCTTATTTCAGGTATCATTTTCAACTTCTGTGCCAAAGCACTAGCTGAATGCTTCAAGGGACTCCTGAAAGATACTTAGTCACACCTGCCTCCCTTGAGTTAAGGGACAGGCACAGAGACCCCAGGCAGAAATACAGGCCAGAAATACAGGCACAGAGACCCCAGAACTGTACCTTTTAGAAATTCTGGAGGATTCTGGAGGAGCCTGCCATAGAAAACACTTTCAAAAGATGAAGTTCAGCTTCAGAAAAAAAAAAGAACTCCACTCACTGTACAACAGATTCTTTTCTTTTTTTAGAATGATCTTACATTTAGCTATTTTGTAGTTCTGTATTTTAGATCCATGTCCAGAATTAAAACCATTCAAAATGAAAAAAAAAAAAAAGACCAGTTTCTGGGGAAGAACAGAAAGTATTTTAACAATCTGTGCATATTTTAATCAATTCACTGGTTAACCAAGTCTACTACTTACACTAGAATCAACAAAGATACACTTACACAGAAAAAAGACACAGGAAATCATGAGAAGGGCATTTTCTTTTACCTTCTTAACAGGTGATGTAGGTGCCCCTTGTCCACCAGCCACTGAAGGTGCCGTCACAGCTACTGATGCTGATTGCGTACTTGTGGTATTTGCATTATTAGCTGCCAAGGTTTTGGTCTTATCTGCAAAATATTTACAAGATTTTAATCTTCATTTTTCATTCACAATTTCATCACATTTACAACACAGAGTTGAATTTCTATCCACCAGATTTGACAGCCCCTCATTCCCAATCTGTATCTTAGCAAGGCCCACCTTTTTTTCCAAAAGGTTGTGCATGTAACAATTCTTTTGTATTCATCAAGTGTTACCACTCAGAGATAGAACCACAGAATCATTCAGGTTCAAAGGGACCTCAGGAGATCACCTAATTCAACCTTCTGCTCAAAGGAGGGTCAGTACTGTCTATGGACCTTGTCTATGAGCCTTGTTGCTCAAGGCTTTGATGAGTAACGTCTTGGAAACCTCTGGAGACAGAGATTCCACAGACAGCCCGTATTTTAGGGGCTGGCTAATGACCATAAATACTGTAAAAGTAGGAGGTATGTTAGCATCTAATCTGATCTCAGTAATGCATATAAATATTTCAAAGGCAGGTGTCGAGGATGGTGCCACACTCATTTTGGTGGTGTCCAGCGACAGGATGAGGAGCAATGGCCATAAACTAAAATACAAGAAACTCCACCACAACATGAGGAAGAACACTGAGGGTGGCAGAGCACTGGAAGATGATGCCCAGGGAGGTTGTGCAGTCTCCCTGTCTGGAGACATTCAAAACCCACCTGGATGCTTTCCTGTGTACCCTGCTCAAGGTGACTCTGCCTTGGCAGGGAAATTAGACTCGATGATTTCCAGAGCTCCCTTCCTACCCTGACTATTCCTGGATTCTGTGATTCTGTAATAGTTAATTCAAACTACAGAAGGTAGGTGCCAATTCGAAGTGAAACATTTATTCTCTGGTAACTAAGTTCGTTGAGTTGAAAGAAATAATTAACTGTACAGAGAATGCTGTCAGGAATTCTGGTCACCAGAATGAGCTGAGGCAGGGACTTGCCTTCCAGAACACTGATTTTCCATTTGCTTCATTCCTTCTTTGTCCCTTGTTTTTCTTACTAATTTTCACTGTCTACCTACGTACCCGCTTCCACTTTGTCCACGTTGTCCAAATTTTTTCCTCCATGGTTTATGAACCTTAACCCTTCTTACGCAAACATACAGAAGATGTTATGATTGTGATAACAACTGCTGTCACTGCCTTTCTGTCTCAAGCTTTTCTTGAGCTTCATAATGTTACACAACGCTTCTGTTTCACCTATTGAAACTGCACATTCTTTGGGATGGGATGTTGCCTCCTATCTGTGCAGTACGAAGCAAGACAGCGTTCAATCCCCACTGGTTTTGGCCCTACTTTAAATGCATCTTTACATCTACATGCCCCATACAGCATAGGAGCAATTACTTTAGAAAGTATTCAGTGTTTTCAGGCAGTGCCCTCACAGCTAACATTTAGATTCAACAAAGTACTAATCTACAATTACAGATCGCATAATCAATGGTATTGCTGTAACACACTGGTTTTAGTTATGGACATGGTTGAATAGATGTTTTGAATGTTAGTTATACAGTAAACAAATACAAATATAAACAAACCGCTTATATGACCAACAGCACATACTTGAAAGTTCTTTTTAAACACAAGTGAAATAAAATGGTGGTGAAATTCTAGGTGATAAAAACCTGAACAAGGAAATGTGGACTGAGAGTACGATTTGAGATGATGCACAAGCAGATCTGATAGAAATTTGTAAGTAATACACCTTTAAAATATACAGAAAAAGTTACCAGGAGTGAAAGCAAGGAACGAGAAAAATGGATTTTTCACAACTGTATTCAAAAATTATTTCTACAACAGCAAGAATATAGTTGTATGTATGACTGAGCTAATATTGACTAATTAAAAAAAAAAAACCTGATGTCAAACAAAGTAGGTTACAAAACCTGAACTGCTGAAAATTTTCTCTTTCATCTTGTTTCCATGTCCTTTGCAATATGCTACTTTCATATTCATATTTCCCTTCTTGGTCTTATGGACAGAAGTCCATTTATTTTTAAACCATATTCTCATGTAATCAGTGAAACAAAATGTAAGTTTTAGGAAAATATTTTCAATATCCCAAGGCTTTAGAAATCACAGTTTCCAGTACTTCAGAATATTGAACACTGTTAAAATATTTCAGCCAGAATGCTCTTTATAATAATATTTTTCACTAGAAAAATCTTTCACTACCTTAAGCTGAAAAATGGTAAAAAAAGGAAGAGTACAATCTTGGAACTTAAGAGATGTAGCTCTACAGGGAAAAGCTTAAAGTCTATCTTGCCAAATAAAGTATGATAAAGCCTTGTTGATATTAAAACCCCCAAAGTTTACATAAATTAATTCTTGTGTCACAGTCAAATTTTCCTGGCACAAACTACTGGCAATGAAGAGAACACAGTTACCAGAGTCATAAAGTTCAGCAGACATTACAGTCAGCTCAGTGACAGAGAAATTACTACATGTTATATATTATAAGTGGTCTGAGTTTAGCAAAGCTCAGTAAATAATAGATGTAAATACACTAAGGTAAAAGAGTAATTACGAAGCTTGACAGACTTTTTTTTCAGCTTAATACTGAAATGCTAGATTATTTCGAAATACAGAAAACTAAATCAAAATAGAAAGTTTGGTTTCACAAGTTATTTTTACTTCTACCTATGTAAAATGCTTATAATAGAATGGCTATCTCTAAAATACCTTCCTAGTTTTATCTCTTCAGGTGAAGAAATTAGAATGTATTAAAATGAAAATTGACAGCTCACCAGAAAGGGTCACTTATTTTAAAAAAGTTTAAGTATAAAATATTAACAAGCTATTTCTAATGACATCCATGTCTATATCTTGTATTGCTGCATTGCAATTCTAATATTCTTTACTAGGACTGAACAGACATCTTTAAACACTTATTGCCAGACACTTGTTTTCTGGTTTGAAAGGAAAAGATACTATGCTGCTCTTGTATCAGTAGTTGCTACTCTGATAATTGTTCAAAAAAACCCAACCCACTAATTCCATTTCTCAAGTGAGAAATAGAGAATAATGTGCATACTTTGGATACAATGCAAAACTTCTCAAAGAACATTTCTCTTGAACTGAAGTTATATATGAAGTAACAATTAATGTTAAAATACCACCTTTAAAAGTTTATCTCAGTACACACTGAAAATACATGCACTATTACTTTATGAATACATGAGCCTCATTAATTGGTAATTACTTCAGGATGATAAGAACAAATGAGAATGTTTGCACTTCTGCTGATCCAATCTCTATACCAGTTTCACAAGCAAATAGTGATACAAAGTCTTCATCTCTAATTTGATTCTATCTTTTTCAATGTTTCTGACACGCTACTTCAAGTTTATATTATCCCATCCATTTAATTAAAAGCGGCAATTGTTAAGTAGCCAATCAAGTAAGCTGGTTAACAGCTTTAACTTAAGTAGCCACCACTAGAGACATCCGTTTGATGCATCTGTTACTATTTGACTTTAGACATATATAAACTTGCTTTAAAATGGCTGGAAACTTAGTGTAATACAGAAGAATAAGTGAAATATAACATACTTAACTCTGCATCATGTGATATTAAATAAGTAAATTTATAAAGTAAACATTTAACGAAAGGAAATGCTCCAAATAACATACCTGTCTCTGCTTCAGATTCTGAGTCATCATCCTCTTCCTCTTCACTAGAACAACTGGATTCATCCTTCTTTCCTTCTTCTTCTTCATCTGCTTTCTCTTGCTCCAGAGACTCTATACTAGATGCATTCTTTTCTTGCTCCATAATCAGTGTCTCTTTACTGAGTTTGAAAAGAGAAGTATTTACTAAGTACTGAAAATTTTACTAAGGCCTGTTAAGTAGGACTTTGTGACAGTTGTAAAGTCATCTTTTTAACAGTTTATATTTTTTCCTATTTTACTTACTTCTTGAATGTTTTTTGTGTCTGATTATTATCCAGGTTGGCTGTGGATTCAATTAGGGGAGATTTCTTTTCACGTTTTTCACTATGAAGCTTCAAAACATAGAATGATATAGGTTAATTGCTAGAATGGTATCAGTGTGACAAAATTACAAATGGAGGGAAATCTCTAAATACTACAAACACTAGAATGTGTATAAATTTTCCAAGTATGAAAGTTCAAAGCTCCAAAAATCTCAGAAACTGTTATTACAGGTAAGATGCTCACTGCTGATACTTCAGATCATAAAATGCCCACTGGTCAAGGCAAGTAGTGGATCACCCTTTTCCTTCCAAGGCTTTTTGGTCACTATAGTTGACCAAGTAAGGGCATAAAAGACCTTTTGAGATGACTGTGCCATTACCTGAATTGAAGCTCTGAATTTAAAACTTTGGTTTTAAGCTATATGCTGACCTGAGTTGGATACCATAATCATATGTATAACAAACTATAACATATATAAATCTATATTTATATGCACAAGGCCTACCAGATTTTGCTTCTTTTGTAACTCTTCTAAATATCCTAGAATATCTTCATCTGCCACATCAAACGCTGTCTGACCCTGGAGAATGGGAAGCAAAACACCATAATTGTACAACAGAATTTAAATGTAACAGACTACGATGTCTTCTCATCACATGATGATGCAGATTAAGGAGCACATTTAGAGAGAGAAATTGGAACATATAAATCAAGCTCTATTGCAAACTGTTAGTCTGTCAGTATTTGAAAACAATTTTGCAATATTACTTTTTTGGGGGGATGGTAATTGAAACAAAAACATTTATAACTGATGAGTAAACACATTTTTAAGTGATAAAGACATGACAATAAAATTTTGCTGTTGTTGGAAGGAAAAAAACCCCACTATGAATGAGAAGTAGATTGATGAACATAATTCTCACAGTATTAGTTCCAAACAACTGTTCACAATGGCAGTTGAATGGATGGATCCTGAGCAATTCAGTATCCTGCCCATCTCAGACTATCACATACAGCTTGATTTTTGAAGTTTAAATTATTTAAGCAAGTTAGACTAAATTCAAGTAGTCATGCTTTCACATTTTACAGCAAACCTGTATTTTAAAATTTACATTCAATTTTATGAAAGATCTGCTATAACCACTTGTTCTTATTTCTCCTTAGTGTATGATTTCCATGGGACATATACTTGAAGGCTGGAATCTAGGCAAAGTCCTAGATTCACTGGCATAAATGCAGCTGCATCAACATGCTGGGTGGACTTACTGAGATGCTGGGAGGATCATGACAAGATCAGTCTAATAAGTACTTCTGTACAATAACCAGTAATAAAAACAGACGTGTCATTTAAAAGTGGTCACAGCAGCTTATAAAAATAATTAAAGGTGTTCCTGCTTGTCTGTGCTTACTTCAGTTTCTCAAAATGTTAACTAAAGGCAAACTTATTCCTAATAAGACTGTGAAGACTGTCTTAATTGGTCAGAAAGATTGAACCTTTAAACCACTAATTTTCACATCCATAAAGTTTCTGATCATACAGCAGAAGCATGTGTACCTTTCAACCAGCATTAGCCAAAACAGCTTGAGGTCTTCTGCCACTTGAACTATTATCACAAGCTTATATTTGCATTATGACTACAGCTTTTAATGTGGCTTTCTATTTTTAAGTAGCAATTATGTGGTAATTAGACTTACTATGACCACAAAAAGTCACTTTGCAAAAAACTGCTGTAGTTGGAAGGTTACATCTTAAACCCAAATCTGCAACAGTTGATACCCGAGTGCCTAACAATAATGACTGAGTTCTCTGAGATGCTAAGCACATACAACGGAAACCAAATCCTGAGTTTTTAATCCTCATGTCTCCAAAAGCAAAAACGCTTACTAGCTTACTTAAGAACAGACAAATCTTTCCTAGCTTGCAGAGACAAGCCCATATATAAAAAAACCCAGCTGACATCTCTCCATGTCTCCTTTTGTCTTATTCTTGACCAGAGCATTCAAACATACTTTTATGAGACTGCTCTCTAGTGTATTGCATCCACATTTTCATAACCCCAATAAAAAGTCTAACACATAAACTGGAAGCAGAATAGAATCTATCTGTAAAACACACTGCAAAGAGAAGAATGAGAGCTCAGCACTTACACAGCTGAATGAAAAGGTTTGGATCCTTTCAATGGCTATGTGACTCATGAATATATTTGTGTCGATTTGGAGCAAAATCTTGCAAAGCCAGCAAGTTACACAGGCCATTGCATAAAAGTCAAAGAAACACAACTTAGGAAGAGCTCAGGTTATGTCCAGGGGGTCCAGAGATGCCTATAAGTTTCTTCCACCACACCCAAATCAGCATAGTATAGTGACAACTCTTTAGTATATCAACACAAGCTGATTTTCTGAGTTACAACACTACCCAAAGGCATCATCATCATCTTCAGAGATCAAATGAAAGCCTGAATGCAATCTATCAAGTCACTAATTTTGTACCTCTGAGATGTCAACAAACTCTTTCTATTGTGAATTTCCAAGTCAAAGATGGTGTGGATCATTTAATATAGAACTAAGCATAAAGTTGGCCTAACAAATTAATTTAGACAATCAGAGAATTTAGTTCTGAACACAACCATGCTGTTTTGACAAAACATGCATTATATAAAGCTCCACGTACAGTAAACAGCAGTTTATCATCACTTTTCTTACCCTGGCTTCTAAAGTCACTTTAGAGACCAGAACTTTGTATCTTGACAAGGATTACATAAAAATCCTACCACTTTGTTGACAGCCTCCATATCACATAGGTTTTCCACTAAAATGCGACATGCTTCTTCTTTACCCCAGTGAGCAGCAGCATGAAGTGGTGTCCAGCCATCATAATCTTTAATATTTACATCGTAGTGAGCCTGTATTAAAAGCCTGAAGGAATTAAAAGAAACAGATCTTGACACTGCTGACAGAGATAAATAGCTTTTTGTAAAAATAATAAAGTTGTTCTTTGATAATATCTTTTTCCTCTTTTCTCAAAGATATTTTAGTTGGGCTATTTACTTCTCACAGAAATAACTGCATTTTCATTGTTCAATAGGTATATACATATTAAGGAAAATTCAAGAGAAAGAGCCTTCTCCATTTTCTTCTTTATTCCTCTTCTTCAAAGACCACTGTTTCTATACTGTTAGATATTTTTCTCTGTACATGCAGTAATAGACAAAAGCCATTTTAAGGAAAAGAGTTGTAAAATGTAAAAAATTGCCAGATACAGTGTTCTTATTAGTAAACTACTAAAACCTCCCTCCATTCTGAAATTAGCTGCTTGGAACTTTCATCTCCTGTCACTAACTTTTTGCAAAAATCTGTTTGTTTACATGCTTCAGCTCTTCTATGAGAGGGAGTAGAGGTCCTCAAAGACAGGGCCTGCTATTCTGCCACTATTCAACACTCACAGTCAGCATGGTTCTCAGGTGAGCATCAAAGTGACAAAGGACACTTAACCTAACAAACATTTTTATGTAAAGGGCTAAGAGCTCTCTGAATCATGGTCCGTAATTGTTAAAAATCACGTAACAACTAATTATTCTTTTCCAAAAATTTTCATTTTCTCAGGAGCCAATATACTTATAGTAATATAGCTGCGAAGTCTTGCAGTCTTGCATTCAATACAGAGCACACATTTTTGATAATTTGATAATTTGAAATAACCACAAGAATTACCTGTACATATGTTTTGCCTCTCCTAGGAAAACTGGACTGGACTTCAAAAAAGACAATAACTGAGGGAGCCAAAAAAGCACCCAAACAGTTACAGATACAACTCCCTTACAGACACACCTGCTACTCAAAACCAAAAATTACTCTTTTTGTCTTCATCATGTTGAAGCATCAGGGTTTTTTGAAACAGAACTCCCATTCAATAAATTGCTCTGCAGAAGTTAAAGGCACCAATACTCACAGTCAGGATGTGTGCTCATTTTCACTTATGTTACAGTATGTAAGTGCTCCTAGCACTGCCAAAGCAGTCAAATAAATTTACAACCACGTTAAAGCAGTGCACTACTAATTATGCTTTACTACAATAAAAGCAGAGTTTTGATGAAAAAGAAGTTAAATCTGTTATGATATGTATTGATATTAATGAAAAGCAGTGAATTAGGGGACATCAGAAGCCTAAACCTTTCCAGTGAAGATTTCAAGAGTCATGGTTTTCAACAACACCATTGAAACACAAAATTTAATTATCTGGGTTTTAAGTGTAAAAATTTTAGCCCGGATTACAAACTCGGCTTTATGTATGGAAATAAATATGGTGTCTTGAAAATATGCACCAACCAGGATGCTAACTAGCATTATAAAATGGTCTTAAGCTTGTTTACATAGATGTCTTTAGAAACAAGGCAAGTTTTTTATCGACTTTCTTATATAAGTATTCAGGCTCAACATGTATACTGTATTCATATTTTGAATGACTTAAAATAGAAAGCTAATAACATCATGATTTATGAGTGGTTGAAAACATCAAATCCAACTTTGAGAACAGATCTTTCTAGAGACTGGGATTTTCAAGATACACTCCCTAAAAGTTAGAAGTGCCCAATGCCAAGCAGCATTACATCAAGACAATAAAATACAAAAAAGTTAAACCACACTTACTTTAAGACTTCTGTATAGCCCTTAGCAGCAGCTACATGAAGTGCTGTACCACCAGATTTTGCATGCCTGACATCATTTATATGGCCGCTGTTGAGCCACTGTCTTGCATCTCTTAGCATTATTCGTTCTTCTTCTTTTCGAGCCGATTCTATATCAACCCCTAATTCAGACAGGAAGGGGGAGAGGGAAAAAGAAGACTTGAAATATTTTACTTCAAATACTTAAATTCAATTATGTAGCAAATCTTATGCCACATTTATTTGATAAAATAAAAACTAAACAATCTCAATAACGTTCAGAGTTAGATATTAATATATTTTGGAAGAGTAATTCCAAGGTTATAGAAACATCCAATATTTTAAGACAGTTTGCATGCACAATGCATTCTTTAACAAAAGGAAGAGCTGGGGGGAAGGAGGATTATAAGTAAATAATAATAAAAATAAATCTACTAAAATTCTTCAAAAACTCCTTCTTTTAAGAACGTCTACCATCACAGTAATAACCACTGAAGTGACCTGCTAAAAAAAGAGAAAGATTCTATTTTAATTTTCTAAGCACCACAAAGTAAGTCTGTGTTGATGTATCTGTGCAAACTAGAAAACAGCTGAAGTTGTTTTACAAACCGCTATTTATGGGAAGAGAAACAATCTTGCTTCTCAACATTGATGACAAGATGGAGCTACATCTTTTATACTTTCTAAAGCATTTCTGGCTTGTCTCCTATCACTGTGAATCAGAAACCTTATACACAAATAGCCAACACTTTGGATATTGCACTTCATAGCTCTACTAAGAAACCACCAAAATTACTGAAAATTCATTTACAGTATGTCTCATGAAAAAATCATACACTGATAAAAAGGGAGAAACACAGTCTACCATCATAACAAGTATATGCATCATGTTAAACAGATGGAAATAAATTCCAGACTCTGAATGGGCAATGCAAACACGTATTTGCAAGCATTTTCGTAATTACTACTACATGACGCAAACTTAAGAACACAGCAGGAAAGAGGTTTTGAAAAGAACTTTGTATGAGCATAATTCTATCTATGATGGCTCAATGGTGACAGCTTGTAAGGAACAGAAATTTAGAAACAATCACCAAGAGCACAAATTTTATCTGAGTTGACCTCTAACAGAAAATCAGTGGCCCAGCCTTCAGTGAGATGTTTTTATGTGTATGATTTCTCTAATCTTACACACCGGTATGCAGGGACTTGGGAGATACATACTGTAAAACTTTATGCTAAGGACAATCCAAAGATAAAACTTCACCATGAACCACAAAGTAACTGACATAGGTTAAACACTCAGTGTTCTGAGGAGTTGACCAAATTCCTAGACTTCTTCAATTAACTGACCAGCAAAACCATTTTCACCTTGACAATTTAGGTAAAAATGTATAGAATTACATTTTATCAGAAAACGATGAAAAACCATAATCTGGAGGCTGAGTCTGCAAGATACAGGAAGACATACAAGGCTGTTGAAGGACTCAGCAGAGGAAAAAGCTGAAAAACTTTCTAAGTATGATGAATATGAAGAGTGAAGACCAGGATCTCTGAATCAATAATGCATTGATAATCACATATTGTCATTCCTCAGGAAGCTCCTACATATTGATATCTGAATTACCGCAAATTGTAACTTTGTGGGCCTGAGCATCTGCTTGCCGTTCATAATGACACAGCAGTGATCGGCAGATCCTTGGACAACACTCTAGAGTACAGTCATTTACATGTCAGTGTTACCTGCAAAACACTGCTATGCAAATAAATAGCCTATATTTCATCATCTCTTAGTCACATTTACATCCATTCCCTTTTTGCAAGCCCAAAGTCCAACTGTGAATCCTTATCAGCATGAGTAACCTTCTCCACCTGAAGAATCTGAAAAAACTCCTATCAGTGTCAAACTGTTGATGTATGGAGCTGGTTGTTTTGAGGCACTTTTGTATAAAGGAAGAACAGAGAAAAAACTCATTCCAAACCCTGATCTTGTGAGCTTCTTATGGGTCACATATAAGCATACTTTCCACACATCCCTAACAACCCAGGTTACTATGTCAAAATAGCAATGCTTTTGCAGAAAAAGTAACTAATACTCAATACAGACCTCCATCAATATCACAAACTATTGCATTTCTGAAGCCCAAACAAGATATAATGGTTGCAGAGGAGTAATGGCTGTATCAATACATTATTTTACAAGACAGTAAATTTCTGGTCATACTTCAACAGAAGAAAGTAACAGAATCTTGCCAATCTAAATAAAACATTCCACATTAATAACTGGCGTGAAAATGGGAATTAAACTTTGTGTCATAGAAAAAAAGCTGTGCTGAGATAAACTAAATAAAATTCCCATTATTAACTACAGAAAATGGAATGTAAACAGCCTTTATTATACCTTGTATGGGCCTTTCTCCTTCCTTTTGTTTTCCAGACTCTACTAAGATACCAGAGAAAAAGAAAATGCTCATCATCCTTTTCCAACCCTTTCTCCCTACGGCCCATAGATGGCAATGCGCTGCCTCCCAGCTCAGCCTCAGCCACAGCACTCGCTCACACCACCAGTACGCTTAACCTCTCTGGCAGCCTAACAACTTAAATCATAAATAATTTATTGCTTAATGCTTCCACTTTTTTTCTGATCAACAAGTGTTACCCAACAGCTCCAAACAGGTTTGAAAACAGTGTGCCGTTCAGTGAGCATTTAATGAAAATTCAGCATAAATTTAACTGCTGAATCATTGTTTCGGGATGACTCTGCCATATAAAGGCATGTTTTATAGATACTGCAGGAAAGATCAACCCACTTTTTACTTCATGAAGTGAATGTTTATATACAAATGTAATAGTTCGCATTTTATCCACATAAACAAATCTGAGTTAAGCAATACATCTGGGAGAGTCTTGTTACATTACCTATAATTAAGAATGAGGAACATGTGTTTCTCCTCGGAACACGAGGAGTGATCCCTCTGATAGTTACTGAATAAATAGCTACCACACCGTGTATCATGAACTCCTGATTCACCTCACATCACCTCTCCCCACTAACTCACCTCCTGAGAATGTTTCCTATAATTCAAAATAATTGCTTAAGCAGTTAAAAATAATTTTAAGAGGACATCTGATGATCAACAGCTAAAAAAATCACTTCAAACCATTACACTTAACCCCACTCGAGCCCTGAGGAGAGACAACATTTAGAAGTGGCCAGGGCTGGCCAGGACTAAAGCCACATGTCTTTCAAGTCTGCTGGTTTTCACCAGCACAAATGAAAACTTTACTGGTAGAAGGCAACTTACACAATTCTGTGTTGAAACACTGCAGAGTAGAAATATGATGGATCACACTGAGAAACTAAATATTTTTGATGAAGCTAAATTATTTTGAGGACTACAGTGGCACCTATATATACACAGGCCTGACCACTGCTAAAGATATTAGCCATATGGAGAAACAACAAAACAAGTCCTAGAAGAAGGGTTGTTGCATAATACACAAAATAGTTTAACTATATGGAGTGCAAACAGAATAGCTGTTCAGCATCAGTTTGGAATAATTTCCATAAAACACCTGATTTTGCTATCTGTGAAGTGTTTGTAACTGTGTCAAAAAATCTTTATACCTCACCTGAGCATGTAATTTACCTTCTCACAAATTACAAAACTAAGCTAGGTTTGAGGTTTAAAAATAATTAAGCAAATAATTCCCCTCTGAAGATTAGGGTAGAAAAATATTTTCCTAACTATCAGAGTGGTATGGCTTCAGTTACAGGATAGCAATTCCCTTAGTTCACAATTCCTGCACAGACCATTATATCAAGTCATGCTCTTTGCTCAGCAGGACACAAGAGGACACATGAAAAGGCACCTGACCCTTGGTGCAATTTAGAGGTGTCCCATGTGGGGATCAGAATGACTGAAGAAAAACAGACACTGGATAATAATACTACAAAAGCTCTCTTCTTTAATGGCCAACACTCCTTACAATAGAACTTGTATAACAAGAAGACTATTTTGGATCACTGACCATCTCCTCTCTAGTCAGATCAGACCTTGGAGCCTGAATGCTAAAATAGGATGAGGAAGCATTGCAGATCCTTCCTTTTATTAAGTAATGTCACACAGAACTGAACTGTATTGTATTGTATGATTTGTTTTTGTGAGTTTAAGAGGCTCCCACACTTTGTCCTGTAGTAAGACATGTCCTTAAAATACAGTTTGATACCGGCAAAAAATTTGGCTTAAATACAAAATGATGATCAGTAGAACACGGAGTAGCACAAATAAAGCTCTGTTTGGACTTTTCCTATAAAGACATTAGGCCTGCAAAAGCAATAAAAAGGAGATCTAACAAGTTATTCTCCTCAGATTTCTAACAGAAACAAACATCAAATGTCATCACTTAAACCTGAAATCACAATGAATCTGACCAATCTTTCGAGGCAATCTTTCACCATCAAACAACAATGACTGCCAATATGTAGGAAGCCATGTTTACAGCATTAACACTGCAACACAAAAATGAAACTACAATGAATGTAGGAATAAACATATGAAAGGGTTGCAAGACAAAAATGTTAAGGAAAATGCCTACTTAATTTTCACACTGCATATTTTACCTACACAGAGGTAGGATATTTTGTCACCCAGGTAGGTTGATTTTCAAAATAAATAGGCTGGTCTTCCATTACCCTTAACACTGAGCCAGGGCTGACCATTCCACCATTAAGTTGCATTACCAAAACTGTGCCACTGCTTTATTCGATATGAAAGAGTGTATCATATGGAAGGAATATGAATTATCTCACTGCTGGAGAGATAACTGTATTCAGCTACATGTATAGTCAAAGATGAAACTGTCACAATGCCTCACTGTTAATTCCACATTAAGAGAAACAATTAAGTTCCTATTTTAGAGCTATTAACTTCTCTAGCCACAACATACACACAGCTAGGCACTTTCTAAGTGATCCTGATAATGACTAAATATAATTTTTAATATAACATTAACACACAATTTTATGTAATATCTATATTCAAGCTAAGGATGCCATCAAAACTTTGTAATTAAAACCTTATTGCTGAGACAACTGTTGTGTGACTAAGACACACACTACAAGTTCACATCCAGATTCATACCCTTTCTTTTCCATTCTCATTCACAATCATGAAATATGTGCTTTGATTTCATCTCTGCATGTAAAAGACCTTAGTTCTTTTGTCTTAAGACACAAATTTCGAAAGAGGGATAATGCATTCGTTCTTCCCTACTTCCATGAAACAAGCAAGGAAACCAACTGGCAAAAAATGCAAAAGGAATTCTTGGAAAGCAGGTTGTCCAGAGTAAGTGAAATTTAGTATTTTAAAATACCTTAAATTATTCCTTTAGAAGCTAATAGTTACAGTGTGGGAACACGTACTTACTTCTCAGATTTATAAAGACAGTACTGTAGACAGTTTACGGTAAGCTTCAACTGTGAAAAATATGTAAACCTCACTGAAATTTGTGACATTTAGTTTAGGTTGGTAAAGCTAATTTTACAATTGGCTTGTTCAAAATCAGTTAATTAGACTTGCAAAAGAATAAAAACTAGTGTGTAATGTTGAGTATCTGCATTGTAAAAATGTAGGTAAAATCCCATATAACAAATAATTTCTTTTTATAAAAGCAGTAACATATAAAAGAGATTTTGGAAGAGTTTATTCCCCAAATAATTCCACTTTTAAGAAGAGCTACTGCAGTCAATTAGTATCACACATCAGTAAAGCCAAACATTTCAAAAACAACCTTAAAAAATCTAGGCTGCGGCACATTCCAGAAACAACTCTTGAGCAAAGACTGACAGTACTGTTAGAACAGAGAACAACTAATTAAAACAGAGAAATGGTAACACAGACAAAAAAATGCACACAACTGTCTAATCTGATGTTCATTGTGTGTGAACTGTGAAAACTGCTAATCCAATTTCTGTTAACACTACCAATTAATTGAATCAAAGCCATTGCAAACTCACTGTCTACTTCTGTGTATCAGTAGGTATCTCCTGCAGATCATGTCTTCCAGTTTCTTTTAACCATTTGCTTTGAGCATTAAATGGGTTTAAGCATAAAAATTAAAACTGGGCAAAGCCTGAAACAATTACTGGTTTACTGTTAGATTATGTAAATCTGTCTTAAGAGATAGAAAATTAAGCACTCTACATTCTATATTGACAACTCTCTTCAGAAAATAGAGTGACTTTAAAAGTCCCAATTTAGCCTAAATTTTCAAAATTACATTTAGTGTCCAATAAACACAACCAACCTTCTGTATTCAAATTTACCTTGTCTATTTACTTCATTCTGAAGCAGCTCTTCCATTGCCTCTTCTTCAGCAATATCTAATGGTGTGTCTCCTTCACTATTTACAGCTCCTACATGTGCTCCTTGACTAATTAAATACCTGCCAATAGACAAAGAAAAAAAGGCTGTAAATAACATAGCAAAGCTGATGCAAAAAAAAGAAAAAAGAATAGCAGCCACTAGGATATCATATGCACACATATAACTAATAGAAACATTTATATTAAGTGTAAGCAAAACCCTTGTGACTGACTGCAACCTCTGAATACCCATATGACTTATCATCCTAATATCCATTAATACATACAGCCTTCCGATGTTCAGTTTGCCACAAAGACTCCTGACATGTTTAATACTTACCTGAAAGAACAAAATGGCCAGGTAACAAACAAAAGTGGTGACAAGGTAAACAGGGATGGAACCATCAATTCCCATCCTCCTCTTATTAAGCCACTTTTCCTAGAACTCACAAATTCAGTGGCATGTAGCATTTCTACACTTTGTCAGAATGATGACTCCTGCTCTCGTAGGAAGCTTTTCAAAGTTAACAAAAACAAAACCACCTCTCCTCCTCAGTATTCATAAGGTCAGCTTTTGGTGGGGAAGGAGGCAAGGGGGAGAAAGAAAACAGTATTCTATGCATTTCAACCCTTTATGCTTTCTTATTTAATGTGTTACTGTCTCAGGAGTGAAGAATCCAAAATTCTGAATTTCCCATTACATCAAAGGATCAATTCCAACAATAGGTCACAAAAGTATTATATTATTTAATCATATTAAACCATAAGCCTACGAAGTTATTGACAAGCTACAGTTAATGAACAATTAAAATTCATCAATACAGCTCAGTCTTGCACATTCTGACCATAATATTTCCACTAATCTAACAAACTCAACACTTTGAGCCATGACAGGAGTAAAGACAAGCAAAAAAACTGCAAACATACCACCTGCCTTGCAGGGCTTAATTCATATTTTCCATATATTTGAGAAAAAAATATCAGGATATACTGAAGAATCAGTCATTCATTTGGTGGCAGGTGTACAAAATAAAAAGTGCTTTCTTCCTTCACTGTTGCAGAATGCCAAATTATGTAGGGGACAATCACGAAATTAATCCAACACTAATACAAATCCTTTGAAGTACTTTATTGCTGCTTAACTTCTGCCAATTAATTATGATCCTAGATATCTGGAATCTGTTATCTTTAATCAATAACTCAGAATCAAACACTCTCATATATCTCTATTTTTTAATACGTAACTTAAATCGTACTTGTTTCTAAATACCTGTAATTATGTCAAGAAGTGGTAAGAACAAGTAGAACACAAAATGAAAAGTAATTCCCAGAAATGTAACCATTATCTCCTGCCATATGCCTCATCAGTTGCCATCAACAACTTTGATGCTGGTATACCATGCTGGTTTTATACTGTTCTTCTTGAAAGAGTTCTGTGGTGTAACACTGACCTCTCTCCTGCAGATTTAACTTCTGCGGGAATGAAAAATTAATACAGAGTAACAACGTTTCTCAACAATATCAGTTATATTAACAGTGAAACAGCCCCCCAGGCCACAGCTCAGGTAATTGCTATGCAGATGTCTGCTAAACAGGCAGTGAGGAAACCAACTTTTTTACAAAGTCATAACAAAGCCAACCACTTACAAAAAATATCTTCATTACAAAACCCAAGTGAATATTCATGTTCTTTCAATGTTTACATTCTAATACAGACAGGAAAAAACTCATTTTTACGTATTTCCATATAATACCTCTGGCAGAAAATTAAACTACTTTTGTGAGAAAAATACATGTCTCATTGAAGCAGTTGTATTTGGTCAACTGGGTCAATAATTTACAGACATGATAAAAGAAAGAATGCATAAAAATGTAGGGAATGAATAAAAGGCTACTCCAGCAATTAAAGAAGTTATTATTTCTATAGATGGACAACTTCATGATCAATTGATCCTTAAAGCAGGCTTCAAAAATGAAGCTGCTTACAGATCAAAATCAGATCAGCAATGCTAGGGGATTAGTAGGGTTGGAGAAGTAGAGTTATCTGATTTTCCTTTTGCAGGTGCTTACAGTGCTTTGGTTTTTCTGGGTCAGCAAAGGAAGGATAGGTGAACTTGATCCAAGTTCACAGGATTTAAAGCAACGGAAGAAACAGAACAAAGATGAAAGGTGGCACGCTCCCTGCCAAAGAAGTGAGAATACTCCTTTCCCAGCCTTCCTTCAGCCACTCCAACTAGGCCTCTCTTCTGTTATCCCTCTCAAAAAACAGCGATCCTCTCAGGTAAATTAAGTGAAAGAACATTCACTACAAACCAAGTAACTGAAAATCCAGCTATTTTAAAGACATTTCTTAAACCTGGTAATGAAATCTACATTTGTTCAGTTTTCCAAATCATTCAGATTATCCTGTCCTGTAAAAGCATATGCATTTGTTTATTTACAATAGAGCTAGTGGCAGCAAAGCAATGACAGGGTTCAGATGGTACGTGAAGCCAGCCTGGTACCTACAGAATCAAGGCTTTTATTAGAAACTTAGTGCTACTAATGGTAAGGAAACCAATCATTTCCCATGTGTAGACAACTTGATTCTGCACAACATACAAAAAAGGAACAGATTTGGTAAGCAAGACCAAGTGAATGGTGCCCCGAGTTTGCAGGGCATAACTGAGCAGAAAACAGTACCAGAATAATCCTAAAAGTCAGAAGATTTTGCTGGTTGTGTAAGAATTTTTTTAATGAAATATATTTCAAACTAAATGTTAACTAAAACTTATATTATGACTTCATTGTCATTTGTCAGTGTATTTGACATTTCAGTTATCCTAGTAACATACACTAAAATCTTCACATGCAAGAGTGCATTATTTTGTGTAGGTATGTATGCACATCTTAAGACGTCCATGTTTTGGGAGAAAACCCCAACAACTTAAACAAACAACTCCTGTATTTTACCTTTTTTAAGTAGATGTTACCTTCATCTTGAAATTTCATCTTTCTAAAGCAAGCAAACATAATATAACTTCATTTCCTCAGCAGATATTTAATTTATACAGCTACATGTATGCAGTGAAAAGGAAATTGGAGCTGTGTAATAAAAAGTCTAGAACCATGTCTTCTGACACCATGTCTAGAAAAAGGTACTTTATGTAAACTTGGAAGCAGTGAAAAAGTAAAAACACACGAGATTTCCACCATCACCTACTTTGGTTTACTAGGCTTTTGGTATAGTGCTTAAATTTGTATCTTTTGAAATTCACCTGTTGAAAAAATGGTCATGTTCAACAGACAGCTACAGAAGAACAATTCAGAAAATCCAGTGATAAGCCATATAATATATTGGAAGGTGCTTATTCTAAATCTAAATAGATGTCAAGGAAACAGTAGCTTGATTCATACCATGCTCTTTTTTTGAGCTAAAGCTTGCAAGTTTTAACACTGAAGCTAAAGGTACTGCTTTTAGACTTCTGTGGTCTAAGTATAGAGAACTGCAAGTATTCCAGGAACACTAGGAGAGACAAAAGCAGCAAAATAAAAAAAAATAATTCCTGATACTTTTACCCCGACATTTCCATGACAATGATTATGTAGTCCATTTCCATGATTATGCAGTCTGGGTAAGACTGGAAGATCAAGTTAGCTTTGCAATACCACTGTTTTATAAAGGCAAAATATACTTCTAATTGATTTTTTATTTTAGGAACCATTGCTGTATATTCCTCAATAGCTACTGAAAACTGAAATTAACCATTTCGGGAAAAAAATTAATCTAGAATTATTATGAAACCCAGATACTCTCCCATCTTTTTATGAAAAGTACATTTCAATAACATGAAAAAAGGGTTAGAATCTCAGTATATCTGAGACAATAAATAACAACCCTCTGAGATTACTATACAAAAGCCAAACAGTCCACACCAAAACCAAGCCCAGGAACTGGAAATAAAAAATTTTAACTAGCAATGTGGTCTACATTCTGAATTTAAAAAAAAAATCCCAAACCAACAAAAACCCTTACAGCTGAATTTTGTCTGCGTGTACATCTGTTAACAGAAAGCATATACAGACACGAAGTAAAGAGTGGAAAACACCTCTCTCTGAAGACACTTTATATACAAAGTAGAGTCGTATCTGTGAATTTAGAACTTAAGAACCTGGAAGATGCTCTAACTTGGTAACGGCATACACTGAAGATAGCATTTTCATATTATTTATCTCAGCACCAGAAAGAGGGGCATATGTTTACATTCGAACCTTGGCCCAGTTCACAGTCTCTGGAAACAAGTTTGCAAAGTCATTACAGATATAATTAACTTGAAGTACTGGCTGAACCTGAAGGTCACCAGAAGGGCAGCAAGCACAGGGAAGGACAGAAAAGTGGCCACTGAATTCAGTTCATTACAAACTGCTTACTGAGCTCATTGGACACTCACTAGTGAAAATAAGTGGGCCCCTTCAGACTGCTCAGAAGACTGGACAGCAGTTCCTGACTCCTAAAATGTGACAAGAGGGACCTGCCTAAAAAAATGTTGCATAAATATTTAAAATAAGCATGCTCAGTGTGGCCTTCCCAGGAAACATGGCCTAATTGCTAGTGGGGGTACCACCCAACAGCCCATCTGGTCTGCCAGGAACTTTTAACTAATTAGCTAACATTTAAGATTTCAGCTAAACCCAGCTGGTTTTAAAAAATCCATAGATGGTGGAGTTCAAATTTATTCCATGAGTATTTTAACTGAATGATAACAGGCAGCCAGAGACATAAGAAGTGCCACTGTGTTCATGCAGCTGTGCAAAACCTCATTTGAAGAAACAAAAAATGAAAAAATTTGCCCCACAGTCCACAGAATGTAAAAACAAAAACTCTAACGTCTTTGGAATATGTATTTTAATTGCCTTTAAAAAAAATGACTTTCAGAATTGTTTCACTGTTATTTTTTTTTTAAATATAAAGTATCAGTGCACTTCTAAAAGTACATATTTGCAAATCCTTCAAATTACTTATAAAAATACATCTATAATAAATCTGGCCAAACAATTAAACCTTAAAGAGACATTTAACAAATAAAAATAATAAAATTTTAGCATTGTTATTTCCAATTTTTTCTAAAATTGAAGTACACTAAAACTGTAAAATCAGATCCTTTTCAGACCTTCTATTGCTTTAAATGTCTGGAAATATTTCTTTACATATTTTCTAACTGTACAATAGTTTCACTTCCAATCTGAATTCCTAACAATGTTGTTGTTAACTCAGACAGAGGTAGAAACGCTACTTCAAGCTTACTCGTCATTTCCAAATGTAGTTTTGTTTGGGTCTGGTTTTATTGGTTTGGGGATTTTTGGTTTTAACTTGCAGCAAAAGTAACACTTAAAGGCCAGGTAAGCAAACGTATACCTACCTGTATGGACAATATATTGAGAGACATAATTATAGCTTCTATGAGATTCTTGCATTAAAAAGATGCACTTCTCAAAATAAGATGCTGAAGAAAGGCCTTGTCTTTTTATTTTTCTTGAATGTCTTAAATAATACAAACCTGAAGCAAATCCAGTAGCACTGGAGTAACATTATGCTAAATTCTGTTGTGGTACACAGTATAAATATGCCCTGTGTCAGTGGGCAAGTGTCAACATACAGTTGGCTGAATAGGTATGAATGGCCAGTGTCCAGCCACACCTCCTTCATCCTCACACTGTTACACTCGCTTTTAAACATGTAATTCAGAACCCATATATATGTAATGATAATAAACCACAACTTCACAATTTTGGATATCTATGTTGTAATCCCTATAAGCATTTGGTGGAGAGTGTTAAAATGGGTGCAAAGTGGGCAAGCAGACGGCAGGTCTCACCAGGCACAGAGGAGCCCTGCCTGCCTTGGCAGGGGCCCCTTGCACAGCACCTGCTCTGCACCATGGGGATCTCCTCATCCCCTTGACAGAAAACCAAAAACTTTCCTCACCTCCTTTCTTCACAGCTGAGGTTGTGAACTTCTGCAGTTCTCTGTTCTGAATCTGATTTACAAAAGAAAATGAAGGTTCCAAATTCAGTATTGGAACCAAAACTGTAGAAATACAAGTGGACCTAGAATCCTTTCTCCTGCATCATTTTAAGACCAAAGGAGAACAAATCAAATTACTTGAAAAACAATAAAGTCAAACTCACAGGGATACCTTATTCGGGCACTCTGCAAAAAGCCATCCCACACTGTCAGTCGTTGCGATGCCTCAACCTTCTGCCTCTGAACATTCAGAAATGAATAGAGACCGGCACAAGAAAGACAGGCTTCTGTGATGGCATTTAAATTAAAATCAAATCGTGACAAAACTCAAGCACTTTTAAGGTTATGCTGCTTTGCAAAATCCAGAAGCTTTTCACCCACATCTTGCTCTCCTGAAAAAAGAATGCTGCAGCACTTTCTAAAAATGAATGCTCCACCTATGAACAGTATTATCAGCTAGCAGCTATGTAAAACACTAAGTTCAATCAGACCAACTAGGGTTATTTGGCATAACTAGACAATTTTTTATCCTGAAATTCATAAGTGATGATTTTAAGACAGCTAATATCAACAAGAGATCTGAGGTAAATTTATGATTTCCTCTTGCAGAACCAAACCCCAAGAACTTCTGATAGCTAGAGATGTTTAAAAAAAGAATAACAAAAAACACTTAAAAAACTAATGGCCAGAAGATTTTACAGAAATGGAAGGAGACATTTATTTTAAATTTTCATCAGTATAATCAAGATTTCAGCACGTATCTTTTTTTCTAAATAATTAACAAGTTTGCAAAGACTTTTTCATGTCCTTCAATATTCAACAGGCTCTTCCAGACAGCATTAAATCCAGCTTCTGATTCTCCCTCATGAAGCTCTTATGAAAGGCATCTGGGACTGACACACTTCTTTGCTTCAAAATTGTCAAATACTCTCAAAGCTATCAAAGTAATAATAATAAAATTCCTATGTAAACAGCACTATCAATTATAAATACTATACCTATATAAACAGCATATTTATGATTATGAAGCCAACATTCCAAAACATACCAACACAGCACTGAAGTTTGCACATAGCTGTTCCCAGCCTCCATTGCAACTTGTATGCCCAAACAAGTACAGTAAATAGAATCCCATCCATCTTCCTTCTCGTTATGCAGGAGCATAAAAGAAACAGTGTAGATAACAGTATCTTAGTCCTCTTAACAGCCTTAGTCCTCTTGTGCTCCAAGAAACCTCTGAAAGAAGCCAGCTCTAGAAATATTTGTACGTAGGTGGCCAGCTAAACTTAATGCTGCAAAGATGGAACAGGAAAAATTTCTGCTTGCAGCATCTGAAAAGCAACTAAGCCTTCATGTTTTGCCATGTCCATATAGAGGGAAAGACATTTGAGAGGTGGCAGAGCAACATTTAGGTGAAAATAAACAGTGAGTGAACAAAGTAAAGTAGAAAACACTAAGAAAGCCATATAGAGAAACATATGGCCTATTTAAAAAAAACCAAAAAACAACAAAAACCCAACAAACCAAAAAAGCAACTAACCACAAAAAAACCCAAACAAACCAGCACCCAACAGAAAAACAGAAGTGGGGCCTGGCATTGCCAGGATGAATACAGAGCAAAAATTTCAGCAGGAATGAAATTAAGCAAAACAATAAGTATTTTTAAAGTGCATATCAAACGTTATTGTCACAATGCACTTCATGAACAAGCATTCTCCCCTTCATTTTGAAGTTTGCAGCATTACTGTGCAAAAGTAAAGGCTGAGAATGAAAAATGTCTCATTGCAGCTGCAGAGGACATACTGTAACTCCAGCTGACAACACTATGCTTTGAATGCTTTCCTGTAGCAAGTCTCCAAGCATTTGTGGTGATTTACAGAACTGTCATCAAGGTGAATGCCTGGGATTGAGTTACACTGGTTGAGAAGAAGAGGTAACAGCAGTGTGGAGGCAGAGGAGGAGGAGGAAGAAGGCAGACCATGCTGCTGCTGCCTGCTTTCCTCAGCTAACAAGAGGTGATCCCACAAGCAGATCACCATCTCTCCTACCTTGTGCCAAAAGCAGCACTGCATTATTTGGGTATGGTAGCATCAGAAATAATGATTTTTCCTGTTGATTTCTATTTCAGCAGAAGTTATGAGTATGGACTTAACAGGCTTGTTTTTTCTCCAACAGCCACAAGCTCACATTTATATCAGAAAAAATTAAACCAAGATCAATTCTTTTCCTGTGTTAAACAGATCTTAGCATATATATAACTACTACATCACAGAACTTACCTTGTTTGTAATTATATTATGTAATAATATAGTAAGCAGACCTCTCTGTAAAGGAACGTTACCATCACAGTGCAGCTTCTAGCATCACTCAGTACTACTGAACTTAGTCTGATCCCTACTTAGGTATCAGCAATCTGCACTTCATAGCAGTTGTTTACATGTTCAGTCCACTTTGAATTTCCTTGAAATCACTTTCCTTCCAAAAGAATGTACTACACTTCATTCAAATTTGATAAGCAGTACCTTCTCTGTAATAAAGAGGTTTCAAATAATTCCTTTTTCATACTTTTTTCCTGTAATATCTGTTGTTTATAGGAAAGCCCCGTATTTCTGTGTCTTAGTATCTGAACTGTATCCAAATAATTAACTTCCATCAATGCACAGCAGTCCTATCTGTCTAGAGATACCATGGCTACATCTACATGCATGTCAGAAGAATTCAAACATCTTTTATCCTGCCTCAGTCAGGGATAAGACTACAAAAACACACGCAGATTAGGATCATTTGCACTGAAATGACGCAGTTTAGGATAGCCAACAAAAGACATGGTTTTAAGAAAGGAAAAGTAGGTCATAAATTGCTTTAGTGACATTAGAAAGTCTACTGTATGTGCCAAAATAGGGTGAAACTCACAACAGAGAAAACCACTAAAGTAAAAGCTGAAAGAAAAAAGAACTGAGATGCACAGAAGTGATAATCTATACCACAGCCTTGTTTTCTCCTAGAAAACAATCCTCAAAACCAACTTCGCTGCAAATTAAATTGTTGTCATATCAGATAACTGAATAAATACTATATTCAGTGGTCAACAGCACTAATAATTCCACAGATTCCACAGTCTAAGAAGAATCTATCACCACCTCTCTGTCATACAACGATTTTGAATTGATGAGGCCTTCACATGTGACAGTACACCATACTCACCAAGCATTTATGCAATTCAGAACTTGGTTGTTCATGTATCTATCTAGAGCTGTTCTCAGTTGTTCTAGTCCCACCTAGAAAACAGGAACTTATTGGTGGCAATAGGCAGTTATAAGCCATCAGCCAGGAAGGATCTGAATGTTGTTTCTTCTGAGTCTATCCAACCTCCTGGATTTTCATATCTATTACTCTTCTGTATATGTTTTCTCTTCCACATGTATCACATTCAACTTCAGAATTCAGATGTAAGGCATCTACTTTAAACTGTTCTCAAGATACCAATAAAATCAATGTTTTGTGAGAAACAAGTAGGATCTCTCTTACTTCACTTCTCAAAGCAGGACGCTTTCTTAGGTATCAGCTCCACTTTCAAACTCTTTTTCAGCCAAAAATTAAGAGTGCTCTGAGCATTACAATGGGCATCAGTCCCCTGACTTTTCATTAGATTGAAGGAACTGCTAAATTGTCTTAAAATTAAAAATTTTCCATTAAATTGTGTTCCAGAGGAAGGTAACTCTGAACTTAATTTCCAGTACGTTTACCCTTAGAAAAACAGGAATACTTACTAAATACTAATACCCTAATTAAAAATATTTAGAGTCACAAGTAGAAATGCACACAGTAATCCAATCTGAAACAGGGCAGCTATGGAGCACACACTTTGTGCATTCTAGAGTAACTAGCTCTCCTCCATTTCCTCAGTTGAACAAACAGGTATGAAAACTGATTAAGTCCTATAGTTTCCCCTAACCAATCAACCATATTTTACTGTGTAGTTCTGTCAGCTGGGTTTTATCCACACATAAGATCACAGCTACACAGTAGGAAAGATTAAACTTTACTACATAATGGCATGATTTTAAAAAGGGAACTTCACTATCAACCTTAACAACTTAATTAGTATTTCATTATTCTTAGGACATACATATATGCAGCAAAAACATGCTGGAAACAGGACACTGCCACAGTACATCTTCATAAAAGAAAATGCTGACTGATACTACCTCACTGATCTTCTCCCACTCTGTCCACTATTTTATCTAATAGAATATAGCTTTATCCTTGCAGATAACTAATACAACCTTCGAGAAGGAGGAACTTTTATGTTGCACAGAGCATCCCATTTTTGACTGGAAGGGGAGGACACTAGACTACGCCTGTTTTTTTCCCCAATCTATTCTTCAAGACAGGAGGCAGTAAATGGGAATTAACTGAAACAATCTTCCAAAGCCTGTAGTAACCTTTCCACAGCTCTCAAAACAAACACTGCATCTTTAGTAGTATCAACTTGTAAGAGTCAGTCATTCTTCTAGAAGAGCTGTTTTTCTTTGGCTGGGAATATATCTTCTTTCCCTGTTTTTGTCACGTGGCTTGTTTTATCCTTCTGAAGTCTTCATTTTCTTGAGTTGGTTGTATTAAGTTTCATGTTTGCTTGCTTTTCCTTTTAATTCTACTCCTCCAGTTAACAATTCCTAGTATCACTTAAATAAACATTTTGGATCCTAACAAAAACATCCATTCACCTTGTAGCATCTCTATTAGATGAAACCCCATACCAATTTGCATAATCAGTTTGCATGTGGTTTACCTCAGACCACAGACTTTACCTTGTCATTCAAAAATCCGAATTTCTGGTTATTCTCCGAAGATCCATTTCTGAATGTATTACTAATAATATCATGTCATAATCACTTAATTAAAACCATAACTGGGAACCAAGCTGAAGGAGATAGAAGCCATCCCTGACATTTTTATTAGCTGGCTTTGCCTAAGTAATGTTTTGCTCTTTAGGATTAAAATAGGTTACAGCAAAAGAGTTTAGATTAAAAACCCTCCAGTAAGTAACAGCTTCAGATGATCAAGTTATTAAAACTCTGAGAGGAAATGGTTTAAAAACAATTGCTATGAAACATACTTTCTGGCACCAACACCCTCAGATACCATGAAAGAACATTCAACAGTACCAAGTGGTTCAGGCTCATGAGGTGGGAGATGAAGCATGGGACTCTACTACTAAACAGGCCGCTCTACTCAGCCGGGCAACTGATCAGAAGTACCAGATATGTCTGAAAAGCAGCTCAGACACAGTTCTTTTTAACCTGCATATCTATGCCAAGTGCTGCCGGCAAGCCAGGTCAGCTCAGTGATCCAAAACAGAATAAACCCTCCAAACCCCCTGTAGGGTATTCTTACGTTAACAGTTCCCATACTGTTGTGTGATCACTAGATAATGCAAGAGAGGAAGTGGAGGAGGGAAAACCAAGGGCAGAAGTGAGTATCTGCCTGTTTCTGTGAAAGTCTCAAGTAAGATCACTTTTATCATTTTGTCAAGCTCCACTGAATTCTCCTGACTAGCAGTTGCCAGATAAGCATTGGTCCTGTCCATATACGACCGTCAGGAATCACTACCAGCTGGCACCCGCAGCAGTCTCCCCAAGGCAACTAGAGCTGTAGGAAAACCACCTATCACTGAACATCTAGGTATCCAACTACAGGTTTGCATCAATGTCTCAGAGTCCCCTGTATATCAGACATGGATCACTCATTTAGTCTCAATGGACTGTTCCTAAAATAGGGAGATCCTGGGACAATGGTTTGCCAAGGCTTCAGCAAACGAGTTTGGCTGGGTTCACTTTCAGGTGTCTCGAGTCTAGAAGAACAGATGGGCATCAGCAGCAAGCCTGTGGTTACACATAAGCCTTTTAAAGTCTGCTTAAAATATTAGGGGAGGGAGGAGGTACACGACACAGGAAACTTTGGGCAGAAAGGAAAGCGGGTGAGCTGTGTTTTATAGTAGCAGAGTTGGTCAAGCTACTATTCTCTTCCTAAATAAACTGAGTGAGGAGACTCTGAATTTGAGATGTTTTTTGCCTTCTAACTGTGATCATATGCTTCAGCCTTAAAAATCTCTAAAATAAAGAAAGTGTATTTGGAAACTGTGCTAAGTCATAGGATTTGCATGGGTAACTGTGTGTATCAAACATGCCTCTCAAACATAAAAGCTACCATACAGACTTAGTCCAAGCCTCTAGCCCATCTCCAGGCAAAAGATCTTCACGGAGAATAAAAATAGAGCAAATACATGCTACTTTTCATATAATATCTTTACAACTACTTTAATGGACTTTCTCAATCAGATCTCATTTGTACGTATGGATTCTACATTTTTATTTTTTTTAATGTGTCCACCCTCCATGGATTTGTCCCTTGAACCCATGAGGAATTTTAGTATCTACAGCAATATTTGTCAAACTATTGTAGTATTTACTACATGAAGGTATGAAAATGTTATTCTTCCCTCAGCAGACATCTCTCCTTCAGTTTTTGGGATTTTTTTGCAACAAAGTGTAATTGTCACTGACTTCTATGTTGGTTTTGAAAAACACTTTTCTTACACTTGTTGGAAGACATTAATCTTCTTTTATTCTGGGTAAAATGAAAAAGCATTCCTATTTAAGTAGTATAACTGTATAGTAGCCCTCTAAAGAGTTGCAAACAAGATTCAAAATACATCAACTACACATTCACAACTAGGCATCCTACAAAGCCCACAAGAAAATAATTTTTAATACAAACTGTAATTATTGAACTAAAGAGAAATTTTTACTCTTTCAGATTTATTTTAATCTGGTGCAATACAATGCAGAGAGAAACAAAAAAGTAAGCACTTTAAAATTGTTTCTTAAATGCCACTTTGCACTATATTCTGTTCCCCTATTACATTCTTTTTGCATTCTAAAAAAGGAATTTGTATATTCCCTGATACTGAAAT